>OX402581.1:32500-2567812 GCA_948098905.1 Tiliacea aurago | reverse complement strand
CAGAAACAGATCTGAAACTGAAGACACTAGATCCAAAAAGAAAGATACGAAACTCAAACGAGAAAAGGAAAGTAAAAATAAAAATAAAACTAGCAAAAAAGATAAAAAGAAGAGTAAATACAGTAGTAGTGAAGATGAAAAACCGAGTCGAAAGAATGAAAAGAAACGTACAAAAGATAAAAAGATAGAAGTTAGTGATAGTGATGACTCGTCTTCTTCTTCCTCGTCATCATCATCATCATCTTCATCATCGTCTTCTGATGATGATGGGAAGGTTCCCAGCAGATATTGGGATACTTTAGATATTAAGAGTAGGGAAGAAGCAAAGGAAGCCGTAAGTGGCAAAAAGGAACGGTCCTAGTATTCTGCTAGCCCTCTTATACATAAGGGGATGAAGGTATCCAATTGTCGGCGAGTTAAGTCTCTCGGTAAATACTGCAGTACATTTGATATCTGACGGGTACGATTTCTTGTGGTTTGAATATAAATTGCAGACAAATGCTAAATGCTAGATAGAGATTTTGACATAAATTCGTCGCCTTTGATACAAGGGACTATAATATCCCTGCACTGATGAATATAATGATGATGATAATATAATGTGTTAAATATCTTAGTAAATAATTTAAAATGTACTTTACTTATTTTATTTCGCTGATGTTTTGCACCGCTGCCCAGGCGCGGCGTATCCTCGTGTCAACTTCAATTTTAATGGTTTTTGTGGAAGAGATAACAAAATTTTGCCATCAAATGATAATAATACCATTGATAGACCATCAAACGCTGGATATTGATCGGTGAATTTTATTTTAACGCATTCGTGTTATTCTCATTTATTTGAGTCCGGACCCGTGCTTCACCTGGGTGAAGCACGGGGATCTATAAGGTCCCGTGCTCCAACTGATGATAAGTACAGTCAACATATAGTAGGTATAGATACTCTTTCGAAATAAACCAACATTGACATATTGACAGCACAAAGTTGCCAAAAAAGCAATAAAACGCAGATTAATGCTATTAGTGTTATTAAAACCGTCATGGAGCAAGAGAGAGAGTTTCCTTGTATGGAGACTATCCTGGACTCTGACACTAGTCCAGGATCTGTATCCTCATGTGATCAAGGAATAAAAATAAAAGCCGCATCAGCCCCTGCTATACCTGCTACCCCTTCAGAAGAGGGGCTGGTAAAGCCACAGATATCTGCCCCGTCATATCTGAATTCTCTGCGGGCGAACGATGACCCTCCATTTACGAAGCCAGATATTGAACCCAGGCCTTGTATAATAAATGGCAGGATCATGAACGAAGCAGAAGCTGTAGCCATGATTGCAGCTGATGAAGCTGACAAGGAGAACGGATTGAGAAAGTTCTTAGGTAAACTAGCTACCTTTTGTACTATATTATCACGTTAGTAGAGGCGAGGACTACAGAACAACCACATTTCGCCAAAATTCTTTTGTATGTCCCAAGTAGTGGGGGGCGAGTCTATTGCCATTAATCGGTTAAAAGGCACTGAACGAGACGATAGAAATGTTATTGTTATTACGCCTGGGGGCGTTAGAATGGTCCATCAGTGCGTTAACCCAGCAGAAATCCAGGCTTCGAGCGTAGTAGACGCACTTGCGACTACTAGAGTAAACATTTATTTGCTTTGATTGTAGGTACAGTAATTATGATGTTAAAAAAATATGGGTGATCCTTGTACAATCTACCTTATAGTAGGCATGCATAAAGTGACCAACAAATCATTTTCGTCTCTCAAAACATGTAAATACCAAAGGTCTACCCAATTATTTTGATATTCGTCGGTATTCAGCCACCCATGATTT
Source organism: Tiliacea aurago (assembly GCA_948098905.1). Lineage (NCBI taxonomy): Eukaryota > Metazoa > Arthropoda > Insecta > Lepidoptera > Noctuidae > Tiliacea > Tiliacea aurago. The sequence continues at coordinate 2,565,983 of OX402581.1, read as the reverse complement.
ATTGAGAAATAGGTCTTTTTTTTAATATGTTTATAGGGGTTTGTCGCTTAGCGACCACATCGCCCAGTGCAGAAAAACGCAAAATTGTTGATTGATATCTACCTTATCACTAACTTGTACAATTGTTTAGCCATAGCAGACACTGGAAAAGCAAGGATGGTATTACAAAGGCCAATATCATACTTTTTATATTGTCCAAAAACATTAATTCTAGTATTTTCGTTCCGGACACACTCCATCAGAATATGAACGACATGAAATAGATGGTCAGTAATGAAAATAGTAGGTTAATTATTGTGAAAACAAACCGCCACCATTCAAATAATTTTATTTTTCTAGGCGATTTCCTAGTTCAAAAGAACATAATAGCGAATTACTTCGTGTCTGAGAAGAACTTCCTAATCAGTCTGTTGAAGGAGACGATCGAGTACGCAGCTCAGCGGGAGTTTAACGCGTTCAAGCTGTCTGCCCTCATCACGATATATCTAGCTACGCATATGTACTTCAAATGGTATTACTGGCAGTCACCGACCGCCGTCTGGAACTATTTCAAAGATGTTATGATACGGCATACCATTGATGTACGTATAGTCACAGTACTTTTCCCTAAAACTTTAAGGCGCAGCTCCATTGCTGCCCACGTGTACCGAGCTTCCTTTTGTATACAAATGTAAGAAGGATCATCCACTGCGAATTGCGCCACGGCCACACTACGTACTTAGGGATGCGTGGCTTGCTAAACGAATGAACCCACACAGCTATCATGAGTATAGCTCTTCCGGGTACAGTTTACGCAGCAATGGAAATGCTCCTTTAGACGTATTCATAAAACAATATAGCCTATTAGCCGTTATGTACAATGATATATTACCTTTAGATGCGTTACCCGCGCTCAATAATGGCAAAGTAAAAGCAAGGCAATTGCCTGACTTGGAATTTGTCGCGCGTCTTCCAGTGACGCGGCTACACGTCACTATCACTCGCAATTCTCAGCAACTATTTGTAAAGAAATGCCTTCCCGTGTCTACACACGATATACAAATTACATTACTACTGTGAGTGTAAATAAAAACGTCTCGTAACTACTGTATTTTTTTATTAAAAAATATTAAAATGTTTTTTGTTTTGAAATTCCTCTGACTAGTGCGACCCACGCGTACGTGCCAATGAAGATGCAGCAGCTAGTCACGTAACTAAATATGTATGTTCATCTCTTTCTAACAACAGATATCAGTATAGGTCTTTCCTTTTCTTCACGCACTGTATGATTGTATGCAAGTATGTAGTAGCTATTCATGGCATACGCTGTTTTTGAGTGCACTTAATGTTCGTGTATGACGCGTCTATTTATAATACGTCATTGGTTATGTATAGGTAAAACAAAGTAACACTAAATCGAAGCTAAATAAATAGGTAGAATTTGTTAAAATATCAAAGCTCGAAAAAGTTTACATAACTACCTACTTCTTTATTTCTAGGATACTCCCGACGGTGAAGAAGTCTTTGAAGCGGTCGATTGTTACGACATAGTCTCGCACTTCCACACGGTCTACCTGAGCAACTTGCCGCTCGTACACATCGTTACATTCGGGACCCACAGAATTAAGCTGCTGTGGCCCTTCAAAGGGAAATAACTATTTGCTTACAACGGTTCGTCGATTTTGAGTCTTTATTTATCGAAGTTGAAAAAATAGCCTCCCGACTCCTGGTATCGCAACTCGGGATTCGCTCTAGTAACGAGACTTTTCTTCGAAGCAAACTTTTCGTGTAGACATGTTTATTATAATGTCTTTGGTGTTGTCACAATGTATGGAGATTTAAAAGGTGTATCTATTCATACACGAAATCTCGTACGGGTGTATGAATAGATACACCCTACACAACATTAGTTTTTGTTTATACTAAACCTCTTAAGGGGTCATTGCTGGGCACGCCACAATTGTAGCGATAAGTCCCCTCTTTGAGGAGTGGCTAGAGAGGCGCCACGGCGTCCTCACCTTCCGCCTGACACAGGTCCTCACCGGACATGGTTGCTTTGGGAGGTTCCTGTTCAGGATAAAGCGGGAGGAAACGCCCGGGTGTCACCACTGTGTGAATCGCCCGGAGGACACGGTGGAGCATACGGTGGAGGTCTGCCCAGCTTGGGCGGAGCACCGCCGTGTCCTCACGGAGGCGATCGGCGGCGGCGATCTCTCGCGTCCGGCTCTGGTTCAGGCTATGGTTCGGAGCGAGAGTGCATGGGAGGCCGTCACTTCCTTCTGCGAATTAGTAATGCTTGCGAAGGAGGTGGCGGAACGCGTGAGGGAGAGGCAAGGTTCGCGCCCTCGCGCCCCTAGTCGCCGCAGGAGACGCCCCGGGCGTCGTGAGTCGCAAGCCGATTTCCGGCCACTGTAGGCGCGGGCCTGCGGACGGTGAGCGATGGGTAGCTCACCATCCGATAACGACCATGCCCGGGTTGACGGCGCGTCGTATTCCACGCGCGCCTCAAAGAGTTGTCAGCACCAACTGACGGGGTCCGGTAGGGCCAATGCCTGCCAGGGTTGCGAGTTTGTCCGAAAGGGATATCGTGGCCCTGGCACACAGGCAAACGAAGGAATACGGGTGGGTTTTAGTCATTAAAAGTCTGACGCTCCACCCAGAGCGGGAGAAGTTATTTGATAATTTCCCACCCAAAATAAAAAAAAGGGGTCATTGTACTCATCATTATGAACAACTTTTACTATGGGGACAACCTTGAAATCGCGAAAAAAAAATCAGCTGTTCCCTACATTTAAGTTCGCTGAACTCGTCAAAATGTAGGGAACAGCTGATATTTTTTTCGCGATTTCAACTTTGGTCCCATAGTAAAAGTTGTTCATAATGATGAATACAATGACCCCTTAAGAGGTTTAGTATAAACAAAAACTAATGTTGTATAAGCTTGACTGTGGTACCTATAGCTTTAATTTTAGCTTTGTCAGGTTCTAATAAATCTCTGTATGAAATACCACGTTTTATTTTCTTTTTTAATTGTGAGCCGTCACGGGACTCCTGGCAGATGTGAAACATCGAAATTATTTACACACTACTACATAATAGACTGTATAGTGGAGACGTGTCACCACGCGGCATGCGTCGCCCCGCCAGCAATCGGTTTTAAGTGCGCCTATAGATGTTTCTCATCAAAAATTGAGCCGTCATGGACGCCTTGCAGATGTTAAACATCGAAATTATTTACACACTACTACATAATAGACTGTATAGTGGAGACGTGTCACCACGCGGCATGCGTCGCCCCGCCAGCAATCGGTTTTACGTGCGACTATAGATGTTTCCACACCAAAAACTCGAATGCCACGTTGGTCACAAGCGCTACTGCTAAGCATGAGGTCCTGGGTTTGATTCCCAGGTCGGGCAAAATATTATTGGGATTTTCCATTAGGAATTACTCAGCCCGGAGTTTGGATTTGTGTCCGGTTGATGGCAATAGGCTTTCCCCCTAATGGTACCCTTCGGGGATTACAGGCGTGATGTTATGTATGATACGTTATTTAAAAAAACGGTCAAGTGCGTGTCAGACCACGCACAATGAAGGGTTCCGTAGTTGGGATGAATTTATCCCAAAAACAAACTTAACATTGTAGTTGAAAAACATGATCCCCCATACATTCCAAGTGCAAGTGTAAGTTTGTACGCACAATATTGAGTGAGTTTGAGTTACCATGTTATTTTAACATCACAGACTTCTTAAAGGTTATTCTGTAATCTTTATGTAAAGAACCATTTTCTATATTTTTATCAATATTTTAGGCTCAGTAGTTTCGGGGATAAGAGATTTTTCTTTGTAACTTTCATCTATTTTCTTAATAATTTCATATTTATTTTAAAATATGTATAAAATCCTTAAAACAAGCCCTTTCATTGGATATGTCACACAGTACAGTCAGCAAAACTTTTTTCTTTTTCTAATTTGCCCCCCAAAAGTGACCTCCATGTCGTAACACGGCCGTGTTTGGGCCACAGAAGTTCATATGTGTACCAAATTTTAACATAATCGGTCCAGTAGATTCGGAGGAGAAAATCAGCTGTGACAGACAGACACACAAGTGATCCTATAAGGGTTCCGTTTTTTCCTTTTGAGGTACGGAACCCTAAAAAATGCAAGAAACCACACAAGTTTCCATTGAAGGTAATGGTTTTGTGCAGAGACTAACAGAAATTTTAAATAAAACAATTACATTTCATCACATAAACTTTTATTAGCCATTCACAATAGCAGTCTTTAATTGCTCTTTCAAATGTTGAGGCAATTTCTTTTGCTTTCGCTTCCTAACTTTGCCTTCAGCCACACTCTCTGCCTTCTTATTATTTTTGTTAATAGATTTTTTCTTCTTTTTCTTTTTACAAGACAAAGGATTAGGATTATGTGGTTTCTTCTTCTTTATGGGAATTTTTGGCTCTTCTAATTTTTCTTCAACACCTAGAACTTTTTTCATTGTTTGAAGTGCATCATTTTGTGTTTCAGTGATAAATATGTGTGGATTACCTTCTAAGCTCTGTCCTGCTTTAGCATTGCTGGCTGTAGATGGCTTTTCTAAAGTAGGAGATTTGTTGTGAAGATATAGAAGTGGTACACCAGCTTTTTCTCTAAGTTTATCTTGTAAATCCCTATCCTGTGTTGCCAGGATATAATGTTTATCATTCTTTCTACCAATCATAGACAAAATGCAGTTGGATCCACCTATTGGCTCTTTGTGATTGCATTCATGTATTCCAAATTGCTTCAATATAGTTAGGGCTCCATGAGTCTTCTTTGCTATTTTCTCTGTTTCTATAATAATGCATCTTGTAGTCAATAATTTTGCTTGTGAGTTCAAATATTTTGGAATTTGTTCTCTAATGTTGATTTGTTCCTGAAAAAGTTAAAATTATCATCAATAAATAAACATCATTATGGTATGATTAATTTTAAATATTTAAGTTGATAAACGATTTGGCTTTCGTGAAGTTGAATTAGGTGAATCGATTGCTGATGCTAATGATTAGTTCCTTCTTGTTCTTCAGTCGTAGATTCTTAAAAATATTGATATGAGGATGATTTGATTGATAAAGCAGGCTTAACAGAATAACTAAAGTAAATAAGAGTACCTAGTTTTAATTACTGCTTGCTGGCTCAGGGAAATTCTCCTGCCAGCGCATGCTCTGTTCTTTGAGAGTGAGGTGGGAGTCTGCACTATCAGCCTCAGGGTCAGGTAGCTCTTCCAATGGGACCTGGATATCCTCATGGGGCAATTGCTCAGCTCGCCACTCCTCATCCACTATGTCTATCAGACGACCATTGCGACGGTACTTGCTGTCCATTCTGTGTACATTTTATTGTTTTTAGGATTTGCGCGTTTGAGAGACAAATTATGTAGTTTTATTTTATAAAATAATATTGTTTTTCTGCAAGCAGTAATCAAAACTAAGTCTTCTTCTATCGTGTGGTTATGTTATTGTTCCTAAATTCATTATCTTGTTGGTTAGTTTTAAATGGATAATAAGAAGAAGACTTACTTTGAACGCAGCAAAACAAAATGTGCCGTCGAGCAAGACTTGGTATGGCTGGTGGAAACCGTAGTTGTTGTAGTAGAACTTTAGATATTTCTGAACCTTTTTGTATCTAGTGATCTTCATTTTATGAAACTATTGTACAAACCTGTTAAGTATGAATAAAACCACCGTTTGGATATCTTAATTCACGCTAGTAAATAACCACAAAATTCGACGAAGTCGAAGAACAGTGAATGTCGTGAATGAATGAAATGAACGGATTCGAAATGTCATGTCACTTATGTATGTCAGACGGACTGACATTGACAAAATAATTAAATGACAAATTTTGCCACAGATTCGTAAGATATTCATGTTCCATGTTTGCTAGGATCTAGCTAGGACCATAGAAAGCTCAACACCGAAAGAGATGACTGGCATAATTTCGAAAGAACAAGATGCAACACAGCATCATAAGCAATGATAAAAAGAAACCTTGCATCGATAAATTCCAATGAGTATTTTTTTTTATTTTAATTTTATGGATTTTAATGCTAAAGCACTAATAAAACAAGAGATAGATAACAGTGAGCTAAATCACAGCAAATACTCAAAGGCAATTAGGCAAAGGCACTATGAGAGATAAGCCACCAGAATAAAAACCACGGCTAGTCTGAAGGGCCCTCTTTGTGAACACAGCAAAGCTGTGCAGCAAACACGATTTGATGCATGCATACTATTTATTTTTATTCATTTCTGGTTTATGTTTTAAATTCCTTATTACTACGGTGTATAAAATTTCATATTTTGGAAAATAAAAATTGCATTGTATATTTTGTATGGTTTGTACATACTATCATAAACAATAAACAGGTTTTTCTTAAAAATGACGTATACTTAACCATAGACAATTTTTTGTAAATGAAACGTCTCGCTCGCTCTCTCGCTTCCATGTTTGTTCGTGGTCATTTTGCATTTCTGTGCTAGATTTTCCAGTTTAGCATTTAAAACTAATGATTTTATTCATTAAAGCGTGTAATTAATGATATTTTCGGCGATACGGCGACCTCTTGAGGATCTGTCGCCCAAGGAAAAGTTCAAAACAGCGGTTTAATAACAGGGAGGGTACGTCTTTCATATCCTTTTAATCAAGTAAATGCGTCATTTTATCGAATATTGTTGAGAGTGTTCATGCAATGAGAAGATTAGGTGTATTGTTCTTCACAGTAGTCGTCAGGACAAAGTGATCAAGCGCGTAGATGACTACGTCGAGCGGTTTTATGACATACAGCTGATTCAGATGAGGGCGTCTCTAAGTAATTTTTAATCGTCTGAGTCGAAGGAAACTGTGATACGGGCATAAGCGGTTAGTCATCATCATAACAGACACGTTTTCGGTGCGCGACAGATAAATTGATCCAGAAATTATATTATAGAGGTCCGGCGAACTGCGCCGAATAGTGGCTGATAGTGTCATTGTTAATACCTTTTGTTTCTTTGTGATTCCGCGACGATACGGACGTGGAGATAACAATTTCTTGTTTACCGTTTTAAGCCAGTCTGTATCGTAGTCGCTCTCGTAGTTCTCAAGCCTCAAGGTTTGATAAAAAACAACAAATTGTATTATTTTTAATGTGCATGGGTGATTGATCATTAGTTTTTATATTAGATATTACAAGCTTTGCCAATGGTGTCCAACTGTGTTTTTGTAGGACTTTTATCTGGTAAGTACTGTGTTCAAAATATACACTTAAAACTGTTTTGGGTTAGGTAACTGTTATCAATGTAACCAAGAAACATAAATCTGAAACTTTTACATTGCCTTTTCCAGTTTTTTTTTACCCAAATGTGAAAACAACAACTTATTAGAAATAATGATCTGTCATAGTTCTAATAAGTTTTTATGATCAAGGTATTAGCAACTGGTAATGAAGTGATTCATACATGGTAAAAGTACATAAGCTGTCATCCTTGAGTAAATAATTATTTATTTTCACGTACTCATTATCTGTGGAAGATTTCAGAGTAATTATAGTTTTATCATTAATTAGGTATGTAAGTGATACAAAACCAAAAGAATTTTCAATCTCTTCCAATGTAACATTTAGATTTCATCATAATTATTATTAACATATTAGTTATACATTCCGAAATATGTTATGAAGATACATATTTCAATAACAATGAAATAGTTTCCAATATCTCCTGATTGACTAAACTCATTATGCTGGTGTACATTCTAAATAATAGGTTAAATGGTTATATCTACACCATTCTTTTTGCCATTGTATCTTTTTACACAAAGAAAATACATTAAATTGTTCTAATGTCTTGAACTTGTTTACATAACACAAATGTATATACATAACATTATGCAATGTTAAAAACAGTATTATTTCTACTGATTAATGTCACACTTGATTTCATTTAAATTAAACTAAGTTAGGGTACTCAGGTCAAGTGATTAGCATGTTTTTCCTGGTTTAATTGATGGCAAGAACATAATCATAATACATTTATTAATTATAGTAATGAATGGTTTAATTTATGCTAAAGTATTCCTTGAGTTCTTGTTTGTAAAGTTGTTCCGCAGTTTCGCCCGCGTGGCTTATTCTTAAATAAAAGGGGTATAAGTTACTCCTTTCATCATCAGCTATCTGCCATTGAAAGTAACGTCAAAATCAGTCCAGCCGTTTCAGAGATTAGCCAGAACAAACAGACAAAAAAATAAAAAATATTATGCATAAATACTTTCTATGCATTTAGTAAAAACCTTTACTTTGACATTACAAACAGACACTTTAATTTAATTGTATAGATTATGGTTCTTCTGTCAATCAATCAAACAATCATTTATTTTCTTAAACATAGGTATGGTTACAGATAGTAGGTATATGTCTTAAATATGTGCTCTATGTTTTGCCAATATAAAAAAAAAAACTTAAACAAAATTAACATAAACAAGCAATTTAATTAAGGAGGCACATTAATTTGTAGATGTAAAATAAAATGTAGGTAGGTGTTTCTACATATTATATGTATACTAAGGTTATAAGAGTGGGTCATTGTAACGTTTGCTGATAGACAGTGGATGAACATGACACTACTTAGTAGCACTGGCTTTGTATCAGACTATATAAAATACTAGCATTTAGATAAAGAAATGCCTCTTATTTATTATAGATCTTTGAAACATAACACAATAAAAAAAGTCAGTGTAAATGTCAGCCAATTAAAAGTCTTCACTTATAAAAACAGCAGTGCCCACAAAAAGAAAAAGAAAACATTGACATTGAAACTACCAACACAGAAACTAACACCAAAAAGCGGGGTGCAACTATTTTATGTATAAATAAGAGATTTCCTAGTACATACTCTAGACAGAACTTATAGTTATTTGACTTTGCTAAAATGCTGGCTACTTACATCTTTTTTTTTTTTTCTCTAGCCTGCGCTGTCCCACTGCTGGACAAAGGCCTCCCTCCACTCCTTCCATCCTTCGCGTGCCCGCGCGTCCTCCTTCCAGTTTTGCCGGAACCTATCCAATTCGTCCCGCCATCTCCTACGTGGTCTGCCGCGGCCCCGTCGCACTGTTTCAGGGCACCAATTCTGTGCCACTTGGGCCCACAATTGGTCGCCATGCGGCAGACATGTCTTGCCCAGTCCCATTTAAGTTGGGCAGCCTTTTGAGCCGAGTCAGCTATCATTGTTTTGGAGCGCAGTATTGTGTTTCGAACACGATCAGTTAATTTAACGCCTAGTATACTGCGCTCCATTGCTCGTTACCTTGAGTTTGGACTTCTGGATGTTATTCAAAGACCAAGTCTGTGCACCATAGGTTAAGACGGGAAGAATACACATGTCCATGAGCCTGCGTTTCAGTGCCATAGGTAACTCACCCTTGAATAGTTCCTTCATGGACCAGTAGCTCTTCCAGGCGTTTCCATAAATCTGTTTATTTAATTATAATAATTTTATCCTTGTCTGTGTTGTTCCAAAATCCTATACATTGGTGTCTTTTGACATCAAGTTTGTATAAACACCATTTTACAGAAAGGTAAAGCACTAGGAAGTGGTGAAGTGCGGGGGTTATGGGGGACTGTCTTCAAACAGTTGCTGCTATCAAAAAGTGCTGATTCTCAGCCTCATTTGAATAAATGTCTTTTGATTTTGGTAAAAGACTGCAAAGCATTGTTACTGTAAAGACTTTTTTCTTGATATTTTGTGTGTCAATAGGACATAATTTGATAAATATTCTCACTATCACACAACTGACGTATTGTTATTGTGTTCATGAGAAAGAGGGCAGTCATTAAGAGTCATTGACTGTGGCATTTCCTTTCTTCTTCCACCTTTGTTTTTTTTTTTTTTATGGTTTATCATTATGTTCATTTATACCTTTCTTTCTTTTTATACTTACTATTTTTGGTAAGGTAAACAAATAGTAATTCAGAGACATTTTAGACCACTCTATAAAACAAATGTAATGTGTTTTAACCTGTCTAAATACAATATAAAGTTCATAAAATTTTGCTCATTCTTTTTTCACCTCACCTTCTTTTTTAGGGTTCCGTACCCAAAGGGTAAAACGGGAACCCTATTACTAAGGCTCCGCCGTCTGTCTGTCTGTCCGTCCGTCAGTCACCAGGCTGTATCTCATGAACCGTGATAGTTAGACAGTTGAAATTTTCACAGATGATGTATTTCTGTTGCCGCTATAAGAACAAATACTAAAACACAGAATAAAATAAATATTTAAGGGGGCTTCCATACAACAAACATAATTTTTTTGCTTGTTTTTGCTCGATATTGATAACAGCAACAGGTAGACGCTTGAAATATTCACATAATTTTTAGTTATAGATTCACTTTAAAAATAAATAGTTAAATTAGAACTAATTAGAAAACTAGAGGATACCTTTTCTGTTTCACAATTAATAAAGAAATGATAAATGATTTTATTTCTGTAATGCGTTTGTACATCATAATTTTAAAAACTAGATGCGGCCAGAGTTTCCTATCAGACTTCTCTGAGAAGAAAGCAAACAAACTCAGAGGTCACAGTCTGCCTTAAAGTCGAGGCATAATCTTGGTCAGATCATGTGTTGTGTTGGTAGATTATTTTATATCCTAATGTACTACACTATTTAATAAATTAAACTGCTTTAATTTATTAGCATTGACTTTAAGGTTGTTAAACTGAATAATTTGCATTTCCTGAGCAGACTTTTGTTGTTCTTCCTGCCTTTCATATTCATTGTTCTGCAACATTATCATATTTTATTCTGTAATTGGTATATAAATGTTTTAATTTTCGTTACGGTTTATAGTTTTTCCTGATTTATTGGTTCTTTATAACATTTCCTGTTGATACTCAAGTATATCCTATTATTTATTATAAGCCGTTTGTGTTCCAATAAAGGGTAAACGGTTCCCTATATCCTCTTATTTCTATGAATTATAAATTTCCCTCCTCCTAAAAACCATATAAATGCTCTTATTTCTACGAATTAAAAATATAGTATTTCCTAGATATCATTTTACAACTAATATTTGTCCTATACATACGAAATTTAAATTCGACCAAGTTTTTTGTATAGAGTAACAGTAACATATTTATTTTAATTTATCTATGTTTTAATTCATCATCATTTCAGCCGAAAGACGTCACTGCTGGACCTAGGCCTCCCCCAAAGGGGGGGTGTTGCCATAATCGCCACGCTTGGCAGGCGGGTTGGCGATCGCAGTATGTTGTTAAAATGTATAGAGAATGCTGCTGCCCATTCTCTAGTAAGTCCCTTAGTCGCCTTTTACGACACCCACGGGAATAAATAGGGGAGTGCTATTCTTTATGTCCGGCACCACACAGACCATGTTATAATTTTATTATCTTAATAGAAAGTTATTATTGAGGTTTTCAATGCCATTATAAAATATAAAGGTATTATTAGCAGTGCTCAAAGAGATAGCTTCGTAGTTGACGCCCATAAAATAGCATTGTTATCTCCTATCATAATATGAAAACGGATTTAACAATTGAAACACGTGTTTTTTCTACCATGTGGTCCTTGATATGATACAGTGAGAAGTAATACCCGATTGACACAAAGATAGAGCGGTAAGGAGGAGAGTATTTATTGAAGGTTTATTCACAATTACTGAAACAGCTGATAAAGTTGTGGAAACTTGCTTTCTAATCAGATTTTGGAGGTTGAATAGCAGTCAGATCAGTGCTCACATTCGTTTATTAGAATGTGCATACGCATCTTTCAAGGCTTAAGAGAGGCACATCCTTACGCTTTAGTCTACATATTTACTTAGTTGTGCTAGCTAGTTTGTTTACTGAGATTCTAGTAAAACTCATTTCTTTATACCAGTTTTGAACGGCAACTAACTTGCCTGTATCATGTATTAATTGTACGTGTTGTTTAGAAGGTGTTAGTCAATTGTTGCTTCAATTTTACGGTATGCCACATGCAATAAACTTGCACCGTGTAAATGGAGCTTTACTTTCGCATATCAAATATTAGTATAGATGGATGAGCCTTAGTTTATTTTTCAAAACAGGGTTGATAAAAAACATGTTTTTTTTGTTTATGACCGATTTTTTTGAGTTTTAGAATAAAATTAGTAAAATCATGATATTTTTATAAATTTTTCTTTTTTTTACCTTAAACGTTATTGTTCCAAAAGCAGGGGCAATAAACCCTTTGGTATAATGTCAAACAGTCAGATAATTATGATGGAAATGAAAAACGTTTTCTTGTTTATTGCATTAATGTCAATAACAAATGTAAGTCAAAAGTGTTTTGATCATATTCTATGTGTACTTAAAAAATATTTTCACCAAATTAAGTCGTACTTTTCATGCAAACTACTGAAGGTTATTTACTACCTAATGTGAGCTGTTCTGTTCTGGTCAAGGACAAAGTTATTTAAATATTTTATTTAAGCCTATGAAAAAATGTTTTCGTTTTCTGAAGTTATTTTCGGAGGTATAATGGAATAGAAAGGTATGATTAGGTAAGAATAACTATTAAAATAATGAATAGTAAATAACTTTTAAAGATAAAGTTGTTGGTTTAATTGTCATGTTTTCTATTTTGGTCACTAGGTATGTGAACTTGAATTTTTAACCGACTTCTAAAAAAAGAGAAGGTTCTCAATACTTTGTTTTTTTTCAACCGACTTCCAAAAAAGGTCGGGTGTTCGGCTGTTTTTTTTTTTTTTTATATGTTTGTTCACCGATTGCTCCGTCGATCGTGGACCGATTTTGAAAATTCTTTTTTTGTTTGAAAGGGTATGCTCCCGAGGTGGTCCCATTGCCACCAATTGATTCCTCCTAGTAAGAACCAGGAGAACTGCCACTCTCTATATGCATAGTGACGAGCATAAATTTCTTAGCAACCACATTAAAGTACCTAATCGAATCGCAACCCGTTAAATACTTATTATTATATTGTTCGGGTGGCAATCTGTGGTCTCTATCATCAGTTCCACTTCACCAAATGGTGCTTTTCGAGAGCAAATGCACGAGTTACTATAAAAAATACCCAAATCGCTATAGGGTTGCCTATAAAATTTGAGGGTTTCCCTCGATTTCCATGGGATCCCCTCATCAGATCCTGATTTGGTGGCAATGGGACCACCTCGGGAGCATACCCTTTCAAACAAAAAAAGAATTTTCAAAATCGGTCCACGATCGACGGAGCAATCGGTGAACAAACATATAAAAAAAAAAAAAAAACAGCCGAACACCCGACCTTTTTTGGAAGTCGGTTGAAAAAAAACAAAGTATTGAGAACCTTCTCTTTTTTTAGAAGTCGGTTAAAAATTCAAGTTCACATACCTAGTGACCAAAATAGAAAACATGACAATTAAACCAACAACTTTATCTTTAAAAGTTGTTTACTATTCATTATTTTAATAGTTATTCTTACCTAATTATACCTTTCTATTCCATTATACCTCCGAAAATAACTTCAGAAAACGAAAACATTTTTTCATAGGCTTAAATAAAATATTTAAATAACTTTGTCCTTGACCAGAACAGAACAGCTCACATTAGGTAGTAAATAACCTTCAGTAGTTTGCATGAAAAGTACGACTTAATTTGGTGAAAATATTTTTTAAGTACACATAGAATATGATCAAAACACTTTTGACTTACATTTGTTATTGACATTAATGCAATAAATAAGAAAACGTTTTTCATTTCCATCATAATTATCTGACTGTTTGACATTATACCAAAGGGTTTATTGCCCCTGCTTTTGGAACAATAACGTTTAAGGTAAAAAAAAGAAAAATTTATAAAAATATCATGATTTTACTAATTTTATTCTAAAACTCAAAAAAATCGGTCCAAATACAGATCCAAAGACACCGACTTCCGAAATTAAAGTTATTTTTCACTTTGTAGTGTTTTTTTGGAAGTCGGTTATTTTTCACCGTGAAATCGCGAAAAAAAAATCAGCTGTTCCGTAAATTTGTGTTCACTTAAATCGACAAAATGTATGGAACAGCTGATTTTTATTTCGCGTTTTCATGGTTGGTCCCATAGAAAAAATTGTTCAAAATGATGAGTACAATGACCCCTTTTCGGGTTTAGTATAAACAAAAACTAATGTTGTATATTCACTTAAAAAATAAATAATTAAATTAACATAAAACAAATATTTAAGGGGGGCTCGAATACAACAAACGTGATTTTTTTCCATTTTTATAGATAATGGTACGGAACACATCGTGCGTGAGCCCGACTCGCACTTGGCCATTTTTTTTTTACTACATACTAAAATTTTAATTTTGTACAGGCGATGGCGACAAACAGGAGCGGTGCTGCTCAGCGGCCGAACGGCGCTCCACAAACGAAAGTATGCCAGTTCAAGCTGGTGCTCCTCGGAGAGTCAGCAGTGGGCAAGTCTTCTCTGGTGCTCCGCTTCGTGAAGGGGCAGTTCCACGAGTACCAGGAGAGCACGATCGGCGCCGCCTTTCTCACGCAGACCGTCTGTCTCGATGACACTACCGTCAAGTTTGAAATTTGGGACACGGCGGGGCAGGAAAGGTTGGTATTGTGTTTTAAGAGCGTTTATTTATTCCTTGATGTAGTGACACCAATTTAAAGAGTATCCTTAGATGGTTTGGTCATGTTGAAAGGATGAATGAAAGGCAAACAAGGCAGATATGAGTGAAACGTGAGGAGACGTCCTAGGAGGACATATAGTGACTTTATTGGTGACTAGCTGCACCCCGCGGTTTCACCCGCGTAAGTCGTGTACCCCGTGTCGTGTGTCGTGTAGTCGTGTCGCGTATCCCGTGGGAATATAGGGATAAAAAGTAGCCTATATATTAATCCAGGGTGTCAGCTACCTCAATACAAAATTTTATCAAAATTGGTCCAGCCGTTTTTACGTAAAAGTGTAACAAACATCCATCCATCCTTACAAACTTCGCGTTTATAATAAGTAGGATGTTCTTCAGAAAGGTCAGGTGCGTGGCGTGCATGTATGACCAGATGATGATGTTACATTTATTTGCCATAAAAATACAGATGGGAGATGTATGAACTATGAACGCAAACGAGGCAAAAAGAGTATGTAAGGGTCATAGCAAGGTGGCGCTCTATAGTATCGTCCTACCCCCAGGGGAAGAAGGCGTGAATTAATGTGTGTGTATGTAATTCGTTAAACACTTAATATAAAATAAAATAATATCCAGCCTATTAATTGCCCACTGCAGGGCAAATGCCTCTTGTTATACAGATAAGGCATGAGCATTGACCACCGCGCTCTCTCAAGGCGGAGTGGCGATTTCAGACTCCCATTAATAAATTATTAGTGCAGGTTTCCTTTTGATGTTTTCCTTCAGTGATGTCCAAAATAAACTTTACTATTAAGTTTATTTTTCATATGAATTGAAAAACTCACATTTATACTTGCCCGGATTTGAAACCATATGCCAGTGCATGAGAGGCGCCACTGGGCCATCACGACATAATCAATATAAAATAATAAAAATATATCTTTCCTCTAAATTACCACTGTAATTTCAGAGAACATTCGCTGTAACGTAACTAAATGCAGACGACAATATACCTTACCTGAGCTGAGCAAACAATCTATCAGTATTTTTCTCAATTTCTAGACAGCTGTTATTTCTATTTTTGATCACTAGAGACACGCCCTTGGTAAAAAAAAAATGGAGCTTCTTAAGTCTTAACTGGCGAAATGTGGGTGTTATTATACACCTCTGCCCAACCCTTCGGGGAAAGGCGTGATGTTATGATATTGGAGCATCGAATGCCATGACAAACAAAACATAACGCCTACTGGGCACTATCTTCTATGGCAAGTAATGTAATTGAGCCTTCAGTATATTGCCATCACCTTTTCTTCATATTTAGACATGTTATATTTGAAACTAGCTGCTGCCCGCGGCTTCGCCCGCATGGCTTTTCCTAATCTTAAAAACCTTCCTCTTGAATCACTCTATCTATTTAAAAAAACCGCATCTAAATCCGTTGCGTAGTTTTAAAGATCTAAGCATACATAGGGGCAGACAGGAAGCGGGAAGCGACTTTGTTTTAAACTATGTAGTGATATGTAATTGATAGAATATTTGAAGTCGCAAAAGACGCAGGCTGTTGACCAGACTTACTCAGTAGGTAGACCATTTTGTTTTCTATTTCCTTGTTACTTTCTTCGTGTCCCATGTAATTTGGGGCGGCAATAACCTTCTACAGTCAGTTCAGTTTAGGATTGACAGTTAAAACTTTAGAAATAGCTTGTATGTTAGCTATTTCTAAAGTTTTTTTCATACATAGACTGCTAAAAACATAACCCTTCCTTTTTGGCGTCGCCGTAGTCGGGTAATAATAATAAACAACATTCCAAAAATGCCAACTCTTGAGGAAAATTCCGAAACAAATGGAATCAATGGACCTTGACTCGTTACTAGCGAAATACGTCTTATAGACGGATAATACAAAGAAAAGTTGCTGTTGAAGGTTAGTTGTTCATAATAATTAATAGATAATTGTATTTTAAAAAAAACGCTGTCGCTTCAGTGTATCTTGTAGTCGCGGGGAACAACTAGCAAAGAATAAATAGAGCTCCCTCTTTTAAAATGTTCCCATTTTACAAGGGGGGTCAATTTACTTTATGGGCAAATATTCTGTTACTCCAAGTGGTGGTGGTGCAATAAGGATTAGCTTCCATAATCCTAACTGACACGTCAATTTTTCTGGATTATACAGTCCCATCATCTTATTCGCCTGGGTTTTGCCCAATTATTTACTGGGTTCAGTATCTGGGCTTATTTTCTGCTGCTATGTAGCTGAAAGAAAGGTGACTCCATGCAAGAAGCTCGCTTAGAATTTTTAAACGTAATATAAAGTCTGTAATTTTATCAGATTAGGTTGTTTATTTCACAAAGCCAGAGGCACTATCAACCAGATATTTTTATAAATGTAATATTACTTATAATCTGGAACTTAGCTGGTGGGTAAAAGCAGGCCCATAATGAGATTGCATTTTTCCCACTTTTGACAACAATTTCTCAGGATTGATTCCTTTTTCGGCACATTCCTTTTTGGACATATTCCGTTTTCGGCATATTCTTGTTTCGGCACATTTTAGTAAATAAATCATACTATGAAATACTTGTGACTTTGCTCGCGTTATAAAATAAAATAATATTTATTAGTAAAATATTATATTTTAATCAATAAAAATAAAAGAGTTAAAATTAAACAGTACCTACACTGATTACTTAAAATAATTGGGCAACTAACTAATGATGATAACCAACTAGGTATGTTTTCATTCATCTCATCAATTCATATGCTTATGCTTATGGACCCGTCTTTTATAAAAGTTGGCAAAGCCTAATATGCTCTTCAATTGATAACATCCTCATTACAAAAATTACCTTACTATTTCACTGCCGTTTACCTTGTATTAGGTATCTGTTGTGGGTAAGTATATTACAAAATATCCCTAGGCATTTTAAAATTTCAAAATAATTATGCGTTGTTGTATATAATGATTTATGCCGAAAACTGAATGTGCCGAAACAAGAATATGCCGAAAACGGAATATGTCCAAAAAGGAATGTGCCGAAAAAGGAATCAATCTTTCTCAGTAAACTGAAACTTTACTAAGGTTAAAAATTTCTAATTATCACAAGTCTCGAGTCCCTCGAGGGTCTGGATGTAGAGAAGTGTCGTAAACTATCCTACACCTCCTATCCTGCCCTCTGTGCCCCAAAAAATGCAGCAAAAGTGACCCCTGCGCTGCCACTGATAACGCCGTGGAAGTGGCGAAGTTGGGGTTTTGTTTAGGCCCACAAAATTTAAATTACTGTCGTGTCAGCGATACGAAGAAGATAGAAAAATAGACCATGTCGTTCGTTTATTGACGTGCAATTGACACTAAGAGAGCAGTGGTGGCCCAGTGGTAATGACCATGACTTACGAGAGCGTAGAGGATTACGGCCCACTCTCTCTCACAGAGAGGAGATCTGTGTCTCCCGACTGTCCTCTGACCTGTGGCTGATTATGCTAAGTGACATTCAACCTTAAGGTTACCGTTAAGCGTGGTCACTGCCGTTATCAAAAAAGCATATTATAAGATTAAAGACTACGTTGAAGACAAGGAAGTTTGGCATTATTTCCTGCTGCACATGTGGCTTCCTTGGTACCTCATTAACGGCAAAACTATGGAAATGTCTCTTACTGCTCCCAAATTACTTATTATTATTTTTACATACTGCGTTGACATAATCTTGTTTTTATTTTGACATTTCAAACCTACAATTTTAATTTCAACAAGGTTCTAACTTTTATTATTTTAATAATATTATAAATCGTTTTTTTTAATGTTTTGTTAATTTAAGAACTTTGTGGGCTTATTATACTGTAGATTTGTAGACCATTTTCTATTTTGTTAAGTAGCTGGTACTTTTGACGGGCCTACACTGTCCTCTCATACCTATTACACTGTAATTTGAAAACATTGTAAAAGCCAATTATTTTTAAAAGAGTAACCGTGGAGTTTCTTGCCGGCTCTTCTCCATAGGAAACGACCAATTGGAACCGTGCACCTAACTTCTGACGTTTCATAAGTGCCCATGTAGGCTTATGTGAAATAAAATTGACGGCATGGTTGGCGCAGTTAGTTAAGCGATTGACTGCTGCGCTGCATGTCGCGGGTTCGATTCCCGCACGGAACAAATATTTGTATGACCTACAAGTAGTTATTCCGGGTCTAGCTGTCTGTGTATGTGAATTTAAATGTTTGTAAACGCACCCACAATACAGGAGAAATTCCTAGTGTGGGGCAACTTACTTAAAAAAAAAATATATATATTATGATTTTGACTATACATCAAACCCAGAAACTCAACGTTTAAATCAAAGCTTACGAACATTTTCTTCTACAGGTATCACAGCTTAGCGCCAATGTACTACAGAGGTGCGCAGGCGGCGATCGTCGTATATGATATTACTAATCAGGTAAATACTTGCTTACTTATTAACCTACGATTGTTGTTATGCAGTGACGAATATGAATAATTTTAATCCATTTATCTCACGCGCACATTGCCCTTTTACGAACACAAAGTGTGCTAAAAAATGTTTTGTTTTCGAGTTTAGTTTTTATTTCCAGTCTTTAGCTAAACTAATACCGCCTTATTACAAAACAAGATTTATATTTTGACATGGCCTAAACCATGGAGACAGTTTTTGTAATAAGAACGTAACAGTGATTGAAATACCGTTCTTTATACAAAACTGAAAACTTAGTTCGGTACTAAGTTGTCAGTTTTGTGTTTAGGAACTTTACCATAGTCGGAATAAAGTTCGAAATTCAATAATGGCTCCATGTTTTAAACCTGGGTCTGAAGATAAACCTTGTTTTGTTATAAAGGGGTTTGAATTTAGTTTTTGATTATAATTCTGTAAATACATATCTGTTGTAGTCGTGAATCATATTTTGATTAAGATATAACCTTATAGTGACCTGCAAATTGTAAAAAAACGTAAGAATTGTTTTTTAGTTTCGCGGGCTGTTTAGCGCATCCCCCTTAATATACACTTTTTTGCATCTTTCATAACACCAAAGAGTGGTTGTACAGAATAGTAGGGTCATCCCTGCTATTCTGTACACCACTCTTTTTGATCCTGCATATCATCATATCGGATAATGCAAATGATCTTATCGGTCAAGTAGATCAACCGTATTATTTAGGCGTTCTTGATTCATAGATAGGTAGGTAAAGTACGCGTCAAATTTTATGGCATCTCGGAAGTGCGCTACTTGCAGAGCAAAACCATCACCGCCGCTTATACATGAATTTGTAACTGCGCAACGACTCGCCTCATGTTCCGATCCGCCTAAAGTTTGCATCAGGCTGTACGTTCGGTTCTAAAGTGATTATTTAGTCCAAAAGTTACCTTTGTTTGCGGCCTAAAGACGCTAGACTTTTTGATTATTCATATGTCTACTGTCTGGACTAGATTATAGTGTCGCGCTGCAAAAGAATTCAAACAGGCCAACTTTGTTATGCTGGCGTAACAGCTACGTCTTACACTCTTTGTGGAATTTTGTGGCCAACAGTTGGACGCAATTTTTTTCGACGAGTTCACAGCTTTGAATGTCTATCTAGACATATTTTGCTGACCGTACATACATATGAATAGTGTAGTTCAGGCTCTCGCCTACAAGGCGTGAATCAGACAAAGCCTACCCCACACTAGCAGATGATCAAATGATAAAGATCATACAGCCTTGTTAAATTGTCTGTACATCCCGAACCGAACGGCCGTGAACAAAATCTAGTTCAAGTTTAACAAAGATTCGACTCGGTTCAATCGTTCCGGCGTACATTAATCGCAATTGTATGCTTAAATCGATAGGAAATGTAATTTTAACATCTATGCTAATAATATAGAGGGGTAACATTTCTGAGTTTGTGTGTAGGGGATAATCTTTGGAACTCCTGTTTCGATTCCGAATATTCTTTCACTAATGGGAAGCTACAGTATTGCAGAGTGTCATAATTATGATGAAAACAAGAAATTTTACACAGACGAGGTCGCGGGCAAAAGCTAGTTCTCTATTAATAGTCCATAATGTTGTTTAAAAACCATTGTTGATTATGGGCTTCCAAAGATTGATAAATGGTGTGTAAAATAGTCTTTATAATGGGCTCTGATTCAAATTTTTCTCTCATAATTTTATTATGACACTGATGGTGATGATACAGCCTCTTTCTATAACTTTAATTTTTTCTTTAATGTCGTCAGTTATCCAACATTATTTCTAAACCGGGATCGACGTAATAGCTTTACAATCTTTATAGCCAAGTAATTTTATTGAGGGAGGCATATTTCCAGCAGTGGACGTCTTTCGGCTGAAATGATGATTAGCCCATACCCAAAAACCTCTGTTCCACTAACAGATAAATGATGATTTCGAAAACGAAAAGTATGTCAAAATTCGCACAACAATAGCCGAATAACCGCGAATGACAACATTCCTCCTTGAATGACAATACCGGCACGATTTGTGTCCCACACGGTCAGTATGATGGTCAGTAGGCAAAGGTCGGCCATGTTTGCTGTTTATTTAGTGACACCGATGTAATGTAACTGTTTATTTTATAAAACTTAAGGTGCTCGTTCACTGGAGTGCGACGAAATAAGTGTACTAATTTAAGTACTAAGTAAGTTTCGGAAGTTGGTGCCACAAAATGCAATCAAACCAAATCAAAGGTAAAACTTACATTTCAAATTAATTTGATGTTTTTTTTTTTTGAAGGCCGTTAAAATTTTTGTTTATTTTTTGCATCCACCATTATCGCGCCCCCCAGTCTACTCTTTGATATGCAATGGTCTCTGTGGTCCCATGAAACATGGGGCTCCATGGGCTAGTGTGAATCTTTGGGTTCATTCGGGCAATCGAGTCTGGTCAAACCACCCACGCTGGGGTCGGTGCATTTCATTCATTCATTCATTCATTCATAAGTATAAATTGAACCACAAAAAAAATTATACTTACTTTGACGAGTAATAGATAATGTCATGCACTTATAAATCAATTCCAAAAATACGAGCTTAAAATCGCAAAAAGCATTTTTTTATCTCTTAACATAATCTGTGACAGTTTTTAAAAGTGTTTTCACGGTCTTATTCCGTTGATAGGTCGGTGGAGTTCAGTCAATGGTTCGTCATTGTCACGGTGAGGTATTTAGATTAGCCCGGAAATGTTATTTAAATGTGACCCACACAATAAGACCCAGCGTGAGGCTGGGAGGGATAAGATGGGTCCATCCAAGAGTAAAGAAAAGGTTGATCTAAGAAAATAATTGGTATATCGTCATCGTTTTGAGTATGCATGTGGGCATAAGAGAGTAGAGACCAAAGAAACGATGGATGAATTTGGTGAACCAAGATATGGCCAGAGGATATGTATGGAAGAAGAAACAAAACACAACACAAAACATGATGCTCCGACTCCGAATAAATTAGGATATGCGCAGGAAGATGACGATAATGATGAAGCTTAGTACTATAATTGTCATCCTCGGAAACAAACTACATAATTATTACAAACACCGTCTCAAGGAATTTTCTTAAGTTAAGGCACAGTCAATTAAATTGGGGTCAGTTTTCCGTAAATGTTCACAAACAAGCGCGTCACGGATAATTAGACGAGCGACTAAAAGTAATGCCTTCACGTGACTAGGTTTTTGTGTCTGACTACGTTTAGAATCAATTGTTTGTGAATGCCAAGCGAAGAATGACTTGGAATTAAAATCTTGCCTGTTGCTGGTTCTAATAAAATTGAATGCAAAATATTTTCAGATTAGTTTACTTAGCATGTAATAGACGTGAAACTAGTTCTATATTAATAATAACAAGAGGTAAAATTTGTGAGTTTGTATGTAGGGGATACTCTTCGGAACTGCTGATCCGTTTCCGAAAATTGTTTTACTTACGGGAAGATACTTGCCGAGTGTCACAGGATATTTGATATATTATGTTAAAACAAAAAAACAAAAACTCGCTGGCGAAGTCGCGGGCAGAAGCTAGTAAATATTATTTTATTAACATTGTTCACGGGTTTATATTTTATTTATTGGTATTTTGATAAGATATTATTGTAGGTTGTATTATTGTACATTTATGACGAGAACTAATCGTCTTATCTAGGAAGAAGAATACAAAGTACGCTTTGCATACGCGTCATTTATTATTTGGTTTTATATTTTGGCCTGTTCTTCTCCATAGGTACCTACTACGCTTTGGAATGGGCATCTAGCTTCATATTTCTAACAGACCGACTCCTTGACAATTCAAAAAGTGCCTGTAAATGGTTTAATTAAAATAAATGGTTTTGAGTTTCAGTTTAATATTCACTGAAACAAAGAGCAGCCATTGTAACTTTACGTCTAAGAAAGCTATGTTTAAAATTGTATAAAAAATAAAACTACGGGTAACATGACTTGGAACCATTATCATTGATAGGTATAATTATGACGTGAGACGTATTACATATTTTTATGAACATTTATTTACATGCCCAGTGGGCGTAGTCCTTTAGCGGCATTGGAGCGAGCAATACAGCTACTATGGCAATTGGATTATTTCATGTTTTTGCGCATCGTGCTATATTAACACTATGGTACTAGACACGACTTCATCTTTTATGTAATTTATATTTACTTTTAGCATACACTGCAGCTATTGTAATAATTTTGGGGGCAAAATTATTAACATACGCAACATAACATCGCGCCTGTAATCCTCGAAGGGTTAGGCAGAAGTGTACCTTCAGTACACCCACATTTCGCCGGTCATGTTTAAGTCCCATGTAATAGGGGGCGAACCTATTGCCATCAACCGGGCAGTCTCCGGGCTGCTACTGAGAAATTCCAGATGGAAAACCCCAATAACACTCCCCGACCCGGGAATCGAATTTAGGACCTTATGCTCAGCTGTAGCGTTTTTTAATAGGATTATGGACGAATTATATATAAATATTATATACCCTATGTCACTCCCACAATTAAGACGAATCTAACCTTATATTATGTTAAAATCTATACGTACTCTCGAAAAACATTCCTTCCTACCTCCTTCTGGGGCAATCAGTAAAAAAGATCGACAACCGTTTCTTAACCATAATGTCCGCTATATAGCAACTCATACTTTTCCTTGTTGCTAACTAACTAGATACCTAAAGGGCTAATTTATAAACGAGGATTAAAGCTTAACTTCAATGACGATTAAACGAGACGATTAAACGTCAAAAATGTATAGTTAAACAATTCCTAATCATTACATAACATTAAGCAACGTATAAAAATAAAGGGGTAAATGTTCTATAGATGAATTTGAAACACTTGTTAACCTAGTTATAGTTAGCCCCCCGTGGCTTCGTCCATGGGGGAGATGTGACTACTTTCGGCACGAGCTATGCGAAAATAGCTCATTCTGTGATAAAATTTGAGTGGGGCTGCCCATCGAAAACCCTTTCCATTGAAAGGGTTTTCGATAGGGTTTTTCTAAAATGGAAACCAAAATGGTCCCTGGGTAGAATAGAGATGATTTCAAGTAGGTATAGAACCCTTTGAATCGGTTATCATTTAACACTTTCACTGGATTTCTAGTAAAAAACCCGTTCAATGGGTTACATCATGATAAAGGTAACCTATTGAATGGGTTACCTCTTCGAACGGCTTAACTCTTAACCGGGGTTGTACGATCCTTGGTATAAATTCTAAAGCAATCACTCACTAAAAAGAATTCATTTTGTAAGTATATGAAGGTTTCAACTTTGAATCTCTCCACTTTTTTACAAAAATTGTTGTTTGAATAACATTATTAAATTGTAATCGAAAACAATAGACAAAATTGAGGATTGTGGATTTGAGGAAGGTGATTAAGAATTTACAATTTCGAGTTTAATTATTCAAATAAAATCACTCTATTTGTAAGTGGCACTACAATTTGGCATCGACAGATACGTTTTCTGATCCATTTGCTTACATTTTTATGAGATACTTTAGGAACAGATCATACGTCTGGCGCAACCTGGGTAGTCATCGTACTGCTACCACCTGTCTTAATATTTTTATCACAGCATTTCATAGAGTTTTGTTGAACGTGCTGATTCATACGAGAAATGAAGGAGATTTTTCACAACACAGTAACTATCTTAGAAATAAATAAAGAAAAATACGTTTATTTGAGGTAAAACATAACACAAAAAAACACAAACACGAAAGAACAAGTTCGGGGAAAATATGCGTCATCCACGCAAAACGGCCATCGCTCAGCATAATGCTGCAACCCTATGCGAGACAGAGCCCCACCGCAGATTTTCAGCGCCAGCTAGGGTAGGTTAGGCAGTGAGTAGCAGACACGACCAAAATAGTTTTGTATACCTTTGACAGACTGGTTTATTGCGGTTTCTACGCCATCATTGTTATTTGTTATCTACTTATCATAGAGCGATAGTCTGATTCAAGCCAGTTACGGCTAGATTTTCGTTTCGCACGGCCTTAAAGCAATCAGCCTCGTGTAAAATTCTATGATATCGCTAAAAATTATATCAAGTTTAGAGCAAAGTGGTAGCTCAGTCAAAGAAATGCAACACAATCGTTCTGATACGCAGCCGGTTATCAAGTTATCAGATAACGGGGCAATTATACGGCACGATCCCTCGCCGAGCCCCGCAGACTTATTGTACGTTTATCTCCTATTTTTCATAGCCGCCTGGTATTTGTTCTTGGTGATTCGGTACATTTTCCTGTCTGTTGACTGTCTCTATTTGTCGTAAAAAATAATCATCTCCTATGAATGATTGGAGCCTAGTATTTGGTTTTAGAAAATTCGGCTTTTAAGACGCAAAAATATGCCAGTCACCCTGAGTGGTTAGCTTGCGTGTTCTGTACTGAGCTCAAGCACGCGTCAAACGTTCAGCCAGTAATAGGACTCGCCCATCAAGGAGCGCTGTCCCCAATTTGACGAATTATTAATTTATTATACTCAAAACAAAAGGTATTTTAATAAAACGCGTATACTAAAAGATCAATAATTAAATTATCTTTAAATTGGTGAAGGTTTCAGAAAAATACGCTTGGTAGATTTTGTGCCATTTTCAGTTATTTATCCGCGTTAGACATAACTATACAAATTAATTTCACTATGTAATATAAACATAATCTAAAATATTCACATATTAAGTTATTGAGAATACGAGGGCGGCACTGAAAATTTCGGGAATCAAGGAAGTGACACAACATTACTATTTAAAAATGTATTTATTGCTTTTCGAAGTATTCTCCGCGAAATTTGACACATTTTTCCATACGATGGAACCAATCATTGAAGCAGCAACCATTCCATTCGGAAGTTGGGGTCTCCAAAATGGCCGTTTTGTAGGCGTCCACAGCTTCTTCAGGTGATGAAAATCTCTGTCCACGCAATTTATTCTTTATTTTAGGGAAAGTATAGAAATCATTAGGGCTTAGGTCGGGGCTGTACGGCGGATGGTCTAATAATTCTATGTTTTCTTGCTCTAACAATTTTTTTGTTCTGTGCGCGGTGTGAGAACTCGCATTGTCGTGATGGAGGATGATGCGGCGGTTGCAGTTCTCTTTACGGAGTTCAGAAACGACCTGTGGCAAACAAATGCTAGCATACCATTCTGCATTAACCGTTCTTTGTCCCTCAAGAGGAATAGTCGTAACATGGCCGGTTTTGGAGACAAATGTGGCCACCATTTTTTTTGCAACACTCCGTGAACGAACAATTTTTGTTGGCTTTAACTCATTTTCGAACACCCAAACTCGTGACTGGTTTTTTGTTTCGGGTTCGTACGCGTATATCCAGGATTCGTCACCTGATACAATGTTGTATACAGCATTTGAGGATCCTGCGTGGAATCTTTCGAGAGTTCTGACGCACCAAGTAACGCGAGCCGCTTTTTGCTCTTCACAGAGCGAATGTGGTATCCATCGGGAAAACAACTTTTTTACACCTAATTGTTCATTCAAGATTATTTGTATTTGACTCATGCCAATGTCTAAAGTTGCCTGAATTTCGCGGTATGTCACATGTCGATCTTCCTCAATCAGCTTACGCACAGCATCAACGTTTTCTTGGGTGACTGCAGTTTTTGGACGACCTTGACGGGGATCATCACTGAGCTTGACACGTCCACGTTGAAATTCAGCAAACCAGCGATAAATTGTGGTTTTGGATGGGGCTTCATCACCAAATGCAGAAATCATCCGGTCAACACACTGTTTTTGTGTTAAACCACTTCGAAAGTCATAATAAATCATGGCTCTTGAATTTTCTCGAGTCAATTCCATTTTCTCAAAGGCTAAACAAGTTTGACAAAACCTTGTGACAAGACCGAGAATCTTTTTTTAAATAAATAAATGGTATTCGATTTTTAAAACCAAGGAGTTTTCAATTAAAAAGATTTTAATATGACAGGAACAGTGGAAATATTCCATTCCCGATACTTTTACTGCAGCCCTCGTATGCTCTAATTTAACATAATTATATTTTTTTCAAATCATTAACACTACTCGTTTAGACGTGATCTTCAGTATAAAATCATTAAAAGTCGGTTATCGTCGCCTTAAGCGTTCTAGTTTTACCTAAAGTAGCATTAATCGGCCGTTTTATTGATGCCTGATATTTGCTTTTTTATTTCTAGCCAAATGTGGGTGGTGTATTATAGGTGCACCTCTGCCTAACCCTTAGGGGAATACAGGCGTGATGATGTGTTATTTGGTATAATCATATAAGTTTTTCTGATTCTACTGAATTAATATCTTGTCCTGACTCACAAAACGTTATCTTTTGTGTTGTATTAAAATAATAATTTTACATTATTGAGTGTGCAAGTCACCCCCTGCCATTTTTTTCCGTGTTTAATAAAACATTGATCAGGCAGGGACCATAGGCCTTTCATAGTCCAAGATAACCAGTTCACTTTAGCCAACCAAACCCATAATCTTTGTTTCCATATCCTGCTATAGTCCTACACCAACCGCGGGTTTTCCTTGGGTGTTTGGTGGTATGAGGAACAGGGTGTAAAGTTCACTCATCCACCATAGAAAAGGGAGGATCCTCCGACCAGACGGGTGTCGTGTCTGGTGGGCAACTGCCCGACGGTTGATGTCGGGACGTTGTATATATGCTAGTCGCGCGGTAAACTCTAATTGCGCGATGTAGGATTTTCCGTGACGTCAGTGTGACGCGTAGTTTGTATGTGGCGATGTGGATGCCGCTACAGGTGCACTTGCAATGTGCGTAGAGGGATACATTGTATTGTATAGATTCAAGTTTGATATGCGAACAGACAGCTGTGCTGCTGGGGGGGGGGGGGGGGGGGTTTGTTGCGCCACTTCTTCTTCCCAGCGAATGCACTAGGAAGTGGTGAAGGGTGGGCGTTTTTGGGGGACTGTCTCATGTAATTTTAGACGTTCGAAAAGTGCTGATTCTCAGCCTAGTTTGAATAAATTACTTTTGATTTTGATAATCGTCGGTTGGTGCCTCATTTCATTAAAAGCGTCTAACGGGCCTCTGCGAGTTGGCTTCGGCGCCTCGTACGTCTATGCCAAAGAGATTATAATAATAATTAGTATTGTAATTACATTACATATTATTGAGAAAATGCTCTAATTTATCATATATTTTTCTCAAATCATTAACACTACTCGTTTAGACGTGATCTTCAGTATAAAATCATTAAAAGTCGGTTATCGTCGCTTTAAAAGTATAATATAATGTACTGATATGTATGTATAGATAATGTGCAGTTGGTATTCAGAAACAAATGTTAATTACAGCGATAACACGACCAATAAATTATGTATTAACGTAGAATCCCCATGCCCATAAATGTATTACAAAATATATTTGTACTTATTTTATCATCTACTGGCTGACCACACAGACGTTTCCTGACCAATTTTTAGTTATTCATACAAAAATCCCCTAGAAATAATGACGTTCAGTTTTTCCCGAATTTGAAAATTTTCCGGGACTCTTTCGACTCTTTACAAACAAAATATTTCTATAAAAACCTTATTCGAACGATTGCAAATATTTTAAAACTAAAAATAGCCAAATTGGTCTAGGACTGCCTCGTTGGTCTAGTGGTCGCAAGCGCCACTGCTGAGCATGAGGTCCTGGGTTCGATTCCCAGGTCGGGCAGTGTTATTGGGATTTTCCATTAGGAATGTCTCAGTAGCAGCCCGGAGTCTGGATTTGTGCCCGGTTGATGGCAATAGGCTCGCCCCCTATTACATGGGACTTAATAAAACATGACTAGAGAAATGTGGGTGTACTATAGGTACACGTCTGCCTAACCCCTCGGGGATTATAGGCGTGATGATATTTTAAGTTATTAAAAGGAAAACTATGGGAGTACATGTTTTTCAGCTACAATGTTAAGTTGGTTTTTGGGATAAATTCATTCCAACTAGGACCCTTCATTATGCGTGGTCCGACAAGCACTTGGCCGGTTTTTTATAGATTAAATTCGTCTTCCAATAAAACCTGTTTCGGACTATTACGAACATTTTAAAACTAAAAATATCAAAATCGGTCTACCCGTCGTCGGTTTAGGTTCTCAATTGATAAGCAGCGCATTTTATTTTTATTTATAAAGATTTTGCCTACTTTGTAGGACTGACCGACACTTACAGATCATCATCATTTCAGTTGAAAGACGTCCACTGCTGGACATGTGTAACTTGGAACGGACTTGTGTAAAGTAAGATAAACACTATTGTAAGTTTTAAAATAATTATCACGTAAAATTGCTTTTTAGTCTTAAAGGCTAGATTGTAATTAATTTTATTTTATAGAACCTGGTTCTTTTTAATAAAGCACAAAAAAAAACTGCTGGACATAGGCTTCCCCCAATAGGGGGGGGGGGGGTTGGGGTCGCAGTATGGTGTTAAAATGCATAGAGAACGCTGCTGCCCATTCTCTAGTAAGTCCCTTAGTCGCTTTTTACGACACCCACGGGATGAAATAGGATGGTTCATACTATATTCTATTCTATTCATTTTATTGTTATATTTTATTCTATTCATACTTACAGTTACAATAAATAAATATCTACACATTTAAATACGGTTCAGTTATTTCCGTAGTGAACTAGTGATAATCAACGGGTATACAGATAATAATAAAAATGTCTGATTCGTTATCAATGTTTTAGGTGGCATACATGTCAATGAATTGAATGAATTGTGGGGTTACCCGTAGTTATGAGAAATAAGTGCGTCACCGCTAATGGCTAACTTGTACGATGACTCATTTGTACCGGATAGATTGATAAAATCCAGGTCCTGATCCTGAACTGCTCAGGAGAAACCTGGAAATTAATTTAACACAATCGAAATTATATTTTGTATGCCTTAAATATTCCATGGTTTTTAGGGTTCCGTACCCAAAGGGTAAAACAGGAACCCTATTACTAAGGCTCCGCCGTCTGTCCGTCTGTCACCAGTCTGTATCTCATGAACCGTGATAGTTAGACAGTTGAAATTTTCACAGATGATGTATTTCTGTTGCCGTTTATCAACAAATACTAAAAAACAGTATAAAATAAATATTTAAGGGGGCTCCCATACAACAAACGTGATTTTTTTTGCTCGTTTTTACCGGCAACAGGTAGACGCTTGAAATATTCACAGAATATTTAGTTATATATTCACTTTAAAAATAAATAATTAAATTAATATAAAACAAATATTTAAGGGCGAAATATTCTATACAAAAAACGCGATTTTTTGCCATTTTTATAGATAATGGATTACGGAACCCTTCGTGCGAGAGTCCGACTCGCACTTGGCCGGTTTTTTTTTAATTCTAGCTCTATTTAGCAATCCTTTGGGAGTTGCGCATTTATATCTGGTGGTAACATTCCATCGGAACTTGACCACACACAAAAAAAAAAATATATAAATCACCAAGTTATTATATTTTCTATTTCACACATCAATAGGCATTCATCTAGTTATTTTGGTTGCGGTCAATACAATGCTGTGCAAATGGTATTATAAAAGTAAGTCTTCGCGAGTTCAAGGGCGACAGACAGACCGACAAAGATAACGAACGTACATAACTGTCATATGTATGTGCTATAAATATTTACTGCACAGTGAATGTACTATGTATTGTGTAGGAGTACTTGTTTAATGGTATACAAGTGTTACGACCGGAATCTTAAGAAAAACAAGTTTGTATTGGGATTTGTTTTTAATTAAATACGAGTGAGTAGCTTTGATTATATTTATATGTCTAGATTAGATAGAGTCGCGCTGCAAAAGAATTAAAAACTAACAGGCCAGCTTTGTTAAGCTGGTGTGCGCGTCAGCTACGCTACGTCTTACACTCGCATCACGTCATTGTGTTACTCTAGTGTGCTTGCATTTTGTGGCCAACAGTTGGACGCAATTTTTCTCGACAAGTTAACAGCTT
Organism: Tiliacea aurago; assembly: GCA_948098905.1. Lineage (NCBI taxonomy): Eukaryota > Metazoa > Arthropoda > Insecta > Lepidoptera > Noctuidae > Tiliacea > Tiliacea aurago. Next base: position 2,534,944 of record OX402581.1, on the reverse strand, counting down.
TGACTGTGTATATATTTGACGAGTACTATATTTTATCCAGGGTCCGTACAACCCCGGTTAAGAGTTAAGCCTTTCGAAGGGGTAACCCATTCAATGGGTTACCTTTATCATGATGTAACCCATTTTATACTAGAAACTCAGTGAAAGGGTTACATGATAACCCATTGAATGGGTTCTATACTTGAAACCCAGTGAAAGGGTTACAAACTTACAATATGATAAGAGAAAAAATCATAATATTATGTTATTTCGATATCCGCCCAGCACGCGAGCATGACCAATTCTATCTCTATTGTACCCAGGGACCATTTTGGTTACCATTTTAGAAAAACCCTATTGAAAACCTTTTCAATGGCAAGGGTTTTCGATGGGGTTTTTCTAAGCAGTTAATCAAAAACCCATACGGTGTGGGTTACCCACACCTTATGGGTTTTTATCGAATTTCAACGGGTTACAAAAATTTAATTTAAACCGTTCATAAGGGTTACCCATATCGTATGGGTTTTTGTTTAACCGCTTAGAAAAACCCTTTCAATGGGTAACCAAAATAGTCCCTGGTTTTATCACGGCTCTTTTTTTATTCGTTATTTGTTAGGTACTTAGTTCTCTTGTCTCTCATAGTAAAAATATTAGCCAGTTAGCCACTGCCTATGCTATGTCACTTAGTCAATGCACTTTACTTTATTTTCTTCAAAGGTGTTGGCAGAGATGTTCGCTTATTCATACAATTTACTTGTTCTCCTTTCTCACTGCCGACGGCTAAGTAAAACCCATAGAAGGTCCCATCTATTGCAGTACAATAGTTTATTTTTTTTTGGGTGAGAAATTATCAAATAACTTCTCCCGCTCTGGGCGGAGCAGGAGGGCGTGTCAGACTTTTACTGACTAAAACCCACCCGTGTTCCTTCAAATGCCTGTGCCAGGGCCACGATATCCCCTTTCGGACAGGCTCGTAACCCTGGCAGGCATTGGCCCTTTCGGACCCCGTCAATTGGTGCTCACATTTCTTTGAGGCGCGCGAGCTGTGTTGCTATTTCTGACATTATCAAAAATAAAAGCTAGTAGCCTATTAGTATCGCCTGTACTTAGAATGGATGAGTATCGTTCGATACTTATCGGTTATACATAGCTTCCTACGTTGAAGTTGAACTGTATCTGTGTGTCAGCCCTAATCCGGAAATCAATACATGTATTTATTTATAGTAATTATTTATATCATAGCTGGTCGACGTGGCTAAGGAAATCTTTTTATGAAATAAGTACTGTTATTTCTTGTTTTAACATAAAATATATATGCTTATCCATATATTTATATAAAAGACACTCGGCAATACTGTAGGTTCTTTAAGTTAGTAATTTGTGTAAAAAAATTCGGAATCGGGTCAGTTGTTACGTAGATTACTTGCTACATACAAACTCACAAATTTTACCACTTTATATTTATTTATTTAACCATTTATGTACACACATATCTATAAACATACAAGAAGAAAGGAACAGAAAAATCCGTACAAAGGTGATGCTTATTTCTAAAGAAATCTCTTCCAGCATACCGCGTGCTGGAAGTGTGTACGTGTGTTCCGTTTGGTGCCGGACGTAAAGAATAACACCATCCCATTTCTTCCCGTGGGTGTTGTAAAAGGCGACTAAGGGATTTACTAGAGAATGGGCAGCAGCGATCTCTATGAATTTTTAAAATCATACTGCGATCGCCAACCCGACTGCCAAGCGTGGCGATTATGGCAAATCCCCCCTCTTTTTGGGGAGGTCTATGTCCAGCAGTGGACGTCTTTCGGCTGAAATGATGATACCGCGTGCTTATAGTATTTATTATTATAAAATAAAACAGTCAATTTTATTACAGTCTGATGGAATATAGGTTATCATCACAAATCGTCTATATCACATCGATAAAGTTTTGGGATGTAAGCGATAGCAACATACAATTTTATTATTGCTCAATAACAAAAAACTCAACCGGCCGTTTACGAAAAATTACCACTTGTACTATAATCTAACTGGCTTAGTTATTGTTGTTCATGTTTGTTAATTCAGGAGATTTTTAACTACACATGTAACCACAAAATATAATTTTTAGTTTATTTATGCGTCGGAAACGCGACAGGTTATGTCGACGTTATCGAGTCGGCTAATGTGTTACTTCGGTACTCGGTGATAGATGACGAGTTAATTGCTAATTAAATTATTATTTACTGGGAATAACCTTAAGGAAATTCTGAATAACAGGGTAGACTCTGGATTTGTACCAAGTAAATTTCAATTGACTGCCCACGTATTACATAGGAATGGGACTTAGAATAACTCATGATATGCTATATGAACTAAACATGTCTGGCTATGTTCCGGAATACAATATGATGTGCAACATCTGACATCTCACCTTGGTAAAAAGCAACTGAGCAGCGACAGAAATTAATTTCAAAATTTAAAAAAATCTAAAAAGTTATTCGAATAAATATATCAATATATTTATTCGAATAACTTTTCATTACTAGTGGTCGCCCACTGGTCGAAATTAGGCCCTCTACTTTAAATCTATATAGTACTTACTAATTCCATTCTATTATAAAGTACTTACTAATTCCATGCTATTATTAAGTAGTTACTTATTTCATGCTCAAGCTGTCATTAAACACTTCCGTTCCTTTTCACCAAATCACTTCCACAGAAAACGAGAGGAAACAAAATTGGCGCGTGCCCAAAATCGAAACTAACCCTGTGATCTCGGAACTAACGCCGCCATCTCGGAACTAACGCCGCCATCTCGGAACTATCGCCTCAATTTCGGAACTAACGCCGCCAACTCGGAACTAACGCCGCCATCTCGGAACTAACGCCGCCACCTCGGAACTAACGCCGCCATCTCGGATCTAACGCTGCCATCTCGGAACTAACGCCTCCATCTCGGAACTAACGCCGCCATCTCGGAACTAACGCCGCCATCTCGGTCTTTTAAAACATTGCACGATTTACCAACAGCGCCACCCTGTCAATGTTATTTGATCGCCAAAAGATCACTGTCGCAGTGTACTTTGTCACCAACTTAAGAATGACTTGAGATTTTTCAAAAATATACCTTCTAATTTAACTTTACCTTTTCCAGGACACATTCGGCCGCGCCAAGAACTGGGTAAAAGAGCTCCAGCGACAAGCATCACCTTCCATAGTCATAGCCCTGGCCGGCAACAAGAGTGACCTGGCGGCCAAGCGCATGGTGGAGTTCGAGGAGGCGCAGGCTTACGCCGACGAGAATGGCCTGCTCTTCATGGAGACCAGCGCAAAGACCGCCATGAACGTTAACGACATATTCTTAGCTATCGGTGAGCAAAAGTGAAGCATTAGAACATTTGCTTAATTTAGTCTCTGGCAGAACTTCTGGTGGGTTATCCATATCATGCACTCAATAAATGTCAGAACAATATTCGACAGAAAGTGAACTGTCATGCAAAGTGACAAGACAGTGATTCTGAACTACAGTGCGTTCATTATATCTTAGCACTAAATTTTGCAGTCATGTGATTGGTAGTTCTGTTCTGTCAGTTGCCATTTTGAACTATATTCGTATTGAAACTAAGGCTGCATTCCGAATTAAGACCATAATCGCTGTAATCGATTTTAGCGCGCTTAAACGCGTTCCCTATTACAGTTTAGCGCGCTAAAATCGATTTCAGCGATTATGGTGGATTCGGAATGCAGCCTAAGTCTGCAGAATTCAGTGCTACCAAACCTGTCCCGCGTCCGGATAAAGTGAACGCAATATATGTGTGAAGCAATGATTACTGGCAATTTGACTTGTCTGACTTGTCGTGCGAGCCTTGGCTGAGCATGACCCTCCGTTACGTCGAAAATACTGCAGCATTCATTTTTTTTTAATAGTATGTTTGACGAAAACACGATTCCATAAAATTTTATTCATAGAAAAAAAATAAAAGTTACCTCCAAACCGAACAATAAACCGCTGGTATTAAAAAAATACTTAAAATTAGATGATGAAACTTTGCATATTAACTGAAATAATGCAGGTCATAGGTTATTTTTTTTTAATTACCATTGTTTTCACCGTAAAAAGAAATAAACAAAAATATTGGTGCCTTGGAGTCTTCTGCCACTCTGTCTTGCTTGCTCGCGTAACCGCCAGCTACTTGTGCGAGCGAGATAAAGAGTGAGGTGGCGCTGGGGTAGTATAGACCCTTCAGTCGATAAAAATCGAGCAAATCTATAGAGATTTGCTAGATTTTTGACAATCAATAAGATCTCGACTGATCTTGTGATCCTATTGCTTACACATTTACCTGATTATGTTTAATCACATATATCGATCACTCGATAGTCAAAAATCGAACAAATCTGTAGGCAGTTGTAAACTTTCCTGCAAATGAATATGGTGCGGGCCCTTTTGTGCATTGAGTAACACTGTATAATGTTTATCCTCCAGCGAACAAGTTACCAAAGAGCGAGGGCGGCGGCGCGGCGGCGGGCGGCGCGCGGCGCCTGGGCGACGCCGAGCCGGCGCGCGCGGGCTCCTGCTGCAAGTGATAGTCGGGTCAGTCGCCTGCCTCACCCACGCCTTGATAACTAACATTTTACTTATTATAGAGAGGCTATCAGAAACTGATCCCATGTCTCAGTGACGATTGATTCCTTTTTCGCCACATTCCTTTTTCATCTTCGGCATATTCTTGTTTCGGCACATTTTAGTAAATAAATTATGCTATGAAATGCTTGTGACTTTGCTTGCGTAATAAAATAAAATAATATTTATTAGTATAATATTATATTTTAATAAATAAAAATAAAACAAAAATTAAACAGTACTTACACTGATTACTTAAAATAATTGGGCAACTAACTAATGGTGATAACCAACTAGGTATCTAACTTCATATGATTATGGACCCGTCTTTTATAAAAGTTGGCAAAGTTATGCCGAATTTGCAAAGCCGAATGTGCGGAAAAAGGAATCAATCTCAGTGACGCCATCTAGTAAAATACAGCAAAATTACATAATAGCCAAGTTTGACACGGTACACTTCCCGACACCAAATTTTGATTACCAACCGACGGTTAGTTCGGACACCACTGGTCACTACGCTGACATACCAACCTATGCCCTATTAACATTTGCGTTTATTGGAATTACAACAAAAAAAAATCACCTTAAAACTATAAAAAACAGAAAACAATCCCTATAACGCCAAGGGCCTCAGCTCAGCTAGATACGATAACAAGGTATACCACCTGACACTGCATGTGTCCGTTTTTAATAAGTTAACCCTTAACTTGGCAAAATTCTAAGCACATGTTGGGTAAAGCATTCTGGCAAAATATAAAACTGCAAATTAACAATTTATTTCTTTTTCAATAGCTTAGATACATAGTAATGAATATTTTTTATGATATTAGTTTGTTACTTTATAAAATATTAGTATAATTATTAGTATAAATAGTGCCCCAAAGGGTAGCTAAAATTATTAAAACACATTGAAGTATAATATATTTATTCTGTGTTCTCTTTAAACAGACCCGTGCACTATAGGTCACATGCCGAAATTCATATCTTATTTTCATGTGCCCTCTAGTACACTAGTACACTTGCCAGAACAAATTAAAGTTGATACTATAAAACAGCTTATACTTACAAAAGTATTGTGACATAATTACGTGTGTGGGTGGGTGTTTGTTGTGTTGTGATCAATAAAAAACTAAAATAAATACCCCACAACTGTAAATTACATAAAAATAATAAATCACTGTAATTTGAAAACATTGGGAAAACCAGTTATTTTTAAAAGAGTAACTGTGGAATTTTTTGCCAGCTCTTCTCTATAGGAAACGACAAATTGGAACTGTGCAGATAGCTTCTGATGTTTCATAGGTGCTAATGTAGGTTTATGGGAGATAAAATATTTCGAATTCAACAACAACCATTGCAAGCGGTTCACGGTTCTTTTACCTCTGATTTTGCATCAGAGTAACCATTATCTTTATTCTCGTTGCTGGCAGCAGTAAATAACTATGAACACCTTTCGAGAATCACCGTCACGATCATAATTCAACGGAAACACGTCTACTCGACATAGGCCTCTACTCAAAACATCGCAACAATGGCCACCCCTGTCCCTCCCGCATCCAGCGGCTTCCGATAACCTTTACCAGGTAGACGAAATACCTTGTCATTGAGGGCATGCCCACGCAGCGCCTTCCGGTACGCTGTTACTGCTATAAAACTTTTCAGCCTCATCGGCCCTACGTTGGGCGAGAAAACTTAAGTTTTAGGGCACAGATACTACTTAAGTTGATAAATTCTTCGGGCTAAACTTGAAACCTTGGTTCTGATACTGTACAAGCTGTCAGGAGTCAAAGGGAGGAACTCTATTTATTATAGTATTTGTCGCAGATGGGTTGTCGAATTCGTTGTTTTCTTTTAACATTCTGACATTGTGCTCTTTTGACATTCTGAGCTTTTGACATTCTGCGTTTTTGACTATGTGCGCAGGACTTTCTACGCTTTTGACAATTTGCAACCGATTTGTCATTTCGCGCTTTTGACCTTATGCTCCTAAACGCGGTCGATAAGTATCCTTACTGATGCCGTATCTAAAACGCAACTTTCTCAATATTCCAGACAAAACCGCCGATAGGTGAGGGCGTGCGCGCGGGGCTCGGTACGTGGTAACGACACTCCGGCCGCTACTCCTGCTGGTACCCGCTCGCGCCGGACGGACGGACACACCACTACCCAGCTTATAGCATACGAGGCAGCTGTCAAACTGTTGTATGGGACGAGGCACAGTCGTGTCTTGTGCCTCGCTGTGTATAACTATTTTGTGTTGAACCAGGCGAGTGTAATAAATATATACTGGATGAGGCACTGATATTAATTATTATGCGGTTGAACCTAGTACAGTATATGAATATTATACAAAAATATTCGAGAATGTCTCTTAAAGAATAAGAGTTGTTTCGCTCTGTTTTCCATCGTGCCGCATAAGCCTCGTGTGTCGTAAATATGTTTTGTTTCCTCTACAAATTACAAATTAGCGAATTGTTATCGAGTTAAGTCTCGCGGGGTGGTCTATACCTGTATACATAATTATGTATATCTCCTTATTTCTTGCAATATTTCTCTTTAATACTGACTTCCCTCGCGGGCCTGCCTCGCCTCATATATATTTATATAAAGTGTGTTTGTACGTCCACGCGGGCCGCATTAAAACACTATATAATATTAATAAAAAACAAGCTAATTATAAAAAATGATAACTAGTTTTAAAACTTATTTGTAACTGTAATGAAAATGTAATAAAAATTATTATATTTACTTTCGTTAATCAAGTTAGCAGTGCACTGTGCCGTAGGGTTATTTAACGAGATTCCTTCGTTTTAGCAGTAATTGAGCTTGTGTTATATAATAATAAAACATATACAATGTTCATCAGTTAGGCACTGTGTACGCGAAAAGATACACTTTAAATTCAGCTATAATTTTGAAAAAAAAAAAAAAAACATCTTAAAACCGATTAGTATGAGTATTTTATTGTATTACCATTTCTCCAGCTAGAAGTGTTTAACGTCAAAATTTATTGGTGAAGGTGCATTTACATTCGCGTATCGTTACATAAACATTTAATATTATTTTAATCATCTGTTCACTCCAGCGTGGCAACTAACAAAAATACTGGTTTCAAAAGCAATCTCAGTCTCGCAAATGAAATAAAAAAAACATATTTTTGAGTGAAAACTAATGCGTTCTTGTTTGCCACAAAAGCTTGCGTCTTATTGTTCTTTTACTTATAAATGTTATTATTTGTGTCTGCACTGTTTAGTGAAATATTTAAAACATATAATATATAATTATATATTTTTTTGTTTAAGTTTGAGAGATCGAAAATGGGTTAAGATGTTAGGATGACAAGTATGTGTCCACAATACGAAAACCGTTACGCTTCGTGAAATATTGTAATTTTATATAAATATAGAGTAACATTTATAAGTAAGGAGTTTACTTCTTTAGGTAGTCATGGTCGTACGATGTTGGTTCCATGTTTACCGACGCCCCCTTTCCCGCTCCATGTAAGCTTCGCTCACTACTCTTCATCTCCATAAGGTCATGATAGTACATCTATTCACTAAACGTTTGTCCCTGAATGTTTCATTACAATTCCGAGCGAAGTATCCCCTCATGAGTGTATCAATCGGGAACATTCCCATTGAAGTGTATCGGTTGGAAAAAAGTCGTGAATAAACGGGAATCCCATAAATAATAGTACTAATAATAAAATCAATTCAATTCTCGTTGAAATGTGTAGGTACATTCATCCATACATTATTTTAGTTCAAAATAATATAATATGGCATAGTTGTATAATGAAATAGATTTACACTTCTCAGTTAGGAAGTTATTTAGTTATTTTTAAAACACTAATTATTCGATGGATAAATTGTTCAATACATATTATTATTAATTATTATGTATATTGTCTTGTATAATTTATATTTTATAAGTAAAATGTAAACGGTGGGGTCATTAATGTCGTATCCTTTTTTTTATAATCGCATTCCATAAAGGGAGGTCTCATTGGGGCCTGCGGAACCAGAAAGTTAATAATGTCGATCATTGTAGGCTGTAAACTTGACATCGATCATTTCTCAGATAGTTCACACCTCTATTTATCGATATATTGCAAGTACTTGTAGCGTTCGCCAGTTTGCCTATCGTTCTTAAATCTGGTTTCTAACAGCTGTTGATGAACTGATTTAGAATGTCGCTATAATTGTATATTAGCAATATTAAAATATGTATTGTTGTGTGAACGCAGTCAGTTCTTGCTTGTTATAAGAAATCACGTTAATTTCCTTTGAAGGCTTGCATCACTCCTTACTTAGCAGTTTATTGTTTATCTATAAGAAGGATAGTACCGTGTAACACCTGAAAGAATGGAATAAGTTCTGACGCGTCAGTTTTGTAACTCTATCCCCCTTACTACAAAACAAGGTTTCTCTTCAGACCCAGGTTTAAAACATGGATCCATTATTGAATTTTGAACTTTATTCCGACTATGGTAAAGTTCCTAAACACAAAACTGACAACTTAGTACCGAACTAAGTTTTCAGTTTTGTATAAAGAACGGTATTTCAATCACAGCTTATTACAAAAACTGGCTCCATGGTTTAAGCCATGTCAAAATATAAATCTTGTTTTGTAATAAGACGGTAAGAGATTTTATAACAACCCAAATCCGTCGTGTTGTTGGGAATTAAATTGTCTATAAAATTGTTGGTACGTAAGTGTCAACTATTGAATATTAATCAAAGCTCTTATAGATGAATTTGAGATCCGTTTCGTGGTATGCCGTTGTCCTGTTTCTTCTTCGTGGTATGCCGTTGTCCTGTTTCTTCTTCGTGGTATGCCGTTGTCCTGTTTCTTCTTCGTGGTATGCCGTTGTCCTGTTTCTGTCATTGGACATGTTTTCATTATCATGTATGGTTACAGTCATGGCGTACCATGGAATGGCGCAGTGTTATGGGCATGGGCAGCATTGATCGCGCCGCTTCCTCACACTATGTTAACACTTTTAAATATCTAAATACTTCTATCATGTCGCCACAAGTTCAGTAGTACTCGATGTAGGCAGTTCTTTGTTTAACAAACTACTTGTTTTAATCAATCTATAGTCTTGTGGAGTTTTCGCGACATTGGAAGCGGCAGTCAATATTGAACTTTATACCAACGCAATAGAGTAGTTGTTGCAAGCAGTTCCCCGAAATTGGTTAGTAATAGTAGCACTGGCCGCCTCGGCTGGCCACGGACGCCGATCATGGTCGTATTGTATGTTTTTTGTATTGTGTAAATATTTTGGATTTATTAAGAATATTATTATATTGATTAAAAAAACATTGTAAATGGACGTGTTTTGGGCGTTTTATTTTTTATTTTCCGTTCCACTGGTTCAATCAACTGAACTGATCAAGGCCTCTTCTTGCCTCCAACGAGTTAAACCCAACGTCCCTAAAATGTAGTTGCAGGGTACATGTAGGGAAAGAAATGGTATAACTTTTGGAAGAGGCATCTTAGGAAAGTTTTCTGTACCTTTTCTGGCAACAGTGTTTGGGTCGTGGTATAGGGGTGCCAAACTCGAGTCCATTCTAATAACATTGATGATCAGGAACAGAGGCGGCCCTAACACGGATCCCTGACTTACACCTGAGCGTGTATAGCTATAAGCTTGGAATGGACGCAGCCATGTCTTACAAACTGCTTGCGATCGCACAGATAGTCTGAAGAGAAGTTAAGAAGACCGGACGAGAAACCGATGGCCCCCAGCTTTGTCAAAAGCTCATCGTTGTCAACTCGGTCGAATGGTTTCCGAAAATCGAAATACAGAGCGTCAACCTGCCCACCGACGTCCAAGCCACTGGCTATGTAGGTAGTCTACGTGAATCAGTAAAGATCGAATTTACGGAGTGACATTATCTTATCGTTCAAATTGGAGATAATGGTTTCAACCTTGCAGAACCATGTATTCCTCGTCAGTTGCAGTGGGCTTTATAGTCCATGATCCCAGAGCGATCAGACATAACTTATTTTCTCATAGATGAAGCCTTAGGTTCTCAGTAGCGTCTCATGTTCTTTGAATACATGCGTGCTTGTGGAGCTCGCCTTGTGACACCTTACCAGCTAAGAAAGGTAATTAAAAATAAGAGTTACTTAAATTTATATGGCTGATTTTTATATATGTTTTGTAGAATATTATTCTAAAATAGTATCATAAGTGTCAGACAGTTTCCATGGACCAAAACTTTTGTCAGACACTCTAAGAGAAACTTTAAATTACCTACTGACTTTAAGACCAACACTGTACGAATACCTATTGCTAATAAATGATTATGATTATTGTAAAAGAAACCATGACCTCAATTTTGAAGTAAAATAAAACGGCATTTTTGTTTTTTGAAAAAGCTGCAGAACAAGGAATCGATCCCGATCTCTTTTAAGAAAAAACATCCTGTTGTAGAGGATTAGTACAGGCTGTTTTTTTTTATTATAAAAAAGTGGGTAGAATTGCTAATACCCTCATATATAAACATACCAAAATCAAAAGTCATTTATTCAAACTAGGCTGAGAATCAGCACTTTTCGAACGTCAAAATCACATGAGACAGTCGCCCAAAAACGCCCACCCTTCACCACTTCCTAGTGCTTTAGCTGGGAAGAAGTGGCGCAGTAAACTCCCCAGCAGCACAGCTGTCTGTTCACAGATAAAACTTGAAGCTATACAATACAATGCCTACATTTTATCTGCTAAAAGCTTGTCATAACTTTGTTCTCCTAAAGATTTGAGCGGTTTTGTGAAATTGGACGTCGTGGAAATGCCACTGCTGTTAAGCGCAGGCCCACAGAGCACTTTAGAATATGCACAGGCCACACTGGGAACGAAGTTAAGTTCGTTTAGCGTTTTTTCGTTAAGCTACCGCGTGATTTCCATACTTCGGTTCACCCCTCGGGAACTATAAACTGCAGGCTAATTGCGTAACACACTATCAGTAGGAATCGGTTTCAATTTGACAATTCAACAACATTCATAGCGCTATTTACGCTGTTGAGCAGATACATTTTTCTAACATATGAAGCAATGGATTAGCAATATACTTCAAAATCATTCCGATTCCGATTCAAACTGTGTTCCGCAATTAGGGGGCTGAAGTATGAAGAGTTGTTGAGGTGTTAGAATGAAACAGTAGTTTCAAAGGCGCCACATTAAAAAGCCAGTACTTAAATTATAGTTTATTTCATTTATGAACATTTACACGCACTAAGACAGTTGGTCGCAGTAAGTACGATATATTACACAAAGTATGGCACTTATTAGTGTTCCATGAAAATATTACGCAATAAGTGAAAACTCATCGTAGAACAGAGCTGGCCAACGCATGTGTATGGTTCATGAGTTAGAGCCAACATGATCTAGCTAACGGAACTCATTTTCGATGGCAACATTTTGTAATGGTAAATAACAGTGGCATGTTTTTTCTGTAAGTCAAGTTCAGAGATTCCTTCTCAAGTGAAATAAAAGATTAAATTTGTAACATTGTTTAATAAGTATTCCTTGACATAAATGTAATTGCTTGTGTTCATTAATATAATTCACACTATCGTTGGGTTGCACGAAACTAACATTAGTTTAACGGAGAGTTTAATTTCATGCTATCCCTTACATTTTGTATCAAAAAGAAAGTAGCAGCATCAATTTAAAGTTTCCCGTAACGTATAATACATGTTATAATACGGGCCTACCAACTTTTTATTTAGTTGCTTTCATCATCAATCAATCATACTATAATATAATACATGTTATAATACGGCTTACCAACTTTTTAAACAATGTTTAGCCATGTAAAACCGCGAACATTACCGGTCGACCACTTTTCGCCCTTATGCCCATAGTAATAAGGTTGAAAAGTGGTCGACCCGGAACTTTCGCCTACGTACATACATATCTTAAAATATATTAATATTTTATGACTAGTCTGATAGGTATTGAATTATATAATGCATGTTATGTGCAGAATAATATAAACATAATTAATCTATTCGATATTATTGAATATCTTTGTACAATATTGGAGAAGATACATTTACATTTTTTACAATGTTTGGTTTCATGGCAACACTAAAGTTGGTACTTAAGTAGTTCAGTTAGTTTCCGCCAGTGGAAAGATAGCGCTAGTTGTAGTTTAAAATAAAATAGAATTACTATATTAGACTGATTACATTTCATCGTGGAATGTCTGCCTTAAATTAGTTAATTTAAGGCAAACATTGTAATTTTGTACAACACCTTAATTTATACTTCATTCAAATAAAGCAAATGAGTGAGAATACTTTACGAGCACCAAAAAGCAGCATTAAAATTAGGCTACAGTGTAAAATTAAAATAACATTTAAATAGAAATAAATTAATCATTTAGATCTAGGTCGTACACCACACGTATGACGAAACGAATAAAACATCGAAATAGCTCAATAACATATTTTAGAAGTCGACGAAACATTCAATTTAATACGCAGAAGAATTTAGAACCGGCATTGTTTCTAAATAAAACTCGGGTTCACACTGATTACAATAGTTCTTTAGTTTAACACGCATATACCAGCATTTAGTACTAAAAAAACAGTGTTACTACGCATAATTTAACACGTTCCCTGTCCCAGAACAAAGGTTACAAATTTATTTATACGTCCAACCACAATTTCGTGATAATATGACAATAAATAAATAAGGGTTTACATTTATGCAAATACGAGCTGAAAAACTCATTTACTAAAAACATTATTCAGGATAAAACTGAACAAACTTTATGACTCCCTAAGGAGTCATGGACGTGTGAACTAAACATTAAAAAGGCTCGTATGAATTTTCTGTAGCCCTGTTATGTAACCATACGTCCATGATTTTGTTTTGGCTCTTATTCATACGTCCAGTGAAATAAAAAGCATAAAATTTACTTTTGGAGTAGGACTCCAACCAGAGAGGGAACGTGTTAACGGAGGTAAAAAAAAACTTTCATTGGTAACCGACGATATGACGTGACGACCAATCGGTAGCGGTTTACGTAAACTATCACTACTTTTTAGTGAACTGTTTACGAAGATACTAATCGACCAAGACATTTAGACAACTCTGGATGTCAATTCGGCCCAACCGATCCCGCGGTGGCGTTAAATATTAGGTGAAAAGACCGATGAAGCAGATATTAGACGGTTCACTCAAGTGAAGGTTCATTTGTGTTTCATTCTACGTTCACACGACACTAATAATATAGGAATGAACGTTCATCTGCTACTATCATTTAATTTTTCGATCATTCGTTAGGCGAATGAAAGGGCCGAAATCCAAGATCGTTGGATCGGTTTTTAGAGGTATGAGGGAACATGGTGTAAAGTTCACTCATACTCTATAGAAAAGTGAGGATCCTCCGACCAGACGGGTGTTGTGTCTGGTGGGCAACTGCCCGACGGTTGACGTCGGGACGTTGTAAATATGCTAGTCGCGCGGTAAACTCTGCTTGCGCGATGCAGAACTTTGCGTGACGTCAGTTCAGTGTGACGCGTAGTTTGCGTTGTTGATGCCGCTACGGTTCACTAATGAATATTTTTTTTCACTTTTGATTAATTTTGTGTAGACATTTCACTTCGAGTGAAAGATGCCGAATGAAAAATGAACAAAAACTGAAGCTTGGTCGGCAAGTACATGATTGACATGATTAAAGTACATTTTTCCCATTCCCTCGAGAATGACGGAAGTCTTATTGGTTATTAAGTATATTGTGCGTAAACTCCGCATTTACTAACCACCCAACTTTTAAAACCTCTAAACCCGGGCGTTACAGCCGCCTGATCAAGTGTCCTTTACATTCTTGAGCCATCAAACAGTACGGATACTAGAAAAATGATTGAATGAAGTCAACATTTCACTATAATAGCCTTCGCTGCGCAGAACGAGTATTTCTCCCGTTTGCTAAAAGACGGGTCCTATAACTTTCAATTTACCGAAACCAAATTATTATACATTACCAAATACAGTACAACAGCGGCGAATTATTGTATGAGAGAAGCCGAAGCAAAGCCGATATTAACTTACTTTCTTATCAGTAAAGTAAAAATTAATTAATTTACTTAAAAGTAAGTATTTCCTTTACTGAATTTAACACCATCTATCGTCAAGTAGCAGAACCGTAAAGACGCATCACTACACAGACAAAACTTTCTTGTTTGTTATTTCAATTCAGCTCAATTTGCTAATAAAATAGGCGTTTATGCTTTTTGAATGTTATGGTGAATTAAATACCTGTAGTGTAACTATATTTTTTGACAATAGTAGAAACTATTGAGTGTGCCATTTTTCAATAGCGGTAGAATTGTTGATGCGAACTTCCGAAGGGACGCCGGTAGGAATCGTGTTATATGGTGCTTTCGCCACTGCAGTACATAAGTAATTAATTAGTTGATTTCGAGAATACATAAATGCCTTCACTCTCTATGATCTGACTAAATAAGCTCAGTGAATTGACTGACCACGCCATAGCTATGATAAATACATTTAACCCTTCTTGGCAGTTGGGTAAAAAAGAAATACGTTCCGACGGTCTTACCTAGAGGAGACCTGAGTCCCAAGAATGGGAATATTATCATCTTTCGTAAATGTTTCCCCCGCGAAGTCTTTATGGTGAAATAAGTTCTACAGGCCGACCGTTTCACTGAGCTGCTCAGGCACTGTCTGTGGTAAATATTTGACAGCAATTTGCGACGTTGCCAACTTTACGAATGCTCCTGTAGGCCTGTAGTTTCAGTCAGATGTTTCAACGTACAGTGATGCCGAAGTAAAGGAACAACAAGCCGAGTCTTCAGAGCTCGTCGTCAAAGTGGTCGCCCATGAGGTCGCTGCCGTAGTCTGTGGCCTCGCTGCCGACGAACACGTCGTGGTGCAGCAGGATCTCCGCGAACGTCAGCAGGTCGTCGTGGTCATCATCTGCTGACGCGAACAGGTGGTCTACTTCTTCGTCTGCTATTTCACTGGAAAGAAAAGGTGAGGTTAATGAGGAAGACGCGAAAGACAAAAATACAGAAATAGAATAAATATATAAACTAGCCAGACCATTGATGTATTAAATAGGAAGATATGGTGCGCGCTCCTCGATATGGACCGCATAAATTAGGGGAAAGGACTCAATCGACCTACATTACTCCCGGTTTGCGGGGAATACCCTTTTTTTTTTTGGGTGGTAAATTATCAAATAACTTCTCCCGCTCTGGGCGGAGCGGGAGGGCGTGTCAGACTTTTACTGACTAAAACCCACCCGTATTCCTTCATTTGCCTGTGAGCCAGGGCCACGATACCCCTTTCGGACAAACTCGCAACCCTGGCAGGCATTGGCCCTAGCGGACCCCGTCAGTTGGTGCTGACAACTCTTTGAGGCGCGCGTGGAATACGACGCGCCGTCGACCCGGGCCTGGTCGTTATCGGACGGTGAGCTACCCATCGCTCACCGTCCGCAGGTATCACAATCGACCTACATTACTCTCGGTTTGCGGGGAATACCCGAATCGTAGTTTGTTTGCGAGTTGTTTGGGTACGTAACAGTGACAATTATTGCGATCTCGTTCCCGCTATAGCCCGCGTTATATGTCTATCTATATCGGTTGTCGAGCACATCCAGGGTCCATTTAATATTTACGTGATGTTAGAGAGTGGCCTATCTTCCTATTTAATACATCAATGAGCCAGACGAAAATTTTCCAAACATTTATACAGCGCTAAAGTAGTTAGCGATACTCAGCAAACGTGTTGGGAATTATGAAGCAATTGTAGAGTTTTTTTTTGTTTTGTTATATCATGTTCAGATATACAGTTTTTTCAACACACGTCCCTTGTAAGAGTTAGGCAGAGATGTCCCTATAGTACGCCCACAGTTCGAATCACACTCACACGTGTTTGTCTGAAATCTCAGATCGATCGATCAGTGTGTGTACATAGAATAGAATAGAATACTCTTTATTATGTACACCATAAAAGTTACAGATATAAATGTTTAAATTTTACATAGGGTGACACAATGGGCGGTCTTATCGCTAAAAGCGATCTTTTACAGACAACCTTTGGATGGATTAAAGGGAGCAGGAGTGACAATACTGCAGGTAGTCAGTGGTGTACCAATAACATATACAATAGATACACACATACACAAAGCATACACTTATCTAATAAATATATATATATATACAATAATGCATACACATCACATACACCACACCATCACATTCACGCATTTCGTTTTCTAACAGATATTTTAATTAACTACCTACGGTCGTTGAACCAAAAATTTCAAGAAAGCATTTTTGTTTTGTTTTACCATGTGTAGATATCGATACACCACGTACCTATACGAAGTTTCGCTAGCAATTTTTGTTTTCGTGTATAAAGTGTCACAATTGGTGATACTTTATTCACATTACAATCTAGCCTATTAGCCAATAAGTCATTTAAATATAACTTACAACTGCTAAGTAACTATACAATTAAAAAATCGTCCAATAACGTCTTTCTCATTCACTATCCCCCTTATTACAAAACAAAGTTTATCTTCAGATCCAGGTTTAAAACATGGAGCCATTATTGAATTTCGAACTTTATTCCCACTATGGTAAAGTTCCTAAACACAAAACTGACAACTTAGTACCGAACCAAGTTTTCAGTTTTGTATAAAGAACGGTATTTCAATCACAGTTACGTTCTTATTACAAAAACTGGCTCCATGGTTTAAGCCGTGTCAAAATATAAATCTTGTTTTGTAATAAGGCGGTATAAGTCAGCACTTGCACTACAGTTTAAGTACACTTATACTGCACTAAACTAACTCAAACCCCCTTATTACAAAACAAGGTTTATCTTCAGACCCAGGTTTAAAACATGGAGCCATTATTGAATTTCGAACTTTATTCCGACTATGGTAAAATTCCTAAACACAAAACTGACAACTTAGTACCGAACTAAGTTTTCAGTTATGTATAAAGAACGGTATTTCAATCACAGTTACGTTCTTATTACAAAAACTGGCTCCATGGTTTAAGCCATGTCAAAATATAGACCTTGTTTTGTAATCAGGCGGAATAGGTTTAACCCTATTTACGAGTAGTCTTCGAACTAAATCAGTGTTGTCAAGGAGTTGGATAGCCTCGACATTCACGTGATGATAAAGTCTGTGTTCAGATGCCCTCTAAATAATACATTTGGACCTGTATTAACGATTCATATGAGTATAGTTTCAGTTAATTGCCTAATCACTAGTATTCAATTGAACGGAAACGCACTCTAGCATAGTGATTTTATACTAGTAAGTATATAATCCTGAGCACTAAAGCAATTGGATTCGGTAAGTGATGTTTAACAGCTACAACAACGTTCGACTTATACGAATGTCGAGCTGATAAAAAAAAAAAAAAATACTACTCAAATATTTTTTGTTTATATGCTCTCTTCTATCTGTGAACACTTTTAATTGGCCTTATTTTAATTATTCTCATTCATGCAAAAGTGTTTAGCTGTAAGTTTTCCGAAAACTGTAAAATAAAAATAAAATAAATAAATAAGAATGATTGAAGAGATTTTCTACAGTGATTTAATGAACACAGCTGATAACTGATAGACTTAGGGGAAATAGGCGTGATGTTGTGTTATGATATTTAAAGAAAACTCAGGTTTTTAGACTAATAAGTAATAAGACCATCATCAAATTCTTTTGTTCTTTGCACTTTGGTGTTGTAAAAGCCACATTTACCTTTGTGGCTGTAACTCCACATACGAGCTGAACCTGATGTCAGGCAAATACTACATCGCGCAAGCAGAGTTATCTGCGCGATTAACAATACAGGAACCCGACTAAAACCGTCGGGCACTTGCCCACCAAACACATCACCATGTCCCCGTCTGGTCGGAGGATGGTTCCTCTTCTATGGGGGATGAGGAGAGGAACTTTTCACCCTGTTCCTCATACCTCTATACCTTGACTGAATTATAATAAAAAAAAAACAAATTTTAGGTATTACTTAGCTCAAAAAAGTTTGTGATATTAATTACATATAAAAGTGTTACGTACCTTTGTCTGAAATAATTTTAAAAACATTATAAATGAACGTGTTACTGTTTATTTTATTTTTTTATTCGTGAAAACAAACGATTACACATTAAGAATTACAAAGAGATATGATACAGAAATGATACAAATGTGAAATTAACAACGTTCTCCATAGATACACAATGAGACAATTTGGTAAAAAAAGGAATATTAATATCAATAGCATAGTATCATCATAACTAATACTTAGTTGCCAATAGTGCCGCGTTACAAACAATATGCAAGTGGCACGTCGACACGTCGCTGAATTACGGCGTGAAATAGTAAATTAACTGTGTACAGGTACATTTGAAATACTTAAGGATTTTGGTGACCTGGACCATCACGACTATCAGATGTGATTATGTGCCCCTAAAGTATGCCTGTTCCTTCCGGGGAAATACTCAAGAATAATTAGATTCGCAGTAGTAATGAATACACTCACTCATTGTTAGGTATGATCCAGGTGTGTATTTCTGCGAGGTCGATGACCCCGTCCTTATTGAGATCCAGGTCGTTGTCGAACTTGTCCTTCTCCGATATCAGCCAGGCTTTGTCCTGCTGGTTACCTGTTGGAATTAGAGAATTAGCACGTCAATTTACTTACATATGTGACGAATGATTGTGTCATCCCTACACACACACACAGTCACATATCTTTACTTTATATGCCTCTTATCTCATACAGAAAAACGTTGCGTTATACAACGTTATTTTAAATTGGCTACCTAACTCCGCAAACGCGATGTGTATCGATATCTATTTAAGCCATCGACCGTATTTACTGTTGTCACTCGAATTATCAGTTTAAAAATCTGTATTTATACCAGGGACCGTACAACCCTGGTTATGAGTTAAGCCTTTCGAAGGGGTAACCCATTCAATGGGTTACCTTTATCATGATGTAACCCATTGAATGGGTTTTATACTAGAAACCCAGTGAAAGGGTTACATGATAACCCATTGAATGGGTTTTATACTTGAAACCCAGTGAAAGGGTTACAAGATAACCCATTCAATGGGTTCTATACCTACTTGAAACCCAGTGACATGAAAAAATCATAATATTATGTTACTTCGATATCCGCCCAGCACGCGTAGCGTGACTAATTCTATCTCTATTCTATACCCAGGGACCATTTTGGTTACCATTTTAGAAATTTTTTATCGAAAACCAATGGAAAGGGTTTTCTATAGGGTTTTTCTAAGCAGTTAATCAAAAACCCATACGGTGTGGGTAATTTTGAATGACTTAAACTAAGCCGTTCAAAAGGGTTACCCACACTGAATGGGTTTTTATCGAAAACCCTTTCAACGGGTAACCAAAATTTAATTGAAGCCGTTCTAAAGGGTTACCCATATCGTATGGGTTTTCGATTAATAAGAAATTGAATAAGAATTTACAATTTTTCGTTTTTTTTTTGTGTAAACTTCCCCGTCGCTTCTGCGGAGTTTAGCTAACCAATTTAAAATAACCCTGTATAATACGTAATAAAAAAATAAGCATTCAAAGTCAAACCATTTATTTCGATTAAACCATTCACAGTACTTTTAAATTATCAAGGAGTAGATCAGTCAGAAAAATGAAGCTAGTTGCCCGTTCCAAAGCGTAGTAGGTTCCTATGGAGAACGAATAAGAAACTCCAAGGACACTCCACAATTACTCAATTCATTGGAGTCCGTATTCAAATACATTTAAGTACATCAATCAATGCCAGTACAAAATGCGTGCCAACTAAACGCTAAACGAGATAGAACCGTATGATTGACCTAGTTCATCAGTGTCAGTGTTCTGTTACACTCGGATTGGAATAATAATAAATTATAATTGAGAGCGACTGATACGTGTCGCCGATTGAATAATCGAATTGCATTGTATTTCAAACTAGCTGACTCGATTGCCATTGTTCTGCCCAAATTTCAAGAATTCATACAAACTTTCCATAGCAAATGAGCTTTCCGTTTTCCCGAATTTTACCATTTTCCCAGCAACTTTTCAAATGTTTCTTACCGTAAGATCCTGATTCAGACTATAATATAATATAGATAATAGTAATTTATTCCAGACTTTGTCCATAAATGTGTTAATAGTATATATAATATATTTTTTTCTTTAAAAAAAATACGGTGCGTTTACAAACATTTAAACTCACATAAACAAACAGCCAGACCCGGAACAACTACTTGTAGGTCATACAGTTATTTGTGTCGTGCGGGAATCGAACCCGCGACACGCAGCAGTCAATCGCTTAACTACTGCGCCAACCGTGCCGTCAAAATTGTCAGCCTACTGTCACTATCAGGTCCTTACTTAACAAATTGGCGTTATAAATGGAAAAAGCAAAACGAATCTTTTTTTATTTAATCAATCAAAGTATGTACAATTTTTATCTATGCACTATCGCCATTTTAGAGGTAGTACATTGATTCCTTTGCTGGAAAAATTGTGAGACCGAGAATCAATCAAATCCTTGAAGGCGGTTTTGACTGCTTCATCGGAATTGAATTTTTCTTAAAAAAACATTTATGGCGCGAAAGAGTTTGGACTAAAGTTAGGACTCCTTTTGTAATAAGACCGCAGTTTGTTGACTGCCCGTTATTTCTTACGGCATAACGGTAACGGTCCTATGGTATTGTTCGACAAGCGAGTCTCCTCACAATAGTTGCTAGGAGCAAGTGAGCTAATGAAACAGTAACGGCCATGTTTACACAATACATGCGCAAGCGTCTCTGTATGTTTTGCTTATTCGTATGTTTAAAAACGAAGAGAACTTGTTATTTATTACTACATTATGTACACACAACAAACAAAGGAAAAAAAATGTAAAGGAAATATTAAGAACAAAGATAATTATTGCATATCTCAGTTCTTAATTTTATTCCATATAATTAAAAAGAAAAATGGGTTTTTGTTTTATGTTACTTTGCATGCCCAAGGGTAAAATATGGTGATACCAATGCTGTGTTATACTATTGTAACGAATGTAAAACATCTACATAATTTGTTTACCCATATTTGCAAATTAATATTTGAATTTGAAGTTTTTGCCAGCAAACTTGCAACAGCATAAGTTGATGAAGAGGAGAGTATTTCAGACGAACGACAATATTATACACAATATTATATAGTCGAGACATAGTATAAACAAAAACTTCACTACTTTACATTTCGTTTTTTCGGAAGTCGGTTGTACTTTTTTTGAAAATGTTTTTTTTTTTTTTTTACTTATTGCTTATTTTGTCTACACCAATTTTTATACCACTACTTGCTATGTAAACAACAGTGCGAGGAGGAAGTATTATAAATAACATCATCAAGATCCACAAAGTGGATTAAATACGTATTATCGAAGCTAACTCATTAACTAACCAAGCAAAGTTAATAAAAAGTATATGGTACGGTGGTATGGTGGTATGGTAGTGGTGGTTATGGTATGGTGTGGTATATGGTGGTATGGTGGTGGTGGCTCCCTCTATTAAATCCAACCCTAGATCCTTCGTGTCCAATTTAATAATCCTTTTTTGAAAACTGATGGGGTTGCCATGGCGTTGTAGTGCGTCAGGGATGTTTGCAGCGGCGCGTGTAGATTGCTTTTACACAATAATGCGCAAGCACGCAGCATCCATGGCGACTCGAGTCATGGCCAGCCCTAACAGTGTTCTGAAAATGATTGCTGACAGAGTGGACTGTCCATAATGTTTTCCGCTGCTGTCAGTTACATGTGCCGTCGTATCGTGTTGTTTACTAACACTTCGTTTTAAGAACAATGTTATTAACCATAAATGAGTCTTCGCTCGAAATAAAGATTTTGAATTTGAAATGAAAAAATAATTTCGAAAATCGGTCCCCAATTGATGAAAATATCGATGAAGATACTTTAAAAAAATATCGATGAAGATACTTTAAAAAAATATCGATGAAGATACTTTAAAAAAATATCGATGAAGATACTTTAAAAAAATACACACGAACATAATAACCTCTTCCTTTTTTGAAGTTTTTTAATAAAGTTGCTTTTCGTGTCTGTGAACGTGAACGAGTTAGCTTAGCTTATCAACTACACAATGGAGTTTGAGAGCATTACAAGTTCACAGCTAACTCGCTAATACAATTAGGTTGTGGACCTACCACATGGGACAAATTCATTACGGTTACAGATTAGCGGTTGCGGCACACCTAATTATAATAAATTAATACTTTGCAATTTCCGTCTGAAGTTAATCGCAAGGAACTTATTAAAGCATATATTATTAATAAATAACATATTATTTTCATTTATTGCTTATACATACATATTGATTATGTTTTTATAAAAAACAAAAAAAAAAAACATTTAAAAATACAAAAAACAGTAGTCCATCGGCATCAGGAACAAGGTCCAAGGTGCCGGTGGTTAGGGCTCTAGAGAGAGGAACCTCCTCACTATGCGTGCCGGTCGAGGAGTACTGCTTTCTGAATCAAGCCCTTGACCCAGCCGCGTAATGAGAGTCTCCTGAGGTGTTGGTCGAGGCTCTTCGCTATTAGGCCATTGACCGTAATGATTATCGGTACAATGATTGCAGAGTCCACATCCCACATGTCGACAACCTCGTGTACTAAGTCAAGATACTTTATTTTTAATAACATATTTATTATTATCATCGTTATAAATATTATCT
The DNA here is from genome assembly GCA_948098905.1 of Tiliacea aurago. NCBI lineage: Eukaryota > Metazoa > Arthropoda > Insecta > Lepidoptera > Noctuidae > Tiliacea > Tiliacea aurago. The sequence continues at coordinate 2,511,592 of OX402581.1, read as the reverse complement.
GTTTGTAAAACAACGACATTTGAACCGCGAGGTGGGGGCGTTACCTTATCATTTAGAAGAAATATGTTTTCTTTTGTGGAAACGCAACTTAATATAGAGCTTAAAGTTGAAATTAAATAATATCATACTGACAAACATGTAGTTTTATTTCGTTAGGGTAAATTGAGTCTTATTTCTCAGTAGCTTGAGTTGAATTTCGAGCGTTTTCGAATCAGTTGCTTCAATGCTACGTCGCGATTCGTTGGTGTGAGCTGAGCCTTAATTGATATGTTATTGACATCTGTAACGTCATGTCAATAAAACATATTTCTAAATTCTTATTATTTATTGTTGTTCACATTACAGAATGAATGACACGTAATATTGTTTTCAGTATAATTTATCCATACTTATATTTTTTTTTTTGAGGATGTGTTTGCTCTTGACCTTAGTCTAGGGCAGAGGTGACAGAGACAAAGTCGACGATGGATTGAGCTTACCCAGAAGAAGCCGGTTCACTCTAACTTTGAAGAGATTAGGGTTGTATGCATTCGGAAACACAGAAGAAACCATACTTATATTTTAAAAAATGCGAAAATTACTCTGTCTGTCTGTCTGTTACATTTTTACGCTTTACAATAATCAGCCTGTAATGTTCCCACTGCTGGGACTCAAGCCTCCTCTCGCTGAGAAGGAGTGGGCTGTAATCCACCACGCGGGCCCAGTGGGTTGGTAGATGTCACATGTCTTTGAACTTTTAGCTCTAGGACATGCTGGTTTCCTCACGACGTTTTCCTACACCGTTTTGAGAGCAGTGGTGATGATATAATTTGCACAAAGTAAAGCACCTGTCAGGTTTCGAACCTACCACCTATAACTCGTAAGTCATGACCGTTACCACTGGGCCACCACTGTTTTCTTGCCCGCTTTAAGACGCAGATATATGCCAGTTGACCTTCAGTGGTTAGCTTGCGTGTTCTGTACTGAGCTCACGCAAAGCGTCGTACGTTCACGAGCCAGTAATAGGACTCGCCCATCAAGGAGCGCTGTCCCCAATTTGACGCATTATTAATTTATTATACACAAAACAAAAGGTATTTTAATGAAACGCGTATACTAAAAGATTAATAATTAAATTATCTTTAAATTGGTGAAGGTTTCAGAAAAATGCGCTTGGTAGATTTTGCGCCATTCTCAGTTTTTTATCCGCGTTAGACATAACTTTACAAATTAATTTCAATATGTAATATAAACATAATCTAAAATATTCACATATTAAGTTATTGAGAAAATGCTCTAATTTAACATAATATTTTTTTCAAATCATTAACACTACTCGTTTAGACGTGATCTTCAGTATAAAATCATTAAAAGTCGGCTATCGTCGTTAACCATTCGTATATCGCCGGAACGTGAACCCACGCGAGACACAATGGCTTTTTGTTTCTGTGATATACGAGTGGTTAATGGCTAAACGAATTTCAATGAAATTTGGCACACAGTTAGACCATGATCTGGGTTAGGAAATAGAATACTTTTTATCTCGGTAATACATTTCCGTGAGATATATTCCGATCTCCACGCGAGCAAAGCCGCGAGCATAGAGCTAGTAATTTATAAAAAAGTACTTTATGATGGAATAATTTGCAGATTGTATCCCTTAATCCATCCAAAGGTTTTCTTTAAAAGATCGCTTTTAGCGATAAGACCGCCCATTATGTCACGCTAAGTAAAATTTCTACATTTACATCAGTAATTTTTATGGTGTACATACAATCAAAATATTTTATTTCACATAAACCTACATGGGCACTTATGAAACGTCAGAAGCTAGGTGCACGGTTCCAATTAGTCGTTTCCTATGGAGAAGAGCCGGCAAGAAACTCCACGGTTACTCTTATGAGATACCAGGGAAGCCACATGTGCAGAAAGAATTATTGCCAAACTTCCTTGTCTTCAACGTAGTCCTTAATCTTATAATATGCTTTTTTGATTAGGACACGTTTGATGTGGGATAATATCATAATAAAGAGTATTCTATTCTATTGTACAGACGCCAGCTGGTCAAGCTACCCGAAACTGTCAAATTTTCCAAATCAACCTTGAACCTTGAGCCCCTTAAACCCTTAAACCCTTTTCCGAAATTTACGTTCTAGATCGAGTTGCTTTCAGAGAAATCACCATATTTAAATTCGTAAAAAAATATATAGTACAGATACATGTTTGATCTAGTGACTTTTTTGGTTAATAACACGTTATTTAACATCTTGCTTGGAAAAAAAAAATTAGAAGTAAAGTCGATTTTGAAAGTATTTTAAGTTGTATGAGACTTGGGGGAACGAAATTTGTATGTAAATTTAACATTTCATTTACTAATCGGGTTTGACAGGGATATTATTGGATAGATTTATAATATTTATGGCACTTATTTTTTTTATAATTAATAAATACGTGAAAAACGGCTCGCGCGCACCGCGCCAGTGCTATAGTGCTATCGCGACTGCTCCTGTGCAACGCGGGTGCAAGCTGTCTCATGCCTAAACTTTCGGGAAAAGGGTAAGTGCTTAAGCTGTAGCAATAAAGTTGAAAATGTATTAAAGAAATTTGACAGATTGTAGTAGCTTGATGCGCTGGTGTCTGTACTTAGGTATGGTGTGCGGTTGACTGTACTCATAATAATCTTCCTAGCCTTTTCCTAAATATGTTGGAGTAGATTTCCAGTCTTGGGTCCAGGGATGGCGGAATTGGGGACGTCCGCCGCCCCCTATCACATTGGACCCGAGGTGGCGGCGCGTATTGTTCCACGCGCGCCCCTATCAGACACCTCACCCCCCCGCAGACTTGAGGTGGCCAGAGGCGGGCCGGCACTAGCCGGGGATCGCGGAAGTAATAATAGATCCCAAGATCCCCGGTGCAAGTGTGGGAGGGGAACACTGGGGTGGTTTTTAGTCAGTAAGAGTCTGACAGACCCCTCCGCCCGCCCCAGGGCGGAGGACATCCATAAAGATTTTCCACCTAGTGAAAAAAAAAAAAATAAGATTTCCAGTCTAACCGGCTGTAGCTGACTACCAGTATTTTACATATAGAATAGAATACTTTTATTTTCAGACAAATGTCCATAGAGTTAGTAACAATTTTACTTATCATCTAGAATTAGTACAGACAAAAATTAACAAAACAAAACACAAGCGACATCGATATGCCGTACTCACCTCTTTCGCCAATATACTCGTTAAAGTCGATCCGTCCGTCCTTGTTGGTGTCCTTCTCTCTCAAAGTCTGGTTGATGAGGAACTGGTGCATATCTGCATGTTCCTCAGGATTGGTGAACACCTGGAGATAAAGAGTAGGTCAAAGAGGTCAGGTGGTAAGGAGAGAAATGTTTTACAGGGCCTGTTTTAATTAACTAGCAAGACTTCACAGACAACAGTATCTGTAATGTTAGTGTAAATTTTTTCCGTATCTGCGTACAGTTATGTGCTGACGCTACTCGCCTTCACGCACACAATCACAGCGTGTTTGTACACTTGGTGACCACAAATAAAGCGCGCGTCGCTTCGTGTGGTACCATTAAGTCATAAACAACTCTCAAATATATAGCTGTTTTGCTGTACTAAATGAAATGATAAAATATCGCTCAGTAGTGCCCTAAAATATTGATTATGAACGTTGTATCACTGAATATTTAGTTTTAGGTGTAAAAAGGCATTTGGAAAGTCTCTAAATGTTTTTTAGGGTTCCATATCTCAAAAGAAAAAAAAAAAACGGAACTCAAAAAGGATCACTTCGTTGTCCGTCCGTCTGTCTGTCTGGCAAGACCCTTTTTCTCAGGAACGCGTGGAGGTATCAAGTTGAAATTAATATCAAATACGTAGTTCTACGATCTCTTGGAGCTCTAAAAAAAATCAAGCTTCTAAGTCGACGCAATAAAAAAATACGGCGATATATGCGACGTATTTTGATACTCGCAAATATATCAAAACCTATAGAGTACTTCCGGGTGACCCAGAATCATGAAATTTGGCAAGAAGCAAGGTCTCACAGCACAAGTAAAGGAAAAGGTCTAATAATCGACAATTTGTAGTTTTATAAAAAAAAAAAAATACATTCCGTCCAGATAGAAAATTAGCATGGTCTCAAATAATGTGAGTAGCATGAAAACTGACCTGAAACTCCTCCAGTTCCAACATTCCGTCGCTGTTAGCGTCGGCCACTGCCCACATCGCCTTCTCCTCTTGCAGTAGCTATAAGATAATTAATCACAGTCTGCATATATTCATAATAATAATGAACAAAGATTTATAGTCTCAATTAAACTTTGAGGACCCTGTTCTCATGACAATGACAAAAGATCTGACTAACAGTGTCGGTATCACAAGCAAACTAATATAATTGCCTACTACAACTAGGAACAAGAAGCAGGCAATTATTTGAATTCGTTTGTATGGAGCACTGGCCTGACGGTATTATAGGGGGTTTAAGTGTATAGACTTGTATTTTTTTTTATTTAATATGTTTTATTTAAAAGCTTTTAAATTATATTAGACGACCACAACATGGCCCAAAATCTATCTATCCTGCTAGATCCACTAACAGTATCCAGTGTATACCTACCAGGCCCGAGTCTCCAGCATCGTCAGGCCCCACATCTTCCTCTGAGTCTACTCCGAAGGCGTCGTGCAGGTACTCGTGCCACGTCACGGCACCGTCACGATCCTCGTCGGCTTCCATCAGACGCTCCTGTGCCTCTTCGCGGGACAGGTTACTGGAGGAGGGATAGACAGCTTAGGACATGATTTTAGCAGACTAAGCTGTTGATTTAATCATTAAGAGAAGTTCAGCCAACTGTCTAATATGGGGTACATTGCGTTCACTGCAACCTAACACTGCTTAGCCTATACTAATCTAATAAGAAAGTTCAATAAGATCTAACAGTAAATAAACTATAACCAGCATAGTTTAATCACAATTACAAACTGATTCTTAATCATTTTAATTTGATGAAATAAGAAATGTCTCGACTTCTACAGAGATTAATCTTTGGATTTTAGTTTTTTGCCTGTTCACATCACACAGATAGATCTACGTCCTATGTTAGAGGGTTTGGTTTCCGCTCTTAGTAAACCTACAGATCGACCATTATGCGTGGGCCATCGCCGGCCGTTGGTGGTTATTCCAACCAGCCTACCTCCCTCCAGAAGTTGATCACGTCTCCTGGTCTGTTAAGAACATCTGTGAAAGATGTGGTTGCCCCGAGGGTTTCTGTTCTAATCTGGGTCACCTGAACGCCTGTGCATTAGAGCACATGCGCAACCGTTTCCTCAGTCACCATGCAACCCCTGCACAGAGGACTGTCATGCCTATTGTGTGGAAGTGTTTGTTTAGCGAGCAATGTATTTAAAGTCGTTTATTTTAATCAAAAATATATACTTAAGCAAAAACTATAAATATTGAAACATTATTTTTAGTGGCCTTTAAAAACTGGGAAATTTTGTAAAATGTAACTTTTGGCTCCTCCATCTCTAAAGGTTGCCGACCCCTGCTCTAGACCAGTCTTGATCCATTGGGGTCCATTCTGGTTCAGCTTCTCACATCCTGTCCTATAAGAGTATAGAGTCTGAGAAGCGAGTTTCAGGAAGGACCTTAGTGGTTGCATGGTTGGTTAGTGTGTATGAGTTGTCGGGTTTTTTCAGCGCGCCGAGAGTTCGGTCCTGATCGGTTGATAGGATCTTCCTTACCCTTGCGGCCTCATTATTTGTCTCGATGGACGGAATTTCCGACATGCTGTTCTCCTGGCAGTTCTGATTTGCTTTTTGTATATACATTGGGTCTCTTTGTTCCCTAGCTTCAAGTCGTCCGGGAGTCTGCTCTGTTGAATTGCTTATGTAGGGCATCTAAGTCTTCAGTTTACTAAGTTCAGCGTTCCACCAGGAATTCCTCTCGCTCTTGATTTGTGCCGCCCTTAGTTAACAGCATGCATGGTATGCTTCAGTTAGGTATTCAGATAATTTTGTCATGGTGTATTCCAATTGTACAGGGTTACTTGTGATAGGTGGCCGCGGGTTTCGACTCGGTTAGGGTTTCCATGGGCTGGTAGTTAGTGTAAACACTGTGAAGTGGATCATTCTATGAGTCCGCGTATCACTGGTCAGTTTCCCTCACTCGTCAGATTATTTAATTCACCAGTTTCGTTGATTCGTCAGTTTCGCTGATTGGTCAGTTTTGCGGAGTAGACAGTTGCGTCAACTCGAAAGTTTCCAGTGTCCGCCAGTTTCGTTTGTCATTCTATGGCCTGAGCAAGAAGGCTCATCTGATATGTGCCAGTTTGTGATGAGGTTTGTTGCGATTTCTGTTGCAAGCATTAGGTCTATGATCGTCCTCGGACTGTGACCCAAGTGGGCTGACTATCACACAGATCATAAAAAGTCAAGAATAAAAAGAAGTGAAAGAGGCACATTGTATAACCAAAGAAGTAATCTAGATTATTTTAAATAAACAGAACATAACTTACTTAGTAAATAGTAGCTTATTTGCGTCACCTTCAATTGATATTTTTAACTATGAATAAACCAATATGAGGCCAAAAAAGCTGAATAAACAGAAAACGGTTTTCAGTGCCACAGTTAAGGGCAAATAATTAAGTTAATATTGTTCTACACCTGCTAATTGAAAACATTAATCTTGTAAACTAATGTTAATCTGTCATGAACTCATGACCAATAATAATTATGTTATGTTTAGAAAAGCTTATTTTTAGGGTTCTGTACCCAAAGGGTAAAACGGGAACCCTATTACTAAGGCTCCGCCATCTGTCTGTCTGTCCGTCTGCCACCAGGCTGTATCTCATGAACCGTGACAGTTAGACAGTTGAAATTTTCACATATGATGTATTTCTGTTACCGCTATAACAACAAATACACTAAAAAACAAATAAAATAAATATTTAAGGAGGCTCCCATACAACAAACGTGATTTTTTTTGCAATTTTTATAGGTAATGGTACGGAACCCTTCGTGCGCGAGTCCGACTCGCACTTGGCCGGTTTTCTAACTATAACAGCTGAAACACTTTCATGTTTTTTTAGTAAATCTTAATTACGCGGAGCAAGTAGAATATAACATCATACCTAATTTTAATCATTTAATGATTTCGACTATCATCATTATCTGCCTAGCCTTTTCCAACTATGTTTGGATCGGCTTCCAGTTCCAGTTTAACCTGATGCAACTGAGTACCAGTATTTTACATGAAGTGACCGCCTATCTGGCCTTCACAACCCAGTTACTGGGTAACACAATACCCCTTGGTTAGACTGGAACTGAATGATTACAACTATGACATATTATAATAATTTATTTATTTATACTTCTCACACATAATAATGTACAAAGGCGGACTTAGGCATTCCCTACCAGTCAACCAAAGGTGGTGAAGAGATAAGATGGCGGGTGCTCTGATTTAGAGAAAATAATAATATTATAAAATATCGAAATATAATTATGTCATAACTCAGTATCTGTAGGTATTCATTATTATGATAACTTAAGCACTGGGCGATCTTTATAAGTCCCCCTTAATGACATAACACTAGTCACTATAAAATTGAGATTTCTAAGTATTAAACACATTAAACGTTGGTCTAGTGGTCACAAGCTCTACTGCTGAGCATGAGGTCCTGGGTTTGATTACCGGGTCAAACTGATATTGGGTTTTTCTATCTGGAATTTCTCAGTAGCAGCCCGAAGTCTGGATATGTGCCCGGTTGATGGCAATAGGCTCACCTACTATTACATGGGACTTGAAACATAACTGGCCAAATGTGGGTGTACTACAGGTACACCTGAGCCCAACCCTTCGGCGAAACAACGCGTGATGTTATGTACTAATTCACGGAAAGGGACCAAAGATTATTTTCTTCATAAGATAGACGTTTACATCAACAACTATTTTAATTAAATAAGTGAAGTTCTACAGTTATATTTGTTTTTCATGAACTGATTGGAATCAAATTATTTTCAAGATGTCATACCTGCCAATATTATACTAGCTATAGCTAGCTAAAACAATGTAACATTGAAAATATCACTACAAATACACAAAAGGTTTCCACTAAAATATTATTTATTGTTTCTACTACACAACTACAAGGAAAAGACACACAGACCAAAACTTTCAATAAATTCATAAGAACTTACATAAATGATTTCAAAATCCAATTTCTGAGTTCCATTCTGTCTATTTCCTGGTCTCCGTTCAAGTCCATCTGGGGCAGCAGCAACGCCAGGCGCCGCTTGGCCTCCTCCGAACTGAGCTTGTCATACTCCTCGGCCTCCCGCACGCTCCCTGGAGTAAAGTAATAAGTAAAGCCTAACGCCACCGGCACCAAAATAAATAACGCTTTCATAAGCGACATCTCGGCGCGCGCCGACCACTATCGCACTCCTTATCAACTGAGCGAGCTGTTGCAAAATCCTGCGAGCCAGCCGCCGCCGCCAGTCGACGTCACAACATAGATGCAGTAAAAAGAAAATCTCTCGCAGTAAAAAGATGTAGGTACCTAAAATGGCCTCGTGGTCGAACTCGGAGTTGTGTCCGGAGTCGCCGTAGTGCTCGTAGTCCCTCGCGCGGAAGCTCCCGTCAGTCTCCCGCTCTAAGGTGTCCACGATGTGCCCGTGTGCCGCCGCCGAGGCACAGTACAACAGCATGTTGTACGTCAAAAGAACACTCAAGAAATACTTGAAAGCCATTTTATTTCACTCCGCTACAAATTTTATTACACTTTACTCTATGACTTTAATAATCAAATTTCATTTTTCTTTTATTTTTCATAAAAATAACATTGACGGAGAAAAAGAGAGATCATGCAATTTTGATAGATGGCATGCACAGATACATTATAGAATAGATGACACTTTTTTTTTATAATTTTTGTTCATGGCCTTATTAGATACAAGTCTTTCAGTCGAATACATACCTAAATGGGTTTGGTTAGAAATAGCATTGTTTTCCTCAATGAGAAATAGCGGCTGGTATAATTACGAGGCCAAATGCTGAAGAGCTCGTTTTATTAAATTTAAAATGTTAGTTTGTGTAATTTTTGTCATCATTTGATTAGCAGTTAGGGTAAAAAATTGCATCTTTTTTTTCATGGCATGTATACGGTAGTCATTTCAACGTATGGCATGAGATCTTTGAGCATGAGCTATGCATAATTATAATCTAAAATGAATTTAATGAATGATTAATATTAAAAGAGCTTCACTATCACGAATCTTTTACCACCATAGCCCCAGGGGACCTAAAATGGACGCTTTGGCAGAATCATAATATGATCTGCGTACAATTCATAACCCGCAATTCAGCGGTTTGACAGTTCTGTATGGAGTTTCGTAAAATGGTCCACAAATTGTGAATTGCTTTATTGAAGTCTAATGTCAAATAGCAGCTTTCAAACAGATGAATTGCGGAATGTATGAATTATACGCAGATCATAATATGATTCTGCCAAAGCGTCCATTTTAGGCCCCCAGAATGCGTATATACACAGGCCGGGCCTCAAGGCTGACGGACACTAACACCAAACTTTCAATGGGGTCGAGGCCTTGGGAAATTACGGATGAGCGGATGCACAGTGTATTCTAGAGTGTGTTATACAGGGTTACTGGTAATTCGACGTATATCCGTCAGGGGCTGATAAGGGGGCCAAAATGCAACAAATTGAACCCCCCATATGTATGGCCGAAATTCAATAGTTTTCGAGATATTAGAATTTTAAGAGTTTTTCGATATTTACTCAAAATTTGACATTTCATTCCAAATAAAAAAAAAACTACATATTGGAATGGGTACCATTAAAAATGATGTTGTAGCTGGCACTTCAATTAAGCTATGGACATAATTAAAACTACTTAATTTAACAAAATAATGAAAATAATGAGCGATATAAGAATAATATCTTACCAATATTTTCATTTTACGCTTCAAAAATGTTGTCTCGTCACAAAAATTTCTATGACATTAATCGTACAAATAACTAAAACAACTTGCTTATTCTGTAAGCTTTCCAGAAAGCTATAAAAGTCAATTTTAAAATACATAATTCGTGCCAAGGCATGTGTTTGAATCGGCGCGGGGAGAGAAAGGGTAATTTGTATTTGTATGAAATAAAATGCATAAAAAAATGTACATCAAATTTTATTACAAATTTTACACATCTTGTTCAAAATGAGCCCCTCGATTACGAATGCAGGTTCGAATTCTCTTCCTAACTTCGGTTTTCGTCACTCTTGATGTGAACGTTGTTCTCATCTGTTGCGCCGCGTTTATTATTCGCTGTCGAAGTTCTTCGACTGAATTTATTGGGGTCACATAAACTAATGCCTTCATATGACCCCAAACGTAAAAATCAAGTGGTGTGATATCAGGGCTTCGTGCTGGCCACGGAATTGTCCCTCCCCTCCCAATCCATCGGTTTGGATATCTCTCGTCTAGCCACTGTCGGACAGTAATCCGGTAATGTGCTGGGCAACCATCATGTTGAAACATGAGGTTGTTTTTTATTTCTTCGGGAACATCCGCCAACAAATCGTCTAGGTTGTTTCTCAAAAACTCCTCGTAATTTTCGCCGTTCAAATTTTGGGGCAAGAAATGAGGGCCCACCAAATAATTATCAACGACACCCATCCATACGTTCAGGGAAAATCAGTTTCTTTTAGTTTTTTTGGATTCCTGCCTGCTTTAGGTGCCCAAAAATGTAAGTTATGGTAATTCGTTATTCCATCCCGGTCAAACTTTGACTCGTCAGTCCACAAAATATTTCTTAGGAAATGTTCCTGGTCAGCGTCAGCGCTTAACATAAACCGAGAAAATTCGAGTCGCCTGGCAGGATCTCCCTCGTGCAATGTTTGAACAGGTTGATAATGGTACGGGTGTCTACCTGATAGATGTACTACCGACCACACTTTCCCTGGGACATACCGAGCTGTCTTGCAACAATGTTCGTTGAGATGTTTGGGTCATCAATAAAACACTGAAGAATGGTGTCCTCTTCGTCAGCCGTGTACCGTCGAGGTCTGCCAGCGTTGAATTGTGCTCTTTGAACACTGCCAGTTTCAGACAATCGTCGATAGGTGCTCCCGAAAACAGTAACGTGGGGAAGTCGACGATCGGGAAAGCGGCGTTGGTATTCTCGCCGAGCCGCAGCCGCGTTTCCATCGGCAAAACCATAACAAAACATTATGTCTGCGTATTCGTTATTAAATAAATAACAATGATAACAAAAATAATAACAAGAGAAACAAGAATTAACAATAATGATCGATAACAAATTAACGGGATGAGAAATTGGTAGCAAGATAACAACACACGTGCTTGCGCGGCGGAGAGTCAAAACTTACCACAAACTTACTAAGGAAGGCGACGCGAGCGCAGCAGACGCCGTGTACTCCCCCGCCCGCACATCCCGCCCCATCGCGAAGAATTTCGCCAGGAAAATCGGTTGTTTTAGCGAGGATCATAAACTAAAAACACAGATAATTTCTCTCCCCGCGCCGGTTCAAACACATGCCATGCCACGAATTATGTATTTTAAAATTGACTTATACCTTTCTGGAAAGCTTACAGGATAAGCAAGTTGTTTTAGTTATTTGTACGATTAATGTCATATAAATTTTTGTGACGAGACAACATTTTTGAAGCGTAAAATGAAAATATTGGTAAGATATTATTCTTATATCGCTCATTATTTTCATTATTTTGTTAAATTAAGTAGTTTTAATTACGTCCATAGCTTAATTGAAGTGCCAGCTACAACATCATTTTTAATGGTATCCATTCAAATATGTAGTTTTTTTTTAATTTGGAATGAAATGTCAAATTTTGGGTAAATATCGAAAAACCCTTAAAATTCTAATATCTCGAAAACTATTGAATTTCGGCCATACATATGTGGGGTTCAATTTGTTGCATTTTGGCCCCCTTATCAGCCCCTGCCGGATATACGTCGAATTACCAGTAACCCTGTATAATTAAACCTACCTTAACTAATTGGGCAGATCTCAAGTTTGTTGATTATATTCCGACATACGTATGATCAATCAAATTTCGGATAGAATCTCGTTCTTGTGCAGAAAGAACAGAGCAGATTTGGTATTAAACAGATGGTCATAGCAGTTTAACATCATCGATGAGGTATTTAGTGTAATTTATAGGTAAGACCGATGTAAGAAGGCTTAGATACATATTTGAACAAAATCCTATAAGAACATGTTTACAACAGTTTATTTCAATAAATTGTTAGCTGCCATCACGATCAACGTGATCCTGCGTCCCGCGACGTGGTTGGGGTAGGCCAGCAGGAATTTGGTCAGGTACTTGCGAACCTCGCCGACCACCAGTGGGAGATGCCCACGTGTGTCCTGATTCGTGACGTCCAGGTTTATAATAGCTTCCTCTAGGTATCTGCAAGTAAAACATGGACAAATAAATTTGTGCGAGCATTTTTTTTTTTTCATATGGAGAGATTCTGATAACAGCACAGGGGGCCTAAAATGGACGCTTTGGCAGAATCATAATATGATCTGCGTACAAGTACAATAATTCATACATCCCGCAAATCATCTCTTTGACAGCTGCTATTTGACATTAGACTTAAAGCCATTCTTAATTTATGGACCATTTTACGAAACTCCTTAAAAAACTGTCAAAAGGAAGAATTGCGGGATATGAATTGTACGCAGATCATAATATTATGATTCTGCCAAAGCGTCCATTTTAGGCCCCCTGAAGTTTTCTATCTCAGTAAAAGCAACATAAGTTTTCGATTTATAAGAGGACTAACGGGCAGCAGCGGGGCGAGCACGGCCTACTGTGACATGACTTGAGTCACACATTTTATCACAGTTTGAGCGATTAAACTGTTTTGTCATATTAAGCTAGTAGAAATTGACATGACCTATTTTATCATGTCTTGTCACAAATGTCTTGGGCAGCCCGTGCTCGGCCCGCAGACACACTGTTAACCATTTTGATTTTGAACACAACTAAAAGTTTAACCTGCACTTGAGCTGCGTTTCATGCAGCATATCCGTAGCGAGCTGTTGTGCCAGCGACAGGAGCACATGCTGCTGCAAGCTGCAGGGCGCTGCAAACACTTGGTCAGGGTCTACGGCGCGACAGGCAGCCATCACGAGGGAGAGGTCACCAGCGGTCAGTGCACGCTCGAAAGAACCGTTCACGTCGCCTTCCGCAATCTGCTTGTTGATTATTGCTATTTGCATCTAGGACAAAACCCTAATGTAACATCACGCTTGAATGTGCTGAAAGGGTAAGCAGGGGTGCATGTAAGTACGTACATAGCGCATCCACATTTGTCAGTTTTTGATTCGTAATGTGGCGATGGCGTTACTAAAGGTGCACAAAACCTGATTCTGGATTATAGGTACTAAGTTACTTCTCCGCTTTTTTTGGGAGTACATGTGTAAACAAAAGTCTCTGATATCGAAACGAAGTCAAAAAGTTCTTAGTTTTTGGAGCACTGGATATTTTTTTAGAACCAAGAAATAAAGCAATAAAAATAAAATTACGTTTATTTCTTTATTAGATCTTAGAAGACACTGACACTTAAATTCTATGGTCGATATCTTAAAACTAGATGGCGCCGGCGCCGCCCACTCACCAGCTGATCGATGACAGACACTTCAGGACCCGCCGGTTGCGGTGGAGTGCCCGGTCCGTAGTCGAGCGGAGAAACGGGGGTCTCCACTACAACGAGAGGCTTCGGATGGGACCCGGCCGACAACAAGTCTGCCACTTTGTTGCGCCATTCGTTTAGCTCTTTGTGGAGCAACCTGTTTTAAATACACATTCATACCATCAAGCTTGTAATTACTCCGAAAGGATAGTGTTTAGTAAAGTTTGTAAAGTCAGAAAAAATATTCGTTCAGAGTTGCGCTGTAATCGATTTGAGCGCGGTTACATCCGTACCGAATTAGCGTGAGCGCAACTACGATGTCGCGCGAATCGTCATACTCGTAGATAACGCCGACTATGTCCTAAATAATTATCAGCGTGAGCGTGCGTGCGTAGTACAATAAAACTCAGTGCCGTGAGCTCTGTCAAAAATGACAGTTGTGCTGTTTTGTTTTGAGTCGCATCGTATCTAATTAGCGTGGCATTTTCGAAATTGTGCTTCTGGCTACAGTCGCCATCTAACCACAGAAGAAGAAGTGTACAAATGTGTGTGTGTGTGGTGTATACAGTATACACAAAGAAATACTGTATACAATCCAACCATGAGCGCGTTCCCGAGCGTTCCGAATTGTTGAGAGCTCTCCGCTGTCATAATCGTGTTATGTAAATCGGAACGCAAATTATTGAAGAGAGCGCTGTGAGCGATTATGGCCTAATTCGGAATGCCTAATTGTGCCACTTTGCAATCATGAAAACCAGGGACGCCCATCCATGGCCAGTTTAGGATAATGGGGCCGCCAGTAAAGTCAGGGTTAACTACCAACAGAAATTATTGTCAGTATTTTCAAATCACAACTGTTATTCTTTGACAGTTTTATGAAATGGCTAAAACACGGAAAATTGACACACGGAGTCAATATACCTGACTAACCTGACTCATAGCATCATGTACGATTATCATCACGCCGCTAAGTACGCAGAAGGGATCACGCAAAGGGCGGTGTTTACCTATCAATTTTTTTTTGTGTGGGGTATGTTGTAGTTGACCTTGAGAGGTCGTGACTACTTAACCGGACTATCCTTTGGTTGCCTTAAGTATGAGCTTAAAACCCTGCAGCCAGGAGCAAAATAAATATTCCTTAGTAAACGACTGCACGCTAAGGGCACCCCCTGTGTGACCCACGGACCTCGGCTTAGGGCGTCGTTGGGGGAGGACAGCAAGTTGGGACAGGCTGGATCAAAATTTTGGTGATTATTATTATCAAGGGTTAGTATTAATGCTACGGCGCACTGGCCACGGCGCGGGCGGCTGGCAATTCGACGAGCAAGGGACGGAGGGGACAATAAATTACGTCTACCTCTTCGCGTGGGACCTCGGTGGCGAGTACGGAATGACGGCCTGTGTAATTTATGCACTGTACTTGTGGCCCTACTGCTTTCCTGGAAGAGGCTAATGGGGTCATCTAGGTCGGTGAGAGTGTGTCTTGGTAGGCGAATCTGACTAATACGAGAGGGCCTACAGTAACAAGCGGCCCATATTATAATATGAATCAAAAAATCTTCCACAAATCTCAGTCATGTAAAATCAATAGTTACCTACATTATGTAGAAATTAATTATAAATTAAAAGATAACAGATTACGTAATAAAAATATAAATACTTAAGTTTATTTATAATAAAACTTAATTATTTAATGTACATAAGTGTACCTACTTACTGCAAAATAAATTGTGCAAAGATAACGAGTACGAGGTAGGTACTTTATGAGTAAGAGGAACCAGATGAACATACAGAAGTACACCGGTAATAGCCTGTAAAAATCATAAACTTCCTTTGGCTTTACCGGAGTCGGGTAAAAATGAGATCTTACTCATATACGTACTCTTCAACAGTGCACTGCAGTGTATTGACCAGGTTCTTGCCAGGGGCAGCCGAGGCCTCCAGCAAGCATTGGTGGCGCTCCAACGCACGCCGCAGGGCTCCGGACGTCTTGTATACAGACTTGAATAAGGATGACGACTTGTCTTCCACTGTCGTTGGAAAGAAAATAATTTAATTAAAAACTTTTTACAAAAAAAAAAATAACTGACTTCCAAAAAGAACACTACAAGGTGAAAAATAATTTTAATTTCGGAATTCGGTGGCAAAAAATTAAAATACAGATCCAAAGACACCGACTTCCGAAATTAAAGTTATTTTTCACTTTGCAGTGTTCTTTTTGGAAGTCGGCTATTTATTTTTTGTAAAAAGTTTTTTATTTTTCACTTTTTAGTGGGTCAGTTTTTAATTTATCTAAGTTGAAATAGCCTAATATTAACTGCTCATCACCTTTTACAAAATATTGCTTTTCCGATGATGGGACGTTGATTGTTGAGGAGTTTTCCTGGTAAGAAACTGCTACTCACCATATGCATAGTGACGAGCATAAATTGCTTAGCAACCACATTAAAGTACCTAATCGATTAGCAACCCTTGAACCGGGCGTTCACCAAGCGTCTGCGCTTGGAGAGTGAATTCTTATTAGCAAAATCGCACTGCCCAGTTCGGGGATCAAATTAAATGAAGCCCCACCAAAACGGCTTCCCATTTGACGTACCTAGGTGCCTCAAGGTGTCGCTAACACCTAGAGACAGTCTCTGCTGCTGGAGAGTTTGTTGCGCCACTTCTTCTTCCCAGCTAAGGAAGCTAGGAAGTGGTGAAGGGTGGGCCTTTTTGAGGCACTGTCTTATGTAATTTTTGACTTTATTATTTTTTACGTTTTTTTTATAATTTTTTTGTATTAATTAATTATGTACTTACCTACCTACTTATAAGTTGCTATTTATGTACTTAGTATTTTATTTCTTAGTTATATACTTAATTAAGAATTTGTTTCAGTATACAAACACAATAAAATAAAATAAAAACCGGTCAAGTTCGAGTCGGACTCGCGCACCGAGGGTTCCGTACGTATATACGTACGGAATATGATGTTGATGATTTCTGAAAAACTGTGCTTTTAGAGACATCGTTTTATTTTTCCTGTAATCTTAACATAAACTTCTATCACATAGAATAATTTCAGATATTTATGTATGCAAACTTCGGAGATAAGGGAAACGGTTTTTTTTTTACATTTTTCATCATAAGTCGTAAAATATGCTAACTAAAAAAAAAAGAAAAGATGTTTGAGAATGTGCAAACAGCTCTCTTTCATATGATACCCCCACATGCCTTAGTAGCCTCACTTAAATTTTTTAAGACCCCCTCAGTCCCTTTTTTTTTTCATTTCTTTCTTGTTTGCAAAATAGTTGGGCAAACGTCATCTAAAACTATTCTAAACAAGTAGATAGCATTAAAAAAAATAAAAATAAAATTCGTTTATTTCGACCAACAAGGATCATAATTATGCACAACATGTTTTATCAAATTAAAAATATAATAAAAAACACAATTAAACATACCACATAAAACACATTACCGACCCTGATTGCTCAGTATGTGAACCATACAGCAATGGTTCAGGTACTGGCAATCAAACCTCTGCGGAATGTGCGCGAATGCCCTCAGGATGCCGTTGGAGCTAGCCCGAACCCTGCGCACCAGGGATGCACACCGTTTTCGCATAGTAGAATAGAAACAGTCTACATGCGACTCGGCGAACATCCCTGATGCGCTGCAGAATCGGGGCAGCCCCATCAGCACCCTGAATGCATTATTATATTGGACTCGCAAGGCGTTGTACTGTCTGCGCGTGTATGAGACCCACAGGCTATTCGTGTAGAAAGATGTACAATATGCTCTGAACAATGTTGTTTTCACTTCAGTGGTACAACGAGCAAACCTGCGGGCCATCATATTCGCCCTTACAGACAACGCCCTGCGTTCTCGCTCTATGTCTGCATTAGTAGTTCTTGAAATATCCAGGTGTGACAGACAGACAGACTTAGTCTTACCATAAGGGTTCCTTTTTACCATTTTGGTTCGGAACCCTAAAAACGTTCGAAAAGTGCTGATTCTCAGCCTACTTTGAATAAATGACTTATGATTTTGAGTTCAACATAACATTAACATCACACCGAAGGATTGATTGGGCAGTGTACAGACGCCAGTTATAGGTCAAGCTACCCGAAACTGTAAATTTTTCCCAATCAACCTTGAACCTTATGCTATAACGATAAAGTTGAAAATCTTTTAAAGACTTTAGTAGTACCAAGATAGTACTTACTAATTCCATGACTAGGCACACCCACATTTCGTCCGTTATGTCCAAGTAGCGTTAAAAAATTACTCACGTTCAAAAAAAGCTTGCTCGATTATCTTGTGTATGTGTGCGATCAGGCGCCGGTGCGACCGCTGCAGGACCGGCAGGTACAGCTTCGACATGTCGCGACTGAAACAGTCTCCGATCAGGCCACGCACTGACTCTGCTGTTGCGCGGACCATCTGGTCTTTTAACTCCTGTGTATATAACTGAATTAATTAGACTTAAATTTAATGACCTGTGAAATCGGGTGATGAACACGACAAGCATTATGACGGGCTTGCGTGGCTAAACCTAAAGTAGGCACATTTTATTCGGTCGGTTATTATTTTTTCTTTTACTTCTCCTTGAATCGCTCTGTTTCAACCCTCAGTATCATAAATACTCAGACATGGTCACGGAACACTGTCTGGAGGCACACTTAGGTAAGCCCGTATTACAGAACGCCACTCAATACTCGAATCATGCATTACTTAAGGCGACGATAGCCGACTTTTAATGATTTTGTACTGAAGATCACGTCTAAACGAGTAGTGTTAATGATTTGATTTTTTTGTTAATTAGAGCATTTTCTGAATAACTTAATATAATATGTGAATATTTTATTATTATTATTAAATCTTTATTTACAGATCACAGAGTTCCATACAGGCTTAGTACCTAAAGAAAACCTAAAAACTAATGTTAGTATCATAATCCTATTATACATAATTATAATCTAATCTAAAAATTGCTAAATCTAATTAAAATCTAAAAATTGCTAAAGTCCGGAGTCGGACCTCACACTATCCACGTAGTATATAGTACGCACTTGTAGACGTATGAAGTCCGATCCAGTGACGCAGCATCGGACAATCCCACTGACAGCACAACATGCTCAGGATGCTGTGGGAGCCGGCACGCATTCTGTGAAGGATCGAGGCACACCGGTTTCGGATGATGGCATGAAAGCCGTCAATCCTCGCCTCAGCAAACATCCGCGAAGCGCTACAAATACGCGGCAGCCCCGCCAACATCCTGAATGCATTATTATACTGTACAGGGCGTTCTATGACCTTTGCGTATACCTAAGCCACAGACTGCAAGTGTAGAATGACTGGTAGTAAGCTCCGAACAGTGTCATGTTTACCTGCTTACTACATCGTGCAAATCTGCGGATCAGCATATTACATCGGACAGCCAACGCCCTGCGTTCCCTCTCGATCAGTGTCCATGTCATCAGTTAAGTCATCGGCTCTATTTAGAGGAATATCACATAGGTATCGTGACTTGTGGCACGTTGGAGTAACACTTGCCGTGCTTTAAACACAAGTAACTCTCACTTTTTAGCATTATACTTGAGTCCCTGAACCACCGCATAACTTTCACAATTTTTTTTACTTTTCTTTTAAATTTTAGATTATCTCTATATTAAATATGGAAACTAATTTGTAAAGTTATGTCTAACGCGGATAAAACACTGAGAATGGCACAAAATCTACCAAGCGTATTTTTCTGAAACTTTCACCAATTTAAAGATAATTTAATTATTGATCTTTTAGTATACGCGTTTTATTAAAATACCTTTTGTTTTGTGTATAATAAATTAATAATGCGTCTAATTGGGGACAGCGCTCCTTGATGGGCGAGGCCTATTACTGGCTGAACGTACGACGCGTTGCGTGAGCTCAGTACAGAACACGCAAGCTAACCACTCAAGGTCACTGGCATATATCTGCGTCCTAGTTTTAACCAATCAAATGGCTTGGATCTAGTTTTAGTAATGCTCGAGTATTGAGTGACATTCTGTAATACGGGCCTACGTCTGTGAGAGGCGCCATGAGGGCCGTTAATATTGCATACATACCTATGGTATGGTGACAAAGAGTTAGTACAAAATATGAGTAGGTACCTAAAGTATAACCATACCTCACTCTGCAGGAAGCTAATGAGACTGTTTCTGATCTCGCTGTCGAGAGATACCTCCTGCCTGGACTCGATGGCATTCAGCAGACTCCTGGCACGGCTGTTCACAGTCTCTTTTTCTGCTCCACTGGATTCTACTACACCCAGACCTGTCATTCTATAAAAGAGCATAATATTTATTAAAGCGAGCATTAAAGCGCAGTTCCATTGCTGCCCATAATTACCTTACGCTACCTAGCTTCGCTCACCGAATACGCTGGATTCGCTTTGCAATGTATAAAAAAGTAGGCAGGAACACGACAAAGTAGGTAACATGTACCAATATGTGGCAGATAAACAAAATAATCGTGCGTTACCTTTCCGTGCACATCCTACGAGCAGTGGAAGTCTTTTCAAAATATTCATGGCATGATGCTAAATGATACGCAATAAACTTTTCAACACATATATTTGATAAAAAAATGCATTTAAGTGAGAGTTCTGTAAGTGTATACATTGTTCGAAGTTTAAATATTACGCACCATACAACGGAACATGCGGTAAAATAGGTACTATCACCTAAAGTCAACGCCATGAGACGAAATAAATTTCATACTTTGGGATTTAAAACTTTAACTGAAATTGCGTATGGTTCAGTTTCCATTGCAACTAAAATTATTTAATGACGTTTAGCGATAATTTCTTCATTCATAAATCAACTTAGATATCTTGAGTTTTAAGTTGATAGTTGTATAATTTGCAATTTTATGTATTTATAGCTTCTCATGACGGTTACTTTAAGTACATGTTTTACCGCACCCTCCGTTGTATAGCACCGTTAAGGTTTTTTTTTATTTCCATAAAAAATATATAAGAATTCCACCAAGAAGTTTCAAATTACGATGATAAATAAGCTGAATGATCGAACCTCCATGGAAGCGCTCGTCGTCTACTGGTTTGTAAAAACCAACATACCGCACTAGTATCATAAAAATAACTATTGATCGTTTTCGGTTAAAATTTGATATTTACTATGCTGAAACAACACTGAACAATAGAAAATTTACGCTGATAGCACACCTCCGCCGCGAAACCATAGCATCGAAACCGCAGTAGTTTAATTGTACTGGTTCGCGTCATTGTTCCGCTACTCGAATCGGATGCGAGTAGCGGAACGACGGGAACCAGTACAATTGAACTACTGCGTTAGGTAACATACCTAGGTAAATAGTTACGAAAAGTACTTAGTTTAGTAAACCTTTGAGCAATAGCCTTTTTGAGCATATCAACGAGCATCTGATTGTGCGCGAGCTCTGTCTTCTCCAGTATCAACTTAGAGCTTCGCAGCTCCTCCTTCATGGTCGTCAGCAGCCGGCACTGTTCCAGGAACATATCTGTCAGATGGACAAACAGTTTCGTGTGAATTTTTTTTCCTTTTTAACGCTGATAGCATACCTCCGCTGTGAAACCGCAGTAGTTCAATTGTACTGGTTCGCGTCATGTTCCGCTACTCGAATCGGATGCGAGTAGCGGAACATGACGCGCGAACCAGTACAATTGAACTACTGCGGTTTCACTGCTATGGTTTCGCGGCGGAGGTGTGCTACCAGCTTTAATGTTCACAGTTGGTGATACTTTATTTACATTAACTACAATCTAGCCTTTAAGCATTTAAGTAATTTGAATATAACTTAAACTTCCAAGTACTTAACTATAATATAATAAGAACCAATAACGTCATGCTAATTCACTAAGATATTTGATTCACGTGTTCTTGATAATCATGTAAGTTCATGAATAGGATAGGGTAGTAAGTATTATTATAGAATTAGTAAAAGTTAGGTCATCCATTAATTACTGCCTTAGTATACACTAAGGCAATGAATGATAATGATTAATGGATGACCTAACTTTTTCATGGGCAGCACAATAGGTCCTCCAAATGTAGGGCCTACTCGTACTAGAAATAAAATACAAACAAGGTATTATCTTTGGTATCAGAATTAAGGTACCTTACCTATATACCTACCTACTTTCTATGTTGTTACTAACTAAATTGGAGACGATGTTGGTACCTACACTTAATGGTAAAACGTAACAACTTGTTTTCACTAACGCTTTTGTGCTGCAATAATCAAAACATAAGTACTTAAGTCTTTATAGTTTCACCGCGAAATACATCTTCTTTCCTACGTCGCGTCGATACGTACAGCTACCAAAAAATGCACAAGTTACAACTTATTTGGTACTCACCGCTCAACCGATCAATTTTCTGCTCCATCACGACCAGCATATCAATGTCTATCATTTTATCACAGATTCCGCTGTCCATGGGTCGCTCATCGCTATCAGAGTGCATGCACAGCTCGGCAGAAGAGTCGCTGAACGTGCTGTGAACAGGCCCGTTCTTATTAACCGTCACTTCGCTGTGCAAAGAGTTTAACGATTGGCATCTCCGATATTCGATATTTTCTACTTGAGCCCGCTTTGGATCCATGATACAACAATTTGGTAACGCTAACGTGTTTTTTTGCACTATGATAATTTCAATGCGAAGGTTGACTTGACTCTGTTTGAATCTTTGGCATATTTTTCGGTATACCCTCATTTTTTTTTTCATTTTAGCATTTTGCGATAAACCCAGAGTCATACCAAAAACTTTGCATTGCGCAGTTTATTTCTTGGGAATTAGACCCCCAGGTTAATGACCTGGGGGTCTACTTCGGACGAATGTTTGACCGTTTTATAACTTCCATAGTTTCCTTTTTTGACTTTGAATCCTTATCCGACTTTAAGTCACATTTTTGACTTGGCTTATCTCTTTGGCTGCCGGTTTTTTTTTTTCGCTTCAGGCTACCATAGCCGTAGTCAAGCAATGGCCGAACGTTCGGCCGATACTTCAGATTTATGTTCGGAGTAGACGTGGCTACTGAGGTCTCGGCGCAGTTTGTCGTGTTCATACTTTCTTGCATTCTATTCGCGTGCCAGACCATAAAATAGACGCACGCAGTGTCTTTTGGCACATACAGCATTTCCTTGCAGTATTTAGTACAAAAATCAATACCGACTCTATAAAGTTAGATATTTTGAATGTGAGTACACCAACTTGACTCTGTAGGTTTATAGTAAGAGAAAAATATACATAGAAAAAAAATATTTTAACAAAAAAAAAAGGCCTACAAAGTGAAAAATTACTTTAATTTCGGAATTCAGTGTCTTTGGATCTGTATTTTAGTTTTTAGCCACCGACTTCCGAAATAATTTTTTTTTCACTTATTAGTGTAAAGTTTTTAATTTATCTAAGTTACAATAGCCTAATGCCAACTGCTCTTCACATTTAAAAAAATATTTCTTTTCCCGATACACGGACGTTAATTGTTCAAGAGATCTCCTGGTAGGAACCAGGAGAACTGACACTCACCATAGGCAAGTACTTAATCCTAAGTAGTTCCGGTGGCCATCTGTGGTGTTCATCATCAGTTCCACTTCACCAAATGGTGCTTTTCGAGAGCAAATGCACGAGTTACTATAAAAAATTGCCAAAACGCTATAGATGTGCCTATAAAATTTAAGGTTTTCCCTCGATTTCCAGAGGATATCATCAGATTCTGATTTGGTGCCACCAAATCAGAATCTGATGATATCCTCGAGAGCAAATGCACGAGTTACTATAAAAAATTGCCAAAACGCTATAGATGTGCCTATAAAATTTAAGGATTTCCCTCGATTTCCAGAGGATATCATCAGATTCTGGTTTGGTGCCACCAAATCAGAAACTGATGATATCCTCGAGAGCAAATGCACGAGTTACTATAAAAAATTGCCAAAACGCTATAGATGTGCCTATGAAATTTAAGGATTTCCCTCGATTTCCAGAGGATATCATCAGATGCTGATTTGGTGGCAATGTGACCATCTCGGGAGCATACCCTTTCAAACAAAAAAAATAATCAAACAAAATAATTAAAAAAATCGTTCCACAATAATTGACCGAGAAATAAAACACAAGTTAATTATTATTACAAATCAAATACGCATTTATTGATACAATGTATTTCTTAGAGCAATACTATCAATGTCAAGAGTACCTAAAGCGCCGACAAAAGTAATAAAGTAATCTTATAAAAAAATAACATGGCCCCCCACTCGTGTTACAGCTAATGTAGAAAATGAAAAATGTACTTGTAAACGACACGCTATTAGCAAGCAGAACCATAGTTTAATTCAATCAATCAGAAAAATCAATCAAAGATTCAGTGTTTACTCAATTATTATCGCACAAGTTTTCTAAGTAGTAACTGTCAGTCTGTGTCAATATTTATAACTGTTATATTTGTAATATTTGTAATTATTAGCAACGCGTGTACTTCCTTAACCTAGAAACTAATTAATAATCGGGAAATTAATCGATATTTATTCCGCGTTTTTGGTGTAACTTGGCACGAAGGTTTTCCAGGTTAACTTTCAGAAATTATAGCACTTAGGCAAAATGGTGAGTCTACGCAAACCGCGTTTCAATGCTGATGCTGGCACTTAATTTGCTCAAATATTCGCGAGATATGGACAATATAAATTATAGCCTAAATCTACGGAAATAAAGTTAATTTTATATTAGTGAAATGAAATTAATGAATATATCTAGTGCATTACATTTTGTATCAGAAATAAGAGTGATCTAATCGAACGCAGTAACATACATTGTTAATTTCCCAATAAATACTTCTGTTCATACGGTGCTAACTGAATCGAAAACTGCATTAGAAAAACATGTTAAAAAAACACAAACTGTGATATCTTTTGTCCCTTACAAACGTTCAACGTTTTGAGGGACAGAGTGAGGAGCCCTAATGATACAGCGCATTCTATCGTATACTAAGAAACTTAAATAGTATCAACAATAAGCGAGTCGACTGCCATGTCGCTATAGATTTAGACACTTTCGCACCAAGCAAACATCTTGGTTGAGCAAGATAAGCACCTGATGCAGGCAATCCTGCCACCTCTGTTGTTTTATGTCAAATGTAAAAACTTGTTTGTTTTGATACGAACTAAACTATGACCCTTTCAGATGGTTGAAGTTGTTGCTTTGTGGTATACTAGGTCTTAAACAAATGTTTCAAACATACGGCTTCGTACGTCATTCTGAAAGTCATTAATTATTTTTTGCCGTTCCTAAGAGTTATTTATATAATAACCTTCAACTCAGACTAATACCCACAAGTTTTTTGGTATTACTGGCGTCGATCATCGCAAGGAAGGAATTACTAAATAAATAATTAATAAAAAAATATTTTATTTCGCATCGCACTGGCAAAGATATTGTCTTTTAGAAAAAATAAAAATTAGGTGATTCAAAATGGCGTACGAAGCCTAACGTTCATATGCTACTATCGCCATAGCCTGCTTACTACTTAATAATATAATGTATAATCTATACAATTTGTGAGGTTCTCGCATTTGTACACACATACCCATTACTACGTAGGCATCGATGTCATAATGTTGTAACGCTCCAGTGTTCGTTGTCAATAAATTTACAAAGTGTAATTGAAATAACTGATAACCTGAAAGGGTTCATTGACATTTATTCATAACTAGCCGACCCGACAGACGTCGTCCAGTTTAAATTTCAATAATTCATACAAATTCCCATAGAAACAACACAATTCACATATAAGTAACATTATTTTCAACACATTTGCTCAAAAAATACATTTACGAAGCCTATAAACATTGTTTGAAAGTTAAAAAATACGCACCATACAACGGAATGTGCGGTAAAATAGGTACTCTCACCTAAGTAAATGTTTTACCGCATCCTCCGTTGTATAGCGCAGTGCGTATCCTTTACGGAGTTCCACATTACGAGACTAAATAAGCTGAATAATCGAACCTCTTTGGAAGCGCTTTTGCTCAATACGTTTATCTCACTTTATTATTCAAAAGAAAATGAGACAAAAGATGTAGGTAGTACAAATTTTCAACACGAGCACGTGGCGCCAATTACAAATTCGCGCCATTTTCATATTAGAAACGTTAAAGATGGTTGCGACTTTGCGAATGATATTTTATAAACAAAATAATAATATGAGTTCAAGCGAGGAATCCGATATTAACATAGAATCTACTCCACCTCCATGGTCTTTTGCCGCAAAAATCGCGGAGCGCTATTTAATGATTCACAATAATTTTATATCATGGAAGACTCGCAGAAATACTCAAGGCTCGTACAAACTGGTGCGATATTGCGGACGCGACAGGCACCGTCAAAGAAATTGTGCTACTATTATCGCGTCGCACCCGCGATATTGCACCAGTCTGTACGAGCCTTCAATCATTCTCTGATAATTTTTTGATGGCTTGTTTCATTACCTAACTATTGCACTGTTTTCTCGCAAATGTGTTGAAAAACGTTGTATGACACACGTGCCGAACTTGGTATTTACAAACTCGTGACTATGGTAAGCCCTCGACTACTCGTTTGTAAAAACCTACTTACCGCACTAGTATCATAAATAACTATTTTCAAACTTTTTAGACCTTTGTATCCTGCTTATGCGTAAGAAGTTTCATTAAAATCAGTTCAGTCATTTCGAAAAACAAGGGCTTGAAAGTTTGTATGAAATGCCGTACGTCGTAAACGCTCCTAAGTATAGTTTTCCCGAGTTTTCAATATTCCCGGCAGTTTTTAAAATGTTTCTATACGAAATACCTGATTCCGGCTATTATGAACAGTTAAAAAATAATAGCAAAGTCGGTCCAGCCATTCTGAAGTGATGCGCTTACCAATGAACAGCATTTCATTTTTATTATACAGGCTGGTGCAAATAGCGAGGTCATAAAACAAAAATTGATTCCTCTATATGTTTTTTTCCGAAAAAATCCCATGTGAGTTCCGCGATTCTTGATAGTTTTCGAATATACTTATTTTTTTAATTTCTTGAAAATTTTATTTTTAAGCGTGAGTTTACTAAGTTAATTTGATAAAATTATCTAACATTATTGAAAAAAAATCACCGTGTTCAAATTATAAATAATTTGAATGATTTTTAAAGGGATATCCGCCTCACCACTTTTAAAGGCCGATTCCGGGGAGGTGGTCGATTAAATCCCAACTTTTTAGTGATATTGTACAAGCCTACATTCCACCTAGGTTTTTGAAATTATTTACAAACCTGGTAGTAATAAAAAAAAATGAAGTAGTTTGGACTCTCTCACTCGGACGTAAATTCCTCCTTTACTATTTTTTTTTTAAATCTTGTACTGATGAAGATGATTATTGTATGTTTAAATAAATATTCCATAACAATGAAAATTGAATGTGATAAAGCCGTGTAAAAATTAAGTTTTTTTTTAAAACGGTTTTATAAAAATTTCTTTCTTTTGAAATAAAAACACTATAGTAAAACTTGAAAACTATCAAGAATCGCGGAACGTACATATTTTCGTATACCTCGGGGCATGAGTAATCAATTTTTTTAATGACGTCGCTGTTTGTACCACCCTGTATAGATAATGAGTTCAAAGACCGGTTTCTGGTTGTCAGTTATTTCAATTACATTTTGTATTGAACACTTTGTATCAATTACTTTAAAATAATTATTAGTTTTACAGATTAAAGTTATCCACATAAGTTCACGCCACTATATTGGACTGCGACATAGGATAACTTGCAAAATGAGGATGTACTATACACCTGATCGTTATCTGTGAGGAAACTCCCCAAAACGGTATAGACAGAGGTATATTACATCTACAAGGATAGCCAATTGCCATTAACCGTTAACAAAATTTTAACTTCAGGTTGGTAACCTAATGACACTGGCCTACCTGGGGATAATTTTGGGCATGTCACCCAAAATATACAATAAGTTGCCAAAAAGTATCACAGACCTACACAAAATGGACCAATTCAAATTAAGTTTGCACGATTTCCTAGTTGCAAAATGGTACTTTTCAATTAATGATTATTTCAATGAAAGATGACTGATTTTATCTAAAATGGGACCACAAATGTAATGACTATTGAAATTTTGATCTGACTTGTGTTTTTTTTTTTGACATTCTATTTTTTAAGTAACTCAATTTAAAATGTATTCTTTAAATTCAATGTTGCGATTAGTACCTATTAAATTAATTTGCACACCTCATTAGGTTATAATACAATGTACCTTATACACCTGTAACACCTTTTTAACATGTTTTATGCAAATAAATTATTTGATTTGATTTGATCTAACCCAGGACACTTCGCTCAGCAGTCGCGATCGTGGTCATTGAACCCACAAGTCACTTATCTGTAAAACTAATAAAATTTCCAAATAAACGCTATTAAACCTCAATCAACCAACTTTCAAACATCTGACATATAATATTTATATATAAAGCGCTCTATAGTAACAATACATAAAGTTATGTATAGTTTTCAGTGGGCCTCTGTAAGGTCACTTAAGTCAAATAGTAGACAAACCGGCTATGATTTATTCAGGTCCAGTCTATAACCTATGGATGGAGAATAAATAAAAAGAAAACTATTATTAATATTGTAAGATGTCAAAAATAGGCATAAACGAGCATGCTTCGAGGAGAATTTCTAAACAGATAACTCGACTTGCTGTGAAACTTAGAACCAGTTTCTCGAACGAAAATGATCTCAAAATTAATGTGACACATTGTCAAGCGCGCGTAAACTGCTGCGATTCATCGTCATTTCAGCCGAAAGACGTCCACTGCTGGACATAGGCCTCCCCCAAAAACAAGGGGGATATGCCATAATCGCCACGCTTGGCAGGCGGGTTAGCGATCGCAGTATGGTTTTAAAAATGCATAGAGAACGCTGCTGCCCATTCTCTAGTAAGTCCTCTAGTCGCCTTTTACGACACCACGGGAAGAAATGGGAACTGCTGCGATTGGCTGTTGATAATTAATTCAACCAATCGCAGTAGTTTTCGCACGCTTGACAATTTGTCACATTATTGTTGCTATAATTTTTGTTCGAGAAACTGGCCCTTATCATTGAGTTGTGTTTTAGCATTCGACTACGAACCCTCTACGTAGGCTATTTTTGCTGCAGATATTGTTCTTTAGAAGTGTTCTGTATTGGATTTTCGACCTTGAAACATGTCTCTGATTACGCCCATGAAGTTTAAATAACTTTGCCGATACGCTCGATCCAGCTAGTAGGTTAGGCAGACACAAAAAATATTGTGTATTTCTCCTCGGAAGTTATAGACGTAGAAAAAATGAAACTTTACGCACATATATGTGTACTTTATTATTAACTAGTTCGTAATTTTCGTAGTTACAATTATAAGTACCTACTTGTTACTAATTACGGAACCCTAAAAATCTTATAGCTTGTAACAAGATGCATCTGTGCATTATAATCTCGTCTGAGGTTCTGGAAAACGAACGTATCGGTAAGCATGTCAGAGAATTCTAAACACTATTTTAAAGTGGCACAGAATCTTATTTCACTATAATTACTTTGCAGTAACAGTCATGTTTTACGTTTCAGCTCGATTCGCACCTACCTGCACGTTACGTGGCAGAAACAAGCAATAGCACTGGAAAAAGGTAACATATACAGTCAGGGAAATCAATTGTTAAGCAAATTGCCACTCTACGTCAATTTGCTGTGTTATAGCCATTTTATACTACAGTCCAAGATAGACAGTAATTGTAATTTGAATATACGCACAATATAAGTTAGTTGTTAATTTAATTATCAATTTATTTCCCTGACTTCACCGTTAGATGTGAAAAAAATGTATATTATAACTCGCGCCATTAAAGAAAATGATTGAAGCCTGAGATCAAACTTTTTTTATCATGCCTTTTCACTCACACAATGTTCTGTCTTGAATGTGCCAGTAAGATGGCATGATTAGCGCCATTTTAAAATTAGTTTCTTTAATGAATCGGTTTATACAATCCTTTCACAATGATTACACTTTTGACAGCAGCAATCCCAAATCAACCTAATTGTAACAACAATAAAGATCACTGTGACATTGACAGATTTGTCAGTGGCAGCAATCTTATTACAACATTAATAAAGATCACTAACCGCCTTATTACAAAACAAGATTTATATTTTGACATGGCTTAAACCATGGAGCCAGTTTTTGTAATAAGAACGTAACAGTGATTGAAATACCGTTCTTTATACAAAACGGTACTAAGTTGTCAGTTTTGTGTTTAGGAACTTTACCATAGTCGGAAAAAAGTTCGAAATTCAATAATGGCTCCATGTTTTAAACCTGGGTCTGAAGATAAACCTTGTTTTGTCATAAGGGGGTATGAATTTAACATTAATTCAAAATCCAAAGTTATACAGGGTGTTTGGTGCATCGTGTGCCAAATTGAAATGGTCGACTGAAGGAGTCATCCGCTAGCCTTTTAGATCCTTTAACACCCCTCATGCTCTGTGGATTTTTTTTTATCGACTTTTTATTGTTTTCCAAAAAAAAGACCCAAATTTTACATTCAAATACAGATTTAAAAAAATATATAAGGCGTAGACTCTGAATTTTATTTTTATTTCGATGTGTATTGTTTAAGAATACTTTTAAATACAAAATTAGTGATATTAGTCACCTAGTTTTTTTTTTAATTCACTCGCAAAGGTAAAACTTAAATTAAAGCTGTACATGTTACAGCTATTTAAAAGGCTACTAGGAATTAAAAAAGAACTAGGTGACTAATATCACTAGTTTTGTATTTAAAAGTATTCTTAAACAATACACATCGAAATAAAAATAAAATTCAGAGTCTACGCCTTATATTTTTTTTTAATCTGTATTTGAATGTAAAATTTGGGTCTTTTTTTTGGAAAACAATAAAAAGTCGATAAAAAAAAATCCACAGAGCATGAGGGGTGTTAAAGGGTCTAAAAGGCTAGCGGATGACTCCTTCAGTCGACCATTTCAATTTGGCACACGATGCACCAAACACCCTGTATAATTACCGTGAAAGGACTGCAAGGATATTTTGGCGTCCATGCCGTCGCGTATCTGCTCGTGTCGGTAGATGTGAATCCAACTTCATATCTTGTAAATGCCTTGTCTTTCAGACATACGTAACGGGAAGTATTTCAGTCACTATTCTATTGTATCCTCATAAACTCATGCAGTCAACACATTTTGGACTAGCACATATTGGTGTTTCGTTATTTTATATGAGCTTACAAATAAACTGGCGACAGTCTTTATGATAATATTCTCTCGAGAAACGCGAGGTTTCATAAAATATGTTTTTATATTAAATACTAATGACGTAAGTATGATTGGCATTTCAAAATGTAACGGCTCTAATATAAAATGGTCAAACAACATGTTTAGACGTTTTTTGAGTAAACTCTCTTTAATTATCTTTAATGTTATGTAAGGAGGTATTTATACCAACATTGTCCATTGACTATTTTATACTAAAACCAACAAACCCTACATTAATTTCTACAAAACAAACTTTCGGCAATTATAGACAACATAAGCTCCTCGGAGATTACGCTCCTAAATAAAAAAATAACACTTTTTACAAGAATCATCAAACTTAAAACAATGGTACGTCTTCTTTTCGGAACGAATGTCAACAAGTTAATTCTAAACACGTAGTCCTTAAAATATCACATTGTAGCAACTGTCTGTGTCGAACTTATACCCAAGCGTACACTGGCGGAGACAAGTGACTGCTGTACCGCGACGTACAGACAGACGCCAGCACATCAAGCTACTACAATCTGTCAGATTTTCAACTTTATCTCTACAGCATAAGGTTCAAGGTAGATTGGGAAAAATTGACAGTTTCGGGTAGCTTGACTTACTGGCGTCTGTACGCGGTACAGCGGTGAGCTCAAACTATACAAGGCGTTATTTATAAAACCATAGTATCTATTTAACTTGAACCTGATAACGGGTCATTGTACTCATCATTATGAATAACTTTCACTAAGAGATCAAACCTGAAATAGCAAAACAAATACTGCTCCAAACACGTGTTCATCGATCTTGATGTATGGAGCAGCAGATTTATTTTTCGCGCATTTCATAGTAAAAGTTGTTCGTAATAATGAGTACAATCACCGCTTTTCAGGTTTTACGTCGAATAGAAACTATGTTGGTATATAAGATACGTCGGGAAGCGTGGTGATGTAATTCCGAGGGTGCTATGAATGTTTATTTACGTTAATTACACTGTATGATTCTTTTACCACGCTCTGCTGCCAGCTATCCGGCTGCTGAAGCCTGTCAAAAAGAGGCTTAATTTCGAGAAAACTTTAACAAGAATTTGACTAGCGGAAGCTTATGTATGGATTCGAATAAATAAATAAAATGGTTCTCGGAAATCTAGGTAAAAAGAGAGAGGTCATCGTTTCGGCCCGACGTATCTATTAAAATATCGCCAAACGCAAACACAATATAATATGTTACAAGCACGTTATTCACTGTCATAAGATGCCACTATTATATCGTGTCGGTCGCTACGTAGGAACTCCGTATGTAATCTGTGCCGAAAAATATAGATCACTTAGAAAAAATATTTGTGTTAAATATACGAGTTTACAGTAATTCTTTCATAGATATTTATTTTCGAACCAAAAAAAATTTTTAAACATAGCCGAATCGTTTTTCAGCGTAGCAATTATTTACTTATCAATTTTATAATTATCATTTCTCATTAGAATCACATGTTTAAAAATATATTATAAGTAACTCGTTTATAACTATAGATCAATAAACAAATGGAGTGTTAATGTGCGGAAGAAGCAAAAGGACTTTCGATGAGACTTATCAACATTTATTTGCAAAAAAGTTAAATTGCAGAAATGCCACAGTGAACAAAAAAATCATTAGTAAGTATATCAATGATTTTTTGGCACGGTATATTGAAACTTGCATAAATTAGTGGGTTTCCCGGTGCAGATCGCTGCAGGGTAGAAACGGTTACAATGTTTTGTCTGTTCCCTGATGTGTGAGTTAATATAGAGCTATTTTACCCGCACCGATCGGTACCGACTTGTCTATAAATGGAACCCGCGCCTTTATAATAAGATAAGACACAGCCCCATTCTCACCTAATTAAATCACTGCACATCACCACCTCATTTGTTCACACACACACATACACATCCTCTCAGTCCAGTACACGACTTTGACAGCTCGGTCGTGACACAGCAGTAGTGCCGCGCGTTAGTGTCGCTGCGGGCGCGCGCACTCGCAGGCGCGTCAGCCGGCCGCCTTCACCAGCGCCTCCGTGGCCATGAGCAGCATGCGCAGCTGCCGCGCCAGCGCGTGGTTCGGGGTCGCCGACAGGAACGACATCAGCTGTTTCTGCAGCTCGCGGACAACGGCGGGGAGGTGCTCTCGGGTGACAGGGTTTGAGGTGTCTAAGTTCATAACTGCTTCTTCTAAGTATCTGTAAATTGATGAAGTTTTTGTTTGTGTTACTAGCTTTTGCCTGTGGCTTTGCTCGCGTGTACGTCGGAAATTATTCCAAGGGAATGTGTACTACAGTTCCCGGCACGTAAGTTGGCAAGAGTAGTTAGATGCGCAGAAGTAATTTCTTAGGTATCTTTGGTGGTCAAGCGGGACGCGGGGAATGAGGGAGCACCGTTCCGAGCACGCGATTGGTGCGATTACACTTGCGTACACTAAAATTATACCCTTTGTTACGAATTGTTGTTACTATTTTAAATTAAATTTATTTTACGAGTGGTTTTTGCGGCAGATACTAATGAAGCTTGTTGACCTTTATTTCTCTTTAACATTGTTTTTTGATAGGCCACAATAACTAAAAATATGTTATTATTATGTTTTATTTATAACACCTAATAAACTTCACGAATTCCTCTCCTTTTTTAACTTTCTTCTAAACAGACATGTTTAAACAAAATGATGGCAATAACCATAGAATAATGACAACCAATAAAAGTGACAATTTTTTTGTTGCAAAACCTTACCAAGTTACGTGATTGTACCGGGCTAAAAAGTCCTAACCCAGGTTACAGTCTATCCGGGGCCCAATTCCAGGGACAGTTGCGTACCTGTGCTTGAGCGGCGTGTCTCGCTGCATGTCGGCGGCCAGCTGCTGCACCAGCGACAGCAGCACGTGCTGCTTGAGCTTGCAGGGCGGCCCGAACACCAGCGCGGGGTCGGCGGCGCGGCACGCGCACATGACCAGCGCCAGGTCGGACGCCGACAGCGCCTGTTGGAAGGCGCCGTTCAAGTCGCCGCTAGCTATCAGTGACTGGATCTGGGCCACTTGCATCTACAAAGGGATAAGGTTTTAGTTTGTTTTGTGTTTAGTATCATTTTTGGGTAGTATTTACTGAAGACCAATTCACGTACTTAAAAAACGTTCAAATTCAAGTCATTGTATTTGAAGGGGGATGCGCTAAGGTAGCCCGCAAAATTCCTGTTTTCTTACGTTTTTTGCAGTTAGCAGGTCTGTGGCAGGTTATATGTTGATCTAAATATGATTCTGACCTGTTACTGACCTACAGATTGCAAAAAACGTAAGAAAAAAAATTTAAATTCGCTATTCGCTAAAATAGTCCACGAATTTTTTTTTTTCCCTTAAACAAGAAAAGATGAAAGGCTTGTGTGAGGAATATGAAAGAAAAGGGAGGGAATGATAGTGTGACGGCTGACAGGGGCGAATGAAAGAAAAAACGTGTTACACCGACTCCAAGTAAGCACTAGGGCAGGAAGATGATGTATTTTTGACAGATTGAGACCGAGATTATAATGCGAACGTTTTTGAAAATACGAGAATTGCCCCTATAGTGACATGACATGTACAGTACAGCCAGCAACAAAAATTGGTTAACACTATTTTTTAAACGCCTATACTCCATTTATTATACATAAATAAACTCACGCCTTCTTCCCATAGGGGTAGGCAGAAACTATAGAATGCCACCTGCTACGCTCCTTACATACTCCTGTTGCTTCGCCTATGTTCATACATCTAGTCATACACGCACGCGAGTTGCGACCCATTTATTATAACATTAGAGATATAACGATTAACACCCTCACGTTATTTCAATAAAAAACGTATAATAATCTCCGCTATTTCACGATTAAAGCATCATGTACTCTATTGACATTGAAAAAAATACTCTAAAGTGCATTAATTTCAACAATATTACACAATAACTGTGTTATTTTGTCGTTATTTTTCTAATAGTAATAAATGGAGTACAAATTGTTTTTTTAATTTCAGTTATGATTTGAAGTAACTAGTATTACACAATGTTTGTTGCTGACCGTAGGGAAAATTAATCTACTAACTATGAATGTAACTTAAAAATTAATTATACAAGTGAAACATTTACAGGTGCCATTTTAAATTAATATATGGTTTCATTTCAAATAAATGAATTATAGTACGTTAAAAATACATAGTTATTACTGATAATATAACTTTCTCAAACATGCTTGGAAATTCGAGCATTATTTTGACAACCTTATTCGAGATAAATCGAAATTGCTGTACTGGCCAAATACATGCGAGCAGCGGCCACCAAAAGTTGTATGAAAATACATAGTATGTGTCGTGTTTTGGCGGCCAAATAAATTACATAAACTCATTTAATACATCGTGTAATTTAAAAATGGAACGATCTTGTACTCTGAACACAATATATACAGGTCAGTGACTCCGAAACATGGTAACCAAAGAGCTAACTTTTTTTTTTTTTTTTTTCCTTCTGGCTTCGCACGGTTTGTGCATTTAGCCAATGTCACGTTTAAGTTCTTGTATAGTATTGATGAAATGAATTTTAAATGCATGATGATGATATCCCCGCCCACTCCCCTTGAGTTTCAGTAAAGATGTGGCACTTTACTGAGACCTCACGCGGACTTCTTGAGAGAACTTGAAGAGAAGTTGCACTGTTTTGTTTCATTTGCCTACACTAATGCACGTTCACAAACACTTAATGGTTAATAATCCACCATTATTACACATTAATATTCGGCTAAACACAAGTTTTGGAAAATTAAACAAACTGCTGAACATGACGCTTCACTTTCCCGCCAAGAAGCAAAGAGCTAACTTATCAAAGGTTTTATTTAAATTTCGAACTGTCTTGCATAGAAAGAAGTTTATTGAAAAAAAAAAACACAAATGAACACATTGGCGCGTGAAAAATTATCGATGTTCGTCATTGAATCTGGAATTTATAAATAATTTACTTAGTTTGAATTTCCGCGCATTATTTGAGAAAAGCACTAAACAAGCCTTGGCCGCAACTAGGCATTGATGGATTCACGTACGTGTGCCTCAGCTTCGCCTCGGCCCACATTTACACGTTCGTCCATCAATGCCTCTTGCTGGCCGCTGCAGTAATGTACTAATACGGGGCATTTATGAAAACTACTGCTACTTAGTAATACACACTTTAGTAAAAACAAAATACAGTTGGTAAAAGAACATTATACTTGTAGGAGAAAAGGTAACGATTCTTGAACGCAATTTCTTGGAACATTACGATGTGGTCTCTGGAAGAATTTCGAAAAGATAGGTATATAATTATCTACTTAATACAAATCATAAATGCATTCACTATCAAACAACGCAGAGCCTTAACAGCTAGGTCTAGAAGAATGAAACTTTACACGTAGTGATTTCGTGGAACTTTTGAAAAAAAAAAAAAAATTGCGAACTGTACCGTGTAACATATCAAGAAAGGGCTTGTTGTAAGGATTTCAGATAAGTATATTTTTTTTATAATTTTAAAATAAATACTTACTATAAAAATTATTTAAGAAAATATATGAAAATTGACCATTTATCCATTCCCATTTGCATTCCATTGACCCTAATCTCCGAAACTGAGCCAAAAATTAAAAAAAAAAAAAAAACAGGAAATGGTTCTTTACTGATTACAGGAAAACCTATAAGAAGTCCATGATCTTAAAATAACATGGTAAATCCCTCAATATTGTGCGTACCAACTTACATTTGCAGTTGGA
Organism: Tiliacea aurago; assembly: GCA_948098905.1. Lineage (NCBI taxonomy): Eukaryota > Metazoa > Arthropoda > Insecta > Lepidoptera > Noctuidae > Tiliacea > Tiliacea aurago. The sequence continues at coordinate 2,474,814 of OX402581.1, read as the reverse complement.
ATGTATGCGGGAACATGCTTTTCAACTACAATGTTAAGTTTGTTCTTAGGATAAATTAATCCCCACTACAGAACCCTTCATTGTTCGTGGTCCGACATGCACTGGGCGGGTTTTTTCATCATCCTAGCTTTTAAAATAATTAGAGTGCGGTGTTTCGAGTTACGAATTTTTTTTAAGTAAGTTGCAAACAAATTCCTTTCACACATAGCGGGCCATGCCACTTTTTCAAAATTACATTTTCATTCAATATTGAATTTGTAATTAGAATTGAATGTTGAATGAAAATGTCATTTTGCAATACGTAGCCAGAAAAATAATTAGGGATTAGTAAAAACGAGAGTGGGCGAATTTTACAAAGGGGCATCAAAATCCGCCCCGGCAATTGTTAGAAAAAATACCTTTGAATTTACAGAATACACAAGGGCAAGGTGCCTTAACCGTTGTAGGTACAGGAAAATGTTAATAATTAATACTAGAACACTTTCCTTAACTTTTGAGTAAATGCTAGCTGCATTCAAAGGTTTTGAAAGAATGGTACAATCGACAAAAAAAAAAATTGATTTCTTACGTTTTATTTTTATGGTGCCAATCGATACAATTTCGTAAGTATAAGGATTAAAAGACTCTTTTAGAGCAACTTAGGTTACAGTACCTAGAAAAGTCACAAATAAAAAAAACATTCTCCATACATTTTGTAAGAAATTAATAATTATGGATACAGCTTCAAAATTTAGTTTAAATATACACTTTCATGGTACACCGCTTCAAATACGCAGTCTAAACCCCTTTGATATATTATTAATTATCTTACAAAAATAGAAGAAAACATGCCTATTATTTTTTGACAATTTTAGACAAATAATTTAATTGTTTATATGTTTTTTTTCCTTTTACTCGTTTTGGTCAAAACTAACATTCTACGTTCTAAGCTGTGGATAACATTGTGAGTTGTACATTTGTATTGTGTACTTGTTTTGTGAGTTAGTTTTTAAGATCTAGGCCCACTTGCACCACAAACAACTAAATGCTTTTAATGTTAAACCTATTTAAATCATTGTTCTGTCTCTGTCTAAAAGGATTAAGTACACACACACATACATTCAAACAAAGTTCACACAGTCCACTCATTCAAATATTGAAAGTGTAAGTTTAGTGCAAAATAAATGTCCTTTGAGTAAAGACGCTTAACGAGTTATTATTTCACCGAACAAATAGATATAGACCTTATTGTCCTTAACAGTCTGTCACCTTCAAACGATTGTCAGAAATATAATGATGTTTTAAATTCATTTATCAGTAAAAGCAATTAGTGATTTGTGGTGCAAGGGTCCCGGAAACGATCAATTGCAATCAATTGCAATTGTAGTAATATTGTCAATCGCTTCAATTGCATTTGGTAGACGAGACAATCAATTTGCGCATTCATGTGTATCAATCACGTAAAAATTGACAATTGCAATTAATCGTTTCGAGAACCCTTTAGCCCTAAATAAAAAATATATTCATAAAGCTACCTGTCGGTCGTGCGCGTGGTGCGAGTGCGGCGTGGAGGGCGAGTGCGCGCGCGACGCGAGCGCGGCCGTGCGCGCCTGCTCGCGCCACCAACTCAGCTCCTTTTCTAGTACACTGTGAGAAATACATGTGAGAGTTATTTGTTTTAAACAGTGGTAATTTCTCCACTAAGGGACGCTAAGATGATTAAATTTTATATTTTTTTTGAGGTTCAAAGAGTAACACAGAATTTTTATGTGAACAGTTTTGGTAAATACGCTAATTACCATACAACCACCATACTGCGATCGCCAACCCGCCTGCCAAGCGTGGCGATTATGGCCAACCCCCCATGGGGGATGCCTATGTCCAGCAGTGGACGTCTTTCGGCTAAAATGATGATGATGATGAAATAGGCTAATTTGATGAGGAATCGCTATTGTTGTTTATAACGTAACCAGTGTTGTTTACCATAGGACATATCTTAAATTTTATCAATAATTTTGAAATATAATTCAATTTGAAAGTCTTTCGACATTGAATTATAATACTGCTGCGTGACGTAGAAACATAATGCTATGGTAGATAGGATTCCCTCAGTTTTTTTTTAAGAAGACTTGGATAACTTAGTTATTGCGTATAATGAGAGTTGAAGCGAGCAGTGTTACTTGTGCGTGTGTTACCAGCGCGGCGCGCAGGCCGGCCGCGGCCGTGTGATATGTTACCAGTGCGCGGTGTCCCGGATGACGTCAGCGATGTGCTGATGCTGGTTGTTGTTGTGCGCGTTGTTGAGCGCCTCGGCGTGGCGGTCCAGCGCGGCGCGCAGGCCGGCCGCGGCCGTGTGATATGTTACCAGTGCGCGGTGTCCCGGATGACGTCAGCGATGTGCTGATGCTGGTTGTTGTTGTGCGCGTTGTTGAGCGCCTCGGCGTGGCGGTCCAGCGCGGCGCGCAGGCCGGCCGCGGCCGTGTGATATGTTACCTGTGCGCGGTGTCCCGGATGACGTCAGCGATGTGCTGATGCTGGTTGTTGTTGTGCGCGTTGTTGAGCGCCTCGGCGTGGCGGTCCAGCGCGGCGCGCAGGCCGGCCGCGGCCGTGTGATATGTTACCAGTGCGCGGTGTCCCGGATGACGTCAGCGATGTGCTGATGCTGGTTGTTGTTGTGCGCGTTGTTGAGCGCCTCGGCGTGGCGGTCCAGCGCGGCGCGCAGGCCGGCCGCGGCCGTGTGATATGTTACCTGTGCGCGGTGTCCCGGATGACGTCAGCGATGTGCTGATGCTGGTTGTTGTTGTGCGCGTTGTTGAGCGCCTCGGCGTGGCGGTCCAGCGCGGCGCGCAGGCCGGCCGCGGCCGTGTGATATGTTACCAGTGCGCGGTGTCCCGGATGACGTCAGCGATGTGCTGATGCTGGTTGTTGTTGTGCGCGTTGTTGAGCGCCTCGGCGTGGCGGTCCAGCGCGGCGCGCAGGCCGGCCGCGGCCGTGTGATATGTTACCTGTGCGCGGTGTCCCGGATGACGTCAGCGATGTGCTGATGCTGGTTGTTGTTGTGCGCGTTGTTGAGCGCCTCGGCGTGGCGGTCCAGCGCGGCGCGCAGGCCGGCCGCGGCCGCCGCGCCTCCTCGCTCCGCCGCCGCACGTGCTGCCGCCTCTGTGTTGGCTGCGACTACACGTACATAGAACAGAAAGAATAGACATAATACCAAGGAAAAAAAAAAACAATAAATGATGATCCAAACGTTCAGCGTGGGTATCATTTCCATAGGTTTCAAAAATGCTGATGCCATGTCAAAAATGATGTCAAAATTGAAATCTAAAATGACGCCATCAAAATTTGCAATTTTTTGTCAAGTATTGTGTCCTGCGGTTCGTCCTATCAGTGTGCAAGAAATAATACATTATGACCTGTTTCAGTAAGAATTTCTAATTATTATCATGTTGAATTAATGTACAAATATTTGCTATAATCAAAATACAATATCTTTATCTTCGAAGTAGTCTTTTACATTATAATAACACTTTTTAATTAGGAATTTAAATAATGTCTTCTTAAATAGATGAGTAGGTAACTTCTTAATGTCATCGGGCAATTTGTTATAAATTAATGATGCCATACAAATAATACTTTTATTGAGTAATGCCGTTTTCCCATACGGTATTTCTACGTCTAACTTTTTTTTGTCACGTAATTGTCTATAATAGCTTTTAGAAGCAGTCTTAAAATAACTTGTGGATTCGATTTTACAAAAAACATTTAATTCGTATATGTACAAGGAAGGTAATGTTAGAATTTTTAAATTGGTAAAGTATTGTTGACAGCTTGTAGTACTATCTAGATGGCACATTGCTCTGATGCATTTCTTTTGGGCTTTGAATACAAATTCCTTGTTTACCGAGTTGCCCCAGAATATTATACCATATCTTAATTAAGGTGCAACAAGTCCGTGATATGCCGTTAAGACGGCTTCTTTGTTGACAATTTTGTAGAGAGTGAATGAAGATTTATTAATTCTTTTACAGAGATTATCTACATGTGTTTTCCATGACAAATTGTAATCTATATCAATTCCCAGAAACTTGGTATTTGTTACAGAATGTACTCTCTGTCCATCGTAATTAACATTAATATTTTTAGGTTGAGTTCTTTGGCGAAAGTGCATTATTTTTAAATTTTTTCATATACTCACACTCCTTGGTGCCGTTCTGGAAGGCCTGGTTGATTTGCTTGAAAATCTGTCCGTGCGTTTTCTCCATGACTGGCACGACACTGTCGAACAACGCCTCGCGAAACGACTCGCGTACCATGTCCGACAGAGACTTGGCTATGGAAGTGCTGAGGCGTTCCATCACCATCTGTAGGGGAATAGGAAGGTGTCAATGCTATACAGTAGGTATGGGCAACCTTTGACATGTTGAGGGCCAAACTTTAGCGTGCAAATACGTTCGCGGGCCGCGTTTAAAAGTACTTAGTGCATTTTTAAGTAGTGATAATATTTTTTGCGATAGATATTAGACATGAAATAATACGACAATGTTATTATAGTACAATTTATTAAAATAACAAAATGAAATTTTAAAAAATGGTACAGTATAATTAAATTGTTAAATTTGCAATTGTTACAAACTATGATCAATGAGACACTTGAGCTTGAATTTGGGAAACCAATGAACATCTGCATCGTTACCGCATTTCCGAATAAAAGCGTTACCATAAACGTGTACTTTTGAGAGCTTTGATCTCCTACCCCCCTTATTACCCCTTAAACCTTGATTTGTAAATCAAGGTTTATCTTCAGACCCAGGTTTAAAACATGGAGCCATTATTGAATTTCGAACTTTATTCCGACTATGGTAAAGTACCTAAACACAAAACTGACAACTTAGTACTGAACTAAGTTTTCAGTTTTGTATAAAGAACGGTATTTCAATCACTTACGTGATTCGTTCTTATTACAAAAACTAGCTCCATGGTTTAGGCCATGTCAAAATATAAATCTTATTTTGTAATAAGGCGGCTAAAATTTTAAAGTTACAAAGGTGATAGTTATATCGCTGTGAAGATCTGCCTGGCAACAATACAAAAAATATATAATTGATCCCCTCTATACCCCGCGTTGACGTCATAGACCGTGGGAGTGAGCGCTGAAAATGTGTCACTCGGGCGACGCTCAGTGCATCTGACGCTCGCGATAGCATCAAAACTATTTGTTAGATTTGAACGAAATAAACTGTATTTGACAGACTAAGCTGTAATCTGCACTTATCGCAAAACAAATAATTACCGATTGACAGAGTTATAACTAGAGATCGGATGTTTGGATGCATGTTTACCTAAAGTACGTTTTTTTCCCGGCAAAGGATACAAAGTATGGAAACGGCTTCTTAAAATATATTTTTATTCCGGGATCGTGGGGTTTCATTAATAACAGTGTGTAGGTATACAATTTTGTATTCCTAAGTATTACAAATATTTCTTATCTATTTAGAACTAGGCAAGAATTTTGTGGAAAATATAACTCGTTTAAAAAACACTATTAATATTTATTCAAAACCTTTTATTCTAAAATGAAATATATTTATTCGGGGATACACAGTACAAAAGAGTAGTTCTTAAAAACTTGTCAGTCCTCGAAACCGACACTTTCCCGTACCGAAGCGCACTCCATACTAGTTAACTCTCAAACTTTAGGTGAATATGCATCTGAATATCCGATCTCTAGTTATAACATAATTGTCACGCCGAAATGCCGAGACCGAAAGTAAGAAAGTCGAACTTAGTCAAATTTAAAAGGAGTAATCCCGTTTGCGATTGGATAAAACCACTTTCAGGAGCAGAAAAACAACGTCTTTATCGTTTTAGAAAGAAAGAATCTCAGAAAAATGACACCAAGTCAAATCAGGTTAGCGAAGCGGCGAGCGCGAAGATCGACTATTTCAACTTCGCAGCAATCTACATCAACCGGACCCTTGGAAATCCTCAAATTTACGAAAAAACTAGGAGTAGTAGCACGACTTACATTCATTTTATAAGACTTGACAAAACATCGAGATCTCTTTAGGTACCTATGTAAGCTTAATATTCATGTATTATAGACATAACATAACTGTAATGTATGTATATGTAACGTACCGCGGCCGCGACCCGGCTAACCAACCCGTTCATAGATATTATAGTTAGTGTGTCATTGACTAGCGTGTTTGATTGTTTTCTTTCCTACCTGCATATCTAACAGCGGCCACGAGGGCGCACTTACGAGTGCACAATGTCTACTTTTTGTGTTTCATTCGGAATATTAACGAACTTTGACCATTTATCCCAAGACTGGATAAGTTACAAGTCTCGGCTACAACAATGGTTTATTGCTAACGATATTACGGACGAATCGGACAAGTTGAAGGTCAAACGGAGGGCAATACTCATAAGCGCTCTCACCGGACCTACTTATATGCTAGCGATCTGGCGCTGGCAAAGAAGTTGGAAGAAACCAATTTAGAAGAAATCCTGAAACTTCTAGACCGTAATTTTGAGTCAAAGTGGCTCGGATTTGCAGAAAAATCGATTTTCAACTCGGCGGTGCAGCGACCAGATGAGAGCCACACTCAATGGGCGGCCAGAATTAGGGGATTTGCGGCACACTGCGGGTTTAAGAACTTGGAGGAAGCTCTACTAGATTAATTCGTCATGGGCACGATGCCAGCTTAGGACCCGAGCGAGACAAGCTCTTTGCCCATGACCAGACGTTAGCCAAGGCGGTAAAATTAGCGGAGAGCGTGCGGTGTGCTCAGCGCGCCTCCCATGCCACACCGGTTGCACGTGATTCGAGCGCGGCCACCGGCAGCGTCGATGACGGTTCCGTGTGTTAAGGCAAAGTGCAGTGTGTGCGGTATGCTAATAACAACCAATCAGTGCCAGTTTAAAAACTATAAGTGCAATAACAAGGGCCATCTGAGACGGATGTGCTCAAATGAAAACGCGAAAGTGAAACACGTGGAGGAAGGTAAAGTGGATGATGAGGGCGACGACGTGCTTACAGCGTAAATACCACAGATTTAGAATAGGCTAGATACCACAAGCCGTCCGACCAAGCGTGCCCGAAATTTGTACTATCCACAAACTTGAAGCGCTACTACATTAGTTTGTGTTCGATCGCGCCAGTCATTTTTATGTCCTCACACTGTCCTACATAAAAATGCCAAATTTTAATAATAAAAAGTTTGTATGCGTCGGAGGAATCTATATCTATAAAAATCAATGCCACTTTTCGTTGTAATTTTATAACTCAAGAACGGGCTCACCTATCAAAAAAAAAGGTTTAGGCTTTGTTCGGACTATTTAGTAGATGGTTCATGTGAATTTTTTTTTTTAGGTACGTAGGGTAGGTAGGTAGGTAGGGAAGGTAGGTAGGTAGGGAAGGTAGGTAGGTAGGTAGGTAGGGTAGGTAGGCAGGTAGGGTAGGTATTCTTTTACCCATAGAAAGCCACGTTATTTGCGAGTGTCATAGAGTAAAAATGTTTACCGCCCAACGGAGTGGGCACGGGTCAGCTAGTAATTAATAAAAAGATCAGAAATATAATGTACGAAGTTTAAGTTCCTGAAATGGATCGATCGATGGCACGGTCAAACACAAATGTCAGAAAGGATTCAGATGTCATCCCAGATGTGCAGCGCGATGTACCAGACGCAAACCAGACGACACTGGATAACGACGACCGAACCAGCAAAATTTTGTTAAGTGCGTGTGAAGGGTGCCGTAGGCGGGAATAAAATTACGCGTGGACAATATTGATTTAAGCGGCAACCAAAAACAGTTTTTATTTCATAGTACGAATTTCTCAGAGAAACTGTGAAAAACAAGTAATATACTTACTCGTATGTAATAAAAAAATACGGGCCACGTGAGAGTTTGACTAGCATACAATTACAAGGGTTACGTACCACTGTACAATATTTCGCAAAAAAACACGTTTCTTGTATGTGAAAAAAATTAAAGGGAGGAGGAGTCTCCCTTTAATTTTTACTCAACTTCCAAAAAGGAGGAGGTTATATGGTAAGAGAGCGGCCTCCATATTGCACCGTATCCGAGCAAGCTCCAATAGCATTCTAAAGGTAATAGCGGGCCGACTAGACAGTCCTTTTCTTGGGCACTGGATTGCACTCCATCCGCCTTATTACAAAACAAGATTTATATTTGGACATAGCTTAAACCATGGAGCCAGTTTTTGTAATAAGAACGTAACAGTGATTGAAATACCGTTCTATAAACAAAACTGAAAATTTTGTTCGGTACTAAGTTGTCAGTTTTGTGTTTAGGAACTTTACCATAGTGGGAATAAAGTTCGAAATTCAATAATGGCTCCATGTTTTAAACCTGGGTCTGAAGATAAACCTTGTTTTGTAATAAGGGGGCATGTGTCCAACAAAATATGATTTTGTTTTCTTTGATTGTTCTTGTAATTTTATTTGTTGTGTTTTACTAACATAGGTCTTAAGCATTTACTAACACAATTATGGATGTCTTTTATGGTCTGAATTAAACTGATTATATATATATGTTCAGATGTATGTTATTTTTAACTTTTTATTATGTGTTGTTATAGCGGCAATAGAAATACACAATCTGTGAAAGTCAACTATCTATTACGGTTCATGAGATACAGCCCGCTGACAGACAAACGGACGGACGGACAGCGGAGGCTTAGTAATAGGGTTCCGTTTGGCACCTTTCGGGTACGTAACCCTACAATCAATCAGTCTGTTGGGGTCGGCGGCTAAATACCAGCATTTTACATGGAGCGCCTGCCTGTCTGACCTCCACAACCCAGTAACTGGGTAATACGATACGTAAACCTACAAACGAGGAGAAATGTAATACAGCACATCCATGGCGACAATAATTTGAGAAAGTGTCGCTATTTTTGAAGCGGTAGATCGGTTTTCGTAGCTGTAGTGTAACCACCGACCAGCTTAGACCATAAAAAGATTTTGAACATCCTAAATTAGAAGAAAAAACCGCCAAGTGCGTCTCGGGCTACGCACAGTGAAGGGTTCCGTAGTTAGGATGAGCATTTGCGAAGGCACAGTATCGATTTTATCGACCCCAAAAATAAGTATGTATTTCATAGTATTTCTTGAAAATACTACCATAAACAAAGTTATCACTGCAGTTATAACCGAAAAGATCTCATATCACAAAAACTATTGACTTAAGGTTGCACCATTCGACGGCTCGAACTCGTTGGTGGGCTTGGGTGGGTAAGATGCATGCTAGTTAGTTGTATTTATTTGGTGAAACAGACGATGAATTGTAAAAAAAAAAAATTGATAATTATAGAAAAAACGACTGGATGTATTTATTCCAAATAAAGTTATTTAAATTCTTGAATGAATTTTCTATCCCTGTACGGTAAAAAAATGCAATTTTTATACTCTGGGAATTATTTATTTATGCCCAAAGATGCGTTTCGACACCCAACATTCAAAACTAATAAAAAAAAAACTGTTTCCAAACCGGGTTAGATAATGACAAGACAAGTAGATATATTATAATTTTTAAAGTACACTGTCAAACAGTGGAGTAAACTCCCTATAACACGACGTTAGTATGGAAGAATGACTGACTAGGGTAACCTTAAATTAAAAAAGCACTTAGAAAATCATAATATTTTTAATTATGGGATCCACACCCTAATGTGCATTAAATTTTATTTTTCAGTCTTCGTTTACCTGTATGGGGAGAACCACACCTAATTGATTTTTTCTTAATTTCACTACACCATTGTTTAGCGGTGCACAGAATATACCAATTACCTTCTTTCCAATTTTCAACGATAAAGTGCAAATAGTCTCCAAGTAAAATGGCTGTGTGACATCCAAACGGACGGACAGGACAAAATTATAAGGTAAGGGTAGTTTCCCCTTCCAAAAGGTAGTTTGACATACCTTGCTGTTAGCCAGCTTCTCGATGTTGTCCCGCAGCAGAGCGTCGGTGGCGGTGATCTTGCTGGCCAGCTCGTGCTGCAGCGCGGCCGCCAGCGGCTCCAGCGCGCGCGCCGCGCCCACGCCGGCCGCGGCCGCCGCGCGCGCGCTTGCGGCCTCGCCCACGCGCCCGATGCGCTCCCAGCTGCAAGCGAACCAAATCTTTATTGCTGAATACAGTACATAACGGGTGCAAAGAGACCCATAACAAAGCCCCCCTCTACTTGCCCTCTACGAATTCTATATATCAAATTAAGTAATATTGCACAAACATTATTGCTAGGTTACGACTTTTATTTTTGGTGTGAAAACTCGCTGCTTACGGTAGCGCGTAATGTAACGTACGCCAAACATTGTGCTTATGGTGCATGCAAAACGATACAGGGATTGTGTTTATGATCATGCATGATCAAAAGTCACTCATCAGGTCAATCAATTATATTGTATTTTATTTCAAAGTTGTACATGACGCAACTAGATGGCGTTGGCGTCTAATTAGAAGGCGTTATGGTTTCTTTACAACGATATTGTTAGGGTATTGTAAATTTTTGCAAATATATTGCCAGCTATAGAACAGTATACAGTTTGGTTGTTTTATTTAAACCTCCAACCCTACTAGTATACACATAAGTATCGGCCGAATGTTCGGCCGTTTTATTACTTCCATAGTTTCCTTTTTTGACTTTGAATCCTTACCCGACTTAGTCACATTTTTGACTTTGGCTTATCGCTTTGACTATCGTTTTTTTTCTTTCGCCGTAGTCAGCCATAGTTAGCCGTAGTCAAGCACGGCCGAACATTTTGCTGATACTTCGAACTTATGTTCGGAGTAGACCCTCTCCGTCTTATTACAAAACAAGATTTATATTTTGACATGGCTTAAACCATGGAGCCAGTTTTTGTAATAAGAACGTAACTGTGATTGAAATACCGTTCTTTATACAAAACGGTACTAAGTTGTCAGTTTTGTGTTTAGGAACTTTACCATAATCGGAATAAAGTTCAAATTCAATAATGGCTCCATGTTTTAAACGTGGGTCTCAAGATAAATCTTGTTTTGTAATAAGGGGGTCTGGGTCGGACTATTACAAACATTATAAAAACAAAAAATTGCCATATCAATCCAGCCGCTCAATCAGCCCTTTGCGTTGGAAACTATTGTGGTATAATGTTAATATTTTTGTTTTGGCAACACTGCCTTTGTGCGGTTCCTCCAAATATTAGTTGGTCGGCTATTACTCGTTAACTTATAAAGCCCACTTAGCTGTGATGGTTTTTCTTTTAATTTCGTTATAATTATATAATACTGCCATGAACTTTTTTACATATCCAAAAACAACCATTTAGCTGGCAGGGACACACACTTGACTCTAACAAAAAAATACCACTTTAAAGCTTAATATTACGCAAACAGATTCCGCAATATTTTTGAACGATCTATCCAACGATACCCCACACCATGGGATAGACGGGAAAAAAATACCAGCGCCCCTTTACGTGCAACTACAATTTTTTTTTTTTTTAATATTTGATTAGTTAGAAAATAAGGGATATTTTAGGAAAAGGAAAAAGTTGCCTGATAACTGGGAAAACGTTAGAAACCTGAAGGTGCTTTTTCCTATGGATTTTTGAACAGGACAACGTATGTCGGGTCAGCTAGAATGTTTGAGTACGTACCCGTCGGCCAGGGCGCTCTCCACAGCCTGCGCGGTGCGCTGCGCGTGCGCCCGCAGCGCCTCGTCCACCAGCTCGCGCGGCGACGCCACGGCGCCGCGCAGGCCGCGCAGCTCGCGCGACTGCGCGCTCATCATCTCTGTAACAAGAACATAAGAGGTTACACGCGCATTCTGATACCAGGGCAATATTTGACAATCAGCCTAAAAAACCGGTCAAGAGAGAGTTGGGCTCACGCAATAATAAATGTAAATGTCATAGCGTCAAGGAATAATATGCTAAATAACCACTTTTTCTCAAACATGCTTGAAAATTCGAGCATTATTTTGACTACTTTCTTCGAGTTAAATCGAAAATGCTGTACTGGTCAAATACATGCGAGCAGGCGGCCGTTGCAATGTTAGGCCCGTATTTATGGAGCGTCACTCAGTACTCAAGCATTACTTAAGACTAGATTCAAGCCATTGGATTGGTTGAAACTAGTCTTAAGTAATGCTTGAGTACTGAGTAACGCTCTATTAATACGGGCCTTAGTATGACATGCGGTAATGTTAGTCACGGTGGTATAGCTTAGAACAAAAGTAAGGGAATTTTACCCCAGCCAGTTTATGTAGGTTTCTGCTTTTGGAGATACACTACTTAATTCAACAGATTTTTAATTTAGTCGTATAGTAATATCAAAAGTTAAATTTACTTATTTATAGATGGCGCTGTTCTCAAAATGATAATGGTTTAGTCTAAGCACATGTTCCATTTTGCTTAGATTTTCTTAAAATAATAACAATATTTTTTACAAATATTTTTTTTTTAAAGAGTGAGACACCTTTTAAATTAATTGTGTTAATACACAACGTTTGTTTAAATGGATAAAATCATCCAATAATGTAACACATTTTTTTTTAGACTGTTAAAGTAGAAAAAAAAGGAACGCAACTCGCGTTAAAGCTCCTAGAAGCTATATGTTCTGTGCGTTAAATGTCATATTCGATTAATTTGTGGCTTGTATGAACATTGATGATTCTGCTTCTAAACATTGACCTGGAAAAGTATTGGATACCGACGACATCGCTCTATCTGATTGACTCTTGCACGAATATCTGGACTGTTTACTTGTTTGTGAATCGGTTGTGTGAACATGAACGCGAGCAAGTCTTGTGTGCTGAACTGAAAAAGCACTCGTAAGTGCAAATAATTATACTGTTACTATTGTGTGTTTGTACAAATAATAATGGTTCTTTGTAGGTACGAAATATTGAAATAAAGTATTTGACATTGTATTTAATGTTTTATTTTTAGTAACTACCACTACCACTTAAGTATAAGGAAAGAAAATAGACCAGGGTCTACTGCAGATTTGAAGCTGGCTATACAAGGGCTATACGGATAACCTTTATGCATCATTGATTGTTGTTTTTACTTGTTCGTAGAGGGCGCCATGAAATGTTCGAGTGACGTCTCTATCCTCCTATATACAAATGTACTCTGTGATGTTAGTATGAAAATCTATATCAGGCGTGTTTAGCGGCCGAATAATTTACTATGAAAACTCATATCTGTCGTGTAATTTAAAAATGGAACGAACTTTTTACGTCGGCACATGGCAACCAAGGAGGTAGCTTATCGTAGATTTTATTTAAATTTCGAACTGGCTTGCAAATAGAGCTGATAAAGTAAAAAAGAAACAAATGAACACATTGGCGCGTGAAAAATTGTAGTTGTTCGTCATTGAATCTGGAATTTATAAATAATTTACTTAGTTTGAATTTCCGCGCATTGTTTGATAAAATCACTATACAAGCCTTGGCCGCAACAGGCTTCTCCTCGGACCACATTTTCACATTCGTCCGTCAATGCCCCTTTTGCAGGCCACTGCAGTAAATGTACTATTATTTGATAAATATTAATACTAGGTCAAAAGACGTACGTAAGTTCCTATTTTTGGTATCTGCTTCAGCAACTTTTTTCGACAATGGCTACAATTTTCATGTATTTTTTGTATTGTCCCACTGCTGGGAACAGGTCTCCGCCATAACTTTTCACTCTGCCCTGTGTCACTATCGGCCAATCTCCCATAAACGCCCCTAATTCATCACGTTAGCGTTTCCTAGGCCTCCCTTGGAGACGACGCCCATCTTCTGGCTCCCATTGGGTGTGTGGCCCATCGGTCCGGTGCATCCTACATACATGGCCTGCCCAATCCCACGTCAGCCTAGCAGAATTGTTGCCAAAATTGCAGATTCCTATTTTGTAGCGTATCGTGGTATTACAATTCCCGGGTCGGAGACAGTTTTCGGATTTTCCCAGTAGCAGCCCGGAGTCTGGATTTGTGCCCGTTTGATGGCAATAGTCTCACCCTATTACATGGGACTATAGTAATAGTGCATTTATTTGTACATAGGTTTGAAACTTCATAATATTCTGCCGTTTCTAGTGTACACGTAAATTTTTAGGGTTTTGGTTATTTAAACATAACTGGCGAAATGTGGGTGTACTATAGGTTCAGTAGTACCCAACTGATATGGCTTACCGATGAAGAAGATGAATTTTCAAAGCGCGGAAAATGCTATTGACCAATCGGCACGCTCCACGCACCGCGCTTCTTTTTCCTGTACGGCTATTGGTTGGCCGCTGCCACCATATTATCGCGCGCCGCGTGGCATGTTAGTCAGCCGTTATACTTCTGATCGAGTGCACGCGCAGCAGGCAAAAGTACACATAGTGGCAACAAAAGTGTTTTCTTTTTTATGATTTAAAATGGAAGAGGCCATCGACGATAGATTGGAAAAATTTGTAATAAAGACCAACGAAGATACATTATCCTCATCGGATAGTTCGAGTCGTGATAGTGATGGTAATAGTAGCGACGCTCAGAGTGATATTGAGATAGCGGGACTGCGGCCTTTAGATTAAGTTTTTTTTTTGTTGACTAAATAAATACCTATTTGTTTATTAAATAAATCGTACATTTTCAATAACCTATATTTTTAATTAAATATATATTTGATGAAAACTGGTGGCCCGTTAAAATTGGCACAAGTGTATTTGTGCGGAGGGGCGTGATTTGCGAGTTAGACGGAACTAACAGCTGCAGTGTATTATAAACCTTATCGTAGTGATCTAAGGTTGATTGTAAGTTTTAAGCATTATTTCGTTAATCTTCGGTGCCATACTTTCTTTACTGTGCGAACGAAGATTCACGACGCGCCTTATCAGTTGGGTACTACTGTACAACTCTTCCTAACCCTTCGGGGAATACAGACGTGATGTTATATTTCTTGTTACCTGTGAGTTTGTCCAGCTTGTGCTCGAGCGCCTCCAGCCGGGCCCTGTCCGCGGCCGACAGGCCGGCACAGCGCACGTCGTCGCTGGGCGCCCGCTCCAGGCAGGACACGTTCAGCATGGTGTTCAACGACTGGCTGCTCGACTTGTCGCTTGAAGCTTTGCGTTGGGCGGCTTCCGTTATTTGAGGGATCGAAATCTGGGGCCAGGTTTCACTGTCTGTTAAAGAAAAGTGAGATTTAAGAGCGTTTACAGGCATTTCATACAAAACTTTCAAGCCCTTGTTTTTCGAAATGACTGAACGGATTTTAATGAAACTTCATACGCATAAGCATACAAAGGTCTAAAAAGTTAGTTAAAAATATTTTAGATATTATAACTGATATTTCAAGTGACTACACTACTTGCGGTGGAAAACCCCAAAAAAAACCTCACCACATTGAACTTAATGTGATGAGGTTTTTATGGGGGCTTTTTGTTTTGGAAGGTTTTTGTTTTATCATGTTTAGATGTCTATACCCATCACGTATGCGGAGTTTCGCTGGCTAATTTAATTTCGCTCTGTAATTGTTATACAATTTAATTTTAAATTAATTTCTTGTAAAATGAGTACCATTAATAAGTACTAGATTTAATTTTATCTTTATGGTTGGTGGTAAGAAAGATAACGTTTTTTTTGGATGTAAGCAAAAATTAAAAAAAAGAACTACTTTCTTAAATTCCTTCATTAATAGGGCAAGTTTCATATACAGGGTGGTTTTTGATCCTTATAAAAAAACAGGATCAATTGGCATAAAAAAAAGTTTTTGTGAAAACTGCCCATTTTCCTGCTGACTGTACATTTTTTTCAAAATCTGTAAATGCAGATCGAAATTTCTCAAAAAGTTAAGGACAGTCTCCTAAGACCGTTTTCCTGTAGCTACAACGGTTAAGGTAGCTGCCCTTACTGCCCCATCTCAAAAATCCAACCTGTATAACGAAAGTGGAACTAAACACTAAGTGGTTTTTGATAATTCATCACATAAAGGGGTTATATAGGTTCAAAGTTTTTATGGAAGTTCGTCATTTTAGCCGATGGTAATCGCATCGGGCACGTGGCTTGTAAATAAATAACTGGTGTGATAGTTACTAGTGTGCGCAAGTTTATGCGGGTGCGGCGGAAGCGGCAGCGGCGTGAGCGGCGCGGCCACGTCGGGGTGCGGGAACACGTCGGGCGCCGGGAACACGTCGGGCGTCGGGAACACGTCGGGCGTTGGGAACACGTCGGGCGTCGGAAACACGTCGGGCGTCGGGAACACATCGGGCGCCGGGAACACGTCGGGCGCCGGGAACACGGCGTCAGCCGCGAACTGCGGCGATGACGCAAAAAGCGGCGACGGACCGTTCGCGACTACCACGGCCTCCACTATGGGCGTCGGGTCTGTTTCTTCTTCCTGTAAGTTAATTACAGTTTATTATTTCTTTGACGAATCTTTATTTATATAATAATAACCTCACCAGGCCGTAACTGGACCGTATAGTCTTTCAACGTACAGTGTTTCTTTTACGTATCATTTTAAAACTTTTTGTGAACTATTTTTTTTTTATTTGTAGTATTTTGTTTTGCCTGTATGGACGCTTTACTATTGCTGGACCATACCTGGGAACCTTGTGTTTATGGAGATATTGAAGGTCAAGTTTCAATTATTTATATTCTTTTTTTTTTCAAAAACAAGTATTAAATATTATGAGTAACTTTAAGTTTCCCCTCGGCCCCTGTACCGTTGCATGCACCCATAAGCATAATGTTTTGCGTGCGATACATTGAGCGCTGCCGTAGCAAGCCTTAGTTTTTAGCCTAAGTTAGTTTGACGCACAGAATGTGTAGTTGACGGCTATGTGATGGGTCTTGTTACACCCTGTATATGCCGCTTTCGCGGTAAACTTTGCTTGCGCGATGTAGGATTTGTGTGACGCCAAATGTCATGCGTAGTTTGTATGTGGCGGTATAGATGTCACCACAGCTTGGTGTACGGTCGTGCGTACCTTGAAGAAGGGATGGTCGTTGTGCGACATGATCTGCTGCACTTCGCGACTGGGGCTGGAGCCCGCCGACGCGAGCTTACTGGCCGCTTCTGCTATCGACTCCTCCACGCAAGGACCTACAAGTAAAGCATAATTTTCACACCACCTGCTCGATAATGTCAAATTATATGTCATGCAAAACTAACCTAGCAAGTTTCATTATAACCCACTGGCAATAATGTGGTTTTTTATTTGGAATCTTAACAAAATTTTCGTATGATTTTGCTTCTTATCACCACGCAGGTGTGAAAAGTAGAGTATTCTCCTCGGGAATAAAGGTGTCTTCGTATTGGGATAGCTTGAATCCCTCACAGCACTCAGGATTTTAGTTAACTTCCATACAAACAAACTAGCGGCGGTGATGTAAGACACTGCTTTATCCCCTTAGTGAATAATCTACTCTAAGCTGAGTCAATGCCACGTTTTGTGTTTAGAAAGTGCAGACATCATCCTCTTGCATCTTTAATGTTTGTAATAATTAGAATTACGCGCTATCGCGAGTTTTGTAAGCTTCTCTTATCGCGTGCCAATATGGTTATACTTTGTTTGAAAGCATGCAACGGCGGTGCATAAAAAGAAATTAGCGTGTTTTTGTTTATTTAGTGGCAATAAAGCAGGCGGCCCACCTGATGGAAAGTGGTGACCGCCGCCTGAGGGACTGCCCCCCCTGCAATACCAGTGGCATCGTAGGTTGGTTGTCCACCCTAGAGACAAAGTTTAAATGTCTCATGTGCCTATTCATACACGGGCACTAACAAACTTTAATCTGGAACAGCAATACTTAGTCTACCGACACATCCACGGAAAATACGCGACGGAATGTTCTGCGTGCTTGCGCCTGCAATGCTCTTACCTATTCCTACCTTGTTCTAAAAGTATCTGATGAAAATGTAAACAAATGGATCAGGAAAATGTAAATAACCTGTAAATGCCTATGTGTAGTGCTACATACAAATTGAGTGCTTTCATTTGATTATTTAAATACGAAACCGAAAATCTAATTTATAAATCACCTACAAAATGTATTTAATTTGGCAATTGAGGTTAATTTTTATAACCTCAATTTTCATTGATGATATTTTAATTACAATTTAGTTATGTTATTCAAACAATAATTGTTCTAAAAAGTGTTGGGATATAAAGATAAAACACTCTTAAAACAGGTGAATGTGTAACTATTTCCCTAATGATTGTGTAAGAACATAACCTGCAGGCTTAGCATGGCGTTTTCGATCTCTACTCTACTATAGAATAGACATCGCTTGTCTACACTTCTCGTTATCTCTTCTTCGCGAGCACGAGGACACACCTAGACTCGGGTTTCTTCGTAGACAGTGACTTGTCCATAGCAACGGGGTATTCGCTAGTGGTGTGTATTACTACCCAATTTTACCGTACTTTTGCGTTTCGTTCTCAAACAAATCTATGAAGCAAAGTGTTTTTAACTAATATTTCTTCAATTACAAAACGCAAATGGTCAAGGGGGATGCGCTGAGTAGCCCGCGAAATTCAAATTTTCGAACGTTTTTTGAATTCTAAGGATTTTTTTAAGAGAGTTAGTTGTTTTGCCGATTCTAGTGATTATAGTTCTGTAAAGCAATATTTTTTACGGCCGCGAATCATATTTAAATCAACTTATGACGTGTTACTGACTTGCAAATTGCAAAAAACGTAATTAAATTTTAATTTCACGGGCTACCTTAGCGCATCTCCCTTTTAAAAATATTGTTTAATGGCTGTAGCCAATGACGTATTATAGGTAATACATCATTGGCTGTGGCGCCACTAAGTTTTAAAACTCATTTGTATTGCATACACAGAACACTATATAATATTGGTAATTGCATATAATGTACAGGCATTATTTAAATAAAGAGCCATAATTATACTATTTTGATGGCGTCACGCAAGAAGTATCCTTTAAGGGTACTGCAGACTGGCGGGTCGCGCTATCACGTCGCGCCTGTCTGCGAGAGCCCTTGTTTTTACTAGGTACTAACATCGTTATTGTATTGTTGTTTATCGATATTTTATTTATTAGTAGGTAAATGCTCCATTTAAAACTGAGTGTGTAAGATTTAGTAAATGAAAATAATAATCACTACATAGTAAAGGCTTCTACAGACCAGCGCGACTCGCGACGCGACACAAAGGCACCGCTCGTCACGCGACGTGCGAGGCCTTTGTGTCGCGCCAGTATGTAGAAGCCTTAATCCAACGCGGGCGAGGCCGCGGGCGGCAGCTAGTACTTCATAAATAAATAATTTAGTGTTCAATGAGGAGATTTTGGCTCATAATCAGATGTTTTATATTCCCTGTGAATGTAGGTATCTAATAAATCAAAGTTAAGGGACAACATAGTGTAAAAACTGTAGGATACTTATATTGTTGTTCTTATTTTATTGTTAATTCCAAAAATCTATTATTTATTTTGGGCGACAGGTCCTAGCCGAGTTCTTCGCATAAACATTGATTGCACTATCTCCTTGCTTATTTTATAATTCTACAGAACTCACTTCCCGTGAGATCAAAGGCTCCCAAACAAGCAAAGCAAGCTCTCTAATAGTATTTCTTTCCCATCTTCGCTGAAGTTTTTCTATAAAAAAACTTAAATAAAAAGCGCAATTTGAACCCAACATGTTAATTTCAGCTTAATATATGATAAAAGTAAAAAAGCACCGCCTAAAATTACTCGAATTAACGAAAAAACAACTAACGAATCGTTGTCTAGGTCATTTTACATGTAGACTATTTCGGAAGAAAGGTTTCTATCCCAAGCTGTCAACATCGGAGAAAGATTGTACGTCGTGCTCGACGTTGTAGACAGTTGTCTAGGGTAGAGAAGACAAGTCTCTTCACATTTGGTTTTGTAATCGCCGTGCTACAGACAGTAGAAAACTTTCTGTTGTCTACACTGAAACGTCATTTTTGTCTATTCTTCCGTCGACAAAACGCGTAGAGAGGGTTCTCGTGCTAAGCCTGCTGCAGGCTTAGCACGAGAACCGTAGAGAAGCGTTTTGTCGACGAAAGAGCAGACAAAAATGACGTTTCCTTGTAGACAGTAGAACATTTTCGGTAGACAAGCGATTTCTATTCTACAGTAGAGTAGAAATAGAAAGAGTCATAGTAAGCCTGCAGAACAAACTCAAAACTCAGGGCATTTATTTCAAATAAACCAATTACAGGCACTTTTGAATTGTCAGAGAGATGAAGCTGTTGAAATTGCCCATTCCAAAGCGTAGTAGGTTCCTATGGAGAAGAACGGGCAAGAAACTCCACGGACACTCTTTTAAATCAAAATATTGGTTACATCATTCATGTTAAAGTTATACATGTGAGAACAATGTAGAAAGACGTGGACGTTAAAAGCGTCCGTAATAAAAAGATAAAAAACAAATAAAAAAACAATTAAAATAAGTTAAAATAAGCCGTGGCAGCTAAGAAATGAACAGGGTTTGTTAACACATTTATCAGATAATTTTGGAACGACATATTGTATATTATTGAAATGACGTCGTTCGACGAAAGCAAGCTAGAGTTTCCGTCACGTAATTTCGGCTAGTGTGCTTCGCGGCGGAATTGGCCCTAGGCCCTCATGCCGAAATGACGTCGTTCGACTAAAGCAAGCTAGATTTTCCGTCACGTAATTTCGGCTAGTGTGCTTCGCGGCGGAATTGGCCCTAGGCCCTAGGCTCTAATTGCGTAACACACTTTTAATCACAATCCGAGCGTTTTGAAGGAAGTTCCTTCATAGGGTCGAAAAATTTGTCTGCTGCAATAACGTTAATAACGCAATGACCGTGGCTGAAGTGTTCAAATGAAAGGAATTTCGATCAATTGTCATTTCATGTGTTACACAATTACCCTGCAGTTGTGGTTGTATTTAGCATGGTTGTGTGTTTTTGCATAGTGTTGTTATGTTACCTCCTGTGGAGTTGCGCGGCTTGCTGACGTCCGGAGTGGCCGACAGCGGAGGGTCATCCTCTTCGCGCTTACCTGGGGAGCTGGATAAAACACACGTTTGAGATTCACGAAGATAGTGAAATTTTGTTGGAAAATAGTAAGAACAGCCTTGTATAAGGTTGATAGCAAGTGCAACGCCAAATCTTTTCTCCCTCTTGTTTGACATTCATGTGTCATTCATAGTTAACATGTGCTTTTGTATATTTTATTATTAATAAATAGTTTATCTTATTCAAACATTACTGGGAGTCCATTATTTCATCAAGACAAGAGAAGACATTTTTTTAAAGGTACATTATGCCCCTTTTTTCTATAACACTATCAATGGTATTATATTAAACACATACAGCCTTACTAATAAAGATTTACACACGACGTATACCGGAAATTACGCTTACTCTACCAATAAAAGATATTTGACCGTTCAGTTGTACACATCTGGTATAGCGGGCGTTTTTTTTTGTATGAAAAGTTACGCAACTGTTATACACTCCTAAACACTTGTTTAGTGAGCGCGTAACCGTCGTACCCGGACATCTGGCAAGTCTCAATGATGGATTATTTGCATTGTTTCAATATTTTTGACGAAATGGACCGTGAAACGAGTTTTGTAACTTTTTCTTTTTCTTATGGAGCCACCATAAGAAAAAGAAAAAGTTACAAAACTCGTTTCGATCCTTTTACTTTACAAGACACAGACTTTCCAATGAAAAAATAGATTCAGTAAAATATCATGTACGGAAAATAGTTGAGTTAGTGAAATCGACCTGCAATGTGTAACTCATTTGTGTCCCAATTTACAGATTTAAAAACCAAATTATTTAAGTATTTATTTATATGAGAACCAACAGCAATAACAGATGGATAACAATTTTATATGAAACGCAGAACCAATTACAGACACAAAAAAAAGACAAAAGAGACAAACGTTAGGACACTAGTTTCACTTTTAAAAGGTGCGTTCTTAAACTCAATGACGAATATAAATGTATAAAGTGTGTTTAATTCTTTCTTTCGTTTTACCGTAAAAAAACATAAAATTGTTTTTGAATACATAATTCTAAACAATACTTTGGGCACAATTTGTATTATTTATTAAAAATAAAAATAAATTATGTTGTTTAAAAGGCTTTGCAAATGTCTCTACAATTTCGTAATCTAGTTTCAAAACGTTTCCGAAGAATGTTGCCAGTGACTTTTGTTATAACTATACAATGCTTACACACCCATTATTGGTAAAGGGAGTGTGTAACTCTTACCCATAGCTTACACAATGTGTAACTAAACAGTTGTTAAACGAGTGTTTTAAATATTTTTATTAGTAAGGCTGTACATGATATAACAGTCACAAATCAACCGAAAAAAGCGTTCCGCGCAGCAGCGGCAGCACACATCCCACTTTTCATTAATTATACATTTCACTACAAGTAAAAATGATGGCTTGATAAAAACAACAAGAAAAAAAAAGACAGCTAGTGTTGTCAATGGCGCGTGAATATAAACAAACATTATTCTGGCCACCAATCACCGAATGTTGGCATCACAGACTAACAAATACGTCCCAATTAAGACGTTTTCGATTCTTCACGATTTCGCGCTCACAACATATCTGTTTAATATAATATCATTGAACACTATACTCCATTTGAAATAAGATTGGAAATTTAAATAAACCTTTTTTACAGTCCGTTCAACCGATTTTGACTTCTATTGCATTGGTGGCATGACAAATGGCAGCTGTCATAAACAGTTGGTATACTAACCACGTCATTGCTTTTAATACCATCCTTATGCCTACGCAATAGAAGTCAAAATCGATTAAACTGACTGTAAAAAAGGTTTATTTAAATGTCTAATCTTATTTCAAATGGAGTATGGAGTGGTTATGTGACATCTAAATGTGCCATTCAACTCCCAGCGTTAAGCCGAGCGATGAAAATCAAACTGCGCTTTTATTTAAATGGCGCTTAGTGTTATATCGCGTAGATCAAGTTAACAAAAGACAGTTTAAAAACAAAAACGTTGAATTTATTGAGTTCGTCTAGCGAGACGTGTACGGAAAAGTACCGGACGCAAGTTTAGCGTGCAATGCTTTCTAAATTACATACATACACATAAACTCACGCCTTCTTCCCATGGGGGCAGGCAGAAAATACAGAACGTCACCTGCTACAATTCTTAGATACTCCTTTTGCTGCGCTTACGTTCATACATCTGGTCATACACGCACGCTGATTGCGAGTAATAGGCACCTGTCCTTTCTGAAGAAAATTACCTATAAGGTCAGTATATGTCCTTCTAAATTATCTGTAACATTTCAGGCCGAAACAATGTCGTGTAACTCGTACTATAGGCTTAAGCAAGCCGTACATTCTTCAGGACGCGACGTGTTTTCACTCAATGTGTTGCTATACTTTAGCCCCATTTACACGACGGCAGTTACTTACCTGTGGCCTACAATAAAATTCAAACAACAAATTACTTGCAACTTTTATTGTTGCTTCAACTTATGGTATGCCGTGGATAACTAGATCGCACCGTGTAAATCACGATTTAGTTGATTTTGAGCTGCGAGAATTAGCTGCGAGTACCTACAAATAGTTTAGAAATAATGGGTTTATTAATTAAGGTTTACCTGAAGGCGTCAGGCGTCATGAGGTTCAGTTGCGGCGCGATGGTCGGGGACTCAGGTCGGGTACCAATCAAGCTGCCTGGCTGTGTCTATAACAACATATTCAACTTTTTCACATAAAACAGACGTTTCGGGAACAGGTTCTAAAAGGTAGTCCAATAAAGCCCTCTTCCTCTCCTAGTTCGCTGTGCCCGACAGAGTCCACAATTATCATCTCTTTGTAAAATCTACCACCTAAGTACGCATTGTGGAAAGCAATAAATATATTGAGCATCAAAATCAAAAGTTAAGTTCTTCAAATTAGGCTGGGCTCAGCACTTTTCGAATGCCAAAATTACATGAGGCAGTCCCCTACAACACCCTCACCACTTCCTAGAGCTTTAGCTGGGAAGAAGTTACACAAAAAATTCTACAGTAGCACTAACATTAACATTACATAACATTAGCATAATTAACATTACAAAACAAAGAAACAAAACATTTAAAATTATTTATAAATTCCAGATTCAATGAAGAACATCGATAATTTTGCACGCGCCAATGTGTTCATTTGTTTTGTTTTTCAATAAACAACTTTTTATTTGCAAGCCAGTCCGAAATTTAACCCATGAAGCCTTTGATAAGTTACCTCCTTTGTTGCCATGTTTCGGGGTAAAAGATCGTTCCATTTTTAAATTACACGATAGATATGAGTTTACTATGTAATTTATTTGGCCGCTAAAACACGACACCTACGGATTTTCATACAACTTTTGGTGGCCGCTGCTCACATGTATTTGGCCAGTACAGCAATTTCGATTTATATCGAAGAAGGTTGTCAAAATATTGCTCGATTTTTTTTTTTTTTTGAAGATTTATCGCAAACTGAATGTTTTATAAGGGTAATACAATTGTTTTTCCACAAACACATACAGGGTGTAACAAGACAAACAAAGTAATATTGAGCAAAAATGATTGCTGGGAAACGACTTTATTGTTGGTGTGAAAAACGTTGTTACGACAGCGCGCAATGTAACGCACGGTGAAACACTGTGCTTGCAAACGGTACAAGAGTTGAGTAAGACTATTAAAAGTAGGTTTTATAAAAAAAAAAATATATACCTTCAATATCTCCGTTACCAGAAGGTTCCAGGGTATGGTCCAGTACCAAAAAAATGGTCACAATGTCGGGGAGTACTGTTAACGGCTTTAAGCGTCTTTACGTCTTTTTACACCCTTTTGGACACTAAATTGCGAATGTTGTGTTACCTGCGAGCGCATGAGCAAGTTCTTGAGCTGCTGGCTCTGCTGCTGCAGGATGCTGGAAGCGATGGTCGTGGGCGCAGACTCAGACGAGCTATCCTCGAGCACCAGCTCCGACAGACCTGGGGGAACGAAGGGTTCTTCTTAGGCTGCTTGCATAATGAACCGGGTTCCAGGTAAATAATGATTATTTTTGTAACTTGGTTCAAAATGCACTTTTACGTGTCAGAAATAAATTATATTTTAAAACTAAATAAGTCGGTGTTTCCGAAACAGACTTGGTCAGGCCATATGAGGACCATCCAGATTAATGTCTGAGATGGTAGTTTGGAGAAAGAACCACACAGATTTGAGTGCAGAATTGTGTAGCTCAACTCAGAACTTAAGGAACTCAACGACTCGACGAACTATACCAAAGAAAGGACATTTGGGGAGGCCGAATAAAGTAGTCAAACTCCCAGATTATAATTTTTTACATTATTTTATCAGACGGCGAGCTACCTATCGCTCACCGTCCCCAAGCCCGCGCCTACGGTGGCCGGGAATCGGCCTGCGACTACCGACGCCCGGGGCGTCTCCTGCGGCGACTAGGGGCGTGAGGGCGCGAACCCTGCCTCTCCCTCACGAGTTCCGCCTCCTCCTTCGCGAGCATTACTGCTTCGCAGAAGGAGGTGACGGCCTCCCATGCACTCTCGCTCCGAACCATGGCCTGAACCAGGGCCGGACGCGAGAGATCGCAGCCGCCGATCGCCTCCGTGATCTTGACGTGGCTGGCAAAGTTGTCGACATATGTGATGTGGACTCAGCTATCACTGTGCCGAAAGTCGTGACAGTCAATGGCTTAATAGCCAAGAGCATCGACCAACACCTGAGGAGGCCCTCCTTGGGCAATTGGATTAAGGGCTTAATTCAGAAAGCGGTACTTCTAGACACGGCCCGCATTGTTAAGAGGTTCCTAAATACAGACAAGTCGGTACCGATCGGTGCGGTTGAAATACTCCTGTGTTAACTTATGCGATCACACATAAATAAACAGCTAAAACATGTCATCTTTTCTTTCTATATATCAATTTGCAGCGATCTTTCGGTTTAGAGGACTATTATGATGCATGAGGTCCTGATTGCGTGAGGTCGATTCCCGGGTCGGGCAGAGTGTTATTGGGTTTTTCCATCGGGAATTTCTCAGTAGCAGCCCAGAGTCTGCATTTGTGCCTGGTTTCTGGCAACAGGCTCGCATCCTATTACATGGGACTTGAATATAACTGGCGAAATGTGGATGTATTAAACACCCTTGTCTGAAGTTGTTATATGTTATGTATGAGATGTTATAGGTGCATATTATTATAAAGAATAAATTTCTTCTAGCTTTACAGATAGCTGTGCTACTGGGGAGTTTGTTGCGCCATTCCTACCTAGCTAAAGCACTAGGAAGTGGTGAATGGCGAGCGATTTGGGGTACTTTTTGAACGTCAAAATGATGTCATTTTTACGTTCAAAAAGTGTTGGTTCTCAGCCTAATTTGAATAAATGATTTTGGAACTCGTGATAAGATGTGTACCGTGCAAGAGGTCGGCGTGTGCGGGCGGGCGCGGCGGACAGTACACGAGGCGGCCCTCCTGCAGCCCCTTGGGCTGCACGATGTACAGGCGCACGCACACGCGCCGCCACTCCTCGCTGCATTCACCCCCTGAACCTTCGTCCTGCCAAAGGAAGAGCAAAAGTTAGCAAGAAAGCAGTGGTTATTTCTTTTTTTGTAAACAAACAAGCCATGTGTCCGATGGCATTACCCATCAACAAAAGCTACGAACTTCCATACAAACTTTCATCTTCTATTGTTGTAATCGCCTTTGGGGACAAATTTCCAAAAATCTGTCGTTAATGCTCAGTTTCAAAGTCAAAGTATTTTATTTGTTTAAAGCAGTTTATATTTCGTTATAGCATTATAAGCAGTGATCGGAGTAGGTAGATTGATTTTTGGTACTTGTATCATAAATGCACACAGAAAGAATAACATGGATAAGCCATTTTTCCGGAAAGTAATTCCGGTATTTCCGGATTCAATTAAATATTGTTAATGAGAAGTCAGTATGTACACAAGCCAGGGTCAAGTAACGTTTTCACAACACAGTAACAAACAAAGATGCGCACTCTACGAACCGAAGTAAACGAGTGAGCTACCTGGCATGTCGTCGGCGGGCGTACGCATTGTTCTGATAACCGGTTATTGTACCACCCATGTTCTTTTGTTCTGATTGGTCGTTGGGTTTTGTCAAATCGTGAATCGTGACTGTGTGCCGTTAAAAAAAACATGAAGAATATAATATTGCTCATTTTATTACAATTCCTACCTTTTTTTTTTTTTGATGATGACAAATCATCAAATGACTCCTTCCACTCTGGCAGAATACAATTCATACATAAGTTCCGGTTTTTTTTTAATAATCCACCAATTCCGGAGGAATGTCCATATTAATATATACGTTTCGGATCAATGGCCCCAGTTCAATCTACCTACTCCGATCACTGATTATAAGTAACTCTTATGCATAATGGAGATACGTGCACGTTATAACGTTATCGTGGGCGAAACTTTAAAAAACGTCTTCATGTGACCATGTGATGTTTCCATACATTTTACTGCGCTGTGTTATCGTGTTGCCGTGACGTGGGTGTCCAGGATAATATCGTTACGTTAGAAATTTTAAAACCGCACATTGACACCTGATTTAGCAAAATCGGATGATTAGTTTAGGCGCTACGGTGGAACATCATCATTGATCATCATCATTTCAGCCGAAAGACGTCCACTGCTGGACATAGGCCTTCCCCAAGCACCGCCACTTCAACCGGTTCTGTGCTTCCCGCATCCAGCGGATACCTGCAACCTTCACAAGGTCATCGGTTCACCTTGTAGGAGGCCTTCCCACACTACGGTGGAACATACGTAAATACAAACCATACACAGACTAAAATATATAGTAGGGCTAAAAACATAGCCCTTACTTTTGGCTTTGCCGTAGTTAGGTAATAAAATATGTTGTAATGTTGACTCACATCATGATGCAGTTCGTAATGTACAGGCGAGTCGGCGTCGCCGTTCGATCCGTTGCGGTATAGCGGCTCGTCGCAGCTCGGCTCGCACTTAGTTTGCTGTTCCTCTACGGAATACAAATAATGTACTTAATGAAATTAATAATAATTCAATAAGTACACCAACAGCATTATATATTTATAACATTAGCTTAAAACAGTATTAAGTTATTACTTTGAATGTATACACAAAAATATTGACGTACAGACGGCTCACTGTACGGAAATCCTATACAATGCGAGATCAGGTTTTACCGGAAATGTATAGCTTGATGTGTAGCCGTCTGTACATATCGAAAAAGGAAATAAAAAACACATTGAAGTTGAATCCGCAGCTGTATCTCGCGAAATTCAAATTTTCTTACGTTTTTGCTATTTGCTAAATCATGACATTGGGGAACAAATACAACAAACCTGACGTGGTTTGTTGTATTTGTTCCCCAATGTCATGATTTCATGAAAAAGTCATTCAATGGAACAAATTAATCTAAACTCTCTTAGACATATGAATTAATGATTCAAATTATTATAATTCTGTAAATACATATCTGTTAAAGTCGCGAATCATATTTTGATCAAGGTAACCACGGCTACACATCAAGCTATACATTTCCAGTATATGCTGATCTCGTATTGTGTAAGATTTCCATACAATAAGAGGTAAGCGTATACTGGAAATGTATAGCTTGATGTGTAGCCGTGTGTACAACCTAACACTGACCTGCAAAAACCAAAAAAAAAAAAATCGCGGATAAATTATTTGACATAGAGTTACAAAGCGCACTAACGGGCAGAATGAGAGACGCACACTAACGGGCATACAGAGACTTTCCGTCTTATTACAAAACAAATTTTATATTTTGACATGGCTTAAACCATGGAGCCAGTTTTTGTAATAAGAACGTAACTGTGATTGAAATACCGTTCTAAATACAAAACTGAAAACTTAGTTCGGTACAAAGTTGTTTGTTTAGTATTAGCAACTTTACCATAGACGGAATAAAGTTCGATGTTCAATATTGGCTCCATGGTTTAAACCTGGGTCTGAAGATAAACCTTATTTTGTAATAAGACGGTTTGTGTTTAAGTATAATAGTATAACGGGTTGAGGTCCGCAAGTTTACGTCCAAGCGCGTATTTTGCGTAAACTTTGTGTTTTATTAATGTAAGGATAAGGATAGACGACTCACCAGCATCAACGATACAGAAGCTCAACACGGGATAAGGCAGCAGGAACTCCGAGATACTCTTGCAATATGCCATACTATCCTCAGGGTCCCGCGCCATGTTCAGCACATACAGACTCCTGGACTTGAAGTCTGACAGCAACAGGTAGCTGGCACTCGTATCCAGCATGGCCTTGAGGCCAAGGGCAACTTCGGTCCCGACGCCAGGGGTAAACGTGATGGTTTGCAGACAGGTCCAAGACTTGCATGACCAGATCTTGATGGTTGTGTTGTTTTCAGCACCGGTTACAGCGAATTTCCAGAATTGGACGCTGAAAGAATTGGGTTGAATATTTATTAAGAACTAGCATTTCGCCCGCGACTTTTTATTTACTTTGGTTCGCATTCGTGCCAAGTTTCACGTTAAACCTAAGTAATATTATT
This sequence comes from Tiliacea aurago, assembly GCA_948098905.1. Taxonomy (NCBI): domain Eukaryota; kingdom Metazoa; phylum Arthropoda; class Insecta; order Lepidoptera; family Noctuidae; genus Tiliacea; species Tiliacea aurago. The sequence continues at coordinate 2,445,297 of OX402581.1, read as the reverse complement.
TTTTTTAGGGTTCCGTACCAAAGTGGTAAAAAGGAACCTTTATGGTGAGACTAAGTCTGTCTGTCACACCTGGATAACTCAAGAACTACTAATACTATCAACTTGAAATTTAGAATATGCATGACGTTTGCCCAACTATTTTGCAAACAAGAAAGAAATTAAAAAAGTTTTTTGCAAAAGGGACTAAAAGAAGACCCCCTGGTCTTAAAAATTTTAAGCCCCCCCCCCTTATCTCCGAAGTTTGCATAGATAAAAATCTTAGAAGTTTATGTAAAGATTACAGGAAAAATGAAACGATGTCTCTAAATAGCAGTTTTTCAGAAATCATCAACATCATATACACATAGGGAACCCTCGGTGCGCGAGTCCGACTCGCTCTTGACAGGTTTTTTTATAAACGAATTCCCCACTTTTACCCCTTTAAGGGTTGATTTTCGCAAAATCTTTTCTTAGCCTTCGATTTAAACTACAACTACTTTCCAAAATTCAAGTTTCTATCTTCAGCTGCTCTTTTTCGACAAGTAGTGCGCCCAATTGTATTTTCTATAGACAAAAATGACGAAATTCCATACAAAATTTAATTCCCTATTTAACCCTTGGGAGAGGCCCAAGGGTTGAGTCGTTGCTCGACCAGTCAGGCCCAAAAAGGTACGTGGCGCGCAGTGTTCCGCGGCCGGCGTACTGCTGGCGGGGCCGCTAGGCACGGCGGGCTGATACCAGCGCGAATCTACGAGTATCTTCTCCCGGGCACTCGACTCATGATAGTGGTAGCAACCATTGGATTATAGTCCGACATAACCCTCCGTTCTCCCCAAACGAAGGGTATTCATGAGGATATCCCAACAGAAAAAAAAGGTCAGTGAACTTGCTATCGCCTTGACGCTATCTAGAACATTCGATGCAAATCTTATCAGTAATTCGTAAAAAAATACCGCAAGATTATTATGTGATTGGTTAAATAATTAATCTATATGCACATATAGTGATAAGGTGAAGGCTACAAGCTTTAACTTGCTTATCGCATCGAATATAACTTCTTCACAACGTTTAGTCGTCATTGACACATCATATTTACCAAACGCTCACAACGTCGATGGCTGGATGGTTTTGTGGGTAGTGCAATATTTAGTGTAGACGTACATTTCAGCAGGCCACTACAAATATAAACACCTCTGGGAACGACATCATGGCACAAAATAGTGATGACGCTACAACTCTTCTTCAGCTTCAGATCTCGGCTTCAGCTTTAAGGAACAAGGACATAAAGTTGGTGAAAATGTTTTGCATGAATTTAAGACCTTGGTACATATTTGACGATGGCTTCCTGGAATTCATAAATAATATATCAAGTTATTATACTTTGCCGTCTAAGGACACATTCTCTAAAAAACTAATTCCTGAAGAATTCAACAGAGCAAGATTACACTTAATGAAAACCTTGAATTCGGTCCATCATGTGGCGATCTCAATAGAAACGTGGAAGTGGGGAGTGAGCGACATAGTTAATATGCTTACAGCGACAGCGCATTTTGTTCATCATTCAAAACTCGTATCTCAGACTTTGTTCACAATAGAGCTAAAGCTGTGGACAGTAAACGATATTGCCAGCGCAATAAAAGACGAATTCATCAAATGGAAGGTTTTAGAGAAAGTGGTGTACATTATTATTAGTTACGTAAAGAATGAACATCCACCAATAATAACAGCGATAACGTTACGTTTGCAGATACCAGTCATCCCTTGTGTAACTGATACATTAAACATTTTTTTTCAAAAAAGTACCAGTGATTTAAATTTTAAAGTATTAGAGCTAATGTGCAGAAACGACTTATTGTTCAAGAAAAAGAAAGATGAGCCCTTTAGTTGGCATGACCAGTATTTTGTCTTAAAGTATTTATGTGAAAACAACGCAGGCAACTTTACTGAAGACGAAAGAAACGCACTCAGTGAATGTTTTCAAATGTTAAAACCATTTGAAGAGTTGAACAACAAGTTGTCTAGTGAACAATACCTACCCGTATCTTATATTACTCCTCTATTTGTCGGTTTAAGTTTTAGAATAAGGGAATGCGCTCCATCTACTACTCTAGCAAAAAATCTTCAGAAGCAATTAGAGGAAAACGGCCATTTTCACAGGAATTGGTTGTGGGTAAAGGCAACATTTATGGATCCCAGATTTAAGAAAGCAGTTTTAAAACATAACCCTGCCTTTGCTTCCACGCAGTCGAGTAAAACGGTCGGAGATGCAGTAACGGACGTGCAGCAAGATGTGGAAAAGGAATTAAATGAATGTATAATTTCATACAACCAACAAAATCCAGCTCCTTCTACTTCCAACAACCAATCAGAACAAAATAAAAATCTATTGGACTATTTGACCGGTAACCATGAAAATATGGCAGATGCGACGGCTTCTCTTGCAAATTCTGTGGTGTCACATTATGTTCATATACCAGACTTACATCCAGACGAAGACCCTATTAAATTTTGGGAAGACTTTAATCGTATCTCTAAATGCAGGCAGTTTTATATTATGTCTCAAAAGTATTTATGCATCCCCGCGACTGCAGTACCTGTAGAGTCGATTTCTGGTGAGTTCCCTTGGAAGAAATTAGTTCCTAATAATATAGATTTTAAAGAACGCAGGAATTCATTGGAGTACGAAAATATTAATCAAATATTATTTCTGCATAGTTACTATTCCAGGAACCCAGGAATCAATATTTAAAAACCAACATCCAACAGAACTTTTTAAAAGATATTTAAGTACCTATGTTAGGAGGATTATTTTCCTTCCTATTTTTTTTTTTAAATTTTGAATGTGTGTAGGGTTAACATTTGTTGAAACTACAAACATAAGTTGGTTGTTTATAATTTATTTAACTTACACCCGTCCGGTTTGAAACGAAAATCAACGATGTGTCAAAATTAAACTTATGTCAAGATTCTGATTGGCTATTGATAATTCTGCCAAACAATCACAGCAGTTGAAATCTGTTTAACAATCGTCTATTTCTATATAAATAAAAACCCGGCCAAGTGCGAGTCGGACTCGCGCACGAAGGGTTCCGTACCATTATCTATAAAAACGGCAAAAAAATCACGTTTGTTGTATGGGAGCCCCCTTAAATATTTGTTTTATTTTAATTTAATTATTTATTTTTAAAGTCAATATATAGGTAACTAAAGATTCTGTGAATATTTCAAGCATCTACCTGTTGCCGTTATGAATATCGAGCAAAAAAATCACGTTTGTTGTATGGAAGCCCCCTTAAATATTTATTTTATTCTGTTTTTTATTATTTGTTGTTATAGCGGCAACAGAAATACATCATCTGTGAAAATTTCAACTGTCTAACTATCACGGTTCATGAGATACAGCCTGGTGACAGACGGACGGACAGACAGACAGAGAGACGGCGGAGCCTTAGTAACAGGGTTCCCGTTTTACCCTTTGGGTACGGAACCCTAAAAATGAACCACCAGCATTTCATTTTCAAAACACAACACAAACATTGTTTTAAAATGTTCATAATAGTCCGAATTAGGTTTTTAGGAAAGAAAAATTGATAACGTTTCCCTGAAAATATTCAAAATCGAGAAAATTGGAACGTCCTTTTTACTATGAATTATGGTATGGACGGAACGTTTGTCGGGCCAGCTACTTTTAATAATAGCAATGTTTGCTTATAGTTCCAGAAACTGAGCGAGTATGATGAAAAAAAAAATTTTTTCTAGATAAGAATTATCAATAGAAAAAGTTGATTAAGTGTTACAATTGTAATTTATAACGCAAGTCAATTAAAGAAATTAAAAATCCTGATTTACTTATTAAAAAACCAAGCGATTGCGAATTTGACTCGATCGTTTTTCTTCTCCTGATAATAGTTTGTGCGTCAAATCCTTTTTCTTCCCAACATTTGTACGGGATTGTGCCAATGAAGCTTTCGGAAAAGAAAATTAAAATACGAGCTACGTATGCTTCTTAAACCAACACATGAGCTGTGTTGAAGCAAAGAAGGGAATGCGTTGTTTTTACGTAAAAGTGTTTACAAGTTCTTCTTGCCAACACTTGCATGGGTCAATCAACTCAGCCTATAGCAGTCCACTGCTGGACATAGGCCTCTCACAGGCTGCGTCACAACACCCTGTCCTCTGCCTTCCGCATCCAGTCTGTCCCAGCCACCTTTTTAAGGTCGTCGGTCCATCTAGCTGGGGGCGTCCCACACTACGCTTGCCGATACGCGGTCTCCACTTCAGGGCTCGTCTGCTCCACCGGTCATCGGTCCTTCGACAAACATGGCCAGCCCGCTGCCACTTCAGCTTGCTTACTCTGCAGGCTATGTCGGTAACTCCGGTTCTCTTCCGGATAACTTCATTTCTGATCTTATCCTTCAAAGAAACACCGAGCATAGCCCGCTCCATAGCACGCTGAGCGACTGTCAGTGTCCACGTCTCGGCACCGTATGTCATAACGGGCAGGACGCACTTACTTGCACGGGTATATTGTGCTAAAGAAGCTTTCGGGCAGACAAATTTAAAATACGAGCTAGCTATGCTTCTTTGACCCAACCATTACATACCAAGGCCTCTGTCTCGGTATGTGATGGATGATTACCCATCCACGGAGCCGCCTCGGTAAGAGTAGCTTAACCTTTGTTCGACCCGTGTGGCTGTTATCGCTTACCCACGAGCCCCTCATTTTATGATTAAGACGCTGACAACAGGTAAACCGCTGTCACTGTCAGACTGCATACAAAAGAAAGGAAAGCGCGTTGTCACAACGCTTGTAATTTATTGCAAAATATGAAGCAATTATTTAGTAACTCAAAAATGAGTTGAGTAATTGAAAATAAAAAACAACTAAGTTCTGCATACAAATAAGACGTTCTTGTTATTAATTAAATACCAACCGTACGTTCACATTTAATAAATATATTTTGGATTGAAACTCAAAGTAAAGGGTTAGTTTACCGAATAACATATAAATATCTTTTCCGCTACCACAAAGTTTACAAACTATACAATGTGTCCCAGGGATAAGTGACCGCCCGGCGTTTTTTGAATATTTGTACAAAATTATTAATAATTACATTTATATTTGTGACTTAGCGGCTTTAGATTTTTTTTCTTTTTTTTGTAAAGACGCGTGACGTGCTGCAGTTTTTTTACGATATTTCCTAAGTTTGTTCATCTTTTTCCATTATTTTTTTTTTTACTGACTAGCCGACATCATAGTTTAATCAATTAAAATCATTAAACATATTCATTAACACACAAACAAGCACATCACGCGTCTTTACAAAAAAAAGAAAAAAAAATTATAAAACACAAATATAAATGTTATATAAATATGAATTATTAATAATTTTATACAAATATTCAAAAAACGCCGGGCGGTCACTTATCCCTGGGACACATTGTATAGATTTGGCTATTTTTTTGTTTAAGACAAGCCTACTTTTATCATTTGCCTCTTGTCAGCGCCTTAAGGCGTGTGTAATTTAGGTACTTACTCGGTATTATAGTTCTTGTGGTTGTCTAAGAAGAAAAGACAGCTGAGCGGTTTCCCGCCGTGCGGTTGCCATTTGTGCAGGCAGCGGGGACTGCTGTCTGCGTGCATGTACACCTGCAACGTAGGAGTATGTTAAGCCACAGAGTATCTATGGCTAAATGACTTCAGGCTAATTCAAAGGATGCAATGTTGTTGCCTGCAACAACCAACAAGACTTGCATGGTCTCAACACTGTATAATTTATATGGTGCAACTTTTAATGTTGCTTGAATTTATGGATGCAACAGGCAATTAAATCACACCGTGTATAAAATGAAATGAAATAAATAATGAATGAATGAAATATGTATGTTTAGGTTAGGTTAATCTATGGGCCGTGTGGCCTGAAAATAAATGGATTTATTATTTATTATATCAGGCTTTAGTAGTCGAAGCATTTGAGAGTGGATGATGGACCAGTTAGAAATATCAAAATGTATGCCAACTAAAATAATGTCTCAAACTGCTTGAGACTAATATTGCACGTGTCTGCACTAAATATAATATAATTTGCTAAAGAAATCAAGTACTAATTGTAACAATTTTACAATTTCCCACTTTCATATTTGTCTGCACACTGAGATACCAACCAGAACCTTTCTTTTGGTTTTGCCGTAGTCGGGAAAATATAGGTATACTGTGCTTACAACCAAATATGATTAGGTTACACTAGCGACTATTCCTTGCTTCGGTTGTTACTATTTGACAAAACATTGAGATTTCTTTATTGTATTATGCATATAACACAATACATAAATGCTGTTCGTTGATGCGCATCACTTGAGAAAATCTGGAATTTTGGACTGATTTTTTGTTTTTAAATGTAAGTAATGTCCGAATAAGGTGTTCAAAAAAATTTTTTTTTTTTTTTGTCTTTTTTTCTATGAGATTTTTGTATTGAACTATCGTTTGGACTGGACAACCGACGTTTGTCGGGTCAGCTAGTTCTTCATTTTCTTTATTCTAGTTAGTCGTAGCTAGTTATTCATTATGAACCACTTTTACTATGGGACCATACCTGAAATCACGAAAAAAAAATCAGCTGTTCCCAACATTTATGTACGCATAACTCGTCAAAATGTAGGGAACAGCTGATTTTTTTTCGCGATTTCAACTTTGGTCCCATAGTGAAAGTTGTTCATATTGTATTTTTTTTTTAGAACATTGGCCCACACTAGGAATTGCTCTATAATGATGAGTACAATGACCCTTTAAGAGATTTCGTGTATGAATAGATACACCTTATATGTATAGGTACCTGGAAGAACATGACGTATCCGTCGGCGGAGGCGGTGGCGAGGGCCGAGCCGTCGGGCGAGAAGGCGGCGTCCAGGATGGCGGCGCCGTGCGTGGCGGCGCACAGCGCGCCCGCGCCGCCCGCCAGCGCGCCCGCGTCCCACATGCGCGCTGGGGGGCACTCATTGTCATAACGGGCTCAGCGCAGACAGAGAGGAATAATCCCCGCGCGGTCTCGGGCATTTTCTTTACGGGTCGCGTATGATTCCCGCGTATCTTCGAGGACGCGTGAGCATTTTTTGTCCGGTTCAAGCATTTATGCACTTTATTGTAATAATTTTAAAGTTTATTTTCAAGTGCGTTAATAAAATCCTCTCCGCTACGCTCCGTTCTGTCTGCGCTGAGCCTAACGAAGCCGAGAGGCACTTATTCTTCCCGTCATTGTGATCATTTTTTAAATGCACCTGGGAATCTGGGAACGGAGAAAGTTCCTACTTTTTCGACGTTTTATTTACGTAAGTTTTCGTAGAAAAACGTCAAAAATATAGAAACGTCATAAATGTTATAACTTTAAATGCTCTCACGATCCCAGTACCGTTGCATGCAGCCCTATACTAGCTGTTGCCCGCGTCTTCGCCCTCACGGGAAAAAAAGTATCCTACGTCCAAATTCCGTAGAAATCTGTTAAACCATTTAGGCATAAAAAGGTAACAGACAGACAATTACTTTCGCATTCATAATATGATGCATAATAAAATCATTTTTTTTTTTTTTTAATTAAACTGTGAGTGTATCCTCTCTCACCAATATTATCGTGGGTGGTGAGCAGTAGCCGCGCCACGTCATCGTCCGTCGCCTCGTCCTCGTCGTCGGGTATGTACGGGCACCACACCACCCGGTGTGACGCACCGACTGCGCCCGTGTCTTCGCGGACCTCCGCCAATAGCGTGCATCTGAAGGAAAACAGTTTCATGATTCAACAAGCCATTTCCCCAATGTTATATCCCATCAGCAACAATGACGAAGTTCCATCCGCTATTTAACCCCTGTAAGGCGTAAATTCTCAAAAATCCTTCCTATTTAAGTGCCAACTTTTGTAGTAAAAAGAACTCTTGTGCAAAATTTTACGTTTGCTAGACCTAGCGGTTTAGGCTGTGCGTTGTCTGACCGTGAATTAATGAATTTAGGATTCGAAGCAATGAAACTTGCCCAAAACTATTTCCAAAGATACACTGCTCTTGGAGGTACTTTTGAACCAAAAGAAAGTACGCACCAGTACTAGTCGATAAACAAAACGACATGCTACGATACGTAGCCGCAACGCTTCGGTCACCCGTTTTAATTTGTATGAGCGCAATGGATAGCAGCTAATTTGTATGAGCGCGATTGGTAGCAGCTAATTTGTATGAGCGCGATTGATAGCAGCTAATTTGTATGAGCGCGATTGATAGCAGCTAATTTGTATGAGCGCGATTGATAGCAGTTAATTTGTATGAGCGCGATTGATAGCAGCTAATTTGTATAAGCGCGATTGATAGCAGCTAATTTGTATGAGCGCGATTGATAGCAGCTAATTTAAAGGCACCCTAATACTCGATGGGTCACAGTCGGTAAAACAGATCAATGACCATTTGACTAATAAAATAAGTAAGGTTTTTTTAAAACTATTTTTCTATTTTGATGAGTACCATTTTCTATTTCTGGCTGATTATTTATTTACTTATGATGTGATAGGATTGCCAGCGCAACGAATGGTTTAAGATAAAAAAATGCTTAAATACGATATATTTTTAATATTATTTTTTTAATTGTTCCTCTCAAACAGATCTCCTGCCATCTTATCTCTTCACCATCCTTGGTTGACGGGTAAAGGATGCCTACGGTTTTTTTTTAAGTCCGCCTTTGTACTGTTATTGTATTTTTATTTGTATTGTTACTATATTTTTATTTGTATTGTTACTATATTTTTATTTGTATTGTTACTATACAGGGTGTTAAAGAAATTGCGTGCCATAGCTTAGTGGTAGGTTCAGTATCGATAAAGGAACCTAGCCCAGCACCCAGCTATGGCCCGCAGTTTCTTTAACACCCTGTATACTGTTATTATATTTGTATTGTTGTTTTTTGAGTACGAAAACAACGTGCACATTCAATTATAGGCAACCACACACACTTACATACACGAAGAATATTGTTTAATTAATAAGTTTGTTGTGTAAATCGAAAGCATACCTAAGTCCGCCGTCGGTGACTTCGATCTCATGCACGTAGAAGTTGCCCTGTTCGTCAATACAAGCTAGCACCACCTGGCTCTGAATGTGAGCAAACGCCAAGTCTTGGACCTGCAAACAGCACAAGCAACAAATATTAGTGATATTGCTATCAGCGATAAGGCCATATACAACATTAGTTTTTATTTATACTAAACCCGAAAGGGGGTCATTGTACTCATCATTTTGACATATTTTTTTTTATTTCTAATTAATGATATTATATAAACAGATATGTTGTGGTGTTGTGTTTGGCACATAAAGCTGTTATGGTGTTATTTACGTAATTTTTAAATAAATAAATAAATAATAAATAATGTTATACACTCACAAAAAACCGAAAAAATGGTTCCGCGCAGCAGCGGCAGCACACATACCTACTGTTCATTAATTTTACATTTCACTACAAGTAAAAATGATGGCTTGATAAAAACAACAAAAATAAAAGAGACAGCTAGTGTTGTCAATGGCGCGTGAATGTAAACAAACATTATTCTGGCCACCAATCACCGAATGTTGGCATCACAGACTAACAAATACGTCCCAATTAGGACGTTTTCGAGTCTTCACGATTGCGCGCTCACAACATATCTTTTTAATAATATCGTTGTTTCTAATACTAAGAATATATCTAAACTACATTTTTTTTTGTATGTTTGTTACGCTTTTACGCTAAAATGACTGAACGGATTTGAATTAAATTTGGCACATGGGGAGACCATGACCTAGGTAGGATAGGATACTTTTTATCCCGGTATTCCCACAGCATCGAGACTGCTAGTTTTTTTTAAATAAATATACAGCTTATTTTTGGAGCCACCGCGCCCCGTTTTGGTCACTCTACGCCTTCCAAGTGGGGCGAGGCTCACTGGTTGAGAACACATGGCTATCGCCCTTGATTATTTAATTAAAATGTCTAGATAAAGTATCGCGCTGCAAAGAACAAAAAGAAACAGGCCAACTTTGTTATGTTGGTGTGCGTGAAATCTACGTCTTACACTCGCGCCACCTCACTGAGCTGTCATTGTGCTATTCTAGTGTGCGTACATTTTGCGGCCAACCGTTGGACGCCATTTTTTATCGATGAGTTCTTAGCTTTGACTTGACTGTCTAGACATATGTCTATCTTTGCCTAGCTCATTGTGACAGTTTATTGAGTTGGTCTATTTACTACCTCTCCCTTCATGCCCTTGATGAGCGCGCGCCGGTCGGTGCCAGGTTCAGGGTTGTACACCACGCGCACCATGCCGCTCCAAGTGCCAGGGTTCACCGCATTAGGAGCTGCAGGGAAAACAAAATATAAAATTATAAATGTCATTCGATCTTGTAGGTAGTTCTCAAATTGTTAGCACACAAACCTCATTAGTATGTTCCAAAGGTATTTACTTAATGAAAGTGTAAAACCTTTCTCGGGTTAAATTCTTATGTACGAGGGCTGCACTGAAAGTATCGGGAATGGAATATTTCCACTGTTCCTGTCATATTAAAATCTTTTTAATTGAATACTCCTTGGTTTTAAAAATCGAATACCATTTATTTATTTAAAAAAAGATTCTCGGTCTTGTCACAAGGTTTTGTCAAACTTGTTTAGTCGTTGAGAAAATGGAATTGACTCGAGAAAATTCAAGAGCGATGATTTATTATGACTTTCGAAGTGGTTTAACACAAAAACAGTGTGTTGACCGGATGATTTCTGCATTTGGTGATGAAGCCCCATCCAAAACCACAATTTATCGCTGGTTTGCTGAATTTCAACGTGGACATGTCAAGCTCAGTGATGATCCCCGTCAAGGTCGTCCAAAAACTGCAGTCACCCAAGAAAACGTTGATGCTGTGCGTAAGCTGATTGAGGAAGATCGACATGTGACATACCGCGAAATTTAGGCAACTTTAGACATTGGCATGATTCAAATACAAATAATCTTGCATGAACAATTAGGTGTAAAAAAGTTGTTTTCCCGATGGATACCGCATTCGCTCTGTGAAGAGCAAAAAGCGGCTCGCGTTACTTGGTGCGTCAGAACTATCGAAAGATTCCACGCAGGATCCTCAAATGCTGTATACAACATTGTATCAGGTGACGAATCCTGGATATACGCGTACGAACCCGAAACAAAAAACCCGTCACGAGTTTGGGTGTTCGAAAATGAGTTAAAGCCAACAAAACTTGTTCGTTCACGGAGTGTTGCAAAAAAATGGTGGCCACGTTTGTCTCCAAAACCGGCCATGTTACGACTGTTCCTCTTGAGGGCCAAAGAACGGTTAATGCAGAATGGTATGCTAGCATTTGTTTGCCACAGGTCGTTTCTGAACTCCGTAAAGAGAACTGCAACCGCCGCATCATCCTCCATCACGACAATGCGAGTTCTCACACCGCGCACAGAACAAAAGAGTTTTTAGAGCAAGAAAACATAGAATTATTAGACCATCCGCCGTACAGCCCCGACCTAAGCCCTAATGATTTCTATACTTTCCCTAAAATAAAGAATAAATTGCGTGGACAGAGATTTTTATCACCTGAAGAAGCTGTGGACGCCTACAAAACGGCAATTTAGGAGACCCCAACTTCTGAATGGAATGGTTGCTTCAATGATTGGTTCCATCGTATGGAAAAATGTATCAAATTTCGCGGAGAATACTTCGAAAAGCAATAAATACATTTTTAAATAGTAATGTTGTGTCACTTCTTTGATTCCCGAAATTTTCAGTGCCGCCCTCGTAATCAGGCACTAGAGGGAATTATTAACACTTTCATCTGTATTTAGAAGGTTTCAACTTATTATCTGAGCCACTTTTTTCAACGATGATTCTTATAATAACATTATTAAATTGTAATTGAGAAATCGTCTACGAAAAATTGAGGTTAAAAATTTAACCTCAATTCAAAAATATCTTTTAGACTGAAGCTACAGTAGGCAGCGTTTTGCGATGCGACTGGAAGAGCGAAGCGAGATAAACATGGTATGGCTACATCATAAGCGAAAATCCGGCGTATAGAAGGTGTACTAATCATAATAATATGTTGATGTAGCCGATGCCGATGCCGTGATAACAGTAATGTTGTTCCAATCGCTTAAAGAAATCAAAGATCGCTAGTAATATTTGATGTACGGTGTAGCCATATACGTGAGCATTCATTTATTTGTTTTAACCGCTCATGTGTCGCAGGTCGCGTCGCAGTCTAATGTAGCCTCAGCCTTAGATGGTTTAAATCAGTAGTTCCCAAAATACGGGACTGGTGGGTCGCGAGCGATTATTGGGTGGGCCCTGAAAAATAGAAAGATAAATCGACCAACTGGGTCAACAAGCGGGCTACCACCACTGACGGTCGGCAATCGCGGGGCGGAGCGCCTGGTCAGTGATTTCCGTCGTATGCGCGGGTGGAGGGGGACGACGGAACGCAACGAAATAACTTGAACGTATCAAACTCATTGCGATTAAAAGTAACTAAAACTGAAGTGGATGCTAAGGCTATAATGACAAAAAATAGGAAACAAATGCATCCTTCTCATAAAAAATTGAACTCCTTGTATTTATAGATCGGAACTGAATGATCTATTGTTTGATCATTCACATAAATATGCCCTTTTTTCCTTCATGAAAACTAGTGGTGAGTCCCGAATTTGGAACTTTTTGTTATAAGGTGAGTCGCGGCCTAGTCAACTTTGGGAACCACTGGTTTAAAAATTGGATTTTCAGTTTTATTTTATTTGAAAGGTACACCAACAACCTATTCACTAGAAACATTACTATGGGACCAAACCTGAAATCGCAAAAAAAAAAAAATCAGCTGTGCCATACATTTTGACGTAAAAAATCGATTCACGCGTTTGGTCTCTAGAGTACCACAAAGGAACAAACATACATAAGTACATACATATGCTGATAAACACATTACCCTCTTTTGCGTCACGCAGTCGGGTAAAAATAACATAATTTATCCTTTGATTTACGGTGAATTAAGTCGCTTACAGGCGTACACAGCACTTAAGTACATAAAAAATAGCTTCTTAATATACGGTTTAAGTATTCATATAATCAAAGTACTTTTATAAGTGGCACTACAAATAGCATACACAGATAAGGTTTCTGTTCTATTTATTTACATATTAATCAAATACTTTCGGGAACTATATTCTGGTATAGTTTCTTGAGACCCTATTCAATTCTGTGGTGAATCTGAAGTCTAGTGAATCAATTGGCCGTTGTTCCATGTTGCTTATACTGTTTGGACCCAGTAGGTGGCCACGTTTATTGCGGCGTCAGAGGCGTTGATGAGAGCGTCAAGGGTGCAGGTAACGGACATTTGGGACACTAGCAGATGGGGCATACTCTGTTCAGGAGCACCGCAATGCACTGTATGTTGGATGTATTGATTATGCCCCATTTCGCGAAATCATGTTTGCAGCGGCTTATTTGGGTACGCGATCGATTCAGTGCTTTCCAGATAGGCCGGTCGGATCGGTCGCGAAATCAGTGGCAGTTCTTGGGACTTTACGGAGTCTTGAAGTGCTGGATACCTATGTTCTATATTAGAGGGTTTGGTTTCTACACTTATGCCTTCATGTGGACCATAATGGTCCTGCCAGAGTTGCGAGTTTGTCCGAAAGTGATATTGTGGCCCCAGCACACAGACAACGGAAGGAAAACGGGTGGGTTTTAGTCAGTAAAAGTCTGACACACCCTTGATAATTTCCCGCCCAAAAAAAAAAAGTCTGTCTCTTCCTACAATTTACTTTAATAGGCCTTGGATCGCCAGCGTGTACCGTAAGAAGCTCCTGCGACTTTTTAATCTAACCGAAGTAGTTGTGTGTGACTTTTGTCAATGAATCACTGCAGTTAGTCTTGAATAAACTTGACAGCATGTTTCTTACTTTATGTGTTGATCAGTATTTCAATAAGTGGGGTTTACAGATATACTTATAAGGTAGAATGTCTTCATAGATGTATTTTGCAAATCTGTCAGTATTTAAATTAATTTTTCACTTTTATTTATTCTTATATTGTTGTGCATTAACAACAACTTTCTTAAACATTGCCCAACTACTGATAACCATTCAGCATAGCTTTGTGATTACTTTGCTTTAATGTACTAATCTATGCTGTTATTGCAAAATGGACTGTTGAACAAAAAATTTATCAATCTCCTATGCAAGTAGTTCAAGTTACAAATTGTTATCACATCCTGCTTTATTAAGCAGTTTAGAGCTTTGCTGACAAGTGATCAGGGGTTTTAAAGCCTTCGGTTATAATGCCAGATACTGATTGCTGAAACATAAAATGAAATGGGGCACACAGTGAAACAACATGTCCTAGTTCTTGTGTTACATTACATTTTGCATTGAATATGTTTATACGGCTAATTTGTTTTACATTTTACCAATCCATACCTGGCATAATATTAAAACACGTTTGTTTCTTCTTCTATCTTGTTTCATGTGTGCTATAACTCTGTTTGACTGATAAATAGCCTTAGATTTAAATAAGTATTATTTGTTAACTATGCTGAGTTCAGATTTTTTAAATAAACCAATAATTTTAAGCTACGTATTGGGTTTTATTTTTTAAATGTATTTTAAATTTGCGCATAAATGCTATTATTAATAAATGTTATTAGGAATATGTATTTCTACGTTAATGTTGGCAGAATGTACTAGAATTCTTAAATGCCATGTCTCCATCCTTTTACTCACATAGAAACATTCTACAAGTATTCTATTCTATTGGTATCAATGTCATACCTTTGATAGAGTATGCCAGGTACTTCCCACTGGTGTGTATAGCCAGCAGCTGCCCAGCGTAGAACTTGGGCTCCCAGTTGTAATCCACCAGGTTTTTAAGCTTCACTTTGGAGCTACCGTGATCATGGTTTCCGGCGTTGGTGTTCACCATGACATTAGTGGAGTACACCTCCGCACTGCACACTCCGTCACCATCAGAGAATGATCTGGAATAGAGAGAGGTTATATGAATAACGGATAATATTGGTGCAGGAACATAGTTTCTGGAAGATAAATAATAAAGTTTGGTTTAACAGCGCTTTGGCCTTTTGAAGAAAAATTAGTCTTAACAAATTATGATGTAAACAAATAATTACTGGTACATAAGTTCATTTTGGTACACTACGGACAAGGAATATGTACTCAAATTTGACACTCATGATACTTACCTTAAAAATGGCACATTAAAGGTTAATTAAAAAAAAATCCCCTAAGATGACCCACTGACCAATAGCAGCAACAACTCTGTTAGAAAACTGGACATAGCTACTGTTTGGCGAAAAATGCCATATAATGTGAGGCGTTCTTGGGAAGAGAAACAGAAAGTATCATTTTTATTTTAATACACTGGAATGACTACAGGAATTCGTAAGCTAATGTAAACTGTTGTCCACGATGCAAAAAAAATGTGTCATAGGGTGTTGTACAAACTTTCACCGTGAAGTATCGGAAAAGCCCATTAAGGGTTGATTGTCTACGTGATATTCGGGCATGTTAGGCGGATGTTTAGGCAACAGGTTACAGCAGATTTAGCAGAGGAATGCAAAACAATATACAGGGACATCACTTAATACGGCCTTATAGCTAGCCGATACACATAAAAGGTAGTATTTATTTGCGTATGCATGAAATCAAAAACGAAATTCAGTTTCAGATTAATGTCACTTACATCGTTTGAGTGGCATCCGATAGCTTTGGAAGCATTGTCGTTGGTGCCATTATTGAGCTAATCTTCCACTTTCCACATGAATTTCA
This sequence comes from Tiliacea aurago, assembly GCA_948098905.1. Lineage (NCBI taxonomy): Eukaryota > Metazoa > Arthropoda > Insecta > Lepidoptera > Noctuidae > Tiliacea > Tiliacea aurago. The sequence continues at coordinate 2,429,482 of OX402581.1, read as the reverse complement.
GAAACTTTAGCGCAAATTCACAATAGAATCGTAATTGCAAAAAATCATGCAAATATTACAACAGCAAACCGCTGATGCCGACCGACATGAGAATGCGTTTTATTTTCACATTTCGCGTACTTTGATTTATAAACTATTATTTAATTTATTCAAACTTATTTATTATATAATTTAAAAAAAATGCAATGCAAATATTTAAGTAAATCAACCTCCAGGAATGCCAGTAATGCATGATAAATCAAATATAAAAATGATAAAATGAATGTTAGGCATAACAAAACGCACAATGGTGGCAGTGGGGGCCACCAGCAGGAACTGTGTTTTCAATTACTAAGAAATTAGTTTAGAGCACCTGTGAATGATACCTACCCTACTAATAATCCATTTATTTATTTTTTAAGGTAGCTACCCCTATGAAAATATTTTCATGACCTGAAGAACTAATTTTAATTTTGTTCGTAGTTAAATAGATGTAATACTAATAATGTTGTCATTCCTTTTAGCGTGACAATTGCTACAGACTGGGCACAGAGAACAAGCCATTTTTTAGTTGACTTGACAGGTGACAGGGCAGTGAATTGATTTTTTCGAAAATGGTAAGAATTAATCGTAAATATTAAATAATTTGGTTTAATAGCGTTAAGGAAACCTGATAATTATGTTAACAATTGTTTCAGTCGTTAACAGACAAACTTACCATGCTTATGGCCCGGCCGGGCGGGGACAATGCCCAGAAAGATGACGTGCCTTGGTGGATGCGCTACGCTGGTCGGGGACTTGGAACAGTTGGCGGCTTGAGTTCGTATTATTTTGCTATAAATTATATATGATACACATGCCACTTTAAAGTGACGAGTAGAATATTTTGTGTGCGTTTACATTTATGTGGAGTTGACCAATAGATCAACAGTATTATCTTATCTTTAGAACCCAAATCTACAGTACCACCCTTGATTTTAGACAATGAGCCTGAAATAACAAACAGTTAAGAGCTGTAACATAATTATTGCGTCTTAATTTCTCTGACAAAGGGATAATTGCTTGTGCATATAAATTTAGAAAGTGATCCACAATATAATGGAGGCATTAAATTTACACAATAATTACTTAATATTTTAATGAATACATTACTATGAATACTTATAAAATCGTATGTCTTGCATTTTTGATAAACTTTACATTTTTGTAATGAAAATCACTTACTAATTTATTTATAACATGTGTAATATTGCAGATACATTGACTTAATAGAACTGTCTAATATTTTACTTCATCCATATGTCATAGAGCATTATAAAATATTTACTACAAAAAAAGTTCTTAGCATACACTTGATGCTAATGCAACCTCTAACACTTTCCCTCATTAATTAAGTGTATAGCATTTTATACCCAGGGCATCTCGAATTGTAACGAGTCTTGGCCTAGGAACTGCCTTTGTCATAATATCTGCCAATTGGGTAGCAGTGCTGGTCTTTTGTACATCCACAAGTCCTTCTTGTACAGTTTCTCTTACGAAGAAATGTCTCACTCGGATGTGCTTGGTTCGCTTATGAAACTCTGGATTGTTTGCAAGACGTATGGCGGCTTCATTGTCTACTTTTAATGTGGGTATTCCATCCATGTTAGTAAGTGAGCTGAATACTCTCTGGAGCCACACAAGTTCACGAGCGCCTTCGCTAGCTGCTACTATTTCAGCTTCGGTAGTAGAAATTGCGACCGAAGATTGTCGTTGGCTTAGCCATGACACTATTCCTCCAGCAAAGAGACATGCAACTCCTGTTGTAGAGCGTCCTGTTTGCTGGTCTCCTCCATGATCCGCATCACTATAACCTTGTATTAGGTTTAAATCATGTTCTGGTTTATAAGTTATACCAAAAGAATAAGTCCCTTTTATGTAGCGCATAATCCGCTTAACACGTAGCCAATCTTCATGTGTCGGGTTTTCCAGATTTCTTGAAACTAATCCAACTGCATACGCTATATTATCAGGTCGCGTCCCTATCATTAAGTATGCTAAAACACCTACTGCCTCTCTGTATGGGAACTTCTTCTCTTCTTTTTGATTGTTAACTTTCCCTGATTGAGAAGTCGTTTCTATTGGCGTTGAAACTGGATTACATTCTGACATCCTAAAACGTTCCAATATCTTTTTGGCGTACGACTCTTGTTTAATTGTAATGGAGCCATCTTTCGACTGTGCTATCTCAAGTCCAAGGTAATAAGACACTGGCTTGCTTGTGATCTTCAGGGTATCCCCTAGTTCTTTAAGGAATTGGTTTGCCAAATCTTCATCTGTACCGGCTACAAGGCCATCGTCTACATACAGACTTATTAAGATTTTCTTGTCACCTATTTTCTTCGTGAATAGACAACAATCAGCTACATTTTGCTGAAAACCTTTCTCTAATAAAGTCTCCTCAAAGCATGAGTTCCAGCATCTAGGTGCCTGCTTGAGTCCGTATAAACTCCTTTTAAATCGACAAACATTTGAAGTTCCGTCACTGAATCCATCCGGCTGCTGCATGTAAATTTCTTCCTTTAGCTTGCCGTTGAGGAATGCTGTAGAAACGTCAAACTGCGTCAAATATAATTTTTCTTTGGCTGCGACACTTAATAAGGCTCTGATTGTGGCCATCCTAGCAACTGGACTATAAGTCTGTTCATAATCGATTCCTTTCCGTTGCTTGAAACCTTTTACTACTAGCCTTGCCTTATATTTGTCGATACTGCTGTCTGGGTTTCGCTTGATACGAAAGACCCACTTGCAAGGGAGTGCCTTTCTATCTTTAGGTAGCTTACAGAGTGTCCATACATCATTTTGCTTAAGAGAGTTCATTTCACTCGTCATTGCTTTGACCCACTCTGCGCTGTCATCCCTTTCAATAGCTTCTTTATATGTCTCGGGAAAATATTCTGTGCCTACGAAACACACGTCTTGGAATTTCTTAGGACGTGAGAGGCAAGTTCGATCGCGTAAGTTGTATCGAGGTCTCGCGTCCAACAACGGTTGTTCGAGAATCTCTAACTCCTCGGCAGCGTCAACGAACTCTTCGTTAGCACTCTCATCCTCTCTCGTTTCGTTGCTATCTCCCAAAACTTCAACATGTACTTGATCATCATTTTCTCCATCTCCCTCTAGAGCATGTTCATGATTAATTTCCTGCTGCTCTATAGCACGTTCAGGCACAGCTTCTTGCATAGACGTTTGGTTATCCCCCTCTGAACTTAAAGTTGTAGGAATTCCTGTACAGATCCGGAACTCGACGTCAGTTTGGAAGGTTATGTCCCTCGACCTTTGCGTTTTGTTTCCGTCCCAAATACGATAACCATCATCGTTTTCATAGCCTATAAGCTTGCCTTTTATTGCCTTTTTGTTGAGCTTCTTCCGTTTTTGTTTTGGAACGTGAGCAAAGCATTCACTTCCGATAACTCTCAAGTGACATATCTTGGGTTTTTTTTTATGCCAGAGCTCGTAAGGTACCTGACCCTCAACTCTCGATGGACCTGTTCTATTAAGTACATACGCGGCAGTGTTGACAAGTTCTGCCCAGAGTACTTGCGGTAGTTCTCCTCTTGCATGCATCATGGATCTCGCAGCTTCAACTAAGGTACGGTTTTCGCGCTCACTACATCCATTCTGCTCTGGAGTATAAGGCATTGTCAGCCTTTGTTGAATGCCATATTTCTGTAAAATATCTCGTACTTCTCTGTTGTCGAACTCACCTCCGTTATCGCTAAGAATTGTCTTGATTTTATATCCAGCAGTTTTAGCTTCTTGCAACATTTGAAGAAGTTTATTCTTAACTTCAAATTTGTTTCTGATGAAGTAGACCATGCGGTAGCCAGAGTAGTCATCCTTAAAGAGTACGTAATATTTGTATTTTGAGATGCTATCTACGAAGGGACCGCAAACATCGGTGTGAATCAGCTCTCCTACAGCTCTTTCCCTTTTTCCGAACGGTTTTCTCTGTGACTTCCCATATATGCAGCCTTCACATTTGATGTTGTCAGGACTCAACTGTACTCCAAGCTCTCTCTTCACGAGGCGGATCACATGTTTCTTATCCTGATGTGCAAATCGCTCATGATATAGCTGTAGCATATTAGAGCCCGTCACAGCGTTGACCTCTATGGCCCATGGTTTAATTAGCATGAGCGTCTTCATGTTCAACCTGTAAAGTCCTCCATATTGGACTCTCTTACCAACAACTCTAGTAGTGCCTCCAATATCTAGCTTGCACTCTCTAGTCGTAGAACTGAAGATGCTGTCCTGCATCCTGTCTTGTGCTGCAAGCGGTGAGAAGAGGTTCTTCGTTAATGATGGTACTAACCACACATCGTTAAGTGTTATACGCTCCCTCTTGCCATTGACATTTGATTCCACTTCAACGGTGCCTTTCCCTATCGCGTGTATGACGCTCCCGTCCGCAGTCGATACGGTATGGTCTGAATCAAATTCGTGAAATTCCTGGAAATACGCTCTTCTTACTGCAATGTGAGTTGTGGCTCCATTGTCAACGAACCAGCTTTCCCTGTCTTGAGTTTGACCAGTAGAACAGGCATTCACAAACAGAGAAATGTGTTGCACTTGCTTTGACGTTGAAGCAGCTGCTGATGTGCCTGGTGTGGGTTTGGGTGGCCTCCCATCCTTTATCCACTTTTTGCACTTCCGAACTTTGTGTCCTTTACCGGAACAGTAGTTACAGATGAGCTCTCTGTCATTGCTTTGCTTGCTCTTGCGTTCTGTGCGTGTTGCCGCTAAGGCCTCTTGCTTTATGTGCTCTTTACTACCGAGCGCTCTTTCGTATGCGCACAGGTGACTCGTTAAGTTGTCCACTGTCCGTTCACTTTGGTTCAGTAATAACCAGCTTGATTTGAAAGCAAAATATTTTTCATCTAGCGTATCTAAGATTTTGCAAATGAGAAATAATTCCGGCAGTTTGACAGTGGCATCTTTCTTTGTGATTTCTGCATTTAAATTTGTCCAGATGTTTTTCAGTTTCGACATGTGGGAAGATACGTCATCCTCGTTGTGACGTTGAAAACTGAAGAATTCTGCACACAAATTGTAAGCCCTGTCGTCTGACTGTCCGTCAAATAATCTGTGTAGCTCCTGCCAGACCTCTTTAGACGTTTCAAATCGCATTATTTTTTTAAGTGTATCCTCGGACATATTAGTGGTTAATATGAGCAGAGCGCTACATTCAGTCTTCCTATATTTAGCCATGGCTAAATTAAACGTACTGACTTCAGCGTCACCAGCTCCTCGGGCCGGGGTAACGGGCTTTTCAAGGGTTCCTTCGGCTGCTTCCATTGCGCCATCTACACCTCGTAGCATTATTGAAATTTTGTATTTCCATGTAGCCCAATTGTCTTTCCCCTCTAGATTGCCTATTAGCAACTTTGACGAAAAACCTTCCATTTCAATACGAAATAAAATTATTTTCCTGGGCCCATAACCTATTGCAGATACATTGACTTAATAGAACTGTCTAATATTTTACTTCATCCATATGTCATAGAGCATTATAAAATATTTACTACAAAAAAAGTTCTTAGCATACACTTGATGCTAATGCAACCTCTAACATGTAACTGGTATGTTCAAGAATATTATACAATTGAATAGAAAAAAGTAATCTACCTACATAACTATATTGCATGACCTACTGTCAGATCCAATATTTATTAATTACAATGTGTGAATAATGGTTGGAGGGGCTTGTGGCTAAATAATAACAACTGCACGGGTTGATAGAAGGTTAAGCATCACTTGCTGCAGTCTGTTTGTGGATGGGTGACCATCCATTACGTGTCCGAGATCCTTCCGTGCTTCGGAAAGCATGTTAAGCAATTGTTCCTGATTGTTATGTGATAGGTTTTACTGGTAGTCAGACTTCTAAAAGTCTGACAACCAGTCTTACTAAGGGCCTGTGCACACCAGGTTTTTTAAACGCGCCCTTGACGCGCTTTTGTAGCGATCCAGACGCGATACGCACGCGAGTTAGCCGCAGCTAATAAACCTTCTGTAGGATAAAATCTCGCCGTCGAAGCACGTTTCTAAAACGCGCGTCAACGGCGCGTTTAAAAAACGTGGTGTGCACAGGCCCTAAGGGGTATTGTATTACCTAGTTACTGGGTTGTAAGGGTCAGATAGGCAGTTGCTCCATGTAAAATACTGGTGATTAGCTGCATCCAGTTAGAATAGAAGCCGACCCTAACATAGTTGGGAAAAGGCTAAGCAAATTGATTGAATGCAATTGAAAACAAATAAGCAAATTGATTGAATGCAATTGAAAACAAATACACAAATTGATTGAATGCAATTGAAAACAAATAAGCAAATTTATTGAATGCAATTCAAAACAAATACACAAATTGATTGAATGCAATTGAAAACAAATACACATATTGATTGAATGCAATTGAAAACAAATAAGCAAATTGATTGAATGCAATTGAAAACAAATACAACCGACTTCACCAGTTCTGTCAACTACCTTATTATATATTGACCTTCTCATATAATTACTAACAACTGTCCTTTTAATTAATACTACAGTCTATAAGGCAGTTAATTGTTTATATGCACTGAGATTACGGTCTACATAGACTTGTTATAAATAATGCAAATTACTATCTGCAATTAGACTGTAAATGCATAATATCATACATTACACCATCTATTGGGTGAGCTAGCTAGTAGCTTAGGTTTTAATAACTGTAACAAAACGTACTTGAAAACCAGTTTTTTTCTATCATTATGAGTTTAAATTAGATAAAATTTACCAATCCTTACCCAGGATGTTCAACATTAGTAATAACACTGGAATTACCAATCTCTGCTACTAATTATGGTGGTTCTTGATGTGTTACTGTTAAATAAATAAATAATCTATTATTTATTTAAATGTTTTATGTTGTGAAACACAGGTTTTTCATAAACCTAGTTCAGGCAGGTCTACATCACAGTTAAAAATAAAATTTTCCCCAATTATAATTAATCTAAATCATAATTTTACTTTACTTGAATTACTTTATTTACTACTACTACCTATACTAGACTACTTATATACATATACTATTTTTATTTTATTTAAACTTGTTTTTTTTTTTTTTAAACAATTTATGTACCCACGGCTACACATCAAGCTATACATATCCAGTTTAGACTGATCTCAAACTCTATAGGATTTTCATACAATGAGAGGCCAGCTTATAGTGGAAATGTATAGCTTGATGTGTAGCTGTCTGTACTATATAAACAGACAAGGAGAAAGACAGAAAAATATGTACAAAGGTGATGCTTATTTCTAAGAAATCATCTCCAGCATAATGTGTTGCTCAGACTCAGCACTTTCTGAAGGACCAAGTTAAAAATAATCCTATACAATACTATGCCCTCCATTCTCCACTCACTCACTCTTAATACTTTCCAGTATTATAGGTGGGACGAAGTGCAACAAACTCCAATTTGTTGCATGAGCATCTTTAAATCACATTTTTTTTTACATATTCAGGTGGTTTATTTTTATTGTTTGATGTTTTTTTGCTAACTTTTATTAGTATTTATATATTAGTATATACTAAATATTTATTATTAATTTATACACAATGACATGAATATTTACTTGTAAAGTATTATATTATTTTAATTATTGTGAATGTGAAGAATATATGGGTTATATTTTTCCTTTTCTTTTATTATCAGTTAGTGTTAATCATGGTCTGGCAGTTTGAGTCTTATAAGCGGCCTGCCCAAATGTCCTTTCTTTGGTATTGATCGTCGCATCGTTGAGCTCCTTAAGTTCTGAGTAGAGCTGCACGATTACTGACAAATGCGTGCACTGAGTGGTCAGGTCCACTCAATCTGTGTGGTTCTTTCCTCAAAAGACCATTTCAGACACCAATCTGCATGGCCTTCACATGATCTGACAAAGATTATGTCTGGACTTTAAAAGAGACTGTGACCTCTGAGTTTGTTTCGGCCTTTCTTCTCAGAGTAGTCAGCTAGGAAACGCCGACCTCATCTAGTTTTTAAAATATGATTGACGTGTAAAAGTGTTTGTACAAACCTACTTACAGAAATAAAAATCATTTATCATTTATCACATTAATAATACGTATTTAAAATTTTCAAAAGAATTTATAGAGTAAAAGAGGTATATGATAAATATGTATGAACCTGAATGAAACAGATTTTTAAATAAAAATTATCATTAAGTACTTGTTCTACCATTTTTGTCACAAATTAATATTTGTGACAAAAATGGTAGAACAAGTTCTCTTAACATTGTTTAACTGATAATATCAAATGTCAATCATATCAGATAGTCAATATCACACTTAATGTATTTGATTGTAATGAATGTAAGGCTAATGTTGTACTAAAAGCATTAATTGTCCTCATAAAAAAAAAATATTTTAGTATAAATGCATCCAAAAAATAGTTGGTTGTTTGAACCGCAATTAGGTTTAACATGATGCAGGTTTTTTTACTAACAAAACAATTTCAATGCTAACAGAAAAAAAAAACATAAATGATAAATATGATGTTATTACATAGTTCACACAGAAATATATGACAGCTTATCAGTGTCATATCAGATTTTGTGATACCTTAGAGAATGTGCCACTCATACTGTCAGTATTTCGTTTGCATTAAATTAAAGATAATATAAATTAAACGAGGGTTCCAGACTACCGAAAATCAATCAAATTAAAATGAGTTTTTCCAGCTGGCCGCTTCCACTATCAAAATAAACATTATAATCACATAAAGGACTTATTTACTTCGATTTGTATAACAGAGATAACAGCTGATAACATCTAGATAAATTAAGTTTTTATGTTCATTCATAAATTAAAATAAATGTTGAGCATTATTATTGACTAGCTTTTGCCAGCGGCTTCGCCCGCGTTCATGTCGGAAATTAGCCCAAAGGATCGTACTACCGCGTACCGGTATAAAAAGCGTGACAAACAAACACTCACTTTCGCATTTATATATGTATATATATATTTTTTTTTTTTTTTTAAACGTGCCCCACACTAGGAATTTCTCCTGTATTGTGGGTGCGTTTACAAACATTTAAATTCACATACACAAACAGCCAGACCCGGAACAACTACTTGTAGTTCATACAAATATTTGTTCCGTGCGGGAATCGAACCCGCGACACGCAGCGCAGCAGTCAATCGCTTTAACTAACTGCGCCAACCGTGCCGTGCTATATAATATATTATTAGTTCGGGAGTTAGGATGTTCAAATGATCTTAGCATTGGTTTTTGCAGCCAGACGTGATCATGGTGGCTGGTTTATAGATTAATTACAATAGGAGAGGTCAACCGAGCCCTAAACAGTTTTTAATGTTCATGGTCGAGCGTTTCGACCGTCGGCGTCGGTCGCTCGAACTGCAACCGTGGCAACAAACAGTTTACCGTACACCTTTTTAGGGTTCCTTACCAAAATGGTAAAAAGGAACCCTTATGGTGAGACTCAGTCTGTCTGTCTGTCTGCCTGCCTGCCTGCCTGCCTGCCTGCCTGCCTGCCTGCCTCAAACTCAAAGCATTTATTTCAATTAAACCAATTACAGGCACTTTTGAATTGTCAAAGAGTCGGTCAGTTAGTCAGAAAGTTGAAGCTATTTGCCCATTCCAAAACGTAGATCTCTATGGAGAAGAATAGGCAAGAAACTCCAAGGACATTCTTTTAAATCAAGACATTACAAAATCCTGGGTACATTATTCTTGTCGCTTCTATATGTGAGAACAATCATATATAATAACAAAAACCTGCCTGACACACCTGGATATCTCAAGAACGACTAATGCTATCAACATGAAATTTAGAATAGTTTTAGATGACGTTTGCCCAACTATTTTGCATACAAGAATGAAATAAAATATCTACTTGCAAAAGGGACTGAAAGGGGGTCTTAAAAATTTTAAGTGGTGCTACTAGGGCATGTGGTGCATATGAAAGAGCGCTGTTTGCACATTCTCAATGATTTTTTTTATGTCTTTAAATAGCACAGTTTTTCAGAAATCATCAACATCATACAACCTGTTTTTTTTGATATCCCATAACTCTAGGGTTATATTCTGTAGGTAAAAATAATACTAAAACTCCTAGAATAGGTGGTCCAAAAATGCATCGTTCCGGAGATATCATTAATCATAATTAAATTAGGTCAAAAATTGTCACCAGTATGACGAATCTTTACTTTTGCGAGGTTGCCAAACTTCGCAGTAGTGTAGTAAAATAAATAGTAAAATAAAATATGTAGGTATGTTGGTATCGGGGCTTACCGGCGGCAGCTAGTGAAGGGACGAAAGAAAATGCGACGTTGTCATATTTCACGTAAGGGTGTTTTACATTAATAATCGTGACTTTGCCGAACAATTTAATATGAAAAATGAAAAAAAAAAAATAACGAAGGATTGGAACATAACTCATATGCCAGTTGATTCTTTGATATGGCCTCAATCATACCCTAGAGTTATGGGATATCAAAAAAAACACGTTGTATATACATACGGAACCCTCGGTGCGCGAATCCGACTCACTCTGACTGGTTTTTTTTTTTCAACAGTGAACTTCCATCCCGACTCAAAAGCACTTTTACGAACTCATCAAATTCTTGATATAAAATATTAAAACATTCTTACAGAGGACAGTCAGCTGCAAAAATGAGAAGTTAACTAATATGTACAGTCAAGGAATGAATACGTTAAGCAACTTATGGGTTTTGTTTGAAAATTGCTTAACATTATCGTTCGTTTACCACATACGTTAAGGTCGATACTCGGTACATTAGCATAAATATTGGATTATTGTGCTAAGGAGTAAGAGAAGTCTATTTTGATAAGGAGCTCGTGGCTAAGTAATAAAAGCCGCATGGGTCGATCCATCAGGTTAAGCTACGCTTACCGGGGTTGGTCCGTGGATGGGTGACCATATTTACATACCGAGACTCCTCCGTGCCTCGGAAAATCACGCCGTTGGTCCCGTCTGTCATTCGTGGATCTTTGACAGTCGTTAGGGTTCGTCAGAAGCGCAAAAGTCTGACATCTAGTCTTACCAAGGGGTATCGTATTACCCAGTTACTGGGTTGTGGAGGTCAGATAGGCAGGCACTCCATGTAAAATACTGGTATTGAGCTGTATCCAGTTAGACTGGAAGCCGACCCCGACAAAGTTGGGAAAAGGCAGGCAGAACTTGTAGCGCAGTAGAAATGATACGACCTTGGTACTATTATATTTATTGTATGCCAGATTGTGTGATGTGTGGTTAACTGGTCTCTTTCGAGATCCGGCCATTGTGACCAATTGTAGCGTGTGTAGGAAGGTCGTTAGCCAAAACCATAACGCTAACGGGTTAGTTTTAGAAAATATATTATGTAGCTGTGCTCTATAAGATTTAGAATTTTAGATTCTATGGAAATCATTGCTGTTAAAATGTTTATTAGATCATTTAGAGTAATTGCATCATTTGAAATGATGCAATTACTATTCTTGGTATGTTTTTCTCCGTCGATAAGGTCAACAGAATTATGCAATTAAAGTAATAAAAATAAAAGGCTGTGCTGTGTGTGTGTAAATTAAAATCGAAAATAAATTAAAATAAGTAATTGAAAATAAATTAAAATTATATTGACATAAAAACATAATAATTTAAAATAAATTAAAGGACATGAATTCATCAGGCGACATGCAGCCTGATGAGCCTTCCCACTGCTGCCGATATTGGCCTGTCTGCAATCATCTTTAGGATTCCGTTGCCACTCCCTCGAGTTCGGCGAATTAGTGAGGCTGACTTTTTGCGCAATATAGCGTAAAAGTCATCCACCCTCGCGTCGGCAAACATGCCCGAGGCACTGAAAAATCGAGGTAGTCGCACCAGAATCCTAAAGGCGTTGTTGTACTGTACTCTGAGAGCATTGTAGGCCCGCTGCGTGTGGTTGGTCCATAGGGCGCTGGTGTAAAAACTTTGGCAGTAAGCTCTGAATAAAGTTACCTTTACTTGTGCTGTACACTTCGCAAACCTATGTACCAACATGTTAGCGCGCACCGACAATGCTCTCCGCTCTCTCTGAATATCTGCGTCATCATGTAGGGTTTCAGTCACAACATGCCCTAGATACTTAAACTGAGAGACCCGACTAAAAGATACCCCTTTGAGATACACTGGTGGTATATGCTCAGGTTGTTTATTTTTACCTCTGATAAGCATATACTCACTCTTCCCATCGTTGTACCTTAAGCCGTGACCCTCAGCGTAGGCCTCACAGATCTTCAACAGCTTCCTTAGCCCTCCAACAGATGGACTCAGCAACACCATGTCGTCCGCGTAACTGATGTTATCGACGCAAACGTTATCTATATGACATCAACATGGCTGTTGCTGAGCTCACCTATCAGCTGATTAACGTACAGATTAAAAAGTCTTGGAGAGGTCAGCCCCCTTTGCCTCACTCCACACTCAAGCGAATATTCCTCAGAATATACGTTTCCCCACTTTACAAAGTTTTTCTGGTGTTTATACCAGAAAGAAAATATATTAGTGAGTTCGGCGGGAGCCCCACCCTCCCCAAGCTTAGTCCAGAGCTTATTATAATCGACTAGGTCGAAAGCCAGTTCGATAAGTCCAGGAAACAAGCGTATACTCGTATGGGTGTTTTCCTATCAACATAGTAAGCGACTGTATGCTTTAGTGTTAAGATAGCACTTTCAGTTGACAGAGTCTCGCGGAATCCAAACTGGGCATCGTGTAGGTTAATTTACCTGCTGAGCTGAGCATCCAGAAGACCATCGAAAACCTTCGCAACTTTTACACGTCAAAAATAAATAAATTATTTTCACAAGTAAAAATACTGTACAAAGGCGGAGTTAATGCCTGAGGCATTTTCTACCAGTCAATCTTAGGGTGATGTAGAGACAAAACATGGCATGTGCAACATAAGGGATAGATAACTCGAAAAAGATAAATACGTTTAATAATTATGTTTTAAAACTAGATGAGTTCGGTTTTGTTCTGAGAAGAAAATCACGAGGTCAGTCTCTTTCCAGACAGTATCTTGGGTCAGATCATGTCTGACAATATGGTATGAAATATAACTGAATCGCTCTACTGATTCCGCGTGCCCACTTGGCAAAGTAGAAATTACGCTATTAAGGGATGGATGACGTCAGAGGATGGCAGGCGACTAAAGTATTATATCAGAGGATGGCATAACGCCATCCTGTCTGACCCCTAATATCGACAAACTGCGCTCGCCAATATGTCTACCGCTTTTACGGCATATTTCTTCTTTACCATAGCGGTCAATACGAAGCCTATGTTTGACGATGGATGTGATGAGTTGGTGGAGAATACAATGATATTCTGTTGCTAAAAATTTTGTTGAAGTCCGTTCAGCACTTATTGAGATTATCACTTTTTAATGTGGGCGTCCAAGCAAAAAGGTAGTGGAGTATTGAGTTAAGACTAGATTCGGTATCTAGAATAGTCAATTGATAATAAGGGTTAAAAAAATATTAACAAACAGGCACATTTTTTTATCAGACATTTAAAGTTGAAACTGAAAAAGCTTGATTTGAGAAAAACACAATGAACTTGTAAGTGAGCAATAATTAATAAATCAATTAAAATCGCGAAATGCAATTTTTTCACCCAACTTTACAAAACTGCGTATATCTCGGAAACTAAATGCCGACAACTGGACCCTTTTTGCTTGGACGCCCACAAGTAGATGCGGTCAGAATTTACTTCAATGCTGAATTTGGAGTCTCAAACATATCTACCTCAGCCTACGGCCTTAGATATAAGCGTATATTCCCAATCACAATACATAATCAGCCCGTATTGTTCCCACTGGGACTCAGCCCTCCTCTCTGCGAGAGGAAGTAGGCCTAACGGCCTGGCCACAGTCTCTGGCTGTGCGTCGCGCGGTGCGACGAGAGGCGCGGCGGGCGGCGCGATTTGCGGTGGTATACTGGTATGCCACAGCTCGACTAGTTGCGACCGCGGCGGCTCAGTGGTGGACATATTTAGAGAACGGCTAAACTATTAAAATGGCCCTACCAATCTATGAAATTAAATTGCTGTATCTAAATTACTTATTTGTAAAAAATAGATCATAAATACCACTACTACCAGGTAATTGTTGTTTTATTTCGACCCACAATGTTTTTATAACATGCTTATATTTTATGTTGTGGATGTTTTGACATCCATATTGCTGGTCTACTCAGTATTTCACTAATAAATTGTTTCGTATCCATTATTTTCATCCATAGCTCAACGCGCGATAAAAACAAAATTATTTGTTTCGGTCGTGCGATGCCTGAATACGTCCACCGATACCGCCGCGCGCGCCGCTCTGAGCTGTGGCCGCCTCGATACTCGCTAGTACATTTGTTTCACTCGCGTACCGCGCAGCCCTTCGCCGCCGCGTTTCGCGCGACGCTCGACGCGCCGCAGGTCGCGCCGCAATTCGCATCGCCGCGCGCCGGTAGCTGTGGCATACTTCATAGGTTGTCTACCATTTGTTTTCGCGGCTCACCGCTTGCCGCGCCTCACGCCGCGCCGCAATTCGCGACGCTCTTGGCTGTGGCCACGGGGTAAGGCCTTGTTTACGGAGACGCAGGGCGTCGCGCGTCGCGTTGGGCGGTCCGGCCCGCACTAAATTCAAACATAAAGCGTTGTATGGGAGCGTTTATGAAGAAGCGATTTTACACGCGTTTACTTGAAATGCAGGCGGAGTACGCGGATGGCACCGCCGCGTCGCACGCGACGTTTATCGCAGCGGCGCACGCGTCCGGCGCGGCGTTGCGTTTCTGTTAATTCTCCGTTCAGGGTAAAACGTAACAACACCCGCGGCGTCGCACGCCCCAGTACGAGCATACAGCGTTACCCTACTGCGCTGCAGCGACGCCCGCCGCGTTCGCCGCGCCGCGCGCCGCCGCGTGCTACGTTACACGCTAGAACTTCCGCAGCGGCGGACAGCGCTACTCTCCACGCCCCGCGTCTCCATAAACAATATCGTACATTGCCATATGTTTATGTTTGCGCGTGTGATGACACGGGCCTCTGCACGCACCGCCTCTCTGTAACAGAAAAAACGCACGTTTCTCTCTCTTAGTCTATCACGCGGTGAACGTCACCATGTCTTCGATTTTTTGGTTGTAGGACATTCTCGAATCTTCATATCTTATTTTTCTTTCTATAATTAGAAGCGCACACAAGTATTTGTTCCGTTTCTTGACTTGCACGTAATTGTGTAGCCTCCGTTGGAGATCCAATAAATAAATAAAACTTCCTTTTATTCCAGTCGCTATAGTCCTGGGCCTGATCAACTGCATCAGCATCGTGGTGTTGAACGTGGGCTGCTTGATCGCCGGTATCTGGCAGATGCTGGCCGGCTTCATAGTGATAGTGTGTGAAGCTCCGTGCTGCTGCTTCTTCATAGACTATGTGCAGACCCTCAGCGATAGGGTGGAGACCAGACCCTACTGGAATAAGGCTGCGTTGTATATTGGGTGAGTAGATAGTCCATTTTTCCTTACAGGCCTACTGATGAGATGGTGCCTGAGGTAGCAGTGCGGGAGGGGTGTGGACGCCCGTCGGCGGGCGCATGACAGACCCTCTCGCGACATGTTCCACACCCTTCTCCTACCGCGCAACTACCTCAAGCTCCGTGTCGGAATATAATTCATTCATTTTTTGTAAATTCAGATTATAAATTGTTTATATTATAAAATTGATTATGACTTATTTGTCAGCTAAACGATTAGGCGCTTTTATAATTTCTATACGTGACAATAATTTATTGTGGACGGAAATTTTAAAGCGTCATACATTTCCAACATTTTACATTCCTGTATTATCGTGAGGCCGGCCCTGGATGTCCACGATATAGTCACAATAGTCATTATGAAAGCGCCCATTGCCATTTTATGTGTGTTACGAAATTACCCCGCTGATCGACCAAACTTGTAGTAGCAATCATTTCTCTTACTTTACTCGCGTGTCGTTTAGTGATCTGAAGCGCGGGCTACACAATGGCCTCTCTGTCTCTGTCAATCCCTGCCCAAGTTGGACGAGTTGGAAAACGATCGCGTTTGACGAAATTATCCGATAGAATTTCTATGTTGTGTCTCACTGTAACGAGCTTAGGGTTGTGTTGTGACACTGGTGTAAATCGACACGACTTATGACATAGTTTATCAGTTCTACAAGTACTTACGCCACGCCGCGTAAACTGATTCATCGTTTTTATCAAAGCCATAAAAGACAAGTTTGCTAGGTATGAAAGGGACAGTCTGTTATCAATAGTTTCTTTGCGAACGAATTTGTATGACGTTTTTAGGTAGGTTAATTTAATGCCTTATTTATTAGTAAATTTTATGTTTTATACCTAGTTTGATAACTAATGTTAGTTTTATTAAATCGAATGGGTTCAGTAGTGCTGGGAAGTTTGTTGCGCCACTTCTTCCTAGCTTAAACACTAGGAAGGAAGGGCGGGCGTTTTAGGGGACTGTCTTCTGTAATTTTGACGTGCAAAAGGTGCTGGTTCTCAGCCCAATTTTAATAAATGACTTTTGATTTTGAGTACTTAGTTAATTCATGCGTAAAGCGGTTGTTGTAGGTTATTTGGGGTACATTAAAATGGCCTTCACGTCCACCACCACCTGCACTCATACATCAATGTACGTCCGACACATCCTGGCCAGTCACCCCGAGTCCCGACTATACGTTGCTGATTGGCCAATATTTTCATTACGGTGTGAGCTCGTAGTTAATTTAGTTTTTACCTCAATTGACAATTTCCTTAAATATGGCACCTAAACCTAACGCCCTTTTAAGGTAAAACCGCTGATTCAATTGCTAATATATGCTAATGCTATAATTTGCCTGTATTTAAAACGTATTATTCGCCACATCACGATTTTTTCTAGCCATTGTTCGGTGCATCTCGGTGCTAAATTATTTCATCATCAATATTTGAAGCCTGACTCTGAGTTCTGACACCCACTGCTGGGTATCGGGCTCTCTCGTTCTCTCCCTGCAACAGTCTCACGGACTCTCACCCAAGTTCTACCTGCGACAGCAACCCATCTACCACCTCGCCGCCATTCTTACTTCCAAATCCCAAAAAGTCAAAGTCAAAACATTTATTTATTTTCACGTAGGCCATCATATAATCAATAGGTCAATTAAAAGCACTTTTGAGCGTCAACATTTACAAGAAAATAGAAATGTATTCTAGTCGTCCCTTCCAAAGCTCATTTTCTTAGGGAGAAGAATGGGTAAGAAACTCCTTAGTGTGTAACTATGGAGTTTAATTTTTTTTTACAATATTTTCTCGGGCTCTTCATGAGCCCGGTGTAGATTTCTTAGCGTCCGTATCCTGGCTACGTTTTGGTGAAACTAAAGGTTTTATTTGTGCAATTATGGACGAAATTATCTTGACGAATAACTACCGGAGACATTATTATGAAGGACGTTTGACGTGTGTCGGGCACGCCGAGCTCGGCTGTCATTGTGCTGAATTTCGTAAGCAGCCAATGGCATCATGGCCGAAAGGCTCGATCAACATCTGTCGAGGCTCTCGTTAGGCCGTCGGATCAAGGGCCGGTGAGTTGGAACCCACACAGACGGTTTACTTTGCCTAATTTATTTTATCACCTTAATTATCACCTATAATAAGTAAGTATTTATGTTTTTGTGAATTTTAATTATTATTCCGTATATTTTCTAATAAGTACCTTAACATAAACTGTTTCTAATCTCTCCCATGATAATAATCAAGCAATAAAATTTCATGGCATGCGTTGCAAATTGTATGCGACGTCACGAGCTCGCGCGATTGAATGCTTTGCTAGGCATTGTTTATGCGCTGTTAAATAATACCGATATCTTGCTCTGAAAAACATGTGACTCAATGTTTTGTTCTTGTTATTATTTAGCGAATCATTGAACCAACTCGATTTGAAGTTTTTTAGTAAGTGTACATACATAGAAACAATGTTCCGTGCATTACGTTTAGAAATATATATCGGTACGAAAGAGAATGTGATCAAGTAAGAGTATGCACTTAGGCCCGTATTTATAGAGCGTTACTCAGTACTCAAGCATTACTTAAGACTAAATTTAACCAATCTAATGGCTTAAATCTAGTCTTAAGTAATGCTTGAGTACTGAGTAACGTTCTATAAATACGGGCCTTAGTACTCAGGTAGGTACTTATGCATCTGTAAATCTGTGTCTACCTTATTAAAAACAAAGTTATTGCAGTTGGGTGTTATAGTATTTGTGTAATTTGCGTTCCACAACTACTTTAGTCTGATTTACTAATTCCTTCTCGATCGTGTGATGATCTATACAACATGTCCCAGAATGAACGCACAACCTCATATGGGGGATAAAAAATCAGCTGTTCCCTACATTTATGTTCTAATAACCAGGGACCGTACAACCCCGGTTAAGAGTTAAGCCTTTCGAAGGGGTAACCCATTCAATGGGTTACCTTTATCATGATGTAACCCATTGAAAGGGTTTTATACTAGAAACCCAGTAAAAGGGTTACATGATAACCCATTGAATGGGTTTTATACTTGAACCCCAGTGAAAGGGTTACATGATAACCCATTCAATGGGTTCTATACCTACTTGAAACCCAGTAACATGAAAAAATCATAATACTTATTATGTTATTTCGATATCCGCCCAGCACGCGTAGCATGACCAATTCTATCTCTATTCTACCCAGGGACCATTTTGGTTACCATTTTAGAAAAACCCTATCTATCTGTTTTTCTAAGCAGTTAATCAAAAACCCATACGGTGTGGGTAATTTTGAATGGCTTAAAGTAAGCCGTTCAAAAGGGTTACCCACACCGTTTCAATGGGTTACCAAAAAATTTAAGTCGTTCATAAGGGTTACTCATATCGTGTGGGTTTTTGTTTAACCGCTTAGAAAAACCCTTTCAATGTGTAACCAAAATGGTCCCTGCTAATAACTTGTCAAAATGTAGGGAACAGCTGTTTTTTTTTCCGCGATTTCTGATTTGGTTCCATAGTTCATAATGATAAGTAAAATGACCCCTTAAGAGGTTGTGGGAATCGTCGTTAATTCTGGGACATGTTGTATACTCGTTATTTCTCTGTATCACTGTATGACAGTAGATAATTGACTGTAGTGAACCAACGATAGTAAAAATGTAAATAAAAAAATTAATAAGTACCATGTTTTTCAAGATGCTTATATTTTTATCATAAATGAAATGACATCTTAGAATAGTAGAAAAAGCATTTTGAAATTTGTTCTATTCAAAACAGTCGTAAATGCCAAATTGTATGACACTGTGAGCGGTCATCAAAATGACTGCGTCAAAGTTAGAACTTGACGTCAGTCATTCCGATGACATAATTATGCCATATTAGAATAGAATAGAATAGAATACTCTTTATTATGTAAGTACACCATAAAAGTTACAGATATAAATGTTGAAATTTTACATAGGGTGACACAATGGGCGGTCTTATCGCTAAAGGCGATCTTTTACAGACAACCTTTATTACTATGGAGTGAGAGTCCATTTAAATCTGTTATATTAATAACTAGCTTTTGCCCGCGGCTTTGCCCGCGTGGAGGTCGGAAATCATCCCACGGAAACGTACACACCGCTACACATCAAGCTATACATTTCCAGTATACACTGACCTCTCCTTGTACGGAATTCCTATGCAATTCGAGCTCAGCTAATACTGGAAATATACCTATAACTTGATGTGTACCCGTGTGTGCTACCAGTATTAATTTATCGTATGTGTTCATCCAGGTAATTTAACTATCTGTGCGCCACATTTCATTCAATTCCGTCTAGCCGTTTTACTATCGTGGCAATCAACCATAATTATTTTTATTACACGTAATTTTGAATCTGTGATATTTTTTAAAGTATTCATTTAAATGGTTAATTTAATTTAAATGAAATGCCCAGTTTAAATATCATAATTTATTGTTTATGGGTTAATAATATACCGGGCAAAATAGCTTCGGAAAGAACAATTAATTTTTTATCAAATTCTGTAAGATAAAAGTGGTTCATCCTTAGAAGATAGACATATTATGCTGTCGCGGCCTTTTTGGTTGATCTATACAAGATGTACAATTAGGTATGTAAAGTATTTAACATTTTTAGTTTAATGATAAGAGTATTTGAAACACATAAGTTCATCTTTTTGTTTTTACAAGCTGTAGTTATTTTTATATATTTTTTTAAAGTATTGTTCGTACTGACGTCACTAGTGGCTGAATAGCTTAGGATCTTTGCCACGTTTAACACTTATAACCAAAATTCAGTAAAGTCAAACTGTCAAATTTGACAATTAATTGGTTTACATTTCATACTTTAGCGATTTCCGTACTTTAGTTTATAGTTATGGCATATTAATAAAATGAATGGATTCAAAGACTACTTCTGCTAAGTTCTTCATACCGTCAAGTATAAACACCAACAAATTGATTGTTAGTAAAAGAAACCTTAAAAAGGAAATGGTGCGAGGAAGTAAATGTTTAGTACAAGTCTGGGCGGCGACTGTTTTATTGTGAAGATCATTTTAACGTAAGTTAAGTTTTCCTGAGGCGATACATCGATGTGATTTGACTTTTACTGTCCGCCGCTGGTGAAAAACTACACTATTTACATATTTACCTATCTGAATAGAATAATAATAAGTGCTTCATGTAAATTTGACGTTGGCATGACACTTGACACATAAAGAACAATTGAATTACAAGAGGCACTGAAATTTCCAATTCAGGCTGCTTTGTGACGTTAATTAGAGGTCAACTAAAAGTCAAGTGATTTTAAGTATTTTTGAGAAAATAAATACGATCTTATAATTTTAAGACCTATTAATAGAAAAATAAGTCTTAGAAGCTTAAAATCTCGAAATGGTTTTGGAATCGGCATAGGTAAATTTTTACTTTACATAACGAATTCTGTAGAACATTAATTTTATGTATTTCTTGCAGTTTACGCGGTTCACGTCAGTAAAGGTCCCAGTCCGCATGATTTCTTCCAACATCTGCAACAATAATCGTCAAATTACAACCAATTTACAAAACACTTCTTCAAAAAATCCGTTCGGTAGTTTTTGAGTTTATCGCGTACAGACAGACAGACGCGGCGGCGGACTTTGTTTTATAAAATGTAAGGGCCTGTGCTCACCACATTTTTTAAACGTCCCGTTGACGCGCGTTTGTAGCGATACAGACGCGAGTCAGACGCAGCCTGTAGACTTTTTGTTGGATAAAAGCGCGCCGTCGACGCACGTTTCTAAAACGCGCGTCAACGGCGCTTTAAAAAAACGTGGTGTGTACAGGCCCTAAGGATAAGCGCGTGTCGTCATTGCACGTTTATTTGAGTATTATTCGAACTCAGAAGAGAAGAAATAATGTTACCCTAAGTCATCAATTCAGATAATTTTAGTAAACAAAGAAATGTCACTGTCAAAATGACAGGACAGTGCTGCAAAACAATTTATCATATATCAAACTTAACAGAAACAAGGAAATATAACAACTAACAAGAAAATGAAACACTTAACACGATGATAACAAAGCACAATTAACAAACACGCAGCGAATAATATGATCGGAGAAAAGAAAACGAACGTATTGAAAAGACGCGAGTTTGCAAATTATGTCAAATGAAATTTGAGAATGTTGGGAACTCCTGTAGTGTTACCAGTATCATAATATTTTTTATACCACAAAATTTTCTTTTTTTAATAACTTTGTTTAAAACCGAAAACTTATAAAAATTAACACGGTATGATAATTGTTTAATTATTATTTCTAAAATCAGTACATAAAAGCCAATATAGCCTTGTTTTCCGCCATTTTATGTGAATTACCATTATGACGATATTTTTTTGATCTGTTATCACGTTTGTTTACATAAATTATCTGAATTGATGACTAGTTTTTTTTTTTTTTTTTTTAGATTATCATCTAGATCTTCCCATCCCCTTTTACCAAGATTGAATGAGTTAGATGCCTTATGCAGAAGCTCAAATTACTGGAAAAATAAAGAAATTCCCTTAATTCTAAAAGCATTTCGTCAAATGAATAATTTAGAATGTCCAATAGAACAATATCCCAGATTATCTCTTTTTAACTTTCCCTATGAAGTCTTAAGTTTCTTCCAAAAATTTTCTTCGACATTGGTATTTCCAAAAAGTCCCCTTCAGCGGACTCGGCTTTCAATGCGGCGGTGGGGGAACGATGGACTGAGTTTCAGAAGTTTTTTACAGATGCTTCAAAATTTATTGATCTCAGTTACACAGGCGCTGCGGTTTATTACCAAAGCTCCAGAATTATTTTACAGTACAAATGCCCTAAGGAGTCCTCTGTGTTTACGGGCGAGTGTGTGGCTTTATTGGAAGCCTGTCTTTTCATAGAGTCACACCACAATATTGTCAAAGCCGTAATTTTCACAGACTCTCTTAGCTCTTTGCAAGCCTTAATACAAAACCCTTTCAAAAGTAAATTACACAGCTCCCTTGTTTTAAAAATTAAAAAGGCTCTATTATCCTGCTATGTTAGTCAAAGAGAGGTTCAGTTAGTTTGGATACCTAGTCATTGTGGCATTAAGGGCAATGAATGCGCTGATGCTTTGGCCAAAGATGCTTGCACATCAGCAACAGCTGATCTCACCCACAATACTCATCAGGGATATGACTTGTTGAACCTTCCAAAAGTTAAACTCCAATCTTCATGGCAGGAACAATGGAATATTACTGGAAGAAAAAAGGGGAGGTTTTATTATGCAGTACAACCAGTCATAAAAACAAAACCTTGGTTCCACGGTTACAAAAAAGTCTCCAAAACAGTTATATCCGTTCTTTGTCGTATTCGTCTAGGTTTTAGTTGTACTCCCGTTTTTTTGCGCAAAATCCGTGTTCGGGACTCCTCTCTCTGCGAGTGCGGGTTGGAGGAGGGCACCCTGGACCACATCTTCTTCGAATGCTCGAACAACGTTCCACCTTTAGATTTATATAGTCGCCTCCCTAAATTTAAGATCCCTCTTCTGACTAATTTTTCCTCCTTACTAACATATTCCTCTCCAGATCTGCTTGTGGCGCTGATGACCTTCATCCGTCACAATAACATAAAGTTATGAAGTATTCCGTTTGTGTGGGTGTGGTATGCGTATATTTTATGTTTTAACAATTATAATTTATTTATTTATTTTTTGTTTGTTTCAGTCCCATACTAATCCAACAAGATCTACATTGTATTCAACTGTATCAATCGAAGAGTTTTATTAGTTTTTTTAACACCTAATTGTTGTTTTAATTTAATATTTTTTTTACAATACACACTTGATTTCTCAACTCACTTTAGACATTGGCAGAATAGTCGACACCGGCTTTGCTTGCCATTCAACAAAAATAGAAATAGAAATAGACTAGTATTTTTGTTTTAGGGGCTTGTAAGTTTTGAAATGTTCTCAATTATTATTACAGGTGGTACATGTGACCACTTACCTCTCCTCAGAAAGATAAACCAAATGTTTTAATCTGTTTTTTCCCTCTATCTCCAGGCTATCAGTTCCTCCGTTCTTCATGTGCTTCATAAGCTTGAGCACGTGGTTCGGCAGCGGGCTGCTCTTCGCCACCGGCATCGTGTACGGGATGATGGCTCTCGGCAAAAAGTCAGTATCATTCTACCTTCATTAATAAAATTAATAAACATGTGTTTCTAACATGACTGACAAACTCAAGTAATTTGGCAAGATGGAGGATACTTTGAAAAGGATGCTATCAAACGGTGAAATAATACTTGTGAAACATAGATGCGTTGTCAAAAGTAAAGTCAAGGAAGTTTATTGTTTCGGAAATTGACTACCAACTTAAGGCGCTGACAAGAGGCAAATGATACAAGCAGGGTTGCTTTAAACAAAAAAAAAATCCAAATCTATACAATTTATTCTTAAACATATTTCTCAGAACTTGGTTGTTACCAAAATACGTTTAGAAAAAAAATCGCGATACAAATTAACGGTAAACTATAACCCTTTACTTTGAGTTTCAATCCAAAATATCTGTATTAAATATCAACGTACGGCTGGTATTTAATTAATAACAAGAACGTCTTATTTGTATGCAGAACTTGGTTGTTTTGTATTTTCAATTACGCAACTCATTTTTGAGTAAATAAATAATTGCTTCCTATGCAATAAATTACAAGCGTTATGTCATCGCGCTTCTCTTTCTTTTGTATGAAGTCTGACAGTGACGGCGTTTTACCTGTTGTCAGCGTTTTAAATTATTGTCTATTCACGAATCGAAACTGTCATTCTTTGATAGTTGTATGAAATGGCTATAACACGGCTAATTGGCGTAGTGTGTCAATTTGATAAAAAAAATCCCTGACTGTACAACATTCTTAAATTATCTGACTACAGTCTACGGCCATTGTTAATTTCACCACTAATTGGCACTGTTCTGTATCCTCCATGGCAGATTCCTTGAAAAAAGAGAATATTTTTACCAAAACAGAAAATTGGTTACCAACCTTTCCTAATTTAGTATTGTTGCAATTATAGAGATTTGGTAAAGATATGCCTTACTTTTGAAAATATAAACCATTTAACTAACTCTACTAACTCTTGGGTGTGGGTGTATTTATGTAACTTATCGTCGTTAATTTGCTTGGCCATCTTTATTCTGTGAGCATCTAATGTATGTTTGATTAGTCTGGGATGATGATGGAATTATCTTAATGTTCTTTGTAATCACAATTTTTGTCAGTCCAATTGTGAATCTTGGCTGAAACTTCAGTGTTGCTGTGCTTTGATATTCAATTTCCATTATGTCTACTCCTTGTTATACTTACCTGCTGGGTTTCCAATTGGTGAAAGAATTCAAATCGACAATCGGCAGATGGAAGACCTTTATTGTTCTACTTAAGGCGACGATAACCGACTTTTAATGATTTTATACTGAAGATCACGTCTAAACGAGTAGTGTTAATGGTTTGAAAAAAGTATATGTTAAATTAGAGCATTTTCTCAATAATTTACTAAGTGAATATTTTAGATTATGTTTATATTACATAGTAAAATTAATTTGTAAAGTTATATCTAACGCAGTTAAACAACTGAGAATGGCGCAAAATCTACCAAGCGTATTTTTCTGAAACCTTCACCAATTTAAAGATAATTTAATTATTGATCTTTTAGTACTCGTATACGCGTTTTATTAAAATACCTTTTGTTTTGTGTATAATAAATTAATAATGCGTCAAATTGGGTTAAGCGCTCCTTGAGGGGGAGTCCTATACTGGCTGAACGTACGACGCGTTGCGTGAGCTCATACATATATCTCCGTCTTAATAATAATATTTTGTACCTAAATATCATACCAAAGAGGAGGAATAAAGGATTCAATGGATTACCATGATGCAAATTAAATGAGGTTAAATTATATTAGTTCGTTCGGGGAAGTACTATTGTTGGTTGTTGTTGTTGGATTCCACTTCAGGCTGAAGAGTATGGCTCGGGTACAGGCATAAGCCACATTTCCGTATTGTCTCTGAGATGTCAACGCCCCTGCGGTGTCTCTGGTATTGCACATGTCCACAGCCGACGTGGTCTACTTACGTACTGTACCGCTTGATTTATTCTCACAATCATAAAAATACCATAATCAAGCTTGATGTTGTGTCATTAACTGGGTCAAAGGTGTGTGTGAACTAATCCGATGTGTGTTGTGTGTGCGTGTGGGGCGCAGGGGGTCCCGCGACGACATGGCGGCGATGGCTGCGGGCGGGACTACGCCCCCGGGCGCTCCGATGGCGGGCTCGCACGACCACAACGTCACTCTCATGGAGGACCCGGACGTGTGGCGCCCCAACTAAACGAGGCACGCATCTATAGCGTCACAAGGTTCTTTTGGCGCGTGGCCAAATTCGGAACTAACGCCGCCATCTTGTTTTTCAATACATTTCACAAAACAATAATTGCACAAATGTTTACCTAGTGATCGCTAGCGCTACTGCTGAGCATGAAGTCTTGGGTTCAATTCCCGGGTCGGGCAGAGTGTTATTGGGTTTTTCCATTTGGAATTTCTCAGTAGCAGCCTGGAGTCTGAATTTTGTGCACGGTTGATGGCAATAGGCTCGCCCCCTATTACATGGGACTTAAACGTAACAGGCGAAATGTGGGTGTACTATAGGTACACCCACATTATAACCATAACCTAACCTAACCCGTTCGGGGATTACAGGCGTGATGTTATATTTCACAAAACAATACCGCCAAAAGATCGTTGTAGCAGTGTATCAGTAGACGGAACAAGATTCTAACATGTTGTGTTCCGTCTATGCTTGTTGTTTGCGCTCAGGATTGCATGGTGGTGGAAGGTCATGGTCAATTTTATGAAAAATTTCCGCTCGACATCTGGAAAAACAATACCAATGCAGTTACATACTGCGTTTATCTAAACTTTCTTCGAAAAATAAAATTTCCCCATAATTTTACTGAAGTGGATGATTTTTATTAAAATTTACTATGACTTAGTTTTTATTAATGTTGCATGTTCTTGCTTCGAATAATTTCCTCCTTATTTATCTTTGGTTTTTGTTTCTGCACAGGATTTATTTTTTCAGCATTCTTCAATATTTTTGATTTTTTTTCTTTTTTCCAATTTAAATTGATTCCGCTAGATAAATCAAACTAAAAATCAAGTGGCGTCGTGTTCTCATTTTCTCCCTTTGCACAAATTCATAAAAATGGTATTCGTTTTTAAAAATATTCATATTTGCACTCCATTTCTTTACGACTTATGATCACAATGAAAACAAAAATAATAATACAAATCTTATTATTCCCCACAGAGGATCAATAGATGATATGAGGACGTCGGCGGCTAACTTAGAGGCGGGTGCGGGCCAGCCAACGAGCGCTCCTCGAGCGAACCTCGTCACAAACGAGCAGCCAATCAGCTTCACCGGCGTTCCCGGGCGTATGTGATCGCGCCAATCAGCTTCACTGGCGAACCCGCACGCCGACTACGTGAGTCTCCTACACGAAATGCGCTCCTGGTACTGTAGCGAACACGGAGGCTTTTCATGAACTCTAATCATGTAATTATTTATTTTAATTAAGCGGTGTAAACTGAACTACTAATTCGTACCATATAAGTGAAATAAAAACACGCATAGACTACCATTTGTCTGTATTTGCCTTTCTGTCACCGAATTGAAGTTCATTCGGTCGTAAAAGCGTTTTCGATGCTCCCGAGCGGACTTCTCGCTCTAGCTAATGGCGCCAATCATTAACAGAAATAGATAGAGATATAGAAAATATTCGGAACCGTGCGTGTAAGCATGATTTCACACTAAAGGTGTTTAATAAGGGACACAGTTCACATTGTTCAAAAAAAAATTGCACGTAATTTTAAGTGCATTTTTAGAGTTGATGATAAGCTTCCATTAGGTATGTGATTTAGTCGATTTCTGGATGGTGACTGAAAAATGTTATTCATAGTTCGTTACTTAACCAATATTTTTTTAAATTATTGTTGTTAACTGGGGGCTCTTTGAGATACCAAATTTTTTATATCAATATTTTGGCTTATAATAAAATGACTGCTATCTACTAGGATACAATACTTTTGTTCGTATTCTGGTACTACGGAACGCATAGAAATCACTACAAAGACTTGTTAAGGCCACGTTCAGCAATATTCACTGTTAAAGTCCTTAGTTTAGTGTTGCCAACAATAAACCAGTGTCCTCCATACAAAAGAATAGAATTGCCAACATTTTTTATTTGAGTCTGCTTGTAGATAGATAATATTCTTGTCTATGATAATATTCAGCATGTATTATAATATCCAATTATTTGTTATATCTATAAAGGTTTATAAACTAAGCACATATTATACTAGACGTATTGTACCATATCGCTTGGCCCATAAGAGGAGATTGAACTAAAATAGATAATTGGGTTGTTTGCAATAGAGGCTGTTTTGCAATAAGTGGTCTTTTTTAATAATCATGAAGTTCATAATAAAGGACCAATCAATTTGAAATCTATTAAAGTGAACCTCAAACAGAAGTAATTTTGTAGGAGAATAATTTATTTAAATGATTGTCTTGATAGCCAACCAATCATAAAATTGTAAAGTGGCTTCAAAATAATGTTTATAAAAAATACCTAATGTTACAGACGATTTTGTCTCGTCATAATTAATTATTATGGAATCCATGTTAATCGCTATGTCAATTTTGAAGTCACGGCGTTATACTATACAGGGTGAAAGGGACATGACAAGCTAACAACAGTTACCATGAATTCAGTACAATATTCTAGAAATTTCCACACTGGTGGGTGTGGAATTTTTTTGTTGGTTATTAAAAAAAAATCTCCTGTCCATACATATTGACCGTGTACAGACGGCTACACATCAAGCTATACATTTCCACTATAAGCTGGCCTCTCTTTGTACGAAAATCCTATTCAATGCGAGATCAGCCTAAACTGGATATGTATAGCTTGATGTGTAGCCGTGTGTACGTATCGAACTTTTGTATGAAACTATTTTTATTAAACAGACAAAAAAATCTACAATTTATGGTTTGTGCGTCGATGTCCCTTACACCGTGTATTATTATAATAGTAAGTTGTATACATTTTAGGAAAAAATGTTGTAAGTACCTTGATCTAAGATATATCCTTTCACGGTAACTTCATATTTATTCGTTTGTTAGGTAGCGAGTTGTAATCGTAACGTAGTCGAGGGCTGTTAATAGTATAATTAATTGTTTAATGTTATTTTTTGACGTTTTATTACTTTCGGTGAGGATAGAAATGCGTTAGGGATTTATTACATCGTAGTGAGTAGCAAAATATATGAATCAAGCGATTGTAACGCTCTTACGGTCGATTATCCACTGTCGGGTGAAATTGCCAACTCATTTTCGCCCTCTCAGAAGATATAAGACGTCTGTATTTCATACATATCGTCACAGTAACCTAGCTGGCATAGATTAACTTTATAAACTCTTGTTTTCATTAGTAAATTGTTATAATCTTGTGGTCACACAAATAATAAATGAATTATATTATTGCTCACATTTTACTTATTTTCGTCCATTTTGATTATAGGCAGTTATTTTATTTAAATTGAACGGATGAGATTGTGCGGCCATACGTCGTGTTTCAAACGCGGTTGATCCAAATTCATAATACTTAGCATAGTAGTTAGCGAAATTTTCTTGACATTGATGTAAAGTGTTTATTACTATTGAATATATTGTATAGCTACGCCTTCCTTCGTGCTAAACTTACTGATATGTCATCATATCGTATTTCTTATGATCTTATGATTTGTTTCGGGAGACATTTTTTAAGCTGTGCTTGTTAAAGACATTAGAAAAGGATTCTTTTGCATTGTAATGATGACTTACTTCATGAAACTCTTGACTTTTAATTGTTATAATTTAAAAGTAGGTTCGTACATCTGAATGCAGAGGGCGCCACTTACGCTAGTGTCGTGAAGTCATCACCTGTTTTGACAAGGCATTGGAATCCTAATATCTCACGTATGCATTCCGAAATCGTACTGAATTTATGGGTCTTTTCTTTCCAGTCCTTGTATTCTAATTATACCTATATCTTGCATGCCTCAATATTTACTAGTACGTAGTTCCTGCTGTTGGTGGTCTAAAACATTGTTACAAAAATATCAATTTGTTACATGGTGTACTTGTTTAGATAATGTTTAGTGCAGTGGGTCGCACTTGAGATACTACACGGAATAATCCCTAGCCAGAAATATGTGTGTGAGGTTGGAGATTGTAACATTACTTACTAAAAATCTTTTAATACATGTTTTTGGTCAGTATTGGTGTAATAGTATTTATCAACAGTTGAACAAGCGGTCCTTTAGTGTAATCCTGAGAAAATTACTTTACATAAGAACTATGTTAAAGTTACAAAGTCATTAAGCTTCCTACATTAAAAGGACTGGTTGAATCAACTTATAATGGACACATTTTTGAAAATATTTAACACATAGCCATTATAAAGTTGTTCTGCAACAATATGAATAAATTAAATTATCACTGTTACTGTAATGCAAGATATTTTTGTAAAATAACAATTTAAAACGCCACATTTACTGCATAAGTATTATTGTGTATAAGAAAGGCCCTAGTCTTAGGTAATATTTTGCTAGTTTTAACATTTTTGCTCACACACAGCCAATATTTTAGTGAACGATTTTTTTATTGAATTTGTATGAAGTGTTGCTAGTTTCGAAAACAGGAACCGTTTATATTAATTTATGGAATGGCAACACTGATTGGAATGATTGATTGCTATGTGGCATGTGCTTCCTTATTTACATTGTTTATTTTATTTTATTAGGTACATCATGATTTTTACATGCATCGATTTATTTATATAATATTAAGCGAATTAATTGTTATAATAAGAATTTACGTTGAGATTGTATATAGTGCATGCTATGATTAAAATGATAAGTTGATATACATTCTTGTTTAGCCTAAAACACTTGCAACTTGGTTAGTTGACTCTTCAGTTAGAAAGTTATTTGAAATCGTTGATAAATATGTTGCTTGTATACTTAGAATTAGTGCAGAGATAAACATTTAAGATTGCTCAGTATAGTCAAATCTTTGAATGAGTAAACCTACTTGGCAAGTTGTTTTTACAACATGGATGGCTGAAAAAATTAAGGCAGCTGATGTAGGCTGGATTTAGACGGTTAAATGTATTGTTTATTGGCGATATTCAACGGTCGGAAAATGATATTAATAAGAATGAAAAATATCTCGACGCCTCTGTACTATGTGCTTATAAGCAGAGGGACAATGACAACTTATCTGTGGCCTAAAACTGCGTTCAGTCTTAACTGGCCAGGTAAGTGCCGACTGACTGCTCAAGAGTAAGGCCTATAACGCACGAGCGGCTGACCGTAATGTTGCGTGCCGTTGCAGCAGGCCGCAGTATATACGGTCTGCCGCAACGGCACGCCGTATTCCGGCTACCCGTATAGTCTCGGGTCTATTGCGGTTCGCCGCATTTCGAAAGAAATATTGGACATGATGGACGTCGGAGAAGTTGCTGCAGCTATTTATTTATATTATCGTGGGAAACGTCGTCGTAAAAAACTAAACATAGATTTTGGATACACTGATACTGTGACTGACTGACTGTGGCGGAAAGTGCTTGCGGCTTACCGCGTCGAGTGCGTGGAGGGGATGCGGCGCGCCGCTACATTCAACTGCTGCGGGCCGCCGCAGTTCCGCCGCATCACGGCCAGCCGCTAGTGGGTTTTAGGCCTTATACCAATAGGCATAAAACCGCGCTGTTGGTTTTTGAACGCTCTGCTCAATGCCGAAAGTTGAAAATCTAACAGCAAGATTTTATTTAGGCATTCATTTAGATGTCGCCTAGTGTTAGTGAAAACGGGCAGTAGTCTTTATCTCTGCACTGAAAATAAATAATAAATAGTAAAAATTGTTTGTAACACTACATAACAGTAAGAGTATGCATAGTTGTATAGTGTAAGCGGTTGCAGTTGTTTCTTGTCAAGTTAATGTTATATTTAGTAAAGCATATCTGTAATAAATGTGTGTATATTGAAGTCGATGTTTTATTTTGTACCTGCTTTTTATTTTTTTGAGTCTGTCTCGTTGGTTTAGTGGTTGCAAGCGCTACTGCTGACTATAAGGTGGTTCAATTCCCGAGTCGAGCAAACTGGCATTGGTTTTTTAGGGTTCCGTACCCAAAGCCTCTACGTTCTAAGCTGTGGATAACATTGTGAGTTGCACATTTGTATTGGGTACTTGTTTTGTGAGTTAGTTTTTAGGGTTCTGTAACCAAAGGGTAAAACGGGAACCCCATTACTAAGGCTCCGCCGTCTGTCTGTCCACAGGCTGTATCTCATGAACCGTGATAGTTAGACAGTTGAAATTTTCACAGATGATGTATTTCTGTTGCCGCTATAACAACAAATACTAAAAAACAGAATAAAATAAATATTTAAGGGGCTTCCATACAACAAATGTGATTTTTTTTTGCGCGTTTTTGCTCTATGTTGATAACGGCAACAGGTAGACGCTTGAAATATTCACAGAATCATTAGTTAAGATATTATATTCACTTTAAAAATAAAACAAATATTTAAGGGCAATAAAAACGGCAAAAAAATCACGTTTGTTGTAAGGGAGCCCCCCTTACAACAAACGTGATTTTTTTGCCGTTTTTATAGATAATGGTACGGAACCCTTCGCGCGCGAGTCCTACTCGCACTTGGCCGGTTTTTTTTTTCATCTGGATTTTCTCAGCAGCAGCCCAGAGTCAAACTCAAAGCATTTATTTCAATTAAACCATTGACAGGCACTTTTGAATTGTCAAGAAGTCGGTCAGTTACAAATATGAAGCTAGTTGCCCATTCCAAATAGTAGGTTCCTATGGAGAAGAACGGGCAAGAAACTCCACGGACACTCTTTTAAATTAAAATATTGGTTACATCATTCATATTGAAGTTAAACATGTGAGAACGATGCAATACGTCAAAAGCGTCCGTGATAAAAAGATAACAATTCAAAACTAAAATAATTAAAAATAAGCCGTGGCAGCTAAGAGATGACCAGGCCCAACTGACAGCGCCCGTTCACGAACATGACGCATGGATCAGCACCATTCAGCTCAACCATTTTGAAGGGAGCTAAATGATCCAACACACACGCCACCATCAGCGAGACATCTGAGTGAGCATGACATACTCTCAGCCGCCAGGGCACATTTAAGTCAATGAAAGACATAATTACTCGGTAAATGGTAGCTCTATTGTACATAGTACTCACACCTGTGATATGCAATTATATAATACTGTTACGAGCTTGGGGTTCGTGACAATAAAAACTGCCGATTTAATAACTAAAAAACTAGACACTTTAATTAAGAACACCAATTTAAACACACTACTACTTTAAACACAATTAAAAACACAATCACTTATGTCACTCTCAAATATCGTTCAGTTGTTCTCGCTTGTCTCGTTTTCAAAAGTAAAACTAAAACTCCGTCGCGGCCCATACCGGCCTTATATAGGGCCTCGGATAGTTCCCGAAACATCTAGAACATTCGGGTACATACCGGCCCCTACTGACCGGGTGTCGATAGTTCTAGAATCGAACTTTCTAGTAGCATCTTGACTCTACTAGTCCCGCCACTCGATACTAGATGGCGCTAGTAGTAGGCTTTTTAGTGGTGCGCGCAACACTGCCCCCTCCTAAGACATGCTCGTCCCGAGCATTATCGGCCTCGTGATAATGATAACGCGCCAGTCGATCCACATGGACGATCTTAGGAGTACCTCTTGCCCCTTTCTGTATCCGGTAGGTTACGTCATTGATTTTTGTCACAATCCGGTATGGTCCGTCCCATTTAGCTTGAAGCTTAGGAGATTTCCCTTTGCTGCGGACTGGGTTGTGCAACCACACTAGTGAACCTTCGTCGAACCCTTTATTGTTCATTTTGCGGTCATAACGGGTTTTCATCTTTTCAGACATTTGCTGGCCTGATTGTCTGACGTGCTCATAGATGTCATTCATTTTGTTCCGCAAGTCATTCGCATAATCGGTAATACTGCGTGGGGCATCAGGTGGTATTCCGGTGATCAGGTCTGCAGGCAGCCGTAATTCCCTTCCAAAGTTTGCGAAAGCTGGTGTCACCGATGTACTTTCGTGAACAGCACTTCGATATGACAACAAAAACGGTTGTATGTGTTTGTCCCAATCTCGTTGCCGATTTTCCACAACTTTTGCCAGGTATCGCTCCAATGTCTGATTAAATCGCTCCACCATTCCATCCGATTGTGGGTGGTACGAAGTTGTTCTCGTTTTATGAGTACCCATTACTCGGCAAGTTTCCTGAAATATTTGGGACTCAAAATTCCTTCCCTGATCGCTGTGAATTTCCAAGGGTACTCCAAAACGGCAGAAGACTTCATGAACCAGTTTATCTGCAACTGTTGAAGCTTCTTGGTTTGGAATGGCGAAGACTTCTGGCTTCTGGATGGAAGTAATCCATCACAACCATGAAATACTTGTTACCACTTTCACTCTCCGGAAATGGCCCCGCGACGTCAAGGGCTATCCTTTCCCATGGTGCACCAACATTGTACAATTTCAATGCACCTCTACTACGAATCTGAGGTCCCTTTACAGCTGCACAACTTGTACATTTGCGACACCAGTCCTCGACATCGTCCCGACAGTGGACCCAGTAAAACCGCTCTCGTATCTTCAGTAGAGTCCGTTTTACTCCCAGATGACCTCCTGAACAACCATTATGGTACAGCTGTAAAACGTCCGGTACTTGAGCTTTAGGGACAACCATTTGCAAATGACAGCTGTCTCCCCGAGCATTTTCCCATTTACGGCACAGGACTCCTTGATGTCCGAATCTTCCTGCTGTGTACGTTGTAGGCTTTCCTTCCACTCGTTGCTGAGGTCTGTCCTCAGCATTCTCACAGGTACCACTTCATTACCCTCTTGCCTAGTACAATGCTTGCAGTCTTCAGGACAAGGTCTTCTTGACAATGCATCCGCGTTGCCATGAGATTTCCCGCTGCGATGTTCGACCACAAAGTCGTATTCCTGCAGTAGCTCAATCCATCTCGCAACTTGTCCTTCTGGATTTTTGAACTGCAATAGCCATTTCAGTGCAGCATGGTCAGTTCGTAAGTGGAATTTCCGCCCCAGAAGATATTTGCTAAAATGCTGCAATGACTTTACCACAGCAAGCAATTCCCGTCTCGTGACACAATAGTTCCTTTCCGGCTTTGACAACGACTTGCTGAAGTACGCTATCACAACTTCTTGATCACCATTCCGTTGAGACAGCACACCACCAAGTCCTATGTCACTTGCGTCTGTGTCAACTATAAATTCCTTGCCTGCATCAGGATACCCCAAAATAGGTGTTTTGCACAGTCGGTCCTTCAACTCCTGGAATGCGATGTCGCAACTTTCATCCCAGCAGAAATGTCGCTTCTCCTCGGTTAGCTTGTGCAGGGGTTTGGCTATATCCGCAAAGTTCTTAACGAATCGCCGATAATAAGAGCACAATCCCAAAAATGCTCTGACCTGCGTCTTGTCCTTTGGAACTGGCCAATCCTTGACTGCGGCGATTTTCTCTGGATCCGTGCGGATACCTTCTTCCGACACTACATACCCCAAAAAGCTAACTTGCCGTTTGAATAGTGAACATTTCCTTGGACTCAACTTCAGGTTGGTACTCTGGATCTTCATAAGCACGCGTTCCAGGTTTTGAAGATGTTCTTCAAATGTACGGCCTACGATGATGATGTCATCCAAGTAGACCAGGCAGGCATCGCCAATTAACCCTGTTAGTAAAAGTTCCATCAGTCTTTCAAACGTTGCCGGAGCGTTGCACAATCCAAACGGCATAACTTTAAATTGCCACAGACCCTTTCCTGTCGAGAATGCTGTTTTCTCCTTGTCCTTGGGGTCAATCTCAACTTGCCAGTAGCCACTTTTAAGGTCCAGCGTGCTAAACCACTTAGCTCCAGCAAGCATGTCCAGCGTGTCATCTATTCTTGGCAAAGGATAGCTGTCCTTCTTCGTGACATCATTCAGACGACGATAGTCAACACAAAACCGCATGCTGCCGTCTTTCTTCCTTACGAGCACTACAGGTGAACACCATGGACTAGATGAAGGTTCAATAACACCATCCTTCACCATTCCTTCAATCATGGTTTCCACTTCCTTTTCACGTGCTACCGGCAATCTCCTTGGCCGCTGACGTATAGGCAATCCTTCTCCTGTGTTTATTTTGTGTTGAACTAAGCCAGTCTTCCCGATGTCACAATCATTTGACGAGAAAACATCAGCGTACTTGAGTAACATCTTTGCCTTGAACATTTCATCTTGGGACAGAGTGCTGCGGCAGTCTTCTAAAAGTGTGGACACTTTCGTTTGTGCATCCTTGCTGAGGGTCCCAGTCGATAGATATTGGCATCGACGCAACCAATCCACTTCCTCGCAAGTACCAACTAGTGTGCCTTTTTCTATAATCTGTTCCTGATCACAAAGGTTCAGCACGCGTACCCCTGAGATGTCTGTGGCTCTGACCAAAGTTCGTGCCACTTTCCATGGAAGGACATTGTCCACCCTTACCACTAGTACACAACGATGGGTTTGCCCAGGATTCCGAGGAAGACTTATCTGCACAATCGTTTCCGATCTCGGCGGAAGAACAATCTTCTTAAGGCTGTACACATTCCCTGGTAACGCCCCTTCCATGAAAAATTCCTCTTGTCCACATTTCAAAACACCTTGCTTGACGTCAATCTCACAACAATTCTTCCTCATAAAGTCAAGACCCAAGATGCAATCGTCCATTATATCAGCCACGATGACATTATGCAGGTAGATGCTGTTACCTAGCTTCAACTCCATCTTCTTTTCTCCATGGACGGGTATGCGCTGACCGGTGGCTGTTAACAAATTAATGCGGTCTCGGTTGTATGCGGAGTCCCCAAGGAACCGACTTATAAGTTGGGAACTGACGACCGTAAGAGAAGCTCCAGTATCTATGGTCAGCTTACAAGGCGTTCCGTTGACCTCGCCCTTTATGACTAAGGTGTTCCCGTCATGGGTTTGTGTGATCGAAATCCTTGGGGCTCTTTGAACATCAGCCAGCACCCGCCCCGCAGTCCTGGCTATTACTCGTTTCCCTGCTGCTGGTGGGTGGTGCTGTTAGCCGCACTACCCTCTGGAGACCGGCCATCTTCCTTTTTTGTAGTTCGCTTAGGGCAATTAGATCGAAGGTGGCCCCTTTCCCCACAGCCGTAGCACCTAGGGATGTATCCTTTACGATCGCGAACTGTAGACGCTGCAACTTCCCTGACGCGATGGGAACGATGATCCTGCCGCACAGCTTCCACCTCCAGTGCGTGGGCCAAGGCGTCCTTAAGCGTCCCGTGGTGACCGAGCCTCACAGCAGCTCTAACTTCAAGGTCGCGGATGCCGTCGATGAATGCCAGCACCAGGTTCCCATCAATAAGCGCAGGTACGGACTGGTAAGCTTTACGAACCAGCTTCTCCACTTCAAGAGCCCACTGCTGCAGGTTTTCGTTACTGCGTTGCACACGATCCTTGAGCTGCGCACGAAACACGTGTTCCAGGTGAGCATCGCCATACCGAGCCTCTAATGCCTCAAGGAGTTGCTCGTAAGTCACTTCCTTACCAAGAGCTTCCAGGACAGTTAAGGCCTGGTCGCGCAGGCCTAGGGTGAGGGCAGTCATGGCCTGACTGTTATTCCACCCGTTCGCCTTCATGACAGCCTCAAACTGGATTTTGTAGGCTGACCAGGAAGAAGTTCCGTCGAACGGTGGCACTTTGAATCCACGTAGCGAAGGTGTTGTAGCTACGGGAGCTGCGATTCCATCCCCAAGTTTAAGGTTACCCAACTCCCGCTTCACATCAGCAATGACGTTGTTAAACTTGCTGATCTGAGTTTCAGCTTCTGACAGGCGGTTGTCATGCTGGGCAACCTTCTCACCTCCCTCACGTCTTTCCTGAAGGTTGCGTGAAGGTCCTTTATAAGGAGCATCTGCTCTTCCTGGCGGCGGGACTGCTCCTTATCGCGCTGGAGCTGTTCTTCCAGCCGACGAGCCTGTTGCTCCTGACGGCGGGACTGCTCCTCCTTATCGCGCTGGAGCTGTTCTTCCAGCCGACGAGCCTGTTCCTCCTGACGGCGGGACTGTTCCTGCAGCATCATCACCAGGGCAGCAAAGTCTGGTGCTGCTGATGCTGGAGCTGCTGCGGACGGGTCGGCCTCCGTGGTCGGTAGCTGGCCCTCCGACCTCTGTGGCGTAGCTCCACCAAAACGTCTTTGGTCCGTCTCCTGTTGGCGTTGACTCCGGGTACGGATACCCTCCGTGTCGTCTTTAGGTAAAATCGGCATGATTTTAATCCTAGCTTCTGACACCAATTGTTACGAGCTTGGGGTTCGTGACAATAAAAACTGCCGATTTAATAACTAAAAAACTAGACACTTTAATTAAGAACACCAATTTAAACACACTACTACTTTAAACACAATTAAAAACACAATCACTTAATGTCACTCTCAAATATCGTTCAGTTGTTCTCGCTTGTCTCGTTTTCAAAAGTAAAACTAAAACTCCGTCGCGGCCCATACCGGCCTTATATAGGGCCTCGGATAGTTCCCGAAACATCTAGAACATTCGGGTATACCGGCCCCGACTGACCGGGTGTCGATAGTTCTAGAATCGAACTTTCTAGTAGCATCTTGACTCTACTAGTCCCGCCACTCGATACTAGATGGCGCTAGTAGTAGGCTTTTTAGTGGTGCGCGCAACAATACAAAGGAGATTCGAGTTTATAAAATGAAAAGATAGTCTTCCAATCTTCATCAGCTCCAACAGTATTTTCAAATGTTAATAAATTAGTTGTGGTTGTGGAGCTGGACCAGCATTGTCGGGATTGGTGCCTGGTTGATGGTAATAGGCTCACCCGCTATTACATGGGACTGGCGAATATGTGAGTGTACTTTAGGTACACGTCTGCATAACCTTTTGGGGAATACAGGAATATTATTATGATACCACACGGAACAGATTTAAAAAAGAGATTATCCAAATTCTTCGTCAAACCCCGGAAACTCGGCTAACTTAGCAGTGCCAGTTTTAGTTAGACTTACACAGCATACACACATTTACAGCACCTACACCACACAGTTACACGCACACACACACATGTCACTACTCTTTGTATTTTCTATTTTTTTGTGTACTTCGTAATTGGCGTAATGTTTGAACAATCTAAATGTTATATTTACTGTCAGCTATGAAGCTACCTTTTATTAAATAGTTCAATAAATAATGTTATTCCCAAAAGGATCCTTAGGGGGTTTTGAAAGACTACAAGATTGGATAGGTACTGAGAACAAGCATAAAAAGTGTTATAACATTATTCTTTATTTACAAAAAATATGCTAAATTACATTATTATTTTAATAGGTACATTATATTGTATTTAACATAATAAAAGACTGGTGAGTAATCTGTCTCACAATAGTGATTCCAAGGACTATTTCTATGCCGTCTTTCTAGAATCAAACCAGTAATTCTTGTCTTTTAAAATCTGAAAAAGAAAAATTAGTTTTTTGACACAATACTGATGACAACTAGTTGCGCAGAACTTACTTTAAATTCCAGATAAGTATTAAACCTAGCATTTGGATAGTTAGGAAGCCAAGTGATCCAACTAACATTTTGGCCAAAATAGAGTTTTATGAAAGAAATATATTTTAAATGGGAGACGCACAGGAATACACAAGTAAAAAAGGAGCATTTGAAACTAACATATTTGTTAGAATAAACAAACAAAAAAAATAAAATAAAAACCTGTGCAATGCCAAAAAGTGTCCTATCTCAGCATAATGCTGCAATATAAAAAAAATATTAACACAGTGCTGGTATTCTGATATGGCCTGCCTAGGTGTCAACTTAACCATTATCATTGCTTAAAAAAAAAAAACATTATTCTAACTGCATTGTATCTTGTTAAAACTACACTATTACCTACTTGTGCACAAAAGATTTGAGATAATACTTTGATGCACAACTGATCCAAGTGACCAAATCCATTTCTGTAGAAACAGAATCATTAATACAGCTCTATTAGGGAAAAGTTTTTAGGGAATAAATCTAACTTCCTGTTTCGTGTTTTTTTTTTAACTTCGTAATGTATTTCAGATTTTAATTCTTTAAAATTTAATATTAAATGCATGGCATTCATGATACAGGGTAATTCTAGTACGAGTGCCAAAGCACTCCTTTGATACCTAAGTGCACATTAAATAGACCAAATTTGTTTTTAAGGAGATTTAGGCCTGCATTAGGTACAGAATGTCACTCAATACTCAAGCATTACTTAAAACTAGATTCAAGCCATTTGATTGGTTGAAACTAGTTTTAAGTAATGCGTGAGTATTGAGTGACATTCTGTAATATGGGACTTTAATATACCCATTCTTCAGAGTAATAACGATAATTATAAAAAAAAAATTGTTATGGTCACAAATAATATTTTGATCAAGATACAGCCTAACAATGACCTGCAAATTGCAAAAAAAACTTAGAAATTTTTGAATTTTGCAGGCTGCCTCTACGGGTCCACCTTAATGCTTTTGATTATAATGCAGATAGTCTCCACTCAACACATACATAAGAGAAACTATTGTCAAACAAAAAGATATTGTTGGTGGAGATGGTCATGACTATCTGCAATGACGAGAACGTCGCGGGGATGGGGAGGCTATCTAATTCAGATGATTGGGTAGGTACTGCACAAAGTAACAATGATTATCCATATTTATAAAGATAGCACAACAAAACTTACTATGAATTCTGTTTAATTATTGCTCCAGTGATCGTCCCGTGTCGTTGAATTAAACACTGTTTCTTGTCCGTCTCCAGACAGACAGTGGGCGGCTTCAGGTTAGGCTGTATCTTGCACGCCTGCTCCGATATCGCGACTACAATACCCGCTGAGTCGACGTGCGCTGTTCCCTTAGCAGCTAAACATAGGCCTTGGTGGTCGGCTACCAGGCAACCACTCACGTTGGGCGTCGACATTATCTCCTCAACTACTCTGTCTAATTCCTTCTCCATTCTATTTGAGTTTTATGAGTTGATACGCACGAAATTGTATATTTTTGTTTACGTTTTTTAGAATCGTCAAAAATGGAATGTCATTTTCTTTCTGTCAATTTGGCCCTAAAGTTACTGCCAAGTCGCATACCATTCCAAATCTACGGGTAGATATTTCGAGCATGTAAAATATTTGATCTCCTCTTTATTTATATTTGGTCACCAAACCTTCTCGTAAATAGGCATGTTTTAGTAGACAAATGGTATGGAACGCTCATGCAAATGTCAATGTCAAAAAACATGCGTTCTTAATTAAATGAAACTCACTGACGTCCAGTTATGGTCCGTTCGGCATAGAAGCCCCGCCCTCATTTTTTTTTTTTATGTATGTACAGGGTATACACATATTATTATATCCCCAGTGATCTGACAAAATGAGCATTATTGACATATAAACCTACTATCTCAATGTTTATCATAGTTATGGTCCGTCATACTCATATCAATCATGTCTAGGACCTAACTGCGGAAATGGAGCCAGTATCTCTAAGCAAGGTCACAGAGGCCAACTGCCGACTGCCGAGCCATTAAATACACTTAAAAACCACAACCTTATGTTAATTGGTGCGATCAAAGACTACTATAGTATACTGGCAAGGTGCAATTGACATTGGCACACATTTTGGCTAATACCTCTTTATTATAGATTCCTACATACAGTCCTTCAGTTATAGATTAGACTGCACCTAAAATGATGGGCCAACCAACATAGCTCTGGTTACAAGATATTATTATGAAGATAATAATGATATTTCTAAGCAAATAGCCTACGTAGGTACATAAGATACTTAACTACGTTTTGGCTTTTAATTTAGTTACCAATGGAAATAATTAAAATGAAGACAA
Organism: Tiliacea aurago; assembly: GCA_948098905.1. Taxonomy (NCBI): domain Eukaryota; kingdom Metazoa; phylum Arthropoda; class Insecta; order Lepidoptera; family Noctuidae; genus Tiliacea; species Tiliacea aurago. The sequence continues at coordinate 2,387,802 of OX402581.1, read as the reverse complement.
ACATTACGGTGGTTTGACCTACACAGGTTACTAAGGTATTCTAAACCTATACCGTTACAAATGAATTCAATCCATGTAGTACTGTAAACTCCTAAGATTTCAAGTTCAAGTTGACGTATTTTTTGGTCTTAAAAACCAGTTTCTTACCATACACTACCTACCTTCTGTTTTTAGTTGTATTATTATCGTCGACGAGGTTGCTCGTGCCGTTGAGTTTACTGCAGTTGCCATGTTACAACTAATTGTGTACAGTTTACTTATATTCTTAACTTTTCTAGCAGTATTCGATATTATAAGACTTTGTACGTATGACAATGAGGCGTCTAAAAGGAGGCTGAGAATGTGGTCTGGTATGTAACTTCCATACATTATCATAACAAAGTAACTAGGCATAATAACTATGTTTACCTACACGACAAAGTGTATTTTTTCCTTGTAATTAAGATTTGTCGAAGGGATTGAGACGTTGAAATTCTGTATGCAACCACAAAAGCATGTTACATAGGTTCATTCTTCGAGCACTACATATCTACTATCTCTGTACTTAGAAAAATAGGTAGGTAGGTACATATTTATTTATATTATTTCGTAATTATATATTTACTAACTGCTGCCCGCGGCTTGACCGCGTGGCTTTTTCTAAACATAAAAACCTTCCTCTTGAAACACAAACCGCATCAAAACCCGTTGCGTAGTTTTATAGATCTAAGCATACATAGGGACAGACTGACTTTGTTTTATACTATGTAGTGATTTAAATAAATATTTATTTCGTCATTTGGCTCCGTAATAGAAATGGATACCGGTGCAGACGGTAGAGGATGTTCAGTCTCTCCCTAACGCAATGGACCATGGGAATAAGATACTCGAACTCCCAATGACTCCCCATTACGGGGACATGGCATTCATAGTTATATGGAAACAAAATAGAGAAAGGCTAGATAAAAACATGTCTAGCCACTTTTAATGAATCAACATTTAACCAGTTTGGATTCGTTTGCCTTTGCATACAATTTATTTGGAAGCTTTGCAATACCATGGCTCTTTACTCCGCGATTTCATGCTGAGATGATTAATCTTCTATCTTTGCAATTCCTTTATCATCCCCTATTTCAATTTTACAACCAATGGGAGATATCCCATGCTTCTTCATTTCTGCCTGTAGGTATCGTAAAGTTATATTATGGCCTTACTTCTCACTTGATTGAGAAATCAGAATAGGGTCAGCAGAAACAACCATAACATTAACCATTTATCCTTATTGAATCAATTACCTATTTGAAATCTTATTTTATTTGTATACCAGTTAACTGTGAAAAATTAAGACCTACCTATTCTTAAATGTAAGTATGTACACACGGCTACACATCAAGCTATACATTCCTAGTTTACGCTGATCTCGCACTGTACGGAAATCCTATACAATACGAGATCAGCATACTGGAAATGTATAGCTTGATGTGTAGCCGTGTGTACATCATCCGTGTTTCCGGCAAATAAATTAGGTTGACTTTAAGAGACGCTAATCACTTAGCTGAACAGTTCATATATTAAAAGGTCACCTTTGAATCGATTGCTCATAAGCTATTGATACTGTTAACAAAACACTTATAATTGAATGGTTTCTTCACTCAACGGGTAGTTTCTTGGGTGTCCTGGGGGCCTAAAATGGACGCTTTAGCAGAATCATAATATGATCTGCGTACAATTAATACATCCCGCAATTCATCTGTTTGACAGCTGCTATTTGACATTTGACTTCATTAGAGCAATTAATAATTTGTGGACCATTTTACGAAACTCCATACAAACTGTCAAACAGATGAATTGCGGGATATGAATTGCACGCAGTTTCATATTATGATTCTGCCAAAGCGTCCATTCTAGGCCCCCTGCAGTGGCGAATTCTGGGTCCCATAATTAAACCAACCTTTTTTTGAAAGACGCAAATACCGAGTTAAGATAACAATATGTCATTGGTAAAAAACTAACTGGGGGCCTAAAATGGACGCTTTCGCAGAATCATAATGATCTGCGTACAATTCATATCCCGCAATTCATCTGTTTCACAGTTGTGTAAGGAGTTTCGTAAAATGGTCCACAAATTAAGAATTAATATAGTGAAGTCTAATGTCAAATAGCAGCTGTCAAACAGATGAATTGCGGGCTGTATGAATTGCACGCATGATTCTGCCAAAGCGTCCATTTTAGGCTCCCAGTTAGTTACGAAAAGAGCAATCAATGTTTATGTTTACGATCGCTCACAGCGATTGAGTAACTATTGGGACATTGTTATTGTAATTTAATTAATTGTTCTCATGCGATTACATGCTTCTCGATGTTGTAGTTTCTTGACACCAATAAGTTAGAAATACGTAATTTTTTTGAATAACGCAGGTGATTGAATGTGAAAGGTGCTAGCTCGGTGTTCAATGTAATAATAATTTAAATATTAAATAAAATAAAAATAAATAAAGTTTATTCAAAAATTACTAGGTATAAAAATGTGTACAGTTTTGCTTAAATGTAAATTATATTCTTATCAATTACGTGCCTGAACTAGGTAATCCTGTGTTTCAGGCGAAAACTACTAAAATAGTCTTATAAAATTAATAAATAATCTAAAAGATGACATGGACAAATAAAATATAGCTATGTTGAGTAGCTTAAATCTTATTTTCTAAATTTGATAAATACATAGCGTAGGTTAGTATACATATATAAATTACTTTAATACAGTTAATAAATTCTCTGTATCTTCGTAAGACATACTTTGGAAAGCCTCCTTGAGAATTCTCTTAATTCTCTTATTATTTGGTAAATGTAATAATTTTTTTACGTGAGGACTGATGATGGTCCAGGATTATAGATAGGTAGGTTAATGTTAATGTGTACAATGTGAGGACAACAAGGATTTAGGTAGTTTCTGTTTAAAGAAATTTTATAATGAACCAAATTTAGGTCACTTAGTAAAACTTATATCATTTATTTTCCTTGTGTCCTCAAACCAACACCTCTACATTGGCACTAGAAGGTAGATATAGATACCTTAGATATAAGAAAGAAGGAGATCATTGCCCATAATCTGCCTATATTGTTCCCACTGCTGGGACACAAGCCTGCTCTCTTCGAGAGGGAGCGAGCTGTAATCCACCACGCGGGCCCAGTGCCAAACCAAAAATTCGAACTACCAACCTGGTAGTTCGAATTTTTGGTTTCCTTCACCGTTTTCAGAGCAGTGGTGATGTAATTATTTACTCAAAGTAAAGCGCCTGCTTGGAATCGAACCCGCGACCGTCAACTCGTAAGTCGGAGCCGTTACCGTTACCGGATAATTGCCCGGTAGTTGAAAATGTATTGTTAGGGATCCGTACCAAAATGGTAAAAAGGAACCCTTATGGTGGGACTAAGTCTGTCTGTCTGTCTGTCACACCAGGATATCTCAAGAACTACTAATGCTATCAACTTGAAATTTAGAATAGTTTTAGATGACGTTTGCCCAACTATTTTGCAAACAAGAAAGAAATAAAAAAAAATCTTTTTTGCAAAAGGGACTGAAAGGGGGTCTTAAAAGGTGAAGTTGAAGTGGGGCTACTAGGGCATGTGGGGTATCATATGAAAGAACGCTGTTTGCACATTCTCAAACACAATTATTTTTTAAACAGTATTGTTTCCGACTTTTGATGAAAATGTAAAAAAAATACCGTTGTCCTCTTATCTCCGAAGTGTGCATAGATAAAAATCTGAAATTATTCTATGTGATAGAAGTTTATGTAAAGATTACAGGAAAAATAAAACGATGTCTCTAAATAGCACAGTTTTTCAGAAATCATCAACATCATATAGACGTACGGAACACTCGGTGCGCGAGTCCGACTCGCTCTTGACCGGTTTTTTTTATATTTATATGGTAGATACTAACTAGTATGTACCTACCTAGCGTGTAATTGAAATGTAAATAATAAGTTACAAATTTACAGTAGCTACAATACAAGGCGACAAAAAATACTGGCTTAATAAATACATAACAGTTAATTTATTATGCTAGAGACAACCTTGAAGAGTTAGACGAATTTCGTTACACCGCACTGGTACTAGCGGTATGACGCGGACGGTAGTTGCGAAAGCCTCTTTTGGTGTCTGATATATTTTATCGTGATGCAATTCAATGTGAACACATTCTCAAAGTTCAGACATTAGATTCGAGGATTTTGTAGGTCATGAAATTGTTTAATATTGCAAAAGTATCTCTGAGTGAGTGAGTGAGTGGAAACGCCGGGAGGGGACGCCCTAGGAGGGCATAGTGACCTAATTGGAGATGTTCTTCAGAAAGGTCAGGTGCATAGTACTCGCAACCGGCGTGCGTGATGTCCAGCACCCAAATTGCGTAACACAATTTGAATCGCAATCGGAATAATTTTGAAGTATAGGTATTGCTAATCCATTGCTTCATAAATGTTAAAACAAATTGTTTTCTTCAACAATGTAAATAACGTAAAATTGAAACCGATTCCTACTGATAGCGTGTTAAGCAATTAGCCTGCTGTTAAATAAAAAAACAAAAAAAAAATTTTTTTACACACAATATGTTACACAACTTCATTTAAGAACGTAGAGACTTGACGCTAAAAACGAGGGTTTTAGGAAGTAGATTTAGGAGCCCATAATTTATATTTTTAGCATCATTATATTATCAAACACTGACTTTCATTCTTATTTTTGTAATTCCCAGTTCACATTATTCCAGTCCTGTTGGACTGGATCATATCGTCTACATTATTCCAGTCATTCAGTCAAAAATGCGTGTTCACTGTCCAACGTCAGTCCCAGTCACTTGACTGGATTGTTCACTGGAACGGGTACATTCCAGTGTCGATTCACATTATTCCAGTGGCATTCCAGTGCTAGTTTTAATCGCTGGGCTGGAATGCTACTGGAATAATATGAACCGGGCGTAAATAAGATTGTCATAGTACTCTGCCGTTAAATCTTTTGGATGGATGGGAAGATAGATGATGTAAAGTAAATGTTTACGAATGAAAAACAAGCTTACCTTGAGTAGGTACTTATTTCTTGTAAATTCAATAGTTCCTCATACTATAACTATCACAACCATGTCAAAATAAGGTAGTTAAAATAGTATTTTAATTAACATAAAAACTGTCCATTTACCTAACATAGTGAATGGTTCCAATACAGTACCTTGGGGAACCACGACCATCATTGCTAGCGGTAGCGTTAGCTTTGGTGACCTTTGAAGTTTGAAGATAGAGATAATTACGACAAGTCTCGGTTCTTTGGTCAGTAGCCTTAGGAGGTACCAAATTACGTCCCATAAACTAGATTGTCTAGAATTTATTGTTTTAAATTTAAACACGAATAGTTCATAATCAAATCGACAGATGGCGCTAACAGGGTTACTTGCGAAAAATGAATATGACGACAATTTTGTTTCAGCTCCGTACGATGTGGTGAAGAACACACTCAAAGGCATGAAGACCCTGAAAGAGGAGGTGCCTCCAGCAGGCCCTGACTGCAAACCATACAGCATATCAGAGACTGTCTGATGATAACCGGAGGAAAAGTTGGAATACTTCTGTAGTTTATAATATTAATAATTAAGTTGTTGATTTTTAAGGTCAGCCATAACCTCATAAAATAAATATACCTAGTTACTTAGATTACATTTATCTATATTCCGTTGGTTTAGATAAAAAGGTAAACAAATAAAACCACGTGACGAGACAGCTGTGAAGTAACCGACTAAACGTAATACCTGTCACTTCAGTTGTCATGTTAGTTCACAGATAAGCTCTTCAATTTAGCAACGTTTTTGTCGTCGTCATTTTAAGAACCTGTATTTTTGGGCTCTTTACAATAGACAGATTAAAAAATATTATAGTATTATTATTAATAAATTAAAAAATTGTGCTCAAGCAGTTACATCAACGAAGAGTAGTTAAAGAATAAAAGTTATAGCTTAACATACATTAATAAATGAGGAAACTATCGTAAAAATCAAAAATCCATTTAATTTGGTTGTAAGTTACAACGTGTTTTCAAGTTACAACAAGAAAATGTCATCTATAAAAACCATTTTTACGATTTGTTTACCTTTACTATCAATGGAGATTGCTGTAATGTAATTATGTAACAGTGAATGTTTTCCTGCACCTATCATAGCATATCACACTATCAATAGCAATCTGTTTTTTTTTAATGGATTTTGATAATCCATTGCTTCACATGATCGTAAAATGTGTGTGCTCAACAACGTAAATTACCCATTGCTTACTGATAGTGTGTTACACAATTACCCCGCTGTTTTCGCCCAAAATGATAAAGATGATGAATTTTGGTAATTTTATTTTTTAAATTTATTTTTTCACGTTTGACCGCGACTCAACTGATGGGAAGCGATAAAAGAAGATCTTGTAAAACACATTGTTATGCAATAAAGAATTGAATTTATGTATTAGACGATGACGCACGCCTAGCCTAGAAGACACCAAGTCTTATAGTACCGTCAGCCGCACATCAGTGGTAATCAATTTGAAATTGATATTGCCTTTATCTTTTATTTTTATTTATTTTCAATGTTGTAGTGTACGGGCGATTTTTGTAGTGCAGTTGACTGTACCTACATGTACTTATGTACATACAATTCAGAGTAATTATTTATTGTTTCTTTTTATACAAGGTCTAATTAAATTAGCTAGCGAAACTCCGGAGACGTGTTGGGTATCGATATCTAAATACGATAAAACGAAAATAAAAAAATAAACGTATTTTTTGGGGTCAACGACTAGTTACTAGAAATATGAGTTTCAAAATCAGTTTTTATTTCCGTGTAAACTTCACAGATGTGATGGGTATCGATAACTAAACACGATAAAACAAAAACTTCACTACTTCAAGTAACTTCACTGCCAGTGGTCAATATATAATCTGTTTATTTCGGACCATAAAAGACATCCATAATTGTGTTAGTAAATGCTTAAGACCTATGTTAGTGAAACACAACAAATAAAATTACAAGAACAATCAAATAAAACCAAATCATATTTTGTTGGACACATGGAGTGCAATCCAGTGCCCAAGAAAAGGACTGTCCAGTCTGCTAGCTATTACCTTTAGAACGCTATTGGAGCTTGCTCGGATACGGTGCAATATGGAGGCCGCTCTCCTTCTCATAATGGCATGAAAGCCATCAATCTTAGCCTCCATAAACATGCTAGACGCACTACAGCATCTCGATAGCCCCATCAGCATCCTAAAGGCGTTATTATATTGTACACGAAGGGCATTGAGTTCCCGCTGAGTACAGCTGACCCACAGGGTGCAGAAATAAAATGATTGGCAGTATGCCCAGAACATTGTACACTTTACCTCCTTCGGGCAGCGTTTAAACCTGCGAGCCAGCATGTTCCCACGGACAGCCAACGCCCTTCGTTCCCTCTCAACGTCCAAGTCATCAGCGAGGTCCTCCGTGACCCAGTGACCCAAGTACTTAACCTGCGTCGCTCTGTTAAGCGGTACACTATTTAGTGTAACAGATGGAACGTTGGTGATTTTAACATTCCGCGGTTGGAATACCAACAACTCGCTTTTATTCGCATTGTACCTGAGCCCATGAGCCACGGCGTACTCCTCACATCTCCTCACTAGTTTCCGTATCCCGCTAATTGAAGGACTCAACAACACCATATCATCGGCATAGCTTATGTTGTTTACAGTCACGCCATCAATAGAGCAGCCGACTGCAGTGCTACTGACACCCTCAATCAACTCATGGATGTACAGGTTGAAGAGTCGAGGGGATGTTAACCCACCCTGTCTTACACCACACTCCAACCTGTACTCATCGGACACGACGACACCTGGAAAAAAAAACATCAAATCTTTCTTTTTTCGTTTTATCGTATTTAGATATCGCTACCCAACACGTCCACGGAGTTTCGGTAGCTAATTAAATTTGACCCCGTTTATGTAAATTGTTTTGTGTTTTTTTTGTTTCGTTTTATTACAAAAATCAAAATGCTGTGCAGGTAGTGAGGGATATAGCACATATGTGCTGTGACCCAATAACAGGGTCAATGTGGCCCATGCTGGTTTACCTAGTAGATATTATTTATCAACTTTGATGTTGTTTACAACAATTATATTGTAACTACTTATGATTCATTAATAATACTTACATTTAATATGATTGTGGCAGTTTTATTTGAGAGTTTTCATCACCGTACGTCATGAGCATAAATAAGTACCTACGGTAAGCAAAATCCAAAAGCGTTTTTCTCGTGAAATAAAAATTGTAACCTTGAGAAAAGTCCCTATTTCATTATAATGTTCGTAACACCATAAAATATGTATGGGTAGTATAGTTATCAATACTTTAGGAGAAAATCGCTTTTGAATTTTGTGTAAATAACTAAGTCTAAGGCATAATTATTATTTTATAAATGTTTCCACTTATTTATTTAATAATAATATAATTTTTATTTCAGAGAATCTCCATATACGTTAACATAATTAAAATCACACAATAACACAATCATAAAACTATTAGTGTGTTAGTTATAAAAAAATGTACCTAAAATTATGTTAGTATTGTTAATACCTATACCTAACTGATGCCTATGGCCGTCCTCAATAGCAATTAGGATGCTGTTGCTGCTGCTTCGTAGACGGTGCAGCAAGGAGGAGTTGGAGTTTATATTATATATATTTTTGTTTTTTTTTGTTTTTCACTTAGTTTTTATTTTTGATTTAGATAGTTATTATGCTCTTTGCTCTAGCTTCTTTACTTTTATTGTATAACGAATTATGTTTACTTTCCGTCTGGTGGGATCCTGGTGATCTGCTATACATGTTTTCCTAGTGCAGTCTCTTACAAACTTTGTCACGTACGTCTTAAGCTTGTTTTAATTATAATATCATGTCATTGTTTGTGAAGAGAAAATAAAATTATTTGAATTTGTAATTTATGTATGCTCGTGACTGTACACACGGCTAATATCAAGCTATAAATTTCCAGTGTAAGCTGATCTCGCATTGTATCTATATTTCCGTACAATGAGAAGTCAGCGTATACTGGAAAAATATAGCTTGGTATTTAGCCGTGTGTACAATCTAACACACTTTCAATGACAATCCGAAAGTTTTGAAGGATATTGCTAATCCAAAGTCAAAGTCAAAGATTTATTTGCTGATAAATATGGTTACAAAAGTTCTTACAGTGGTAATCCATTGCTTCATAGGTTTGAAAAATTCGTCTGCACAACAACGTAAAAAAAAAAAGACAATTTATGTGTTTGGACGCAATTACCCCGCTGGATATGTTGCAGTCACCCAGTTTCAACTTTACGGTCAAGAATGGCATCATCTCAGATTATAGAAATCATCATCATCATCATCAATTCAGCCGAAAGACGTCCACTGCTGGACATAGGCCTCCCCCAAATAGGGGGGGGGGGGAGGGGATTTGTCATAATCACCAAGCTTGGCAGGCGGGTTGGCGATCGCAGTCTGTTTTTAAAAATGCATAGAGAACGCTGCTGCCCATTCTCTAGTAAGTTCCTTAGTCGCCTTTTACGACACCCACGGGAAGAAATGGGATGGAGCTATTCTTGACGTCCGGCACCAAACGGAACGAAGAATGGCATATGACAGTCTAATATTATGAGGATGTTCCAATATTCTTCTTACATAACAGATAGCTTTAGCAATAGCTTTTTATATCAGACTTACGAGATTTTGTATTGTTTAATGTCAAGCAGTCCCCGTACGAGTAGTTAAGTAACGATGCCGCACTGTGGGTTACATAATTAGTAAGTCCTTTAGGTACATTCATACATTAATCGTTATTATTCATTAATATTATGAGCCTGTTGTGTCCCATTGCACGGCAAACTACATACTCTACATTCTCGTATAGCTATAGTAGGACATATAATAATAATATTTTCAACACACTTGCTTGTAAAGTGACTCTTATGACCACGCATTTAGGTTCATAATTCAGCTTAATATACACTCGTGGGTTCGTGACTTACACGTTTTTTACTTTACATTACCGCACTAGTGTTTTTTACTTTACATCTTTCAATCTCCGCAAAGAGTTTGGATGTCTAAAAACATTCTTAAAACAATGAATATTTTTGTGAATAAATAATCTATTATAAGTTACCTACATAATTAAGTATGATAAATCAATCATCAAAATTATCATAATTTTATCAAATTAAGTATACATAAGTAGTATTCAAAACATTATTCTGTGTTTATTAAATTTTTTTATAGTGGTAGGCTGTTTTGCGGTTTTGCAAGTGGCTTTATTTACACATGCACGCGTATTGCTAGCGCAGCGCGCGGAAAAAACAAGACGCGCCATTCTTCATAAATATTGGTTTGCGTTTTCGTTGTGTGGTTTTTTATTCTCAAAAATGTCGACTTCACGTAGGAAACACGAGCAATACGTAGATTTGACCCCGCCAGATATAGGTAAGTACTAATGGAGACACGAAACGCGAGTGATAGCCTTTTGCCACTAAAATCTAGACAGAAATACCTAACGGCCTACGAAACTATCATGCAGCGGAAAAACAGCAACGATGCCCATACAATTCTGTTTTTTTCCTCGCAGTGTGTTGAAAAACGTCGTATGAAACGCGTGTGCCTTGATCATTATTTATTACACACTCGGCTCCCTTATCACTGAATGACCAACATAGCACACTGGTATCATAAATTCAATAAGTACTATTATGTAGGTCTTATAATCGCCGCAGGAGACGCCCCGGGCGTCGGGAATTGCAAGCCGATTTCTGGCCACCGCTGCACCGTAGGTGCGGGCCTGCGGACGGTGAGCTATGGGTAGCTGGCCGTCTGATAAACAGGCCCGGGTCGACGGCGCGTTGTATTCCACGCGCGCCTCAAAGAGTTGTCAGCACCAACTGACGGGGTCCGTTAGGGCCAATGCCTGCCAGGGTTGCGAGTTTGTCCGAAAGGGATATCGTGGCCCTAGCACACCGGCAAATGAAGGAATACGGGTGGGTTTTAGTCAGTAAAAGTCTGACACGCCCTCCCCGCTCCGCCCAGAGCGGGGGAAGTTATTTGATAATTTCAAACACAAAAAAAAGAAAAGGGTACTGATAATAATATATTATATGTTTAACCATAAGTACCAGATAATTATACTGTACTGATTTCAATAGGTACCTATAAATAAATGCCCCTACATGGTCCGTTATTGTAGGCACCTTCTATACTAAGCCATTGTAAGATCTTAGATAATTATGAATAGGTACCTATTCTTATTCATAATTATCTTTATATTTATATTATTCTAATTTTAGTAACTATACCACAATACTTTACAAGTCTACAAAATTGTTAAATTGTAGAAAATATTGCGTAACACAGAAATTACAGATAAGTATATAAATTGTAGACTTGTCACTACAATTCACATATTTGTTAGGTTTTTCCGTTACAATTATTAGCCTTAAGGCTTCTACATACCAGCGCGACACGGCACAAAGGCCCCGCGTGTCGCGGGACGAGCGGTGCCTTTGTGTCGTGTCGCGTCGCGCGACAAGTCGCCCCGGTATGTGCAGCTAAAAGACAACAACAAATAATCATAAAAAAAGCATTTTTCAGTACCTGCAGTACATAGCACTAGACTAGCAGCTCCCGTAGTTAGGATTTGTGCCCGGTTGATGGCAATAGGCTCGCCCCGTATTAAGGCTTCTACATACCGGGGCGACTTGTCGCGCGACGCGACGCGACACAAAGGCACCGCTCGTCCCGCGACCCGCGGGGCCTTTGTGCCGTGTCGCGTCGCGCGACAAGTCGCGCTGGTATGTAGAAGCCTTTACATGGGATTTAAAACTGTGGGTGTAGGTAGGTACTGTAGACTGTAGGTACGCGTCTGCCTAACCCTTCGTGGAAAACGGGCGTGTTTATGTTATAGATCATAGATAGAATATGCTTTCTCATTAATAATTAGGGTTTAACGGAGGTCTCAATAATTTTGATAGTGTTAGTGAATTACCTAAACCCTTAATTAATTAATTATTAATGCAAGTTATTATAAAATCTACGTAGGTGCTTAAATTATCACATTATTGAAACTTCGTGAATATTCATAATTTGTATTTATTTCTAAAAAATGTATTGATATTTTTTTTTTTTTTTATAAAATAATTGGTACTTACCTACAATTATTAGCAACATGAGGAAACTAAAGCTGAATACTAGTTATGGCTAATTAATTCAAACATAATGAATAAATATATAGAATAATAGAATTTGAATATGACCCGCAAAAACTAAAACTACAATGTTATGTATTATTTAAATGATTAGATTTTACGGTACGTTACCTCGCCTAGGCTAGTTTTAAATAAGTAGGTTTTTACCTAACCAAAGATATTCGAAAAATAGAATATTATGTATGAAAGAATATTATTATCCACATTGGAACATTTGATAACTTTTAATCTCATGTCTAGTTTTTTTACGCAGTTCTTTGCTAAAGCTTATAAGTAGGTAGGTAATAAAAATACATAAGTAGTTTCCATACTTTTTACTTTAATTGACCAGGGCCCTATTTTTAATAAACGTTACAATTTGTAAATTGTAATTGTATTTTACAAGTTACAAATCTAAAAGTTTATGTTTAATAAAGAATAAAACTTACAAATTTACCATGGTGGAAAACTGACAAAATTGTAAAAATGTACCTATAATTTTACATATTTCTGTTTAATTAATATTTTCTCTTTACAGGTGACAATTTACATATTTGTAAGGAAAGCTGGTTTATTGAACGCATCATTGTAATTACAAATTTACATAATTTGTAAAGTGTAGAACAATTCCAACAGGTGGAATTCTTCGCTTTGTTTCAGAACTTAACAATTTTGTACCTCAATTTACTATTTATTTAGAAAAGTTGATAAAGTACATTAAAAGTGGTTCTAACAACTAGTAGTGGAAGTAGTGACAGTAGTGAAGATGATTATACGAGTGAACGGCAGCGGCGAGTTGTTCGTAAAAGGATAAACTTTACTTTTGATGTCACAGATTTTACAATAAAACATCGTGATTTTGCTATAATTTTGCTCCATGACTTCCGTTATGAATCAAACAGATAGGAAAGTAGTAGACGTAAACCAAATGCTAAAAGCAAATTACAAATATTTTAAAATTCTAAGATTTTTGAAGTCTACCCTCGAATGAAGAACATTCAACAAAAACTTACATTTTATGTCATTTGTAACTTTGTGCTTAAAATATTTGTCAGGGCCCTGTTTAATAAACGTTACAATCCGACAATTTTGTAAATAAGTGACATAGTTGTAAAGTTGTATGACAAGTGCTGTGAATTCTACAAGTAAAAATATTACAATTTACCATTATAAATGCTGTTTAATTAATAAACGCACGTTTACATGTGCAGAAAACGCCTGTAGATTTCGATGACATTGTTTTACATGTACAAATTTGTTACAATTAAAATTTGTACATACAATACAACAATGTCATCGAAATCTACAGGCGTTTAACAGCACAGTCATACAACTTTACAAATATGTCACTTATTTACAAAACTGTCGGATTGTAACGATTATTAAACAGGGCCCTAGCATAAGTATATTTTAAGCACTGTTTCAGAAGACCAGTCATTGACTACATGGGGATAGAGCCATGGGTGCCGATAAAAATACCTACTTAGTACTTAGTTTATAGGTTTAAGTTAGGGGTCACCGAAACAATCAATTGCAATTGATCAAGCCATCAATTTTATTGTACCTAGTAATATTGTCAATCGCTGCAATTGCACTTGTTAAACGATTAATTTGCGCATCAATGTGTATAAAACGCGTAAAAAAAATGGCAATTACAATTGATTTAATTGAAGCCTATTGGACAGACAGGTAACACTAACAAGTTACAACTGTGGCCCATGGGACACTTCTTGTATTGTAATTTGTTCCACAAGGTGTAATTTGCATCTCCAGAACCCATATAATCTCTACGTTTTGACAAAATTTGACCTAAAGAGGGCCCAAGCCATATTGTTAAATTGTAATGTTGCCACAATGCACAATTGCACGTATCGATCGCCTGCTGAACTATTCATTCATACCTAACTTTATTTTGTAAATGTTGCATGCATCAATATTCCAGGCGTCTGAATATAAAAATACTTCTAGAATCTAGGTATTTCTTTCTATCTTTATTATAGATATTCGATTTGGTAATGCGTATTTTGAATAAGTATTTTACAAAAATAGATTACCAAGCCCGTATAAAATTATCTTCCGGTAAACATACATAGTTGATATGCAGTGACATAAGAGAGGTTTATAGGTCAATCACAACCAACGTAACTTGAGTGTGGGACTGTGGGCATGGCCGCAACAGCAACACTCGCGACTCGCTCCGTCAGTGTTGCCTGCACCGTCATGTTGGAGCGTCGTGCGCTTTCCCACCAAAAATAAGCAATCCATTTTCGAAAAAAACGCGCGAATATTTCGTCGTCCACCACAAATTAACTGAATCAGTGCATTTATAATAGAAACAATGTTTTTATTACTAGTTTTAGCGTTAGTGGGTTCTATTGCCCTATGTTTTATGATAATAGATTCCCTATGGAGTGTTTTGGAGCTCATATCTTCGTATTTGATGCCTTACTTCCTGCCTTCTGAGGTGCACACGCTGTCCAAGAGGTTCGGACCCTGGGCTGGTGAGTAGATTGTTTATTCAAAATTTTATAGCATATGTTTTGATGTTGTTTACGTTGAGTTAGGTCAGCGCCTGCGCCCTACATCCTCCGTATCTAAACTTCTAAAGAGCAGGTTTTATGCCGATATTGGAAGAGGGAAATACTTCATGACCTTCATCGATTATTCTATTTTAATTTAAGTATTTTTGAGTGTAGTTAGGTATTGGTACGTAGTATTATATTATCTGTGGTATGTTCAGTTACGATGATTAAAAAGGTTATCAATTAATTCGTTTGATTGTAAAGTAACATTTGATTTAGAAGAATGTTTCGGTATCCGACTTCACTTGTAATTTTTTTCATCAATTTGTTCGGTTTTCAATAGTTGGTAATTTATTTTTATGTGGGTAGGTACCTAGCTACTTACACGTGTCATTAACATTCTAATTTTAATTGTTTACTGATACCTATTACACATCGATTCTATTCTTGTGCATAACGCCAAATCAATAAAAATAGTTTTGAAACGCGTTTTTGAGTTTTTATTCCTACATAGATAACCGTTCCACTATAAACTTAATAATAATTATCTAAATAGTTATAGGTACCTATTAGATTTAGATTAGATTATGGTTTTGTTTTACAGTAATGGGGTAGGTAGGTCCATTACTAAAAATCGGCCAAGTGCATGTCGGACCACGCACAATGAAGATTTCCGTGGTTCCGATGAATTTATCCCAAAAACAAACAGAACATTTGATGTAGGTAGTTGAAAAACACGTTCTCTCATACCTACAATTGAAAATGAAAGTTTGTACGCACAATATTGAAAGATTTACCATGTTATTTTAAGACCAATAGACTTCTTATAGGTTTTCATGTAATCTATACGTAAAGAACTATTTTCTGTACTTTTTTCAACATTTTAGGCTCAATCATTTCGGAGATAAGCCTCCCCTCCTTATCTCCGAAACCATTAAGCCTAACATTTTGTTGACATTATTGAGCCTAAAATTTTATTGAATGGTAAATTTTCATCTACTTATTTTATATAAATTATAACTTTAATAGTATTTATTAAAAAAAAATATATATATCGGAAACCCTTACAACAAGCCCTTGCATTTGATATGTTACACGCACGGTAGTATTTATTATTATTTTCTAATTGGCCCCCCATAAGTGACCCCCATATTCAAAATTTATTTATTTAGGTTGACACGTCCGTGTTTGGGTCTCAGAAATTCTTAAGTGTACCAAATTTCAATTTAATCGGCCAAGTAGATTCGGAGAAAATTGGCGGTGACAGACGGACAGACAGACAGACACACGAGTGATTCTATAAGGGGTTCCGTTGTTTCCTTTTGAGGTACGGAACCCTAAATAACGTTATGGAAATAATGTAAACTGTGATAGAGCCGAATCACTTACATACTTAGCTACCTAATTAATTATTGTAAGATTGAACTTTACGTTCATTATAATTCAACTTACTTAATCGATAAATTAATCCAAGCTGATTGAGCTCATAGTAAGATAGCTACTTATTAGGTGCTAGCTTCTGCCCGCGACTTCGTTCACGCGGATGTCGTAAGACACCACAATATACTAAAATAACACATACATTTTTTGTAACTTCCCTGTATACTACGAGTACGTTAATTATAGTTTTGGTCTCAGCAGCCAAAATATGAAGAGATGCAGGATTGGTGACACAGGAGCAAAGCGACGCGAAGTAAAGTTGTCCGTGTAAGAAGCAACTCGGCCTGAGGTCGACAGCCGCAGCCCTCAGTAGCAATTTCCCATTGATTGAGAAGTTTTTCGTTTTTGGTGAATTAATGAACGCCGGCCACGAACAACGTTCCTGCATATACTACCTAATATCACAACACTGTTACACTGACTGATGCATTCTTATCTTACAGATAATTTCTGACGAACGGCTATCACTAAAATAACATAACAGTAGATTGTAAACACACGGGATTTCTCATTAGCAGTCACCGACATAAAGATTTATTTTTATTATAACCAAAGGTGACAGAAGAGGCCTAAACTTTTAAGTTTTTCTGTAAACATAAAGTTTAGGCCTCTTAAACGTAAACTCGTGACTAACAAACGAGTAGACGAACTCGTTTGTAAAAACCAACTTACCGCACTAGTATTACAAGATCGTTATTATTAATTTTCGAAAACTATCTTTCAAAGGGGGTGGAGGGGGTTTGGATATCTTTAGAGGAAAGTACGAAATCCACGCGGACGAAGTCGTGGGCAAAGTACTAGTATTATTATCATAGTTCGTAGAACGATACACAGAAAAACATAAAGTTTAAGCCTCTTCTGTCATCTTTATTTATATTTTTTTTTTATAATGATTCCAAAATTAAAAAAAAAATACATTGCGTAGGTACGGTTTATTATTGTTCGTATTCAAACAAGTCATTCGTAGTCTGGCCTCGACAAAACGATATGTGGTACGGCCAACTATTCCTGTTATTATCTGATTACCAATAGAAATTGAATGGTTATAAATACTGATTATTTGTTTTAATAAAGGAAATGTAGAAACACGTATTTCTTATTTGTCGAGTTTGCAGAAAATAGCGCATAGCTACCTACTTCAGCCAAAGTAATGTAATCAGCCAGCGATGCATTGTTGGTACTCGTAATCCCAATGCCATTTATTTTGAAAATTCAATTATATTCATGGCTTTGTTGTCGACGAATTTTTCAAGCGTAGGAAGCAATGGATTACGAACATACATAACTTCACGCCTGTATTCCCAAAGGGCTAGGCAGAGGTGTAATAGTACTTAACACATTTCGCCAGTTATGTTTAGGCGAGCCTAAAAGTCAAATTATTTATTTCAAACAGGCACTTTTATGGCACTTTTGAACGTCAAAGTGTGCAAAAAAATAGAGTTGATTCTAGTTGCCCCTTCCCCCAATGGGCAAGAAACTCCACCGTTAGTCTTGTAAAAATGTTTTACAATATTTTGTTTAAGTAGGTACATTTTAGTTATATGTGAAGACGTTGCACCTAGAATAAAATTATTAAATTACTATACCACAATAGGTAAAATTAATAAAAAATGAAGTAGTGACAAAATCAAAAAGTTATTTATTCAAACTAGGCTGAGAATCAGCATTTTTCGAACGTCAAAAATTACATGAGACAGTCCCCCAAAATCGCACACCCTTCACCATTTCGTTTTAGCTTGGAGGAAGAAGTGGCGCAACAAACTCCCCAGCAGCACTGCTGTCTGTTCAGTTAGAAAACAAAAGATAGATAATTAAATTATGTGTTATACAACATGCCCCGGAATTAACACACAACCTCTTAAGGGGTCATTGTACTCATCATTATGAACAACTTTTACTATGGGACCAAACCTAATATCGCGAAAAAATAATCAGCTGTTCCCTACATTTATGTTCGAATAACTCGTCAAAATGTAGGGTACAGTTGATAATTTTTTCGCGATTTCAGATTTTCGCTTATATAAAGTCCCCGGATGTAATTAATCTAAATCATAATTTTACTTTACTTTATACTTGAATAAATTTTATTTTATTTTTTATTATTTTATTCCATGCTATTAAAAAGTACTTTCTTATTTCATGCTCAAGCTGTCGCTTCCTGTTCAGGGACCATTTTGGTTACCCATTGAAAGTGTTTTCAATATGGTTTTTCCAAGCGGTTATACAAAAACCCATACGATATGGGTAACCCATAGGAACGACTTAAATTAAATTTTGGTAAACCGTTGAAAGGGTTTTCGATAAAAACCCATACGGTGTGGGTAACCCTTTTGAACGCCATTCAAAATTACCCACACTGTATGGGTTTTTGATTAACTGCTTAGAAAAATCCTATTGAAAATCCTTTCCATTGAAGTGGTTTTCGATAGGGTTTTTCTAAAATGGTAACCAAAATGGTCCCAGGGTAGAATAGAGATAGAATTGGTCATGCTACGCGTGCTGGGCAGATATCGAAATAACATATACTTAATATGATTTTTTCATGTTACTGGGTTTAAGTAGGCATAGAACCCATTGAATGGGTTATCATGTAACCCTTTCACTGGGTTTCTAGTATAAAACCATTTCAATGGATTACGTCATGATAAAGGTAACCCATCGAATGGGTTACCCCTTCGAAAGGCTTAACTCTTAACCTGGGTTGTACGGTCCCTGTTCCTGTTAAACACTTCCATCCCTTTTCACGAAATTACTCGCAACAGAAAGCGAGAGAAAAGATGTTACACATAAAAAAAGCCGTAATGACTGAAAGCATTGAAAGAAAAGAAAGAAAGAAAAATAATTTTATTTGTCAAATCAAATCAAAAATATTTTTATTTCACATAAGCCTACATGGGCACTTATGAAACGTCAGAAGCTAGGTGCACGGTTCCAATTGGTCGTTTCCTATGGAGAAGAGCCGGCAAGAAACTCCACGGTCAATCTTCAAAAAAAATAAAATTGGCTTTTACAATGTTTTCAAATTACAGTGTTAATAGGTATGAGAGGACAGCGTAGGCCCGTCAAAAGTACCAGGTACTTAACAAAATAGAAAATGGTCTACAGATCTACAGTCTATTAAGCCTACAACGTCCTCACATTGACAAAAAAAAAACAATATAAAATATGATTAAAATAATAAAAGTTAGAACCTTGTTGAAATTTAAATTGTAGGTATAATAATGTCAAATAAGAAAAACATTATGTCAGTGAAGTTTTAAAAAAAGATAAAATTAAATAAAAAAATAACTTCGTAATTTGGGAGCAGTTAATAGACATTTACATAGTTTTGCCGTTAATGAGGTACCAGGGAAGCCTCATGTACAGAAGGAATTAATGCCAAACCTTGTCTCCAACGTAGTCCAACGTAATCTTATAATATGCTTTTTTGATAAGGGCACGTTTAATGTGCGTTTTGAATTTTCCATCACTAAGTTCTGTAACACTAAGTTCTGTCACGGAAAAAAAATGCATACGAAAACATAATATGTAATAAACTCGATGGTTACACAAAACAGATCTAAGTATATAACAAACAAACAAACAGTCGGAAGCTGCACGTCATGACTGTGACAAGAAGGCTTGCACTCAGCATGATGCTTGTTAACTTAAGTTTTTAGATTGCACTTTTAATTAAATATACATTAATAACAACTTATTAATTAAAAATAACGATATATGGCAATGCTTAATTGCTTAGCCTCTCTCTGGCCAAGGCAAAAGCTAAAAATAAAACAAGCTGGCCATCAAAAAATCAGCCGTCTTTCCCAACTATTTTCGGGTAGACTTCCAGACTAACGGAATACAGCTGTAAACCAGTATTTTACATGGAGCGACTGCCTATCTGACCTCCAGAACCCAGTTACTGCTTAACACGATACCCTTTCGCAAGACTGATTGTCAGACCTTTGTGCTTCCGACTACCCGTACGTAACGAACTGTCAACGATCTACAAATGTCAGCCGGGATCATCGACTTAACGTGCTTTCCGAGGAGACCCCTCTCGATATGAAATGGCTGGTCTCCTATCCACGAACGGACCGCGATCGACGCGTGCCAAGCCATCATGGTTGACATTTTTAAAGATATCCTGCATCTTTATGGTGCGATGCAAGACCTTATATAGGCCCCTCTAATGATATTAGCTGATGTCCAATTTAGGTATTACCATGGAAATTCGATACTATGATGCTTATTTTAAATGCAAAAGCCATAGAAATATGTGATACCTACTTTCTTCATATCATATTTTAGATCAATAATTGTTTAAGACGCACAAATATGCCAGTGACCTCGAGTGGTTAGCTTGCGTGTTCTGTACTGAGCTTACGCAACGCGTCGTACGTTCAGCCAGTAATAGGACTCGCCCATCAAGGAGCGCTGTCCACAATTTGACGCATTATAAATGTATTATACACAAAACAAAAGATATTTAATAAAACGCGTCTAATAACAGATCAATAATTAAATTATGTTTAAATTGGTGAAGGTTTCAGAAAAATACGCTTGGTAGATTTTGCGCCATTTTCAGTTTTTTATCCACGTTAGACATAACTTTACAAATTAATTTCACTATGTAATATAAACATAATCTAAAATATTCACACATTAAGTTATTGAAAAAATGCTTCAATTTATCATAAATTTTTTTCAAATCATTAACACTACCTACTCGTTTAGACGTGATCTAAAGTATAAAATCATTAATAGTCAGTTATCGTCCCCTTAGCGTGCTTTCCGAGGCATGGAGGGGTCTCGATATGAAATGGCTGGTCTCCTATCCACGAACGGACCACGATCGACGCGTGCCAAGCCATCATGGTTGACATTTTTAAAGATAGGTATCGTGCATCTTTATGGTGCGATGCAAGACCTTATACAACATTAGTTTTTGTTAATAATAAACCCGAAAAGGGGTCATTATACTCATCATTTTGCAAAAAAAAATCTATGGGACCAACCTTGAAATCGCGAAATAAAAATCAGCTGTTCCATACATTTTGTCGATGTAAGTGAACGCAAATGTAGGGAACAGCTGATTTTTTTTTCGCGATTTCAAGTTTGGTCCCACAGAAAAAAAAAACAAAATGATGAGTACCCCTTTTCGGGTTTAGTATAAACAAAAACTAATGTTGTATATGCCCCTCATATTAGCTGATGTCCAATTTAGGTATTACCATGGAAATTCGATACTATGATGCTTATTTTAAATGCAGAAGCCATAGACATATGTGATACCTACTTTCTTCATATCATATTTTATATCAATACTTAACTGTTTAAGTTAAGATTGCATTGAGCAAAGGGCATATCGATTCGATCGAAATGGAAATTGATGTCATTAGAAGTTTCTGAAAGTATACAGGTCAAATTGATGTCATTAGAAGTTTCTGAAAGTATACAGGGTCAAATTGATGTCATTAGAAGTTTCTGAAAGTATACAGGGTCAAATTGATGTCATTAGAAGTTTCTGAAAGTATACAGGGTCAAATTGATGTCATTAGAAGTTCTGAAAGGATACAGGGTCAAATTGATGTCATTAGAAGTTCTGAAAGTATACAGGGTCAAATTGATGTCATTAGAATTTCCTGAAAGTAGTCAGGGTCAAATTGATGTCATTAGAAGTTTCTGAAAGTATACAGGGTCAAATTGATGTCATTAGAATTTCCTGAAAGTAGTCAGGGTCAAATTGATGTCATTAGAAGTTTCTGAAAGTATACAGGGTCAAATTGATGTCATTAGAAGTTCTGAAAGTATACAGGGGCAAATTGATGTCATTAGAATTTCCTGAAAGTAGTCAGGGTCAAATTGATGTCATTAGAAGTTTCTGAAAGTATACAGGGTCAAATTGATGTCATTAGAAGTTTCTGAAAGTATACAGGGTCAAATTGATGTCATTAGAAGTTCTGAAAGGATACAGGGTCAAATTGATGTCATTGGAAGTTCTGAAAGTATACAGGGTCAAATCGATGTCATTAGAAGTTTCTGAAAGTGCATCAGGATCAAATTAAATGAACTAGCGAAACTGCTAAAGTGATGGGTAGCTATCGAATAATCGATATCTAAATATGATAAAATAAGAACCCGGTTAAAAATGAAATTAAGTAATTTGATGTTTTTTTTTTTTGGTATTCAACCGCAGTTTGTGTAGTCACTAGAAATATCAGTTTTTTTGTGTAAACCTCACAGACCCGATGTGTATCGATATGAGAACACGATAAAACAGATTTTCGCAACTCATATTTCAAGTAATAACATCAGCGGTGGCTGAGCCCCAAATAAAAAATCATTAAAATCTTTTATTTTTAATTTTATCGTGTTTAGATGTTTATACCCATCACGTCTGCGGCGGTGTTCCGCTAACTTTTTTAATTTGACTCTGTTTAAGAAGAATCAATGATAAGAAATTTTGCATTTTGCAATACAGTGTGAGTCTTCATAATGTTCACATCACATATCACAACGAGGGAAACTAAGCTTAAGTTTATCGACAGAAAAAATATATAAAAAACAATTCAATTATATAAAAAGCATTTTTTAAATCCTTGTTCGCTGCTGTGACCCGTGTGTACCTACACAAATCGGTATAACTTTTAAACTAAACGATCTATCTATACAGGGTGTTAAAGTAACTGCGTGCGTTAAGGGTAGGTTCAGTATCGATAAAGAAACCCAGGAAAAAAAAAACAAAAATCAAAAATGAAAACACAAAATAAATATTGCAAGATCAACCTAATTTAGTACCTACTTACTTAAAATAGCAATCGTTTAGAATTTAAATAATTTTATTTGGCGGTCCTAAGCCCGTTAAAGTACGAAGAGACTTATTTTTTTTTTTAAAAGCTTAGTTTCCCTCATTTCGATAGGTGCACTCTATGAGTCTTCATAAAGTGCAAAAAGTACTGTTTACGTGGTTTTATGGCTGAAAGTGGTTTGTATAAAAAATAAATAAATTATAAAAATATATAAATAATAAAAATATATAAATTTCTTTAATAGGTAGGTACATAAACATTTTTTTAAGTGCAGTCTTTCTAAGCAATATCCTCTTCTGGAAGTAACTTATTTCGTGATTATTTGGTCTTATGACATGCCATAAAAGTGCATCATGCGAGCATGCAGATGTACTGTATTTATATCATTTCGTCAAAATCGATAGCACAACATCATGGTAATTTATACCTAGGTACCTATTTTTATAATTTTCGTGCCGTAGGTATATAAGCGGTAAAGGCTTCTACAGACCAGCGCGACTCGCGACGCGACACAAAGGCACCGCTCGTCGCGCGACACGCGGGGCCTTTGTGTTGCGTCGCGTGTCGCGCCAGTATGTAGAAGCCTGAACTGTTCCACTACGAAAATCGCTCTTACTGCTGACATAAGGCGCTGTTAATATCAAATTGTAAACACTGATTTGACCAGTAAAAACATCACTTTGAAAGAGTACACCATGGTTGCACAACACCATATTATCATGTCATCTACCATGGCGAGCCACACTTTCGAGATGTGGCAACACCACACAACTTATAAAGTTATGACATATGTCAACACTGAACATTAGTGGCCAGTTATGTAACGTTAGGTTCGGCTCGACAATGATGACCATCCATAAAAGTATGGCTACCACTTAAGCTTAGTCTCTTAAAAAAACTTAAAAATTCGTTGAACGGTCATACAATATCGGCTGAGTTCAATACAGAGCGTTTTTTCGTCAAAAAAACGCTAGGTGAAAATGATGGATTTTCATTTTCATTCAAAGTCAAAGTCAAAGTCAAATTGTTTATTTCAAATAGGCACATAAAAGGCACTTTTGAACGTCAATATTTACAAAAAAATAGAATTGATTCTAGTCGCCCCTTCCAAAAGGTAGTTTCGTATGGAGAAGCACGCATTTTATTTATAATTATAACCCAAGGTTTAGGTACTTACCAAGCGTTTGTTATGTAAAACTAGCCGTTAACGCAAATCTGGATTTAATTGGTTTAGTTCGGAGTTTACTTATTATAACATTTATGTAAGAACCATCGCCGATGACTCACGAACCTTTTACAAAAAACCGTATCTAAATCGGTCAAACCGTTTTGGAGATATAGGGGAACATTTATTTTTTGCACAACGTCTCACCCTCACCTTAAACCCATACGTCGTGGATAAAAATTACATAACGAAAAAGACAAGGAAATGCTAAGCAAAACATGGTTCTAGAATATTTTAACGAAAACGTAGCGTTTACGGAAGCCAATATTACATACACAAACATCCATACCCGGAAAAGCTGTTTAATTCAATACAAATATTTGTTTGGCTTCGTCCATTTAACAGAACCATCGAACACACCAATTGAACTCGTGACCCACGCTAAGCCACTGCGCTAACGGCCTTACCACACTGGGAATTTGCCAGCGTGTTACCAGCGAGGCGATTGTTTAACGCGCTCACTGCGCTTTCGTAGCGAGCACGCTACCGTTTGCGGAACGAAAGCGATGGACGTGAGTGTATAAGGGAGGCCGAGACAAGGAATTAAACAATGACTCACTTAGTCACATGTCCCACCGCCGGCGACCGGCGATAAACAAGAAGCGAGTAGAGCTAGCAACTAAAAACGACTTGGCGAGCACGAGCAGCGAGTGCGCGACGGCGACAACGCTGGTATGCGTATGTAGCAAGCGTGAGTCTCTCGGCGAGTGTTCTGCCCGCCAAGCGAGAGGCGCTCTGAGCGCGTACTATCTTTGATAACTTTTGTCGCTGCGATAAACGAGTACTCCCTGGCGAGCGGTGTGAACAGTCAGCAATCAACCATTAATAAGTTTTTGTATATCTTTTACGTACACGGGACCTACAATCTTCCTCACGCTCACCTTTGTACGTATTTTTCTGTTCCTTTTTTCTTGTCTGATATGTGTGTAACTGTGTACATAAACTCTTAATAAATAAATCTTTTGTACGTTTCTTGAGCGAGAAAAGCCACTTCCTCGTCGGCGGTGGGACAGGTGCCTTATAGCTCGCTTCGCACACCGGAGAGCACGTTCACAAAACACCTCGCTGGAAGCCCGCTGGCAAACCGTCAGTGTGATAACGCTCTAACCGTTACGTCAGCGAAATGTTTCCTTCAAGTAGTTCAAGCGCAGACATGCAGTATACACCTTATTGAAACCAGGGACCATTTTGGTTACCCATTGAAAGGGTTTTCGATACGGTTTTTCTAAGCGGTTAAACAAAAACCCATACGATAAGGGTAACCCTTATGAACGGCTTAAATTAAATTTTGGTAACCCATTGAAAGGGTTTTCGATAAAAACCCATACGGTGTTGGTAACCCTCTTGAACGGCTTAATTGAAGCCATTCAAAATGACCCACACCGTATGGGTTTTTGATTAACTGCTTAGAAAAACCCTATCGAAAACCCTTTCAATGGAAAGGGTTTTTCTAAAATGGTAACCAAAATGGTCCCTGGGTAGGAAAGAGATATGATGCTGGGCGGATATCGAAATAACATAATATTATGATTTTTTCATGTTACTGGGTTTCAAGTAGGTATATAACCCATTGAAATGGGTTATCATGTAACCCTTTCACTGAGTTTCAAGTATAAAACCCATTCAATGGGTTATCACGTAACCCTTTCAATGGGTTTCTAGTATAAAACCCTTTCAATGTGTTACATCATGATAAAGGTAACCCATTGAATGGGTTACCCTTTCGAAAGGCTTAACCCTTAACCGGGTTTGTACGGTCCCTGATTTAAACGTAATATCTAAAAAATAATTATCAGATAACTATAATTACTAGGTCTAGTGGTCGCAAGTTCTATTGCTGAGCGTGAGGCTCTGTGTTCGATTTCCAGGAAGGGCAATGTGTTATTGGGTTTTCTATAAGGAGTTTTCCAGTAGCAGCCGAGTCTGGATTTGTGCCCGATTAATTGCAAAAGGCTAGCTATTACATGGGACTTAAACAATACTGGCGAAATGTGAGTGTACAGTGTACTGTACACTCACATTTTCCCCACTGTTCACTGTTTTCCCCAAAGGGCTTAGGCAGAGGTGTACCTCTGCCTAAGCCCTTTGGGGAAAACAGGCGTGATGCTCTCTACAGAATTAATGATCTAATTAGGCTTTTTTTTTAAAACGTTGCCCACACTATAAATTTCTCCTGTATTGTGGTTTGTGGGTGCGTTTACAAACATTTAAACTCACATACACAAACAGCAATGGAGTTGGGCTGGACACATTTGCAGACTGGAAAGGGTTATTGTACATTCGCCACAAAGTAAATTCGTCACATTTTTGTTCAATCCATACATTGAAAGTGTATTCGCCACTTGTATCAAAATTATGTGTAAATTCACAACCACAAGTCTTCATTTTAGGATCACATCATTTTTGCATAAAATACTGGTAGCAAGCAGTTATTGATTTTTAAATAAATAAATAACGTTTATAGTCTACATAGTGTTTGATTTTTCCTATGGAGAAGAGACGGCAAGAAAAACTCTTTAAAAAAAAATTGGCTTTTACAATATTTTCAAATTACAGTGTTAATAGGCATGAGAGTACAGCGTAGGCCCGTTAAAACTACCAGGTACTTAACAAAATAGAAAATGGTCTACAGAAGTATAGATCTACAGAATTAAGAAATTATCTATGCTTCCCATAGAGCGACACGAACCACCGTCCGCAGGTGGCCCGTGTTGCTCAGGTTGCTCTACGATGCTTCTTGGAGGATAATCGACTACTAAGAACTACAAAAAAAATATAGACAGGTATAGTATAGTCCTATAAAGTAGTATTAATTTTGGTCCTAATTAAGAAGTATTAATTTTGGGTGATGCCCAATGTCCCCAAGTTCCCCAAAATGGTTTTTCATACATTCATTTCCAACGACCCCAAAATGTAAAATTAATTTATTTGTCAAGTTCACACTTGACCATTCCTCGTACTGGCTTCTTCAAAAGTGTTAGAATAAAATAAAATCAGTACCTTGTTAAACCTTAATTTTAACCGACTTCAAAAAGGAGGAGGTTATCAGTTCGGACGTTTTTTTTTTTTTCCCAGCATCGGAAAAAGCAATATTTTTTAAAAGGTTTTGAGCAGTTGAGATTAGGCTATTGTAACTTAGATAACTTAAAAACTGAACCACTAAAAAGAAAACAAAAAAAAACACTCATCATCATTTCAGCCGAAAAGACGTCCACTGCTGGACAAAGGCCTCCCCTAAAGGAGGGGCTTGCCATAATCGCCACGCTTGGCAGGCGGGTTGGCGATCGCAGTATGGTGTTGAAAATTTCAACACCTGCGATGCTTGAAATGCATACAGAACGCTGCTGCCCACTCTCTAGTAAGTCCCTTAGTCGCCTTTTACGACACCCACGGGAAGAAATGGGGCGGTGCTATTCTTTACGTCCGGCACCAAACGGACAAAAAAAAACACTACAAAGTGAAAAATTACTTTGATTTCGCATGTCGGTGGCAAAAACTGGAAAAATTGGAAGTCGGTTGTTTTGTTTTTTGTAAAAAGTTTTTTGGTAGATATTATTTTCTCTACTTATAATTTTTACTGTGTTTTAAGATTAGACTAGGGGGTGAGTTAGGAATGTATCCAGGGAGCCTAAAATGGACGCTTTGGCAGAATCATGCGTGCAATTCATACAGCCCGCAATTCATCTGTTTGACAGCTGCTATTTAACATTAGACTTCACTATATTAATTCTTAATTTGTGGACCATTTTACGAAACTCCATACACAACTGTCAAACAGATGAATTGCGGGATAAGAATTGTACGCAGATCATAATATGATTCTGCGAAAGCGTCCATTTTAGGCCCCCAGGTTGTTCTGAGGAAAAATAAGACGACCCACTGACCAAAATGTGTAAGGGAAGAATTTAGGTTATGTCACAGAATAAGTAATAATAAGTACTACGTAGTTATGTTGGAGGCATTAGAGTATAAATCACATTTTTATTGTAAAATAAAAAATAGGTATATTCCTAACAGTGCGTCTGGATATGATAACAATCACAGCATTTGAAACACACATTGAAACTAAACTATCTTTGAAAATAACAGCTTTTATGTTCAATATTATCACAGTAATTAACCTTAAAACTATAAAATATCTAGCTTCAATAATCACAACTTGTATGGTCAATAATATCACAGTAATCAACCTTAAAACTATAAAATATTTTTGATCACCCCTTTGTATACACATAATAGACTATCTAGTTTTAACCATCACAGCTTGTATGATCAATTACTTAGTCAAGCACATTAAATCATCCATATTTAATTATTATCCATATTTTTTTTTTTTATTTAATTTGTATTTTTTTTTTGTAATGTGTGTTTTGTTTGTGCAGAATAAACAATTTTTCTTTCTTCTTTCTTTCTTTCATTTCAGGAATCCAGGACGCGGAAGTGATACTAGTTTTGGTATTTCCCTCTCATTCGCACTCATTAAAACCACTATTGATGAGCGCCTATTAGAAGTTATGTAGTTATAATATGTAAGTAATATCACCGACATATGTTTTTAGGGTTCCGTACCCAAAGCGTAAAACGGGAACCTTATTACTAAGGCTCCGCCGTCTGTCTGTCCGTCTGTCACCAGGCTGTATCTCATGAACCGTGATAGTTAGACAGTTGAAATTTTCACAGATGATGTATTTCTGTTGCCGCTATATCAACAAATACTAAAAAACAACAAACGTTATTTTTTTGCTCTATATTTTTAACGGCAACATGTAGACGCTTGAAATATACACAGAATATATTCACTTTAAAAATAAATAATTAAATTAAAATAAAACAAATATTTAAGGGGGGCTCCCATACAACAAACGCGATTTTTTTGCAATTTTTATAGATAATGGTACGGAAGAATTCGTGCGTGAGTCGGACTCGCACTTGGCCGGTTTTTTTGTGTTAAGTAAGTACCTAATTAGAATTACCTTTTATGGATATTCATGATGCTGCGTCAAACCACAGTAAGTATGGGACAATACTTGAGTAGAACGCTTCATCACGAGCACAAAGCGGCAACTAATGAGTTCCCTCACAATTGAGAAACTTGCTTGAGCAACATAACTCTCACAAGACAGTGTTCACGTCTTTAGCATCGGCACGATTAACGTAATGCTGACTTTTAGATAAATGAGGCTGTACATATAATGTCTTGTAATGGAGACCACACGCCAGCGGTAGCACTTTGACCTTGAACTGCAGGCTTAGCTTATATAGCCGCTGTAGCCTGTAGCCTGGAACAGATCATAGTAAGTACGGAGTTTCAAAAGAAAAAGGGCCAGTTTTAATACTGGTTCTGTTATCACTGACGTACGGCCTACTGTACAAAGGTATTGTGTACACAGGTTATTATCTTAGGTTAGAAGGGAGCAAAGCTTAGAGTTCGCTTTTAGGATCACGCTCGGATTTCGCTGTTTCACAGTGTCCGAATGAAGAAAAAAAAATGCGTTATTGGCGTAAAAAAAAAAAAGGATATATTACTATAACTATAAAAACAGAAAACAATTAATAAATTGCCAAAAGGGCATAATGTCAGATGACAACACAAGGTGTACAAGCTGACGCTGATTTTCAGCTGCAACCCACGAGTGCCATACGCTAGTATAATATATTCACTAATTTGTAATGAGTGAAGTTGGTAATTTTTATATTTTCCAATCTACCAAAAGTCGGTTAACGAAAAGCTGCCAGAAATTATCTTTAAAATCACGGCTTTTCATCCCTACTCAGTAAAGACATACATAATATATCGATACGTAATGGGTATTTATGAAATCCTGTAACACCATACTTTTGCTATAGTTATTATTATTCACATCAATATAAAACAATCTCGAAGATTGAAATTGTCAATGATCAAGAATTATAATTTCTAGTAGACATTACATAAGTCGAAATACGCACCAATCCGCTTAGCAGTTTAGTAGAATAACACGTACAAATACCAAAACACGCATGCATTACGCTAGGACGGCTGATGTTTTCGCATAAAGGCTTCTACATACCAGCGCGACTTGTCGCGCGACGCGACACGGCACAAAGGCCCCGCGTGTCGTGGGACGAGCGGTGCCTTTGTGTCGCGTCACGTCGCGCGACAAGTCGCCCCGGTATGTAGAAGCCTTTACTAATAAAAACAATGACTCGCATACGAATATCTTTATTGATGTAACTGTAGTCTTCTTGATGTCTGCGAAGAATATAAGTAATACTCCCTTATATCTTTCCACTTGTTCCTCTCACGCGCCTTCCTCATCCAGTCTGGTCCGCATTGCTGGGTGAAAATGTATCTCCATCTCATTCTGGGTCTCCCTTTCTTCCTCTTACTTTCAAGTGGTATCCATTCCGTAACCCTTTTTGCCCACCTAACACTTTCCAGTGGGTTATTGTACACTCGCCACGGAAAAAAGGATGTGTAAATTTGCCACAGTTCTATTTTTAACCGACTTCCAAAAAGGAGGAGGTTCACAATTCAGCTGTATGTTTTTTTTTTTTTTGTATGTTTGTTACGCGATTACTTCTTCAATTATGAACCGATTTTGAAAATTCTTTTTTTGTTTGAAAGGGTATTCTCCCGAGGTGGTCCCATTGCCACCAAATCAGAATCTGATGAGGGGATCTCATGGAAATCGAAGGAAACCTTCAAATGTTATATGCAAACCAATAGCGATATGGGTATTTTTTCTAGTAACTCGTGCATTTGCTCTCCGAAAGCACCATTTGGTGAAGTGGAACTGATGATGGATACCACAGATGGCCACCGGAACAATATAATAAAGAGTACCTATTTAACGGGTTGCGATTAAGCAATTTATGCTCGTCACTATGCATATGGTGAGTGGCAGTTCTCCTGGATCTTACCAGGAGAACTCAACAATCAACGTCCCGGTATCGGGAACGGCAATATTTTGTAAAAGGTGATATGCAGTTAACATTAGGCTATTGTAACTTAGATAAATTCAAAACTGACCCACTAAAAAGTGAAAAATAAAAAACTTTTTACAAAAAAATAATAACCGACTACCAAAAAAACTAGCAAAAAACTCAAATACAGATCCAAAGACACCGAATTCCGAAATTAAAGTTATTTTTCACTTTGTAGTGTTATTTTTGGTAGTCGGTTATTATTTTTTTGTAAAAAGTTTTTTATGAAGTAAATTCGTCACAGTATATTAATTTTGATTATTGTAAATTCGTCAAATTGTTTATTTCCGCACAGACAGCAGAAAAATCAAACACTACGGAGAATATAAACGTTATTTATTTATTTAAAAACCAATAACTTTGCTTGCTACCAGTATTTTATGCAAAAATGATGTGATCCTAAAATGAAGACTTGTGGTTGTGAATTTACACATAATTTTAATACAAGTGGCGAATACACTTTCAATGTATGGATTGAACAAAAATGTGACGAATTTACTTTGTGGCGAATGTCCAATAACCCTCTGAAACCTGTAGCAAGATGCGGTTTATGACCCTATACTTTGTCAGTAACAATTCGTATTTACCACCGATTACCTAGTACCGAGAGTCAGCTACATTTTGTGCCAAGGACTGTAGAGAAACGGAAGGAAAACGTTTATGTTTTACAAATATCATCACTTGCATGCTGCGTACATAGTTACGTTTTATATTTAATTAATTTTGTTTTCTTTTTATTTATTGTAGGTGTTGTTTTATTTATTTTTATTATACTAGTGGCATTTATGCGTATCCGTAGGTGAGTCCGTGGCATCACAGCGGGCCCTATCAGAATACCAGCGCTGCGGTATTTATTTTTTAAATATCGCGGCATTATGCTGAGATAGGGACCTTTTTGGCATCGCACAAGTTTTGGTTGTTTTTATTGTTTAAGTTAGTTTTAAATGCTATATTTGTATTTCTTGTGCGTGTCCCGAATAAAATATTTTTCTTTTTTTTCTTTCTTTCTTTTCTTTCTTAGCTAGAAAGCTGTTAATAATCTGAAATCCAAAAAAAAAAGATAACCCGTGGACAGACAAAGTTGTTTCCTACCAACTATCCTGGAAACCTGGGGGTCTAGTCCGAACATAAATCCGCAGTCCTAACTACGTCTGACTATGGCAGACAACGGCGATATAACAAAAAAACCGGTCAAGAGCGAGTCGGACTCGCACACCGAGGGTTCCGTACGTATATATGATGTTGATGATTTCCGAAAAACTGTGCTATTTAGAGATATCGTTTTATTTTTCCTGTAATCTTTACATACACTTCTATCACATAGAATAATTTCAGATTTTTATATATGCAAACTTCGGAGATAAGGGGGGGGGAACGGTATTTTTTTTACATTTTTCGTCAAAAGTCGGAAACTGCCAAAAAAAAAAGACAAAATGTTTGAGAATGTGCAAACAGCGGTCTTTCATATGATACCCCACATGCTCTAGTAGCCCCACTTCAAATTTTTAAGACCCCCTTTCAGTCCCTTTTGCAAGTAGATATTTTATTTCATTCTGCGTACATAGTTACGTTTTATATTTAATTAATTTTGTTTTCTTTTTATTTATTGTAGGTGTTGTTTTATTTATTTTTATTATACTAGTGGCATTTATGCGTATCCGTAGGTGAGTCCGTGGCATCACAGCGGGCCCTATCAGAATACCAGCGCTGCGGTATTTATTTTTTAAATATCGCGGCATTATGCTGAGATAGGGACCTTTTTGGCATCGCACAAGTTTTGGTTGTTTTTATTGTTTAAGTTAGTTTTAAATGCTATATTTGTATTTCTTGTGCGTGTCCCGAATAAAATATTTTTCTTTTTTTTCTTTCTTTCTTTTCTTTCTTAGCTAGAAAGCTGTTAATAATCTGAAATCCAAAAAAAAAAGATAACCCGTGGACAGACAAAGTTGTTTCCTACCAACTATCCTGGAAACCTGGGGGTCTAGTCCGAACATAAATCCGCAGTCCTAACTACGTCTGACTATGGCAGACAACGGCGATATAACAAAAAAACCGGTCAAGAGCGAGTCGGACTCGCACACCGAGGGTTCCGTACGTATATATGATGTTGATGATTTCCGAAAAACTGTGCTATTTAGAGATATCGTTTTATTTTTCCTGTAATCTTTACATACACTTCTATCACATAGAATAATTTCAGATTTTTATATATGCAAACTTCGGAGATAAGGGGGGGGGGAACGGTATTTTTTTTACATTTTTCGTCAAAAGTCGGAAACTGCCAAAAAAAAAAGACAAAATGTTTGAGAATGTGCAAACAGCGGTCTTTCATATGATACCCCACATGCCCTAGTAGCCCCACTTCAAATTTTTAAGACCCCCTTTCAGTCCCTTTTGCAAGTAGATATTTTATTTCATTCTTGTATGCAAAATAGTTGGGCAAACGTCATCTAAAACTATTCTAAATTTCAAGTTGATAGCATTAGTAGTTCTTGAGATATGAACTGGTGTGACAGACAGACAGTCTCACCATAAGGGTTCCTTTTTACCATTTTGGTACGGAACCCTAAAAACGGCCATGTAAGAAACGGCCGAACATTCGGCTGATACTTCGGAGTAGACACCCTGCACTCTAATTGCGTAACACGGTTTCAATCACAATCCGAGAGTTTTGAAGGATATTGCTAATCCATTCAATTCAATTCATTTATTCAATAACAATTTTTACATCGTGTCTGAATTTATATAACTAAATATATAACATGCATGCAATCAATATTTAAATCATTATAATTATCCAAATCACATTAAAATAAAAAATAAAATTAGTTATTCATTTCAAATCAATAAAATTATGTTACTTCGACTTTTGTATTAATTTGCTTCGTATGTTTGAACAATTCGTCTGCTCAACAACGTAACGCAATGAACGTGGGGAACTGTCAAAGTGAAACTCATTGCGATCAATTCTTATTATGTGTGTTACACAATTACTCCGCTGGAGTTATTATGGTTTTTAGGGTTCCGTACCTCAAAAGGAACCCTTATAGGATCACTTTGTTGTCCGTCTGTCTGTCAGTCTGTCAAGACCCTGTTTCGCAGGAACGTGTGGCGATACTAAGTTGAAATTTATATGAAATACGTAGGGCTACGGTCCCTTTGAGCTCTAAGAAAATCAAGCCTGTAAAATGCTGTAAGTCAACGAAAAAAAATAATGGTGATTTATGCGACATATTTTGATACTCGCAAATAAATCAAAACTTCCCATTGACCTAGAATCATGAAATTTGGAAAGAAGCAAGGTCTCACAGCACAAGTAAAACAAAGTCTGAAAATCGTTCATTTGTAGTTTTTTTTTTGCGATTACTAACTTTTATTTGCAGTTGGAAAATTTACCATGGCATGTATGGGAGAACATGTTTTTCAACTACAATGTTAAGTTTGTTTTTGGGATAAATTCATCCCAACTACGGAACCCTTCATTGTGCTTGGTCCGACACGCACTTGGCCGGATAACTACAATGAATAATTACATTTATATCTGTAATTTTATGGTGTACATAATAAAGATTAAGTATTCTATTCTATGAGAGCATTTCCACACAAACTTTACAAAGAGCATTAGTTGTTTGGTAATAAAGACATTCTGGATCACCTTCCACAAATATTTACATAGCGGTTAATCCAACATTGAAAATGTCGCTTTAGCAATACTTAAAATTCTAGGTTAGCAACTGTGATCCAATCGCCGAAATCTTCAAGTTTAGTGCATGTTGCGACATAAGTATCACATTCACAAGAGTTCGCCTGTTTGAAGTGACTTGTAATGTCTGTTTGTACTGTTTTTTTCGTGTATGGCATCTCATAGGTGGCCTTGAGAGGCCGTCACTACTTGACCGGACTTTCCTGTGAGCTTAAAGCCTCCAGCCAGGGCGCAAAAACATATTATAACTAAGCGACTGCGCACTAAGGGCACTCCCAAATTGGGGACGGGCTGGATTAAAGTTTAGATCATGATTATTATCAGGGGTTACTATTAATGCTACGGCGCACTCAGCCTCGGCGCGGGCGGCTGGCGATTCGACGTGCAAGGGACGGGGGGGACATTTTAGTTGAAAAGTTCGCGTGGACCTCGGCGGCGAGGACGTAATGAACTGTACTGGTGGCCCTATTGCTTTCCTGGAGGAGAGTAATGGGGTCATCTGGGTCTGAGAGAGTATGCCTTGGTCGGCGAGTCTGACTAATAGTGGAAGGCCTATAACTAGCGGCCTGCACAAGCAGAGGGTTGCGATGACTATTCGAGGATGTTTGTACTAGGGAAATGGGGAAATGGAATGACTTATGTAGATAAGTATACAATAATTATGTTGTAGGTACCCTCAATGTTGCGGAATCACTATTGATTTTCTCTCGTATCGGCAGTCGGCAAGAACTTCATAAATATAGCTATCAGTGCAACTTGATTGAGCTCGATCGATTCAGTGTGAAACTATTCGACAGGGTTTCGTGTCGAAACTGTACAGTTTTAGGGTTCCGTAGTAAACAAGGAACCCTTATAGTTTCCCCATGTCCGTCCTTCTGTCTGTCTGTCCGTCCGTCCGTCTGTCCCCGGCTTAGCTCGGAGACGCTTAGTCCTAGAAAGCTGTAATTTGGCATGGGTACATATTAATCACGCCGAGAAAGTCGTAAAATAAAACCATGAAAAACATTTTTTCTCATCTAATACATGATGTGGGGTATCGTTGGATAGGCCGTTTAAAAATATTGTGTGTCTGTGAAAATCAGTTTTCAATTCTGAGATCCGTTTGCGTAATATAAGCTTTATAGTGCTATTTTTTGTTAGAGTCAATTGTCCCCCCCCCTTGCCGTGCCAGCTAAATGGTTGGTTTTGATTATGTGAAAAAAATCATGGCAGTAGTATATATAACAAAATTAAAAGGAAAACTATCACAGCTAAGTAGGGTTTACAAGTTAACGAGTAATAGTCGACCAACTTAAATTTTCAGTTGAAGAATTGGCCGTAACATAATCGATTTATGGGAGAGCATGTTTTTCAACTACAACGTTAAGTTTGTTTTTGGGATAAATTCAACCTAACTACGGAACCCTTCATTGTGCGTGATTCGACACAAACTTGGCCGGTTTTTTTGATTACTTGATTTGCCTTGCCGGACAGCAAATAGCTGTCAGAGAAATAGCGGTCGTCTATTTGATTTAAACATTTTTTACATTGTATTGTATAGCTTCAAGTTTTATATGCGAACAGACAGCTGTGCTGCTGGGGAGTTTGTTGCGCCACTTCTTCTTCCCAGCTAAAGCACTAGGAAGTGGTGAAGGGTGGGGCGTTTTTTTTTTTTTAAACTCATGTAATTTTTGACGTTCGAAAAGTTCTGATTCTCAGGCTAGTTTGAATAAATGACTTTTGATTGTGATTTTAAAACTTTCGGTTTTTGGATTTGTGAATAGCGTTTTTCCATAACATTGATTGATGTTCGATTCGGCACGGAAGCGCATCGAATGGTTAAGATTGTGACTATGCTGTCTAGATTTAACAATTAATACTTCGCCACTCGTGCTTAATGCTTTTTTAAGCACTACCTAATCATTTAATCAATCACTATGGTAAAATCAAACGTTACATTACGGATCCATACATTAATTTAAAGGCCAGCTGGGTAGACTTCGCCATTTCGTTTTCTTACCGCGCCGTTGAAAATCGGAAACGCTTCTTTTATAATTTTGCTTTCAAGATTGACGTAAGAGTGGCTTAGAATAAAAACAAATCAATATTACCTACTTTCTTTTATCACTTACACGGCGGTTACAACATCGTTTCCCCTCAGTAACTGGGACGTGAATGCCAAAAGAAAATGAAACCACAGTTCTGTCTTACGGATGGTGCTACGTTTATTTTATGCCTCATTTTCTTTATAACTTTTTGTCTTGCAGTTAGCTCGCTTATAGACCGCGTTCACTGGTTTCCTTATTTGCTACGGGCCCAGCATAGCCATTTACAACCATTCGACAAGCTTCCGAATCGAAAAGGACACATTTGCAGTTTGCCTTAGACTAGGCAAATCTGTTAACTAGAAATGTGTCATTTTCGACCGCGTATAGCCGTCGGAAGAATAGTAGTCGGCAATTTGGTTAAACTGTAAAAAAAAAATCGGTTTCGGATTGATGAACAGTGTTTAAGGGAATCCTTCAATTAGATTGAGTGATGTTTGATTCGGGACGGAAGCGTATCGAATGGTTGTGAATAGCTATGCAGAAGGTACTAAATGGTTAGTGTTATTAGTATCCGTTAGTGCCTGAAAACGTAGGATTTCTTTGCTCTAAATGTAGACCCTAAATTCAGTACTTATGATGGTTTTTTAATGACATTCACAATCTAAGCTAAGATGGAATACGGCCATGTTCGTTGTCACGAACAGACTCAATCAAACCTATTGAATTATTATCAAAAAACTTGCTTTGAACAATCTTTTTTTTTAAACGATTCGACATAGTAAGTAACCACGGAAACGTAACTCGTAATAGGTATAAAACAGTTCAGCATTGACATTGTTGCCGCGCGGCGCGCCGCTTATGCAAGAGTAGCAAAATTGCTATGGGCCCCGCGCAAAAAGGGGCCTGCTTATCCAAAACCGCTCATCTACGCCGGAGCGTAATTTGTTGAGTGAAACTGTTCTACAAATAGTCGCTCGTATAAATGTATAGAATTTGAATCGGGTCTAGCTTGCTACATATGCGTCACACGTCACAGACGGCACTAATCTCCGATTTTGTTGAAATTTCGCGAGGGGATTGTACCCAAATTGTTCTATTTAGTACCTCTGTTGAAAATAATTGTACCTCTTGGGTTTTGCTAAAAATAAAAAAACAAGAAGGACCGTCTGTGGCGTATACGCCACGGACGGCCCATTTTCTTCGGTAGAAGTTTGAGATGCACAATATACATCAAAGAATTGTACCTAAATAAAAACCTACGAATTATAAATATTAACACGATAGCGCGCACCAAACGGCCGCAATATTACATTGAAAATGGTGAAAAATTAACCTAAAAACGCAGCACCCAGAAAAAAGGTCTTTTGATGTGATTATTTCATCCTAAAGAATTGTACCCATTTCACACCTCACAAAAAAGTAATTATGTTACAGAAACATGCAATGCTTTAGGAGAAAACAGCAAATCAAAATCTAACTCACCATTAGCAACACAGACCTAGCCATCTTTGTAATACCTAGATGTGACAATCAAATTCGATGTACTGAAATAACTTGTTTGTTGTGGTGGTATTATTTTAAAAGCAATAAGTTTACACAACTGTTAACAGGATGTAAGGGTAAATTGTATTGATTTATTAATAACAAGCAATATATTATTTGGTTAACTAAATTATTTATCACAACAAATTAATTTTTCGTTCCGTCACTTTCCATCTCCATCACTCCTATGGTTAATATAGTTATTCTGGCCCACAGAGCACGGAATTGTTGCGCGCCGGTACGACTGGAGAGGAGACGGCATCGGCAGTATAATAATATTCTTACCGCGCTGTAACATCAGACCAGCTCCATAGTACCTACCATATAGATGTATCTATGCATTACATTGGCACCAAAGATAAATAGATTAGGTGTGCCAGATTTCAGCTCAAACGGATAGCAAGTGCTTGAAAACTGTCTTATAAAATAACAGGAGGGCCGAAGCAAGTAGAAGCTTCTAATAATAATTAAAAAAAAAACCGGCCAAGTACGTGTCGGACCACGCACAATGTAGGGTTCCGTAGTTAGGATAAATTTATCCAAACAAACATAACGTTGTAGTTGGAAAACATGATCCCCATACATTCCAACTGTAAATGTAAGTTTGTACGCACAATATTGAGTGATTTACCATGTTTTTTTAAGACCACAGACTTTTTATGAGATACGGGCCTTTTGGCCTCGTACAGGACTTTGTTTTTATTTTCTTTTTGTTTACTTTGTTTTATTTTTGGTTTTGTTCTTTTTTTGGTTTCTATGAGTGTGTTTTATTTAATTTGTGATCTGTGCGAGTCCCAATAAATGTTTTTTCTTTATTTCTTTCTTATAGGTTTTTCTGTATTTTTATCATAATTTTAGGCTCAGTAGTTTCGAAGATAATGGTCATTTTTCATCTATTTTCTTAAATAATTTCAAAAGTACTATTTTAAAATTATAAAGAAAATATACATAAAATTCTTAAAACAAGCCCTTTCATTTGATATGTCACACGGTACAGTCGGCAAAACTTTTTTTTTCTTTTTCTAATTTGCCCCCCAAAAGTCCCAAAAGCCCTCCATATTAAAAATTAATTTATTTACGTAACACGTCCGTGTTTGGGTCACAGAAGTTCATGTGTGTACCCCATTTCAACTTAATCGGTCCAGTAGATTCGGAGAAAATCAGCTGTGACAGACGGACAGACAAACACACGAGTGATCCTATAAGGGTTCCTTTTTTTTTTCGAGGTACGGAACCCTAAAAACTAAGCTAAAATTGCTTGATCGAAGCGAAACTGTATAAGATATTCTTTAGAAGTATTGGTCTTTTTTCACAGCACAGCTAATTTTATAATTTCTTCCTTTTAAGGCAGTACTGATACAAAAGGCAGTGTGAAACTACACTAAATTGATCTAAGTGATAATTTTATTTATCTGCTGTCATCACGTAAGTCAAGCGACCCAAAGTAACCAGATTTTGCATTGACTGCTCTTAAAAGTTTTATGGCCGCTACATAGATTGTGGCAATCGCGTGCTATTATACTTTTTATAATAATTATAGCGA
Source organism: Tiliacea aurago (assembly GCA_948098905.1). Lineage (NCBI taxonomy): Eukaryota > Metazoa > Arthropoda > Insecta > Lepidoptera > Noctuidae > Tiliacea > Tiliacea aurago. Next base: position 2,347,786 of record OX402581.1, on the reverse strand, counting down.
AATTCAAATTTATATATATATAAATTTGAATTTCGCGGGCTCCCTTAGCGCATCCCTCTGGTGAATCCGCAGCTGTAGCCCGCGAAATTCAAATTTTATTACGTTTTTTGCAATTTGCATGTCTGTATCAGGTTTTATCTTGATCAAAATACGATTCGCGACTAGAACAGATATGTATTTACAGAATTATTATCGTTCAAATCATATACATCTCTCTCAGTTAGATTTGTTCCCCAATGATATGATTTCATGAAAAAGTGATTCAATGGAACAAATCTAACTTAATAACTTAACTTGAATGAAGTCGGACAGGGTTGTGTTTTTACTTTTTTTTTTACAGTTATTTTAATATTGCAGCTGAATTTGGTATTCTCTGGAATAAGTATAATAATTATATTATGGTGATGTTGCTATGGGTTATAACTTAATAAGTGAGTAATAAAATATTTACAACATATAAAAACGTAACCGACTTAAAATTATAATATATAAGATATACGCTAACAGACTTAACATAATAGACTTAACATTATATGTACATGTATAAAAAAAAAAGGAAGGGGACAGAATCATAGGGCATCATAAAATTCGTCCGCATCGCTGTCAGGAAAGGTGCCCAGAAGGCTGGCAGCATTGCCACGTTGTATGGCGATGCTGATTCTTTGTCTGAAAAATAGACCAGCCCTCTGGTCACGTGAATAGTCGACCAACCGATTGGCGATATATAAGTTATTTAAGTAATAAGTTAGGTAAGTTTCAGATAGCTTCGAATGCGGCACCTGACTGTTTTCTGGATGGGAACCGGACAATGTCAGATACCATCTGGAAAGAACTTGAACCAGACTGAACCCTGATATGAATCGCGGAAAATGGAGATCATGGCCCATATTGGTGCGGAATAGAAACCGGACTGATCCGGCTACCAAACGGAAGGTGTCAGATCTTGAACCAGATGGTGCCTGATATGGGGGCGGATAAAACATAGCGCTTTGAAATTAATAAGAAGTCTGTAATAGCGTGCGATTGCCACAATCAATGTTGCGGCCTATAACTTTTAAGAGCAGTCAATGCAAAATCTGATTGCTTTGGGTCGCTACGTGATAACAGCAGATAAATTAAATTATCACTTGAGATCAATTTAGTGTAGTATCACACTGCCTTTCGTATCAGTACTGCCTTGAAAGGAAGAAATTATAAAAGTAGCCGTGCTATGGAAAACGGCCAATACTTATAAAGAATATTTTATACAGTTTCCCTTCGATCAAGAAAGTTCAGCTTAGTTATTTAAACTATTATTAGAAGCTTCTACTTGCTTCGGCCCTCCTGTTATTTTATAAGACAGTTTTCAAGCACTTGCTATCCGTTTGAGCTGAAATCTGGTACACCTAACCTATTTATCTTCGGTGACAATGTAATACATAGATACATCTATATGGTAGGTACTATGGAGCTGGTCTGATGATGCAGCGCGGTAAGAATATTATTAGTACTGCCGATGCCGTCTTCAGTCGTACCGGCGGCGGCGCGCAGCAATTCCGTGCTCTATGGGCCAGAATAACCATAGTAGCCTTAAGAGTGATGGAGATGATTTAATTGAAATAAATGCTTTGAGTTTGAGTTTGATGGAAGGTGACGGAACGAAAAAATAATTTGTTGTGTGTTGTGTTAACAAAGTAATATATTCCTTGTTACTAATAAGTCAATCCAGTTTGCCCTTATCCTGATAACAGTTGTGTAAACTTATACCGCCATAGTACAAAACAAGATTTATATTTTGACATGACTTAAACCATGGAGCCAGTTTTTGTAATAAGAACGTAACAGTGATTGAAATACCGTTCTTTACACAAAACTGAAAACTAAGTTCGGTACTAAGTTGTCAGTTTTGTGTTTAGGAACTTTACCATAGTCGGAATAAAGTTCGAAATTCAATAATAGCTCCATGTTTTAAACCTGGGTCTGAAGATAAACCTTGTTTTGTAATAAGGGGGATTGCGTTTAAAATAATACCACCACAACAAACAAGATAGTTCAGTACATCGAATTTGATTGTCACATCTAGGTATTACAAAGATGGCTAGGTCTGTGTTGGTGATGGTGAGTTTGATTTTGATTTGCTGTTTTCTCCTAAAGTATTGCATGTTTCTGTAACATAATTACGTTTTTGTGAGGTGTGAAATGGGTACAATTCTTTAGGATGAAATAATCACACCAAAAGACCTTTTTTCTGGGTGCTGCGTTTTTAGGTTAATTTTTCACCATTTTCAATTTAATATTGCGGCCGTTTGGTGCTAATATTTAGAATTTGTAGGTTTTTATTTAGGTACAATTCTTTGATGTATATTGTGCATCTCAAACTTCTACCGAAGAAAATGGGCCGTCCGTGGCGTATACGCCACAGACGGTCCTTCTTGTTTTTCATTTTTTAGCAAAACCCAAGAGGTACAATTATTTTCAATAGAGGTACTAAATAGAACAATTTGGGTACAATCCCCTCGCGAAATTTCAACAAAATCGGAGATTAGTGCCGTCTGTGGCGTGTGACGCCTACATATTAGTAATCTGTGATCGGGTCTACAAAGTCTGACGTGTGCTTTGAGTAGACGTGTGGGGAGCACCCCTATTTGACACTCAGTGTGGATGCGTAGCAGAACTGAAACACAGAACACTATTACTCCTTGAACTGAAATCTCAGACTGAAATGGCTTGATTCAAAATGTTGAAGTTGTTTATTTATTTGTAAGACTTAGTCTACATTATTTTTATTATAATTTAGTAATCATACAGTTTATACCAAAAATGTATTTTCCTTTAAGTACCTACCCTATTTTTTTTTCAAGGGCCCGTCGATACACTGCTTGCACAGAGCATGCTTCGAGATAGTTTTGTCTATTATTGTTCTAATTTGCATGACTCTCGAAATTCGCATGACTTGACTAGACGAAAAATTGGTTTCGTATTCGAAATTATGAAATTGTTGTCAGTTGTTATTAAGTAACTAGTTATCGTGACGAGTTGACGACCTGAAATTATACATAAAAACTAGCAAATTTTTGATCTTATGAAATGAAGGCAATCTGGGGGATTTCGTCTAATAGCGAAAATATATACACAGCCATAGAAATATTTCTTATATCTATGTACACAGCTCAGAAGAACGCTCTGGACTATTGGAGTAAAGGGAATGTGAAATTGTAACTTTGTCACTGTCTTCCTGTGTAGAAACGGACTGCCCAAATGTAAGCAACGAGAATTTGTATTTATGCAACCTTGAGAGAAAACTTTGATTGCGAGATGCAGGGCGGTATTGTACCGTGTGGTGCCGGACGTAAAGAATAGCACCATCCCATTTTTTCTCGTGCGTGTCGTAAAAGGCGACTAAGGGATATACCTACTAGAGAATGGGCAGCAGCATTCTCTATGCATTTTAACACCATACTGCGATCACCGATCATAAAATAATAATAAAAACATATTAAAAATTAAAAATGGGTAAAATACTTACAGTATAAATCTGATGATGATTGTACGATATGTAAATTTTATTGAAATTAAAGGGTTTGGGTGACCACCCCTTTTTTGCAATACATGCAGAAATTAGGGTCTATTTGGCGCGGTTGTTACATTGTTCCGCACTACGCTGGGGGTGCCGAGTTCGATCCTCGGATTGGACGAATAATTTTTGTGATTTGTAAATTATTTGAACTGAATAGCTACTTCATACTTACCTTAACATACTTACACAGAGCATAAACTGAATGTTTTCATAAAAGTAGAATAGTCGATTTGTTTCCCTAGTCTTAGTGGCTTTCCAATAAAAAGGAATTCTTTACTTGTTTGTGGGTTTAAAAACCCCGAGAGAATATTGATCGTTATATTATACTTACAAACATTTTTTGTTTTCATGTTGTTGCACAAATTAATTTGTTGAAATCATCAATGGCCGGTCAACTGGGGTTATTGATCATCACCTTCAGGTACCCTAAAATTACCTTAGTTGAGTTTAGGTGTCATTTTAGATTGGTAAACGAAATACCGAAATTATTTTAGACAGCCAAACCAAAACGTTAATAATAATCAAATACTAGAATAAATTAAAAAAAATAGAAATAATAAGACATCAAATAGCTGCGGCGGGCTAATTGTACGCAATCTATGTAGGTATTTGATTATTACGTAAGTACCACACACACTGTCAGTAGGAATCGGTTTCATTTTGACAGTTCACACACATGAAGAATAGTACATTTTGATACAAGTGGAGAATGTTTGTTATTGCATTCGAGGCGGAATTACACCCGAGCCGTAGGCGAGGTTGTTTTTGAGCCGAGAATTGCAATAACAAATGTCCACGTGTATCAAACGACGTTTTTCAATACACTTTTGAAGAAATAAAATAAAATAACGAAAAATATTTTTGTCATGAATTATTAGGAAATAGGAAACTATGATTTAATTTTCCGCGCTTTGCTTTCGCCAGGTTGAAGGAGAAGCAAAGGTATAAAGCCGATAAACAGCCATTAGGCTGTTTATCGGCTTAAAAAAAAATATAAAATTTTAATATTTTTGAGTTTAGAACACAAATAAATGTTAATTTGTTCATAAACGTTTTTTATTGTAATTATCATGGTATTTTAACTATAAACATTATTTAAATATTCCAAAAATATTAACGCCGTAAAGAAGTACGCATCTTTGCCGAGATTTAAAAAAAAAAATCGTCTCCGTATAGAGAGTACCGTCTCTGGCGCGAGACGGTGTGAATAGAGGCATTGAACCAATTTGGACTAAGTATAGGTATAAGTTATCTGTGGCAATATTTATTCCCGCACACGTGTTGGAAAATAAAAAATCGCACGCGTGTGAAATACATTGCATTGTGAACCTAATCGTAGTGCGATATGAAACAGTTTTCCAGGAAGTGTATTGAAAATGGATTTGCAATACCTAAGTATATCTACTTCAAAATCATTCAAACTGTGTTATATTATGGTGCTGATGAAAAGGATAATTAGAAAAAAAAAATAAAACAACATACTTAGCTCAAAACATTTAAATGTCAAAGTGGTGTTTTTATAAATCGTGTTTCCTGTGACCCTATCATCATTACGAAACATTTCAAACTATCATCATTTTCGGTAATCTTCGTCGGCGCCCGCGCAACTTCGTCTAACAGTTTTAGATGAGATGGCTCGGTTGCGGTCTAAGGCACTCTAAGGTCGATATTTGTGAGGCAAACGTACAAAATTGGTTTGTTGTATTTCAAACAGTCATCTACTCCGGCAGTTTCTTGGAAATCACAACATTCAAAATTCCGTCTTGGTTTTATACTGAAAAAATGGCTAAAATAAACTGACCCTTCAGGGAATAGGCACTGGCGTAATTTTATGTAACTACATACTTACTAAGTTTCGTTTAAGTATCTATAATATTTATTATAGTTCCAATTCTTAAACAGTTATTTTCTGAAGTCTCAAAATCAATGATAATTACGTAATCTATCTTGGTAAGTGGATTACGAAACAATATTTATTTTAAAAATCAGTAGAGCAGCTACTACAACAAAGTTACCTTTACAATTCTACATCGTTTATCATGCTATTCCACATAACATGTAAAATACTCTTACAATGTACTGCGGTAATAAATATTGCATACTTAAAACATTTTACTTATTACTATAAAATAATAAATAACTCAACAAACGACAATAATCAATTGAAAGTAAGACATCAATGAAGGCGGACGAGACTTGTGACGTCACACCTGAGGTTGCGTACTCGCAGCCGATTGGCGCCAAGGTCGATGACTTTCATACACCCGGGAGAAATAGGCAGATCACTGATCTTGAACTGTGGAATAGTTGATACTTTTACTGATTTTTTGTTATCTATGGGTGGAGGCTCATGCGCAGCAGGTCATAAATTAATCCGCATTATGGGAAATCTATACTCCGTTGGTTTAGGTAGTTAAATAAAGGTAAACAAAAAAAAACATGTGACGAGAGACTGTCTGTCGAGTAACCGAGTAAAATAAACGTTACTACGTTTAGTCGGTTACTTGACAGCTCTCTGTCACTTCAGTTGTCATGCTACGTCAACGTTCTATTCTATTTTTCTCTAGGGCAATGGTGCCGATGGAAAACGTGTGGAAAAAAGAAATAAATAAATAAAAGGAAACTATAAACCTAAATCCAATTGATAGGTAGTTGATTACTAATTTAGTAGTTAATTGAATTTAATGTGAAACTTGTTGACGGGTATTAGTATACTGAAACAAACAGATACTTACAAAATATTATAGTATATGAAGCATACATAATAATTCACTCATTCCGTTCAAGTGAACGAACATACCTATGTCAAAAGTCAGTCTTCATTCGCAATCTGCCAGTGTAACACCTACTTAAAGTCTCTATCTATGGTAACACCTCTATCTATTTCTAATTTCTATTAATGTATCTTGTGCATATTTCTATTTAAATACAGTCCACTTTAAAGTTTTTATTTATGTGGTTTTAATACCAGTGTCCGCCACAAAATGTTCACAAGCCACACAAAAATTATCATAACTTGATGTCATTGACGCGGATATATAAAACATCAAAGCGTCAAAGAGCTTTGGGGAAGATTATGCTAGTAGGGATGGAAAGTTAGTTGGGACAGGGATCTTCAATTTCCGGGGATTGCGGAAGGAATAACAGATCCCAAGATTCCCGGTGCAAGTGTGGGAGGGGAACACTGGGGTGGTTTTTACTCAGTAAGAGTCTGACAGACCCCTACGCCCGCCCCAGGGCGGAGGACATCCATGAGGATTTTCCACCCCGTGAAATAAAGGGATCTTCAATTTAGAGAGATGACTATACAACCTGTTTTTTTATATCCCATAACTCTAGGGTTATATTCTGTAGGTAAAAGTAATACTAAAACTCCTAGAATAGGTGGTCCAAAAATGCATCGTTTCGGAGATATCATCAATCATAATTAAATTAGGTCAAAAATTGTCACCAGTATGACGAATCTTTACTTTTGCGAGGTTGCCAAACTTCGCAGTAGTGTAGTAAAATAAATAGTAAAATAAAATATGTAGGTATGTTGGTATAGGGGCTTCCCGGCGGCAGCTAGTGAAGGGACGAAAGAAAATGCGACGTTGTCATATTTCACGTAAGGGTGTTTTACATTAATAATCGTGACTTTGCCGATTTATTTTGTATGAAAAATGAAAACAAAAAAATAACGAAGGATTGGAACATAACTCATATGCCAGTTGATTCTTTGATATGGCCTCAATCATACCCTAGAGTTATGGGATATAAAAAAAAACACGTTGTATAAGTCATGGGCTGGGTTATTTTTGGATCAGTTAAAAAAGATGTGCTCCAAAGTACCTTCATCCAACCCACATTCACAGAGCGATGTGTCTCTGACCCGGATTTTTTGAAGGAATACCGGGGAACAACAATGGCCTATACGGAGACGGCAAAGGATAGATATAACTTGTTTTGATATTTTTTAAATGGGTCAAACCAAGGTTTGGGTGTAACATTAGGCTGTATTGCGTGATAAATTCCCCCACTTTCCCCTACGCTCGGGGTCCGATTCTTTAAACAAGCAGGTGATGTCCTCAATATTCCGCAATGTCTTCCCTTGAATTTATTTTGAACAAAAGCTAAAACTTCACAAATGACAATATTGCAATCAGAATATTTTAATCTTTTCTATGCGTTATCCATCGTCGTAGCAGAGGTCAACAACGGCACTATGGCACGCAATTTCTTTAACACCGTGTATATAAGCCCTCTTTAAAGGGTCGCGCGTCTAGAGCAGCCGATTAGAATAGTAAAAAAAACGATAGTTAGAAATACTGAGCGCGTCAGATTTAGGTATGATGGGTTAATTGAAGGCTTCTACAGACCGGCACGACTCGCGACGCGACATAAAGGCACCGCTCGTCGCGTGACACGCGGGGCCTTGTGTCGCGTCGCATGTCGCGCCGGTCTGTAGAAGCCTTAAACCTACATGCTGAAAAGTGTGCATTTCAATAATCTGACAATTTGAGCGTGACGTAAGGGAGTGTGAGGGTCACCAAAGTGCAAAACAAAATCGTCACCTCGACGTTCTCGAACGCAATCGAATTTATTTTTATTTTGTAGGAAATCATTCAAGGATAACGGGAAAAATATAATTTGCCGGTTTAGTAAAGTTTAGAGCGTTCAGTTGCAGTGAAGCGTGTATACGCTTCTGAGTGGGGAAGATGTAGTCGTATCACCAGCTATTCTAGGCGCTACTCCAAATTCAGGTACCTACCTATGAACTTTTTAATAAGTACTTTAATAACACGCTTTTCATGAAATAAATTAAATATTGTTAAGTATTAGATTAGAATTTAGAATATAACGATTTCTTGATACAGATGTGCAAGCTGTTGAATATACATATTATGTATTATAATTGTTTTAAAGTTTCTTTTTTATTTTCCGTATACCTATTTTATTTGTCACATTCAGTGATTATGTTTAAAAAAAAACATGAAAAAAAATTCGTCATATTATGGGTCAGTAGTGCTGACATCAAGCTGAACCGTGTGTATCAGACGCGCTCGAATGTTTCAAAATAGCGACTTTTTGCATTTTCAAATTGCCGCCACGAGCTGTCGTCACGTCCGAATCGTCAGTCTTTTGAATGGGAGCTTCTTTTGGGTTCATACAACATCCCATCTGAAAATCAGACGTGCTCGAATAATTATTTCTTTTACCCATTTTTATGGTTCCGTGGTCGACAACAAAGACCCAAAGTCTGTCTGTCTGTCGGTCCGCGGCTTAGCTCCTTAGCACTTGAAATCTGTAATTTGGCATGGGTTAATATTAATCAAGCCGACACAGTGTTAAAATCCCTAGAGGCCAGAAGGAGCTCTTAACGGATTACAAAAGCAAGAGAAAGGAGAATGAGAGATATAAGTGACCATTAAGTGTATGAAAGATGACGCCGGTAAGGTTCCGTCTAAAGATGACGAAATAAAAGAAAGATGGAAGGTTTATTTTGAAAAGCTGATGAACGAAGAGAATAAATGGAATGGTGTGCTCAAAGAGGTACAAGTAAATATGGGTTTAGTGAGGGAAATTAGCATGGATGAAGTAAGAAACGCAGTTCGAAGTACGAAAAATGGAAAGGCCATGGGCCCAATGATATACCAATACAAGTATGGAAGGGTTTAAATGAAGATGGATGTATGTAGCTGACTTTATTCTTCAATAAGCTAATCCCACAAGAATGGTGGAATAGTTCGCTAGTGCCATCTTCTGGAATAAAGGTTATGTACAGGACTGCAACAATTATCGAGGGATAAAGCTCATGTCACAGTATGATAATATGGGAGAAAGTAATAGAGAAAAGATAGCGAAAGGAGATAAAGATTACCCCGAACCAGTTCGGGTTTATGCCAGGTCGAGGAACAATGGACGCCACTTTTGCACTCCGCCAATTGTGCGAGAAGTACAGACGTGAACACAAGAACTCGCACATGGTGTTCATTGATCTGGAGAAAGCGTATGATAGGGTACTTCGGGATGTGTTGTGGTGGGCCTTGAAGGAGAAAGGTTTGCCCGGGAAGTATATAGAGTTAAGTCGTGCTATGTACAGTCAATCTTGTACCTACGTCCGGTCGGCTGCTGGCAATACCGATGAATTCAGTGTGGGCTGTAGGCTTGCACCAAGGGTCGGCTTTAAGTCCTTACCTCTTCCTGTTGATTATGGACGCTCTGACGGCGGACGTACAGGAAGAGGCACCCCCTGGTGCATGCTGTTTGCCGATGACATTGTTCTTGACGGTGAAGATGGAGCAGAGATCAAGATCAGATTGGAGAAATTGCAACAGAAACTGGAGAATGTTGGCTTGAAAATCAGCAGAACCAAAACTGAATACATGTTCTGCGATTTCGGCGGTCTCTCCAGTTTTGGGGCCATAGAGCTTGATGGCGTGCTTCTCCCGGTCTGTCCGGACTTTCGGTATCTCGGTTCACTCGTACAAAGCGATGGCGAAATAGATCGGACGGTTAAGCACAGAATTAACACTGGATGGAAGAAATGGCGGCAGGTCACGGAGACAATCTGCGACTCCCGATTTTCCCTTAAACTTAAGGGTAAGATATATAAAACAATGGTTAGACCTGCTGACTTGTATGGATCAGAATGTTGGGCCACAAAAGGGATGAATGAAAGGCGAATGCATGTAGCTGAGATGAGAATGCTAAGAGGAATGTGTGGTGTGACACGAATGGATAGAATAAGAAATGAGTACATAAGAGGAAGTCTGAAAGTGGCGCCGGTGACTGAAAAGTTGTGCGGAAAGCGGTTGTCATGGTATGGGCATGTGATGCGGAGGAATGAGGAAAATGTCGTGAGGGAAGTTTTGAGTATGGATGTCGATGGCTATAAGAGTAGGGGAAGACCGAAGAAACGATGGATGGACTGTGTGGAAGATGATATGGGTAGAAAGGGAGCGACTACCGAGATGACGACTAATAGAGAAGTGTGGAAGAAAGGGACATGTTGCGCCGACCGCAAATAAATTAGGATAAGGGCAGGAGAATGATGATGAGACTTAAGGGTCAGTGTTGCTCTGGGAGGGGTATATTTTGTTTAGTGATGAAGCGGACCACTGCCATCAAGCGGTAATTTCTGTTAAGCGCGATTACGCGTAGTTCCACGTTTCCCAACAGATGGCATTAAAAAGTCAATTTGGCAAAATTATGTATAGTGACAGTATTGGATTAAGCGTGCGATATATATATTATGTATACCTACCACTGCTGTGATTATTTCTTTCTTTTTTTTAGGGTTCCGTACCTCAAAAGGAAAAAAGGAACCCTTATAGGATCACTCGTGTGTCTGTCTGTCTGTCCGTCCGTCTATCACAGCTGATTTGCTCCGAATCTACTGGACCGATTAAGTTGAAATTTGGTATACATTATGAACTCCTGTGACCCAAACACGGACGTGTTACGTAAATAAATTCATTTTGATTAAGGAGGTCACTTTTGGGTGGCAAATTAGAAAATTAAAAATAAAAGTTTTTCTGAATTTACCGTGTGGCATATCAAATGAAAAGAATTTTATATATACTTTTTTATAATTTTAAAATACATACTTTTGAAAATATTTAAGAAAATAAATAAAAAATGACCATTCCCCCCCTTATCTCCGAAACTACTGAGCCTAAAATTATGATAAAAATACAGAAAATAGTTCTTTACTTATAGATTACAGGAAAACCTATAATAAGTCTGTGATCTTAAAACAACATGGTAAATCACTCGAAATTGTGCGTACAAACTTACATTTGCAGTTGGAATGTATGGGGATCATGTTTTTCAACTACAATGTTAAGTTTGTTCTTGGGAGAAGTTCATTCCAACTACGGAACCCTTCATTGTGCGTGGTCCGAAACGCACTTGGCCGGTTTTTATTCTTTATTTAAATGATTTAGTTTGGATAACTTGGTGACAATAGCTTCAAGCCTAAGTGGTTTATCGTTGAAAAACGTGATAGTATTTTCATTATTTTTTTCACGGTCGGGTTTAACCCCCAATCTAGTGGCACCCGCTGCGGACGCCCGGTAGCTACGCTACAGTGTTTACCGGTTGGTGGATGGTTTCTTTAGCGTCTTGTCGTAGACCCACAGTTTATGAAATCCCATCAACATCGACTGATAGAAGAGCATTTAGATTTGACATAGAACTTACGTAACGTGCGTGATGGCACTGGTCTCAAAAGGTCAAGCATCAAATAAATGAATTGTGTCTGATTGTGATTATAAGCGCAAGCGCTAAATTCAACAGCGCTTTATTGCAAGTGTTATATTTTTTATAAGTATGAGAGAGAAAGATATGGTAATGGGTGAAAATCATTTAAAATGACCATTGTGACAAAAATGAAACAAAAATGGAAATGTAACAAAAATGAAACGCGTAACAAAAAATAACATAAATGAAATATTAGGGCTCGGTTACAATACACATTATTATCTGACTGTTATTTATTTTATTGATTTATCATATGGTGTTTCGCAATAAAACACTGTAAGGGCTAACAAATGACATTGTACATAACAAACAGAAAGACATACGGACCCATATTATATACACCGAAAATTCACTCACATATTTTATACAACATTAAAATCACGCGCTATTAATAACATTTTATCAGCAATGTGATTGCGTCTTTATTTCACTTTTGTTATTTCATTTTTGTAACGTAATTAAATCATAACAAAAATGAAAAACTGCTGTACTTTGAAAGTAATTTCAAATACGTTAAGCCAAACAGAAATCGCAATGAGTTACAACCACCTAGCATTTCAATAAATGTCAACAATAAAGTACCTAATTGCTTAATTTAATAATATAAGTGTTCACTTACCTGCGTTGTTAGAAACAAAACAAAACAGATAATTTATAATTGGAATTTTTCTCGCCGACAAAAAAACACACGTCATTCACTATTTTCACTCGAGGACAAAATGGCCGACTCATATTAGATTCTGGCATGTGATTGGCTCGTTATAGTTTGAGTGTTGCCATTTTACAAATTCTATATATTACCAAATTGGGCGTTACAAAAATGAATAACAAAAATGATCAAAATAATGGACATTATTTTGAACCCAAATATAAATATTTTAAGTAATTAATAAAAAATATTTTTAACCGTAATCAAGGGCCATCAACAACGATTTGGCAAAAAGTTCATGAATAAGTAAATAGTAGCTAATAAATTTATTCAGATGATTTTTGTAACGTAGCCCGTGAAGAGGACAAATTATTTTGTATGGAGATTATCCGACTTTGATGAGAACAAAGCAATATAAAGAATTTATTATGCTCAACAGATATAGATGTGTGTGTTATATAGTTAGATAATATACATCAGAGTACTAATAGGTAGTTTTTACATAGTAAAAATAACTGTATCATAAAATATCGGGTGTGGACAAATTTTGCAATCAAAATGGTCATTTTAAATGATTTTAACCCTAATACGACTCTAAGTAAATGGGGATAAGGACACGAGAATGATGAATGACTGGAGTTCCTAAGATCCTACTACCTCGGAAAGTAGAAAGTTCAAGATTTTAGTTTATATAAAAAAAGGTTGTTATATACAAATTGGTGTTAAATGTCTCCACTAATGCGACTCAGGCTTCTTTTCTGTAAGAGGGCCTTAAATGCCCCAATCCATCACGTGGGCTCCAGTGCGGTTCAGTGAAGACTTTATTATTTACAATCTTCCCTTCTGTTTTAGTGATAACTGGCGGAACAGACGGCATCGGCAAGCAATATGCGCTGGAGCTGGCGCGGCGCGGGATCAACATCGTCATCATCAGCCGCAACCCTGACAAACTGAAAGCTGTGGCCACTGAGATTGGTTAGTATTCAAAACTTTTGCTTTATATTTGGTTAATGATATTAGCCGACAATCAAGCAGAGTCTGGCCCACTTGGCAGTATGCACAGGTCTATGTAGATTTGTATGTACACTGTACACTCATGTTATATGATAAGGTACAAGGAAGATGGTCGTTGTGTACTTAACTATAATGGTTTTAGAAATGCAAATATTGTTCGTCCACTTCTTTCGAATCTCGTTTAAATAATGTTTATTATTAGGTAATAATGTCCATACGGAAAGCTTGCGGTCAGTCAATATTGTCGTTTGCGTAGAATTTATTATGATGAGTACTAGCAGAAGTAAGTCAACGTGTGGACAAAATTAAATAATGGGTGATATTCTTGGAAGTGTTTTGAATTTATAAAGCATTTGTCATTTGCTTAGTAGGTAAGTATTTATCATAGGTTGTGTGAAATTCTCCAAAGTCTATGTTTCCAGCGATATTTCCTTAATATTTTATTTCCAGTATGTTGAGTTTCATTTTTGGTTAGTTGGAAGCCGATCCTAATATAGGTGGCTGGGAAAAGGATAGACAGATGATGATGTTGTATTGCCATTCTGGTGTATTCATTGACATCATAGGTCCTCTCAGCGCCGTTTTAAATTCAAATGTAATGAACTAATTGTATTTTAAATATAAATTATTGCATCTAAAATTCGCAAAAGGCACCAACAAACAGTAACCATGCCGTAGTTGATGAATAAAGAATATACGAATATAAGAATCAGCGCGCATGTTACATCATGTTGATGGTTCTAGCCACGAAGATGTATTGTTATGTTACAATCGGCATTGTTGACCCAATGCGTTCTGGCCCGGGGATCTTTGTTTGGGATCATTGCGACACTCATCTTGATGATTCGTTTTAATTTTCTCCTTTTGTGGAGCTATTTTCATCATTCTTCCGTATTCCAGTTAAGAGATAATCGTTTATCGTAGTAATTTTGTCTGCTTTAGGCGTTGGCCGAAGGCATTACACAATACAATTATCGTTAATATTCAAATTTTAGTGCGCTAATAGACAAAACATGCCTATTTAGAGGTGTTCCCTTTGAAAGTGTTTGATGCAACACAAATGCCTAGCAGTTGTTATAGCACACATTATGGTTTGTCTTCGGGCATCTCCTTTGTGTCACTGGCACGACTGTATTTTAGACCTTGTTGGCCCAAAACTTCGTCACTGTCACAGTGTTGTCGGTGGCAGCACAGAAGTCACTATGAATGCATGTTTTGGGACACAGAGGGCAGGATAGGAGGACCATAGTTTGCGACATAGTTTCGATCTATATCGAGGCTTGTCTGAATACGGATTACATCGACTTTTTGATGTCAAAAATCTATTGGTGCGCCTTGGGGGTATGACCGACTCGTATGCCGTGACGGCCAACAGCATGACGCTATCTTATCATTCCTCCTCTCCACAGTAAAAATAACCATAAATTTCGATGTTTCATATCTGTCGGGCATCCTGTGACGGGAAATTTTTATTTAAGAAGGAACTTTGCCTATAAACTTTTAAATGGTATGATTTATGTTTGGTGGCTCAGGATAATAAGCAGTAAGTGGAACATTTGAGAAATTGCCGTAAGCGTTGATACCAATGCGATTGTTATATTTCCAGAGAAGGCGCACAGTGTGAAGACCAAGGTTGTGGTGGCCGACTTCAGTAAGGGCGCTGAGGTGTACCCGCACATAGAAGAAGAGCTTAAGGATATACCAGTCGGAATATTAGGTGAGTAGAACAGCTAAGAGCATTTTTTTTTAAGTGGAATCTTCTTTAGTCGTGTTGAGCACTTTTTGGGTGAACAAAAGTCATGGAACTCGCGTCATTGTCACCGAACGCTTTCCATGAGCTATAAGTATACTGTTTTCACTTCTATCGGCAGTCCCCAAAGACTGCCCCGTTTTTTTTTAACGGTGACCCTGTTCTGTTTCTCTGATATTTATCCAGTAAAGCTAACAAGTTCCATGTTATAAGTAGCGTACATAGAGGCATCGTCCTGATACAATTTCTACTGAGATCCAAATGAAATAATCCAACAACACTTCTCACGGCATGGAGGTCGAATGCAAGCAGGACCCTACGCTCAGCAGTTGCACTTTCTACTAGTACAGTCGAGTTCATTAATATATTAGCCCTTTCAGGCTTCAAAAATATATGACCGTCAAAAAAAATCATAATATTGTGACAACTATAAGCATCATTAAATTGTGGTCAAGATTTCGATTCATTAATATGTGACTGGTTTTTCTCAGTAACATGTATACAGCCAAAAGCACATTATTATATGAACAACATTAAGATCATATTATCTGAACATTGTAGGATTCACAATTAAGTAAATGTAATTCAAATTCAAAAAAAAAAATTCAAATTAATACAATAAAAAAAAATCAATCAATTCAATTTCAATTTTATTCAAATTTATAGTACTGGAAGCTAGTACTCGGAGCTAGTACTGGAAGATAGTACTGGAATATAGTACTGGAATATAGTACTGGAAGATAGCACTGGAAGATAGCACTGGAAGATAGTACTGGAAGAAAGCACTGGATTATAGTACTGGAAGTTAGTACTGGAAGCTAGTACTGGGAGCAAGTACTGGAAGCTAGTACTGGGAGCTAGTACTGGAAGATAGCACTGGAAGATAGTACTGGAAGATAGTACTGGAAGCTAGTACTGGGAGCAAGTACTGGAAGCTAGTACTGGAAGATAGCACTGGAAGATAGTACTGGAAGATAGCACTGGAATATAGTACTGGAAGTTAGTACTGGAAGCTAGTACTGGAAGCAAGTACTGGAAGCTAGTACTGGAAGATAGTACTGGAAGATAGTACTGGAAGCTAGTACTGGGAGCAAGTACTAGAAGCTAGTACTGAAAGATAGTATTGGGAGGTAGTACTGGAAGGTAGCACTGGAAGGTAGCACTGGAAGGTAGCACTGGAAGATAGAACAATACACTTACTGTATTAGTACAGTAGTAGTAGTAGTACAGTACTTCCAGCACTATCTTCCAGTTCTATCTTCCAGGTCCAGTACTAGCTCCCAATACTATCTTCCAGTACTATCTTCCAGTACTAACTTCCAGTACTATATTCCAGTGCTATCTTCCAGTACTATCTTCCAGTGCTATCTTCCAGTGCTATCTTCCAGTACTATCTTCCAGTACTAGCTCCCAATACTATCTTCCAGCACTATCTTCCAGTTATAACTTCCAGTACTATATTCCAGTGCTATCTTCCAGTACTATCTTCCAGTGCTATCTTCCAGTTCTATCTTCCAGCACTATCTTCCAGTTCTATCTTCCAGTGCTACCTTCCAGTGCTACCTTCCAGTACTAGCTCCCAATACTATCTTCCAGTACTATCTTCCAGTACTAACTTCCAGTACTATATTCCAGTGCTATCTTCCAGTACTATCTTCCAGTACTAGCTCCCAATACTATCTTCCAGCACTATCTTCCAGTTCTAACTTCCAGTACTATATTCCAGTACTAGCTCCCAATACTATCTTTCAGCACTATCTTCCAGTTATAACTTCCAGTACTATATTCCAGTGCTATCTTCCAGTATACATGTTACTGAGAAAAACCAGTCACATATTAATGAATCGAAATCTTGACCACAATTTAATGATGCTTATAGTTGTCACAATATTATGATTTTTTTTGACGGTCATATATTTTTGAAGCCTGAAAGGGCTAATATATTAATGAACTCGACTGTACCTAGCTAATAATAATTTATTTATTTCAAAAAGTCAAATACAATTCGTCTATCTCAATCGAACATAATAAAAACAGCTAGATACAAAAACGCCATTAAATAAAGTACAACGCTATGCAGTTTTGAGACAGAGAGCACGTCTGTGTCTGTGCTAGTATAAACTGTGTTACAGACACAGGCGCCTTCCTCTTACAGTTCGTTGACAATATGCTGCACTTTTTAGCAGGTTTGGTAAACATAAAACTTAGTTTAACTATTATGTACATAACACTTATTAAAATTTATGTAAACAAGGAATGGGTGTGTGTGGTGTGGGTGTATGAGTGGGTGTGTGTGGTGTGGGTGTATGAGTGGGTGTGGGTGTGTGTAGTGTGGGTGTGTGTGTGTATTTCGTTGTGTGTTTCGTATTATAAGTCAGTATTAAATATAGAGAGCAATTTAAATCTGTTTTTAGATGCGTTAGCAATATTTTTTTGCAAAGAGTTGTTCAATCTCGTCGTACGTTAGGTTTTGGAGAAAACTAAGAACTACAGTTTTACATTGAAATTTAGGTAAAGGATAATACATTGCAGGTTTCGTTTATAATGTTATAAAGGTGGCTGCTAAGACACTGGTAGCTACGCCTCGCCAAAGCAGCATGGTGGTGACAGGTGGGCACAGGATCTTTACGTCGTTTATTTTGTTCTAGTACCTTGGGTCATAGGTCAGAGATGAGTGTACACGTAAATTTATGTTAAGTGCACAGAGCTGTCGGACAGTGAGTACAGATATGTCTGTGTTAAGCAGTCAAGTTTGTAAGGCAGA
Organism: Tiliacea aurago; assembly: GCA_948098905.1. Taxonomy (NCBI): domain Eukaryota; kingdom Metazoa; phylum Arthropoda; class Insecta; order Lepidoptera; family Noctuidae; genus Tiliacea; species Tiliacea aurago. The sequence goes on along the minus strand of OX402581.1, from coordinate 2,329,809 downwards.
TAGGGTTTGTGAAGCATGAGTTTCAAGACTGCCCTTTGTGCCCTCTCAAGACGAAGTAAATACGTTTTTAGTGTACCACCCCAGACAGATATGCAGTATGTAAGAAGTGACTGTGCTAGGGCAAAATATATAGTTTTTAACAGTCGGTCGGCAACAACTCTTCTTAGTTTTTTCATAGGAAACATTAGCTTACGAACACGAGTAACTGTCACGCTGATAATTATGCTTTTGCCAACTCAATGTGTTATCGATGTGTACCCCCAAGTATTTAACACAAGAGCTTCTATGTATAGTAGGGCAACTGCAAGGGGTCAGTGTAGGGTGACAACTATGGGCTTTAACGTCTGGCATATCAGGCTGCGTAGCAGAGTTCGCTGAGAAAGGGACATAGTGGGTTTTAGAGATATTTAGCGTAAGTAAATTCAATGAAAGCCAATCCTTCACTATGCCAAGAGCATTTTCAGCTGTGTGGTGAGCAGATTCCCATGTTTCTCCACTTATGATAAGCGCAGTGTCGTCTGTATATACGAGTATCCTGCAGTTTGCGATTGACAGCTGACACAATCTGTTTACAAATAGGAGAAAACCGGCACGCTGCCCTGTGGTACGCCAAAGGTTAGATTCACATCGTCGCTGATGTAGTTGTCTATCTTAACTCGTTGGTTACGGTTTGTAAGATAGTCACGGAAGAGGTTTAAAGTGATATCTCTTATATCTAAGCTTTCTAAACCACGCAAAAGAATGGGAGTAGAGACTATGTCGAAAGCTTTGGCTAAATCAAGGCCTACAGTTTTAGTCCTAGAATCAAGATTCTTAACAATTTGGCTTGTCAGTTCAAGAACAGCATCCTCTGTTGATATGCCTCTCCTAAAACCGTATTGGTTTGGCGTAATTATGTTGTTGCATTCAAGATAGCTAAGCAATCTTTTATTCAGAATCTTCTCCATAATTTTAGATAGTGTGGTGAGTACAGATATAGGCCTATAGTTCTCGACACGGTCACCATCTCCACCCTTAAATACCGGTGTGACTAATGCCTTCTTAAAAGTGTCGGAGAAAGTACCTTTTAAGATACATAAATTACAAATATGCGTTATTGCTGGAACAAGTACATGTCTGGCAGACTTAATTACTGAGGCTGTATTCCATCGTGACCTACTGCACAATTATTTTTTAATTCTATAATTATATTTTCTATTTCTGGGAAATTCGTATCAAGTAATAAGAATGAGTTACCTTGAGGATTTATTAAGCTGTCAAATTCAAAGTTTGGACGAATTACACGCTGACCCTGCGCAACCTGCCTAGCAAGATCCGTTCCAACGTTTGCAAAATACTTATTTATAGCTTTGACAGAGGAGTTTGGATCGCTGCACATATTAAGGAGTTCTCCTGCCCTACTTATGGGTGAGGTATTCTTGTAGCTGATAGTTTTTATGCTGTCCCAAGTTGCTTTAGGGTTACCATTGGCCTTCAGGAGTCCTTTTTGATCAAAATTGCATTTAATAGTTTTCAGTATATTGTAGCTATATAAGTTACATTACATTTATTACGAAACAAGCATTATCAAACATATACAACCTGTTTTTTTTTTGATATCCCATAACTCTAGGGTTATATTCTGTAGGTAAAAATAATATTAAAACTCCTAGAATAGGTGGTCCAAAAATGCATCGTTTCGGAGATATCATCAATCCTAATTAAATTAGGTCAAAAATTGTCACCAGTATGACGAATCTTTACTCTTGCGAGGTTGCCAAACTTCGCAGTAGTGTAGTAAAATAAATAGTAAAATATGTAGGTATGTTGGTATGGGGGCTTCCCGGCGGCAGCTAGTGAAGGGAAAGCTACCTTGTCGACGTTGTCATATTTCACGTAAGGGTGTTTTACATTAATAATCGTGACTTTGCCGAATTATTTTGTATGAAAAATGAAAAAAAAAAATAACGAAGGATTGGAACATAACTCATATTATGCCAGTTGATTCTTTGATATGGCCTCAATCATACCCTAGAGTTATGGGATATAAAAAAAAACACGTTGTATAAACGTACGTCTTTCTCCCACGGGCAGAAACTACAGAACTCCAACCCTGCCTCCATATTATACTCCTTTTGTGTCGTTTACGTTCATACATCAGCCGGTCTATTCGGTAAAAATCTCGCCTTGGAAACTCAGATGGAGTGAGCTTGAAGGGAGCTATGCTAGGGAGTACGCTGTAGATGCGCACGCGTCACGTTATACACGCACGCCGTTTGCGACTACTACGCACCTGACCTTTCTGAAGAACACTCATAAGATTATTAAAACATATTCATATTTAAATTCCAGTCAATAATGTGGGTACCCAGTACGACTACCCGATGCCTCTGTGCGAGACCTCTCCCTCCAAGTCGTGGGAGCTCATCAACGTGAACGTGGGCGCCGTGACCGCCATGAGCCGACTGGTGCTGCCCGCTATGGTGCAGCGCGGCCGTGGGGCTGTGGTCAACGTGTCTTCAGGGTCGGAGCTGCAGCCACTGCCGCTGATGACGGTCTACGCTGCTACTAAGGTATGTTGTTATAGGTTTTAAGGGTGTGTACTCCCTAAAGATTTGCTAAATCTTGGAGACCCAAAGTCACTGTAATTCTATTGGAAAACGTGAAGAGGTCTTCTGGTTATTTATGCCCCCAGGACCTTTACAATGCATGATCTCTACTTAAGATCTTTAAGACCTTTATTTTTTTCTGTAGAAGTTTGCATTAAGCCTTTGTAGCGGCATCAACATCGCCACATGCGAACTACGCGTCACACTGACGTCACGCAAAATCCTGCATCGCGCAAGCAGAGTTTACCGCGCAACTAGCATATATACAACGTCCCGACATCAACTGTCCGGCTGTTGCCCGACGCCAGACACAACACCCGTCTGGTCGGAGGATCTTCCCTTTTCTATAGAGGATGAGTTAACTTTACACCCTGTTTCTCATGCCTCTAACCCTTCATTATACTTTATTACCATTGGATTACAATAACTGTAATTTTATATATATAATTAAGTATATGGAAGGACTTAGTGGAGGTCTATGCCCCAGCAATGAGACAGTATGGGTTAAGAAAAAAAGTGAAGTGAAAAAGAGTACAATACCTACCTACTTATTCTATCCATAGATCTCGTGATACAATAAACCTGTGTTTCCAATAGTAGTAGTTATGATAGTAAATAATTGAATGGGCTTGTGTGTATGTATTATTTCTTTAACAAATATTCTATCTTTTCCCAGGCGTACGTCCGCAGCTTCACCTTCGCCGTTCGCGAAGAGTATGCCTCCAAAGGCATCTACATCCAACACCTGGCACCGCTGTTTGTGTCCACCAAGATCAACGCGTTCTCCCAGCGCCTGATGGAGGGCAACCTGCTGGTGCCGGACGCGGCCACGTACGCACGACACGCGGTGTCCACGCTTGGCAGGCAGCACAGCACCACTGGCTACTGGTTGCATGGGATACAGGTAGATATCTTTATAGTGCAGTAGTGTAGTGTACATAAGATGGAGAAGATCAAATATACGATGGATGGACTGTGTGTAGAATGATATGGCTAGAAAAGGATGACGAGACACATAAGAGATGACGACTAATAAAGACGTATGAAAGAAAAATACATGTTGCGCTGAACCCAATGATATTATATTGATGATAATGATGATTTGATAAAAACATCAAGAAATAAAGAGACAGCTAGTGTTGTCAATTGCGTGTGAATGTACACAAACATTATTCTAGCCACCAATCACCGCATGTTGGCATCACAGACTAACAAATACGTCCCAATTAGGACGTTTTCGAGTCTTCACGATTGCGCGCTCACAACATATCTGTTTAATATAATATCATTGGCTGAACCTAAATAAATACATGTTGCGCCGAACCTAAATAAATTGGGATAACGGCAAGAGACTGACGATGAGTTGATATATCTGGTGTGAGCTCTCAAAAAGAGTATATGAGTAAAGTAGTCAGACTATAAGACTACGTGTGGGGTGGTTTCAATTCATCATTATCATCATTTCAGCCGAAAGACGTCCACTGCTGGACATAGGCCTCTCCTAAGGGGGGAAGGGGGGTTGCCATAATCGCCACGCTTGGTAGGCGGGTTGGTGATCGCAGTATGGTATAAAATGCATAGATAACGCTGCTGCGGCCCATTCTCTAGTAAGTCCCCTAGTCGCCTTTTACGACACCCACGGGAAGAAATAGGATGGTGCTATTCTTTACGTTTCGATTGTTCGATTGTTCCATTGAAAATTGAAATAAAGGAACTGCTGCAGCGGTTTCTGATTTCCAACGGGAGAATCACTTGACATTTTATCAATAGGTACGCGCAAAAACAGTAAAAACTATCACATTGTCTTAGTGAATACAGATATATGACTGCTGCCAGAGATGTTTGGCAAAAGAAGTCATGCAAAAGAAACCCCAATTTCATTGCCATAGAACCACCCAAGAACTCCACGACCTCATTCCACCGGCCCCCTTCTATCATCGGACATCTAGACGCACTGCAGGTTACCATCCCTTCCTTGTTGCTATTCCACCAATTCGCACTAAGCGTTTCTAAATGACTTTTATAATGCGCACAGCACAAGAGTCAAAGTCAAAGATTTATTTGCAAACTAAGTGTACATTTTGTTGTTATTTTATAATATGCTTACAACTTAGCGGCCTCTTCCAGGCATCGCAAATTTGAGGGTTATTAACATAAAAAAATTAAAATAACTAGGTATGCTATTGTCACGATTTTACATTAATAATTTCAATAATTTACTCAATCAAATCTACTATACTACTTAAATCTACTATACTACTTACTTATACTTTCTACAGACTTATATACTTTTTACTGGGAACTCTCTACCTGCGTCTGTGTTTCCGAACGCATGTATGCATGTGTACTCTAACTTTGAAGAGATTAGGGTCGTAACCCTTAATCTCTTCAAAGTTAGAGTGAACCGGCTTCTTCTGGGTAAGCTCACTCCATCGTCTCTGTCACCTCTGCCCTAGACTAAGCCAAACCCATCCTAAAAAAGCTGGAGTACTATGGTAAGAATATTTTTTTTTCTGCTTTTAGTACTTCTTCATCAAAGTGGCTCCAGTATGGATCAGGACCAAACTCGGCATGCAGATCAACGAACAGTTCCGACAGGAGTACCTCCAGAACGCTAAGATAAAGACTAACTGAGTATCCTACGACCAGCACCCCAATTGCACAACTTACTTCCAATTACACTCCGAGGGTTTTGAAAGAAATTCCTAATCCATTGCTTAATAGGCTCGAAAGATTCGTCTGCTCAACAACATAAATGACACAATGAACACGGCTGAACTGTTAAAATGAAAGGCGGTTTCATCAATTGCATGTGTGTTATGCAATTACTTACAAAACACTTCATCATTCCAAAATCTGGTGGCGAGTGTAATTTGAAAGAACCAGTGAATATAATTTGTAGTTATTGCAGAAATAAATGTAATATTTTGTTGTAGATGAGTTTTAATTGTGATATTATTATGTGTATTTTTTTATAAATGTAAATATAAATAAATAAATGTACTTAATTAGTTTGTTTAATTTTGTAAATCTGCTTTTTACGGGTGTCGTCGACATGAAAACGAGATGAAAACGAAGGGGTTTATTTAATATTGTTAATATCCTGAAAATCTAGTAAAGGTGAATTCAAATTCACCCAGAGATTTAAATCGTAATTCACCAATCTATACAAATTCAATTTAAAATACTGTTCGTTGGTAAGCGCATCACTACACAACGACTGGACCGAGTTGGTTAAATTTTTGTTTTAAAATTTTCGTAATAGTCTGATTATTCATAACAGGTTTTTAAGGAAAGAAACATTTTAAATGTTGCCGGGAAAATTGGGCAATTAAAAAAAAATATATCTTGCCCTGGGCATGTAAATGTTGTCTGCATAGGTTATGGACGAGCCCGCCAATGCGAAAAATATTAAACAGAACAAGTCGGTTGTGAACGCGAGCGTAGACAGAGAATAATTACTATTCCTACCTTGTATAATCTATGATTCCAACTTGTCAGCAATCTTGGCTTACAGATACAGAGGAATGACTTCAAAGAGGTCAGCGATGTATAGACAAAAATCAATCAATCTGCCTAGTTTTATTCCAATCATGTTGGAGTCGGCTTCCAGTCTAACCGGATGAAGCTGCATACCAGTATTACGTAGTACATAGAGCGACTGCCTATCTGACCAACAACAACATTATAACTCAGTTATATACAGGTGCTCGGTAATTCGACCTATTCCTTGAAAGGGGTTATACTTGAGGTAATTTCCAATAAATTAAGCCCGTCAACTAGGGTCGAAAATGTATGGTTTCCGAGTAACGGAGGTTTTTGGATTATTGATCAAATTTTCAGACTGGTCACCAAAAACAAATAATTTAAAAATAACTACTTCCCTCTCACCACTTATTTGTTATTTTTCTGACCGATGATAAATGACTGCTCTATTGTGAAAAAAGCCATGCCCTAAATTCCCATAATTTCAGAAATAAAAGGTCTTGAGTGCCTTTATTTTATATTTTTTTAAATTTAATCGTATTTTACTTGAAAATATACATTTGGCATACAAATCTCGGAAATAAATTGCCTGTTTCATAACCTTTCTAAAAAGGTACAAATGTCATCAACACATGTACGAGTTTAAATAAAAAAAAATGCAGACATAATTTTATTAGAACATTAATTTTGTTTATTTACCTATCAGTATCAATCATCAAAAACAGAGTAAAATTATTACAGATCTAGTTCAAATTGCCTGCCTCGATTTCGTATGCTAGCACGCAGCCTCTGGCGTACTTCCGTCGCTGTCACACGCGTCGAATTGTGTTTTTGATGTGATGGGCGGCTGTTAATATTCTTTCTCTCAGCTCTTCACGGGATGCCACTGGAGTGGAGTAAACCAAGGGTGTCATGTGACCCCAAATGTAGAATTCGCAAAGCGTTAAATCAGGACTCCTCGCTGGCCAGGGCATCAAATAAGTGTCGAGAGAGAAGTAGTTATTTTTAAATTATTTGTTTTTGGTGACCAGTCTGATTTGAACAATAATCTAAAAACCTCCATTACACGGAAACCATTAATTTTCGACCCCCAGTTGGCGGGCTTAATTTGTTGGAAATGACCTCTAGTCCCCTTTCAAGGAATATGTCGAATTACCGAGCATCCTGTATAAATGTACTCTGTGTCAGTTACTGGGTACAGTCCTACCAACTTATCTGTGAACTGAAAGAGGACGGCACCGTCGATTCAGTGTTGCTAATTTCAACGAAATTTCAACATGACGGCCGTAGTTCCAATTTTCGCCATTTCACAGATAAGTTGGTAAGAGTGTAAGACTGGTTGTCAGACTTTCGGGCTTCTTCTTCGTGACAAAGAAGCATGAAAAAGAAAAACATCGGAGATACCATGACTCTGAAACTGTATAGTGATTTGATTTGTCATTTTGACAAATTCTAGAACCGAACAGGAAAATGATAAAATGAGATCTGTGAGTGGAATCTAATTATTTGATTAGAATCATAGTGGAATTTATTTAGTGTTGACTGAGAACGTTGTATTCCATGTCCGAGAATCCGACTACAGAAGTGAAGTCCGACTACGCGGACATGGTCCCACTTTAAAACAAAAAATCGATGAGAACAAAATAATTATGTACAGGAAAGAAGGCCTGATATTATATAGAATAATATATGATCATCATGCTTGCAGCATAGTTGCCTTCCAAGCAGTTGATCCGGGTTCGTTTCCCGGCCATCGCACACTTTCCTGCCAGGGTTACGAGTCTGTCCGAAAGGGATATCGTGGCTCTGGCACACAGGCATTTGAAGGAACACGGTGGGTTTTAGTCAGTAAAAGTCTGACACTCCCTCCCGCTCCGCCCAGAGCGGGAGAAGTTATTTGATGATATCCCACCCAAAAAAAAAAATGTTTGCTCATTGAATTTTTTGTGCATTTCTGCCAATAGATATAATTGGCTTCACCGTTCGGGTAGTATTTAAATGAAGTCACAATTAAATAGCCAGGTCTAAAACCAGTAGCAAAGCTAAGAAACGGGTCCATATACCTTTTGTTTAACAATGATTAGGACAGCCGGGCTAGCAGCCGAAACGCAAGTCACAGCAGCCACTTCAGCCGCATGTGCCCCAGCCAGCCCCGGGAGCTCGAGTTCGGGGTCTTCATACGACAGACTGAGGTATTTCAGTTCATTCCAGTAAAAAAAGATAAAGATGTGTTTATTTGCTTAAACATTGTGTAGGTACACATACAAGAATAAAAATGCATGCAGGATAACAATAAATAAGATAAAGGTTCAGACATGTTTGCCACGTACTATGGCGTGCAAATATTATGATTGGTAATAATTAATTTCAATACAATAATTTAACGTCAAACAATAATGAATTATTAAAATATAAAAAAAAAATCAAAATATATAAATAATAATGCTTAAACAATAATGCATAAAATCTATGACAAAAAAACGATTCTGCAAGAAATTCATTAATAGTTTACTATGCTTTGTTAGTTAGAAATGTCTTAAGCAGTTCTTCTAGGTTAAATCACGAATTGAAGCTTGGCATCCAAAGTTATGCCTAAGAACACTGTATGTTCGGGTTTAAACTCTTCACCCATAGAAGTAATAGGCTTAGAACCGCAGTACTCGTATGCAAAGTGAAGCCATTTCATGTTAGCCTTTAAAGGCTACCTAGGACTTTCGGCACATCAGTAATCAAGACCAAGTATTACAGTAAAGAGAACCTGAACTCTGAACCACGAATACACAGAGCTGCGACATGGGGCTTCATCACCAAATGCCAATATAGAAGTCTCTGGCAGCTCTCTTGTTGACTTAAGTCACAACGAAAATCGTAAAAAATCAAAAAGCGAAAATTGTCACGATTTAAATTCTTTGTAATAGCGACACACAATTTTCTAAAGGACGCCACAATGAAAAAACAAATGATAGTCTCGCAAATTAAAAATTAACATGTTCCCAGAGAATTCCATTTTCCAATTCCCCAAATGCTTTTTAATTTTTTTTATTGTAAGTGGCCAATTCCAGAAACTTTCAGTATGCCCCACGTATATCCTATATGAGGTAAGGCAAGTCATTTAGGTAGTATTTGAGGTAAGGCAAATAAAAAACAAAAATCGGCTATGAATTGAGTCCTGGTCAAAAGATCAACTCTCTGAATCCTATCACTTAATTAGGAAGTAAGAAGATCAAGAGAGGCATTTCGGATTCCGTAGAGGTGCAGTTTCCTGATTAATGTTTCATGAAGAACGCAATCGAATGCCTTGGACAAATCGCGAAAGATCCCAAAGCATTGCATTTATCCTCCCATGCATTATAAATATGTCCTAAAAGTTCAACACAGTTGACATCAGTAGTCGAACGATCCCTTGTAAAACCGAACTGTTAAATACGCAGTAATGTATGTTTTATAAAAAATCTTTGCATTTGTTCTAAAATAATAAAAAAAAAAAACTAAAGTTATGTAGGACTGAAATAGGTCTATAATTAGTAGGGTTTAACGTGTGAAAGGTTTTAATTACATATTTACAGGAGACATATAGGAAATGAAATTCAGAATCACAAACTGGAACGTTTTCCAGTAAAGACTCTGCAGCAGTGGGTGATGAGTTTAGAGATTTAGTAGTTCGATACGGGAATTTCTGCAAATAAATTTTCAAAGGCCGCGGCAACTTGAGAATCTAATTTAATTATATTGTCATCAAAAAAAAAAAAAAAAATCACTACTTCGGTTGCATGACCTTCCTGTTTCATTATTAATGATATTCCATGTCATTTTAAATTACTACTATTTTTAAGTATTGAATTCAAGTAACGTGACTTGGCCATACAACAATTTTTTTTAAAGAATTTAGAATAATTCTTAACAGATTAAATTCAGCAGTGTTTATACTAGTCCGTTCATCATACAACTCATAAAGTCGTTTTCTATTTTTATGGTGGCCCAGTCACATTTGGTAACATTGTTGCAACATGCAACATGGCATAGCCCATAGGCAACATGCTAGTAGTACCTACTGATGACATTTAAATATTCATCTATCATTAGTCATTGTTCGTCGTGATTAAAATCATATTATGATTTACGTGTACTGTGGTACGATATATTTTTTATTTTTGAGTGATAGTAAAAAAGACAAATGGATTCTCGCAAATATGTTAATTGTCCAGATCCAGATAAAGGCTTCTACAGACCGGCGCGACTCGCGACGCGACACAAAGGCCCTCGCGCGATGAGCGGTGCCTTAACTTATTTTTGTTGGCCCTGAGATTTATGGAAGTTATGCAAGATGCCAACTTAAAAAATCATGAATAAAACCGAAGAGAACGATTTAAAGAGGTAGTGAAACACTTTTTAGGAAGCAGAAAAAGCCCATATTATAAAAATATAATTAATAATATGCAGCAATGGAATTTCCATACATTGAGTTGCAACATGAGTCTAACGTTTTCTGCATTATCATATTGACTTCTTTCCTGAGAAACTTGGTGAAGAACAAGGCGAGCGCTTCCACTAATATCTTGATTAAGGTAAAGTAATTAAGCTATGTTAAATAATAATAATAAGGATAAGGTGAGGCGCAATCATGATGGCAGACTAGTGCTGGAAGTTGAAAAGAGATGAACCGGATCAAAAGCACACGAGAAAGATTCACCAGGAGTTTTGAAGGAAGTAGAAAAAGATACCATCAGTCTTTTTTGATCTACTTAGTCTCTTAACCATTATTTTTTAATAATACTGTTGGTTTTTTAAGTAAAAAAATAATTTTAAATTCATTAATTTTTGTTGTTTTATAAAAATTGTTAAAATATTCTAAAATATGTGTCATTTGTAAAAATAAATCTCGATGTGCTAAAAAAAACATAACTGTATTTTAATAATAAAATACGATTTTTTTTTTTTAATTTCCCAGGCCTGTGTAATTATATTGTTGCCACGCTTTTAGACAGTCTATCCGCCATGGTGGACCCGCCACGGCGCCACGGAGTGGTTCCGCAGTCTGCCTGATGACCATCTGTGGAACTGGTACATCTGCGTGTGTGTGTTCCTGGGTGTCGTGTGCACTATCGCACTGGTCGAAGGCATCTACGTCAACATCGTCGACGCTGTCTACAACATCTCTTACGCCATCCATATTTTCGCGATTGGATACTTTGCTATTACCGAAATGGAGCACACTCGTATCACATATGGGATTGTCCGTTAGTATAATTTTAGTCCGTAACTTGTTGTTGTCACTTTGCTAGGTTTTTGTTACAATATCCCGCACGCAGCTTCACTTTCTTAACATTACCTACCGACGTCAGTAAGGGTGAGTAATGTTAATTTGTTATCGCCTTAGCCTAGAATGATGGCTTTCATAAAATTTTATACCTGCATATGCATACATACCAGCGGGGTAATTGTGAAACACTATCAGCAGCAATGGGTTTTATTTTGACAGTTCAACAACATTCATTGCGTTATTTACGTTGTTGAGCAGACAAATTTTTCGATCATATGAAGCAATGGATTAGCAATATACATCAAAATTATTCAGATTGGGATTGATAGTGTGTAACGCAATTAGAGAGCTGTTCCGGATCGCGTCCTTGCTCCTTCAAAGGAGCAAATAATTTTAATGGCCTGGTTGCTGAGACGATTTAGCCAGGAGCAAGTCGTTGTGGTGAAGCTTGAGGAGGCCAAAGTCCAACAGTTAACGTCTTTCGGCATAATGATGAGGTTATATTAGCTGGCCTCGAAATATTCACTTAGTAAGATAAAAAAAAACCCAAAGCCAAAGTCAAGCTGTCGACGACAACCTATGTTCGCGCCGCCGCGCGCTGTCATCTAAAACTGTCGCCAGAGCTGAGTCCCCTGTGCGTCATACGATAAGGATGCTTAACGCCATCCTGACCACCAATCCTGAATGTGATCCGTTTGCTGATGAATGGAGTAGAATTATGCGTGTATCTCTGTCTGATGTTTTGGGAGAGCAAGTACTCTAGGGTGTCCTCTATTACATACATAAACTCACGCCTTCTTCCCATGGGGGTAGGCAGAAACTATACAACGCCACCTGCTACCCTCCTCTCCTCCTCTCTGCTCCTTCCCTCCTCTGTTATACGTTAGTATTTGAAATATTTTTGTTTACTATACCTGTTTCAATCTCTAATTAATGTTATTTGGTGTTACCGTTTTAATTAACAATAAACAATCAATAACGTTGCACCTTATTGTCCGTGTTTCCAGTTGGGATCCTCGTGGACATCGCCACATTCGCTCACTACGCTGAGAGTATGCACCCTAATTTTAAGCTCGGCGTCTACTACGTGCGGTTCCATCGACCTTTTAGATATCTTTGTAAGTTCCGTTGGTTTTTCAGTAAGTAAAGTAAATTCTGTAGTGTACCCACGCCATGCCTGCCGAAATTCCGTTGCAGTAACGAGGCGGCGGTTGCTGAGATATTCTCATTGAAACACCATGTTGAAAATTAAGAGAATTAAATTAAGAGAAAAAATCAAAACATTAATTTTTTGCCAACATGGGTAGGGGTACAGATGTAATACAAGTTTTGCTAGTGTTCTCCATGCTCTCTCGTCATGGCGTCACATGGACATGCAAAATTTACACATACTTAAATTACAATCTACTATCAAAATACAAAATTATTGAATTAGAAATCATTTTATCTTTCAAGGTCAAGAAGTATCTAGTAGTCAATAATTAAATAAATGTCATATTAAATTGTGAAACAAATGAAAGTCCAAATGTCATATTCATATTCATTTATTTGCGTCATGTGTAACTCACAATTATTATAAATAATAACATGTCATTTCTATTATTGAATAACTGATCAGGGGGCCTAAAATGGACGCTTTCGCAGAATTATATTATGATCTGCGTACAATTCATATCCCGCAATTCATCTGTTTGACAGTTGTGTATGGAGTTTCGTAAAATGGTCCACAAATTAAGAATTACTATAGTGAAGTCTAATGTTAAATAGCAGCTGTCAAACAGATGAATTGCGGGCTGTATGAATTGCACGCATGATTCTGCCAAAGCGTCCATTTTAGGCTCCCAGTATTATTGGCCATAAGGATTCCCTTTTAGATAGGTACTCTATCACACTGTAACTGCACTTCACCCCCGCTCACCACCCCCCCACACTCACCCCTTCTGCTGTTCACTGTGTCTTACCGGAAGCAGCTGAATACCAGTATTTGACATGGAGCGACTGCCTATTTGATCGCCGCAACCCAGTTACTGGGCAACATGATACTCCTAGCAAGTCAGGTTGTCAGATTTTCGGGCTTCTGATTACCCGTAACGACTGTCAAAGATCAACGAATGGCAGCCGGGACCAACTGCATAACGTACTTTCCGAGGCATTTAGGGGTCTCGGCATGTAATGGATGGTCACCCATTCACGGACTGACCTCGGCAAGTGTTGCTTAACCTCGAATATCCACTCGTGCGCCTGTTATTATTAGCCACGGAATTCTACGTACGTACGAAATGTACATTAGGTGTTGCTGTATTTCGGCACTGATGTTCATGCTTCCGCCATGATTCGACGCGATATTGGCCTGATATATGGTGCTGATAATGACGTCACATCATGGCCGTGACGGTAACGGACGTTTGAACAGTAGTAGAAAGCAGTAGTTGAAATTCACTTTATAATTTTCTGGGATTTGTTTTTCAATAACTGTCTTTTATTGATAATGTGAAAAAAAACAAACTCAGTCTTTAGGGACTGCCGATAGAAGTGAAAACAGTATACTTATACGTATTTAGCTCATGGAAAGCGTTCGGTGACGATGACGCGAGTTCCATGATTTTTGTTCTCCCAAAAAGTGCTCAACGCGCCTAAAAAAGCTTCACTTCAAAAATACATGCTTAAATCCTATCTTAAAAGCATTGCAAGCGTAAGTAAGCTCGCATTTCCTTCGCGTATTTTCCGTATAAAGAACTTTTGACTTATTTTAAAGTGATCAAATGCTTCCAGGGTCTCTGAATGACTACAATCTGAAAGGCAGCATACTGGGAACTGCTATGAAGTACTGTTACATTTTCACAGTGTTGAGAATCTCTTTTGCCTATGTTTGGCAGCATCTCGATAGGGTTTGTACCGTGGTTTGTACTTACAGAAATACCAAGAGTATGTGCTTCTAGAATCATCACCTATCTTTGAAAATATGAACACGCGATTATGAAATCTAATATAGAGCTGTTACAACCATAGAAGTACTTGCCTATTTCATATTACTCTGCGGCGCGTCGCGTCGTTGCCTCGTTGGTGCGGATTCAGATACGCGAAGATTAATGAAGCGCATGGTTTATGTTGTTTAACTGTATTTCATTTCATATTTATAAATGAAAAGTCGGACTATCAGGGGGCCTAAAATGGACGCTTTGGCAGAATCATAATATGATCTGCGTTCAATTCATATATCCAACCCGTCCATCCATCCGTCTAATCTTAAGACCATAAATTTCATAAAATGTACCATATTCTGACAAATAAATGATTATGATCCCGCAATTCATCTGTTTGACAGCTGCTATTTGACATTAGACTTCAATATAGCAATTCATAATTTGTGGACCATTTTTCACGAAACTCCATACAAAACTGTCAAACAGATGAATTGCGGGATATGAATTGTACGCAGATCATATTATGATTCTGCCATAGCGTCCATGTTAGGTGCCTGTCCGTTAGTGAGGTCATAACTTTAGAACCACTGTTTCGTTTTACATACGTGTTCGTTTATTTATGTCATAGTTTTTCCATCAAGATTTTAGTCTATATTAATGTTACACTAGTGGGCACAATCAGCTACATATATAATATTTTATTTAGTAGAGGTTTCCTTAGTTCATTCGCACATTGTCGTTTTTTTCACTGAAGATTTGTTAGTGGTTTTCTAATGTTGCTAAGATTTTTTTTGTTCGTTTAGATAATGCCTACGTACTATATACCGGATCAGAATTCGCGAGCACAGCTAGAGCAGATAAAAAGAAACGATCCAAACAATCCAGTCGGCTTCCTCACCGCGTTCTACATCATCAGCAAGATGTTCATTCCTGTGGGGTATTTTTTATTTTCTACTTTTGGTTACCTACAACATGTTGTGCGCCCGATGAGGTTTCTCAAAAATTACGATTGAATAATCATAATTTGGATCAGTGGTGGCCCAGTGGTACTGACAGGTGCTTTTCTTTGTGTAAATCATTTCATCACCACTGCTCTCAAAACGTTGAAGGAAAACATCGTGAGGAAACCGGCATGTCCTAGAACCAAAAATTCTAAGACATGTGACATCTACCAACCCGCACTGGGACCGCGTGGTGGATTACGCCCCGCTCCCTCTCACAGAGAGGAGGACTGTGTCCCAGCAGTGGGAAAATTATAGGCTGATTATGTTATGTAATCATAATTTTGAACCTACTCAACCTCTTTAGGGGATGAATTGTTGGAAATCCTTCCTCTGACTCTTGTGTAATAGTTTCATGCTTCTTAACCTAGCAGTTTAGGCTGAGCGTTGTCTGTCATTCAATGAATTGAAGATTTTTTCTCAAACATGCTTGGAAATTCGAGCATTATTTTGACAACCTTCTTTGAGATAAATCGAAATTGCTGTACTGGCCAAATACATGTGAGCAGTGGCCACCAAAAGTTGTATGAAAATTCATAAGTGTCGTGTTTTAGCGGCCAAATAAATTACAGAGTAAACTATTATTAACTATTATCTATTCGTGTAATTTAAAAATGGAACGATCTTTTACTCCGAAACATTGCAACCAAGGAGGTAACTTATCAAAGGTTTTATGTAAATTTCGAACTGGCTTGCAAATAGAAAGCTGTTTATTGAAAAAAAAAAAACAAATTAACACACTGGCGCGTGAAAAATATTTCTAATCTCTATCTCTCTAAATTATAATTTAATCTGGCATTTATAAATAATTTACTTTCGTCATTGGATCTGGAATTTATAAAATACTAGCTGACCCGTGCCCACTTCGTTGGGCGGTAAACATTTTACCGTCTTTTCATTTTTCGGATTAAATTATGTTATGACACTCACAAAATAATAACGTGGCTTTCAATGGGTAAAAGTTTTTCAAAATCGGTTCAGTAGATCCAGAGATTATCCCTACAACCTCACAAACTATAAAATATTAATATAAGTAGATGAAGCAACGGTTTAGCAATATCCTTAAAAAAAAAATGACTCGCATTCCGTTTGCTCACTATAGGCAAGCGACTTCTCGACAAAATCAATAGCAGTGAATTGGGACTGGGATTGTGAATTCAACTGCACATTTACCACTGAGTCGGTGACGGTCGGTGATTCTTCAATTTTGCCGGCGTGAGGGGTCAAAAGATATTTTTAGAGTTCCGTACCCAAAAGGTAAAACGGGAACCATATTACTAAGGCTCCGCCGTTGGTCCGTCTGTCACCAGGCTGTATCTCATGAACCGTGATAGTTAGACAGTTGAAATTTTCACAGATGATGTATTTCTGTTGTATAACAACGAATACTAAAAAACGGAATAAAAAAAATATTTAAGGGGGCCATACAACAAACGTGATTTTTTTGCTCGTTTTTGCTAGATATTGATAACGGCAACAGGTAGACGCTTGAAATATTCACAGAATATTAAGTTATATATTCACTTTAAAAATAAATAATTAAATTAAAATAAACCAAATATTTAAGGGGGGCTCCCATACAACATACGTGATTTTTTTGCCATTTTTATAGATAATGGTACGGAACCCTTCGTGGGCGAGTCCGACTCGCACTTGGCCGGTTTTTTTATTATTTAAATTAGCCAACGGAATTAAAACATCAAAATGACCTTCAATAAAGTTTCCTGAGAATCGGATTATTTTGACTCCTTGCCGTGCTTCCCCAAAACCAGCAATAAAAATACCATCCTGAAACACCTGGAACTAAAATGAGAATAGTTCTGCCGCTGCCATTTTTTTTTTGGGTGGTAAATTATCTAATAACTTCTCCCGCTCTGGCCGGAGCGGGGAGGGCGTGTCAGACTGTTACTGACTAAAACCCACCCGTGTTCCTTCAAATGCCTGTGTGCCAGGGCCACGATATCCCTTTCGGACAGGCTCGTAACTCTGGCAGGCATTAGCCCTTTCGGACCCCGTCAATTGGTGCTGACATCTCTTTGAGGCGCGCGTGGAACACAACGCGCCCTCGACCCGGGCCTGGTCCTTATCGGACGGCGAGCTACCCATCGCTCACCGTCCGCAAGCCTGCGATTCCCGACGCCCGGGACGTCTCCTGCGGTGACTAAGGGCGTGAGGGCGCGAACCCTGCCTCACCCTCACGCGTTCCGCCTCCTCCTTCGCATGCATTAATGCTTTGCAGAAGGAGGTGACGGCCTCCCGTGCACTCTCGCTCCTAACCATGGCCTGAACCAGGGCCAAATGCGAGAGATCGCCGCCGCTGATCGCCTCCGTGAGGACATGGCGGTGCTCCGCCCAAGCAGGGCAGACCTCAACCGTATGCTCCACCGTGTCCTCCGGGCGATCCACACAGTGGTGACACCCGGGGGTTTCCTCCCGCTTTATTCTGAATAGGAACCTCCCGAAACAACCATGTCCGGTGAGGACGTGCGTCAGGCGGAAGGTGAGGAAGCCGTGGCGCCTCTCTAGCCACTCCTCATAGAGGGGACTTATCGCCACAATTGTGGCATGCAAATTCTTTGCCAAATAGTTAATATCCCTGGCGATGGCGCATGCTTATTTTCATCTCTCTCCTATTTGGTGAACAGTAACGTGGCCATGTCATTGTCTTCTAAAATTCGAGACAGCATTATGCGCCACGTGTTTAAAAACTGGGAAATATTCCAACCTTTCACCCAGGATCGGTCAGGAGGAGCTGTTTATGGTTCAAAGCGTGAATACGTCGCTGAAATGTCTTGTAATGGCACCTACGGAACCACCTGTGAACTCATGGCAGCGGGAGAACTATTCCCATTTGAGTTCCAGGTGTTTCAAGATGGTATTTTTATTGCTGGTTTTGGGGACGCACAACAGGGAGTAAAAATAATCTGATTCTCAGGAAATTTCAATGAAGGTCATTTTGATGCGTGTCAGACTTTTACTGAATAAAACCCACCCGTGTTCCTTCAAATGCCTGTGTGTGCCAGGGCCACAATATCCCTTTCGGACAGGCTCATAACCCTGGCAGGCATTGGCCCTTTCGGACCCCGTCAGTTGGTGCTGACATCCATTTAAAATGGGAATAGTTCTCCCGCCTTTTTCCAACCCTTACAACACCATCCTAAACCAAAGATACTAAGCAATAAAATTAAAATACGAACGTAGGTATTCAAGGACACTTTTTCTAGTAAGAACGACTAATACTAAAAACTATTGTAGTAATACCACAGTGTGAAATACCTACACAATAAGTTATTCGCAAAGAAATAGAAATAACAAAATTCCAACCCGGCAATAGGTAAAAACACAATTATTATCCTCCAATTTAAAATTAGGAAGCGAAACAAACCAAAACGAAAACCAAACAACGACGATGAAAAATATTTCAAAGCAAATTAGTAGTAAGTAATAACAAAATATCGCAGAACAGAAATTTCGGTAACTATAGCTTGAACGTGTATCGCTTGGTTTGTATTCTGTGATTGATACATGACTTCGTGTTTTGATACGATCGGCTTGCAAGCCGCGATTAAGGTTAAATATTGTGAAGTTTTTCCCTTGGCATTCTCGACTTTAATGCTATAAAAGCAACGTTCAAATTACCTGAATACCAATTAGAACCTCATTTCATTATCTTTTAGCAGATGCCTGCATACTGAGAAATACTGGCCACCTAGAACTGGCATAAAAACTTTAGAACGTTATCACGCCTGCACTGAAACATACTGGCCACCTAGAAAAAAAACTAAATATAAACCTCAAGAAACTTCCAAAAATTCTTATTTCAATGTAAAATATGCATTAACGCGTTGTCGTAAAATTCAATTTAGATCTTTATCGGCCTCCGAATTCTAATTTCAATGTAAAGTATGCAATAACTCGTTGCCGTAAGATTCAATTTGGATCTTAACTGCATTTGGTACATTTTGTCATACAAACATTAAAAACCCTTATTTTCACCCTTAAGCGCCGAATTTCGTAAAATCCTTTCTTAGTGAGCACCTAGAAGTCGAAAGGAACAATCAGGCCAACATTCATGTCTCTAACTTTAAAAACATAGGAGTTTCATACAAACTTTGACACCCCTTTTCAACCGCTTAAGGTGCGAATTTATAAAAATCCTTTCTTAGTGCGCGCCTGCACCCCATAGAGAGTGCTTGTGCCAAATTTTAGACCTTACGGCCCAGTAGTTTCCGAGATTTCGTGATGAGTGGTCAGTGAGTGGACTTCTCTTTTATATATATAGATAATTTACTTAGTTTGAATTTCCGCGCATTATGTGAACAAGCCTTGGCCGCAACTAGGCACTGATGGACGAACTTCGTCCATCAATGCGTCGTCGTCTTTTGCTGGCTGATGCAGTAATGGACACGCACAAGAAATACAAAAATAGCATTCCCTTTACGGATATATTTATATTTTATTTTAAATCAATACATATTTTGTTTGAAAACGAATTAACGTCTGTCTCCCTGACAACCCATCATTTCAAATCTATATTCTGATTTTTATATTTATTTTTATTAAGCTGTCAGTGCCAACTAGTGGTTAGGATGATACATTATCATAGAACCTCTACAGTAGGTATATAAAACACGCAGAGCTGGTATTGCTATGTAGGGCAGCTAGGGCCCGCTGTGTTGCCACGGACCTACAGGCAAATCCCAATAGGGTAATAAAAATAAATAAAAACATATTTGAGTTATCTTATCTTTTTGTATGCTGTGCACGTGTTTTTGTGACAAATAAATATAATAAGTATTTTTCTTTCTTTTTTTCTTCGTCTTTCAGATAGTCTACGATTTTACCATTTCACCGCAATATTTATCATTCCTCAATCAATTCCTTATTTGCTTAGACCCTCAATCTATCCTGACAACGACGTGGAACGCATTGTTTGCCTCTTCATCATGATGACTGGTTGTCTGATGGTGACCGGAGCGGCCGTAGCCTCGCTTAGCCTCATCATCAGCCTTTACATGAGGCCCGAGGAAACCTTCCGCTCGAGATATAGGCTCATGATGAAGGAAATGGTGAGGATGCCAGGGTAACATATTAAGCAAGGTAGGTATGCTGTAGACTATGAGGTATGGGGTACTCCGACATGTGACGAAAAAGAAATGTACGTCCAGCCAGCCCCTTAACAACCATGCTGTCTGGCAAATTTTTACCACGGTGTGACCTATTCTTCATAGTTCCAGCACTTCCAGCTAATACAAGAAGTTCTGCTGGAAGAAAATTCAAGGAAAAAGGATTACCTGCCTTTGTGCTCTTTATCTTTATGTATTTTTTTATCTATGATGTTATTTATTTATGTACACACAAAACGTGTGTACATAAATAAATAAAAATAGGTGGGTTTACTCGACCCTTCTCCTTAAAATGCGTTGCCGTTAAATAATATCGCAAAATGACGGCCTTCTTTTTATCAGCATAATTTTAGCGACTGTCACTATTTTACAGTCGCTATAGGACGCCACCGCCTTCGGTAAAGCTTTGGCTAATAACGGCTGTCTAAATAGAGAGCGGTTTTAGACACCTTAATGAATACTGGTGAAAATATCAGATTTTCATGACGGTACAGCTTTCTTAGAAAACCCGAAATTTTATAGACAGCTAGGTAATTTCTGTGTCCTTATACTTTAGTCTGACACGAACGTCCCTGCGAATCTTCGCGCCAAGGTGAAGACGTTCTACAAGATGTACTGGCACAGACAGCGAGGAGTGTCGGAGACGCAACTGCTGCCCACCTTCCCGCCGACGCTGCCCGCTGCCATATACCTCGATATCTACTTCAATGCTACGCAGAAAGTAACAGCACAATTTTATTATAAGTGGTTATACAAATAAAGATTTGATTTTAACTTTGACTCTGTATACCACAGATTTAGAGTAAGCTAGATACCGCATGTTCATTAGGTAGTATGAAAACCGAGAGTGTCATCTTTTTAGGGTTCTGTACCAAAATGGTAAAAAAAACCCTTATGGTGAGACTAAATCTGTCTGTCTGTCTGTCTGTCACACCTGGATATCTCAAAAACTACTAATGCTATCAACTTGAAATTTAGAATAGTTTTAGATGACGTTTGCCCAACTATTTTGCAAGCAAGAAAAAATTTAAAAATATATTTATATTTTTAAATTTATTTCTTGCTTGCAAAAAATATATATATTGCAAAAGGGGCGGAAACGGGAGTCTTAAAAATTTGAAGTGGGGCTACTAGGGCATGTTTCATTCTCAAACAATTTTTTTTTTAGGCAGTATAGTTTCCGACTTTTGATGAAATATGTAAAAAAACTATCGTTCCTCCCCCCCCCCCCCCCCCTTATCTCCGAAGTTTGCAGAGATAAAAATCTGAAATTATTCTATATGATAGAAACTTATGTAAAGATTACAGGAAAATTAAACGATGTCTCTAAATAGCACATATTTTTCAGAAATCATCAACATCATATATTCGTACGGAACCCTCGGTGCGCGAGTCCGACTCGCTCTTGACCGGTTTTTTATACCTACGATCTCAGATTATAGAAAGAAGCAGATAGACCGCGCGGAACAATAAAGTGAGGTTTAAAGGGGAGGTTTGTAGACATGTGTGCGTTACAGCCACGTGACAGCACTATAAGAACAGGTGCCTCTATGTGTGTGTACGGTTGCCAGGATATTGAATAAATTAACCATAATATTTCATTACATGAAAAAAAAAAGTTTTTTACGTCTTAAATCAGTTGTTTTTATTAACAGTATACGTCAAATTAACAATACCCATTTATAAGATACATTTGCGATATATTTTTATTTTGAGACACCAACATTTTATTGTTTTTGGTAGCTATATTTACTTTATGGTGACGTCATATAACCCATGATATAGCAAATCGACTGATGTAATAAGTATTATAAAATCCATTTACTAGTTACACTTACGAAGACACATACATACTTATTTATTTATAAACATACCAACCGAGAAAGGCGATAAATAAAACACTATTAACAAAATAAATATTTTTGTAAATCGATACTCCCTGTATCCTAACTTATTTCCTAACTTAGGGGTAAATGTTTCAATATAAACTAGCAACACCGAATGATTTTTGTTAAGGTTTTGTTTTTCAAGATGTCACTAACAATAAAAACGTAAAATAAATCCAAATAGAAAAATAATCAATACTTTACCTATGAAAGGTACTCCATCTTATTTCTTTTGTTTTTAGGAACAGTTTTTACAATGTTTAAAAATACAAGATGGCATTATTCTGAAATTATCTGTTAGAGCTCGTGACGTACTAACGATGCGACGCTTCGTGCTGTATGTACTGAATCGAGATTTTTTTTTTTGTATGGCATCTCGTAGCAGACCTAGAGAGGTCGTTGCTACTTAACCGGATATTGGAATCGAGATTGTTTTCGCTTTTGAATTTATATTTGCTTTGTTGGCCGCACTCTCGGTGTTCCGCGCGGTCTATCTGCCTGCTTCTTTCTATTTCTATCTGGGGGCCTAAAATGGACGCTTTCGCAGAATCATAATATGATCTGCGTACAATTCATATCCCGCAATTCATCTGTTTGACAGTTGTGTATGGAGTTTCTTAAAATGGTCCACTAATTAAGAATTAATATAGTGAAGTCTAATGTCAAATAGCAGCTGTCAAACAGATGAATTGCGAGCTGTATGAATTGCACGCATGATTCTGCCAAAGCGTCCATTTTTGGCTCCCTGAGCCTACGATGGCCTCAACCCTGCCATTTAGTGATGCTCAACGTAAACAGAATCATTTCAATCGTCTGTGAGCTAATAGACTTCGTCAGGAGTGGACGTGCGTTGACATCATGCAATAGGAGGTCGCAATAATCGAGGCACGCTTGGTCGGACGGCTTGTGGTATCTAGCTTACTCTAAATCTGTGCTGTAAGTATTATATACCTTTCACATTCATACGGACAGGAATGTTTGACTCTTTTTTAGGATTCCGTACCTCAAAAGGAAAAAACGGAATCCTTATAGGATCACTTCGTTGACCGTCTGTCTGACTCTCTGTCTGTCTCTGTCAATAGCAATACCCTATTTATCAGGAACGCGTGGAGGTATTAAGTGGAAATTAATATCAAATATGTCGGTGTACGGTCCCTTTTTTATGGTGGGAAATTATCAAATAACTCCCGCTCTGGGTGGAGCGAGACTTTTCGCGGCGGGTCAGACTTTTACTGACTAAAACTCACCCTTGTTCCTTCAGTTGCCTGTGTGCCAGGGCCACGATATTTCAGACAAACCCGCAACCCTGGCAGGTCCCTTGGAGCTCTAAAAAAATCAAGCTTCAATGTCAACACAATTAAAGAATACGGCAATTTATGCGACATATTTTATTACTAGCAAATAAATCAAAACATACAGGGCACTTCCCGTTGACCTAGAATTATAAAAGGCAAGAAGCAAGGTCTCATAGCACAAGTATAGAAAAAAGTCAGAAAATCGTTAACTTTTAGTTTTGTCACATTTAAAAAAAATTACAAACTTGCATTTGCAATTGGAAAATTGACCGTGGCGTTTTTCAACTACAATGTTAAGTTTGTTTTTGGGATGAATTCATCCCAATTACGGAACCCTTCATTCTGCGTGGTCTGACACGCACTTGGCCGATTTTTTAAAGGGTCCCCGATTCTCGGGGTCGAATTCCAAGAGAAATGTGCCTTGCATAGCCATGGGCTGACGACATCGTCAAAAATAAACCTTTAAAAACCAAGTTAATGAAAGAAACCCTCTAAACCCTGTTTCAGGCTCGAATTCTCCGAGATCTGTCTCTTCAGATGCTGTCGGAGCTCGCGAAGAAGATGCAGACCATACACTTCATCCCTGGAGACGCTATCATCAAGCGTGGTTCCAAGAAGTGCAAGATCATTTACATAACTTATGGAGATGTTGAAGTAAGTTGACATCTTTTTCTCCATACCTAAACTTCAAATAACATATTAACAAGGAAAAGGGAAAGTGTTACTTGCGTTTTTCATGCCGAATTTTCCGTAGCAGCGTTTTCCGGAGTCATGAAGTGCCGGATTATTGGCAATGGCATTGGACTCGCTTCGTTTCCTATGGGATGCGTACAGTCAACTCACAAGCAATTACGCAAGATTCAAAAGCGATTTTCTCCTAAAGAATTGATAGATATTTTATGCTGTTACAAACATAGTATTAAATCGATAGGTATTTTATTAAAGTTTTATTTTTTAACCGACTTCCAAAAAGGAGGATGGTATACGTTCGGCTGTATGTTTTTTCATTTTTTTTTATTTTATGTTTGTTCACCTGTATCTCCGTCAAATATGAACAAATTTTGAAAATAATTTTTTTGTTTGAAAGGATATGCTCCCAAGGTGGTCCCATTGCCACCAAATCAGAATCTGATGAGGGGATCTCATGAAAATCGAGGGAAACCCTCGAATTTTATAGGCAACCCTATAGCGATTTGGGTATTTTTATAGTAACTCGTGCATTTGCTCCTGAAAATCACCATTTGGTGAAGTGGAACTGATGATGGAGACCACAGATGGCCACCGGAACAACATAATAATAAGTATTTAACGGGTTGCGATTCGATTAGGTACTTTAATATGGTTGCTTAGCAATTTATGCTCGTCACAATGCATATGGTGAGTGGCAGTTCTCCTGGTTCTTACCAGGAGAACTCCTCAACAATTAACGTCCCAGCATCGGGAAAAGCAATATTCTGTAAAAGGTTAAATGAGCTGCTGACTTAAGGCTATTGTAACTTAGACAAATTAAAAACTGACCCACTAAAAAGATAAAAATAAAAATCTTTTTGTAAAAAAAAAATAACCGACTTCCAAAAAAAACACTACAAAGTGAAAAATTTTAATTTCGGAAGTCGGTGGCAAAATACTAAAATATGTATTATGTATTAAACTATGTAGTGTTTTTTTGGGAGTCGGTTATTTTTTTTTACAAAAAGTTTTATTTTATTTTATACACGTTTTTGAACTCTGCGTAACTGTACGGTACATTTATGCTCGAATTTACGTGTGATGTAAAGTTATGATGAGTATCATGTATTGTGGAGACCGGTACAGATGCTGACAGCGGAGGACGACAACACGGCAATACTGCGCCTGACGCGCGGTACGGTCCTCACGCCGTGTGGCGGCGCGGTCGCACCTGCGCTCAGTGTCTCGCACCTCGCCGTGCGCGCCGCCACCTTCTGCACCGCGCATGTGCTGAAGGCCTCCGAACTATGGCGGGTAGTCTACAAGCACTCCGTCTCCCAGGACCATGCGGGACCCATATTAGCATCCTTCACAGTTCAGTATTGCGATACCACAAGTTCAGTCACCACGCTTTACGCTTACGCAAGATTAAAAAGCGTATTGATAGAAATGTTATGCTTTTGGTGTTCATCATTCATCATTATCATTTCAGCCAAAAGACGTCCACTGCTGGACATAGCCCGCCCTCCTAATTTAGGGGGGGTTTGCCACAATCACCACGCTTCGCAGGCGGGTTGGCGATCGCATTATGGTGTAAAAATGCATAGAGAACGTTGCTGCCCATTCTCTAGTAAGTCTTTTGACGATACCCACGGCTTATGGTGTTACGAAAATAGTATTTTCGAAACCGTACTGTTAAAGAATACTTAGATTTTTTTTTCAAAGTTGTTATCGTTATTTCAGTTACATCAGTAACTTAAGGCGACGATAACCGACTTTTAATGATTTTATACTGAAGATCACGTCTAAAAGAGTAGTGTTAATGATTTAAAAAAAAATATATGTTAAATTACTTAGAGCATTTTCTCAATAACTTAATATGTGAATATTTTAGATTATGTTTATATTACATAGTGAAATTAATTTGTAAAGTTATGTCTAACGCGGATAAAAAACTGAGAATGGTGCAAGATCTACCAAGCGTATTTTTCTGATACCTTCACCAATTTAAAGATAATTTAATTATTGATCTTTTAGTATACGCGTTTTATTAAAATACCTTTTGTTTTGTTTATAATAAATTAATAATGCGTCAAATTGGGGACAGCGCTCGTTGATAGGCGAGTCCTATTACTGGCTGAACGTACGACGCGTTGC
This sequence comes from Tiliacea aurago, assembly GCA_948098905.1. Classification (NCBI taxonomy): domain Eukaryota; kingdom Metazoa; phylum Arthropoda; class Insecta; order Lepidoptera; family Noctuidae; genus Tiliacea; species Tiliacea aurago. Next base: position 2,303,417 of record OX402581.1, on the reverse strand, counting down.
GTGAGCTCAGTAGGTACAGAACACGCAAGTTAACCACTCAAGGTCACTGGCATATATCTGCGTTTGTGGTCTTGTAACCTGGGTGACAGTTTTATTGATGCGTCCAAGTAATGTATTGTTGTAGCACACTTTAGTAATTATAATTTCATTGTTGATAGTTAAACACATGGGTTGTGGAGGTCAGATGTAAAATACTGGTATTTAGCTGCATCTGGACTTTAGACTGGAAGCTGACCCAATATAGTTGAAATATGATAAGCTGTATAAAATAAAATTTGTGACTTTCTGTCACAGGACCACGTTGAAAGGGTGAAGAGACATTACAGCATGAAGATACCAGATCAAGCCGTGTTAGTATTCAATTATTGTAGTCGAAAAATAAGGTTAGATTGGACGTAAACGATTTAATGGCAAAGCTTCATCTATACCTACAGAGTGAATTGTCATTTGACATAATATATTACTAATTTTGTATGAATTATTGAAATTTGGACAGGACAGGAAAGGTCGAAATCACTATATACGCCCAGTAACATAATCCGACGACCAGTGACTCACTCCACAACCAGTAGGAACCATACCTACTCAAACTCTAGTGAAATCACTAAATACGCCCAATCCAAGTGAACAACCATAGTTCACTTCATCAAGAGAATTACTAAGGTAGGCAAAATCAATTTCTAGTAATAATATAAAAATCTTTTTAACTGGCACAAAAAGGAGGAGGCTCTCAAGTCGACACCACCGCAAAAAGTCACCAAGTATAATGATGATTGATCTTCGTTGATTGTTTGTTTACTTACATTCATTTTAGAGCTTAGTTACTCGTAGACTAAAACGGCCTTATTACAAAACAAGGTTTATATTTAGACCCAGGTTTAAACCATGGAGCAGTTATTGAATTTTGAACTTTATTCCGCCTTAAGTAAAATACAAAACTGGCAACTTAGTACCGAACTAAGTTTTCAGTTTTGTTTAAAGAACGGTATTTCAATCACAGTTACGTTCCTATTACAAAAACTAGCTCCTAATGTCCATGGTTTATGCCATGTTAAAATATAAATCTTGTTTTGTAATAAGGCGGAAAGGGTTTTTAAACTTTTACGCTTCTGTCTATTTTCCATCGGTTAAATTTTTTGGATAAAAAGTTTTCGGCTACACATCAAGCTATACATTTCCAGTTTATGTTAATCTCGCATTGTGGAGGATTTCCGTACAATGAGAGTTCAGCGTATACGGGAAATGTATAGCTTGATGTGTAGCCGTGTGTACATAATTATGTATTTATGATGATGCTCTCCTTTTTACAAAACGAATTAAAGCTATAATGAATATCATGCTATTATCGTCAGCCGCAAGAGCAGCATCCTACAATTCAACCGTAACCTGTTGTCGCTGAAGGGAATGAAGGATGAAAACGGAATTCCACTGCTGGCCAGTTCCGACATCTTCCTGGAGATCGCTGGCTGCTACATCATGAGGAATGTTAGTATGCTCTTATAGGCTACCATACATGTAAAGTTTACCTTCTTAGCTATCTGATCTGAACGAGGATCCGTACCGCGTGTTACAGTTTCAAGACCGACGGTCGGCCCTACTATTACATTACATTTTTTATGTGTAATTTAATATCTTTTCTCAAGTAATTTCAAAAAAGGGACGGAAGTGTGTAATAAGAAGTGACAGCTTGAGCATGGAATAAGTAAGTACTTTTTAATACCATGGAATTAGTAAGTACTTTATACTAGAATGGAATTAGTGTACTCATGGAATTAGTAAGTACTATATAGATTGTAAGTAGACGGGGTCGAATTTCGACCAGTGGGCGACCGCTAGTAATGGATAATAACTCGAATAAATATTTTCAGTATTTAGCTTTTTACTCACCAGTAAGACCGAACGGATCAGATAGCCAGGGGGTCTCGACGGCGCGTTGTGTTCCACGTGCGCCTCAAAGAGACGTCAGCACCACTTGACGGGGTCCGAAAGGGCCAATGCTTGTCAGGGTTACGAGTCTGTCCGAAAGGGATATCGTGGCCCTGGCACACAGGCATTTGAAGGAACACGGTGGGTTTTAGTCAGTAAAAGTTTGACACTCCCTCCCGCTCCGCCCAGAGCGGGAGAAGTTATTTGATGATTTCCCACCCAAAAAGGGGATCTACTCATAGAGAGAGCTTCCATAGTTTCCTTTTTTGAGTTTGAATCCTTACCCGACTTAATTTCACATTTTTGACATTGGCTTATCTCTTTGATTGTCGTTTTTTTTTCTTTCGCCGTAGTCAGCCATTGTTAGCCGTAGTCAAGCAACAGCCGAACATTCGGCCGATACTTCGGATTTATCTTCAGAGTAGACCCCCTGCTCTGCTGTATCTTTGCGCGTGCTAAAGTCAATTTCGGGGAGTTCAATATTAACTTTTCTTATCGCCGGAACTTCAGAACGTATTCTAGTAAGAAGTTCTATTGGAGTACAGTCAGTACTCTTCTGGGCAGTAGTCTAATGGTAGATCTATAAGCTCTAGTTTAATAACAAGAAAGTTTGCTGGTTTGCTTCTTTAACCGTAATGATATTTTTCTTTTATTTTTCCCCAGCGCCCTGATGCTACCTTGACCGACCAGTCTGATGAGATCTGTCTCCGGCCGTCGTTCCCGTGCATCCTGCAGCCAAATTCCTCACTCCTGGTTGCTTGGAATTCCTTCGTAGCTTTTCTCATACTAATAGTGTGTATCGTGAGTATCAAATACCTGCTAACGTTTCATAGTTTTTAGACTAGAGGCCTGGCAAATGTTTGTAATCTCAATACTCAATATTGAGTATTGAGATTATTATCATTCAATCTCATCGGCCGATGACGTTTATAACAGGCTCATGTCTTAAAGCAACGTGTTGGCTTACTAACAGGCTAAACAACTGACTTCGTGGAAAATTGTCTCTCCTTCTTTTCCCTTTAATCTATCCAAGGTTGTCTGTAAAAAATGATTGTGTCACTCATTGATGTATTAAATAGGAAGATTGGCCACTCTCTAACATCACATAAATATTAAATGGATCCGATGTCGTGCGTCATGTGGTCGACAACCGAAATAGAGAGACATTACGCGGGCTATAGCGGGAACGAGATCGCAATAATTGTCACTGTTACGTACCCATAACAACTCGGAAACAAACTACGATTCAGGTATTCCCCGCAAACCGAGAGTAATGTAGGTCGATTGTGTCCTTACCCCTAATTTATGCGGTCCACATGGAGGAGCGCGTGCCATATCTTCCTATTTAATACATCAATGGTGTCACTGTCAAATTTCTACATTGCGTATCTGTAATTTAAATGATATTTACATAATAAAGGGTATTCTATCTATCAGCTGGTAACATGTCCGTCGCAGGCTCATCCATACAACCTGGTGTTCACAAAGGACCGCTCCCTGGGGTTCATTTTCTTCGACGTGGCTGTGACCGTCGTGTTCATACTGGACCACGTCGTGTATCTGTCTACAGGAGCTAATGTTGAAGAAGGTATAAAAAAAAAACCCTTAATCTATAGATATTATGAATTAAAGTCGCTTTCCGTGTCTTGTCTGTTTGAATCTGACCCCATTGTTTTTAGGGTTCCGTACCCAAAGGGTAAAACGGGAACCCTATTACTAAGGCTCCACCGTCTGCTGTCTGTCTATCTGTCTGTCTGTCCGTCTGTCACCAGGCTGTGTATCTCATGAACCGTGATAGTTAGACAGTTGAAATTTTCACAGATGATGTATTTACATCATCTGTGAAAATTACACAGCACACACACACACCACAGCCTGGTACACAGCCTGATACAGCCTGGTGACAGACGGACAGACAGACAGACAGACGACGGAGCCTTATTAATAGGGTTCACGTTTTACCCTTTGGGTACGGAACCCTAAAAAACGCCTAACTTTGAAAGTGCTAACGCGCATTCGGTGACACCTAATGAACATATCAGGCATATGATGGAGTGGATGGTAACAGATATTAATACAGGTGTACCTATCATCAGGTGTGCCGATAACATTCACGCAGACGTCCTCCCAGCAGATGCGCAGCCACTGGTTTGTACTGGACGTGGTGGCCACGCTACCTATCTTCGAGTTCATCGGTGATGGCCACTTTGGAGGCATCAACAAGCTTCTCAGGCTACCAAAGGTACACAAGAATAACACAAGGTAAAGCTTCCTCCCTCCTACCTCTTCTACTTTCGAATTAACAGTACGTCTTGCCAACCCTAATGGTCGTAGACTCGTAGCGTGATGTTTAATAGCCTTTCTCAAAAAATGTTCTATAAATGCAAAATAACTGTTCAAATCCGACTGATTCTTTCAGAGCCTAGTAAGGTTACAGACCAGCGCGAAACGCGACGTGACACAAAAGCACCACTGGTCGCGCGACACGCGTGGCCTTTGTGTCGCGTCGCGTGTCGCGCCAGTATGTAGAAGCCTTAACGCGTTTAAAGAAACTCTTCAGCTTTATTTTAATTATATAGATATTACACATAGTACCTATATTATAAGTATTATTTACTTATAAGTAGTTTACCAACCCGCCCTGGGCCCGCGTGGTGAAATGGAGTAGCCCTCTCACCGAAACGATGCCTGTGTCCGAGCAGTCGGAACATTGTAGGCTGATTATGCTAAGTAGTTTAGTTTTGAGAACAATGCACCTCCTCCCACCTTTACCAAAACAATGTAAGTAGTTTTATCAATAATAAACATATGATTTGATTTTATTTCTTGTTTCTCGGTGTTTGCAGCTTTTCCGAGTGCTCAAAAGCTTTGAAGAGAGTTGCGTGTACCGCAGAAATGTGCTTCGGTTCCTGTCGTACACGCTGCTGCTGCTCATCGCCTGCTACCTGGTCGCCGCCATGCAACAGAGTTTCATGTGCTTCCGGTGAGTTGTTGTCAGCTGTCTTGGGGCTATTTGACGTTCGACTTCAGTCGAACACGAGAGGGCGAGGGGGGGTTTCAGTTCGAGATACGATATTCATATCGTATCTCATATCCAATAAAAATGTTGAATTTGTCTGTCAGTGAATGATTGACAGACAACGCACAGCTAAAAGGGCTGGGTTTCTTTAGAAGCATTAAATTTTGCACAGTGCTCACAGTCGTTAAGGGCGCACCGAGGATTTTGCGAAATAATTGCGTTCGTTTGATCCCTTGCTTCATCGTTATTACTTAACCATTAGATAAACAATTAATATGTAAGATATTTAAGAATTCACTCTTTAGGTCGTACACTTTAGAAATATGATTACTTGTAATTTCCTCGATAGAAAAAAAATCCAAAGTAATCTCTAAAAAACAAAATAAACCCTTAGTACGGCGTATATCAGTTTTTTTTTAAATAATTTCAAAGCTACATGTTTTCTATAACGTATACATGTACAACTTTTAGAATGTGTATTTGTTTTAATAATACGAAGGAAATACCGACATTTGCGCGCGTATCGCCCATTCTAGCCAGCCAGAGCAATTCTAACTTAATCAGCGTCAGAAGCTCGGTGGCGACGATAACCGACTTTTAATGATTTTATACTGAAGATCACGTCTAAACGAGTAGTGTTAATGATTTGAAAAAATATATATGTTAAATTAGAGCATTTTTTCAATAACTTAATATACGAATATTTTAAATTATGTTTATATTACACAGTGAAATTAATTTGTAAAGTTATGTCTAACGCGGATAAAAATCTGAGAATGGCGCAAAATCTACCAAGCGTATTTTTCTGAAACCTTCACCAATTTAAAGATAATTTAATTATTGATCTTTTAGTATACGCGTTTTATTAAAATGCCTTTTGTTTTGTGTATAATAAATTAATAATGCGTCAAATTGGGGACAGCGATCCTTGATGGGCGAGTCCTATTACTGGCTGAACGTACGACGCGTTGCGTGAGCTCAGGTCTCTGGCTCGCTCAAGGTCACTGGCATATATCTCCGTCTTAATCAACGCCAGAAGCTCGGTGCGCCCTTAAGCTAGGTTTTCTGAGAATTCATCCCCTAATGGGTTGAAGTATGGTGATCAAAGTTTGTATGGAATTTTGTCTTTTTAGCCGACGAGAAATCTCATTGGGCACATGGGTTGTTTAGATAGAATTACGTAATACATCACTGCTAGATAGAAGTATCAGAAGCAGGGTGTAAAGTTCACTTATCCTCGATAGAAAAGGGAAGATCCTCCGACCAGACGGGTGTTGTGTCTGGTGGACAACTGCCCGACGGTTGATGTCTGGATGTTGTATATGTTCCAGTCACGCGGTAAACTCTGCTTGCGCGATGCAGGATTTATGTGACGTCAGGTATTTGGTGCGTAGTTCTCATGTGGCGATGGAGATGCCGCCACAGTACCCGTTAATATGAAAGATCAAGCAGTAGAAAAGACAGGTCTCACACTGGTATTCGAGTGATACAGAGACGTCGTTTAACAAAGACAAACGTTTTTTTAAACAAATCGCGCCATATTTACGGCCGGCTATAATATTCTATGTCCTACAGGGCTGGTTACTGTTTGGTGACGAACTTCACACATTCCCCGTTTTGGGAGAAAAAGCCGCTGGACAGTGAGACGATCGAAAACCGGCTGAAATTTGGCCTCTACTGGGCCGTATCGATGATCAATTTTACTAGTAAGTTACATTAAACGTGCTATTGGTTTACAATAGTATCCTGTTTAGAACTGTTTGTGAAGGAGCTCGTCCGGGAACTTCTCGCAATGCGAAATAAAAGAGCTAGATTTCACCACTTTAAAGGCTAAAAGGCCACTTTTAAGGCTTTAAAGGCTTCTACATACCGAGGCGACTTGTCGCGCGACAAGTCGCCCCGGTATGTAGAAGCCTTAACACGTATATTAATTTAGTAAAATAAGTCGAACAACAAAGTTAAAAAAGGTTTAAATAAAAAATACACCAGCCTCTAGTCGGGTAAAGCGATAAAAAAGGTTGCCGAGTTAAAAAAATTGCAGCGTTTTACCTGAAATAAAACGCATATTAAAATATGCGTGATTATCATTTTTCATGATGAACTGAATAACGGCAACTGCCCTGTTTTGTTTATCAAAAATACGATGATGGGGCATGATATATGATATGAGATATGATGATAAGGCAAATTCAAATTTAAAAATCAAAAAATTATTAATAAATTATTGAAAGCCAACTAGGAACCTAAGAGTCGTAATCGCGAGGTCAAGCTGCACACTGTCGATGCTACCTCTTCTGCTGCCAATCAGCATTCCTATGATTCGGATTGAAGGGTCCATGGGAGCCGTTGTAACTTTTGTTCATATCCACCCATAATTCCAGGTTTGGTATAGTACAGCCAAACGCTTGTCATCAGTAACACTTGAATTACGAAAATTACCCTTATAGCTAGGCGCGGTCGACGTAAACCATAAACGTGAAGTTGTCTGTACAATGTAACTATATTCTTTAGTTATAGTTCGTCATAATAGGTACTTCCATAGGCACAATTATCTATAAAGAGAAACTCGATCAGGTTTTATTATCTCTGTGTGCAGATCACCGGCAGACTTGGAGTGCAACCGACTGGAAGCACTTGATGTACACGCTGATCATCCTGGAGATGTGCGTCATCCTCCGCATCTTCATGGAGGCCATATACTCCGCCACCATCATGGTCACCACGTCTTTAAGGTATTCCTCTCATTTATAAGATGCGTCTGACATCTAACTTATAAGACGCGTCTGCCGTTCAACTTATAAGATACATAAACTCACGCCTTCTTCCCATGGGGGTAGGCAGAAACTATAAAACGCCACTTGCTACGCTGCTTACATACCTCCTCTTTTTGCTTCGCCTACGTTCATACATCTGGACTTACACGCACGCCGGTTGCGACTACTACGCACCTGCGGGCCGAGCGCAAGCGTGCCAAAACGTTGACAAGACATGATAAATTATGTCTTGTCAATTTGTGTTAGCATTTTAAGACAAAACGGTTTTATCGCTCAAACTGTGATAACATGTGTGACTCAAGTCATGTCACAGTAGGCCGTGCTCGCCCCGCTGACCTTTTTGAAGAACATCATCAATGTCCTCCTAGGGCGTCCCCTCCCGGTGTTTCCACTCACCTCTGCTTTATAAATACTTTTTGTAACATAAAAGATGCGACTCCTCTACTCTAGTTTATAAGATGCTTCTAGCTTTTAAGATGTTTCTAGCTTATAAGATGCATCTAGCTTGAAGCGTCCAGTTTATAAAATGTATCTGGCTCTTATACAATTTGTCTAGCATATTGAATGCATCTGGCTTTTAAGATGCTTCTACCTTATCTATGGTGCTTCTGCCTTATATAACATGCTTAGTGGCGATGATTTGAACATGTGAAACCGGTGAAACCGTGCAGAAGCGTCTTAAATATGAACGAGCAATGAGATTCAAAGAACGACTTTCTTGTTTTGATTTTTCTATTTTACTTATTGCAATTGTGAGGTTTTGCGTATAGCATCATATAGCATCACTGTATGCTTTTGTGAATTGTGTAAAAATTCAACACTCGCTTCTTCATTTTACTAATAGCTTATACACATATTTTTGCCCTAACTATCTGTACGCTTTAGTGCAATAGTTTCGGTTATACAATAATGTTCTTAAACATATCTGGCGAAATGGGGAGGATATTACTATAGGTATACCTCTGCCTAATTCTTCGAGGATTACCGGCGTGATATTGTATTTAATTCATTACCATCAGGGAGAACTACGGTTCGCGCATAGCCATGGTGAAGAGCTTCCTGATCAGGAACGAGGTGGACCCTCTATTGATGAATCGTTTCATTGCTTACCTACAACTTTGCTGGCACACTGATAAGGTAATCATTGTTACTACGAGTATATTAATATTACTACAAGAGAGGACATTTTGGTCAGCCTTCATTGTAGCGGTCCATCTATCCATCATAAAAAACTATGTTGGAGTCTCATTTCCTACGAAATGTATGGGAAACGTTTTTTGCGATTTATGACATTTCTAGTACTCAAACCTCAGTAGAAGTTTTTGATACTTATAAGAAACAGGATCGATTAGCATAAAAAAAAGTTTTTGTGAAAATTGCCCATTTTCCTGCTGACTGTACTTAATTTTTTTTCAAAATCTGTGAATGCAGATAAAAATTCCTCAAAAAGTTAAGGACGACCGTTTTCCTGTAACTACAACGGTTAAGATAGCTGCGCTTACTGCCCCATCTCAATAATCCAACCTGTATAATCGTATATTAGGTCTTTTCAACGTGAAAAATTTATAATACTTACATCTATAATTAAATAAGTATGTAATTCTTAAAATCGAGTGACAACCCCAGAATTTTACTGCTGTTAATGACCAAACCTAAAGCGCAGGCCACACCGCCAGCTAGCGGGCGGGCGGGCTAGGCGGGCGAACATCGTTTCACCTCTTTACATACTTCGGTTCACACCGCGAGCTACCGACTAACCATGTAAAGAGGTGAAACGATGTTCGCCCGCCTAGCCCGCCCGCCCGCTAGCTGGTAGTGTGGCCTGCGCTTAACACGTCCATGACAGTGAGAGAAAAAATATCCTAGCTAAAAAGTGAAAAACACAAAAAGAAAACCCGACTGCGTAAAACTAAACATGATGGAAAGATGACTAATTTCATGAAGTCGGAGGCAATAGGTCTTATATAGGTATTGTTAAATTTTAGAAGATGCCTTTTTAGATATTTTTTTATTTATTTTTTTATTATTATAGAATACAGGGTTAAATGAAATTAGCTAGCGAAACTACGCAGACGTAATGGCTATCGATATCTAAATATGATCAAACAAAAAATAATAATATAATATTTTTATTCAGTATTACAATTGGTAAAATCTTAACATAAAATCTAATAATTACAAAGGTATAATGTTAGATGTGCCTGTACTAGGATAAACCTGTATCACAGGCGGCATGAGCAATTGCATGGGTAATTGTAGGATGATTCAATTCTTAACAATATTTAACATTACAAGTCTTGAAATAATGATAAAATTAAATGAATTCAATATTTTATACCTAGTTTACTTTAATACTATTAAACCTTAAAGATAAAAATAACAAAAAGTCTTATAAACGTAATTGTAGTACATACTTAGTTTGCGTAAAATAGTTTCTTGCACTTAATAACCTAGTTAGACATATAATTATTATGTTATGATTTTGCGTCAGCAGAATCGGTAAGTCAAATTGTTGCACAATCACATCACATTCGATTGGTAGGTCAGTGCAGTTTTTTGTTGAGTCAGCAGCTGCAGGCATTAAATGCGAAAGTCTGGCTTTGATTATGACGCTCTAGGCGCCCTCATAGTCGATAGAGTTGATGTACCTGTATTCCGCTATTTTCCTAGCAGGGCACTAAATTAATATAATGAGTTTTTTTTGGGTCGTCAACCGCAGTTAGTTTTGTTTTTGTGTAAACTTGAAAGACGTGATGAGTATCCGTATCGATATCTAAAAAAGATAAAACAATAGACAACAGATTTTCTCAACTCATACTTCAAGTATCACTGACAGCGGTTGTTTTTAATCGTGTTTAAATATCGATACCGATACCTATAACGTCTGCGGAGTTTCGCTAGCTAATTTAATTTGACCCTGTATATTGACAGAGCAGTGACGTGCGGGGCCGCTCGCCAGTCCGGTTAGCACACAGTGAAGTTCATACTTAATAAAAATCACATGACTCATTTAAATTCGACAAATCGTCATCATCATCATCATTTCAGCCGAAAAGACGTCGACTGCTGGACATAGGCCTCCCCTAAAGGCGGTTTGCAGGCGGGTTGGCGATCGCAGTATGGTGTTAAAATGCATAGAGTGCGCTGCTGCCTACTCTCTAGTAAGTCCCTTAGTCGCCTTTTACGACACCCACGGGAAGAAATGGGACTTTCGACAATTATATTAACCTGTTATTAGAGCCTCCCGCAGTAAACATGACGCTACCGCTGCATGCGTCGACGTTCTGCTCTGACGTATGATAATATAAAAGTACGACGTAGCGAATTCATTTCGCATTTCACAAAATTTCGCAACTATATTTAATTTGCTAAATGCTAAATGAGCATTCGCAAGCTAACAATGAATGCGAATGCTAATTAATCCATCACTAGTAAACACTAAGGCTGATGATAGCTCCCTGTTGTCCAGGCCTTTAAGATGACCCATAAGAAGCAGTCGAAAATATTCTACGATCTGCCGGAGCACGTATATCAGGACATCATCGGCAGAAACCGAAGCATGTACATACTGGCCATACCCTTTTTGAGAGTACGTTTATTATTTTTCATCCTATCCTGATTGTTTTGTTGGTCCAGCACCCCAATTGCGTAGTTAATACACTTGTAATCACAATCCAAAGAATTTTGAAAGAAATTCATAATCCATTTCATTGTAAGTCTGAAAAATTCTTGAATTGTCAAATTGAAAGGCACAAAATATTGTAAGTGTGGTATCCAGTTTCCAGGAAACGTGCTTTTTTTCATACGGAGTTTCCTCAGGAGCAGTCATTCTCAAACCCATTATTTATCTGTTACAGATGGTCAATAAGGAGGATCTTAAGACTGTGACGTCATCGGTTAAACTGTTTTACTCTTCACCCAACGAGATCCTGCTCCATACTGGAGAGCTCACTAACGAGATGTACGTCATCAAACAGGGCATCTGTGAGGTCAGTCGACACTCGTGTAAAGATGGAAGGCTTACTGAAACAGTTTCTCTATACACAGCATACACTTGAAAATAAATCACAACTTTCGACATTTTAGATCCTCGATCCTACCTCTCACAAGGCTGTTGGCACGTTGTCCTCGAAGAACCATTTTGGTGCTCTGATTTGTCTGTTACGTAAGTAGATTATACATCGATATGTAAGCTAATATAAGCTTTAGGCCCATTCTACAAAGTTGATGTGGGCCTGGTCAAGGTGACTGAAAAGTTGCATCCCACATGGTGCAAAAGTTGCATTCCACATGGTACAAAAGTTGCATCCCACATGGTAGAATAACATGGTACAAAAGTAGCACCCCACATGGTACAAAAGTTGCATCCCACATGGTACAATAGTTGCATCCCACATGGTACAAAAGTAGCACCCCACATGGTACAAAAGTTGCATCCCACATGGTTCAATAGTTGCATCCCACATGGTACAATAGTTGCATCCCACATGGTACAAAATCGCCTGACAATTCAATTTTCGTCTCATATTGACCTGCTTTAAGAGTATATGGTAACCTTCCAGGTCTGCCGGCATACTACACCATCCGAGCTGTTACCCACGTGCAGGTGATGTGCATACCCATGAAGGCTTTGGCGAATGCGCTAGCTGATCCTCAGATAATACAAGCAATTAACTATATCAAGAAAACTCCGGTGAGATGACCAACTTTTTTAACAATTTTTATAAGTATAAAGACTCCCGCGGACAGGCACGACGCGACGGCACGACGCGACTGTGGTGGAACAATTTCTATGAAAACTTTACCGAAATTGTGCTAACGGTGTCGCGTAGCGTCGTCATGGCGTGCCTGTCTGCACGAGCTTTAAGAAGCCGGCGATGGATGCGTAGTTCATACAAACGTAATACCAAAATAATTTGTAAATAAAAAAAAGACGAGAAATGAGGAATTTAAAATTTCTATAGAAAACTTATTTTTCTCATAACTCTTGTTTAAATCAGTGTCCATTCAAAATATATATTCGGGAACCTAGATATTCTCTAATACAATCGAAATAAATACACACTACCCTATGAATATGTTTGTTTACAAATTATTTTGGTATTACGTTTGTATGAACTACGCATGCTACGCCGGCCCTTTAACGCCTGTCTTTGGTTTGAAAGGCATCCTTTCAGGAGGAGATCTTGGATTTTTGTATGAAACAGCAGAATTAAGAATATGAGAGGAAGTCAGGAAGTGGCGCCGGTCATTGAGCGAAAATATTAAATATATTATTATTAATTCATTATTTATTATATTATTATTATATTTTCATTGTGTGAAAATGTTTGTCAAGATATGGGCATGTGATTCGGAGAATGAGGACCTAGTCGTGAGGAAAGAGTTGAATATTGAGTGTGGATAGTACTTAATAAGTTAAAAGAGTAGAGGAAGAGCAAAGATACGATGGATGATTTGTGTGTAAAATGATAGGGCAGGCGGATGACAATGATGATTTGAGGACTAAGGTGGAAGGTATTCTACCTGTCTGCTCTTACACGTATTGGAGGCAGGGACCATTTTGGTTACCCATTGAAAGGGTTTACGATAGGGTTTTTCTAAAATGGTAACCAAAATGGTCCCGGGGTAGAATAGAGATAGAATTGGTCATGCTACGCGTGCTACGCGGATATCGAACTAACATATTTTTATGTCGAACTAACATAATATTATGATTTTTTCATGTTACTAGGTTTCAAGTAGGTATAGAACCCATTGAATGGGTTACCATGTAACCCTTTCACTGGGTTTCAAGTATAAAACCCATTCAATGCGATATCATGTAACCCTTTCACAGGGTTTCTAGTATAAAACCCATTCAATGGGTTACATCATGATAAAGGTAACCCATTGAATGGATTACCCCTTCGAAAGGCTTAACTCTTAACCGGGGTTGTACGGTCCCTGATTGGAGGTGAAGTTTTGATCGAAGAGCGGAAGTGAAACTACAACTTGCAGTTAATATTATTATAATTATCACACACGTATTATAGTGCCCCGGATCGTAGCTTAGTGTTGCCACTTAACAAGGATGCGTTCCTGAATAATTTATAAATACTTTTTTAAACATAATACAGGCGACGACACCACGCATTATGAGGTGAGTTCACAAATGCACAATACGTGATACCACAATGATTTCAGAGATGGACTCATACTAAAAGTTAGTACTCGTACTATAATTTATGAAAATTATCTTACATGTTAGCCGGTAACTAAATCTGAGTCTTTAACTCCTTGTTTTGTATTGTCTGCAAGGAGTTCCAGAGGCTGCAGACGCCGATTCCCTCATTCGTCAAGTACGTCCTGCCGCCTCCAACGTCGAATTTGATGCACTTCCGGCTGCTCAGAAAACATGAGCCCGACTCAGCGTTCCAGGACCCGTTTAAAAAACTTGAGTTTCTGTCTATCTTGCGGTAAGCTACTATTATTGTTGAACAAAACCTAGTGCTTGCAAAATGCAAAGTCTTATTGAACAAAAGCTTCGACCAGCGATATGCGCGGACGTTGTGGTTAGTAGGTTAAACATCAATGAATTAATGAAATTCACCGACCCCAGCATGTTTGAACCAGACTCAATTGCTCGAATGAACCTAAAGATTCACCCTAGTCCCTGAAGCCTCATGTTTCATGGAACTACAGAGACCATTGTGTATCAAAGAGTAGACCGGGGGGCGCGATAATGGTAGGGAAGACGTGCCCTTGGGATATGGAGGGATTATTGGAGCCTACCGGATATGCATCCTCGAGCAAACATTGGAATAGTGGAGAGACGGGTGATATTTATCTATGGGAGGGGCATCTTTTAATAGCTTCGCCACCCGGTTGGCTCCGGTCCTCTCTGTTCTTGACTGTGTCACTGCTATGCTGTATTACACGTTGCTGATTCCAGGGTCTTGAGTGGTGAATCTTTTGGCGGGGTTAAACTGCTTCCTCGATGCTCAAAATGAAAAATCATTGAGACGATAACTTTAAATTTTTTTGCACTTAGGTAATAAAATAAAAATAAAAATATTTATTTCAATTACAATTTAAAGGACTTAAAGATACATGTTATTGGAGATCACCTTTTAAGCAAGAAATTGCTTGTGTTAGGAGACTCCACGCTTCCACTTATCAATATCTTATGTAATTGAAATGTAGACAATGTATGTAAAACTAAAAATAAAAGGTAACTTAAAATTAAACAAACATCAATGTAAATGAATGACTGTTATGCCTAGAACAGGGCCAAAAAACGTATTTGAATGATTATTGTAAAAAGATAATTAGAAGAGATGTAGTCGTCGGTTCTTCTGCTGATTAAATTTTCTCAATAATACCTTTTTGATACGTTACCTGCGCTCAATAATGGTAAAGTAAATGCCAGGCAATTGCCTGACATTTACAATAATAATTGTTATTATTACGTACGCGTCAATGAACATGCAGCAGCTAGTGACGTAACTAAATATAATATGTATGTTCATATCTGTCTAACAACAGATATCGGTATAGGTATTTCCTTTTCTTCAAGCGCTGTATGATTGTATGCAAGTATGTAGCTCTCATGGCTTACGCTGTTTTTGAGTGCACTAATGTTCGTGTATGACGCGTCTATTTATAAAATACGTCATTGAATAATACTAAATACTTTATTGCATTCCATAATGTGTACATAAAGCAGGTGGTATGTTAAAACATCGAATCAAATAAGGACCCGTCGGTAATAGGACTAATAGGTCAATGTTCAAGGCTTTAGTTCGTTTTTTTGTTTTTTTTTCATCGCACGCTATCCACCAAAAACAAAGCACTAAACAACAAATACCAACTCTTGCCAAACCGAACTGCCAAAAACTGCCAAACTAACGTCAAAGAGTTCCTAATTTTTTTTTTATTGCGCTCCAGAGTCGTGGTTAGTGGTTCTATAACATCGTTGTCTAATATTTTACCAATTTCATGCTTAAAATCACAAAATCCCAGACGTCTCTCAATGAGAGTCATGACGTGACGTATGTCACCATCAGACTGAATCAGTCTGATCGTCGTAAGTACGTCAAACGAATTTTTTGATTGACTGATTCAGTTCGATCGACTCACCATGGGATTCCCTTCGTGACGCCTGAACGTGGATCCACGCGAGACTCAATGGCTTTTTCATTGTTTCTGTAATTAAGGCATTCAACCGGTTAAAAAGTCACTCAATGGAACAAATCTAACTTAGAGAGATGTATTTAATTATTTATTAAAACTTTATGCACAAGTAAAAAATGCACTGTACAAAGGCGGACTTAATGCCTGAGGCATTTTCTACCGGTCAACCTTAGGGTTATGCAGAGAGAGAGCGTATAAGGTTAATTGAATAAAAACATTACATAGTCATTGAAACGCGTGTATTTGAATGCTTATGATTTGTTTCAAACTCAAGTAAAGGACAATGGTACAAAATAATTATACTAATCTAAAAGCCATAAAGTCCTAATAATAACAAGTGATTATAGAATGACGACGGGCCGCAATTTTTAATCTTCTTAAAATAATATTTTGCTACACTTATGTACAGTCGCCAGCATATCAAGTTACCCCAGTTTGACCTTGAACGCGTTATGAGCAACAACAGCGAGAATCGTACGAAAGAGATACATAGCTTTTTGTCTGTTCTTACTTGTAATGTTTCGTGCTGCAGTGCGTACGTGAGGGTGTGTGCGTATGCGCGTCGTGGTGTAGAATAAGATACAAAACATGGCAGGTGTAACTTACGGGATTGATAGCTCGGAGATAACTATAAAATACAAGCATAAATAAATACAAATACATAGATAGATAGATACATATATACCAAAATAAACTTTGTCAGGAGAAATAACGACCGGTAGCGAAGAAAACGACTCCAGCAAATCACCGTTGAGATGTTTCGGATGTGATGGTATTTATGATTCTTATGACTTTAGTTCTGTAAATAAATATCTGTTATAGTCGCGAATCAAATTTTGGTCAAGATACTGACACTGTCCTGCAAATAGCAAAAAACGTAAGAACACTTGAATTTCGCGGGCCACAGCTGCGGATTCATCTTAAATCGAAATTTCGAAATCCTTAGCACACTCTGGCTAAGCCTGCTCTGGCATACCCCTACGGCTCCCTCCCTCTAGCTAAGTGGCTACGGGCCTGAGCCTACCTTTATGAACATCTTATCGGCAGCTATGTGTTCCCTCGGTACACAATCCGACCCGACGGCAAGTACCTGCTGCGCTACGAGTGGTTCCGCTTCACGTGCGCTCTGTGCTCCGTGCAACTGTTTCCGCACTACACCTACCTCGTGCTGCAGTGGCCTTATTTCTACTATGTCACGCTCCTGCTTGATCTGACTGCGTATTTCGATATGTACGTATACCTTCAAGGAAACAATATTAGTAATTTTTAATGGTACAGTACGCGGCGTTTAATGGCACATTGAGTTTTAGTAAAGGTGCTCCTCCATATACGACCGCAGCCGCCAACAGCAGCGACACCGCGTCGCCCAACCGCAACGACAGACCGCAGTGACTGGACCTGCTGCTGCTGTTTTAATTCCAAACGCGGTCTCACAACTTCGATGGTGTCAGGGGTATTTTCATATCTCTTCTTCGTATTTGTCTAACAAAAAAGTACGTTTTTCCGCATTGTTAGTGCCGCACTGGCGGTAACCAGTAGTGAAACGTTGCCAGCTACGGAACCGTTTGCGTAGAGTTACATAGAAACTGCAGCCGTATGAGCCGTTTGTCATTCCGTCATTTGACTGGGCGACGTTGTCGTATTAGTGTACAATCTATGGTTGTCGCGTGTGGTCGCCTTCGGAAGAGCACTTTGAAGTTCGGCTTTGTAGAGTCTCATCTTTAGAATTATAACCGTGTGCCATATACGCCCACCCGGGCGTTAATAAACGGTTAAAGATATTTATTTCTCAAAAGAATTGTAAATTCACATAAAGAGAAAACATAAATAGGTTAAAACAATATTATGTGCCATCAAGCGTATAAGGTTAAAATAATATTTTGCTTCACTTATGTACTACGAATCTTAAAATTAACAATATAATAGTTTTGTCGTAGCAAAACCAATCAGAAGTAAGTAGTTCTACACAAGGAACAGCAGATCTTTAAGCGATATAATATGGCACACTTTACTTGCCAAGCTGTTTCCAGCTACTTTTTATTCTAAACATTAACCTTAGTTTATACTTTATATATTATATGTATATAATATGTGTACCTGTGTCAGTTTCCAACGCATGCTGATTGGCTACTTCAACAACGACGGTATTCTTGTGTACCATCCGTTCAGTACTGCATCCTACTACATCAGAGGAGCCTTCATCACGGACTTGTTTGGATGCCTCCCTCTTGAAAACTTGGAGTCATTACACACGGACTACCACGGTATGAAATGATCTAATTCCGCACAATTTTATTCACTGTCAATTACTAATTTGACTAGAATATAATTTACCTATGATTAAATTATGATTATTTAAGCAAAAGTATCCCAACTGCCCAACGATTTATGAGATTGTAGAGTAAGAGAGAAAGGTAAATTTTCCATAGAAACAGAGATGTCCAGTTATCTGTTTTTAAATAAGACATTATTTTCGAAAATGTTCTTTACTAACTTTTTAGACCTTTGTATCCTGCTTAAGCGTATGAAGTTTCATTCAAATCGGTTTAGTCATTTCGAAAAACAAGGGCTTGAAAGTTTGTATGAAATGCCGAAAGGTGTAAAGGCTCTTAAACGAAGAAAAATTTTCATCTTAAATTTAAAAAATCGCAAAGAATTTTGGTAAGTATTATTATAAAATGATACTGTGAATTACAAAGTTACTTTAAGCAGTTGCAGAAAATCGCCCATTGATATTTAAATAGGTAAGTACTTAACTTAAAAGTGGGGATGATATTTTTTTTCTCGTCTATCCCATGATGTGGGGTATCGTTGAATAGGCCGTTCAAAAATATTGAGGGCCTGTGAACACCATGTTTCGATTCAGGAATCCGTTTGCGTAATATTAAGCTTTAAAAGCTTGTGTAATTTTTCGTTATTCAAGTGTTCCCCCCTGCCAGCTAAATGGTTGTTTTAGAATATGTGAAAAAATTCATGGCAGTGTTACATAAAACTAAATTAAAAGGAAAACTATCACAGCTAAGTAGGCTTTACAAGTTAACAAGTAATAGTCGACTAACTTACATTTGCAGTTGGATAATTGACCGTGACGTATATCTATGTAGGGAGAACATATTTTTCAACTACAATGTTAAGTTTGTTCTTGGGATAAATTTTATTCATCCCAACTACTGAACACTTCATTGTGCATGGTCCTACACGCACTTAGCCGGTTTTTTAAAATGATGTCTCACAAAACAACGCTTGAGTTATTCATTATATAATTCTTCTTTAATACGTTTTACAGAAGACAAGGTTCGTGTGACTCCGACGAAACAGTTCCTGATGCTAAACCGTCTGATCCAGCTGTATCGGATGACCGGAGTCATGAATGTGCTGAAGCACTACATCGAAAGACGGGACATCCTCTTGGTGTAAGGCCGCATTCATTCTTGATATTGCGAAATCTCTGTGAACATAAGACACGAAAGGTTCAAAGTATGAATGTGGATAAACAAAAGTAGCAGACCAAAGAAAATATGGATGGAACATGATAAATATGATATTTATGGGTAGTAGGAAAGTAAACACTAGCCCCTTTATCAATAAACGTTGCTTAAATTAGCGACTGTATAACCACTAACTACAGAAACAATTAAAATGTCATACTCGTAGTGTCATGTGAATCCACGTTCGGAATACGAAGGATTAAACCATAATTTTTTGACGTTTAGACGTCTCTTAACTTAAAGCAACGTTTTTAAGTAAGCTCCTATGGCTCGTATTACAGACCCTCACCAAAACTCAAGCATTATCTGCGTCTGGAATTCTGGATGATAGAGGTGAGACAGCAAAATACGCAGTCACGTCCAAAACTTGGGTTAACGGCAATAGGACAAAGAGATTCTCTATTAAACCACCAAAACCCACATCCCATTAATAAGTGAAACTATTCCAGAATGCAAGCAATACCTCTGTTCATGGCGTTGTTGAACTTAATAACTTGCTTCATGGTGTTCTACTCAGTGAAGATATATTACAGTGTAACTGACGATGGTTACATTTGGCGCATCGAGCCATTTCAGGACCAAGGAGGATCCTGGATGATTTTGTTCAAGGACACATGTGAGATTGATTAAATTTATTTTTGTAATTTTTCATTACATGCCTTCCGATAAGAGAATGCGCTCCTGTCCGTTTTAGTTTTATACAGTTTTTGAAGTAAAACTTCTTTAGACATGCTTGACTTGCGGAGTAAGCTGGTGAATGCATGACGAGAGCGTAACGGAAGTGATGGAGAGCGTTACGGAAGTATAATTAGTATTACTATTTGTGTTTTACTTCAGTCGTGTGGTAAAGCACACTCGTATTTTTTTTTCAGTTATTTTACATCTGACAGTAAAATTATAGCTATTAAAAATAAAGACTGACACTGTGATGCAAAATCAGAGGTTAAATATATGTGAAAAGACAGAAAACGCTGAGTACAAAAGAATACGTGTTTTACGAATGTAAAATAAAATGAAAAAGTAAAATGCCCAGAGTCGAATTCTCTCAATAGGTTGGCGGAATATAGTAACATAATATATTAAGTTAACGATAGAACCGATTTACGCCATGATTTTAACGTCTTTAAAGGGATCCGTAACCAAAGCGTGAAAATAGGACCCTGTTACTACTTAGCAAAGACAAACAGACGGCACCGGGCGGCGTCGACTTCTACGCCGTCTGTGTCTTGTCAGAGCGCAAAAAATATTTTTAAACGTAATTGGTAGCTAGCTACAGATGCATAATTAATTTTAAAATTATTTTATTTCTTCGGTCTTAATTATTGATTCATGACTAATAATAAAAAACGTAATCAGGCGGGTTTTTTTTTTCTTTATTCTGCTGAATAATTGTTGTAATCCCCACAACAACAGTTCGGTTCAACATGACCTCGACGCCGTGGAACATGCATCTGGCGACATACTTCTGGGTAGTGTACGAGTGCAGCTCCACCGGCTATGGTGTCTTCAACCCTACCAACCACGACCTGATGGTAGTGCTGTTCATCGGCATGGCAAGCTGTAAGGCTTCATTTATTTATCATCATCATCATCCTGATTCCTAAAATACCAGAGGCATCGAAGATGAGTTACCATGTCAGGGACAAAGCTGTAATTACACCGGCACGGTTATCAAACGACCACTGCAACGCGGTTAGGCAGAAAGGGGTATGGTGGCGTTCTTCCCCGGACGAACTTCTGCTCAATGAGCTAGACTGCTGCTAAAACTTACTGTAGTCCTTGCTGTCCTCCTTTCAAAAGTCCTTTTTAGGGTTTCGTACCATAAAAAAAAAACCGAACCCTTATAGGATCACTCGTGTGTCTGTCTACCTGTTCGTCTGTCCGTCTGCCACAGCCGATTTGCTCCGAATCTACTGGACCGATTAAGTTGAAATTTGCAAACTATATCGTGTGACACATCAAATGAATGGACTATGGATATAATATGAGGATTTAAAATATATATATTTTTTATTTTTAAATTAGTTTTTAGGTTATTAAAGAAAATAGATGAAAATTTATCATTATCTACGAAACTGCAGATCCTAAAATTAAAAAAAAAATACAGATTATAGTGATAAAAATATATTAAATAGTATACATATAAATTACAGGAAAACCTATAAGAAGTCTATGGTCTTAAAATAACATGGTAATTCACTCAATATTGTGTGTAAAAACTTACATTTGCAGTTGGAATATATATTATGGGGGACAGCGTAAACGTAGATAGGTTACCTACTCAACATTCGATCTTCAAAAACGGCAAAATGTCGCACTAATATATGACACGTGGAAGTAGGACGGCATGTCAATGTCATGTCATGTAATTATCGGGAACGTAAAGAGACAAGACGAAGGGAATGTGGCTAATTAGCCAAATTTTGACGTGCCACTTGACAAAGACAAAGACATTTTATTTTATTCGTCGGATATGGTAGGTACAGAGTTGGATAATTTGGGTTATGTTCAAGACACATCCACCGCTACAAGCGGCATACGAATATTTAAATATTGCACATAGGCATAAAATCTAACTTATATACTACTTTTACCTACTCTATTTTACAATACAAAACACTTAAGAATATAGACCTATAGATACTTAAAAACTCTATTAAACAATATAAAAAACACAACAACAACAACAACATTTGTATTACAAAACCTAAATAAATCAAATTTTTATTACTCTTATATTTGAAGAGATTAGGGTTGTATGCGTTCGGAAACACAGACGCAGGTAGAGAGTTCCACTCTTTTGCTGTGCGCATTATAAAAGTAATTTGGAAACGCTTAGTTCGAATTGGTGGAATAGCAACAAGGAATGGTAACTTGCAGTGCGTCTAGATGTCCGATAATAGAAGGGGGCCGGTGGAATGAGGTCATGGAATTCATCCCAACTACGGAATCCTTCATTGATCATGGTCCGACACGAACTTGGCTGGTTTTTATTGTTAGCCCCTCTTCCACGGCCTAGTATCTCAATCAATATTATTATAATTTTCAGCTGCAATGATAACGACATACTACTCAGTCCGTATCATCAGTATCCGCGCGAACGTCAACAAGTCTCTGGCTGGTTTCAAGCACCACATGAAGGATATTAAAGTGTTCATGGCTAGAGAGAAGCTGGACTCGGAACTGCAGAAGTACGTTATCGACGATGAAGTGACAAGAACTCCTATCTGACATTTTTCCGCGAAATTCACTTTTATGGTATCCAATTTTTTCAATTGGATACCATAATTAAGTTTTAAGGTAAATTTCGCATGTTCTAGTAAAATCTCATTTTTAATTGCAAGAATTGCAACAGCATAAATCAAAATGTAGAAATACATTATCTGAGTAAACCACAAAACCTCTATCAATCGCATAATGCAATACCGAGCTAGAATGGCTCTAGCTAATGCTATTCAAGTTGAGTGGTTTTACTAATGAACGCTGTGATATAGTAGACAATGCTGCGTCTGACATACTATGACTGAAAAAATAGAAAATAAAGAAAGAAAAATGCGTTTATTGGCATTACAGCAGGGTCAGCAGGCTCATAGCTAGGTATTGTATTAGGTGATTGATAGAGAAGCAAAATTTTCCTTTTGGGTACCAGAGAAATCCAGCGATACTACGAGTATAACTGGGAGAAGATGGGTGGTATCGACTACCGAGGGGTCCTGAAGCTGTGCGACCAGATCACTCTTAGGACAGACGCCATCCTACACATATATGGACCTACGTTTGCTAAGGTAACTATGCTACATGGCCATTCAGTCTCTCTCAGCCACAGCTAGACCTAAATTATAAAAACCGATCGATATACTCCGTGCCTCGGAAAGCACGTTAAGCCGTTGGACCCGGCTGTCATTCGTAGATCTTTCACAGTCGTTACGGGTAGTCAGAAGCCCGAAGTCTGATATCCAGTCTTACCAAGGGGTATCGTGTTACCCTGTAACTGGGATGTGGAGTTCAGATAGGCAGTCGAAAACCTCATGGAAATGATTGTAATAAATTCATTTATACAGGGTGTCCCGTGGTAGATTTAGGATATAGAATTTAATTAAATAAAAAACTACAAAGGATATAAATTTATTTCAATAACTATTAAAAAGAAGAAAAGTGTGGATTTCATTTCTTAAAAATTGTTTCGCCTAAATGTTGTCCGTCACGTCGGACACACTCATTGAATCTGGCCTCAGTATTCCGTGCCACTCGTTGGAGAAGGGAAGTCGGGATGCCATTAACTTCGCGAACGATATTTTCTTTTAGTGCTGAGATGGTCGCAGGATTTGTTTCATAGACTTTGGTTTTGAGGTACCCCCACAGAAAAAAGTCCATGGGAGTGAGATCCGGCGACCTAGGTGGCCAGGGGATGTCACCGAAACGACTTATCAGTTTTTTAGGGAAGAAATCACGAAGAAGCGCCATCGTGTCTTTAGCAGTGTGTGGCGGGGTGCCATCTTGCTGGAACCATGTGTGTGAACTGAAGGCAGGATGTTCTCTCATTTTTGGCAGAAAATAATCGTTTAGCATGCGCCGATAAGAAACACCGTCCACAGTAAGGGCTTGACCCCGACGATTTTCAAAAAAATAGGGCTCGATTATGCCACTGCTTGACAATGTGCACCAAACCGTTACTTGGGACTGTGAAGTGGTTGCTGATGTTTTAAACATGGGTTCTGTCCTTTAGGTGACACATAATTTTTTACGTAAATTGTAATCATTAGGTTTAAGCGCTTGTACAATTTGAATCTTAAAAGGGTAAAATCTAAGATCCTTCTTCAATATATCGTGCACTATCGTTTTTAGAAGCCCCTAGGGTAGCCGCTCTCTTCGGCACGGACTGACGTGGATTATCGTGCAAACTGTTCGCGATGAGTTCAATGTTTGCGTTTGTTCTCGACGTCCGTATGGATCCCGGCCGTGGGTCGTTTGTTGTTAAACTTGTTGCCCGGAAACTCCGGACCCAAGATAGAATGAAATCTACACTTGGCGCTTCACGTAAAGTCGAATATTGTAACGCGTACAAAACTGTCGACGCGCAATTGCACACGAATCGTTCGCTTTGAAAAACGCTTCTATTGCGAACTCCCATCCACTGCGACATCGTGACTAAATAATCCGCACGAATGACGAAGCTAACGCGGCCCCCGCCTCACTCCTCCGCTTAGCCGTTATCGAGAAATTTGAAATTTAAAACCTAATTCTGCCATGGGACACCCTGTATAATGAGGGGGTAGCAGCAAATACCTTTTTCTTTTTTTTTTAAACGTTGCCCCACACTAGGAATTTCTCATGTATCGTGGGTGCGTTTACAAACATTTAAACTCACATACACAAACAGCCAGACCCGGAACAACTACTTGTAGGTCATACAAATATTTGTTCCGTGCAGGAATCGAACCCGCGACACGCAGCGCAGCAGTCAATAGCTTAACCACTGCGCCAACCGTGCCGTAACTTAACTACACGCTCAGCGTAAGTGCGACCGGTGCAAGCGGTAGCTCAAATGCGCGTGGCCACCAGCGAAGCACGAGCTACCGCGTCTTCCGCGCGCTCACTGTTTATGCGCAAATGTCATTCTGGTCCCAGAAAATTCTTGCTAATGTAAGATTTCACTTCCAGAGAAGCATTTTTAAAAGTTTCCATGAAACATTGCCTCTGTTGAAGGAGGCCGTGGGAGACTGCAGCTAAACATTGATCCATATTTACTAACAACGTAATCATTTGCCAAGGAGGCGTTGTGCTTGCAAGAATGTTATTAAACTTTAATAAGCCTTCCAGGAACTGCTGTAGAATTTCAGTTTGCTGCTTCATAAGACGTTCCAGTCTCTATATCTTGGAATTTTGGTCCATCTTTCGGCCATGAGGCCTTTTGTGATAACCCTGTGTAGATGAATTTGTTGTATATGTTACCGGTAATCTATATAATTCAGGTGTTCTATACAATACCTAGGCAATGTAATTTGAGTCTTATGACACATCAATAGATCTCAAATTGCATTTATCGAAGTCGACCCGCACACGCTACACGACCGCCACGCGCCCGCCCCGCGCTCACCCCGCACACGCGCCACATACGCGCTGCACACGCCTTGTGCCCGCGCTTCGGCTAGTGCCATGCCGTATTGACTGTGATCAAGAAGTAGTATAAGCAAAGACTACTATAGTAAGAGTATAAGCGAGGCGGGCGCGTGGAGTGCGCGGATTATGCGCGTGGCGAACGCGGGTGCAAGGCGGGCCCAACGCGTGTGTGTTTTTGATTAAATAATAAGTAGTATAAGCGAGGCGTGCCTTATTATGAAGAATGTTCTTACCTCATTTACTTCGTGAAGAGCCATTTTAAATGTAGTGCACTAGAAAGATGATATTATTTTCTTATCACAGTGCTCACTGCAAAGATCAGACGTACTGACATGACAAGCTACCCGGCGATGGCGCCTCGTACTTGTCACCTGTCGCATCGAAAGTGTGAGGGAAATAGAGGGTAGATACACACTGCAAACGCGCAAAGTTGAAGGGGATAATCTCACAGAGGGTCGAACACCTAAATAATGTATTTACAATCAACCCGCAGTGTCCAATACTAGCGGATGCCGACGTATCCCTGCTGCGCATAATCGGGCGCGCAGTGCGCAGCGTGTACTTCCTACGCGATATGACGATCATCGAGCACAATGACATGGTCACTGACATGTACGTTGTGGACTACGGCGGCGTTGAGGTCAGCGTCGCTAGAGGCGAGATGAACTCAGTGCTGCGGCTGCCAAGGGGCAGGTAAAAAGAAATTGGAAGATATTTTTTGTACCCATACGACATATTTGTAGTTGTATCAAAGTTGATAACCTAATTTTTTCGCCAGATTACTGGTATTTTCTTTAAAATAATCCCATTTGTACCCCAGATTCTGAATTTGTGACCGATTGATGACAATAAGCTCGCTTTCATCTAAGTACGTACTTAAAGATTACTGGCGAAATATATGAAGGAAATCTATTGTTGTCGTGTTTACAGTTGCATTAAATGGATACACCATTTCATGCAACTGTCAAAGAATGGGGTTGTGATTTGAATATACGGTCATCATTTATTCCTGACTTACTTAATTGGTGTAATAGCTACCTCTACCGAACACTTTAGGCAATACTGTAAACATTATAATAGGTTCCCAATAAAATAAAATGCTCGTATTGCTGCAGTGTATTCGGAAACCTGGAAGGCACCTCAGCTCACAGGAGCCCCTACACCGTGGTGGCAACAAGTCGACTACACTTGTTGATGATCAAATCGGAGGCCTTCTCCACCGTCACCAAGGACTTCCCTGCCATGAAGGAACTCCTAATCAATGCCAGGATGGGGTCTAAGGGAATGAGGGTAAGGTTTATGAAGGTGCTAATATAGACACATCCAATATAAAAAACCGGTCAAGAGCGAGTCGGACTCGCGCACCGAGGGTTCCGTACGTATATATGATGTTGATGATTTCTGAAAAACTGTGCTATTTAGAGACATCGTTTTATTTTTTCTGTAATCTTTACATAAACTTCTATCACATAGAATAAATTCAGATTTTTATCAATGCAAACTTCGGAGATAAGGAGGGGGGGACGGTATTTTTTTAAAAAAATCATCAAAAGTCGGAAACTATGCTGCCTAAAAAAAAAAAAAAAACTTGAGAATGTGTAAACAGCGTTATTTTATATGATACCCCACATGCCCTAGTAGCCTCACTAGAATTTTTTAAGACTCCCTTCAGTCCGTTTTGCAAAAACGATATATATATTTTTTAATTTTTTTCTTGTTTGCAAAATAGTTGCCTTAACGACATCTAATCTATTCTAAATTTCAAGTTGATAGCATTAGTAGTTCTTGAGATATCCAGGTGTGACAGACAGACTTAGTCTCACCATAAGGGTTCCTTTTTTCCATTTTAATCGGAACCCTAAAAAAGAAAAAGAAGAAAAAAAAAAAAAAAATTGTACTACGCAAAAATTTTTGGTGAAATACAATTTATATTTGTGGTGTGAGTCACCTTGTTTTCTCCGTCATTCCTTGTTGCACAACGTCGCGTTGTTCAACTATCAGGCGGGCCGTCGGTTCTTTGCCATCCAATAAAAAAAACTAATATCTGTGCGATCGGGAATTAACACATCCAAAATTTCAACTTTATATCTCACCACTTTTTCCAAAATTATTGTTTGAGTCGTCATCACCATCAGCCCGTAGCAGTGCACTGCTGGACATAGGCCTCCAATTGCACGCCATTCAGCTCGATTCTCGGCAACTCTCATCCAGCTGTTACCAGCCATGTGATTTAAAATTGGAATTTCTTGTTTAAGTATTCAAATAATCAAAACAAGGCGCTGAATTTGTACCTGGCACTATAAATTGGCATCTACGGATACATTTTTATTTCAATAACCTAGTAACTAGTGGAAGGGCGGAATGTCCTAAGGGCGGGACACACAGAAAAGACGCAAGACGAGGTCGCGTCGCAGACATATGTGCACGTGACCGCATCTCGCCCGCGCCCTGTCTTATCTGTTTATTTTGTGTCGCGACGCTTCTATACATTTTGTATGAAACATTTTTGAAGGGGCGCCGCGTCTGCGACGCGTCCTTGTCTTACGTCTTTTCTGTTTGTCCCGCCCCTTAAAGGAAAAATGTAACTAAATGTACGTTATTGAAAATAAACATTTATTATTATTTTCTGATCCATTTGCTTTCATTTTTATCAGAGTCTTTTGAAACAGATCATTATTTATATGTTTACAGATGTACATTTTGGGTAGCGAGGCCACCGTGTTGAAGATGCGTCGCGACGCACGTACGGTCCCGCCACCGCAGGCCAAGTTTAACTTGGTGAAGTACATCTACTTCCAGGAGGGCTTGGTGCAGTTCTATCTGATCGGCATCTGCATGAGCTGCGTCTATTTGGACCTGTATAACGCAGGATATGAGGTTTTTTTATAACCATTTCAAAAGCTAATACAATTTTTGGTGGTTGCAGATGTTGCACATGATCCCATGATCCCCGGTGCAAGTGTAGGAAGGGAACACCGGGGTGGTTTTTAGTCAGTAAGATTCTGACAGGCCCCTACGCCCTGATGCAGGAAACACAGAACCGGTCGAAGTGGCGGTGCTTAGGAGAGGCATATTTCCAGCAGTGGACGTTTTTTGGCTTAACCGATTAAGATGATATCAGCGATAGGAGAATAGATAAAAACTCTAATTATTCCAATCGGTAATTTCTCCATAGTTTATATAGCAGCCTGGAGACTGGATTGGTTTACGGTTAACAGCAATAGGCTCGCCCGTAATTACTTGGGACTTAATGTGACTAGCTATATAAGGATGGACTTGGGACTAACGACTTCATTGGATACTTTCTTTCTTTTTTTTTCTGTTTGTATTTCAGGACAACAGTATGTGGCTACTTGCAACGCTGTACTCGCTGGACTTCTGTTTCTTGATGAAGATATTGTTACAACACTCCTTGCCTTTTCTTGTTACTAATAAAACTTTGAAGAGAATAATGTTGCCAATACGAAGGCTGTAAGTATACTTACATTAACATGCTGATTTAGTCTACTGTATATTATGAATAATTAATTAATCTTGATTTACCACTCCGGGTATTATAGCCATGTGGGGACGACAATCCTAACTAATATTATAAATGGGAAAGTGAGTGTTTGTTTCGCGCTAAAACGGCTGAACGGATTAGGATGAAATTTGGCAAGTAGGTAGACCGTGACCTGGGTTAGCTTAGGACTGGGTTGGGTTAGGACAAGGGATACGTTTTATCCCGATATTCCCATGGGTCGAAACTTATGCGGGTGAAACAGTGGGGCGCAGCTAGTACGACAATAAATGGAAACACTGGCAATAGGTAGGTACTAGTGCATGTAAGTAGGTATCTATTTGAAACCAACAAATACATAAATGCCAACTTCAAATTCATCCAACCATATTTGTTGGTAAAATTAATTTTAACTGAGCAACTTGTATGTACAACTTCAGCCAAAGCGTCGAACAAAATAAAAATTCCCGTAGGCGTTAAACAGATAACAGTCTGGCGACAGGGTTATAATGAAATGAAATCGTTTATTCTGTAAATAGGATATTAAAATCACTTTTACACGTCATATAAAAAAAATAATCTAGATGTAGCTGACATTTCCTATCTGACTACCCCTGAGAAGAAATGGCGAAACAAACTCAGGTGTCAAAGTCTCTTTTAAAGTCCAGACATAATCTTGGTCAGATCATGTGAGGAGGACCATGTAGATCCGTGGCTGAAATGGTCTCTTGAGGAAAGAACCACACAACTTTGAGCGGACCTGTCCAATCAGTGTAAGCATTTGTCAGTAATCGTACAGCTCAACTCAAAAATTAAGGAGCTCAACGACTCGACGAACAATACCAAAGAAAGGACATTAGGGTAGGCCACATAAAGCGCTCAAAATGCCAGACCATCATTAAAACTTAACTGAGAAAAAGAAAAAAAAAGGAAAATATTTAAAGAAAAAGAAAAATGACCCACATAGTTCTCACATTCACAATAAATTAAAGCAGTAAATATAATACTTTTCAAAGTAAACATTCATGTAAAAATTGAATACAATATTCTGCAATGTCAATATGTATATAAAATCATGCATAATAATTAAAATGTCAGTTTTCCAGTTTTATCACAAGGCTAGCAGAGCGAGCAGCTCAATCCCAAGCTTTTTTGTCCTCTAAATAATCAGAAATTTTATAGTACCCTTTTTTACAAAGTTTGTTTTTAATACAGATTTTAATTCGTTTAATGGGTAAGTTCCGAATGTCAGTAGGAAGTTTGTTGTAAAAGCGTATACATTGACCCATGAACGAGTTGCCTACTCTGTGGAGGCGAGTGCGATGTACAGCAAGATTGTGTTTATTCCTGGTATTTAAACTATGAATAACGGACATTTTCTTAAAATTTGATTTATTTTTGTGTACATATAATAGATTGTAAATGGCTCGAACAGCCCTTTTCTGTAAAACAAAGATATTATTAATGTCCGCATAGGCTCCCCAGAGAAGAATCCCATATGACTATGAAAATTTTTTAACAGCATAGGCGGCCGAACTAAGCCTTCCTGACAATTTTTCTACGTGTGGGCCCCCATTGTAATTAACCGTCAATAGTTATTCCAAGAAAAACTGTCGACTCAACAGGGTCCAACTCTATTCCATTAAGTTGAACATTGGTAGTTAGCTGCCTGACATTTGGCATTGAAAATTTAATGAGTTTAGTCTTTTTCTCGTTCAGGAGAAGATTATTTACATTAAACCAATGGACAACTTTAGAGAGTGCATCGTTAACATGTTCAAAATTGACTAGCTGACGTTTGATTTTAAAAATGAGTGAAGTGTCATCTGCGAATAATACAATCTTGTGATTATCCCTTATGTGAAAAGGTAAGTCATTTATATAAATTAGAAACAAGAACGGACCTAAAATTGAACCCTGCGGAACGCCCATAGTGACCGCAGATCCTGCAGAGGTCGAGAGCACTGTCCCTCAAACCATAGTGGTGCAGTTTTTTTATGAGTGTATCATGATGAACGCAATCGAAGGCCTTAGACAAGTCGCAAAAAATGCCAAGAGCATCCCGCGACTCCTCCCAGGCCTCGAATATGCTCTTCAGTAATTCCACGCCCGCGTCTGTAGTTGAACGACCCTTAGTAAAACCAAACTGTTTCAGATGTAGTAGATTATGTTTATTAAAATGTCCTAACATTTGTTTTAAAATACATTTTTCAAAGATTTTGCTCAATGTAGGTAATATCGAAATAGGTCGAAAATTCGTAGGATCAGTTGTGCTGCCAGATTTCAACAGTGGAATCACTTTGCTAAGTTTCATCAGATCAGGAAAGTACCTACTTTCTCATTTATAATATTAGTATGGACTAGTATGGATTTAATGTCATTGACTTTGCTGAAACAAACACAAAGCGTGCTCAACTCATAAAACCACTTCTCAACTCCGCTTCTCTAATCGAAATCTAATCGCAAATCAAATCAAATCAAAAATCATTTATTCAAACTAGGCGGAGAATCAGCACTTTTCGAACGTCAAGAAATACATTAGATAGTCCCCCAAAAAACGCCCGCCCTGCACCACTTCCTAGTGATTTAGCTGGGAGGAAGAAGTGGCGCAACAAACTCCCCGACAGCACATCTGTGTGTTTCTATATACAGGTGGAAGGGACATCACCGCGAATCCGTTTACCATGGATTCAGTACATTATTCTTGACCCCTATGTGTTAAAAATTTTCGTCGGTTATTAAAAAAAAAATCACTGTTCCATACATTTTGACCGAGGTATTAGCACTTCTGTAGGAAACAGCAGTTGTTTTTTTAAATTACCGTCGAGAAATTTTAACGCAGGGGGGTCAAGAATGATGTACTGAATCCATGGTAAACGGATTCGCGGTGATGTCCCTTCCACTCTGTATATTATAATATGTATATAAATTTATTTTAAATTTCAGATATTTCAAGGGTGAGTTCAGGTACGACTTGATATCGATACTGCCTTTAGAGGCGGTCAGTTTTGCCGCATCGATGGAGCAGAAATGGATGTGGTTTGGTTTGCTGCGGCTCAACAGGACCTTTAGAATTGTAAGATATTGTTTTTCTTGTTTTCGTAATAAATCAAATAAAAACGCTTTCAAACTTCAAAGTATAATTGATTGATGTGCGACTGATCGAATAGTCAACTGCATGTCGCGTCGCGTTGCTCGGTGGAAACACATTTACCTTGAGCTGGCCCAGCGTTGTTTAGTGGAATAAGAGGTCAGCTTATACTGGTTCTGTTTTAAAAAGAAAATAGTTAAGAAAGTGAGTGCTCCTCCCTAGGGGACGGTCTACAAGTGTCTACGTATGCGCCACGAGAACATCACAATCAACTTGACCCTCATCACGGGGATGGCCGTCTTCATCTGGTTCAC
This sequence comes from Tiliacea aurago, assembly GCA_948098905.1. Classification (NCBI taxonomy): domain Eukaryota; kingdom Metazoa; phylum Arthropoda; class Insecta; order Lepidoptera; family Noctuidae; genus Tiliacea; species Tiliacea aurago. The sequence continues at coordinate 2,271,011 of OX402581.1, read as the reverse complement.
GCTTTTCGTCCACACGAGCACCTGCATTTGGTACTTCATTGCCACCATCGAAGACAGTCTCCAGCCAAACTCCTCGTGGATACATCTTGGTATGTTCTATTCTACGTACTTTCTGGTTTATTTGACAAACCAGCTACAATACATATCTTAAATCTTCTATGGCCACATTAACTTAAAAAGTATAATATGATAAAATAATTGGTACATTAAAAAAAAAAAAATTAAAACACACTAAATAATAAAGCTCTCTCTTTCCTTCAATTCGCCTACTCTCTGCACGTTATTCGTTTTAATTTCATTGATGCGATTTTATGATTCGTGTGTGACCCCGGCAAATGACCTCTGCGCTACAGTTCTTGCTCCAAAATGCTATTTTATAAAATTGTTAATAAATCAATAAATAATAACGTTTAATGAAATTAAAATATATTCATACAAGATAAATTGCAAAACGGTAAAGGTGTATCAAATTAAAGCGGCATGCTGTATATTGTGCATGCGTAAATGTAGGTATGAAAACAATTTTGATTGGTGAGCCCGCTTAGATGGAGAAGTTAAGTTTTAATTTATGGGTATTGTTTGGAAAACCAGCGATTTATTGTCCCAGTGGGGGGCAAAAGCTTCTTCTCACTCACAGAAGGCACGAGCATTCTTTCTTTGTTTCCTTTCTTTTCCTTTTTTAAAAACGTTGCCCCGCACTAGGAATTTCTCCTGTATTGTGGGTGCGTTTACAAACATTTAAATCCACATACACAAATAGCCAGACCCGGAACAACAACAGACTATACTTAGCATTGACCACCACGCTTGCTCAACACGGGTTAACGATTTCAAACTTAAGTTAACTTAACTTATTTCAACTATTAAATCAGGTTTCCTCATGATGTTTTAACTCAGAAAGTACATACATACATAAACTCACGAATATACAAACTCACTTACTTGCTCCACATGACACTCTTATCATTTATTTTCACATCACACACCGATACATCCTCTTCTCTTTCATACACCATCACATTCTCCTTATTCACATTTATATTATTCCCTTTCCTCATAAATGCTTCATCCATCACAGTCACCATGTCTTGCAACTGTTCTGCTGACGAAGCAAGTAGAACTTGATCATCTGCGTAGAGAAGGTATTTGACAGGCAACTCGTTCATCCTCAATCCGCACTCACCCTCTTTGAAATCTGTCAGACAACTATCCATGTACAAGTTGAACAGCCACGGTGACGCTACACAACCCTGTCTAACACCCCTTGAGATGCAGAACCAGTCTGTGTATGCCAATATCCCCATGTATCCTTACACAAGAACCGTAATCCTTGTACAAAGATTTCAGTGACTAACTCTTGGTACGGACCAAGCGTTAGTCCACACCGTACATGGATAGTGTCGACCACAGTTCTTCCATCCACACACTGTCGTAGGCCTTCTCCAAGTCAACGAAAGCACAGTAGACTTTCTTGTACTTTGCCAGATGTTTTTTTGGCTATGCACCTTGGAGATCTGATCCATACAGCCCGTTCCTTCTCTAAATCCTGTCTGAACATCCCATATTTTTTCATCTGTCACTCTTATCATTGTACTTATTAAAATCTTCGCATAGTTTGCCGCCAACACTCAAAAGACTAATGCCACGGTAGTTTTTACACTCCTACTCAGTCTTTTGTCTCATATAGGGTCAAATTGGATTAGCTAGCAAAACTTTCTAACTACTAGAAGTCGCTGAACACAAAAATATTTATTATTATTGTGTTTAGATATTGATGACCCGTCACTTCTACACATACACCTGGTGTATATACACATACACCTAACGAAGGTTTACATCATCATCAGTATTTTAGCCGAAAGACGTCCACTGCTGGACATAGGCCGTCACTTCGACCGGTTCTGTGCTTCCCGAAGGAATGTTTACAATTGTATTTAACTATAGAGCACAACAATTTATTTACGTTACCGTCCGTGTTTGGGTCACAGAAGTTCATATATGTGTACCAAATTTCAACTTACTCGGTCCTGTTGTTGAAAATCGAATTGGCCACCACGAGTAGAACACTTGTAAAAGAAAGATAGAACACAAAATAATATTTAAATAAAAATCTTTTTAAGAACAAGCTTTTATTGAACTTAAAAATAAAACTCACTTTTTTTTTTTTTCTTTCTGCCTTCGCACGGTTTGTGCATTTAGCCAATGTCACGTTTTAGTTCTTGTATAGTATTGATGAAATTAATTATAAATACATGATGATGATATCCCCGTCCACTCCCCTTGAGTTTCAGTAAAAATGTGGCACTTTACTGAGACCTCACGCGGACTTCTTGAGAGAACTTGAAGCGAAGTGGCACTGTTTTGTTTCATTTGCCTACACTAATGCACGTTCACAAACACTTAATGGTTAATAATCCACCATTATTACACATTAATATTCGGCTAAACACAAATTTTGGAAAATTAAACAAACTGCTGAACATGACGCTTCACTTTCCCGCCAAGAAGTCCAAAAACTCACGTTAACATAGCCTCTTCATTGTCAGCCATTTTTGGCGGGAAACGTCTATCTGTCACATCTGACGTTTCGCGATATTTTCTGAAAAGCTTCAGGCGTGAATGTCCTATTTTTTATTTAAAAAAAATATTTTGTGATTTATCATTCTTTTATTTGTGTTCTACTCGTGGTGGCCAATTCGATTTTCACACAATTTATTTTTTGATATTTTTGCATCTCCATGGTAAATGCATGGAATTAGTATGTTATGTCCTATGGTAAATGTTTGCATGTAATTTTTACTTCAGGTTCAAAATTCAAATCAAAAACGGTTTAAAAAAACAACAAACAAATTATTATATTAATTAACTGTATAATTGATTAATGATGATTATTACATTATTATTAATTAATACCAATATCTGCCAAATGGACCATCTACTAACATAACACTAGTGTTTAAGTTGTTTATGTACTTACTAACAATAATGTATGTTATTTATTATAGATGATGGCACGACCCACTGCGACAATTATTACATCTGCTCCCTGTACTTCGTGATCACGACTTTTACGCAGAACGGTGTCGGAGACATTATGCCCAAGAAACATTCCGAGGTACATACAAAGCATTGACATTAGTATTTAGCGACGCATGTGAGCGGTGAAACGCCACGTGGCATGCGTCGCCCCGCCAGCAATCGGTTTTACGTGCACATATAGATGTTTCACATCAAAAAATAAAAATAAGTCGTGGCAGCCAAAAGACGACCAGTCCCTACTGGTGGCGCTTCCTCTCTCTCTCTATCGAAAGGGAGAGAAAGTGTGAGCTATAAGAAGAAAGTCGCAAGTATGAACGCTTTTTCGCGTGACGATTTCTGCAAGTTTACTCCTACCGCAAGCCGCGTTAAAGAACTTCGTTCCAAAAAGGAGTGAATTCTGACATGACTGCTACTAGAAATGTATGGAAGAAAGAAACATAGATAGTAACTCCACTGACTGAAGTCTAATGGCAAAAGGATGGAGGATGATTAGTCTTGCATATTTTTTATTGACTCATGAAAAAGGTAAAAGTATATCTATAGGAATGACATATTATAAATAGACGCGTCATACACGAACATTAGTGCACTCAAAAACAGCGTAAGCCATGAATGTAGCTACATACTTGCGTACAATCATACAGTGCGCGAAGAAAAGGAAAGACCTTCCTATGTTGTTAGAAAGAGATGAACATATATTTAGTTGCGTCACTAGCTGCTGCATGTTCATTGGCGCGTACGCGTCGGTTGCAGCAGTCAGGAAAAATGGCCGACTGGCTGTACAAGTACAAAACAAAACGTTTTCTTATACTTAATAAAAATATACAATAAGTACGTATGCATGAATGAGACGTTTTTCTGTACTCCCATATTAGTACTGTATTTTGTACATCGTGTATGACACGAAAAGGCATTTTCTTCACAAATAATTGCTGAGAATTGCGGGTGATTGTGACGTGTAGCCGCGTCACTGGATGGCGCGTGACTAATTCCAGCCGGGCAATTGCCTTGCTTTTACTTTGACATTATTGAGCGCGGGTAACGCATCAGGCATGATTGATCTATAGTCTTTTCTGAAAACTTACGTGAAGTGAGCTTCAAGTGAACTGTCATTCCATGTTCGTGTTTGATCCAAGGGATTGACACTATTGACAGGCCCCTTCCACCCCACCCCCCCTTCCATCCTTTCACATTACCTAAGTTTACACAGTGAGATTTTTACAGTATAGACCGGCTGTTCTGCGCAGGTGCTGTTCGTGGCGATGCTCATGATCCAGTCAACGATGATATTCATGATATACGTCGGGGAGTTCTCGAACATCATCCAGTTCCAGTCCTACCGCTCGTTCAGCTTCTACAGCAAGTACCTAGAGTTGCAGGTAGATAATTGCTTATTGGGTTAGGTACTTCATGTCCACAAGAATGTTCGTGATGAGAAAATAAATAAATAAAATGTTACTGGCGACCCGTCCTGCTTCGCACGGGTGCAATTGACTATTGTGGCGACTGGCGACATATCAATACATCGAGATTTCTGTGATATTTCTAAGTTAAATATAAATGCTCATACACCTTCCAGAATAGATTCTCCAATCTAAAAGATGGTGAAAACCGCATTAAAACCACATCACAAAATGTAGTTGTAGACAGGAAAAGCGACTTTATTAAGTGTGTATACATTAATAACTATATGATGTTGCGTCACACGAGCACAGTGAGGCTTTAAAATAAGATAGGACGGGGGGGGGGGTTAGTGGTTACGGACATTAGGACCTAAAGTTCAATTGTAAAGAGGTGACCAAATACCTCGAGACTGGATGAACTGAAAAAGTTGCCGTCAACATTTTACGACTGATGTAGTTAGTGAAGATAAGTAACATTACAAGTGTGGTCCAATGGGCAGTCATGAATGTAAGGAGAATAAGACCTTCGTGGGAATCCAAAGTATACTTTATTAAAACTGAACAACATTGCAAGGCAGGCTCATAAACATACTCTTCTTTCACCAGGCGTTTATGAAGAACAACCGGGTTTCCCGTAACCTGGTGACCATCGTGAACAAGTACACCTTGCACTTGTGGCGGGAGAACCGGGGCTTGCAGATACCGCACTTCTTGAAAAGCGCACCTCTTTCCCTTCGACTCAGGGTCATGTCGGCTGCGTACCTGCATCATATGACCAGGGTAAAGTATTGAAAGCTGATTCAAATTTTTCTACACATAAAATAAACTCACGCCTTTTTCCCATGGGGTTAGGCAGAAACTATAGAACGCCACCTGCTACGCTCCTTACATAATCCTTTTGCTTCGCCTACGTTCATACATCTGGTCATACACGCACGCCGGTTGAGCTTACTACGCACCTGACCTTTCTGAAGAACATAACCAATTAGATCACTATAATTATGTCCTCCTAGGGCGTCCCCTCCCGGCGTTTCCAATATAAATTATTATTATTATATATTCTAGCTAGATAAAAGTCTTAAATTGACATAAAGACAACGTACAGTCTAACCCACTGGAAAAATCGTTTTTTAAGGAATTCAGTCTTCTAAATGATTGGACTTGAGTCAATAATTACCAATTAACAGGCACATGGCTAAGGGACAACTTAGCACAGCCATTGTTAAAGGAACAACTTCCAGCTTATTATATCTTCTTCTACTTCAACATCTTAAATTCACTCATTGACAGACTACGCACAGCCTAAATATTTGGGTATAGTTAGAAGCATAGAATTAAGCACAACATACGTACATAAATACACGATTATTATTATAAACTCACGACTTCTTCCTGTGGCTGTAGGCAGAAACTACAGCACCCTAATGGCGTAACACATTTTCAATCACAACCTGATTTTGAAGGATCATCAATCATCATCATCATTTCAGCCGAAAGACGTCCACTGCTGGACATAGGCATTCCCCCAAGCACCGCCACTTCCGGACCGGTTCCCTTATCCAGCGGAAGGAATGAAGGGTAGGAAGAAAGCGGAAGGATATTGCTAATCAATTACTTCATATGTTCGAAAAATTTGTCCGTACAACAACGTAAATAACGCAATGAATGTTTTTGGACTGTCAAAATGAAAGCCATTGCTACTGTTAGTGTGTTATGCAATTATCCCACAGGATGCCACCTGCTACGGACCTTACATACTCCTTTTGCTTCGTTGAATTTTGAGTTCCTTAAAATTGCCAAAATGAGCAATAAGGAAATTTTTTGAAAAAGAAATGGGCTTATATAGGGGAAGAAATTTTGTATGAAAGTTCGTAATTTTTGCCAATGAGAAATCTCATCTCCCAATATAGCTTGTGATGTGTAAAATAAAATCCTAACCCTCTGTTTGAATTTATTACTGATTTTGACACTCTTTTGATTAGATATTGACATTATCATATTTTTATTTTTTAATATTTCTGTTTTATCTACATGTTAATTGTTGACATTTGTGAAATATTTTATTAATTTGATACTTGTTTTGACATTGTAGTTTTTGTTTGAAATTTTATTAATTGTCATGGGAATATTATATTGATTTATCCAACGCTCTAGCTCTTTCTATATTTTTTTTTTTATATTGTGAAATGAATAATGAAATAATTGAAACTAATATTAACATTTGTACGCCTCATGGCAAAGCATAGAGAAACACACACCCTGTGTATCTGTAACCTACGAGTATGTGTATAAATAAATACTCTGAATCTGAATACAGTTTTTTCAACATTTGAGTCTTTTCAAATAAAACAAGCACCCTTTTTGTTCACGAGAAGGCTACCCGTAGTATTTCTCACAACGTCTGTCAACTACGATTGATTAATTCATATTGTTATTTTTCTTTTTGTGATAGCATCACGTATTTGAAGCCTGCGAACCAGCCTTCCTGAGACAGTTGGTCGGCTGCTTCAAGTTATACACTTATAATGAAGGTAAATTCGTACATTTATTACACTGGTTATGTGTTAAGGCTAGAATTTGTAGTGAAAATGAACACGATTCGTCGGCTAAAATTAAGTTGAGATTTCATAATACTTATACAAGGTGTTACAGGACGATTGACATTCCTATAAACCACGTAAAGAGTATCTTGTTTTTTACCCGTATACAAAAAATAAATCAAATCCAATGAATACTTTAGCCACAGGAAATTATTTTCCATTTTGTTATTTTTCAACATGATGTAGATCTGAGTCCGTAATAATAGGTAAACATTGTAAGGCGCGCCTAACGCGCCGCGCAAGGTCAGTAACTTTTCGTAGATATAGAGTGTTTACTTTTTATGCAGTTGATTCTGCTATTTATTTTATTTAAAAATTGCAATTTTAAAATTTTCCATTAACTACTAATGTTCGTGTTTTAAAATGTTTCAACGGACTAGGACTGTGCTCGTTTTAATTTAATGTCGTACATCCAGAGCCAGATTTTATATATTATGAAAGTTCAACATTATGTTCTATTGTTAAATTTTTATCATCCTATAGAACCCTTTCGGCTTTGCCGCCACAATTGTCTGACTATATTATTATGTACCTCATTTAGTTAGAGTAACTATCAGTTATTAATAACATCTTGACTGTAGTGAAAGACCATACCTTGTGAACGTAAAAAGACGTATATCTCTTTAGGCATGTACGTCGTTAAGGAAAGTGAAATCACAGACTCCATGTACGTGATCCACACCGGCAAGGTGATGGAGACCTGTGAGGATCAAATCGAAGTTGACTCCAGAGTGTACCCTTCGGGCTCGTACTTCGGCGTCGTAAGTATAATACATTTCATAGCCAATAAAACTTGGAAACTCTAATGTTTTATCATTATCAATCAATCTGCGTTTTCCCAACTATGCTGGGGTCAGAACCCAGGTTTTTTTTAAGAAAACAAAATTTCAGTTACAGGGTTTATTACGCAATACCCCGTACACTCACTCGTATCAAACAATAATCAAGTCTCAAGTACTCACTCTCAAACTCGACGACTGGGAATACTTGTTGCAACACTTTCCGAATAGCAGGGATACCATACATAAACACATGGGCAAGCTAGGAGACACCGATATGAATAGGAATTGGCCTGGGAGTTCACCCACAGCAGCCCAGCAAGCTTCCGAGTTGGAGCCACCATTAGAAACACTGGATGGAGCTCCTAGACCCAGTCAGTATCCTCAAGCTGAGAGGCATTTCGGTCGAGTATCCATAGTAGGGGTAGAAGAACGAAATTATACTGGCGAACCTGATGCAGAAGAAACCAGAAGACAGTCCTACGAAGAAATGCGAGGTTTACATAAAGTCCCTATAGAAGAGAAATCTAAACTAGGCATCTTAGGACAAATCGCTAGCACAGCAAGAAAATTAATGGGAATAGTATCTGAACCTGACCTGATAAACTCTGACGGCAAAGACGGGCTTATATTTGAGGAAGACGTGGAAGCAACGGAGGCCCTGCTGGCGCAGTTTGAAAAAGCAAGAAAAAAGGAAATTGAGGAAAGAATACTGAAAAGTCGCAGAAAGAGTGTGCAAGTAGAAATCGGAAAACATATGTTCACTTTAGGTTTGAAGGAATCTACTGAACAATTGGAAGGAATCGATTCTGAAACATTTATTATGCAACCGCTCCGAATCCGTGATGAGCAGCAGGAGGCAGAGAATCTAAGCCTCACAGGTGAACCTAAGATTGGCAAAGAAATATCAGAAGTTGAACTTACCATAGATTTATCGCATTTACAGATTGACGATGAAACTAAGGAAGTTTCTAGATTGGTGCCGCTTACATCTTCAAAACAACTGTTTTCGCCAGCAGGAAGCGAAATTCTAAAAACTCAACCTTCCCAACGTACAGCAGGTCATCAAGCAACTGATATTCCGATCACAACATCACCCTCATCTGCTACGCCATCAAAATTGTACCATCCCGGATCTGAACCAGTCCGAGATCCTGATTCTACCGACATCACCGGTTCTCAGCTGGCTGAAGATGTTCCAGAGACACCGCTAAAGCAACTTTTCGTGACTTATATTAATGCACCTGGAACTGATACAGCTCTGAAAACTTTAAAAATGCACTCTGAATCGGTTATAATATCACACCCAGAGGCGCGGTTGATTGAATCTCATCCTCCTAAAGTGGTTACTGACGAAAAACTAGAAACAGATACGACCAAACCACCTGTTGAAACCTCAACACCCCTGACCTACCTTGGCACAAATACTGGAAGCAAGATATCGATTGCTTCAACTGCAGAACGCAAGGCTTCAATTGTTTCAGATGCGGAACGCCAGGCTCTATTTAGCATAACAAACGAGCCTGGACCTTCAAAATATGACGATATTTTATCACATACAGTCCCCGGTCCCATGCTACCTCCAGATGGTAAGTATTTTTTTTAAATAAAAATACAACCTGTGAGTTACTTATATGCCATAGTGAAAATCTTTGGTCATGTTGAGAACATGAGTAAAAAGGCGTGACCTTATTGCTGATGTTCTTCAGAAAGGTCAGGTGTGTAGTATTCACAACCGGCGTGCGTGTATGACCAGATGTATGAACGTAAACAAAGCAAAATAAGTATGTAAGGAGCGTAGTAGGTGGCGTTCTGTAGTTTCTGCCTACCCGAATGGGAAGACGGCGTGCGTTTATGTAAAATGCCATAGGTGGCTTAAAATGTAATATTACCTACAGCTATTTGCAGGATGTATTTGTGCCCGGCACAATTCGTGGAATATTGCTGCTTGTAGGTGAGTAACTACCTACAAGCACTACTACTCGTATTCTCATAAAAAGCTTTAGGAGTCATATCAAGGTGGAACCTTCACTAACGTCACCTATATCTGAATTGAACATTTACATGTTCAATTCACATATCTAGGCGACGCGGACGTTCGCTGCAGTTATGGGTAGTGGAAATATACAAACAGAGGGCTAATTGCGTAACACACTATCAATAGGAATCGGTTTCAATTTGACAGTTCAACAACATTCATTGCGTTATTTACGTTGTTGAGCAGAAATTTTTTTCTACCATAAGAAGCAATGGATTAGCAATATACTTCAAAATCATTCCGATTCCGATTCAAAGTGTGTTACGCAATTAGGGTGCAGTATTCAGTTGTATTTGTGTGAGCTTTCGCTGCTAGTAGGTAACCGACAGCGGCAGTGAATATCACATAACTGGATAGGAGTTAAGAATCTAGTTTTTACCCCAAACTCTGCTACGTATTGACGTAAAAATGCTCTTTTTTCAGGTGACAACTTCTCGCAGTCTAAGCGTTCCAAGGTGAAGGATGATGACAGTGGGATAGGCAAACCCTTCGTCCGTGTGCATTACAAGGATGAAAAGAGTGAAGAGCGCATACGGAATATCATCGAAGAGGATGAGGGAGAGGTTGAAGTGGAGTTGAAACCAGCCAGAGTGATGACCCTGGACAGCGACGAGCCCACGTACACGAGTGCAGCAGAAATCAATGAAGACGACGAGGAGACCTCTGCCGAGTCAAACTTGGGGACGAAGATAAAGAAGAAGCCGTTATATAAAAGAGAAACTATGGATTAGTTCGTATGTTTAATTTGTAACTTGGGATTTAAATTATTATTAAGGTATACTATTTAATTATGTTTATGGATCATATCTTGCTAGGGGCGATAGAATAAGTGACTATAAGACTTTATGGAATTCGTGAAAGACAGTCCCGAACTCTAGACGCTTCGAAGATTCCACGTAAAACCAAGCTTTGTTTTTTAATATTTGAATTATAGCCATAATTATTATTGTTATTTTATTTTTTCTCGTGAGTGTTTGGTTTAATTAGAGAAAGCAACTCTTTCCGCCTTAGTACAAAACAAGATTTATATTTTGACATGGCTTAAACCATGGAGCCAGTTTTTGTAATAAGAACGTAACTGTGATTGAAATACAGTTCTTTATACAAAACTGAAAACTTAGTTCGGTACTAAGTAGTCAGTTTTGTGTTTAGGAACTTTACCATAGTCGGAATATAGTTCGAAATTCAATAATGACTCCATGTTTTAAACCTGGGTCTGAAGATAAACCTTGTTTTGTAATAAGGGGGTTTAAGTACAACCATGGACGTAAGATTAATTTTATTATAGTTTGAATGTTATTCATGTTTGCTTTGAAAGTAATACTTTAGAGTTTTCTTATAATAATGAATTAAGCATGTTTCATTGTTTATTTCCCTATTAATATAAATAAATAACGTAAACATATTGGTAATTTTTGTCACTGACTACTTACTAACAACACACCAGGGGGCCTAAAATGGACGCTTTGGCAGCATCATAATATTATGATCTGCGTACAATTCATATCCCGCAATTCACCTGTTTGACAGTTTTGTATGGAGTTTCGTAAAATGGTCCACAAACGAATTGCTTTATTGAAGTCTGATGTCAAATAGCAGCTGTCAAACAGATGAATTGCGGGATGTATGAATTGTACGCAGATCATAGTATGATTCTGCCAAATCGTCCATTTTAGGCCCCCTGATGGTGATGCAACTCTTCAGCCGTAGTTATCGGTTCGGCGAAGAGATGGACGTTTCGATAATTAATAAGAACAGTCCAATTCTTTCATCACAACACTCTAAAAACTGTGAAGAAAAATGTGTTGTGTGTTTTCTATTCTATGACGTTACTAGTACTCGTAGAGTATGGTATGTCTTATCAACAGTGGGCAGTGGTAATAGTAGCGGCCGCGACTGAGTTATTGGTCGTAGGTTCAAACCCAGACAGGCGTTTTACATTGTGTAAACTATTTCATCACCACTGCACAGTTGCACACTGCTCTCAAAACGGTGAAGGAAAACATCGTGAAAACCGGCATGTCCTACCCCTCATGAGCAAGTCACCAGATTCTCAATTCACCAGATTCTCAACTAACCAGATTCGCAGCTCACCAGATTCGTAATTCTACAGATAATGTACAGTCGACAGCCCATCAGGTTATACGGAACTGTCATATTTATTAAACATTATTATTATACGAGTATACTGCCTAATGTACCATGAATTTTCACCCAGGTGAATTTGGCGAATAAAGCTTACTTTTAGTATACTTACTTAATGTATGGTAAATAATATTTACGAAAAGTATTGTTGTGTGAATTTAGTAAGTAAACTACATCAAGAATTCCGTAGTATTTGGTTTGGTTTCGTTTTACATTTGTTTGATTTTTTTTGGTGAATAAAGTACCTGTTCTGTTATTTTTTGTGATTTTTTGTTTCATTGTACGGAGTAGCGAATCTGGTTAGTTGAGAATCTGGTGAGTTGATAATCTGGTGACCTGCTTATAAGCCTGTCCTACAACCAAAAATCCGAAGACATGTGACGTCTACCAACCCGCACTGGGCCCGCGTGGTAGATTACTGCCCACTCCCATTAGAAGAGAGGAGGCCTGCGTCCCAGCAGTGGGAACATTTAAAGGTTGACTATGCTTATCAACTGAACTAGGTAAAGTACCTAACCAAAAGTTTGTTAGCTTTGATGGCTCCTTTTCACATTCAACGATCATCATACTATACACCAAAGATATACATGCAATACTTTAGTAAACCTAAACATAATTCTATTAATTACTTCCAATATATTTTAAATACATCAATATTTAACGACCGGCACTAACTTCCCGTGGAAGCCATACACTTGTACTAAGAGATCGTTTATTAAAGTAATTCGCTCATAAAATCATGTAGCACTAATAAATAATGTATTTACATAGGATTTACGTCAGGCTTATGTAATCGACACGTGGATGATCTTCAAAATAACATCAAATTATTTATGGAAAACAAATATTTATTCGCTTAATGGATGCGCTACGCAGCTTACGGTTGTACCTAATATTTGGAAACGCAAAATAACAATTAAATTTGAATTATTTAAAACATCTCTGTGACGCTCTAGAAAACATGGTTAATGATATTTTATTTCTGTAAGTTCATCATTATACATTTGCCCAATCGATCCATCATCATTCAGCATTTCAGCCGAAAGGCGTGCACTGCTGGACATACCTAGTCCTCCACCAAAGGGGAGAGGATTTTCCATAATCGCCACGCTTGGCAGGCTGGTTGGCGATCGCAGTATGGTGTTAAAATGCATAGAGATTGCTGCTGCCCATAAGTCCCTTAGTCGCCTTTTACGACACCCACGGGAAGAAATAGGATGGTGCTATTCTTTACTTCCGGCACCACACGGCGGTCTCCATTCATATCCATAATTTCCGACATCCAAGCGGCCGAAGCCGCGGGCAAAAGCTAGTGGTCCTGTAGGTATGAAAATGTTCAATGCATCAACGTGAAATGTTGGCACTGTTGCAGTGCCATGACGTCCGCGGCGAAAAAATAACAACGTATTTGATGTTATTAGCGCAAGAAAATATAAAAATGACACGCAATACTGTTTTCAACAATAAACATGTTATGTAATACGATACAGAACATGGTAGTTACTTTAATGCAATTAATACTCGCATCAGCAACATTAACCTACATGGTCCTCATATGATCTATGATCTCAATGCAATTGTATGGACTTTAAAAGAGATCTCTGAGTTTATTTCGGTGCTTCTTCTCAGAGTAGTCGGTTGGGAAACACCAACCTCATCTAGTTTTTATTAAAAAAATGACGTATGAGTGTTTGTTTTTAATTTAGGATCGTTTTGCTCTTGACCTTAGTCTGACAGAGGTGACAGAGACAAAGTCGACGATGGAGTGAGCTTACCCAGAAGATGCCTGAGGGGCAATTCTACTAATTTTAAGAACGTTCACAGTCTGATCTCAGTCTCAATCTGTCATAAATACCTCTTATTTCCCTACATTTTGTCAATTTTTTGACGTTTGTTTGTCGCCAAGATGAGATTGCGACTAGATTTTGAACGTTTTAAATTACGAGAATTGGCCTTCAGTTTACTCTAACTTTCAACCCTTATATTAATTTATTTGGGGTTGGCACCGCACGTCTTTCCTTCCATACATCTCTCTATTAGCCGCCATCTCAGAATTCACCTTCTTCCTAGCCATTTCATCTTTCACAAAATCCATTAAACTTTTCCTAGATAAGGTTCTGTGGTATTCTATCTTGTAGTTATCATTTGCCTCCCGGGCTTGATCTCTAGTGACCTATCTATGTTCTATGTCAGAGGGTTTGGTTTCCGCACTTAGTCCTTCATGTGGACCATTGTGCGTGAGCCATGGCGGCCATTAGTGGTTTATTCCAACCAGCCCACCTCCCTCCAGAAGCTGATTAGGTCTTCTAGTCTGCATAGGATATCTGTGAAGGATCTAAGTGACCCGAGGGTTTCTGTTCTGATCTGGGTGACGCCTGTGCAGTCAAAGAGCACATGCGGAACGGTTTCTTCAGCCTCCATGCAGGCCCTGCACAGAGGGCTGTCCGTTATGCCTATTGTGTGGAAGTGTAGTGACCTATATGGAGAGCTCTCAATTGATTGCGTACCCAAGTAGGCTGCTGCAGACAGAATTTATCGAAGTGGAGGATTACTGACCCATCCAACACTCAGTACAAGTTCCTAATCAGACCATGCTAAATTGTGTCCGGAAATGCCCCTTTGCTTGCACTTTTGATGACCTAAATAATGCCACTGATACCGCAATGAACGTGGCCACCTACTGGGCTCAAACAATATAAAAACAATGAAACAGACTACCATCGATACGTAAAGAAGAAGACCGCCATCATTCTTTGCTTCGTTGGCGTATTGGTCGCGAGCACTATTGCTGGGCATAGGAGCCTGGCCCGGCAGTCTCGACATAGATAACGATCGCTTGACGGCCGAATCCGATCGCAAATTCCTTATGGGATCTCTAGACGGTCAAAATTGCTTGATAAGCACGAAAAAATCACAATCTTGTCTAGCATTTTTGACCGTCTGGGGACTCCATTACAACGATTATTAGGACTTTGCGACTGAATTCAGTCGTAAAGCGATCGCTATGTATGTCGGACTGCAGGCCCTGGGTTTAATTCCAATTCGGTCAAAGTGTTATTGGATTTATCCATGATGAATTTAATTTCTCAATTGCAGCCCGGAGTCTAGATTTGTTAAATGATTAATTTTCTGTAAGTAGGTTTGTACAATCACTTTTACACGTCAAACTTAATAAAAAAACAAAAAAAAACTAGATGAGGTCGGCGTTTCGTAACTGACTACTCTGAGAAGAAAGGCCGAAACAAACTCAGAGGTCACAGTCTCTTTTAAAGTCCAGACATAATCTTGGTCAAATCATGTGAAGACCATGTAGATTGGTGCCTGAAATGATCTTTTGATGAAATAATCACATAGATTGAGGGGACCTGTCCAGTCAGTGCACGCATTTGTCAATAGTCGTGCAGCTCAACTCAGAACTTGAGGAGCTCAACGATTCAACGAACAATACCAAAGAAAGAACATTCGGGTAGGCCGCATAAATTACTCAAACTGCCAGATAATGATGAAAACTAACTGAGTAAAAACAAAAATAAACAATAACCCACATAGTCTTCACATTTACAATACTTAATTAAAACAATATAATACTTAACAAAGTAAATATTCATGTCATAGTATATATAAAATTCATCAATGTCAATGTGTATATAAAATACGGATATAATCTTGGTCACCCGCTTGGTGCCCGGTTGATAGCATTAGGCATGGTATAGTCATTATAAGTACCTACATCTCTGTCCAACCCTGAACTAAACCAAAATATGTCCTTCACACTTACCTCACTATTTTGTCTCCTGCCTGCCCTAGCCGGCCAGGGCCCCAACTCTGCTATTTTTATAAATTCAGTCATTCCAACAAGATCCCTTCGTCATTTTGCTAAAAGTGCGTAATCTGCTAAATTCATAATGGTCGGTCATTGGTCGGTCAATGTTCTCGTAATAGAATTGTGTTACTTATAATGGCCCTGTCGTATTGCCATTATTATAAAACCCATTAGTAGAAATGTCATTCATTTGTCATTATGTACGAGATCACCAATAAATGCAATGTCTTTCAATGTAGTGTCAGTGACCGACCATTGGAAAGTCATAATGACGCCAGTATAATAGTAGATTACCAAACTTGTCAAAATCAACAATTATTATTATGAAATCAATGATC
Source organism: Tiliacea aurago (assembly GCA_948098905.1). Taxonomy (NCBI): domain Eukaryota; kingdom Metazoa; phylum Arthropoda; class Insecta; order Lepidoptera; family Noctuidae; genus Tiliacea; species Tiliacea aurago. The sequence continues at coordinate 2,254,846 of OX402581.1, read as the reverse complement.
GACCATTCTGACACTATTGTAATAGCAGACTAATAGTTCCATGTTATTCGGGGTTAGCGCAAGATGTCTTCCTCTTCCATTTCCCCCTGTTAGCTGTCACGCTATCTTTCACTACCTTTTCATACCACCCCCAAACATACAAGCAACTTAGGTACTTTTATCTTCAGTGACTTCAAAATAAAAGTCACGCGTTCTAAAAAAGCCTCTTTATTACAAAAACTCTCTTAGCTCATAACAACGATATAAAATCCGTAACAAGATGATTTGTACCGAACATCAACGATTAGTAGCTAAATCAATAACATTGCTTTGGTATTAAATAATTTCCATCTAATATGTCTTTCACGACTTTATTTATATTGGAATGCCCAGCACTGTTTACACATGTCAGTTCTGACTGATGTTTAGAGTTTTCCATTCTGTGCGACCTCCTTGTCTTGTTCCATGGTCTTAAGGTATTTAAATGCTTGGGTGTACATTGCTTAACTTACGATTAACTTACTTACTAAAATTACGGTTTCCTAAATATTAAATGTTTATATAGCGTTTGTTGACCGCCATCTTGGATTGGTCTCAAGATTGAGTTGTTTCTGAACTGCTTCTGAAACAAAAGAACATACAATTTAATAATGAATCTAGTATTGGAGCCAGCTGTGCCGCCACCCGCGCGTTGCGACCGGCTCATTTTTACGATCAGTAATCCTAGTGTCTATTTCCAGCGACAGTATTTCAATATAAATGATAAAACTACAGGAAACTACATTGACGTCATCCTGTACTCTACATTATATGACTGGTATATTATACTTTATTCCAATTCTAAATAAAAAATGGTGAAGAAATATTTGCGGAGTCTTTAAATTTCGTAATAATCCGTTATTTATGTTTTAAATTCCCTGCGGTGTGCAGTCACAAGTATTTGTGAATAAATGTCGGGAACATCAAGAAATTATGACGTGCTCGTGTTGTGGGTGTTTAAGAATACTCGCTTTTGATGATTATAATATGTGGTTTGCACCCGCCACTAGCTGGAATTTACTTAAAATCGAGACCTTCATGATCTCCAATTATAAAAAGTTTTAAATCTAACTGCTAGCTAGACTATTTTAATGTGCTAATATAAATAAACCTTGAGTTTGCGCGGTTAATAATTCGAATTAGTATAAAGCAAGTATGTACCTACCTACATAAACTTCGCAATGAAATGAAAAGCCCCCATTTCCGTAGTCAAATTTGAAACAAATCATGTCAAGTGCTCCACGCCCGCGCGACCTACGGACACTTTACGACCTGTGATATTAACCATTGACGACTCGTTGTCGTTAATCATTGACGAAATGACGATTCGTTATTCTTAACCACTGACGACTCGTTGAATTAACCCTTGACGACTCGTTGAATTAACCCGTGATGACTCGTTATAATAATCGTCGACGACTGTTGTAATCATAAAGTTAAGACTAGTTGTTTTAACCAACGTTGTTATGTTATTTATAAATCATGACGATTTGTTACTATTAACCGTCGACGATTCGTTGTTGTCATCATTGGACGATTCGTTAATATTAACTGTCGTTGACTCGTTGTTAAAAAATGACTCGTGTTGTTAAAAATTGACGACTTGTTAATATTAATCATTGACGACTCGTAGATCGTTATTTGGATATAAACGTTGTTAATGTTATTTTGTGCTAAGAAAATCGTCACCATAAGGCACCATCTGCAAGAGCGAGAGTCAGAGAAACACGGCGATAGTCACGCTGTGCCTTTAAATTATCGCAGCGATGATATTGCCGTTTGGAGATTGATTTCTATTGATAACACGGTGAGACTATCACAGCGACTTTCTCGTTCGTGGTGATGGTGCTTTTTAATAAAGAAAGAAAATCGTCTTAGCATTATTCACAGTTATCACCAGTAATTGAGATTTTGTTTGCATAGTCATAACACAGAAAGGAATCTTGATTATTTTAATGTCAAACGACGCGAAAAAGAGATCAGTAAATCGATTTTTATAAGGCGTGGATCATCAACCATCATGTATAGGATTTTATTACGCCCAAGAAACATTGTGAAGTTTAGATGTTAAGTTTTGCGGTAATAATTGGAGTGGGTCGAGCTGCCCCAGAATGTACCTTCACTGACTTTGGACTTCATTCCAGACAGATAAATTCCAGAAAAAGAACAAACTTGAAAAAATTAAATTTTTTGAAACATTGCTTTTGTCTCCAGATTTCAAACAGGTTCAAAGTAGATATAGCCTGTAGAAACAGGCGGACGCTGTGAAACAGGCTTTCATAATTCACAATTTTGGAACTACCTACATTGTACTTTTGTTTTACAAAGCTTTAATTAGCGATGCCGATACAAAGGCCTCTACATTTTAGATCTTTTGTGGTAGCCATGAGATCTGTTTGTGTAGTTTATGCCTTTTTAACAGCAGCTAAATTATCTTTAATGTATCAACAACACTACACGGTCGTTTCACGTCACTCCCCGCAAGATGTTCTATGAGTAAACAAAGTAAAACGTTCCAAACTGGCCCGTCAACAATTCACTGATTTTTTTTCACGCGTGTATTTTAGTTGGCAACTAAAAGCTGTAATCTAAATTTCATTTCATTCCTCTATTTTCACTACCATGGCAGAGTATTGACGACGTCCGTTGCCCCAATGATTGATTGCAATCGTTAACCAACCTGTCACTACTTTTTCTATCCGTCTTCTTAGATTTGGCTCGCGCCATCCATCTTTTTGCGTCTAATGCGATTTACGTCATTCTAACTATTGTTTTTATCATTTTACGGTTCTTATTTTGTATTTTCTATTTTAAAATGAAGGTTAATTTAAAATATAAATAGACGTAGAAGCTATTTTAAAATTTGGGGACACTATTTTGTCGTTTTTTTTTTAATTGTGTTGCCAAGTGTTTTATGTTATATTTTTACAGTTTTTTTTGGTGATTTTATCGTGTAACGTTGATCTTGAATCTAGATTTTTATTCGTGTTTTTGCTGTCACTTTTTTTAGTCTATGATTTATTTTGTGAATTCTGTAATAAAGCATGTACATAAGTACATGATTTATTTTGTGAATTCTGTAATAAAGCATGTACTTATCGGCATCGGAATATTAAACTACAGTCTCTGTGTCGTTTGCATAACATCAAATGATTCTCTGGAATTACGTATGATAGTGGGCGGTAAGTATCTAAATAAATTGCCTGCACAATATCATTCTGTACAACGTTATGTTTATTACAAAAGCTCTCGGTCGAGTGGAAAGAGAATTGAAAGCAGCCATTGATGGATATTCAGTTTATTTACAATTTACAATGGAAATGAAGTATGTTATTAACTCCTGGAACTATTATCTTGTTCAACCAAATGTGTTTGTAAAGTTATTATTAATAAAAGTCTGGTCGAGCTGTACACCTAGAGATAGTAAAATATGTTTCTAAGAAACCTGTTCGTTCAGTCTACTTGAAATATTACAGTAACATTGTATCCACTGCACTAAACCCATCAAAATGGTGTTTTAATTTAGTAATCGCGACTGTAAATTTTCTGTTATTCACGAATTTTACTGATGAAGATTTCTTTTTCTATCACGCGTAAACACTACCTACTATGAAAATGTAATCATGTCTGTTGGTAAAATGTTAGTGTGGAAATGTTTAGTGAGTGAAATGAAAAGTTATTTGATTAGTGCGTGTTTACACGACGGTAAATTTGTTTTGATTGTTTGTGAATGTGTTTGGATCGGTCCAAACGTTTGTTTATCGTCGAGTTCATTTGTCATCAGATCCCTGGCTTTGTTCTAGGATTATTGTAGCGCAGTGTGGGAGACTTGGTCACCAGTTGACATGTTTACAACCATCCGATTCGACCCGCATTTTAGTAAAAAATTATTGGCATAAACACAATTTTTATCTAAAGCTTCGTATACCAGATTCTATGTCTTATGACTGGCCATTCAGTATTTCAGTTAGATTATTTCGGTAATTTTAGACGCGAGAATGTTATGATTTCTGTGGAGAAGCCACAGGCGCCGGTCGGCGAACTATTTTAGATATCCGACGTTCAATAACGTGATGGTTTAGGTACGAATCCACAGCGATCGTTTCGATATCTGGAATGTTTTCGTGGCGATTGTTATTTTTACATTGATCATCGTAAATACAGGTGTTTACTTTTAATTTAGAGTAAATAAATATGTTTGGCACTAATTTGTCATTAGTTGGCACGTTCTCTTGATCTTGTTTTGTATGGAAACTGTTTTTATTTTATTTTTGCGAACACCTCCACACAAACAACTACTTATGTTTTCTTTGCGTGTTTGCTTTTCGTTTTGTGTACTTATCCGAAAGAACTGTGGGAGGTGTTTTGGTCGATTTATAGGTAAAGGACACTACTTAGGAAAAACTTACGTATTCCCAAAGTCATAACTCGCGCGGTGTCAACGTTTAATTACGCACTTTTAACCACTGAAGAAGCAAAGAAGTAAAAATATAAGCACCTCAGAACATCCCGGAGTAGAGTAACCAAAGACTGGCGAGGAGTAGCACCAAGATGAGGTACGTGGCGATGAGGCTGGTGGTCTCGTGGTAGGCCATAACGGCTTCTGATCCTGACACCTTCACCGGACAAACAGCTCCAGGGAACTGAACTCGCTGGAGATACGCCGTCGCCTACGTTCGCCACGCCTATTTCACACGCCAAATTATTTTTAAGATTTATAAATATGAGTGTCCGTTAATAGATCGTCCGTTAGTGACAGGTGGCTCAGATTTTGCGGAAAATTAACATTGCAAGATGGTATCAACTAACTGCGCGACTCGCCGAATTCGAATTTTGTTTTACAGCTTTTAAAATGTCCTTGCACTTATGATAATTAACTTAATAATTATGATGATCACATATCACGGGTACACTGACAAACCTCACACAGCTGGAGATTAGAAGACGGTGGAGTAGAATAGCCACAGGAAGAACAGCAGGATGACGAGGATCATGTAGGTAGCGGCCAGGTTGACCGTCTCCGCGTTGATCGGCATGGTTGCTATGTAACGGAGCAGGCTGAACTGATCGCTGGAGGATCTTCCAAACGCTTGAACCAGCAAGTTTGCGTCAGAGCACAGGGCCCAACTTCGTATGGAAGGATGTTCCAGATTTTTATTTTTTGTAGTTTTCTGATATTTACAAAAAGCAATGGAGAGGTCTGGATGACCTAACTTAAAAAAACCGGCCAAGTGTGTGTCGGATCACGCACAATGAAGGGTTCCGTAGTTGGAATGAATTTATCCCAAGAACAAATTGGTAGTTGAAAGACATACCCCATACATTCCAACTGCAAATGTAAGTTTTTACGCACAATATTGAGTGATTTACTATGTTATTTTAAGATCACAGACTTCTTATAGGTTTTCTTGTTATCTATAAGTAAAGAACTATTTTCTGTATTTTTTTCAACATTTTAGTCGGAGTAGTTTCGGAGAAAAGGGGGGGGGGGCATTTTTATCTATTTTCTTAAATAATTTCAAAAGTATTTATTTTATAATTATAAAAAAATCTATATGAAATCCCTGAAACAAGCCCTTTTTTTTGATATGTCACACGATACAGTCAGCAAAACTTTTTATTTTAATTTTCTAATTTGCCCCCCAAAAGTCACCTCCATAGTCAAAATTAATTTATTTACGTAAAACGGCGGTGTTTGGGTCACAGAAGTTCATATGTGTACCAGATTTCAACTTAATCGGTCCAGTAGATTCGGAGCACATCAGCTGTGACAGACGGACAGACAGACAGACACACGAGTGATCCTATAAGGGTTACTTTTTTTCCTTTTGAGGTACGGAACCCTAAAAAGGTTCAGCCTGGTATGGTTTGATTACATTTTTTCTTCAAGCTTTTCAGCAGAAATTAGGCACTATATATTACTTACCAGATACATTACGTAAATTATATTACGGTTATTAAGTGGAGGTTTAATGTTTTAAAAAAAATACTGACTGAATTGCTTGATCGACAATCAAGCCAAAACTCAGCAGGAAACTGTCGATAACTATCATCATCATCATGGGTCAGCTTCCAGTCTAACCGGGTGCAACTGAGTAGGGACCAGTATCTTATATGGAGCGCCAGTATCTTACTATCTGACCTCCACAACCCAGTTACTGGGTAACACGATACCTTTTGGAAAGACTGGTTGACGATAATTATGAAACGGTTATTGTTATTGATCAATTTAGTCTCCAACTTTAAATAAATTCTTCAACGGCACTTAGCGTCGATTTGGGAACGTGGAAAACGCAGGATTAGAGAAAAACGAAAACTCAAAGCACACCTAAAAGCCATCTTCCATTTCATATGTAAAACAATCTTACACTGAGAAAAATTATAATTTTATTTTTACTGAAAGAGAAAGAAAGAAATAATAATGTTTATTTCGACACAGTTCATGAAACACAAAAAATAAACCACAAATACACTCCAGGTTACGTTAAAATAACACATGTAGGTACCTATAAGAAAAATCTTTTTTTAAATCAACAGACACAGAATTTCCAGTCCTGTGGAATTTTCGGCATCTCACGAATTATATAATCACCGCGGCATCAATGATTCCAGTGTTATTTTTGATACACTGTCACCACACTTTAGTACGCTCAGTCACGAATCCGGAGATTTTACGAAGCTCAAAAAGATAGATTTTGTAACACAAGCACTTTACTCACGGTTAGTCCTTAGAATGCTGAATATAGGAGCCAAAGGGAGATGAGGAGCAGCAACAAGATGCAGTACGTTGCCACTAGGTTGACTCCTTCGTGCGAATTCATGGTGTTGTGTTGCCTCTTACGCGTTACAGACGAGATTGAGAACAACTCTGAGGAACACAGCTTCATATACATTTGTATGTAATTGTTTAACGTGACGAATAGATTCTATTTTTTGTTTTTTGGCGACGCATGTGATTAATTGGCTGTCTTGTAAAAATTCTTCATTTATTTACAAATTTACGCTTTGTCCTTTTTGATTTTATTTACATACCGTTTTGGCATCGGAGCGGGATCCAAATAATTTGGAAGTTTGGTTATTTTGAATCATTGTTTACAGTTCTTTTTGTTTTTTTAAAGCTCCGTGTGACTCACCCGTAAATTGCATTGTTTTTGTTTTATTAATAAGTGTTCAAATAACCAGATGTTTATGACAGACGCTCTTGCGCATGAAATATATGATTATGAAATATATTATTGACGTCTTCATCTTCCTTGCCAACGAAAATGTTTGTATATTACTTTTATTCGGGAACAATCGTGAAAATGATCGAAAAACCACAAAATAAAGCAGAAAAAAGATTGTCTGGAATTCTCCAGCGCTACCGAGTCCGTGCCTGTGTTCAATTCACATTTATGGAGTATGATAAACCGGGCTATTTCCGCACTGGAGCTTCGGTTGTACGTGAGAAGCTTAATTCGAGCGCGTACTATGCACTCGACATTTTTCCGAACTGAAATCGGCGGAACCACACTGATGTATTGCTGAAAACGTTTATCACGATCGATTATTGGAATTCCATCATAACAAAAATTGTTTACTATTATCGTGAGAAGTATTTTAACCCGTTTTAAGTCTGAGTTGATTTTCGTCGGATAAAATCCTTGGTAGAGTTCCGTCGTCGGTCAAATATTACATTATTTATTTTTCATAATTTCAGACTAATTCAATAAATAGTCATAGGGGTCGTCATTGAAAATATACATACATACATAAACTTACACCTTCTTCCCATGGGGGTAGGCAGAAACTATAGAACGCCACCTGCTACGCCCCTTACATACACCATTTGCTTCGTTACAAAGACAAAGACATTTATTCGTCAGGTATGGTAGGTACGAAGTTGGTTATTAGAATTATGTTCAGGACAGGACACATCCGTTAAATATAAGTTCTAATAAATGCCCTATTTTTTCCAGACATCGCGCATTGTGACCAAAACTGGCCGATAAATATTTCTGCTTCACATGGCCGGTCTATTCTGTAAGAATCTCACCGTGAAATCTTAGGTGAAGTGAGATTTAAGTGAGCTATCATTCCACCTGATGTTACGAATCGCTAGGGATTGACACTATTGACACCTCACTTCAAGCTCACTTCACCTAGGCTATCACGGTGACATTTTCACAGTTTTTTTTTTTAATAAGGTTTTAATGGCCTGGTTGCTGGGACCTTTTGGCCAAGTCTTTATTTAGTTACAAAACTTGTTATTATTGATGAAATGAATGCATGATGATGATATCCCCGCCCGCTCCCCTTAGTTTCAGTAAAGATGTGGCACTTTACTGAGACCTCACGCGGACTTCTTGACTTGAGAGAACTTGAAGCGAAGTTGCACTGTTTTGTTTCATTTGCCTACACTAATGCACGTTCACAAACACTTAATGGTTAATAATCCACCATTATTACACATTAATATTCGGATAAACACACATTTTGGAAAATCTCAACAAACTGCTGAACATGACGCTTCACTTTCCCGCCAAGAAGTCCCATTTTCACAGAATAGCATTAGAGAAATCTGTGTTTTCGTGGTCACGTGGCATGGTTCTGTGGCTTGATAGAAAAGAAAAACCTAAGTACCTATATCTTCAGCGTTCTGATAATGTGAGCTCTATAGGGTTAGCGGCCAGCTTTTCAGTCGCTGCATGAAAATTACTGGTATTCAGCTGCGTACGGTTACACTGGAATCATGTTAGCAGCCAACCCCAACATACTCTTAGTTTGGAAAAGGCTGGGCATATGTTGATTGGCCAGCTTTTCGACTTCGCAATGTGTGTGCTGTGCGGCTACATTATAACGTTTCACGTAAACCGCTCCTTTCCGCATTCAAAATTCCTGAAACTATATCCATCAACCATATGAAACGTTTCAAGGCGCCATCGCCAGACTGCGCATAATTCCCGTTTGCTAACGACATAGTTATTACAGCACAGCGTTATCAACTAGTACAGGGGGTATTGAGACTTTCACTGGCGGCTTTTTATGTATATTGTAATGTAAACAGCCTATACATATGTGCACAAATAATAATAAATAAATAAATAAATTCGATAATTGCAGCGGTGCGTGCAGTCACTGAAAAGTGGAAGAACGACTGTCTGCAGTACTGAATAGTTTAAAGTTAAACTGATGGCCTTGTTTCCGGATTTATTTTCTAACTTACCTACGTCATTAAACACGTCATATAGAGTGAATTGAGTATACCTCCTCTGCTAATAAGAAGACAATTTATTTCTTTAAAATTTTGCTGCAATCCAGGACTAATGACGTGTCTGCAAGCTTGGTTTCAGACCTGGGGGCCTAAAATGGACGCTTTGGCAGAATCATATTATGATCTGCGTACAATTCATATCCCGCAATTCATCTGTTTGACAGTTTTGTATGGAGTTTCGTAAAATGGTCCACATAATAAGAATTGCTATAGTGAAGTCTACTGTCAAATAGCAGCTGTGAAACAGATGATTTGCGGGATGTATGAATTGTACTACACGCAGATCATAATTATGATTCTACCAAAGCGTCTATTTTAGGCCCCCTGAGTAGTATAATTGAAAGTAGGTACTGGAATCGGAAGAGGAACCCTCTACTAGTTGCTTCATACAGCATGGTAGAAGCCGAAGAGATTTCGGCTTCGTATGTAGTTTTAATGTTGACTTTGGAGACATGGATGTCTAAGGGATATTATTAGGTGTCATTTATTTAGCGTTACTGCTCCAAAATCACATTGTGACATTTATTCCCTAAAGTATAATACCCTTAATGAACTAGGGGAAGATATACTGGTTGTCATGTCATACTCACAGATGGGTTCAAAACACCAGATGGAGTAGGCGCAGCATATTGTGATTTAGCAAATAACTAAGTGTCACAGAACTTATAAAATGAATAATCATATTTCCATTATGATGGCTGAACTATTTGCCACCTCTGAGTCCTTGAAAATGAAATATGTGTTGGAACTAAATGCGAATAAACTGGTGATATGTACCTACCGACAGTAAGAGCGCTTTACAGAATACTAAATGTGTTCATAACGGATCAAAGGGATTAGCTATAGCATACACTACTTTGAAACAAATTCCAAACAGGTAAAATGTTTGTTATTCAGTGAGTGCCGTCCCATGTTGGACTTTCAGGTAATGAGGAGGCTGACGGATTAGCCAAAGAAGCAGATCTTTTAGGCATACAAACAAGGGGGTTTATTACCAAGTTATTCGGAAATAGAAAAACAATTTATCTTGGAAAGAACATTTTAAGGAGGGATGAAAGGCGAAAGGAATCTGGTATAAATGTATACAGAGTGAGCTTGCTCATATACCTTGTTCTCCGGGTCGAAACTGAGACGCTGCCAAATTGTTGCTGCTCATCGTGTGAGGTCAGGAGGACATATTCCACTAAACAACTTTGCTTATCTCATGCGAAAATCGGACTCTCCCAACTACGAGGAGTGTGGTAAAATATAGGATGCACATCATGTGTTGGTGGAATGTGTCCGAATACTAACAAAAGAAACGCACTTCTCAATTCGTTGAAATTGTCGGTAATGGATGTTGGAATTTTCCATGGTATTTTAGCTAAGCCTACTTCTGAAGCAGCAAAAATATTATATACTTTTTTGGATATGAAATTAGAGTAAGTCAAGTTTTGTGTGACTGAGATTAGTTAATTTAGTTTAGAAGTAAGTTGTTATTTGTAAAGTACGATGGGATTGGCATCGTCGCATAAGTGTACAAAAATCCCCTAAATAAATAAAGTTTTTAAAAAAATAAATAAATACGACTATCTGAAATACTGAATAGTTTAAACTTATGGCGTGAAAGCTTATTACACTAATTACTTTGAATTAGAAAGATAGTCCAGTAAGGAAGGTGGCAGCCATCCTGACTTACGCTTTCCTTGTTTCCGGATTTCTTTTCCAAATTACTTACTCAAAACAGCTTCAATTTGCCGACGATATAGTAGTCACGACTGAGACTATTGGACCTCAGTACAATGGTCAATGACCTCAGTAAAGCTTCCGGCAAAGTGGGTCTTAAAATGAATATGGACAAAACAAAGGTCATGGCAAATGCCCATTAACACCTATCCTCATGAAGATCGGAGATTCTACACTCAGAACCGGAAAAGGAGTTACCAACATAGCTAGCAGAGTAAGCAAGCTGAAGTGGCAGTGCGCTAGTCATGTTTGTCGAAGGATGGTTGGCAGGTGGAGCAGACGAGTTCTGGAGTGGAGACCGCGTATCGGCAAGCGTAGTGTGGAACGCCCTCCAGCTAGATGGACTGACCACCTTAAAAATGTGGCTGGGACAGATTGGACGCGGAAGGCAAACGACAGGGCGTTGTGGCGCAGCCTGGGCCTCTCCCAGGCTGCGCCACAACGCCCAGTCGTTCGCCTTTGTCCAGCAGTGGACTTCGATAGGATGAGTTGATTGATTGATTGATTAACACTTGGAGCTGTCTACCTAGGACAAATTGTGCAATTAGGTACAAGACGTCAATTGACAAATCCAACTCGGCTGGGCAGCATTCAGGAAGCTGCGCAATGTCGTCTCAACTCAGTGCCTTCAGACAAAAGTCTTTGACCAGTGCATGTTGCCAGTGATGACTTATTTATGGCACTGGAACGTGGTCGCTTGCAATCTCGCAATGGGCCTCATTAGAAGCCTAAAGGCACCCAAAGGGCAATGAGGAGGGCTGTGCTTGGAGTTTCCCTGCGCGATCGAATCAGAAATGAAGAGATCCGCAGGAGAACCTACGTAAGTACGTAACCGACATAGCCCGAAGAATTGCCAAATTTCATTGGTAGTGCAGGGCAGCTTACGTTGCTCGCGGAACGGACAGCCGATCGGGCTGAATGGTTCTGGGATGGTGACCGTGTCCCAAAAGGTAGACCGAGGAACCACATCCGTTGGATGCGAGAAGCACAAGACCGGTCGATTGGAGGTATATGTCACGCAGTGGACGTCTTTCGGCTGATAGTATATTTATTTACGTTAATTCATGTGCTTTGATTACTAACTTTTAAATTCTTCCTAGTGATTTGACTGTCATCATGATAATAATTATCCTAGTGTATTTCTGAGGAATATTTTTTGTCCATAAAAATAATAGGCTTTTATTTTAATTATAGGTAACTAGGTTGAAAAGCTCTGATGTGATACAAAAACATGACTGAAATTGTTTTTTTTTTTTGCTAGGATACTTTTCGTTTTAACTGACAAAAGCAAAGTAAAACCTATATTTTTTGTTGTACTTAGTTGGTTTCATTATATTTACATTATTATTTCTTAAAGTCGCAACGACGAAATGACATATAGAAAATTAGAAACTCATGGCTTTGAAGGCGGTCCGTGACTGAAGTTGTCCGCTCAACGCACTGTCGGGTTTCAATTTAGGTTGTAGGTACATTATGTCGTCTGGTGACAGTGGTGACGCCACCGGTGCGCCAAGTCCGTGTTCTGTAGCAAGACCTAAGCAAAACTCACACCGCCTTATTACAAAACTAGGTCTATATTTTGACATGGCTTAAACCATGGAGCCAGTTTTTGTAATAAGAACGTAACAGTGATTGAAATACCGTTCTTTATACAAAACTGAAAACTTAGTTCCGTACTAAGTTGACATTTGTGTTTAGGAACTTTACCATAGACCGAATAAAGTTCGAAATTAAGTAATGGCTCCATGTTTTAAACCTGGGTCTGAAGATAAACCTTGTTTTGTAATAAGGGGGACATTGTTTTGTCTAGGAATATCAGAAAATTGCAAGGTCTACAATCTGTCAAATTTCTTTAATAGATTTTCAATTTTATCGCTCTAACCTAAGGTTCAAGGTTGATTGGGAAAATTTGATTCGGGTAGCTTGATCTGCTGGCGTCTGTACCTACACATTGAAGAACAACGTATAGCCGAGTCAACCAAGACAAATGGATAACTGGAACTTGGCGTATAAAAAGAACAATAAAACGAAAAAAATAACTAGATGTATTTACGAGTTTACCGCTTGGCACCCGAAATTGTGTGATTCTGGAGATGCATCGAGAGAATGAATCACTTTATTTAATAAGAACATTATAATACATACAGTCTATTTCTGAGGACGAATGACAAAAATATGCGTTACCAAGTCACTTTTGGAATGCAGATACGGGTTAAAAACCCGCGCCTCATTTCATTTAATTTCAATATATTAAAACTTTGTCTAGAACTTAGAACTTATTCATGGTGCCGGACGTAAAGAATAATAGCACCACCCCATTTCTTCCCGTGGGTGTCGTAAAAGGCGACTAAGGGACTTAGAGAATGGGCAGCAGCGTTCTCTGTGCATTTTAACACCATACTGCGATCGCCAACCCGCCTGCCAAGCGTGGCGATTATGGCAACACTCCCCCCCCTCCTCTTTGGGGAAGGCCTATGTCCAGCAGTGGACGTGTTTCGGCTGAAATGATATTAGAACATATATTACATGCTATTCTGTCGTCCATGTTCATACAATATCTTGTCAAATAAGAACGCTGGAATTGAATACGATAGAATATGTACACCATAAAAGTAAAAGTTACAAATAATATAAATGAAAAAAAAAATGACAAATCAATGAATGTGTGTGTGTGATGAACTGATGATGAATTAAATTATTTTTTAAACTAAGATAACCCAGTTTTAACCCGGTTATAATTAGTTATCGAACGAAGAAGGTACCGCCAATTTCAGTCACCAAGCGTGGTGTATTTAAGTTTGAAGTTCGAGTGGTAAGATTTAGACAAGTTATTTCAACGTGGGTTTGTAATGGAAAAGGAAGGTAATGTAAACCTTTTTACGATGGAGTTGTTACATAAGAAAGTTAATGGCGGATTTTAATTTTACAAAAGAGCGCAATCTGAGAAAATGGGTCCTCGTGAGTCCCTTAGTAACAAAATCAAAGAAATTGAAGTAAACTAACTCTGCCGTCTCTTTATATCTTATAAAAGCATATTTTATGTTCGAGAAAACTTGGGAATTTTCAAAATAAGATGCTATTTCCGTAATATAAACAAATACACGTAGTAGGTAAACATGAAATTGTGATACCCAAATTTAGATTATCAAAAACAAGCAAATCATTTCTAATAGTATCCGCTTTGAAATAACAAGTTGCCAAAGTCGGTTACAGAACTTAGCGATGGAAAGTTCAAACCCCACAATAAGCATAATTATTAGATTAAAGACTACGTTGAAGACAAGGAAGTTTGGCAATTCCTTCTGCACATGTGACTTCCCTAAGTCTAAGTGCTCCCAAATTACGTTTATCTTTACTTTATATTTTACATTTTTCTTCGATATAATCTTTTCAATATTTGACATTATTTATACCTGGTCTACAATTTTAATTTCAACTATTTATGTATAGATAGGCTTTTGTGGACAGGATATTAATTCAGATTTCGTGTTACAATTGTAATGGGAATCATGTCATTTGGTTTAAAATTGGTATTTATTTTTATCATTTTATTATAATAAATAAAAAATTATAAAAATGTTTTATTGACATTAATTAAGGAGTTACATTTTAATTTGAAGCCCTGACTCCTGAGCTAGGTGGTACCTGTGTTACAGGAGTCAGTGTCTACCCCTGTTTTTGGAACAATAACAATAGTATGCAAAAAAAAAAATTACGTAAAATTAAAATGATAAATTAAGGAATTTAGTGCATGCATGCTCTTGAGTAGTTTGTGTGCGCGTGTGTGTGTGTTATTGTAGTGTTTTGTGTGTATGTGTGAGTGTGTGGTATTATATTAATATTTCATATAGATTCTTTTATATTTTATGAATGTGAGAACGTTGTAGGTTTAATAGACTGTAGAGTTGTAGATTATTTTCTATTTTGTTAAGTACCTCAGTACCCCAAGTGTAAGTTTGCAAGAAAGTAAACGTAACTATTAACTTTGCATTAAGGTTTTTATTCTCACTCTTATACTCTTAGCATTATGATCTATTGGTCAAATTTTAACGCAAACGAAATAGTTACGTTTACTCTTTTGCAAACTTACACTACACTTGGGGTACAGATCAAGTCACTAGACGTTAACTTACCTACTTGACTGCAGTGTAGAGCGTTTGTGCATTACTTGGAGGACGGGTTTGGGTTTATTTCTTTGTTCGTTCTTTTTCGTGTGGTTAGTGACTAATCTGGTGTTTAGCCCGCCCATGGGCCTCACATGCCATCGAGAAATATCTGGCATCCTTTTCAGATAAACCCGCAACTCTGGCAGGCTAGCGAAACCCCTGGGATAGTAAACATGTCGAAAATCACAGATTAGGTTTAAGTTAAAACTAAAACGGAAGACGGTTGTTATCATGCAATGTAATGAACTTGCGAGGAGAGAGGCGCGCCCCCGCGGTCCGCGTGACATGTGGGCCGCTGCACTGAAATAGATGGCTGTATCCAAGCGTTCTGTCATGGCTGAAACGGCGCAGGAATTCCGTGAATTTTATTGTTGAAATACTAAAATTATCCGGTGGCTCTGTTTGCATTTTGGTTCAACCTTCGTTGGTCCAGTAGTCGCAAGCGCACTGTTGAACATGAGGTCCTGGGATTGATTCCCAGGTCGGGCAAAGTGTCATTAAGTTTCTCCCTCAGAAGTTTCTCAGTACCAGCCCGGAGTCTGAATGTGCCCCCGGTTGATGGCAAATAGACCATAGCCGTCATAGGACTTAAACATAACGGACGAAACATGGGTGTACTATTAGGTGCACCTCTGTCTAACCCTTCATGGAGTACAGGCGTGATGTTATGTAGTTCTCAAGCTGCGCCAGCCGCCTGGACGAGGCGGTACATACGGCTACACATCAAGCTATACATTTCCAGTATACGCTGACCTCTCATTGTACGGAAATCCTATACAATGCGAGATTTGCTTCTACTGGAAATGTATAGCTTGATGTGTAGCCGTCTGTTCAGACTATATATAATATAATAACATACAGGTTAATAACATTACCCTTTTTTTTAAGCTCAGCCACATTCAGGTGAAAATCCTCCAAAACATACTACCGGGTAAAACGGGGTGAATAGAGAGATAGCTCACCGTCCGATAAGGACCAGGCCCGGGTCGACGGTGCGTCGTATTCCACGCGCGCCTCAAAGAGTTGTCAGCACCAACTGACGGGGTCCGATAGGGCCAATGCCTGCCAGGGTTGCGAGTTTGTCCGAAAGGGATATCGTGGCCCTGGCACACAGGCAAATGAAGGAATACGGGTGGGTTTCAGTCAGTAAAAGTCTGACATGCCCTCCCGCTCCGCCCAGAGTGGGAGAAGTTATTCGATAATTTCCCACACAAAAAAAAAAAAAGGGGTGAATAGAGACGCAACTGGATTTTAACGTTGAAATTATATCTTTTTATTGCCAAAAAGGACTATAATGTGTTAGCTGTACTGTAATTAACGATTAAGTGTCCTTGTTGGCAACAAACTACCTATATTATTTCAAGGTTAAAATCCAGTTTAAAGTTGCGCATCTATTCAACCCTGCATCTCTATTCACCCCGTTTTACGGTATCCGAGAATCCTCCAAAAGATACAAAGAGTTCTCCCATTAAGTCGGTCACTATGGACCGACTATGAGAGAAGTCTTGTGGAAAAGCGTTTTAACCTTTAGATGCAAACCTTGATGCATTAGCTCCGATTTTAAGGCGACGATAACCGACTTTTAATGATTTTATACTGAAGATCACGTCTAAACGAGTAGTGTTAATGATTTGAAAAAAATATATGTTAAATTAGAGTATTTTCTCAATAACTTATTATGTGAATATTTTAGATTATGTTTATATTACATAGTGAAATTAATTTGTAAAGTTATGTGTAACGCGGATAAAAAACTGAGAATGACGCAAAATCTACCAAGCGTATTTTTCTGAAACCTTCACCAATTTATGGATAATTTAACTATTGATCTTTTAGTATACGCGTTTTATTAAAATACCTTTTGGTTTCTGTATAATAAATTAATAATGCGTCAAATTGGGGACGGTGCTCCTTGATGGGCGAGTCCTATTAATGGCTGAACGTACGACGCGTTGCGTGAGCTCAGTACGGAACACGCAAGCTAACCACTCAAGGTCATTGGCATATATCTGCGTCTTAATAACAAACCTCCAGCTGAACAGTGTTACGTCACCAAAACATACGTACCTACCGTGTACATAAATAACCGAATTTAAGGTGAATCTGTCGCCCGCGAAATTCATATTTTCTTACGTTATTTGCTGTTTGCAGGTCAGTGTCAGGTTGTATCTTGATCAAAATATTAGGTATTCGCAACTCTATCAGATAAATATGTATTTACAGAATTATATACAAAAAGTTTTATTGGCAAAAAGGAAAAGGTGATGACAGACAGTGATCTTACATAAATACAATTGTTTTGTGCATCATGCATGTGTGAGTTTGTACATCACAGTATTTTGGTTTGATCATTCACCCCCAAACTAAACAGAGCTTGTATCTTGGGAGTCGGAGTACGAGCAGAAATAAATATGTCAGTTTAGAAGGCTAGTTTAGTAAAACGTGTAATTATTTTGTGAGTGCGATTGTGTGAAGGCTTCTACATACCAGCGCGACTTGTCGCGCGACGCAACACGGCACTAAGGCCCCGCGTGTCGCGGGACGAGCGGTGCCTTTGTGTCGCGTCGCGTCGCGCCGGTATGTAGAAGCCTTGAGTGTCTGTGAGTTTGACAGTGTGAGAGAGGTGTGTTGGTTGCTGGCACTTTGTTTTATCGACTAACGTTAGAGAAATGAATCTGTTTCGGTATAAGTTAGTTCCAGAAGCCATTTCTTTAGTACACTTTTTAGGCGAGTGGTTAACAAGTCTTTAATGCCCAGTGATTTGCAGACCTACAGGTCGAAGACGAAGCCCAGCTTACTCTCACCTACAGGTGAGAGTAAGCTCGGCTTCGTCTGGCCAAAAGGGACTTCACAGGCGGAGTTGGGATTCTGGGCACCCGCTGTGACAGAAGCTCACTATATTATTTATTTATTTATTGTTAATTAAAACGGTAAACCAACATTAATTAACATAGAGATTGAAACAGGTAATTAAGTATATAAACAAAAAATATTTCAAATACTAAAAAATAATGGAGGACACCCAGCATACTTTCTTTCACAAAACATCAGACATTTATATCAGACATATAGTCAGCTCTTTTGGGGAGGGTCTTGTGTGCGGACGACTGCAGTTACAATGAAAAGTTGTCTCACGCGGAGGACTTGGGTTTCTTTATAGAGCTTGTCAGTTGAGAACCGGAATGGTTTCCTAAACGTGTCTTTCAAAAGTGCCCTCTGAGCTCTCAAGGCAAATCATGTGGCCTTTTACAGCGCTTCCCAAACAGAGATGCAGTGCTGTATTATGGACTGACAGACAACAAGGTAGTATTTCATATTTAGATGTTAGATTTGTTCCCCAATGTCATGATTTCATGAACCAGTCATTCAATCTAACTTAGTGAGATGTATTAATGATTCTAATGATAATAATTCTGTAAATACATATCTGTTATATTCGCGAATCATATTTCGGTCAAGATATAACCTGACACCGACCTGCAAATAGCAAAAACGTAAGAAAATTTTGAATTTCAAGAGCTACCGCTCCGGATCCGCCATAAGTAAATACACACTGCTGCACACGTCGAGCCGACACTCATAAATCGCGAGATGCATCCCAATCGACACAACAAACTAACGACCGACAATATCAGCTGACTCTGTTTTAACTCCGAGCCACACATATAGGTGCGTGCTGAAAGGTATTTTAAAATAATATAAAATAAAATATTTACTCCAACTACCAGTAACTGGGTTTGGAGGTCAGGTAGCACTCGCTTCATGTAAAATTCTGGTATTTGGCTGCTTCTGGTTAGACTGGAAACCTGGAAACATAGTCCAATCTATAACCGCTGTGGTCTACTGGGAAGACCACCTGTCTCAGACCCAGAGGTCTCGGGTTCGGGACTGGTCATCTCTTAGCGGCCACGGCTTATTTTAATCATTGAATGGTTTTTGGCCGTACCCAAAGGGTAAAACGGGAACCCTATTATTCAGGCTCCGCTGTCCGTCCGTCTGTCTGTCTGTATGTCCATTGAAATTAAATTGTGTGAAATTGTTGTACGTCTGTCACCAGGCTGTATCTCATGAGCCGTGATAGTTAGACAGTTGAAATTTTCACAGATGATGTATTTTTGTTGCCGCTATAACAACAAATACTAAAAAAACAGAATAAAATAAATATTTAAGCTGGGGGCTTCCATACAACAAACTTTTTTGCCGTTTTTATAGATAATGGTACGGAACTCTTCGTGCGCGAGTCCGACTCGCACTTGGCCAGTTTTTTTTAAATCGTTTTATCACGGACGCTTCTGACGTTTTGCATTGTTCTGACATGTATAATTTCAATATGAATGATGTGACCAATACTTTTTATCAACATTTTAATTTAAAAGAGTGTCCGTGGAGTTTCTTGCCCGTTCTTTTCCATAGGAACCTACTACTCTTTGGAATGGGCAATTAGCTGCAATTAGCTTCATATTTCTAACTGACTGACTTCTTGACAGTTCTAAAGTGCCTGTAAATGGTTTATTTGATATCAATACATTGAGTTTGAGTTCGATTCCCAGTGGGGAAAAAAATTCTGCTCGATTTGGTTGGTCGTAGGGCTTGTTCTACGCCCACCTGGCTAGCTACCACCATCTTACCTAAGTATGTCGCCATAACTACAATGTTAACAGCATTGTTGTTTCAGCAGTTAGAGCTAGGTAAGATAGCCAGTTCCTCTGTGGTTGAAGTTTCCGCATGAAGCTCCCATCCACCTTCTGCGTTATCATCACTTACCATCAAGAGTTTTTCCCGTTGTGGATGTAAAAAAAAAAAAAAATCTAGCCTTGCTCTTTTCTATCATGTAGGTAGGTACTGTTATATATGGAGGAAAGTGGAAACTATAGCTTTTCTCTACTCATCCGATTTTCTTTCATTTAATTTTTCATTGCTGTTCTAAGACAGTTTAATAATTTATCTTGGAGTCGCAGAGCGCTTTAGGAATTTTCTATTTGATCATAGAGGATCTACCAATCTGTAACATCTCGCACACTGTTGTAATTTGATGTATGTTAACAAATATAGACAACACGGGTTCAGAGGCCTAAATCCAGGTTTTCTCACGATATTTTCCTGCACCGATGTCAGTAATGTCCAAAACAGACTCAGAAAGTACGTTTGATTTCAAAAAGTCACATTGGTACTTGCCCGGATTTAAAACCACAACCTCGTGCATGAGAGACGAGGCCACTGGGCCATCACGACATCAATTTTTTTTTAATGTATTGTCTATAGAATAAATCAATATATACGGTTTTATAATAAACTTCCAAGCCACGTTCAGGACCTTACATTAAACACATTACATTAAACGTAAGTTGTGCCAGAAAGCCTTTTATACCGTTAATGATTATAATGAGGACAAAAAGTCTTGTGATTGAGCTGTTCCAATTTTTTACATATTGAGGTGGTTAATTTTTATTGTTCCATGTTTTTTTGCTAACTTTTATTATTTTATATACAGTGACATTTAATTATTATTTTATACACAGTGACATTTAATTATTATTTTATACACAATGACATGAATATTTACTCGTAAAGTATTATAATATTTTAATTATATTGTGAATGTGAAGACTATGTGGGTTATTGCTTTTTTTTTCCTTTTTTTTTATTCTCCGTTAGTGTTAATCATGGTCTGGCAGTTTGAGTCATATAAGCGGACTACCCAAATGTCCTTTCTTTGGTATTGATCGTAGCATCGTTGAGCTCCTTAAGTTCTGAGTAGAGCTGCACGATTACTGACAAATGCGTGCACTGACTGGTCAGGTCCACTCAACCTGTGTGGTTCTTTCCTCAAAAGACCATTTCAGACACCAATCTACATGGCCTTCACATGATCTGACCAAGATTATGTAGGTAAAATATGATTGACGTGTCTTACAATACAATCATTTATCATTTATTAAAATGTGACTTGTGGTGTGGTTGTAATGTATTTTCTTCCGGAAGCCCTCCTGGAGGGTTCACTCAAGTCGCATAAGCCCTCGTGGAGGGTTCATTTTAAATATCCGTTTTTCTTAGCGAATACAGCACTATAAACTGTGAAAATACAACCAGTTGTATATTTTAGCAAGATTTAATAGTACACACGGCTACACATCAAGCTATACATTTCCAGTATAAGCTGACGGAATTATACGGAAATCCTATACAATGCGACATCAGCTTATACTGGAAATGTATAGCTTGATGTGTAGCCGTGTGTACCTATACTCGTCGGTTTTCAAATACAAGCTTTTTTTTTTTTTTTGGGAGGTGGAGTCGAAAGCTCGGGCGGGAAATGTGGCTGTTATTTTTGTTAATGGTTGTGTCTTCCACGCGAACGAAGTCGCGGGCAGCTAAGATAGATATTATAAACAATAAGAAAACAATAAGATAAAGTTAATGTCCGCTGGCCTACACGTGCCTGCCAAAGACAAGTTTCACGTTTGGCAAATGAATTGATGATCGCAGTTTTGTTGTTATACGCCCAGCTATGTTGGAAACAGACAGCTTTTTATGTTTAAATCTAATATTATATGACTTTGCCATTAATAATCGGGAGATAGCAACGACGTCTCTACAGATAAAAACATGTCTTGTGTAATTGAATGACACGTCACACGAATCATGTGCTAAAGCGGTCAGCGCGCCATTTTACGGCGACAGTCGTAAAAAAGCTCAAATAGCTGCTGAAATGGTGTCTCATAAATATCACTTCTGTAGCTCGGTTCAATTTTACTTTTTTAATGAAAATTTTTATTTATAAGTTTTTGATATTGTAGGTACACATTTACTGCCTTTGATAATGCTCAGGGTATGGTAAGGTTACCAATCGCCGAAACGAAAGTTTTACGAAATCGTAAAAGAGCGAACTCATAATCGTTTCCAATTTTCATAAAAATCCTGCTTACGTAATATTCACAGGTAAAGTTACGAAGCGCGGAACGCGCACGCGCGCGCGCGTTGCGGTTAGGTATGCGAAGTAAACTCTCACGCCTTAAGGCGACGATAACCGACTTTTAATGATTTTATACTAAAGATCACGTCTAAACGAGTATTGTTAATGATTTGAAAAAAAATATATGTTTTCTCAATACCTTAATATGTAAAATATTCACATATTAAGGTATTGAGAAAACATATATTTTTAGATTAGATATGTTAGATGCTTAGATTATGTTTATATTACATAGTGAAATTAATTTGTAAATTTATGTCTAACGCGGATAAAAAACTGAGAATGGCGCAAAATCTACAAAGCGTATTTTTCTGAAATCTTCACAAATTTAAGGATAATTTAAATATTGATCTTTTATTATACGCATTTTATTAAAATACCTTTTGGTTTGTGTATAATAAATTAATAATGCGTTTAATTGGGGATAGCGCTCCTTGATGGGCGAGTCCTATTACAGGCTGAACGTACGACGCGTTGCGTGCGCTCAGTACAGAACACGCAAGCTAACCACTCAAGGTCACTGGCATGTATCTCCGTCTTAACGGCTAAAGGGATTTAGATTAATTTTCGCACAAGGATAATAGATCTGGGGTAGAACATAGCATACTTTTTATCCCGAAAGTACTTTTCCATGGGAACATTTCCGACCTCCAAGCGGACGAAGCCACAGGCAAAAGCTAGTATTTAAGTCTATAATACCTCAGCGCCACCTCACTCTTTATCTCGCTCGCATAGTACTGCTGGCGGTCACGCTCACGCGAGCAAGCGAGACAGGGTGGTAGGGAGAAGACTCCAAGGCACCGATAGTTTAGTTTATTTCTTTTTACGGTGAAAATAATGTAAACTAAAAAAATAAAATAACATATGACCTGCTTTATAGTTAGTTCAGTTAATATGCAAAGTTTCATTATCTAATTTGAAGTATTTTTTTAATACCAGCGGTTTATTGTTCGGTTTGGAGGTAACTTTGGATTTTATTTCTATCAAGAAAATTTTATGGAATCATGTTTTCGTCAAATATAGTACGAGTACTTAACATTAATCCTCAACTTTACCATATATTTATTTCAAAATTAATGCTGCAGTATTTTCGACATAAAAGAGGATTATGCTAAGCCATTTGAGGTAGAATAGGCTCGTAATATTTGAGAAAGCACGAGTGCCATGTGCACACACGCTAACCCAAATATATATTCAAAATACATATAAATGGGCTATAAAACGACATCAAAGTTTCAAGGCGCGAATCAGTGGGCAGCGGGCGCCAACTGACTAGCAATAAGAGCTTATATCAAAGCTCTCTAGTGCTCCTAAATACCTAGATAAAATTAAATACGTTTGTTTACGAGTAGATTATATTACGAGCAGTGGCGGCCGACTTACGAATCACAGGTTCGAACCCAGACAGGAGGCTTTACTTTGTGTAAATTCTTTTATCACCACTGCTCTCAAAACGGTGAAGGAAAACATCGTGAGGAAACCGGCATGTCCTAGAACCAAAAATCCGAAGACATGTGACATCTACCACCCCGCGCCGGGTCCACGTGGCAGATTAAGGCCCACTCCCTCTCGAAGGGATATCGTATCAGCGTATCATCATTTCAGCCGAAAGACGTCCACTGAGAGAATTCAGCTGGGCTGGGCAGCATTTGGGAAGCTTCGTCGAGTCTTCTCGTCGCGTATTCCACAGAGCCTAAAGACGAAGGTCTTCAATCAGTGCGTCCTACCTGTTATGAACTTATGACTTACGGAGCCGAAACGTGGACACTCACGGTACGGCTGGTCCATAAATTCAAGGTCGCTCAGCGAGCTATAGAACGGGCTATGCTTGGAGTCTCTCTGAGGGATCGAATCCGGAACGAAGTGATCCGGCAGAGAACCAAAGTTGTCAACATAGCCCACAGAATAAGCAAGCTGAAGTGGCAATGCGCCGGCCATATTAGCCGTAGAACCGATGACCGTTGGGGTAGACGTGTTCTTGAGTGGAGACCTCGAATCGTCAAACGTAAGGTAGGACGCCCTCGGGCTAGGTGGAGAGACAATCTTCGCAGGGTGGCTGGTGGCAGCTGGATGAGAATTGCCGAGAATCGAGCTGAATGGCGTGCAATTGGAGAAGCCTATGTCCAGCAGTGGACTGCTATGGGCTGATGATGATGATGATGATGCAATATTGTAGTCAAAATAATATCTATACATATATTTATAAAATAGATACAAACAAAAATAATTAGGTACAACAATCAAAACAATTGTTTTCTATTTAAGGCCAAGTCCAAGACATAAAATCCTTGACTAAACCTACGGTACCGACCTGAAACTGTAAACGATTCTGGCTGAAAAGATCAGCGCACTTCGTACGCAATTATATTTTATTTTATCTTCGAAAGTGTGATAATTTTTGTCGGCTAGCGGTCGCCTGGAATAATTCCAAAGAATTCTGCCGGGTTCAAAATACTTTATTTTCAGGGCATTCGTTGGAAGACGCAAAAATATTGAATGCAATGACCGACAGTGGCGTAATTATGTACATTACTACATAATAATATCGCGATTACATTTTCTGAAAGACTTTACAGAACCTTGGCTTGATTATGTTCTCTAAGTTCATGTGTTTTTAGAGAAGTCAAGATGAAGGAAAATGTGAAGAAACCTCGACTCAGCTAGCGTGTGGGTCGTGATGTTTTCACGGTCCACGCCAGCAGTGCAGGTTTCTGCTTTGTGTGATTTATGTTACAATTTCTCTGTACTTATGAGATGATGTCCACTCCTTGCCTTGCTGTGGAACCGGAACTAACTTGTCTAAGTTAAGGCGGTCTGAAACTACATATTTTCATCATCGTCTCCGACAGCCTAATTTTACCCACTGCTGTGCATTGCCCATAAGACGACTTGCTTGCGGCAAGCTCCACGCTTCTGCGCAATCAGTCTTATCTTGCCTTTTTTTTTTGGGTGGGAAATTATCAAATAACTTCTCCCGCTCTGGGCGGAGCGGGAGGGCGTGTCAGACTTTTACTGACTAAAAATAATAACCGACTACCAAAAATAACACTACAAAGTGAAAAATAACTTTAATTTCGGAAGTCGGTGTCTTTGGATCTGTATTTGAGTTTTTGCCACCGACTTCAGAAATTAAAGTTATTTTTCACTTTGTAGTGTTATTTTTGGTAGTCGGTTATTATTTTTTTGTAAAAAGTTTTTTATTTTTCACTTTTTAGTGGGTCAGTTTTGAATTTATCTAAGTAACAATAGCCTAATGTTAACTGCTAATCACCTTTTACAAAATATTGCTTTTCCCGATACTGGGACGTTGATTGTTAAGGAGTTCTCCTGGTAAGAATCAAGAGAACTGCCACTCACCATATGCATAGTGACGAGCATAAATTGCTTAATCGCAACCCGTTAAATAGGTACTCATTATTATATTGTTCCGGTGGCCATCTGTGGTCTCCATCATCAGTTCCACTTCACCAAATGGTGCTTTCAGAGAGCAAATGCACGAGTTACTATAAAAAATACCAAAATCGCTATAGGTTTGCATATAAAATTTGAGGGTTTCCCTCGATTTCCTTGGGATCCCCTCATCAGATTCTGATTTGGTGGCAATGGGACCACCTCGGGAGTATACCTTTTCGACCAAAAAATTAATTTTCAAAATCGGTTCATAATTGACGGAGTAATCGCGTAACAAACATACAAAAAAAAAATAAAAAAAAAAAACATACAGCCGAATTGAGGACCTCCTCCTTTTTGGAAGTCGGTTAAAAACCCACCCGTATTCCTTCATTTGCCTGTGTGCCAGGGCCACGATATCCCTTTCGGACAAACTCGCAACCCTGGCAGTTCAATTAGATACCTACCTATACAATGCGAGATCAGCTTAAACTGGAAATGTATAGCTTGTTGTGTAGCCGTGTGTACACTGAAAAAATGGCAGGGAGTGACTTGCACACTCAATAATGGGCCAACAGAAACGGTCGCTAGCACTTAGTGACATAGCAACAAGGGGGTAACATATCCTGAGGTGCTTGAAGAGTGGAGATGTATTCCACAGCTATCAGAACTATCCCAGAGCTCGGAAGATGCCCAAAAATCCCAACCAACACTAACTGCGAATACTTGCTTCCACCGAGCGCGTTTCTCTTGCGAATTTGCACTCAAGTCGGCCAATAAAGACAAGAATGAGGTGGGAGCTCTATTCCTCGTCAGTGTTCACTCCAGCCGGCCAATAAAGGCAAGCCAGAGATGAGGAACAAGACTTCTCCCGGGAGATCGAATCTGTGGGGTCGCGCCCAACAGCTCGCCACATGCTGCCCTGCGGGATTCTTAATCTCTCTTGGTCTGGCTCCTTACCCTAGGCAAAGTAAACTCTACCGGCACAGGAACTGAAAACGAAGTAACTTGTGAATTCGACGTTTAGACGTTATCGCGACTTCCATGATTTTTGTTCACCCAAAAAGTAATCAACGCGCCTAAAGAAGTTTTTACTTGAAAAACTCATTGAATGCCTCAGCTACGTCGGCTGCTTTATTATCTAATTTGTTGTCGATCTTTGCCTCAAGTTGTTTTTCTTGTTTTTAACCGACTTACCCGTTTCATTGTTAATAATTTTTCAAGTGTACTAAAATAACATTGGCGCCTGATACAAAAAAATAGCAGGATGAAGCAACAGCGTGCCCAGTTTATCAAAAGGTGGTGAAATTAGAAACTATCTAAAACATGCAAGCGATTATTTAGAACGTTGTCATTAAAAGATTTTAGTAATCACACTAATCACAGACTATTAGTAATGCTCATACATTTTATTATATTGTCTCTCGTTCTCTGTCATCAGTGACACTCAGCATCAGCAAGATAGCTGCCGGTGTAGCTGCAAAGAAATGTTTTACTGGCCTATGCGGGCGAGCACTGTTATTACATGAACAACGATAGTAATGTTACTTTAAAGAGTGTGTGTTTATTTGGCTTGTGATTTGGCATCATATTATAATAGTTGATAATCCAAACAGAACCTTGTGATTTACCCATGTAGGAAGAAACAATCAATAATAATCCATCAATCGCTTAAGCCTTAGAGCATTAATCGACTAAATAATAATTTTTAAATAAGGTAGTATCACTAAAACTTTGAGTAAAAGCACTAAAATTATAAAGTAAAGATGTGGGACTTCTTGGCGGGAAAGTGAAGTGTTTTGTTTTATTTTCTAAATTTTGTGTTTAGCCGAATAATAATGTGTAATAATGGTGGATTATTAACCATTAAGTGTTCGTGAATGTATAAGAGTGTAAGCTAATAAAACAAAACAGTGCAACATCATGAAGTTCGTCTCGCAGTTGTCTCAAGAAGTCCGCGTGAGATCTCAGTAAAGTGCCACATCTTTACTGAAACTCAAGGGGAGCGGGCTGGGGATATCATCTATCATGTATTGTATATAAGTCATCCAAGCTTTTTAAAAACCATTTATGTATGCGACTGAAAGACTTGTATCTATGGTTAAGAATAAAAAAATAAAAAAAGTAAAGATGTCAAGCTATTAATGACTCAATACGTCAATATTGACTGACCTGACACTGACAGCGACAGTTCTCTGAAGTTGAGAACATTAGTGCGGAAAAGGTGTAAAATTAATAAGGTTTCGAAAGCGATATTAGCCTTTACTTCTTACGTATAATGTGAATATATATCTCAAGTGAAACACCGTTTGATGGGAGAGCGACAACGCATAACAAGACCTGAAGAAATGGCTACTACCAGCACCGCCGTCGCGACCGTCCCCCCACAAACACAGGAGGTAATCCCGAACACTGTTGTGGTATTCCTTATCTTTTCTATTTGATCATTTAATACTACGATACTGATAGCTGTATCATTTTGTACATTTCGAATCTTATTGTTTTTAACGGCGCTATGGAAAACTTGAGAAAATTTGGCCAGTGCGTTTTACGGACGAAAATAACGATTTTCAAACATGATTACTCCACGAAATCGGGTTTGTTGAAGGATTTGAATGTCTTAGATCTTAGTAGAGTGATTGCTGGGCCGTTTTGTACCATGACTCTGGGGGATTTGGGGGCGAATGTGATAAAAGTAGAGAGTTTGGGTGGCGACGAAGCGCGTCGATGGGGGCCTCCCTTTATAAACCAGAAGAAGGAAAACGACTCATTCTATTACCTATCGGTGAACAGAAATAAAAAGAGTATTTGTATTGATTTCAAGACACAAGAAGGTAAGTTTTTCTTTCTTTTTTTTTTCAACTCTTACAATTCCATAAATCCATTTAAACCTCCCACTTTAATTCCTACTTCTTGTTCTTACTGGAACATTCATGTATGTGAAGGCTAGATTCCATCTTACCTACGTGTTATAAAACATTTGTATTCTTAACTGACCCATGATAACTAGTATAGTAAAGACAATTATGTATCCTGTGGTTAGGAGTTCATTTTTTTTAATCTGCGATCATCATCTTTTTCCTGCCCTTATTTGGGATTGGCGCAACATATCTTTTTCTTCCATACTTCTATATTAATAATTTAAAAAGAATTTACTGTCATTATAACTCGGTAACTAGTTTTTCTTTCTATGTTAAATATTGAGGTATTGTAAAAAGTAAATACTATTACTGTTCACTATCAAAACAATTAGTTACTGTAAAATTAAACTTAAGACAATGCTATTATTTGATGAATTTGTTACCCTTATCATAAAGTCAACAAACAATTGCCATGTACTTACATACTAAAATGAACTTTACTTCAAAGGTTGTTGTTAGTTGAATTTAGCAAGTATGTGAAAGATTTAGTACTGGAAAGATACAATATTTTATTTTATGTTTGATGTTTTTTGCATGCATTAGTAATATGTGGTACTTCTATTTATGTTTTTAGTTATTCTGTCAATAGTGTCAATGTCAAACAGTTTTTAAATCTTTGCCATTAGGTAGGTAACATTTATTCACTTGATTCAATTACTTATTTATATTTTTTTACTTTGGAATTTTCTACCCAAAATGAAGGAAATTCCACTCGCAAATCCTTGCCATATTTGGAATATTGTGTAACGATTTGTTTTTCAATTTAGCCCCATTTTGTAGAATTGTACCTAACAATGTAACAATGGGCCACAATTCCGTTTGATTGACTGGCATCCTAAAAGAAAATATGTTATGCAATTAGGCTGCAGCATTGACTTCCTACATTTACTAGAAATGTACACACACAATAATTATAATCAGTTATTTAATTTCAGGAAAGAAAGTGATATATGACTTAGCAAGGAAATGTGATGTGTTAGTAGAAAACTTTGTGCCTGGAAAGTTAGACCAATTGGATGTTGGGTATGACAAACTAAAGACTATCAATCCAAAGCTGATATACTGTGCCATTACTGGGTTTGGCTCCACAGGGCCTTATGCTAAGAAACCTGGGTGAGTTGAAAGTCAAATTTTTATTTAACATCTTCATCCTTCAGCTTAAGCATCCATTGCTGGACACAGTGAACATGGCCTCCCTCAAGCATCAACAACAGGTTGCTGCTCGTGCTTCTCGTAACCTACGGATTCCCGTGACGTCCGCAAGATCATCAGGCCACATTCTGCGGTTCTACCTAAGTTGCACCTTCCAGTATGCAGTTACGCCAACATCTTATGAATGTTTCATATTATAATATTAAAGTGAATAACTTTCACTTTAATATTATAAATGCCATAAAACCTGCCATGATATAAAATACCACCAATTTCCAGGTACGACGTAATAGCATCAGCCATGGGTGGCCTCCTAAACACAACCGGAGAACGTGACGGTGACCCAGTCAAGGCAGGCGTCGCCATCACTGACGTCACCACAGGCCTGCACGCCTTCGGAGCCATCATGACGGCCCTCTACTTCCGAGAAAAGACAGGAAAAGGCCAGAAAATCGACTGTAACCTCCTTTCAACCCAAATATCAAGCATGATTAATGTTGCCACGATTTATTTAAACTGTGGCATCGAAGGACAACGCTGGGGCACCGCGCACGCGAACCTTGTCCCCTACCAAGCCTTTAAAACTAAAGATGGTCATATGGTCATTGGGACAGGATCCAACCCTCAGTTTGTGGACTTCTGCAAGATTATTGGCAAAGAGGAATTGATAAGTGATGAGAGATTCAAAGATAATTCTAAAAGAGTCGAAAATAGAGACGAAATTATCAGAATAATTAGTGAAGTTATTCAGACGAAGACTAAAAAGGAATGGTCAGATATATTCAAAAATGCTTCTTTTCCTAACGGGCCAATTAACAAAATGAAAGATGTGTTTGATGATGATCATGTAAAAGCAATAAAATTGGTGAAAGAACTGCCTCATCCTGATGCAGGATCAGTCAAGGTCGTGGGGCCCCCAACTGTGTATGGTTTGGGGGGGAACGAGGCAAGGACTGCGCCCGCCAAGTTGGGAGAACATACCAAAGATATACTTTCAAACTTTTTGGGTTATCATGACAAAAAGATTGATGGGCTCTTTGAGACCAAAGTTGTTCAATAGTAGTTGTAAGAAATGTTAAAAGATAACCTTTGGAATTATAAATATGATATTTTATATAGGTATATTTTGATATTGAATTTATAGTAGATGTTTTAAGAGTGTGCTTCGTAATACTCAAATATTTAAAACATGTTTGTTTTACTGATTACACACCAAAGTGTTAATGTGTGAACAAATATGTATCTATTCTATCATTGTTTTCGCTGTTTGTAACTGTTCAAACTCGGTTTAGTTTGATATTGTTAAGTACTTGTGCATTTAAACCTACATTGATATTATTTACAGGGAGACTGGGAACAATAAATATTTTTTGCAATGTAAATTTTTATTTTCACACATTTAAAACATTGCAGTTTCCGGATAAGAATTGACCACCCCGCCATTTTCTCTGGGCGTCACAAAAAACACCTCTAGGCAGAAATGTAGAAGAAAACATTAAGCGGCCGGCGCGCGGCGGCGGCGTAGCATGCGTAGTTCATACAAACGAAATAAGTACTTACCAAAATAATTTGTAAATCAAACATATTATTCTTAAGGTAGTGTGTATTTATTTCGATTGCATCACAGAATATCTATGTTCCCAAATATATATTTTGAAAGGACAATGATTTATAGACGACATATCGACGGCGAAGTGTCAATACCTCTTATGCGAAAATTGTCGCGAAATTCACTTTTTATGGTTTCGAATTTAAAAGTCAAATTCGCATGTTCTAGCAAAATCTCTTACCTACATTTTTAATTGCAGGTATTGGAATAGCATAAATCAAGATGTTGAAATACCTTTTAGCTAAACCACCGAGTGTAGGGTATTACCTCCCAAATTCCATGGGACTGGGTGTTGACTTTGACAGTTAGAAGTTATTGACACTTCGCCGTCGATATGAGGAATTTAAAATTTCTATAGAAAACTTATTTTTCTCATAACTCTTGTTTAATCAGTAATCAGTACTTTATTTGCTATGAATGTAGGTACAGGTATATGATGTTGTACATAAATTAATGAGATCGGCTACAGTCTACCTTACGACGTGCAAATTATTACATAAATTAAAATATTAATACAAACAAAATAATATCAACAAAACAAAACAGAAATTAAAATGAAGTCAATTAATAATAATATAGCCAGGTACTAAATCAGTGTACATTCAAAATATATATTTGGGAACCATATTCTGTATTCCAATCGGAATAAAGACACTACCTTAAGAATATGTTTGATTTACAAATTATGTTTGTTACCAAAATACATAGAAACGTAATACCATTACTTGGTATGACGTTTGTATGAACTACGCATCCAGCCTCAACTCATAAAAGGCAACAATCAATAATAATAACCATTTACTGTAATGTCTAAAGCAGTCTATGGGTCTTTATAGAAACCTTGTAAGACCAACATCTTTTCAGACATTTGGCTGAAATAAAAAGTAATTGCTTCCATTAATTTGCTTCAAATTACTAAAAGTTTCTAAACAGTAAGTGCATGTGCAAATAATAGTTACCGCAACCATAAAATACAAACAATATTACAGTAGATAAGATATGCGCGTGTTATGTACAGAGATACAGACCATGTTTATCTAATGTAGAGATTACTCTGTTATCAGTAAATATCTTTAGGTTAGTGAGGTGATGCAGGTTTACCATTATTGTTGCTAAGTAGCTTTAAGCTGAAACTAGTATACAATTTCATGTCCTTGAGTGCCATAGTAGGCAAATCAATATGTTATCTATGACATTTTAAGACTTGATATTACACAAAATCATGGTCACTGTAAGGGCTGAGGCGAACTCAAATACACACAGATTTAAAGAAATGGTGGCAGTTAATAGGAAATTAATTAATTATGACTCTAGGCAGACTCCGGTAATACGCCAGTCTAACCCCTGATGATAACGTAAACTTTAGGTAAGTCTAAGGACTGACTCACATAAAAGCCATTCGACGTCACAACGCAAGCGCATGTTTGTGAAGTATCTGAAGTTGTGTTACTGCGTCGCATCGCTTTTGTATATCGGTCCTAATAAAACGAGAAAACGTTCAGAGACCACAATATAATATCCTCTTCTAACTTCAGTGTGATGTTCTTACAGCAGGAACGTGTGGCAGTGATCACCCTGCGGCCCACGCGCACCGAGACGCGCAAGAAGGTGGTCTGGACCGAGGACACCGTCGATAATGAGCACATGAACAAGAAGAAGTCCAAATGTAAGCACAATCCTTTGAAAGACCTTATCTTGTTGGGTTTTTTCGTTAATTTTTTTGAAGGACTTGGTAAATATCACAGAATATTATAAAGACGAAAGTTTGTGAGTGTGTGTGTTTGTTACTTCTTCACGCTCAAACGGCTGGACCAATTTTGATAAAATTTTGTATAGAGGTAGCTGACACCCTGGATTAACATATAGACTACTTTTTATCCCGATATTCCCACGGGATCGAGACTTACGAGGGTGAAACCGTTTGGGCGCAGCTTGTTATTATACATTAGTTTTTGTTTATACTAAACCCGAAAAGGGGTCATTGTACTCATCATTTTGAACATTTTTTTCTATGGGACCAACCTTGAAATCGCGAAAAAAAAATCAGCTGTTCCATACATTTGTGTTCACTTAAATCGACAAAATGTATGGATGATGAGTACAATGACACCCTTTCGGGTTTAGTGTAAACAAAAAAGAATGTTGTATAAAACGTTTCTCCTAACGGCTTCAAAACTATGACATTGGGGGAATCTCATATGTATAGCAGCGATTTGTAGCACAGTATAGAACCCGTTACCGAAAGGTTACGTAAGTACTAGTTTTCAGCCTGCAACACTTATGAATTCCATGCACCACGATGATCACATGACTAATCAAAATAATTGGGCTAAAAGGACTAAAACCAGTGAAATTACGTCACAGCTTCTGCAAACCATACAAATTCCAACTTCAACGCTGCACATAATTTTTGACATAGCATGCGTAAAGTTGGGCTTAATCAGGCACTGCTACATTTGACGGGCAAAAGGAAAATGGGCAATACAATCACCAGACTTTGCAGCCAAATAAAACTGGTCGTTTATTAGTATACAGGGTCAAATTAAATTAGCTAGCGAAATTCTGCAGACGTGATGGTAATCGATATCTAAACACGACAAAACAAAAAATTGATGAGGGTTTTTTTGGGGTCATCAACTGCAGGTAGTGTAGTCACTTGAAATATCAGTTTTCTTTGTGTAAATTTCACAGATGTGATGGGTATCGATATCTGAACACGATAAAACAAAGAATAAAACATTTTCTTAACTCATATTTTAAGTAAGAACACCAACAGCGGTAATTGACCCAAAACAAAAATCATCAATTTTATATATTTTTTAAAAAGTTTTCGTGTTTAGATATCGATACCGATCTCGTCTGCGGAGTTTCGCTAGCTAATTTAATTTGACCTTGTATTTTCCAAAATCTGATCCTTAACACAGGTTGCTGCATATACGAGAAACCGAAAAAATTCGACGAATCTGATTCGGAGGACAGTGACGACGAATGCGAGCACTGCTCCGGGCACGTGGAGAAGAAGCGCGGGAAGCACCACCATCATCAGCACCTGCAGGACTGTCCACAGCATGACCAGGAAGCTGGGGCCTCGACACTCACTATTACTGAGGTACTGTCTTAGTTTTGGAGTGGAGTTTCTTGCCGGCTCTTCTCCATAGGAAAAGACCAATTGGAACCGTGCACCTAGCTTCTGACGTTTCATAAGTGCCCATGTAGGTTTATGTGAAATAAAATATTTTGATTTTGATTTAAAATAGTGTCCCTGGAGTTTCAAGCCAGTTCTTCTCCACAGGGACCTACTCCGCTTTGGAATGGGCAACTAGCTTGTATCCTTCTGACTAACCGACTCCTGGACAATTCAAAAGTGCCTGTAATTGGTTTAATTGAAATGCTAAATGGTAATGGGTGATAGGCCAAGTCGTGACAGCTGTCAGAAAAATATTAAAAAAAAATCTTGGTCATGTATTTTAAAATTAAACCCTGTAATGATCTTTCAAGTCCTGTGACTACAAATATTAACTTTTATTGTTTTTTTTTATCTTTGGATTTACAGAAAACATTCATGGTTACATTAATATTGAAAAGTTAATATTTGTAGTCACAGGACTTGATTCGATTACAGGGTGTCAGTTTTTCCAATACATTTTTTGATACTTATAATATAAAAAGTACATGACCAAGATTTTTTTTTGTATTTTTCTGATAAAGTTCAGGACTTGGCCTATCACCCGTTTCCGGCTTGACGTGGATTTCTGGGACATCCTGTATTTATGTACCACTACATATTATAAAACGAAGTCTCCCAGCCGCGTGTGTCTGTCTGAAAGCGATCAACTCAAAAAAATAAGTTCAAAAACTAAAACCCGACTACCGAAAAATCACGCTCTAAAAAGTATGAAACAAGAAAATATTCTAATCTGAAATTATTATGTACAAACTATTCAATATTTATCGTCTATTAAATAAACAACTTACACGTAACATATTTTAATACCCTAAACATTATGATCGCTTACTACTGTTAGAATGTGTTGTTTTGATAGTTTAGGTGGCATACGACCACGGCTGTCTTCTGAACATCACTATGAATATGTATTAAATACATTAAAATATATTACGTGTAAGTTGTTTATTTAATAGACAATAAATATTGAATAGTTTGTACATAATAATTTCAGATTAGAATATTTTCTTGTTTCATACTTTTTAGAACGTGATTTTTCGGTAGTCGGGTTTTAGTTTTTGAACTTATTTTTTATTTAAATTATTTTGGGGTTTTAATTTCGTGATAAAGTATTTACAGAGACGCTTTAATTTTTTTTTTTTGGTTAGTTTCATTCGAGTGCACCTCAGTCATGCATTCATTAGGTTTAATGTTTTATATGTACCTGTGTAATATACCAAACATACACCATAAAGTCCATTTCACGAAAGAAGTCCCGCGGAAATAAGTGGAACTAATTATTATTATACGCTAAGTTAACAACATTCCTAAAATAACCCATGCCTGCAGCGCCACGTCTGCGGGACTTCTTTCGTGAAATGGACTTTAGGTTTATGTTTCGTTTGAAAGACTTCTTAACCTTTCTAATTCCTGAAGAGATCGTGAGTCATGAGGATTTTTCAGCAATTTTTTTATGATACAAGGAACAAATGAATAATGCGTCTAAGGATCTGAGTCTGCTGAGGGCAACATAGGCCTGTCCCTTAGTGAATAGTGACTTCCCTAAATCAATTACCGCTTTATCTAGAGTGCAACCCTGCAACTTGTGCACAGTAACTGCCCAAGTAAGGATTAATGGTAACATCCACCAAGTCTGTAAAAGCCCTGTGCCAGTAAGAAGACGTGCCTCGTATATTCCTCATACAGATGTGTATATTTTGAATTAGTTTAGCCAGTAATATTACTGTTACCGCCTTCACCGCGTGGAGGCACTCCCAGCTTATGTCATTATTATTACACACGTTTTGTTTTTTTTTTAAATAGGCAACATTGAAATACGTATTTATTATAATATAATTATGTATTTTGTGTAGGTTTGGAGAGAACATATGTTTGTTGTTGCTTGTGATTTTATAGAAATTATACCTAATTATTGGGTGCTTGCAAGCAAAGGCATGAGCAAAAGCTGACAATATATATATTTTTTAAATGTGCTAATTAAGGTCTTTCATTTGATACCCATCACGGCATGAATAAACAGTTTTTTATTTTTAGTTAAGGTCTTTCATTTGATACCCATCACGGCATGAATAAACAGTTTTTTATTTTTAGGCTTTGACTTTATGTCCGCTAGAGGGCACCATATTGAATTTAATGTAACCTCACATAGCCTATAACCAGCGGACAATCAAGACGCTTCTAACAATACCTCATTTGTCAAATTATGACAACCAGTTTAGAAGAAATGAGGGAACAGATGAACACACAATACATACATACATACCGGTCAAAATCATAACCCTCCTTTTTGCTTCGCCGTAGTCGGGTAAAAACTACCGAACTAATTATCATACCAATGGACCGAGTAATTCATGAAGAAGGTTCACGTGTATAATTCATTAAGGTTTTGTGTAAATTGGCTGAAATATGACGATGATTGTTGAATATGTTCTGAAAAAATCATGCCGAACTGGGACTTTTACTGGCGTGCGTCGCGTAAACCAATACTTTTATGAACACAATGTATTACGGAATTGGGTATGTAAAGTATTTTTCAGGTATGTTTTTTATATTTTTATTTTAATGATAAGAGTATTTGAAACACATAATTTCATCTTTTTGTTTTTACAAGCTGTAGTTATTTTTATATATTTTTTAAAGTATTGTTCGTACTGACGTCACTAGTAGAACTGAATTGCTTAGGATCTTTGCCACGTTTAACACTTATTTAAAACCAAAATTCAGTAAAGTTAAACTATCAAATTTGACAATTAATTTGTTTATATTTCATACTTTAGCGATTTCCGTACTTTAGTTTAAAGATATGGCTTAATAAAATGAATGGATTCAAAGACTACTTCTGCTAAGTGTTTCATACCGTCAAGTATAAGAAACACCACAACAAATAGCCGACACAAATTGATTGTTAGTAAAAGAAACCTTAAAAAGGAAATGGTGCGAGGAAGTAAATGTTGAGTACAAGTCTGGGCGGCGTCTGTATTATTGTGAAGATCATTTGAACGTAAGTTAAGTTTGCCTGAGGGGATACATCGATGTGATTTGACTTGTACTGTCCGCCGCTGGTGAAAAACTACACTATTTACGTATCTAAATACCTGAATAGAATAGTAATAAGTGCTTCATGTAAATTTGACGTAGACATGACACTTGACACATAAAGAACAACTTAAAAGAAAGTTTCCAGTTCAGGCTGCTTTGTGACGGCATTTAGAGGTCAAATAAAAGTCAAGTGATTTTAAGTATTTTTGTGAAAATAAATACGATCTTATAATTTTAAGACCTATTAATAGAAAAATAAGTCTTAGAAGCTTAAAATCTCGAAATGGTTTTGGAATCGGCATAGGTTAATTTTTACTTTACATACCCAATTAATACATTGTTTACCTGGATTAACACATAGGATATTTTTGATCCCGGTAGTACGTTCCCGTGCGGTTTTTCCCGACTTCCACGCGGGCGAAGCCACGGGCTAAAGCTAGTACATGTTAAAAATTAAAGTAGCTGTCTGTCTGTGTTGTTCTTGTAAGCTTCGCAACGGATTTTGATGCGGTTTTCACCATAATTTACAGAAATTATTCCGGAAGGTTTATTGTATAATAAATTAATATTAAACTTAATACTTACTTACATAATTATAATAAATACATCTCGATGTCATTTTGAGTTGTCAAGATCGTGAGCATGCATGTGTGATGCGTGAGTATGCATGCATGCCCGCCCTGCTTGGCGGGCATGCATAAAGATTTGTATAGTGCAAATCTTTTTAATTGTATGTTTTTTAAAACCACAATGACCATGTAGTCATTTGTTTATTTCATAAACTAACTTGTGTATCGAATTTGGATTCAAAAATAATGTAAAGTGCTATACGCACATTCACGCCGAAAGCACACCTTCGCCGTGAAACCTTAGCAGTGAAACCGCAGTAGTTCAATTCAACTGGCTCGCGTCATGTTCCGCTACGCGAATCGGATGCGAGTAGCGGAACATGACGCGAGCCAGTTGAATTGAACTACTACGGTTTCGTGGCGGAGGTGTGCTACCGGCGGGCGTCAAAGTCCTGGCGCCCCGCTGAGAAGCAAAAGAACCCCGTGCGTGTCCAGAAGGTAGTTTTGCTTCTCAAATGCATATATCGTGGTTTTCTTGATCAAATAGCATAAAATCAAAAGGTCTCATTTTTGCCCACCCAATCACAGTCAGCTGCTGCAGTATATGGAACTAATCTATTAAAATGACCATGTTTACAGAAACAAACTAAACCGCCTGCTGAACCTACAGCGACGATCACGCTTCAGCCGGTCGAAGCAGCGCCTAAACCGAGCGAAGCGGCGCCTAAACCGAGCGAAGCGGCGCCCCCACCTGCGCCCGCGCCACCCGACAAGAAAGCCGAGTAACAAACACGCACATATACGGTTCAATAAGTCAGTTTACATGTTTCATGTCTGAATAAGTATTATTGAATACTTGTTGGTACACAAAATAGGCTCTAAAAGAGAGTGAAAAATACTACTCAACTTCAGATGCTCGAAGATTTCAGTGTCAAGATCTTTCTATCTACCAGATGAATTTAAAATAGATAAAATGATCTGCCAGATAAGTCAACAACACAGAGGCGGCGACTAGAGACGCCTTTACGAATAATATTCGTGTCCGAATTTGGCGCATCTGAGCGTAAGCTAACTGTCAAGGGCATTGTTAGAAGTGTCACGGGCTGTAAGTTTCTGTGTCTATGAGTAGGTGACGTTCACTGACATGCTTGGTTTGTACGAAGAGTGTTAGTAGTAGTATTTAGCAGCGGCCGCCGAGACATCTCCATGCTTTGTGGTCAACAAGAACTTTAAAATACTGCTAACTAACTTATTGTTTTGGGACATTTAGCATTATGTAAACTAACTTATATTTAACAGCCAAAAATAACATGTACCACTGCGAACGTTCTCGGTCGATTACTTTACTTTACCTGTTCACAACATTATAGCTAGACTATTGTTGTATAAGATTATTTAATTGATTGACTTATTGATTGATAAGAGTGCTAATGATTGATTGAAGACTAGAAAAGTTAAAAAGAATCATAATAAATGGACATTTAATGGGAAATTAAGTGTTTCAGTTCAATTTTGTTTATTGAATACCAAGACAATGTTGCAATTTTGTTCCTAGATTTAATAAATCGGCTCGAAGTCTCTAACTTTTACTACAATCGGAATTGAACTGTAACTCTAAAGGAATAGATTCCAGAATTGCATGGCAGGTAAACTTAAAAGTTAGGATATATACACATTGTATCTCTGTTCATCAACTTGTGACATTTGAATGATTATGTTAGTTTAATGAACGTGCTCGTTTGTGTAAGTACCTAAATGTAACTTATTCCTTATTTTATTATGTTAAGTAACTTAGGCGTAGTGATTAAACCATTTATTTAATTGTATTTTTGTTTGATTTTTTTGGTTATACAGCGTGTATCACTAATGTGTGGTCATATAGTGGTCAATCTTTGTAAACTTAGCTTTGTTCGTCTGTGTGTATAAACGACACTATTCAATGGTAGATATTATTTTAGGATTATGTGTCGAACTAGGTGGATTTTGAGGCAAAATGATGACCAAGTTCAATAAAGCGTAATGTCCAAGTACCGCCTAAACTACTCCTACGACTTACTAATGTTCCAATTACACAAAACAAAATAAACTAAAAATGTTGACTTCAGCTACATCTAGGGGGAAAATGGCCACGAACAGCCCGTATGTTTCACCTGGGAGTGGTAGGCCGCTTGTAGACGTCCGTTTTTTCCATCGTACCACGGACCGTGTTTTTCATATTTGTATGAGTTGGATACCGGTCCGGCGTCCGGTTCATGTACACACATTCATTATAAGCCATAGAACATTGCGAGTCCGGCAAAATAAACGGTCCGTTGTCCGGTGAAAACAACGGACGTCTAAAAGCGGGCTTACAGACCATCAAACTGGACAACTTTCCCCATGGGATCAGCCGTCCCATACGTTTGAATCGAGTAGATATTGAAGTTTTGTATGGGACGGTTGATTATTATTTCGCTATTACGATGTTGGTCACATGGAGAAAGTTGTTCAGTTTGATGGTCAATATACCACACCCTTAATTAATATGAGCACGCATTTCTGATACACTGTATTTATTATAAATTGTGGTGCCTGTTTGAAATATAGAATCGATGTGATGTTGAATAAATTGTAATGTCGTTATGTAGGATTACCATTTTATGAAATAAAATTATCTTACAACTTTTAAAATACCAATTTGATATTATTGAAGGATGGTCTACAATGTTTATCTTTACATTACGCTTATTATCGAACTATAACATTCATAATGGAATTTAATTGTGATTGATAATATATATTTTTTAATAATAATTAAATCAATATAAATATCTGGCGAAATGTGGGTGTACTATAAGGTACGTACGGTAAGTGTTAAATCAATGTAAGTAAATACTCAGTAATCCAACACATTTAGCCGCATATTCATAATATCATAAAAACCAATACAAATAGGGTAATTTAAAACCTACGTAGAAGTAGAACAATATTTAATTTATCGAAGACTTGTAACCGGCGAAAACTAGGGTATGTTAGTGGTATGTGGCTCGGACGCGGCAGTAGTGGCCGCAATCGTAATGGCGCACTTGATGCGGCCATAATGACCGACCGGCCCCATACAGCAAATAAAAACGAAATGAATTTGAATTTAGTACTAAAACGCAGGTCATGACGCGCACGGGGACGCTGCGGCTGAAGTTTTTATCGGTCGCATGCGGTCAGCTGGATCGTGGGAGCATCAAGGCTAAAGCAGATGGGGGGGGGTGGGGGTGCAAAATCCCTTTCGTTAACTTTCTAAAGATCCAACAACACTAGGCGGACCACACCGGATTTTTGAAGTGAAAACTTCTTTAGGCGCGTTGAGCACTTTTTGTGTGAACAAAAATCATGGAACTCACGTCATCGTCACCGAACGCTTTCCATGAGCTATATGTAGATATACTGTTTTCAGTTCTATCGGCAGTCCCCAAAGACTGCCGCATGTTTTTGTTGTATGAAGTGTTGCGCTGGGACTAATGCGCGCTCGGTTCAGTCAGTTGTTTTTGATAAAAAAAAATTGTCGCCCTCCACGCCGATTAATTTATATTTTTATTCGTCGCCTATAAATACCTTGCCAAGCCAATGGGCGCCGAGCCTAACTGGGGTCAGACAAAATGTTTACATACGGGAATAGAAAAAATATATTTGTCTCTACTGGATCTAATCAGTGTATCCTTGAC
The DNA here is from genome assembly GCA_948098905.1 of Tiliacea aurago. NCBI lineage: Eukaryota > Metazoa > Arthropoda > Insecta > Lepidoptera > Noctuidae > Tiliacea > Tiliacea aurago. The sequence continues at coordinate 2,213,149 of OX402581.1, read as the reverse complement.
TCATATTTATTAGGGTATTTTCGCGATGGTTCTGACTACTGGTGTATAGCGTTATATTTCCATGTTATTAGACGGTAGTCATTGTTAGAACCACGTACATGTTGTGCGGACTTGTTGTTAGCGAATATCGTTTATTTTCAATAAATGTTGAGAATGTATTCCTTGTTTATTACGTGCAAACACCTCATTTCACCTATTCACACATCGGTTTAAAGGCTCCCGCAGACAGGCGCGGTACAACAGTGCACTATTAGAACAATTTATATGAAAACTTCATAGAAATGGTTCTACCAAACGCTTTGCACCGTCGCGTCGCGTCCTGTCTGCTGGGGCTTGCAACGCAGATCACTAAACATAATTTAACACATCATTCTGTCCTAATGACAGCACGGTACGGTTGGCGCAGTGGTAAAGCGATTGACTGCTGCGCTGCGTGTCACGGGTTCGATTCCCGCACGGAACAAATATTTGTATAACCTACCAGTAGTTTTCCGGGTCTGGCTGTTAGTGTATGTAAGTTTATGTTTGTAAACGCACCCACAATACAGGAGAAATTCCTAGTGTGGGGCAAGGTTAAAAAAATAAAATAAATGAATAATCAAACGATTGGCAGAAACAGCGATGTTTTAAATACGTTTAAGTAGCATTAAACGTATTGATTTGTGGTAAGAAAGAAAATCCATACTATTATTATAAACTAGCTGCTGCCCGCGGCTTCGCCCGCGTGGCTTTTCTAAACATATAAACCTTCCTCTTGAATCACTCTATCTATTTAAAAAACCGCATCTAAATCCGTTCGTAGTTTTAAAGATCTAAGCATACATAGGGACAGACAGGAAGCGGAAAGAGACTTTGTTTTATACTATGTAGTGAGTCGAAAGTAACTGTCGTCTGTCACCTTTTCACGCCTAAACCACTGAACCGATTTCGAAAAAATTTGGCGAGGAGATAGATGGCATCCTGTGAGAGGACATAGGACTACTTTTTGTCTTAAAACTAATCCTATAAGGGGTGTTAAAGGGGATAAATTAGTAGGGGAAACCCAGTATTTGTGAAAAATTCAAATTTTCGCTTTTGGTAACGAATTACGTAGTATCACAGCGTTTTTGTAAAATCATCCCCCAAACGGGTAATATAGGGATGATTTCAAAATTCACATGTAATATTGATATGTTGGTGTACTTATTTTTAATAGATTTAAGGGATTGGAAATATAATCAAAGTCGTATCTGATATAATCGTCTTTATTTCATTAAGGCTGGTTTTTTTTGTTACGCGTTTCGGCAGCGCCGTTGGAGCGCGCGCGTTCGAAGATGTATGAGGTAGTAGTTACGTTTCAAACTCGCGCGCTTGAGTAGGGCCGTACAGTAAACGCACGCTCTACGCCGGCGCGCCGCTCGTGCGCTACTACGGCCAGTATGCGTTTTAGCCGCAGGCCACGCTAGAGCTACTGCGGTGATCTGTTACCTTTTAACTTTTTTTGGAGGAAAGGCATCGGCTACTACAATCAGTAAAATTTCTTTAATTGATTTTTAACTTTATCCCTACAGCAGAAGGTTCAAGGTTGATTGGGAAAGTTTGACAGTTTCGGGTAGCTTGTCCTGCTGGCGTCTGTACAAGCGGTTCTAAATGTTGGAAGAACAAAAATCTGTAGCAGTGTAAAAGTTGTCGTTCGACGCAGTCGCTCGCGCAAGTGTACAGAGGGCTTAGTGTGAGTTTCATTTTACCATCTCGATCAAACGCATCGACCGCGTTTGGCGCTCCGATTGGAAGCCGGCCGGCCTTCACCGGTGAAGGGCCAATCGGAACGTCGAACGCGCTCGATGCTTTTGATCGAGATGGTAAAATGAAACTCGCACTAGGCCCTCTGCAGTACATATGTAACCCACAAAATAAATAAACATTAACATATTCGATAATTTATTGAAACATTACATACATTAGACTTACGGTTATCAGTCATTAATCAGATCGGCAGCGCGGATATTGTCATAAATAGTATACATGTCCCGGAATTAACGCACACAGCCAAACACCTCAATTATAATATTATTTTGTGATAATACATACACTGAATTTTTACTATTATGCAACAACACAAAACAAAAACAAACATTTAAACGAGTCGGACTCGCGCACCGAGGGTTCCGTACGTACCACTCCTACCAACTTATTTGTGAAATGGCGAAAATTGGAACTACGAAATTTAGCTAGCTTAATTTAATTTTATCTACGGAAATTAGCAACACTGAATAGAAGGTGGCGTCCTCTTTCAGTTCATAGATAAGTTGGTAGAACTGTATATATGATGTTGATGATTTCGGAAAAACTGTGCTATTTAGAGACATCGTTTTATTTTTCCTGTAATCTTTACATAAACTTCTATCACATAGAATAATTTCAGATTTTTATCTATGAAAACTTCGGAGATAAGGGGGGGGGGGGTATTTTTTTTACATTTTTCGTCAAAAATGTTTGAGAATGTGCAAACAGCGTTCTTTCCCACATGCCCTAGTAGCCCTACTTAAAATTTGTAAGCCCCCTTTCAGTCCCTTTTGCAAAAAAGATATATTTTTATTAATTGCTTTATTGTTTGCAAAATAGTTGGGCAAACGTCATCTAAAACTATTCTAAATTTCAAGTTGATAGCATTAGTAGTTCTTGAGATATCTAGGTGTGACAGACAGACTTAGTCTCACCATAAGGGTTCCTTTTTACCATTTTGGTACGAAACCCTAAAAAGATATTACTAAACATTGTTTATTTATAAAATTAGATAGACTGATTGTGGGAGAAAATCGTGGTCACATTACAAATCTACGCACGCACACAGTCGCACACGTTTATGGGTCTAGCGTAGTACTACTAGGTACTTCGTCCATTTTGGTTTGTTTCGACTGTACAGCGGAATCGTGAATGTGATTTACGTAGTTTTAATTATTTTTTGATAAAAAAATACCTATACAGGGTGTTAGTAACTGCGTGCCATAGCTTACGGGTAGGATCAGTATCGATAATAAAACCCAGGAAAAAAAAATGCAAAATGAACCTTACCTACTGATTTAAAATAGCAATCGTAGATAATTGAAATCATTTTATTTATAAAAAAAGGTATTAAATAAGAGGACACTTTTGATGCACCCAGCTTATAGGTCGAAAGATAATTCGTTCGTGTGCCCACAGCCCGCTCCACGAGTCGTCGCTATACAAAGCTATAGATGACTTCAATGTTGTACTGTACTGACTTGTTATAGATTTACATAACACATATGGCATGCTAATTAGTATGCATTCTATGTACTTGGCACCAAAAGTGTTCTTGCAATATTTTTTTTTCTGTTTTTACTTTTATTTATTAAAAAAAAAAACCTGGGTTCCTTTATCGATACTGAACTTACCTCTAAGCTATGGCACGCAGTTACTTTAACATCCTGTACCTATATAAAAAATACAGAAATCGATTCAGAACAAGCTAAAAAAAAAGAAAGAAAGAAAGAATGTGCATTAATTCAGTTACACATTGTATATTTGGAAACATTGTTATATATTTTAACAAAATGATTGTCGGATATCGTTCTCACTCTTTATAAATCGCTATTATATTGTGCACTTTTATAATTTCTAACGTGGCGATATTATCTCGGCATCACAATAACAGAAAAGTAAAATTTATGGAAATACAGGATGGATTTTTGAGATGGGGCAGTTTTTGAGGTGGGGCTCATTTCCTACGAAATGTATAGAAAAGTTTTTCGCGATTTATGACTTCTCTAGTACTCAAACCTCAATTGGTCCAATAGAGATTTTTGATCCTTATATGAAACAGGATCGATTGGCATAAAAAAAATATTGTGAATATTGCCCATTTTCCTGCTGACTGTAAATTTTTTTCAAAATCTGTGAATGCAGATCAAAATTTCTCAGAAAGTTAAGGACGGTCTCTTAAGACTGTTTTCCTGTAGCTACAACGGTTAACCTAGCTGCCCTTACTGCCCCATCTCAAAGATCCATCCTGTATATGACGCTTTTAAGTTTCCGTCAACGATATCGTTATAACGTGTACTTATTTCCACACATTTTATGGAGGTATAATAATATAATATAATTTGTAAAGTGACAATATTATCGTAGACACGATATTATCGTCACATTACCAATTGTAAAAGCGCACACTGGATTAAATAAAAACATTCTAATAAAATTGTTTTTTATCTTTAGCGATAAAATTAATTGCACACTTCATTTGCAATCAGTGTGTTACATCTTTCTTACGCGGGCACTACACTTGTCAAATGTAAAAATATTTGCGTTATTTAATTCGCTAATATAGAATGAACTTTATTTAAACAGACTATGATGTATTTTGTATTAGCGAAATAACGCAAAATTCAATATCTTCACAGCGGTACATGATTTGAAAGGTTGGTAAAATGATGCATAAATAATGATCATGATTTTTTTATAATGATAAAAGCATAATTTATCTTTATAAACCTGGTAACAACCTGTACGCTGTTGATAAATCATTTAACCAATCACAGCAGTTTACGTGCGCTTGGCAATTGGTCACATTAATCTTGCCATCATTTTCGTTCGGGAAACTGGCCCTTAAATGCCGCCTCCAGGAACGAGAGAATCGCGGCGATATTATCGTCGTGCCACGTATTTCTATACACTCTCTTGGGAGCCGTCTCCACGAGCGAGAGACCCCGGCGATGCGACGAGTGGCTGAGTGCGAGCGAAACGTCATCGTATCGCCGCGCGCCCGTCACGCTCTCGCCGCTGTACAGTCACGAGCACCAATATGTATACACTCAACAACTTATAAAAGTGATTTCCTCCAACTATATTGATTGAAATTGTATTTTACTAAGAACATAGTATTTTGGAACCCAAAATATTATGAAATAGAATTTTTCTCAAACTTGCAATCGTTATTCCACGAGAAAATCGTTTTTGAAGTTAGTTTTCGAGTTTTGAAGTCTGCTAAGCGTTTACAGAATATTAGTGCTCATGACTGTACGTGGCGCTCTCGCAGCGTCATCTTAACGCAGGCGTCCCAAAGTCCCAATACGGCGATTCCGTTACGAGTCGCGACGATACGCTGGCGGAATAATCACTCGTTCGTGGAGATTACCCAACGTAGAAGAGCGGATCCGTCGCGATTCTCTCGCTCGTGGAGGCGGCCCCTTAGATAAACTATTAAGAGCGTTTACGACGTACGGCATTTCATACAAACTTTCAAGCCCTTGTTTTTCGAAATGACTGAACCGATTTTAATGAAACATAAGCAGGATACAAAGGTCTAAAAAGTTAGTTAGGAACATTTTCGAAATGTCTTATTTAAAAACTGGGAATCTCTGTTTCTATGGAAATCGGTCTAATTTGGCTATAACACTATTTTTCGATAATCGAAATGTTCTAAACTAACTTTTTAGACATTTGTATCCTGCTTATGCGTATGAAGTTTCATTAAAATCGTTTCAGTCATTTCGGAAAACAAGGGCTTGAAAGTTTGTATAAAATACCGTAAGTTGTAAACGCTCTCAAACAAAAACTTGAATGTCTTCAACAATATTTATCAGCTAAAGCCAGTTTAATATTATTTGCACTAGTCTTTCATTTACCAAGTATTATAGATACTTCTTACATTGTGTAATAAAACATAATTTGCCAGCAATGTAAAATGATTGTCAAGCTTGAAATAAAATGTGCCAGCCCTAATGCCAAGTCCCAAGGTACAGTCGGGACAGGCTCCGCCTATTTCTCTGGGCATTGCTTAATACCAGCATTCCTTACCCGATTATACAGAGTTAAATACAACAAATAGACTGTGCGATTGGTTATGGCATCCTAAAAATTATTTTAATTTTATATCAACATGTATATACAATATTAATTTTAGTATATGCAAAACCCGAAACACGTGTCTAGTATTTTTATGTAAAGAATATATGTACAAAATTTCAAAACTGTATCATGAAAAATCACAAAGTTATAAGGTTGTTATGTTACCGGGTTGTCCGTACAAAAACATGCTAACGGCGCCCCCGCGCCTCCAGGGTCGTCTTGCGCTCATTGATAATAATTTGGCAGTAGGTACCTAACCGTACGGCGATTGTATTGTAACTAATTATATGGTGATAGCATTTTCCATCACACTTAAATATTTTTGGGACAAAATATAACATGCTATAAAAATGTTTGAAATCGATCCAGTTCCTTTTTCTGAACAAACTATATTCAGGTTTCGCATATAATAAAAATAATGTTGTAAATAAAATAAACATGAATAATACAGGACTCATTTGCAGAGAGTTAGGGGTGCTACACAAATTTTTCGGGCTACACACATTCGATTCGGCAGTATTTGATGAACAAGAAAGGCGACCCAAAGCAATTACTACAGATATTCGGGTTTACCCGGTATAGGGTACCCTCGCTGTATCATGTTCGGGTCGGCTCGGCACAATTCGAGCGGAATTTTCCCGAACATATATCTACATAATGTTCGCGAATGCTGCTAGGCTGTCCTGAATCATACCGACCCGAACATTTGTGTAGCATCCGTTTGATTATCTAGACAGCAAATTGGTAACTGGGCTGACTGCCCAAGTGCGGAGACCTATTTGTGGGTGTTTATGACTAATAACATCATCAACTACATTTCAGCCGAAAGACGTCCATTGCCGGACATAGCACAGAACCAGTCAAAGTGGCGAAGCTTGGGGGAGGCCTATGTCCAGCAGTGGACTAATATAAATATGTTTCTTTAAAATTAAAAATCAGACATTTTTTTACAAAAAGAGTTATGTAAGTATACATATGTAGCTCATATTTTTCAAGCTATAAAATTATAATATTAAAGCTACGATCAACAATTTCTTAAGTACGTTATACCAGCGGTGATCACCTCCTTAGTTTTCTGAAACAAATAAACGAATTTAATGCTTTTATTCTGACCAGTTTTGCATGATTTTAAACAGACATATTTAAATAGGCGACTAACAAAAGGTATTTATAAAGCAGAGGTGAGTGGAAACGCCGGGAGGACGCCCTAGAAAGACATATAGTGACCAAATTGGTGATGTTCTTCAGAAAGGTCAGGTACGTAGTACTCGCAACCGGCGTGCGTGTATGACTAGATGTATGTATGTAACGTAGGCGAAGCAAAAGGAGTGTGTAAGGAGCGTAGCAAGTGGCGTTCTATAGTTTCTGCCTACCCCCATGGGAAGAAGGCGTGAGTTTATGTATGTATGTATGTGATTTAAATAGGTCTGGCAGTCATTACGATTTTTTCAGTAGGCAGTAGGCTCGCCCTTATTTTAAACCAAACCTAACTGTCGAAAACTACCTCTACCTACCCCTTTATCTATTTATTAATAAAGGTTTACCAACAGCTTCTGTATACAGGGTTATTTTAAATTAGCTATATCTCCGCAGACGCGATGGGTATCGATATACAGCGTGTTACGGAAAGGATATATACATATCAAAGGCACGGAGTCTTTTTGTGATAACAAACTACATGGCAACATTTTTTGATATAATATAATACCTACATAATTGTAAAGAAACATTTAACGAATAAAAATCAAATATTTCTAATTGAATTCTACACATCACTAGACCAAGTCAGCTGATCGGTAAACGTTTTAATCCATTCGTTTGATGACCGCCAATCGTGCCGCCCGCGCCCGCCGCCGCGTGTCGCTGCGGCGCCGTGTCGCAGAGCTGAGGCAGGTGTGTGTGTGTACTAGCCGCACAGACACAGATAATGGATAATAACTCTCATAGTGCGGTGACACGTTTGTTATGATTTAAATTTAATAAACTAGATACTTAGAAATAAAAAAATACCAAACATTTTCAAAGTTATTCTTTTGAGCTGAAATTTTGTATAGGGCGTCTGAACCAGATGCACTCTTCACCCTGCTTGTATGGATATACCTATATAATTTTATTATATATTTATGAAATATTGTATGTACAATGAATATAGAAAATGAATATAGGCATAAAACACATGCACACACACACACCCCCACAAACTGTCACACACACATATCATCAGTCACTTGCGATTGTAGCACGTTGACAACCTTTTCTATGTGACAAAATGGCGGTCCTGGAGTTCTAAAATACAGGCCTAGGCTTAGTTTAGACTCCAGATCTCTCACAAATCACAAAATATTTTCAAAATACCTGTCAACTATATGTATAACTAGTATAAGATGTAATTTGTGGAAATAAATAAACATAATTTTATTTATTATTTCCCTTTCCGTAACACGCTGTATAAAAATTATAAAAAAATTGATGAAATTTTTTTGGGGTGTAATTATTGTAGTCACTTGAAATATATCTATATCTGCCTAACCTTTCTCCAACTATGTCGGGGTCGGATTCCAGTCTTACCGGATACAAGTGAATACCAGTATTTTACATGGACAGCCTATCTGACCTCCAGAACCTAGTAACTGAAACTTTACTCCCCACCCAGTCACTTGAAATATCAATTTAAAAAATCTCTTTTTTTTTGTGTAAATCTCACAGACGTGATGAGTATCGATATTTAAACACGATTTTAAACATTAAAAAAAAACAGTTTTTCCCAACTCATACTTCAAGTAACACTAACAGCGGTCGTTGACCTCCCTAAAAAACAGTTTTTCCCAACTCATACTTCAAGTAACAACACTAACAGCGGTCGTTGACCTCCCAAAAAAAAACTATCATATCTTTTTATTTACTCACTCTTTTTAATGACGAAGTCTGAAGTGTGTTGTATGTGTTGTGCTGACGCTAATGGTCTTTACGCTGACATTCACCGCGTGTTTGTACACTTGGTTACTAGGTATGAGGAACAGGGTGTAAAGTTCACTCATCCTCCATAGAAAAGGGAGGATCCTCCGACCAGACGGGTGTTGTATCTGGTGGGCAACTGCCTGACGGTTGTGGTCGGGACGTTGTATGCTAGTCACGCGTTAAACTATGCTTGAGTGACGTCAGTATGATGGGTAGTTCGCATGTGGCGATGTAGATATCGCCACTCCCCTCGGGAGACCGGAGATCGATAGTGGGCTGAGCCGTGTATCTTTCGATGCTCGCCAGGGCCAGTTGAAGTCCCTGTGGTACAGCTACTAACTACGGGAAGGCCCTAAGACTCCCAGGGGACACTTACCGGCACCGTAGACTACACAGATTTCGCGGCGAGACTCCGACATCAAATGGCAAAACTATTGCCACAACTACAAGTAAACCGCGCGTACGATCATTACCTGTTCAAAGGCTTCTCCTTATACGTGACAGCTTTCCTCGCCCTGCGCGTGCGTCCCTTGTCGCCCGAGTCCCCCCCTCCCCCGCTGCCGCTGTCACTGTCGTGACTGTCATGGTTGTCTATCCGGCTGCCTTGTCGACTGCTTTGGTTGCTGTCACGCGTCTCTTGGCTTGTCAGCCTGCCACGGTGGTTGCTGAAATAAGGTATGTTATTGGTGAAATGGTAGTAATGTTTATTCGGTATTTTTGGTCTCTTTTTGTCGTGTTGTAAATCAGCCGGCGAAAGTGAATCTGGATGCGTAGGATATAAGACGGATTGTCAATCGTGGATGGTTTTTTTGTATGCATTTTAACTTTGTCACTCAGTAGAACTTCCCCTTTATTGTAGGTTTACTCCTCACAACCAGATCAGATCAATTTTATTCCCAGTTTCACGATAGTTTGTATAAGTACCCAGAGAACATCCCGCAGACAGCGGCAGGAATGTGTGTTAAACTTGAACCATATTATTAAGTCATTCCAATTTAATTATAAACATCACTGGATTTACCGGTGAAGAAAAACATCGTGAAGAAAATGTGAAAATGTCCTAGAATCAAAAAATGGAAGTCATGTTACATCCACCAACCCGTATTGGGTACGCGTGGTGGATTATATCCCACTCACACAGAAGAGGCCTGTGTCCCAGCAGTGGGAACGGTATATCAGATTTATGTATTAGATTTGACAATATGCCAACCTGTCGCGACCATCCTGATTATTATGCCTCCGTTCGTGTTCGTTCGCCACTCTTCGTGAGTTCTCGTGGTCTCGACTGACACGCCTTCTACTCGTATGTTGAATATCTCTCTCTAGGCTGATCGATCTCACTCGTTGGGCCTCGAGGCTTTGGCGAAGAGTTGTTCGGGCAGATTGTTCGGCTATTTCCATATCTAATATGCTTGTGGATTCGCTGTGGATGTTTTTGTGAGAAAAATGTAATGTTCGTCTCTGTGCTAGTTTCATCAGGTAATAATCGACAGACTCAAAAAAACATGACAAATAGTCAGAGATGCTTTTGCCTTATCTCTTTTATACAATGAAAAAACATAATGATATTATTTAAAGGTGCGATATGTATACAAAATACACGCAGACTTAGTCGCGGTATTATTGTTAATTCTTTCAAAAGCTGGGTTGATTGACCCCCCCCCCCCCCCACCCCGCAGGGGCCAAACGCTGGGTACACCCATGTGTTCAGTTATGAATTAAGAAACTGAACGACTTTTCTCCATCGTAGCCGTTTGAGTTTGACATGGGGGCGTTGTTGGTTAACATTTGTGTCACAGATTGTATTTAAAGAACAAGATGGCTGCGTTGGTTCCGATTTTAGCTACGCTCTAAATAATCCTTTTGCAGCTTAACTGACGTATAAACTTAAACATACCCCCATTCATGCGTTTACCTCTAATAAATGCATAACGGGAGTGGTGTTATCCATACTTACGACACGATAACTCTCGAGTCGGTAGCGCCGTTGGGGCTCGGCGCGTCGAACACGCTATGTGAAGGCGAGCGAGCGCGCTTCGGAGGAGAAGACAACTCGCCCGGCGAGCCGTCCAGCCGCATCTTCGCTACCAGCACCTTGAGCACACGGCCGCTTGTGCTGAGGAAATAATATCGTAAGTTGGGGAGATATGGCTGTGATAATCGTCGTGGACCATAATGATAGGGGTATGGTGGATCCACGATTAGGACACACTCCGACACACAATCAATAATAATAACTGTTGGATACTGATTACTAATAATTGAAATAATGAATATGAAGCAGTCATTATTGAGTGAACCAAGACGGTTGAAGGTTTCGCTACAAAATAAGACGTTTGCGACTCCGCGGCTAACGAAAATCTATATCTATTTAAAAAAATCTTTTTGCATTGATACCCGAAATCTTGAGGAAGGCTATAGGCTATTTAACATCAGGCTACGAACCTTAGTGGCCGAGCAAAAAGAAAAAAAAATCCGAAAGAACACTAAACTAAGCTAAAAAAAAAACTACTTTATCGGTATTCTTAGATATGAGCAAAGCATTTGATTTTGTACCACACGAACGACTACTCTACAAGCTAGAGAAATATGGCTTATGAGACAAAGAGCATGATTGGCTTACAAGTTATTTATCCAATCGCCAACCTCTAGGATAGAAAATGATACTAGGACGAGATATTGCTCAGAACTAAAAATTATTGGGCGTCCCGCAGGGAAGTGTACTGTGTCCGCCACTATTTATATTATGTAAGACCTACAAAAAGTTTAAAGTATGAATGTATCTAATTTTCTGACGATAAAATGTTCCAACAAAATTTATGAGAGCCATGAATGGAGCAGAATATTTTGACCATTGCTGATTTGCTTGTACCTAGCTTATTATTTAATATTTCTACACCAGCAATGGTAATATGTGTGAAACAATGTTTAATGTAAGATCTCAATGTACTATATACTGAGAAATAAATAAATAAGCGAAATCAAAGTAAAAGCGCGGGCAGGCAAAGCAATTGCGATATGACGGGGTGGGTCTGGGGAACAATATATTTCACGCGGTCGAACTCGCGGCGCCGGCAGAAGCTAGTAAGTAGGATATCTGTTTAAGTTGAATTTTTGATATGAAACGATTATTTGGCACAGTGAAAAATGAAGTAGGATAAATTCGGAATAAGTAGATACTGCAAAAAAAGGTTTTGAGGAATATCTCAGGAAATGTATTTTGTTCCTAATTTTCTTTGAGATGTAATTCATAGCCTGCCTACTGCTAGTATATTGTTATATACGGCTGTATAAGTAGTCAGGAAAAAATATTTAAGCAAATTGACTACCAACATAAATAATTGTCAATATTTTCAGATGTATGTATGCAATTGCTATAAGACGGCAAATTAACGTAGGGTGTCAATTCGCTTAATGCCCCCTTTTTTGGGGTGGGAAATTATCAAATAACTTCTCCTGGTCTGGGCGGAGCGGGAGGGAAGGGGTGTCAGACTTTTACTGACTAAAACCCATCCGTGTTTCTTCAGTTGCCTGTGTGCTATGGCCACGGTATCCCTTTCGAACAATTCCGCAACCCTGTCCGAGTGTACGTAGAGTGACGCACCTGTTCCGCCGCGACGAGCTCGGGCGGGGCGAGTAGTGTCGCGGGCGCGGCGTGGCGGGCGGCGGCGACGACGTGCGCTTGCGCCGCCGCAGCGTCGGGGAGAACGCGCGCGCCGCGCCGGGGCTGCCCTCGCTCTGTGCGGGGGATATGCGACACGATGCTTAGAGAACGGCCGGCAACGACAGGATATATCAAATCAAATCAAACCTATTAATTGCCATAAATGTTGGTACAATTTCGGTCTTAACATAAATTTATACAGATTCATAACACTTAGTCATAACAATGTGACATGCAAACATTTGGGTTTATACTTAGGTAGTCATAATTATTGTCACATACACACAAACTTAAACTCACGCATAATCATTTTTTTATAGTTAAAATCAATTACAATTGAGTAGAAATATTTTTACATTATTTGGTAAAAAAAAAACTATTAATGTCAGAGGGGATTATAATTATTATTTATTTTTAAATCTCATATTAAATATGTCTCTTACTGAGTAGAAATTATTTTCCGTTAACCATACTTTAAGATTTTAATACTCTCAGGTATAGCATTAAATATCACACATTGCATAGCTATTCTTACTGTATAATGATGTCCTAGGAATTATCGGCAAAACTACTCTATTTATGTGTCTCTTACTTTTTGCATAAAAATCTTCAGCTTTTTTAAATAACTCCGGGTGCATCTTAACAGATGTAGCGCATTCCAAGATATACAGACTTGGAAAGGTTAATATTTTGAAGTTTTTGAAAAAGGGTTTGCAAGTTTCCCATGGTCTACTACATGGTATACTGTCGTTGCCGGCCTTTCTCTCTCTTCATCATTCTTTTGGTCTTATCCCAATTTATTTGGAGTCAGCGCCACATGTTTTCATCTTCCATAATTCTCTTTTCTGGACTGGAAGCTGACTTCAACATAGTTGGGAAAAGACTGGGCAGATGATGATATATTAGTCGTCATCTCCGTAGTCACTCCCTTTTCTTGGTTTCTTTGCTATTGCCCTATTCTTATAGACATTCATACTCAAAACTTTCTTCATCCATCCGCATAGTCTGCAAACAATGGTGATGGCAGACCATGCGGAGGTATGAGGAAAATGTCGAAAATGAGGTGACTGCAAAATTTTGTAGTCACAAGTGGCACTTTCATACTTCTTATGCATATGTGGGCGTCCAAGCAAAAAGGGTCCAGCTGTCGGCATTTAGTTTCCGAAATATACGAAGTTCTGTAAAGTTGGGAGAAAAAATTGCATTTCGCGATTTTTATTCGTTATTAAGGGCCCCTTTTCCGAAATTTACGTTTCTAGATCGAGTTGTATTCAGAGAAATCACCATATTTAAATTCGTAAAAAAATATATAGTACAGATACATGTTTGATCTAGTGACTTTTTTGGTTAAAAACACGTTATTTAACATCTTGCTGGAAAAAAAAAATCTTAAGTAAAGTAGATTTTGAAAGTATTTTAAGTTGTATGAGACTTGGGGGAACGAAATTATTATGAAAATTTAACATTTCATTTACTAATCGGGTTTCACAGGGATATTATTGGATAGATTTATAATAATGCACTTATTTTTTTTTTATATTAAATAAATACGTGTAAAACGGCTCGCGCGCACCGCGCCAGTGCTATAGTGCTATCGCGACTGCTCCTGTGCAACGCGGGCGCAAGCTGTCTCATGCCTAAACTTTCGGGAAAAGGGGCCCTTAATGAATGCTCGATCAACTACAAGTTCATATAGTTTTTCTCATGGTGGCACTTCACATCGCTATTCGGTGTTCACGTTTTTTTTCGGCTTTGTTCGCTATATTTAACAGGAATACACCGTCTACACATCGTTCATGAACATTGAATATGCCTAACATTTACGAATATTTTTGCCATAGTATCGAACGCATCCAACACAAAGATGGATGTGTTGATGGCAGCAGCGGCTTATTATTACCATTGTGCTAATCACTAGTACATGTTATGCGTACATAAAAAATCGTTAAAAGACCAAGGAGAAGAAGACGTCCATATTTCAAGTAAAATCATCTAAAAAATAATACGAGAATTATGCATTGCTCTATACCAGGTGTTATAAGTGATATTATGAGATGCATGTTGCGGGTCCCTTATGCAGGGATGCATTTGATAGTATTCCGAAAATCATTTGTCCAATCCATTTTGACGCTATTGAGCTGTAAACAAACCAAGTAAACACGTCCGCCGCTGTCGCGCACTGCACACTACTGAGCGAGCGATGTGTGGACGGCAAACGAACATATTCGGCATATTCGCGATCCTTTGATATGTTGCAAAAAACCGACAAGCTGGCGGATACGGGTGTTCGTGTATTCGCGTATTCGTCTTGTTCGTGAGAATAGGCAAATATAGACGAATAGAGCCACTTCACATCGTCATATTTGGGCGAATAAGACAAATACGCGAAAACGAATAGCGTTGTGAAGTGCCACCAATCAAGCGTTTTCAGAATTTCAATTTTTCAACAAAAAATGTGCCAGTTTTTGAATAATGTTTTAATCCATATTATCAATTGACTATTCTAGATACCGAATCTAGTCATAACTCAATACCCCACTACTGGACCATTTTTGTCGCTTGGACGCCCGCATGTATGTACCCATTTTTTATTCTATCCTTTCACAACACCACATATACCCTCTTAGCATTTACACACTTTACAAAAAGCGAAAACTATTTACATGCAATATCATGTAGGTAAATAGTTTTCGCTTTTTGAAAAGTACGAGGTTCTGAAAATACGAATATTGAATAATTTTTGTGTAATTATTATGTAAACGGAAGTGTTAATCTTTTTTTGTTGATGACTGTACAGTTAACAAAGTGTTAGACAATATGACGCGTAATCGCTTTTTAAATATGACTTAGATTAGCGATGCATACAATACTTATCTATTTTGTTAGAGAAATTGTTAAAATACTAGAAATTATTTGGGGCATTGGACAATATGGGAAGTGGGACATTCTGAGAATTGGAGTTTAACAGACTTGGAATATCCTGTGAGTTAGACTTTCTGAGACTTGGGACGTGTTAGGAAGGATTGTGAATAGTCCTCAAATAAAACATTTTCATTCAGTACCTCCGTGTTTTGTCCAGTCTTTCGGCACGATGTATTGAGAGTTTTGTCCATTTCCGTGGTTGAATCCGGCTCTAGATTTCTACCCCTTTTTGACGCAGGTCCCTGAATATGTAATGACAGGAGTTCAACTATTGGACAGTTTGTCAAGTGGTTGCAAGCTCGACCGTTTACCATGGTGGGTTCGATTCCCAGGTCAGACAAAGTGTTATGATGAGCCTGGATTTTTGCTTGGTTTAAGGTGATAGTTTCGCCCCCTGCACTTAAACATTACTGGCGAAACGAGTGTGCAGTATCTCTGCCTATGGGGTTTTCTACCATACTACATACCTTAGAATTAGTAGGAGCACCAGAGTGAGCGGGTGCATCATCTAACAACCAACTGGGACCTTCTAGTGGGTTCTCTAATGGGCAACCACCTTGTGGGGGAGTCGGTTGCTTGTTTTCGGGCGGCTCTGGTTGTTTATCTCGAGGGGGGTCCGCTCTGTGCCAGCCTTCCATAGGACTGATATGAAGCCTTAGGCTGTAATAAAAAAAAAAATCTAATATAAGAATTGGATCTATAATGTTATCTTTCCTTCCCCCTTATGGTTGGCTGGTAGAGAATGCTTAGGGGAATAAGTCGGCCTTTATACTTTTAATGTGAAAAAAGTTTAATAAATAAATAAAATGATAGATTGTTACTTGAGGACCACTTGGTATCTTGCGGAGACACTATAAAACAGTCAAATAGGGGTAGCCAGAAGACTTGCCACATTAGTTGAGCTCCTTAAGTTCTGAGTAGAGCTGTAATTACTGACAAATGCGTGCACTGACTGGTCAGGTCCACTCAACCTGTGTGGTTCTTTCCTCAAAAGACCATTTCAGACACCAATCTGCATGGCCTTCACATGATCTGACCAAGATTATGTCTGGACTTTATAAGAGATTGTGACCTCTGAGTTTGTTTCGGCCTTTCTTCTCAGAGTAGTCAGATAGGAAACGCCGACCTCATCTAGTTTTGATGACATGATTGACATGTAAAAGTGTTTGTACAAACCTACTTACAGAAATAAAAATCATTCATCATTATATTGAAAAACATTAAATAAGTTAATAAAAAGCAAAATTAAGTTTTTTAATCCAAGTATTTTTCTGTTTCTTAGATTGTGTGCCCTGGCCAAACAAAATTAGTTCTTTCTATCACAATATTATTAAATTCTTTATTACCTTACTGGCTCTATTTCTCTAGTAGTGACAGTTGTGTCCTCTTCACTCACTGGCTCCAGTCTACTTCTGTAAAGTTATAAATAAATTGAGATATTATATCCATTACTCAAAATATTCTACAAATTTTACATTCAAATTTCATCCAATTCATTCAAATTTTACATTTATATTCTACAATTTTTTATAGAATAGATTGTAGTAAAGAACTGCGATACTTAAGTCAAGACTCGGGAGCGCATGTTGACTTTACTAATATAAGCCTTATTTTTACGCAAATAGTGTTCGTATTCGTATACTTCATTACTAAGTTGTCAGTTTTGTATTAGAAACTTTACCGTAGACGGAATAAAGTTCAAAATTCAATAATGGCTCCATGGTTTAAACCTGGGTCTGAAGATAAACCTTGTTTTGTAATAAGACGGATTATGTTCGTATTCTTATGCTTGGCAAAGTGCGATCTGTAATTCCTGTCCTTAAATAGTAAAAATAGTACTTACGATTCAAATTCATCACCTTCCGATATATGGTCATCTGAGTCCAAACTGTCGTCATCCCCTGTCAATAAAGCATTCAAGATATATTTATAATTGTTTCTTTGGTCTTCTCCTTTCATACTCATTTAAACCAGAAATCGTCACCGACAAATCCCCACTGGTGGGAATTGTTATTTGTTTTTCCAGAAATCCCCACTGGTTAAAGAAACTCAGCCTAGTGGGGATTTTTGTAAAAATAAGTAACAATCCCCACCAGGTGTTGTTTCTAAATTTAATTATAATATTGACATAATTAGTTACTTATCTAATTAAACGTAGGTATTGATTAACCCATTTTTAGGGTTCCGTAGTAAACAAGGAACCCTTATAGTTTCGCCATGTCCGTCTGTCTGTCTGTCTGTCCGTCCGTCCGTCTGTCCCCACCTTAGCTCAGAGGCGCTTAGTCCTAGAAAGCTGTAATTTGGCATGGGTATACATATTAATCATGCCAGAAAAATGGTAAAATAAAATTATGAAAAACATTTTTTTTACACGTGAAATGGGGATGATATTTTTTTTTCTCGTCTATTCCATAGTGTGGGGTATTGTTGGATAGGCCGTTCAAAAATATTGAGGGTTTGTCAAAACCATTTTTCAATTAAGGGATCCGTTTGCGTAATATTAAGCTTTAAAGTGCTATTTTTTGTTTAGAGTCAAGTGTCCCCCCCACTGCCAGCTAAATGGTTGGTTTTGGATATGTGAAAAAATTCATGGCAATAGTATATATAACGAAATTAAAAGGAAAACTATCACAGCTAAGTAGGCTTCACAAGTTAACGAGTAATAGTCGACCAACTTAAATTTGCAGTTGGAGAATTGACCGTAACGTATATCGATGTATGGGAGAGCATGTTTTTCAACTACAATGTTAAGATTGTTTTTGGGATAAATTCATCCCAACTACGGAACCCTTCATTGTGCGTGGTCCGACATGCACTTGGCCGGTTTTTTTTTAATAATTTAGAAACAACAACACCTGGTGGGGATTTTTACTTATTTTTTCAAAAATCCCCACTAGGCTGAGTTTATTTAACCAGTGGGGATTTTTGGAAAAAAAAATTACAATCCCCACCAGTGGGGATTTGTCGGTGGGGATTTCTGGAATAAATCAAAACTTTCCTCACAACATTTTCCTCATTCAATTAATTAACACATACAATTAAATTCCTGATTAAATGAATACGAAGCGTATAGAGGTATATCCTTCATATTCATTTAAAATGTTATATTCGAGGAATATAGCTTATTAATAAAATTAGAGATATATGAATGCCCACCCACGTAGTTACCTCCCAACCTGTGTTGATCAAACTCCTCGGGACTGTCCTCAGCATTATTTTCCTCTAACTCTGCATCAATGTCCATATCCATGTTGTTGTTGGGCAGATCTGTTATATCTATCCTTGTTAATGGTATGTAAACATCTGAAAAACATAGACTAACTTTAAACTTTAAAACAGATTCTGAAATATTGTTGTTATTGGTGTAATTTTGAAATACATTTTTTATTTGTGATTTCTCATAACATGTATCCTACCATAAAATAAAATCAAAATCAAAAATATTTTTATTTCACATAAGCCTACATGGGCACTTATGGTCGTTTCCTATGGAGAAGAGCCGGCAAGAAACTCCACGGTCACTCTTTAAAAAAAATAAAATTGGCTTTTACAATGTTTTCAAATTACAGTGTTAATAGGTATGAGAGGACAGCGTAAGCCCGTCAAAAGTACCAGGTACTTAACAAAATAGGAAATGGTCTACAGATCTACAGTCTAATAAGCCTACAACGTCCTCACATTGACAAAAAAAAATAATATAAAATATGATTAAAATAATAAAAGTTAGAACCTTGTTGAAATTTAAATTGTAGGTTTAATAATGTCAAATAAGAAAAACATTATGTCAGTGAAGTTTGTAAAAAAAAGATAAAATTAAATTAAAAAATAACTTCGTAATTTGGGAGCTGTTAATAGACATTTACATAGTTTTGCCATTAATGAGGTACCAGGGAAGCCACATGTACAGAAGGAATTAATGTCAAACTTCCTTGTCTTCAACATAGTCCTTAATCTTATAATATGCTTTTTTGATAAGGGCATGTTTAATGTGCGTTTTGAATTTTCCATCACTAAGTTCTGTAACCGATTGTGGCAACTTGTTATAAAAGCGGATACTGTTTACAAGAAATTACTTGCTTGTTTTAGTTAATCTGTGTTTACTATGTGTATTTATATTATGGAAATTACCTGGACTTAGTACCGAACTAAGATTTCAGTTTTGTATAAAGGACAGTATTTCAATCAGAGTTATGTTCTTATTACAAAAACTAGCTCCATGGTTTAAGCCATGTCAAAATATAAATCTTGTTTTGTAATAAGGCGGATTATGTCCAGGTTTAGTTACAATGTTTTTGCTTTTGACATAAAAATAGATAAAAAGACCAATGTTTATTTTGAGCAACATTTACTGCATCACTGTCTTACATTTAAAAAAAAAACAAAAAACTATAATAGCAGGAAGAGGATAAGTAAAATTTTATTTACCTTGTAACATGTGCATGGGCACTGCCCTCTCTGTTAAGCTACGATTCTGGTTAGGACTCCTTGTTACTGACCCTGTAGAAGTGATTCATTAATTATATGAGCATTTCTATAAAACCGTCATAAATTTTTATTTTTTTCAATCTATTTTATTTTGAGGCGTCATTGCACTCTGGGTGCCTATCACTCAGTTGCAGAAAGCTCACCATTAACCCTTCATTACATAAAGCAGCATTATCGCTAATGAATTCATTACTTTAATGAAGTTGCACAAACAAATTTTAGATGGCATTAGACATTTTTAATGTCACTTTAGTTAAAGAAGACTTTAAACAATATTGCCAGGAACAAATTACCATATTGAACGAAAAGAGTGAACATTTGCGTTCTGATATTATCCGTACACCACAATTTTAGCATAAAATATAGTAAATGTAGTTGATTTATGTGTATTCAGTGTACTCTGTGGTTTAGTCTAGTTTAAATAATCTGGTTTAAGGTGTATACGCTAAGGTAGCCCGCGAAATTCAAATTTACCAACGTTTTTTGCAAATTTTATACTTCTGATTCATATTCTAATGATTATAATTCTGTAAAGCCATATTGGTTATGGTCGCGAATCATAATTAGATCAACATACAATGTGTTACTGACCTGCAAATTACAAAAAAGGTAATAAGATTTGAATTTCGTGGGCTACCTTAGCGCATCCCCCTTTTTATGTTATATTAATTTTAACATGTATGCAGTCTAGAGCTCCTGCCACACGTGGATATCCATCAATTTCTACGTAGTTCCGTCCGGTCTGGCATTTTAATATAGAGGTGGCTTAATTTTGCTAGTTCACGGGATACTTTTTGGATAAACAAACTGACAAATAACCTGTTTCCGACAAACTGTTGATTTATTTATGTTTATTAAATCACCCAATACTTTCTGGAAAGATCCAGTGGCGAAAAATCTCAAAAATATTAAAAGCTGTGTAAGGTCATTAATGGATTTATTTCTTTGCGTCACTGGTTCTAAATCTTAATCAAGTAGGTTACAAATTTGAAGAAATGCCTCCTTGGAAATTCTATACCTTACACGAAACTCTTCTCCATCATGTTTTAAAAATAAATTCACTCGGTCTGGGATTCGACGGCGAGGTACCTAACACTCAGTTGCAGAAAGCTCACCATTAACACTTCATTACATAAAGCAGCATTATCGCTAATGAATTCATTACTTTAATGAAGTTGCACAAACAAATTTTAGATGGCATTAGACATTTTTAATGTCACTTTAGTTAAAGAAGACTTTAAACAATATTGCCAGGAACAAATTAACATATTGAACGAAAAGAGTGAACATTTGCGTTCTGATATTATCCGTACGTACAAGTACACCACAATTTTAGCATAAAATATAGTAAATGTAGTTGATTTATGTGTATTCAGTGTACTCTGTGGTTTAGTCTAGTTTAAATAATCTGGTTTAAGTGGTATACGCTAAGGTAGCCCGCGAAATTCAAATTTACCAACGTTTTTTGCAAATTGTATACTTCTGATTCATATTCTAATGATTAATTCTGTAAAGCCATATTGGTTATGGTCGCGAATCATAATTAGATCAACATACAATGTGTTACTGACCTGCAAATTACAAAAAAGGTAATAAAATTTGAATTTCGTGGGCTACCTTAGCGCATCCCCCTTATTCTAATAATTTTAACATGTATGCAGTCTAGAGCTCCTGCCACACGTGGAAATCCATCAATTTCTACGTAGTTCCGTCCGGTCTGGCATTTTAATATAGAGGTGGCTTAATTTTGCTAGTTCACGGGATACTTTTTGTATAAACAAACTGACAAATAACCCGACCCAACCTGTTTCCGACAAACTGTTGATTTATTTATGTTTATTAAATCACCCAATACTTTCTGGAAAGATCCAGTGGCGAAAAATCTCAAAAATATTAAAAGCTGTGTAAGGTCATTAATGGATTTATTTCTTTGCGTCACTGGTTCTAAATCTTAATCAAGTAGGTTACAAATTTGAAGAAATGCCTCCTTGGAAATTCTATACCTTACACGAAACTCTTCTCCATCATGTTTTAAAAATAAATTCACTCGGTCTGGGATTCGACGGCGAGGTACCTAAATCTATTAAATAAGAATCAGATAATGACGAAAGACTGGTTAAAGACATCTTTCAATTACAGAAATGCATTCAAGTACCGTAGAAAACACTAATGTTGCTCTTTAATGGATGCTTTTCGGCCCATTAAAATTAAAAAATCTGAAATGTCAAACTTAAAGTTCACCACCTGCTAATGGGCGCTAATGAAGTTACGTGCAACGTAAAAGTGTTTAAAATGGCCGGTTTCATTAGGTTTGACATTTCATTAGTTAAATGTAATGGAGCATTAAAATAAAATAAAAAATGGTTTTGTGCAATGATTTAATGCTACATTAGTGTTTAATGTAGTCTTTAAAATTTAAAGATCGTTTCTGCAACTGAGTGTAAATCTATTAAATAAGAATCAGATAATGACGAAAGACTGGTTAAAGACATCTTTCAATTACAGAAATGCATTCAAGTACTGTACAAAACACTAATGTTGCTCTTTAATGGATGCTTTTCGGCCCATTAAAATTAAAAAATCTGAAATGTCAAACTTAAAGTTCACCACCTGCTAATGGGCGCTAATGAAGTTACGTGCAACGTAAAAGTGTTTAAAATGGCCGGTTTCATTAGGTTTGACATTTCATTAGTTAAATTTAATGGAGCATTAAAATAAAATAAAAAATGGTTTTGTGCAATGATTTAATGCTACATTAGTGTTTAATGTAGTCTTTAAAATTTAAAGATCGTTTCTGCAACTGAGTGTTAGTCAGCCGCATGGGTCAAACATATCATAGCACAAACATATTATCAATGCAGCCTATAATGCAAACAACTTACCCATCAACCATGCATACATATGTAAATAAACTGCATTTGATTTATGCAGATTATTTCATTTATTAATGCATAACTTACTTGGGTTACTAGTATTCAACATAGTCCTGCTAAGAGCCACAACGGGCTGTATGGACTGCCCTCCCATCATCATTGGAGGGACTCGATGCACCCGCTCAGTCTTCTCTGCCTTAGGTGTCCCACCGATAGAACTCCAACGAGGAGACTGAGTGTCTAATTCCTGACGTTCTCTCATGTACACTTTAGCTAATTCCATGCTTTTGGCAATTTCGGCAGAAGCGTTGACAAGGTGGGAGATCGCCTTTTCACTCGCATCTTGAAGTGCAGCATCCAGTTTCCTTGCTTGAAATCCACCATTGTTTCTGAGCCTCTATTGTACAAAAAATAATCATGACAGCTATTTTTAAGGATTTTTTTCATAATGAACTCATGTGATTTTCTATTGCTTAGTGCATATTCTAGCTAGAAGCATTCTAAAAACATATTAAAGCCAAAGCTAAACTGTGAACTCTAATTGATTTTAGATAAAAATTAGCTTAGTCTACATTTTGTAAGGATTTATTTCCGTACATAATAACTGTCCTCTAAAACAGCGTGATTGACAAAACTATAAAAACATTGCATGGGGCTATCAAAGCCAGAGACTTGTGCTAAGAATGAAATGGACACTTACGCTCAATTTTAGTCTTAATTCATTGATTTCCTTCATAAGTTCCAGCTTCTCATCGTCCTTCTGTGCAGCCGTCATCTTCCAAAACTGTACTTTCTGCGCCAATTCATTATTTTTCTCTTTCAAATCTTTTAATTCGTCTTCATGCGTCGCCATTGCACAAAACACTTATGAATGAGTTTAAACAATCAGTATATAATTGTACCCAAGGTACAAAACAGTAGAACCACAATGTGTGCACTACACTAATAAATTCAGTAAATATTTTTAACCATCCATTGTCTATAACAATCACCGAAATTAAAAAACGGTAAAATTAATTTCTTCGACGAATTTTGAAATTGACAAAGTCAAACAAATAAATGTCACTGATTTTATTATTTTAATGTCATTGAGTCATTGACACCTTTTTTTTATATTTTAATGGCCTGGTTTTGGAACTTTTTAGCCAAGTCTTTATTTAGTTAGAAAACATAATATTGAAGAAATGAATTATATTAAATCTTTGCATGATGATGATATCCCCAATTGATGATGATTGACATGATTATAGGTAAAGTTTAAACCTTGTCTCCCTGGTAAAGGTTTAAACTTTACCTCACGTGGACTTCTTGAGAGAACTTGAAGCGATATTGCACTGTTTTGTTTCATTTGCCTACACTAATAATAATAATAAAAAAAACTTTTATTTCAGTCTTTCAGACCATTTGAATAAACACAAGACTTAGAAACTAACTAGCGTTAGTACTTAAATCTACCATAAAAACAACACAAACTATTAATGACTACGCCACAGTGGCATGTAGGCGTATCCTATGTCTCAGTATGGGGCTGTCCCACTTATCAACTATTGCCTTCAGGATGCTGTTGGAGCTGGCGCGTACCCTGCGCATGATGGAAGCGCAACGCTTGCGCATTAATGCACATTCACAAACAGTTAAGTTCTATTCAGTGCAACTTTATAATTATATTCTTTTATTTCTTGTTTTCTTTTTTGTAAGTTACAACAATGTTTTGTGTGCATGCAGAGTTTACCTATAAGTGATTGTTACACTTTATTCTAATTTGTTGCTTCGTTTTGATTTGCTT
This sequence comes from Tiliacea aurago, assembly GCA_948098905.1. NCBI lineage: Eukaryota > Metazoa > Arthropoda > Insecta > Lepidoptera > Noctuidae > Tiliacea > Tiliacea aurago. The sequence goes on along the minus strand of OX402581.1, from coordinate 2,188,611 downwards.
ATACCAGTGTATACAATTGTTGGTAAACCAAATAAATAAAACTAGAAATGATTTGCTTACTTACAGTATGTCCAAAACTCAAAAGTGCAAGTGCATTATAAGTTAATTCTCTGCTGCTAAATAGCTGAGTTAGTGGGCCACAGGCATAAAAATAATATAGCCTAATCAGCCTTTAATGTTCCCACTGCTGGGACACAGGCCTCCTCTCGGTGAGAGGGAGTGGGCCGTAATCCACCACGCGGGCTCAGTGCGGCTTGGTAGATGTCACATGGCTAACATGGCTTCAAACTTTTTGGTTCCAGGACATACTGGTTTCCTCACAATGTTTTCCTGTTTTACCGTTTTGAGAGCAGCCACAGGACTTCTCCCTAATTTACAACCCTGGTCCAGTGCAGGATTATGTACTTAGGCAAAGTTTATTGTTTAGCTTTAGACCATCGTTGAAGTGGAGGATAAATACTCAAAGTTGAAGTGTAATGCCAGCTTAGGTCCGGATCGAACCCAGTACCTACAATACAACGATTTTTAATAAAGTTTGTAAGTCGGGTTGTTCTCATTTGGTCCATTCCTAATCTCAGGAGGACAACACAATGTAATATTCGTAAACTTCACTATCCTTATTAGTTTTCGGGTCGTGTTTTCACAACATTCCTCTAATCCTAGCCAACAAGTGGTTTAGCCGTGGGTCCAGTCCTAGTTGCAGTAAGAAATATTGCATTCTGGCAACATTGGCCGATTATAATCCATTGACATAAATATTCCTATCGCAATGGTATTATCGGACTTCTTGGCGGGAAAGTGAAGCGTCATGTTCAGCAGTTTGTTTAATTTTCCAAAATTTGTGTTTATGCGAATATTAATGTGTAATAATGGTGGATTATTAACCATTAAATGTTAGTGAACGTGCATTATTGTAGGCAAATGAAACAAAACAGTGCAACTTCGCTTCAAGTTCTCTCAAGGTCCGCGTGAGGTCTCAGTAAAGTGCCACATCTTTACTGAAACTCAAGGGGAGCGGGCGGGGATATCATCATCATGCATTATTCATTTCATCAATAATAACAAGTTTTGTAACTAAATAAAGACTTGGCTAAAAGGTCCCAGCAACCAGGCCATTACAATATTATTTAAAGAAAATGTATAATCTATGGACCGAACTGTCACTCAGCAAAGTACTACTTAATCTGTGCAGCAAAGACAAGCGTGCATGGTGATAACACGCACGTTTTGAGGTTACAACTCAATCACGCTTTATTTTGCGGTCCTTTATTTACTAAACAATGTCGTTCCGTGGTAGAGGTGGTGGCGGTGGCGGTCGAGGTGGTTATGGCGGCGGCGGTGGAGGCGGAGGCCGAGGATTCGGCGGTCGTGGAGGCTTCGGTGGTCGCGGTGGAGGCGGAGGCCGAGGCTTCGGCGGTCGCGGAGGCGGCGGCGGCGGATTCAGACAAGACCAGGGCCCGCCCGAGTCCGTCATCCCCTTAGGACACTATGGTTGGACGGTACAAGACGACCTAGTGTGCAAGGTGGACATCGAAGACGTGCCATACTTCAACGCGCCCATCTTCCTGGAAAACAAAGAACAGATCGGAAAAATCGACGAGATATTCGGCAACCTGCGCGACTACTTCGTGTCTGTTAAGATGAGTGACAACTTTAAAGCGAACAGTTTCAAGGATGGACAGCAGTTTTACATTGATCCTGCGAAGTTGTTGCCGCTGAAGAGATTTTTGCCGCAGCCGCCGGGCGCCAAGAGAGGTCGTGGCGGTGGGCGAGGAGGTCCTCGCGGAGGTCGCGGTGGTGGCGGCGGGTTCGGCCGAGGTGGCGGCGGTGGCTTCGGAAGAGGTGGTGGCGGTGGTTTCGGTCGCGGAGGCGGCGGCGGCGGCGGTCGGGGAGGCTTCGGCCGCGGCGGAGGCGGTGGTGGCTACGGAGGCGGTGGTGGCTATGGAGGCGGCGGCAGAGGAGGTGGCTTCAGAGGTGGACGAGGAGGCCGATAGCCTCCATGTGGTGATTAGACAATGGTTATGTGCATTTAGAGTTAGGAGTTTGTGATGTCCATTGTTGATGTTGACTGCGAGGAACTGTATGATAGGATAGGATATTCTTAATATAAGTGTAACTTAGCTAAACAATCTGTTGACTATGTCTAACTGCGTCAACTGCGCCTCAATCCTGTGTGGCAGAGGAGCCTGTAGTTAGCCAAGCACTACTGATGTGTGCAATGAATTATATATTGTAGGATACAGGATATCTTTTACAAAAAATAATTGTAATGTATGCTTGAAAGAGCAGCTTTCATTAACCCTTTGTGATGCTGGAACATGGATCCACATGAGACACAATGGTTTTTTGTTTCTGTAATTACGGCATTCAACCGGTTAAACTGTTAGAAATATTTTGAAGGAGTCATCTTTAGCATTGAAAAAAACCAACAAAATACCTCTGAAACTATGTCTGCGTGCCTTATTTGTAAGGTTAGAAATATGTATTTACTTTTAGCTGTCTGCAGGATGTATATAAACATTTCAAGATACTTGCAGTAGCTTGCAATTTCTATCATTGTTCAATTTTGTTTTTTTACTGCTAAGCTAAAGTAAATTAATGTGATGACTATTTCATTGGAGATGACTGACAGTAAGAAATAACCTTATCAATTATTGTTTTAATTGTAACATTGCAGGAAGTGATTACATTACATAAACATTTATAAAAGCAATTTTTTATAAACCTTAAATAATTATAAGAAATAAAAGCTATATTTTAAGATGATTTTTGTTTTATTTACTCTTTACGAAATGAATAGTTTTCATAGTGCTGTTATAAATAATAAAGTATTCCATAAAGCTTATTAAATAATATATTATAAACATATTACAACACACATACATATTGTAACATATTTTGCTATCAGCTTTAAACAGCTGTCCAGATTCAGGTTATTTGAAGTTACTCAAAGATGCAAAGTATTAACTGATGATGACAATAAGCCCTAGTAAAAAAGAAAAAAAGTGCAATACATACATGTCCGTGACTACCGCAGGACCACAACGCCAATCGCTTCCATATTTGGTAAATAATTAGTGCTCAATTGGTGCTAATTAGTGCTCGAACAACAGAATTGGTGCCTCAGTAGTTTTCGAGATAATCGACTTTGAAGGTGGTCCTGCGGTAGTCACGCTCCCTTCAGCAGGACCACCATGAGCGCCGAAAAAGGGGGCATGCTACAGCAATTCTAAGTATACAAATAATTAGTGCTCTTACATGTCTAATCTTATTTCAATTTGAGTAAAGGTACACAGTTTGTATAAAAATTATAGATATTGAACTGTTGTTATTACTATTCCGACATCCATCAATTTATGCGCACGAGTGTACATCTCATAAACAGCTCAATACCATTGACAACATAATTTGGTCGGGTTATATGCGGACATTTAGTATGGAAAAGTAATGAAAGCTAATTTCTCTTAAAATACAACACTTGGGAATCTGAATTTTTGGTCACTATAACTTCTTTAGGAGCACTAATTTTTGTATAAATTTGGGAAAAAATCACAGAGTTTTTAATAGAGAAATCTTCAAATGAAAATTTAACACCGTGACTACCGCCACCCCACCAATGGTATGGTATATCTCGTAAACTACTGGAGTAGTAATTTTGAATTTTGGGTATCAATTGTATCTCGCCGAGCACTAATTTTCTATGTAGGTTTGAGGAAAGCGACTAGCTCCTGAAACTTGGAATCAACACTCAAAGTCGTGGTCCTGCTGAACGAGCGCACGAAAGTTATCATCGTTGATTTCTCGGTATATACAAATGTTTCAGTTCTTTTTTTGTTACGAAATGAATCACATTTAAGAGCACTAATTATTTGTATACTTAGAATAGCTGTAGCATGCCCCCTTTTTCTGCGCTCATGGTGGTCCTGCTGAAGGGAGCGTGACTGCCGCAGAACCACCTTCAAAGTCGATTATCTCGAAAACTGCTAAGGCACCAATTCTGTTGTTCGAGCACTAATTAGCACCAATTGAGCACTAATTATTTGCCAAATATGGAAGCGATTGGCGTTGGTGGGGCGGCGGTAGTCACGGACATATACATAGTCATTTTACTAGCAGTTAGGGAAATAACTAAACCCACACAATATCAATACCAGGGACCATTTTGGTTACCCATTGAAAGGGCGAAAACCCTTTCAATGGGTAACCAAAATGGTCCCTGGGGTTTTTCTAAGCAGTAAAACAACCATACGATAAGGGTAACCCTTATGAACAGCTTAAATTAAATTTTGTTAACCCATTGAAAGGGTTTTCGATAAAAACCCATACGGTGTGTGTAACCCTTTTGAACGGCTTAATTTAAGCCATTCAAAATTACCCACACCGTATGGGTTTTTGATTAACTGCTTAGAAAAACCCTATCGAAAACCCTTACCATAATGGTAACCAAAATGGACCCTGGGTAGAATAGAGATAGAATTGGTCCTGCTACGCGTGCTGGGCGGATATCGAAATAACATAATATTATGATTTTTTCATGTTACTGGGTTTCAAGTAGGTATATAACCATTGAAATGGGTTATCAGGTAACCCTTTCACTGGGTTTCAAGTATAAAACCCATTCAATGGGTTATCATGTAACCCTTTCAATGGGTTTCTAGTATAAAACCCTTTCAATGGGTTACACCATGATAAAGGTAACCCATTGAATGGGTTACCCCTTCGAAAGGCTTAACCCTTAACCGGGGTTGAACGGTCCCTGATCAATACACATTTATTCAAAAAGATATGTTGCGCCAACCCCTAATAAATTGGGATAAGGGCAGAATGATGATGGTGATGACACATTAATTGTGCATCCTGATGCCCCATGAATAATGTTGGATTTTAAGTGCTTAAACATATTATGGGGCAACCTCAAACAGATTCATTCTGGCATGCTCAGTACTTCAAATATGTGATAGCAAGGATAATAATTTAATAAAAGAGACTGTTTCCTACAAATAAAATCTTACTCTATAATTATTCTAAATTCTCTAATTCACATTTCCCTCCACTTGGTATGTAATTGTCTGCTAATGCTTTTCCTCTGTGGTTGAAGATGTAGAAAGATGGCAGATTCCTCTGAGTTTCCCATTTAACAGTGTTCAGTTCAGCAGCAGCTGGTATTTCTCGTAGATTTCCAGCTACGTTGAGGACGCCCCACATTACAGCGAATAAACTTGCTACGGCTTGTACTACAATCTGAAAAAGGCAGCAAAATTGGAAATTCTCCTACAACAGCATTTTCGATGCTGCATCTTTTGCGATTTGTCAGGTTATTACTTACATCCAAAGGCAAAGTGGTAAATTCCTGTGATGTTATCCGCAGGTACGAGCGATCTACAACAAAAGTACAATTTAATTATTTGAATTATTTATAAAAGGTAAAGAATCATGATTGTGGCGTAAACACTTACGCTGGGCAGCCGAAAACGCAGAGTGGAATAAGGATATAAATCCTACTATAACGATTATCTTATGCACTGAAGATCCCATCGTGGTATAGGTTAAATTATCTTGTTACTCTTTACAGTCCTACAGTAATTTAATTCAAGTTTTAGCAATTAATGATAGCACAAAATCGTCTTGACAGGACACTGACTGTGACACTGATTTATGATTGATTGACGTTTCAGGTTTTTTTTTTTTGTTGAAAATGTTTAATTATGCAGCTTTCAAATTGAATTCAAAATCGCCTAAAAAAATTTTCATTTCAAAGAGTAAAATGTGAAAAGATGATTGGTAAATGTTAAAGCGCAGGCCACACCGCCAGCTAGCGGGCGGGCGGGCTAGGCGGGCGAACATCGTTTCACCTCTTTACATGGTTAGTCGGTAGCTCGCGGTGTGAACCGAAGTATGTAAAGAGGTGAAACGATGTTCGCCCGCCTAGCCCGCCCGCCCGCTAGCTGGCGGTGTGTGGCCTGCGCTTTATGATCAACGATATTATATGGCTTATGGGGTTATGTCAAATTATGCGGCTTCTTGCTTCGATCGATTCATTAAGAGAAGTCTTAGAGCATAACATAGCAAGTAACCCATCAAATATAGTCGACTAAAATTAAAAGTGATTAGTGAGTTGAGCGGTACACCTCTAATTATTTCAAATTTGTGGCAGCGGCTGGGCGTGTGTATTGTGTTTACAATTCAGTTATTTTCGAGATTTTATAAAGAAAAGTGCCTTGCTAAAAAAAAGATGATCAGGAATCCTAGACTAGAAGAATTCCAAATGGATACAAGGCCTTCACGAAGGCCCGGGAAGCAGAAATTTAGTTATTTTTTCTACAATGAAGAAACAGGTGAAATACTGGGACGAACGCCTGAAAGTTGGGGTCAGTGAACTATTTTATTTACTTATTTTCATGAGATTGAAAGATTTTCATAAATTACTATAGTCACTAAAATTTATTTCCAGTACACCATAACATTTGTAGTAAAACAAGTGTTTTATGGAGGGCGTGGCTTGTTGGCGGTTTCGGCAACGCTCTCCTTACTGATATTGTATTGTTATCAGGGACCGCACAAGCCCGGTTAAGAGTTAAGCCTTACGAAGGGGTAACCCATTCAATGGGTTACCTATCATAATGTAGATGTAAAAAGGGTTTTATACTAGAAACCCATTGAAAGGGTTACATGATAACCCATTGAATGGGTTTTATACTTGAAACCTAGTGAAAGGGTTACATGATAACCCATTCAATGGGTTCAATACCTACTTGAAACCCAGTAATATAAAAAATCATAATATTATGTTATTTCGATATCCGCCCAGTACGCATTCTACCCAGGGACCATTTTGGTTACTATTTTAGAAAAACCCTATCGAAAACCCTTTCAATGGAAAGTATTTTTCTAAGCAGTTAGTCAAAAACCCATACGTTGTGGGTACTTTTGAATGACTTAAATTAAGCCGTTCAATAGGGTTACCCACACCATATGGGTTTTTATCGCAAAACCCTTTCAATGGGTTGCCAAAATTTAATTTAAGTTGTTCATAAGGGTTACCCATATTGTATGGGTTTTTGTTTAACTGCATAGAAAAACCCTATCGAAAACCCTTTCAATGGGTAACCAAAATGGTCCCTGATTTTAAAATGTTGTTACTCATGTCGCATAGTTTATTAATACGTACATTTGAGACATTGCAACATTTCTTGTATATCAGCTTGTTTACTTTTAAATTGCCATTTCTTTCTATGCATAAATCATAAATTCTAAAAAGTTTTCATACATGGGCCTATTTTCTTTAGGTAGGTACTTTAAAACTTGAGCAATCTGATCTATTTTGTGTAGGCGAAAGCCTACACTTACATAAAAGTACAATAATTGTACTTCAAGAGCAAAGAGGTCAAAGACAATTCCGCTAAAACCTTTATCCAATTAATTAGAAATAAATCCTGGCAGCCAGCATAAATAATCACATAACTAATCTTTCAAACTGCTAATCTACTTAGAAGCCCTATATTCTGTCTGCTCTAGACACACTTTTATAAACCTAGGTCTTATAATCAAGTATCTTTGTTACTCAGATTTATAATATAGGAAAGCCAAAATATTATTGTAAATTACTTTATCCAACCTCAAATGTCGCCTATCATTCCAGCCGAAAGACGTCTACTCACAGAGTACATTCTAATATACTGACTGCTGGACATAAGCCACCCCCAATGGGGGGGGGGGGTTGCCATTGGAAGATCTTATGGATGAAAAAGATAATTATGTTGTGGTGGGGTTGCCAACCCCAGTATGTATTATAGTATTCTGCTTTATTAGATGCGTAAATAAAACATTTACAAAAAAATTTACTTAGTTGAATCTACTATAATTTAGATGAAAAATTATATAACATAATTATTGTTTGCAAAATCAGTTACATAAAATTCTGGATATTCCTCTTTCTGTCCAAAAATTAGTTGCTAAATCTGCATAGTGTTGCTCAGTGATTCTGACTTTTCATTAATTAAAAAAATAGTATAATATCTTCTTTATAGTATTTTATGGCTTCTAAAAACTATATTTAATATAAAAAAGTTGATAACCCTATGCTGTGCTGTCTTATAAATTATCAAAAGGGAAAAATGTCAACTTAGAAATTATACCACCAAGTAGGGTAGAATAGATAAGGCATTTTTTTTTATAGTGTTGCTCAGTGATTCTGACTTTTCATTAATTAAAAAAATAGTATAATATCTTCTTTATAGTATTTTATGGCTTCTAAAAACTATATTTAATATAAAAAAGTTGATAACCCTATGCTGTGCTGTCTTATAAATTATCAAAAGGGCAAAATGTCAACTTAGAAATTATACCACCAAGTAGGGTAGAATAGATAAGGCATTTTTTTTTATAAGCATTCAATAACAAAATGACTTATCTAGAACACTTTGACCCTCAGTGATACTATTACACTAAACTTTAGTGTATCACTGAGGGTCAAAGTACTTCTTTCCTCTCACTTAAGGCAACGATAACCGACTTTTGATGATTTCATACTGAAGATCACGTCTAAACGAGTAGTGTTCATGATTTGAAAAAAATATATGTTAAATTAGAGCATTTTCTCAATAACCTATTATGTGAATGTTTTAAATTATGTTTACATTAGAAAGTTAAAATTAATTTGTAAAGTTATGTCTAACGCGGATAAAAAACTGAGAATGCCGCAAAATCTACCAAGCATATTTTTCTGAAACCTTCACCAATTTAAAGATAATTTAATTAATGATCTTTTAGTATAGGTACGCGTTTTATTAAAATAGCTTTTGGTTTGGGTATAATAAAATAATAATGCGTCAAATTGGGGACAGCGCTCCTTGATGGGCGAGTCCTATTACTGGCTGAACGTACGACGCGTTGCGTGAGCTCAGTACAGAACACGCAAGCTAACCACTCAAGGTCACTGGCATATAATTATATCCGTGTATCTGCTGCTTTCTGGGACTGATATTTGAGTTGAACATAATTTAGTTGGTCCCACCACCTTCTGGGCCTCACAGAGTCACAGCACTATCATTATAATTATGTGTATACTATAAATAGAGGCTCTTGAGTTTTCTATATTGGTTACCTAAATCACGAAGATAGGGTTGATACTTTTTAATTTTAATAAAATTATCAAGCTTTTGCATATAAGAATCGTTTTGAGATTATGATATTAAAATATGTCTTCAATTTTAATGTAAAAATAATATTTAAAAAAATAAAACCCAACTATGACAAACACCAACTAAAAAGTTTTATACAAGACATAGTAACAGAACACTGGTTTCTATTATTTATTATTTACTTAAGAAAAATTTATTCAATAACTCAGTAATAAAATATTTACATCATATAAAAACTAACCGACTTAAAGTAATAATATATAAGATATACGCTAACAGACTTAACATAATAGTATATGTACATGTATAAACTAAAAAAAAAAAAAAAAAGGTGGGGAACAGAATCATAGGGCATCAAAAAATTCGTCCGCATCGCTGTCAACAGGAAAGGTGCCCAGAAGGCTGGCAGCATTGCCACGTTGTATGGCGATGCTGATTCTTTGTCCGAAAAATAGACCAGCCCTCTGGTCACGTGAAGAGTCGACCAACCGCTTGGCGATATCTTGAAAAACCAAGCGGGCACATTGGTTTTGGTTTTCGTATCAGAGTCACACGTAATCTGTATTATTTATGCCCATATTTAGTCATTAGCAGTTAACGGTTTTAGTTTTTAATTTTATTTAATTTATTTTGGAGTTCGGGATCATTGAGGCTACCCTCAATGATCCCGAACTCCAAAATAAATTAAATAGCAGCAAATGGAATTTAATAGTTATAATTTTTTTTTTAAACCATAACATATTAGAAGGGCTTTTAGTGTTGTCGAAAACAACCGGAGTGGTTTTATTCTTATTTGGGTTTTATGTATAAATAATTATAGATAACTAATATATTTTCGGAAAGTACTCCTTATAACCTTTCATTAGATACCAAACACGATGCATTAATCTTAAATATTTTTTTGGGTAACGCTTTACCTCCGCTATAATAATACCATAAAAGCCTCCCATGTTGGATTTAATGTGACGTCTTAACCCGCGGAACAACATGACGCTCCCAACGATACCTTGTTTGTCAAAATACGACTTGGAGTTTAAGAGTTATGAGGGAACAGATAAACATATATGTATATATAGCCTGATAAAATCATAACTCTGCTTTGGCTTTGCCCTAGTCGGGTAAAATCATAACTCTGCTTTGGCTTTGCCCTAGTCGGGTAAAATCATAACTCTGCTTTGGCTTTGCCCTAGTCGGGTAAAATCATAACTCTGCTTTGGCTTTGCCCTAGTCGGGTAAAATCATAACTCTGCTTTGGCTTTGCCCTAGTCGGGTAAAATCATAACTCTGCTTTGGCTTTGCCCTAGTCGGGTAAAATCATAACTCTGCTTTGGCTTTGCCCTAGTCGGGTAAAATCATAACTCTGCTTTGGCTTTGCCCTAGTCGGGTAAAATCATAACTCTGCTTTGGCTTTGCCCTAGTCGGGTAAAATCATAACTCTGCTTTGGCTTTGCCCTAGTCGGGTAAAATTCTTGCGCCACTTCTACTTCCCAACTGAAGCACTAGGAAGTGGTGAAGAATGGGTGTTTTGGGGGACTGTCTTATAAGTAATTTTAACTTTTAAAAAGTACTGATTCTCAGCTTAATTTGAATAAAATTACTTTTGATTTTGATATCTTCTATACCTATTCTTTTCTCTTATATTTTAGGGTTCCGTAGCCAAATGCCAAAAAACGGAACCCTTATAGATTCGTCATGTCTGTCTGTCTGTCTGTCTCAGACAGACATGACGACAGACTGTCCGTCCGTCCGTATGTACAGCCAGTTTTTTCCGAAACTATAAGAACTATACTGTTCAAACTTGGTAAGTAGATGTATTCTGTGAACCGCATTAAGATTTTCACACAAAAATAGAAAAAAAACAATAAATTTTGGGGGTTCGCCATACTTAGAACTGAAACTCAATTTTATTTTCATCAAACCATGTGTGGTATCTATGAATAGGTCTTCAAAAATGATATTGAGGTTTCTAATATATTTTTTTTCTAAACTGAACAGTTTGCGCGAGAGACACTACCAAAGTGGTAAACTGTGCCCCCCCCCCCCCGTCACTTCTAAAATAAGAGAATGATAGAACTAAAAAAAATATATGATGTACATTACCATGTAAACTTCCACCGAAAACTGGGTTTGAACGAGATCTAGTAAGTAGTTTTTTTTTAATACGTCAAAAATCGTAAACCGCAATTTACCTTAGATAATAATTGTACGGAACCCTTCGTGCGCGAGTCCGACTCGCACTTGGCCTGTTTTTTATTTTATTTTTCTCTTAGGCTTTAGTTATACAGATAGAAAACTTTTAAAGATCAGATACTGAAAGTGGCAGCCCTGAGACTAACAAGATATGTTTGTCAAAAATAAAAAAAATAAAATCAGCCACATTATCGTGTTTGTTTCAACTAATTAGTGTAATGATACTTTTAAAAGCAAAAGGTTAAGAATTATTTTTACAAAGATTAAAAAGAGTTAGACATAACAAAAACAGATTTGTCTGTGCGGTAAGTAATCAAGCTGATGCCCTGTAGCACGAAAGCCAGACAGATCAAATTGTAAATCAGAGTAACAATGGAGTTTCTTGCCCATTCTTCTCCATACGAAACTTTTTGGAAGGAGGGGCAACTATGAATCATTTATATTGACGTTCAAAATTGCGTTTTATGTGCCTAATTGAAATTAATGATTAGACTTTGACCAGAACTAATTGGAGATGGCGAAACATGGCCTTTTAAGTTTCAACACATCTAAATAAGTTGTAGTTAAATTATCTGGTAGATAATTTAATTCAGATTCTGTAAAATTTCTTAATTTATCTGATCGCTGTCAAAAAGGTTGTCAAAACTAATTTGCAACTCCAGAAATACTTATTCCTAATGACATTATTATTTCTCTTACAGGTAAAATCCTGATCTTTTACTCAATCTTCTACGCGGCTCTGATAGCCCTCTTCGCGATCTGCATGGTAACCTTCCTCCAGCATTTTATCAACCCTCGAGTGCCACGTCTGCAGCAGGACGACAGTGTGATCGGCTCCAGTCCAGGGTTAGGCTTCCGGCCGCTGCCACCCGATGTTAGGAGCACACTGATATGGTACAAGGGAACTGGGTATGAAAGCTATAAGTACTGGGAAGATCAGCTGATTGATTTCTTGTCAGGTGAGAAAACAAACAGGATTTACGGATAAGATAAACTGCAATCAATATGAATGCATAACAATAAAGATAGCATTTTTCTATTACGTACGTATGTATGTAAAAAGAAAAATGCTAGCTCTATTGTTGCCCATTCCAGCTTCATTGTACACACGGCTACACATCAAGCTATACGTTTCCAGTTTACGCTGACTTCTCATTGTAAGGAAATCCTATACAATGCGAGATCAGCTTATACTGGAAATGTATAGCTTGATCTGTAGCCGTGCGTACCTTTGGTTACTGCATATTAAACTCAAGTATATGGTGTATATACAACATTATTTTTAGTAGCGACACCTGAATAGTTTGTTCTGACTGGAACTGAATCGATTTCAATAATTTTTACACCATGTTATATTTTGTCCCTTTTAAGTGTGATGGAAAATTTATCACTATTTAATTACTTAAATACAATGGCCGTACGGTTAGGTACCTACTGTCAAATTATTATCAATGAGCGCAAGACGACCCTGGAGGCGCGGGGGCGCGGTTAGCATGTTTTTGTACAGACAACCCGGTAACATAACAACCTTATGACTTTGTGATTTTTCATGATACAGTTTTGAAATGTTGTACATAGATTCTTTACATAAAAATAGTAGACACGTGTTTCGGGTTTCGTATATACTCAAAATTATGTTGTATATACTCACGCCTTTTCCCATGGGGGTAGGCAGAAACTACAGAACACCACCTGCTACGATTCTTACATACTCCTTTTGCTTCTATTATTATATTTTAGTATTAAGTGAAAAACGACGCATGAGAAGCATAATAGTTGTAGCATCTGTCACTACAATACAGTGTGTCTTGATAATGGGCACATATCGAAATGAGGGAAATTAAGCTTTATTTTATCGACGGAAAAAAAAAATACAATAAAAATGGTCTCTACCTGCTAAAGCAATGTACGTAGCCGAGTGCGAGGCCTTTCTTTAACAGTTGATAGGAAACGTTGTGATTGATTTACAAACATGGTATTTTTACTTTTAGAAAGCTGATACGATGGAGAATAATTTAAAGTAATAAAAAAGGTTAGGTATTCAGGACTTTCATTGAGATATTTTACAATTACTTATTGTAAAAATGTATGAAAAAATATCAGATTTTTGTTATAAAATCTCCCGAATTCTCAATTGGGGGTGAGTTTTTTCTTTTTTTTGAAGACCACCTATTATTTCCAGTCATTATTGAGTTGGTTGTATCGTGATAGATCGTTTAGTTTAAAAGTTATACCGATTTGTTTACCCAGGGGTCACAGCAGCCGTGTATTGCCGTTGTCCCCGTACGCCGTGTCCCCGTCCTACGGGGACAGCGGTACTTCAATTAAATATTTAAAAATACTTCCCGTTGTCCCCGTGGTTTGGATTTACATTCAAAAATATGTTTCTGGCACTCGCCGGCCGCTGCCGCGGCACCGCTCGCTACGCTCGCTCGGCTCGTGCGTTGTGTGATCACAGTTCTAACCTAAGCTAACTGTTTCGATTTAAAAAAGGTTTACTTCGTACGATAAGGGGACAACGGGAAATAAATTTAATCACGTCCCGCTGTCCCCGTGACGGGGATATGGCAAACGGGGACAACGGTAATACACTACAGCAGCGACCAAGAATTTAAACAATGCTCTTAAAAATGTAATTGTATTCTTATTTTTTTTTAATATTTTTTCCGTCGATAAAATTAAGCTTAGTTTCCCTCATGTCTATATGTGCACATTATCAAGACTCACACGTATAGCATGCCCTCTTGAGCCAGTCACAACACAGTGGGGTTATTTATATATGTATAATACGTAATCTGTACATATAAATAAAATAGTAACGAACAGGTGTGGAAACGAGTCTGATGCCGAAAATATAGTTTTTAGAATTTTTGTCCGTTAGTCTGTTTGGATGTCATGTTCCGGATTGGCGCAAAAACAGCTGGACGGATCTGGATGAAATTTGGCACACAGAATTGTTAAAAATTATTTAAATTCTGCTTACGTAATAGTTGAATGGTCCCAAATGAATGATGTACTGCAAAAAAACTTAAACAGTTAGGCCATGTTTCCAAATCGGTTAGCAAACAATGTTATGTGTTTGTAAAACACGAAAACATGGCGCGGCGGACCCGCCTTTGTACACATGTTTTAATCATCGTCTTTAAGATAAAAGCAGCTCTAAACGAAACCCTATCAACCCCTTACAGTATACAAAAAGAAGGGTCAGACCGCGGGCACGGGTCAGAACATCTACGGCTGTAACTTCAACAAGCTCCCCCCTCCCGGCAAGGTCTGCGACGTGGACATCCGCGGCTTGGACCCCTGCATCGACGAGAACCATTTCTCCTTCCACAAGTCTTCGCCCTGTATATTCTTGAAGCTGAACAAGTTAGTGATTTTTAATGGTTTGGTTTTTTTTTTTAATAGAAAGAAATAAAATACATTTATTTGCGGTAAACATGACGCATAAATATTTGTGTCATATTTACCGCAAATAGATGTATTAGGGTGCTATCACAAAAAATCGTCAATTTCTTATCTAATTGTGAGAAAGCGTGAAATAATCGAAACATTAAATCTGTGTTACTATAAAAGTACAGTTTTCGTGGTGATAAACCATTCGTGTCAGTCTCAGCACCCGTTAATAGTTTCCATCACTTTTGCGCTCTCGAAAATAAAGATTATTTCGCCGTTGATTTACGCCGTTATTGTACTTTTAAATAGACTAATATTTTTTTTGGAGCAAGGTAACATAGTTACCTTAGTTACTAAATAGTTTTTGTTTGAATTTGGATTATATATTCGTAGATAAAAAATAACATTTCGGACGAAAAATTATCAGTAACTCTCTGTTTTACAGAATTATTTTTGGTGTATTACTGTATGAAATATAATAAATTGATTACAACGCTCCCAAGTATAAGATACAGTAGTACCATGGACATTTTTATAAATTTTTAAATTATGCTATCTTGGTGTAACAAAGCCTCAAAAGATACCCAAAAGTAAAATTTTATGAAACATCCTTTGCAGAGACAAGGTTTTTACTGATTTATGTGATTTTTTTAAGCGCTCCCAAGATAAATTATCAAACTTGCTCGAGCATATTTTATTTTTTGTTTATATCAAAACCATAATCACACACCAAAACTCAAGTAAAACGCTCAAATTCAAGAAAAATTATGATAGCTCTCTTAGTACAAACACAAAAAAGGAACTAGTTGGGAGAAAATATGCGTCACATCCACGCAAAACGGCCATCGCTGAGCCATACATAAAACCACATGGATCACACGTCGTTGCCTTGACCGTTTGGTCTTGGTAAACAATTACCCCCTTATTACAAAACAAGGTTTATATTCAGACCCAGGTTTAAAACATGGAGCCATTATTGAATTTCGAACTTTATTCCGACTATGGTAAAGTTCCTAAACACAACTCTTAGTACAAACACAAAAAAGGAACTAGTTGGGAGAAAATATGCGTCACATCCACGCAAAACGGCCATCGCTGAGCCATACATAAAACCACATGGATCACACGTCGTTGCCTTGACCGTTTGGTCTTGGTAAACAATTACCCCCTTATTACAAAACAAGGTTTATATTCAGACCCAGGTTTAAAACATGGAGCCATTATTGAATTTCGAACTTTATTCCGACTATGGTAAAGTTCCTAAACACAAAACTGACAACTTTGTACCGAACTTAGTTTTCAGTTTTGTATAAAGAACGGTATTTCAATCACAGTTACGTTCTTATTACAAAAACTGGCTCCATGGTTTAAGCCATGTCAAAATATAAATCTTGTTTTGTAATAACGCGCTTAAGGTTAAATGGTGAAATTCAATCTTTATTTTTACCATATTCAAGTGGACATTGGTACCTGCTAATTCGGGAACGGGTTGTTTATTTATTTGAGGACTTCCAACACGAAATGTTTAAACAAAAAGGCGCTGTCTGATGTGCACCACGTCTTTTTCCTTCAATTACTGTATGAATTATTAAGACGCTGACAACAGGTAAACCGCTGTCACTGTCAGACTGCATACAAAAGAAAGAGAAGCGCGATGACACAACTGCAACACTTGTAATTTATTGCAACATATGAATTACTCAAAAAATTGTTGAGTAATCGAAAATAAAAAACAATCAAGTTTTGCATACAAATAAGACGTTCTTGTTGCCGACGACTTATGCTACAAGTAATGTTACAGAATCTACGGCTGGCGGCCAGAGTTCTACCTGGGCATGGACGACCTTCCCCAGGAGATGCCTTTAGAGCTGCGGCAGCACATCTGGAACCTCACCAACTATAATCCTGACTATGTTAGTGTTACCATTATGATAATTCCAGCTTTTTCGTTGAAGACTCTATGAAACTGTCTGTAGGTATGGGGAAAGTGCTCAAAACTACATGCTAGATTTTCTCGATTTAAAAAGAAAAGTAAGACAATACGTTTATTTGCGGTAAACATGGAAGAAAAAAACTTTGGGGGAAAATATGCGTCACATCACGCAAAATGGCCATCACTCAGCATAATGCTGCGACCATGCGAGACAGCCCCAGCGCTGCTTTTGAGCGACATCTGACGTTGAAGTGATGACGTCGATAATGCTGTGGTGGAAAATAAAATAAATTCACAATGCATAATTCTAAATGTATAAATAAATATAATATTTACAATGGCAACATTCCGTTTGATCGGAAACGACGCATGCGCCGCCGGCGTAGAGTAATCTGTGCGCGCAACTGTCGGAAAATTATTAGAAAAAATATTTTAGTCAGTTACATACAGTCAGCGACCGTAACTGCATACTGGGTTTTAGTAAAACCTTGACTTTGTAGAGCGTCATCTCTGACACGTTATTTATTTGTGTGACATTACCTTTCTAAAGCTCTGTGTCATATACGCCCGGGTACTGTATCAAAGTACCTACCCATTGCATGTAGCCCTGACTAAGTATTTCTAAAGAAAATAACGATGAGATATCAATCTAAAAGTTGTCTATAAAATATCGCTTTCAGCGATAAGACCGCCCATTGTGGCACCTTATGTAAAATTTCCACATATATACAGGGTGGAAGGGACATAGACGCGAATCCGTTTACCATGGATTTAGTACATCATTCTTGACCCCCCCTGCTTAAAATTTTTCGTCGGTTATTAAAAAAAAAATTCGCTGGTCCATACATTTTGACCGAGTAGGTATTGCACTTCTGTTAACGCAGGGGGGTCAAGAATGATGTACTGAATCCATGGTAAACGGATTCGCGTCTATATCCCTTCCAACCTGTATATATGTGGAAAATTTCCACCCTGTATACATATATCTGTAACTAGCTGACACGACCGACGTTGTCCTGTTAAAATTTCAATAATTCATACAAAAATCCCATAGAAAAAACCATTCAAAATCAAAATATTTTATTTCACGTAAGCCTACATGGGCACTTATGCAACGTCAGAAGCTAGGCGCACGGTTCCAATTGCTCGTTTCCTATGGAGAAGAACCGGCAAGAAACTCCACGGTTATGTTATGTTATTTCTCTTTTAAAAATCATTTCATGCTTTTACATTTTCAGTTTTTCCCGAATTTTCCAATTTTCCGGGCAACCTTCGTTTTTTTTTCCCTAAAAACATTATTCAAATTATTACAAACATTTAAAAAGAAAATTACCCTAACCGGTCCAGTCGTTATCACTTGATGCGCTTACCAACGAACAGCATTTCATTAGTATTTATATGGTCTCCATACACTTCATACGCCATACAATAGTGCTCCGTCGCGAGTACCCTCGCAGGCACTTTTGTATGGAACCACGTTGGCGTCCGCTTAACGCAGTTTCGGGCATAAGAGTAGTCCTTTCAATGTTATAATCAGCAATGTTTCCTTTATAGGGAAACATGGTATGGGTATCGTGCCAAGGCGAGACGCCTGCCGACAAGGAGAACATCGGGCCCATTAACTACCTGCCCTATCCTGGATTCCCAGGGTACTTCTACCCGTATGAAAATGCTGAGGGGTACCTGAGTCCCCTAATCGCTATTCACTTAGTGAGACCCAAGAGTGAGTACAATGTTTTTATTAAATAATTATACCAGTCTATTACTGTCCTTCTGCAGGGCAAAGGCCTCTTCTCCTATATAGAAGGTACGAGCATTGATCACCACGCTTGCTCAAAATGGGTTGGCGATTTCTGACTTATCTTAACTATAAGCTCAGCACCCTAATTGCACCAGCGGTGAAGGTGTGGCTGATGGAACAATATTATGATGAAACAGAAAAATTTCTTCTCTCCCAGTCCTAAGCAACTTGAGACACATTTCTTTTTCTCTTTTTTTTTTTTGAGCTTTTTATCTGAACAGATACGCCAACCCCATCGTGCCTTTTAACATTGTAAAAATAACATTAACACATATTTAATAAATACAAACGCATAACTAATTATAATACTGAACAAAGATGGAAGTGAAGTTTAAGTACTGTAATTAAACTACACAACTTTTTGGCACCTAATGACGTTGGCTGCGATAAAACTGACTGAATTAACGGTACCATGTTTGTTTAAGTCAAATTCCCTCAAAAATGACTCCCTCTCGCGCCTGTTCCGGACACAATCCATCAGCAAATGTTGTACGTCCTCAATCTGATTAGAAACTCTGCAATTCGGTGAATCTGCTTTTTTCATAAGGAATGCAAACTTCGCTGATGGATGGAATGGAATGGAATGTCCAGAGCGAAGTCTTAATATTCATTTAACATAATTCCTGCCAAGTCGATCCACATCAAACCAAGGCACACGAGAAGGCTCGCCTTGTGTGGTCCTGTACCAACTTGAGACACATAGATATACCACTATCCTCACACACACACACACACACACACACACATTTCTCTTCTCTTATATTTTCCTATTGCTTTTGTAAATTAGTTAATAAGTAACCTTAAATAAATAATAAATCTATTGGTGTATCGACGCAGTTTATGTTAGCATAAGTTTTGGAATCCAGTACTCCCAAGTCACAGGCAATGAACCTAGTTTGGGAGCCAGGTGATGAATTAGCCAAATTATTGTACAACTGTTTTTGTCACTAAGTTATAGATAATAAACAAATAATATTACATTACGACGCAGTTTCATATTATGATTCTACCAAAGCGTCCGTTTTAGGCCCCCAGGTCTATTCCTGGGGGCCTAAAACGGACGCTTTGGCAGAATCATAATATGAAACTGCGTGCAATTCATATCCCGCAATTCATCTGTTTGACAGTTTGTATGGAGTTTCGTAAAATGGTCCACAAATTATTAATTGATATAGTAAAGTCTAATGTCAAATATCAGCTGTTAAACAGATGAATTGCGGGATGTATGAATTGTACGCAGATCATATTATGATTCTGCTAAGCGTCCATTTTAGGCCCCCTGATATCACTGTTCACTACAAAATAAATAAAACAGTTTACTTGATAGATATAGCTATACCTAACTCACACAACATTCAAACTACAATATCCGAAAAACTTAGTAAGTACCAAGACCTTGCCAGAGAAATAAAAACCCAATGGAAAGCACAGACCGTTAATATCGTCCCTGGAGTACTCTCATCTACCGGTGTAGTGCCGAAGGTTCTCACACAAAGTCTTAACACTCTATACATGCCTTCTCATAAACTTTAAATGCTCTAAAAAGCCACCATTCTCAACACCTGTCGCATCACCCGAAAGTTCCTGACTTCTACAATATCATCCACCTTTTCAATTTAAATTTCCCGTTACCCACTTGGCTCTGGTCCGTGCTCTGAAATGAGAAGAAAAATAAAGAACATAATAATAATAATTCACTTTCAATCACAATCCAAAAGTTTTAAAGAATATTGCTAATATGGATTAGCAATTTTCTTTAAGCAATGGTGCTTCATAGGTATGTAAAATTCGAATCTGTTCAATAACGCAATGAACGTGGATTAACTGTCAAAATTAAACCCATTCCCCCTTATTACAAAACAAGGTTTATCTTCAGACCCAGGTTTAAAACGTGGAGCCATTATTGAATTTCGAACTTTATTCCGACTATGGTAAAGTTCCTTAACACAAAACTGACAACTTAGTTCCGAACTAAGTTTTCAGTTTTGTATAAAGAACGGTATTTCAATCGTACATTCTTATTACAAAAACTGGCCATGGTTTAAGCAATGTCAAAATATAAATCTTGTTTTGTAATAAGGCGGATTACGACCACTTGACATTTTATGTGCGTCGCAGGTATCCTCACGATGTTTTCCTACATCGATATCAGTGGCGTCCAAGTACGTTGGAAAAGTCCCATTAGTACTTCCCCGGATGTCCGCGAGGTCCGGGGTTCGATTCCCAGGTCGGACAAAGTGTTATTGGGTTTTTCCACCAGGAATTTCTCAATGGCAGCTCAGATTTTGGATTTGAGCCCGGTTGATGGCAATAGGCTCGCCCCCTATTAAATGGGACTTAAACATAAATGGCGAAATGTGGGTGTACTATAGGTACACCTCTGCTGTAACCTTTCGGGATTTACAGGCGTATGTTATGTTATTTTATCATTCAGTCGAAAGACGTCCACTGGTGGACATTGGCCTGCTAGCATCGCCATAACGATCGGTCTTAGGCTTTTCGTATCCAGCGGATTCTTGAGACCTTTACGAGGTCATCGGGGTCCATCTTGCGGTACACAAATATAGGGTGTATCTATTCATACACGATATCTCTTAAGGGGTCACTGTACTCATCATTATGAACAACTTTTACTATGGGACCAAAGTTCAAATCGCGAAAAAAAAATCAGCTGTTCCCTACATTTGTGTTCGCATAACTCGTCAAAATGTATGGAACAGCTGATTTTTTTTTTCGCGATTTTAACTTTGGTCCCATAGTAAAAGTTGTTTATAATGAAAGAAGAAAGAAAGAAAGAAAATACATCTATTTAGCACAGACTAAAGGCACACAATATAATAATAGGTTGGGGAAAAAGTTTCTTCGCATTTTTTAAGAAAATTCAAAAAAATAAATAATATAGTTTATTTACATTTAACTAAAGTATGTAGGTACCATTTTGTTCGATAACTTTTTGCCATCTTGTAGGTAGGGACATGATCCCATTGCTATAGAAATTTTGGGACTTCTGATCAAAATACCGCGACAAGTGGTTTTGGCAGTCCTCTCGTGATGTTAACCTGACACTGCCTAAAGAATTCTGAAGAGACCGAAACAGGTGGAAATCTGAAGGTGCAAGGTCAGGACTATACGGCGGATGCATTAACACCTCCCAGCCAAACTATCTTATTTTTTGCTGAGTGGCTAAAGATGTGTGAGGTCTAGCGTTATCATGATGAAAAACCACACCCCTTCTGTTGATTAATTCCGGCCGCTTTCTCTCAACTTCTTGCTTTAATCTCATCAGTTGTTCGCAGTAGAGTTCAGAATCGATGGTCCTGCCTGGTGGTAACAGCTCATAATGAATAATGCCCTTCCAATTCCACCACACACACAGCATCACCTTGTTGCGAGTTAATCCGGGTTTCGCCACAGTCTGTGAGGCCTGACCGGCCTTTGACCACGACCTTTTTCGCACGTTCTTGTCGTACGTGATCCACTTTTCATCACCAGTTATCAGCTTCTTCAAAAATGGTTCGGTTTCATTACGTCGTAATAAAGAATCACAAATGAGTACACGGTTCATTAGGTTTCTTTCAGTGAGCTCGTGAGGTACCCAAATATCGAGTTTTTTTGTGTACCCAGTTTTTTTTCAAATGTGCCAAAACTGTTTTGTGGTCAATTCCCAGTTCTTCAGCTATGTCGTAACTACTGATATATGCCATGTGATCTTGCTCCACTTTTTCAAAAAAGGATAAAATGGATGCCCCATTTTATCCGTAATAGGGCGACCAGAGCGACGTGCATCTTTGACGTCAAAATTTCCGGATTGAAAACGCTTAAACCAAATTTGTGCTACTCTCACAGACACTGGACTAGGTCCATAAACATCGCAAATTTTTGTCGCGGCTTGCGTTGCATTTTTACCTTTTTTGTAGTAAAATTTTAAAATGTATCGAATTTCTTCATTAGATTCACTCATCTTGACAGTACGAAAAACAAATGAAAATCACACATTTTCCTAATTTGAATTTGGAATTATGTTCTTTAAAATTTAAACTTTCAATGATTCCAAAAACAACCAGATACAAATAGTATAGCTAAAGAGATTTTGTTACAAGTTCATACATACTATAATGCGAAAAGACTTTTTCCCCAACCTAAGTACAGCAGGTAAAAATAAAAAATAAAAAAACAAGTAAATAGTGTAAAGTGCGACGTGTGCGCTGAAATACAGTGCAACAATGAGATTTCAAGCAACATTTCTGCACTGTTTTGGTTCGAAGCAAAAATACGTGCTTTGTGATCGGTTTTCTAGTGATTAATGATAACATTACTACGAAAAACATGTTTAGTACACATGTCTGCTTATAACTTCGAGGAATACAGGCGCTATATTATAGTTATAAATTATTTTACCTTTTTCAGCCGGTATTGTGATCAACGTCGAGTGCCGCGCTTGGGCCAAGAACATCAAGTACGACAGGAGAGAACGATTGGGTGTAGTTCATTTTGAGCTTATGATCGAATAGTTTCTAAAGTATCCGTCCAAATTAATCTATTCGGCTTTAGGCATGAGGTACAGTAATATCCTGAAATATGAACAAATTAAGGGCCTGTTTTCAATGTATAGACAAAAATAGTAGAAAGAGGTGATCTTACTGCGTCAATAAAAGTGTAACAAAATTTGTATGAAATGATCTGCTGGCGGAATTTATCAGGAGATAATAAAACAGGCCATAAAATAAATAAATGAGTGCTGTTGAAATAATACTAGCCGTATTCATACATTTTCAAGTACTTATATGGTTTGGTGGTATGTGTGTAATACACAGTTGAAAATGATATTGCCAATGTTGCCAAAACGTACGTCCTAAAAAGGCGTTAATTTAGGTAAATATAATACCAATACCTATATTCAAATAATACGAAAAGAAGAGTTTAGTTTTTTAGCAATAACATTGCATATTTCAGGATGTTACTGAACATGGTCTTTCCAGTAGACCGAGTAGACCAAAGCAATTAGTTTATGGTATATATGTAATAAATAGTTCTATTGCAATAATTGTGTGACATTTGCATCTTAAAGCTTGGTCTTTCCAGTAGATCAAATAATATGACATTGCAAATTGTATTTTTGAATCACGAAAGTGCCAGTGCGATAATTATATGTATTTTTAATAATTAAGACTCGGAAACTGATAGAATCTCAAGGTAGCAAAAATATTACTTTTTGGTATATGTCGCTTAAATTAGGTCTTTTAGAGGGCTGATATATTTGAAATTCTGTGAAAATGCTCCCAGGCAGCTTTATACCACTACAGGCCGATTTTTCAATCGTCAGGTAATTTTTATTTGAAGAATAAAATATGGCGGTTTGATATATTTTACAAAACCAATTTGATATATTTTCTACACAATGTTTATTCCTAGATAAAAGTTATCTGAAGATTGTTCAAGGGCCGACTTTTCTATGACATTCTTCTGTAATATTAATATTATTTTATCAAGCTCATGTTAAATAGCAATAATACCTAAGCTCGACTTAAATAATTATAATCCGTCCAATGATAATTCCTTTTGATATATGCCTTTATATTTGTGTTGTGTATGTAACACTGTAGATAATAATATTTTGTGTGTTGTGTTGATTAGTTCATAAGAATACTGTGTATGTTTTTATACAGATTTTTCACGTATTTATGCCCAGTGAGATTTATCAGTGATCACTAAAGTGTGAGTACCACAGAACATGTTTACTCGATTGGAATATACAGAATTAGGTTTTTATTTTATGCAAGATAGCCTTAGTTTCTTCGAATAATACTAACATTGACTACCAAAAGATTTCGATTATTTAGCGATATAAAGCTCTGGTCAAACTGAGGTGAATCCTACGCGGTATTCAACTTGTGGCGGCATCTACATCGCCACATGCGAACTACGCATGACAATGACGTCACGCAAAATACTGCATCGCGCAAGCAAAGTTTACCGCGCGATTAGCATCCCGACATCAATCGTCGGGCAGTAGCCCATCAGACACAACATCCGTCTGATCGGAGGGTCCTCCCTTTTCTATGCAGGATGAGTGAACTTAACACCCTCTTCCTCATGCCTCTAAAAACCCATCTAGGTATTGTCGATCTCCTTGTATGTAGGTGTCACGAATAATCGCGTGACTTTTTACATGATCATTAAAACAATAGACGCACGCAGTCGCGTCCCGCGTCCTGCGCAGAATTCGCCTCGGTTTGACCCGTCCTTATTAAACTTAACAGCCCGATATTTAAGCAATCGCTAAATTCTTTACTAAGTAGACGCGATGGACATCGATACCTAAACATGATGATGACGTCTGCGGAGTTTCGCTAGCTAACTTAATGTGACACTAATTTTATTATTTTATCAGAATCTTAATATTCAAGACTGAAGATTTCAATCGCTTTCTGAACAAATAGCTTCAAATAGTTTAGTTTTTTTACTTGTACAATCGCCAGCACACCAAGTTACCATAAACTGTAAAAAAAAACTCATTCGATTTTGAACTTAACCATCAACATTTTAAGGTTTAAAATCATTTGGAGAGATTTTACAGTTTGGTATAACCTGATATGCTGACGACTGTACGTATACGAGTACCTACTTATGACTAACTTTATTTTTATACGAATTTGCATTTTTATAAATTGTTTTGATTTAGAGATTCATCTTTATTTTCTATATTAGTCATGTACTTTTTAAACATGGTTCATTTATTAAATTATCTGTATTTCCCATAACACATACAGATAATAATTGTACTTTGTAGAGAACATTTACATAAACATAAAACATTTGGATACTGCAGAAATCTGTACACAAATAGATTAAACTCTGTCTCTTAAACTAGGGTATCATGTATCTTAAGAGACAGTGTATCACTATGAGGTTCCAATTGATAATTATGTATGAGTGGACTGTGTCGATTTACCTTCAGAAGGGAAAAAAGTTATTCAAAGATGTACGAAGATTTAACGCGTAAAAGACTAACCGACTTCACTAAAAGGAAGTTCTTTTATACAATGAATCTCATTCCATATCCGTCCATTGATATTAATATTTACGTCCAATGTATACTGTAGAAAGATATGTTTGTATTGACAAATATTTCATACAATTATAAGCTTTATTATAAGGCAATAAAGTGTATATTAGGGTGAACGATATCTTCCCATATATATCAAAGTGCCTGAAATGTATTTTTAAGTAATAAAATTTTAAAACCATTTATTTAGTTTTATATTTACTTTTATATCTCCAGTTTCTGAACGCTTTTTATCTCATTGGTGCATCGTCAACTAGAGACCCGATTCTGCAACGCACGGCTTTTACGACTTTATAAAACATAATTTCTTTATTACTTATTACTCCATTTGAAATAAGATTAGAAATTTAAATAAACTTGTTTACAGTCTGTTCAACCGATTTTGACTTCTATTTCGTAGGCATAAGGATGGCTTAAAGGCAAAAACGTGGTTACAATACCAACTGTTTATTACAGCTGTCATTGGTCAAGCCACCAACGCAATAGAAGTCAAAATCGGTTGAACGGACTGTAAAGAAGGTTTATTTAAATGTCTAATCTTATTTACAAACGGAGTATAGGTATATATGATAAAATCTCTTAAATGATGGTGTAAACCACATCAAAATCCATTGAGTAGCTTTGAATTAAAACGCGGTGTCATAGACAGACACGAAATGAGACTTTAATGTATAATAAATTAATAACTTAAGATTTAGAACATGGTTCTATTAAACAATCACAGCAGCTTACATGTGATCACATACGGACTCGAATAAAAAGCCGGCGAAACGTGATATCATAATTCCTTAGGCTGTCCTTTCAAGGACTGGCGTGTTGTGAATTTGTATGAATACCTTATATGCCGTCGAGCGCCCATTGAAATGGGGTTGTTACCCAAGTACGGTACTCGGTAGGTACCTACACCCATTTTATGAAGCGTACAAAGCGCAGTCGGCTTTGTGCAAAATAATGTAAGAAAGACCCATGGACACTCGCACCATAGTTGTGTAACACACTTCTAAATCTGAATGATATGCTAATCCCTAAAAAAAAAAAAAGTGTATTGATTCATCACGGGTTGTATACTATAGTTACATGCTATCAACTAACAATGGACACAAGAATAAAAAATAAAATAAAATAATTGTATAAAAAAACAAAAATTTAAATCCTGTCTCCTAGACTAGGGATGGCCTGTATCTTAGGAGACAGTTATTAGACCATTAAGTGCAAATGATGGATCTTAGGTTTCGAGTGTCGATGCTAATTCTACCATGAAACAAAAATGTGAGTTAGCTGAGTAAGTAATTAATTTTAGATTTATTTGAGCATGAAAGGATGGATGCAAGTGGGGGTGTGAATTTAAATTTAAAAGTTGTGTGTGTGTTCGTGAGTGTAATGTTAGTTGTGTTATATTGGTGTGTGTGTTTGTTCGTGTGTAGTGTTTTGTGTTCCTATTTAATAGTGATTTGTTAAACGATGTACGATGTATGTCATATGCTTCATATGTTCGAAAAAAATTGTCTGCTCAACATAAACAACGTTGAGCAGACAAATTTTTGAGCAATTGTAATGCATGTCAAAATGAAACCCATTGGTACTGGGTGTTACGCACTAAGAATAATTCGCAATTACTCCGCCGGTTTGATATTAGGTAGGCCGCTGCAAACATATAAGTAATAAGGCAATGGCGCATTATCGATTCATCCAATATCCATTGCGAGAGCGGAACAAACTGCCTCATCTGCTAGTGTCTCAAATGTCCATTCACTTGCACCCTTGACGATCTGATCAACGCCAACGCCTCGCCTCTGACGCTTCAAGGCAGCCATCTGACGAAGATAACATTAGGTAGGTATGTGCTATATTTAAACCTAAATGCATTGTTCCATCGCAATTTCGTCGTTGCATCGTTCTAAATGGTTTTTCACTCCTTTTGCTAAAAAAGGCCGTCATTTTAGCGTACCAGGTTAAAATAGCATATCTTCCTCTAGGGGAAAAAGTATTATTTTTTTCATTTTTGTCATATCAACGCAAAACGAACGTCCGCAGCTGTTGCTCTATTAATGATTTTAATGATTATAATTATGTAAGTAAATACATATCTGATAGAGTCGCGAATCATATTGTGTTTAAGATACAACCTGACACTGACCTGCAATCAGGGACCATTTTGGTTATCCATTGTAAGGGTTTTCGATAGGGTTTTTCTAAGCGTTTAAACAAAAACCCATACCCTTATGAACGGCTTAAATTAAATTTTGGTAACCCATTGAAAGGGTTTTCGATAAAAACCTATACGGTGTGGGTAACCCTTTTTTTGTTTTTTTAATTTATTTAAAGAAACAATACAGAGGGGTTATCTTAATTCTAAACTCGCCAAACTTTTACGTTTGATGGGCTTAATTTAAGCCATTCAAAATTACCCACACCGTATGGGTTTTTGATTAACTGCTTAGAAAAAGATAAGGTTTTTCTAAAATGGTAACCAAAATGGTCCCTGGGTAGAATAGAGATAGAATTGGTCATGCTACGCGTGCTGGGGGCCTAAAATGGACGCTTTGGCAGAATCATATTATGATCTGCGTACAATTCATACATCCCGCAATTCACCTGTTTGGACAGCTGCTATTTGACATTAGACTTCACTAGAGCAATTCTTATTTTGTGGACTATTTTACGAAACTCCATACAAAACTGTCAAACAGATGAATTCCGGGATATGAATTGTACGCAGATAATATTATGATTCTGCCAAAGCGTCCATTTTAGGCCCCCTGGGCGGATATCGAAATAACATAATATTATGATTTTTTCATGTTATTACTTTTCAAATTAATTTTGGTATGTAATACAATATGAACGGAAAGTGTGGTTATTTCTGTAGGTAGGTCTCGTATTTGTGCTAAGCGGGTCCACAATCCACAATAGTGCAGCGAGTGGGATCCGAAAGCACCGCGTCTAACTACAGGCGGCCTCTCACTGATACTTGGAGAATTAACGACATAATGTGCTTATACACACGAGTGACACGTTGCAAACGGCAGAGGCAAAGTACCTACTGCAGCCGCCCCGACGAGTGTCGACGGTTGCAGTAAGTTGCCTCTGTCATTGGCAACGTGCCGCTCATGTATACGAGTATGACCACTAACAGTCCGGATGCGAGCTAGAGCAATATAAGTAGTAGGTACCCACTTGTGGAAGATTATTGTAATGATATTCATCAAGATTCCGGGGGCGGTTATGACGTTTTGCATCAGATATTCTTCTGCAGAAGCGCGGTGGATTTGCCTCTTATAGAGCAATAGATTCGCCGTACCTACAGGTAACAGAGGCCCATAGGGCCGTATGAATTATAATGTACTTATTTGTAGGCTTGCCCTCCATAACTGGCATAATGTGGGTGAACCTACAATAGGTACACCTTCGGTTAATACAGGCGTGATGGTTCGTTATAATTATAATATTCCGAATCTCGTTTTCTTCGATCCGAATTGTTTTTGACGGTGAGTGATGGGTAGCTCGCCGTCCGATATGGAGCCCGAGTCGACAGCGCGTTGTGTTCTACGCGCGCCTCAAATAGATTTTAGGGTGTATTCCCGTTCGTCCCACTGACTTCGTCCCCGTAGTGGGACGATCGGGAATTTACAAAAATAATATTATATTTGTTCCCGATCGTCCCATTCATGATTTTAGGGGGACGAACGGGAATAATTTATTAATTATCTTTTAGGCCTCTTGGTCCCACCAATTAATTTCAGACTGGTTGTTTTAATGGTAAAAAAAAAACAAATTTTAAAATAAAAATCAGTCATTTATTAAGGAATAAAAATCACAGTTAATATCACAGAATCAACTTTACGTACCTAGGTATCAAAATACACATACACTGAAACATTAAAACAAAATAAAATTCTCCATAAAACTAAAAAATATGATTAAAAAAACAGTCAGCTTCTTAAATCAGCTTCTTTTTGAAAAAAGAAAACGTTCTAATTATTACAAAGTCACACAGTTTGCTTATGTAGGTATACAGTGGCACATTTTTGCGTTAAACATTATATAAGTGAGCAGGGGGCCTAAAATGGACGCTTTGGCAGAATCATAATATGAAACTGCGTGCAATTCATATTCATTTGTTAGACAGTTTGTATGGAGTTTCGTAAAATGGTCCACAAATTATTAAGTGCTATACTGAAGTCTAATGTCAAATATCAGCTGTCAAACAGATGAATTGCGGGATGTATGAATTGTACGCAGATCATAATATGATTCTGCTAAAGCGTCCATTTTAGGCCCCCTGGACAGTGAACTCGTTAATTTTACACATAAATAGCGTCATTAGACAATAAACTATAACAAAATCATAATAAAAATACCCAAAATATCACAAAATCAAGAAGAATATAAAACATCATAAAGAGTAACAATAATAAAAAATTTACATGGATTTAAGAAAGTAGTTGAGACCATAAAAAAAAAAATAAGGCGATAATAATTATTGCACACAAAGATTAAATCAACGTACAACCATCGAGCACTTTGCTTATGATTAATATTTACGTAAGTTTTTCTAGAAAATGTCCTATGGTTATTTCTGAATTTAGAAGTTGCATTTGGCAATTCATAACATATTGGTCTGTCAACATTGAATGTAGCTTACGCCGTTTCGGCAATACATGCTGTCGCAGTGGCTTCAACCAAATTCCGTAAAAGTGTGGTGCAGTTTTGGTAAACGACACCGTACCAATAACTTTGCCGAAGGGTGGCATTTTAAATTAAATAGTGCTATAGGCAAAAAAAAACCAAATATTTTAAAATTGCTTTCGGTGTTACATCAAGACTCCAACTTATACAGCGTGAAAATAAAACAAAGTCCAAAATTATAACAATTACAAGATTATATTATGATTCTGCCAAAGCGTCCATTTTAGGCCCCCTGCTCACTTATAATGTTTAACGCAAAAATGTGCCACTGTATACCTACATAAGCAAACTGTGTGACTTTGTAATAATTAGGACGTTTTCTTTTTTCAAAAAGAAGTTGATTTAAGAAGCTGACTGTTTTTTTAATCATATTTTTTAGTTTTATGGAGAATTTTATTTTGTTTTAATGTTTCAGTGTATGTGTATTTTGATACCTAGGTACGTAAAGTTGATTCTGTGATATTAACTGTGATTTTTATTCCTTAATAAATGACTGATTTTTATTTTAAAATTTGTTTTTCTTTACCATGAAAACAACCAGTCTGAAATTAATTGGTGGGACCAAGAGGCCTAAAAGATAATTAATAAATTATTCCCGTTCGTCCCCCTAAAATCATGAATGGGACGATCGGGAACAAATTTAATATTATTTTTGTAAATTCCCGATCGTCCCATTACGGGGACGAAGTCAGTGGGACGAACGGGAATACA
The DNA here is from genome assembly GCA_948098905.1 of Tiliacea aurago. Taxonomy (NCBI): domain Eukaryota; kingdom Metazoa; phylum Arthropoda; class Insecta; order Lepidoptera; family Noctuidae; genus Tiliacea; species Tiliacea aurago. The sequence continues at coordinate 2,157,685 of OX402581.1, read as the reverse complement.
CCGATTTTAGCACAAACTGACTGGACCCGTTAGGGCCAATGCCTGCCAGGAATGCCAGGGTTGCAAGTTAGTCCGAAAGGGATATCGTGGCCCTGGCACACAGGCATCTGAAGGAAAATGGGTGGGTTTTAGTCAGTAAAAGTCTCTCACGCCCTCCCACTTCGCCCACAGTGGGAGAAGTTATTTTTTTACCACAAAAAAAAAGGAGACGTAGTACCTAGTTGTATAATTGCAGTTTTTTTAAATAAGTATAGTCGGCAATAAACACATTTTTCTCAAGATCTAGTTAAAACGTTAAAGACATTTTTTTTTTATTGATAATTTTGATTGTGTCGTGGTATTCCATAAAACATTGACCGAAACATTTTTTTTTGCTGAAACCGTTAAGTATTTTTCAATTAAATTAATTAGGTATTCATGGAAAATCCCCAATAGGCACAACAAGTTTTCCGAAAAATTACTCGAGAGGCGAGACTGACGTTTGATCCTCTTTTTAAAAGAAACTAATTTTGATATTGAACATTAAAAAATATACCAACATCATTTTATTGGCCTACCTACTTGCATGTGGCTGAACCAATTTTTTCAACGTCAATGTAAAATTTATTAAAAAAAAGAATAGGACTTAAACACTAATGTTTCAATTTATTTCAAGTTTTCTCACAATTAGATAAGAAATTGACAAAAGCGGGATCGGATGTCGGATGTCGGGACGGAGTCTTTCGCTGTGTTTAACTGTGTACGCTTCTTATGATCTTATCAGTCTATTATGCCCTGTTTGCTATAATAGGTGGAAGTAAGTACGGATGCGGTCCAGACTAGTTGTCGTGGCAATAATGACTCCCTTGTGGCTGACCTTGCATTCCCAAGGTCGGTTCAATTGAAGAATGTAATCTGCCAGTGGGATTTCTTGTTAGTAGGAAAAGGTGAGAAATATCGTCCTGGGTGGGTGTCCCTCACGAGAATAATCCTCGTATTAATTAGTAACTACTTAACAAATGTGATATGTAGTACTCCAATGTGTATGTAATGTCTAGTATGTGTTATATTTTGGGCCTTTACAATTTTTGGAACATCCCAGAACATAAACATTTTCTTTTCTTTTTAGGGTTCCGTACCTCAAGAGGAAAAAACGGAACTCTTATAGGATCACTTCGTTGTCCGTCTCTCTGTCTGTCAGTCTGTCAATACCCTTTTTCTCAGGAACGCGTGTAGGTATCAAGTTGAAATTAATATCAAATACGTAAGTTCATAATCCCTTGGAGCTCTAAAAAAATCAAGCTTCTAAATCAACACAATAAAAAAATACGGTGATTTAAGCGACATTATTGCGACATATTTTGATATTCGCAAATAAATCAAAACCTACAGGGTACTTCCCGTTGACCTAGAATCATGAACGCAAGAAGCAAGGTCTTACAGCACAAGTATAGGAAAATGTCCTAAAATTGTAAATTTGTCTGTCTGTCAGTCTGTCAATACCCTTTTTCTCAGGAACGCGTGTATGTATCAAGTTGAAATTAATATCAAATACGAAGGGCCACGGTCCCTTGTAGCTCTATAAAATCAAGCTTCTAAGTTAACGCAATAAAAAATACGGCGATTTATGCGACATATTTCGATACTCGCAAATAAATCAAAACCTATAGGGTACTTTCCGTTGACCTAGAATCATGAAGTTTGGCAAGAAGCAAGGTATCACAGCACAAATATAGGGAAAAGTCCTAAAATTGTAAATTTGTAGTTTTATCACATAAAAAAATAGTTTTTTGCGATTACAAACTTATATTTGCAGTTGGAGAATTGACTGTGACGTATATCGATTTATGGGAGAACATGTTTTTCAACTACAATGTTAAGTTTGTTTTTAGGATAAATGCATCCTAACTACGGAACCCTTTTTGTGCGTGGTCCGACACGCACTTAGCCGGTTTTTTTTTAAATTATGTCTCAACATTGTAGATGGGAACACCCCATGGGAAGTTGCGAGGTAACCCCATCACAAGTATCCTTATAACTTACCGGGACTGCCTCAATTTTGTGCTGTGAAACAATAATTGTATGAGAAACAATTAAAACGTTTTATTTTTATTTATTATTTACATTGATATATACATTATTTATTATGGAGCAAAGATAGAAAATTGTATGAATTCTTGTCGATGTGTATAGTTGAGACTGATTGTAACCTACACTATGGCGCGTATTATAGGCAGTGCCCTTCATTCCCTCACCCGTCATTCCGCCATAGTATTACCAATCTGTTTACCAGGAGTGGGGTGATTATAATAAAGTGCAGAGTCGCAGTTTCATCATGTTCCAGATAGAAATTATTCTATATGGCTTAAGACTCAGATATATGCCAGTGTCCTTGAGCAGTTAGCTTGCGTGTTCTGTACTTAGCTCACGCAACGCGTCGTACGTTCAGCCAGTAATAGGACTCGCCCATCAAGGAGCGCTGTCCCTAATTTGACGCATTATTAATTTATTATGTAACACAAACCAAAAAGTATTTTGATATAACGCGTAACTAAAAGATCAATAATTAAATTATCTTTAAATTGGTGAATGTTTCAGAAAAATACGCTTGGTAGATTTTGCGCCATTCTCAGTTTTTTATCCGCGTTAGGCATAACTTCACAAATTAATTTCACTATGTAATACAAACATAATCTAAAATATGCACATATTCAATTATTGAGAAAAAGCTCTAATTTAACATATTGTTTTTTCAAATGACCGATGATGTGATGTTTTTTCTTCACTAGGTACTCGTTTAGACGTGATCTTCAGTACTTATAAAAGTCGGTTATCGTATGTTGGTGGACTGGATTTTTTATTTTTTAGTTCATCGTTGCTTTGTCCGGTAGTAGTGGTTTCTGGTGCGTAACGTTTAAAATTTAGGTAAGTTTTAAGAAAGTCTATTTGCTAAACCCATCGAGATATAAGTACTAACGTACTAGAGAAGCTACGTCAAATAACTGAATTGTCCTATTCTTCGTAATTTGAATCTTTAGTTCGCTGCAGCGCTAAAATAATAACAATTCGTCTAAACCGTAACTAATTTACCACAGCGCTAGATTTGCTGCGGAAATGTATTTATTCTCGGCAAAAAGGTCTTAAGCGCCATGTAAATCACGGCGACTGAGTGAGGTGCGGCGACGCGACGGTGCGGCGCGATCGCCGCAGTTGAACGAGACAAAGTAGGAATTTACGGTGTCTTCTCTAGTACGTTAGTACTTATATCTCGATGGCTAAACCGCATTTTATAATGAGGTCTACCTAAAACTCCCCGGGGGGTGAAAGCGAAATATGGGTAGGTAGGTAGGTAGAACAAACTCAAACTCAAAGCATTTATTTCAAATAAATCAATTACAGGCACTTTTGAATTGTCAAGGGGTCGGTCACTCAGAGAGATGAAGCTAGTTGCCCATTCCAAAGCGTAGTAGGTTCCTATGGAGAAGAACGGGCAAGAAACTCCACGGACACTCTTTTAACAGTTGGAAGAGCAGTTACAACCGGGCTTTTTACAAAGTGTTTAGAAAAGTCTTTTTACAAAAGAAAATAGATTTTTATAAATTCCCTCCTGCTACCTGTGCGGGTCAAACTGAGAAGGTATTGAAGTAATCTCTACCCGCTCAGGTGATACATAGATGACTATCTGCCCTGGAGTCGAAATGTGGTGCTGTTTTACAAACTATGGGGCCATGGATGCTGTACTACTGCAGGCGCCAAATTCTGGGCCGACTGTATTAGATTGCCATCGACACGATGAGGAGTAAAACCATTGAAGTATGTATGACTAATGCATAGACTAAGTACTGAGTAATGACAAGTAGTCGCGGGTAACAGGCACAGGCTAGTTACTGATTATGAAACCCTGGGCAAAGACATAAATAATATATGTCTAGCTAAATCGACAATCAAAGCTGAGAACTCGTCGAAAAAAATTGTGCACAAATGATGACGTGGCGCGAGTGTAAAGGCTCGTGTAGACAGGCGAGACGCGACGACGTAACGCGACATGCCTCGGTAACAACTCTGGTGGAACAATTTCTATAAAAAAAACCGGCCAAGTGCAAGTCGGACTCACGCACGAAGGGTTCCGTACCATTATCTATAAAAATGGCAAAAAATCATGTTTGTTGTAGGTATAGGACCCCCTTCAATATTTGTTTTATTTTAATTTAATCATTTATTTTTCAAGTGAATATATAATTAAATATTCTGTGAATATTTCAAGCGTCTACCTGTTACCGTTATCAATATAGAGCAAAATTGAGCAAAAAAATCACGTTTGTTGTATGGGAGCCCCCTTAAATATTTATTGTATTCTGCTTTTTAGTATTTGTTGTTATAGCGGCAACAGAAATACATCGTCTGTGAAAATTTCAACTGTCGAACTATCACGGTTCATGAGATACAGCCTGGTGACAGACGGACAGACATAAAGGCAGACGGCGGAGCCTTAGTAATAGGGTTCCCGTTTTACCCTTTGGGTACGGAACCTTAAAAACTTCACGGAATTTGTTCTACCGGTGTCGCCGGCGCCGGTACGGTGTACCGGTGTTGTTTGTGTTTTGTTTGTTTGTTGTTCTGTCTGCGGGAGTCTTAAGACGTGTCACGCACATCGGCTTAACAAAGCTGTTCGTTTTAGTTCTTTTGCAGCGCGACACTATCTAGACATGTAAATAATCAAAGACCCATCGAGGGATTCATCGTACATCCTAAATTATTCTGTTAGTTTTGTATGCCCTTTAAAGCTCCTTGTTCCCCTGCCGCACTCTTGCATTGTCACACTGTGGATGCATATTAATGCGTCTGGTCTGGTCACAAAAACCTCATCTGGTAAACTGTGGCGATCCGTCGCACATGTTCCCTTTGCTCGAGTTTACGAGTGTCGCAGGCATGTGGGTGGGAGAGACCTTTTGTGAAATGTCTGGTTCTAGGTAAAAAGTCACAGCTCTTATGAATTTAAATGAAATATGTGTACTTATATAAATAAATATGGGACTTCTACGCTCTAACACTTATTGGCAGAACTGTGGAGACAGGATAAAGTTCTATCACGTTATATTATAACTCAAAACATAAACACATGATAGGTTTTATTTATAGTTTAAATATAAATAAAGTAAGAAAGTACCTACCTACATGTGTGGAAAACTTATCATAACGTGAAGGTTATTTGCAACTAAATAACGAAAACATTATGTAAGGTGTTAACATGCAAGTAAATTATTATAATAGTATGTACTCAATGTTTATAAACAATTACTTTCCTATAATATAGTTTACAGCAATGTTTGCAGTGTATAATTCAACCACATCAATGTAGGTTCGTCCAGGAAATAACTGGTATACAAATGTCAGCTGTAGCAGGGAATTGAATAAGCTTCTATGCATATGAAAATAGGTATCAATTTGTAAAGATTGAAATCTGAATAATGGTCAAATTGAAAACAAACCAAACAACTGGCTGGATCCTTCCTCAGTGGGGTGGTAAGTTGATGACCCAACAACGAACATCAATCATAAAACCAGACATTTACAACTACACCCATTGAACACTTTAACTGCAACTCCGCTGCGTGCGCGCAATGTTCCCGACACCGTCGTGAATGACGGTCGCGCATCATAAATTTACATCCCTGTTCTCATACACACGAATAAATCGAAAGTTTTCTTAAAATATAAGTCGGGTTAATAAAATGGCTAGCAAAGCGAATGGCGTTGAGGAATGGGTCCGCGCACCTCCACCTCCGGGGACTTGTTTCTCCAGATTTATGAATGCTATCTATAATCCTGATGAGAATAGCTTCCTGGGAAGGACGCCGAAGAGATGGGGTATGTTTACAAATAATATAAAAATAGGTATTTAAGTAGATATTTCATCTCAAACATTGTGCCTTATATAAATTAAGGCAGCCCCAGTAAGTTACAAAGTTATAAGATAACACCCCTCTTTTTTGTCGCTGGTTAAAAATAGTACATATTTGTGTCAGACTGTCTCACTCTTCCCTTAGTTAAGTGGTAGCTTAACAATGATTATGTGGCTAATAAGTAAATAAAGGATTTAAAGAAAAAAGTATAATAAAACGAATCAAATGATTTGTTATCTTCTGTCACATATCGTAACGATGCTCAGAAGTATTAGCCAGTGAGCAAGCTGGTAGCAGCCTGACTGCCCAGGGGGCGCTAGATTGCATGCAACGCATGTAGATTTTGAATTGTAAATAAAAATATTATTTCTTTGTCATAACTCGCGTTTACCTCCATACAAATTAAGCATGCAGGATGAGAGGTATCAAAGGTACGTAGGTACATAATAACAGGGAATTGCAAATGTTTTAATTTCTAATTTGGTAACTGTTTTAAATAATGCTTTATATTGTCATTATTTTAATTTTTAATTGTTGTAGCTTTGTGTAAAATTTCGATACAATGTTAAAATTGTTACAAAAATAAATAAATAAATAAACATGTTTTGCCTAGGGAGGTGTACAAATTTAAAAGAAATACCAGATATAAAAAACATCAGTTTCGTTTTAAGGCTCCCGCAGACAGGCGCGACACGACTCTAGTAGAACAGTTTATATGAAAACTTCATGGAAATAAAATTGTTCTACCAGAATCGCGTCGCACCGTCGCGTCGCGCCTTTTTACGGGAGCCTTAACTAAATAGGTAATACATAAATGATTAATCAATCAAAATAACAATTATTTAAATCACAATATCAATATCTACATTGCATATTGTTTGTCATTGTGTACTTTCACAGTACATTCCTTGAAACACTGAAGGAACTAACTAAAAGACATCATTACCTAATTATGATTATATTAAGAAGACATGAATGTCAATCGAAATCTGATCTATGAATCTGCAACCAAATAGCTACCTACTTCGGTATATAATAGATATGGATATGAATAGTGTACTAACATAACATAACTGATGAGCTCATCGATAGGTCTACCTACATATCTTGATTGGCTTAAATGACTTACTTCATTAAATTTTTGTATATTTACTTAATTACGAGTACCTACCTATTACTTGGAACTAAATCCGTCAGTCAGTAACATATTATGTAACATTCGTGCGCCACTCTGTCTACCTCTTTATTAAATGAACCCGCAATGCATGAAATCTGACAGTCGTCGAACTTTGACAATATTTATGGGGTTTTTATCGTCAAATATTTAAAAGAGACGTTTTTACGTCAAAGTTAAACAGTCGCTAATCATTACATATCTGCAGCGTTTATAAATAAAGGAGTAGAACTCTACCCGCTTTTGCTAAGCTTTCTAATTTGTTTACGTTTAAAATGAGGAGTTGGCGATCATAACCGGATTAGTCCGCGAAATTAAATTTTACAGAATGGCTTCAAAACTAATATTAATTTATGGAGGAGATTAATAAGACAACATTGTATTACTTATTAAAGTCGGCCGTGGATTTAATCTATTGTTGCATGAGTAATGAATTTTTAATTTACTTTTAAATTCTGGAAGTTATTCAAGAAATAAAAATGTATTAATCTGGGTTTTGTTTGAAAAAGACTTATCCGGTTATGACCGCAAACGTGAACAAAAAAATGATCATTTTTTACTTACTTAATATTAAAGATATGAATACTACATGGAACTAGTCCGCTTCAGAATGAAAAACTTTTTACAAAAAAAAACAACCGACTTCATCAAAAAAACAGTACAAAGTGAAAACTAACCTTAATTTCGGAAGTCGTTGTCTTTGGATCTATTTTATTTTTTGCCACCGACTTCCGAAATTAAGGTTATTTTTCACTTTGTAGTGTTTTTTTTTTCACTTTATAGTGGGTCAGTTTGCAATTTATCTAAGTTACAATAGCCTAATGTCAACTGCTCATCACCTTTTTACAAAATATTGATTTTCCCGACGCAGGGGCGTTAATAGTTGAGGAGTTCTCCTGGTAAGAACCAGGAGAACTGGAAATGATGGTGACTTCACCATATGCATTGTGACGAGCATAAATTGCTTAGCAACCATATTAGTGTCTAATCGAATCGCAACATTGCAGTGAAATACTTATTATTAAGTAGTTCCGGTGGCCATCTGTGGTCTTCATCATCAGTTCCACTTCACCAAATGGTGATTTTCAAGTGCAAATGCATGAGTAACTGTAAAAAATACTGAAATCGATATAGGTGTACCTATAAAATTAGATTCCATCATCAGATCCTGACGTGATAACAATGGGAATAACTGTAAAGTATACCCTTTCAAACAAAAAAATAATTTTCCAAATCAGACCAGCCGTCTTCGTGTAATCGGGGAACATACTTAAAAAAAAAATATGTTCCGATGAATTGAAAAGCCCTTCCTTTTTTTGTAGTCGGTTAAAAATGGATGGAATTTCTTTGGACTCTGACTAAACCGGTGTCGTTTGGTAATGCACTTTTTATGTCAATTTTTTCCTACTTAGATCCGGTTTTGATTGATCGACGCAACGGGGTCCAAGACATCATGATTCGACAAAAAAATGTGTTCGAATTATAGTGGACCAATCCGGTTCTGTTTTCCAGCTCCTCAAATAGGAGTCGTTACTTTGGTGTCATTTGAAATCGTTAAAGTATTCTCCCATGGTCCAGCTGCACAATCACAGATGCATGCGTGCTGTCTCACGGTCTCTGCAGCAGCTTTAAAGGTACCTATAGGAATTCTCATTGCTAGAATCACAAATAATTCTTCCATAATCTGCCTTTATTTTCTAATGCCTGGATAATGTATGGAAGTTTTGAGAAGTCTCGCAGCGAGATTATATTACTTACTTATTACTATTATGCTAGTTGACATCCTCAACCAACTTGCACTGTGGATAATGCGTGTCTTGACAACTAAACAACAATGGCGGCACTGTAAGATCATGATTGTGACGATTGCATGTTTTTTTATGAATTTTCGTTATTACTGACTGCTAAATGTGAGGAACTACACTCGCGAGCAATAAACTGGAATCACTTCATCGTCCGCTGCTTGAAACACATTTTTACAACTTATAAGCAATGAACATAAACATATAGATTGTGGGATAACATTTGACAGGCAATTTTGTTAGATTTCAACCTCTTTCACTTTCAATATCATAACCAAAGATTATTCACCTTATGTCATGGAACGTAAAACAAAAAACATCAATTTTTAAAACAAAACACCATATTGTTTGTTAGTCCTGTAACCCTATAAAAAGGGGGCGTTTATGAAACTTGATCATCAGTCCAATATTTCACAACACTGGGAATACTGAAACTAAAAGAAAATGGAAACCACACCTATAGAAGCCGCTTAAGTAGTCATACTAATCCAGCAAGGATTGTCACACCGTACTATCGCTCGCCAGCTTCATTTGAGCCAATCAACTTAGTCTGGAGACCAGGATCTGGACGACAGCGATGCACTTCGGTGAGAGATGAGCGATTTATTGTCACCTCTTCTCTCCGATATCGACAACTGACCGGCGTGGACGTCCAGCAGCAGCTCAGACAAGTACGAGGGAGGGCTGTCAGTGTGGATGTGGTGGACAGTGAGGCGAAGATTCAAAGAAGTGAACTTGACCCCGAAAAGGCCAGCCACGGGACCTAAATTGTCTCCAACCCACCGACAATCCAGGCTTCATCGAGCAATGGAGGCGAATCCTGTTCTCAGACGAATCCAGTATGTACCTGCATGATAGCGACCATCGACATAGAGTCTATAGGCGACCGGGGAAGCGATTCGCACAGTGTTGTTTTGCGGAAACAATGGCATACGGGGGTGGGTCCTGTATGATGTGGGCGAGGATATCTATTGAAGCAAAAACGGAGTTGATATTCGTACCTGGTGTAGGTCGGGAAGGGGGGCTAACCGCAGAAAGATACATCAACGATATTCTGCTAGGCCATGTGCTCCTCTACTTGGTTTATTGGCGAAGATTTCCTGCTAATACACGATAATGCCCGCTGCCACACCGCTGCAGTGACTAGACAGTACCTTGAAGTCGGGATTCCCGCACTAGACTGGCCAGTTCTAAGCCCTGACTTAAATCCGATTGAACATATACGGGAAGAGCTGAAAAGGCGGGTACGAGGAAGATGTCCAGCTCCGGCGTCAATAGAAAACCTGAAAACTGCTTTAGTCGAAGAGTGGCAGGAAATCCCACAAGATTCCATCAGGAAACTCATTCGGTCAATGAAAAACCGTTTACAGGCAGTCATTAGGGCCAGGTAAGACAAAATATTAAGAAGTAAATAACATAAATTGTAAACAGAAATGTTATATTTTATATTACCTACTTCCTATTCATTTATACGTCCACAACTTCGACCTATTGCAATAATTCTCTAAATTTAGGTAGAAAATTTCATCCATCTTAAATCTTTTTGATATCATTTGATAGCTTACAAAATTATCTTTCAGGTGATATACCACAATCCACAGTTCATTGCATAGAAATTGTAAAAAATTGTCATGAGCAACGCCCGATGAAGTGATTCCGGTTTATTGCTCGCGAGTGTACTACATTGTTTTACGGGTCGTTATAATTACATACCGCTGGAATGATAACTTATTGAATCGAGAAGCTAGTTTTTTAAAATTTGAAAGCTGTCACAGGCCATCATACAATGCCACTGGTTAAAGGAAAACTTGCACAATTAATACTTGCACGAGGCCATCCGCCATCGTACATTTGAATATTCTAGTACGACCAACCATAGACATATATTTTTTTTCCTAGCTCGATGCGATCAACACACTCCTACACTCGTCAGGTTAACAATAAAGAATAAGCTATTATCTAATTTGCTAGCCAGGAGGGATTCTCCAAGTACGGCCATAAAATCAAAATTGCCGCTGAATACTGACCTCCCCCACCTCCAGAGACCTCTTATTGCGAGGGGATCATATTTGTCATCAGTGCCAAAAGGTTAGTTAAAAACTAGGTTCTGCCCGTGACTTTGTCTGCTTAGAACCGTTCAAAAAAATTAAAAAGTATCCCTTAGCTGTGTTTCAAATTACATCATAATCCGTTCCGCGGGTTCCGCCGTTTTTGACATAAGTTCAAACTTTCACATATTGTATAGTATACACGGACCAGTGCATCAGGTGTGGTGATTGCCTCGTTGGTCTTGGGATCGCAAGAGCGACTGGTGAGCATGAGGTCTTGAGTCTGATCCCAGGCTGGAGAAAGATCTATGTGGATTTTTTTATCTGTGCTCGGTTCTAGAAATACCACTAGATAACGTAGGTAATTGATCCGCTGTCTATTGATGTGTGTGCGGTACGATACCGGACCAATTACGGTAACGGCTAGACAGTTTGGTACCTACCTACAGAAGGACATATGTTCTATGTTATAGGGTTTGGTTTCCGCACTTAGTCCTTCATGTGGACCATTGTGCGTGGGCCATGGCGGCCGCCTGTTATTTTTATTCCAACCAGCCCACCTCCCTCCAGAAGCTGATTAGGTCTCCCGATCTACATAGAACATCTGTGAAGGATCTGGGTGACCCGAGGGTTTCCGTTCTGATCTGAGTGACGCCTGTGCAGTCAAAGAGCACATGCGCAACGGTTTCTTCAGCCTCCATGCAGGCCCTACACAGAGGGCTGTCCGTTATGCCTATTGTGTGGAATTGTTTGTTTAATGAGCAGTGTCCCGTGATGGTCCCCGTCACCAGGCGCAGGCCGTTCCTGTCCAGGCGTAGCAAACGCCTGGTTAGCCTGCTATCTAAGGATGGCATGGCTTCCCTGGACTGCCTGCAGCCCGGTGTCGAGGTCCACCAGTTCTCCGCTTGTGTGTGGGTGAACTCCTGTAGCCACCTGCGTAGTTGGTTAAAGGGGATGGGTACGATGGGTTCGGGTCCCCAGACTGACGCGCTGGATGCTCTCCTAGCAAGTTCGTCAGCTGCGTCGTTACCCAGTGATCCGCTGTGTCCTTTTATCCATTGCAGTGTCACTGTGTTACGGTTGCACATCGTCACCCGCTGCAGTGCATTGTGACCTTCTAGTGTTAGTCTGGAGGTAATATATTTTTTATCTAGGGATTGCAGAACTGAGACACTGTCAGACAGTATACGTATACGAGTGTCCGTAACTTTCCTGGCTTCTATGGCGTAAACCGCTTGTATAATGCCCACACATTCCGCCTGGAAGACGGTGTTGAACACTCCCAGCGGGCTGGATATATTTATGTTAAAGTCGTGTGAGAAGACTCCGACTCCGGTTCCGGAGTTGGTCTTTGATCCGTCGGTGTATACTCTCATCTCTTTCGGGCCTGAGTAGTCACACCGTTCTTCTGTGAGAAGGACATATTTAATGGTTCTAATTTCATATCCAATTATTGAACTAGTAGCCGACTGATAGCCAACAATTGTCACAGCAAAAACTATAAACATTACCAAAAGAATGCAGGCTGTAGGTCTGTAGGTACAGCCTGCATTCCATACACATCAACTAAGGCTCAATTTACATTGCCACGAATCGGAATAGAAGCGGATTTTAATCACTATATTGGGTCAAAACATAATTAACTTTTTGTCAATAATTGTGTAACGTACAAATGGTACAAACTATAGATATGAGCAGAAAAACAGGTCACGCGTCTTCCGGAGAATTCTCGCGCATTCCTCGGGAATTCCCGCAGCTATAACAGCTCGAATCTAGTTTGTACTTTACACAATTGACATAAAGTTCATTATTAAATTAAAAATTAAAAAAAAAATTATTACAGACAAAGGTCCATAATTTTGTTAGTAACAATCAAAGAGAATTAAACTTTACAGTCATTGGTCATAATAATGCTTAGGTAAAGGTTAGCTAGTATTGTTAGTTTTAAATTAATTATTTATCAGACCAATGAGTGTTCCCACCCAGTGTCCTTGAAAGGGACAGTCCGCTCTGGCAGCGATCATTTTCAGAATGCTGTTGTCACTACGATGCAGGTGCTGTAGTATGGAAGCCGCTTTCTTTCGCATGATGGTATGGAAAGCATCTGTGCGAGCTTCCGTGAACATTCCGAAAGCGCTAAAACGCGGCAACTCCATGGCAGTCCCAACAGCATTCTATATTTATGCTTTACTCAATTTCGTTACAAAAATCGCTTCCATTCCGTTCAGCGGCAATGTAAATTGAGCCTAATGATCACTATCAATGCATCAGCAAACTGTTACCCTTGAACAATATCAGATGACCCACGTCAATAGTAAACGATGCAATAGCGATGCGCAGGCGCACGAAACACGATGCACGACATTCTGTTACCGATACTGTGCTCAAGGCGCCCGGAAGTGTCAAAACGATTCATTTATATTAGTTTATGGGACAGATTTATTGCGTTGGTCTGGAAATCTAGAAGTTTCTATTGTACGTATGTATGTATCATTGATGTAGCTTAAATATGGTCAGTGTTTCACTGTTATACAGACTTCTTATAGGTTTTCCTGTCACAACATCTTGGTCAATTCCATCTATTTTCTTAAATAATTTTAAAAGTAGATATTTGACGGCACGGTTGGCGCAGTTATTTAAGCGATTGACTGCTGCGCTGCGTCTCGCGGGTTCGATTCCCGCACGGAACTAATATTTGTATGACGTACAAGTAGTTGTTTCGGGTCTGGCTGTTTGTGTATATGAATTTAAATGTTTGTAAACGCACCCACGATACAGGAGAAATTCCTAGTGTGGGGCAACGTTTTTAAAAAAGAAAGAAAGAAGAAAGTTTTATTTTAAAATTATAAATAAAACTATTGGAAATCTTTACAATAAATTATTATTATTTTACAATTTTTTCATTTGATATGTCACACGGTAGTTAGCAAAACTTTTTTTTTATTTTTTTTTATTTACCCCCCAAAAGTGATCCCCATATTCAAAATTCATTTTACATACGTTACGTTACATACACACGTTACATGGAGAAGCTCATAAATGTGTACCAAATTTCAACTTAATCGGTCCAGTAGATTCGGAGCAAATCTGCTGTGCCAGACAGACACACGAGTGATCATGCTACGTAAGGGTTCCGTTTTTTGAGATACGGAACCCTAAAAATGAGATGCTCATTTTCCATTTCAGTTTTCGATCATTCGATACGCGCGTGAAAATACCGAAGTCCAACGTCCAAGTCATTGGATCGGGTTCTCTAATAAATAAATTTTTCACTTTTTATTAATTTTGTGTTCAGCGTTTTCACCTCGAGTGAAAGATAAAAGTGAACAAATATGAAGCGTCTGATGTTTCCTTTAGGGAACGATTAAAATAACATTTATTTTCTTTTTATATTTACCAAGTCGTTGTGCAGCTGTGGTACTTGGTAGCTGCATTCATGGCTGGCGTACTGGACAGAGTATTAATTAGCTGCCATTTTGCATGCTGTACCTACGATTAGTGTCCGTGTGGTGCCGGACGTAAAGAATAGCACTCCCCTATTTCTTCCCGTGGGTGTCGTAAAAGGCGACTAAGGGACTTACTAGAGAATGCGCAGCAGCGTTCTCTATGCATTTTAACACCATACTGCGATCGCCAACCCGCCTGCCAAGCGTGGCAATTATGGCAAACCCCTCTTTGGGGGAGGCCTATGTCCAGCAGTGGACAACTTTCGGCTAAAATGATGATGATGACCTACGATTATCGATCAATAATTGTATGACCGTAAAAGTCGTGTGACGATGTGATTGACACGAAACAACGTGATAAGAAATTCACCTTTCGTATAATTTTTTGATAATAATTAATGTTATTATGAACAGTGCAATGACGATTGATAATATTAATTTATAATTGGTACTCGTATTTGTGAAATCAGAAGAGGGCAGAAACGTAGCACATTAAAGGCGATATTAAAGTCACATTAGGGCTGCTCCTATATTACTGGTATTGCTATTGCAATTATCATTTACCAGCAACAATTCTAACTGTATGATGATGTAATGGTCTCTTCACAGTGTCCTTAAGACGCAGATATATGCCAGTGACCTTGAGTGGTTAGCTTGCGTGTTCTGTACTGAGCTCACGCAACGCGTCGTACGTTCAGCCAGTAATAGGACTCGCCCATCAAGGAGCGCTGTCCCCAATTTGACGCATTATTAATTAATTATACACAAAAAAAGGTATTTTAATAAAACGCGTATACTAAAAGATCAATATTTAAATTGTCTTTAAATTGATGAAGGTTTCAGAAAAATACAATTGGTAGATTTTGCGCCATTCTCAGTTTTTTTATCCGCATTAGACATAACTTTACAAATTCATTTCACTATGTAATATAAACATAATCTAAAATATTCACATATTAAGTTATTGAGAAAATGCTCTAATTTAACATATATTTTTTTCAAATCATTAACACTACTCGTTTAGACGTGATCTTCAGTATAAAATCATATATCTGCCTCTTAAACATAAAAGCGGGGCGAGCACGGCCTACTGTGACATGACTTGTATCACAGTTTGAGCGATAAAATGTTTTGTCATAAAATGCTAGTACAAATTGACATGACATAATTTATCATGTCTTGTCACAAACGTCTCGGCATGCCCGTGCTCGGCGCCCTGGCGAAATGTGGGTGTACTATATACACACCATACACCTTTGTCCAACCCTTCGGGGATTACAGCTGTGATGTTATATTATGACGTTAAGATCTCACGTCAGCTACAATATTGTATTACAACAGCGATGCGGTCAAAAGTGTCGATGATATTGAAATGTTCGCAGTGGTCTTGAATGACAATTAATATCTACGGTCGGTATTTGGGTATACACAGTCACATAATATGATTGAAGTTGATTCAATTGCAGTTGTTTACCTACCTTACCTATTAGTGAACAATCGTAGGGGTTAAGACACCCGCGGCGTAACTGCGTAACACACGATCAGCAGCAATGGGTTTAATTTTGACAGTTGAACAACATTCATTGGGTTTTTTCGTTGCTGAGTAAACAAATTTTTCGAATATATAAAGCAATGGATTAGCAACATACTTCAAAATCATTCAGAACAATACAAAATGATTCAGATTCTGTTTCAAACTGTAGGTAAGGCTGCGTTCGGACGATACGCGTATAGCCCGCGCCGACCACGCGCACGCCCCACACAAGCGTTGTCTCCGCCTTGCACCCGCGTTGTCTCCGCCTTGCACCCGCGTTGTCTCCGCCTTGCACCCGCGTTGTCTCCGCCTTGCACCCGCGTTGTCTCCGCCTTGCACCCGCGTTGTCCCCGCTTTGCACCCGCGTTCACCACGCGCAAAATACGCGCCCACTCCGCGCGCCGCCCCGCACCCGCTTTTATTACTTATTATTTAATCATAAAACGCCCTGGATCACAGTCAATACGGCACTAGCCGAAGCGCGGGCACAAGGCGGGCGCGAGGCGAGTGCGGACTGGCGCGGAACGGACGCGGGGCGGGCGCGGGTCGACTTCAATATGCAATTTGAGATCAATTGATGTGTCATAATTTTAAGACTCAAATTATATTCAACAAATTTCAAAGCGAGCGGAGTGGGTGCGGGACGGGCGCGGGGCTGGCGCGGGGCGGACGCGGAGCGGGCGCGTGTCGTCTGAACGCAGCCTTACGCAATTAGGGTGTTGAACCCTCACGGTTCAACACCCTAATTGCGTATTGTACAAGACAATAGTTGGGGTGATCGTGCGTTTTAAAAGTAGATCTTGTCAGCCCCTTCGAGAGTTTTAGATAAATCTAGGCCGGCGGCGTAATTTACACTGTGTCTGTCCAGATCTAGACAGAATTGTGACGTCGCAAGAACTACATAAATAAACATCACGCTACTATTCCTAAAATGGTTAGGCAGAAGTGCACCTATACATATAGTACACCCACGTTTCGCTCAAATTGCTTAGCATGATCCTCCGTTATATCGAAAATACTGCAGCATTAATGTTGAAATACCTAAATATATGGGAATATTGATCACTATGTTTGACAAAAACATGTTTCCATAAAAAATAAAAATCAGCCGAAATAGACATAAAAAAAATATTATAAAGCGACGCGAGTGGATCGAAACTGCTATAAGAGGGGCATTCTTTTTTTTTAACAAATTTCTTTTTTTTTTAATTTCTATCGAAAGATCTCGTAATTCCGATGAATAATTGTCATTACAAGTTTTTCTCTAAAAGTGATAGTTTGCCTGGAAAAAAATATTTTAGATTTTTTTTCATGGAATGAAACAGAAACTGCTACATTTTGGCCATGTCTTGAAAGACCAGGCTTTCAAACTACTATATTCTTATTCTTTGACTTGTTGGCTATAATTCTTTGCTATCAGCGTGTGCCCATAGTTGCCCGTTTACTTACACTGTGCGACGTGTCTGCCACCCGAACTACCTATTCTTAGTTTTGCCGAAGCTACCCGAAACCAGCCTCGGCGTCCTTAGGTATGCTTACGACTCTGTCTACGCAGCCCTCAGGCGCCTTAAGCCGCCGTAAGGCGCCCGAGCTGTACCGAGCCGCACCGATGCCCACCAATATTGGGCGCCGCGCCTAAACCGAACAATAAACCGCTAGTATTAAAACATAATAATGAACTAAATACTAGCAGATACTAGGTTTTTTTTAATCTTTGGGGAGGCCTATGTCCAGCAGTGGACGTCTTTCGGTTAATGATGATGATGCAGTCCCATGTAATAGGGGGCGAGCCTATTGCCATCAATATTGGGCACAATTCCAGATTCCGGGCTGCTACTGAGAAATACTATATGGAAAAACCCAATAATACTTTGCCAGTCCCGGGAATCGAACCCAAGACCTCATGCTCAGCAGTAGCGCGAGGCAATCCACTATAGCAAGGAGACAGTCCACTAAAGCAACGAGACAGAAGCAAGAACTATTGAATCAATAACAGTGGCGAAGGGTGATTTTATGAGAAAGGTAAGCCGGAGCAAAAAAAATGCTTACCTAGGCCGGACGTGGCGCACGTAGTCCAGTTACTTACCTAGGCCGGACGTGGCGCACGTAGTCCAGTTACTTACCTAGGCCGGACGTGGCGCACGTAGTCCAGTTACTTACCTAGGCCGGACGTGGCGCACGTAGTCCAGTTACTTACCTAGGCCGGACGTGGCGCACGTAGTCCAGTTACTTACCTAGGCCGGACGTGGCGCACGTAGTCCAGTTACTTACCTAGGCCGGACGTGGCGCACGTAGTCCAGTTACTTACCTAGGCCGGACGTGGCGCACGTAGTCCAGTTACTTACCTAGGCCGGACGTGGCGCACGTAGTCCAGTTACTTACCTAGGCCGGACGTGGCGCACGTAGTCCAGTTACTTACCTAGTCCGGGCGTGGCGCACGTAGTCCAGTTACTTACCTAGGCCGGACGTGGCGCACGTAGTCCAGTTACTTACCTAGGCCGGACGTAATAAAAGTGGCATTGAAAAAAGCCGTTTGTGGTGTGATCAGTGTGATGACGTTGACGTATGATGTCTACTAGACAAAACTACTTAACTACAATACTACTGACTTATTCTACTTATAAGTACTCTAAAGATAGCTGCGACCAATAGAAGTATTATTGATTCAATAATACTTCTACTGGTCGCAGCTTTATTACAAGTGTCTGTCAATTAATTATATCTATTTGCATTCTGAATGGGCAATCGATATGGCATCAATAACCGATCATCAGTCACTATGATATTGTCGCACCATCGTCTATTGTAATTTGTAGATATTTTGTGGTTTGATTAATATTGGAAGAACAGCCGACTTCCAAAAAAACACTACAAAGTGAAAAATATCTTTGGATCTGTATTTTAGTTTTTAGCCACCGACTTCCGAAATTAAAGATTAAAGTTATTTTTCACTTTGTAGTGTTTTTTTTTTTTGAAGCAGGTTTTTTTTTTTTAAATATATTACTTTTGTAGGACTTATATTAGGTACCTACCTCGTTCCGTGTAGTGCCGGACGTAAAGAATAGCACCATCCAATTTCTTCCCGTGGGTGTCGTAAAAGCGACTAAGGGACTTACTAGAGAATGGGCAGCACCGTTCTCTATGCATTTTAAAACCATACTGTGATCGCCAACCCGCCTGCCAAGCGTGGCGATTATGGCAAACCCCCCCCCTTTCGGGGAGGCCTTTGCCCAGCATTTATTATTACCCGTTCCTGATTTTGTAAAAAGCGTAAGTTGTGTGAAAACAGCTTAGAACTCTGTCCATATCTTTTGAAGAGGTCTCGATGGGTACATGGTGGTGTGGCAGTGAAATTAATAGCATGATAACAACCTTGCAGCATTCGAATAATAATATGTACTGTGCTTTCCGAGGTACGACGGGTATATATGTAATAGATGGTCACCCATCCACGGACTGACCTCGGCAAGCTTAGCTTACCTTCGATCGAGCCCTACTTACAGCTACATAAGGAATATAAGGTTGCTTCATGCACGGATATTATACTTGCATTCATTAAGAGGCATTTCATTAAATAATTTGTAAATCAAACATATTCTTAAGGTAGTGTGTCTTTATTTCGATTGGAATACAGAATATCTAGGTTCCCAAATATATATTTTGAATGGAAATTGATTTAAACAAGAGTTATGAGAAAAATAAGTTTACTATAGAAATTTTAAATTCCTCATATCTCGTCTTTATATCATAGTCCTTTCAAAATATATATTTGGGAACATAGATATTCTGTAATCCAATCGAAATAAATACACACTACCTTAAGAATATGTTTGATTTACAAATTATTTTGGTATTACGTTTGTATGAACTACGCATGCTACGTCCGCCCCTTAAGAACCCCCTTTTCTAAGGTGAACAGTGAACCCTAAGTACCTACTTACTTAGTCCGAGTTCTATAAAAGCTCCCGCAGACAGGCGCGACGTGGCAATAGTAAACTAGTAGCAAAATTTCTATGAAAACTTCATGGAAAGTATCGCACTGCGCGTCGCGCTGCTTTTCGCGCCCGCGATATGGCGCCAGTCTGCACGAGCCTTCACACATTCTTTAGACACCAGCTACCTCCTCATTTAATCATTCCGTCTTCAAAATTCATGTCGGTAGTACGATTCCTTTCAACTCACAAGTAAATAGGCGTACACAGAAGGGTAGTTCTGTAGGTACTCGTATAGCTATAGAAATCAGTACGACAATCAAGTACGGATCAACTGCGTGTTTTGTAAGGATTCTTTTATGCTGTGGCCAAGGACGAGGGGAGCCCAGTGTGAACTATTGAAGCGTGGTCAAGCGGACGAGAAACATGATAATATCGGTAACGGTCACGAAGCAAAGCAAAAGGAATTATGGGATTCATGGAGGCAGAAACGTTTAGCACTTGCCTCATCATGAGGAATAATTTTATAGAGCCCCGAGCCGTCTGTGTACCCACCCTACCCCACAAGTTGGAGAGGTCGCTACGCTTGTCGAGGATAGCCCGTGGATGAGTGACTATCCACCGCTTAAGGGGACGATAACCGACTTTTAATGATTTTATACTGATGATCACGTCTAAACGAGTAGTGTTAATGATTTGAAAAAAATATATGATAAATAAGAGCATTTTCTCAACTACTTAATTTGTGAATATTTTAGATTATGTTAATAGTGATTTTTTTATTACATAGTGAATTAATTTGTAAAGTTATGTCTAACGTGGATAAAAAACTGAGAATGACGCAAAACCTACCAAGCGTATTTTTCTGAAACCTTCACCAATTTAAAGATAATTTAATTATTGATCTTTTAGTATACGCGTTTTATTAAAATACCTTTTGTTTTGTGTATAATAAATTAATAATGCGTCAAATTGGGGACAACGCTCCTTGATGGGCGACTCCTATTACTGGCTGAACGTACGACGCGTTTCGTGAGCTTAGTACAGAACACGCAAGCTAACTACTCAAGTTCACTGGCATATATCTCCGTCTTAAAAGGAATTATGGGATAGGTACATGGAGGCAGAAACGTTCAGCACTTGCCTCATCACGAGGAATAATTTTATACAGCCCCGAGCCGTCTGTGTACCCACCCTACCGAGGTCGCTACGCTTGTCAAGGTTAGCCCGTGGATGAGTCACTATCCACCGCATATCAAAATCCCTCCGTAGATACCTCGGAAAGCATGTGGGTTGGTCCCGGCTGTCATTCATAGATCTTTGAGAGTTGTTACAGGTTCGTTAGAAGCTCGGAAGTCTAACAACTAGTCTTACCAAGGTGTATAATCGTGTTATCCCGCAGTAACGGGTTTTGGAGGTCCGATAGGCAGTCGCTCCATGTAAAATACCTACTGGTATTCAGGCAGGTTTGATAAAAATCATGTTTTTTTTCTTTATGCAGAATGTTTTTAATGAAAACAAAAAAAAACATTTTTTAAGTTGTAAGTATATCTTTTTTTTTCACCGTAATTGGTTGATTTTTATTTTGTTAACTGACAACTCTTTAAGAATACACTGGTAGGTATTCCCCTAAAATGGCCTAACATTAATAACTCTCTAAGAAAAACTAGCGTTTTTCCGGGATTCCCCTACATTGTCAATATTTTCATGCGCTTGTTCGCCGGATGAATACTGCGTCGCGCGTCGTAAAATATTGTGTTGTAAAGTGAACTGTGAATTTTTAATTCTCATTTGTGTTGTGAGAATAACTGGACGAACAACAGGTCCTATTTGGCAGCATTAAGGCTTCTACATACCGGGGCGACTTGTCGCGCGACGCGACGCGACACAAAGGCACCGCTCGTCCTGCTACACGCGGGGCCTTTATACTGAAATGACATGATTTCAATAAAAGGGATCTATGGCAGTGTGCAATAAATGCCATAAAGAGTTAAAGGGAATACCGCAGCGAATAAAAGACTACTATATATCGCGAAGCACATCAAATTCTAAGTAAACCGTGAACTTTTATGAAAAAAAAATCAAGTTTGATTTAAATCCTGATTTTTATTAAAAAAAATCACTTGATTTAAATCATGATTTCTGTTCAGCTTCATCCGGTTACTCTGGAAGCCGATCCCAACATATTTGGGAAGAATTATAGGCAGATGAATGATGATGGATAAGATGAAAAACGAACTTCATTATGATGAAGTTAATTAGTTAAATAAGCTCCGCCAGAAAACGTTAATTACCTTAGAGAAGTCACTCAGTCTAATCAAAATCAAAAGTCATTTATTCAAACTAGGCTGAGAATCAGCACTTTTCGAACGTCAAAAATTACATGAGACAGTCCCCCAAAGACGCCCACCCTTCACCACTTCCTAGTGCTTTAGCTGCGAAGAAGAAGTGGCGCAACAAACTCCCCAGCAGCACAGCTGTCTGTTCGCATATAAAACTTGAAGCTATACAATACAATATAAAATAATTTGCATTACGCAACACAAAACGTTAAATTCAATTATTTGCCTTATGTTAGCTAGCACACACCATTATACAAAAATATATATGTATATATATATATATATAATAATCGTCGAAAACTATACTCAAGCAGAAATAAGTAAACAAAACGTACCTATCTAAATAAAAGCCTCCAGGCATAATGGGCGTGCCCGCTTAAATAAAGCTACAGCTTTATGTCACAAAACTAGCACCATCGAAGTAAAATTAAAGTCTGTAGAGATAGTAGGTAACGGAACGTGGGAATTACTTCAGTGATCACAGAAACACGGTGCATGATGCAATGCTTTCTGAAACACAAGAGTTGAGTAGGTGAGGTAGTCATAATATGGGCCTACACATTCAATGATACATTCTGTGTGCCAATAAATTCATGAAGGTAAATAACACAAACTACTCGTCCTCAATGAACGCGCGTCCTTCGTTCATTCACTAGATTCTGGCTCACATAGCCTAGTGAAGCGTATCGACCTTGCATAATGTTCTGATTAAATGCAAGATACATTCGTTATTTATAGTAAATAATGCATGTATTTGAGGAGTAGTACTAACAATACGTTTATGAACTGCTTCGTTGGTTCAAGGATACTGAGCATGAAGTTCTGTGTTTGATCCCTGGGCAGGAAAGTGTTATTGGGTTTTCCATTATGAAATTATATGTAGCGGCCTCACTGAGGGCTCACTAGGACGTTCACTAGGTGCCAGCACTGAGACGCCAGGTCCGGGCACCTATCAAACAAAAGTGTCAAAGCGTCTATATTTTCTTTAGTCGTGTCGTGCTCGTGACTGAATGATGAATAAAACGAAATGATGAACGTCATCAATATTTTATATTCATTGTCGAATTAGAAGACTTCTTGTCAAAGTGGCGCCAATTGGTGGCCAGATCTCAATCTGAGGGATTTTTAAGGAAATTCGTAAACCATTGGCTTCTTAATATGTTTGAAAATATCGTCTGTTCGGCAACTTAAATAACGCAAAGAATATTTTTGTAGTTATTATCAAAATAAATGAGATTGTGAGTGTGTTATGCAATTACCCCGCTGCGCTGGAGTCAGGGTCTACTCTGTCGCCCTCTGGATAAACAGGCGTGATGGTTATGCTATTTGTTGATCTAGCTATGACATTCAAATGGCAAACAAATTTTTACACGTTACTGGCAGATGTAGGTACGGCACCAAGACCGAGATAGTCTATCTTAAATTTTAATGACCCGATTCCCAATTGGCGCAATGGCAAAGTGTTTGCTGGCTAGCTCAGGGTCGCGGATTCAATTCCCGCATCCGGACAAACGGAGTGGCTGTGGCCTACAGATGTTCCGTGTCTAGATGCTTCTCTAATGGTCCTACGTCACGGGGAATCTTCTTAAGGGCGTGTAATATCACCATTAGTAGTTTCAGAATGCATGTTTATGAGTCGTCCGGCAATGCACTGGTTTGTGAAATTAAATGTGTTTTTTTTTACATTGGCATTTATTTATATCGTTTCAGCCGAAAGACGCGTCCACTGCTGGACATATTACGTTTGTATTATTGTTTATATTATTTTGTTTGTATTGTTTATTTGTATTTATTTATATAAGGGTATTAAAATAATATGTACATCGTCATCATCATCATTTCAGCCAAAAGACGTCCACTGCTGGACATAAGCCTCTACCAACATCCCGTGGGTGTCGTAAAGGCGACTAAAGGACTTACTAGGGAATGGGCAGCAGCGTTCTCTAAGCATTTTAACACCATACTGCGATCGCCAACCCGCCTGCCAAGCGTGGCGATTATGGCAACCCCCCCCCCCCAAATGTTGGGAATATGTACATAAATAATCTAATTAATTAATAAAAATAACAAAATGATATCCTAAATTCCTAACTAAAACTGTTCACAAATTAAAATATGGCGTCGAAAAATTCATCCACATCACTGTCGACTGGTAATGTACAGAAGAGACTAGCGGCATTGCCACGTTGTATGGCAATGCCTAGCCTCTGGCCAAGGTAAAAGCCAGCCCTTGGGTCACGGGAAGTGTCAATCAGCCGTTTGGAGATTTCATGAAACAGACCATGAGCACTCGGACGCCAGCGGCCTGAGGGTTTCAACACTAAACGGCTCAAAAATATAATTGCCAACAAGGATAACATACTTACGCCGCTTGAGGTTCTCCGCAGCCGCAGCAGCAGCGCCAGCACAGCACGCCGAGCCAGGAAGATGGGATGGCGCAAGAGTATCGACACACGTTGTATCCCACACTAAAGGCCTACCCACGAATATAGACATGCCCCTAGAAATAAAGACAGGCCGTCCGGTCTCTTGCCATCGTCGCGTGCCAAGCCATTGGGTTCTAATACAGCTGGAACGCCGACGGTGACAAGAGCTCGTCGGATGATGTCGTTAATGTTCGCGTGCCGTGCTAAGCGACTCGCACTTCGGCTGCAAGACAGGCCCTGGTGTCCGAGTTCATCAAGTTTTGATGTTAAAGTTTTGAACTTTTGCAATAACAAATGTTTGAAACTTTTTCTCCATTTCTCATAATATATGTTTCCCCATTTTACTTTCCACATAGCATAAGTTCAGGGGGCTTAAAATGGATGCTTTGGCAGAATCATAATATGATCTACAATTCATATCCCGCAATTTATCTATTTGACAGTTTTGTATGGAGTTTCGTAAAACGGTCCACAAATTATGAATTGGTCTATTGAAGTCTAATGTCAAATAGCAGCTGTCAAACAGATTGGGCACGCCACAATTGTGGCGATAAGTCCCCTCTTTGAGGAGTGGCTAGAGAGGCGCCACGGCGTCCTCACCTTCCGCCTGACGCAGGTCCTCATCGGACATGGTTGTTTCGGGAGGTTCCTGTTCAGGATAAAGCGGGAGGAAACGCCCGGGTGTCACCACTGTGTGGATCGCCCGGAGGACACGGTGGAGCATACGGTGGAGGACTGCCCAGCTTGGGCGGAGCACCGCCGTGTCCTCACGGAGGCGATCGGCGTTGGCGATCTCTCGTGTCCGGCCCTGGTGCAGGCCATGGTTCGGAGCGAGAGTGCATGGGAGGCCGTCACCTCCTTCTGCGAATTAGTAATGCTTGCGAAGGAGGAGGCGGAACGCGTGAGGGAGAGGCAAGGTTCGCGCCCTCGCGCCCCTAGTCGCCGCAGGAGACGCCCCGGGCGTCGGGAGTCGCAAGCCGATTTCTGGCCACCGTAGGCGTGGACCTGCGGACGGTGAGCGATGGGTAGCTCACCATCCGATAACGACCAGGTCCGGGTCGACGGCGCGTCGTATTCCACGCGCGCCTCAAAGAGTTGTCAGCACCAACTGACGGGGTCCGCTAGGGCCAATGCCTGCCAGGGTTGCGAGTTTGTCCGAAAGGGATATCGTGGCCCTGGCACACAGGCAAATGAAGGAATACGGGTGGGTTTTAGTCAGTAAAAGTCTGACACGCCCTCCCGCTCCTACCAGAGCGGGAGAAGTTATTTGATAATTTCCCACCCAAAAAAAAAAAAAAAAGCTGTCAAACAGATGAATTGCGAGATGTATGAATTGTACGTAGATCATATTATGATTCTGCAAAAGCGTCCATTTTAGGCCCCCTGATACCGTCATCTAGATTTTCAGAAATAATAAGCCGTACAGCATCTTGATAATTATCAAACGTGAAAATGGCCCAGGACATACGTAACTGTTCTGTGGAACATTGAATTAGGAGCCATAGAGGTCATTAAGTACTCATAAGGCATTTGAGAACTTAAGAGTCCATAACACGTCAGCGCCACCTCACTCTTTATCTGGCGAGACAGGGCGGTTGGGAGAATGCTCCAAGGTGCCGATAGTTTAGATAATTTGCTTTTTACGGTGCAAATAATGGTAATTAAAAAAAAACCGGCCAAGTGCGAGTCGGACTCGCGCACGAAGGGTTCCGTACCATTATCTATAAAAATGGCAAAAAAAATTTGTTTGTTATATTAAATTAAAATAAAATAAATATTTAAGGGGGGCTCCCCTTAAATATTTGTTTTATTTTAATTTAAATATTTATTTTTAAAGTGAATATATTATAACTAAATATTGGGTGAATATTTCAAGCGTCTACCTGTTAACGTTATCAATATAGAGCAATATTGAGCAAAAAATTCACGTTTGTTGTATGGGAGCCCCTTAAATATTTATTTTATTCAGATTTTTTGTATTTGTTGTTATAGCGGCAACAGAAATACATCATCTGTGAAAATTTCAACCGTTTAACTATCACGGTTCATGAGATACAGCCTGGTGACAGACGGACAGACAGACGGCGGCGGAGCCTTAGTTCCCGTTTTACCCTTTGGGTACGGAACCCTAATAACAGTTTCTTTTTCTATTAAGTTCAGTTACTGTTATTATAAGTTTCATGATCTAATTCGAAGTAAGTAAGTATATTGTTTGAAGGTAACTTTGTAATTTTTTTTTGTCGAGAAAATTTTATGGAATCGTGTTTTAGTCAAAGACAATAAATACTTAACATTAATCCTCAACTTTACCATATATTTATTTCAAAATTAATATGTAAATTTACATATTAATTTTGAAATAAATATATGGTAAATCAGTTTAGCATGACCTATCGATATTAACAGAGGTCATGCTAAACTGATTTGAAATATTATAAACTCTTAAATAATCAAGTTATAGACGGTTACGTAGTCGGGAATGTCATAAAATGAAGACAAAGTAGTTTTGTTCAGGCCAGTGCTGTAGGGAATTCAGAACGCCACGTTCCGCCAGTCCCTGAGGGCCTAGACAAGTGGAAATTGCTTTCAAATCGTTTCGTATTTCTGCAACAACTTTCTTCATCAGGATTGACATAAGCTTTCGATGGAATCATCATCATTCACAGCCCGCCGCATCACTTCACCCACTGCTGGGAATATGCCTCTTTTCTTAGCTTTTCGGTAGCTTATGTCATCCAATAAATTTTCGCTTTTCCATCATCGTTATCTTTAATAGAATGTCGACTCCTTGTCTATGCCCTCAAGTACCTGCACCAGAATAGAAGTAGTTTCTGGCATTGTTGTGAATAAAATTGAGTTTTAGCGGTTTAGAAAGAAATGCGACGAATTTCCAACTTTCTGAACCATACAAATGCAAGCAGAAACCACTTACGTTATTGCCAAAATTCTGCAGACACTATACGACAGTCATATCACTCACATCCATACAAATGTCATAAAAACATTAATTTGTGTACGAAGAAATGCGTCCGCGCTATTTCTGTTACAGCTTTTAAAATTAGAACGCTTTCGTCATAGATATCAGCGTGGAGATTGATTGGTGCTTGTAAAGTGTATCCTGTTATTTGTAGAGTAAGGTTGGAAATCGTTTGGTACTAATTTAGGTTAGAAGGAAGACCGTTTGTTATGCGATGCGCTAGGGCATGGATTAGTCAATAGTTAGTTGGGTACCTGTTAAACTCGTTGTTAATGAGACATTAACTATGATAATTTAATTATGATGGTAAATATTAAACAAATTATTACTTACATTTATTTGTTTCCCTACTGAAGCTTATCGATCATACCGGCCGTTTGGAGACTACGAGAGAATAAACAATCATAGATATTTCATATTTAAAAGATAGGCAAAGACGTAACCTTTTTGCAGCCGGGTAAAATTATGTTTATTTTCAGCAAGTTAAAAAAAGAAGAATATTTTCATGAGGAAATGACCATACTAAATTAAATGCCCCAGTATTTTAAAGATTCGAGTTAAACTGTCAAAGCTTTTTTACTGTCTCTAAAGGCCAATTTTCCACCAGTCATAAGATCACCAAAGATTTACTTACCGTTGACTGACATAGGTAACCACGCTTTGTTTACTCGAAAAGGGATATTTTTGTAATCGTACCATCTTTTCAGCTGATTTGGAAATTGGATTTGGATTAATGTTTTTATTTAAGTATTTGTTTATGTGATGGAACTGGCAGTTAGCCAGGGATGTGAAGTAGTAACTTCTGCACATTACTTCTGATATTCTCGTGGATTATATCCATCTTTTGCATGTGCCCTTCAGCAACCAAGCTCTTCTTGATAGCCAAGACATGATATTATGATTTGAAAACATCCCATCCTTTCTCATGATGAGCTCAGAATCAAGATGGTTTAAAAAATAACAAACAAAGATCTACAAATTACTCCAGCCTAGTCACCAGCATCTCTGCATTGTATAAATTCAATCTCTTATTATTATACAATATGTAACAAAAACCCTGTTGTTACTTCTACCTAAGTTTTAAGAATCGGTATACGTACATACGTAATAAAGCAAGTCATTTATAAAAACTGTTCAACAAAAATAATTAAAATAAATATTTAATTATTAATATTTGTAATGTTTAACTGATTTCTAACCTTTTTCATTCTTTGATTTTGACTTCTCGACTAGCCAATACTTAATTTTTTTTAATTATAATTCCGCGAATGTTGTGCTTGTAGGTTAATGTATACGTCCCTAAAAGGAACAACAGGGTTTTTGTTACATACTGTATAATTGCATAGCTATGCAACATTTTTTGCTATGCATGTGGCTCAAACAAATATGGATGAGACTGTACTTTTAACAACAGAATCTATTTTTTTTTTTGTGTTTTATGGCAGGGGGAAGTGATGGGAAATTATGGAAATTTTGTAGGCATAAACGCATAGGGAAGAGATGGGAAGGGGAAGAGATGGGACTAAACCTTACCCTTCAAAATGGTTGAGCTGAATGGTAGCTAATCCATGCGTCATGTTCGTCAACAGGCGCCATCAGTAGGTACTGGTCATGTCTTAGTCTGCCATGGCTTATTTTTATTTAATTACATTTTTTAATTGTTTTTTTTAATCTTTTTATAACTGACGCTTTTGACGTTTTGCATCAAACTCAAACTCAAAACATTTATTTCAATTAAACCAATTACAGGCACTTTTGAATTGTCAAAGAGTCTGTCAGTTAGTCAGAAAGTTGAAGCTATTTGCCCATTCCAAAACGTAGATCTCTATGGAGAAGAACAGGAAAGAAACTCCAAAGACGCCCTACCTATTAAGCTTTGGAATGGGCATGTACGTCAACCCATAACAAACGTCACATAGGGCCGCAATATTGGTAAGGGTGTGACAGTACATGAAAATATATGATAAGTTAAAGGAAGCTACAAAGACCTACAAGCCTAACAGTCCCTACGTCCCTAAGCCCTGCAGCCCTACGTTGAACGGCAAATAGCTTCATCTGTATGACTGACCGACCCCTTCACAATTCAAAATTGCCTGTAATTGCTTTATTTGAAATAAATGCTTTGAGTTGAGTTGAGTTGAGTCTCCAGTGATCGTTGCCGGACGTAAAGAATAGCACCATCCCATTTCTTCCCATGGGTGTCGTAAAAGGCGACTAAGGGATTTACTAGAGAATGGGTAGCAGCGTTCTCCATGCATTTTTAAAACCATACTGCAATCGACAACCCGCTTGCCAAGCGTGGCGATTATGGCAAATCCCACCCTTTTTGGGGGAGGCCTAAGTCCAGCAGTGGACGTCTTTCGGCTGAAATTATGAATGATGATGATGAGTCTCCAGTTAGAGACGACCGGTTCCAGGTATGGCTTTTTGTCTTTCGCACCCAAGTCTGCCAAAACAGATGTTTTGGCCGGCATGTCAGTTTTGTTGGATACGTATGCTAAATACTACGGTACGGTAGGTCTCCTTTTAAGGACCGACAACTACCTATGAGTAACAGGGACACGACACGTCATGAAACGGCAGGATGTCGTGGTTAAGTAATTTCGTCTCCAGACAGTTCATTGTAAGTAGGTATAGGTACTTGGACCGAGATAGATACCCTACTCAACTCGGATGACTGGCTGAATTCTAGGTAGTAATGACAATAGGCTGCTTTTATATCGGACTAGCTGCGCCCCGCGGTTTCACACGCGAAAGTCTCGATCCCCTGGGAATATAGGGATAAAAAGTAGCCTATATGTTAATCCAGGGTGTCAGCTACCTCGATATAAAATTGTATCAATATTGGTCCAGTCGTTTTTACGTGAAAGAGTAACAAACATCCATCCATCCATCCATACTTACAAACTTTCGCGTTTATAATATTAGTAGGATTTAAATATCACTAGCGTAGCGTCGTTGCAATTAACCAACCATTTAACACCTCTGCTGGTGACCGAGAAGTTGTAAGGAAATCTGTTGTCATGGTATGGGCATGTGATGCGGCGGAATGAGGAACATCTAGGTAGTGAGGAAAATGTTGAGAATAAGTGTGGATGGTTATAAGTAGAGATCGGATATTCGGATTACCTAAAGTACGTTTTTTTCTCGGCAAAGGATACAAAGTATGGAAACGGCTTCTTAAAATATATCTTTATTCCGGGATCGCGGTGTTTCATTAATAACAGTGTGTAGGTATACAATTTTGTATTCCGAAGTATAAAAACTATTTCTTATTTATTTAGACCTAGGCAAGAATTTTGTGGAAAATATAACACGTTTAAAAAGCTATCAATATTTCTTCAAAATCTTTTATTTTAAAATGAAATACATAATGATAGGTATACATGTATTCGGGGATACACAGTACCAAAGAGTTTTTCTTAAAAAAAAATCAGTCCTGGAAACCGACACCTTTTCCCGTGGCGAAGCGCACTCCATACTAGTCAACTCTCAAACTTTAGACCCCTTATTACAAAACAAGGTTTATCTTCAGATCCAGGTATAAAACATGGAGCCATTATTGAATTTCGAACTTTATTCCGACTATGCTAATGTTCTTAAATGCAAAACTGACCACTTAGTACCGAACTAAGTTTTCAGTTTAGTATAAAGAACGGTATTTCAATCACAGTTACGTTCTTATTACAAAAACTGGCTCCATGGTTTAAGCCATGTCAAAATATAAAATCTTGTTTTGTAATAAGGCGGTAGGTGAATTTGCATCCGAATATCCGATCTCTAGTTATAAAGAGTAGGGGAAACGGGGAAAACCAAAGACACGATGGATGGATTGTGTAAAAGATAATATAGCTAGAAAGGGGGAGACTGAGTCATGACGGCTAATTAGAGATAAATAATAATAAATCATAATTTTATTTAGTAAAAACGTTTACAGAAGGTGTACTTAAAGCCAATAGTAGTATAAATATTCTATGCAATAATAGTGCCTAATAATAAACTAAAGCTAATATATTTTTAAATACAGGTGCAAGTAATGATCGTTTGGAATTAGAATGTTAGCTAGCGACCCGCCCGATCTAGGTTTATTCAAACCTGTGTTTCAGGCCATCACTTTACGTTTCAATTACATTGGACATTTTTTTTTTTTTTTGTAAAAGTGATTTAAAAATAATCTAATAACAACTATGAGAAAAAGCATATTGATACCTACATTAAAACCTAAATCTAGCCTATTTAAAATATAATTATAGTACACATAATTACTACTAGTAGATACTTACAAGGGAATAAATTATCATTATGACAAAATTTCTAGAAGTTTTTTTGTGTCTGTGTAATTGAGTGACGCTAAATATTCTGATAACATTGTACTACATTTTTTATAGCTTACACTATATGGAAGATAAAGAACTACAGCATCGACCCTAAATAAAATGGAAAAAGAGCAGGAAGATATGCGTTAGGGTTCTCATGCATCAACCCTTCTACATCATCGTATCGAAGATTCCATTTTCGTGTTTTAAATAATCTTCGACCAGAATTTTGCCACTTCGACAGCGTTAGCATTAGCCGCGGGAAGGTCTTCCATAGTTTAGGTGCATCCCTTATGTTCTAGGTATAGTTCGTTAGAGTAAAGGTTTCTTATGTTCAAACCTCATGTTCCAGGCATAGTGCTGACCTTCTACCTGGTGTTCTACGCGGTGCTGGCGCTGATGTTCGGGCTATGCATGGGGGGGCTGTACCTCACACTGGAACCGAACCGGCCCACGTATTTGTTAGGAGAGTCTCTTATTGGTAAGTACTTTAAACCTTTCTTTTATCTGCATTGTCCCGCTGTTGGGCGGATTTTTTTTTTTTTTTTTTTTTTTTTTTTTGGCATCTCGTAGCAGACCTAGAGAGGTCGTTGCTACTTAACCGGATATTCCTGTGGCTGCCCTAAGGTTTTTAATCTTAAAGCCTCCAGCCAGGGCGGAAATCTCACTCAAAGACTTTTATATCTCTCCCGCTCTTTCTTTTCTGGCCAGAGAAGTCAGCAGAAGTTGACATCTTTGGCCAGATTCAAACCAAGCAAAGTCAATCCGAAATAATCGCAAATATGACAAACTACCTTGGGGTCATAATAGATGAAACACTTTCGTTTAAACAACATAGAAGCTCTAAATAATAGAATACGCAAGTTGATATTTGTTTTTAAAAAGTTACGCTATATTGCTAACCCAAAAGTAGTTAGACAAGTTTACTTTGCTCTATGTCAATCGATATTAACTTACTGTATTAACACATGGGGTGGAGCGGGTAAAACAAGGTTACTAACCATCGAGAGAGCTCAGAGGGCGCTCCTCAAAGTGTCTACCTTCCGCCCTTTCCTTTTGCCTACCAACCTCCTATACAAATCTTGTGAAGTATTAACAGTTCGGCAACTGTAATGGGCATTGTATTAAAACAACACACAGCTCTACCCTACAGCACTGAAAATTCTAATAAACGACGTAAAGATATAGTTTGCCCACAAAATGCAACAAAACATGCTTTTGTATCCAAATTTGACCTGTACCGAGCTCCTCTCCTCTATATTAGACTAAACTCGAAAGCAAACATTTTCTCCCTGAACTACACAAATTGTAAGAGAATTCTCAAGGAGGCTCTCCAAAGTATGTCTTACGAAGATACAGAGAATTTATTAACTGTATTAAAGTAAATATATGTAAACTAACCTACGCTATGTATTTATCAAATTTAGATTTAAGCTACTCAACATAGCTATAATTTATTTGTCCATGTCAACTTTTAGATTATTTATTAATTTTATAAGACTATTTTAGAAACACAGGATTACCTAGTTCAGGCACGTAATTCATAAGAATATAATTTACATTTAAGCAAAACTGTACACATTTTTATACCTTGTAATTTTTGAATAACATATTATATTATTATATTAATCACTAGTACACACAATAACTTAGCCACAAGCCCCTCCATTTCATAAACACTTATGAAATGGAGGGGCTTGTGGCTTATAATAACAGCCGCACGGGTCGATTGATCAGGTTAAGCTACGCTTGCCGCGGGTGGGTCGTAGATGGGTGACCATCTTTACATATCAAGACCCCGCCGCGCGCCGTGCCTCTAAAAGCACGTTAAGCCGTTGGTCCCCGCTGTTATTTGTAGATCTTTGACAGTGTTTACGGGTTGTCAGAAGGCCGAAAGTTGGTAAGACTGGTTGGACTTGTTACCCAGTGTTACACTGGGTTGTGGAGTTCAGATAGGTAGTCGTTCTATGTTAAATACTGGTAGTCAGCTGCCTTTTTCTTTTTTTTTGTTCACGGGGTGGAAAATCCTCATGGATGTCCTCCGCCCTGGGGAGGGCGGAGGGGTCTCTCAGCCTCTCACTGACTAAAAACCACCCCAGTGTTCCCCTCCCACACGTGCACCGGGGATCTTGGGATCTATTATTACTTCCGCAATCCCCGGCTAGTGCCGGCCCGCCTCTGTGGGCCTCCTCAAGTCTGGGGAGGGGGGGTGAAGTTTTTGACCCCTTCCCCGCGCCATCTGAAAGGGGCGCGCGTGGAACACTACGCGCCGCCACCTCGGGTCTAGTGTGATAGGGGGCGGTGGACGTCCCCAAGTCCGCCGTCCCTGGACCCATTTAGGGGGGCCGGAAGAGGGCGTTGTCAGGTAGTCAGCTGCCTAGCCTAGCCTTTTCTCAGCTATGTTGGGGTCCGCTTCCAGTCTAACCATGCGGTTAACATATGGACTAATATTTATGAAATACCTCGATACTTAAGCTTATGCAGTCGGATCTTGTCTTTGTCCGGATTCAAATATACCTGGATAAAAAATCAAAATAAAAACCATAAGTAAAGGCAAATGACAAACTACTTTTAATATCTTATTATTCAAACTTTTTTATTCTTTATTATTTAAACCTTAGTATAAGTAATAGGTATACTTACCAGGTTACCTTAATATACTTAAAGGTATTTTAACCTTTGAAAATGTACCTTTTGAATTTAGATATTTCTTAGTAGTCCGCTCGCATGTTTTATACTTATCCTAGTTATACAGGAAAACCTATTATTAGCCACGAGTATGTGTTTTAGAGTACAATACTCTAAAACACATACTCTGTAACATACTATATAATGTATCGCTGTTGGTTGCATATTATATAAATAAAAAAACCCTTGGCATTTAATAAAAGTGGTAGGTCAGCATTACAATAATAGTCTTTTGTCTTCAGATTTAAGCCCGAGACATTCACGATCACGACACGAAGCCCTCGTCCACACGGGCGATCTTTTAACGCGGCAATTTTTTATCGCGCACTGAAATTTCACCTCACTACTTAGGGTTGTAACCAATCAAAAGGCTTGAATCTAGTTTTAAGTAATGCTTGAGTGACGTTCTGTAATAAAGGACTTGTGCCAAAAGTTCAAAATCTAGCAGTGTATTTTTTTGACGCGCTATTATGCACTCCGTTGGATTCTCAATGTTCGGTTTATCATCGAGAGTTGAAAATCCCGTGCGCAATAAAAAATCATCACGTAAAAAATATCCCGTGCGCTCCTGGATTAAAAGAAGTTATTAGGACGGGCCTTTCCGGTTCATAATAAATCAACCAGTAAATGCCCCTTTATGGCCAACAGGCTGCCCCTAGGATCAATTCACGGCTGAAAATAGATCTCCTTTTTTAGGGTTCCGTAACTCAAAATGCAGAGTTATTGTTGTTGTTGTTGAGTTTTGGTTGTTTAGAGTTATTTAGTATTAGTTATTCAAAACAAATAGCGTAGAGTCATCTCAATGAATGTCTTTTCCTTGAATTTGTATGTATATATAATGTAGGGATATATTCTAGTAAATATATGTGTACTAAATCTAAGTTTATAACCTATTTATTTACTTGTGTAACTATTTTATTTGTAATTAATTATGTTATATTTTAATACACACACATACATAAACTCACGCCTTCTTCCCATGGGGGTAGGCAGAAACTATAGAACGCCACTTGCTACGCTCCTTACACACTCCTTTTGCTTCGGCTACGTTCATACATCTGGTCATACACGCACGCCGGTTGCGAGTACTACGGACCTGACCTTTCTGAAGTACATCACCATTTTGGTCAGTATTTATGTCCTTCTAGGGCGTCCCCTCCCGGCGTTTCCACTCACCTGTGCTTTATAAATACCTTTTGTTAGTTGCCTTTTATATTTTAATATTTAATAATATTATTATTAGCTCTCAATCAGAGCACCCGCCATCTTATTTCTTCACCACCTTTGGTTGACTGGTCGAGAATGCCTAAGGCATTAAGTCCGCCTTTGTACATGTATGTGAGCAGTTAATATAAATAAATAAAATGAAAAAACGGGCCCTTATAGGATCACTTCGTTGTCCGTCTGTCTGTCTGTCTGTCTGTCAGTCAAGACCCATTTTCTCAGGAACGCGTGGAGGTATCAAGTTGAACTTAATATCAACTATGTAGGTCTAAACAAAATTAAGTACTTAGCTAAGTTAAGGCAATAAAAAATATGGCTATTTATGCGACATATTTTGATACTCGCAAATAAATCTATAGGGTACTTCCCGTTGACCTAGAATCATGAAATTTGGTAAGAAAGCAAGGTCTCACAGCATAAGTAAAGGAAAAAGTTCGAAAATCGGTAATTTGTAGTTTCATCACTTAAAAAAAAAATTTTGCAATTAAAAACTTACATTTCTAGTTGGAAAATTGACCGTTGCGTATATCAATATAGGGGAGAACATGTTTTTCAACTACAATGTAAAGTTTGTTTTTGGGATAATTTCATTTCAACTACGGAACCCATCATTGTGCGTGGTCCGACACGCATTTAGCCGGTTTTTTTTTATTGCGATTTCACACTTACATTGATTTGTAGTTGGGAAATTGACCCTGACGTTTATCGATGTATGAGAGGACATGTTTTTCAACTACTTACAATGATAAGTTTGTTTTTGGGATAAAGTCAACCCAACTAAGAAACCCCATTGTGCGTGGTCCGAGACGCACTTGGCCGCTTTTTTTTTCATTTAAATAACCCATAAATGCATCGCCGAACTTTGTCCCCTTCGGCAATGCAATAATACTGAATTCCACGAATAACGTTTCGCCACATTAAACCTACGAGGCGTACTTACCAGTGCTTACTGGTAAGTACGCCTTGTGCGAACTACGAGCTATAAATGTGTAGTCGTTGTGCTATAAATCGTAAGGAGGTCATGTCGCATTTAGACGTCGTCGGTCAGGTCGGCTGTTCCGTACTTTTTATTATGTAATGGGCTTCCTACGGACGGTTCCTTTGCGGGGGCCAATTGACTTGGATAGCGGTGGGATGGACAAGGATTTCCTACGATTTTTTTTGCATTAAGAACCGTGTCATATGTTTTATGGGTGTCCTGTTGGAACTATGACATTGTTGAAGGATTATTTTTAGCTGTGGTCTGCTATAGGAAGAGGAAAGTAATCTCCAATCTTTGTCCCTTTTGTTTTTTTGGGTGGGAAATTTTCAAATAACTTCTCCCGCTCTGGGCGGAGCGTGAGGGCGTGTCAGACTTTTACTGACTAAAACCCACCCGTGTTCCTTCAGTTGCCTGTGAGCCAGGACCACGATATCCCTTTCGGACAAACTCGCAACCCTGGCAGGTTTTGGCCCTAATGGACCCCGTCAATTTGTGCTGACATCTCTTTGAGGCGCGCGTGGAACACAACGCACTGTCGACTTCGCGCCTACGGTGGCCGGGAATCGGCCTGCGACTCCCGACGCCCAAGGCGTCTCCTGCGGCAACTAGGGGCGTGAGGGCGCGAATTTTCCTCATCCTCACGCGTTCCGCCTCCTCCTTCGCGAGTATTACTGCTTCGCAGAAAGAGGTGACGGCCTCCCATGCACTCTCGCTCTGAACCATGGCCTGAACCAGGGTCGGACGAGAGAGATCGCCGCCGCCGATCGCCTCCGTCGATCGCCTCCGTGAGGACACTGCGGTGCTCCGCCCAAGCTGGGCAGACCGCCACCGTATGCTCCACCGTGTCCTCCAGGCGATCCACACAGTGGTACCCTTTCGTCTTCTTTCACGCCTTAACGAGCTAAGTCTCGGAGACCTCATCCTTGTCTAGGGCATTCGATGGGTACCCACACAGAACATAAATAGCGCTTGACGAATCCGAGAGTCACTTGTTCTGCCCGTCATTGTTGATAACTTTTAGGGTTCCGTACCCAAAGGGTAAAACGGGAAACCTATTAATAAGGCTCCGCCGTCTGTCTGTCTGTCCGTCTGTCACCAGTCTGTATCTCATGAAATGTGATAGTTAGACAGTTGAAATTTTCACAGATGACGTATTTCTGTTGCCGCTATAATAAAAAAATTTGGGCTCCCATACAACAAACGTGATTTATTTAACGCCGGATACTAAATGTTACAAAGACAAAACATCAATGGGTAGACGCTTGAAATATTCACAGAATATTTAGTTATATATTTACTTTAAAAATAAATAATTAAATTAAAATAAAACAAATATTTAAGGGGGCTCCCATACAAAAAACTTGATTTTTTTACCATTTTTATAGATAATGGTACGGAACCCTTCGTGCGCGAGTCCGACTCGCACTTGGCCGGTTTTTTTATGTGTACCTTTCCACACTAGCTTTCTGTGGGAGTGATTTCGTGAAAAGGCACGGAAGGGTGTAACAGGAAGTGACAGCTTGAGCATGGAATAAGAAAGTACTTTTTAATAGCATGGTATTAGTGTACTCATGGAATTAGTAAGCACTATATAGATTATAAGTAGAGGGGGTAATTTCTGTTGCTGCTCAGTTGTATATGAGAGAAGGTGAGATGTCAGATGTTACACATCTTAAGCGACTACTGTACGCTTCACTCTTTTTTTATACTAGACCATGATGGCGAGCATTACATTCCACGCTGCCGTAAACAGCGAATTTTCACCCCAAAAATAAAAGTCGTTTCTCAGGAAAATTCTTTGCTCAATGGTACCTACTTAGTTGCATACACAGAATGCTTAGATAGCGGCTATGTGATGGATCTAGTTACACCCTGTACTTTTTTGGGTAGCCAGGTTCTCACATGGTAATTGGGTTTTTAGTGTGTGTAATGATCAGTGTCAGATAGTTTTAATCATGGTTTTAATAATTTTTTACATATTGATTTATTTTTATTGTTTGATGTTTTTTTTGCTAACTTTTATTATTTTATATAAAGTGACATTTAATTATTATTTTATACACAACGACATGAATATTTACTTGTAAAGTATTGTAATGTAATGTGAAGACTATGTGGGTTATAGCTTTTTTTTATCCTTTTCTTTTATTATCAGTTAGTGTTAATCATGGCCTGGCAGTTTGAGTAATTTATGCGGCCTACCCAAATGTTCTTTCTTTAGTATTGTTCGTCGCATCGTTGAGCTCCTTAAGTTCTGAGTTGAGCTGCACGATTGCTGACAAATGCGTGCACTGACCGGAGAGGTCCACTCAATCTGTGTGGTTCTTTCCTCAAAAGACCATTTCAGACACCAATCTATATGGCCTTCACAATCATGATCTGACCAAGATTATGTCTGGACATTAAAAGAGACTGTGACCTCTGAGTTTGTTTCGGCCTTTCTTCACAGAGTAGTCAGATAAGAACGCCAACCTCATCTTGATTTTTTTTTTAATATGATTGACGTGTAAAAGTGTTCGTACAAACCTACCTACTTACAGAAATTTAAATCATTTATCACCAGCTAGCTATGACTGAAATCTAATTAATAGAGTTTTACTTAAAGCAACTGTGATTCTGATTAGACCATAAGTATTACATTACCGACTTGTACAATAGTTTCAGCACCACCTTATCAGGAACAGTTTACAAGTTTTATTAGCTTACCGTCAAATAGTTAAAATTCCGTGTAGTGCGACCTTAATAAGCATGGCTGATGGCTGTTAAAATGTAGGTAAAAAGGGATACAAACAATAGAGTACTTTAATTACTTGTTTATGAATTGTGCCACATCCTGTCCTATGTTTTACATTAACAGTGTATAAACATTGTATGGTAGTTACATTGTATGCATTTATTTAAATATCGGACGTGGATTGCAATTCTCAGAATATATTTTGTGTGAATACTTATGCTTAGAATAAAACCGTAACTTATTGTGCCTGCAGGTGGTTAACAAATAGTTGGAAAGAATTAAAAAGTAGTTTTGTTTTGTATGTGTAACGGAAGATATTATGAATGAAAACTTGAAAAGGCAGAGGAGCACATGCGCCGGCGCTGGCCCTAAGTACACTTGGCACAGTTAGCCGCACATTAATGCAAATAATTTGACATTGACAGCGGCTTTGTATCGTAGTAATAAGAGTGATTTTCGGCTTACCACTGATTTGCGGTTTACTGTACAATGGATTGCAGAAGAAGAAGACGAATAATGTCACAGGTCGTGGAAAGGAAAAACAGTGACAAAAATTGAACTTTTTCTCTCCTATTTTCAGGAGCGAACCCTGGCGTGGCATCCCGTCCCCTGTACGAAACCGCTGTTCTTCGCTACGATGTGAAGAACAGCTCCGAGTACCAGCCTTATGTTCACCAGCTCGAGGAGTTCTTTGGACGTGAGTATTTATCGATACTTACTACTTTTAAAATTTAACTAATACCTATACGAAAATCTAGCAACAACAAAAAACGTTGCCCGACACGGGGAATTTCTCCTGTTTTGTAGGTGCATTTTTTATTTTTTTGGGTGGGTAATTACCAAATAATGTCTCCCGCTCCGGGCGGAGCGTGAGGGCGTGTGAGACTTTTACTGACTAAAACCCACCCGTGTTCCTTCCGTTGCCCGTGTGCCAGGGCCACGATATCAGGACATTTGGCGCAACATCCGATCGGAAAGCTGCTGCACTGTGCATGCAGTCAGTCTTATGACACATCAATAGATCTCAAATCGCATTTATCGAGTCGACCCGCACACGCCACGCGCCCGCCTCGCGCCCGCTCCGCGTCCGCCCCGTGCCCGCTACGCGCCCGCCTCGCGCCCGCTTCGCGCCCGCCCCGCGCTCACCCCGCACACGCGCTGCACACGCCTTGTGCCCACGCTTCGGCTAGTCCGTATTGACTGTGATCAAAGGCGTTTTTTTATTAAATAAATATAATAAGTAGTATAAGCAGGTGCGACGCGAACGCGGGTGCAAGGCGGGAACAACGCGTGTGCGGGGCGTGCGCGTGGTCGGCGCGGGTTATCTGAACACGGCCTTAACCACTGAACCGATCATCCTGAAATTTTGCATATAATGTTGTCAGGTGTACAGAAACGGACATAGGCACCTTTCATCCCGAAAAAAAATACTGTTCCCGAGGAAAACAACAATAATAACGTTCATATGATAATAGATGACGCCACGAGCCTTTCGAATCATGATTGAATTTATTGTATTACTATAGAAACTTGAATAGTGTGTTGAGAGTTTTTTTTGCCGCCAAACGCCAAACAACTCGATTTGATTGTCAAATTCTAAATTAACAAGAGCGAAGCCGCGGGCAAAAGCTAGTAGTACCTAATAAATGCGAAAGTGATTTTCTTTGAAAGTGATTTTTTTTTTGGAAAAGAAAAATTAAATTTGTTTTGCTAAGGTCTCGGACGCCAAGACAGGTCCTGTGAGAAGTCAATACAAAAACCTCTTAATTATTGGTAGCTATAAAACAGCTCTTTATTCCATTTGAAATAAGATTAGAAATTTAAATAAACCTTTTTTACAGTGCGTTCATCCGATTATGACTTCTATTCCGTTGGTGGTATGACAAATGGCAGCTGTAATAAACAGTTGGTATTGTAACCACGTTTTTGCTTTTAATGCCATCCTTATGCATACGGAATAGAAGTAAAAATCGGTTGAACGGACTGTAAAAAAGTTTATTTAAATTTCTAATCTTATTTCAAATGGAGTATAGGTACTTAGAAAGAGTGTTTTCTGCATGGGTCCAATAATATTTAATAAACTACCGGACAGCATAAAAAGTGACACCCTTCAACAATTTAAAAATAACTCAAGGCTTTTCTGGTATAGAAATGTTATTATTCGTTAAGTGATTTTTTAATGACCCTATGTGTGACATCTCAACAATTTAATAATATTGACATTATTTGATACACTTTTGTGCATGATCCTGGACTTGTTAAAATAATTTATTATCTATTGACTATTTCATAATTTTGCTCATGAGCATATTGATGTTGACATTATTTGTTAAATTTTGCATGCCAAAAGTTAGGCAAAATGTACTCGTCTCACTATATTTTTTTGTAATGACCTTATGTGTGACATCTCAACAGTTTAATATTATTGACATTATTTGATCAAATTTTGTGCATGATCTGGGGGCCTAAAATGGACGCTTTCGCAGAATCATATTATGATCTGCGTACAATTCAACAAAACAAACAAACCGCGTCCGAAGGCGTGGCTCACTACGAAGCAATACGTATCGGCTTCAGCGAGCTACTGTAGCGAATCAATACTTCAATGGAAATGTACTGACATGGAACATGGATAGTATGGATATTCTACTAACATACATTAAGTGTCCTTCATGATTGTTACTACCACAGGGTAGATGTGATGTTATTGTTGTGCCAATTTTGATATTAGGTAGGTATTAGGAAGAATCTGAGAATATTCCCAAAGCCAGAATAATTTTTTGGTAGTTGTAAAATTGGAAGAAGACCCTGTGCATAATATCGCGCATGGATTGTCGAATCAGCTGTTTAACATAACGCAGCTGTTTTGTGAAACAGCTAGCGGTTATGTGAAATAGCGTATTCGACAACCCATCTGCGACACATAAGACCTAAACTAAACCTACACTTTAATAAAAAACTTTTAATAAAAAAAAATAACCGACTTCCAAGAAAACTCTACAAAGTGAAAAATAACTTTAATTTCGGAAGTCGGTGTTTTTGGATCTGTATTTTAGTTTTTTTCCACCGATTTCCGAAATTAAAGTTATTTTTCACTTTGTAGTGTTTTCTTGGAAGTCGGTTATTATTTTTTATAAAAAGTTTTTTACTATCCACTTATTAGTGAGTTAGTTTTTAATTTATCTAAGTTACAATAGCCAAATGTTAACTGCTCATCACCTTTTACAAAATATTGCTTTTCTCGATGCTGGGACGTTAGTAACTAGTTAAATACTTATTATTATGTTGTTCCGGTGGCCATCTGTGGTCTCTATCATCAGTTCCACTTCACCAAATAATGATTTCCGGGAGCCATCCGCTCCCGGAAATCATTATTTCACACGAGTTACTATAAAAAATACTCAAGTTTGCCTACAAAATTTGAGGGTTTTCCATAATCGACGGAGAAATCGGTGATCATAATATGTTCGGCTGTATGTTTTTTTTTATACTTTTTTTTAACCAACTTTAAAACAGGAGGAGGTTATATTATAACCTTCTCCCTTTTGGAAGTCAGTGAAAATAAGTTAACTATGTTGTCAAATACTTCTATTAGGACGTGAAAATAATTTGAATACATTTTTACAGAATACAGCAGTGAGCCCTGGTACTCATCCAAGAAGGAGTGCACTGCTAGAGACCACTACGGCTTCCCCGACAACCCTTGCATCTTTATTAAAGTCAACAAAGTAAGCGCTGGAACTTTTTTATCTAATTCACCATAAGCCATTAAATATAAGCCCTACGATTACGAAGCATTCTTCATCAATTTTCCTTTATTTTGACGCAAGCAAGATAACCTTTACAAACAGCCAAAGATAACCTTTAAAAACAGACCATCGCCATAATTTTAGTCTTGGTAAAGGAGTGGGGGGATCGCCATATGTTTTTATTAGCCAAGATGATGGATTTTGTTGCCCATCTTTAAGATTTAAACTCTTAGTTGACGACAACCGAGAATAGAGAGTGAATACTTTCAAACTCACGCCGCCTTATTACAAAATAAGATTTATATTTTGCAATGGCTTAAACCATGCAGCCAGTTTTTGTAATAAGAACGTAACTGTGATTGAAATACCGTTCTTTATACAAAACTGTAAACTTAGTTCGGTACTAAGTTGTCAGTTTTGTGTTTAGGAACTGTACCATAGTCGGAATAAAGTTCGAAATTCAATAATGGCTCCATGTTTTAAACCTGAGTCTGAAGATAAACCTTGTTTTGTAATAAGGGGGACGAAGTTTTTGTATTTAACGTTAGATTATTTTCTTTCATTCCAGATAATCGGCTGGAAACCAGATTTCTATGATGTCACAGAGTTGCCTGCAGACATGCCGGAGGATCTCACAGAGTACATACAGGGACTAGACCCAACCCAGGTGAGAACTATGATCAGTTTCAAAATATAGTTTTAGTTAAAGATTCTTGTAAAAACCCCTCCCAAGCAGCATGATTCCGCCCACTGCTCAGTGTAGTCACTTATGTCGTGAACGGGCGCCATCAGTTGAGACTGGTCATCTCATATAACTGCCTTATCTTTAATCTTTATATTTTGGACTAGCTTTTGCCCGCGGCTCCGCCCTCGTGGATGTCGGAAAGTATCCCATGGAAACGTACAACAAGGATTAAAAGTACCATATGTGTAATCTAGGATATAAACTATCCGTATCCGAGTACCAAATTTTGTCAAAATTCGTTCTGCCGCTTTTGATCCTATCCAGAACAAACATCCAG
Organism: Tiliacea aurago; assembly: GCA_948098905.1. Lineage (NCBI taxonomy): Eukaryota > Metazoa > Arthropoda > Insecta > Lepidoptera > Noctuidae > Tiliacea > Tiliacea aurago. The sequence goes on along the minus strand of OX402581.1, from coordinate 2,113,407 downwards.
ATAACAAAAACGGACAAAAATACTTCGTTACCTACTATTTTATTATATAAAGATTGTTTAAAAAAAAAACTGGTACGTCAGTACCAGAATTTGGTAATACCTTGAATTAAAAGAGTGTCCTTGGAGTGCCTTGCCCGTTCTTCTCCATTGAGATCTAAGTTTTGGAATGGGCAACGAGCTTCTACTTTCTGACTAACTAACCGACTCCTTGACAATTCAAAAGTGCCTGTAAATGGTTTAATTGAAGTAAATGGTAATCTTCTTGGTTATTCGTAATAGCCTTGCCCGCTTCCACACAAGCCTCGTTCATCCTATATCGCTTTTATTGTTGAAACATATTACCGCTGTGTCTGATGGCAACAATCTTACCTATCCACATTGAGCCTTCAAATAAAACTCGATGGTCATGTCGCTGTTATGTACTACCTTTTTGTCAACAGCAAAAGCAAGTTTGGGTGTCATGTGAAGAGGAGAAAGCGAATGACACAAAGTTAGAGTACCCTTGGGGCCAGGGCATGCCGGGTGCGTTCTACCCCTATAACAACGAAAAGGGGTACAAGAGCCCGCTGGTCGCCGTGAGGTTATCATCACCAGGTAACATCATCATTACATCAGCACACAGACATTTACTGCTGCTAGATTCCTTCAACTTTGACTGACCAGAAATAACCGAAAGCAATCTGTATGTCCAACACACGTATAATGGCAGATTGTAGTAAGACTTCAACGGCGCTATTTCCAAAATGGTGAAAACAGATGTTACTATGGACAGAATATTCTTCGTAGAACAGAGTGGTCATGCTACGCGTGTAACTGGGAAGATTATGCTAATTCCCCTTTGACTAGGTATCCACCGCAGTGGTGGTTTGGGGACGCACATTTGGCGGTAAACATGTACGAGCTAATAAAATATCCTCGGGGTCTGCTCCGAAGATAAATCCGAAGTATCGGCAGAATGGTCGGCCGTTTCCTGAATACAGCTGACTATGTCTGACTACGGCGGAAGAAAAAATACAAACGACAGACAAAGAGATAAGTAAAAGTCAAAGATGTGACTTGAAGTCAGGTAAGGACTCAAAGTCAAAAAAGGAAAGTTTGGAAGTCAAGAAACGGCCAATATTTCGGAATATCGCTTCAGAGTAGACCACTTTTCGACAGAAAAACATAATTTATCAGAGTTAACGTTTTTCTTCCACTTCCAGCACATAACCTCAACATCGTGATACGATGCAGAGCGTGGGCCAAGAACATAATTCAAAACAAGAGTCTGAAGGAGCCGTCGGGATACACTCGCTTTCAGCTGTACGTTGAGGGCCATAGCAGTGGCAACGACACTGAAGTCTAACAGAAGCAGCAACGTATCATGTATATAGCGATAGGGAAGTTCCATTACAGTAATGGAACGTGCTGGTTAGGCTAAGTCCGCATTGTTTAGTTGAACTGCCTGAATTTTTGATTAAAGTTTAGCATTCTTTGTAGGTTCTTTGTTTCGACGCATGACCCGGTTGTAGCATAGCTTAGGATTCTCATTTCCGCTGGCTAACAGGGACATGCGAATTGTGGCTATTATTAGGCCAAATTTTTCAGGTGTACCTATATATTTACCTAGCGTTTTCCTAACTATGTTGGGGTCAGCTTCCAGTTTTACCAGATGCTGCTGAAAACCAGTATTTTACATGGAGCGACTGCCTATCTGACGGCCACAACTCAGTTACTGGGTAACAGAATAGAATAGAGTATTTATTTGCCAGAAATATGGTATGTTTACAAAAGGTGTTCGTATCATTACATAGTGCTACATGTCTCCCCCCCCCCCCCCCCTAATGAATAATAATACCCCTGGTAAGAGTGGTTGTCAGACTTTTAGGCTTCTGACTCCACTATAAGACTGTAAAAGATCTACGAATGATAGCGGTTTCAAGTGTACCTGTCTGTTTGACAATTTTATTGTCACACTTCACGTCTTTGGAGGATTCTAAAACTCGTTTTTAAAATTAAAAAAAAACAGATGGCCACATCATGCGTACTCAGCCTTAGAAAAAATATTTAGATCAATGTTCAGTCGTGAACAAGTGAGTTATTATGAGTTGTCAGCTGTTCACTTTGCTTGCCTTGATGTAAAGACCTTCTATTAATAGTACGGTCAACAAAAGAGGTATACTGTTCAGGCAGCTACCTGAAACCACTTTTAGTTGTATGTTTTTATGATGTGAGATATCAGTTCAAACTCTTTTGTTGTCTGTACATTTAAAATATATGAAAGTGTTTTCAACTCTCGAATTATTTATTATTCTAATAATCAAACTCCGTTCATATTTCTGTAAACTGTAGTGAAATTATGTCATTTATTTACAGCCCGGCCGTCGAGAGAATGCGTTCTTGACACCAGTCATACTAACAATTCATTTATTTATTTTTAATAATATTTTAATGGCCTGGTTGCTGGGACCTTTTAGCCAAGTCTTTAATTAGTTACAAAACTTGATTAAATATTGATGAAATGAATTATATTCAATGCATGATGATGATATCCCGCCCGCTCCCCGGTTACAGTAAAGATGTGGCACTTTACTGAGTCCTCACGTGGACTCCTTGAGAGAACTTGAAGCAAAGTTGCACTGATTTGTTTCATTTGCCTACTCTAATACAGGTTCACAAACACTTAATGGTTAATAATCCACCGTTATTACACATTAATATTCAGCTAAACACAAATTTATGAAAATAAAACAAAACTGCTGAACATGACGCTTCACTTTCCCGCCAAGAAGTCTCTATTTTATTCTATTTTCGTTAGATGGCAAGCAAAGCCGGTGTCGACTATTCTGCCAATGTCTAAAGTGAGTTGGCAAAACAATATTATTTTAATAATGTATTTTGAGAATTTGATCCTTACTACAACTACAAATCGTCCAACTGACCGGTGTAAGGAACGCTTACTCTCGACTGTAGTATTTTATTTATCAATGAAAACTACAATTTCTTATGCATGAGTAGGTATTAAGTTACCTATTTATGTTTTTCATGAAGGAAGCCTGGTCCAGTGAATGTTCCATTTTTGTCAAGTGATTTGGACTTGTGATTTTGAAGAATATTTTTTAATTATGTTATAAAATTGTCTGTGTAGCAAGTTTCCTCTGTTCATACTTTTTGCAGAAACTGACTTTTTGATGAATATTTTGTATTAAGCACAGATGAATGATTTTGAATATTGTACGTATAAAGTAGGTACCTACTAAGTAGCCTGAGTATTTTAAATCTCAGTGTCTGGTCACAAAAATGTGTCTTATTAGAACAAAACTATTAGTATATTGCTAAGAACATTATAGCCTACTCGTAGCATCATAATGAGCTTTTTTATTTCGAGTAGAACGCTTATGTACCAAATATTTACATATTATTTAATTAATCCCACCTTTTTTTCTATGAAGATTAGAAGATATTTACCTACCATATTTGATGCAATAAATAAATGAATTGAATTGAATGCAATGAGCACACTAAGAGGTATAAAAAAAACAAAGTTCTTAGCTTCACAAACTTGTAAACATCTATAGACAACATTATTTTTAGTATATGCGAAACCTGAATATAGTTTGTTCAGAATAAGGAACTGAATCGATTTCAATAATTTTTACACCATGTTATATTTTGTCCCAAAAATATTTAAGTGTGATAGAAAATGTTATAACCATTAAATTACTTACAATACAATCGCCGTACGGTTAGGTACCTACTGCCAAATTATTATCAATGAGCGCAAGACGACCCTGGAGGCGCGGGGGCGCCGTTAGCATGTTTTTGTACGGACAACCCGGTAACATAAAAACCTTATAATTTTGTGATTTTTCATGATACATTTTTGATATTTTGTACATAGATTCTGTACATAAAAATACTAGACACGTGTTTCGGGTTTCGCATAAACTAAAACTAATATTGTATAATTATGTATCTGAGCGTCACGGTCTTTTACATTTAGAAAAAAACTTACAACAATGCAACCAAAGAAATTCAATTCAGTAACGTGAGTGTGTACTGCATGCTTTTAGTACTAGGATACTAGTGAATTTGCTAATTAGTAGATCGTATTTATGGTTATCAATGAAATGTGTAGGTACCTAACACGCAATGAGCAAGCTTGAAGAGGGATAAATTCTAGTCAGGCAAATTAATTGTTTATCGAATTGACTTACAATTTAAATGGCCCGTTTATTCAAGTCACAACTGTCTTGAGCTGTATGAAATGGTTATAACACGGCAAATTGACGTAATGTGTCAGTTTGATATACAGTTGATTTCCCTGACTGTATACTAAAAACAATGCATGCATTTATGAATGCTCATTCCTTCTCTGTATGAGAAGCAGCCTTTTAACCTTACAGAAGATATAAAAGCTTCAGCCATTCTACCTAAGTACCATATTATATTTTTATCTTAATAATTTTACTATTTTCATAAATAGTTTAGACATTCAACTATATTTTTGAAGCAATTTGACCATATTATAAATGCTATAGTAGTCGGAGTATGTTTGTTATGCCTGGTACGAGTACAAATCCTATTTAATAAAATATTCCATGTTGTTTGTGAAAATGAGAATTTATTTCGAATAAATCTAGATCAAATTGAAATTTCGTATTATTTCAAAAACCGAAATATAGTCCGTTAGCGTCCTGAATAATCATCATTCCCATCATCATTTCATTTCATCATCATTTTCTATATAATATCGAAAAACCGTACATAGTTTATTGTTTGGGTTCCTACGGAGAAAAGAAAGAAAGAAAAATGCGTTTATTGGCATTACAGCAAAAAATACACCTTATAATTCATCATCATCAACATTTCAGCCGAAAGACGTCCACTGCTGGACATAGGCCTCCACCAAAGGGGAGGTTTGACATAATCGCCACGCTTGGCAGGCGGGTTGGCGGTCGCAGTATGGTGTTAAAATGCATAGAGAACGCTGCTGCCCATTCTCTAGTAAGTCCCTTAGTCGCCTTTTTCGACACCCACGAGAAGAAATAGGGGAGTGTTTTTTCACCTTTTATCTACAAAAACAGAAAACAATTATCATATTTATTATTATATTATTATTATTGGAGAGATATTAGGGAAATTGCAATGACCGCTATTGCCACGCTAAAGCGATTCGAGTATAGTTGGTTTTATTATAATTATCATGCACATCTATCACTCTTCACAAATAATCTAATAACACTTAGGCCTCATACGTCTGAAAAAAACCTACTGAAAGGTTTATTTCAAGGGGACAGACGACGACGCGGTGGACCCATTCACACATCAGCATCATGTGTCAATAAACACACCTCTGCCTACCCTGTTTACGAAATACAGGCGTGTGAAGGAGCCTTTAAACAGGCACATGAATAATTTAACATCTTGAGGTTGGAATAAAACATTGTTTGGAAGTGTTAAGGCGCAACTAGTCAATACTTTTTCCATACAAATTTCGGGGGGGTTTTACTCCAATGTTACACATTGTACATCTAAAGTAAAACATGATATCGTTTTGTCTTATTATTAATTTTGTCTGTACAGAAGCAGAATAGTAAAAAAAAAGGCATTAAAAAGTTATGAGCCAACAAAGATACGTTTTTCCTGCTAATTTTAACGCAATTTTGGGCGTAAATAAGTATTAAAAGAAGTATAAAATCTGGAAAACAAAACTCGTTCCGACAAAGCTCAATTGTCCAAGATAATAATACACTTTATTCGTAATTGATTTATGCAGCAGTTTTTTCATAAAACCCCACCTTCCAAAGGAGTTTTCGTATTTTTTTACGCGCGCGGTTTAGTATGAATTATCGTGCACTGTGTTTGTGTGCGTGCGACTAGACGTTATGCGTGTAGACTAGCTTCTAACTGCTCACCACTGGTGCTATCTCTGTCGGACACGATGCTAGGTGAGACAGCGTGCTTTTTGGCCGCGCCCGCCAGTGAGTTCGAGCCCGCGACTAGTTGGCTCTTAAAAGGCTTTATACAGCCTGTTTTTATCAAGTACCTATATATACAGTAAATAGAGTATTGATAACCATTAACCATAACCACGCATTATTGCACTCAGTACAATAATGCGTTCAGGATGTTGTTGGGTCTGCCGTGGCGGTGCAGCGCGTCTGGGATGTTTGCTGAAGCGCGCACTGATGGTTTCCAGGCCATCATGCGCAAAAAAGCAGCTTCCCTGCTGGCCCGTATACGGGGTAGCAACAACGGCATTCTGAACGCAATAGCTGTACGATTTGACTGTCCCTTTCAGAAGCAGTACTCGTAGGTCATGTCTTGTGTAGGTGTGGCGAGTCATGGCAAATATGTATTAGGTTAAGGTTTATGTGTCTATGCCATCTGAAATAAAGTTTTTATTATTATTATTATAACCGATAGGTTATCCATACATAACCATTGCGAAAAGTATTCCCTGTTGTCTGCACGTTAGGAACTGATGGACGCTACTAAAGGCGCCGAACTCGTAGCCGAAGTCTGCACTAACTCAACTTAGGTTGCCATCGATAAGCTAAGAAGACTCCACCACTTAGTACGCTACTAATGAATAGGTCCCCCCTTCTTATACGGCATGTATAGGTAACCTAACTTTCAAAACGTGGCTGTACCCCCACTGCCAACCCCTTGAGGGAATACAAGCTTGATCTTACGCTAACTTTAACTTTCCAATTATCTTGATTCTTTCATTAATCTAGCCCACACCTATGCCTGTCCTTGGCAAGTTAAACAAGTTGTCACCTAACGAGCACTTAGTACATTAGTTGGTAGTTCAGGGCCTGGCCGCAGGGGGCGCTGGGGCGGCGCTGGGCGGGCGGCTCGCCGGTTTCAGGCAGATTTGGGCGGCAGATCGCGGGCATAGATTAGACGGATTGGAGACTCGTCTCTTTGTTTCGAATGATTTAAATTGAAATTGGTTATTTAAATAATTGATTTATATAAACATTGTCAATAATATTAGATCTAAAACCTATAACCCTAATATTAGATAATTATTGAAATCTATCTGAACTATGAATAAACCTGTTTCTCAAGTGCATAATACTCTAAATATTATCTATGATTCCTTACACATTTTTATAGTAAATAATTTATCTGACTATAAATTATTTAAAATAATTTCCATAATCAACTATTTTACTTCTTTTGAGTTTAGGGTTTGAAAAAGCACTATTTTTGGATATGTGAAAATCTTGGTGTATTTGAATGATCCTGGCATTACACATGTGATTTGTCAATGCACTGTTTATGAATAAATAATTATACTGTTAGGGCCTGTGCACATCACGTTTTTTAAACGCGCCGTTGACGCGCGTTTGTAGCGATAAAGACGCGATACGCACGCGAATCAGACTGTTCTGTAGGATAAAAGCTCGCCGTCGACGCACGTTTCTAAAACGCTCGTCAACGGCGCGTTTAAAAAACGTGGTGTGCGCAGGCCCTTAGGATTCTTACTTTATCTTTAAATCGATTTTTTTGCTTCAGGATAAAGTACTAACACCTACCGACTTATTTTTATTAAAAGTCTGCAAATGTACCCATGACATGGCTCATCTTTGCCATAATATCGGAAATAAAGGAGTTTTGTGACCATAAACACACACCCCCATTCTGTCTTTTTATAAAAATATACTTTTTATGTTGACAATATACCTAGGTGGAATCATTTATCTCCACCACGGAAACGTTTTCCGTCACATTGGATAGAGACGAGAAAAGGAGTGAGTAATTTAAATACATATTTTAGATTATTCAGATCATACCATTATATTAGGTACAATTTTTTTATTGGAAAAACCTCACCGCCCTATTCCGAACAACTGCAACTCCTGAATAAAAGCTATAATAACAATCATAAACAAGTACTCGGTAGCCACAAAGTTCGAAGCTTCTGTCCTCCTCACAGAATCACCAAAAAGTTAGGCACAAAACTCGCCTCGTTCACTTCACCTCGCTCTCGCGCGCCACCGTCAGTCTTCACTCACCGACCAGCCACGATGGGCGCCGACAAACCGAATGGCGTCGTCAACTACTGCCGAAGACCGGTCGAGAGGCCCTTCCTCCAGAGAATCCAGTATGGAATCTGGAATCCTGAAGACAGAACATTCCTGGGCAGAACTCCTCATCGATGGGGTAAGTAGGCATTTGAATTTGGAAGTTGAATAGCCATTTTTGATTTTGATTTTAGTTCCGGTTTTGAATTTAGAATTTGCCCTTTTTTACTGTGTGGAGGGGAGTGGTACCTAGTCATCAAACCTTAAGTTGGAAGTTGTGAAGCAATCATGATAGTGCAACAGGTGGACTTTGAATTTATAGGAGTTTAAAGTTAATTTAAAATACCTACTGAAATGAGCAGTGGTTTGCACTTAACGATTAAAAGATTTCCTTATAACTTGAAACAAAGATGTGACGTTTTTTCGAACGACGACATTTAACACGTTTTCCAATTTAAAAATAATTAAAGCAACACAGTATATGGTTAAAGTGCAGCAAAATCAATTACTTACTGTCACGGCTACTCCTTAGACTTCGACTAAAACCAGAGAAACGCAGTAAAATATTTTTCTCTCAACGGGAATTGAACGCGCTACCATCCGAAGCCGATTCCCTAATCTGGCTCTTCTCTTATTTATATAAACAGACTTATATCATTAACATTCAATTGTTTAGTTTGAGTATCATAAAAAAGCCAGCGCACATCGGCGGATGGCGGGGCAGAATATTTAAAATTTACCAACGTAAATTCATACGTATCTAATGGTAACAATAGGGACCGAGAACATCAGAGACCGACCACGGAACGTCAGAGGCCGACCACGGAACATCAGAGACCGACCACGGAACATCAAAGGGGATTTCTCTCTGCGGTATTGAAGAGCGTACTGGAGGATACCGCGGCAGGATGCCGAAATCAGCTAGCATACGATCGCAGGGAGAAGTAATTTCCTCCGAGGTATACCGCGGGATGACACGGGATGCTCCTCGGCAAAACCTCCTCCATGCCGTCCCCCGCCGTCCGTCGGTGTGAGTTAGCCTTATAGTGTGTGTCCTTACTAAAGACGTCACTCACCGATCATTATTTGTATGGACAATCACTTATCGCTACCTACAAATGTGTGCAAGGGGAAAATATACAAAATAAAAACAAATTCATTGTTGTTAGCGAGATCAAAAAAGCATGGTTTCCTTAGGTTCCGTCAATATTTCATAACGCCATCCATCATCCGGGTTGTTTGAGAGTTTTGCCCCTCTAGCATGTCCTCGGTAGGGCTACTCGTGTTCCACCCGTTAATCAGTAATCAGCCCACCTATCATACCTGTGGAAAAGCAATATAACGCAAAACAGCCCAGTTCGTTATTTTCTTTACTGTTAAACATTATTAACGGCTTCCCCTTGCGTAGGGAAGTACACGAATCTTACAGAGCTATGCATGTTGTTGCTAAAGGTCTTCAGTTAGATTCAGTCTGAACCTAGCATCACATAAGACCTATGACGTCATCGGAGTCTGAGCATACGTCAGTATTTCCGACTGATTCATGATCTCAAACGCGTGACGTATTTTGAGCATGTTAAATAAATAATAATCTTGTTTTATGTACCGAGTTTAGCTTGGACATTAGTTACATCAGTGAAGAAAAAACATCGTAAAGAAACTTGTGGGTCTACTTCGAAGCGATATTTCTTGACTTCGAAAGTTTCTTTTTTTGACTTTGAGTCCTTACCCGACTAAAAGTCACATTTTTTACTTTGACTCATCTCTCTGACTGCCGTTTAATTTTCTTTCGCCGTACTCAGCCAAAGTTAGCCGTAGTCAGGAAACGGTCGAACATTCGGCCGATACTTTGGATTTATCTTCAGAGTATCTACCCCCCAGCCGCAGGAATCCGCTTGATGCGGGAAGCACAGAACCGGTCGAAGTGGCGGTGCTTGGGGGAGGGCTATGTCCAGCAGTGGACGTCTTTCGGCTGAAATGCTGATGCTGACGAGACAATTCAACGACGCGCTAACTGTTATAAACCATGAAAATTTAGCACATGATTCAAGACACCAGAGTAGTCGTTAGCGAGAGTGCCTCCTTCCCTCGGGTCGGGTTGCCTTCTTCCCTCAAATATGGCGAGGGGGGTCATGGCTGATCTTTGCGTTATGCTCGTGAACGGGTGCTGCTTGTGGTGACTGGTCGTCTTGCTGACCATGGTTTTGTTATTGTTATTAATAATTAACTGTTTTTTTATTTTACTTCGATGGTGCTAGTTTATCATTTGTGACTTCGAGTTATAGCTCATTATGCCTGGAGGCTTTTATTTAGATACGTTTTGTTTACGTTATTTCTGCTTGAGTATAGTTTTCGACGATTATTATATATATATATATATTTTTTTTGTGTAGTGGTGCGTGCTAGCTAACTAATTTAATTTAATGTTTTGTGTTGCATTTTACATTTTATTGCATAAATTCAAGTTTTATATGTGAACAGACAGCTGTGCTGCTGGGGAGTTTGTTGCGCCAATTCTTCTTCCCAGCTAAAGCACTAGGAAGTGGTGACGGGTGGACGTTTTTGGGGGACTGTCTCATGTAATTTTTGTTAAGTTCGAAAAATGCTGATTCTCAGTCTAGTTTGAATAAATGACTTTTGATTTTGAGTAATTTTTTACTATTGTTCCCTGGACTTAGATACTGTAAGTCTGAAATCGCCAACCCATCTTGAGAAAGCGTGGTGGACAATGCTCGTGCCTTCTGTGTAGGAGAAGAGGCTTTTTCCCTGCAGTGGGACAATAAAAGGCTGGTGTTATTATTTAAATATTCTAAGAAGACTCGTTACTTGGCCGACATGCTCATTGAATAATTCAGCCGTCCATCATCAAGGAGAAATTAATGACTCAACCGCTATAGAGATCTTCGAGCTGGAATCACGTATTGCACTTAGTTTTATATACATATTTCTATATTTATATTTCTGAATAGTTTTATATTTTACATCCAATGTAAACAGTGGGCAAGGTTGCGAGGTTCAAGCCGAACCGTTGCGCTATAAATCTAATAGTGACATGTTTATTTGATTTTTTTTGCACGTTCCCGTTAGGGAATTTGTAAGGATAATAAAAATAACTATATAAAAATCAAATAGCCTTGAGTTCACGTTGTGATGATGACAAGATGTTTCTATTTAATAGGCCGGCGATGGATGCGCAGTTCATACAAACGTAATACCAAAATAATTTGTAAATCTAACATATTCTTAAGGTAGTGTGTCTTTATTCCGATTGGAATACAGAATATCTAGGTTCCCAAATATATATTTTGAATGGACACTGGTTTAAACAAGAGTTATGAAAAAAATAAGTTTTCTATAGAAATTTTAAATTCCTCATATCTCGTCTTTATATCATTGTCCTTTCAAAATGTATATTTGGGAACGTAGCTATTCTGTAATCCAATCGAAATAAATACACGCTACCTTAAGAATATGTTTGATTTAGGTACAAATTATTTTGGTATTACGTTTGTATGAACTACGCATGCTACGCCGGCCCCTTAAGTCAAAGTCAAAGATTTATTTGCAGATAAATATGGTTACAAAAGTTCTTACAATGGTAGGCCGAGTACTTTAGTTTTAGATTACTTTGAGCAATTTACATCATCTCCAATACCTATTCTATTATAAACTATCAAAGAAACCATAGTCATGTTCTGCATCACCGACCAACAACATCCACCAATCCTGTGGGGTCCACGGGGACACTATAGGCCGATAATTATGTGTGTGTTATAAAGTGCTATTCAGTGAATTCAGTGCCTGAAACTTTCTATAGGTAGGTACTAGTTCATATTATGTAGCTAAGCCCTGTGTCGGTGCGATTATGCGAGCAATCTCATGAATCATTCCAGAGTTATTTCCGATTTTATCCCCATCATAACTGATGAATTTTGAGCACGTGAACTCCGGAATTGGGGTAATGTTGCTTTTTATATCTCTTCCACGAAGGTAGAAATGTATGCACAAGGTTGTAAATGTACATAGGCAACAAAAAAATTAAAACTGGGCGACTGGGAAACTAGACATTTTCTATATATATTTTTTTTAAATTTTCTACATTTTCTCAAATTTCCAGTGTTGTATGGTCCCGAGGTAAGCTTAAGCCGTTAATCGGGATCAAATACAGGCTTAGTGCTGCCTCTAAAGGAAAATACCAATAACACGCTTGACCCGACCCGGGGATCGAACTCCAGGAACACGCTAGTCGTGCAGATCGAATCGTGCTTGCGACCACTAGACCAACAAGGCTAGTCAAATAGCATAGCAACAAGTCCTATTTGCTATCTGAAAAATGTCGACACATGGTGGTACCATGTGACAGAGTTATTAATTAAGAACTTACGGCGGTGAAACACGCAACACAATACACGTTTCATAAGCTATGTTAGTAAGTTAATTAATTAAAGATTGCTTGGTCTTAGGGTTACCGTATATAAAGGTAACTATGGAGAGATAAAACTGAATGGACGAATCTGATCCGATCGGTCTGACCTATACGATTGATATAAAAAATCAAAATCAAAAGTCATTTATTCAAACCAGGCTGAGAATCAGCACTTTTCGAACGTCAAAAATTACATGAGACAGTCCCCCAAAAACGCCCACCCTTCACCACTTCCTAGTGCTTTAGCTGGGAAGAAGAAGTGGCGCAACAAACTTCCCAGCAGCACAGCTGTCTGTTCACATATAAAACTTGAATCTATACAATAAAATGTAAAATAATATGCATGACGCAACACAAAACATTAAATTAAATTATTTGCCATATGTTAGCTAGCACACACCACTATACAAATTATTATATATATATAAAATATAATTTAAAAAAAAACGTATGTAAATAAAAGCCTCCAGGCATGGGTGTGCACGCTTATAAAGCTATATACATGCTAGATATTTGTTAGAATGGAAGTGAACAATGAGATGGCGCCTGATAGAGTTGTCTATGGAAGATGATGGACTGTGTCGACCTAACATGAATTGGGGTAATAGCCGACCGACCGTCAGTCATCTTCGTCGTTGTCTCACACGGACGTTCTTGCCTCTCAATGGTCGACACACTCTCATCGTGTACACGAGGTTTAACAGTACTACCACAAAAGTAAGGCACGTTCTGACATCAATCATCAGTAATACAGAATGACCGCGTCATGCCGTAAACTTTCCGCAAATAGTATAGTAGCCGGCCTCGGCAACAGCATATATTTACTTGTATACCTACCTACTTACTGGAATATACATATCATGTATACAAGTACTTGTACAGTATACAAGGTTGGAGGTTAGCTACGGGGTGCTGGTTACAGTTGTTTGTGAGGCTTCTTCTGTCATGGCCTTGTACCCAAGTTGGTGCGCCTAGACTTTTTTAAGACATGGAGTGAAATTCGTAGGATTTTGAAGCCCCTAGCAATCTAAGAAATAAATATTTCTATTTTTGCTCCCTATTTTAAAGAATTCAACACAAATCTAGATTTAAAAATTGCATTAGGTACCTACCTTTCAGAACTTTTTGGGATTTTGAATTGTTTAATTCTGACAGAAAGAAAGCTTGCTGGTACTCGATGCGAAATGCACACGGTAGTACAAAATCTAGAAAATTTAACACAACTAACTCGGAAGAAGCCTCAACCCTTATAACTATGTATTTATTTTAGATCAAATTACAAGATCAAGTTGTTAGTAGAGGTCTTAAGACGCAGATATATGCCAGTGACCTTGAGTGGTTAGCTTGCGTGTTCTGTACTGAGCTCACGCAACGCGTCGTACGTTCAGCCAATAATAGGACTCGCCCATCAAGGAGCCCTGTCCCCAATTTGACGCATTATAAATTTATTACACACAAAAAAAAAGGTATTTTAATAAAACGCGTATACTGAAAGTAGTTGTAGCAATAATTAAATTACCTTTAAATTGGTGAAAGTTTCAGAAAAATACGCTCGGTATATATTGCGCCATTCTCAGTTTTTTATCTGCGTTAGACATAACTTTACAAATTAATTTCACTATGTAATATATACATAATCTAAAATATTCACATATTAAGTTATTGAGAAAATGCTCTAATTTATCATATATTTTTTTCAAATCATTAACACTACTCGTTTAGACGTGATCTTCAGTATAAAATCATTAAAAGTCCGTTATCGTCCCCCTAAGTTAATGTTAGTAAAACCACACTATACAAAATTGAATCGACTGTCACGTAGGTGTGCAGCCATATCCAGTGAGTCAGTGAGCCAGCATGGGGCTGTCCCACCTATCACCCTACACTCAGGGTTCTGTGGGAGCTAGCACGTATTCTACCGAGAATAGAAACGCACCGTTTCCGTTTTATTGGCATGAAAACCATCACCTCCTACGTAAGACTAAACAAGGTATTTTTTTCTAAAGTTATATAAATATGCTCGATTTATATATTTTGGTAAAACGGTACCATAACCTACCCATACAGTTTATTCTCTAAAAACTATTTAGAACATTTCTGCGTAAGCTCGTAATAAATATCTGTGTTTATTCAGTGTTCCCGATAGTCTTACATTCACACAATGTTGATTCTATTGAGAAAAGCAATGTAAATATATGTTAGTAACAGTTGTATATTACTCGTAGTCGTAGTTTCATTAGAGATAACAATTTTATGATGATTTGAGTGATCATAAAACTTAGTTAACGTTAGAGTATCTTGAGTACTGTTTTGATAGTTAATATAATATATTCGTACTTACATAGCTGTGTTTTCAGTCAGTAAACGTGAAACGTGCTCCAAAGCAAAAAAATTTAAGCTTATCTCAAAGTGCTTCAGTGTTCAGTGATTTTGTATAATATGAGCTAGACTGGCTAAGTGGCTGGGTTTTTAATATTTTTAGGGAAGTTCACACTTGACTTCAGACTTTTATTTTTGTCTTTCTTTGTTGCAGTTTTTAAATATATATTTTTTAATTATAAATAGTGATCCCGTGGTTGTAAACAGAAGATGAAAAAAATTCTAAGTGAACTTTTTCCAAAATAAATAAAGATATGAATGGAATGTTTTACTTTGCGACAAATGGAAAAACCCACATAATAATAACTAGTCGCGTGGTATTTTCCACCCTGACTGAACGCTTTCCGCGAATTCCGCCCGCCCCGTACCGCCCCGCCCGCCTTAGTATTGATGCTTCAGTGTAAGTCCCAGAGGAATACAGGGCTGTCCAAGTGTCCACCTAAAATAATTCCTGCATCTAACTGTTAAATCTAGGTAGGTATGTTTTCTTTTTTTCTCGCAAACGGCGCGCGGCGTGCGTGTATGTCACAGATGCATGAACGTAAACGAAACAAAAGGAGTATGTAAGGAGCGTAGCAGGTGGCGTTTATGCCTACCCCCATGGGAAGAAGGCGTGAGTTAATGTATTATATGTATATACAGGGTCAAATTAAATTAGCTAGCGAAACTCGGCAGACGTGTTGGGTATAGATATCTAAATACGATAAAACAAAAAAAAAAAAAACGTATTTTTTGGGGTCAACGACTAGTTACTTGAAATATGAGTTTCAAAATCAGTTTTATTTCTGTGTAAACTTCACAGTTGTGATGGGTATCGATAACTAAACACGATAAAACAAAAACTTCACTACTTCAAGTAACTTCACTGCCAGTGGTCATTGACACCAGAAAAAAAAAACATCAAATCTTTCTTTTTTTCGTTTTATCGTATTTAGATATCGATACCCAACACGTCCACGGAGTTTCGCTAGCTAATTCAATTTGAGCCTGTATACAATTATGTTTTCTTGTAGTTAACTGCAAAGGCCACAGCTTCTTGTGCCGCGTGTGAAGTAAAATTCTAATCATGTCCTAATGAAGTCCAGTATCCTGACTCAAAACTCAAAAATAGCTATAAAAGAAGTAGAGGTAACTCGAACGCACGAAAATATATGGTTTTCTGTTTTAGCTACGAGTACCTATTACTTTTCACATGATTCGAGAATAACTGCCTTGGAAGCAAAACAGTCATGAAACGACCTCTGCATTGAAATACTCACTCAACCACGTCTGGTTGTCACCGCCGCGGATTCCCCTATATTTCGCCCATCCTGTTTTGAAATTCGGAAAATTGTTAGGAGGGGATGAAGAACCTAGCAATGCAAGGAACGGAGCATGCTGTTGGCAGCATTATGCCACTTTAAAGTTGCATAATGCTGCCAACAGCATAATCATTTTAATTGTTGAATATAAAGTTAGACGAAAATACAAAACCAAAGACACCGACTTCCGAAATTGGTTATTTTTGAATAGCCAAGCTTGACCATTTTTTGCATTTTAACCGACGTCCAAAAAGGTGGTATGTTCGTCTTTATGTTTTTTTTTTTAATGTAGGTGCATCGATATTTTCGTCAATTGTAAATCGATTTTGGAAATTATTTTTTTATTTGGTAGAGGAAGCTTGCCTGGTGCAACATTTTATTAACTTTGCTTGGGTAGTTTTTGAGTGAGCTTCAGTGATAAGTACGTATTTTTCCCAATTAGTCTATGTGAATGATGTTATAAAAACTTTCTGTCACTGTTATTTATAGTGGTATTCGAATTTATGTCGGGTAGGTTACCCACAACTAAAAATTTAAAATAAAAACTTTTTAGAAAAGAAAAACCACCCGACTTCCAAACACGACACTACAAAGTGAAAAATAACTTATATTTCGGAAGTCGGTGGCAAAGACGAAAATACAAAACCAAAGACACCGACTTCCGAAATTGGTTATTTTTCACTTTGTAGAAATTATTTTTTGTACTTCGGTTGTTTTTTTTTGTAAAAGTTTTATTGTTTTTATTCATTTATCCACTCAAATTAAATGACTCATACACAGTATTTAATACATCACACTAACACACAGAACAGACAATACATTCACATTACAATACAAAACAAAAACACCGCACTATGAACACATTAGTGACCGACGACTGAAGGTGACGTGAAAGTCACTGCAGCGTCTAAAGTATCAACCAACTTATCTGTGAATTGAAAGAGGAGACCTTCGATTCAGTGTTGCTAATTTTCGTAGATATTATTAAATTAAGCTAGCTAAATTTCGTAGTTCCAGTTTTCGTCATTTCACAGATAAGTTGGTAGGAGTGTACGGACAGTGGAGCCTGTCCGCTGTCATCATCAGCACGAACTGTTCGTTTCATTGTAACGTTACATTTTTGTGAAAGAGTATAGTTTTCCTGAAAGAATGCGGTTTTTCCAAAACTATTGAGGCATTTGAAAGCATTTGTTAAAACCACACGTGTACAAACATTTGGAATTTACGATCATTTTCGTAATGCGAAGCTAAACATTGTGAATTTGTGAGTAAACTCGCACTGCTATTGCTACTGGCACATTGTGTAAATGCTAGGTGGCGCCACTATTTATGGAGTCAAATTGAACCGATAAAAAGCACTTTATCGCAATTCGCAATCGATTCTAAAATATACACGTTTTCTTTTACTTGAAAATAGTTTTTGTTTGTTTTTAGGTCGCTTTGTGCCAATAAGATTAATTGTTTCATTTATAAAAGAGCCTCAACGAGTGACGGTGTTTTTTTTATACGTCCATCCATGGTTATACCATGCGTACATCTGGTGTACCCAGGGCAGTCAGACGTGATACTAAGTTGCGGACTGGATAATATTATTATCATGGCATTTCGTACAAGAAATTCACGCAGCGGAATTCACGAAATTATATTTGCGGCTTTGGTATTTTGTTTTCTTTTATTAGCACATTGCCAGCGACTCCGACCGCTCTATATTACCTTACCCGAGGAAATTTCGAAAAATCTATCATTATTCCATAATACTATTACATCATAAACGGAACCTCCATGCAAAATGCCAGCTTCCTAGGACCAAGGCGTGGATGAGTCAGTCAGTGCGTGAGTGAGTCAGGACATTTCTTTTTATATGTCTTGATAACACCAGTACCGCTGGCACTGTTTTCTAAACTCCTGGCATCCCTGATCCCTGATAGCCGTGACGTGGACACGAATGTAAACAATCCGTGACCGGCTTACGTACTGCGGGCTATTTCGGCTATTTTGTGGCAGCCATGTTTTCTCTTTGTTAGTAGTGTACTGCAGATTTTGCGGGAGTGCTGTGGTGTGGAATACTTCACATAGCTTAATATAGGTGTATGTAAAACGCTTTTGTTTGAAGATTTTTTATAGGATTATTGAACGGGTGATAATCAAGAGGTGGACATCACCAATCACCTGCACCCTTGGCAGTTGGCAAACTAATTGATGGTAGCATAGTGTTAATGTTACACTGAGTAGGTAGATAAAAGGTCATCATCATCATTTCAGCAGAAAGACGTCCACTGCTGGACATAGGCCACGCTTGGCCTGGGTTGGCGATCGCAGTATGGTGTTAAAATGCATAGAGAACGCTGCTGCCCATTCTCTAGTAAGTCCCTTAGTCGCCTTTTACGACACCCACGGGAAGAAATGGGATGGTGCTATTCTTTACGTCCGGCACTAAACGGACACGACGGATAAAAGGTCACTACTGTCTATTTACAGACACAGTAGGTACCTACTTCAGACTCCCGCAGACAGGAGCTACGCGACACTAGTAGGTAGTACAATTTTTATGAAAAATTAAATGGAATGTTTAGTCCTGCCTGTCGCGCCAGTCTGCCCGAGCCTTTATTCTTATGAGGTACATTGGCAGACAGAGGCTGTTGCTAGGATGTTTATTACACCTACACTTTCTACATCTCTGCCTACCCCTTCGGAAAATACTGCCGTGATGTTAGGACATATTTTAGTTAAGTGCTGAAAAAATCCAATTGGTTTACGAGTGTGTTTTGTTAACTCTATCCCCAGTCAAGACTTTTTCATTCCAGATTTCTTTTCAATCGAGCAACCTACAGCATAGTAAAGTATATTTTCGTTACTATAATGTATTAATTTTATGGCAGTCCGTCCATTGCGTTTCAACGCTCGTCTGGTTTCTAAAAGCTTTTGACGTACTTAATTTAACGCACAGTAAATAGTGTGCTATGTTTTAAATTGCCTCGTATTGATTGTGTCCGGTGTGTGGGGCTCGTGGCTCGCTCGTGACCATACATTACGTACACCCAGCAAGGTTATCGAATATCGTGTTACCAAGTAACAGGGTTGTGGCAGTCACTCCATATTATGTTAAAATACTGATTATTCAGTGGCATCTGGACTGGAAGTCTTTTTTTTTGGGTAACGGTGTGGAACTCCTCATGGATGTGCTCCGCCCTGGAGTGGGCGGAGGGGTATGTCAGTTTTCTACTGACTCAATCCTCCCCGTGTTCCTTCGCACACTTAAATTACACCGGAGGCTACGGAGGCACTAAACACTCTTCAACGCCAACTTGATTAATGAATTATGGAAGGCTTTGATTTTTTTTTGCGGGTTGGAAAATCCTCATGGACGTTGTCCGCCCTAGGGCGGGCGTAGGGGTCTGTCAGATTCTTACTGACTAAAAACCACCCCGGTGTTGATTCCCACACTTGCACCGCGGGGATCATAGGATCATGTGCGACTTCTGCGATCCCCGAACCAACTGGAAGCCTTTTTTTTTTGTTCACGGGGTGGAAATTCTTATGGATGTCCTCCGCCCTGGGGCGGGCGGAGGGGTCTGTCAGACTCTTACTGACTAAAAACCACCCCAGTGTTCCCCTCCCACACTTGCACCGGGGATCTTGGGATCTATTATTAGTTCCACAATCCGCCGGGGGCCACCTCAAATCTGGGGGGGTGAGGTGTTTGACCCCCGCGACGTCTGAAAGGGGCGCGCGTGGAACACGACGGGCCACCACCTCGGGTCCAGTGTGATAGGGGGCGGCGGACGTCCCCAAGTCCGCCGTCCCTGGACCCATTTAGGCGGGCCAGAAGAGGGCGTTGTCAGCCCTCTGCCGACGCCCAGTGCGCCTGCTGCGGGCCGGTTGAGTGGACGAGATCTCCTGCTTCTTTCCGCAGCCTCCTTCTGCGACACGACTGTTTCGCAGAAGGACCAACTGGAAGCCTACCCCAACATCGTTGGGGAAAAGCTAGACATGATGATTATTGTATCAGCGAATAAAAGTTACTGTCACTACTAACATAATTATCAGTTTCTTTTTTGTCTAACTGTTCGATATTCACCACTTAGCACTCTATTATATGTATACTATAACGAACAATGTGTTAATATACAATGATAACGTACTTAGACACTCACTATGCGTGTGCGCTGCTAATGGTATGAAAAAACTAGTCTGTTGACTTGTTCATTTAACTGTTTGAACGATTATTTAGAAAACGCGTGTTAGAACACTAAACTGACTAAGTAACTGTTTTAGCCATAGATTCCTCACGTTATTATTTTTAGTTTGAGTACTACACAGATTTTTTTTTTCAAGATAACTAAATTGATTTATTTCGAATTAAAATAATACAGGCTACACATCAAGCTATATATTTCCAGTATAAGTTGATCTTGCATTGTATAGGATTTCCTTACAACGAGAAGTCAGCTTAAACTGGAAATGTATAGCTTGATGTGTAGCGCGTACCTACATAAAAAATAACAACATAAACCTAATTAATTTATAAAAATTACAAAATGATATCCTAAAGTATAATAACCTTATCGGTAATTATATTTTCGAGCCGTCTGGGGTTGAAACCCTTGAGCCGTGGGGCTCAGTGCTCATGTTTTGTTCAAAGAAATCTCCAGACGGCTGGTTGACACTTCCCGACCCAAGGGCTGGCTTTTACCTTGGCCAGAGACGAAGCATTGCCATACAACGTGGCAATGCCGCCAGTCTCTTGGGTACATTACCAGTCGACAGCGATGCGGAGGAATTTTTCGACGCCATATTTTAGTTTGTTAATAGTTTTAGTTTGCTTAGGATATAATATTGTATTCTGACTAATTCTGACTTCAGATATTAACTTTGTAGAAGTTAACGCCTGCTTGGTTTAGCACTAACTTCTGGGTTGGTTAATATTTGGTAATATGGTGGACTTGGTACTATATCAGACTGGTTATGATTTAATGATACGAATTTATATTATGTTAAAGGTTATATTGAATACTACTAGTTATTACAATACAATTAAATGGTAAATCTAAGCTAAATTACCACTAAAATGGTTTGACGTGGTTTGGTTTGAGTTACGCGATTGGTGGTCGAATACGTACTAACTGGTACTAGTTGCGATACATGCATTTATGGAAATACATGCAGGCAAAAGTGCTGAGCTATTCGGTCGCAAATAAGTATTGTACCGAACATATTCCCGGCACGAGATGAGATAAGATAAGAATAAAGTAATGATCAAATCACCTTAGTGAAATACATGTCAAATGGTACACAAAAGCAACGTAATATAAAATGGTAAACCACCACCGGTGGTGGTTGGTGTGGTGGTGGTTTGTATCAATACTCAATACTCAATATATTTATTGCTTCCACATGTGAACTTAGGTGGTAGGTTTTACAAATATGATCATTGTGAGTAAGAGAGAGGAAGAGGGCTTTTATTTGACTACTTAGTTGTTGTAATAAATATTGTAATTATTTTATAAGAATCTAAATAATTTAAAATTTGTCATTGAAATATTCATTTATATTATAATATAATTTATTTATTAGAAATTGTTTTAATTTAATAGTGAATATAAACCAATTTATTTTAAGTGCATTATATTTGGTTTTCCCCTAGTAAATGGGGCTGAAACATAACTGGCGAAACTGGGTGTACCATAATACACCTCTACTTATAACCCTTCGGTGAGTACAAGCGTGATGTTATAATGTACTAATATTTGTTTCCCGTGGTTGTTCCAGGCGTGATCGGTCTGATCTACCTGGTGATGTACATCTGCATCATCATCTTCTTCTCCATCTGCATGTGCGGCCTGCTGGCCACCATGGACGAGAAGATCCCGTACTTCACGCTCGCTGACTCTATCATAGGTAAGCAGATAAGATAATAAGACTTGCTGAGCAATCAATATTCTTTCTTTTTTTATCTTTCTGTCATCCTATCTTCTCATTCACAGGAATTAGCACGGTTGGAAGTCAAACTTAATTAATTTAAATTAGGCTGAAAAATCCCGTCAAACTCCTTCTAGTGTTTTAGCTGGGAAGAAGTGGTGCTATTTCTCCCAAGAAAAACAAGGTTACGTACAGTTTGATTCCAACTTGATGGTGGCTCTGAAGTGCGCTACTCGCTGGCGCAGTACCGCCCCCCGCTGACACATGAATTTGTTCCTGCGCAGCGACTCGCCTCATGTTCCGAGTCGCCATAATGTTTGAATCGGGCTGTACAGACGACCGCACGTCACTTGACCTTGAGCGTAGGTTTTTAGCGTAGAGCGGAGTCTTAATAGAATAAGAGTCCACCTTATACTGGTTTTGTTGCCACTACGTGCGGCCTACTGTAATTTTTTTTTAGATTTCAGTGCTTTCTATGAAATGTATTCTTGGAGGTCTGATTAAAAAAGGCGTCTAAATACTTTCTTATCTTCATTTCCTAAGCTGAGCCACGTATTCACGGTCCATGGTTTTATAAATTTCACGTTTAGGTATGTTTGAAATAAATGTACGAACATGATGAACACGTATTCAAATTTTGCGAACAGTCCTTGACCTCATTCTTTACAAGATCTAAAATTATCCCAAATACTTTTAATGGATGCGTCTCGGCGTATAAAATAAACATGCTTGATTTTATCCTTATTCAAGAAAATACTCCCTGCTTTTGAAATAGGTAAGAAATTGTTCTGTTTGGTGCCGGACGTAAAGAATAGCACTGCCCCATTTCTTCCCGTGGGTGTCGTAAAAGGCGACTAAGGGACTTACTAGAGAATGGGCAGCAGCGTTCTCTATGCATTTTTAAAACCATTCTGCGATCGCCAACCCGCCTGCCAAGCATGGCGATTATGGCGAATTCCCCCCCTTTTTTGGGGGAGGCCTATGTCCAGCAGTGGACGTCTTTCGGCTGAAATGATGATGATGAAATTGTTTAATATTGGAAGCAGACTTCCACAGTGATTGATGCATTGCTCCGACCTAAAACATTATTTGCCGACGTCCATTTTGATGATAAAAGAACAAAACTGTTCCAAGATTCTAAATCAACAATGTGAAACTTTCCAGGTGCCAACCCAGGCATGGGTCACAGGCCGCTGCTGTTCGAGGAAGGAGCTCTTATCTGGTACAACGCGGACAACGAGACCCAGGTCAAGAAATACGTCGACAATATCAATAAGTTTCTTGCCCGTAAGTTGAGCAAATTTTTTATACGTTCTGGAATATTGCTATAGTCCGTTGGTTTAGCTAGTTAAATAAAGGTAAACAACAAAACCACGTGACGAGAGTGCTGTCAAGTAACCGACTAAACGTAATACCTGTCATTTCAGCTGTCATGCTACGTCACAGTTGTACTCTTCAATTTAGCAACGTTTTATTTCGTTGACGTTTAGAGGACCTTGACGGTTTGAGGGGTCTTTGTGGGCTCTTTACAATGGACAGATTACAAAATATTATAATAATGTTATAAATCTAACAAAAAAATTGTGTTCAAGCAGCTACATCTACGAAGAGTAGTTTAAGAATATATGATAAAGTTTAACAAACAGTACCTAATAAAAGAGGAAACCATCGTAAAAATCAAAAATAAATTTAATTTGGTTATAAGTTACCACGTATTTTTAAACAAGAAAGTGGCATCTATAAAAACTGGGATGGTCCACTGCGACCATTGATGTATAAATTTAATACATCAATGACTGCGACCCTCGGCCGCGCAACGCACGAATGCGTTCCTAATGTGGTATACCTCTCTGTGCCTTTCCTCTGTAGCAACACCCTCAACGAAGCCGACAGCCACTGTGTCTTCCCGTTATTATGATCACTATATTTTTTTGTACTAAACTGCTCTACGGCGTATGAGGCGCCAAGCTTTGCTTTCGTAAAAAATCTAACAAACTCTATTACTGTTCTGAAATAAGTAACTTGTCTACCTATATTTGTATAAATTCTATACAGCTAGACAATGGTGAGTGAGGATTTGATAAAATCAATAATTGCAAAGGTATTAATTAATCAACGAACAGACATGATCTTAGCCTGCTCCTATAACTCCTACACCTCATTTCCCTCAAATCTTTTTCTATAACTAAGAAATTAATTAAAATGATAAATCTTTTATCAGCATACAACAACAAATCATTGCTGATCAACCAGGGCGAGAACCAGCGTGACTGTGGCGATGTAAAGCCTCCTCGCGCCGAAGTCTGTGCCTTCAACACCAGCAGCTTCGGGCCTTGCACCAGTGAGAACGACTTTGGATACGCCAACAAGACTCCTTGCCTCATCATCAAGTTGAATAGGGTAAGTGTTAGGATTTAAGACTGAGATATATGCCAGTGACCTTGGGTAGTTAGCTTGCGTGTTCTGTACTGCGCTCACGCAACGCGTCGTACGTTCAGCCAGTAATAGGACTCGCGCATAAAGGAGCGCTGTCACCAATCTGACGCATTATTCATTTATTATACACAAAACAAAAGGTATTTTAATAAAACGCGTATACTAAAAGATCAATAATTAAATTATCTTTAAATTGGGGAAGGATTCAGAAAAAAACGCTTAGTAGATTTTGCGCAATTCTCAGTTTTTTATCCGCGTTAAACATAACTTTAAAAATTAATTTCACTTTGTAATATAAACATAATCTAAAACATTCACTTATTAAGTTATTGAGAAAATGCTCTAATTTATCATATATTGTTTTCAAATCATTAACACTACTCGTTTAGACGAGATCTTCAGTATAAAATCATTAAAAGTCGGTTATCGTCACCTTAATGTGCATTAATTCAGTTACAAATTGTATTGTTTTTATGTGATTTATGATTATGATTAGGCGGCCTTTGACAGTGGTTCCGGGGCGTCAGAAGACCGAAAGTCTGATAACCAGTCGTACCAAGGGTGAAGGCGATGGAAATGGACTGTATATGTATTTGTGGTTGGTGGAATGAAATAAAACTAAAGCTAGTGTGATAGAAGGATTTTAGTGGAAAATAGAAAAAAATATAACAAAATATTGGAAAAGCAAACCTTAACCTTTGACAGATACAAAGCAGAGGAAAAAGAAAAGAATAACATTCATAAAAAATATAAAAACCTATTAAAAAGTTTACCAAGACCAAGGAGTTTGCAACATTCCACCACCTTGTGCACGAAAGTGCACAAACTACTAGTTGGTTCTAGGTGGAAAGCCTTACAAGCTTCTTGGTTGGCCGACGAAGCAAGCCTACGTCCACCACCCTTACTATACCATCCTTGCCAGGAAAGGTTGCAGCAATGCGGCCACGTGGCCAAGTTCCACGAGGTAAATTTTCATCAACTAGGAGGACAATGTCCCCAATATTGAGAGACTGCTCTCTGCTGACTCCAATCTGTCGCGGCTGCATAGTGGGCAAAATTTCTCTTATCCAGCGATGACAAAAATGGTCAGCCAGTCGTAGTGCTTTCCGCCAATCTGATCGTCTTAATAGGTCCCGGTCATCCAGTGTTGAAGGAAGAATTTGATTGGACGATGAGCCGAGTAGGAAATGAAAAGGAGTGAGCGTCTCTTGCTCTTCGTGACAAACTGAAACATGACTAAGTGGCCGAGAGTTGACAATAGCTTCGGCTTCTAGCAAGAGGGTCACGAGCACTTCTTCCTTCGGTGCTTTTTCATGCAGGGTGGCATTTAATGCTACTTTCACGCTGCGGACCAGCCTTTCCCAACATCCACCAAAAAACGGAGTGGCGGCAGGGATAAATTTCCACTTGACACCTCTATTTGCGGCGAAATTTTCAACATCAGGATGGTAAAAATCACGTAGTATTCGGTTTGCACCAACAAAACATGTGCCGTTGTCCGAATAGTGACGGCACGGTTGGCGCAGTTAGTTAAGCGATTGACTGCTGCGCTGCGTGTCGCGGGTTCGATTCCCACACGGAACAAATATTTGTATGACCTACAAGTAGTTGTTTCGGGTCTGGCTGTTTGTGTATGTGAATTTAAATGTTTGTAAACGCACCCACGATACAGGTGAAATTCCTAGTGTGGGGCAATGTATAAAAAAAAAAAAAAAAAAAATATCGTGTCGGGAGTGCCTCTTCTCGCAATAAAACGACGCAGGCTCATTATAGCAGAATCCGCCGTCAGAGAATGCACCAATTCTAGGTGGACGGCTCTGGACGTCATGCAAGTAAAAAGGGCAACATAACGTTTTTCTCTCTTTCGGCCAATGGAGGTGATGATGGGGACAAAATAGTCCACGCCAGTATGAGTAATTGGATGGCGATGGTGAGCAAGGTGTTGTGCCGGGAGGTCCCCTGTCTTAGGACTGATTGGCTTGGCCTTCTGAATTTTGCAGAACAAACATTGGTTGGCCACACTTCGGACAGTGCTGCGCATGCGTAAGATCCAGAATTTCTGTCTCAACTCATTAATTACAGTTTCATTATTTGCATGACCTGCCCTGCGGTGAAAATACTGTATCAGCAAACGGACGACATGGTGGCGACCATCTAATAAAATAGGGCGTTTCACATCGGCGCTGACGTTTTCAACTGCCCTAATTCTTCCGTCTAAACGTAGCAAACCGTCTTCTCCCATCATGGGTGAAAGCTTCAATAAGGGACTAGACTTGGGCAACGGAACGTCTTGAATGATGGAGTGAATTTCTACTGAAAACATCTCAGACTGTAAGTGTTGTAAAATATGCTTTTCTGCGGCTTCCATGAATTCAGCTGACAAGGGCAATAGAGTGGTAGACGCTAATACAGTCGCACAACGGCGATCTCTAACAGCGGTGTTAGGGTCAGTGAGCCTAGTACGGTCCAAAAGTGAGCGAAATTTGGCCGCAGCCTGCAAAACGCGAGCAGTAGCGCGGAGTAAACGTAGCCAGTCACTAAAACGACTGAAATCTGCTGTAATAACGAGATGAGCAACCACAAGTTCGGGTAATCGTTTACGTTCCTCTTGAACCATAGGCCATCTGGTGCTACAGGCCAATCCCCTGCATCTTTGAAAAGAAATGGAGGCCCCGTAAACCACCTGTGATTGGAATTTAAATGAATGAATCGAGTAGCATCGTCGGCAACGTTCAAGGCAGTTGGGACCCATCGCCAATCTTGTACGCGTGAAATTTCAGTTATTTCCCCGATCCGATGAGCCACAAAAGGCTTGAACGTACGAGCGTCTCTTCTGAGCCAACCAAGAACTGTTTTTGAATCCGTCCAAAGGAAAGTGCGGATTGGTTTTTTTTTGTGAAATACCTTGACAGCAAGGCGAGATGCAATTAAAGCAGCTTGCAATTCTAAACACGGAATGGATGTCGGTTTCAATGGTGCTACTCTCGCTTTACCAGCAATGAGGACGAGCTTGATGGAACTGTTGGAATAAACAAAACGCAAAAAGGCAACACAGGCATAGGCAACCTCACTCGCATCGGCAAAAACATGAAGTTCCCTGTATAATGGTTCGCCATTTACGTTGGCGTACCAACGTGGAATTCTTAGAGTTGATATTTCAGAGAGCTCTTTAAACCATTCCCCCCACCTCAAAACCTCTGCGGGTGGAAATGGTGTGTCCCAGTCAATATTTGATCTCCAGGCCTCTTGAAGTACCTAGTATGCGGCCCTTAATAACTATTGGCCCGAGTAACCCCAGCGGATCATAGACTTTCATAAGGTGGGACAAAACTTTTCGTTTATTTAAAAAACCTTGAAACTTGCATCCTTCTAAACCGGTCCTAAAACCTAAACCCCCTTATTCCAAAACAAGGTTTATCTTCAGACCCAGGTTTAAAACATGGAGCCATTATTGAATTTCGAACTTTATTCCGACTATGGTAAAGTTCCTAAACAAAAAACTGACAACTTAGTACCGAACTAAGTTTTCAGTTTTGTATAAAGAACGGTATTTCAATCACTGTTACGTTCTTATTACAAAAACTGGCTCCATGGTTTAAGCCCTGTCAAAAAATAAATCTTGTTTTGTAATAAGGCGGAAAGTGTCTGATACCGGATTCCATGAAATGCCCAAGACTTTATTGACAGTGATGGAACCGTTACCAAGGTCCACTTCAGTTGGCTGTGCAGCACACAATTCGTTTGGTAGAAGTCGTAGCGCTTCCGGATTGTTAGAGATCCAGTCACGCATTTCGAAACAGGCATTACGATGGATAGTGACTATTTCAGATGACAGCTGGGCAGCCTTGGTAACGTCGTCCACACTATCGAGATAGTCATCCATATAACTGCTGTGCACGCTAGCGTTGGCCGCATCCGGATACAAATCTTGATGAAACGTGGCATTTTTGTTTTTTACATACAGGGCAGTAAATGGACTGGACGACGCTCCAAAGATAACAGCAGTCATTCGATACTCTTTTATAGGCGTTGTATCTTTTGACTGAACGTCGCGCCAAAGAAAACGTAGTGCATCCCTATCCTGCTCTCGGATTCGTATTTGAGGAAACATTTCCCTGATGTCAGCTGATAAGGCGATGCTGCCCTCTCTGAACCTAAAAATAATTCCTATCAAGTTCTCTAAAAGATCAGGCCCTTGGGGAAGCAAGCTGTTCAAAGACACTCTTTGATTCGTAGCGGCCGCGTCCTGTACCACACCAAAATGAAGGCGATGGAAATGGACTGTATATGTATTTGTGGTTGGTGGAATGAAATAAAACTAAAGCTTAGTGTGATAGAAGGATTTTAGTGGAAAATAGGAAAAAATATAACAAAATATTGGAAAAACAAACCTTAACCTTTGACAGATACAAAGCAGAGGAAAAGAAAAGAATAACATTCATAAAAAATATAAAAACCTATTAAAAAGTTTACCAAGACCAAGGAGTTTGCAACAAAGGGGTAATAAGTTACCCAGTATCTGGGTTGTGGAGGTCAGATAGGCTTTCGCTCCATGTAAAGTACTAGTATTCTGCTGTAACCGGTTAGATTGGAAGCCAACGCTAGACAGACAGATGATGATGATTATGAGGTCTCTGCCTCAGGTAGGGAGAGGGTTATAGACCTCTGTTCATCACCCTCTTTTTGCTTACTGCAGCATAGATTGAATAAATAAATGAATACATTTTTATTTTAGTTAACTTTACAAACTTCTACAATATTTAATCTTACTTAAAGGCCTCCTTTTAAGTATAAAAATACCTGTGCTAGGAGACCCCGCTCTTCTAAAACTAGAAACAATAATACGAGTATAATATAATAATATAAGTTTATTAGTACATCAAAACCAACAACACAGTACATAGCATATGGAAACAGAGAGTTGTACTATCAAGTTTAAAATTATAGTCAGCTTTCCGGGCTCCTAAACTAGGTGCGCTCTTAGGAGATGGTGGAAGGTGATCTTAGGAGTCGGAAATTTTGCGGCTTGAATTTATAAAATACAACCGTGACTTTTCTGATTGTGTACAGTGGTTGTTAACACAGCAGATAGAGTGAATGATTGTGGTTGTGTATTTTGGAGTGTGTTTATGAGTGAAGTGTGTTTTTAGGGAGGTGTGTATGCGAAGTGTGAGTGTTTGATAAGTTTTCATACGAGGTAAGTTTGATTAAGTTATGATTGTATAGCCAATATCAGAAAATATAGTGGGATAAGAGCCATTTATAATGTAGGAGTGTACATAAAAGCAATTCAACTTATATCTAGGAAGGTGTGTGTGTGTGTGTAGGGGTGTAGGGGTGTGTGTGTGAGTGACTGTCGGTCGCTTATTTTCAAATTATTGCATGATGCTTTGTAAAAGAGTTTCAATGTCATCATAGCTCTTGCATTTTAGTCTATTAATGATTTATTAGATTCTCGATAAGTCATGGGATAAATATTTTAAAAGTTTATTCAATTTGAAGATGGTGTATTTCGTTACAGTTATACGACTTTAACCCGGACTTCTACGATGATCCCGGCGACCTGCCTCCTGAGATGCCGCCTGACATCAAGGATCATATCATTAACGCCACTGCTCAGGAAGTAAGTTTCAGTTGAATAAACAAGAATTGCAAAATGAGTTGCATTGTTCCATAAATAATTCAAATTGCCTTCAAATTCAGCACCCTAATTGCGTAACACAGTTTGAATCGGAATCGGAATGATTTTGAAGTATATTGCTAATCCATTGCTTCTTATGGTAGAAAAAATTGTCTGCTCAACAACGTAAATAACGCAATGAATGTTGTTGAACTGTCAAATTGAAACCGATTCCTACTGATAGTGTGTTACGCAATTAGCCCTCAGGGTCAGAGATCATTGGAAGGAAAGTGACTACTACAGTTTTGCCCCTAAAAAGACCACTCCTTTACATTGCACCACACGTGTATTGTAGTGCAATTACAATTACACCACTATTCTTTGTTGTTTTTTATGTTACATTATAAGGTATTTTTTTTCTTTTTAGGGTTCTGTAGCCAAATGTCAAAAAACGGAACCCTTATGGATTCGTCATGTCTGTCTGTCTGTCCGTTCTTATGTCACAGCCACTTTTTTCCAAAACTATTTTCGCATTAAGTTTTCAACACAAAAAAAAAAAAAATTAAGTGTTCCCCCACACCTACTTAAAACTGAACCCAAATTTTTTTTTCATCAAACCCATACGTGTGGGTTATCAAAGGAAAGCCTTCAAAGATGAGGTTTCTAATATCACTTTTTTCTAAACTGAATAGTTTGCGCGAGAGACACTTCCAAAGTGGTAAAATGTGTCCCGCCCCCCTGTAACTTCTAAAATAAGAGAATGATAAAACTAAAAAAAATATATGATGTACATTACCATGTAAACTTTCACCGAAAATTGGTTTGAACTAGATCTAGTAAGTAGTTTTTTTTTAATACGTCATAAATCGTAAACCGCAATTACCTTGCTTTCAATCAACTCAAATATAAATAGATAATGGTACGGAAGCCTTTTGAGGTAACATCACTTAATAGGGAAACGCAGCGCAGTGGACATCGTCAGGTGCTTTACTCTGTGAAAATAATTTTATCACCACTGCTCTCAAAACGGCGAAGGAAAATATCGTGAGGAAACCGGCATGTCCTGGAACAAAAAAGTTCGAAGACATGAGACATCACCCGCACTGGGCCCGCGTAGTAGATTACAGCCCACTCCCTCTCACAGAGATGAGGCCTGTGTCCCAGCAGTGGGGACATTATAGGCTGATTATATTATAAAGTGGACACCAACTCTGATTTTTTAGTTTGAATAATCTTCGGTATTATTAATTTAATTCTTCCTGTACATTCTTCCAGCGTCGCAAAGTGTGGGTGTCGTGTATGGGCGAGCGCCCAGCTGACGTGGAGGCTCTGGGCCCGCTCAAGTACTGGCCGTACCCTGGCCTGCCCGAGATTTACTTTCCCTATGATAACACCGCTGGATACCTGAGCCCGCTCGTCGCTGTGCAACTTCTGAACCCGACACGTAAGTCAAACTTTAAAAGTCAAAGCGGCTTAAGGTCGACTTGTGAAGATCGGTGGAAACCGTCGAATGTGGGAAGCACAGAATCGCTCGTTGAAGCGATGCTTAGGGGAGGCCTATCTCCAGCAGTGAACAATGAAGATAATCATCATGTGAGTGAGTTCTCGAAGAATACATTGTTTGTAATAACTAATAAGTTACAAAATCCTAACTAATAACTTATCTAAACTAGGATTAGTAGGATAAGTTTAAAATAAATAGTTTTAAAGTTATTTAAGAAAGAGATGAAAATTGACCAGCCCTATACCCGAAACAACTGAGCCTATTATAAATCTTCTTGACCAATAGACTTTATGAAGCTTATAAATGTTCTTAAAATAACATGGTAGGTATATCTGTTGTGCGTACAAACTTACATTTGCATTTGGAATGTCAAATCAGATCAAATCAAATCTTTTATTCTTGGCCAACATGGGTGGAATGTATGTGAGAACATGTTTTTCAAATACAATGTTTTTTTCTTGGGATAAATTCATCACAAATATGGGAACCCTTCATTGTGCGTGGTCCGACACACACTTGGCCGGTTGTTCATTTACAATAAGGGCTTGCATACACTTTTATCACATATTTTTAGAACAGACATTATTATAAGTATCTAAGTTGATAATGTAGCCAGTGTAGCCACAAGCCATTCTAAATTGAACCAAACATTTTTCTATTCCAGTGCACCAAATAATAAACATCCGTTGTCGTGCGTGGGCGCACAACATCAGGTACACCGAGAGCCTCAAGGAGAGGTTCGGCTCCACTCACCTGGAGATCATGATCGACTGAATGGGACCACAGCTGAATGAGTGCTGGAGGCGGTGTTGAAGCGGGGAAAGGAATGGGGAATTCATAGATTTTAGAAAACGGAATAATAGGGAACTTATGAGGCTATAGAAAAAAGGGGTATTGTATTCTATCAAGTACATTAATTTAAAAAAAATACTTCTTATCAGTCTGGTAAAAAAGGAAACGTTTTTAAAGTCATGTTTCTGTATATAATGATGATGTTACTAAAATAAGCATGAGATTGATAAATTCCGCAGGTGGTCTCGTGAGTCATTACTGTTAGGTCCACTTGCTCTACAAATCACTAAAATACGTTTAAAGCTAAACATATAATATTCAAAACATTATAGGAAACAAACATGGGACACAATATAGGAAATCAAAAAAAATACCTATCCCTGGTCGAAAGCTACCTGGTAGGAGCTACAGAAAGAGAACAAAGTTTTGTTTAGCGCTAAACGTATTTAGTGATTTGTTGACGTAACGTACGTATTAATTTGATTTAAACTTGGTCTTCTTCGTGTGACGCATGAAATAATTGGCTATCCCCTCAAGGGCCAGCGGTGGGTTCTCTTTAAATGCAAGCATCGTCGGTTAAACAAAAACATGTTTAGGTATCTTAACAATTTACTTCCTTACCTTAATTGTGTTGTTCCTCCAGTCAACACCGGCTACAACTTCCTCAATTAGCACTAAAAAATAAGGTGTCTTATTACAGAGTAGGAAATACTATTTATATGAAAGTCAGTAGAACAATTTTAGTAACAGTGCACCCAGTATGAATAGTCGGTCATGCCTGTTTTACAGTACTAGGCGACACCTAAATACAGACTAGGCTATAATTACTTGTTGTCAAGGTTCACTTGTTAAAATAATAAACCATTTTCATCATTTTTTCATTTTTCAAATATAATGCCTAAGTTATAGGTTGTTTGTTTTCGCTTAAGCTACGATTTTCTAGCAGAGCGGTGGCCGCCACATAACGTCCGCAATTTACAGTCGAATGACGTCACTAAAACGTTTTATAAGAGAGTAAGTTGGTGTGTTTTCCTAGAGAGCGATATTTGACGTAATATGTAAATTATTTAACTTTATTTTAAGCAAATGTGCCATGACTGAAGATTATATGAATGATAAATTTACATTACTTTTTAAATATTTGGCATTATTGCCTATGAATCATAATTAATCTCCTTGACCTTATTGAATTTTGACATATACAAGATGTCCCAGAATTAACGTACAACCTCTTAAGGGGTCATTATACTCATCATTATGAACAACTTTTAGTATGGGACCAAACCAGAAATCGCAAAAAAAAATCTGTTGTACCCTTTTTTTTTTTTTTGGGTGGGAAATTATCAAATAACTTCTCCCGCTCTGGGCGGAGCGGGAGAAGTGGGCTGGGAAGGGCGTGTCAGACTTTTACTGACTAAAACCCACCCGTATTCCTTCATTTGCCTGTGTGCCAGGGCCACGATATCCCTTTCGGACAAACTCGCAACCCTGGCAGGCATTGGCACTAGCGAACCCCGTCAGTTGGTGCTGACAACTCTTTGAGGCGCGCGTGGAATACGACGCGCCGTCGACCCGGGCCTGGTCGTTATCGGATGGTGAGCTACCCATCGCTCACCGTCCGCAGGCCCGCGCCTACGGTGGCCGGAAATCGGCTTGCGACTCCCGACGCCCGGGGCGTCTCCTGCGGCGACTAGGGGCGCGAGGGCGCTAACCTTGCCTCTCCCTCACGCGTTCCGCCTCCTCCTTCGCGAGCATTACTAATTCATCTGTTGTACCCTACGTTTATGTTCGAATAACTCGTCAAAACGTAGGGAACAGCTGACATTTTTTCGCGATTTCAGGTTTGGTCCCATAGTCAAAGTTGTTCATAATGATGAGTACAATGACCCCTAAGAGTTGTGCGTTAATTCTGGGACATGTTGTATAATTAATCTCTTTTACAACTATTATTCAACTTATTTTAATTATTAGTAATCCTAAGGATTAATAATTTTATTTTAATGTAATAATGACCCATAATCTTACAAAAAATATTTGTACGCCGGAAACGGCAGAATAATATGATCTTAAAAATACGTAATGCACATAACAACTTTGTACAATATTCTGACAAATAAATGCATTCTATTTTATTCTAAAGTCAAACCCCGCTGCCATCATTGTCATGCCTGCCGTCACTGCGGCCGTTAAGGCTTCTACATACCGGGGCGACTTGTCGCGCGACGCGACGCGACTCAAAGGCACTGCTCGTCCCGCGACACGCAGGGCCTTTGTGCCGTGTCGCGTCGCGCGACAAGTCGCGCTGGTATGGAGAAGCCTTTATGTGGCGTCCACCGCTCAACTACTGACAAATGAGCTACACGACTACTGACAAATGCGTGCACTGACTGGACAGGTCCCCAATCTGTGTGATGAATTCATAAAAAGATCATTTCAGGCACCAATCTACATGGTCTTCACATGATCTGACCAAGATTATGTCTGGACTTTAAAAGAGACTGTGACCTCTGAGTTTGTTTCGGCCTTTCTTCTCAGAGTAGTCAGATAGGAAACGCCGACCTCATCTAGTTTTTTTTTTTTTAATATTATTGAAGTGTAAAAGTGTTTGTACAAACCTACTTACAGAAATAAATTATTTATCAACTAGGGAATCGCGGGCATGTTGTCGTTTGTCCTGCCTATTAAGTTAAACTGGGTGCTCTGTATTTTATTATTTTAAGTAAATGTGACCAATAACAAGGTGAATAGTTGCTGTAGTTCATTGGGGTAACTGCACATTACAGCAGTAGGGTATTAAGATTATTCTAAACTAGCTGACCCGTGCCCACTTCGTTGGGCGGTAAACATTTTACCGTCTTTTCATTTTGCGGATTAAATTATGGCCTTATGTTATGACACTCACAAAATAATAACGTGGCTTTCAATGGGTAAAAGATTTTTCAAAATCGGTTCAGTAGATCCAGAGATTACCCCTACAACCTCACAAACTATAAAATATTTAATATAAGTAGATGAAGCAACGGTTTAGTAATATCCTTAAAAAAAACTACTCGCATTCCGTTTGCACACTATAGGCAAGCGACTTGCGACAAAATCAATAGCAGTGAATTGGGACTGGGATTGTGAATTCAACTGCACATTTACCGCTGAGTCGGTGACGGTCGGTGATTCTTCAATTTTGCCAGCGTGAGGGGTCAAAAGATATTTTTAGGGTTCCGTACCCAAAGGGTAAAACGGGAACCCTATTACTAAGGCTCCGCCGCCGTTTGTCCGTCTGTCACCAGGCTGTATCTCATGAACCGTGATAGTTAGACAGTTGAAATTTTCACAGATGATGTATTTCTGTTGCCGGTATAACAACGAATACTAAAAAACAGAATAAAGTAAATATTTAAGGGGGCTCCCATATAACAAACGTGATTTTTTTTGCTCGTTTTTGCTAGATTTTGATAACGGCAACAGGTAGATGCTTGAAATATTCACAGAATATTAAGTTATATATTCACTTTAAAAATAAATAATTAAATTAAAATAAACCAAATATTTAAGGGGGGCTCCCATACAACATACGTGATTTTTTTGCCATTTTTATAGATAATGGTACGGAACCCTTTGTGGGCGAGTCCGACTCACACTTGGCCGGTTTTTTTATTACTTGAATTAGCCAACGGAATTAAAACATCAAAATGACCTTCATTAAAGTTTCCTGAGAATCGGATTATTTTGACTCCCTGCCGTGCTTCCCCAAAACCAGCAATAAAAATACCATCCTGAAACACCTGGAACTCAAATAAGAATAGTTCTACCTCTGCCATTTTTTTTTTTTGGGTGGTAAATTATCAAATAACTTCTCCCGCTCTGGCGGGAGCGGGGAGGGCGTGTCTGACTGTTACTGACTAAAACCCACCCGTGTTCCTTCAAATGCCTGTGTGCCAGGGCCACGATATCCCTTTCGGACAGGCCCGTAACCCTGGCAGGCATTAGCCCTTTCGGACCCAGTCAATTGGTGCTGACATCTTTTTGAGGCGCGCGTGGAACACAACGCGCCGTCGACCCGAGCCTGGTCCTTATCGGACGGCGAGCGACCCATCGCTCACCGTCCGCAAGCCCGCGCCCACGGTGTGTGGGAATCGGCCTGCGATTCCCGACACCCGGGGCGTCTCCTGCGGTGACTAAGGGCGTGAGGGTGCGAACCCTGCCTCACCCTCACGCGTTCCGCCTCCTCCTTCGCATGCATTACTGCTTTGCAGAAGGAGGTGACTCTCGTTCCGAACCATGGCCTGAACCAGGGCCAGATGCGAGAGATCGCCGCCGCCGATCGCCTCCGTGAGGACATGGCGGTGCTCCGCCCAAGCAGGGCGGACCTCAACCGTATGCTCCACCGTGTCCTCCGGACGATCCACACAGTGGTGACACCCGGGCGTTTCCTCCCGCTTTATTCTGAATAGGAACCTCCCGAAGCAACCGTGTCCGGTGAGGACGTGCGTCAGGCGGAAGGTGAGGAAGCCGTGGCGCCTCTCTAGCCACTCCTCATAGAGGGGACTTATCGCCACAATTGTGGCATGCAAATTCTTTGCCAAATAGTAAATATCTCTGGCGATGGCGCATGCTTATTTTCATCTCTCTCCTATTTGGTGAACAGTAACGTGGCCATGTCATTGTCTTCTCAAATTCGAGACAGCATTGTGCGCCACGTGTCTAAAAACTGGGAAATATTCCAACCTTTCACCCAGGATC
Source organism: Tiliacea aurago (assembly GCA_948098905.1). Lineage (NCBI taxonomy): Eukaryota > Metazoa > Arthropoda > Insecta > Lepidoptera > Noctuidae > Tiliacea > Tiliacea aurago. Next base: position 2,076,275 of record OX402581.1, on the reverse strand, counting down.
GGTCAGGAGGAGCTGTTTATGGTTCAAAGCGTGAATACGGCGCTGAAATATCTTGTAATGGCACCTACGGAACCACCTGTGAACTCATGGCAGCGGGAGAACTATTCCCGTTTGAGTTCCAGGTGTTTCAAGATGGTATTTTTATTGCTGGTTTTGGGGACGCACAACAGGGAGTAAAAATAATCTGATTCTCAGGAAATTTCAATGAAGGTCATTTTGATGCGTGTCAGACTTTTACTGACTAAAACCCACCCGTGTTCCTTCAAATGCTATTCAAGGACACTTTTTCTAGTAAGAACGACTAATACTAAAAACTAATAAAGTAATGCCACAGTGTGAAATACCTACACAACAAGTAATTCTCAAAGAAATAGAAATAACAAAATTCCAACCCGGCAATAGGTCAAAATACAATTATTATCCTCCAATTTAAAATAAGGAAGCGAAAGAAACCAAAACGAAAACCAAACAACGACGATAAAAAATATTTCAAAGCAAATTAGTAGTAAGTAATAACAAAATATCGCAGAACAGTCGGTAACTATAGCTTGAACGTGTATCGCTTAGGTTTGTATTCTGTGATTGATACATGACTTTAATTTCATTATCTTTTAGCAGATACCTGCATACTGAAAAATACTGGCCACCTAGAACTGGCATAAAAACTTTAGAACGTTATCACGCCTGCACTGAAACATACTGGCCAACTGGAAAAAAAACTAAATATAAACCTCAAGAAACTTCCAAAAACTCTTATTTCAATGTAAAATATGCATTAACGCGTTGTCGTAAAATTCAATTTAGATCATTATCGGTCTCCGAATTCTAATTTCAATGTAAAGTATGCAATAACTCGTTGCCGTAAGATTCAATTCGGATCTTAACTGCATTTGGTACATTTTTCATACAAACATTAAAAACCCTTATTTTCACCCTTAAGCACCGAATTTCGTAAAATCCTTTCTTAGTGAGCACCTAGAAGTCGAAAGGAACAATCAGGCCAACATTCATGTCTCTAACTTTAAAAACATAGGAGTTTCATACAAACTTTGACACCCCTTTTCAACCGCATAAGGTGCGAATTTATAAAAATCCTTTCTTAGTGCGCGCCTGCACCCCATAGAGAGTGCTTGTGCCAAATTTTAGACTTCAAGACCCAGTAGTTTCAGAGATTTCGTGATGAGTGGTCAGTGAGTGGACTTCTCTTTAATATATATAGATAAATATAATTTATAAACATCTGTTTGGACACCTTCTACTGTTTTGCTAGCTTTTTTATATGGAAATGGTCCTATGTACCAAGAATAGAAAATTATATATCTACTATCAACTAGAACCTGACCATCATAGCTATTCACAACCAATCGATAGGGTATCGTGTCGAAAATGACTCATTACGATTACCAGGGGGTCTACTCCGAACATAAATTCGCAGTATCGGCCGAATGTTCGGCCGTTTTACAACTTCCATAGTTTCCTTTTTTGACTTTGAATCCTTACCCGACTTAAAGTCATACTTTTTACTTTGGCTTATCTCTTTGACTGTCGTTTTTTTTCTTTCGCCGTAGTCAGCCATAGTTAGCCGTAGTCACGAAACGGCTGAACATTCAGCCGATACTTCGGATTTATGTTCGGAGTAGACCCCCTGATTTGCCTTGCCCCCGACAGCAAACAGGTGTCGAAATAATAGCGGTCGCCTATTTGATTTAAACTAACATCATTTTCATGTTTACGATTTGTCAACAGTGTTGGAGAAGATTCCGTTTCGATACCATTGATTGATGTTCGATTCGGCACGGAAGCGTATCGGATGGTTGTGAATAGCTATGCAGATGTATGAACGTAAACGATGCAAAAGAAGTATTTAAGGGTCATAGCACGTGGCGTTTTGTAGTTTCTGCCTACCCCCACATTGGAAGAAGGCGTAACTTTATGTATACCTAAATAGAACCTGCATATTAGCAAGTTCTGTGTTTTATTTTTACAAAATCTCTAAATCCCTTGATTTTTGTTACGTTGTAATGTGTAGCGACCTTATAATTTATTACGAAACCAACATTGTATTTACCTCTTAATATTAAACAATTAGAAGTGTGTTATTTTTTGTAAATGAGTACTTAAATAGATTGTGATGTATGTCCATTACTCTTTTATTTACTTACCAAAGGGTTAAAAGATTGATGTATTAAATAGGAAGATAGGCCACAATCTCTTACATCACGTAAATATTAAATGGACCCGATGTCGTGCGTCATGTGCTCGACAACCGCAATAGAGAGACATATTACGCGGGCTATAGAGGGAACGAGATAGCAATAATTGTCACTGTTACGTACCCATAACAACTCGGAAACAAACTACGATTCGGGTATTACCCGTAAACAGAGAGTAATGTAGGTCGATTGTGTTCTTTCCCCTAATTTATGTGGTCCACGTCGAGGAGCGCGTACCATATCTTCCTATTTGATACATCAATAGTTTAAACTAAGGGAGTCATCATCTTCCTCAGTTTTCCCCAACTATAATGGGGTCGGCTTCCAGTCTGACCGGATAAAGCTGAATACCAGTATTTTACAGAGAACAACTGCCTATCCGACCTCCAGAACCCAGTTACTGGGTAATACGATACCCCTTGGTAAGACTAGTTGTCAGGCTTTCGGGCTTAAGGAGCTGACAACAGGCAAATGATAAAAGTAGGCTTGTCTTAATAAAAAAAAATCAAATCTATATAGTTTGTGGTAGCGGAAAAAACATATGTCATTCTTGAACATATTTCTCAGATCTTGGTTGTTACCAAAACACGTTTAGAAAAAAAATCTTGATACAAATTAATGGTAAACTTTGAGTTTCAATCCAAAATATCAATGTACGGTTGGTATTTAATTAATAACAAGAACGGCTTATTTGTATCCAGAACTTGGTTGTTTTTTATTTTCGATTACTCAACTAATTTTTGACTAAATAGAGATAAAAAAAATAAAAAAAATTGCTTCATATTTTGCAATAAGTAAATTACAAGAGTTGTGTCATCGCGCTTCTCTTTCTTTTGTATGCAGTCTGACAGTGACCGCGAATTAGCCGTTGTCAGCGTCTTAAGACGACCCTTAACGACTGTCAAAGATCAAATAATGACCGTGCTTTCCGAGGCAAATCGCGGGGTCTCGATATGTAAAGATGGTCACCCATCCACCACTCAGCTTAACCTGATCGATCGAGCCGTGCGGCCTTTATTAGCCACGAGCCCCTTAACTATTGTACCTTTTTAGGGTTCCGTAGTAAACAAGGAACCCTTATAGTTTCGCCATGTCCGTCTGTCTGTCTGTCTGTCTGTCCGTCCGTCCGTCTGTCCCCAGCTTAGCTCAGAGACGCTTAGTCCTAGAAAGCTGTAATTTGGCATGGGTATACATATTAATCTTGCAGAAAAAATGGTAAAATAAAATTATGAAAAACATTTTTTTTTAGGGTACCTCCCTTTCACGTGAAATGGGGATGATATTTTTTTTTCTCGTCTATTTCATAGTGTGGGATATCGTTAGATAGGCCGTTTAAAAATATTGAGGGTTTTACAAAATCATTTTTCAATTAAGGGATCCGTTTGCGTAATATTAAGCTTTAAAGTGCTATTTTTTGTTAGAGTCAAGTGTCTCCCCCCCCCTGCCGGCTAAATGGTTGGTTTTGGATAAGTGAAAAAATTCATAGCAATCGTATATATAACGAAATTAAAAGAAAAACTATCACAGCTAAGTAGGCTTCACAAGTTAACGAGTAATAGTCGACCAACTTAAATTTGCAGTTGGAGAATCGACCGTAACGTATATCGATGTATGGGAGAGCATGTTTTTCAACTACAATGTTAAGTTTGTTTTTGGGATAAATTCATCCCAATTACGGAACCCTTCATTGTGCGTGGTCCGACATGCACTTGGCCGGTTTTTCCTAAATATGTTTGGGTAGGATTGGTCTCTAGGAGCGTTGCATGCTGCCGGTAATTTGTCTCATTGGCTACGTCAATGAAAGGTCCTGAGCAGGGTGTTATCATTGAAATTCAGTATCGGTATCTACATTTATTTAAATAAATTACAAATAGTCTCACTCATCGTATCGACAATCACGCACAATATAAAAATATATATTACAATACGAGTATTATCCAATCAAGTATTTGGTATTCTAGCTTCGTTTTGTTTTCACATAAAAGTAATTAATTTATAGCAGCTTTCGTTCAACAGATGTGTCGGTTACTTTGAAGAACGAAACATAAGTTAGTAACTGATTTCTATATTAAACAGGTACAGTTAACAGTAGAAGGATAAGTAAACAAGCAGCAATCCCCTTTTAAAATCTTGTTGTGCCTCTTTTTTGCGTGTCTATGGCAATTTAATCTACATAATATAGCAGAGTCGTTCCAAAACTTACCTACGAGTTTAGCGCCATCACTAGCGTCTATCAACTCCTGACGACTCCGGTAACATACAAGTAGACACAACTTACTACCTACGGAGTAACAAATAAATACTGAATACGTAGAGTTAACAAAAATGTTAATTTCTTGTCTTAGTTTATTTTGTCTCTATTTTGACTGTACTTAAAAACTCTATCCCGAATTTATTTAACGTTCTATGCCAAGCAGATTCCTTTTTTTTAAACACACTCGCTGCTTCCTCTCCACTCCTGTCTTCTTGAGTCCTTGAGTCCCCTGGTCTATTCGATCATGATCTCGATGTGCACTGCGCCCATGGCCTCGTGTCTGTCATACATGATGTTCCTAGCCCATGCGCGGCACTCTATGTTGATAAGCACGCCCGCTGCGGACAGAAAGTTAAGCATTCGTTTATATCATCTAAACCGAAACGAAACGTGCTTGGGGAAGGGCTATATCCATCTGCGGACGTCTTTCGGCTGTTTTTAATAATATTATTATAGCATAGGTAGGCACGATTCCAGTATGAATGTAGTTTCTGGTAAACTGAAAATGTTGCCACCCATCTTTTTGCTACCTGGCGTTCTTTGTGTTCTACTAGCTACTTAAGACGCAGATATATGCCAGTGACCTTGAGTGGTTAGCTTGCGTGTTCTGTACCTACTGAGCTCACACAACGCGTCGTACGTCCAGCCAGTAATAGGACTCGCCAATCAAGGAGCGCTGTCCCCAATTTGACGCATTATTAATTTATTATACACAAAATAAAAGGTATTATTTTTAAAACGTGTATACTGAAAGATCAATAATCAAATTGTTTCAGAAAAATACGCATGGTAGATTTTGCGCCATTCTCAGTTTTTTATCCGCGTTAGACATAACTTTACAAATTAATTTCACTATGTAATATAAACATAATCTAAAATATTCACATATTAAATTATTGAGAAAATGCTCTAATTTAACATATTTTTTTTCAAATCAATAACACTACTAGTTTAGACGTGATCTTCAGTGTAAAATCATTAAAAGTCGGTTATCGTCGCCTTAATACTAACGACGAAAGACGAGACATCAAGTCGAGTGAGTAGTTTATAAGTACACATTCACCCATTTAGACCCCATCATCAGTACAAAAACACAACTTACTCTGAGGCCTCTGCAGATGCACAGCGACTAGGGGACTGAGGTAGCCCTCTTGGTTGGTATACGGGAAGTAGAAGCCGGGGAAGCCGCGGAACGGCATGTACTGGACGGGGCCGATGTTCTCCCGGTCTGCGGGGTTCTCGCCCTGGCACGATACCCACACCATGTTGAGCTGGGAAATGAAATTTTTAAGATAGTAAGCAGAGACAAATGGACTAGACTGGGCAAATGTCACTTGTATAAAGCCCTGGAGAACCATTGCGTTTTCATACTCTACAAAACTGACTAACAGAACAATAGATAAAACTAATTCATTAACCGATTGAGCCCTGTGACATAACAAACGTCAAAACGCTCAAGTACCTGTCCTTATCTTAATGGCCGCTAGATTTATTGCCCCTGCTGCCAATGTACACAAAGAAAGTCTCAAGTGATTTCTAAGAGCATAAACATCCTTTGTTTAAGCTGTTTGGGCCGTCGGTGGGACTTGACGGTTGGGAACAACTAACGCACTGGTGCGTCGGCGAGCTGGATATATTTGGACATACAATGTTGTCATACACTTTTAGCTGATAAAAATTTAAATACTCAAAGGATACTCACATAATTCTTATCAAATGCCGTCATGTTCCGAATATGGTCCTTCAGATCATCAGGCATCTCTGACGGCAGATGTTCAGAGCTGTCGTAGAAGGCTGGCTTCCACCCGAAGATCTTGTTCAGCTTCAGGAAGACGCAGGGGGTCGACTTCTGGTACGCGAAGTGGTTTTCTTCCAGGCAGGGGCCCCAGGCACTGATGTCTACGTCGCAGACCTTGCCAGCTGGGGCTGGATGCCTGAAGTCGCAGGTGTGAATGTTCTGGCTTGCTCCAGATTTCTTGCCGTCGCGTTTGTAGACTGGAATTTTGGAAGTAGTTTAGGGACTTGGTATTTCGGAGACAATACTGTGAATTATAGAAAAGAAGAATGATAAATAAAAGAAAGATGATACCAAGGCCTTTTAATTAGTATTATGTGACCTGAGGATGGAGAATATATTAGATGACCTGACATTAATGTTAGAGAAAAGATGCAATCAAGAAAACTGAGCAGTTGATAACCCATTAAGATCAGGTGATCTGAGCTATTGTTAGTTAAGATTAAACTTACCTCGAGATCACTCATCATTCATCATCACTTCAGCCGAATAACGTCCACTGCTGGACATAGGCCTCCCCCAAAGGGGGGGGGGGGGGTTGCCATAATCTCTACGTTTGGCAGGCGGGTTGGCGATCGCAGTATGTTGTTAAAATGCATAGAGAACGCTACTGCCCATTCTCTAGTAAGTCCCTTAGTTGCCTTTCACGACACCCACGGGAAGAAATAGGGCGGTGCCATTCTTTACGTCCGGCACCACACAGACGAGATCACTCACCTGCTAAAAACTTAGACAATTCCTTTGCCCAATAGTTATAGCTTCCAGGGTCATTCCCTTTGTACCAGATGACGCTGCTGGCGACCTCTGGGGGCATGGGCCGAAAGCCTAGTCCAGGGTTGGTGCCAATGATGCTCTTCTCCAGCTGCCACATGGGCTGCCGGGTATCCAGGAGTTGAAGGAAGGTCCACATGCAGATGGCGACCAGGATCGCAAGCGCAGAGTAGAAGATGAAGTAGAATAGTGCTATTTTGGCTGAAATAACATAAATAATTTAATTAATAAGTAATTGGAAAGGTAAAAGTGTTCAAATTACCACTGGATGCCAACGTTTTATTTACAAAAAAACGTTGGGTGTCGTGGGACACCCGGTGGAACGAATTTTTTTTCGCTGTATTTTAGGTTTTAAATAACAGGCACAATGAAATAAATTTAAAAAAAGACTTGTGTAAAGTACAATCAGCACTATTCTAAGTTTTAAAATAATTATCAGTATTATCACGAAGCAAATTAAATTAGAATTAAATTTCTTATTAGTCATATAGGCTAGATTCTAATAAATTATTAAAATCCTGGTTCTTTTTAATAAAGAATAAAAAAAATATTATGATATTAAGATAAATAAAATTTCCTTTAAAAAAAATATGAAACGTAATTACAAACTGCCAAATTGCTACGTATTGCGATGCGTCGGCTGCTTAATCCTTCACTGAACGCAATTTTGTGATAGATCCTAGTGTAACATTTGTGTTAATCCAGCAACGCTTAAGTAATCGGGCACGCCCTTTATGCCTGGATACTTTTATTTAGATAGGTATTAAGTTTTGTTAACACATTTATTTTTTTCTTGAGTATATTTTTCATTGTATTCGGCGTTTGCTTGCTGACATAAGGAAAATAATTCATTAATTCTGTGTCTCATAATATTAACTTTGCTTATCTACTATTGTATAGAATCCAGTTTTTCTAACTGAACAGATAGCTGTGCTGCTGGGGAGTTTATTGCGCCATTTCTTCTCCCCAGCTAAAGCACTAGGAAGTGGTGACGGGCGGGCGTTTTGGGGGACTGTCTTTTTCATTTTGACGTTCGAAAAGTGCTTATTCTAAGCCGTCGTTTGATTTGAGTTTTGACCAATGAAGTAGTTAATGATGGGCGAGCGTACCTTTTGCCATACACCAGGCACACATCCATACTGCGTGCTGCTAACGATGCATTCATTCATTTGACATATATATACATAATGTAACAAAATAACCTTGACTTGAATAACTTTTTGAGCCCGGAGTATAAAGGAAGCCCTTCCTGTGAGTTACTCCAATTTAATTTTATCATACTTAACTGTAAGAATTTACCAAGATTGTCACAACTAGGCCAAAATCTGCACTGTCACGAGCAATTTTTTGCCATTTCTGCCGGCACCAGCTGCTGGAGCTAGTGGAGCAATTAGAAAAGCAATTTGGAATCGGGTTTAACTTGTTACATTTCTCCAAAATCGTTTTATGGTGTGGAGATAATTTCTATAGTAACAGTTGAGCTACATGTTGGCTTAAATTGTTGACCATTTTCAATTTGGTTTAGTACCCTCGTACTATTTGACAGGCTGACTGACCTTTAACACTGTGATTTGAAAGTATTGTAAAAGTCAATTATTTTTCAAAGAATAACCGTGGAGTTTCTTGCTGGCACTAGTCCATAGGAAACGACGGTAGTTTGTAGGTTGTTGTAGGTTTATGTGAAATCAAATATTTTTGAATTGATGATCTAGTGACGTCATATTTTACCAATATCGCCCAGTATTGAGCAATTAAATTGCCCGCACATTAGAGAAAGGCCACGGATCCACGATGTATCTGCATGCTGTCCGGTTAGATCCCGCGCCAAGCGGCGCGCGCGCAGGATGCTCCAATAATCTCATTGAACCAATGAACGGCCGTCGCAGCTTCCGGTAGGCACGTCTTTATTCTCCTGACCATTTAGGCAAAGTCTCCGGTATTCATAATAATAGCGGTTTGAGAGTTTGACTCACGAAGTGATGATAGTAACTGGGTTGTGGAGATCAGATAAACATCGCTCCATGTAAAGCACTGGTATTGAACTGCATCCAGTACGAGTGGAAGCCGACCCCGGCATAGTTGGGAAAGGCTGGGCTGATCGCCATCAAACTTAAACTTCCTAAGTGATTATTGTGGAACTTACAAAAGCCAAGTCGAAACCAAGACTAAACAGTCTTTCAGATTTTATGTAAATACAATATTAGTTTTAGTTTATAATGCGAAACTCGAAACACGTGTCTAGTATTTTTATGTAAAGAATCTATATTTTTGAAAAATCACAAAGTTATAAGGTTGATATGTTACCGGGTTGTTCGTACAAAAACATGCTAACGGCGGCGGCGCTCCCGCGCCTCCAGTGTCGTCTTGCGCTCATTGATAACAATTTGGCAGTAGGTACCTAACCGTACGGCGATTGTATTGTAAGTAATTAAATGGTGATAACATTGTCCATCACACTTAAATATATTTGGGACAAAATAACATGGTGTAAAAATGATTGAAATCGATTCATTTCCTTATTCTGAACAAACTATATTCAGGTTTCGCTATAAAGGTACTAAAAATAATGTGTAGGTATATTTAAAAGTCATCCAGGTTTTTATTCAGCATTGAATGTTAGGCTGGCTAGACTGGCCATTAAACTAATCTAGGTAGGTACCCAAAACAATAACGAACCAAATTAATAATAAATGATGTTCCTCATGACGAGAATCTCGTGAGAGCTGAGAAATATAAAAAAAAAACAAACATCTTGACTTATCGACATGTTTTTTTTTTTTTTTTTTTTTTTTTTTTTTGGTGGGAAATCATCAAATAACTTCTCCCGCTCTGGGCGGAGCGAGAGGGAGTGTCAGACTTTTACTGACTAAAACCCACCGTGTTCCTTCAGATGCCTGTGTGCCAGAGCCACGATATCCCTTTCGGACAGGCTCGTAACCCTGGCAGGACCGTGGATTCTGCAATAATTGTACCGATAGTATCATGACGGTTAATGGCCTGATAGCGAAGAGCCTTGACCAACACCTCAGAAGGCTCTCATTTGCGGCTGCGTCAGGGGCTTGATCCAGAAAACAGTACTCCTGGACACGGCACGCATAGTGCGGAGGTTCCCCTCTCTAGAGTCCTGACCACCATCAGCTTGGACCCTGTTCCTGATGCCGATGGGCCACTATTATTAATTGTTTTATCTTTTAATATTTTTTTATAAAAATGTAATTAATATTTATAAATGTAATAAAGAAAATAATAATGCGGCATAAAGGTGATAACCAGTATGAACTTAGCAAGAAAGAAAAATGCGTTTTTTGGCATTAGAACAAAGAAAAAACGGAACCCTAAAAACACCGTGATCAACAATACATTTTACGAGAATACGAATTTTGGAATAACTTTACTATAACTTTATAATGGTGTAACAGCGAACAGTGACAAACTGCAAAATAATGACGAAGTTAAATTAATTAACCGGTGTGTATATAAAACCGGTTGGTACCTATACTGGACAATGAATGAATGAAAAACTATACTGACAAAAAATGTTAAGAAGGTCTGCGGGGCGAGCACGGCCTACTGTGACATGACTTGAGTCACACCACAGATAATATAATACTACGTAGTCACAAATTTTATGCTAGTACAAGTTGACATGACATAATTTATCATTTCTTGTCACAAACGTCTCTTGGCACGCTCGTGCTCGGCCCGCTGCACAGGTTTAATTTATATCCGTTTCGCCAGTTAGCCTATTGCCAACCGAGCACAAATCCAGAATCCAGTCTGCTACTGATAATAGGCGAACCCAGTAACACTGCTTGACTCGGGGATCGAACCCAGGAGCCCACGCTCAGCGGTCATGCTTACCACCACTGGACCAACAAGTGGGAATCGCTTCCAAAGAGTTTGGTAGGCATTTTGTCTGCAACGACTTCCAACAGGATTGACACCAATTTTTTGGTAGCTAATAAGTCAATCAAATACATTTTTAACACATTTCATTTTGCCAATCCTTGTACACGTGCACTCTGTGGGTTCGATATACGCAAAGGGCATATAACGCCCTCAGAGTTCAATATAATAATGCCTTCAGAATGTTGTTGGGGCTTCCACGATACTGCAGTGCGTCAGGGATGTTTGCCGAAGCACATACTGATGGTTTCAGTACCATCCTGCGAAAAAGGATTGCGTCCATGATGCGCAGAGTGCGTGGGAGCGTCAACGACATTCTGAAGGTCATCAGTGATAAGCCGTGTTGCATCATTATGGCGCATTGGGTGCATGTACCCGGTGCGTCAAGTGAGTGCAACAGGTATAAAAAATTTGAGTTGCATTTGTTGCTAACATAGCATAAGTACGAGTATTACTAACATTATATGGATCAAGGTCCGAATTAAAGTTTTGTTTTTTTTTAACTTTTCCATCATTGCTGATAGAATGTCAATTTGTCTAGGTATGGTTAATATTTGAAAAGCCACTCACACCAACTGGCCCCAGTCCTGCCACAGAACTGCCTGGTCTTGGGGTTCCAGATGAACCTCTTCGCCTTCTGGGCCCCTGTCAGAGGGACCTCTTTCTCGCGGTAGTACATGTTGAACCGCTCCAAACTCGTCAGGTCCGACGTATTACGCTTCTTCGTCGCCGTCATCTTGGCTGGGTCGAGTTACTGCAAAGGTAGAAAATTTATTCCAGGTATGGTTCAGTAAACAAATGGCTCACAATGAAGAGGAGTACAAGTAACTCATGGCTTCGTTAAACATCTATAAACACCCATTATACGTGCACTTCTTGACAGACTCTTCGCTTTTAAGCTAAAAGGAGATCTTAAACTTAATTGAGTTGACACTATTAACATTATCTACTGATAAGGTAAGAAGGACTCTGCACATTACAGCTGCTACGTGCCGCAGCCCGCAGAACAAGCCCTTTTCATACAAAAAAGTGCGGTGCGGCCCGCCAGTAGAGGGCAGTGGTTCTTAGAAAATATACGAAAGGGATGAAGGAGGATTTTTTTGCAATGTGTTGCCTTGCAGCGTGGCGCGCCCAATCAGCTTTATATAACCTTGAATATCTTTGTTATATTATATCCCATTCAAAGCTCAAGACAGCAAGTACAGCAACGTATCGGTTATGGTCTGGTGGACACACAATACCCGTTCCTCTTTTACTTACCTACCTTTAATCCTTTTCATCATTTTCTGCGTTTGATGCTGCATGGCCTTTTTCCAAGATTCAACAGGGTGTGGTTTTAGTTTAGATTGGATTGTGTGCGGTCCATTAGAAGCGGTCAGAGTGCTAGGCTGTCGTGGGTTCAAATCCCGCCCGTTGCATGTTGCGTTGTTTTTCGTAAATTCGCAATGCTGGTTTTTATGTTTCTTCATTCATCATTTCAGCCGGAAGACGTCCATTACTGGACATAGGCCTCCCCCAAAGAGGGGGGATTTGCTTTCAAAATCACCACGCTTTCCAGGCGGGTTGGCGATCGCAGTATGGCTTTAAAAATGCATAGAGAACGCTGTTGCCCATTCTCTAGTAAGTCCATTACTCGCTTTTTACGACACCCACGTGAAGAAATGGGATGGTGCTATTCTTTACGTCCGGCACCAAACAGAACGGGTTTTTATGTTTATAAAAATAAAAAGATTTGGATGCTGCTACTTAGCTGCCCTTACCGTGTTATCTGCCCAATTAATATAGAATAAGTGTACCAAGTGGTAAAATAAAATCTTGAAAAAAAATATTTGTATTGTTCCACCCATTTTTGAGAAAACAAATTAACATTACTTACATACTTTTTTCTCACCTTTAGATAAATCCTAACTCCATTTAAAAACAAAAAATAAAAGATGACCTTACCTAACCTGTCACTGTCACCCGTCCCGTGGGATGAAGCGGCGAGCGCACGAGTATGCGCTCTGCGACTGCGCTTACGCAAGGCAACCAACCGCGCAGGATAATGGATGGCGGTATGTGCGAGGTACACATTTAAAGCGCGTTAAACCCAGTATTTACCAGGCGAAAGTAGTTTAGCTAACTGCCATTAGTAAGGTAAGTACTTAGATTCAAGTTTAGAAAACAGAATGGGTTATTCTAAAATATATTTCTGCGCTGAAATCATTTCTAATTTTCTCGATAAGATGTTGGAAAAGTTATAGAACTAAATAGTAAGTAATTAACTTGAACGATGTAGTAGCCATAATATAACTACTGGTAAAATATGGGTATGGTCCCAGGTTAATGATCCTATTACCTACTTATAGCCCGATTTCTGAACCAATAACTTCTCTAGTTGTTCGACCACGTACACACACAAATCATCGTCATCATCATCATCAGCCATAGCAGTCCACTGCTGGACATAGGCCTCTCCAATTGCGCGCCATTCAGCTCGATTCTCGGCAACTCTCATCCAGCTGCCACCAGCCATCCTGCGAAGATCGTCGCTCTACCTAGCCTGAGGGCGTCCTACCTTACGTTTGCCGATTCGCGGTCTCCACTCAAGAACACGTCTACCCCAACGGTCATCGGTTCTACGCCTAATATGGCCGGCCCAGTGACACTTCAGCTTACTTATTCTGTAGGCTATGTCGACAACTTTGGTTCCCTGCCGGATCACCTCGTTCCGGATTAGATCCCTCAGAGAGACTCCAAGCATAGTCCGTTCCATAGCTCGCTGAGCGACCTTGAATTTATGGACCAGCCGTGAGTGTCCACGATTCGGCTCCGTAAGTCATAACCGGTAGGACGCACTGATTGAACTTTAGACTCTGTGGAATACGCGACGAGAAGACTCGACGAAGCTTCCCAAACACTCAAATGATGGAAAGAAAAATCAGTTTATTTGCATATTATTTTGTGTAGCCTGATAGGAACATACTCGTAGGTCTTCCAATAACATGTTGAATCTCGCGGTGATCAATGATCAAGCCTTCTCTGTATGAGGAGAGGCTTTTGCCCTATAATAGGCTAGTTTTTAGGGATCGCCATGACCGTCTGTCTGTCTGTCCCCAGCTTAGCTCAGAGACTCTTGCACGTAAAGTGGGTATGATATTTTTTTTCTCGTCTATCCCATGGTGTGGGGTATCGTTGAATAGGCCGTTCAAAAAAATTGCGGGTCTGTGAAAACCATTTTTCGATTCAGGTATCCGTTTGCGTAATTTTAAGCGTTGCTCCCCTCTGCCAGCTAAATGGTTCAAACTCAAAGCATTTATTTCAAATAAACCTATAACAGGCACTTTTGAATTGTCAAGGAGTCGGTCAGTCAGAGAGATGAAGCTAGATGCCCATTCCAAAGCGTAGTAGAATCCTATGGAGAAGAACGGGCAAGAAACTCCACGGACACGTTTTTTTCATGGCAGTAGTATACAATATAACGTTTATCACAGCTACGTAGGCTTCACAAGTTAACGAGTAATAGTCGACCAACTTACATTTGCAGTTGGAGAATTGACCGAACGTATATTGATGTATGGGACAACATGATTTTCAAGTACATTGTTAAGTTTGTAAATTCATCCCAACTACGGAACCCTTCATTGTGCCTGGACCGACACGCACTCGGCCGGTTATTTTTTGAATGCTACACTTCAACATGAGCATGACCACTGCTCGCCCCCTCACTCGTAATAATAATCGTGCCAGTTGTGATTAAATTCACTTTATACACTTGTCATGATTTGTGATAACCTTTACCTTTTAAAGGATGCTGGAACTCGCATATTTTTGTGATCATCATCATAAATCACTGCTGAAAAAACCTATTTACTAAAAGTGATTGATTAAATGTATATTGTTATGTTCTGCAGGCATTCCGAAGACAGCCTTTTCTCTTACGAGTATATAAAGACCTTACGGCTGGCGTTACTATAAACGATCCGAATGACCTGCGCACCCTGGGCAAACTCTCTAAGGTCGTTTGTCCACTGCACCGTCAATAATCTCGTTTCACGTTGACGGACAAGCAGTGTAAAACCTTGCTTCTTTTCGTCATAAACGGATAAAATCAAAATCTAAATATTTTATTTCACATAAGCCTACATGGGCATTTATGAAACGTCAGAAGCTACGTGCACGGTAACAATTTTTTTTTTAAACGTTGTCCCATGCTATGAATTTCTCCTGTATCGTGGGTGCGTTTACAAACATTTAAACTCACATACACAAACAGCCAGACCTGGAACAACTACTTGTAGGTCATACCAATATTTGTTTCGTGCGAGAATCGAACCCGCAACACGCAGCGCAGCAGTCAATCGCTTAACCACTGCGCCAACCGTGCCGTCGATTTTCACCAACATAGACAACGGCAAGAAACTCTACGTTTTATATACACGATAGCTCATGCAATCAACTATTAGCAAGACAGGTTGGTACTGTTGGTAGCAGCGCTGACCGAGCAGGGTGCGTCAGGCGAACATAGCCAATTATAGTGGAGCATACTTAATTGGAACCCCGTCAACTATCATGCTATTAGAATAATATTTACAGCGCCACAGCATGAGCTAATGAAGACTGGAAGCCGACCCCAAAATGCTTGGGAAAAGGCTACGCAGATGACTATTAGTATGACCTAATGAGAGAAGAAGGAAGAACCACCACAAAGATAAAAGTGCTGACCTAAGTGTCTAAATTTAACCCGGCGAGAGGCCTTTCTGGCCCCGCCAACGCTCGGTTAAGCAGAAAAGGCACTCCGGAGCCATCTGCGATAGGTCAATACAAAAAAAAAAAAGTCTAAATTTATATATCTTGGACATTTCATCACCTACAAAATGTTATTAAACTATTGACGAATTCCTTAATGATAAAATGTAAGTTATTTGACATTGATATTTATTTAATTTGTTGACAATCGACAACAGTTTGACATCATTATTTCCATTCATTATTATTACTCAATTGTTAATGTTTTGCTTGTTATTTTTTCTGGTTAATTTAAGTTATGTTGTGTTTCATTGTAATTACTTTATTTTAATATGTTGATTATTCTTTTTTATAATAATTACTACAAAAAGTGTACACCTTTAAGGTAGATTTTTGAGGAACGAATGATTTATTATTAAGATCTCATGTAAATTGTACCAAAAATCACATTAATAAATGAATTTTGAATACGACTTTAGGGATGGTACGAGTATAGACCCTGCCAGGGTTACGAGTCTTTCGAAAGGGATATCGTGGCCCTGGCACACAGGCATTTGAAGGAACACGGTGGGTTTTAGTCAGTAAAAGCCTGACACTCCCTCCCGCTCCGCTCAGAGCGGGAGAAGTTATTTGATAATTTCCCACCCAAAAAAAAAAGGGATGGTATAGACATTGAGAGGGAGCGTAGGGCTTTAGCGGTCAGAGGTAACAAATGTTGGCCCGTAGATTTGCTCGGTGCTCTGACCAAGTACAAATTACGCTTTTCAAGGCCTACCGTCAGAGCTTTTAATCGAGCAATCTATGGGTCAACTACACCAAGAGATCGCTGGATGCTCTGAGCGTACTATAAAATAATGCATTCAGGATGTTTTTGCGACTGCCCCGTTTCTATGTAATGTTTGCTGACACAGGTGGCTTTCAAGTTATAATTCGCAAAAAAACCGCGTCGCTGCTGAGCAGAGTGTGAGGTAGGTACATTTTATGCGGAGGTTGCTCAGGTAGGAAACATCTTGTCTGGTCATCCTCTGCGTGGATTGTGCATTATTGTATTTTATTTTATACCTACCTACTACTAACACAGTTGTTTTTGTAATACTAACATAATATGGATCACTGTTGTCTGTAATAAATGAATTATAATTTTAATTTTTTGGTCTATTCTTCACAGGTCCGAAATGTTCCTTAATTCTCCACATTATTCCGCCATTTAATGCGTATCATAGGTAAAATGTATCAAGGTCGGTCAGAGGATGTGTGAGGCTACAATGGAACGCGTCCGACTGCCAGCGTATGTGAGGCGCTCACGATCTGCATACGTCATTCATTTAGTCTCCTAGTAGTACCTACCTACAGCATCTTGGGTGGTGTGATATTTAGGTATATAACCTATCAAGCCTTTGATGACATAGGAAAATTACTTAATTTATATTTTTTTTATTTAATATTATTATTTATTTATAGAAAAAAATGGGTGTTGGGGGAGGAAAAAAAAAGAGGGGAGCATGGGAAAACCAAACGTGTGTGCTGATCCCAAGTAACATGGGAAGAACAAGGGCAGGAAGATGGGGAAAAGATTGGGGCTATCGCGCACCAATAAGCTAAAACAATCAATCATTCAATGTTTTGAATATTTTGTGAAGCTATTTTATATTTATTCGCTTACCTTCAGCTAAACAACAAAAATAAAACAGGTAGTCATGGGGACGGCCGACAAAACTGAAAACTTATCGCTCAACGCGCCCAAAGAAGTTTTCACTTCAATAAAATAATGATATTGTATCTAAAACACAATTTATACAATTCACATTATGCACAGTACCTATAATATTATAGGTATACACAAATTTAACTTTTCATGTGGTCAATTTAACTTCACTTACTGCTACAGTTGTCGGCGCAGGCATGTCGGTGACGCGAACCCATATCTTTTTTCCCTTAACTTCAAACACATAGACCACACAACATATAACGACATAATTACAGTTGTCTCATTAAAAAACGTGTTTAAAAATTAACCCGACTAACTTTAAGGAGTGCTTTAGACCATCTAAATGTCTAATAACTGCTCCCAAATAAAGGCTTCTACATACCAGCGTGACTTGTCGCGCGACGCGACAAGGCACAAAGGCCTCGCGTGTCGCGGAACCAGCGGTGCCTTTGTGTCGCGTCGCGTCGCGCGACAAGTCGCCCCGGTATGTAGAAGCCTTTACGATGTTTAACTTAATTTAATTTTTTTTTAATACTTCTTTGACATAATCTTCTCTATAATTGCCATTATATACCTACAATTTTAATTTTAACAAGGTTTTAACTTTTACTATTTTAATAATATTTTTTTTTATATTTTGTTTATGTGAGAACGATGTAGGCATAATAGACTGTATATTTGTAGACCATTTTCTATTTTGGTAAGTACCTGGTACTTTTAACTTTGTAATTTGAAAACATTGTAAAAGCCAATTATTGTAAAAGAGTTACCGTGAAGTTTCTTGCCGGCTCTTCTCCATAAGAAACGAGCAATTGGAACCGTGCTTCTAGCTTCTGACGTTTCTTATGTGCCCATCTAAAGTTGTCAAAAAATAATAGGCCCGTTTTGACATTTAACTTGCATCGATTTGTCGTGAGTATCGAGTACCGAGTCATAACGTTACTGTACTAGTTACGTCGCGATGGTCAATGGCGACGTAACTAGTGAAGTAACCATACTCACGATAAATATAGATTCAAGTTAAATGTCAAGCCGGATTTTTTGATAAAGTATAATAGGCTTATGTGTTAATATTTTGATTTTGATTTTTGATCATCGAACTTAATAACTTTTATTATGGGACCAACTATGAAATCGCGTATGATAAAAAACAGCTGCGAAACTGTATGTTTCATACAGTTTAGAACAGTAGGCATGACACCTTATACTAAAGGCCACATCAAAGAGCGTATATTTCCTCAAAGCAATGGAAGCAGGTAACTACCGATTTTTATTAATTCCAAACTCACACACCGCAACAAAAGTACCGTAACCAACAAACAATAAATAAGTATCACCACACACGATCATTCAAAAGTAATTTTCCTTAATACCCGATAAAGAATCATTGAACGGTGCAAAGGTACTTCATCATTTGGTTTCGCCGAATAAACGCGGTGTGATAATAAATCTGCGGTGATTCGCTGACCGTGTCGATTGGCCGTAAAAAAACAAAAGGAATAATTATGCCCTTTATTCGGGTGTGCGGGCGCAGCGTCACTCATACGATCGGACGTTGCGGTTAGCGGGAGCTAAGGTGGGCTTCGATAGCGAATTCGAAATATCGATAATAACATGGCTCGCCCCTCCAAGTTACTGTTTCAATGGGTGTAGTCACATCCTTATAAAAGAGTGTGTACCTATGTAGTAGCATTCATAGTTTATTATAATAAATTTACAAAATAGTTTCATTTTGCTTTAAGTTTGAAACGAAAAATTTCTACAGAAGAAAAAATGAGATACTTATCTAACCCCGCGTCTTTACCAAAAAGATCGTTCGCGCGAATACGCGATCGTCGCATTCACATTTCACTCATTTGTTTGGAAAACCGGAACGTGCCCTCTGTCGTTGCGACCACGCGTTCGTTTTCACCGAACAAAATTAACGCGATGATCGCATGAAATCTCGCGACGATTGCGTTGGTTAGGACGCAGCCTAATACTAATTCTATTGTTTGAACAGCCCTTTAAATATTTTACACTATTATTGTAAGACCAAACGTCTTACAATGATAGTGTAACATATTTAAAGGGCTGGGCATAGATTGATATAATGAACATTTACTTTGAAATGTCAAAAAATAAAGTGTTAGTCGGTATGGAACAGCAGAATTCTTATTTTGACACTAGCACTTTGCCAGAAATTTCTTCCGCCGTAGTTATATTGATCCCTATCCCATGGGAATTTCGAAAAATAGGTCTTATTATTTGCCTACAATTCTACATAATAAAAGGGAATATACGGAAAAAAAAATATCGCATCGTTAGTAACTAGAACACGGGCCAGTAGCAACAGCATTCTGAAAACAATGTCAGAGAGTTTCTATTCTCCCATTTTGAGGCATTTTGTGAAGAGGATGGCCAGGTGAAAAACTTGTACCCAGGTTGGTCATCTTCTGTGCAGTGTTTTAAACTCGTATAATAATCATAATACTTTGGTTACTAACACTAGCTATAAGTATTACTAACAATATGGATCTTTGTTGTCTTTATAAATACATTATTTTATTTTTGGCCAAATCCACCAACCAATTTCCACTTCCTAGGTCCAAGGGAAAGGCTGGGCGTTGATGAGTCAGTTAGGTAGTAGGTGAGGGAGTCAGGAGTTTTTATATTAATTGATTTTAGAACTGGTCCCATTATGTGCTTAAGTTTTCATATATACCTACTCGTGTTTGTCGAACCACCTTTTTCTCGTTCGGGTATCGAAATTCGCTTTCTTATCGACTTGCTTGTCGATATTCGCTACACTGCTGGCTCCGGACAGACCCAAGTAGCGGTACTCTCGCGAAGGGTGAGATAACTCGCGCCATCGTACCAGCGTCTTCCATCACATGTTGCATTCTTATAATGTAGGGCTGCCGTAACTAAGAAAATATGGACAAAATCTAAAACAACAAAATAATCAAACATTACTTCTTTACCGATTATTGCAAAGTACACCATTATTTGAAATAATATAAAACTACTTATGTTATATTTAGTTTAATAAAATTGAAATTAGATTACAATTATTTTTAAATATCTAATTCTAGGTTAAGGAAGGTATAGTGAAAGACACATTTTTCATTTTGTTGCTAAATATGAAGTAGGTACTTGCACTACTTGTAGAGAAATTTTAATGCGATTAACTTTATCCTTCCTTGTATTTCACTACTAAGTAATAGGATTATTTAAACGTTACATTGTGTATTAACTTATATATTTCCGCCTAAACCTGAATCAAGCTGAGTAAGGAAATATGGCCAACCACATAACCACAACCAACAGCCAATTATCCTCACATGTTTGAAGCAAACTATACTCAAGGTAGAGTTTAAAACAAAATCTAGTGATAGTCAGAAATCTTATTTGTGGTCTACACAAGTCTACGAGTAGTCTACCAAAGGTCTACGAGTAGTCTACCAAAGGTCTACGAGTAGTCTACCAAAGGTCTACGAGTAGTCTACCAAAGGTCTACGCAAGCCTACAATGGCATGTCAAAAGTTTACGACAGTGTACGAGTGGTCTCTTAATTGCCTACGAAAGCGCTACGAAGAATTGCCTACGAGAAATGAGCTCATTTATTAGAAGCTGGCTTTTCACGTTTTTGAGTTCTTATTCGATAGGATTATTTATAGCATAACAGACTATGGCAAATATGAATATGTAAATATTTACTAAAAAGACTACAATATAAGAAATAGTTTTTTTATAATCAGAAAAGAAATGTCGCGTGTCAGCCCTACAGAGGACTCGGATGGTGGCTGCAATATAAAAGTTTATCCTTGAAGGGAGGCGTCAATTGCAGTGCTCACCTTGGACCGCCAGCAGTGCAAGCTACCACCATGGAAGGATATAGGAGGATCTCGATACTGGTGAGTCTAGGGAATTAAAGTAAAAAAATATGCAAAAGGTAGCGTTGGGCTAATCTAAAACTAAAATATTGATAAACTATGGAACTGTATTATCTTGATTCTACACAATTTAACAAAAAAAATATTCTTTATTTTTTAATCTTAATTAAAATTTAATTAATGACTATCGACTAATGACTGTCTATTGAATTCATTAAAAACTTCGAGATATGTTTCTTTCTATCTCTAGTTGTAATAAAATTAAGCAATGCTAAGGAATTTGACATAATAACAACTAAGCTAATCAACGGTATCAGAAGCCCTATGACAGGCTAAATTATAACAGATTTAGGCGATTCGCGCTGAACTGTAACCACCGATTAAATGTTTTACCGACAGTGAATGGTGACTAAGTACCTAAGTACATTAGCTTAATAATGTGGTTAAATAATCACGCTTGGTTGCTGTTGTTGCCATTTTTGTTGTGATCTTAAACATTATCATCGTGTTTTCAGTCTGTTCTTAATCATTTGACCCGCTACGTTATGTTAGTGAAACTAGTTTATTTTTAAGGATCGGTATATACCAGGTATATACCATTCCGGCAGAAATGTATTTTTTTTTTGCGTAAAAGCTACCTTTTTACCCTTCTTTATCCACATAAACTTATGTTTTCAGTTACTTATCATCGCGCTAACCCGTACAGCAAGCGGATTAGAAACGAGAAAAGTACTCCACATACCGGAGAAGATCATAGGAGGGGTCATTGATATAGTCCAGAACCACAAGAATAAACCCACGCAGCAGACCACCACCGTGCAAACCCAAACCCAGCAGCAGGGGTATCAGCAAGGATACCCTCAGCAGTATGCACCCTGGAACACAGGCTACCAGCAAAACCAAGGCCAGGCACAGTACCAAGGACAGTACGGAAACTACAACTATCCTCAATCAGGGAACAACTACCACCAAGGAGGCTACGTCAACTCACAAGGGTACTACGGAGGGTCACAAACCCAGGCCCAAGGACAGTATCAATCAGGAAACCAGTTCCAAGCTCAGAATCAACAGAGTACTGGCACGTTTGAAAGTCAGCAAGCTGGACAGTTCCAGAATCAGGTGCAGACTGGAGTACAAGGCCAGGGACAGCAAGGGCAGGTTCAAGTACAGAATCAACACTTCCAAAATCAAAATCAGCAATCTGGGCAATTCGTGAATCATAACGTAAACTTCCAAGGATCTCAACCAGGCAACCAGCCTAACTATCACAATCAGGCTTCAGGTAGTTTCCAACATCAGCCAACTGGTTCCTACGGTGGCCATCAGCAGTCAACCAATTTTGTGAGCAACCAACAAACAGGTTCCTTTGTGGGGCAAAATCAGCCGACTCATAACTATGTAGGACAGACCCACCCTCAAGGGCAGGTGTCACAGCCTTCGTATGTGGGACATAACCATCAATCAACGCAATTCCAAGGTCAGGCGAGTAATCAGAGCAGTGGCCCAGGAATGACTGACTCCAATAGTGGTGGCTTCCAAATATCCACTGGTCACAATTCTGGTGGCCCAGGACCAACTTGCGTATGCCAAGCGTGGACAAAACCTCAAAATGGAGTACTTAACGATGATGGATCACAGAGGAGTGAAGAGAAGGTGGAAAAATCTGAAGTGAAGTGATGCTCCTTGCCAAATTGCTTTAGCAAATATCTGTTAGTCAAATTGTTGCATTCACTTTTGGTCAGGCGCCCCACATTGTGTTTGTTCCATGTTTTAATTGAATTATGATGGTTTTGTTTGTTTTAATTGCATTTTGGCATTGTGATCTAGAGATGTTTTGAAACCTATAATTTTATAAAATTAAGGAACCAAAATATTTTACGTAAATGTACATTAATTGATTTATCGGTACAGAATCTTACTTAGAGTAAGTAATGTATGATTATGCCGATTTAAGTGATTGAAATTTAAGTAATATAATAAAGACAATTATTTATATAAGTCACATTTTTTTTTTATATAAGTACTTTATAGAAAAATATGATCCTAAGTAGTATTTTACTTGACCTGGGTATCAAACCCAACGTAAGGTGCGCTTGTGACCACTGGATCAATTATAGTAAAGTATGGAAATCAACAGATAAATTGTTTCTAATTGATTCGTAGCCTCGTTGTCTCAACGATCAAATTACAAGTTGGCTTACGAATCTACGAGTTGATTGATCTTGATTTTAATTGTACACAAACTATTTTAATAGTACACGTTATTTTTGCCCGTTACTGGGACGCATTAACAGACTAAATAATTGCACATCTTAAAACATACCTCCAAGCAGAAAATACATAGAATAGAATAGAGTATAATAGAATAATCTTTATTATGTACACCATAAAAGTATACTTTATTATGTATACATATATACAATAGTACACATGAAACGAGAGCAGGGAACTGTATTATGTAATGATGATGAGTACATACATACATAGGTACATACTGGACACCTCCAGCTAAAATCTTAAACCGACATACATACATAACCTCACGCCTTGTTCCCATGGGGGTAGACAGAAACTACAGAACGCCACCTGCTATACGATCCTAACCCTCCTTTTGCTCCGTTTACATTCATTCATACATCAGCACTCTACTTGCGTAAAATACTAGCAATCAAAATCTAAATGGTTTTAAAGTCATCATCAGTCTCCAGTCCTTATCCCAATTTATTTGCGGTCGGCGCAACATGTCCCTTTCTTCCATAGTACTCTATTAGTCGTCATCTCGGTAGTCAACGTAAGTTGTGCCAGAAAGCCTTTTATACCGTTAAGGATTGGCTTGGGATTGAGCTGCTCCAATTTTTTACATATTGATTTATTTTTATTGTTTGATGTTTTTTTTGCTAACTTTTATTATTTTATATAAAGTGACATTTAATTATTATTTTATACACAACGACATGAATATTTACTTGTAAAGTATTGTAATGTAATGTGAAGACTATGTGGGTTATAGCTTTTTTTTATCCTTTTCTTTTATTATCAGTTAGTGTTAATCATGGCCTGGCAGTTTGAGTCATATAAGCGGCCTACCCAAATGTCCTTTCTTTGGTATTGATCGTCGCATCGTTGAGCTCCTTAAGTTCTGAGTAGAGCTGCACGATTACTGACAAATGCGTGCACTGACTGGTCAGGTCCACTCAATCTGTGTGGTTCTTTCCTCAAAAGACCATTTCAGACACCAATCTACATGGCCTTCACATGATCTGACCAAGATTATGTCTGGACTTAAAAAGAGACTGTGACCTCTGAGTTTGTTTCGGCCTTTCTTCTCAGAGCAGTCAGATACGAAACGCCGACCTCATCTAGTTTTTAAAATATGATTGACGTGTAAAAGTGTTTGTACAAACCTATTTACAGAAATAAAAAACATTTATCATTTATCATCAACCCCTTTCTACCCATATAATCTTTCACACAGTACATCCATCGTTTCTTTGGTCTTCCCCTACTCTTATAGCCATCGACATTCATACTCAAAACTTCCCTCACGACATTTCCCTCATTCCTTCGCTTCACATGCCCACACCATGACAACCGATTTCCGCACAACTTTTCAGTCACCGGCGCCACTTTCAGACTTCCTCTTATGTACTCATTTCTTATTCTATCCATTCGTGTCACACCACACATTCCTCTTAGCATTCTCATCACAGTTATATGCATGTGCCTTTCAAAAAAATGGGTTTGAAGTTTAAGTAGGTCTTGCTAATCCATTGCTTCTGTTTTTTTTATTTTTTTCTTCCTTCTGGCTTCGCACGGTTTGTGCATTTAGCCAATGTCACGTTTTAGTTCTTGTATAGTATTGATGAAATGAATTATAAATGCATGATGATGATATCCCCGCCCACTCCCCTTGAGTTTCAGTAAAGATGTGGCACTTTTCTGAGACCTCACGCGGACTTCTTGAGAGAACTTGAAGCGAAGTTGCACTGTTTTGTTTCATTTGCCTACACTAATGCACGTTCACAAACACTTAATGGTTAATAATCCTAATAACCATTATTACACATTAATATTCGGCTAAACACAAATTTTGGAAAATTAAACAAACTGCTGAACATGACGCTTCACTTTCCCGCCAAGAAGTCCCATTGCTTCTGTTCAAAAAAATTGTTTGCTCAACGTAATTAATGAAAAAACTAAAAAACTTTTTACAAAAAAAAAAAATTACCGACTTCCAAAAACACTTTTTTGGAAGGCGGTTATTTTTTTTTGTAAATTGTTTTTTTGGAAGTCACTACACTGACCGTAGGTATTGGTGATACGAGTATTCTTCAGAAACGTCAGGTGCGTAGTACTCGCAGCCGGCGTGCGTGTGTGACCATCGCGTAACAAACGATCAGTTGTAGCAATGCGGGTATCATTTTGGCAGTTCAACAAACTGGAAGTCGGTTATTTTTTTATTGTATTTTTTTTTTTTTTCAGTTTTTAGCGGGATCAGTTTGTAATTAGTCTAAATTAGAATAGCCTAATGTCAACTGCTCATCACCTTTTACAAAATATTGCTTTTCCCGATGCCGGGCCGCTAATTGTTGAGGAGTTCTGGAGAGGACTGCCACTCACCATATTCAGTGTGACGAGCATAAATCACTTAGCAACACTAATAAAGTATGTAGGTACCTACTCGAATCGCAACCCGTTAAATACTTATTATTATGTAGTTCCGGTGGCCATCTCTGGTCTTCATCATCAGTTCCACTTCACCAAATGGTACTTTCCGAGAGCTAATGCACGAGTTACTTAAAAAAAAAACCAAATTGGTAACCAAATAGGTGTGCCTAAAAAATTTGAGGATTTTCCTCGATTTCCATGGGATCCTCTCATTAGATTCTGATTTGGTGGGAATCGAACCACCTCGGGAGCATACCCTTTCAAACAAGAAATAAATTTTCAAAAAAGGTCGGAACATACATAAAAAAAAAAAACATACCCGCCGAACATATTTATAACCTCCTCCTTTTTGAAAGTCGGTTAAAAAGTACATTTGCCTTGTAAAATACCTTTTGTTAGTCGCATTTCATTCATTCTCTCACTCTCCATAAGACCAGGACCAAACCATCTACGCACAGATACTCTTTTAAATGTTTGTAAATAATACATCAATACTTTTTTATTTTTTTTTATTCTTTATTTATTTAAAGGGGCTTTTACGCATAGCGTATGTCAGTCCCATCGTATCCTAAACAATAGTATTTCACAACACGTGGGCCATGAATTTGAACAAACCCTTCGCATCGTCGCCATTTGGTTGGGATAGAATTGTATGGAACATGCCTCCTACATCAGTTTTGTTCAAATTCAGACAATACTTGTAAAACAAATTGTTATCTGAAGGTCAAATAAATATGTTTTGGATTTTTATTTAAACTTGCTACAGATGGTTGTTTGTAAAAAAACAACATTACCCAATGATTAATATTGACGGTGCTATCAGTAGGTCTAAGGGGCTTGTGGCTAAGTAGGTAATAACAGCAGCACGGGTGGAACGATCAAGTTACGTTACGCTTGCCGCGGTTGGTCCGTGGATGGAGTGACCATCTTTACTTACCAAGACCCGTCCGTGCCTCGGAGAGCACGTTAAGCCGTTGGTCCGGGCTGTCATTCGTGGATCTTTCATAGTCGTTACGGGTCGTCAGAAGCCCATAAGTCTGACAGCCAGTCTTACCAAGTGGTATCGTGTTACCCAGTTACTGGGTTGTGGAGGTCAGATGGGCAGTCGCTTCATGTAAAATACTGGTATTCAGCTACACCCGGGTAGACTGGAAGCTGACCCCTACATGGTTGGGGAAAGGCAGATGATGATGATGATCAGTAGGTTTAAAAAACTTCAAAGTTACTATTTAATATTATTTTATTAGTGCGTCAACTCTTTATCCTTAACATCATATTAAAACAGCACTCATTACTTACCTATCAACCCACGGCCTCAACCCTGTAGACCGCCGTCTTAAACACCAATCTACTACCCAATTCTCAAACACGATAAAAAAAAAAAAAAGCGCCTAACACACTCACAACCACGCGTCATTCGACACTCCACACACACACACACATACATACACACACTTCCACACACAAATAACCTTTAACAAAAGTATAGTTTATATGTAAAGTTTAAAAATTTCTATTAATTAACTATAATATTGTTTTCTTTTAGGTTGTCAGTGTACAAGTTACATAAAAAAAAAAAAATAATTTTGTAAAAGGGCGGAGACCTGGTGATCTGAAATTATACAGGCCTAGAGCTTAGTTTAGGCACCAGTCTCCCACAATATTAAAATGTTGTCTGACTCTGATAGCTTGTAACAATGTATCATGTAATATTGTGGTGAGAAAAATAAATCTTATCTTATCTTATCTTATTATATGTTACTCAGTCGTTCTTAGTAGAACCAACCCAACTACGATAATAGTACACAACATGTCCCGGAATTAACGCACAACCTCTTAAGGGGTCATTGTACTCATCATTATTGAACAAATTTTACTATGGGACCAAACCCGGAAACGTGAAAAAAAAAACAGCTGTTCCCTACATTTTGACGAGTTATTCGAACATAAATGTAGGGAACAGATGATTTTTTATTCACGATTTCAGGTTTGGTCCTATAGTAAAAGTTGTGTATAATGAAGAGTACAATGACCCCTTAAGAGGTTGTGCGTTAATTCTGGGACATGTTGTATACTCTTACATTTTAATGCTCACGCAATAACAATTAATGCTCACGGGTATCAAATGACGATTTTAAACAAAATTGCAAAATAAATTCGTAAACTTATTATATTCGTGACAGATGTCAGATGGGCTCGTAGATTTTGTTTCGTGCCTGATTCGAAGCCGCCAAACAGCCTAATACTAATATTAAATCAAAGAGATTTAGTATAGGCAATATCGAAGCTATCAAAATAATGTAATAAAAAAACTGTGATCCCATGTCTCAATGACGCCATCTTATCACTAATTAATGATAATTTGTAGACAAAAGTTAATAATTTGATAAAATATAATCTTTATATCACTATAGTTTCTGCCCGTGACTTCGTTCGTGCGGCAGTCGTAAGACACCACAATATACTCAAATAACAGCCACATTTTTTTAAATACTGCCTCGTTTATGGCCTCTAGTGGTCGCAAGCGCTACTGTTAAGCATGAGATCCTGGGTTGATTTCCCGGGTCAGGCAAAGTGTCATTGGGTTTCCATCTGAAATTTCTCAGTAACAGTCCGAAGTCTGGATTTGTACCCAGTTAGTGGCAATAGGCTCGCCCCCTATTACATGGGACTTAAACATAACTAACGAAATGTCGTGCGGTACACCTCTGTCCAACCATTCAGGAATACAGGCGTGATGTTATGTTATTTTTATAAAACTTCCCTCTATACTACGTTTGTAATTTTGATCTCAGCAGCCAAAATATACAGAGACTCAGGACTGGTGACGCGGGAGCAAGCAGCGTATGGGAGAAGCAGTTAGTACTAAGGTCGACTCCGCAGTCTTCAGTAACAATTCCCCATTGCTTGCGAAGTTTTTCGTTTTTAGTGAACACCGTCATTCCTGCATCGTACCTAATGTCACAATACTGATACACTGGCCACGAAAACGCCACCCATCACGAAAAATTTTCGTTGGCGCCATATAAAATTTTGATTTTGATTTCAGTTTTCCTATCAGAGTCCTCGAAAACCATGAACAAACATGACAAAAAATTTGCAAATGTGCCGTGGTGCCATTTTGAATTTTGATTTTGACCCCATTCTCGTTGTCAGCGTGTTCGAAAACCATAAAAAACGACACTCATGTCGAAAATAAAAAAGACTACGACAATTGGAACAAATTGGACTATTTACTTCCACTCTAATCATCTATCTGGTAGAATTTGCGTGATGCTGGAACATCCATTCAGACAAACAGACAAATATTCTAAAAACTATATTTTCTTCATTAGAATCAATCCCAGACCTCATAGCAATTACTTTTTTTCAAAAGTATTCATCGAACAGTTTTGATGTCGTTACGATTTTATTATATGTATAGAAATTATCACTACACATCCAGGCATTATTATTTATTTACGCATGTCATATATTCACAAAATTTTTAGACATTAAAAGACATGAAGGCTTGCTGAGATTTAAAAAAAACCGGCTAAGTGCGTGTCAGACCTCGCACAATGGGTTCCGTAGTCGAGATGAATATTTACGCATGCACAGTAATGATTTTACCCAGCAAGTATTTCTCTAAAAACTATGAAATAGAAAATTATTTCTGCGGTTGTAACCGAACAATTCCCATAACTCAAAAACCGTTGATTTAAATAGCAAAGTCACTTATAAATAATCTTTTTATTTATGGGATCCAACAATACCCCGCACCCCGTCACGCTTATGTGGAGTCTATTATTTTTATCCCTCGATTACATGTATGGGGAGTGCCACCTCTTATTACTTTTTCATAATTTCACCATAGTTCAGCGGTGCACAGAATACACCTTCTTTCCAATAGAGTGCTGATAGTCAGGCTGTGTCAGCTTCGTACAGAAGGTCAGACGGACATGACGTAATTA
Organism: Tiliacea aurago; assembly: GCA_948098905.1. Taxonomy (NCBI): domain Eukaryota; kingdom Metazoa; phylum Arthropoda; class Insecta; order Lepidoptera; family Noctuidae; genus Tiliacea; species Tiliacea aurago. The sequence continues at coordinate 2,046,404 of OX402581.1, read as the reverse complement.
TAAGGGTTCCGTTTTTGCTATTTGGCTACGGAAAAAAAAAGTCATCTATGACTATTGTCGTGTTTGGCAAAGTATCCCACACCGGTGCGGGACTGCTGTAAATTCAGAAGTAAGAGTGTTCAATAACAGCATTGTGAATCTAAAAGCGGTGCATTAGAGACACTTTTCGAGTAAGTATGTTAAAAAGATAATAAATTAGGGATATGATTTGGGTAGAATCTATGCTCCCTAATATTTTATCGTTACATAATTGATATTAGGATCAAACCTGACATGGCTGGCTGATTATCTGAGTTCTACTTTAAGTAGCCCACGATTTATTTATCACGGGTGTTAACAAAACAACAAACAATTATATGTCAAACTCAAAATGGTAGAAAATAAGCAACTACGATCACTAATTTGGTTAAGTTGCTTTTTGATTTGGGTACTGAACAGTTTATCCTTCAACGGTCCAGGGATTATTATTCCATCAACTTTTGATCAATGTTGCTATAATACTCTCATAAAACATTTTCATCCAAGTTACCTACATAATAACCGCCCACCATTAAAAATAGTTGACATTATTGTAGAAAAATAGATTTAAACTGATTACAGTGTAATTCACGATATTGCACAGACAAAAATTATAAATCCTAAATAAAATCTAGATTGCGCAGACATGAAATGTATTTTTCTATAGACCAATAACCTGGCACGATGACCAGACTGAGTTACCAGCTTAGCAGCAAACTTAACAATTTAAAACAGCTCCTAAATTCACTGCCAGGCAGTCTACCCGACGGCAAAGCATTATTTTGCAACCCTATTTCCTGGCTGCAGAACAAAGAGCCGCTGCTCCCCTCTGAAATCAAACAAAAGAATACAAAAAAGGGATCAACCTCACGTTTGGAGGGGTCCACGCAAGCTGGTGAGCTATGTAGGTCTGAAGCGTGCGCGCGCCGCCTTACGTAATCGTTACGTAACCGGCACGGGGTTGCAGGGGTTGCTATGCGCAGGGGGTGCGCGGGGCGGGGGACGAGACAGGGCGAAGGCGCCGGCAATCGATTCCCGTCGGCAGTCCGACTCGGCACCTCGGCATCTGAACATGGCTGACAAGACAAAGGTTACAGAACAATATTACTCCCCGCCGCCGGTTCTAGGCAAATGGGAGGGGTTCAGGCAATTCCTGTGGAATGGCGAGACTGGACAGTTCCTTGGCCGCACAGGATCGAGTTGGGGTGAGTTTTTGAATTTTTCTCTGATGTCTTTACGGTAGGATTTGTCTCCTTTTTGGAGGGAAAATCGATACTCGATGTCCGGAAAAACGATCTAGGGAAATGCTTCTGTAATCCAGTGAAAATGTTGTTTTCCTTTTACTGAAGAGTTATATAATTCACGGTCTATTTATATCGAAGGGATCTTACACCTTTGCTCTACCTTGCCATTATTAGCACATAGTCACCTTACTAAGTAAATAGTACCTAACTCATGTAACCATCCTAAATTAATAACATAGTCGTTCCAAATACTTAACTTATTACTTTTTTAATTAAACACTGGAATCATTGTTTCCGTTTAACTCAGATAATGTAAAAATACCTAACGTATTGAACATTTTTATAACTTTTAAATAGATTTTGTAAGTTTGGACGAGAATTCCGAGAAAGTAATGATTTTTATGATGATAATGATTTTATTTATGAAAGGTGTTGCACAGAAATCAGCAGGTGGCGCCCTTAAAAATGGTCGTTACGTAAGATGTATCTCAGCTGAAGCCAGACCTTGATACTAAAACACAATTGAACTCCACTTATCAGTATAAACTTTATCAAGCTCAAAATAAAACAATAATTTTAATTGGAGGAGTGTCTGATTCAATGAATATAGGCTTGCATACATTGCATTTCAGTGCGTTTTTCGCGCCATTGCGGGCGGCGCGCGCAGGGTCCCGACTAGGGAGGCGCGCGCATCGTCCTTGTGGCGATCGATCCAAGGACGTACGGACCCACATCAACTTTACTGCTACTTTACAATTTGGTCCTTATTTTCTATGAAAATTAAGTAAGCGGATACCTCGTTTTGCAAAGCAAGGCAATGCTAGCATGATCTAGCTAATCTCAAAACTTTTTCATAATACCAAACTTAATTTTACGATTTCCCTTACCAATGAGCTGAGCCAATGAGTTTTTCTTTCACAATAAGAACATACTTTCGATGGTGATTAGGATTTCAGTTAATTACCCTTAATTTGACAGATCATGATATTTAGTCATCATAGCTAAGTTTCTAGCATTGGTTTTTCACTAGGTCTCAACCTGAAAGGTTAAGAACACGTGTCGCACTCAATATGTAGGATGACAGTACATAACGTACACGTGTCGGACTCAATATGTAGGATGACAGTACATGAAGTACATGCGTCGCACTCAATATGTAAGATGACAGTACTATACTCATCTTTGAAATACCTCCCCTTGACCATGCGCCGCGGTTGCGATATATCTACGTATATAGCAAAGGCGATTTTGATTCTATAAATTACGAGATTACTAGCACTAATTGGGAACATGAGTTTTCAATCCGATCACTGGATGAGTCGGTTGAGTACTTTATAGACACTTTAAAACAGTTTCAAAACAAGTATATACCACAAAAGCTAGTATGTAATAATAAATACCCAGTATTGTTCAGCTCATCACTCGTCAAACAAATTAAAGAAAAATATAAATATCTAAAAAAATTCATGATATACGGCAATAAATCTGACGAGTTAACTTTTAAATATTTGCGTGACAGAGTCAAGACTATGGAAGCTTCTTGTTATAAATGTTATCTTAGTCAAACTGAAAAATCCATTAAAGATAACCCTAAACACTTCTGGACCTTTGTTAAAAAACGCTACAACTCTAATTCTATACCTAATACATTAAAGTATAACGATGAATCATTACTCACTGGAGACTCAATTTGTGAGGGTTTTTCATCTTATTTCATGTCGACCTTCCTCAACCCCACTTCGTCTAATACTCCCAGCCCACCTCCTGGCTTCTCTTTTGATACTAACAGAACTTCATCTGATATTTGTCACATAGAAGTGAATGTTGATGCTGTGACCGGTTTGCTTCGTAACTTGGATCCAACTAAAGGTGCTGGCCCTGATAATATGTCATCTAAATTTCTAATTAAATGCGCGCCTTCTATTGCCCTACCTATATCAATTTTGTTTTCCAAGTCTTTGACTCAAGGTGTTGTCCCCAAAGTATGGAAATCTGCTTTTATTACACCCGTACATAAGAAGGGGTCTAAAACGGAGATTACCAATTATAGGCCTATATCCAAGCTGTGTATTATAGCTAAAATATTTGAGAGGATTGTCTATAACCAGTTATATTCCGCCTTTGCTAGCTCGTTCAACTACTTTCAGCACGGATTTTTGAAAGGACGGTCTACCACTTCTAACTTGATTTTATTTAATGATTTCATTGCGGATGCTATGGATAATGGTAAGCAGGTCGATGTGGTTTACACAGATTATAGCAAGGCATTTGATCGGATCGACCACGATACCCTGATAAAGAAGCTAAGCTACATGGGCATCCGTGGGGATCTCTTAAGGTGGTTCTCTTCTTACATTGATAACAGGTCCCAAGCAGTAGTGCTCAATAATTATATGTCTAGTTGGGTAACCATCCCCAGCGGAGTGCCTCAGGGTTCGTTGCTCGGTCCTCTGTTATTTGTAGTCTATGTGAACGACATCGATCAGTGCCTCCAGTCATCCAAACTATTATGCTTTGCCGATGACATGAAAATATTTGCCACTATTTCAACGCTCGAAGATAGTCTAGCACTTCAGGCTGATTTATATCGGCTTGAAGAGTATTGTCGGGCTAATAAACTAGATCTCAACCCATCCAAGTGTTCGGTGATCACTTACACTAGAAAACGTGCAGTCCTAGCCACTACTTATACTTTGGCGGGCCAGATCTTGTCAGGATGCAATACTATTCGTGACTTGGGCGTTCATCAAGACAGTAAGTTAGTTTTTGACACGCACATTGATGCAATTGTCAAAAAATCTTCTAAACTGCTTGGGTTTATTATACGTCTGTCTAAGTGTTTTACTGATGCTAAAACACTAAAAATATTGTATTGCACTTTTGTAAGAAGTCAGCTTGAGTATGCGTCTCAGATATGGAATCCACGTTATCATAAATAAATTGACCGCATAGAAAACATACAAAGACGGTTCATACAATATCTTTGCTTTCATCAAAAGATTCCATATCAGTCAACTGATTATCTTGGACTCTGTAAGAAGTATCATCTGCTACCACTGGTAGATCGACGTAAAATTGCAGACTGTTTATTCTTGTTGAAAATCCTCAATAACAATATTGATAACCCTGAGTTATTGTCAAAATTTTATTTTAATGTGCCAAGTAAAGCATTTCGTTTTTATCTACCCATACGTGTACCTCATACCTCTTCGAATTATAGGCAAAACAGTTATATTGTGCGCGCAAGCAGAAATTTCAATGATATATGCAAGGAATATGATTTTGATCCATTCACAATTAGTGTGAATTCGGCCAGAAGGTGCTTAAGCCTCAAATTTTTCAAGTAGCAGTAGGTTTATTATTTGTTTATTTTTATTTTTTTCATAATATTTTCTCTGTTATATAATTTAATTGCAAACCAAGTAACCAAGTAATGTATATTATGTATGTTTTATATTGCTTCTTACATTTTAAGGCGATGTGCTTTTTTGTGTGTTGTTTTTTTGTTTTGCTCACACCATAATTTATTATTATAAGTCTATAAGTGAGGATTTGTAATTGGCTTTCTAGTGACTAAGGTTTCTTTATTTTTGTCTGTTTTTAGTAGCTGTAAGTCCTCCATGTTTTAAATAAATAAATAAATAACGTACACGTGTCGCACTCAATATGTAGGATAACAGTACATGAAGTACACATGTCGCACTCAATATGTAAGATGACAGTACATAACGTACACGTGTCGCACTCAATATGTAGGATGACAGTACATGAAGTACACGTGTCGCACTCAGTATGTAGGATGACAGTACATAACGTACACGTGTCGCACTCAATATGTAGGATGACAGTACATGAAGTACACGTGTCGCACTCAATATGTAGGATGACAGTACATGAAGTACACTTGTCGCACTCAATATGTAGGATGACAGTACATGAAGTACACGTGTCGCACTCACTATGTAGGATGACAGTAAATAACGTGCACGTGTCGCACTCAATATTTAGGATGACAGTACATAACGTACACGTGTCGCACTCAATATGTAGGATGACAGTACATAACGTACACGTGTCGAACTCAATATGTAGGATGACAGTACATGAAGTACACGTGTCGAACTCAATTTATAAGATGACAGTACATAACGTACACGTGTCGCACTCAATATGTGAGATGACAGTACATAAAGTACACGTGTTGGACTCAATATGTAGGATGACAGTACATAACGTACACGTTAAAAATCTGAAATTAAAGTTTATGTAAGGATTACAGGAAAAATAAAACGATGTCTCTAAATAGCACAGTTTTTCAGAAATCATCAACATCCTATATACATACGGAACCCTCGGTGCGCGAGTCCGACTCGCTCTTGACCGGTTTTTTTCTTACATAAAGTCTTCATTCTCCCATATTAGTCAAACTGTTTCGTGCCTCATATGTCTTTCTGAAAGAACTGTATGGAAATAGTCTATGCCGTCGTAAAAGTATCAACCAGTCAGCAATGTGGCAGCACGACCTAGAGTCAGCTATCAGTGTTATCATTGATTTGGAATGTTCAATTATTCTGAGGTTCACACTGTCACCTCTTGAACGCGGTCTATGCGTGCTGTTCGCGTTCTGTTTCATTGGTGAAATTCGATCTTACTCATTTAGAGGCGTTACGTAAGATGGGCCTCAGCTGGAGCCACACAAGGGGTCTCACATTTTATGCAGCCCGGCCGGCGGCATAGCAAGCGTTTAGATATACATTCAACGTATAACGAAGAATTTCCTGTTCTTACATAGAACTACCATCAATACCTTTTGAGTGGAGTTTCTTGCCCGTTCTTCTCCATAGGAACCTACTACGCTTTGGAATGGGCAACTAGCTTCATCTCTCTGACTGACCGACCCCTTGACAATTCAAAAGTGCCTGTAATAGGTTTATTTGAAATAAATGCTTTGAGTTTTGAGTTTGACCTTTTAAAAGGTATAGACAAATAAAAGATTTTACAATTTCATGAAACAAGTCAAAGTTTTACCGTTACGTTATTAACGTTTCATGTACGTTAATAACATTTTCTTTCATGAGACGAAAAGGTACGTCCACGGCTGATCATTCTATAAATAGCTGTACTGAAAAGGGGGAAAAATTCCATTGTCGCACATCAAAGCTTGGTAGACGGATTGGCGCTACTGTGGGCTTCCCTTCGTCTCAATTAATGATACTCTCAAGCGAGCGCAAAGGGCGCGTTTCCTTCACTGAGAAAATGATGTTTTAAATTCATTTTCATTCAGATCTTCTAACTGAACAGACAGCTTGTGCTGCTGGGGAGGAAGTGGTGAAGGGCTGTTTTGGGGGACTGTCTTATGTAATTTTGACGTTATAATTGTGCTGATTCTCAACCTAATTTCAAGAAGTGATTTTTAATTTTGACTTTGATGGTTCATTCGGGGAGAGTCAGGTAAAAATAAGAAACAGCCTAGTCATCGCGACAATTACTGATAACGTCAACGACTTTTATGTACCTAAACAATACAATTGTGGGTAATTAGAATTAATAACTCATGTTAGATAAATTAAACATGGCGCTCCGGGAATTTTTTAAATTGGTCATTAGGTAGGTATAGCTAAAATGTGCACTCTCATTTAAAAAGTAGGTAGGTACTCATAATTAATATGAACCTAGGTCACGTGGTCTGTTTGCGAATAATTAAAATTAAAAAAAATATACAATCTCTAAAGATTGTATAATTTAAAACTGCACGCCTCTCCACAAAAAATTCTATACAAACATTTGAGATATGAATGCAACGAGCAGTAAAGGGGCGTGCAATTTTAAATTATGATCTCTAGCAATAATCTACTGAAAAATTTAAAGTCAGCTCACAAGTTAGGTAGATTTATTTTCATACAAGATAATAATTTACACTTTAAAGCTTAATATTACGCAAACGGATCCCTGAATCGAAAAATGGTCTTTATAGACTCTCAATATTTTTGAACGACCTATATCCAACGGCACCCCACATCACAGGTTATACGAAAAAAAAAAATCATCCCCACTTTACGTGTAAGGGAGGTAACTTAAAAGTCACTAATAAATATTTTAAATTAAAATTGTAGGTAATGTCAAGTAGTTATATCAAGATAAGTAAAAAAAAAAACATCATAATTCAGGAGCAGTTAATAGACATTTACATAGTTATGCCATTAATGGGGTACCAGGGAAGCCACATGTGCAGAAGGAATTATTGCCAAACTTCCCTGTCTTCAACGTAGTCCTTAATCTTATAATATGCTTTTTTGATGGACATGCAGCTGAACTTAATCTATTTGAAAGAGCTCTAATGTGGGCACCCCATTGTAATTTGGAATCTAGAGTAATTCCTATAAATACAGTTTCCGTAATAGCATCTAGTTTCTTGCCGTCAAGTTTTAAATTTAATCCCACTTGGGGTATATTTGGTAATGAGAACTTAAGACATTTTGTTTTGTTCGCATTAAGTAAGAGATTATTAGCTGCGAACCATTTTGAAAGAACAGCCAGACTATCGTTAACATGTAAGACATCCGAATCTTTTCTATCTATTTTAAAAATAAGGGAAGTGTCATCAGCGAATAGAATTTTATCCGATAAGTTAGCCATCATGTAAGGAAGATCATTATCATCATCAACTAGAAATAGGGAAGGGCCAAGAATTGAACCTTGAGGCACGCCCATCTTTACTATAGACCCCGTGGACGTCGCCCCGTTAACGTTTACTTTTTGCTGCCTTTTTGCTTTTTGATAGATAAGAAAAAACAAGATCAGCAGTTTGTCCACGAATTTCGTAGTGGTGTAATTTACAGATTAGTGTATTGTGGTCAACGCAGTCAAACGCTTTTGAGAGGTCACAGAAAATGCCAATGGCATCCTGGGATTTCTCCCAGGATTCCAAAAGGTGACTGATGAGTTTCACTCCTGCGTCAGTTGTCGACCTACTTTTCGTGAAACCAAACTGGCGACTATGTAAAATCCCATTCGAATTAAAATGTGACAACATCTGGTCTAGCATTATTTGTTCGTATATTTTACTCAATGCTGGTAGCACAGATATAGGCATATAATTAGAGGGATCACTCCTACTACTCGATTTGAAAATTGGTACTACTTTACTATATTTAATTAAATCAGGAAACGTACCACTGTCTAAACATTGATTAAATATGCCTGTTAGGACAGGGGGCTATTGTGTCAATTATATCTCCAAGAACCTTAACGGAAATCCCCCATAAGTCTTCAGTGTTCTTTATTTAAGACTTTTGAATGCTTTTTTAATCGTGACAATAGAAATAGGCTGGAATTCAAAACTTGGAATGTCTTTAGAGTAGTTTTCTTTGAGAAGAGATTCAGCTAAGAGGAGAGAGATTTCGTAACCTCTATTGGGATGTTGGTAAAGAATTTTCTAGTAACAACGCAATTAATGTTGTTGAACTGTCAAAATGAATCCTATTAATACTGAGTGTGTTAAGCAATTATCCCGCTGAGCCTAGGCAAGCAGCACTCGCCTTTAAAGCGTTTCATATTTCTACGACATATAGTGTAGATTGACTTAAAGGATATTTTATGTCATTCTAATACATTTTTGGATTTTCCAATAACGACACTCAGATACCTCAGAACTTTTACTTCTTCGAAGCGATGATAATGTAAAGTAGTATTGATCAAACCTTGGTCAAGTCAATTGCCTCGCAGTGGAATTTTGAAATGGTTTAGACATAGAGTGCACAATGAGTAGGACAGGTCTCGACGGTAAAGTATTGTCTATGGTGTGGCGCCTAACTATAGGCAATGTTGAAAAAAAAATGGAGTGTCGCTGTAACATTACAGCGACACTGAATATTGATCCTAGCCAACGTAGTGACGATTCTATGTAGTTATTTTATAAGGAAAGGATAATACAGTCTAGTCTTTAGGGTTCCGTACCAAAATGGTAAAAAGAAACCCTTATGGTGAGACTAAGTCTGTCTGTCTGTCACACCTGGATATATCAAGAACTACTTATGCTATCAACTTGAAATTTAGAATAGTTATAGATGACGTTTGCCCAATTATTTTGCAAACAAGCAAAAAAAAAAAAAATATCTTTTTTGCAAAAGGGACTGAAAGGGGATCTTAAATTTGAAGTGGGGCTACTAGGGCATGTGGGGTATCATATGAAATAACGCTGTTTGCACATTCTCAAACATTTATTTTTTAGGTCGCATAGTTTCCGACTTTTGATCAAAAATGTAAAAAAAATACCGCCCCCCCCCTTATATCCGAAGTTTGTATAGTTAAAAATCTGATATTATTCTATGTGATAGAAGTGTATGTAAAGATTACAGGAAAAATAAAACTATGTCTCTAAATAGCACAGTTTTTCAGAAATCATCAACATCATGTATACGTACGGAACCCTCGGTGTGCGAGTCCGACTCGCTCTTGACCGGTTTGTTTTCTATAGTCTTGCTTATAAAAGAAGTGGTTAAATCACAAAAGATTCTATCCTAGATCCTATCTTTAACACACATTTCCTGCCCTAAAGATCGTAAGGTGATATTCCCTTGCGCATGCTCCATGACCCGTGGTCCGTCCGTCGTCCTATAATGTCGAATGTCTGCATTAGTGCAGGCTGCATAGAATATTGACGAATTGATTGGTCCCGGGAAAAGCCGCGGCTTCTAGGTATATCGATCGGTGCGCTACTGATGGTTTTATGGCTTGTAATGGTGGGGAATTGATTGTTGCGAGTAGCGTATTTATTTTTACGATATGTAGGTACTGCTTCCCACTGAAAAACACGTAAATTGGTTTAATTGAAAATCGGGTAATGTTAGAAATCGTAGGTTTGAGGGCAATTTTACCTACAAAGGTATTAAGATGGCTCGATTAGATAGACAGATAAACCATTTATTTCATCATCATCATCAGTGATGTTGGCTTTTTTTTGTTCAGCCGTCAGCCCCTAAAGGGGGGGTTTGCCATAATCGCCACGCTTGGCAGGCGGGTTGGCGATCGCAGTATGGTGTTAAAATGCATAGAGAACACTGCTGCCCATTCTCTAGTAAGTCCCTTAGTCGCCTTTTACGACAACCAAGGGAAGAAATGGGACCATTATTTGAACCATTTATTTGGAGCACACAAAATAAAAATTGATTTATTTGTGTAAGCACGTATGGTCAGATCATGTGAAGACCATGTAGATTGGTGTCTGAAATGGTCTTGAAAATAAATAGCACAGCACACACAATCATAATTACATACATAACATCACGCCTGTAATCCCCGAAGGGTTGGCAGAGGTGTAATCACAATTAAAAGATCACAAATGAGGTAGTCACATGAATATACTTGAAGAAAATACAAGATGCCAATGAACAAACAAATATTTATTTTAAAGAGAGACAGAGAGACATGGAGAATGAGATTAGCGTAGTGGATGAATGATCGCTAATAGGCTTCCCACTAAAGAAAACGTGAATTGGTTTAACTGAAAATCCCGTAATGTTAGAAATCGTAGTGTAGCGGCATAAACATCGCCACATGCGAACTACGCGTCACACTGGCGTCACGCTAAATCCTGCATCGCGCAAGCAGAGTTTACCACGCAACTAGCATAATTATATATACAACGTCCCGACATCAACCGTCGGGCAGTTGCCCACCAGACACAACACCCGTCTGGTCGGAGGATCCTCCCTTTTCTATAGAGGATGAGTGAACTTTAAACCCTGTTCCTCATACCTCTAAAGTAGGTATTAGGACAATATTGATGGCTGATAAGAGAAGTCAGTAAATTATCGTTAGGTTAGTGGGTTCCATTCCCGCACGGTACAATTTTTTGTTTGGACTACAGACAGTAATTATTCCGGTTCTAAAGTACTTCCGCATGTGAACTAAACTGTAATGAAGCTAGTTTGTAGCTTTCAAGCTGCATAATATAACTTTTCCGCAATTTTCCCGGAGTTCAGGGCGCTACGGCTCCGTAGCGCCCTGAACTCATATGAAAAGCCATAGAAATTGGAAAATAAACTTTAGTGTAACTGAAATACAAAACTCTGGCACGTATCTAACTAGTTATACAGTTCCCTGCTCTTGTTTCATGTGTGTTATTGTATATATTTATTAGGTAAGTGTATACTTTGTGTATGGTACACCACTGACTACCTGCAGTATTGTCTCTCCTGCTCCCTTTAATCCATCCAAAGGTTGTCTGTAAAAGATCGCTTTTAGTGATAAGACCGCCCATTGTGTCACCCTATGTAAAATTTTAACGTTTATATCTGTAACTTTTATGGTGTACATAATAAAGAGTATTCTAAATGTATTCTAGTTATGCCCCGAGTATATCGGTTTAGTTATGTAGTCAACCGGTATACTTCCATGTTTTTGTCTAAGCCTGTGTGTAAATTTAAGCTATTATTGTTTTTAAAAACATTTTGCTGTGCTAAATTTATCAAAGGTTATCATTATCACAAAGGCCATTCATCCGGAGAAGTGCACGGTTATCGAAATGAATAGAAGGACATATTTATTTTTTAAAGTAGTCAATAATTATCCAGGCCGTTAATAAATATCGAGCACCGAGGTAAATTAGTACATGTACGGCTTTGTAGAGAGTTATCTCTGTCAATATCTGCGATACTTATACCTTCTTCCGGGTACTGAATACTGAACTTACTTCACACGGCTGCAATCTACATATTATGTAAAAACATCGAGAAGTTAATTAAATAAACAAAAACCGGCCAAGTTCGAGTCGGACTCGCGCACGAAGGGTTCGGTACCATTATCTATAAAAATGGCAAAAATATCACGTTTGTTGTATGAGAGCCCCCCTTAAATATTTGTTTTATTTTAATTTAATATTACTAACTAACTAAATATTCTGTGAATATTTCAAGCATCTACCTGTTGCTATCAATATAGAGCAAAAACGAGCAAAAAAATCACGTTTGTTGTATGGGAGTCCCCTTAAATATTTATTTTATTCTGTTTTTTAGTATTTGTTGTTATATCGGCAACAGAAATTCATCATCTGTGAAAATTTCAACTGTCTGGTGATAGACGGACAGACAGACAAACAGACAGACAGACGGCGGAGCCTTAGTAATAGGGTTCCCGTTTTACCCTTTGGGTACGGAACCCTAACAACTAATAATTTATTAGTCAGCTTCCAAATAAAAAAAAACAGCTAAGTGCATGTCGGGCCACGCAAAATGAAGGGTTCTGTAGTTGGGATGAATTTACCCAAGAACAAACTTAACATTGTAGTTGAAAAAAATGATCCCCCATACATTCCAACTGCAAATGACTTAACTTACGACTTAAAAGACTTCTTATAGGTTTTCCTGTAATCTTTAAGTAAAGAAGTATTTTCTGTATTTTTTTCAACATTTTAGTCTGAGTAGTTACGGAGATATAAGGAGGAGAGGGGAAATGGTCATTTTTCATCTATTTTCTTAAATATATATGCAATCCTTAAAACATGCCTTTTCATTTGATATATCAGACGGTACAGTCAGCAATTTTTTTTTTCTATTTTGCCCCCAAAAGTCACCTCCATATTCAAAATTAATTTATTTACGTAACACCTCCGTGTATGGGTCACAGAAGTTCATACGTGTACCAAATTTCAACTTAATCGGTCCAATAGATTCGGAGTAAATCAGCTGTGACAGACGGACAGACAAACACACGAGTGATCCTATAAGGGTTCCCTTTTTCCTTTTGAGGTACGGAATAACGCGCGTATTAACTGCCCTAGTAACCATTACCTTGAGCCCAACTAACTGGCGGCCTAATTCTAAATCCTTTGCAGGCACACGTTAACTGCCACCATTGGCAAGGTAACGTGAACACTATCACGGTGACATTATTGCTGATTAGCACTCATTGGCGAAGCTGTAGGCTTTAATTTATCCAGGCTGTAGTTGTATTTTTCAAGGTTTATTTATTGTAAGAAAGATTCATCTGGTTTAAAAAAAGATTGTCATGGAGAATAAAACTATGAAATAACAGTGCTCAATCTTATAGCTACAGATGTACTGTTAACATTAGCATGTCGGTGACATGTCGGTGACATGCACCCATAAAATTTTCCCAACCAAAAAACGCTGTACGCGCCTATAAAAGTTTTCACTTGAATAAACTTACTCTTACCTAATTATTTTAAGGAAGGAAGAACAAAATGTTGTAGGTATTGTCAAAGAAACATGTGCATATAATAAAGGTAAGTTTTCTCTAATCGAATTCCTACATATTAAAACAAAACAATTACAATTCGTTTCTCAGATGTAGGAGCCGGATATTAAACACGAGAAAGAAATTAAACAGCATTTTTTTTTCCATTCGTTTTTTTTTTAAGTAAGGCCAAAGCTTGAAGAATAACTTTGAGCAACTTCGAATATTCATCAGTGTAGGAAGTCTAAAATACGGTCAGTGATCGGCCGGTAGTTTGATAGGAAACTCCTATTGTCGCCACTTGTGACCAATTATCGGCATCATCGACCACACACATGTGCAGTGCCTATGTACGGACGCACGCGACATCGTTATTATAGCGGTTCAGACAATTTTCAGCTGAAATTACTATTTATTTAAAGATGGTCACTAAACTCGTCAGATGTTTAATAATATTATAAACAAATGGTGTTAATACCAATAAATAAACAAAAAGTTACTTTTAGCAATTAGATTTATCCTGAAATCCCAGCCTGATATCGCAATCAGCATCAGCAATGCTTAAAATTTTAAGAGCCCGAAAAGGTTTTGCCAACTTCATTCAACTCTAGCTTCTTCCTCAGATTATCTAAAGTACATACATCTTTTATGGGGTACTGTGTTAAATGTTACAACAAAATACCTTGTGTAAACTAGTACACTTTGTAAACAAGCATATTACAAATTAGAGGATTATATCCAAGATAAGAAGGCTTGGAAACATGCTGGTCCAGCTCCATAGGACAATCTAGATTCTAGATTCTGAAGTCAGTCAAAATCAAACTGGTTGCTATTTTAATTGTATAATTTATTATTTTTATGACATTTATTTTAAATTCTGTGACTACTTTAACTCACACTGATATTATTATTTTTTAGGAAAACGTATATATTTTTTTTTTCAATGTTTGTAAATATGTGAGCACCATCTTTCACATAATTAATTTATCTGTCATTGCTTCATTCCTAATTCTTTTTACCTATTGTGGTATAGTAATTTTATTCTGGGTGCATCGTCTTCACATATAACAGTATAATTAATGTACCTTTATAAAAATATTGTAGAAGATTTTAAAAGAGTAACGGTGGAGTTTCTTGCCCATTCTTCTCCATACGAAACTACCTTTTGGAAGGGGCGACTTGAATAAATTCAATTTTTTTGTAAATATTGAAGTTCAAAGTGCCTTATATGTGCCTATTTGAAATAAACAATTTGACTTTGACTTTGACTTTTCCGCCCGCTTGCAAGGCAACTATACCATCAAACATATCCCATGACACTCGGCATAGTGTTACTTTCTTATAAGTGAATTATTTTATGTAAACAGATCAGTACTTCCAGAGATTACCTCTTACAAACAAATAATCAATTTGATCTCTTTTTATCACTTATTACTCGTAGTTACTAGCTTTTGCCCGCAGCTTCGCACGCGTTACTTTAGAATTTGACAATCAATTGGGGTTGTACTCTGCTTGTTGTTTGGCGTTTGGCGGCAAAAAACTCTTAACACTAAAGTTTTTATAATAATAAGTCATTCAATCATGATTCAATATTCAATACCCAATACTTTATTGCGGAAGACACGTGGCGCCATCTATTATCATTAGAACGTTATTGTTGTTTTCCTCGGGAACAGGACTTTTTTCGGGATGAAAGGTACCCTATTTCCATTTCAGTACACCTCTCCACATATTATGCAAAATTTCAGGATGATCGGTTCAGTGGTTGAGGCGTGAAAAGGTAACAAACAAACAAATAAACTTACTTTCGCATTTATAATATTAGTTAGGAAGGTGGATTTGATTACCTACATGCATTACCGAAATCGGGGTTACCTAGTAGACGTTAGCAACCCTATTTCAAAAGAAGGTTCATGAAATCGTGACCTACTCCACTAATAGGGCTGCCAACTTTTACGAACGCAATATATTTATCCACTTTCAGTCATAACCATAACATGCGGGTAGAATTGGGGCCAACCGTTGTTTATTTCTCAGTGCCGTAAGTCCGTAACTAGCGTTACAAGCGCCCGGGTCGAGCTTCTATAACAGCGCCCTTGAAAATTGTTCTAATCTTACCTGACAATAAAATGTAAATAAATCTATCACCCAAAAAAAAAATTTTTCAAAAACTTGGTAGAATTAGGAAAATCTCTAATAAACGTTTATTTGAAAATATTTGGCAATACAATACACAAATGACACCAAATACTCGTTAGTACTAATTAATCGTTTCTAGATCGACTCGTTAGACCTATATTAAGACTCAAGCAGTGGCGGACTAAGCCTGTCGGGGAACCGGGGTTGAAATTTTTTATCGTTTATATTTAGCATACGTAGGGTGCCTCTCAGCTACAAACTACCTTTTACTTACTAAACATATTTTGGCCTTGTTTGGGATTTTATAACCATGCATCGTCGAGCGTAGTTACGTCTTTTTCTATTTGACTTTACTGAACGATCTCCTGAGGACAGGAAGCTAGTCACTGACATCGTAAAAAAATCAAGGTATTGTATAGCAACTACTTTTTAGGAAAATATTTCCTTTAAACCCTGTACAACTATAGGTTTATGAAGACACAGACTTGACTGACAGCACCTACAGCTCTCGACACGTGATGTCAGCATTTACGATCTCGTCGTCTATTATCATTCGATAATAAAACTTTGACAATAACACAGAAGGGTAAACAGACTTGAGTAAAATTACACAATGAATGGATACGAAAGGTGGTTAGAGACTGCAATGAGGTCAAAAGTCCAAGAAGAATAGGTACCCTGTCTCCCAGACTAAGAAAATCCTGTATCTTGGGAGGCAGTGTCTTCGTATTACATTAAGTCGAACGATTTTTGTGAGCATACAAGTAAATTTAGAATTAGAAGATAAGGTTATGTACTCGTACTAGTGAGAAGAATAGAAAAAAATGTTGTAAGAAGAATATTAAACCTGGAAAACTCAGTAAACTCAGTATACCTACTGCTGATAGTAGGGCGCGTCTAAACCCGAATTACGTGCGCGATAAATAATAGGTATTGCATGTATTTTACTAACTACGATGTATGACCCAAACCTTGGTAATTTCTGCGCCCTGTGCCTGGGAACCGCTGGCACCGTCCCGCCCTAGTTACGGCACTGTTATTTCTTGCAGCAGATTTTTTTTAAGCTGCGTGCTAGTTATAATTTTATTTTAGTGTTTTTTTTTCTACGGTTTCTCTGGAAGTAGGAATGTTTAAACTCAAAGGATGATTTAAAATAAGCCAATAATCGAAAATTATAAATTAGGATCAACTAGCTTCTGCCTGCGACTTCGTTCGAGTGAAATTTCTTGTTTTAACATAACATTGTATTCTTTCCATTAGTGAAAGAATTTTAGGAATCGGATCAGTAGTTCTGAAGATTATACCCTACATACAAACTTACAATTCCTCCTCTATTATCCAACTTACCCTCTTTATAATATTAGTATAGAAATAGTCCATAGTAGCAGAAAGCCATCAGAAACCTGCTCTATTTAATTAGCCCACTTATGCCCACAGAAATGGCTCGACTATTTCCTCGTATTTATTTAATAATGCACAAGTGAAGTGCTTGATGACATGTGACATATCTAACAACCCGCACTGGGCCCGCGTGGTAGTTTACAGCCCGCTCCCTCTCGAAGAGAGGTCTGTATCTCAGCAGTGGGAACATATTTGGTTCTGCAGAGATAAAATATGGTAGACTATTCTACCATGTGGTTATACATAAACATAGGTTATTTTAATCTATCAGATACTCTTGATAGTCATTAACTATGAATATAATTTGTCCACAGCTAAAATCTTGCTCTTCTACCTCATCTTCTATGCGATCCTCGTGGGCTTCTTCGCCGCTATGCTGGCGATCTTCTACCAGACCCTGGACTCCAAGATGCCCAAGTGGCAGCTAGATGGGTCACTTATTGGAGCAAACCCAGGTAAGAAGCTGGCTCAAGTTCTAATAATAAAGCCGAACTATTATTCTATTTTATAGTCCCTTGACCGACTCCTATTAAGGCTTCTACATACCAGCGCGACTTGTCGCGTGACGCGACACGGCACAAAGGCCCCGCGTGTCGCGGGACGAGCGGTGCCTTTGTGTCGCGTCGCGTCGCGCGACAAGTCGCCCCGGTATGTAGAAGCCTTTAACTAGCAGTACATTTGGAAACTCGAGTACTACATAAACTATATCGATTCCTTACTCAACGATAAAAGAATCGAATAACTATTATCACTAACCTTTGTTTATTCGTAACTCAAACTCATTTCCGCCTTATTACAAAACAAGATTTATATTTTGACATGGCTTAAACCATGGAGCCAGTTTTTCTAATAAGAACGTAACAGTGATTGAAATACCGTTCTTTATACAAAACTGAAAACTTAGTTCGGTACTAAGTTGTCAGTTTTGTGTTTAGGAACTTTACCATAGACGGAATAAAGTTCGAAATTCAATAATGGCTCCGTGTTTTAAACCTGGGTCTGAAGATAAACCTTGTTTTGTAATAAGGGGGGTACGCATTTATTTCAATTAAACCATTGACAGGCACTTTTGAATTGTCAAGAAGTCGGTCAGTTACAAAAAATATGAAGCTAGTTGCCCATTCCAAATAGTAGGTTCCTATGGAGAAGAAGGGGCAAGAAACTCCACGGACACTCTTTTAACGAACCGCTTTTTTTTCGATAATAATCAAAAAGTTTAGCCATTGCCATTCATAAAACTAACAAATACTCCGTTTTGTCCAGGGCTCGGCTTCCGACCAATGCCTGAGAGCGCCAACGTGGAGAGTACCCTGATCTACTACAAGGCAAACGACAAGGGATCCGTCCTAAAATGGGCACAGATCGTCGATGACTACCTGGAACGTAAGTATCCCCATACACTATACAAGGTATATATATTAGGGACTCAGGCGGTTAACTTCAATGGGATCGTATACCTACATCATTGGCAAACGTAAGGTAGCAAGCCTTCTTGCTAAGGGTTAGGTGGAACGACGATTCGATCGCTGAGTTCAATTAAATATGGAGTTCATTTCATTTCATTTATTCACCAAACAATTTACATTGTGTCGAATATATAACCTATACACATGCAATTTACATAAAAAATATTTATTTAAATAATACAATAACAAATACTAATGAACTAACATTCCAAATAAAATTCAAATCGTGCAAACAGTTTTAAATTCAATGTCAAACAGGTTTAAAAAAAAATGTCAAACAGTTCTAAAATTAATGTCAAAAGATTCTAAAATTATATAAAGTCAAAAAAAAATAAAATATTATTATTTATTATTGTGTGACATTAGTTCCGAAATATTATATAGACATTTTTCTCGAGTGACTGCTATTTTTAGGGTTCCGTACCAAAATAGTAAAAAGAAACCCTTCTGGTGACACTAAGTCTGTCTGGCTGTCTGTCTGTCACACCTGGATATCTCAAGTACGTGTCATGACGTAACGCTATCAACTTGAAATTTAGAATAGTTTTAGATGACGTTTGCCCAACTATTTTGCAAACAAGAAATAAATTTAAAAAATATACCTTTTTTGCAAAAGGGACTGAAAGGGGTTCTTAAAAAATTTAAGTGGGGCTACTAGGGCATGTGGGGTATCATATGAAAGAACGCTGTTTGCAAATTCTCAAAAACATTTTTTTTTTAGGCAGTTTAATTACCGCCGTTTTAGTTTAGTGCTTTTGATGAAAAATGTTAAAAAAAAATACCGTTGCCCTTATCTCCGAAGTTTGCATAGACAAAAATCTGTAATTATTCTATGTGATAGAAGTGTATGTAAAGGTTACAGGAAAAATAAAACGATGTCTCTAAATAGCACAGTTTTTCAGAAGTCATCAACATCATAATTTTATTATATACTTTCGAAACCCTCGGTGCGCGAGTCCGACTCGCTCTTGACCGGTTTTTTGGAAGATGAGATTAAAATCATCTTATGACGTGAACCGCTCATCAATTTGTTGTCAAACTGCGCTTGCCAAGATCAACTGAGTAGTAACTATTCTTCAAAAGGCTAGGTTATCTCTATATATCTGCTTAGAGAAGCCATGTCGCCCGATGAAATCACAAAATGACGAACTTCTATCCTTCTATTTAACCCCTTTACATAAAGATATTTTTTTTTTATATTATTTGCCTTTGTGCACACTTTCGTTATACCTAAGGAACTCTTGCGCCAAGTTTCAACCTCCTAGACCCAGCTGTTCAAGGTAGTGCGTTATCTGTTAGTGAATGAATGAATTTAAGATTTTTATTCAGTAGGTGGATATTTTCTTGTGTGTATAAAACGTTCCCTGAACTGTGCTATTGTTTATCTCAATAGGTCATCGTGTCGTTGCTCTTAATCACTACTGAGTTCCGTCGCTAATCGCTCTCCAAGGCAACCTTCACAATTAGCACATTTGTATAGATTTCTTTTGAAAAGTAATTTGCAACGAACGACGTCACGTATAGTCAGCGACAAAAGCCCTTCAGTTTTTGTTCTCTCAATTATTGAGCTAAATATTTTTATTAAAATCGAAACAGATGTAAAATTAAAATAATACGTACCTATTAACTCTTAGCCTTTTTATGAAATGCTGAAATACAATTTAAGTATCGAAAATTTTGTGTCAATTGAGATGATGTGTAAAATTAGCAGTGATTATTGACTTTTGTCGCTGACCGTACATACGAGCAAATAATATTCTAGGAACAACACCGTGCAATAAGCAAGCGTGGTGAACAATGCTTGTTCTTTATTGTCAATTGTTTTTTTTGGGTGGGAAATTATCAAATAACTTCTCGCTCCGCCAGGAGCGGGACGTGTTAGACTTTTAGTAACTAAAACCCACCCGTGTTCCTTCCGTTGCCTGTGTGCCAGGGCCACGATATCACTTTCGGACAAACTCGCAACCCTGGAAGGCATTGGTCCTGACGGACGTTGCTCACATCTCTTTGAGGCACATTAAGGAACCTATGTCCAATAAACGGATTGTAATTACTACAGAATTTAATTGTACTTATAAGGATTGCATGGAACAGTTACTTACAAATTTAAAGGAGGATGTGCTAAAGTATAGGCGACCCCAGTTCCTCACCACCAATCAAAGCCGTTTATTTCTATACTTCTGTTCTCTATGAACGACTTCAGGTCTGATTGCTTGGGTCCTGGGGATTTTTGTACACCTTTATGCACGTACTTCTTAACAACACAAAAACACCTTCCAGAGTACCGCAAGAAAGGCAGTGGTGTCGGCGAGGCGGCCGGTGCTGAGAACCGAGTCCCCTGTACACCTACTTCTAGCGCTACCAGTGAGAAGCAGGTCTGCGATGTGCCCGTCGATGACTTCCACCCTTGTACCTCCGCCAACCAATATAACTATGAAGAAGCTGGGCCCTGCGTGTTCCTCAAGCTGAATAAGGTAAATCGTTCATAGTTACATCTTTATTATTAGTCACCACCGTAGTAGTACGTCCATAGCACCTCTTACACAATCCTCAGAAAAATATTTTAGCTTCAGCTTTAACAATAATAGGCTGAAATGGATACTATGAAGTCCAAGCTTCTTAGACAGTTAGTCACGGCTGTGTCTGAATAGCAGGAGCGCAAAACTTAGCCGGATCTGCTATCCCAAAATTACCAACTCTAAATTTTACCAACATCGTTTTATCGCGACTGCTGAGCGTGAGGCCTTGGGTTCAATTCCCAGGTCGGCCAGTGTTATTGGGTTTTTCTGTCAGGAATATCTCTTTACTGATTACTCTTGGCGAAATGTGGATGTACTATAGGTGCCGTGTTTTTGATATTATATATTATATTTCTTCCCGTGGGTGTTGTATAAGGCGACTAAGGGTCGGTTCACATCTGACGGAAGATGCGTCGGGCGTAACTTCGTTAGTTTCCCGACACACTAACGCATCATCGGTTAAGTGTGAAAGATTGAATGTTTTCTTATATAATTGTCTGTTCTAGCGTTACGCGACTGATAATACGCGACGCATCTACCGTCAGATGTGAACCGACCCTAAGGGACTTACTAGAGAATGGGCAGCAGCGTTGTCTATGCATTTTAACACCATACTGCGATCGCCAACCCGCCTGCCAAGCGTGGCAATTATGGCTTCCCCCCTCAATGTTGGGGGATGTCCAGCAGTGGACGTCTTTCGGCTGAAATGACGATGACTATAGGTACACCTCTGTGTAACCGTTCTGGAAAAAATGGTTTACTGTTATATGATAAGTTATGTTATCGTTTTATAATTCAGTAGTTCAATGCCTTACCTGATACATTCCAGATCTTCAACTGGATTCCGAAGCCGTACAACAACACCGAGGAGCTGCCTTCCAACATGCCAGACGATCTCAAGCAGCACATCAAGATGGTCGTAAGTATACTGTGACATCGTCATACTGTCACACCAACTACATTAGGATTAGGTCCCTGCTGTTGAAGACTAGTATTTTATAGTGGAAGAATTCATTGTTATTTCTTCTTTATTATTGGTTAGGTTCTTGTAGATGTTTTTCTGCTGATGAGTTATCACTTGAATAACTACGTATACATACACCGAAGAAATCCACCTTCATTTTGCTTTAATTATTGTCCTAATTTATTCATTTACAGTATGGTTAATATTTATTATTTAGAAAACTAGGATCAAAAGAAACAACATCAATAGTTTTCACAAATTTTACAAATTCTCACCAATAAATATTGTTCTGCTAGTCCGGCAAGCCCGAAGCGAACACGGTGTGGGTGTCCTGCGGGGGCGAGAACCCCGCCGACGTGGAGAACATCGGGCCCGTGCAGTACATCCCTCGTCGGGGCTTCCCCGCTTATTACTACCCCTTCACCAACAAGGAGGGGTACCTCAGCCCGCTCGTTGCCGTGCTCTTTGAGAAGCCCAGGAGTGAGTTTCTAGATCTTTCTATGGTTCTGATGCTTCAGAATATATATCAGGTGTAAAAAGACGCTTAAAGAGAGTCGAGTGTCACTTGTAGTTCCCCGTCATTGTGTTAATGATCATTGTAGAAACAAATTGCTGAGAAAATGTGAAAATTTTATTTTAAATTACTTATAATATTACTCACTTTGAAATAACCATACTTAATGGATAGTTTTATAAGCGTTGTGAAATCTAAGGAAACGGTTATTCCAGCAATGTATTTTCTGTCGAGTTTTGTATGAACCCGTTGCTAATTAATATACCTCCTCACTTTGCAGCGGGCGTACTGATCAACATAGAGTGCAAGGCCTGGGCCAAGAACATCTTCTACGACCGCTACGAGCGACGCGGCTCCGTGCACTTCGAGCTGATGGTGGACCGCGCCTAAGCTCGCCGCTCGCGCCAGTTGGCCCCCAAGCGAAGCCTCTGCCGTACAGAACGCATGACGTGGGGCTTTTGAGCGACATCTGTCTTCATTATGCTCAGCTGGGGCTACCCCACAACAAGCAGTCAGTCAAGTTCAGGCAGATCAGCTTCAACTGAACTGCTAGTCGTCATCATTATAAATTAGCATTTCGAACGTACTGGTTTTATAGTTGAGAGATAGCCCCAAATTTAAAACTTAACTACTCACTCGTTCTGTCCGGCGGAGCACTAACCGCCAATTGGCCGCCAAGGTCACCAACTGATCGCCGGCCAAGGTCATCGAGCCCCAATTGGCCAAATTCATCAACTTACTGCCAAAAGATCGTTAGTTGATCACTAGTCATGCTAATTGGTGGTTGCCGGTCTCTACCGGCTATGTTAGTTGTTTTAAGTGTTGTGTAAGGTCATGGTAACCAGTTAGTCGCCAAGGTCGCCAATTGTTCGCTACGGCTGCCAAGGTCGTCACGAGGTCATGCCAGGCCGGCTGCCAAGCGCCATTAGCAATAGCCACATAGTCGGCGATTAATTTGTATTCGTTTTAGAATAAGCCAGAGGGCGCCACTAATTTTAACTTTTGTTTGTCACGCTTCAAATAAAGTTAATAACATTTTAAATTTTACTGAATATTTATGAATTATGTAATGTTTTCTGAACGGAGAGTCAATAAACACGCAATAGTTGGTTCCAATTTAGGTTTTTTATTGGTGTTTTTTTTCATGATGCTGTGAATATACACCCTTTCTCCCCTATCCTAGAATCTTGACATGCAATTCTGTTTCTGCCTTCAAGCATGAAATCCTGAAACATACTTATCACACAAGCATGCAAGCAGCACTGGTTTTTGCAGGTAGCTGCTGCATGTTTTACTTATACAAATTCATGCTATACCTGAAAAAGCATTTGGAACCTTTAAAGACGTTTTTGGCCTTTAACCAGCGTGCGTGTATGACCAGATGTATGAGTGTAAACGAAGCAAAATGAGTATGTAAGGAGCGTAGCTGGTGGCGTTCTACATATATACAGTATGAAACAAAAACCCTGTTGTTCCTTTTAGGGACGTATACATTAACCTACAAGCACAACATTGGTGGAGTTATAATTTAAAAAAATTAAGCATTGGCTAGTCGAGAAGTCAAAATCAAAGAATTAAAGAGGTAAGAAATCCGTTAAACATTACAAATATTTATTAAATATTTATTTTAATTATTTTTGTTGAACAGTTTTTATAAATGACTTGCTTTATTACGTATGTACAAAAACAGGGTTTTTGTTACATATTGTATAGTTTCTGCCTACCCCCATGGGAAGAAAGCGTGAGTATAAATAAGTATGTTGTATGTAAGGGCAAGCTATAAAGGTTTTTTGCTCACTCTTATATGTATAGGATAACTCTCACCTCTTCTTCATTTTTAACTTTAAAACTATCCAGTCATACAAAATCTCGTGTGCGATATTAGTTTGAAAGACATGGAAATAAACATATTTTAGATCAACATGCATTTTAGTTTACATTTCAATAAAATCACGGCAAGAAATGAACTCACCCGTAGTGCCCCACGTCATGAAAAATAAATGATAAATGATGGTTATTTCTGAATGTAGGTTAAGTCAACAATGAATACATAATATTTTAAAAACTAAATAAGGTTGGTGTTTCCTATCCGACTACTGTGACCAGAAACGCTAAAACAAACAAAAGAACTTTTTTTTTTACCCGACTAGCGCTAAGCGAAAAGGAGGGTTATGATGTTGACCAGTATGTGTGTATGTGGGTATATATGTATGTTCATCTGTTCCATAGTTATAAGTTTAATAATATGTTTATTTTTTTAATTCCAGACATAATCTTGGTCAGATCATGTGAGGACAATGTAAACTAGCGTCTGAAATGGTGTTTTAAGGAAAGAATCATGCAGATTTAAGTGGACCGAAGTAGGTATTAAGTAGAGGCTGTACAGTGGGGTCTCATTGAACTAAACTCCTAGGACTGATGCATGCGAACGGTCCATGGCGAAATGGCCTTTATTGTTTGTTCGACTTCAGAGGGACGCTGCTACCCATTGACATGGTAGAATCCTTATCTCTTTCCTTATCAGGAGCGACACATGGAATACACAAAAAGGACTGTTTAAGTGGTATTTCTTATTAGACACGTGCCTCCTTACTGCCATGTTGCTCTGATGATGATGACTATCATCATCAGCCGAAAGACGTCCACTGCTGGACATAGGCCTCCCAAACATACTTGCCATAATCAGGCAGGCGGATTGGCGATCGCAGTATGGTGTCAAAATGCATTATAGAGAACGCGAGTCGCCTTTTATGACACCCACAGGAAGAATACGATGGTGCTATTCTTTACGTCCGGCAACACACGGCACGGTTGCTAGGTATAGTATTCGAAATAAGATCGACCTTCACCCATCTGTTTTCCGGATGAAAATTAACATAACATAACCGGATCAGAACCTAATCTTACCCCGGATCTTAGGCTACTAGGATTGGTTCCTGATATAAATACCTTATCTCATTAAAATACTGGCTGAGTAATTGGCTATTGGATATTGATCTTAATTACGTTTTCCTCAGAAATTGCTCTCATTCTTGGTCGTAATAAAACATTTAGCTATGAAATGTGTGAGTTGTTCAAACATTGGAAGATATTAAGGAGGAGATAACTTCATTGGATTGTATACCATCTGACTACTTATTTTCTCGTATGCTCATCCTATAGTAAATAACACGTTTTTTTTGTGACGATCTATTTTTATCTAGGTACAAGCCGTACAAGTAAAAATAACTGCCTCATTATTGCTTCTAATAGATACTAATTAAGATTATGATGAGTGATATGTTGTATTCTTAGATCATCCCACCCAGGAAAGCGGGGTGATCTTTCGTCACACGATTATGACGTACTTCCGTATTTCAGTCATGAAATCACTATCCCCCTTATTACAAAACAAGGTTTATCTTCAGACCCAGGTTTAAAACATGGAGCCATTATTGAATTTCGAACTTTATTCCGACTATGGTAAAGTTCCTAAACACAAAACTGACAACTTAGTACCGAACTAAGTTTTCAGTTTTGTAAAAAGAACGGTATTTCAATCACTGTTACGTTCTTTTTACTGAAACTGGCTCCATGGTTTAAGCCATGTCAAAATATAAATCTTGTTTTGTAATAAGGCGGTATAAGTTCTCCTAGAGTATTTGGATTCTGGATTGAATTATGTGACTAAGTAGGTACAGTCAGCGACAAAAGTCGATTAACTCTGCTTCTTTTACACATTACCTAAATTGACACAAAATTATTCGATACCTTGTATTTCAGCACTTCATAGAATGCAATGTAATTATAAATAATATTTAATAATAAATAAATAATTAATAATTTGTACTAAAATAATATAGTTATAAGTATTATTTAATTATAATGTATGGAATTTACCTAAATGTATTCTGAAATAAAATAATAATAATAAGTCCTACACCAATTGGGGGTTGTCCTTGGGCGCACTTGCATAGTAATTACGGGGATAATCGTCGGATGATGCCTTATTTAAGGCGATGATAACAGACCTTTAATGATTTTATTTTGAAGATCACGTCTAAACGAGTAGTGTTAATGATTTGAAAAAAATATATGTTAAATTAGAGCATTTTCTCAATAACTTAATAAGTGAATATTTTAGATTATGTTTATATTACATAGTGAACTTAATTTGTAAAGTTATGTCTAACGCGGATAAGAAACTGAGAATGGCGCAAGATCTACCAAGCGTATTTTTCTGAAACCTTCACCAATTTAAAGATAATTTAATTATTAATCTTTTAGTATAGGCGTTTTATTAAAATACCTTTTGTTTTGTGTATAATAAATGAATAATGCGTCAAATTGGGGACAGCGCTCCTTGATGGGCGAGTCCTATTACTGGCTGAACGTACGACACGTTGCGTGAGCTCAGAACAGAACACGCAAGTTAACCACTCAAGGTCACTGGCATATATCTCCGTCTTAATTAAAAGCGTCTAACGGACCTCTGCGAGTTGGCATTGGCCCTTCGTGCGCCTTCTAAAGGTCCGGGAGCTCAGGGTCCCAAGTTATGTCAATTCAAATAATAATAATTCGTAAGAATTACATACACATCAACACTCACGCCTTTTTCCCATGGGGATAGGCAGAACTACAGAAAGCCACCTGCTGCGAACCTCACATTCAACTCCTTTTGCTTCGTCTAAAAATAAGTAGGTCGTAGGTATATTTGCAACATCAAGGAAAATATTATAAAGCAAAACATCACCGTAAACACACCGTACAGCCATGAACCTTGACAGGAATATGTCGATATAATAGGTTATATGCTACCAGTAGCGGGCCAATTACGTAACACACTATCTGTAGCAATCGGTTTCAATTTGACATTTTAACAACATTCTTTTTTGTTATTTACGTTGTTGAGCAGCCAATTTTTTTTAACATAATAATAATATGAAGCTATGGATTAGCAATTTACCTCAAAATCATTCCAATTGTGATTCAAACTGTGTTACGCTATTAGGGTGCAGGTTAAATGTGCATTTATATTTTAAACATATACAGGAACTAAAAATTCATCGATCGCTTTCCACCAGGTGAGATCGACGCCAAGCGCTGGCCTATGCCATGAAGCAATAAAAAAGAATCTCTTCAAATTCTCTTACCAATTACATTTTAACCCTGGCTTAGTTTATGCACTTAGAATTTATTTTTGGCAATGTTTTCTAGTCGAATTTGTGAATGTCGTTGCCAAAATCTAATTTGCCATAATTTGCTTATATTAATTTAACACGCAACAGTTCATATAAAAATTGACAGCAGATTCGAGAGACTTTTTAAAACAAGACGCTTTTAGAAATTAGCCAGTCTACCAACTATTTGGTAAAGATTTCTGGGATGGGCATCAACAATGCATACAAATTTTCATTCGCTATTTAACCCCTTTATAATAAAGTCAAATCAATCAATCAACTCAGCCTATCGCAGTCCACTGCTGGACATAGGCCTCTCCCAGGCTGCGCCACAACACCCTGTCCTCCGCCTTCCGCATCCAGTCTGACCCAGCCATCTTCTTAAGGTCGTCGGTCCATCTTGCTGGGGGGCGTCCCACACTACGCTTGTCGATACGCGGTCTCTACTCCAGGACTCGTCTGCTCCATCGGCCATCGGTCCTTTGACAAACATGGCCAGCCCACTGCCACTTCAGTTTGCTTAAAGTCAAATACAAATGATTTATTTCAAATAGGCACATATAAGGCACTATTGAACGTCAAATTTACAAAAAAATATAATTGGTTCTAGTAGTTACAAAAGGTATAGTTTCGTATGGAGGAGAATTGGCAAAAAACTCCACCGTTACTCTTTTAAAATGTTTTACAATATTTTGTATATGTACATTAATTATATAATTGTATTTATATATATTTAAAAAAAAAACTTTATTATCAGACAAAAATAGTCCACATGAGTTACAAAAATTAAAACACAATATACATCAAATAAAATAAACATGCACGCTAAATAAAATAAATACAAATATAATATATAAAATGATTTAAGGCATTGGAATCACGCTCTGTGCTGTGATCTGTGAATCGTCATCTGTGACTGTCCATCCTGCAGGCCACAGTAGCTAAAAGACTGAAGTTATTATATTATGTGAAGATGATGCACCTATAGATTACTATACCACAATAGGTAAAAAGATTTAAAAATGAAGCAATGACAGATAAATTAATTATATGATGGACTATACATACGAAATAAATTTATTCTTGTTCTTATTCTTAAACATGATCTCACATATTTACAAACATTATAAATAAAAGTATACGTTTCGTAAAAAAAATAAAGTAATATATTTAATGCAGTGTGTGAGTTAAGGTAATGAATATTTAAATATCCTTCCTTAGTTCCCATTTTCGTTATGTAAGGAACTCTTGTGCAAAGTTTATTGTTTCCAGACCCAGCGGTTTGGGCTATGCGTTGTCTGTAAGATTTTCATAATATTTAAATACATATTATTTATTTGCAAGAATACAAGTATCATAGCTTGACAATTATTATAGTATATAAAGTTTTCCGTTATATTCTACCAGGTATCTAGTGTGCAAATCTTAACTAAATGTTTTATAGTAAGTACAAAATTAACAGAGACACATAAAAATATTTATATATTTATAAAATCAAAAACATAACATCAATAATGAACTAAAAAAATACGAATATTAAAATTTAATTAAATGTTAGGCTGTTAAATTGATAATGTTAGGCCGTTTGATAAGCCGTGTTGCATCATTATGGCACATTGGGTATGCATCCAATGTGCATGTACCCGTGTTATTTTTTTTTTTTATAAGTTAACATTTAATTATTTAATGTGTGGCGGAATTTGACTGAATATTATTGGCGCCATGCAGAACACACTTTTATGCATCAATGCTGTATTGGAGTTTCTTACACATAATCTATTATAATCCCTAAAACCCCTCAAAGACAAGGCCAATAGTATGACGTCAGGTCTCACGAGAGTACCTCTGTGAGTACAACGCTCTGTGGCTAAACAAGCCGTATGTAGGGCACAGGGGGAGGACATCGCCGACGGCCCGGCGCCAGAGGGTGAGCGCGAAAATGTCGCCGATACGATGTAATGAAGATGTTGCGAACTTTACGTAATTACGTTATATTTGATTATATTGAAACTGAAGTAGGTACTTGTCACATATTTTATTTGAATTTTATATAAAGTACTTACCTATTTCAATGAAACAAAAAAAATGGTGCTTTGTGATGAACGCAATATTGAGAACAACACCTTTTGTCTCATTCTGGCTTGCTGGACTTGATGACTTTCTATCTCAAAGCTCATTCCCACATAACCGCTCACCTTGCATTGGAATCCATAATATCCCCATGAAAAAAAAATGAAATTTAGAGGTTATACACAACACACAGCGTGTCTGTATGTTTGTTAAATCTAATTTAAGTTAACTATAATAATGTATTTTGTTTATAAAACGGTTCTACTAAAAAATAATGCATTATGTTCAATAAATGTACATATGAATGTGTACATTGACTAACTGTATTCACTCACCCCCCCGTAATCCGCTCAGCGTGTCATCAACCCCTACATACGTATTTGTTTGTTTTATACTAAGCACGAAGTAAATATACCAGATGATAGTAAGTATATCTTCAAGATTCATGGATGGTGCGCAGAACTGTGTCTAAATGCTACAGCATCAAATTCTTTTTCAACGCTTATTTCATTTGTTATTTGCTGAAACTTGTAATGGGATACTGTCTTGTATTTTTTTTTAACCAGTTTCTTCATAGTTTTATGATTGAAAATTATTTCTAAACGTAAGATTCATTTGTGCAATATTCAATGTTATTAAATAACATATTTTTTAAGGTAAAATTCTTTTATTTTGTGAATTACATACCTCATCATTTCAGCCGGAAGACGTCCACTGCTGGACATAGGCCTGTCCCAAGGGGGGGGGGGGTTACCATAATCGCCACGCTTGGCAGGCGGGTTGGCAATCGCATTATGGTGTTAAAATGCATAGAGAACGCTGCTGCCTGTTCTCTAGTAAGTCCCATAGTCGCCTTTTACGACACCCACGGGATAAAATAGGGGAGTGCTATTCTTTAGGCCGGCACCACACCGAAATTACATACCTACTAATACAAATATACAAAAACTAAAGGAGAGATACTAATGCAAATATACAACAACAAAAACAATGGGACACTGAAGTACTCCCATATCGCTGTCATTCGGGAGTGTGCCCAGAAGACTGACAGACTGACAGAGGCCACGCTCGATGGCAATGCAAATATTAAAAAAAAAAAAAAAAAAAAAACATTTAATTCAGGTACCAACATAACCCATATTTAAAACATCCTTATATTATTTAATAATACACACAAATTCACACATAAATCTGTACCTAAAACAAAATAACGTTCATAAAAGCTCAAAAACCTCGAACTAACAGTGAAAATCAGATATTTTTAAAATATGACTTGTTCTAGGCGCCAATGTGTCTGATAATAATATCGATAATATTGATAGACGTAGGTAAGTAAACAAAATCTCGCCTTGATTCTAATTTCAACCACCCCTAAATATCATGTAACATTCTCCATCTCTGTCACACTTATGCTACGATAATATCTGCCATCTCTGTCGGTATGGCTACGTTATGTTTGTGTACTGAATTATTTTCGGTCGTCATACTAAGAAATTGCTTCTTGATTATTCACACAACATGCACCACATACATAAACTCACGCCTTCTTCACATAGGGGTAGGCAGAAAATACAGAACGCCAAATGCGACAATCCGATTCGATCGACTGATTTAATCCTATCTACATACTTTTATAAACAGTCATTGTTATATTAAGGCGACGATATCCGACTTTTAATGTTTTTTTTCTGAAGATCACGTCTAAACGAGTAGTGTTAATGATTTGAAAAAAAAAATGTTAAATTAGAGCATTTCTTCAATAACTTGGCATGTGAATATTTTAGATTATGTTTATATTACATAGTGAAATTAATTTGTAAATTCATGTCTAACGCGGATAAAAAACTGAGAATGGCGCAAAATCTACAAATTACATATTTTTCTGAAACCTTCACCAATTTAAAGATAATTTTATTATTGATCTTTTGGTATACGCGTTTTATTAAAATACCTTTTGTTTTGTGTATAATAAATTAATAATGCGTCAAATTGGGGACAGCGCTCCTTAAAAGGAGGTATACAGTCAAAATTATTTTGTGGGGACGTTGGTGCAGTGCCGGCGCTACGGGTTGCGAGTTCGATTCCCGCAAACACGAAACAAGTTTTTGTTTAGGCTACTGATAATTGTTTCGGGCCTGAGTGTTAGTTTTTTGTACGATTAATGCATCCAGAAGGAACTCTTAATAATAGTAGTACTGATGTAGATACTGCCAGAATTGTTTATTTTAGTTATTTTCATAGTCTTATGTCGTACGGGATCCTTCTCTGGGGAACATGTGCGGACATTAATAATATCTTTGTTTTACAGAAAAGGGCTGTTCGTGCCATTTACAATCTAGGTCCAAGAGATTCACTTCGTGAAATATTCAAAGAAATAGATATTCTGACCTCTCAATATATACTTGAAAATCTATTATATGTTCCCAAAAATAAATCAAATTTTAAGAAAATGTCCGATATTCATAGTTTAAATACCAGGAATAAACACAATCTTGCTGTACATCGCACTCGCCTCCACAGAGTAGGCAACTCGTTCATGGGTCAATGTATACGCTTTTACAACCAACTTCCTACTGACATTCGGAACTTACCCATTAAACGATTTAAAATCTGTATTAAAACTAAACTTTGTAAAAAAGGGTACTATAAGATTTCTGATTATTTAGAGGACAAAAAAGCTTGGGATTGAGCTGCTCGCTCTGCTAGCCTTGTGATAAAACTGGAAAACTTGACATTTTAATTATTATGCATGATTTTATATACGTACATATTGACATTGCAGAATATTGTATACAATTTTACATGAATGTTTACTTTGAAAAGTATTATATTTACTGCTTTAATTTATTGTGAATGTGAGCACTATGTGGGTCATTTTTTTTTTCTTTAAATGTTTTCCTTTCTTTTCTTTTCTCAGTTAAGTTTTAATGATGGTCTGACATTTTGAGCGCTTTATGCGGCCTACCCAAATGTCCTTTTTTTGGTACTGTTCGTCGAGTCGTTGAGCTCCTTAAGTTTTGAGTTGAGCTGCACGATTACTGACAAATGCTTACACTGATTGGACAGGTTCGCTCAAATTTGCGTGGTTCTTTCCTCAAAAGACCATTTCAGACACGGATCTACATGGTCCTCACATGATCTGACCAAGATTATGTCTGGACTTTGACCCCTGAGTTTGTTTCGCCATTTCTTCTCAGGAGTAGTCAGATAGGAAATGTCGGCTACATCTAGATTTTTTTTTTATATGACGTGTAAAAGTGATTTTAATATCCTATTTACAGAATAAACGATTTCATTTCATTTCATAGAGCTGGTCTTCTTCCAAGAAAAAACCAACAGTCGCCATACATTTCGCGACACATTACCGATGTAGGGTAAAGTTTTAGTGGTGTCGTGAGGTCGCCTGATTAATGGCCACCCAATAAAACTAAAACAATTAAACACTTATTTTTAATCTTCATGCCATAACTCAGTACTTAATGCTGCCTTATTGAAGACATACAAATAGACAGGAGATATACAAATTCCAGTCGAGATGCTTAACAAGGGGCGTCCTATTGATCCTGGTCTGAGAACTATTTTAATTTAAAATCTTTGTATACATTATAGTG
This sequence comes from Tiliacea aurago, assembly GCA_948098905.1. NCBI lineage: Eukaryota > Metazoa > Arthropoda > Insecta > Lepidoptera > Noctuidae > Tiliacea > Tiliacea aurago. The sequence goes on along the minus strand of OX402581.1, from coordinate 2,013,104 downwards.
CACATGTCCTGCCGACTATTCAATTTGTATACTTACGTGATTTGTATTATGATGTCAATGTCATACATCCAGTTCACTTGGCATGAACCTTGCTGTGTTGCTTGCTTGACCATACATATTGTGTAGCATTCTAACAAGATCAAAGTTCGCAAGTTTAAAATCATACTTTTTGAAGAGAAAACTTCTAGTCGCGTTGAGCGATTTTTGCTAGGGGCAAAACGTATGGATTCGCCTCACCGACCTTCCCGCGTCACCAACATGCTAATGTGACGCACAGCGGCCTGTGTACATGTATACGCATATTACACTAATACTACTAATACTCGACTGTATCATGTAAAAGTTGCTGTTCAAAGTTTTGACTTCTATGAGTATTTTTTTTTTAAACACCTGCAGTATCAAACAAGCAGGCGGCCGGTAGTGGATACTGATACGATACCAGCAGGTTTTTCTGTCTCTCAATATCTCTGGTAAGTTTAGAAAGATACTGTAGGTGTATTATTAAATCCTAAAGACAACGCTGAATCTGAAATCTTATGTTGTGCCAATAATTAGTCTTCACATTTACCGCCAGCAAACAGCGTATCTGTGTGAGACTGATAAAGTTACAGTAGGCACTTAAAGCAGGCGGCTGGTAGTAGTGGTAGTGGATACTGATACGATACCAGCAGGTTTTTCTGTCTCTCAATATCTCTGGTAAGCTTAGAAATATACTGCAGCTGTATTATTATATCCTAAAGACAACGCTGAATATGAAATCTTATGTTGTGCCAATAATTAGTCTTCACATTTACAGCCAGCAAACAGCGTATCTGTGTGAGACTGATAAAGTTACAGTAGGCACTTAAAGCAGGCGGCTGGTAGTAGTGGTAGTGGATACTGATACGATACCAGCAGGTTTTTCTGTCTCTCAATATCTCTGGTAAGTTTAGAAAGATACTGTAGGTGTATTATTAAATCCTAAAGACAACGCTGAATCTGAAATCTTATGTTGTGCCAATAATTAGTCTTCACATTTACCGCCAGCAAACAGCGTATCTGTGTGAGACTGATAAAGTTACAGTAGGCACTTAAAGCAGGCGGCTGGTAGTAGTGGTAGTGGATACTGATACGATACCAGCAGGTTTTTCTGTCTCTCAATATCTCTGGTAAGCTTAGAAATATACTGCAGCTGTATTATTATATCCTAAAGACAACGCTGAATATGAAATCTTATGTTGTGCCAATAATTAGTCTTCACATTTACAGCCAGCAAACAGCGTATCTGTGTGAGACTGATAAAGTTACAGTAGGCACTTAAAGCAGGCGGCTGGTAGTAGTGGTAGTGGATACTGATACGATACCAGCAGGTTTTTCTGTCTCTCAATATCTCTGGTAAGTTTAGAAAGATACTGTAGGTGTATTATTAAATCCTAAAGACAACGCTGAATCTGAAATCTTATGTTGTGCCAATAATTAGTCTTCACATTTACCGCCAGCAAACAGCGTATCTGTGTGAGACTGATAAAGTTACAGTAGGCACTTAAAGCAGGCGGCTGGTAGTAGTGGTAGTGGATACTGATACGATACCAGCAGGTTTTTCTGTCTCTCAATATCTCTGGTAAGTTTAGAAAGATACTGTAGGTGTATTATTAAATCCTAAAGACAACGCTGAATCTGAAATCTTATGTTGTGCCAATAATTAGTCTTCACATTTACCGCCAGCAAACAGCGTATCTGTGTGAGACTGATAAAGTTACACTAGGCACTTAAAGCAGGCGGCTGGTAGTAGTGGTAGTGGATACTGATACGATACCAGCAGGTTTTTCTGTCTCTCAATATCTCTGGTAAGTTTAGAAAGATACTGTAGGTGTATTATTAAATCCTAAAGACAACGCTGAATCTGAAATCTTATGTTGTGCCAATAATTAGTCTTCACATTTACCGCCAGCAAACAGCGTATCTGTGTGAGACTGATAAAGTTACAGTAGGCACTTAAAGCAGGCGGCTGGTAGTAGTGGTAGTGGATACTGATACGATACCAGCAGGTTTTTCTGTCTCTCAATATCTCTGGTAAGCTTAGAAATATACTGCAGCTGTATTATTATATCCTAAAGACAACGCTGAATATGAAATCTTATGTTGTGCCAATAATTAGTCTTCACATTTACAGCCAGCAAACAGCGTATCTGTGTGAGACTGATAAAGTTACAGTAGGCACTTAAAGCAGGCGGCTGGTAGTAGTGGTAGTGGATACTGATACGATACCAGCAGGTTTTTCTGTCTCTCAATATCTCTGGTAAGTTTAGAAAGATACTGTAGGTGTATTATTAAATCCTAAAGACAACGCTGAATCTGAAATCTTATGTTGTGCCAATAATTAGTCTTCACATTTACCGCCAGCAAACAGCGTATCTGTGTGAGACTGATAAAGTTACAGTAGGCTCTTAAAGCAGGCGGCTGGTAGTAGTGGTAGTGGATACTGATACGATACCAGCAGGTTTTTCTGTCTCTCAATATCTCTGGTAAGCTTAGAAATATACTGCAGCTGTATTATTATATCCTAAAGACAACGCTGAATATGAAATCTTATGTTGTGCCAATAATTAGTCTTCACATTTACAGCCAGCAAACAGCGTATCTGTGTGAGACTGTTATAGTTACAGTAGGCACGTAAGACTGTACTTTGTCGCTCAGCACGCGTAGCATAACCACCGTAGAAACGGGTTTTGTCGACGGAAGAATCGACAAAATGACGTATTATACAAAGATTTCTACCGTCCGAAGCATGGTGATGTTAAAACTGAAGAGGAGAAATGTTTCTTTTCTTTAGTCGACAAAAGTCTATAGTGTCGAGCATGACGACCAATTTTTCTCTACTTTTGACACTTCGGGTAGAAACATTTCTTCTCGACAAGCGTTACATAGTCTACATCACATTTGGCCTAGACAAAGAGTCTATATTGATTTTGAATACTCAATTCAATACTTTCACCGTCCAAATCTCTTCTCACTGAACAATCTTCGTCTTAGGGGTGGAGTTGTAGGAGTTGGAGTACCTATATGCTTAGGGGCACTATGAGCAGAAAAGAAAAAAAAAAAATTGGTAAAATAGTGGGAAAGAAATTGTTGTTCTAATCGAAAATCATCCTTAGGATGATGTAAAAAGACCATAGAAAAATAAAAAAAAATAAAGTATTTTTGCCTTAAATTCAGGTCAGTTTTTTTTACTTAAATTCATGATACATTTTTTTTTTACTTAAATTCATGTTGGCATCCTGCTTGCACGGAGTGTGGCAATCAGGGGGGGGGGGGGGGGGGGCGGTACATTTCTGTAATTTTAATTTTGCGAGATATTTGAATCGTGCTGGTTTTTAAAAACTTGACGTTTGACACATTTTTTTCGAAAACGAAACACGAGTAATTATCGAAGAATTCATAGTTTACTCCATCACTAGGTACCTCCCCTTGCTATGGAAAGAATATCTATGTCTTTGTCTTCATAGAAACGCGAGTCTACGGGTCGCGCCGAGCTCGGGCAGAAGAGATAACGAGTTGATAAAAATAGCTGTCGTTTCTTGGTAGAATAGAGATAGAATTGGTCATGCTACGCGTGCAGGACGAAAAAAGCACCTTTGGTCATTTTGTTTTCATTTTAAATCAATTCAATGATACTTAAGTTTGTTTGTGTTTTTAGGTGATCTAGTTTTCACCACTCGCCCGATCGTCTCCCGTCGTCTTGGTTTGTACCAGGGGCACATAAATCGGTGGACGGTCCTACGTTGGCGCCAGGATGACGCTCGATGGCGGCGCTACGTCGCCGGGGCAAGCCACCCCACTGCATTGCATACATTGCTCGCTACGGAATTAATAGTTTTTGCAAAACAATTTTTCCAAAAAATCACTACCAAGTCAAAAATTACTTTAGTCTTGTTTCATTTTTTACCGTGCAGCACTTGCATTGTTATAATAAATAACGTCATCAACATAGATGACGAGGATTCAACACGTATTATTGATTCAAATTCATAAACTACTCAAGCAAAATAAATAAAATTTGTATGGAATGGAACTACCGCGCAGGCTTTCTCTACTAAATGAAAGGAAAATAATCAGGTAAATCGGCTTAGTAATCACTGATAAATCGGTGTACACTAATAATAAATTTAATAAACCCCCGAATGCAAGACCTCCTCCTTTGCTTGTCGGTTAAAAAATTTGAAGGAATACTTCTTTTTTTATTGTAAATACTTTACACCATACTATTCTTAAGATATTAAATAGAATTAGTGTTTAATTATTAAATTAACATTTTTCGAGCAGCACCAACAATACGATTTAGCATGCCGTAGCGGTGTATCTACGGCGTAGCCATGACGTAGCACTTCGTAGCCTACATTTAATTCGACTAAAATGCATTGCATTTATTTCTTTAATCCGTGATATTAAGCTTGTATTGTATAAACAGGGTCAAAGTAACTTCATTGCCACCAGATTTTTTTTTTTTTTAGTTTTATCGTATTTAGATATCGATACCTAATACGTCCACGGAGTTTCGCTAGCTAATTAAATTTGACCCTGTATATACTGCAAATAAATTATTCTTATTCTTATAGCAAGTTCAAAAGTCAATCTGTAAGACTGAGTTTTGCTGTAATGTTTTTCTATAGTAAGTACTACGATTTCTGTTTACTTTTTGTGCAGTTTAAAACATAGTGTGATATTTATACGTTGATACACAATAGGCGGAGTCAATGCAGTAGGTATTTTTAGTATATTATAATGTACTCAATCTCTCGGTTTCAAAGAAATGCCAATGGTAAAAAACGAAATAAGGGAAAAAGTAGAATCTTGTTAATTGTTTTTATGATTAGCTTTTACATTTTATTCTTATTCTACTTTTCTTCGAGTCCACAAAAAATACCCCAATAAATACACAAAGAACAGTGTAAAAATGTGTGCATACGAACGGAGCAATGGACGTTATCTCATGCCATCCTCCGGTACTCTCAGAGTGGTGGCGAGTTATTCTGTGTAGTTAGTTCTGTGAGGAGGGACGTGTGGCCACGACTGAAGAGGAACCAGGGAACCATGGGGTTGGAGAAACGCACCATCAAGATCATCGTTATAGTTGCTGCAGTCGTGCTGGTCATTGGTGAGTAATTTTCACTATTTATTTATTTTTATTATTATTTAAAACGTGTTTACTTATCTCCGGACCATGTCCCGCCCCTTTGTTAGGCGTACGAGAGGCCAAACTCAACTCTTTTATAAAAAGATAAAGATGTGTTTATTTGCTTAAACATGTGTACACATACAAGAATAAAAATGCATGTAAGGTAACAATAAGAATAAAGGTTCAGACATGTTTGCCACGTACTATGGCGTGCAAATATTATGATTGGTAATAATTAATTTCAATACAATAATTTAACGTCAAACAATAATGAATGATTAAAATACCAAAAAAAATAATAATAATAATAATGCTTAAACAATAATGCATTTAATCTATTTCAAAATAAACGATTCTGCCAGAAATTAATTAATATTAGTATAGTATGCTTTGTTAGTTAGAACTGTCTTAAGCTGTTTTTCAACTATACAAATATATATTTATTATTTAGTTAATGTTAGTTCTGTTTTGCTCTTCAGTATGTTTTTTTTTATATAAAACTCTCAATAATAGTTTTATTTTTTTAATTAATTTGCGTGGTTGTGTGCTTGTGCTTGTGCTGGATAAATAAATTTTCTTGCTTCCCTTTTTTAAGACTTAAAAAAACTTGCAAATAAATTTAAGGTATCCGGAATTAGGTTTAATGATTTCATAAACCGCACGATTAGTGAATTAAGTGTAATACAATTATTTCTGGAAGACTTGTTCCGAAAAAGTTAGTATTAGTAACTTACTCTTCTAGTTCAAGATAAATTTATTACACACTAAATGTGTTTTTTTTTAAGGGTCGGTTAGTGACAGTAGAGATAATTTAAAGTTTATAAATATTGATAAGATTTTTTGTGTGGTTCTTGGTTTACTTTAGTTACCTAATTAAAATTAAACAAGATTATTGCTTTTTGAAGTTAGTTTTTAATTCGTTGATCGATGTTATTTCCAACGTAACGCGGTGAAGAGCACATTGTTATTGTAATTCTTATTTAACTATCATTAAATAATCAAAAATTCGACTACAAGATAATTACAAGATGAGCAGCAAGTACCGTTATAACTTCATATGCTAAACTATTAATTTGTGCGTGTGGCGTTGGGTTCGATTCCAAATTCGGGCAGTGTAATTTGTTTATTCCATCCGGAATTCGACAGTAGCAGCCCAGAGCCCAGAGCCTGGATTTGTGCTAATGAAGCAATAGGCTCACTACCCTTTTACGACGGCCTTTTTTATCTGGATAATCTGGGTGAACTAAACACCTCTGCTTTCTCCTTTGGGTTTACAGGCGTGATGATATGTTACATATGAAACTAAATATTTATACAGGATCAAAACAAAAGCTCAGATGATAAAACCAGCAATTTGTAAGGTTTCATAGACTGGCCGAGGCTCCAGGGCTTCGGGATAATGTACTAAGTAATGGTCACGCAAACTTGTACCTACGACGTTATGTAGGTACTACAGTTTATAGTCCAGGGAATAAGCTTTGTGCCATAAAGTAACTTGCTTTTTATTTAAAACCCATAAAAGATTGTGCATTCTGAAAGTTGGCAACGTCAAATATTTCGCTGTTTCGATTAATTAATCATGTATACAAATTAATAAAATTGGAGTGCATGTCCATTTGTAATGTCAAAATATCAGCTTTTTACTGAATGCATATACGGCGCTATTAACAGAAAATATATTTTTAAATATTTGTTTGTCTGTCTGTCTGTTCCACAATACGATAACCCTTGGTAAGACTACACTGGTTGTCAGACTTTACGGCCTGTGACGACCCGTAACGACTGTCAAAGATCCATGATATACAGCCGGGACCAATTCCGCGGCACGGACGGGTCTTGGTATGTATAGATGGTCACTCATCCACGGAACAACCGCAGCATGCGTAGCTTAACCTGATCGATCAATCCGTGAGGGTCTTATTACTTAGCCACAAGCCCCTCATGAAATATCCCTCTGTGTTGTACTAAAATATTGATTATGAATTTCATAGATATTTGGCAGCTTTTTCAGGTATTGCCAACTTTCAGAATACAACCCTCATAACAAACAATAAAGTTAATAACATTTGGAATCGAACTCGGGATCACAGGACACGCCTCTTTTTAGTTATAACTTAGGCAAGATTCACAAATCGCACTTTGACATCAATTTGCTAAATAAGCATTTCATACCAATATAAACAAAATTTTACGAATAGATACAGTTCATATTCGTTGGAGGCGCTTACTTTAAATACCAAAGTCACGAGCACCAATATGTATACACTCAGCAACTTTAAAAAGTGATTTCCGCCAACTATATTCATTGAAATTTTATTTTACTACGAACAAAGTATTTTGGAACCCAAACTAGTGTGAAATAGATCTTTTCTCAAAGTTGTAATCGTTATTCCACGAGAAAATCGGTTTTGAATTCTGCTAAGCGTTTACATATTAGTGCTCATGACTGTACCTGCCTTTAGAATGTACCTCGTTGTTGGATCGACTTCGATTCCGGTCATACCACGCCCTTCCCAATCCCAACTCAGACCATTAGTTAGACATACATCTAGGCGTTTGCTTCAATTTGTAATTTAGTTCTATAGTATTCTCTAACAACATAACATCACGCCTCCCCGAAGGGTTAGGCAGAGGTTTACCCACATTTCGCCAGTTATGTTTGAGTCCCATGTAATATGGTGCGAGTCTATTGCCTTCAACCTGGCAACCGGGCAATCCAGACTCCGGGCTGCTACTGAGAAATTTCGATAGAAAAACCCAATATCACTTTTCCTGACCTGAGAATCGAACCCAGGACCTCATGCTCAGCTGTAGCGCTGGGGACCACTAGACCAACGAGACATTGTATAGAGTATCAGATATCGTAAAAGCTACTATCTCCTTGAACAGTTCACAGCTCTTGAATCGATTCATCTCTTCCCAGACATTGTGGCGCCTCAAGCTGTATGGCGCCTTCATTTCACCTTCTGTTGCTGAGTCTTTGCTTAAGGAAAATGTTAATGTTTGCGAGTCGGAATTTCATTTTGAACATATTACCTGTAGAGATATAATTAAAACCTTTCACACTTTAAATGTAAAAAAGACTGCAGATCTGTGGGGTAATTCTGTAGTTGCTAAGTCTATTATAGACATTGTAGCACCTACTTTAGCTCTTATCTTTAATAATTGTATTGACTGTGGGGAGTTTCCTGACCTTATGAAAAATAGTAAAATAATACCGTTGTTTAAATCAGGTAGTACATCAGACCCCTCAAATTATAGACCTATTTCAGTACTACCTACCTTTAGTAAAATTTTTGAGAAATGAATTTTAGACCAATTGCAAAGATTTTTTAATAAACATAAATTACTACATAGCAAACAGTTCGGTTTTACAAGGGGCCGTTCGACTACTGATGCCGGCGTGTTGAACTGTTAGGACATATTTATAATGCATGGGAAGATAAATGCGATGCCTTGGGCATTTTTTGTTATTTGTCCAAGGCATTCGATTGCGTTTTTCATGAAACGTTAATCAGGAAACTCCGCCACTACGGGATCCGGAACACCGCTCTGGATCTTCTTATTTCATACTTGAGTAATAGGATTCAGAGCGTTGACGTCAATGGGAAAAGATCTCTCGGATCTATAGTAAGAATGGGAGTCCCACAGGGCTCAATTCTTGGTCCTTTCTTGTTTCTTATTTATATTAATGACTTGCCTTACCTCATAAAGGGTAATCATGATATAGTGTTGTTTGCAGATGACACTTCACTTTTGTTTAAACTTAAACGTCAGCAGCTGGTTACTGACGATGTAAATAGCGCGATTTCAAAAGTAGTTCACTGGTTTAATGTTAATAATTTACTTCTAAACGAAAAAAAAACCAAATGCATTAAGTTTACGCTACCTCACGTTAGGCAGGTGAAAACTAATGTGTTAATAAAGGGCGAAGAATTGAATCCTGAAGATTGCACAGTATTCTTGGGCTTGACTTTGGATGCTAAGCTTCAGTGGGGCCCACATGTAGATAAACTGTCAAAAAGCTAAGCTCCGCAGCATATGCTGTTAGAAAAATTCGTAATTTAACTGACATAGAGACAGCCCGTTTAGTGTACTTTAGCTATTTTCATAGTGTAATGTCGTACGGTATTCTGTTATGGGGAAATGCTGCCGATATTCAGACTATCTTTGTTTTGCAGAAAAGAGCTGTTCGATCAATTTATAAATTAAGTCCAAGACACTCTCTCAGAGAGAAATTTAAGGAGATTAATGTAATGACTGTGCCTTCTCAGTATATTTTTGAAAATATATTATATGCCCATAAAAATATAAAATTATTTAAAAAATACAGTGATATCCATAATATAAATACTAGGAACAAACACAAATTTGTTGTACCTACAACAAGGCTCAAGAAAATAGGTGGCTCGTTTCGATGTCAATGTATACGCTTTTATAATAAACTTCCAAGCCACGTTCAAGATCTAAGCCTTAATAAATTCAAATCATTCATTAAACGTAAGTTGTGCCAGAAAGCCTTTTATACTGTTAAAGATTATATTGAGGACAAAAAGGCTTGGCAGTGACATTTAATTATTATTTTATACACAATGACAGGAATATTTACTTGTAAAGTATTATATTATTTTAATTATTGTGAATGTGAAGACTATGTGGGTTATTGCATAATATATTTTTTCCCTTTCTTTTATTCTCAGTTAGTGTTAATCATGGTCTGGCAGTTTGAGTCATATAAGTGGCCTACCCAAATGTCCTTTCTTTGGTATTGATCGTCGCATCGTTGAGCTCCTTAAATTCTGAGTAGAGCTGCACGATTACTGACAAATGTGTGCACTGACTGGTCAGGTCCACTCAACCTGTGTGGTTCTTTCCTCAAAAGACCATTTCAGACACCAATCTACATGGTCTTCACATGATCTGACCAAGATTATGTCTGGACTTTAAAAGAGACTATGACCTCTGAGTTTGTTTCGGCCTTTCTTCTCAGAGTAGTCAGATAGGAAACGCCGACCTCATCTAGTTTTTAAAATATGATTGACGTGTAAAAGTGTTTGTACAAACCTACTTACAGAAATAAAATCATTTATCATTTATCATTCTGGAGGTTTTGTGATAAGCAATATTTTTTAGAGGATGATGCCAAATTACACAACCTACGTCACAACTTTTATATTATTTCAAATTAAAAAAAAATCAAATCATTTATTGGTTTGCAAACATGGGTAATTAGTATATAGATGTTTTATTATAATAGTTAGTTAGTGGTGGTAGTACTAATCCAGAATTATTTCTAGGCTTGCATGTTAGCATTTTCAGAACATTTTCAGATTTCGTCACGAACTCACTGGTGAGACACACCGTTGAGCTGCACGATTACTGACAAATGCTTGCACTGATTGGACAGGTCCACTCAAATTTGTGTGGTCCTTTCCTTAATATACCATTTCAGACACACGGATCTACATGGTCCTCACATGATCTGACCAAGATTATGTCTGGACTTTAAAAGAGACTTTGAACCCTGAGTTTTTTTTGTCATTTCTTCTCAGGGGTAGGCTTCTCAGACAGGAAATGTCGACTACATCTAGCTTATTTTTTAATATGACGTGTAAAAGTGATTCTGATATCCTATTTACAGAATACACGGTTTCATTAATTTGTGTGGTTATTTCCTCAAAAGACCATTTCGGACACAGGTCTACATGATCTGACCAAGATTAAGTCGTGTAAAAGTGATTCCGATAACCTATTTACAGAATAATAAATTTCATTTCATTAATTAATGTAATGAAACGACTACGCCACGACTACTTGAGACTAGTGATACCGATGCATTCCACTAGCTTTTATGACAAGTATTTTACAGTTCAAGCAGTGCGGTTATGGAATGCCTTGCCCGTGTCGGTAAGGCGTGCACAATCTTTGTCCACTTTTAAGATTCAGGTAAAAAAACACTTCCTCTCTCCTTAAACATCATCATTACATAATACAGATACCTGCTCTTCTTTCATGTGTATTATTGTATATATTTATTAGATAAGTGTATGCTTTGTGTATATTATGTATTTATTGTATATGTTAATGGTACACCACTGACTACCTGCAGTATTGTCACTCCTGCTCCTTTTAATCCATCCAAAGGTTGTCTGTAAAAGATCGCTTTTAGCGATAAGACCGCCCATTTTGTCACCATATGTAAAATTTAAACATTTATATTTGTAACTTTTATGGTGTTCATAATAAAGAGTATTCTATTCTATTCTATACATTTTCAGGATTCTAAATTGTACAATGTATAAACTGCAACGAGAATTCTCTGTTCGTATGACCAATAGTTTTATTGCACCGGATATAGGTTAATAGGTGTACCTACGCTGACGTGACCGTTACAGGCTAGCCTGTGCTTAATCACTTAGCCGTTAGGTAGGTAACTACGGCGGATATGTAGATAATGTCATGAGTGAATTAAAAAACGAGTGCTAAAGTATGGAAATACTATAGGTACGGGTCTCTATCTATAACAGTCAACTGGCTTACGAGTACGGTATGTATTCAAAATTTTGGATAGAATTTAATTTCGAAATTTAAAGAGCTTCAATAGAATTAAATTGAATGTTCATAACAGACCAAGATTTTTAAATAGATCGGCCGCCGCGGGATCAAAAACTTGAGTCTTTTAATGTCAGTTACATATTTAATAGCTGAAGGAACATTGTATTATAGTACTCGCCAGTTAAACTACAAATTGATGAGGTTTCTAACAAGAACACGTTGACTGTCCGTGCATTATATTTAATGCATTATTTTCCGACACAGCCATGACGTTTGTGCATTAAAATGTAATGCACAAACAGATAAGGTAGTACAAATAAATTTTGGTTTTGGTGAGTTGGACGTTTGCACTAGTTTTTTTTTTTTTTTTCAATAAATATATAAATCGGACGTCTCGTGGTATGTAGTAAATTTTGCTTGGCCTATCTTATATGTACGGCACCTTACTTAATAAAAACATAACCCTTCCTTGGGTAAAAACTTATAACTTACGAAAATTGAGAACAATAAGTAAGTATCAGACTGCTTACGTGCTTTGGAAATTAAATAAAAGTGTAACCCTTTATTTTTTCAGGTGGTATTATCGGACTATTACTTGGTCTGCTGTTACCCCAGCGTTATGTTGGTAAGTCTTCTTTGTTAAACCTCATAAAATTTGATATTGATTTCAAATTTACACATTTTACATCTGGGTATAGCGACCCCATTTTACAGGTAGGTAATAGCGACCCCATTTTCTTGGAAATGTCAGACTGTGTGGCCTTTGCACTATGCTATCTCTATGTTATTCAAATTCCAGTAAAATATGACGTGAATACACGACAAGTCAAATCAAAATCATTGCAAGTGCCACGCAAAAATAACTTTTATGGCAGGCGTACCGCTTCTTTCACAATCCCCAATTTACTTAACCAAATACCTGTAGACATCAGAGACTCAATGAATAGTAAAAACATAAAGCATAAGCTGAAAGAACATTACATCAACTCGATTATAAATTAACTGTTAATAGCGCGTTGATCAAATCTCAGGTCATGGCATGCTAAGACAGACCCCAGAGGTCTAATTGTGTGCTTTGTTTCAGTGTTGTAACTTGTAATTTATAAAAATAAATAAATAAAATAAAATAAATAATCATAATCTCCGGTAAATAGGCCGGTCTGTTCTTTTATTTTTTCTTACTTATATTGTAACTTTGTAAGGTACATCGAAAGGACTGCAGCAGTCTTTTACAACGCCTTTTTTGGAAGTGTTAGTAACATAGATATTTCTATGGTTAGTAAAGTGCTTTCAATCCCAGTACCTATAAATACGAATAATGGCGTCCCCCGCGCATGTTCTTGATTTAAAACGAATAGCCAGTCAGACTGATGCTGGCTATCCACGATGCATCGAACGAAACTGTTACTAACCACCTAACTATCGCGCCTTGTGTAGGCACTTTAAATCACCCTTTATTATTATTTATTATATTTACGTTATACCCAAAGGGTAAAATGGAAACCTTATTACTAAGGCTCCGTTGTCCGTCCGTCTGTCTGTCTGTCTGTCACCGGGCTGTATCTCATGAACTGTGATAGTTAGACAGTTGAAATTTTCACAGATGATGTATTTCTGTTGCCGCTATAACAACAAATACTAAAAAATAGAGTAAAATAAATATTTAAGGGGCTCCGATACAACAAACGTGATTTTTTTGCCGTTTTTATAGATAATGGTACGGAACCCTTCGTGCGCGAGTCCAACTCGCACTTGGCCGGTTTTTTACTCCCAGATACTAATTTGGCAGGTGCAAATATCAAACTACAAATTGAAAAAAGTTAAATTTTGACAAAATTTATGATAAGTACGTAACTACTAATTAATGTAACTTAACAGCAAACCAACATTATGTTTTGCAGTGCCCTGACAGGGTTCATGTACTAAAGCCGACAATAATTTATTGTAAAATGTGTGATTTGCATGCGAGCAAATAAATAAATAAATAAAACAAACAACAATATAATTTGAAATGTCAAATGAGTCTCTGGGGTGAAAAATCAAGTAATCGCCATCAGCGTCTGCATAGCAAAAAGAAAGGGTTGTTTTTTTTCCAAATTTTTCCCCAACTAAGTTGGGGTCCAGGGGGGCTAGTACCAGTCTAACAGGATGAAGTTGAACACCAGTATTTTCCATGGAGCGTCTTCCTATTTAACCTCCACAGCCCGTTTACTGGGGTAATACGATACCCCTTGGTAAGACTGGTGTGGTTGACTGGTTATATTGACGGTTGTTTAAAAACACATGTTTTCTCTAAAACAGAGCTGGAGGTGTGGCCTCGATCCGAGGAGTACAACTGGGATCAGCCGCTGATCCAGGTGAGGAGCAATGACCCCGGCAGCTGGCACAACTGGTACCGGCGGCTCAATGACTTCCTCAGGAGTAAGTGTACCTACAACGCTACAAAGGTTATAGTGGCGCGTGGGCAAAATCGGAACTAATGCCGCCATTTTGTTTTGTCAATGCAAATTCTGTGACACAATTTGACAAAATGTTTACCAACAATGTCACCTCATGTCAATGTCATTCAGGTGCCAAAATATCCTTGTAGCACTCTACCGCTTATTATAGCCGTTTATTATGTTATGATATATGTTGACTTAAAAAAGTTTGGCAGCATGCTCACTTAAATGTCTCGCTGATGGTGGCGCGTGTGTTGGATCATTCGGTTCCCTACAAAATGGTTGAGCTGGATGGTGCTGATCCACGCGTCATGCTCGTGAACGGGCGCCGTCAGTTGTGACTGGTCTTCTCCTATCTGCCAGGGCTTATTTGTAATATTTTATATTTTGTATTGTTTTTTTTTTTTTTAATTATTTATATTTTTACATTGTTCTCACATATAGAAGCGACAAGAATAATGTACCCAGGATTTTGTAATATCTTGATTTAAAAGAGTGTCCTTGGAGTTTCTTGCCTATTCTTCTCCATAGAGATCTACGTTTTGGAATGGGCAAATAGCTTCAAAAGTGCCTGTAATTGGTTTAATTGAAATAAATGCTTTGAGTTTGAGTTTCTACCTTTTTAGAGTTCCGTACTCAAAGGGTATATTCTATTGGGATGCTTGGGATATAACTCATTAGAGGTAAGGCGAGCACGAGATCAGGTCACGATAGCCTGCAAGACGCTCCGTGGTACTATTGACGCACCTGACCTGTATGCTGTGCTGGCTTGTTTCTTTGTCCCAGACAATTACTGCCGCGGCAGAACCCACAGGCTATTTGCTGAGCCTCCATGTCGCACCGTTTCGCGTGCTAAGTCCCCAGTACCTCGCACTCTGGTCGCACTTAATGATCTCTTTGATTCTAATCCAACAAACGATCTGTTTGCGGATGAATGGACGATGATATTATTGGCATGCCTGAAATACTGTGAGAGGGATTCATGATTTCTATTTTTTTTTCTTTTATTTTTATTGTTTTTGTTTTTACCAGTTTTTTTTTTTTTTTCTATGTGTATGTGTCTGCCTTTAATTAATGTAATTGGTTTAACCGTGTTAATTAAAGTTAAAAAAATAGTAATAGTAGTAAAAAATAACTAAAGGGTGCCAACGGAACCCTATTACTAAAGGCTCAGCTGTTGTCCGTCCGTCTGTCACAGGGCTGTATCTTTTGAACCGTAATAGGTAGACACTTGAAATTTTAACAGTGCGTACTACTATGGCCGCGTTATTTATGGCAACATTTAAAAATAAGTGCCGCAACGCTGGTATTCTGATAGTCCAGACGCCAGCAGGTCAAGCTACCCGAAACTGTCAAATTTTCCCAATCAACCTTGAACCTTATGCTTTAACAATAAAGTTGAAAATAATTTAAAGAAATTTGACAGATTGTTGTAGCTTGATATGCTGGCGTCTGTACCTAGCACGAACGCGCGACTTAAGGCTCCCCTGCAAACAGGCGCGACGCGACACTAGAGTACAATTTCTATGAAAACTTCATGGAAAGTGTCGCGCTGCACCGCTGTACGTCGCGCTGCCTGCCGCACCCGCGATATCGCGCCAGTCTGTACGAGCCTTTAAACGTAACGTAAATTTAAACGATTTTTTAATCGTCAATACAATTACTATCCTTTAGTACCTATTATGATTTAAAATGTTGTGCCTAGCATAATAAAAGTCAAGATAAATCTAAGTAAATATATTATTATGTGCGAAACGGTTTTACAATTTTAATATCGTTCGAATTACGTTACTTTTACTCCACGCGTACGTGTTAGGTCCACTGGTAACCTGCTGTAACTGTTCTGAGTTTCTAAATAAACTTTTTCTCCATCAGTTTACGAAACAGCGATTCCCGAGGAGCCTCCCCGAGCGCCATGTTCTGTCCACAACCGTCGCGACCAGCACCTGCGCTCCGACCCCTGTGACATGGCCATGCGGCTGTGGGCGCCCTGTACTGCTGACGACTTCTACGGGTATGCCAGGGGCAAGCCCTGCATCTTCCTGAGGCTGTCTCATGTAAGTATCAGAAGCTTAGGCTAGAAATGGAATTAATAGCTTACAAAAGATTAAAGCACTCTTGAAATTGGAACATTTTGAATCTGGAGAATCCCAATCAAAACGGTTTTATCGGGATTCTTATTACCCAGCTTTAAACTATTTTGAAGATAATGGCCTATGTTCTTTTACCACAAATTACAAAATCTACAAATAGGCAAAACTTTAAACTGAGCGGTCTTCTTTACCTGTATTTTGGGCCCGAGCGGTAAGTTCTGGGTACGATTTACATGTCGCAGTGTGCAATGAAATATTGCGGTTTTCAGCACATATTTACCTGCTTTGCCCTTCGGGGACTGTGTGATAAGCCAATATACTTACCTAATCCTACCTTACAAACTCTGTTGTTAATTACTCAGATCCACTACTGGGTGCCTGAGCCCTACAACATGTCGACACAGTTGGCCATCCCACCTGACATGCCCCAGCATATCCGAGAGGCTATGGTAAGTGATTTAAAGATCATTTAAAACTTTTCTCTCTATAAAACTTAATCATTACTAATTGAAGTGTGCAATGGACAAATGGAGTCCAGGCAAACCCCCCCTTTGGGGGAGGCGTATGTCCAGCAGTGGACGTCTATCGGCTGAAATGAATGGACAAATTAGGTATGTTTAAGATAAGTATGTAGATATCTTGGTAATCTTTACTGAAATGCTTAAAAAACGGTTTAAAGCAGGGGTTCCCAAACTTATTTAAAAGAATTTATATAATAAGTTCTTATTAGCGCCCCCATTTTATCACCTTCTACTTAAAAAGCACAATAACTTCAAATTAAATTAATTATTGTGAGCTATATTAGCGGAGATTAAACATACATTCTAAACGAGAGTTTTACTATAACCCGCAAGAGTTAACTTGAGACCTGAGCGCAGTAGGTAGTTAAGGTTTTCTCTTAAGGCCTGCAGCGCCCACAAGGGGGCGTTATCGCCCACTTTGGGAAAGGTTGGTTTAAAGTATGAAAGAATTCAAGTACCAAATGACTTGTCAAACAATTTTCATCACAATCGGATCGAGAGTTTAGCTACAAACGTAAATACACCGCAAGTATACCGAGGTATTTTAATTCACTATATTAAAGAACACAAAATAGTACCTAGCGATGGCCGATGACGAAAGGTTTTTATGAAATGATTCCTATAAAATGACCACCTACTTACAATAAACCTTCTCGTTAAAAATAAGTATCCTCAGCATTCACCAGCTAAACGTAATAAAACCTTATTCCTCCAGCGTCACCGGCCCGCCCACCAATATGGCGACTTCGTGTGGGTATCCTGTGGGGGTGAATTCAGCGCGGACAAGGAGAACATCGGGCCGATCCAGTACATCCCGGCGGCCCCTCCAGGGTTCCCCCTGAGCCGGCTTCATACGGCCGATCGCATCTCGTACTCAGCCAGGAACATGCCCGACCAGGTCCCAGGACCTCTAGTTGCTGTGCACTTCGAGAACCCACGACGTAATTACTGTTCTTTGCTTTTTACTCTCAAACTAGCCTTAAGGTGACGATAACCGACTTTTAATGATTTTATACTGAAGATCACGTCTAAATGAGTGGTGTTAATGATTTGAAAAAAATATAGCATTTTCTCAATAATTAGATTAAGATTATGAATATTTTAGATTATGTTTATGTTACAAAGCGAAATTAATTTGTAAAGTTATTTCTAACGCGGATAAAAAACTGAGAATGGCGGAAAATCTACCAAACGAACTTTTCTGAAACCGTCACCAATTTAAAATAATTTAATTATTGATCTTTAGTATACGCGTTTTATTAAAATACCTTTTGGTTTGTGTATAATAAATTAATAATGCGTCAAATTGGGGACAGCGCTCCGTGATGGGCGAGTCCTAATACTAGTCAATAGAAAAATAAACGACCGTGGAATGCGCAATATATTTCACACCTTACTGCTAACTACATTTGAAAGCTCATGGACAGAATGTGAAGCTATAGTTAATGAAAATGTTAAAACCATGTCTCCAAGTCGTGAGTTTTTTCTTTGATAACATGTATGTTCTACACCAAAACATTGCCGGACTTTTAAACAAATCAGACTTATTAAATATTTACATTCAAGAATTGTTAAGTAAACAGATAGTTATGGACGTAATATGTATATCCGAGCATTTTATTAATGTCAGGCCAAGAAAAATTATTGCATATACCTAATTACAAGTTGGCGGCATGCTATGCTAGGCAGAATAGAAAACGTGGTGGTACCTGTATCCTAATAAGAGTTGGGCATGAATTTAAAGAACTACCCGACATAATGAAATACTCGATATCAGGAATTATTGAATGTTGTGCCGTTGAATTACCTTTGCATAAAATTATATTTATATGTATTTATAGACCTCCTAAGCTAAGTAACCTGAGTAAGTTTTATGAAAACTTAGATCTCATTCTAAAAAAAGTGTGTATAAAACCTTTCATAAAAGTAATTTTATGTGGAGACCTTAATATAAATGTTTTAAACAGGAATAGAATGACGTTAGAATTTGAATGCTTTCTCAGGAGCTACAACCTCAAACTAGAAATTAATCAACCGACTCGACTTATCAGTAATACTTGCTTGGATAATTTTGCACATCATTTTAAGCAAAACTGCCAACATGAAGTAATCGATTTCGGATTAAAGTTAATAAAACCAGCCAAATAAAATCGTGGAGAACATTAAGAGATATAACTGAGGAAAATCTTATTAAATTTAGAACACATCTCCAAAGCCTGTCGTTTTCTGATGTCTACAGCACAGAAGATTCTAACAAAGCCTATGATAACTTTTTAGAAATGTTCCTAACTTTACATGATCTCTGTTTTCCTCACAAATTAGTGACTATTAGAGCTGAGAAAAAATTAAAATGGGTTTCTCGGGGGATACGAATATGCAGCAAAAGACAACGACAATTATTGTGGCAACAGAGACTAAAACCAACTTGTGAAAATAAAAAGACATTTAATAATTACTCAAGAAGATTTAAGAAAATCATTAAACTGACCCAGAAAGCTCAGAATAACTACTTAATAAATAACTCAAAAAATTAATCCAAAACTGCCTGGCAAATTATTAATAATAATAAAATTGTAAAAGAACCCATTTCTCAAATAAAAAAAGGAGATGAAATAATAACAAACCCTAATATAATAGCCGAATCTTTCAATCATTTCTTCATTGACCAGGTTTCGGGTATACCAAAACGTACGTGAGGTAACACAATTAACATAAATATCAACCCACATTAAATATTTATGAACCCAGTTATTCCTCAAGATGTTGCGAGTGTAATAATGAACTTAAAAAATAAAAAGAGCTTTGGCTATGATGGCATCTCCACAGCAGTTCTAAAATTTGTTTCTAATTGTATAGCTGCGCCTCTTGCTCATATCATTAACGTAAACATATACTCTGGAGTATTTCCAGAAAGTCTAAAAACTGTAACAGTTAAACCAGTTTATAAAAAGAATGATAAAGACCAAATGGCAAACTATAGACCAATTTCTCTAATTCCCATCTTCTCAAAGATCATAGAAAAAATAATCTATGAATCTCTCTATAATTTTATAACAAAATACTATGTGACGAACAAAAGAGTTTTAGAAAAAATAAAAACATCAATATGGCTATTTTCGACTTTCTCCATAGAATAATGCCAAAAGTAGACTCTAAAATACCTGTAAGCTCAATATATGCCGATATGTAATGCCCTTAATTTAATAAAAACGTACCTAAAAGGTCGTAGACAATGTACGGAGATATCGAGCCTGTGTTTAAGATCTAGAAAGGAATTAAAATGTACATCGTCTTTTAAAGAAATAAAATATGGTGTCCCGCAGAGCAGCGTCCTCGGACCCTTATTATTTTTATTGTACATAAATGACCTGCCACGTCATATACTTCATACTATGGTATTATTTGCGGATGATAGCACATCAATTGTTTCATGTAGCCATAAAGAATCATATGTAAATTACATTAACAATACAATTAGTACTTTAATAAAGTGGCTTGACAACCATAATTTAGTTATTAACCTACAAAAAACTAAAATCATGCACTTTTACCAACGAATCTCTCCGGGAGATATGGATATAAACTACAATGGTCAAACTATAGAAAAAGTAAACAGTACAAAAATTTTGGGAATCATAATTGACAGCCAGTTAACTTGGAAGCCGCAAGCAGAAGATATATCTAAACGTTTAAGCACAGCCGCGTTTATGCTGCATAATCTATCAAAAAAAGTAAATCTACCGACAATATTAGTGGTTTACCATGGGCTAGTAATCTCCATTTTAAGATTTGGTATAATATTTTGGGGTCACTGTAGTGACAGAGAAAGCATTTTCAAAGCTCAAAAGCGCAGCCTGAGAGCTATATTTGGTCTTGGAGTAACAGACAGTTGCGTACCTATGTTTAAGACGCATAAATTGTTAACCTTCCCGAGCCTTTATATACTTGAATTAGCAATATTTGTAATAACAAATCGATGTCTATTTCCAACATTAAGAGAAACTAGAAAACGAAGTACAGCTATGAGATCTCAATACCAGAACTTATTATGCACGGGCGTATTTAAAACTAGCTTATTAAAAAGAAATGTGATTTGTATGGCTCCTGTAATCTTTAATAAAATACCTGACCAAATTAAAAACTTACCGCTGCAAAAATTTAAAAAACGTTTCACAGAATTACTTTTAGATAAATGTTATTATTCTGTGCAGGACTTCTTAAATGATAATTGTTTGTAATATCTTTAGTATTCTTTACTTTGTATTTCATTTGCATGCTATATTAAGGCAGAATGTACATGGATCCTATTATATAATTTAATAACTTATTTTTATGTACCTACATTATAAGCAAATAAAGACCTATTCTATTCTATTCTGGCTGAACGTACGACGCGTTGCGTGAGCTCAGTACAGAACACGCAAGCTCCACCACTCTAGGTCACTGGCATATATCTCCGTCTTAAGTTTAGAGTTGAGCATAGAAATATCCTTTCATAAATCTATGGAGATGAGCTACGCGATTACTGACAAATGCGTCCACTGATTGGACAGCATGTCGATTCTGTAAAAATCTCACCGTGAATTCTTGTGTGGATGAGCTGTCAGTGTCATTCCTCTGACGCTAGGGATTACCAAGGATTACATTTACAATCATAATCGAGATTTTAATAATATTTTTAAGCGAATTCTATTGATCATTTTATATTATTTCAAAGCTAGTATGAATGAGTCTTAACATTACTATTTAAGAGGGTTTTAAATAAAATAGCAAAACATAATTTTTGTCTAACTCAATTTAATGTAAAAAAACAAAATTGAGTTTCTGTTCAAAATCTCGATTATGATTTTTAATGTAATCCTTGGTCCATCCCTAGCATTAGTTGGGATGACACTCACAGAAAAATATTATTAAAATCTCGAATATGATTTTTAATGTAATCCTTGGTCAATCCCTAGCATCAGTGGAATGACACTGATAGCTCACTCCACGCTCACTTCATCTAAGTTTTCACGGTGAGATGTTAACAGAATAAAAAATAAAAAATTATAAAATGATAAATTTATTTTCCATACAAAAAACCAATGGGAAGGTGTACATTGTATACATATATAATAGCATTGCAGGTCCGCTTAAATTCGGTGTGGAATTTCCTCAAAAGACCATCTCAGATACCTACTAATCTGCATGGTCCTAGCCAGGATTATGTCTGGACTTTAAAAGAGACTGTGACCTCTGAGTTTCTTCGACCGCCTCCAACCTCATGAAGTTTTCAATCATAATATATTTTTAAAACATTTATTAGTGTTTTCGAACCAATTTACATTGTTCCACTGGTTGGAAACCGGCCCTGTCGTCCTCATAGATCATGGGTCCCGCGTTCATTCAAATCTGACAGTTGTCTAATTCATTTGGCCGTTTTACTGTCACTTAAGTCGCCTAATTGTTTAATTGAGAAAGATTTAATTAGCAGTATCCAGAACATCAATAAATCTGCCAGGTTAAATAAGCCCATACGAGATCATTTTAAATGTTATTATTAATAAGGTACGTCTTTTTCACAATAAAGTTATGGCCTATCTATCCAAGTGATAACAGGACTGCTCCCAGCATTTAAGGCGACGATAACCGACTTTTAATGATTTTATACTGAAGATCACGTCTAAACGAGTAGTGTTATTGATTTGAAAAAAATATATGTTAAATAAGAGCGTTTTCTCAATAATTTAATAAGTGAATGTTTTAGATTATGTTTATATTACTTACTGAAATTAATTTATAAAATAATTTCTAACACGGATAAAAAACTGAGAATGGCGCAAAAACTACCACGCGTATTTTTCTGAAACCTTCACCAATTTAAAGATAATTTAGTTATTGATGTTTTAGTAAACGCGTTTTATTAAAATATCTTTTGTTTTGTGTATAAATTAATAATGCGTCAAATTGGGGACAGCGCTCCTTGATGGGCGAGTCCTATTACTGGCTGAACGTACGACGCGTTGCGTGAGTTCAGTACAGAACACGCAAGCTAACCACTCAAGGTCACTGGCATATATATGCATCTTAAATAGATATTACCGCTTCCAGGTGGAGTGGTGATCAACGTAGAGTGCCGTATCTGGACCCGTGACATTTTCTACGACCCCAAGAGCCGCTACGGACGCGCCCGGTTCGAGTTGTTCGTGGAGTAAGGTGGCAACTTTGGCAACACTGGGCTAAGTCATAAAAAAAACATGTTTTTTTCTCAGAGAGATACGAGTGTTTCTGTCTTACTTTTATAAACCATAAGTACCTACTCCTTTTTGTAGGTATACATATTTGTTGCTATTACTGGCCAGTTTAACTACAATTTTGTGCTGTGGTTAAGTATTACTGAAAGGTTCTTACCTTAATTTTTAACCGACTTCCTAAAAAAGGAGGAGGTTCTTAATTCGTCTGTAGGTAGGTACCTATATTTTGTTGTTGTTTTAATTACTTCAAATATTTTACCAGTAAGTAATTAATTCTAATTTATTTACAAGTAGGTAGTTAATTAATAAATATCTACTTAGTCCCCATTTTCCATCAAATCTTCAACTGCCAGTAGGTGTACGTACCTACCTATTTATTAAATTATGTAGGTAAGTACCTATCTACATACTTTTATTTCTTAACCACAGCGGTACCTAATGGCGAAATAATGTACCTAACTACTTGCATATGTAATGTTTGTTAAAATGTTCATATTATATAATATACAGCACTGTTAAATACATCTATTTTCAGAGATTCAGTTACCTATGTTTATAAAGATAACTAGCAATAACGACAACAGTTTGCTTGCGTCTTATTAATTAATTTTAAGAATTCATACTGCTTTTGTAAGAAAAATAATGAATGTAATTATTTAGAATAAATAGGTGTTTAAATCTTTAAATTGGAATTAACTAAAAATCTCCTAAATACTGCTATTTCTGATAAATTATAAAAAAATATTAGATACTTATGTATTGACAAAGATCAATTATTTAGAAATGATTAGGTATTTATAATAATCTTAGGTACGTATATATTACTAGATATAAAGATGTTGTTGTACTTTTAGCTTTTTTTAGATATTCTATTTACTGCATAGTATATGTAAAATATTCTATTTACTGCATAGTATAAGTAGGTACCTACTTGAATGTTGTAACTGTAATCATTTCTTAAAAAAATATACAGGTAAGTATACCTATCTAATGAAGCACCCAGTCATTGAAATTAGTTGTTATAACTACCTACTCCTGAAAAAGAAAATTATAATTATTATTACCTATGTATCTCCTATTATGAATCATTGCCAAATTTTTACGACACTAGTTTGTACGTATTTAAAAATTAAAACATTCTTCTCTAGGTACTACCCTTTACATCTTATTAAAATATAATACAGTATAATTTATACTTAATATAATAAATGTTATACCTACCTACTACTTAAAATAAAATGAATGATCTCTGTTGTCTCCTTATACATATAATGATTGACTGCTAAATATCTAAGATTTGTAAATAAATAATTTATTTATGTGTTAAGTTACGTAGATACCTATTCGGTTTTCGAGTTAAAATTCAGACAGACTACTTTTGTGTATGTGTCATCTTGTGAATAAAAATATTAAAAACTAATGTTTTTTTTTGTACCACGGTCATTCCATAAACGCAAAGTACCGTTAGTAGTGGTTGCGAATTAAGGCTTCTACAGGCCGGCCGGCGCGACACGCGACGCGACACAAAGGCCCCGCGTATCGCGCGACGAGAGGTGCCTTTGTGTCACGTCGCGAGTCGCGCCGGTCTGTAGAGGCCTTTAGAATGCATGATTTGTTAAGCTATGGTTACATTGTCGCATTAACGCGAATTACATTTCGCGCGCTCTCTGTTGTACAGCGAAACATCGAGTAGTGTGCGAGAGAGAGCGCGCGCGAAGTGTAGTTCGCGTTATCGCGACAATGTAGCCGTAGCACAACGGATTTTGCTCAAATATTACCTACCCCACCTACCCATTGTAAGTTCTACTAGGGAACAATTATTATTATATAAATTTAATTAATTAAATTTTCAAATATTAATGAGATTCTGTAGTGGTTATTAAATGCTAAATATTTGGTGTGTGAAAGTATGTGATTTGCCTCAAATGATTTTTGTATCAGTGTAGTCATGAAGTTTAGAAGTATCTCATTTGACAGTTGTTTTAAAGGGTACGGGTTTTTTTAACGGAACGGGAGGTTCAGTCATGATTTCAGTGGCGATATCGATTACCACTCGGTACCACATAGTATTTACTCGTCACTAGTTTACACAACTGGCAACACCAGCTCCCAAATTGCGTAACACAGATTGAATCGGAATGATTTTGAAGTATATTGCTAATCCATTGCTTCATAAGTTAGAAAAAATTGTCTGCTCAACAACGTAAATAACGCAATGTATATTGTTCAACTGTCAAAATGAAACCGATTCCTACTGATAGTGTGTTACGCAATTAGCCCACAGTTGGCAACAAAGAGTAGAGTAACTATATGTTGGCAACCTGACGGGGATGAACGTGCGCCGTAGACTTGGTACTGTACCTAGCGATGGGCTTATTGAATATAAAGGTGATACGGACGTTTTATTTATACCGTCACCCTCCTCATTGGTGACCCGCGACAAGAACAACGCTTTCGAATGCTTACAGTGAAGTGCAGTGCGCAGTTAGGTGCTAAAGAACCTATATACGCGGGTTAAAAAAGTTTGCGTCGCCGCCGCCATTTTTCTAAGTCCGGCCTGCTGAAAATTTGTAATCGCGAAAATTCTACGAGTCAAGCGACTGAGACAATTTGCAAGACAATTTTTCCTTGCCAGGTCACTAACGCCGCAATCATCATCATCATCATCTTAATTCATCTTGCAAAACTCCTCAAGGGACATCACCAACATCTCCCACCATTGCATCTACGTCTGACAGCAATCATCCAGTTCCCAAAGACTGCCAAAAAGAGCTACGTATCTCTTTCAGGTCGCCATGTCCGCTTCAAGACGCCCATCGACGTCTAATGTATCTTTTCCCCCCCTTCTTTCCAATCTTTTCTTCATTAAGGGGATGCGCTATAGTAGCCCGCGAAATTCAAATATTAATAATAAGCCATATTTGTTATAGCCGCGAATCATATTTTGATAAACATACAACCTGTTACTGACCTGCAAATTGCAAAAAACGTAATAAAATTAGAATTTCGCGGGCTACCTTAGCGCATCCCCCGTATTTAAAAAAAAAAATATATATATATATAGATACGGACGTTTTATTTATACCGTCACCCTCCTCAATTACAAACTTTGTTTGTATTGATGAAATTAATTATATTCAATGCATGATGATGATATCCCCGCCCGCTCCCCTTGAGTTTCAGTAAAAATGTAGCACTTTATATACTTACTGAGATCTCACGCGGACTTCTTGAGAGAACTCGAAAGTGATGTAAGTGATGTTGCACTGTTTTGTTTCATTTGCCTACACTAATGCACGTTCACGAACACATTAATATTGAGCTAAACACAATTTTTTGAAAATAAAACAAAACTGCTAAACATGTCACTTCACTTTCCCGCCAAGTAGGCTTGTCTTAAACAAAAAAATGCCAAATCTATTATAGTTTGTGGTAGTGGAAAAACTATTTGTTAATTTTGTTATTCTTGAACATATTTCTCAGAACGTGGTTGTTACCAAAATACGTTTAGAAAAAAAATCTCGATACAAACTAACCCATTAATTTGAGTTTCAATACGTGCGGTTGGTATAAAACAAGAACATTTTATTTGTATGCAGAACTTGGTTGTTTTTTATTTTCGATTACTCAACTCATTTTTGAGTAAATAAATAATTGCTTCATATTTTGAAATAAATTACAAGCGTTCTGTCATCGCGCTTCTCTTTCTTTTGTATGCAGTCTGACAGTGACAGCGGTTTACCTGTTGTCAGCGTCTTATTGTATCCAATGCAATCAAATTCTGTAAATAAATACATAACTGCTAAAATCGCGAATCATTATTTTTATTAATAACAAAATACAACCTGACACTGACCTGCCAATAGCAAAAAACGTAAGAAAATTTGGATTTCGCGGGCTACAGCTGAGTTTATTTTGCTGAGATTGCCTAATTTGTGCTGTCCATTTTATTAGTTATTTTAGCTTTAGCCAACGTTAAAAAAGTAATGTAACGATGTTACCAAATGGGTTATTATTTTATAAATGGTATATTTTTATTGAAGTAAAGCACGCTTGACTTGGGGATTAAGCTGGTGAATGCGTGACGAGAGCGTTACGGAAACTGATCGGGCGAGGCGAATGGAACTTGTTTAAGTTTTAATTAAACATGGAACACACCGCGTCACCACCGCGGGCCGTCCCGGTTAATAGGTATTTTTTTTAAATTCACTATGGCTGTTTCTATATTTCTATTTTACTTCAGTCGTGTGGTCTAAAGCACTCTCGTTTTTTCTTAACACAATATTGTGTAAAATAATATAGTTTATAGATGATAGATACATGTATAGATTCAATCTCATAGATAATAATAACAAATAAGATAATTATTTTGATAAAAGAGTTCAGCGGGCTAATTGCGTAACACACTATCAGTAGGGACCGGTTTCAATGACAGTTCCACAACGTTATTTACGCGGTTGTTAAAAGGAGACAATTTTTTCTAACTTATGAAGCAATGGATTAGCAATATTCTTCAAAATCATTCCGATTCCGATTCAAACTGTGTTACGCAATTAGGGTGCAGGATTTTTCTCAGTAGGGCTACTACGCTTTGGAATGGGCAACAAGCTTCATCTTTCTGACTGATCGATTCTTTGACAGTTCAACAGTACCTGTAATTGTTGTAATTGAAATAAAAGTTTGAGCAAATAAGGGGTACTTTTTTGCGATGTGGCTACGGTACCTTAAAAAACAATTGAGCCATCACGGTACGACTGGCAGATGTGAAACATCGCACCACACACACATTTACACACTACTACATAAAGACTGTATAGTGACCGATCGCCACGCGGCATGCGTCGCCCCGCCAGCAATCGGTTTTACATGCACGTTTGTCATGCATGTTTCACATCAAAATCGTTTTCAACATCAATTTTAAACAAATTATATTCATATAAAATGGAGTGGATAGTCCCGACGACCCACTGCTGACCATAACTTTTTCAAATCAAAACGTAGAAAAAAAAGCTGTGTTTGGTGTGTGGGCAGAAACTATAATAAAAAATAGTAGTTTCTGGAAACCTTTTACTGGCAACCCAGCTCAGCTGTCTACAAGAAGAACTGACAAACAAAGTGACAATCCGTTGCAATCCGTATCCGACATCCGTGGACGTTTCTTCAACCGGATTATCGTCGTATCACATAATTGCACCGCATTTGTAATTGTGAGATAGTTAGTGAGCAGTTATCTAAAACTTTGCATCGCAATACATACAAAAT
Source organism: Tiliacea aurago (assembly GCA_948098905.1). NCBI lineage: Eukaryota > Metazoa > Arthropoda > Insecta > Lepidoptera > Noctuidae > Tiliacea > Tiliacea aurago. The sequence goes on along the minus strand of OX402581.1, from coordinate 1,984,844 downwards.
GTCCCGTCTCAGGTTTTGTTTGTTGTTAGCGGTAATATGCAGTTGCTCGCAGTACGGTGAGTGGTATTTCTTGTAACTATGTTGCAATAGGTTCTTTGTTGCTTTTTATCGTTATGTCGGCCCGCGAGCACAGCTCGAACGCTTTGTGGTCGTGATTGAGCGTTATTTGCGCATTCAGCGACAAAAAAAGAGCTCGAAATTGCGCTACCATGGTTCCGTGTGGTTCTAGAAAAATGTACCCACAAAAATGTATTTTGTTGAGTCGATTTTTTTAGCTTATTCGATGTTTTACGGTATTGCTCTAATTGTGTTATCATGACACGGTCAATAGACATTTTGAATCATTATCCATCAGGTTTAGTTATCTCTCATCAATATCTCTGAATGACTTTCCTTCGCAATAAACGAAGGACATTTTTAATGTTTTTTTTTTAATAAACAAGGAATATATATTACTTGCAATTTGATGTGAATGAAATGACCTTAACAGGAAAATACACAATGAAAAACTTTCAAAATTGTCTCACAATACAAACAATGGAAGTTTTTGAAACAAAAAGTCAAGTTTTTAATAAATGACCCACATTTATATGCATTTTACTAGAAGGTTATTCAGAACAAATAAAAAAAAAACAAGTTTTGTATTCTTTATTAGGTCATTTCAAAATCATAACTTTGTTAGCAGCTTGAAGGTTATGTAAAAAAGTAAATACTCTTTCAATAACAAGGTAGGTACCTACTTTATAAATATGTAGGTAGTCATTCAATCATCTGTACTATTTCATACAGAGAGATTTCTTTGACTGGATAATGTCCAGTTTCTGAGACCCCCCTCTCAGGCAATTGCAATAACAAACACAAAGTATTACATAAATAAATAGGTAGTCATTTCACAGGCACCTGCACTATCTCATACAGAGAGAAGATTTCATTGACTGGCTAATAGATTTCATTGCCTGGTTTTCATGGTCCAGTTTCTAAGACGTGGAGGGCCTCAGAGAACATTGAACTGACAATATTTATTTGAATCTTTAGCTGTGTTCAGAAAGACTAGTTGTCTAGATCTATCAAACAAAATACCAATCTTTTGAATAAATAAACTCCAGGGATAAACCTTAAAAACCTGGACATTATCAACACAGAGCCTATTGGAATCATTCAATCTAACCTTAGTCAGTAGCTGACATGGCAAATAATTTAATTTAATGTCTAGTCAATTCTCAGCCTATTTTGAATACATAAAGTACTTGATTTGGTTTAGTAGAATCTAATGTTTTAGCAAATTAGCTGTTACCGGCGACTTCGTCTGTGATCCAGAATCAAAAGCCCATGTCCTTCTCCAGGTCATGGTCTATCCATGTGACAAATTTCATCGAAATCCATTCAGCCGTTGTAATGTGAAAATGTAGTAAACAAACAAACTCACTTTCGCATTTATACTGTTAGTTTGCATTAATTTTATACCTATAGTCCATTTGAAATAAGATAAGAAATTTAAATAAACTTTTTTACAGTCTGTTCAACCGATTTTCACTTCTATTTTGTAGGTATAAGGAGGGTATTAAAAGCAAAAACGTGGTTACAATACCAACTGTTTATTACAGCTGCCATTTGTCATGCGGTCAATGCAATAGAAGTCAAAATCGATTGAACGGACAGTAAAAAGGTTTATTTAAATGTCTAATCTTATTTCAAATGAAGTATATAATAGGTACTATTAGTTTGGATTAATTCATTTATTCCAATTACATAGTTGCCAGATTAAGTGTCACGCAGAGTCAGTTCCACACTGGGATTGACTCATTGTAATCAGCAGCTCATTGTAGGCTATCTAGGTTAAGGGGGTACTCTGGACATAAATAACATTCGGCCGTTTCTTTGCTACGGGTAACTATGGCTGCATACAACGAAAGAAAAAAAAAACAACAGTCAAAGAGATAAGCCAAAGTCAAAAATGTGACTTGAAGTTGGGTAAGGACTCCAAAGTCATAAAAGGATACTTTGGAAGTTATAAAATGGCCGATACTTCGGATTAACGCTTCGGAGTAGGCTCTAAGGATTTTGCATCTCTACATAATATTCAAATATTTGTTAAATTGGATATCAGTATGGAGTGAAAAAATATTGGTTATTCATAAAAGCAATGTACGCAATATTTACATTATCAGTAGTCAGTCTTGATACCAGATGGTAATGTCAATGAACTACACAGTTTAGGTTTTATTTTTAATAAGAATAGATAATTTTAACTTCTGACTGAAGAAAGGGCACGGGCAAATTATTCTGTACAACATTTGCTAATACCTTGTTCTAACTGAGCGGCATGCTAATTCAGCAACACAAATAACGGAGTGAATGTTGTTGAACTGTCAAAGTTAAAGGCTTTGCCATTGTTAGTGTGTTAAAATCAGGGACCAATTTGGTTACCCATTAAAAGGTTTTTCGATAGGGTTTTTCTAAGTGGTTAAACAAAAACCCATACCCTTTGGTAACCCATTGAAAGGGTTTTCGATGAAAACGGTGAACTGTGTGGGTAACCCTTTTGAACAGCTTAATTTAAGCCATTCAAAATTATCCACACCATACAAGGTTTTTGATTAACTGCTTAGAAAAACCCTATTGATAGGGTTTTTCTAAAATGGTAACCAAAATATGCCCCTGGGTAGAATAGAGATAGAATGCTTAAACATGCTACGTGTGCTGGGCGGATATCGAATTAACATAATATTATGATATTTTCATGTTACTGGGTTTCAAGTAGGTATAGAACCCATTGAATGGGTTATCATGTAACCCTTTCACTGGGTTTCAAGTATAAAACCCATTCAATGGGTTATCATGTAACCCTTTCAATGGGTTTCTAGTATAAAACCCTTTAAATGGGTTACATCATGATAAAGGTAACCCGTGAATGGGTTACCCCTTCGAAAGGCTTAACCCTTAACCGGGTTTGTACGGTCCCTGGTTAAAATGCAGTTACCCACAGGCTGGGTTTCAGTCTCAACGGAGCATGCCTTATAGTTTTATTTTACATTGTAAACAACTAACTTCTGCCCGCGACTTCGCCCGCATTGTAGTCAACTATTTTCTATAATACATACCATAGGGCAGCAATAGTGTAGCTTTTTGCTAGTATAAGAATTTTAGAAATCAGATCAGTACTTCCAGAGATTAATTCCCACATCCAAGCTTACAAACTCTTTAAGGCACTTTATAATATGTATAACTGTGTAGATTAGCGTGTTACGGAGTAAACAGCACTGTTTTCTTGAGATTTACCTGCCAATGACAACTTAAAAGTATTAATATTGGCACTGTAAGTGATGATGACTCATTTTAATATACATTGTGTTGATCCATCCATAATATGACAGTGTGTGCCCTGTGTCACAAAGCAGTCACAATTACCTGAACAGTAACTTGATACTATAACAGATACCTAAATGTTTATTATTTGTTACCAGCCAGAAACTATGTATAAAAATTCCAAATATTCATATATTTATTTGCATTCCATCATGTTTAAAGGTGTTACCAATGGCTTAATAGTGTGAAGAGTCACAGATTTTACTGAAAATTGGTCCAAATTCAATTCTTATCCTTATATTAGGCTGATATTGATTAAAATAAATAAAAATATTTATTGAAATATACATTATTGAAAAATATACAAGAAGTCATGGAAGTCTCTGAGTCCGGCGCTAGTTATAATTGTGTTGCAGGACACAATTTTGTTGTTTTATGACAAAATACTTACAAAAAAATAATAAAAAAATTGATAAAGCAATATTATATTATCACTTGCAATTTCTAAACATAATTTGTCTCTACAGGTCTTGCTGGCGTCACAAAACCGGAAACTGTTCTCATTCCTGTGGAGCTGCCGACAGAACCGCCAGTAACAACTCCTGATTCAGCGGCAACTACAACGCCCGCGCCACCGACCACAATAACTGACAAGCCAACGACCACAACAACTCTCAAGCCAACAACCACAACAACTCTCAAGCCAACTACCACAACAACTCTCAAGCCAACGACCACAACAACTCTCAAGCCAACGACCACAACGACTCTCAAGCCAATACCGCCGCCAACGCCAGCGCCCGCGCCTGGTCCTCTTCCTCCCCCAGACCAGGGAACATGGTTCTTCACGGATCCCAAGACCAATGTGACCTGCATCGTGGCCCAGTTTTCAGCTCAGCTGAATGTGACGTACACCAAGGTTGTGGACAGCGGTGAGTGAATGTTTTATTATGGTGATAGATTTTAATCTAGAAATGTATTTTTTTTTTCTCTATGATAGATTATTCTACAGCAGTTAAAGTTGTCTATTTTTTGCAACATAGTCGTTTTGTGTGGTCTGTGTGGTCAGGGTTTTCGATAAAAACCCATACGGTGTGGGTAACCCTTTTGAACGGCTTAATTTAAGCCATTAAAAATTACCCACACCGTATGGGATTAACTGCTTAGAAAAACCCATTGAAAAGGTTTTCGATAGGGTTTTTCTAAAATGGTAACCAAACTGGTCCCTGGGAAGAATAGAGATAGAATTGGTCCTGCTACGCGTGCTGGGCGGATATCGAAATAACATAATATTATGATTTTTTCATGTTACTGGGTTTCAAGTAGGTATAGAACCCATTGAAATGGGTTATCATGTAGCCCTTTCACTGGGTTTGAAGTATAAAACCCATTCAATGGGTTATCATGTAACCCTTTCAATGGGTTTCTAGTATAAAACCCTTTCAAGGGGTTACATCATGATAAAGGTAACCCATTGAATGGGTTACCCCTTCGAAAGGCTTAACCCGTAACCGGGGTTGTACGGTCCCTGCTTGAAACACATTTTCCCTGATATAGGTGCTGGCCCCCGAGCGACTTTTTGTAGCTCCGATAATTGCAGCGAGATTTTCGGTTATTTTTGTCAGCGATTTTGTGAGCGACACCATGTCCTGGCTATCGTGGGAAGTGCACGTCATGGATTTACAGAGGAACGATGTTTAACCAGAAAATGTATTATTTTCTTCGAAGAATAGTGTTCAACCGAAATCAATAGTTCAAATAAGTACTAACACTTGAATTATTACAACAATTAGAATTACCTACCTTTTTAGTAGGTACCACTTTAAACTATTTTATTTAAAGTCATGTTAGTATCTACCTATGTATTTCCCTCTCTATCACTTTCACACCTAAACCGCATAGGTACTTACAAAAACTTATTATGTAAGCAGGTACTTATCTAAGTAGATGAAAATACAATCGTATTATAGCTACTCAGTTTTATGAATGAACGCGTAGTAACAAAGAGTCACTGGCATTAACGCCATCTAGTGTGTAAAAGTTGTAGTCGAACGATAACGAACGGTACCTCGCCAGCACATAACGGCCCGCAGCCGTACATTCATAAAATCAACGAAGTATTATTCGATGCCTGTACCTTACGTACTATGCGGGAATATTTCTGCGTAAGTAATTATCTGATCTACTTGTGACTAGACGCTTATTATTTTATTTTTGTATGGTTGAGTTTAACCTCTGCAAAAACATGTTTTTGCTTTACGATGTAGGTACCTACCTAATGGAAAAAAATGTAAATAAGTAATTAGATGTTTTACCCAAAAGTATATTTCCTTCTTTGTAGAATAGGGTCGGTCGTGTTAACTCGTGTTTAACCGAAATCAATAAATAGTTCCCATCTACTATTTAATTTTAAGCATATTTATTCCCATAACATTCTCTTTATATTGCAAATACCTATGGTGCTCTGGCGATCCTGTGTCGTATACAGCAGGCCGCTTTTCGACTTCTTCGATTAAAACTTCGATATCGATATCCATCGCTGAGCATTGACGCAACGTCCTTCCTTAGCAGCAGTACGTGGCCGACTGTCGATGAGCAGAGCGAGCAGTGTGCGTTAGCTAGTACATTTCCAATTTACAGTAGTATACATAGTTCCATTTTACAGCGACAATGGCGTCGCCCGGGGTGCAGCCATTTTGTTTATGAGCGACATTTTGTAGCACACGTGGACGTTTCAGTATTGAACTCTGAATGTTCTATAATCGGCGATAAAATAATCGCTTAGCGATTGTCGCTCGTGGGCGGGCACCCTACCCTAACACAGAGATAAAAAATAAAGAATAATAATAACTCTGTAAAAGAGGTGAAGACACAAATTTATTATTATAGGACTAGAAATAGGTCAACCTGGTTTCAGACTGGCTAGATTCCTGGTTTCAGACTGGTCCTTCATGGGGTACTGTTTAAAATGTTACAATAAAATGCCTCTCCACATACTCCCAACCCAACTGAATGAAACGAAATTTAAATCTTGTTTATAACGCACACTATGCAGCCAAGCATGATATATTATAATTATGTTGGGGGATTACATCGCTGATAAAAACGCTTGCTCCACGATGGTCTTCCACAAGGGCGCATAAACTAATTGATTAGCATTCGAAAATATTGTTGGAGTTGCTGAAGCTTGTAAAAACTATATTTGCATTGTATAAACTCAATCTCTTATTATTGTATAATTGCGTAGCACATTACTAGATAGTCTTTCATTGACTGGCTGCCAGTATGTTATGCTCACTCAGATGTCTCGCTGATGGTGGCGCGTGTGTTGGATCATTACGTTCCCTTCAAAATGGTTGAGCTGAATGGTCTGATCCATGCGTCATGTTACGAACGGGCTCCGTCGGTAGGGACCGGTCAACTCCTAGCTGCCAAGGCTTGAATCAATTTTTGATTGCTTTTTTTGTTTTTATCTTTTTACGGACGCTTTTAATGTACAGACGCCAGCAGGTCAAGCTACTCGAAACTGTACAATTTTCCCAATCAACCTTGAACCTTTTGCTTTAACGATAAAGTTGAAAATCTTGTAAAGAAATTTGACAGGTTGTAGTAGCTTGCTGGCGTCTGTACATGTCTTTCTACATTGTTCACTCATGTATAATTTCAACATGAATGATGTAGGTAACTAATATTTTGTAACAATATTTTGTTTTAAAAGAGTGTCCGTGGAGTTTCTTGCCCGTTCTTCTCCATAGGAACCTACTACGCTTTGGAATAGGCAACTAGCTTCATCTCTCTGACTGACCGACCCCTTGATAATTCAAAAGTGCCTGTAAGAATTGGTTTATTTGAAATACATGCTATGAGTTTAAACGAAAGTTTATCTAATTGTGAGACAGCTTGAAATAATTGAAACATTAAGTCTGCGTAACTATAAAAGTACAGTTTTCGTGGTGATAAACCATTCGTGTCAGTCTCCACCTGTTAATAGTTTCATTACTTTTGCACTCTCGAAAGTATAGCTTATTTTGAAGTTATCCCCTTTTATTTTATTTAGGTACTTGTCCGAAAATTTGGCTTTACAGTGATGTTAAATCCTTCATAATAGAACGATCGTTTATTCTGAGTGCCGAATGTCCCTTCAATGTGACAGAACTTGTTTAGGAAACAAAACATAAAAACTGGCCAAGTGCGAGTCGGACTCGCGCACGAAGGGTTCCGTACCATTATCTATAAAAAAGGCAAACAAATCACGTTTGTTGTATGGGACCTTAAATATTTGTTTTATTTTAATTTACTTTTTTTTTAAGTGAATATACAGGGTGTTTGGTGCATCGTGTGCCAAATTGAAATGGTCGACTGAAGGAGTCATCCGCTAGCCTTTTAGACCCTTTTACACCCCTCATGCTCTGTGGAATTTTTTTTATCGACCTTTTATTGTTTTCCAAAAAAAAGACCCAAATTTTACATTCAAATACAGATTTTAAAAAAAATATAAGGCGTAGACTCTGAATTTTATTTTTATTTCGATGTGTATTGTTTAAGAATACTTTTAAATACAAAATTAGTGATATTAGTCACCTAGTTCTTTTTTAATTCACTCGCAAAGGTAAAACTAAAATTAAAGCTGTACATGTTACAGCTGTTTATAAGGCTACAAAAAAAAAAATCAAAAGCGACCGGGATCTTCCAACTCCCTCATTAATTCTCCAGTCTATCCTCTTTCTAATGATGTGCCACATGCCATAAAATTATTTTAACAACTTTGTGAATTCGCTAGAATTGTGAATCGAGTCACCTAAGGCTAATATTCAAAATTATGATTTAAAAAAAAATCTCTTAAATGATACCTGTCAAACCTATAAATCTGCTATCTCATTCTTATGGTTAGGTAAATTCGTGTCTCATATCTGTATCTTTCGTGGGATTTACTTGAAATAAAAAAACAAAATTGCGTTTTTAACATTTATTTAATCATTATTACAAATCTTGCTCAAAGTGTTGGCCTCTGTTGCGAATGCAGGCCCGACACCTGTTTCGTATTTCAACAGTTGTTGTACGAAGTCGTATTTCCTCCTTAATAGTATTGAATGCCGCTTTTATGCGTTGGACTAATACCTCCCTAGTTGGAACCTCCGTGGCATATACCAACTCTTTGGCACGTCCCCAGACATAAAAGTCTAACGGAGTTAGATCTGGGGAACGTGGCGGCCATGGAATAGGGCCATCGCGTCCAATCCATGCATTGGGGAACACATTGTCGAGATATTCCCTCACAGTCAATCGCCAATGCGCGGGACAGCCGTCATTTTGAAATACAATGGGCACACGTTCATTAAATACGGGCACATCGGTCACTAATTCGGGCAGGTCATTTTGTAGGAATTCCAGGTAGTCTTCGCCATTGAGATTATCGGGCAGGTAATGCGGTCCAATTACCTGATTCCCAATCACTCCTGCCCAAACGTTTACACTAAACCTTCTTTGAGAAGATTTCTGTCTTTTAACACGTGGGTTTTGCGTTTTCGTTGTCCAGTGGTGCAAATTGTGTAAATTGAGGATCCCATCCTTGGTAAATTTGGATTCATCCGTCCACAGTATTATTTAAAAAAAATCAGGATCATCCACATCCGTGTGTAAAAGAAACCGACAAAAAGCCACTCGTCTCTCAAAGTCGCCACCCTCAAGACCTGCAACAAACAAAAAACTCTTTTAAATTTCTCTTGGGCAATAAGTAATTGCACAAGAAAGGACCCGCTGTTCGTGCTAATAGATTCACTACCTGGAAGTGACGCCATACCATACCCATTACCTGCTAAACAAAGGCAAGGTCAAACAAAGCTTGCACGGGTTTAAAGTTAGTTTAAAATTACGTACCTTGCACCGGAGTGTAGTGGAATGGATGCTTTTTGTTTTGACGAAGTACTTTCCACACTTTCCATATTGAAATATCAAGATGTGATGCCACATTTCTAATGCTTCTTGTAGGGTCTTCCTCAAAAAGTGCCAGTATTCTCTCGTCTACTTCAACATTATGTCGCACAATATGGCCCCTTGGTTCATTAAAAGTAACACTGCCAGTCTCGCGTATGCGTCGGTATGTGTCTTGGAAGACTCTGCGGCCAGGTAATCGTCTACCAGGAAAGCGTTCCTGGTAAAGTCGTTGCGCTGCACGAGCGACGCCATTAGCGGCTCCGTAAGCCATCATGATGTCCGCATATTCTTCGTTAGAGAATGTCGCCATTGCAATAACAAAAAACTCAAAGTTTAACAATAACAACAAAAATTAAACAAATGTAACAAGAACCAGCAAAACTTAACGATAACAAAGTAATAAAAGAATCGCGAAGTATGGTGAACTACACCAACACACGTTAGGTAGCAGAGGCAGTCATGTCTCGACTAAAAAAATGGTGGGTCGGGCGGCGCGATTTGTTCAAACCGATTTAAGGTATGCAAGAAAGAGATAGAAGATAGATTTTACTGTGAAAGAGTGAGAAAACAAATTTTACCTCTTTCTCAAGTAACAGTTCCGCAATAAATATTTTTTCATGAGAATTTGGAATGTAGTTTTATGTGACTTGATTCACAATTCTAGCGAATTCACAAAGTTGTTAAAATACTTTTATGGCATGTGGCACATCATTAGAAAGAAGATAGACTGGAGAATTAATGAGGGAGTTGGAAGATCCCGGTCGCTTTTGGTTTTTTTTTTGTAGCCTTATAAATAGCTGTAACATGTACAGCTTTAATTTAAGTTTTACCTTTGCGAGTGAATTAAAAAAAAAACTAGGTGACTAATATCACTATTTTTTTATTTAAAAGTATTCTTAAACAATACACATCGAAATAAAAATAAAATTCAGAGACTACGCCTTATATATTTTTTTAAATCTGTATTTGAATGTAAAATTTGGGTCTTTTTTTTGGAAAACAATAAAAAGTCGATAAAAAAAAATCCACAGAGCATGAGGGGTGTTAAGGGGTCTGAAAGGCTAGCGGATGACCCCTTCAGTCGACCATTTTAATTTGGCACACGATGCACCAAACACCCTGTATAACTAAATATTCTGTGATTATTTCAAGCGTCTACCTGTTGCCGTTATCAATATAGAGCAAAAACGAGCAAAAAAATCACGTTTGTTGTATGGGAGCCCCCTTTAATATTTATGTTATTCTGTTTTTTGTATTAGTTGTTATAGCGGCAACAGAAATACATCATCTGTGAAAATTTCAACTATCTAACTATCACGGTTCATGAGATACAGCCTCGTGACAGGCGGACAGACAGACGGCGGAGCCTTAGTGATAGGGTTCCCTTTTTACCCTTTGGGTACGGAACCCTAAAAATGGTTTTAGTCGGCAGGTAAAACCAATGATGTACGTGTTTCTTCGTCCTTGTGTGCATGTTTTTGTAAAAAAAGGTTGACCATTTTTGTCTAAATGATTTTCATATTGGTCCGTGGTTCCCAGCCAGAGTAGAGTAACAGAGATCGAACTTCAATATCTTTTTTATATCTTTACATACCTAGTATAAAAAAAATGTAAAATATAAAAGTGCACGCCTCACACACAGAAACATGTTTACGATAAATTTTACGGAAAAAAAATCTAAGATTTTTTTTTCAAATCATTAGATTTGAAAAAAATATATGTTCAATTAGAGCATTCTATTAATTTATAATACTAATAAGATTACTGTCACTTAAGTCGCCTAATTGTTTAATTGAGAAAGATTTAATTAGCAGTATCCAGAACATCAATAAATCTGCCAGGTTAAATAAGCCCATGCGAGATCATTTTAAATGTTATTATTAATAAGGTACATCTTTTTCACAATAAAGTTATGGCCTATCTATCCAAGTGACAACAGGACTGCTCCCAGCATTTAAGGCGACGATAACCGACTTTTAATGATTTTATACTGAAGATCACGTCTAAACGAGTAGTGTTAATGATTTGAAAAAAATATATGTTAAATTAGAGCATTTTCTCAATAATTTAATAAGTGAATGTTTTAGATTATGTTTATATTACATATTGAAATTAATTTATAGAATCATTACTAACGCGGATAAAAAACTGAGAATGGCGCAAAATCTACCACGCGTATTTTTCTGAAACCTTCACCAATTTAAAGATAATTTAATTATTGATGTTTTAGTATACGCGTTTTATTAAAATATCTTTTGTTTTGTGTATAATAAATTAATAATGCGTCAAATTGGGGACAGCGCTCCTTGATGGGCGAGTCCTATTACTGGCTGAACGTACGACGCGTTGCGTGAGCTCAGTACAGAACACGCAAGCTAACCACTCAAGGTCACTGGCATATATCTGCGTCTTAATCCATTCTGTGTGACGAAGTAAATGGTGACGCTCGATGTTGTCACATGTCGCCACTGCCAGTTGTATAAAGCATTCGGAAACTGCTAAGTAGCTAAATATATTAAATCGATATGCATTTTAAAATGTTTACCTACCTACACAAAGATACTATACAATCATTATGTAAAGATAAAGTTAATAGATACGTAGTGTGTAGGTAATTAATTTAGTTTTTATAGATAAACAAAATACGTCTTCGTGACGTCGCGGTCGGTGTTAGACATCGTGTAAATGCTTGTGTACCTGTGTCCGTACTGCAGGAACGACGTTATCACGACTATAGGTAACTCGTCATAATTATAAGCCATAGAAAGATAGAAAGAAAAAAAAAATTGTTACAGAAAAAACGTGCGTACGAAAATATAATATGTAATAAACTCGAAGGTTACACAAAACAGATCTAATTACTATCACAAACAAACAAATAGTCGGAAGCTGTGCACGTCATGACTGTGACACTCCGGCTTGCACTCAGCATGATGCTATGCTATGGGGGACCCACAGCACAGCGCTGATTTTCAGTGGTCACCCGAAAAATACGTACGGAACCCAAGTCAGGTTTGATGTGTTGTAAATAGGTAACAAAATAAAATAAAATAAACGGTACTTAGAATATAATGCCTAAACAACCAATTATAAGAATAAATATTATTTTATTACATAGGTAATAAGTACTTTCACTGCTGCATAATGATATGTGTAGGGTAGGCTATTGGCATGTTAAATAACTCAAATCGTAATTAAATAATGGTTATTTATTATTTTAGAACGACCTTTAGACGAAAAAACGCTTAGGCTGACTTTTGCCGATTTATTGCTTTTTTTGCAAGGCACAACAGGACTAATCTACATAATATGTTAGCCTATTTCATAAAGATTCTAACCACATCTTTTAGCCAGCTCGCTAAAGTATCTTTCGAGTTACCGTCGCGTCGCTCAAGTCAGACGCGGCCGATACCGCGCCTTAACAGCTCAAATAGCCGTTGGCGAGAGTGCACTTTCGCGCCAAAACAGGCCGACACAAGAGAGGATAATAAGCAATGTTAAACTGAATTACTTAATGCACATTAATGAAAATAGTTTGTTCAGAATCGTTTACTGAAACGATATCTGTCATTTTTAATATACTTAGTTAATTTTTTATTCCAAAAATAATTAAAACTATACGAAATCGCAGTCACATTTTCGCTGTACAGACAAAACAAACCAAATTGTACAAGTACAAAGTACCTACTGGCAATGGGCCGGCCATATTAGCCGTAGAACCGATGACCGTTGGGGTAGACGTGTTCTTGAGTGGAGACCGCGAATCGGCAAACGTAAGGTAGGACGCCCTCAGGCTAGGTGGAGCGACGATCTTCGCAGGGTGGCTGGTGGCTGGATGAGAGTTGCCGAAAATCGAGCTGAATGGCGTGCAATTGGAGAGGCCTATGTCCAGCAGTGCACTGCTATAGGCCTATAGGCTGATGATGAAAGTACCTATTACGCTAGACCCTTACACGTGTACGACTGTGTGCGTGCGTACGTACATTTGTAATGTGACCACAATTTTGTCCCACAACCAGTACTTGATAACTAATTTAATAAATAAACAATGTTATAGACATAATAGTAAACATTTTGTGCACCTCAAAATTAAAAGGAGATATTTTAAAATAAATGGTTTAAAGTTATTTAAGAAAAAAGGGGTTTAAGAAAATGATGAAAATTTACCAGCCCCCCCCCCCCCCCTATCTCCGAAACGGCTTAGCAAAAAATGTTGAAAAAAATACAGACAATTGTTCTTTACTTATAGATTACAGGAAAACTTATATGAAGTCAAATAACATTGCGGATCGCTCAAAATTGGTCCAGCCGTTTCGGAGATTTGCTACAAACAGACAGACAGAAAGACAAACATTTTAAGAATAGTTTTTTTTTTTGTTATAAGTACCGTACTTATTCATATGCATTTAGTAAAAACCTGTTATTTTGACATTACAAACAGACACTTCAATTTTATTTATTTGTATACTTAGATTCCAAGATTCGGACATATCTTTAATTGCATTCCATAATGTTTAATCATCTTACAATGGCAAAGCTTAGTTATAATTACGGCCCCTGTTGGGCACAGCAATAGGACCCGTATGAAAATTGGGTCCTTAATAATGTCGTCTTAAGCTATCCTTTCCGACTCTTTAATATGTGTGGGTCGAATTGCAATTTTATTGGTCTAACCAGAGACTGAATATCAGTTTAATACACATTTCGTTTGCTATCTGACCTCGACAGTTCAATTAGTAAAAGATATCGAATATCTTATGGTTGCTGCCAAATAAAATTATTACTTTGCCGCGTTGCGGACTCTGCTTATAAGAGATCAGCGTATCTCACAATCCAATCGACCTTTTATTAAAAAGCCATGCCATTCTACCTGTATCGTTGGTTTTCTGTACACAAATCTCACAGCATTGTACGGAGAAATGCTTGAGGGCCCTACTACATTCAGCCTTCCAAATTAGATAACTCTCTATAGGCAATTTAGCTTTTAAATCTTTTATTCTTCTCCAGAATAAGCCTGAAATCTTCTCACAGCCAGCAGGGCAAATCCATTATTTTCTCATATAAGTCAGGAACGGACATAGGAACGGAGTAGTGATTTGAAATGTCAAGTCGTGTTGGTGATTTCACACCAAGAGTCAAAAGTTTCGTGACGATATTTCCAATCGCCGTAAGTTATGGATAAACTTCGGTTCTTCCGAGATTCCTAAAGCTTCTTTTGTTTAAAACATTCGTCCTTAACACCGCAGAGGTCAGTTCCGGGTTTAAACACCCGTCGTTTTTGCTCAGAAACTCTTGGAAATTGTAATTGATGCCACGAACGGTGCATCGCATCGCGACGTCCGCTTGCTTTCAGGGTCGTGACTTCGATACCCGCATTGTAAATAAGTGGCTCGCTGCGATGGAATTAGAATAGGACTGGCCTTAACTAGGGCCATCAATAATAACTTTACATAGAATACAGGTAAAGACATTATGTACAAATCTTATCATACGTAGCCTCATATAAAACATCGCAACATGGCAAGTCAATCCCATTCTTAGGGTTCCGTACCCGAAGGGCCCAGACGGAGCCCTATTGCTGTCACTCACGTGTCCATCTGTCCGACTGTCACACAGGTTTTACAGCCAAACGGTACAGTAGCTTACAGTCTTCAAATTATAATTCAATTAAAATTTCACAGACTTCTCACAACTCATCTTGTTGACCTAATGCCATTCAAATTGCCAAAAAAATATTTTTATGTTTTTAAGGGGCCATAGAGCTAAAGGGCGGTGCGAATGTTTTTGACCTCCCTCATCGAGTAGGATATTTAGAGCTCATTAAGTAGATCAATATTGTATTTTTTGACCTACCTCATCGAGTAGGATATTTAGAGCTCATTAAGTAGATCAATATTGTATTTTTTGACCTACCTCATCGAGTAGGCAATTTAGAGCTCATTAAGTAGATCAATATTGTATTTTTTTACCTCCCTCATCGAGTAGGATATTTAGAGCTCATTAAGTAGATCAATATTGTATTTTTTGACTTACCTCATCGAGTAGGATATTTAGAGCTCATTAAGTAGATCAATATTGTATTTTTTGACCTACCTCATCGAGTAGGATATTTAGAGCTCATTAAGTAGATCAATATTGTATTTTTTGACCTACCTCATCGAGTAGGATATTTAGAGCTCATTAAGTAGATCAATATTGTATTTTTTGACCTACCTCATCGAGTAGGATATTTAGAGCTCATTAAGTAGATCAATATTGTATTTTTTGTTTAAAAAAATTTGGAAAACAAAAGAATGAGAAGCCACCAAAATCAGCTTTTTTTACAAAATTTTGTTCCGAAGAATTTTTTAACTTCCGATTGACCTATGAACTTGAAATTTGACGACAATGTTTATTATTACGTATATTTTACTAAAAAATACCAATAAATTGATAAATCAGATTTTTTATTTGAAATTCCCTCATTTTTCCTATTACAACCATCTTGAGTTTGCGATCAAATGCGCACATACTGCTTATGAATAATTCTGCCATTCGTCCGAATATATTATGTTCTACATTTGGTACGGAACCCTAAATGTGCGAAGTTTTAATAACAAATTTTCATGACCTGTCTGATTATTATAGTTAACAAGTGGGTAGGCCCCCCAAAAGGTGGGCCGAATACCAGGGTACTTATATGTCAAAACATGACCTAGCTTCTGACGTTTTTTAGACAATTGATTTTGACAAAATTAACTCGTTTTCACGACAGGTGCTGTCTAATGTAGGGCTAGGGTGGCCAATTCGAATGTATACCTACGAGTACAACTGTTTTTGGCCACCATTTTCATTTGGCGCCATATTTTACGGTCCTTTGTTTACCATATTTAAACAAATTTACCACATTTAAATTTAAATGTGGTAAATTTGTTAAGCACCAATTATAAGACCATGACTACCACATTCTTTTCAGTTTTAGCGTAAAGTTCCTAAACGGAATGAAAAACGACCCAATTTTTTCACCAAATCTGTATGAGTAGGTAAATCTTATTTTGATCGCATAGGATTTGTAAATAAACAATATTTTCACTTTTAGTGGAGGATAGCAACCTTTGTTGACCCAGACAGGACCCATACATTATTTTGTGCGACTGGTTAGGTGGAGTAACTACACCGTTCTTCTCTGAAGAGGCTACAGGGCAGGTGTTGTTGTTACTGCGACTGGCAATCGCAATAGTGTTAAGACCCAGATATATGCCAGTGACCTTGAGTGGTTAGCTTGCGTATTCTGTACTGAGTTCACGCAACGCGTCGTACGTTCAGCCAGTAATAGGACTCGCCCATCAAGGAGCGCGTCCCCAATTTGACACATTATTAATTTATTATACACAAAACAAAAGGTATTTTAATAAAACGCGTATACTAAAAGATAAATGATTAAATTATCCTTAAATTGGTGAAGGTTTTAGAAAAATACGCTTGGTAGATTTTGCGCCATTCTCAGTTTTTCATCCGCGTTTGACATAACTTTACAAATTAATTTCACTATGATAAACATAATCTAAAATATTCACATATTAAATTATTGAGAACATGCTCTAATTTTATATTTTTTTTTTTCTAATCATTAACACTACTCGTTTAGACGTGATCTTCACTTCAGTATAAAATCGTTAAAAGTCGGTAATCGTCGCCTTAAGAGACTCTTACAGTTCTGTTCACTAATATCATCTCAAACGAAAGCCACAGCGGCCGGTCCTGAGTACTCCTGAGCTTCCTATATCCAGATCCCCGCGACCTTCACCAGTGGCCTATTTAATAAAACCGACATTTTGACAGGCGACAATTTACCAAGTTAATTTCAAACATTTTCTGTTTTATACCTATAAGGTCGGGGAAATTAGGTTCGAGCCCTGCAAAATTAGGTTCGAGCTCTGCAAAATTAGGTTCGAGCCCTGCAAAATTAGGTTTGAGCCCTGCAAAATTAGGTTTGAGCCCTGCAAAAAATCTTAACCTTTTTTTCTTGAATCGTGTTTTAACTTTTCGCGGTATACATTAGAACATACTTCCTTGTGCCCTACTCGTTAAAATTGTTGTTTTAAATGAACGCAAAATTACCCTAAAATTCGACGCAAATTCCCCGGACTATACAGGATGGCCAATTCGAAGGTACACAAAATCTACCAAGCGTATTTTTCTGAAACCTTCACCGATTTAAAGATAATTTAATTATTGATCTTTTAGTATACGCGTTTTATTAAAATACCTTTTGGTTCGTGTATAATAAATTAACAATGCGTCAAACTGGGGACAGCGCTCCTTGATGGGCGAGTCATATTACTGGCTGAACGTACGACGAGTTGCGTGAGCTCAGTACAGAACACGCAAACTAACCACTCAAGGTCACTGGCATATATCTCCGTCTTAAAAAGGGAGGGGAGCAATTAGTGGAGCCCTTAAAATTACATAATCATAATTCATCTATCCCCAATTAATTTCCCAGCTTCGCTTCTATGTGTTCCTTGTATAAGTAGGCGTTACGTGTTCTTGCTTGACCTTTGGCTGTTATGGTACCTAACTACCCACCCAGTAACTGGTGACGCAGTGCTACTCTCTTTAGTCAGACGTTGCCAAAAAATAATAAGTACCAACTGGGATCGAAAGAGGTTTCGTTAGTTTGCTAATCTAGTTTATTCATTCGTTCGTTATGTTTTTGTTCTAGTTTATATTAGTTAATTTCCACATTCACATCTGTGATTCCTATAACATATAAATATAACACCACGCTTGTATTTCCCCAAGGGTTAGGCAGAGGCGTATCTGGACACCCACATTTCGCCAGTTATGTTTTAAGTCCCATAGGGGGCGAACCCATTGCCATCAACCAGGCATAAATCCAGACTCTGGGCTGCTACTGAGAAATTCGTGAAGATTGAAAAATCCAATAACACTGCCCGACCTGGGAATCGAACCCAGGACCTCATGCTCAGCAGCAGCGCTTGCGACCAATAGATCAACGAGGCAGTCTTTAAAATATCATTGACGTGTAAAAGTGTTTGTATAAACCTATTGGTACTTACAGAAATAAAATCATTTAATACACGTGTCGTTCCTAGTATGTTCCTTTACATTGTACGTAGGTTGGGTAGAGACTTGTGTGGGCCCAGAAAGCAGTATTTTATTTATTTTAAGTACCGATAGTGTCTGTCATGCTTGCTCAAGGATGCATATCCGGTAGGCTCCAATAATCCCTCCATATCCCAAGGGCACGTCTTCCCTACCATTATCGCGCCCCCCGGTCTACTCTTTGATATGCAATGGTCTCTGTAGTCTCATGAAACATGAGGCGTCAGGGGCTAGGGTGAATCTCTGGGTTCATTCGAGCAATCGAGTCTGGTACAACCACGCTGGGATCGGTGCATTTCATTCATTAATTTAATGACTGGCATGATTCTTATGAAAAATGCTCTGGTTGAAATGTAGTTTGGTTTTCGCAGAGATGTCGCTTGGCTAAAATCTTGCTGAAATGTTCAACAAAAAAATATGTGTTGGTTTAACACTCAGTTGCAGAAAGCTCACCATTAACACTTCATTACATAAAGCAGCATTATCGCTAATGAATTCATTACTTTAATGAAGTTGCACAAACAAATTTTAGATGGCATTAGACATTTTTAATGCCACTTTAGTTAAAGAAGACTTTTAACAATATTGCCAGGAACAAATTACCATATTGAACGAAAAGAGTGAACATTTGCGTTCTGTTATTATCCGTACGTACAAGTACACCACAATTTTAGCATAAAATAAAGTAAATGTAGTTGATTTATGTGTATTCAGTGTACTTTGTGGTTTAATCTAGTTTAAATAATCTGGTTTAAGGTAGATGCGCTAAGGTAGCCCGCGAAATTCAAATTTACCAACGTGTTTTGCAAATTTTATACTTCTGATTCATATTCTAATGATTATAATTCTGTAAAGCCATATTGGATATGGCCGCGAATCATAATTAGATCAACATACAACGTGTTACTGACCTGCAAATTACAAAAAAAAGTAATAAAATTTCGTGGGCTACCTTAGCGCATCCCCCTTATTCTAATAATTTTAACATGTGTGCAGTCTAGAGCTCCTGCCACACGTGGAAATCCATCAATTTCATAAAAACATTCTGCAACTCTACGTAGTTCCGTCCGGTCTGGCATTTTAATATAGAGATGGCTTAATTTTGCTAGTTCACGGGATACTTTTTGTATAAACAAACTGACAAACAACCCGACCCAACCTGTTTCCGACAAACTGTTGATTTATTTATGTTTATTAAATCACCCAATACTTGCTGGAAAGATCCAGTGGCGAAAAATCTCAAACATTTTAAAAGCTGTGTCAGGCCATTAATGGATTTATTTCTTTGCGTCACTGGTTCTAAATCATAATCAAGTAGGTTACAAATTTGAAGAACTGCCTCCTTGGAAATTCTATACCTTACACGAAACTCTTCTCCATCATGTTTTAAAAATAAATTCACTCTGTCTGGGATTCGACGGCGAGGTAAATCTACTAAATATGAATCAGATAATGACGAAAGACTGGTTAAAGACATCTTTCAATTACAGAAATGCATTCAAGTACCGTAGAAAACACTAATGTTGCTCTTTAATGGATGCTTTTCGGCCCATTAAAATTAAAAAATCTGAAATGTCAAACTTAAAGTTCACCACCTGCTAATGGGCGCTAATGAAGTTACGTGTAACGTAAAAGTGTTTAAAATGGCCGGTTTCATTAGGTTTGACATTTCATTAGTTAAATTTAATGGAACATTAAAATAAAATAAAAAATCGTTTCGTGCAATGATTTAATGCTACATTAGTGTTTAATGTAGTCTTTAAAATTTAAAGATCGTTTCTGCAACTGAGTGTTAGAGGACAATCAAGCAATCTGCCCGCCTCAAAAATTCAAAATTCATTTATTAGTGTGATTTTTGGTACATTTTACAATGAGATCTTAATAATAAATAATTTGTTCCTCAAAAATCTACCTTAAAGGTGTACACTTTTTCTATTAATTATTATAAAAAAGAATAGTCAACATATTAAAATAAAATAATTACAATGAAACACAACATAACTTAAGACAGAAAAATAAAAAAAAACATTAACAATTGAGTATAAATAATGAATGGAAATATGTCAAATTGTTGTTGATTGTCAAAAAATGTAATAAATATCAATGTCAAATATCTTACATTTTATCAATAAGGAATTCGTCAATAGTATAGTAACATTTTTCCAATAATAAATGTCTTAATTTGTTTTTAAATGGAATAATATTTAAGTCCTTTATTCCATTTGGTAATTTATTAAATATTTTTGGGGCCATGCAAAGTATGCTTTTGTGCATCAAGGCGGTCTTTGATGGTCGAACGCATAATTCATGTCTATGAACTTGTCTAATCATTTTATAGCGATGTTCAGATGCTTTTCTGAATAGATGCTGCATACCAGTATTTTACATAGAGCGACTGCTTATCTGACCTCCACCGACAACCCAGTAACTGGGTAACACGATACCCCTTGGTAAGACTGCTTGGGCTTCTGACTACCCGTAACGACAAGTCAAAGATCTACGAATCACAGCCGGGACGAACATAAAATCATGGATCACGGAATTTCACTCATACACATATTTCCTTTAAGGGGACGATAACCGACTTTTAATGGTTTTATACTGAAGATCACGTCTAAACGAGTAGTGTTAATGATTTGAAAAAAATATATGTTAAATTAGAGCATTTTCACAATAACTTGATATGTTTATACTACATACACTCAGTTGCAGAAAGCTCACCATTAACACTTCATTACATAAAGCAGCATTATCGCTAATGAACTCATTACTTTAATGAAGTTGCACAAACAAATTTTAGATAGCATTAGACATTTTTAATGCCACTTTAGTTAAAGAAGACTTTAAACAATATTGCCAGGAACAAATTACCATATTGAACGAAAAGAGTGAACATTTGCGTTCTGTTATTATCCGTACGTACAAGTACACCACAATTTTAGCATAAAATAAAGTAAATGTAGTTGATTTATGTGTATTCAGTGTACTCTGTGGTTTAATCTAGTTTAAGGGGGATGCGCTAAGGTAGCCCGCGAAATTCAAATTTACCAACGTTTTTTGCAATTTTTATACTTCTGATTCATATTCTAATGATTATAATTGAAATTTTTATACTTGAAATTCATATTCTGTAAAGCCATATTGGTTATGGCCGCGAATCATAATTAGATCAACATACAACGTGTTACTGACCTGCAAATTACAAAAAACGTAATAAAATTTGAATTTCGCGGGCTACCTTAGCGCATCCCCCTTATTCTAATAATTTTAACATGTGTGCAGTCTAGAGCTCCTGCCACACATGGAAATCCATCAATTTCATAAAAACCTTCTGCAACTCTTCGTCGTTCCGTCCGGTCTGGCATTTTAATATAGAGGTGGCTTAATTTTGCTAGTTCACGGGATACTTTTTGTATAAACAAACTGACAAACAACCAACCAACCTGTTTCCGACAAACTGTTTATTAAATCACCCAATACTTGCTGGAAAGATCCAGTGGCGAAAAATCTCAAACATATTAAAAGCTGTGTCAGGCCATTAATGGATTTATTTCTTTGCGTCACTGGTTCTAAATCTTAATCAAGTAGGTTACAAATTTGAAGAACTGCCTCCTTGGAAATTCTATTCCTTACACGAAACTCTTCTCCATCATGTTTTAAAAATAAATTCACTCGGTCTGGGATTCGACGGCGAGGTAAATCTACTAAATAAGAATCAGATAATGACGAAAGACTGGTAGACTGGTTAAAGACATCTTTCAATTACACAAATGCATTCAAGTGCCGTAGAAAACACTAATGTTGCTCTTTAATGGATGCTTTTCGGCCCATTAAAATTAAAAAATCTTAAATGTCAAACTTAAAGTTCACCACCTGCTAATGGGCGCTAATGAAGTTACGTGCAACGTAAAAGTGTTTAAAATAGCATTAAAATAAAATAAAAAATGGTTTCGTGCAATGATTTAATGCTACATTAGTGTTTAATGTAGTCTTTAAAATTTAAAGATCGTTTCTGCAACTGAGTGATAGTAAAATTAATTTGTAAAGTTATGTCTAACGCGGATAAAAAACTGAGAATGGCGCAAAATCTACCAAGCGTATTTTTCTGAAACCTTCACCAATTTAAAGATAATTTAATTATTGATCTTTTAGTATACGCGTTTTATTAAAATACCTTTTGGTTTGTGTATAATAAATTAATAATGCGTCAAATTGGGGACAGCGCTCCTTAATGGGCGAGGCCTATTACTGGCTGAACGTACGACGCGTTGCGTGAGCTCAGAACAGAACACGCAAGCTAACCACTCAAGGTCACTGGCATATATCTGCGTCTTAAGTGTATTACCGAGAAATGAGAAACATCTGCTTACGTGCTCAAAAACGCATGAGACAAAAATTTCAATAACTTTGAAAAGCATTCTCAAACTCAAACTCAAACTCAAAGCATTTATTTCAAAAAAACAAATTACAGGCACTTTTGAATTGTCAAGGGGGTCGGTCAGTCATCAAGATGAAGCTAGTTGCCCATTCCAAAGCTTAGTAGGTACCTATGGAGAAGAACGGGCAAGAAACTCCACGGACACTCTTTTAAATTAACATATGGTTACAAAATATTGGTTACATCATTCGTGTTGAAATTAAACATGTGAGAACGATGCAAAACGTCAAAGGCGTCCGTAACAAAAATATAAAAAAAAAACAATTCAAAACTTAAATTAAAATAAGCCAAGGCCGCTAAGAGATGACCAGTCCCTACTGATGGCGCCCGTTCACGAACATGACGCATGGATTAGCACCATTCAACTCAACCATTTTGAAGGGAGCTAAATGATCCAACACACCCGCCACCATCAGCGAGACATTACAGTGAGCATGACATACTCTCAGCCGCCAGGGCACATTCAAGTCAATGAAAGAAGTACTCAGTAAATGGTAGCTTTATAGTAAGTACATAGTGCTCACACATGTGCTATGCAATTATATAATACTAAGAGATTGAATTTATACAAAGCAAAGATAGTTTTTGAAATCTTCATCAGCTCCAACAGTATTTTCAAATGTTAATCAATTAGTTGAGGTTGTGGAGCTGGACCAGCATTGAGCCAAGCATTTTTATCAGCGATGTAATCCCCCAAATTATAGTATGCCTGCTTGCATAGTGTGCGTTTTATACAAGATCTGAATTTCGTCTCATTCAGTTGAAGTATGTGGGGAGGAATTATATTATAACATTTTAAACAGTACCCCATGAAAGACGAGTCTACTTTTGCCAGTCTGAAACCTGGTTGAGCTAATAAATCCTTACTTCTAGTACTATAATTATGTCTTTCGCCTCTTTTACTAAAAATATGTAAATTTTTTCTTACGTACATGATGTTTTCATAGATATATTGACAAGGCACCGTCATGATGTTAATATCCTTAAACATTTCCCTAAGAGAATCGCGCCTGCGGAGATTATATATGGCTCTGATGGCTCTTTTCTGCAGAATAAAAATAGACTCGATGTCTGCAGCCCGTCCCCATAGTAAAATACCGTATGACATAATACTATGAAAGTAACTAAAATAGACCAGCCTCGCGGTATCTACATCAGTAAATTGACGGATTTTTCTCACAGCATAAGCCGCCGAACTTAGCCGTCCTGCAAGGGATATGAGGACCCCATTGAAGCCTTGAGTCGAGCGTGATCCCCAGAAAAACAGTTTTATCGACGAATTCTAGTTTCTCTTGATTCAATATTATCTCACAATTACTACTTTTGACATTTGGTAACGAAAATCTTATGCACTTAGTTTTTTTCCCATTTAATACTCGTCATTGGCTGGTGACTCGTTCGTATGTGTTTTTTTTCGAAACATCCGTGATTAATCAGCACTGTGTTGATAATTAATTAATAATTGTATACACGAGTCCATAGTGTTTCTCGTTTATTTAAATTATATTATCGTAATGAATGCTTATGACCTTAATTAAATTGGTTCAGACCCGCTCAGCCAGGTTTAGCCAGATAACGGAGGAATTTTGTTTCAAATATTAATTTCTGTGTTCAATATTAATTAACTTGTACGTTAAGCTGGGATAAAAGTCTAAAACATTTAAAATGTATAGGGGAGGCTGTGGAGGAATTGCACTGTACCTACTGACTTAACTAAATACTCTACATACAAGCTTTTGTTTAAGTTGCTCAACTGTTATTATCTGGTGATGTACAAAAGATCGACCAACTGATCGAGATGACTGGCAATTTAAAAAGAGAGATTGAAAGAAAATACGTATATTTGCCGTAAAGTATGACGCAATTTGTCTTTGGTTTGTTCGTCTATAGATTTACGAAGTCGAATTTGCGAAACTATTCGATATTTCGCTAATACACGATACAATGCTGGTTTCAGTTCAACATTTGGGGTCTCAAACCTCAATCTATTCATTTTTGTGAACCAAACAAAATTACTTATAAGTCAAATAAAATTACCAAAGAAAGATGGCGTACAAGACCAACGGCACTAATCAAGGCAGACAAATACGTGTATACAAATACAATATTCCAATGTTCAACGGTACAAGTAGGTAGGTACGATAACATGTAAATGTGACGCACTGCGAACGCCCCTTGCAATGGCTCAATGATAACTGTCAGTGACGCTTAGTTGTATTTGTGTATCAATGTACAGTCAGGGAAATTAATTGATAAGCGAGTTGGCACCCTCTGTCAATTTGCCGTGTTACAGCCATTTAATGACAATTTTAGTTTGAATACGGACAATTTAAGTTGGTAGTCATTTTACTGAATAATTACTTAATTTGACATATTTTGTTGTAACGTACTCGGACATGTTTTTTATGATTATTTAAAAAGTTTTATTTTGTTAAAGTAAACAATGTTTAGTTAGATACGTTTATCCCTGCAATTCAGTGGATAGACCAATCTGTCATCTTTAGTAACTGTCCTGTCAAAAAAATATTCATATAGTAGACAAACGTTATTGGGACGCATATTTTGGCTTTTTCATACAAATAGCTATCCGTAGTCAGCGATAGACCCTCCCATCAATTAATAGCGTGGGCCGGTAAGATTCCTTTAATCTCTAATTGATTATTGGGACGTTAAAAGTTTAAAACCATAGATAGATAGGTTTTATTATCTCCAGTACGCCAAAACTGGCGATAGATAGGTTATTGGGTTTGGCCGTAAGTGTTTCTAAAAACTGCTATGGACCTTCAATAACAAAAAAAAACATTAAAAAAAACCAGACCTCTATCGGGATTTATTTTCTGTAACTTCCCTTCAAAATAAAAACAAGTACTAACTTTAAATAAGGAAAAAAGAAAAAAAATTGTATTAATTTACCTTTAAATTATGATTTATGGGCTATTATATACAACAAAATTAGAAATATTCTAAACGTGAAGTATATTTTCCCGAAATTATAGAAGGGGAGAAAAAAAAAATGGGCTTTGGTTTTGAACATCCCGGTTCCTAAAACGACGCAAGTTTCCGGGATTTCCCAGTACTTTTGGTTCCGGAATTTCCCGGGGCTATTCACTAGTAGGTACGGGTGGAATCAATTCCTTGATTTTTTTTGATAAAAATATGTTATTTAATTAATATAACGAACGGTCGTTTGTAATATTTCCTGCATGTTTCACCAAACAATAGTATATTTGTGTTACTTTGCGGATGTAGTTCAACGATTTTATAACGGAAGAATATCTCCATTGAATTTAACTACGTTCGTCTGTCAGCTATTTGACATTGTAGAACAGCCATCTGTAAGCTACATAACTGCATCATCATTTTCACCTTCCTCTGCTGCTAACCCAATTTATTTGTCGTCGACGCAGCATGCCTTTTTCTCCCAAAATGCTCTACTCAAACGTAATCTCAGTGTAGCTAAAAACGTGCGTCGACGGCGCGCTTTTATCCTACAGAATAGACTGACTTGCGTGCGTATCGCGTCTGTATCGCTACAAACGCGCGTCAACGGCGCGTTTAAAAAACGTGGTGTGCACAGGCCCTTAGTGTGGGGTGCTACACACTCGCTGCGGTCGACACATTCGATTCGGCATTTGTAGGTACTCGTCAAACTTTATGAGCTCTCAGAAGTTGCACGCAAGTGGCCTAAAATTATATTAAGAGCTAGTTATTTTTGTGATGAACTAACCAATCCTGTAGGTAGGCATATAGCAGGGCTTGAAACCGTTTAATTTTTATTTCCGAAGGTACAAATTATATTTGATACAATGATATTAGCTTCATCACATTAAGCTCAGCATTGATTTTGTAACAAAATATTGAATTAACGAAATATGATCGAAAACCTTTATATTAACGGTGAAGGTTAAGTACAGACGGCAGCACATCAAGCTACTGCAATCTGTCAAACTTCTTTAATAGATTTTTAACTTTATCGCTACAGCTTAAAAGGTTCAAGGTTGATTGGGAAAATTTGAAAGCTTCGGGTAGCTTGACCTGCTGTACATAGAAAATTAACCGGTTTCCGAGCCCTAGCATATAGTTAGCTTGATCGAGTCGATGGTCTTGTATGACGTGGATGACGCCGAAATTGAAAGCATAATTATGAACCTTAAAGATGATTGTGCTGTTGGTTTTGACGGGATCCCCACCACGGTTATTAAGGCCACAAAAAACACAATTGTCCCTCTCCTTGTCCACATTTTTAACCTGTGCCTATCTTCTGGTGTTTTTCCAGATGTTTTCAAAACTGCTATAGTCCATCCTATTCATAAGGGGGGAGACAGGGACATTGTTTCTAATTACAGGCCTATTTCCGTCCTTACAACTATCTCAAAAATCTTTGAGAAAATTATGAACATTAGACTAGTGAAATTTCTTTCTAAACTCAATATCCTGGCCGACAATCAATACGGTTTCAAAGCTGAGAAATCCACAGAGGACGCTACTCTGCAACTGTCAAATACAATAGTCGAACACCTAAACAATAAGCAAAAGTCTGTCGGTGTCTTCCTCGATCTATCTAAGGCGTTCGATACCGTTTCTATCCCCAAATTAATTAATAAGCTGGAACAATCTGGCATTCGTGGTATTGCCTTCGATATTTTTCGTAGCTACCTGACGGGGCGTAAACAGGTTGTTAAAATCGAATCATTTATTAGCAATTCTGTAAATATGAATTTTGGTGTACCCCAGGGTAGTGTCCTAGGACCAACCCTCTTTCTTGTCTATGTAAATGAGCTGTGTCAGTTATCTCTTCCGAACACAAAAATAATTACTTATGCGGATGACACTGCTCTTTTAACCCATGGTAGGGACTGGCCTGAAGCTCGTGAGAAGGCAGAGGCTGCTTTGAGGTTGGTCATGATGTGGTTATCCTCGAATCTGCTCACACTCAATATCTCAAAAACCAAGTTCATCCCCTTTTCCCCGGGAATTCTTGGCCAACCACCTATGACATTTGGGATCATGACTCATGTTTGTCCTTACCCAGCGGCCACGGCCTGTAACTGTGCCCAGATAGAACGGTCTGACAGTATCAAATATCTTGGAGTTATATTGGACAATCTTCTAACTTGGAAAAAACAGGTTGACTCTATCGTGATTCGTGTCAGAAGACTGATTTATTTATTCAAAAAACTTCGCACGGCTGCTGACTTTCAATGCCTAAAAATTATTTATTTCGCTCTCGCTCAATCAGTTCTCGGTTACTGCATAACTACGTGGGGGAGAACCCACAAGACAACATTATTGCGTTTAGAGAGGGCTCAAAGAGGTGTGTTAAAAGTACTCGCGAGGAAACCTATTCGATTTCCGACTACCGAATTATATTCACTTTGTGAGGTCCTCGCAGTAAGACAGCTGTACGTACTACACACAGTGCTTAAGACTGCCTTTTGCTTTACGACCCTCAGTACCTTACTAAAAAGCGACGCTCTGACAGAATCTGTAAAACTGAGCTCTGCAGGTTTGCGTTGGTAGGTCGCCACTTCAACCACATTAGCTCTAGGCTTTATAATAATATAAATAGGAGAGTCAAAAACTACCCTTTAACAAGGATCTTACTGAAAAAAAAATTGACAGACTGGCTTAAATCTATGTCCTATGATGCAACTGAGCAACTTTTAGTATCATAAATAAACCTAGCATCCTCTCATAATAGACTAATAACACATCTTACTCATTCTCACGCACTCACTCACACACACTCACATACACTCTCGCCCTCACTTCCACTCTACATCATTACATACAAACTTTTGAGTGAATTTGTCTTTTGTAATTGTTAATTTTATTATAAGACTTCCTAAAGCTGTGTCGGGAACAAATGTCTTCCATGTATGTTGTATGGGGCGTTGATAGCTGCGCCACAGTATTTTACTTTTGGAGCTATCTTCGTGTCTTTTGTTAAGTTATACCTAAAATTGTTCCTAATAAATAAATTTAAACATAAAATACTTTAAACCACTCCCATGCAACTTCAGAGAGCTCATAAAGTTTTGCGTGTACTGTACACACATTCGTATTTTATTCAGTTCGTGCCGATTGGCAAACTCCGTTCTGCATCTAACCTTGTTTAAACGTTTTCGGGTCGGCTTGGCACAATTCGTGCTAAGCCTGGCTTGTACCCGAATATATTATATCTACAGAATATACGATTTTGCCGCTTGGCTATGGCGAATCATGCCAAAAAGATAGTAAAGTGTTTAGCACCCCTGACTCCTGTATAAGGAATGTATGCAGACGTGCCACCTACTGTGTTATCGAGCACGTCCGATACACACGTGATATTTATGTAGATACATAATGTAATCATTGATAAATACTTAGTTACCAGGACTCTGAAGGAGACGTGATTTATGTTGAAAATAGGTTTTATTTAAAGACTATCTTAATACTATCAAGACTATCATCACCGTAACAGCCTCACAAGATGCGGATTTTGGTAAAATCAAACGAATCTGAAGGTAGACCTGCATAGCTATTCACAAGCGTATCGAACATCAATCAATGGTATCAAAACACTCCTCTAAATGCTGTTCACAAATCCAAAACCCGAAAATGTTGTCAGTTAGAATCAAATAAAGAACCGCCATTCTTTCGAGAGCTATTTGCTGTCGGGGGCAAAGTCGGTTAGTGACTGAAAATGTGTAATTTTCGATTCGACAACCCTTTCGTGTGGATGTGCATAGCTATGCATACTATCTTTGATAGCCTTAAATTCGGTTGTCGCTCACAAATTATGTATGCCCCAATCAGGTCATTTTCTTTCTGATTTGTTGATGTCCTGCATATTACAATAAACCAGCCATCTGTATGCCTAACAATCGCTCTAAATTTACTTCAGCGTCTTTGTATCTAAATCAATTATAAACTTAATCCAGGAAAAGTCCAAATTAAACCAGGGACTGTACAACCCTGGTTAAGAGTTAAGCCTTTCGAAGGGGTCTTTATCATGATGTAACCTATTGAATGAGTTTTATACTAGAAACCTAGTGAAAGGGTTACATGATAATGATAACTCATTCAATGGGTTCTATGCCTACTTGAAACCCAGTGACATGACAAAATCATAATATTATGTTATTTTGATATCCGCCCATCACGCGTAGCATGACCAATTCTATCTCTATTCTACTCGGGGACCATTTTGGTTACCAAAATCAAAAAAAAAAAAAAAAACGAAATCAAAAGTCATTTATTCAAACTAGGCTGAGAATGAGCACTTTTCGAACGTCAAAAATTACATGAGACAGTCCCCCAAAAACGCCCACCCTTCACCACTTCCTAGTGCTTTAGCTGGGAAGAAGAAGTGGCGCAACAAACTCTCCAGCAGCACAGCTGTCTGTTCGCATAAAAAACTTGAAGCTATACAATACAATATAAAATAATTTTCATTACGCAACACAAAACGTTAAATTAAATTATTTGCCTTATGTTAGCTAGCTACACCATTATACAAATATATATATATATAATATATATTCTATATATATAATATATATTCTATAGGCTTTTATTTAAATACGTTTTGTTTACGACGTTTCGTTTAGTATAGTTTTCGACGATTATTATATAATATATAATAATCGTCGAAAACTATACTCAAGCAGAAATAATGTAAACAAAACGTATTTAAATAAAATCCTCCAGGCATAATGGGCGTGCCCGCTTAAATCAAGCTACAGCTATAACTCGAAGTCACAAATGATAAACTAGCACCATCGAAGTAAAATAAAAACAGTTAATTATTAATAACAATAACAAAACCATGGTCAGCAAGACGACCAGTCACCACAAGCAGCACCCGTTCACGAGCATAACGCAAAGATCAGCCATCACCCCCCTAGCCATATTTGAGGGAAGGAGGCAACCCGACCCCCGACGCTACCGCAAGCAGTGACATCTAAGGGAGCATGACGAACTTGCTGCCGGTTGCTCAGGCAAGAATAAAGTGATCAATTTGTTAAGGTCGCTAGCTAACCACTTATTGCAATACAACTCATAAAATACCATTTTAGAAAAACCTTTTCAATGGGTAACCAAAATGGGCCCTGAATTAAAAAAGAGAAAACAAGCATATCTAATCCCAAAGAAACTCAGAGTAAACTAATAAAAGTGTCAAATAACGGGATTCCGTACACTCGCGGCGAGATGTTCTATTCTGTAATTTCTGTAATAAAAGAGTGAGAAGTAAACATGTCGGCGACATTAGTGCGCGGTGATTCAGGTACATGACTCATTACGGCTCTACGTACTGTATAAGTGTGTCATACTGCAGTAGAGGTACAGAAAGTGTAGTCTACACAAAGTCAGTGCACAGTTAACGGAGTTTCTCCACCGCATCCGTTAGAACTCCGAATCCATGAACTAGATGACGATGAAGATAGCGATACGTCCATCTTCTCCACTATCTACCAAATCCCATGTCAAGACTCCAAAATGGTGCTCCTTGTTTCAACTGTTTGGCTGGTGTCCGGGAGACATGGATCCCCCCATTTTAGGCATTGCTGTTTTTCCAGCTACATCAACAATTTGCACTTTAAAAGCAAAGTGCAATAATCTATCAGTTTATCACCTATCGGCAAAGGTACCT
The DNA here is from genome assembly GCA_948098905.1 of Tiliacea aurago. Lineage (NCBI taxonomy): Eukaryota > Metazoa > Arthropoda > Insecta > Lepidoptera > Noctuidae > Tiliacea > Tiliacea aurago. Next base: position 1,953,423 of record OX402581.1, on the reverse strand, counting down.
TGAATGTGGACTTGGATCGTAGTCAATAGATTTAGCTACCTTAAATATCGGTTGGTATCTTCCAAGTCTAAAATTCTGCCGATAATATACCGTTATTCTCAACTGCTTTATAATTCGTATAACCCGTCATACTTTTCATACAAACGCTCGTACGTGATTATGGCGTTGGTAACACATCTTTCTTTGTCATTGTTGAACTAATACGTGTCTTGTGCACTATATCTAGGTTTCTATAAAAGCAATAAAAATACAAAGGAGGATGGCGAGGTTGCATGTACAATGGGACCCACTGACAGGAGTATCGTACAGTATGGATACTTATATCTAGTTGTAGAACTATAGAAAACTAGCAAAAAAGCAAATGGACAATAAGTCGTAGAAGATGGGAGAAAAAAGATATGCAAGGTAGAAGATTATAACCTAAAACGCTTCTCTCTCTCTCTCAATCTAGTAGCGCTTACCTATTTACATTTTTTTTTATTTCTATTATGTAGGTGCTTTCAAAAAGGTGTTCAATGAGAATAGAAATATTTACCAACGCTACCATCGCGGTTCTGCATCTCTCTGGCCAGTTATTTATACCTACTTAAAATAAAAAAATACGTCTGGGAGCTAAGAACTACAGTGACTTGGTCAAAATGAGTTAAGAAATACTTTCCTTATTCTAAGTGAAATACTGTTAGCATATACTAGATTGTTATAGGATGGAACTATACTCGTACTCATTGTTGGCAAAAAACTAAGCAGAAAGAATCCTCTAAGTATCTAGCAGAATATGTATTTCTAAGGCTCCCATAGGCGCGACATGTCTAGTTGCGTCCGAGATTCCTTCCTTTTAAAGTCGGGTCGCACCTGCTTGTGGGAAGGTTTCAGCAGCGGTGTTACACGTCACACCCACATTTTGCCAGTTACATATGTTTAATTCTCGAGGAGTGAGCCAACTGTCACTAACCGGGCATAAATTCTCGCTTCGGGCTGATACTAAGAATTTCAAACTCAACAACACCTCGCCTGACTTGGGAACCGAACCTAGGACCCCACGTTCAACAGTCGTGCTTACGATCACTAGATCAACGGAGCAGTCGAAAACTAAGTGTAGGTACTAGGAATAAATAGATATATATATATAGCAGTCGTACCTTTAAAACAAACATAGATCTGGAACGCCCACTATGAAAAACAATTTAATAAAGACGCTATTTTATAGGCTATTAAGCTATTATGTACTTGGATTTTTAAACAAGAGGTTTGTTGAATAAAACAATATATTTATATAAAAAATCATTTATTTTGTTTGTGATCATAACACAGAAGTTGAAATAAAAAATAGGATAAGGGCAGGAGAATGATGATTATAATAAATACAGATATAATAATTGTATCTTCATTCTATCTTGTTACTGTTTGTTCCTAGATAACCTTTAATACATTATTTATCTAATTAAAAGATTGTCTAAGAACGAAACTGGTGCAGCAACATGGGTCTGGTGTCTGGCATAACCCATGTACCACAAAATGCTCATTATAAATGAGAGCAACAGCCTACTGTCCGTGTCCCTACAGGACAATGGCAATAGTATCCCAATATAGCACTTCACCCCTCCAGCCTTCTATCAACTGTGATATATGTAACATATGACTTACTTCCTTTATGCCTAGATTTAATTCCCCTTCTAGAGGTGTGTTATTTCGGCAAACTATAACTTCTTAATTTCAGGTTTCTGAAAATACAATTTTGAATCATCTGCTAGTAAATACACAATTTCTTCTATATGTGCAGCACTAAATGTTGATATAGCATTTTTATTTGCATACAATTCATAAAATAAGTTGGCACATAAATGAAAATTGCAAATTCTGGCATTTCTGGGTATATAGAAATTGAAATCCTTAATAATGTTTTTTCCCAGTCCATCAGGCACATGTCGTTTTTCACTGTCATTACACTCCAAAAACAAGCAACGCCGTGCTGTATCAGCTGCTCTTCTTAATGTAGGCAACATAATTTGTTCAGCAGATGTTACCTGCGATGGAGGTCTGGTGATTGACGGACCAACCTCTTCTATTTCTGATGTGTCAGCTGCTTGTGTTGTGGGCAATATTTGTACATCAGATGTTTCATTCAATGGATGTCCAGATGTCGACGGAATAACCTCTACAACTTGCTCGATTTGTTGCGAAGATATAGGTTGTGTACTATCTCCTACACTAGATGTGGAAGGTGCAACAGGGGCTGTTCTGTGAGAGCTATCAAACACTCTCTGTGCACATAAATAGCAAGGCAAACAGATTTCATCATTGTTGGTCAACTGAAACAATTAAAGAAGAAAGTTTTTAAAAAAATCACAAAAATAATAAATACAGATCTATTGAGAATGCACATTATTATTAGTCATTGTTTTTTTTTTAATAACATACCTGACGGGGTCTTATCCATCCAGACACAATGTTTCCTATTTGTATTTCTTTTTCAGACATATCTGGTGTAAGGACCAGTCTGCTCCTGATTCTCAAAATAGATCTTCCACACCCAGCACACACATTACGATGGCCAAGTTGCTGTCGGGTGTTATTTTCAGGATCTTCATTTGGGTTGTCAATTATCAACTCCCAACAGGAATTTCAAATATAGTCGTCTTCAGTCATCTAAAAATAATGATGATCATGGTTTTAGAGTTATTAAATAAACTAAAATCAATGTAATATTCTGGTCAGAGTGGTTAAAAATCAAGAATGTGACTTCTTCTTATCATCCTGTGTGTGACGGTTATTATGTTTTTAAGTTCCATGTAATAGGGGGCGGGTCTTGCAATCAAACGAAAATAAACTACGCCACGGGTTGCTACAGAAATACATGAGCTTAAGTACTAATGTGTTGGTATTACAATACTTACATCTCGCGGATAAACCCATCTCTGAACTCTTTCAACTACCTGAGCACTTTCGTCGGACAAACGATGTCTCCGCAATCGGGCAATACACAATTGACAATTCACACAACGCATTGTATCGGGTAACTAAGTCCAAACCACTTGCAAATCGGAATCCAAAGGAAAAAGCAGATGTCAAAGTCGGTATGTAGAATAGTCAGTCCAAAGATAAAGCCAAATCGTTAAGAATCCACAAAATCGCTTAAAAAGTAATCAAAATCCCACGTTAGCCGTTAAAAACAAACAATGGAATAACAGTGCTAATAGTGCTATTGACACACACTGACAGCCAACCCCTATTGACAGCATAAGCATAACGTTCCATTCTACATTATCACAAATACTCGTAATAATTATATTATTGTACATTTTTGTATAAAAAAAAAATGTAAAGGCATTTTTATTATTATCGTATGTTTTTCTTATATTTTACAAGTTTTGATTATTTAAAAAAATCATTTAGAAGCTTAAACGTCTACAAATGTAAGAACGTTAGTCATGTATTATGTAGGTTGGAAGGAATACGAAACAGGGTGCGTTTCATAACTGCATGATTACTTATTTTTTAGTAAATAATAATCTTTTCTAACTTTCAATTCCCATCACCTAGCGACTCAATATTTTTTATATATTCCTCTTACAAACTTTTAATTCTAATTAATATTAACTTGCAAGTGAATGACACTCTTTTAATTTATAAATAATGTGGGTCCAAATTCGCCATCCTTCTTTGGAGAAACCAATTCAGTATAGCCTGCAAAAATTTGCTTTTTTGCACATTTATCAGAACTTTGACCGTTCATTGTAACCTACTCATAAATTGTAAAAGTAAAGAAAACATCTGTATGTACCTCGCACATGTATTGGAGATTATAAATGACAAACATTTATTTCACTTTGTAAGGCTTACACAAAAAATTGTATTTCTTCCACTAAAGGCTACATACTGGCACCGGTAGAACTATTTTCTTGAATTTTACAAGTCGCGCCAGTATGTAGAAGCCTTAAATTTCCGCACACTATTTTTCGTTCGATGTTATCGCGTTCTCACTTGCTTGTTAGTAGTTTTCATTTGCGTTGGATGAAACAACAAGCTTTTCTACTATGCTCGCGTTGACGATAGACAGACCGGGACCCCTCCTATGAAGTGTTAATTCGAGTAAAATCGAGTGAGACTTCTGTATGCAAATCTTAGTGGAGTGCAAACTGTGTCAAAGTAAACGCGGCCGCACATGTGTGGTGTTAAGTAGCTGAACTGTATCGCACGCCAGATAGCAAGTGTTGCCGAGCTACCATACTGTTTAATAGAATACATATTATTATTGTGACGGCCTAGTTGGTCGATTCGATTCCCGGGTCGGGCAAAGAATTATGGGTTGTTCATCTGGAATTTCTCTTGTACCCGGTTGATGGCAATAGGCTCGCCGTATTACATGGGACCTACACATAACTCGCGGAATATGACATTTTCCGCGAGTTATGTGTAACATACATTGTATGTTCTGTAGGTACACCTCTGCTTAGCCCTTCGGGGAATCCAGGCGTGATGTTATGTGATATGGTAACAATGCAACCCCGCACAATACACCCACATGTCGCCAGTCACGTTACCTCTTAGTACCAATTTAAACATTTATATCTGTAACTTTTATGGTGTACATAATAGACTATTCTATTCTATTCTACCATTGTAATAGGGGGCGGGGTATTTCCAGTGCTGTAACTGAACAAAGAAATCTATCATCTGCAGCACGAATAATTTGTTTAGCGTTGCTAACCTGCAACCCACAGCTTATAAGGAAAGCCAAGTCTTCAGTCACTTCGCGGTAACGCCATAACGTGTGGATCTAGTCACCAATTCTCTTGTTGAATGAGTCTTGCAGTGGCATATCGGACTTCCTTTCGTAGCAAAATCTCGTATTCACAATACGTTTAGCTATACAATATTATCTCTACTACTACTACTAGGTTTGGTGATTTCCGGCTCCTAGAACGCGATGGTGTTCCGCTCGCCATCATACCAACGGATAAAAATATACAAACTAACAAAACTTGTGCAGGCACCTGTGCATTTACCTGATAATTCTGGAAAAAAGGTTTGCTAAGTGGCGATGAATAACGTAATACGACTCACGCACAAATGAGCCCAAAATAATCAGTGGCTACAGCATTTTTGCTGGCTTTTGCACATACGAATTCTATATTGGCAGTTAAAAGGAAAACATGGACTAAACAAAATATAGTATCTATAGTAGTAGGTATTATCAAATCAATCGGTAAAAAACATTTCTGGTTGTGAGTCACAATATAACAAGGAAAAATGAAACAAAATGGGAACAATCACTACATCACAGCATCAGCCACGCCGCCGGTGACTGCGCACGCGCAGTGTTCTAGATAAAAACAAAAAAACTGTCGCCTTGTTTTAAAACACACTTACGAAATGTTTTCAATAACAATTGCTTCGACTGCCTCATTGGTCTAGTGGTCGCAAATGGGAGTGCTGACGGGTCCTGGGTTCGGTTCCTAGGCTGGACAGGGTGATTGAGTTTTCCCACCAGGAATTTATCAGTAGCAGCCCGGAGTCTGTTCTTCGAAAATGGCAATAGGCTCGTCTATAATTACGTGGGACTTAAACATGACTGGCAAAATGTGAGTTTTCTAGACACATCTACCTAACCCTTCGGGCTATGCAGCGGTGATGTTATGTTGAAGTATACGATTATTTTAAATATTCGGGGACATAGGCAGTCGATACCGGACTCGACTGTCTTACGTCTATAGGCGATAGAAATAATTATAAAGACTAGGCTTAGAAGCCCCACAGGCTTCGGCTCGGTGCAATGCTGAGTTCGACGAATTTGTGCTCGGAGTTATTGCATAAGTGAATGTGGGAGGACGCTTCTGCTTATCCTCTTGACGTCATCTCTTGGTGGTCTTTCACAATACTACGAATAGGAGGTGCAAAAACACTCAGTATTCTCTTATATTTTGCTGAACCGTTTCTGCTGTTTTTTTAAATATTAATTTCCATTTTTCCTATCTATCTTTTGCGATTAGTGTTGTACAGTCAGGGATATTAATTGTTTGACCACCTTGAATTGCCCGTATATTCAAATTACAACTGTCATTCTTTGACAGTCTGTTGTATGAAATGCTTTCACTGGAGTAATCAGACATGTGCTATCTGTATCGCCCGGAGGACACGGTGGAGCATACGGTGGGGGTCTGCCCGGCTTGGGCGGAGTACCGCCGTATCCTCACGGAGACCATCGGCGGCGGCAATCTCTCCCGTCCGGCCGTGGTTCAGGCCATGGTTCGGAGCGAGAGTGCATGGGAGATGGGAGGCCGTCACCTCCTTCTGCGAAGCAGTAATGCTCGCGAAGGGATATGCGAAATTCGCGCCCTCACGCCCCTAGTCGCCGAGGGAGACGCCCCGGGAGTCGCAAGCCGATTCCCGGCCACCGTAGGCGCCGGCTTACGGACGGTGAGCGATGGGTAGCTCGCCATCCGATAAGAACTAGGCCCGGGTCGACGGCGCGTTGTGTTCCACGCACGCCTCTAAGAGATGTCAGCACTCAGTACCAACTAACGGGGTCCGATAGGGCCAAGCCAGGGTTGTGAGTTTGTCCGCAAGGGATATCATGGCCCTGGCACACAGGCATCTGAAGGAACACGGGTGGGTTTTAGTCAGTAAAAGTCTGACACTGTCCCGCTCCGCTCAGAGCGGGAGAAGTAATTAGATAATTACCCACAAAAAAAAAACATTAAATGATTCTTGTCGATGTATATGTTTATACATCTGTGGTGTTTCAGGTCATATTTCTAAGGCTGACTGTGCCTAATCGTGAAAGTGTGAGTTACTTTTAGTAACAAAACAAAAGATGACGCTTGCGTTTCGTAACGACCGCAAAGTGCATCACTTGACTGAAATAACTTCAATGTGCAATAAAATGGATTACATAAACCAACGTTTTTGCGTTTAACTAGTCTGCGGTTAGACTTGGTTACTGTAGTTGTGACCTATGGAATTTATAGAGTTCTAGTATTGAAGACTGAGACGCTATAGTTATTTTTAGTTTTTATTGATTTGTACGGATCTGATATTGATTTTGCCGTAGGAAACTCTGCAAACTCTCCTTCCTGAGAAATTAGCCTTACTATTCTCAGGAAGTCTACTTCCTAAGCAAGAGATCCGTAGTTTCCGCCGTTACGGGCGATTCCTGCTCCGTATCACCTACGGACATAAGATTAGTTTGGGGCCTAACCTAAGAATGATTGACACCACGATTTGACAGTTGTTCCTACTCCCGATGTGTTTTTGCCCGTACAAAAAAGTTAATTAATCGGGTGTGGGGTTCACTTACAAGTTCCGAACTACTTTTGGACGGGCCCTTATCTTTGTTGACCGACTTAGAAAGTAGGCCGCCTGACACAAGAACAACAACAGGAAAGTAAGCTAGGTGAATCGATTGCACACAAAAATCCGGGTTTCTCATAAAAGTAACCCAATGGAATCGAATCCAACACCTCGGGCGTTCAGCACGCTTCTCACCGCTAGACCAAAGAGCAGAAGCTAGTTAAATTTGATAAAATGCCCTATGTGTACTAGGTAGATAATGAATATATAAGAATTATCAAGTATGTCATTTATAATAGATATTGACAATATTTGTAAATACAATAAAGGGTTGTCATGAGTGATTGGCACAGTTGTCAGAGGTCACAACCCGATCAAACAACACTTTAGGTGTTCGCCGTGCACTCGATGAGGTCGGCAGCACGCGAAGGTTAGGTCTGATACCAGTTTCTGATGCACGCAGCACGATCCTTATCGAAAGAGAATTGTGCTTTTTTTTACATAATTATTTTTCGTTAAATATACCCAAGTCAATTTTAAAGGCAGGGTTTTTGTTCTTATATTTCTTCAATTACCTACGATAAAGTCTTCACGATATCGTTTTATAATCTAAGTAACATAAAATAACACTACCCACTTTTTGGACTTCTCCACAGTCGGGTCCCACCCAATTCTACGTTTAACAATAATGTGTAAACCAATGATATTATATTAAACAGATAAGTTGTGAGCGCGCAATTGTGAAGACTTGAAAACGTACTAATTGGGACGTATTTTACTTGTAGTGAAATGAAAGATGAATGAAAAGTGGGGGTGTGCTGCCGCTGCTGCGCGGCACACTGTTTTCGGTTGTTTTGTGAGTGTATAACATATCTGTTTGATATAATATCATTGGTATAAACTAATATTTTAAAACAATGTTGGTAAACTTATATTCTTTTGTGATTAAAATTATTGCGAAATGAGTATGAATAAGAATCCCTGTTTATTTAATTAGTTGCTTTATTACTCATTCACTGTTGTTGGTTTCAGTTTTTGTTACATACTTACATATAGTAGGTTATCCTTTTAATAAAAATTAAATGTGCGGTAGTCATTGCAATTCATGTGTCTCATTATCGAGCATATGTTAATAACATAAAGACTTTTTTCTTGCTGAAAAGTCGCAAAAACTAGCTTTTCCTGATTTTCCAATTAGAATTGATAATATATTACAAGGCAAAACTGTGCTAATCCATTTTTAACATGTTAGCTTATAGCGATTCCAACGACGTAAGCTTTCTACGAGTATACAGCTCCCATACAAAACTTTAGAGATATCGTTGTTTTAATCACGTTTCCGATTTCCGCGAGACCACCCACGACGTAGCTTGACAGCTGTCAGTTTTTTGCAAATATGGCCGTTACAGATGACGGGATACGGGAAAACTTACAGAGCTCAAAAGAATCCCCTAAGAAAATTTCACCGTATGGTGCAAAATAAATAATAATGGATGATTCGGTTATTATGAACAGTTGTCATGGTATTTAATATTGTGAATAATTTCGATAACAATGTAGGGTCCCGTAGTTGGGATGAATTTATCCCAAAAAACATATTAGTTGAATAACATGTTCTCACTTAAATCAGTATTTATGTCAGGGTCAATTCTCCGCTATTACTCGTTAACTTGTAAACCCTACTTAGCTGTGATAGTTTTCCTTTTAATATCGTTATATGTAAATACTACCTACTGCTATGATTTTTTCTGGTAATTTTTCGCTGGGGGGGGGGGGGGGTATATTAGCACTTTAAAACTTAATATTACGCAAAAGGATCCCTGAATCGAAAAATGGGTTGCACAGACCCGCAATATTTTTGAACGAAATATGCCACGATATCCCACACCATGGGATAGACGAAAAAAAAAAATATAAGGGAGGTACAATAAAAAAATAATCAAGATTTTATGTTATCACTTTGTCGGCGCGATTCTCTGAGCTAAGCCGCGACACAGACTGACAGACAGACGGACATGGCGAGTTGACTACGGAACCTTAAAACTCTTCCATATCAACCTGTTTCCACATCCATATCTTCGAATCCATCATCATTGTCTGCCTAGCCTTTTCGCAACTGGTTTGGGTTCGGCTTCCTGTCTAACCGGATTTAGTTGAATACCAGTATTTTACCTGGAGCGGCTGACTGCCTATCTAACCGCCAAAAGCTAGTTGCAATCTCTTCTATCTTCTTAACGTGTCGATGGCAAATATTTATGGAAAGGAAAGAAGTCAGTTACTAACAAAACCAGCCCCGCGTATGTCAATCAACTCAGCCTATAGCAGTCCACTGCTGGACATAGGCTTCTCCCAGGCTGCGCCACAACACCCTGTCCTCCGCCTTCCGCATCCAGTCTGTCCCAGCCACCTTTTTAAGGTCGTCGGTCCATCTAGCTGGGAGGCCGGGGTATGTGATCTCTCATCTCAAAATCGAAGGATTCTCTCAGGATAAAGCAGAAATTCTTTCTAAATTATCTTGTAAGACACAATGTGACATCACATGTGCGTATGTGTATGTGTTAAAGACACCCATCTAGATTCCACCCAAATCAAGCCTCATTTCTGGACTGCCACTTGGCGCCGAGATCTGTCAACTCTTCTATAAAAACCTCATTTGTCCACAGCCACATCTCTCTGGTCCGTACTCCTCAACGTGCCCGCCAACGCGACTGTAGTCGACGGCAACTGCACTGCCGCCAGCCAATGGATGCAGGTTAGCTGGCTGAACAGCAACACCTCGACCCTGGCCAACAACATGACGTTGGTATACCACAGGAACGAGACCACCAAGAACTACGGACTTAAGAGCTTGAATGTTTCGCTTTCACCTGAGATCTTCGTCAACAGTTGTGAGTATATGTTTGTAATACATTAGTATGGTAACAACCGTAAAAGCAAGGTTAAACGCTCAGTCTGGCGACATTCTGGTCCATCAGTCTGGATTGACTTGACTGAAGCCAGAATGATGGATGATTTTCACGGTTACACGGTCAATCTAGAGTGACAGCAGACTGCTGAAAAGTACGTAGTCGGTTGTCAATTTATCAGTGCTTAGTCATGGATAAAAAAAAGTAAAAGAAAGCGTGTGCTATTATGATAATTATCGCGTTGCTGCTAAAGAAACGCATAAAAGAGAGCGATGGATGAGAAGCTGGCTACAAAGAAGAGATCTAAAGGAAGAAGAAGACTTTCAAAATTACTATCGGATGAAAGAAGTCTGTTATGAATGCGTTACTTTTGCATTGCGAAACAAAAACAATTATAAAATTATTTAAAATATTTAATTTTCATCCGTCTGGACCATCAGTCTGTCAATCCGTGGGTTACACGATCATTCTCCGATCATTCTGACTAGACTGATGGACCAGAATGACGTCAAACTGAGCGTGTAACCTTGCTCTTACTCTCAGCGTACAGATGGCGTTGTATCAAAAAGACCCCAATCCCCCATTTAGGTGTTCAAATCTCCCAAAGTTGATGCCAAACATGGTCGTGCCAAATTATGTCGTTTGGCAATTTGATAATGGTTAAAATAAAGAGTGTACCAAGACTCGACATAAATGTTGATATCGGTTCATAAACTGTTAGTTTTAATCATTTTGTGTTTAAAATACATTAGTTGACCCCAATTGACCTTTGATCTTGACTTTATCGGCGACTTCATTTATTATTATGAAGTTTGTATAAGATAGTAAATACGCATTAATTAAGTAAAAGAAATTGTAATACATTACATCAACTAAGAAAGATAAATCTTATTGTTTACCAACAGGACGAACAAAACAGGACTAATCTGATATGTATACAGTAGTTCATTAGGCGGTCGTATCGCTATCATGGGCTACCGGTATCTCTGGTATCCGCGAGTTATACCTACACTGGTAGTCCGTATGTCGCGGTATACATATCGTCACAGATCTCGTCAGTCTCGTGCCCCCTTATACCAATTTACTTGTGGTCGGCGCAACATGTCCCATCTAGCCATATCATCTTTCACAAACTTAAGACAAAAACGATGTATGGACTTCATCGTTTTTGTCGTCACAGATCATTAGATCTCTTTAAAATTAAATCTAAATTTTCGTCCAGAGCTTTAAAAGCAAGTTCGTCTTCATTCCAGCATCCAAGGACTCTGTGGAGCTGTACCACGGTGCGGAATGGCAGACTCCCCTGGCCTCGTCGTACCGCTGCAAGACCGCCACACTGCTGAACATGACGTCTGCCAGCGCAGTGGCCGTGCTCACCCTGTCCAAACTACAGGAGGAGGCCTACCGCACCACGAATGGAACCGGATTCAGTGCTGGTAAGCAAACTTCATCTTCTACTTAAGACGCAGATATATGCCAGTGACCTTGAGTGGCTAGCTTGCGTGTTCTGTAGGTACTGAGCTCACACAACGCGTCGTACGTTCAGCCAGTAATAGGACTCGCCCATCAAGGAGCTCTGTCCCCAATTTAACGTATTATTAATTTATTAAACACAAAACAATAGGTATTTTAATAAAACGCGTATACTAAAAGATCAATAATCAAATTATCTTTAAATTGGTGAATGTTTCAGAAAAATACGCTTGGTAGATTTGCGCCATTCTCAGTTTTTTATCCGCGTTAGACATAACTTTACAAATTAATTTCACTATGTTATATAAATATAATCTAAAATATTCACGTATTAAGTTATTGAGAAAATGCTCTAATTTAACATATATTTTTTTCAAATCATTAACACTACTCGTTTAGACGTGATCTACAGTTTAAAATCATTAAAAGTCGGTTATCGTCGCCTTAATGAGATGTTTTGTAAAACTAGCTGTGTGACTGCTCGCGCATGTCATTCTATGCTGTTGTAGAGTGCATCTAATAATATTCAGTATTTTCATTGACACCTATCCTGGGGGCCTACTCCGCAGCGATAATCTGTAGTATCGGCCGATTGTTCGGCCGTTTCTTAACATCCAAAGTTTCCATAACCACTTAGAATAAACAATCATGGCCGCTAAGTGTCATGATCAAATCAAGATGGCGTCCGAGTGCCAGGTCAGATTACATAATCAACACGTAGGTGGTCCCCGAGCGCCAGATATTTGAAAACTAGGTCCGAAACAGTATTAAACGGCATTAAAAAAAAACACCTTAAAGTGCTGTTGGGAACTATAGTTCCCAAAAAAATGACATCGTAAAATGACGCCTGGGAACCAGAGTTCCCTTTACGGTGTTTTATTTTGGGAACTAGAGTTCCCAACTGCACTTTACGGTTTATTTTTTTGGGAACTGTAGTTCCCAACTGCATTCGAGCGGTTTTGACTTTGAATACTTACCCGACTTCAAGTCACTTTGGCTTATCTCTTTGACCGTTGTTTTTTTTTTCTTTCTCCGTATTCAGCCGTAGTCAGGAAACGGTCAAACATTCGGCCGATACTTTGGATTTATGTTCGGAGTAGACCTGGGCCTTATTACAAAACAAGGTTTATCTTCTGACCCAAGTTTAAAACATGGAGCCATTATTGAATTTCGAACTTTATTCCGTCTACGGTAAAGTTCCTAATACAAAATTGACAACTTAGTACCGAACTAAGTATTCAATTTTGTATAAAGAACGGTATTTCAATCAGAATTACGTTCTCTTTACAAAAACTAGCTTCATGGTTTAAGCCATGTCAAAATATAAATCTTTAATATTTTTTGTAATAAGACGGTTCTAGTCTGGAGCCAGTCGAATGGTAAACCACACATGTGACGCACGCCTCAGGCTGAGGCATCTGACATAAAATCCATTTGCGGCGCAGGCCTCGCACTCAAAATCAAAATTAAAAATAAATCAAAAGTCAAACTAAGCTGTGAATCAGCACTTTTCGAACGTCAAAAATGATTTGAGACAGTCCGCCCAAAAATGCCCACCCTTCACCACTTCCTAGTGCTTTAGCTGGGAAGAAGAAGTGGCGCAACAAACTCCCCAGCAGCACACTTGTCTGTCTGGACGCACTTAAAGAAGTCATACAATAATTCTCCTGACTGTTCTATTTCCTAATGGTAAAGGCACGTTAACAGGGCCGGTTAATAAAACAATAATAAGCCCAAGGCCTTGAAAGTAAACAAATAAAGTTGGTTGTGTATAAAAAGCGCATCGATAGCTGCGCACACGCTGCCAGACGCTTGATAAGGACCTGATAACGCGCACTGAACGGACTGACATCATTGAACATGTTGTTGTGTGGTGTACATACTGTTTTTCATTATGATGGGAATTTTGTATTTACAGCCGGTATTTCACGCGATAATTTTTTATAAATGGAGGATGTGATACATTTTAAACTTATTGTGTAGATGAAATAAATATCCTGTTCCTTTATGATTATAAGTCAGCAAAGTGATAAACAGCTTGAATCATATTGTTAAAAAATTGCCTTGTTTGGAGATATTTTGCAATTTGCGCGATGTGCTCCCACGATAACTTTCTTCCGACCACTGCTTTAGTTTCAGATAAAAAAGTTCTCCATTATTTTAAAATCTTGTTAACCTTTTTGCCTAATTAATTTATTAATGTATTTATTAACTCGGACAACAATGATCCATTTGTTAGTTAGTTCGGTACAACTTTAAAAGCCATATTAGTGTGTTACAATAACAAAATACAGAAAAAATACAAAAGTTTACGGAAAAAATAATATACATTACATTCCCCGGATGTAGTTAATCACTCCTGCCTAACCAACACCTGCATAAAGTGATTCATCATCGGCAAAGTAGGGTTTTAGACTTTTAACAATTGTTTTTAATTGTTAACTATTGTCCACTGGCTAGATTTTAGCCTGTTAAAAATTAAATGATAGTAGTCAGAAATTGCTCTAAGGAGCCTCGGATGTTCCCTGTATCGTTAGTGCGATTACAAACACAAGTTTGACATACAGCCAGACCTAGATTACAGCCATGTTAAACGGACGCTAAACCCTGATAAGCTAACAGACATATTTTAATAGTACTATGTGACGTTAAAAAACGAAATTAAACTTTATTTTGTTCAGTTTATGGCTGAAAGTCCTATAATGAAGTAACATCGTGAGTATTCCAATGTGTTTTTTTATTTTTCAGAAATGTATTTATGACATACACTTGCCCCTTGAACTTGACTGACTGTTTTACTGCATCTTTGAACACCTGCGTTTGTGTGTTTCTTTTAAATTATCGATTAAATTGAGCACAGTAACGCTGAAAAAATTATCATGTTTTTATTATCATTTTTTTTTATTGTCATTTTTTTTTTTTTTTTTATAATTTTTTTACTAGCTGCACCCCGCGGTTTCATCCGCGGCAACATTCACACCAAGTATGATTCTGTTATGAATTGAATTGGATTTAGCTAATATGTGTCAGAATTTTACGCCCCCGAATTGTACGGCCCCTGTGCTCATGCGTCGTTGTCCGTTCCAGCCCGCGAGTGCGGCGGCGGCGACGTGCCGGACGCGGTGCCCATCGCCGTGGGCTGCGCGCTGGGCGGGCTCGTGGTCGTGGTGCTGGTGGCCTACCTGGCGGCCCGCAGGCGCTCCGCCGCCAGGGGGTACCTCTCCATGTAAACTACACATGTAAGTGCACATCGGTGATCTAAACGAGCTGAGCACACCATGGACAGTTTGTTCGCGACGGTATATCTATAAATGTCCGCTGTCTGCTGAGTGCCAAAGAATGCCACTGAATGACAGTGTGCCCATCTTCTGGGCTCAAACAGTGTGCCCACCTAGTGGGCTCAAACAGTGTGCCCACCTAGTGGGCTCAAACAATTTAAAAGCAAAGTACAGCACGACGAAAGGACGACACGAAAATAAGAGTATAACAGTTTTGACAAAATCTCCCAGTAAAAGTTTCTCTAAGGAGGGAGGAGGGTTTCTCGTTAGATCTGTTTTGTGTAACCTTCGGGTATTATTACTTTTTATGTTTTCATACGCACGTTTTTTCTGTGACAATTTTTTTTTTTTTTTTTTATCTTTTATTAAAAAGAACCAGGTTCTTAATAATTAATTACAATCTAGCCTATAAGACTAATAAGTAATTTGAATCTAACTTAATTTGCTACGTGATAATTATTATAAAACTTAGAATAGTGCTGATTGTACTTTACACAAGTTCGTTCCACTTTCTTAGAGTCTAATATATTATTATAAACACTTTGTTCATGTGTTTTAAGGGTGTCATTGTCACTATTATGTCTACACTTTTTACACTACACTAACTCAAAAGGTTTTGTTCGTTTTAGTCTTCGCACTATATTTGTTTGGTCTAACAGCTGAATTGCCTCGATGTTCACATGATGGTGGAGTCGGTGTTCATGGGCCTCAGCAAATTTTTGAATTATGTTGGTGACTGGTTCCATTTTTAAGTCACGATGGAGGTCGGCATTTCTTATATACCAGGGCGCATTAACCATACTCCTGAGTACCTTATTCTGGAATGTTTGTATTATTTTTATATTGGTCGGTTTAGTACAGCCCCAGAGTTGGATGCCATAAGTCCATATTGGCATAAGAATGTGCTTGTATAATAAAATTTTGTTATGTATTGATAGGCAGGAATCCCGTCCAATCAACCAATACATGTTTTTAAAACGTGTGTCACTGTAACGTGTCTAGCTCCTGTCTTTTCTTTTTAACGTGCGCTTTCCAGCGCAGTTTCGCGTCAAGCGTTATGCCAAGGTATTTGGCTGTATTTGCGTATGGCACTTGTTGGCCATTTATGAAGATTGGGTGGTAATCACATTTCCTGTTGGTGAAATCAATGTGAAGTGACTTCGATTCATTCAATTTAATTCTCCATTTTTCTGCCCAGTCATGAATCTTATTTACAGCAATTTGTACCTTACTGATTGCTTCCGTATGGCATGAACCTGTAGCCATAATAGCGGTGTCGTCTGCAAAGGTTGCAATAGTATTATTTTCGAGCTCTGGTATATCATACGTATACAGCAGGTAGAGGACTGGACCCAGCACACTACCTTGAGGTACGCCAGCTTTAATAATTTTTAACTCGGTAAAGGCATCCTCGTGCCTTACTCGAAACATTCTATCTGTAATGTATGATTGCAAGATATCGGCAAAATCATTGGGCAACATAAGTCTTAGCTTGAATATCAAACCCTTATGCCAAACTCTATCAAAAGCTTGTGCCACATCTAAAAATACTGTTGAGCAGACTTTTTTATCTTCGAGTGTTCTCTCAATGATGTCGGTAATTCTATGTACTTGGTCTATTGTTGAGTGTTTCTCTCTGAAACCAAACTGATGGTCAGGGATCAGGTTTCTCTCGTTTATGGTAGGTTTTAACCGTTTTAAAAACAATTTTTCAAACAGCTTTGATAGTATAGGCAACAGGGAAATCGGCCTGTATGATGATGCTTCGTGAGGTGGTTTACCGGGCTTTGCAATCATAATCACTTCAGCAACTTTCCATGGCTCAGGAACATGCTTCAACATGAATGCTGCATTGATGAGCCTAGTAAGCTTAACGATGGCTTTACGCGGTAGATGTTTTAGGATTTCTCCCGTAATTAGGTCAAATCCTGGTGACTTTTTAAGGCTAGTGATTTGAATTTCGTTTGCAACTTCTTTCGGGGTCACAAGCTTAATTCTTTGATCTTGCAGAATATTCGCGAATTGTAGGTTGTCTACAGACGCGTCATTTGGCTGAAAGGTTTCTTCTAAGTGATGTGCAAATCTTAGAGCTTTCTGCTCATTGCTTATGGCCCACTTTCCGTTAACATCTCTGATAGGGGGAATTGGTGTAATTGGCCTTTTGAGTGACTTTGTCGCTTTCCAAAGAGAGTATTGCGTTGTATGGTCGCTGGTTAACTGAAGTAGGTTAGTATTGAGAGCCTCATCTTAAAAGTTCTGTATTTTTCTCATCAATCTTTTCGTAAGGTTATTCAATAGGGTTTTATCTTGCGGGAACCTAGCTTGCTGCCATCTTTTTCTTTGAGTCCTTTTTTCATATAATAGGTCTATTATTTCCTTTGGGTAGGTATTTCCTCTATATTTTTTTGTAATCTGTGGTGTATTGTTCCATGCACATTGTTGGATATTATTGCTAAACTTATTTACTTCAGAGTCGAGCTGATCTTTGCTTTTTAATGAAGTTTTTAGGTCGATAATATTTTGTAGGTCTAAGCTAAAACTTTCCCAATCTGTAAACTTGTTGACTAATGTTAGGTGGTTTTCTCTTAGTAATATTTTGTGACTTAGTTGTAATAATATAGGAGAGTGATCGGAGTTCATGTGATACCCCTCTTCCACACTCAGATAATTAGTTGATATATTTTTGACTATGAAAAAGTCGATAAGGTCTGGTAGTTTCTGGTGGTCAGTCGGCCAGTATGTAGGTTTTCCAGTACTTATGACCTCACAGCGCATGTCTTTCACTGCACGTAGTAGCTGTCTTCCCTTAGTTGAAGTTAATATCGATACCCAATGAGTGTTCTTAGCATTAAAGTCACCGCCTAAAATAAATCTCTGTCCAAGGAGTCTGAAGAAGTGTATATATTGTTCATTGTTTATCGTGTGTCTTGGAGGACAGTATACGGCCGCTACTGTAACATTACATTTTGTCGTTTTAACCGATATCGCCACAGCTTGCGTGCCTGGCTCCTCATATTTACACTGTTCGTGATGACAGATATTTTCTTTAATAATAACCGCACTACCTCCTCGGGCCGTGTTGTTAGGGTGCAGCGAGTGATAAACCTTATAGCCTCTAAACTTAACAAAAGACTGTTTAGTGAAATGCGTTTCAAAGATCAAGCACACATCAATATTTTCTGTGTCTAGGACTACTTGCAACTCATGTTGGTGTTGCAGCAGCCCGTTAGAATTCCACGCCATTATTTTTAGTGTGTTATTCATGATTGATTTTTGTATTCCTTGATTCTAATTTCTCTAGTCTCTTGTCAAAAGAGGATATGCACTTCAAGATCTGGTTGAGCTTGTCCTCAAGACTTGATGGTTGTGTACTTGGTTTTACCGCTTGTGCATACGAGGCACTTTTAGATGTATGTCCAATTATCCCGGTTGTCTGCGCAAACTGTGGACTTTGTTTTGTTATCTGTTTGTTGGTGTTTCCAACAACTTGCTTAACGGTAGGGTTGTTTGGTGGATTATGTTTAGAGTTTTTATTCTTAATCATTTGCATCTCCTTGGCAACTAAACACCCTCTGTAGTTGGCTGGGTGAGGTAAGCCACAGTGGACACACTTAGGTTTATCTTGTACAGGTTTGTTGCAATCAGCTGTGAGGTGTTTACCTGTACATTTAACACACCTTGGCTCTTTAGCGCAATACTTTTGGGTATGACCATAAGCCTGGCATCTCTTACACTGCGGTATTATTTTTGATGTTTTAAGCGGGTTTATTTCAACTTTACACCCTAGAATATGTTTAATGCCGTATATTTTACTAACATCTTCGTCATTTTTGAACGATAATATAAACAAGTTCAGCGGTTCTTTTGTTCTCCAGCTTAACTTGTTAATTACGTTTTCTATCTGAAATCCTTGCGACGTTAAATCATCTTTAATCCGATCCGGTAGGCAGGAAGAATGCAATTTTTTCGCCACCACTCTTATTGGCCTGGTCTGCTTATCCTCGTATGAATGCCATAAACAGTTATTTTCTGTTAAGCGTCTAGCAATCACTCTGTAGGACTCTTCAGATTTGGCATTTATTTTCATGCCGCTTAACATTTTGGCGGTAAATGTTTCTACTGACTGCGATTCAGTCAAAAAGTCGTAGAAAGTTTGATAATTTTTAACACCGTCTACTACGATTGGAGGCGGTGCTAGATTTTTTTTTATGGTTGCCTTCTCTTTGTTGTTAAGTTGCTGCTGTTGAGCGGTAGCTCTAGCTTGTTGTAGTGGTGGTGGAGTGAGGGAGGTGTTCAACTTCCTTTTCTTCCTGTTTTTCGCCCTAATCCACCCAGTCTCTTTGGCGAGTTCATCCTCATCCGTGCAGTACTCAACGTCACTTTTGGTAGGATGAGCCGGAGTTATGGTCTCACTGACCTGTTTATCTGAGGGTTCTTCTTGTTCGTGTGTCTTTAAGCATTTTAATTGTCCTTGAAGATCTTGTACTTGTTCCTGCAAGCTTTGTATGTGGCCGTTCAATTGACGTACCATTTGTTGCAGGTTTTCTCTGTCCGTTTTTTCCTGGATGTAACAGTCATACAACTGCTTTTCCAGGTCTGTTTTTATTTAAATAGACTGTTTTGCAGCCATTATTTAGTTTTAGGGCCGAGCGTGATACCTAAACAATTATGATAAACACTTCATGACGATTTCCGCACTTGTAACTGGGTCATCGTGGTGGCCCCGATAGATCGACGTACACCGCGACGACGATGTTGTGATGCGTCTGCAAAATACTCTTAACTAGAGCACGCGCGCGCGATTGGTACGTCCGTTCACAATAGTAGCTAAACACCTTATGTCTGTGACAATTAAAATTATTTTTCTTTCTTTCTTTTTCTTTTCTTTCTAAGGTTGAAACTATCTTAGTAACCATTTTCCAAAAAACATAGCCTTAGTAACATCAGTGTTGTTTCAATAAAATATGGGTACCGCTATTACAGATGAGTAAGACCTCAGATGATAAGTTTCAATCTTAGTGATGTTTTGTCGTGAAACAAAAATTAGTAGCCATATCTTTCCATTACGAGTTTGTTACAGATTTTGTGCGGCAAAACTGTCAACAACTCACAATGGAAAGAATTGCTACGGTTGTAAATTAGTAGACTTGCCCCCTGGAGGGCTGTGAGCTTGTTGGCCATGCAAAAGAATATAAGTAATTTTTAAAACATAGAACTTTTTCACTTTCAACAACTTCTAATAAAGCCAATTCCCATTTCAGGTGTCAGCCGCCCGGAGATTCGGCGAAAGTAGTCAATAAATGAAAATATAGAAAACAGTTAAACATTGTTTGCGACGCATTTACCCGCACCCCTCACTATGTAGCTAAATTCCACTTCTCTGCCTATCCCTCATTGTGCTTGTATTGCCCATATATCGCTCATTATTACTAAAGCCTAAAACATAACATTTTATCGTCCTTAAAGAGCAGCGGGTTTATATTTCCCCTTAATCTGAAAAATCATTAGTTTTTACCGACTGATTGGTCAATGTGCGAAAATTAAAGGCAAAATACGTAGTCCATTTTTGATTTGCAGTCCCAACTCTGATTGTTTTTTTTTTAATATCTATTTTTTTTCACATTGGCCGGTAATTACTGCATATGGGTTGTAAAGTAGTCACTATTCGAAATAATTTAAATTCCAAATACTGGCTTGATAAAGTATATACTTAATCCAATATTTTTAGTTTTTAGCGGGCAGATGTTGTATAGTTGAATTTGCTCAAAATTTAATACAAAAAACTGATTATTTCATATTTAATTGATTCATGTGTTAACTTAAAATATTTTATCAAAGAATTTCTGTCATTTGTTTTTCTAATTATAGTGCCCTTTGCCATGGATAATTCGCGAACTGACCATGACAAAGGTGTACTAATAAAAAAACTATTACATTTTCTTCTAAAAGTAATAAATTTGTTGGAAGCTATTTTTGTTTCGGCCATATTAGTGTAAAAAAAATACTGTAAACTAAAAGAATCCAATCAAAATAGATACAGTAACATTGTCAAAATGTAGTAGTTATTTTAAAACGAAGGAGGGTAGAATAGTATCTTTTGTTTGTCTAAAATTTGCAATAATTATATTATTTGAATATTTCTCAGTTTTTTAGACTTTTTTATATTTTTATGTGCTTTGTTTTAGTCCAAAGATGTTATTATCATTTCAGTTATATTGCACGTATAACTAAACTATATGTACATTGGAGTCAATTTATTGTCAAAATGTCCATGATATCCGTAAATATTATTAAAAAAAACCGTTTAGTTGTAGTTAGTCTATAATAAAATGAACGCAGTGTCTTTCTTTTATTAGAATTTAGTATTCAGACTATTTTAAGTGTAACAGTTAAAAGCTGGACAATATCATTGCTGTATTTATGTAGCTCTATGGTCACCAGTGCTGCCATTCCAAAAAGTTAAATTTCATCATCGAAGTACAGTGGTACCCACTACCCAATTGATAAGGCGCGTCGTGAATCTTCGTTCGCACAGAAAAGAAAGTAGGGCCCCGAAGATTAACGAAAGAATGCTTAAAACTTACAATCAACCTTTCACTATTATAAGGTTCATAATACACTGGAGCTGTTAGCGTGCACTTGATCAGAATTATGGCGGCTGACAAACATGCCACGCGGCGCGCGCTAAAATGGCGGCAGCTGCCGACCAATAGCGGTACAGGAAAAAGAACCGCGGTGCGTGGAGCGTGCCGATTGGTCAATAGCATTTCCCGCACTTTTAAAATTCACCTTCTGCGCAGGTACATCGGTAAGCCATATCAGTTGGGTACTACTGTACTTATGTATCCTCAAAAAGTAGCTAAAATAATATTTGAAATGCGGGAAAGCTCAGTGGGGATGGCAACACTGACAATCGTAGATTTTATCGACATTTCATTAATAGTGTCGCCAGAGTATAAAATAATAATATTTTGAATGGCAATGAAGTTGCCCAGTGTTGTGGCTACGTTATTTGCAGTCGAGTAAATAACTTCTTTTATGTTTAGTTCATGCGGGGTTTCTCGTTAATAATCGACTGCAGATAATTCGCTAGGTGATGGAAAGCGAAAGGTATTGTCGGGAGTTTAGATTCCGGGTTAGATCTACTATACGGCTCACTTAATTAAAGGACAGTTTTTTTAGTTTGTAGTCGTATATATTTTATTCTTTCTTCTGTAAAAAAGTTAGCTGTATAGCAGATCGATGACAACTTACTAAAAATGTAACTTTAATACTAAAACTAAGCATCATCTCAGTTTAGTATCAAATATTCATTTGTTCGTAAGGCGTGCCGATTGATGTAGGTACGATTCGAAAAAAGAAATAAATGTTTTTTATTGCCACAGTCGACTTTTATTTATTATTTCTTCCTCTGAAAAGCAGTTACAATAAATACGTACATCGACCAAACTATTTATGTACAATTATATCTACTGAACACTTGTTTATTAAATAAATTATATTTGTGACATAGAACCGCTCTTTTTAACTATTAAAGCTGATCCCTATTTATTTACAAAACTAAAACGCAGTTATCTGCTTGAACATAGTGCCCATGAAACATTTTTATTAATAATGAAAAATACCTGTAGGTTTTGTCAAAAAAAAAAACCTTTTTAACACAAAAGGAACAAATGAATTCAGTGCTAATGTTCATCAACATTTGATGCGTTTACCGCATGCGTATTTTCATTTCCGTGTTCAATTGCGACACACCGGTTGCGTGAGATCACCTCGCTGCACGGTAGAGGCCCCCCAAAACCGTGCTCAGTTTGCGTCAGTAATAGCTATACAATGTACTCTGTGGTCAGTACACTTTCGGTGCCAAGTACATAGAATGCACACTAATTAGCATGCCATATAATGTGTTATGTAAATCTATAACAACAAGTCAGTACAGTAACAATACTGAAGTCATCTATAACTTCGTATAGCGACGACTCGTGGAGCGGGTTGTGGGCACACGAACGAATTATCTTTCGACCTTTAAACAACGCGATATAACTATAAAAACGTTTTAGAAAATGGTGTACATCCGAATTGCACACTGGTATGAAGTGATCTGTTCCAATATTAATCTTGCAGATTCGAAAATACTCTATAATCTATCTAACGGAATATATAACAGTTTTAACAAAATAGTCATTATACTATGCTAAATAAAATAGCACTGCAGCGCGCCATGACTTGCGCATCGGAAAGCTACAAGGTGGCAAACTTACAAAGCTAACTGTAAATCCAACTATATTTTGACAAAGGTCACGGTCACAGTAGTGTTTATTAGACGCAAACGGAGCGCGGTTTTGGTGGGCGTATACCATGCTACAAAAGCGAGGTGATCTCACGCAAACGTTTCGAATTGAACACGGAAAGGGAAATACGCCTGACACAGGCAAATACGTACATTAGTAACACTGGCTACATTTTCTACTCTAACCTAATGACTATATTTAAATGCATCTTTATATTGAAGCAATAACCAAAACAACTGCTGGTGTGATTTTGTGACAGAGAATAACAAGGAACTGTCGGTAATACAATAAATTCTTAGAAAACTAAACGCTAAGACTGGTGGCAGTCCCGGTCATAAAACGTGCGAATAAGGCCCTGCGGCACGGCAATGGATTTTTATGCGACGAATAGGAAATATAATTTAATAGCATGACAATAAAATTGAAATTCCAATTATCCCTAAGGACGTCGCGGCATGTCTAAGAATACCGCGGCATCGTTGCTGCGAATTGTTGAATTGAATTGTTGCGTCAAATGCGCTTGCTAGTGATGCCGAAGGATCCCCTGCCGTACCGTACCGCCAGTCTGTGTGATTAAAACTCAATACTGAAACTATTGTCATCTCGCTCTCATGTTTTATGACCGCGCCACGAAGACGAACGTTGGCGTACACCGTAAAAACAAAGTAAAGAAAATAAACTAAAGTATGTACAATTATTTTAAGAATACTGGTGAAAATATTAAGTACTCTATTTACAACGAGTATTGGTCGCGAGAGTGATGTACCGTAAAACGGGGTAAATAGAGATGCAACTTTAAAATGGATTTTAACCTTGAATTTATATAGTTTGTTGCCAACGAGGACACTTAATCGTTAATTATAGTACAGGTAACACATTAAAGTCCTTTTTGGCAACAAAAGATATTATTTCAACGTTAAAATCCATTTTCAAGTTGCGTCTCTATTCACCCCTGCATCTCTATTCACCCCGTTTACCGTACTACCTTATCATTATTTACATAGCCTCTTATAAGCCTTGCTGTCAAGGGAACAATCAAGTTTGCTTTAAAACATGCATGCATAGAGTATGTTTTTCTATATCATGTCACTGACATACCAGTGGCTATAATCGGCCTTTGACATCTTAATTATTGCATACAAATAATGGCACTATTTGGTAAAACTTACACAATAAAAGGCACGTTGCAGATCTCAGTCTATTCAAGTTTTAAGGCAGCGTTATGTAACATTCATAAAGTGGACAATCAACTAATGCTTCTTTTTTTTTAATGTAATAAAGTGTTGTTGTTGTTCATTATTAATTAAAAATGTTCTTATTTTTCTTTTTAACTAACGCTTCTTGGTTAAAATGGAGTTAAAGGATGGTTAGCCAGATAGAAGCAATGATGCTAAGCTTGGTCAATCTTAAGAGTCTGAAGGCCAAAAATAAGCTTCAAGAAAATCATAAAAAAAAACATTGGCCAATGCCCAAAAATAAACAAAGGCGCATCGCTGCCAAATATTTAGATCAACATTCATCTTAGTTCAGTGTTATCTTGTAGGTACCTACTTTAAGTTCATGTTACGTTTTTTCATGCAGTTTTATACCGTTTGAGTATCCGATTCAGTCCCTTTTAGGCTAAACATGGCACTTCAACAATCAACGATTACCATCGTCGGTAACATTGTTACTTGAACCCTAATGCTTGCTAGTTAGAGTCTACTGCGGTATGGGGCAGGAGTCGAGCAGTACATTGTGTAAGGACTCCATTTCCGTCCAATCTCGCTTTTGTCCGCCCACCGTGACGTCGCGTATGCACCCGTTGAAGTTTTTACCACCTTCTGTAGACTCCATTACACCTTCTGGAAGTAAAATAACAACATAATTATCATAACATAAACCCTGTAATGCCCGAAGGGTTTAGCCAGAGGTGTATTAAGACGGAGATATATGCCAGTGACCTTGAGTAGTTAGCTTGCGTGTTCTGTACTGAACTCACGCAACGTGTCGCACGTTCAGCCAGATTTATTATCGAAACTTTTGAATAACAACTAATGTGAAATAATATTGAGAGCTGACTCAAGACAATAGGGAATATGCTCGTAATTCAAAACGTATCCATTATTTTAAAATACATTGTAGAGGAGTCAAGAAACAAATTCCTATTTTTTTACTTTTTTTCATTACTTATTTCACAATTATCTTGCGCAAACTCAATACGCGTCTTCTTCGAAAGTGACGAAGAATGCTATGTGAATAAAATGTATTATTTGCTAAGTTCTTGAAATCTTACTAAGGTATTAGGTACGTAATTATGATTTATGCTAAAGCATAAACAATAATATTTAATGTTTATGATTTGGGGCTAAAAAACATCTAAACAAAGTAGTTTCGTGGATAATGACGTCACATCATGACCGCGACGTGAGTTTCATATTTTTTCTGAGCAACAAAAAGTAGTTCAATTTAAATTTTAATAGTTTTCTTATGTTAATATTACCTACTGTCTATTATTGATTTAGTGAATAAAAAAAATACATGCATATTTTCTATTGAATTTTTTTTCTGTGAATTCTCATGCTATCGCTTACTCATTGCTGAGTGTCTGATGTGCTTTAGCTCTCTATCAATACATGTAGGGAATAATAGCAGTATCTGATTGCAGAAGTAAGTTTTAACTTGTAATATGAGTGGGCTAGCAAGGGTAGGTTTCTTTTTTGTTTTTGAATAATCCGACACTTTGTTTTTTCAGGAGGTGTGCTTTTTCCCTTACTGTTTTATAATTTTGGAAAAATATACTAGTTTAAGTTAGTTCCTTTCACAGTTATTTTATTCTGTCAGCAGCAATCTAACAGCAACCTTATTACAAGGGAATAAAGCACATACCGGGCAGTCCCCCGATGTAGAGCGGCGTGGGCGCCAGCGGCGCGGCGTCGTCCAGCAGCGCGGCGGGCGGCGCGGCGCGCAGCTCGGCGTCGGCGTCCAGGCGCAGCGCCGGCGCGCGCGCGTGCAGGCGCGCGCGCACCTCGTGCCACGCGCCGTCGCACAGCGCGCCGCGCGACGCCAGGCGCGCGCGCTCCGAGCCCGCGCGCGCGAGCGACAGCACCACCTGCAATGTGACGCGAAACTCATTTCTCATACTCGGAAAGTAGTGTTTGTTTGATCTGAGTAGCGGTAAACGCTGCTTCCCACCCTAGGGCGGGAAAGTCAAATAGTAGGTAATTTCTTCCCTCCCTAGGGCGGGAAAGAAATTTCAAAATAGAACTAAGTTTGGTTAGGTAGCCGGCTACGATTTTTTTTACATAATTAAAAAAATGCAGTCTTGTGAGTGTATAACAGCAAGTGTGAATTAAAAAAATACCTATTAAGCTTAACGGCCCGCGGCGGTAAAGCGATGAAATCCATATTTTTTTTTTTTAATATACTATTATAATTTGACGGAATACTAACTCTGTAAGCTGTACCGAAATTCAAAATCTGGGTTTTATACAACGTGTTTTTTTTTGATATCCCATAACTCTAGGGTATGATTGAGGCCATATCAAAGAATCAACTGGCATATGAGTTATGTTCCAATCCTTCGTTATTTTTTTTTTCATTTTTCATACAAAATAATTCGGCAAAGTCACGATTATTAATGTAAAACACCCTTACGTGAAATATTACATGTCGACAAGGTAGCTTTCCCTTCACTAGCTGCCGCCGGGAAGCCCCGATAACAACATACCTACATATTTTATTTTACTACACTACTGCGAAGTTTGGCAACCTCGCAAAAGTAAAGATTCGTCATACTGGTGACAATTTTTGACCTAATTTAATTATGATTGATGATATCTCCGAAACGATGCATTTTTGGACCACCTATTCTAGGAGATTTAGTATTATTTTTACCTACAGAATATAACCCTAGAGTTATGGGATATAAAAAAACAACAGGTTGTATAGACTAATAAATTTGATTAAAATAAGTTCAAGCGATTCTGAAATGTTGACCCCAGATTCGGATATAGAAGAGGCAAATACAGTAATCGAAAATCTTTTGCCAGAAATATCAAAGAAAATATATTATACATAATTATAATGATTTTATGGAAGTGACGAGCAAACAAAAAAATAAAATACTTCAGAAAAACTAAAAATTTTACTTTCCTTATCGTCGGCTTATTGCAAGAAGTCATTATGTGACATATTCACTATTCTGAGATAAACGGTATTTTAGTTCGAATTAGCTAGTGGTTATGTTGATTTGCCCATATTATCCTAAATATAATTACGGTGGTGAAAAATTAAATGTTTTCAATTAGCTTAATATGTATATTAATAAAAACAAGTGAGAGTCGCTAGTCCTATAAAGTTATGTATTTTTTTTTTACAAAAAATAAAAGTTAATGACTTCTGGCTACTTTAAGTCTGCTCGGTATGTCAATTAATTATTTTTTTAATTGTAAAAAAAACAACGAAACTCAATCAAACGTTTATTTAAAAAAAGGGATAACCAGTATTCTAATGAAAACAGTGCTAGTATTAAAACATGCATGTAAAGCGAGGGGAGATTGTGGAATCCGAGGGAACTCAACTCTCGGATTCCATACACCTTAGATCCCTCTGCTCATCCAAAAGCTATAAGTATTTGGGTATGTAAGAAGCGTTAGGGGTCAACGTTGCTGACATGAAACAATCGCTGAAGCAGCGCTTCTTTGGTCGCCTGATAAAGGTATTTATTAGCCTTCTTTCGAACGAAAACAAAGTGCGCGCCTGCAACGGTTGGTTCATGCCGGTCTTGATATACTCTTTTGGCATACTCAAATGGACTCAGACCAAACTGGACGCCCTGGATAAGAGGGTCCGTACACTGCTGATCGCAAACTGGATGAAACCATCACCCACAATCATCGGTGATGAGACTGTACATCCCGCAGAAGTGCGGGGATCGAGGCTTTTTAAATGCGAAGACCCTCCACAACCGCGAGGTGTGCAGTCTCAGGGAATATTTTTTTAAACCGAACTGGGTATGCACCGTGTTGTGGTCGCAGTGGACAAGGGGCTCACCCCACTTTCCATGGCTAAAGAGAACTGGCGCAAACCTACTGTAATACTTACTACCGATGACCGCAAGGAGATATGGCAAGGCAAGGAGCTTCACGGGCGCTTCTATCGGGCTCTTCGTGAGCCAGGTGTAGGTTTTTTAGCGTCCGTATCCTGGCTACGTTTTGGTGACTTTTTCGGGGAAACCGAAGGTTTTGTCTGTGTAATTATGGACGAACTTATCTTGACGAATAACTACCGGAGACATATTATGAAGGGTGGGACGTTTGACGTGTGTCGGGCATGCCACCGTCCGGGTGAGTCCATCAGACATATTATCTCTGGTTGTTCTCGTCTGGCTAACGGTGAGTACTTGCACAGGCATAACTAAGTAGCCAGGATTATTCACCAGCGACTTGCTTTGAAATATAAACTTGTGGATTCTGAGATACCGTATTACAAGTATGTGCCCGATCTATTTCTCGAAAAAGACCATGTCACGTTGTACTGGGATCGGTCTATCATCACTGACAGGACTATTATCGCCAATAAGCCTGATATAGTGGTGATAGATCGATTATGAGAATGCAAATAATTAACTTCATCGAACCTAATTCTAAGCTATTTATGCTACACTTGTTTGGATAAAGTTAATTACATGGTGAAAATGAGTTCTGTATAATATGTATGTTGTTTTTTAAATAATTATGTATTTAATAAAAATAACTAGTGCAGCTTAGTGATTCTTTGTAAATGCCTGAGTTCCAAAGTTGCAGTTATGGATTTTATGGCAAGGCCGTAACGCCTAAAATTGACTGGATAGAAATGAGTGAGTTTTTGCATTTTGCAGAATGTGTCAAAAGGAGTCCATTAAGGATAAAAACGTATTTAGTGATTTTTTGCAGTTAACGAGTTTTTGCAATAAGCCGACGTTATATTCGATATGAAAAGTAGTGAAAGTCACCAATTCCTACTTGGACTATAGCCGCGCTTGCTACGCTCGGGCGTCTAAATACCTCGTATGGAAATTGATTCCTTTCAACCCATAGTTATCAATCTACTGTTGGCAACATGTCAAAACAAAGAAAAATGCCACGCTTGGCAGGCGGGTTGGCGATCGCAGTATGGTTTTAAAAATGCATAGAGAACGCTGCTGCCCATTCTCTAGTAAGTCCCTTAGTCTTTAACGACACCCACGGGAAGAAATGGGATCAGTGCTAACATAAAAAAAAAACGTATACATATAAAAAGGTCGCCCGTACCGCGCCATCTTTAAGTTCGAGCAGCAGCCCCTGCGCCGCCAGCAGCAGGCCGTGGGGCTCGCTGCTGCGGAACTGCAGGCGCAGCTCGCTGGACGCGTCCGAGCCGGCGGACGTCATCAGCCACGAGCTCGACCACGTCGCGTGCGCGTCTCCTGGAATTGTCCACATTCGATTTTTAAAGTAGAGGAAAACGTCAATAGGTTTAAAAATGGCAACGTTTGTGTTAGCAGCTCTTCTCCTTAAGGGCCTCCATGAAAAAAATAGTGAATTTCAACCGAGAATAACAACGATTAAAGTTACATAAAAGATCTAAAAAAAATATATGTAGGAGTTTGATATACGTTCTTCATTATCACTAACCAGAATTTAAAAAAAAATGCGTAGTTTACGAGAATATTAAAATGTTGTAACGGTCTATTCTTGATATAAATCTCTTTATAAATAAGTGAATATTATGTCTGGCTAAACAATTTTTTACTGTATAACAGATAATCATATATTCTATATTTTAACTTAGCCGTTTTTTATTTTATTGTATATTACATGAAAAAGTTAAAATATTGTATATTTGTACGCGAACGCAAGCAGCGGGTCCGTGCGCGGGCGACGGGCGGCAGTCCGCTCACAGCGTTCGCACGGGGAACCTGTGTCCTGTGTTTCTTGTCGGCTTGCGATTTTCAATTGTGCGATCAACATCAATACTTGTGAGATAACATAAATGTTATTTTTTTAATGAACAATATAGTGGGGAAAGTGTGACTTGCACATATTTTAAGTGATAGGACACATAACATTCATTAGTGAAACTTTTCAATTTAGCGAAAGGACGCATATTTTTTGTTTTGATTATTATTATTGTAAACATTACATTGTGACAGGACACGTTTTTATATAATCAGTGTAATAATTGTTTTCCTCTACTCAAATATAATATGCGTGTATCAAAAGTAAAACGCTATCGGCAACAAAGGTTGGAGAAAATTAAAAACGGTCTGTAAGTAACCTCTACATTACCTACCTTTTTCTTATTTCTTTAAAATGTATTAGAAAGTAATTATTAGAATTTAATGTATAGGATCTCGATAACCCCTTTGAATTTTCGTATACGCTAGATTGATTACGTAAAAAAATCTGGCGTCAAACAAAATCAAAATCTCGATAAAAACATTTTGGAGCGGGAA
Source organism: Tiliacea aurago (assembly GCA_948098905.1). Classification (NCBI taxonomy): domain Eukaryota; kingdom Metazoa; phylum Arthropoda; class Insecta; order Lepidoptera; family Noctuidae; genus Tiliacea; species Tiliacea aurago. The sequence continues at coordinate 1,922,732 of OX402581.1, read as the reverse complement.
TCGGAATTATTGCAATATGACGATACACGTATGCCTGTGACGAAGTAAGTAGCTTAGACCGGGTGGCCACCGAGTTGTTTTTTATTATGTTTAAGTACTAATCTAAAGTATTTGCTATTCTTTTATCTATTAGAAAGTATGTTTTTATAAATATTACTTACAAATGTCGAGAAAGCATGAAAAACGTATTCGTAACGTTAGAGATAAACTTCATCCCCCTTATTACAAAACAAGTTTTATCTTCAGACCCAGGTTTAAAACATGGAGCCATTATTGAATTTCGAACTTTATTCCAACTATGGTAAAGTTCCTAAACTCAAAACTGACAACTTAGTACCGAAGTAAGTTTTCAATTTTGTAAAAACAACGGTATTTCAATCACTGTTACGTTCTTATTACAAAAACTGGCTCCATGGTTTAAGCCATGTCAAATATAAATAATAAGGCGGCATGAGTCAAACATACAAAATTAATATCTTGATCAAAATATTAGTCCAAGAGCTAGGTACCGAACCCTCCCGGTAGCGGTTATCCTGTAAGGCTGGAAATTCGTTAACTGATGAGTTATAGCATGCTAAGTATAGTAACCATGATCTCCGCCCTGCACATCAGCAACCCTGACCATTACAAACTTACATTTGTAGTTCATTTCATACTAAATGTATGAAATGAACTACAAATATAAGTTTGTCATCTTTACAACAAAAAAGGTGACAACCCTAAAGGTAATTCAACCCTAAAGGTAATCATATCAACCCTGTAGGTAACCAAATATTATAAATACATAATAGTTATAAGAGTCACTAATTTTGTATCCCATTCAGAAAAACAAATGATTAAAAACCAAAACCTTTAAACAATGTGTAAATAAAAAAAAAACAGTTAAATAAAAAATTGTTACTACTTTATGTGGGAATAATAGTACCCGAGCTCCCGGACTACAGTCGTCCTAGTAAAAGCTGAATCCGCTCGATGGCATTTCGATTGAATAGTCAGGTCGGTCGTAGTAAGCTTGTATTCCAGAAGATGGCGCTAAATGGTTTTAGTGTTAGCAAGGACCGGTAGATGGCAAATTTTACGTAAATACAGAGAGGGACCGGAGAGGTTGGTGGGGTAAGAAACTGTTCGACGCTCGAGGTCACTGAGACTATGGACGACCTTAAGGCGCTGACAAGAGGCAAATGATAAAAGTAAGCTTGTCTTACACAAAAAAATTGCCAAATCTATATAGTTTGTGGTAGCGGAAAAATATATGTTATTCTAGAACATATTTCTCAGAACTTGGTTGTAACCAAAACACGTTTAGAAAAAAATCGCCATACAAATTAACGGTAAACTAAACCTTTACTTTGAGTTTCAATCCAAAATATTACGACTACGATACGGTTGGTATTAAATTAATAACAAGAACGTCTTATTTGTATGCAGAACTTAGTTGTTCTTTATTTTCGATTACTCAATTCATTTTCGAGTTAATAAATAACTGCTTCATATTTTGCAATAAATTACAAGCTTTGTGTCATCGCGCTTCTCTTTCTTTTGTATGCAGTCTGACAGTGACAGCGGTTTACCTGTTGTCAGCGTCTTAAAGAACGTTTCGAAAGTTGCAAGCTCTTGTATAACGTCACTACTGTGTGCCCTGTAAAGGGTGCACAGGCTATTCAACTTTAAAGGCAAATCAAGCTGGAGTTAAATGGCGTACGATCAATGAGGCTTATGTAAAAGTGAGATAATGCAGGCATAGGGACAGAAATACTGTCTACGAAAACTCTACAAAACTTCACCCACCCAAACAGGCAATTTCCCACTATTTTAAACAGCTTCAATATACGTAACTTACCTCCGAAATACGCAGCTTGTTCAACGTTGGGGAAACACTGGCCAACGCCGTGGTGCGCCTGCGCATCCCGCACCAAGTCCTCCGCGCGACCGTTCACTGTCACCCGCCGGATGCAGCCGCGGAAACCGGGTAGACGAGTTATCTGAATATTTTAATAATTAATATTATTAATTCAATTGTTCAATCAATACATTGAAATGATTTAGCCCCGTTTGCACCACAAATGTGTAAGTATATATGTTACCGGCCAAACCCGATTTCAGGACAAACTAGTTTAGCCTAGGCTAAACTAGTTCTTCCTATACCCGATAGGATTAACTAGTATAGCCTAGGCTAAACTAGTTTGTCGTAAGCCCGATAGGATAAACCAGTTTAGCCTAGGCTAAACTAGTTAGCATGCAGCAGGCATGTTTTCTGTCACGGCTCCGGCGCTGCAGGGCTCCAGCGGTCCCATGCGAGCTTATCGTCACAGATGTGTTTCACGCTCACCACCGCGGCTGAGGCTGGCCGGCAGAGCCGGCCAGCCTCAGCCGCGGTGGGAAGCGTTGAAACCACCTGCTCCTCAGCTCGCGGGCCGCCTCGCCCCTACGCGCCTACGCGATTTTAAATAACACTCTAGGGGTAGGGCAGACAAGACTACGTGGAGTCGGTTTTGCTGCGATTCGTTTCGGTCACGCCGCTCCCGCAGCACGCTTAATCAGATTTCAGATTAGAACGTACCAGTTTATCCTAAAGCATGTAAATTCTAACTAGGATAAACCGATTCGACCTAGGCTAAACTGGTTTATCCTATCGGGCTTAGGACAAACTAGTTTAGCCTAGGCTATACTAGTTAATCCTATCGCGTATAGGAAGAACTAGTTTAGCCTAGGCTAAACTAGTTTGTCCTGAAATCGGGTTTGGCCGGTAACATATACACTAAACGATCTGCGTCATCTTCTCGACGTTTTCTAGTGGGATATAGTTTGGGTAATTTTTATGGTTCCGTATCTCAATAGGAAAAACCGGAACCCTTATAGGATCACTCGTGTGTCTGTTTGTCGTATTTCACAGCCGATTTACTCGGAATCTACTGGACCGATTAAGTTGAAACTTAGTACACATATGAATTTCTGTGACTCAAACATACACGGACGTGTAACGTAAATAAATGAATTTTGAATATGAGGACAAATTAGAAAATTAAAAAAAAAAGTTTTTGTAAATGCACCACGTGACATAATTATCAAATGAAAGGGCTTACTGTGAGAGTTTCGAATATATTTTTTTAATCATTTTAAAATAAAACCAAGTTATTTAAGAAAATCGATGAAAATTGACTATTGACCGAGTGCTCATATCTCCGAAACTACTGAACCTAAAATAAAAAAAAAAAAACAGAAAATAGTTCGTTAGTTATAGATTACAGGAAACTATAAGAAGTCTATGGTCTTAAAATAACATGGTAAATCACTTAATATTGTGTGTACAAACATACATTTGCAGTTGGAATATGCGAGGGAACATGTCTTTCAACTACAATGCTAAATTGGTTTTTGGGATAAATTCATCCCCACTATGGAACCCTTTATTGTGCGTGGTCCAACACGCATTTGGCCGGTTTCAATGTAAAACATTATTTATTATTTATTTTCACAAAATAAATTGATTTGCTTGAATTCGATGTTTTATTTCTGTAAATCGATTGAAGATGACGGAGACAGAAATAATTATGTTTATTTAAATGATAATGATAAATGATAAATGATTTTATTTCTGTAAGTAGGTTTGTACAAACACTTTTACACGTCAATCATATTTTAAAAACTAGATGAGGTCGGCGTTTCCTATCTGACTACTCTGAGAAGAAAGGCCGAAACAAACTCAGAGGTCATAGTCTCTTTTAAAGTCCAGACATAATCTTGGTCAGATCATGTGAAGACCATGTAGATTGGTGTCTGAAATGGTCTTTTGAGGAAAGAACCACACAGGTTGAGTGGACCTGACCAGTCAGTGCACGCATTTGTCAGTAATCGTGCAGCTCTACTCAGAATATAAGGAGCTCAACGATGCGACTATCAATACCAAAGAAAGGCCATTTGGGTAGGCCACTTATATGACTCAAACTGCCAGACCATGATTAACACTAACTGAGAATAAAAGAAAGGGAAAAAAAAATATTATGCAATAACCCACATAGTCTTCACATTCACAATAATTAAAATAATATAATACTTTACAAGTAAATATTCCTGTCATTGTGTATAAAATAATAATTAAATGTCACTGTTTATAAAATAATAAAGTTAGCAAAAACAAAAAAAAAAAAACAATATAAATAAACTACCTCAATATGTACAAAAATTGGAGCAGCTCAATCCCAAGCCTTTTTGTCCTCAATATAATCTTTAACAGTATAAAAGGCTTTCTGGCACAACTTACGTTTAATGAATGATTTGAATTTATTAAGGCTTAGATCTTGAACGTGGCTTGGAAGTTTATTATAAAAGCGTATACATTGACATCGAAACGAGCCACCTATTTTCTTGAGCCTTGTTGTAGGTACAACAAATTTGTGTTTGTTTCTAGTATTTATATTATGGATATCACTGTATTTTTTAAATAATTTTATATTTTTATGGGCATATAATAGATTTTCAAAAATATACTGAGAAGGCACAGTCATTACATTAATCTCCTTAAATTTCTCTCTGAGAGAGTGTCTTGGACTTAATTTATAAATTGATCGAACAGCTCTTTTCTGCAAAACAAAGATAGTCTGAATGTCGGCAGCATTTCCCCATAACAGAATACCGTACGACATTACACTATGAAAATAGCTAAAGTACACTAAACGGGCTGTCTCTATGTCAGTTAAATTACGAATTTTTCTAACAGCATATGCTGCGGAGCTTAGCTTTTTTGACAGTTTATCTACATGTGGGCCCCACTGAAGCTTAGCATCCAAAGTCAAGCCCAAGAATACAGTGCTATCTTCAGGATTCAATTCTTCGCCCTTTATTAACACATTAGTTTTCACCTGCCTAACGTGAGGTAGCGTAAACTTAATGCATTTGGTTTTTTTTTCATTTAGAAGTAAATTATTAACATTAAACCAGTGAACTACTTTTGAGATCGCGCTATTTACATCGTCAGTAACCAGCTGCTGACGTTTAAGTTTAATGTGACGCTAAACGTTAGTGATTCGTGGTGGTGTGGCGGTGTCACAACTGGGCCTTAGTATTGTGTTTAGGTATAATACTGGTGCCATGAGATACATAGTATTTACAGTTCAAATGTAGCTTTGAGTACTGTTTTAGATACTGTTATGGCTGGGAATTGTTGAGAAAACTTATTGAATATCAGTTGTCTAATCATAATACGAACGAGTTACAAACATTAGTTCGAGGAGTACAACGGAGTTTAGTACAACGAGAGAATTTGTCGCAACCCCCAGGTCATTAGTAGTATTTCTAAGCCCTAGGGACATTCGTAGCAAATGGCGAGAGATTTGAAGCCAGGGGCGAGCCGTCCATAGAGGCATTTAGGCCTAGCCTACCCTAGCCTTAGCAGCCCAAATGAGTTTATTTAATTATGTTAGAAAATAATATAAAGTAATTAAAAAAAAGTTAATACTCTTGTTAGAACACTTATAGAAACTTCTCGCGTCTGAGTGACGTAATTACGCGCGTAAGGTAGACTGTATAGGCTCCAAGACGAATTGCCTCATTTTGCGACTTTTTCATTGATGAATTTAAGCACACTGATCCATGTGTATGAACGGCACACATTTCTAGATTATAGGCGTAACTCCTTTGAGTGGACCTGGGCTGTGATTGCTCATGGCTACGACACAGTTGTGGTGTGTTCCGAGTTAGACTGTAATCGATTTGAGCGCGCCAAAATACTCACCGTAAATAGTTTGAGCGTTAAAACGATGTGACCGCTGTCAGCGATTATGTTCTAATTCGGAATGCAGCCTGGGTGACGCCAATAACCTGGCCAAATTTTGTTGCCCGCTTTTGTAAAGCAACTTGATATGAAAATGTCGCAATTTTATCTGGTAGTATTATTCCATCAATATATTCCAAATAATATTTTTCTAGTGATAAGCAATTTATAACGCGTTCTTACTTCCTAATTGTTTTAACCTATTATGTTATATATAATCTGTTTTGAAACAGAAAAGTACAGTAAATGTCACTTGTGTATTGTTTGTTGGTGTTTTTATCACTATGGTATTCAGTTGTGAAGTGTGCGCTGAAAATGTGTGTTTGTTAGAAGTTAAATGCAATAAGTTTTCTCAATTATCGTATAATGATAAGATTCAAGTTGTGTCTAAAGGTAGGTGTGTACCCGAATAATGTGGTGAGTTCTTGTATTTATAACTTTTACAGGCTTATTTTTTTTTTTCAAATATTATGAATCAATAAATGTGACTACTTTGAGGGTTATCATAATTATGTAGAGCGACGTTGTGACGTTGCGTTTTTTTTTCGCTGTCAGTATTTCGTGGCCTAGCCTCCGTGGAGGACCACTGCACGCCACTGTTTGTAGCCTCACCGCATTCGCAGGAAGTCTCTCAATTTATTTACATCTATTTAATTAGTAACGAATATTTTTTTTTCTAAGATCTGCTTAACATTCAGAATGATTGATCTGGTACTAACCGCGTTGGGCAGGCTAGCGAGCTGCGGCGGCGCGGGCAGGCCGCCCAGCAGCAGGCGCGCCGCGCGGGTGGCGGCCGCGCGGGTGGCGGCCGCGCGGGCCGTGGCCGCCGCGCCGCCCGCCCACAGCGACACGCGGCCGCGCCACACGCGCACGGTCACCTGCGGCAGAACGACACACACATTACACAACACACCTGGTGAGAACAACACACATGGATTACGATCTGCCAGTCTAATCTATATAATCATATCGTGAAAACATAATCATTTGGAATGATAGCTCATTTCTAGCTTACTTTACCTACGATTTCAAGGTGAGAATATTTATAATAGACTTGCTGGACTACTATCCATCCTAAAACTCTATAGTTCGAGGAAAAACAAAGATATAAATAATAAAAAAATGAATTGAATCCGGGCTTGTCCGGAACCGTTGTCATAGTCACATGTATGATGATTTATTAAAGACCCGTCATGTCATCATGGGTGTCCAGTAATTAATTAATAACCTTGAAATTAATTATAGAAAAGCCTAAGGTAGTTAATAAAAAACAAGTAGGATTAACAAATGTGTTTTTTTTATAGACCATAATTTACTTTATTTTGAATTCTTGTACGCCACGAACACGAATAAATTAATTCTATCAGTTTTATGTTGTTTTATTAACTCATGTTAAGGCGCTGACAAGAGGCAAATGATAAAAGTAGGCTTGTCTTAAACAACAAAATTGCCAAAACTATACCGCCTTATTACAAAACAAGATTTATATTTTGACATGGCTTAAACCATGGAGCTAGTTTTTGTAATAAGAACGTAACAGTGATTGAAATACCGTCCTTTATACAAAACTGAAAACTTAGTTCGGTACTAAGTTGTCAGTTTTGTGTTTAGGAACTTTACCATAGTCGGAATAAAGTTCGAAATTCAATAATGGCTCCATGTTTTAAACCTGGGTCTGAAGATAAACCTTGTTTTGTAATAAGGGGGATATTGTTTGTGGTAGCGATACAAATTTATTTCTTGCTTGCAAAATAGTTGGGCAAACGTCATCTAAAAGTATTCTAAATTTCAAGTTGATAGCATTAGTAGTTTCTGAGATATTCAGGTGTGACAGACAGACAGACTTAGTCTCACCATAAGGGTTCCTTTTTACCATTTTGGTACGGAACCCTAATACCGTTCCCACACCTTATCTCTGAAGTTTGCATAGATAAAAATCTGAAATTATTCTATGTTATAGAAGTGTGTGTAAAGATTACAGGAAAACTAAAACGATGTCTCTAAATAGCACAGTTTTTCAGAAATCATCAACATCATATATACGTACGGACCCCTCGGTGTGCGAGTCCGACTCGCTCTTGACCGGTTTTTTATATATGATTGACGTGTAAAAGTGTTTTTACGAATTATGTTATAAATCTACTTGCAGAAATAACATTTATTTTGCACTAACCTGTCTCCAACTGCCATCACTGACGATGGGCGCGAGCGTAAGTTCCTTCCGCTTGCGCCCGCGCATCACCAGACGCAGCTTACCTTCGCGCAGCATCAGAGCCATGAAGTGCTTCGGTTTAGCCTTAGAACCCTGGTGGAAGAAACATTACGATCAAATGGCTGTTAGAATATGGGAAATGGACGAAGTATCCCAATAGGCGATCCAATCTGACGGGCATCAAATCTTGACGACGTAAATAACGCCCTAATGCAGGTCCAAAATTGGTTCACTGCTAATAATTTAGTATTGAATGGGAAAAAAACTAAATGCATAAGATTTGCTTTACCGAATGTTAAAAGTAGTGATTGTGACATAGTATTGAATAAAGAGAAACTGGAATTCGTCGATAAAACTGTTTTCCTTGGGATCACGCTCGACTCAAGGCTGCAATGGGGTCCTCATTTAACATCTCTTGCAGGACGGCTAAGTTCAGCAGCGTATGCTGTGAGAAAAATCCGTCAATTCACTAATGTAGATACCGCGAGGCTAGTCTATTTCAGTTACTTTCATAGTATTATGTCTTACGGTATTTTACTATGGGGACGGGCTGCAGATATCGAGTCTATTTTTATTCTGCAGAAAAGAGCCATCAGAGCAATATATGGCCTCCGCAGGCGCGATTCTCTAAGGGAACTGTTTAAAGATATCAACATCATGACGGTACCTTGTCAATATATCTATGAAAACATCATGTACGTAAGAAAAAACTTAAAGAGTTTCAGTAAAAGAGGTGAAGGACACAATTATGGGACTAGAAATAGGGATGAATTAGTTCAACCAGGTTTCAGACTGGCTAAAGTAGACTCATCCTTTTAAAATGCTACAATAAAATACCTGCCCACATAGTCCAACTAAATGAAACGAAATTTAAATCTTTTATAAAACGCACACTATGTAGCCAAGCATATTATAAGTTGGGGGATTACATTGCTGACAAAAATGCTTGGCTTAACGCTGGTCCTGCTCCACAAGGGCGCATAAACTAATTGAATAGCATTCAAATCTATTGTTGGAGCGGCTGAAGATTGTAAATACTATCTTTATATTGTATAAATTCAATCTATTAGTATTGTATAATTGCATAGCACATGTGTGAGCACTATGTACCTACCATTTTCTGAGTACGTCTTTTATTGACTTGAATGTGCCATGGCGGCTGAGAGTGTCATGCTCACTAAAATGTCTAGCTGATGGTGGCGTATGTGTTGGATCATTGAGTTCCCTTCAAAATGGTTGAGCTAAATGGTGCTGATCCATGCGTCATGTTCGTGAACGGGCGCCGTCTGTAGGGACTGGTCATTTCTTAGCTGCCACGGCTTATTTTAACTTAGTATTTTAGTTGTTTTTATATTTTTATTACGGACGCTTTTAACGTGCACGTCTTTCTACATTGTTCTCACATGTATAATTTCAACATAAATTATGTAACCAATACTATGTAACAATATTTTGATTTAAAAGAGTGTCCGTGGAGTTTCTTGCCCGTTCTTCTCCATAGGAACCTACTACGCTTTGGAATGGGCAACTAGCTTCATCCTGACTGACTGACCCCTTGACAATTCAAAAGTGCCTATAATAGGTTTATTTGAAATAAATGCTTTGAGTTTGAGTTTGAGTTTGAGTTTTTGAGTTTGAATCGAGATTGGAGTCCCATAAGTGACTATTACTAAAAACAATATTAGAAGGTCAAGGAGGTATAAATGACAGAAGTTTTTGAAGTAAAACTTCGTTACGCACGCTTGACTTGGGGAGTAAGCTGGTGAATGCGTGACGAGAGCGTTACGGAAACGAGCGAACGGAAGTTGAGAGGGAGATATAAGTTAGTGAAGACAGAAAGAGACAGAGTTACGTTTCGTATATTAATGTAGGGGCAAGAGTGAGAGGTGCGAGCACACATTTTCTTTCTCTCCTTCTCTCATAGCCAGTTGCGTTTCGTATATGTAAGACACAGTGCAGGCCTAATGTTGTAAGTAAGTAAGTATAATTAGCATTACGAGTACTATTTGTAAGTTTTACTTCAGTCGTGTGGTCTAAAGCACACTCGTTTTTTGTTACTGTCTCCAACCTGGTAACTCATTACCAGGTTCCCTAAAAGCTGGTCAAATTAGGAGAAAAGTGAAGTGCCAAGTGATACTTTGAGCGGTGGAACTATTAACTGTTACTAACTTATCCTTCAGCTAAACTGCCCTGCAAATGATTACGGAATGGTCTGGTTCTGGTGACCATCGCAATGTTTTTGGTAGTATTTTGATCTGATAACCGCGTGGTGGATTACTGCCCAACCTCTCTCACAGAGAGGAGGCCTGTGTCCCAGCAGTGGGAACATCATAAGATGATCATATTATTATTTAACCGCTATCTGTGGCTGCAATAAACATAGAACACAGACGATGTTGACCAAGTTTCAGGCTGAAAAATAACAAAATGGAAAAAGCGAAAAAGTCAAAGTCAAAGTTACCGGAGCGAGTAGTATAAGTCCATCATGCGCGAAGGTCCGTATCTGCAGCGAGAGCGTTAGATCCTTGGTGCGCCGGTTCAGCTTGAGGGTGGCGTGGCTGTGCGGGCTGTCACCGAACTTCACCGCGCCCGCCTCCACCGTGTACGACGATGTCTGTAGAGATAGTTTATTTTGTAAAACAAGCGAAATATTTCAACAAAACCAATACAAAAAGTTTGGCAAAAAGAAAGGGTGACAGGATGACAGACAGTGATCTTACATAAACACAAATAGGTTTGTACATCACAATTTTTTGGTTTGACCGTTGATGACCAAACTAAGCAGGGTGTATCTTAGGGGTCGAAGTGGGATTGAGAAAAAAGAAATATGTCTGTTTACGGGCTAGTTTAGTAAAACGTGTAGGATGTTGTGTGTTTGTGTGAGTGGCTGTGAGGGTGAAATTGTGAGAGAGGGATGTTGTGAGGAATGATTCTGTTCCGGTGCATCTTAGTTCCAGAAGCTATTTCTTAAGTACACTTTTTAGGCGAGTGGTTAAGAAGTCTAATGTCCAGTGATTTGCAGACGTTGTTAAATGTGTGTAGGTAAGAGTAAGCTGGGCTCCTTCCTCCTGGTCAAAAGGGACTTCGCACGCAGAGTTGGAATCTGAACACTGCCCGCCTTATTACAAAACAAGATTTATATTTTGACATGGCTTAAACCATGGAGCCAGTTTTTGTAATAAGAACGTAACAGTAATTGAAATACCGTTCTTTATACAAAACTGAAAACTTAGTTTGGTACTAAGTTGTCAGTTTTGTGTTTAGGAACTTTACCATAGTCGGAATAAAGTTCGAAATTCAATAATGGCTCCATGTTTTAAACCTGGGTCTGAAGATAAACCTTGTTTTGTAATAAGGGGGTGCAGGTTTAACAGATGTTCAATATAGTTAGCTCTTTCGGGGTGGGTCTTGTGACTGCGAACCATTGCAGTTACAATGAAAAGTTGTATGAAGGCTGCGCCCTTGTTATATATGGACGGGGAGTGGTAAATGTCCAATACAATTACTTTGTCATTAATTGTAAGTACCTACTATATTGTCTGCATTTACGATTGTTGGCTTCATCAACTCGGTTCGGTGTCATGACCTGACATAAATTACTACGCCGCCACTTTTGCTTAAGGGTGTTGAGGAGTGAAACACATTGTAATCGGGTACGTTCAGTTCGAGTCCGTCCGACAACCAGCATTCTGTCAGGACAACAATGTCTACGGCAGAGTCCAGGCACTTCAGTGTGACCAAGAAGTTATTCGAGCGCATCGCGGGCGGCGCGGGCCCGTGTCTCGAGAGCCAGCAGTCTGCAAGATGATGGTACCTTAGTGCAGCCGGCGCCGCCGGGCTGCTCCTACAGCGCGCGCGGCTGCGAGCGCGGCGCGGGCGGCGCGGGCCCGTGTCTCGAGAGCCAGCAGTCTGCAAGATGATGGTACCTTAGTGCAGCCGGCGCCGCCGGGCTGCTCCTGCAGCGCGCGCGGCTGCGAGCGCGGCGCGGGCGGCGCGGGCCCGTGTCTCGAGAGCCAGCAGTCTGCAAGATGATGGTACCTTAGTGCAGCCGGCGCCGCCGGGCTGCTCCTGCAGCGCGCGCGGCTGCGAGCGCGGCGCGGGCGGCGCGGGCCCGTGTCTCGAGAGCCAGCAGTCTGCAAGATGATGGTACCTTAGTGCAGCCGGCGCCGCCGGGCTGCTCCTGCAGCGCGCGCGGCTGCGAGCGCGGCGCGGGCGGCGCGGGCCCGTGTCTCGAGAGCCAGCAGTCTGCAAGATGATGGTACCTTAGTGCAGCCGGCGCCGCCGGGCTGCTCCTGCAGCGCGCGCGGCTGCGAGCGCGGCGCGGGCGGCGCGGGCCCGTGTCTCGAGAGCCAGCAGTCTGCAAGATGATGGTACCTTAGTGCAGCCGGCGCCGCCGGGCTGCTCCTGCAGCGCGCGCGGCTGCGAGCGCGGCGCGGGCGGCGCGGGCCCGTGTCTCGAGAGCCAGCAGTCTGCAAGATGATGGTACCTTAGTGCAGCCGGCGCCGCCGGGCTGCTCCTGCAGCGCGCGCGGCTGCGAGCGCGGCGCGGGCGGCGCGGGCCCGTGTCTCGAGAGCCAGCAGTCTGCAAGATGATGGTACCTTAGTGCAGCCGGCGCCGCCGGGCTGCTCCTGCAGCGCGCGCGGCTGCGAGCGCGGCGCGGGCGGCGCGGGCCCGTGTCTCGAGAGCCAGCAGTCTGCAAGATGATGGTACCTTAGTGCAGCCGGCGCCGCCGGGCTGCTCCTGCAGCGCGCGCGGCTGCGAGCGCGGCGCGGGCGGCGCGGGCCCGTGTCTCGAGAGCCAGCAGTCTGCAAGATGATGGTACCTTAGTGCAGCCGGCGCCGCCGGGCTGCTCCTGCAGCGCGCGCGGCTGCGAGCGCGGCGCGGGCGGCGCGGGCCCGTGTCTCGAGAGCCAGCAGTCTGCAAGATGATGGTACCTTAGTGCAGCCGGCGCCGCCGGGCTGCTCCTGCAGCGCGCGCGGCTGCGAGCGCGGCGCGGGCGGCGCGGGCCCGTGTCTCGAGAGCCAGCAGTCTGCAAGATGATGGTACCTTAGTGCAGCCGGCGCCGCCGGGCTGCTCCTGCAGCGCGCGCGGCTGCGTGCGCGGCGCGGGCGGCGCGGACCCGTGTTCGCGCCCCAGCGCCGCGCCGCTCCACGCCACGGCTGTCTCGAGACCCACCAGTCTGGCAAGAAAGATGTTTGCTTATCTATTTAATCACACACACACACAACATGGAAAGAAGTAAGCTTAACCTGTCAAGCCCCCCGCGCGCGCCCGACCCTTATCTTAATGGCTGACAGGTTTACGACCGCGCACGGCGAGGCTCACAAAAAACCGTCCCATTGTTTTGGTATCGCTTCAAGTTTCATTTTGTAAACGGAGTCAGCAACGTAAATAAATCGTCTATTATATTTGTCGGGATAGGTCCAGACATCAGAGGGGCAATTCTACTAATTTTAAGAACGTTCACAGTCTGATCTCAGTCTCAATCTGTCAAAAATACCTCTTATTTCCCTACAATTTGACAATTTTTTGACGTTTGTTTGTCGCCAAGATGAGATTGCGACTAGATTTTGAACGTTTTACATTACGAGAATTGCCTTGCAAAAGTAATACTCAGATATGGCAATACAGAAATCTATTTCAATCGAACTATCAGTAATTTTAAATCGAGAGAATATAGAAATGAAATAAAATTAAGTAAATAACTAATAATGGTAGTGGCGGTCACATAGGGCAGTACTGACTGTCAGGGACTGGTCCATGCACCCACCGCAATAAGGATAGTACTAATTTGTCGGAGACAACGTTCCACATCCAATAACCGGGAAATACTGACTTTCGAGAGACAGTGGTCTGTGCACCACGACGCATCCGTTCAAAATGCGTACCGACCTTGGGGAAGTCACTACGCCCCCGGTAGGGGGCGTGGCTGGCGGGGTCGGGGCGTCGCCCCTCGCCCGCGGAAGCTTTACGTTGGCTCGACAATGCGAGCCCCTCAATGTATTTGCCTAATGCGGCTGGTGGCGGAGGGTGAGGCGTACCGACTCAACAGCGCAGCTCCTTATAAAGGCGATCCGCTAGTGGGGGGTAACGTTACAATATTTCACTCAATTGACTTCAAGTCGTTTAAGTCAAATGACGGATAGAATGAATGATTTGTCTATGGTGCACGTTCCACTAGCGCCATCTAGTCGCCGCCTCTCGCAGCTGTTAAACAATATGGCATCCGTCATATTCAATGCGAACAAAAGAACAAGGAAGAGTATTATATTTCTAAATAAACAATGATTACAGATATCAGCTGTAATTGTTTTGGTCCTATGTTATGTCTATTTCTGATAAAACTACTGTTTCAATTTACACGAAATTTTGCACGTTACATTATGAATACATAAGTAATCTAACAACAGCGTGTCTTTGAGTGTTCTACGTAACATTTTTGTAATAATAAATCACAAAGTTCATGGCGCGTGGGGCCGTCTTTATGAATTTAGGCATGACTTTAAAAATTCACAGTTGAGTTAAATTGAGTAGTTTCTTATCAAAAACGATACTAAGATTCTACATAAACCTTTATTGAATGATAGCTACCTATATCTCGTAAAATTATACCACTATAATTAATTAAAAAAATATTTTCTTGAAGAGAGGGCTAAATTTATTAATTTATTTATTATTTAATAAAAAAAATGTTAGAATATGAATATTAGTGAAAACTACACAAGTAGGAACTATGTTTTCATATTAATTTAACACTTACTCATACTTAATTCGTTCATTCATTCATTCTTGTGGAAATAAAGATATTTGACTCCAAAGTTCATCAATATTGACGAATCTTTTGACGTATGATTTTATGGAACATTTCATAAGTATTTATGATATAATTAGTGCAAAATTAATAATAATATATAACAATAATGGTTTATTATCAGGCAACTAAGCCCATAGATAAAATACACAAATATTTCTTACAAAATAATAAACTATTACATAAGTATTAAAAACATTAACTAAGTAGTACGTTGGGTCGGCGACGTCTTACGCTGAGTCGAGGTGTCATCTAACCTTCTGCGAAAACGCCGATACACGACACCCTTCGGCCAAAATTATTCCTTCATGAAGGTCTCCAGGTGAGAGTCGGAACGCGCACCACAAAAGATTTAAAGTTAATTTTGTGGCGCGACTCCAACTTCTCGACTCTTAAGGTGAACTTGGTTTTAACCATTATGTACTCCACGATCTTCTCTGCCTTCGTGGAGTGATGCAAACGCGACACGTACAGATGCGTCGATGGAATAGCGGGACGCAGCAACATGTTCTGACCAGTCAATGCGGTACCGCACTGATTGTGGCAAGCAGGTTTCTTCTTCTTCTCCACACGTATGAAGCCTTCTTCATCGGCCTGTCCTTGGATTGTTACCGGCAGTAATGTGCTTCGAACTAGTTCGGGGGGCCCCTGGGCACCCGTCGTATACTTAGGGTGCCACTGATGTTTTGCTGGAGCTGCAATAACGGCAGCCGAGTAAGCTCGTCCTGTGGACGTGCTAATATTTGTCGGCGTCCCAACGATGAGGGAAAACCTAAAGTATCTGCTAATACATAAATAGTAACCAATCTACAATAACTCAAACATTTTGAAAAGTTTGGAAGAATCGCATAGCATTCGAATTTAGCTGAGTGTGTTTATTTTTGTCCTTACGAGTATCCGTACAACGCGGTCTTGTCACTAAAAGCAGCTGTAAGTTTGCCTAAATAAATAAATAAACTCACTGCGCATCCACTATCAGGTCAGCCAGCGTTCCCAAGAAGGCGGTGAGAGGAACAGGAGCGTGCATGAGGTCCCGGACTCCTCCCAGGAACAGCCCCGAGGGCCGCGCGGGGAACGCCGGGCCGGAAAGGGGGGCGCTGCCGAAATGCTCCTCATCCACCCATAACTCTAACTGAAAAGAGAGGAATTTACTAAGTAAAGGATTACCTTTAGTATCGCATCTGTCACCCATAGAGTATACACTGTCATAGCAGGTTTTTTTGACGAAAACTAAAGTGTTAAGCGATTTTTTACTAGCTGCGCCCCGCCGTTTTACCCGCGTAAGATTCAATCCCGTGGGAATATCGGGATAAAAAGTTGCCTATATGTTAATACAGGGTGTCAGCTATCTCCATACAAAATTTTGTCAAAATTGGTCCAGCCGTTTGAGCATGAAGAAGGAACAAACACACGCACACACACTCGAAAACTTTCGCCTTTATAATATTAGTGTGATTACAGGCCGATTCAAACTTTATGGCGTCTCGAAACATGAGGTGAGTCGCTGCGACGTAACGAATTCACGTGTCAGCGGGGGTGAGGGGATCGTTACTGCGCAGCCAGTAGCGCACTTCCATTGAGGTAGGAAAACTATGGAGATGCCCTATTCTACTATAAGAAGAATAGTTATACAAATATCTATCTTCTATCTGACAATTTTTATTTTTAAACCGACTTTTGCAGTGTTCTGAATTTATTTTACTATTGTTTTATTTCTTTTATTCGATTTGTTTTTTTTTTCTTTTTGAGTATAATAATTTTGTTATGTTATTTTAATAATTATTTAATGATATAGCCATTAATATAAATATTTGCACACCTTGTTAGGTAATGATACAGTGTACTTTATATTTATTTGTAACATCTGTTTATGCATGCACCTGTATTAAGCAAATAAATAATTTGATTTGATTTGATCGACACACACATGTCATAAAGCGTTTTGTTTCTTTTTAACTAGTCAAGAACTGCGTAGGAAAATAGAGACGGCTAAATGTTTGTCAAGGAATTAATTTGGCAACAATTTTTGTGACTTCAAAATCATGTATATGCGTGACCGGTCGCCATGTTTATTGCCAAGTTTTGTGGTACAAAAATCTGCAACGTGCTGTCAAACGGTAACAACCCTACGATAGGCGGCCATTTTAAGTGCTCGATTTTTGTAGGTAGTCACGCTAATTTTGTAGGTATGGCAAGTTCATAGTTTTATAAGTCAATGCGCACTTCAGAGCCGCCATTAAGTTTGACGCGTACTATACGTGTACGTATGCACTGTCATCTGACTTGGTCTGTACATAAACTAACCTGGAAATAAATGACTAGGGCCCCACTTGTTCGCCTGGTGAAAACTGCCAGCTTTTCAGTTCTAGAATGCTTGACCAAAAGCAGTTTTTGGAGCTTTACGTGCAATCATAACTATTTCTGGGTTTACTTTGGCGACCACTATATTAATTTAATGTTAGAAATTAATGTAGAGTTTTTCAATAAAACAACATGTCAACCGAACAAACCACAACGTAATTATAAAAAAAAAGTATGATAGCTACCTGTTTATGCATCCGCATAATCCTGACGGTGTGTAGTTTCCCGTCATCGAACCTGGTGCCGTTGGTTCGCAGCCGCACCTCGCCCTTGCCAGCCTCTGCGACAACTTCTAGCTCTCCTGCAGAAAATAGTAGACATTTAAAACAATAACATATAAAACGACGTATTGCCAAAGGGGTAAACATAGGTACAGCCAGTTACGGTATTATATTTCTGTCCCACGTTATAAGGGGCGAGCTTATTGCCAATAACCAGGAACAAATCCATCAGACTTGAATGACAGGCCAATGGCAACAAAATGTAAACCTTATTCCTTTACAGACAAGATACAAATTACAATACAAACCTCCGATCAAGACAAGCGCCAGATAATGCTTATCTCCATCATCGTCGTTCACTTCGTTGTCCGCGCCGGCAGAGGGCGCGCGGTACAGGAGCAGGCCGTGCGCTGCGCGCGCGCGGAACGACAGGCCCACTGACGCCTTGCGGCGGAGCTGCGGGGACGGGACCTCGACGTAGCCGGTGCCCTTCAGGATGGCTGAGCGAAGCGTCTGTAGAGGACTTTATGGTTGAGAAAGTGTATAGATTAAAGTTAAAAAGATAATGTACGGCTTTCACCTTACGCCTTTTACTGATTGATAGGATTTGATTGATATTGAATAAAACTATGTATTTCACTTAATACGTGTATTGAGTCCACGACCTTCACTAATGATAAATGAGGTGTTGCTATGATGCGGTCCGAACGTGAACTGAACTTATGTAAAATTACTAAAATTATTATAATTCAATTTTGATGAGTGTGCAATTCTGCAATGTGCGGTCGCACCGTACAGATAACAAAAAGAAGAAAAGTTATAATCGGTCATTATGTGCTCAGAATACCTATGAGTCAAAACTGTGTTTTAACAAACAACATTGAATCTAATAAGTGTGAAAACCATCACATTTTACTTATGAACCACATTTGTAGTGTGTTGCATAATAATTTTATAAATTCAACTTTTGACAAAATGCAACCTTTTTAGATTTTTCTTTTCTTAATATTAATTCATGTCTATTAAAAATAATAGAAAAACAAACCAGAAAAAAAAATAGGTTTTTACTAAAAATATATAAAAAAATAAACTAACTACTATTGTTATTGTTGTTGTTGTTATGTGGCATGGCGTAAGGTAAAATGTCACTGCTGCAAATAAATAATTTGCTTCCTATTTCCACCATCGTCCGGAAGTTATTGTTTGTCAGTCAATATTATTACAGTATATTCTCACCCTCTCCCCACATCGCGGCTCCAGTCCATGCCTAGTCGGCGCGTCCAGCAGGTCGTACCCCGAGCGGTCCACGGTGACGCCGCCCACGCAGCCCAGCAGCGGCCCCGGGGCCCCGTGCGCGCGCGCGCCCGGCGGGGCCCCGGCCAGCCAGTAGGGCGCGCGCGCCAGGTCCGGCAGCGCGGCCGGCGACTGCACGGGCGGCGCGGGCGAGCCCAGCGTCTCCTCGCCGTTCACGCGCAGGCTGCCTGCCACAGGACCTCCTCAATACACTCAATACATACAAGCGACCGGTACTCGCAATTATCTTTAGAGTAAGCAATAACAATTCCACCGTTACACACACATAACAATGTCAAAGTAATTTATTTGCAAGAAACACGGCACATAGGATGTTCATTCATTTAAAACTAGGTCTACATGTTTCACCATAAGAGGTTGACTGTTTGGTTGGCGATTGAAACACCAATCTATTACACTCCTGCCCCTCTAACTAGATTATGATTAGGTAAGACATAGCAGCAGCTTTATGTATGCTAATTAACCGACGCTTTAAATATCTTATAGATATTTATTCTGTCCAGTCGGTTATTTGGAAGCATTTAGCCGACCTATTTTCTATTTCTTCCCGTGGGTGTCGTAAAAGGCGCCTAAGGGACTTACTAGAGAATGGGCAGCATCATTCTCTATGCGTTTTAACACTATACTGCGATCGCCAGCCCGGTTGCCAAGCGCAGCGATTATGGCAAACTCCCTAGGAGGCCTATGTCCAGCAGTGGACGTCTTTCGGCTGTTTTTTTTTTTTTATACAACTATGGACACTAGGAATTGCTCCTGTATCGTGGGTGCGTTTACAAACATTTGAACTCACATACACAAACAGCCAGACCCGGAACAACTACTTGTAGGTCATGCAAATGTTTGTTTTTTGCGGGAATCGAACCCGCGACACGCAGCGCAGCAGTCAATCGCTTAACCACTGCGCCAACCGTGCCATGTAATGATGATGAATGATGAGCCGGCCTATTGTCCCATCCTATGTATCTTAAAAAGTTATATTTGTTATGTATATGTTTACAAAGTGCAGCACATACAATAAACAGTAATATCTATTTATGTACCCAGGCCAGGTGCCTGAAGACAGGCGTCGTTACCGAGGCAGGCCTAAGAAACGCTGGCGTGACGATTTGGACTTGAATGATTGGCCGGTGAAGTATAGGTACATCTATCTCATACTTATTATTATATAGATTCTATTATTCTATTCTATTCTATGGAAAAACGACATCTTGCGCCGAGCAATTGGGATAAGGGCAGGAGAATGATGATGTAGTCCAGCGCACGTAGTACCCAACTAATATGGCTTACCGATGTACCTGCGCAAAAGATGAATTTTCAAAGCGCGGAAAATGCTATTGACGAATCGGCACGCTCCACGCACCGCGGTTCTTTTTCCTGTAACCATGTGGTCGGCCGCTGCAACCATGTTAGCGCGCGCCGCGTGGCATAGTCAGCCGCCATACTTCTGATCGGGCGACGCGCAGCAGGCAAAAGTACACATAGTGGCAACAGAAGTGTTTTATTTTTTATGATTTAAAATGGAATTTGGAAGAGGCCATCGACGATAGATTGGACCAATTTTTAATAAACACCAACGAAGATACATCATCCTCATCGGATAGTTTGAGTCGTGATAGCGATGGTAATAGTAGCGACGCTCAGAGTGATACACGATCGACACATTTAGAAAACGCCTACGGCAGTACCTCATGGATGCGCAACGGAAGCTAGACATGATCAATTTGAATGTTTCATTAATATAAATTATGTTAAGGTTATCTTTTACTCATCGACAACAGTCCATTATTTTTTCTTGCCATAACAGACCCATACCATTTTATTTTTTTATTTCTTAAACACCACTCATAACTATAATTATTTTTATTGTACTTATTTCTTTTTTAAACAAAATATATCTAATGGTTTATATTATTATTTGTTACACATATCTAATTTTATTTAAATATTTACACACTATAAAACTGATTTACATCCGTAAGACGTCCTCTTAACATAAGGTCCAGTTGAAAACCAGCGTCAGGCACTAGTTGTCTGGCATTAATGCTGAACTGGGCCTATTTGGCGCAGCCGTGAGGCACTCAATACTATTTTAAGCATTTGTTCTGTTTTTGTTTTTTGTGTGAATATTGTGTGCCTTCCTGTGTCAAATAAATTTATTTTCTTTCTTTCTTATATAGGGATAGCAGGAGTGCGGCCTTTAGATTAAGTTTTTTCTATTGTTTACTAAATAAATACCTATTTGTTTATTAAATAAATCGTACATTTTAAATAACCTGTATTTTTAAATAAATATATATTTGATGAAAACTGGTGGCCCGATAAAATTAGCACGAAGTGTAATTGTGCGGAGGGGCGTATTATGAACCTAATGAGTAGTGATCTAAGGTTGATTGTAAGTTTTAAGCACCCTTTCGTTAATCTTCGGGGCCATACTTTCTTTTCTGTGCGAACGAAGATTCACGACGCGCCTTATCAGTTGGGTACCACTGTACCTATAGTCCAGCGCACATTACCTTTCTCGAGCTTGTTGCTGGCGAACACCCGGATGGCCTGCACGTGCGCCGGGCGCCCGGCGCAGTGGCGGCCGCCCGCCGTGATCTGCAGCCGCGAGCCGCCGTACTCCACCGCGAACACTACGCGGCACTCGCGGAGGGACACGGATACTGAACGGTTCTGGGGAGGAATGTGATAAACAACGCTTTAATAAACCAGAAAATGAGATGATGAATGACAATAGTAGATTGTTGCATCGAGCGCAAAGTGAGTTATTAATGCACGAGTGTTGCTAAATTAGCACGAGTGCATTAATTACTCACTTTATCAAGGTGCGTAATCTACTTTTCTTTCAACTACCAATCTACCTACCGTGATAAAGTATACCTACTCAAAATAAAAACTCAAGTTAATGAAAACAAAGTTTAAGTCATCTTCTCCCAATGATTTTACCTTTTAATTATTACTTAACTTACAATATTAAATGTGCAGTTATTAGTGAAATTTGCACTTTACTTGGAACATTAAAAAAATAAAAAGCAGTACCTACACATAGAGATATAAGTACTAACGTACTAGAGAAGCTACGTCAAATAACTGAATTGTCCTATTGGAATATTTAGTTCGCGCAGCGCTAAAATAATAACAATTCGTCTAAACCGTAACTAATTTACCACAGCGCTAGAAAGCGCGCGAAAGAGCTAGAGAGCGACTGAGTGAGGTGCGGCGACGCGACGCGCGACGGTGCGGCGCGATCGCCGCAGTTGAACGAGACAAAGTAGGAATTTACGGTGTCTTCTCTAGTACGTTAGTACTTATATCTCGATGTACCTACATTATTTAATGAAAAACTGTGCAAACATGAGATTTCATATTATTATAATTTTTTTTGCACTGTTTTGGGTCTAAGCAAAAAATATGTTCTTTGTGATCGGTTTTGTAGTGATTAATGATAACATTACTACGTAGCTGAAAGAAAAAAAAAATTAAGCGACGTCGAACTTGCGCCCGTCGGTTACGGCAAAAACGCGACGTGATATCGGCTTGAAATGTAACATTTCATTTTAAAAATGCATTGCGAATATTTGGCTTAATTTTTGACTTTTTCAATTCATATATTGTACTTTCTGAGTTTATCTTGAATATTCGGTGAAGGAAAAACACCGTGAGGAACCCTGGACTTATACTTGACATAAGTTTGAAATCGCCAACCCGTCTTGAGCAAGCATGGTGATCAATGCTCATGCCTTCTGGGTAGGAGAAGAGGGCTTTGCCCTGCGGTGGAACTATAATAGGCCGGTGTTGGTGTTCTTATTGCAGGTGATGGCGCGCCGATTTTCTTTTTATATTTTGCTACTAATACTAAACTACAAAATGGCTGTTTAATTTTGAAAGGGCCTATTTTTGGCCGACAATTTAGGGTCTACCGTTTATCTAACATTCAAGATACCAAACTTCTAATGGGTACTAACATTAGCAGTGTCCAGCGCCATGAAGAGCAGCGCATCCTCATCTCTAGTGCGGAAGGTGAAGGCCACGCTGAACTGCTTCCTGTCTGCAGGCCGCGCGCGCGACCTCTTCAGCTCCACGTAGCCGGCGCCGTTGAACCACACCATCGACGGCTCCGCGCCTCGCCCGCTGTACCATCTGCGGGAGAAAATAATTGACTTAAAAAAAAAAATTCTTTGATTAACATCTGCATCTGGAATACCTACACATACAGTGTGTAAAAGTACATTTCTCTGTGGTCAATGCGGTGAAAACGGAAGTGATCACCGCATGTACATTGCAGGTAAATTGAACCTAAGTATCAAGCCGATAAGATCTCGACTGAGGAATTCTAGGCTCTGCCCAGCACCAACCCTAGTTCAAAACCCCGAGAGCTTTATTTCATTAAAATAATCAACAATAAATAAAATTACACATGTCAATTAACATTACCTACACATTACAATAAACAAATGCACATTTATAACTCGATGTCCCATATTATTTCCCGCGTAATAAAACATGTTTCTAGCAAATAACTTATTATTTTTCGTCACAGTACGTACCTCGATGTGCATCCAGTACACTACGATTCTTTAGGCTGAGACCCAAAATTCCACAGATTTAGAGTCCTGTCATCACTGTAGGACGCGTGCACGCATGCGGGCAAACCGTGGTCGTATAGTGGTCAGCATACGGGCATGGCCTAATCTACCTACTACACAATACACGTACTTCTGTGTGCGTCGAGTACACTGTGCTTCTTTATGCTAACGCACTAATTTCCACAGGTTTAACGCGTGCACGCATGAGGGCAGATTCGGGGTGTGTAGTGGTCAGCATGCGGGCATGGCCGTATCTATCTACTACATAGTACGTACCTCTGTGTGCACCCAGTGCACTGCGCTTCCTTAGGCTGATGCACGAAGTTCCACAGTCCTATAGTCCTGTCATCACTGTATAACGCGTGCACGCATGCGGGCAGGCCCTGGTCGTGCCTGGGCCAGCCCAGCCACAGCTGCGTGGCCTGCAGGCTCCCCGCACCGGCCGCGCTGGTGTTGCTGGCAGAGACAGCCGTGCCGCCGGCTCGCTCGACTACTAGGCGTGCTGTGTTCCATATCCTGGGTGAATTTTAGGATGGTTATATTGTGGTAGTCAGTGGTCGTAATTTACAATCCAATTGATGCTTAGTGAGTAACAAAATGAAAGGCCAAAGTTGAAGTTATACAATTTTTTTATTACTATATTTTTTCACATTCCACACAGACCATAGAATAGAGATTTACACCCGTATTTCAGGGTTGCCAGCTGGCAAACTTTTTTCTCGTACCAGGGCTGCCAAATACCTCGTACTTACAATACATAATCTCGTAAAAGTGCTCGAGAGACTTGATTAATCACGCTCAGAATAAACCCAGTCAAAAGAAAATACATGAAATCTTTGACGCAGAAACGTAGAAAAAACCACAGGCTGTGCTATCGTGCACACGTTCACAGGTGCCGCGAAACACATTACATTACACTACCTACGGTACATGCACATTTGCACATGGAATGACAACTTGAAACAGCACATGACATACCTCAACAAGGAAATAAGATTTTTGGATGGACACGGCTGAAGACAGAGATAAGATCAACAACGCTGCTAGCGAAACTTACAAGAAAAAACGATGACGACAAGAAAACCTGAAACGGATAGTGAGATCTCAGACGAAGACATTCGAATCAGCAACGTGTAATACAGCATAGCAGTGCCACAGACAAGAGTCGAGAGGACCGGAGCCAGCCTGGCGGCGACGCTATTAGACGATGCCCCTCGCATAGATAAATCTCACCCATCTCTCCACTATTCCAATGCTTGCTCAAGGCTGCACAGTCGGTAGGCTCTAATAATCCCTCCTATCCCAAGGGCACGTCTTCCCTACCATTATCGCGGCCCCCGGTCAACTCTTTGATATGCAATGGTCTCTGTGGTCCCATGAAACATGAGGCTCCAGGGACTAGTGTGAATCTTTGGGTTCATTCGAGCAATCGAGTCTGGTCAAACCACGCTGTGGTCGGTGCATTTCATTCATTCATTCATTCATACCTATATTTTTTCACATTCAACAGGCAACATTTTAATATGTCCGTAAAAAAAAAAATATTTGAAAACCACCAAAAGCAGACCTCAATGCCCTCAATTGCTGAATCCGGGCTGATAGCCCGGATTCAGCAATTAAACTCTCTTGCTCTAGTGAAGGATGTTTCTGTGCGATGCGCGACGGAAAGGGATAGATTTACGGGAAACGGCGGTCCCAGGCGGATAGGTCTGACTCAGACCTTATCCGATTTGTAATGTGGTTAGGTTTTCAACTATGCAATTCACTATAAGTACACATACAGACAACATATGCATATTTTTATGAATGAAAATATGCTAGAAGCTATTTCTTCTGTAGGTATGTTAGTATGTTTACTACCAGCTCACCGTTCGATCTCGATCCTGTACGATGTATGATCAGCATCATCGTGTGTGGGTTGCAGCACCTCGGGGTGCACTATGACCCCCTCCCCGCCCCCCAGGTTCCACGCTAGACGCAGCTTGTTGCCAGTCACCGATAGCTTCATGTAGTTTTCGGATTCCTAGAAAAGATTTGAGATGAGGTTGTAGTAAATACAAAAAAAAGTGCAATTTGTACGACATTTTAAATAAATAGTCGTCATGTCGCATAACAGCATGATATGTCTTTAGGGCGTATATTGTTACGTCGTAGAGATTAGGAGCCTTTACGCACTACACCTGATTCGATCTGAATCTCAAAAATGTCAATCCGAAGTTATCACTATACGATTTGTATAAGCACTTCGCTTACGCACAGCGACCGAGTTTTCTTATTATTATATTATATTTTCTGCCAGATTGAGAACCAAGGTTTCTCCACCGGTGATGGGTTTATGGTATATAAAGTTGCGGGAAGATTATTGATGCGGGGAGAAAAAGTACTGAACGTGTTCACACCAAAATCACGAGAATCATAAGGCATTGGATACTTCTTGAGCTGGCGATAATGAGGAGGACGAAACACAAGAAACGCGTTCACAAGCGCTATTGCAGAGCGGTATACCTACAAAGCGATTATAGTTCGAGTTTAGCGGTTTATTTAAACTGTGGCTACAGCGTGTCAGACACAACACGCGGCGCGGTGGGCGGGACGGGTTCAGAAGAACATCCGTCTTCTATGAATGAGTAGGTATCAGCTAGTGTAGCGGCGCGGGGTGCACAGGCCACAGAGCGCGCGGCGAATGAGTCGGTCTCGCGTTCGAGCGCGAACCATTCATTAGTTCTTCCGCAGAACTAACTTAAACTGGAAGAGCCAATGAACCCTAAACTTACTCTATGATTGCAAGCATTTGGCGAATCCAATTTCCACATCCGGCTTTCCAGCACCAATTGCCTTTTGAAAGTCGTTGTAACCACCGTCGTTCCATCTACGTAAAACCGTGGACAATGGCGGTTGACCATTTTTCAACCCTATTTTATAAATAAGAGTGAAAAGTGGTATAACATGGTTATATTTGCTTTGACTTATTGTTGTTCCAACTGACCTGCGTGTCATCCATGAGGTACAGCAGCGGGCCGTCCCGCAGGCGCGTGTCGAAAGACAGCGCCAGCGCCGCGCGCGACACGGCGGGCGACGCGCTCGACACCGCGTACGCGCGCACGCAGCCCGCGCCCGCGCCCTCCGCCGACGTCAGGGATACTGAGATCTGTGGATGATGTGCAAAGCATTCATTTAATTTAATCGAATTTTGGGCACTTTTGAATTGTCAAGGAGTCGGTCGGTTAAAAAGATGAAGCTAAGTTGCCCATTCCAACGCGTAGTAGATTCCTATTGGGAAGAACGGGCAAGAAACTCCACGGAAAATCTTTTAAATCAAAATATTGTTACAAAATATTGGTTACAGCAGAGAACGCATGTGCTATGCAATTATACAATACTAACATATTGAACTTATACAATGTAAAGATAGTTTTACAATCTTCCGCAGCTCATGGCAATATTTTCAATGCTAATCGATTAGTTTATGCGTCCTTGTTGAACAGGACCAGCGTGGAGCAAGCAATTTTCTCAGCGATATAATCCTCCAAATTAAAATATTCACTGCTGCGTTTTATATAAGTTTTAAATTTCGTTTTATTCAGCGAGGCGAGCACGACCTACTGTGACATGACTTGAGTCACACATTTATCACAGTTTGAGCGATAAAACTGTAAAAAAATAAAATGCTAGTACAAATAGCAATGACATAATTTATCATGTCTTGTCACAAACGTCTTGGCACGCCCGTGCTCGGCCCGCTGGTGAAGTATAAGGGGAGGTACTTTATTGTTACTTCATTTAAAAAAAAAGTACCATGGTACCCATGACGGATGAGTCTACTTTAGCCAGTCTGAAACATGGATAAACCGATTGGTTTCCTTACGTACCGCGTACGTTAAAATTTTGATTTTGACCCCAATATTGTTGTCAGTGCCCTCAAAAACCATGAAAACGACACCCATGACGAAAAATTTTTAAATTTTCAGTGGCGCCATGTTGAATTTTGATTTTGACCCCAGTTTTGTTATCAGAGACCTCGAAAACGATAAAAACGACACCCATGACGAAAATCAAGCTAGCCCCGCATGCCGCGCGCGCGTGAGCTTGTCCCGCAGCGCGGCGAGCGCGGGGCTGAGCGTGGTGGCGGCGGCCGCGTGCTGGCGAGCGCGCGCCGCTGTATGTATACTGACCGAGCTAGCCGCATGCCGCGCGCGCGTGACCTTGTCCCGCAGCGCGGCGAGCGCGGGGCTGAGCGTGGTGGCGGCGGCCGCGTGCTGGCGAGCGCGCGCCGCAGCCGCCGCTGCTAGTGCGTCCGCCGTCTCCGCACCACGGACTG
The DNA here is from genome assembly GCA_948098905.1 of Tiliacea aurago. NCBI lineage: Eukaryota > Metazoa > Arthropoda > Insecta > Lepidoptera > Noctuidae > Tiliacea > Tiliacea aurago. The sequence continues at coordinate 1,895,139 of OX402581.1, read as the reverse complement.
TGTTGCCACGAATTTGGGATACTGTGGACCAAAACAGAAGATTTATATTTGGACTGATATAATTTTTAGGGAGTTAGTGATGGCAAACCATTATGGTATCCCCTACCATAATAGTTTACCATTGACCCCAGAGCGTTTTTGAGCAAGCATATGCAGGATGAAAAATTGATAACTGAGTATGTAGTGGCGTGATGAGAGAACACCAACAATATATTTTTAGTTAAATGAGCCCCGTGGTCAGAGTTACACTTTCAAATTTCCATAAAGAACAAAAAAGAATGTGATCTTCAGCGCCGATGATTTTAGTATGACCGTTTGCGACCTGACGCATAATTATTTAAATAGGAAAATCTGATGAAGAACTTGTGGGCTTTCCCTAAATCGGACGATTTTATAAATTCAGATTGGAACAAGACAATTTATGTATGGATATTCAGGGCGAATAAAAGTTTTTCTGTGCAATAGTGTTACATGTCCTGACAGTGAATATATAAATATCTGACGGATTGATGGAGCCTTTTGGCAAATATGACGAAAGAAGAATGGCAGGCACTCCATGTAATCTGGGTTTCGCATAACTTCGCGTACATTCGTACAAATACTCTCAAAAGAAAGATCTCGATAAAATTCAGATAAAAGGTAATCTTATTATATTTTTTAATATCGAGTTTCGCCAGAAAAACGTTGTTTAACTAAAGACCAAGCAAGGGTGGCTCCGTTTAAATTGACCCCATGACAGTTAACCAAAAAGTAAAATATGCTGTAAACAGTACGACGTTAAAAGATGTCGGAAATGAATAGTTCCAATAGTTACTACTGAAGGGAAAAGTGGCACTAGTAGTCGACTTTGCTCACGAAGCCCACTTTGCACTTGCAATAGGTCGTCGTGTCCCATCATGCTCCATGCACTTCTTTGCAAAGAAGATATAATATATGCACCTAATTCTAAACTTATTCATTAATTAAATATACATTTTAGAGGAGTCAAAAAATAAATTCCATTATTTTTTATTATTTTTTATGCGTTACGTGTTTTACAATTCATTATTTTATGTTGCGTCTTTTTGGTGGAACCGGGACGCAAACTCAAACGCCGGAAGTGACGTAAAAAACGTATGTGAATAAAAATCTATTCTTTACAAAGTGCTTGTAAGCTCACTAAGGTAAGTAAGTTCGATTTCTGCTTGAATAAAGCCCTTTTTTTATTTATATGATTTTGGGCTAAAAAACAGGATGTAAACAAAGCAGTACCGTGGTAAATGACGTCACATCATGACCGGGACAGAAATGGACGTTTGAACTGTGGTAGAAAATTATTGGAGTTTAATTTTTTTTTTGAGCAACAAGTACCTTGTTGAATGTAACTTTTAATACTTTTCTTGGGTTTACATTAGGGACTCTCTTTCATTGATTTAGTGAACAAAAAAATTACAATGTTTGCCAATAAGTGTTTTGATGGTGTGAGAAATCAGCAGGTCCGGCAAATAAAATGAAAGAGCGTGTTACTAGTTGAATGTTTACTGGACGACTGATGTTGTATAATTACAGTGGTTAAGAGGATTTATAGTTAACTTACAAGCTACGCGGCTAAGGCGCGAACCCTGCCTCACCCTCACGCGTTCCGCCTCCTCCTTCGCGAGCATTACTGCTTCGCAGAAGGAGGTGACTAACACTAGGCTAAGTTTATTGGTACTAACACCTATGTAATTATTAGTAATTGTTCATATTATAGTTTGTTTGGTATAAAAGTAGTTGTTTTTCCACTCGGCAATCGGCATTTTGTTTTTGTATTGATGCAAGTTTGTTTGTTTGTTGAATGTTGACTTTGTTGTCATTACTGGTTGTCATTTTGGGTTTGCCAGTACCACAACAACAGATTAGATACATAGACATTATAATCTATTAGTAAACGCAATATAAACTTTCTTTGGTCCCTGGCCCTGACATCAACCAATCGCATCCAATGGAAATGATTGTCAAAATTTTTAGTGTATTGGATACGAGGGTTTTGGCTACTTTGTATGTGTGTATTTTTAGTTTATATTTGTTGAAATGTGCGTTTTGTTTGTGCAGAATAAAAAAATTTTCTTTCTTTCTTTTCTTTTTCTTCTATGGATATCTTTTGAATCCGAAATAAATATATTTGATTTGATTTGATTAAGCCGATTGACAAGAAGGTATTGTCAGTGATAAAGCCTCGTATTGACTAGTCGGAGTTCCGCGACATGTGTGTCCCTAAAGATTAGGGTGACGTCGTACGATATGTCTGGGAACATCGAAAACGTTGAAAAAGGTCGTGAGGGTAGAGTCGCCGATCGTTGCCCAACTTCACTCGATATCTCTAGAGACACGTGTCGCGGGACTACAACTAGTATACGGATAGCGTGTACCATCGGGGCTCGAGTTGCCTCCTTCCCTTGAATATTGCGAGGCGGGCAATGGCTGATCTTTGCGTTATACACTTAAACGGGTGCTGCTTGTGCTGGACTGGTCGTCTTGACTGTGGTTGCTGACCATGCTTTTATTATTGTTATTAATAATTAATTGTTTATTTATTTTACTTCAATGGTCCTAGTTTATCATATGTGACTTCCGAGTTACACCTATGTGAGCATAATCCAGCATTGCCCATGTAAGCGGGCACGCCCTTTAGGCCTGGAGGCTTCTATTGAAGTATAAGTTTGTTTACATTTTTTGATTGAGAAGGTATACTTTTCATTGTATTTGTTGGTATATAAGCGTGTGCTAGCTGACATATGGCAAATAATTTAATTTAATGTGCTGTGTCTTGTAATGTTAATTACTTTTCATACCTACTATTGTATAGAATCAAGTTTTTCTAATTGCACAAACAGCTGTGCTGCTGGGGAGATTGTTGCGCCACTTCTACTTCGCAACTAAAGCACTAGGAAGTGGTGAAGGGCGGGCGTTTCGGGGAACTGTCTTGTGTAATTTTGACGTTCGAAAAGTGGTGATTCTCAGCCTATTATTTAAATAAATGACTTTTGGTTTTAATTAAGTATCACCATGTTATGTTTTATAAGATTTTTCTAGTCTAAGCATGTTTGGCCATTGTTCTTTCGTTTTTGTTGAAATCGAAGAATGGAGCTAAACTAAACGGAATATTTCTACTACTTATATACTCGAAAGATGTAGGTATCGAAAATACGCGACAAATTCTGAAACAATATCGGCTCTATCGGCAGCCAATTCGAACATTGGAATAGTATAAAAGCAAATTCGAAATCACTAACATTACAAAGTTTTCTAAAGTAGGCTGCTAAGTCCTACATCACACAACTTAACGTTTCCTTCAATTTGGCCTCGGAATTTAAAAATTTCTTACCTTTTTTGCAAACTGCGGCATAGTTATAGTGCACATAATTTTGACAAAATACTATCTGTAACCATACCTATGTTTAATAAAATAAACGATTGATTGATTGATATTTGATTGAGTTTCACGTTGTAGACCAAAATTCAATTCGCGGCAATTATGGTAGAAATATACAAAATGTAACACATCAATTTCTAAATTATGTTTGCTGCAAATCGTCCTATTTACATCAACGTAACACAGCGCTTTAATTTTAAAAATATTAATTTTGCGGGCTACATTGACGGATCCCCTCTAAATAAAACCATAAACAACTCACCACGCTCCTCCGCAGCTCCCAGCGCCGTGTCTCCATGTCTCTGCAGCTCGGTGAGCTGTATTCTCAGATGTTACCGCACTATTCTCTCACTGCCTTGTAATACATAACATAGACAACTCACCATGCTCCTCCGCAGCTCCCAGCGCCGTGTCTCCATGTCTCTGCAACTCAGTAAGCTGCCTCCTCAGATGGTACCGCACTCGTCTCCGCAGCTCGCTGGCCTCATCATACAGCACCCTGGTGCTAGCGAACACCCTGTCGGCCTGTTTATTTAATAATTTATTTATATTTATGTGTGTGTAGAATAATGTTACATAAGGCGGACTTAATGCCCCATTTGCAATAAAGTACATTATTGCAGCGGCCTGCAACAGGGGCATTGATGGACGAACGGGAAAATCTGGGCCAAGGCGAAGCCGAGGCACTCATACGTGAGCCCATCAACGCCCGGTTGTGGCCAAGGCTTGCATAGTGCTTTTCTCAATTAATGCGCGGAAATTCAAACAACGTAAATTATTTATAAATTCCATATTCAATGATAATTTTTCACGCGCCAATGTGTTATTTGTTTTTTTTTTTCAATAAACAGCGCTCTAATTTGAAATTGATTAGAATAAATATTAGAATATATATTTGATTATACATGCCTGTTCATTGGCCCCTTGCAGCACGGCCCGCACGTGTGCCCTGGGCCGGCCGCTGAGCTCTCTCTCCTGCCAGCCGAGCCCGCGCAGCACCACGCTCACGACGTCGGCGCCGCGCCTCAGGTGCTCCAGTTGGTTGCGTAGCTCTAGACAGGGGAGGTTATGGTTAGGAAAATATGGTCTGTTCCCAAAGAAGGTATCGTCTAAGTTAAAATTGCACGCCCCTTCATTATTTTTTTAATGTGTAATGTAACAAGCAGTGGAGGGGCGAGCAACTCTAATTAGACGATCTTTGCCTGAGGAAAATGTAAACATGATGTGAATGCCATTTGTAAAGTAAAGTGTAGTGCCACTTACAAATGGAGGTATTAGATTTGACTAGGTACATATTTATAGTCTTATTTATTTATTTATTTAAAAAGCACAGCCACATCACATACATTCAACTTATGCTAGAAATAATCTTAATAACTAAAGGACTAATGTACATGACAATTACGGCGTACATAGCATTGGTTACATCTTGCTGCCTTTATAGTAAACTAAACTAAAACAGACTAACGTAAATAAGACGGCAACAATACAAAGGTAAAAAAAAAAAAAACAACTTTGCAAGGATAGCGTGATTTTATTTCTGAATCTCAGTAGCTTGTCGCTGAATATATCTAAGTCAGGTATGTTTAGCACAGTATTATTGTATAAAGCTGTATACAGAAAGAAAGCTGGAAACTTATAAACGGTTACTGGCGCTTGACAGCGCTGGTAACCCGCGCAGGAAAATATATGAACGCGTGCCGATAAGCACTGAACGGTGCCGACAAGTTCCGACAAGCTTCAACACGCGCTGGTCAGCGGTGGGCGCTGCCAAGTAAAATTAATAATAAAATCATCGTCCGATGAGTCCGACATTTTGCTTGGTCTGCTTCAACCTGCTTCCTTTGTGTAGAACGGACCAGCGCTGTCAAGCGCCGGTAACCGCTTATAAGTTTCCAGCTTTCTTTCTGTACTCGTATACAGCCTTAGTTGCTCATTCGTATAACTGTCATAATTTCCGCCGCAAGCGCTCGCGCAAACTGGTTGTTGTCTTACACTTACTCCGCTAATTAGTTAAATACGCGCGTGTGTGTGTGTGTACTGTACGTGTTATCGCAACTGCGCGGGTCCCCGTCCGTTGCCACAGAGTAGATTGCGAGCCAGAGACTGCAGTCGTCAGGATGACAACGTTAAATAGCACATTTGATCATGATGCTGATGATGTACCCCAGCATGGTGAAATGAGTGTAGATGGATCGCTTATTGATGAAGAATCGCCACCTCCTTGCATAACGTTCCGGAAGGGAGTTCCTCACGCTCGCGCGTCCGAATTCCGGCAAGAGTTCAAACTATTTCAAGACAGTATGCAGGCCATGCTGGAGAAGTGGTTCACAAAGCAAGACGCTAAGTTTTGTAAATTATTGGATGAGTTTACAGGCGTGCAAAAATCTATCGAGTACATGAGCAATAAATATGATGACCTCGAAAAAATTACTCAGGAAGTCAATGGTCGCGTTCAGAGGTCGAAAAACACATCCAAATACATGAACCTCGCCTCGCTGACTTGGAAGCAAAAATTGAGTATATGGAACAAAGAGCACGTAGTTGTAATCTTGAAATTAGTAACCTGCTTGACAGACGTGGGGAGAACCTAATATCAATTATAGAAAATATTGCAAATGTTATAAAACAGCCTATATCTGCTCGTGATGTGATTTCCCATCTACAATAAATATAGTGACCAATTGGAATCAGTGCAACGTAAATATCTTAGGTTTCTCAACCATAAATTATTTAAGAGGTGGTCATCATATCACACACTTCTAGATAAATTTTCCTTGTCAACTCTTAAAGTAAGGAGACTGCATCATGATCAATCGTTCCTATACAAGATTTGTCACAATAAACATGATTGTAATAACCTAATAAACCAAATATACCTTCGCATACCTAGTCGTTCCCAACGTATTCGTGATACTTATACTCACTGTCTATTCGCGCCGAAACAGTGCAGAACCAACGCAGGAGAACGTGCGCCTTTACGTCGACTAATGAAAAGTTACAACGATAATTTTACCGATATTGACATATTTACATTGTCACTCGCACAGTTTAAAACCAGTATCATTAATAAACCCTTTTAGATCCCATTATAGCTTTAGTTCTTATATTCACACATCTAGTTTGTCACATTGTAAAACGTGTAAACGTGAATTTATTGTTTGCTAACTAAATTGTTTGCTAACTTTGCTTGGACCTTGCTGAAACTATTTTCGCCGTTGTATTAATTTGTGGATAACGATGCTGGTTGCGTGATTACTTATGTGTTTTATAAAATATCTGTACCTAAATATTAAGCATTATTGCTTGTTATCCTGAAGAAATAAAAATAAAATAAAACTGTAGTCTTAAATCACATTAAAGATATTTTTCATTCGACAATGTAGATACAATTTTTAACCTCAATTTTATCATTGATTTTTCAATTACAATTTAATAATGTTATTTAAAAAATAATTGCAGAAAAATGTGGTGAGATTATTATAAAGTTGAAACCTTCGAAATACAGACGAATGTGTTCCTAATTTCTAATGAGTGATTGTGCAAGAATTTAACCTGAACAGGGTGGGTTTAAACTTCCATGCTAAGTTCTACGAACCAACTAGGTTCGTAGAACTTAGACGATCGACGTTACATTGCCTTGATCAACGTCAATCACGCAATAGTTCAGGATGATTGTGTAGTGTCATACATAACGATCGACATTGAACTATCTAGAATCGACGTGGAAGTCAACTAACGCCATAATAATATGGAATTAACCTACAGATTTATTTCACACTAAGTATTTAAAGAACATACCATCAGCTTTCGCCAGCACAGCAGCACCTCTTCTCTTCAGATCTTCCGAAGTAGCCTTTCCTTCAGCCGCACTATGGGCCATGGGAACATTTCCATGAGCTAGTGACGTGGCAGCCGCAGCAGCTTTCGTGGCTGCATCTGCTGCAGCCGCAGCTTCCTTGACTTGAGTTGCTACATGGGCCCAGGCTTGGGCAGCTGATACACCTAATGACGCAGCTGCTCGACTGCCAGCGAATAAACTATGGGAAAGAAAATACGTTGAAATGCTTGTAACGAAGATGTAACGAAGGCATGAGGACTTCATAGAGAAATAGAATATTGAATGTTGGGCTTAAAGTTGAACCTATAGGAGTATAAAAAACCATGTCCGGTGAGGACCGGCGTCAGGCGGAAGGTGACGACGCCGTGGCGCCTCTCTAGCCACTCCTTAAAGAAGGGACTTATCGCCACAATTGTGGCGTACCCAAAGTAACAATACCCTACCTTTTATACTCTTTGGCTTTGACACCCAACTCCGCGACATGTTTCTCCACTGCCTCCAAATACTTCTGCTTATAAACCGGCGTAAGATTGTAGAGGATGCCCTCCTTCTCCTCTGCAGCCAGCGCTAGGACCGCCAGCTCGGATGCCAGGGTCGGGAACCGGATGCCCAGGCTCTGACCTTGCAGGAGTGAGGAGCGGATCTCATCTGTGATGTTGTTCGCTGATAGGGTTGTTATGTCCTGGTGGGAGAGTTTGCTGGTGAGATGGTTTAAAGCACCGTGTATTTAATTGCTTGCAGTCGGTCAATGTGGGCGTTTTCACAGAGCAATGGTACGGGAGAAGCGGTGAAAGTAGGAAACGAAACGCAACGTAGTCCACATGAAGTAGAAATCTTTTACTTAGGCTCGCTTGCGCCACTAATCACAGAATGCATCTAGCGCTAAACGTATGTATAACATCACGCTGTCCTTTTCAAATTCAAACGATTGACAGAAATGCATTGAATGATGTGTGGTGTAAGGGGCCGTATTTAATTGGTTTAAACTAAATATTTATGTTGTAATTGTGTAATACTTAATCATAATTACAAAATCGTTGAAAGTCGAAAAATATTCAAGAACTTTAAGAGTGTACAGACAGCTACACATCAAGCTATAAATTTCCAGTATAAGCTGATCTCGCATTGTGTAGGATTTCCGTACAATGAGAGGTCCGCGTATACTAGAAATGTATAGCTTGATGTGTAGCCGTGTGTACATTTAAAGGCTAACCAGCTTCGACCACAAGTTTATTTGTTGCAAAATGGCTCTAGTCGCAGGTCAAATTACCTATCACCCTGTAATTTTTTATTTTATGTTAGTGTTAATTCTGTTAAGCTGAGTTCCTATGCCAAGTAAAACTTATTTATTTCTTCTGTCCCTTACCTCCAACACAAGCCGGCACCTCAGCCCGATATCCCTGACAGCTGCCAACCTGGGTTTAACCCTCTCCTTTAGCGCCATGACTGTGTCATCAGCCTTCCACAGGGTCTCTGCCAACTTCTGCAGGTCTGCTGCCTTCTCCTCCCAGGTGTTGAGTGAGGAGCGAATGTTGTTCAGACGTCTGTAGATGTCTTCTAGACGGTAGTTGCTCTCTTGGACGGATGTTGATTGGAGATGTGCCTAAAACAATAAAGAAAGCAGATTTTTAAGGAGATGACGTGGGCGAGAAATTGGGAGAATGTGTGAAACCGTGCTCCCCTTTAATTTGAATAAATAATTACGACCAAGATTGTAGGTTAATGAATAAAAAAATAATTTAAAGTACTTATGTGTTAATATAATAATAGCTAGGCAAAGTCAAAGTTAAAATATTTATTTCAAATAGACACGTAAAAGGCACTTATGAACGACAAAATTTACAAAAAAAATAGAATTTGTTCTAGTGGCCCTTTTCAAAAGGTAGTTTCCTATGGAGAAGAATGGGCAAGAAACTCCACTCTTTTAAAATGTTTTAGAATATTTTGTATTCATTTGATAGGCAGTCGCTCCATGTAAAATTCTGATACTTAGCTGCATCCTCTTAGCTGAATTCTCTCCGGTTAGACTGGAAGCCGACCCCAAGATAGTTGGGGAAAAAGCGGGCATATTGATTGATGTTTGAATATAAGGACAGCACTTATAAAAACAGGAATCGGAGAAGCGCACCTCTGTCCGGTTTTATGCGCTCTGGGAGTTCTCAGACTAATGAAAGTCGACCTTGCCGTTCTGTTTCAAGGAGCGGCCGGCAAAGTTTTGCTGGTCGCTCTAACAGGCCGGCAAAACATTGCCGGCCGCTATTTTCACGTTTCAACGTTTTAATATATATTTTATTGAAATTACTTGCTGGTTTTATTTAGATTAGGTACTTGCATTTTTGAGTAAAGCACTATACAAGCCTTGGCCCACTATGACTGCTTCGCTGGTCACGCTATGATTGCCTCGAGCTAGCCTAGCTACGCTCTAGGCCTTCCAGCTTGGCCATCATTGCAGCCCTTGCTGTCCTCGCTGTAAAGGCCTCGACCTACGGCCTCGGCCTTTATCTCAGCTCGTCCATCAAGTGCTGCACGCTGACCGCGCTGTGTCGGCCTGGAGCTGCGCTGTCGGCCATCATCAGCGCGACCAGCAAAGTAGTCATTATAGACCGCGGCAGTAATGTACTATTTCAACTGTATTTCAATGAGCACAATGTTGATATTTCTATCTCCAGGAATAAGAAGTTTATATCTGGCGCACCCTGCGCAGTAATTCCCGCTACCACCCGCTGACTGGCTTTATGCTTTTGCTATGCCATGAACAGAACTAATATTTTCATAAACTTTATGTTAAAACGAAAAAAAAAAACCGGTCCAGAGCGGGTCGGACTCGCGCACCGAGGGTTCCGTACGTAAATATGATGTTAATAATTTCTGAAAAACTGTGCTATTTAGAGACATCGTTTTCGTTTTCGTTCGGAATCTGTGAAATCTAACATTTATGGCTCTTATGTAACCTATTACTATTTTTTTTTTCTGATGTACAGTGTTTTTTGAACTGAATAAAGTTTTTTTATTTTTCCTGTAATCTTTACATACACTTCTATCACATAGAATAATTTCAGATTTTTATCTTTGCAAACTGCGGAGATAAGGGTGGGAACGGTATTTTTTTTTACATTTTTCATCAAACGTCGGAGACTGTGATGCCAAAAAAAAATGTTTGAGAATGTGCAAACAGCGTTCTTTCATATGATACCCCACATGCCCTAGTAGCCCAACTTCAAATTTTTCTTGTTTGCAAAATAGTTGGGCAAACGCCATCTAAAACTATTTTAAATTTCAAGTTGATAGCATTAGTAGTTCTTGAGATATCCAGGTGTGACAGACAGACAGGCTTAGTCTCAGGGTTCTTTTTTACCATTTTGGTACGGAACCCTAAAAAGAAGTTAGAACAGTAACAAAATATGAAACACTCACCGAATCAAATACATCATTGGCTGCCGTCACGTAATCAATGATCTTCTTAACCTTAATCTGCCTGAGCAAGTGCTTCCCTTCCTTCAATGCTCTGTGAGCGCTCAAATGCTTCTCTCCACGAGCAAACTCGTCCAAAGCCCCCACTTGCTCGCTCACTTTCCTCCTTACTTTGAGCACTTCTTCTAAAGCACTCATACTTTCTAAACTCAAGTAATCAGCTTCTTTTTCCCTCCTTCTCGCTTCGGTTTTTAGACTATTTGCTTCTGTAAACACTCGATGTTCCGTACTTTCTAAAGTACTCATCAAATCATCTAAGTTTTCGGGGTATACTACGTTATTCTTTAGTTGGTTGAGACTAGTTTTTAGTGCGGAAGCGTTGTGGGAGAATTCTCGTACGGCGGCGAACGGTTTCGGTATTCGCTTCAGTTCCGTGGGGTTTGCTTTGGTTCGTAAGTTTGAGGTTAACGTCTCGACGGAGTCTAGAAGTGTTTGTGTGCAGTTGTCGCATGCTGGAACATTAATACGATATAAAGTACTTACTGTTGCCGGTGACTTTGTATTTTTCATTTTTGTATTTAATATTTTTTAATTCAAATATTCAGGATGACAAGTAAAATCTGACAAATGACATAACGATCGCTTCAGTAGTTTAGGCGGTAAAAGAAACATACAGACAAACAGCTAGAGCTAATCTTGGTTTTATTATTTAAGTATGGATTCTGAATATAAACACACATGCTTTATTATTAAAAAAATAAAAATAATTGTTCTCTGAACTTTTACCGTGACTCATATTTTTTTCACGATGATCTTTAATTTAATTTCAAAACAAACTTATACTCACGTCTACACCCATCCTCATCCATAAAAGTCCTGGCAGCTCGACACTGGTCGCAGCGCAAGCCGGTGGCGAAGTCGAGGCAGCGACAGCGCCCCGCGGCGTCGCAGGCGCGGCCCTCGCTGCCGCGCGCGCACGCGCACGCCACGCACGCGCCCGCCGGGCCGCCCGCGCCCGCCGGGCCGCCCGCGCCCGCCGGGCCGCCCGCGCCCGCCGGGCCGCCCGCGCCCGCCGGGCCGCCCGCGCCCGCCGGGCCGCCCGCGCCCGCCGGGCCGCCCGCGCCCGCCGGGCCGCCCGCGCCCGCCGGGCCGCCCGCGCCCGCCGGGCCGCCCGCGCCCGCCGGGCCGCCCGCGCCCGCCGGGCCGCCCGCGCCCGCCGGGCCGCCCGCGCGCCGCCAGCCCACTGCGCACGACGAGCACTCGGGACCCGCGTAGCCTGCGAAACACATCTATAGAGTACTACCACTTAATTTATCAATCAATCAATCAATCAACTCGGCCTATTACAATCCACTGCTGGACATAGGCTTCTCCCAAGCTGCGCCACAACACCCTGTCGTCCGCCTTCCGCATCCGGCCTGCCCCAGTCACCTTTTTAAGGTCGTCGGTCCATCTAGCTGGGGGGCGTCGCACACTACGCTTGCCGATACGCTGTCTCCACTTCAGGACTCGTCTGCTCCACCGGTCATCGGTCCTTCGACAAACATGGCCAGCCCACTGCCACTTCAGCTTGCTTACTCTGCAGGCTATGTCGGTAACTCCATTGGCTAACTTCATTTCTGATCTTATCCTTCAAAGAAACTCCGAGCATAGCCCGCTCTATAGCGCGCTGAGCGACCTTGAATTTGTGGACCAGCCCGACTATCAGTGTCGGCGTTTCGGCACCGTATGTCATAACGGGCAGGACGCACTGGCTGAAGACCTTAGTCTTCGGGTTTCAAGGGTTTTCGATAAAAACCCATACGATGTGGGTTTTTTTATAAAATGGTAACCAAAATGGTCCCTGGGTAGAATAGAGATAGAATTGGTCATGCTACGCATGCTGGGCGGATATCGAAATAACATAATATTATGATTTTTTCATGTTACTGGGTTTCAAGTAGGTATAGAATTCATTGAATGGGTTATCATGTAACCCTTTCACTGGGTTTCAAGTAAACCCACTCAATGGGTTATCATGTAAGTCTTTCAATGGGTTTCTAGTATAAAACCCTTTCAATGGGTTACATCATGATAAAGGTTAAAACAGTTTATAGTAGTTTGTTTAGTAATCTGAGGTTGTTATAGATCGACCCGCACATTAGCGCGTGACGGAGTTTAAGTTACGACTGGTTTGAGGTAAATTAATTAGGTACGCGTAAACGTACTTTTGCTGTATGAGCGTTATTGGCTCGTACATAACCCATTGAATGGGTTACCCCTTCGAAAGGTTTAACTCTTAACCGGGGTTGTACGGTCCCCAATTTAAACTGATCCCAGCATAGTTGTGAAAAGGCTTGGCAGTAATAATGACTAAACATTCTATACAAAATAATAAATACATAGTTGCAACATCAACCCACCAGGTTTACAAAGACACTGCACCTTGCCATCGTGCACGGCGCAGGCGTCAGCGAAGTTCCGCGCGCGCTCGGGGCACGGGCAGGCCACGCAGCCGCCGGGCGCGCCGGCCCGCCCGTAGTGGCCCGCCGCGCACTGCGCGCAGCGCGCCCCGCCCGTGCCGAGCGTGCAGTTCTGAGGATAGGATACTACAGCTGACAATTGCGTACGAGACTGGGTTTATAGATCTACAAGCCATATGCCCGAGACTTCATAAAATCTTTCACCCCAGTTACATGTATGTTCCTGAAACTTAATCATTTAAATCGCATTGTTAAATTGCCTTTTATTAATAAATTAAATGTTATTATGACATATTTGCATAGGTAATGGTAGAATGTAATTAATTGGGCCTCGATAGACTTAAGTTCTTGATTTGTACCTACATTCTAGCAAATAAATTAATTTGAAATTGGAGTTCATAAAAAAAAAATATATAATTATAACCATTAGGGAATGGATTTTCAAAAATCCTTCCTTATTGAATTCTAGTTAAAAAATTGTACCCAGCGGTTTAGGCTGTCTGTCAGTGAATTAATTAATTTAAGATTTTTATTAAGTAAGATGACATTATGAAAGAATTAGGTCTAGTTAATATTCTTAACAAAATAAGTTTATTTATCATCAGCCCCGTCTCCAATGACACGCCATTTATCCCCTCTAGCTGATACCAACCAGTACAGCGGCCAGTGTAGGTACACAATTATATATAGGTACCTAACGGTGATCAGCAAAATCTGACCTTATTTTGAGAAACCTAAGAATTAATCAAGTTTTGTACAGAATGGTCCTTCTAAAGTGCTTGGAATGGCTTACAATAAATCAAACACCTAAATAATCTAGTACTTAGATCAATACCAACACGGTTCAACAACGACTTACCAAGCAGTCGCCAGTGTCCGGATGGCATTCAGTGGCTCTGCCATTACACACGCAGGGCTGCGCCTCTCCTTCCAAGTTGATGACGATGGTGCCCGACACTGCCGTCATCAGCACCCTGGTAAATAATAATATTATAACATCACGCCTGTAGACCACTAAGGGGTGGGCAGACATACCGCTGTTCCTTAGCTACAGAACAGTACAGACGCACGTGTACTTCGCTTAGCTTTGTATGAAAATGTAGACCCGAATTTCTATAGCGTGGCAATAGCGGTCATTGACCCACTTACATGTTCTAGCATTCTTTAAAAAAAAAACTGAAATAAAGTCCGTTAACGACCTGAATCAATAGGTGTCTATCGTGATCTTCAATTGTTTGGGTTCCTACGGAGAGATTATAATATATGCGAACAGACAGCTGTGCTGCTGGACAGTTTGTTGCGCCGCTTCTTCATCCCAGCTAAAGCACTAGGAAGTGGTGAAGGGTGGGTGTTTTTAGGGGACTGTCTCATGTACCGGGTAAAACGGGGTGAATAGGGATGCAGGGGTGAATTGGAACGCAATTTTAAAATGGATTTTAATGTTGAAATAACATCTTTTGTTGCCAAAGAGAACTACAATGTGTTACCTGTATTATAATTAACGATTAAGTGTCCTTGTTGGCAACAAACAATATTATTTCAAGGTTAAAATCCATTTTAAAGTTGCGTCCCGATTCACCCCTGCATCCCTATTCACCCCGTTTTACTAATTTTTGACGTTCGTAAAGTGCTGATTCTCAGCCTAGTTTGAATAAATGACTTTTGGTTTTTGATTTTTTTTTTAGATATTCGGGGAAGGGCAGTGACCGCTATTGCCACGCTAAAGCGATTCAGGTATGGGTGAAATCATTTACTGCAACCCACGCTACGTAAGAATCCCAGGCAGGCAAACAAAATAACCACGCAGTTATCGTGCGTGGGCACATTAGCTGCCTCTCCGTGCATATCCTACGCAGCAGTGTTTTATAAAACCATATTTTCCAGTAAGTAAGCGCGACAGGAGGGCTAACCCAGTGATCAGCTGTTAATACACTCAAAATAAATTAGCTATTTATTTACTTAAGGTTCACCCACAGCACATACATACACATACTTAAACTTAATCATACGGTAATATTCTAATATACAGTATGTAACAAAAACCCTGTTGTTCTTTTTAGGGACGTATACATTAACCTACAAGCACAACATTGGTGGAATTATAATTAAAAAAAATTAAGAATTGGCTAGTCGAGAAGTCAAAATCAAAGAACTAAACAGGTAAGAAGTCAGTTAAACATTACAAATATTAATAATTAAATATTCATTTTAATTTTTTTTTACCAGTTTTTATAAATGACTCAAAAAATCAAAATCAAAAGTCATTTATTCAAACTAGGCTGAGAATCAGCACTTTTCGAACGTCAAAATTACATGAGACAGTCCCCCAAAAACGCCCACCCTTCACCACTTCCTAGTGCTTTAGCTGGGAAGAAGAAGTGGCGCAACAAACTCCCCAGCAGCACAGCTGTCTGTTCATTTAAAAACTTGAATCTATACAATAAAATGTAAAATGCAACACAAAACATTAAATTAAATTATTTGCCTTATGTTAGCTAGCACACACCACTATACAAAATAATATAATTTATCGTTATGTCTAAAATTATATTCAAGCACAAATAACGTAAACAAAACGTATCTAACTAAAATCCTCCAGGCATTATGGGCGTGCCCGCTTAAATAAACTTGCTTTATTACGTATGCATACCGATTCTTGAAACGTAGGTAGAAGGAACAACAGGGTTTTTGTTACATATTGTATAATTATGCCAATTACAGGTAAATACAACATTGACAGCAAAGACGCCAACGCTATCTAGCTAGCTATCAAATATCTGGAGACAATATCTCATCAATCAGATGCCTCAGCCTTTTCCCAATTCTATTGGGGTAAGCTTCCAGTCTAACCGGATCCAGCTGGATACCAGTATTTTACATGGAGCGACTGCCTATCTGACCTCCACAAGCCAGTAACTGGGCAATACGATACCCCTTGGTAAGACTGGTTGTCAGACTTTCGGGCTTCTGACGACTCTTAACGACTGTGAAAGATCCACGAATGACAACCGGGACCGGTATGTAAAGATGGTCACCCATCCACTGACCGACCCCGGCAAGCGAAGCTTGACCTGATGGATCGACCCATGCGGCTTTTTTTTCTTTTTTTTGTAATAAACCTTGCCCCACACTAGGAATTTCTCCTGTATCGTGGGTGCGTTTACAAACATTTAAAATCACATACACAAACAGCCAAACCCGGAACAACTACTTGTAGGACATACAAATATTTGTTGCGTGCGGGAATCGAACCCGCGACACGCAGCGCAGCAGTCAATCGCTTAATATTACTTAGCCATGAGCTCCGCCGCCTGGAGACAATATCCAAACACGAAAAAACAAAAACAAAAAATTATTTTAGATATATTTATTTTTGTTTTTCGTCTATGATGTGAAGTTACGCCGATTAATTTGAAAATATCCTAATGATTAAAATGAACATAGAATACCTGGGCGGCGGCATCCAGAAGCCGGCTGCTGGCTTCTGACAGGAGCTGGCGGAGTACCCGCGGGGACACGCGCACAGCTCCACGCCCAGCGCCGGCTCCGAGCGGCTCAGGCCGGGGATGGCCGTGTCCAGGGACACGTTGAGCAGTCTACAGTTGAAGGAGGTTTTATAATAGGTGCACTGTTTTTTTATTATATTAATCATTTCATCTCTGCCCAACTCTTCGAGGAAACAAGCCATGATGTTATTATTATTATTTATTTATTTTTCAAGGCCTTAAAGTCCCAATCACAACACATAGTACATAAAATTAAAATAACATAAAATTAAAACAAACATCATTACACCATTAAAATACAATACATTAAAATTATATTAATTATTTAATAAAAAAAATTAAAAACACATTTTTTTATAAAATTGAACACCTGTCTTTATGGTCGGTTGGCACTCCGATAAACTTCGAGCCAATATCTGTGGATCAGACTGCTCCAATCCTCACTATGTAAACAATTCAAGACCGCCAAGTCCCAGAAGAGCCATGAACAATCACTTGTTGTTTTGTCACTAATTGTTTCAAACCAACATAAATATCCGATTGTTTGAAAGCCTGGTAGTAATAACTAACGCATTGCACAAAAGAGAGCAAGTAGCTTGCGTGCCATTGCGCTATAAAAATAATAATAGTTATAACTACGACCCAGTGTCTATAATTGCTTAAATTTTTTATGCGACCACGAAATAAGATAAGGAAGGTTATTCCTTGAAACTTGAAAACATTATTCAAGCCGGCACAGAGTCTACATGAGCCAACAAACGGCCATGCTACAGCGACACGTGGAAGTTACGTTATAGGAGTACTCACAAAGCATGAACATGTTCCTGATAAGTGGGCGCGCGCGTGGTGAGGCGGATGAGGATCTTATCCAGCCGGCGCAGAGCCAGCATGAGCGCGGAGCGAGACGCCACGCCGCGGCCGCGCACCATCCACAGCGACTCGTGGAAGCGCACTGCGTGCGTGCCGTTCACGACCGGAGCGTACTGAATGAAAATTGTTGCACTTGTTTAAAAAAGAATTGGGTACCAAAAACTACGAGTGATATTGCCAAAACCCTCGTTTACACGAGACGACAATTCGGGATTTTTATGCGAAAATGGGCTTTGATTGCACAATGACTATGATTTTGCGACAATAGATTTAACGCAGTCATTTCTTAACAGTCATCGTATAAACGAAGCTTGAGATCTTGGATTTGATAAACTGCCTAGCACTGCTGGCCTGTTTGACGCCCCTCGAAGGTCGAGAAACTGTCTTTGTATTTAAAACTATGCTTAAAATTGCTGGGAACATTGAGATCCAATGTAAACTAGAACTAGCAGTTATAACAAACTAAAGATGTGTCCCGCGGATTCAATGTGACGACCGAGGTGTACGGGTATTCAGGTAGTAGACTGGCTGCCCCGGAACAACATGATGCGTAGAAATGTTGTTCTCGGTGTCAGCTCTATTTTACATTGAACCTAAATGGCTGGGAATTACAAACAGAAAAAGCTAACTATGTCAGATGTCAACTGCTAAATTGACAGGGCTCAATCCTTGGCCCATTATTGTTCCTAATCTACATAAACAACATCCATGAAATTGGCCTAAAGGGGGATATTGCATTGTACGCTGACAATACGAGTCTGTTTTACTCAGGTGCCTCAATTTGCTCAATTATACAACAAGCCCAACATGATTTAAACCTTTTGCACACTTGGCTTAAATCAAACTTGCTTACAATCAACATAGCTAAAACAAATTATATTATATTCACTGCTAAAAATAAAAAGATTGGTCAGCATAATAACTTACTCATCGATGGTCAAATACTGAATAGAGTGCATCAAGAAAAATATCTTGGTCTTATACTTGACGATCAATTAACGTGGAAACCACATATAGAATATATCAAGAATAAGCTCACATCACTAACAGGTGCAGTACGGGGTATAGTGCGATGTCTGCCTAGACAGGTACGTTACAGTATATATAACTCCATGGTTAAGTCTCACATAGACTATTTGATTGAGGTTTGGGGAACAGCTGCCAAAACAAACCAAAAAGTACTACAAGTAGCCCAAAATAAAATAATTAAAACACTATTTAGATACAACTACTTAACACCTACTGAAAAATTTTACAGAGAAACAAAACTTATGAACCTCTTTCAAATATATAAGTATAATACATGTATACTTGTCCGGAAAATACTAACTAGAGACATACACTCGCAGGTAATATTTACAAAAAGGGTACAAACCTTCAAAATCCTAACAAGACAGGCTAACGATATCTGCTTAGCCCAGCCTAGGACTAAATATGGAAAAAGGAACATTATGTATGAAGGGGCCAACTTTTATAATAAACTGCCTAAGGACATAAAAGAAGTCAAATCGTTTAACATTTTCAAAAAAACTTTAAGAAACTATATACTAAAAGATCTTTCCCAACCTACTGAATAACTAAATAAATAAGTAAGTAAATAAAAAAAAAAAAAAATGTATAATATTATATAAAATATATATCTAAAATAATTAATAAACTTGGACTGACCGTGAGAGTACTATTAAACAAATCAGCGGTAACATCAAAATCAACATAAAATAAACTAATAATAACTAATCAAAATATACAAATTCCTAAAGTCTACAAAAAATCCCTGCACGTTAGTTTACAAAAGTAATTAAAATAAAATATAATTTATTCTTTCTCGTTTCTTGTTGTTGTTTTGCACTGTGGTGTAGGCCTTAGTAAACACGCTACAACCGTTGAAATGCACCCTACCCGCATCGCTTAAAGTTCTGTTGTTCCTTGTGTAGAACTACCTACCTCTGATTTGTTTTGAATGTTACGACGAAACTTTTTGGTCAAAATGCCATTATAATGTTAGTTTTAAGATTCGTAGTAAGTATGTGGAGCAAAATATTATTTTAAGCTACGCTTGATGGCACAAATTATTGTTTAAACCAATTTATGTTTTCTCTATAAGTGAATTTGTAATTCTTTTGAGAAAATAAATATCTTTAACCGTAAATTAACTTTTTTGTTCCGCCTGTATTGTCCCACTGCTTTGCAGTTCTCCCAAACAGCTTAACACTGTTCCCTGTATTTTGCCTTCTTCGGCCAATTTCCCAAAAACGCACCTAAGTTGACTCGCCAGCGTTTCCTAGACCTCCCTCGGCGACCAAAACCCGAAAAAAAGATCAAAAACTAACCTCAAAGTACTCCAACACAATACTCTTCGTATATAACCGCACAAGCGGGAACCGTGCCATGACCTCACGATTGAGCTCAGCCCCTCCCTCTTCCTCCACTCGGAATCGCAGCGAGCCCCCGTATGACGTCACTCGGTCCCCCACGAACCGTTTGTCTAGTTCCACGTACACTGGCACTGGGGGCCAAGGGAGCGTGATGGTCGCGTCCAGGGTGTGAGTGTGTATGGCTAGCAACGAGTCTTGGTCCATCTGGGAACATAGAAATAGAAACATTTAGTACAGCTGTACAAGGATCATTTGGCGCGAGGCTAAAATCGGAACACCATCTTGTTAGGGTTCCGTACCTCAAAAGGAAATAACGGAACCCTTATAGGATCACTTTGTTGTCCGTCTGTCTGTCTGCCTGTCAGTCTGTCAATACCCTTTTTAGGGAGGGATCAAGTTGAAATTAATATCAAGTAGGTCTACGGTCCCTTAGAGCTCTAAAAAAATCAAGCTTCTAAGTCAACGCAATAAAAAAATACCAGAGGGCCTAAACAAGTTGCAATCAATTTCGTATTATTTCCTATAGATAACGACTTTGAACATTTATTGGATTGTCTTAGGCTTTTTGATTGCTTTATTTCAATTAATTTCATGTTTTACTTTTCCATCATCGTAATCGCTGATTGATTGTCACTTTTTATCTAAAAACCATTTATAACTATCGAACAGCTAAGCCAAGCTTTGGTTGGGTGACAGTCCACTCACAGAAGTAATAGCATCTTGCTGGCCCCTCTGCAGCGTGACGTGCAGCGGCGCGGCGGCGTGCAGGGCGGCGCGGGCCAGCGCGGCCTGCGCGCACTGCGACACGCGCCCGAAGCAGAAGCACGCCGTGCAGCCCGACGGGTTGTCGGCTGACAGGCCGAATGTGCCCGACAGACAACTGTCGCATTTCTCGCCTACTACATTTTCCTGAAAGATGAATGATATTTTTTTTCCCTTTTTCCCCACCTTTTATTCCCGGGATGGAATATATTTGATGTAGATGAAATCGTTGTCCATTTGGTGCCGGATGTAAACAATAACACCATCCCATTTCTTCCCGTGGGTGTCGTAAAAGGCGACTAAGGGACTTACTAGAGAATGGACAGCAGCGTTCTCTATGTATGTTAACACCATACTGCGATCGCCAACCCGCCTGCCAAGCGTAGCAATTATGGCAACCTAGGGGGGGTTGTCATTAGGGGAGGCCTATGTCCAGCAGTGGACGTCTTTCGGCTGAAATGATGAATGATGATGATGAGGTGAAAACGGCACTAAGGGCCGTATTACAGAACGTTACTCAAAACTCAAGCATTAATTAAAACTAGTTTCATTTTACAAACAAATAAACGACATAAGGGTTATAAACGTTGCCTTATGTTAAGAGACTTTTGAACGCCAAAATATCTACGGTTAAACAGATGTTAGTCATTAACTTTAGCAACGTTTATAAATAAACTCCTAAACCTCTTAGGCCGGTAATACAGAACCTCACCCACGCTGGTAGCACACCTCCTCCACGAAACCATAGCAGCGAAACCGCAGTAGTTCAATTCAACTGGCTCGCGTCATGTTCCGCTACGCGCATCCGATTCGAATAGCGGAACATGACGTTCAAGTCTCTTAACTTAAAGCTACGTTTATAACCCTAATGTCGTTTATATGTTTGTACAAGGTAATCACTGGAAATACAGATGCAAATAAATTTGTTAGTTTCGCTGTTAAAACGACAAATTATTCCCGACTGACATAGGATACTTATACTGGCCCAGTGGTAACGGCCTCGCCTTACGAGTTGTAGGTCGCGGGTTCAAACCCAAACAGGCGCTATACTTTGTGTAAATAATTTCATCACCACTGCTACCGAAACGGTGAAGGAAAACATCCTAAGGAAACCGTCATGTCCTAGAACTAAAAATTCGAAGACATGTGACATCTACCAACCCGCACTGGGCCCGCGTGGTGGATTACAGCCCACTCCCTCTCGCAGAGAGGAGGTCTGTGTCTCAACAGTGGAAAAATTATAGGCTGATTATGTATAGGATACTTTTATGCCAGAAAAAATTACCATCTTCGTGTGGGTAAAGCCGCGGCTCGCAGCCACTCTACTGAAAGATGGGTTATGATCTACCAGTTTACCTTACAAGGACACCTCCCCCACTCGTCGCAGCTGCACAGGCCGTCGGCACAGTCCCTCGTGCCGCCCACGTGACACTGGCACGGCCGGCACCGGGGCCCGTAGTGGCCGCGCGCACACTGCTCGCACGTGCCGCCCTCCCATCCCGAGCGGCACTTGCATTGCCCAGTATGGGGGTCGCATGTGCCTGGAAAGAATGATAAGTTTTTAAAAGATGCTGATGCATTCTAAAAAGCAACTTCTATGGTTCGATACCCGGAGGAAAAAAAATATTCTGTAAAAACGTCAAATGAAAAAAAAAAAATCTAGATGTAGCCGATATTTCCTATCTGACTACCCCTGAGAAGAAATGGCGAAACAAACTCAGGGGTCAAAGTCTCTTAGTCCAGACATAATAACAATTTTTATTTTTTTTATTTATTTATCCGTCACTCTTACCTACCTGCAGAGTTGATGAGAACGGTGGTTGTACCAACATTGAAAAATAAAACTGGTGACGCCAGTGACAAGGGTAATTACAGACCGATCTCACTAGCGACTATTGCAGCGAAAGTGCTTGACGGTGTGTTTGATAGACAACTTAGTAAACATCTTAAAATACACGATGCTCAGTTCGGCTTTAGGCCGCAGTTATCGACTGAGTGTGCTATTCTGTCCCTCAAGCATACTGTCAGGTACTATACGGAGAGAAGTACGCCGGTATATGCGGCCTTTCTAGACCTTTCCAAGGCATTTGACCTGGTTAGGTATGACATATTGTGGTGTAAGCTGCGCGAAGCGGGAGTGCCTGATGCCATAACAAATATGTTTCAGTATTGGTATGGCCACCAAACTAACCATGTTAGATGGGCCGACGAGTTGTCTGAGGAGTACAGGTTGGAATGCGGGGTGAGACAGGGCGGATTGACCTCGCCAGCGCTTTTCAACCTGTATGTCAACCAGCTGGTTGTCGAGCTCAGTAGCACGCGTGTTGGCTGTTCTATTGACGGTCTGACTGTAAATAGTATTAGTTATGCGGACGACATGGTGCTGCTGAGTCCGTCAGTTAGCGCTCTCAGGAAGTTGTTGGCGGTCTGCGAGACTTATACTGAAGCGCATGGGCTCATGTATAACGTGCAGAAAAGCAAACTACTTGCGTTTAGGGTAAAGCGTAAAAAACCAGCACATATCCCACCGTTTATGTTAAAAGGTGTGGCTCTTGAAAGGGTGTCAGATTTTAAGTACTTAGGGCACATAGTTACTGAGGACTTGAAAGATGACGCCGACATGGAAAGAGAACGGAGGGCGGTGGCTGTCCGATGCAATATGTTGGCCCGCAGGTTTGCTCGTTGTACACCAGAAGCAAAAATAACTCCATTTAAGGCGTTTTGCCAATCCTTGTACACGTGCACTCTGTGGGTTCGATATACGCAAAGGGCATATAACGCCCTCAGAGTTCAATATAATAATGCCTTCAGAATGTTGTTGGGGCTTCCACGTTACTGCAGTGCGTCAGGGATGTTTGCCGAAGCACATACTGATGGTTTCAGTACCATCCTGCGAAAAAGGATTGCGTCCATGATGCGCTGAGTGCGTGGGAGCGTCAACGACATTCTGAAGGTCATCAGTGATAAGCCGTGTTGCACCATTATGGCGCATTGGGTGCATGTACATGTGCATGTACCCGGTGCGTCAAGTGAGTGCAACAGGTATTGGAATTAAAAATTGAGTTGTATTTGTTACTAACATAGCATAAGTTTTGTGTATTACTAACATTATATGGATCAAGGTCCGAATTAAAGTATTTTTTATTTTTTTTATTTATTTATAATCTTGGTCAGGTCATGTGAGGACCATGTAGATACGTGTCTGAAATGGTCTTTTGAGGAAAGAACCACACAAATTTGAGTGGACCTGTCCAATCAGTGAAAGCATTTGTCAGTAATCGTGCAACTCAACTCAAGACTTAAGGAGCTCAAAGACTCGACGAACAATACCAAAGAAAGGACATTTGGGTAGGCCGCATAAAGCGCTCAAAATGCCAGACCATCAGTAAAACTAACTGAGAAAAAGAAAAATAAAGGAAAATAACAAAAAATTACCCACATAGTGCTCACATTCACAATAAATTAAGCAGTAAATATAATACTTTTCAATAAAATTCATGTAAAATATTCAGTTATAAAGTTCATAAAAAAAAATCTCAGCAGCAGCACGGAGGCTGGATTTATTCCCAGTTGATGAGGATCGCGTTGGATGCGAGAAGCATAGGACAGGACCGGCCATTGTGCGATGCTTGGCCAATATTCAGTAGTCTTTCGGGTGAATGATGATATTATGTTACGAATACTCACTGGACACAGCGCCCGCGCCGCAGCTGCAAGGCCTGCACGAGCTGCCGACACCCCAGTAGCCGCGCGCGCACTGCCGGCAGCCGGCGCCCATGGACCCGCCCGGGCACACGCAGCGCCCGCTGTGCGGCGAGCACACCTTGCCGTCCCTGCACACCGGACATGCTGGAACAATATAATAAAGAAATAGTTAAAATAGAAGAATATTTTGATTCGGTCCCACTTTTTGACGACGGCACGGCTGACCGCTAGCGGCTATTTGAAAACAGTTTTTTTTATTGAGTGGGTACTTATTTTTTAACCCGCGACGAAAAAGAGGGGCGTGCGTTATAAGTTTGTTAGACCATTATTCAACTAACTAAAAGAACCTACAGTCGAACATGGGTATCTGCCAGCTATACAAGCAACTAATTTGCAACTGCTTTTAAACAATGTTGGTGTGTGCTGATTAGTAATTCTTTATCATCACTTTCATAAGTGTTACATTTATTTTCTTTCAGCTACGTAGTAATGTTATCATATTCACTACAAAACCGATCACAAAGCACCTATTTTTTGCTTAGAACCAAAACAGTGCAGAAATGTTGTATGAAATTCATACAACATTTCTGCACTGTTTTTATTTTTTATTTAGATAAAATACCACAGAGGTTTAATTAATGTCTCCGATTAAGTTTAATATAAAATGTGTACATTTAGATCAAAAAGATACTGGCTGAGAATAAAAATCGGATTAAAAACGACTTGGTGTTTAACTTGAGTTTTTATTTTGAGTAGGTATATTTTATCACGGTAGGTAGATGTGTAGTTGAAAGAAAAGTTGATTACGCACCTTGTGCAACAATCTACTATTATTAATGTTGAAATATAGAGCTACGCTTGTTTATGAGCAACGAAGACACTAATTATGCCTTCTTTACAAATACTATGTTATCACCTTTTACCGACATAGTCTTATTAAGTTAATTATGAAATCCCAACTCACGTAGACATCCAGCAGGTCCGAAGCCGTAGTAGCCTGTCAAGCAGGTGTCGCAGTGCGCGCCACCGACGCCGTCCGCGCAGGCGCAGGCCCCGGTGTCCGGGTCGCAGGCCGACGCGCCCGGGCCGCACGCGCAGCGCCGGCAGCCGCCCAGCTGCAGGCCCCAGTAGCCCTCCTGGACGAGAAAATTATTGATAATTAGTAGGTCATCATCATCGTTACAGCCGGAAGACGTCCACTGCTGGATATAGGCCTCCCCCAAAGGTGGGGTTTGCCATAATCGCCACGCTTGGCAGGCGGGTTGGCGATCGCAGTATGGTGTTAAAATGCATAGAGAACGCTGCTGCCCTTAGTAAGTATCGGAATGCAATAAAAGAAAAGAGTACATAAAGAATACATGGTCAAATTAAATTAACTGGAGTAACTGCACAGACGTGACGTTTATCAAAATTGGATCATGATATTTTATCAGATTAAGGCCGTTTCCTAAACGAAAGCGACGTGTATTCGTGCGACAGTTTCTGGTAAACATTCCTAGTTCTTAGTGCAAATGATAACAAATTATTTTAAGTCTTCATTAAATCTTGTAAAATGTTTTCATTTCCAATTTGAGAGACATTAAGCGTAACCCCATAGCCTGAATTTATAATCTAAAATTGATCGCATCTTGAAATCTGTGCGTCTGTTTATCCTAATCCATCGATTTAATGTCCCACTGGCACATTGCCATGGCACGACCATTTTACGTAAGGAATGGCGTACATTGGAACTAGAAAGACTATTCCAGTTGCAGTGTATGTGGTGATATTCAGTTAAAATGGCTTATTGGTTGATTCGCACGAATGTACTCACCCGTAACGGGTGAATCTACACTTTTAAATAATATGATTTTTGCTGTAGGTGATCCGCGCGGAGTTCTTTTCTTAGTGGGCGAATCGACAACTCCAGAAATACGTATTTAGCACGGGCGGCACTTTTCACACTTCTCTTCTTCTTTTACATTTTACTTCTCTATTAGTCGTCATCTTCCCCTACTCTTATAGCCATCTACATTCATACTTAAAACTTTCCTCACAGCATTTTCATCATACCTCCGCATCACATTTCAAAGTCAAATTATTTATTTCAAATAGGCAGATAAAAGGCACTTTTGTACGTCAAACTTTACAAAAAATATAATTGATTTTAGTCGCCCCTTCCAAAAGGTAGTTTCGCAGAAGAATGGGCAAGAAACTCCACCGTTAAGGCTTCTAAATACCGGGGCGACTAGTCGCGCGACGCGACGCGACACAAAGGCACCGCTCGTCCCGCGACGCGCGGGGCCTTTGTGCCGTGTCGCGTCGCGCGACAAGTCGCGCTGGTATGTAGAAGCCTTTACTCTTTTAAAATGTTTTACAATATTTTGTATAGGTACATTAAATATATTGTCTTAAAGATATCGTATTGTGATGTTTAGGGCTTGTACACGTTCGCGTGAGCAACGTCTTCCGACGTCGTGTTGGTATAATTATGAAATGGCGCAACGTTATATGACGGCCTCTAGATTGTCATATTTATTTCGACGGAACGTCTTTGGATGTCTGTTTGACGGTCAAATTCCTATGGCGCATCTATTTTGCGCCGCAACTCATTCGATTTTCATAGGCTATACCGCCGTGTGACATAAAACAAATATTTTTGTAGTTTTGTACGTACACATGTAAAAGTTGCGCGCACACATGCGCAACGTCTTATGACGTCCTCCCTTGCACCATTATTCCCACTGGCATTAGGCTGCACGTTGCCGCGTCCAGTCATAACTTTGTAGGAGAAAGAGTTGCGCCTCAGTACAAGCATTCAGAGATGAGGTTGCTCACGCGAACGTGTTAATTTTACTTGAAAAACGACACATTTCAACTTTCGTAACATAATAATTACAATTTACAACTCAACAAGTCGAGCGTTGAACCGAACACAATGGTTCACAAATTATGCTATCGGCAGTCGGCACTCACTCCACAAGCGTCCCATTCACGCACAAGAATGTGCACGCGATACGATCGCGAACGCGCAACGCGCACGCAGCAGAAAATAAATCGAAACAGACAAATGCACAAAGAGCCTTATTTTGACTGTACCTAATGATTATAATGTATTTATTTATTTCTGTAACAATTTTAACATTGTATTGAAATTTTACACAAAATTATAACAATTAAAAATTAAAAGAATTACAATATAAATCATTATTTAAAACAGCAACCAAATTAGAAATTAAAACATTTGCAATTCCCTGATATTACGTTAAATGTCAAAAAATAAATATAAGAATAAGAATATTACCAAAACAAATAAACAAAAGATTCCACTATTATTGTCAAATATATAATCTAATGTCAATACAAATAGTGATGTTATAAATTTAAAGTCAAATATAGAATAAAAAAAAAACAAATTAAACCAGATACATCCAATAGACAATGTCAAAAATAAAAAATAATAAAATCATGTCAATAAAAATAGTATAATAATAATTAAAGATTTAGAGAGAGAAAATGATGAGCTTACTAGCTTTTCTATACATAGAAGGAATTGATCACGCGTTGGCAGTATCAGACAGTATAATTTCGCCCATAATGTTTCCTCTGGATGTTTTTCTTCACCGTAAGCCCGCTTGTAGACGTCCGCTGTTTTCACCGGACAACGGCCCGTTTATTTTGCCGGACTCGCAGTGTTGTATGTATTATAATGAATGTGTGTACATGAACCGGACGCCGGACCGGTGTCCAACTCATACAAATATGAAAAACACGGTCCGTGGTCCGATGGAAAAAACGGGCGTCTACAAGCGGCCTTAGTCAGTACATATGTGTGAAGCAATAAAGTATCCCCCATATGTTACAAACTGGCATCACACATCGGCCAACCATGGCAGTCAATCCCGCTACCATCATAGCATAATGTTCCCACTGCTGGGACACATGGCTCTCCTGCGTGAGAGGGAGTGGGCGGTAATCCATCACACAGGGCCAGTGCGGGTTGGTTGGATCTCACACAATGTCTTCCAATTAGATATTGGTTTTAGGACTTCCCGGTTTCCTCGCGATGTTTTCCTTCATTCAACACTATTCTCCCATCGTGCTGACTGACATTCTTGCCACCGTATACACTACTAGCTTTTGCCTGCGTCGTCGTTCGGGTGAAATTTCTTGGGTATAAAATATCCTTTTTACTCGGCAATAGGTACTGCAGCATCCCAATAGTGATATATTTTTTGGAATCGGAGCAGTACATACGAACTCACAAATTTTACCTCTTTATAATAAATATTAGTATAATTCTGTCATGAGACGCAGAAGAAGGAATGTATGCCAACCTAAATCAGTAAAAACCAAATTTGCCCGAAATTTATTTTCTTTTCTGGGCCCATTTCTGTACAACAGCCTGTATTATTTACTATCCATTCATTCCATGAACAAAACAACTTTTAAAAGAAAAATAACTGACTGGCGCTATCACTTTAGATTATACCCAAATTGAAGATCTTTTGAAAACCATGTCCTAACATAATGTTCCCTTTGCGACGCACAATTACCCAACACCACACTCACGCACTCCACATCACACACACCACACACACACACTTACATCTTCCCTCGTGAATTACTTTTCATTCTCTATTTTATTTTTGTAAGCAATTTTTATGATAATGTATGAGATTTTTATTTGAATAATATTATACGCGAATAAGATCGTCTCCAGTACAACAATAAAAATGTAAAACTTTGTTTTGGGGGCCTGGTGACCTGACATACAGGTTTTGAAAAAACTTAGTTTAGGCACCAGGCTTCCACAAATTAATTATAAAATTGTGTCTGTAGACTCAGTAACATTCTCTGTAATTTGTGGTAAGAAATAAATAAATAAATTATAATTAGTATAGATTTTTAATTTACGTGTCGGTGGGACAGAAGAAGTTAGTAGTGGTTTAAGTTATTGCTTTGGTGTAAACGCGCGATATGCTTCGCTCAGTACGCGATCACCTTTCAAACAACATTAACATTGGTGAAGTAAACTGGCGATTAGCCGACTGAAGCCCGGATTAGTTGTGATCGTCGGTTAATGTTCGACATAATGTAATGCTGCATAACCCTTCGAGATACAATCGGTTTACTGATTGACATGAAAGACGATAATGCGTATTGCCATTTACCTACCTTGTTTAATGGAATAGTGGGTGCGTTTAAATTGATGAAATATTTCTATCATTTGTTTGGAAACGTAAGAAATAATTTTATTTCTATTAAGACATATTGAAAAATATATATTATATCTAACTAGCTGCGCCCCGCGGTTTCACTCACGTAAGTTTCGATCCCGTGGGAAAGCCACTCTTAATACTTAGGGGTATAAAAAATAGATAGTAGCCGATTCTCAGACCTACTGAATATGTGTAAAAAATTTCATCAAAATCGGTCAAGCCGTTTCGGAGGAGTATGGTAACTAACATTGTGACACGAGAATTTTATATATAAGATAATAAAATTATAAAGGCTAAATGTTAATAAATTGGTAAACGTCTTATTTAAGCTAAATATATTAATTTATTATAGATTTTGCTGAGGATGTCATCTCTGTATCGAAGAACGGTTTAAAACAACAATAAAGAAAAGAAGCTGCTTTAAAAAAAACGTTCTTACATAGCGGGCGCCAGTCAACTTTTCTGTCATCTTCATTCAAAATATTGGCAATGACGTAATCGGAAAATTACTAAGGTGCAAGTTAAAATTAACCCATTTATTTTCATTAACTAAAACCCACCCGTGATCCTTCCGTTGCCTGTGTGCCAGGGCCACGATATTTTCGGACAAACTCGCAACCCTGGCAGAAATTAACCCCAAGGTACTTATCGTTATAATTATTTATTCCATGACTGTACCTATCAAGAAAGAAAATCTGTGAAAAGAAGCATGCAATTTTTCTTGCTTCTGATACGATCATCACCAATATAAAGATAGAGGGATCCCACTGCATTACCTACTTCATAATTTCAGCCGAAAGACGTCCACTGCCGACGGCAGATAGGCCTCCCCAAAAGGGGGGTTTGCCATAATCGCCACGCTTGGCAGGCGGGTTAGCGATCGCAGTATGGTGTTATAAATGCATAGAGAACGCTGCTGCCCATTCTCTAGTAAGTCCCTTAGTCGCCTTTTACGACACCCACGGGAAGAAATATTCTTTACGTCCGGCACGGCACCACACAGACAGACATTACTTACAGTAAACTCTAGTGAAACACTACAAAATGTACGAAGAGGGTTTATTTATCTACAGTTTAAATTTCTAATTTAAAGACCTCATTACATTTTATTTGACATTTAAAGCATTCATTATACATTCAACTTTCTATCCAATAATACCGTTTGCATGCGTTTTAGGGCTATTCAAGTTATTTTAACTACGAGAATTATGTAAATTGTAAGATTAAGATTGACCCGGTTGATCGCAATAAACGTGAGAATTAAAGCTAATTAGGTACTTTTGACTTTACAAGTAACCCAGTAGTAATAATCTGGATTGGTGCCCGGCTGAAGGCAATAAGCTCGCCCCCCTATTATATGGGGTTTAAACATAACTGGTCATATGTGTGTGTACTATAGGCACACCTCTACCTAACCCTTCGGGGAATACAGGCGTGATGTTATGTAAGTAAGTAACATCATCCATACCACTCTCGTTTTAAAAGTCTCATGTAACAGGGCGCACCAATTGCCAGTAACCGGGCACAAAGATAACTTCTGGGAAATGTTAATTTAATAACTTAAACACACTCATTCGAGCATGGCTGCAACATATTGTATTAGCATGAATACCTACATATACCTAGTTACAGCCTCACAGGTGGAGACCATAAACACAATCGTTTTTAGGGTTCCGTAACCAAAGGGTAAAACGGGAACCCGGAAAACCGCTAGTCGCGCGACACGCGGGGCTTTTGTGTCGCGTCACGTGTCGCGCCAGTATGTATAGAAGCCTCAAGTCTCCGCCGTCTGTCTGTCTGTCTGTCTGTCCGTCTGACACCAGGCTGTATCTTATGAACCGTGATAGTTAGACAGTTGAAATTTTCACAGATGATGTATTTCTGTTGCCGTTATAACAACAAAAAAACAGTATAAAATAAATATTTACGGGGACTGCCCACAAACGTGATTTTTTTGCTCGATATTGATAACGGCCACAGGTAGACGCTTGAAATATTCACAGAATCTTTAGTAATAATATTCACTTTAAAAATAAATAATTATATTAAAATAAAACAAATATTTAAGGGGGGCTCCCATAAAACAAACGTGACTTTTTTTGCCGTTTTTATAGATAATGGTACGGAACCCTTCGTCGCGAGTCTGAATCGCACTTGGCCGGTTTTTTATCATGTATCCTCCGCAGACTCTGCCTATATGCTAGGCAGAAGACCTGGCCAATGTTCAGTAACAACATTCGGCAAAATCATGTGGCTAGTTAATATCCATCGGGCGTCTGAAAGTGATTGACATTGCTGATATTGGCACAAGACGAAGCTACTGCCAAGTGCCAATTACGACCGTTCTCTCTCCAGAGCTCCCCCATTTTCAGCAGCCGTTCGTTTGAAGTTGTTTGATCCAGACACAAACATCTGTCTTCCACAATCCTCGGCTATTATGTTCATGAGATATTAGCCAGCTGTGGCCCACATTCGCGAATACTTGCCATGTCCCAATGACATTTAATTGAGACTCTGCGGTTTAATTCCGATACGACCGACACCAATTATTGGTATTATGGCCGACAGGGCCGGATTAGGACTTAACTGACGGAAGATATAGGTTCCGCTTTGCTATACTGTGTGGCTGGAAGTTTTGGGACGAAACGGAACAACGAAACTAGAAAATTACATGAAGCCAAGATACCAAACCAACCAATGGTTCATAAACACGCGCTAAATATTTTTATCGCGATTATAGTTCTATGGCAAACGCCACGTCAAATCATTGGCAAGATAGAGCAATGTTATCAAGTCCACAGCTGCTAGGTGATACATTAAAATATCAGCCCCGGTTCACAACCAAATAATTAAAATGAAAATGAATGAAAGATGAAAGAAAGAAAGCAAAACAAATGAATAAGAAATAGGTGTAAGTATGCCTTCATTTCGGCAAGCAATAAAACTGCGAAGCAAAATTTAAAACAGCGATGCGTACGAGTTTTTGATCACTTTCCTTTTTTTTTTTGTGTGGGAAATTCTCAAATAGCTTCAGGAGAAGTCAGACTTTGACTGACTAAAACTCACCCATGTGCCTTCCGTTGCCTGTGTGCCAGGTCCACGATGTCCCTTTCGGACAAACTCGCAACCCTGGCAGGCATTGGCCCTAGCGGACCCCGTCAGTTGGTGCTGACAACTCTTTGAGGCGCGCGTGGAATACGACGCGCCGTCGACCCGGGCCTGGTCGTTATCGGATGGTGAGCTACCCATCGCTCACCGTCCGCAAGCCCACGCCTACGGTGGCCGGGAATCGGCCTGCGACTCCCAACGCCCGGGGCGTCTCCTGGGGCGACTAGGGGCGTGACGGCGCGAATTTTGCCTCTCCCTCACGCGTTCCGCCTCCTCCTTCGCGAGCATTACTGCTTCGCAGAAGGAGGTGAAGGCCTCCAATGCACTCTCGCTCCGAACCATGGCTTGAACGGAACGCCGGACGCGGGAGATCGCTGCCGCCGGTCGCCTCCGTGAGGACACGGCGGTGCTCCGCCCAAGCCGGGCAGACCTCCACCGTGTCCTCCGGGCGATCCACACAGTGGTGACACCAGGGTGTTTCCTCGATTTTTGATGCCCTGGCTGTTAATTTATACATTAATGTATATTTATTTCACCAGCTATATTAAATATAACAATTTAAACAAAAATGTAAATGTATCGGTTAGGTCCTTCCCTGTGCAGCATAGCTTAAGTGACAACGTTTAAATTCAGCTTCATTTTCTGCCAGTTTCTCCCACTTCGGAGTTATAAGTGTTATAATCGTATTCCGAATGATATTCAAGCAAATAAATCAAGTAGTTTAATAGCAGTAGAGTTCCTTGTGAAATAATTTGTTCGGGGAAGTAGAGAAAAGACAATTTCTGGTAAAGCACCGTCGGCACCCATCAGGTGCCGTAAACAATAGATTCATTAGCAGTCGGTATTGGAAAGGTTAATTTATTTTTAATTTTTGAATTGTATTTTTTTACTCCGTGGAGTTTCTTGCCGGCTCTTCTCCATAGGAAACGAGCAATTGGAACCGTGCACCTAGCTTCTGACGTTGCATAAGTGCCCATGTAGTCTTATGTGAAATAAAAATATTTTTGATTTTGATTTGACTCTTTTTATTACGGAGTGGGCCGTACTTACCCATTAGCCCGTGGCCCTCTCACATTGTATGCTGATTATGCGTAGGTATGCTTTATTACGGATGTTTTTAACGTGCACGTATTTATAAGTTGTTCAATAATTAAATAATTAAAATAATATAATTTAAAAATAGAATCATTAATTAAAATTATAATTTCAACATGAATGATGTAACCATTATTTTGTATCAATATTTTCATTTGAAATAATGTCCTTGAACTTTCATGCCCGTTCTTCTCCATAGGAACCGCCTTGGAATCGGCCACCAGCTGCATGTTTGTGACTGACCGCACTCTTGACAGTTCTATAGTGCTTGTAATTGGTATAATTGAAATAAATGCTTTGCGAGACACCATACCAACTTTGGGCGCAGGTGTAATTACAAGCGCATGAGACATTTAATTTTCGTCTCTGAAATGTAACTAACGCCTGTTGCAGATCAATTTTGTCTTTGGGATGTCACAGATACCTGTTGCATTGCAGGTGTGGAAAATACCAGGGAAAATTTGGGGGAGGCCTTTGCCGAGCAATGAGACAAGACAGTTTATTTTTATTTATTAGCCTTTAAGGCCCCACTGCTGGGCCTCCCTTTTCTTCTGCCATACTTCACGGTTTTGTGGGTCCGTCACCCAGGTGTCGCGGGAAACTTTGACGATATCGTCAACCAGAAACAAACAGGACATTATAAGCTGACAAAGAAAATCCTGAACTTTTCATCGCCTTAATCTAACTAATCCATCTCTGCCTATCCACACAGTGGCACGGAATAAATTCCGCTCCGTTTCCTCAGTCCGTTCCGTTTATTGCTTAGAAATGTCACGGGGACATTTCCAACACACAGCCATTTGAATATCAATGCGAAGTACGAATGAATGTCAATTGTTTGCTCGGAATCCTAACTGTCCGTTTGAGAAGGGATAGTGGCAGAAGGCGTTTGAGTTTGTCATAGTACATGCGGCTGGTGGCTTAGTAACCTAATTTGTGATTGACACAATACTATCAACACCAAAATCAAAAGTCATTTATTCATTAACTAGTATTGGGATCAGCACTGTTTGAACGTCAAAATTACGTAAGGCAATTCCCCAAAACGCCCGCCCTTCACCACTTCCTTGTGCTTTAGTTGCGAAGAAGAAGTGGCGCAACAAACTCCCCAGCAGCACAGCTGTCTGTTCAGTTACTCAAACCATTCATACAAGAATCGTTGATCTCGTTCAATCCCAGATTTAAGAACTGCAGTTCTCTAGGCCGAAAGACTATGGACCTGCTTAACTTCTTTGAACAGACGAAAACGTCAGATCGACCATACAAGAACGAATCAGTCTATTCATTTAGCATGATTTGGTTCAAGTTGTGGTCGCTCCTCTGGATGGGCGTAGGCTTTGAGGCATTAAGGGTTGAGTTGTCACGAATACACACACGATACGGTTTTTATTATAAATTTGAAGAGCCAGATGTGAGGTGAATCGGTAGGTATCTAATCATTGTAGCTTAATTAATTTGTTATGTGCGTAGCGCGGCCGCAACTCGCAGTGGACGATCCATTTTCTCTACATTTAAAGCAAAGTACGCGTGCGTAGCTTAGCCGTGGGCTGCTCGTGATTGACGAGTGAGACAGAAGACTGTGGTATAAAATACAGGTAAATAATACTTGGTGATACATACCTCACATGTTTCGCACGCCCTACCCGTAACGTGTTGCTTGCAACGGCACTGCCCAGTTCGAATGTCGCACACGTTGCTCTCAGAACCGATAGACGAACAGTTGCAACCTGTAACAAAGGAAAGTGGATTAAGTACATAAATATCAACCAAATGTGCACCCATTTAATTATGTTCATTTATTTTTTGCTTCAAATAAATAGTCAGAGAATTCATTTACTAGGAAACAATTGATATAATACTGTTAGTTTTTCAGCAGTCATTAAATCAGCCGAAAGACGACCACTGCTGGACATAGGCCTCCCCCAACATTTGGGGGGGGATTGCCATAAACTTCACGCTTGGCAGGCGGGTTGGCGATCGCAGTATGGTGTTAAAATGCATAGAGAACGCTGCTGCCCATTCTATAGTAAGTCCCTTAGTCGCCTTTTACGACACCCACGGGAAGAACCACACGGACAACTATTTCACCTACATCAAATATATTCTATCCCGAGAATAAAAAGTGGGTGAAATCGGCTCTTAATTGGTAATAATATTCGCATTTAAATATCACTCATCTTTCAGGAAAATGTAGTAGGCGAGAAATGCGACAATTGTCTGTCGATCCATTTCTATTACAAACAATCTGGTTGTATTTAAAGTCCACTAAGTACATAATATTATAATAATGTGCATTGTTTATTGAGAACTGACATTTAGCATGTCTCATTCCTTTCATCAGGTAACAAACAAGAGGATTTATAAACATTAACATGTTCAAGCAACTCCTACGCACGTGTCGCACGCGTTCCGAATTCAAACCCAGATCAATTTGCTAATGCACCTGACAGCTCGACGCTTATTGGTCGGGAGTTATTAAAATACAAGTTGATGTTAATTTGGCTCGATATCACTGCGCTGATGCTAATACAAGCTATAAATATGCTTTTATCGAGGTAGGGATTGTTCCCGGTTTTGCTTGCCAGATTAAAAAAAAAACAAAAATGAAGTGTTTTAAATTCTTATGTCACATAGTTTTGAGAAAAAAGTCTTTGATAGACAAGCAGACGGACGGAAATTGTGATCTTGTTGAATGGAGATCTAAGAGAGGTTAAGGAGACCTAAAAATGCGGAGATTCATCTTATCTTTGAGATTTGAATACAACTTTTACGAACCGCTGCAACCAGAATGGAGGAACCGCATGTTTAAACAATGTAAGTTCTTTAAAGCATTTGCGCAACGTATGTAGATTGCAAAACCAACTATTAAGATTCCTGCCGTAGGAACAAAGCGAAAAAGAATTTACAAAACCTTACAAACTGCCGGACGCACACAAACTCCATACACACAAACCAATTTGTTCTACCAAACTACTGAGATAACAACATGATGATTACGCTCAGAGTGGTCGGCAGGATCGCAGCACTAAAAGCTGAGATATCACAGGCTCGTTGTAAACAATATTATTAAGATACCACGTATCAACGATTAGCCTTTATGGGATCAACAGATATGTAGGGTAATGGCGGCCGTTTCACAGGATTTAGGTACAGCAATTTGCTTAAGTTTTGTTCAAGATTTTGCTAATTTAGTACTTATTAAGTTAATAGAATAGCCTTGCTGGAAAGTAAAACAAACTTCCCAATGTCTAATTTATATGTAGGTACAACATTTATTGTAAAATAGTAAGTAAATAGTTTGCTAATAAAGGAAGAATTGCTAATTGAATTGAATAGGAGCCTGGCAGCCTTTCCACCAGAGATGTACAATGAGCTACCATTTACCGGGTAATAGGTCTTTCATTGACTTGAATGTGCCCTGGCGGCTGAGAGTATGTCATGCTCAATCAGATGTCTCGCTGGTGGCGTCTGTGTTGGATCATGTAATAGCTCCCTTCGAAATGTTGAGGTGAATGGTGCTGATCCATTCAGAGCGTCATGTTCCTGAACGGGCGCTGTCAGTTGGGACTGGTCATCTCTTAGCTGCTTAGCTGCCATGGCTTATTTTTAATTATTTTAGTTTTGAATTGTTTTTTGTTTTTAATCTTTGAATCACGGTCGCTTCTGACGTTTTGCATCGTTCTCACATGCCGTGGAGTTTCTTGCCCGTTCTTCTCCATAGGAACCTACTATTTGGAATGGGCATCTAGCTCCATATTTGTAACTGACCGACTTCTTGACAATTCAAAAGTGCCTGTAAATGGTTTAATTGAAATAAATGCTTTGAGGTTGAGTTTGATGTGCTAAGCTGCGTAGCGAAAGCTGTGTTTGATATCGACCAATAGGTTTGTTTGATTTCCTTAGCTTAGCTTACCTCTGGTGGAAAAGAGTTCAACGAAGGCGAGTTTTTGACATAGTACTTACGGATTACAGAATCTCTCTCATAACTCAAGCATCCCTTAAAAGTAGTTTAAAGCTATTTCAATCAACTCAGCCTATAGCAGTCCACTGCTGGACATAGGCCTCTCCCAGGCTGCGCCACAACACCCTTTCCTCCGCCTTCCGCATCCAGTCTGTCCCAGCCACCTTTTTAAGGTCGTCATCCATCTAGTCGGTGGGGAGCGTCCCACACAAAACTAAAAAAGCTAATTGATTGGTTGAAACTAGTTTTAAGTAATGCTTGAGTCTTTAGAGTGAGGTTCTGTAATACGAGTCTTTCGTATCTGGCGAAATGTGGGCGATAAGCTTATTATGTTGTGATAGCCCAGTGGTTAAGGTCTCCCACCTCATAATATATGAAGTTGTGGGTTCAAATCTGGGAATTCATAATTTCTGGGTTTATCTTGGTAATTTTACTGACATCAGTGAAGGACAACATCGTGAAGAAACTTAGACTAATCACTACATAGTATAAAACAAAGTCGCTTCCCGCTGTCTGTCGTCCCTATGTTTGCTTAGATCTTTAAAACTGCGCAACGGATTTTGATGCGGGTTTTTTAAATAGATAGAGTGATTCAAGAGGAAGTTTTATATGTATAATACATGCATAATAGAGTAGAGAAACACTGATAATTTTAGAGGTTTCTAATGTGATGTCGTAAATAAACTCATTTTTTAACCGACTTCACAAAAAGGAGGAGGTTGTCAAGTCGTCTGTATTTTATTTTTTTGCGTTTACAGTGCAAACGCTGGCTGAATACTACAGTATATATTTTTCAATACACTTCCTTGAAACCTGGTTCATATCGCACTACGATTAGGTTCACAATGCAATGTATTTCACACACGTGCGATTTTGTATTTTCCAACACGTGTGCGGGAATAAAAATTGCCACAGATAACTTATACCTATACTTAGTCCAAATTGGTTCACTATTCACACCGTCTCGCGCCAGAGATGGTCCTCTCTATTCGGAGGTGATTTTATTTTTTAAATCTCGGCAATAATGTTTATAAATAGAATACCATGATTATTACAATAAAAAAAACTTTTATGAACAAATTAACATTTATTTGTGTTCTAAACTCAAAAATATTTTAATTTTCTATTTTTATTTATTTATTTAACACTTTAAGCACACAAATGGACAGAGGCGGACTTAATGCCATAGGCATTTTCTACCAGTCAACCTTTGGGTGATGCAGAGACAAGCAGTGGTAGGCTATTTTTCATATTAGGCTGTTTATCGGCTTTATAGCTTTGCTTCTCCTTCAACCTGGCGAAAGCAAAGCGCGGAAAAAAAAGAAAATTAAATCATAGTTTCCTAATAATTCATAGCTTTTGAAGAAATAAAATAAAATAACGAAACATATTAAATAAAAAACTGTTCAATTCATTAATTAAAATAACAATAACTTTAATCAGATAACAAAACATTAAAATTAAATTAGATTATATAAAACAATTAAATTATGCACAAAAAACTGAAAAATAAAACGAATGAAAAATAAATAAAATGTCATTAGATCACAATTTGTCTTCTAGGTACTCATTGACTTGTAGTAAGGTTTTTCGCCTAGTAATTATAATTGGTCTGCCTCGTTGGGCTAGTGGTCGCAAGCGCCACTGCTGCACATGAGGTCCTGGGTTCGATTCCCAGGTCGGGCAAAGTGTTATTGGGATTTTCCATTAAGAATTTCTCAGTAGCAGCCCGGAGTCTGGATTTGTGCCCGGTTGATGGCAATAGGCTCGCCCATTACATGGGACTTAAATATAACTGGCGAAATGTAGGTGTCTGCCTAGCTCTTCGGAGATTACAGGCGTGATGTTATTTTACTTTAATAATGATGTACTTATTTAGAGCAAATTGTACAGAAATTTGAGACGCAGACATTGAACAGATTGTTATTGTTCATAACCGTGAAACAATGGTTGTGACAAAATGCAGGTGTACGGAACCATATTCATT
The DNA here is from genome assembly GCA_948098905.1 of Tiliacea aurago. Taxonomy (NCBI): domain Eukaryota; kingdom Metazoa; phylum Arthropoda; class Insecta; order Lepidoptera; family Noctuidae; genus Tiliacea; species Tiliacea aurago. The sequence goes on along the minus strand of OX402581.1, from coordinate 1,855,461 downwards.
TTTTGTCTAAAACATACAAACTTCAACTTTATGAATAAAGATTTAGGTGTCATAACTGATTGATAATGTTTTAAGGTTAGGTTCCCACGGTTTTCGAAGTTATTGGAATATTATAGATTCATGTTTCGATGATTGAAATGCTGGTAGATATAATTGACAGGCAATTGTCGTTATTTACCGGAAGCGCAATAATGCATAAAGAATTCAATCAATTTCAGCCAATCACTGCCTAATCCAAATCAAATAATTAAATACGCGAACTAATTCATAATAAATAATAATTATGGTGCGTGTATTTTCCCACGAACAAGATTTTTTTAATTAATTAACTTTGGTCTCTGTCGAAACTGACAGATCACCCTGGCGGCGTATTCTGTAAAAATCTCAACGGAAAAACTTTGGTGAAGTGACCACGAAGTGAGTTGTCATATCACCTAATGCAAGGTATTGACAGCTAACTATTTATATTTTAATAGCATAGATCGGCAGGTCTACGAGACTACGGTAGAACGAGCGTGCCCAGCAGATGTCTGTTGCTTTGAAGACTGCCGGGTTAAAGGTAATACTTGAAGATTGGTTTTATCTGAATGATTACCAGCGATTTGAGCTGCCTTTTGTCGATGATCTATCCAAGATATAGATTCTACAGCCGATTAGCTACACGTTTATACACCGTGCAGGCGGGCAGCCTACTTCTTGTATCCAATGACTACTAATCTGATCATTCATAAAAGATTTTTTTTTTATTAGCATTTGAATAATTAAAAAAAAATATTCATTATGACGCATGATGTAGTTTAAAGCAAAGCCGTGATAAACAAATCCGTTTCGTGATTATTCCGACGTATTACTTATAATTGTATCTTCTAAAGTCGTTATGAATTATACCCAGAATACACACATACATAAACTCACGCCTTCATCCCAAGGGGGTTTAAAACACCCTGTTATGAGCGCGGTACGAGCCTTGCACTCCATTCCGCACCGCCCTTGGAACGTAAGGCTCGTAACAGGGTGTTTCAAACTACGTCATGCGTCACAATGAATATTTTATATTTATTCAAATATAATAAATATTTTCTTTTCTTTTATGAATGATTCGTAGTCATTGGATACATGAAGTGGGGCTGCCGTTGTAAGACGACTAAAATGCCACGGTGTATAAGTACACTGCTAGAAGTGTCTTTTGGCGCTTGAATGACTTGTCAGGGGGGCGCTGTTGGTGAACATTCATGCAATTGTTTCGTGAAATGTGTTGAAAAAACAAGATGGCGGCGTTAGTTTCCATTTTGGCCGCGCGCCAAAAGATCCTTGTACTGCTAATAGGCACACCAAGGACTCGTGTTTATAAACAAGTTCAGGAAAAGCAGGTCCGACATCAGGCAAATGGAAAGGTACTTAGGTACTCCATAATATACCTACTACCCCACTAGTAGACTTTTTTTTTGTTGATAAATTGAAGCTAATCAAAGTCAAATTATTTATTTCAAATAGACACCTAAGACGCCCTTTTGTACGTCAAGATATACAATAAAAATAGAGTTGATTCTAGTCGCCCCTTTCAAAAGGTAGTTTCGTATGGAGAAGAATGGGCAAGAAACTCTACCGTTACTCTTTTATCAATCATAGGACTACAGTATTAGTTTGTTGTTCCTCTGTGGAAATACATATAAAGGAGATAATAGACACGTTCGTTTACCTATATCTTCCACATCTAACACTACAGAAATTATTTTTCGCCACCGAGTACACCAGCAACGCCATTAGCCCACGTCTATATACAGGATGTATTTCCGTTCATTCGTTTTAGTACCTAACTATTTAATTCTTTTTTTTTTAATGTCATGCATTCTAGCTCTTAGCTAGTTCGGATCCCAAATGGTAATGAAGATCTGATGACGACTTTCAGAGCTATAGAGAATCTCTTCAATGGATGGCAGCAAACGTGCATTACGGATTGTTGTAAGATACTAACAATAAGTGAAAAGAAATACACTAACAAAATAACATAACATCACGCCTGTATTCCACGACGGGTTAAGCAGAAGTGTACCTATATTACACCAACACTTCGTCAGTTATGTTTAAGTCCCATTTAATAGGGGGCAGGCCTATTCAAAACCAGACACAGCAGCTGCTACTGAGAAATTCCAGATGTAAAACTCAATAACATGTTGCCCGACCCGGGAATCAAACCCAGGACCTCATGTTCAACAGGACACTGAAATAGTGTATTACTATTAAGACAGTAGGCAATTGATTATAGAAAATTAACTTCCATAATTACCTGCGAATGTCTTCACGATTAAATCTACAATCTATCGTCAGCACTTTCCAACAATTAGCTTACACTAAAGATTTATCCAGCCATTTCTCGATAACATCTCTCGTAAACTAAGTAAAACTTGTAAGCAATTAAAATAATTTGTATAAATCTAAGAGAAAATAGATCTCGAATTCCTTGTCGCGTTTTAACGTGGCAATAGCGGTCACTGACCCACCTATATTTTCTAGTATTTTTTATTTAAAAACTAAAATATATACAGGGTTATTTTTAAAACGTCAATAACCTCTTAAGGGGTCATTGTACTCATCATTATGAACAACTTTTACTATAGGACCAAACCTGAAATCGCGAAAAAAAATCAGCTGTTCCCTACATTTTAACGAATTATTCGAACATAAATATAGAGAACAGCTGGTTTTTTTTTCGTGATGTCCGTTCATAATGATGAGTACAATGACCCCTTAAGAGGTTATTGACGTTTTAAAAATAACCCTGTATAAAGTCCTTTAATCTCCTGAATAGAGTGATCTTCAACATGTTCAAATAACGAAAAACCATGCATAGCGTATTTTTTGGATTCCTACGGAGAGATATTAGGGAAAGGGCAATGACCGCTATTGCCACGCTAAAACGTGACAACTATAAACATTTAACTGTAGTTGCCGAGAGTGAGACAGCGGTGTCGGACACTAATGGACGTTTCTCTTATGGAGATGTTGCAATAAGTGTCTGACATTCGTTATCGGTAGCCGTAAATGAGTTAATTTCTTGATGGATTTTACGACTCTTGTGCCTTTTTGTTTCCCTATAGGGTAAAAGTAATTTGTGTAGATTTATTGAGCATTGAAGGAATGCTTACATAAACCCATTGATTCCTGTTTTCGACATTAAAATGTTTTACACACTAGCGACCCGGCCGTGCTTCGCAACGTTTTTACGACATGACAAAACACCGAGATTTTTTAATTATGTATAAGTTTAATATTAATGTTTTATACACATAAACCTTCGGGAATAAGACGGTGAAACCCGAATGAAAATCCGTTGCCTAGTATAGAAGAACAACGGGTGCGACTTAAATTTAATATGTATACATAGTTATAAAGAAGAAACTATAAATACAAGACTCGGTTCTAGTTTTTTTATACAGGATGTTAAAGGAACTGCGTGCCATAGCTTAGGGGTAGGTTCAGTAGGTATCGATAAAGGAACCCAGGAAAAAAACAAAAAAAAAATAAACAAAAAATGTAATTACTTAAACTTAAAAAAAAAAATAAGTCTCTTCGTACTTTAACGGGCTTAGGACCGTCAAATAAAATCATTTTAATTCTAAACGATTGCTATTTTAAGTTAGTAGGTACTAAATTAGGTTGATCTTGCTATATTTTTTTTGTGTTTTTTTTTTCCTGGGTTCCCTTATCGATACTGAACCTACGGCTATGGCACGCAGTTACTTTAACACTCTGTATAATAGGAATCGGTATTACCAAACAATTACCTAATATAGAAAACAAACATAAACCTAACTATTAATGAATGCATCGGTTTTCTATAATTGCTAACTAGCTGCCCGCGGCTTCTTCGAACCTTATTAGATTGAAATGGATAATTAAAGGTTGTTAGTATCTTCGGCAATGAGCGCACGATGTGGAAATATTTATCCCACACATTCGGAAATTATCAAGTTTTTTAGCAGAATGTGTACGGTCACGAGCATATAAACATATTGCTATGGGCAGTTCGGTATTATTATCTGATTTCATGATTCATCCATTAAGAGCGTTTACACCTTACGCCATTTCATACAAACTTTCACGGCCTTGTTTTTCGAAATGACTGAACCGATTTTAATGAAACGCATAAGCAGTGTATCCTTACAAAGGTATGAAAAGTTAGTAGAGAACATTTTCGAAATGTCTTATTTAAAAACAGATAACTGGAAATCTCTATTTCTATGGAAAATTTATAATTTATTTATATTTGGCTGTAACACTATTTTTCGAAAATGTTCTCCACTAACTTTTTCAGATATGTCAGATTGCAGAAAGAGATGCGCGATGACACAACATGTATGGCGTAAAAATGCAACTAAAATCGTATAAAATTAGATATTAACTAATTAATAAAAAATTATTCATCACCGGATGCAGTTTGGCATTTGCAATTTTATGGTATGCTTTTAATTATAATTATAACTGTTATCGAAGGGATAGACGGTTGTCTTTGAAGATTTTTTTTGATGTATAAAACTATGTTTAATTATGTTTTGAGTTCCACAAAAGACTTGAAAATATCATACTGTTTGTTTTGGAAAAAAAAATTACGGTTTAAGAGATACACTGCTTTAAAAATACACATTTTTGACCATTTTCAGAAATCTTCGCCTTAAAACGGTGAAGGATGTGCGAGAACCAAAAATTCGAATACATGTGACATCTGCCAACCCGCACTGGGCCCGCGTGGTGGATTACGGTGTGGAAGGCTTATACTAGTGGCAGCACAATAAACATGTCACATCGAAGGAACACCAAAACTATCTGACGAGACAAGCGACGCCAAGATATGGGATGCTGCAAAAGATTTGTGTCACCTCTTAGAATGTCTGTACGTGTGGTTAGATTCGAGCCACAAATATAGCTACTGCAAATAACGTACAATTTCCTAATGTATGCTAGAAACATGTTGTATGTGGTGTTTTAAGTTTCTAGCAACACATTATCATATTGTTGCCACAATGTTGCCAATGTTGCAACCATACCATGCTAAAGATTCTAAGGTAGGTTCATATCATAATGATTTATTTGTCAGAACATGGTACATTTTATGGTCTTAAGATTAGTCAATGGTATCATCACGTTCTGCCAAGTGTGGCGTGCAAATATTAGGCACATACAATTCAATAGATTTAAATATCAATTTACATTTCAAAGATTTTAAAGCCCAATTTATGACTGATATGAAAAAATATTTATTATGCAGGCTTAATTCAAAAGCTTAAAATTTATTATAATCGTCATGAGGTCGCGCCCAAGCGCACATTTATTGCAGTCATAGAGAATGGTCTTTCAATATATTCTGTATGAGTCACACCAAGAGCCCTGCGTGGCATGATAATTACGGCTATAATTGCCTGTAATTTGATACCTCTTGCCAATCGCTTTTCGCTATAGGTACCAACACAAATCACTGAGCTCCTGTTGCTGTTACTGATCTTAATAAAATTATTCTGATAATTCTCTTCTTCTTTCATAATCCGCACGAAAGATAAGCAAGTCGTGTTGAAAATATTAGCCAATCAGAAGTGTGTTAATAGGTCTGACATTCTTGGAAATCATGAACATTCCGGGAGCGCATTTAAGGCGCTAGGTTCCCGTCTAATTGCGTTTTTTGGATCCGTTGTTCTCATTAACCGTTGTAGTTGAGAAATATAAAATACGGAAAAAATATAAAATTATAGTTCACGATGTAATGGACTCGGATCGGATACAGTGCGCAAACGCTCTTATTTTCTGTGGGTTTTATTTTATTGTAGTTTAATTTATTCTATAACAATTTTATATATTTTTTTGAAATCATGTTTCTTTAAAAAAATAGTCATCCAGTTTACCTGACGTTCGTTCAAAGGATTCATCTTTTCTGATGTCCTATATGATCGTTTCATTTTACTCGTAGAGCCTACTCCGTGAAGTGTTGGTGTAATTTGACATTATACGCATTAGGTGCAACTTTTGCAATTTATTAGGAATGTCAGATTAGCCCATTTGACATTTTGCACATTCATAAAATTTCGTCATGATTAATGTCCACTGTTAAATGACTTATGTGGGAATTGTAGGAAATCGCTAAGGAGTGGTTGTTGGTCAACTAGCACTATAATACGCTGGATACGTCTTAGGGCCTGTGCACAACACGTTTTATAAACGCGCCGTTGACGCGCGTTTTAGAAACGTGCGTCAACGGCGCGCTTTTATCCTACAGAACAGACTGACTTCGCGTCAACGGCGCGTTTAAAAAACGGGGTATGCACAGGCCCTTAAATTCAGTTACAGTGGAGGAATTCAATCATTAATTTTGATTAGCTAGCCAAGAGTTGCTTTGCTGTACGTTGCTATTATTTGTAAGCAACTCTAAGCAACTCCCGAAATAGACATTTGGGTCTATTTTACTCCTCGGAAATTCGGATGCATTAGATTATCTCGCTGATTAATATTACATTCTTCAAATATCCATACCCAGTCGGTTCTAGTGATTGCCGTCCCAAACGTGTCATTCTCGCTACGTGTCGATTACAAATTACTACGCTTTTCTAAAATACTTCGACCCATACAGAAATAGCTCACCTTCTTACTTACGTATCGACGGCAGCAAAGTCAAATAATAGTTAAATAAGGAAAATTAATATGTAAGATTTATTATAGCCATCCCATATACCATATACAAAGTAGAATACAAAATAATAGTAATATCCGTTGTAATATCATCGACATAAAAAATAAAACGGAACAAAACGATTGCCATAAAAATAAAATATTGGCTTTTCTGTCGGAAATCAAAAGCACTTTACATGCTTTTATCACAAGTTTAGTCATTTTTACAAGTTGTAAAATAATCGTAAAACGTTTTTATGTATATTCGATTCCTATAACCCACACTTGGCATCACTAATTTAAAATTTTGCTTTTCCGATGCTAGAGAGAGACATCTTTATATAGGAATAGCGCTGTCTTACTCTCGCATAGAACTAAGATTTATATTTTAGTGAGGATCAGAAGTCAAGTTTGAACGATTTGATGTTTATTTTATATCTATTAGATATTCGAAAGTAATCGAAGTGGTTTTAAAGGTTGGCGATGTTTTATTTCCTTTATCGAATGTATCGATTGAACGTTTTATGTATGTCCATTTACAGTAATGTGGTAGATATAGTCGTAAAACCGTGGTATTAGCTCACAAGAAGCTACATATCGTCGACCTAATTCTAACAAGGCGTAAGTCAAAATTGGCAACTATTCAACTAACTCTCTTCAAAAAATCCTACTGAATGATTAATTCTGATATAATCATTCATTATGATTTTTTTAACTAAGGGTGTTGTAATGCTGATTATAATTCTGTAAAGCCATATTGGTTATGGCCGCGAATCATAATTAGATCAACATAAAACGTGTTACTTACCTGCGAATTCCAAAAAAGGTAATAAAATTTGAATTTCGCGGGCTACCTTAGCGCATCCCCCTTAAACTGATACAATTTTCGGGTTAGGATTTGTCAACAGCCTTTAGAGGACTCCTTTGATGAAGCGTATCGAACAGTGTGAACAGCTATGCTGATTATTGCCGTGTGAACGGGATCTATACTAAGGGCAGCAGGCAGATGATTGCAACTAAAAGTCACGACATTTAAAGATAAGTAACCTAAGCCGCTATGACATTAGTTGCATTTTATCTGATATTATAATGTGTCACCTATGAATGAGTCATAAAATGTATGTTATAATCGACATTATGAGTAATACTAATAATCTACATTATCATAGATCTAGCTATGAATGAATCACAGCATATTTAAGGATCTCGGACAATGGCGCGATATCGCGGGCTTTTGTGCTACTATTGTCGGATCGCGCCTGTCTTTGGGAGTCTTTAAAGTCCTTGACTTTGACTTAACTATATGTGGTATTTTGTTATATTATAATTATTATAAATTAAAGTCGCTTTTCGTGTATGTCTGTATGATAGCGTTATTTTACATTTTGATGCGGTTTTCACTATCATTTAAGACAATTTACTCTGGGTTTAAGGTTTATAAACCATCCGGAATAAATTCTCTAAAAGATGATGAAAACATAAATGTGTACAATAAATTAAGATTTAATTTAACTAAAATTTTATGAAGAAATATTCACGTTTTGTCGAGTCGTACAAGCCTTGCGAAGTAGGGTCGGGCTCGGGCCGCTACTTAAGGCGACGATAACCGACTTTTAATGATTTCATGCTGAAGATCACGTCTAAACGAGTAGTGTTAATGATTTGAAAAAAATATATGTAATTACAACATTTTCTCAATAACAATATGTGAATATTTTAGATTATGTTTATATTACATAGTGAAATTAATTTGTAAACTTATGTCTAAAGCGGATTAAAAACTGAGAATGGCGCAAAATCTACCAAGCGAATTTTCTGTAACCTTCACCAATTTAAAGATAATTTAATATTGATCTTTTAGTATACGCGTTTTATTAAAATACCGTTTTTTCGTGTTTAGTAAATTAATAACGCGTCAAATTGGGGACAGAGTTGCATGAGCTCAGTACAGAACACGAAAGCTAACCACTCAAGGTCACTGGTATATATCTGCGTCTTAAATATAAACTCTTGCTCATTCTGATATCCTAGGAAGCCCTGTTTGCTTGTGACGTAGTGCACAAGGCTTACCTTCCACCAAACAGTTCGTGTAACATTTATCACGCCATTACACTAAGTACCTTCGCAACGAAACAGGGTCTAAGCACAATATTTTACTGAACACATTTACTTAAGCTTAGGGTCACTAGAACTAGGCTCCAACGGTACGGTGTTTAGCCCACAGCTGTTAATTAGAACAATCTGGGTTAACTAGGTACCCAGTCACTTAAGATGTTTTACTGAACTTAGTTTTAGTTTTAAGCTAGAGCTTGCATAGATTGCAGAGGGCGTTGGAAGAGTTGTTAGTACCAGGTCAAACGAATCAGTTGTTGGATTGCTGTGTAGCGGCATCAACATCGCCACATGCGAACTACGCGTCACACTGACGTCACGCAAAATCCTGCATCGCGCAAGCAGAGTTTACCGCGCAACTAGCATATACAGGGTTATTTTTAAAACGTCAATAACCTCTTAAGGGGTCATTGTACTCATCATTATGAACAACTTTTACTATGGGACCAAACCTAAAATCGCGAAAAAAAAACAGCTGTTCCCTACATTTTAACGAATTATTCGAACATAAATGTAGGGAACAGCTGGTTTTTTTTTTCGTGATTTCAGTATTGGTCCCATAGTAAAAGTTGTTTATAATGATGAGTACAATGACCCCTTAAGAGGTTATTGACGTTTTAAAAATAACCCTGTATACAACGTCCCGACATCAACCGTCGGGCAGTTGCCCACCAGATACAACATCCGTCTGGTCGGAGGATCCTCCCTTTTCTATAGAGGATGAGTGAACTTTACACCCTGTTCCTCATACCTCTAAAGCTGCATTATATTTCTATTATTATTAGTTTGACTTTACTGACTGCTTCGTTGGTCTAGTGGTCTCAAGCACTACTGCAGAGCACGAGGGCCTGGGTTCGATTCCCATGTCGGGAAAAGTGATACAGTTTTTTCTTCAGGAATTTCTCTGTAGCAGCCCGGAGTCTCGATTTGTGCCAGGTTGATGGCAATAGGCTCGTCCCCAATTACATGGGACTTAAACATAACTGGCGAAATGTTGGAGTTACTATAGGTGCCTAACCCTTCGGGAATAACATGCGTGATGTTATGTACCTAGTTTGATTTAAACGTCGCTTATAAATGCAATAAAAGATTAAAGATTGAAATGAGGGATTGAAAACGACAAGAAAATTACAAGTAGGATCTTCCTGTGCTCTTCTTAAAGCACAATTGTGATCTTCAATCCGTTTGCAAACACATATTGACGTCTCGGATATGTTCCATATAAGGGTAGAAGTACACCACTATATTCACCTAATAGGGGATGAGCCATTAACTGAATACGAATTAAGACTACTTCGATATTGGGCTGCAGAACCTATTTTGCAGCCCGGAATTCAATTCTGTACTTAGATTCTAATGGAAAATCCCAATTTACGCGGCAATTGAATGTAGCACCCCTCGGCCTGCTACGCATAGTGACTTTAGTGGAAATTCTCTCTAAAATCAATACAATCGATCCATGAAATCACAGGGCAAATATCTATAAACGAATATGACAAAATCTCAGTAGGAATTTCTTCTAATCAGCTCCGTAATCGTATGTTTACATGGCGGGCAGAGCTAATGTCCTGCCGATCCCTTAACTTCGCGTGTTCGCAGTGATACCCCTAAGTGGTGCAACCAGTTCCACTAGGCCTACTATCGAACTGATTACAGTGATGCCTGATAGTATCTGCGTACTTTTCGCTTTTGTAGCTGAGGATGTTGGACCAATAGATTGAGCTAGGTAGACAAAATCAAACAGGCTGCTATTTTAATTGTTTAATTTATTATTATTTTTATGACATTTATTTTAAATTCTGTGATTACCTTAACTCACACTGATATTGTTATTTTTGAGAAAACCGTATATTTTTTTTTTATAATTTTTGTAAATATGTGAGTACCATGTATCTATTACATAATTAATTTATCTGTCATTGCTTAATTCTTAACTCTTTTTATTACCTATTGTGGTATAGTAATTTTATTCTAGGTGCATCGTCTTCACATATACTCGTAATTGTATAATTAATGTACCTATAAAAAATATTGGACAAGATTTTAAAAGAGTAACGGTGGAGTTTCTTGCCCATTCTTCTCCATACGAAACTACCTTTTGGAAGGGACGACTAGAATCAATTCAATTTTTTCGTAAATATTGACGTTGACGTTCAAAAGTGCCTTATATGGGCCTATTTGAAATAAACAATTTGACTTTGACTTAGTGCTTTCTATCTCTGAACCTTTTAAAATGTGAAATTGATGGTGTATGGCCTATCTAAATTAATTCAGTAATGTCGTTCATTTTCATTAGCTTCTCGAGTTGTTAGGTTACACTGAATTTTCGATAAACTGATTTTATATTGTTTACCGAAGATACTTTTTTGTATATTCATAGCCAAATGCTACTACAAATTATCAAAGTTTCTAAATGAACGAAATTAAATTGCGACATTCCTCCTAGTCTACTAATGGTTAATGAACTGTTTTATGTTAGTTAGTTAAGCTGTTTGTAGACTGATGTACTTATTGATAATGTAGTTAGGCTGTAGGCATATGCATGGTATAAATAAGTTCTGTGTTTTTTTGTACGCTTAAACTGGAAAAACATGTAGCTCCTTTTTATTTATTTGAATTCCATCCACAATGCACATGTATTGTACTTACTCATGTTTTACAAAAATTTAAATTTCTTTATCTTTATACAATATTTAGCTACAAGAACATCAAGTTCATAACTACACAAGTTAATTGGGCACGTATTCAGGGTTCCGTCATTTCATTATGACGTACGAAACTCTAAAATCACTTAGAAGGCCGGATGGATGCGTAGTTCATACAAACGTAATACTAAAATAATTTGTAGGTAAATCAAACATATTCTTAAGGTAGTGTGTCTTTATTCGATTTGGAATACAGAATATCTGTTCCCAAATATATATTTTGAATGGACACTGATTTAAACAAGAGTTATGAGAAAAATAAGTTTTCCATAGAAATTTTAAATTCATCATATCTCGTCTTTATATCATAGTCCTTTCAAAATATATATTTGGGAACATAGATATTCAGTAATCCAATCGAAATAAATACACACTGATTTACAAATTATTTTGGTATTACGTTTGTATGAACTACGCATGCTACACCAGCCCCTTAATAACCACGAACGCGAAATAAGCTGTTATATTACTTTCAACAAACAATATTCAGTTTAAGTTTCTCAGTAATAACCCTTTAAGCGCGGCATAGTTCAAAATCGTAAATCACGAGTTATTTATTCTGTGTTTGCTCTACAAAGTCGCTAATAAAGTTCTTCGCAAAAGGTTCACTTCGTGCTATGACGATTAAGGCTGATACACTATATCAATCCAGCGCTGGAACCGCGAAAATGAAGGGAGCAGACGCTAACCGGTCAAATTAAATACAGTGTCGTTGGATTGAAATGCTGAATCAGCCCGTATTAGAGACGCACCCTGCCAGCTTGCGTAAGGTAACCTTCGCATCTAGTAGGTATAAGCGAATCCATGGAGGGATCATTTGATCAGACAATCCTGCGTCATGTCGTTTGGTCTGATCGGATAGCTACACATACGAACTAACACGAAACAATCTCACCTATTTACACCTTCGATCAACAATGGTTAAATTAAACGGTTTGCTAGAGGGAGTAGTCGCTCCGCCAGTCACATCTTGAGGCCTCAACAGATTTTGATGAGGTCAGACGAATCTGGCTTATAGCTGTAGCTTTATTTAAGCGGGCACGCCCATTATGCCTGAAGGCTTTTATTTAGATACCTTTTGTTTACGTTATTTCTGCTTGAGTACAGTTTTCGACGATTATTATATATATATATATATATATTTGTATGATGGTGTGTGCTAGCTAACATAAGGCAAATAATTTAATTTAACGTTTTGTGTTGCGTAATGCAAATTATTTTATATTGTATTGTATAACTTCAAGTTTTTTATGCGAACAGACAGCTGTGCTGCTGGGGAGTTTGTTGCGCCACTTCTTCTTCCCAGCTAAAGCACTAGGAAGTGGTGAAGGGTGGGCGTTTTTGGGGGACTGTCTCATGTAATTTTTGACGTTCGAAAAGTGCTGATTCTCAGCCTAGTTTGAATAAATGACTTGATTTGATCTGGAGGAAGAACCCACCATGTACAAAATGTAATTGAAATAACTGAAAACCTCAAAAGGGATGATTGAGGTACCACGAAATCGCGATCAAAAAATCTGCTGCTCCATACATACTCGACAAAATGGGGGGAAAAACAGATTATATGTCGCGATTTCGTGTTTTGTCTCTTAATAAAAGTTGTCCATAATGATGAGTACATGACCCCTTTTCGGGGTATCAGTTATTTGCATTTCACCCTGATAAGTGTGTTTTGCGTTTGCTCATTACTTATATCTTCGTTACTATAACTTCTGTAAGTTTATTTTTAGTGACAAAACGGTTCGAACGAAAGCCGTTGGCCGAGGAAATATTATGCATATCGATCATTTTGCTGTTGCATATTTATTTAGTTTACTACAGTTATGGAGATTTTATGGTAGGTGCAATGTCCAATAGAATACTAAGATAGATCTGCGGGCTAAGGTAGGCAGACTTTAGTGGTCTTCTGAGAGGACATTTAATTATTATTTACCCGAGTGACCAGGCTTAATTCAAAGGCGAAGCAAATAGAGACTATTTTCTTTCTCACAGAGAAGAGGACTGTGTTCTACCACCCAACAGTGGGAACGTTATAATCAGCCGATTATTAAAAGCAAGCAGTACCCGAACTATACAACAATAAGTATTAATTAGGAAATACCTAAATGCTAAAGTGAGAGCGGTTATCAATTATCTGATTGTGACCAGGGACCGTACAACCCCGGTTAAAAGTTAAGCTTTTCGAAGGGGTAACCCATTCAATGGGTTACCTTTATCATGATGTAGCCCATTGAATGGGTTTTATACTAGAAACCCATTGAAAGGGTTACGTGATAACCCATTCAATGGGTTCTATATCTACTTGAAACCAAGTAACTTGCAAAAAAAACTATAATATTATGTTATTTCGATATCCGCCCAGCACGCGTAGCATGACCAATTATATCTCTATTCTACCCAGGGACCATTTTGGTTACTATTTTAGAAAAACCCTATCGAAAACCCTTTCAATGGAAAGGGTTTTCGATAGGGTTTTTCTAAGCAGTTAATCAAAAACCCATACGGTGTGGGTAATTTTGAATGGCTTAAATTAAGCCGTTCAAAAGGGTTACCACTGCCGTATGGGTTTTTATCGAAAACCCTTTCAATGGGTAACCAAAATGGTCCCTGATTGTGACACCTGCCAAATTAGTAATTACCAGGAGAAAGCTCGTTAACAAGAAATTTAAATACTTACAATGCTCTTCAAAGCCCGAAACGGTGGAAATATGTATTTACAAGAATCCCATCCACATTCTAACCGCGACAAATATAGCTTTCCCATAGAATTGTTTCACAGGGTTGCCAATTTATTAGCTAAAGCTGTTACAATAACTGTATTATTAGCTTTATTGTGTCTCTCTGTTAGTCAAAGGCCTCTTCCAAACCTCTCATTATCACCTTCTACGTTAACAAATTGATAGACGACATGAAAACCTTGAGCCGAAGGCATCAATCCATCATCTGTGGCGTCAACAATAGGTTGAAGTAATCCGGTCAGTAAGCAGTGTGGCTGTGGGCGTATCGTCGACGTATAATTATCTTTATTTAATATTATAAATGCGAGGGTTTTGTCTGTATGTGTGTCTGTCACCTTTTCACGCCTGAACGGCTGAACGGATTAAGATTAAATTTGGCACCCGGTAGACCATGTCCTGGGTTAGGACATAAGGATACTTTTTAACCGACTTCCAAAAAGGAGGAGGTTATAATGTTCTGCTGTTTTTTTTATGTTTGTTTGCCGATATATCCGTCAATTATGGACCGTTTTTGAAAATTATCTTTTTGTTTGAAAGGGTATGCTCCCGAGGTGGTCCCATTGCCATCAAATCAGAATCTGTTTAGGCAATCTCATGGAAATCGAGGGAAACCCTCGAATTGTTTAGGCAAACCTATAGCGATTTGGGTATTTTTTATAGTAACTCGTGCATTTGCTCGCGAAAATCACCATTTGGTGAAGTGGAACTGATGATGGAGATCACAGATGGCCACTGGAACAACATAATAATAAGTATTTAACGGGTTGCGATTCGATAAGGTCCTTTAATATGGTTGCTAAGCAATTTATGCTCGTCACAATGCATATGGTGAGAGGCAGTTCTCCTGGTTCGTACCAGGAAAACTCCTCAACAATTAACGCCCCGCATCGGAAAAAGCAATATTTTGTAAAAGGTGATGAGCAGTTGACTTTAGGCTATTGTAACTTAGATAAATTAAAAACTGACCCACTAGCAAAAAACTAAAATACAGATCCAAAGACACCGACTTCCGAAATTAAAGTTATTTTTCACTTTGTAGTGTTTTTTTTGGAAGTCGGTTATTTTTTTTTTACAAAAAGTTTTTTTTTGGCCCCGTAATACGTTCTCGTGGGATAATTTCTGACCTCCACGCGGGCAAAGCCGGAGGCAAGAGTTAGTATTTCATATAATATAGTTACTGTGGAGACTTGGAGAGTATACCGAGTTTTCTTGACGTGTTGCGTAACGTTAAGGTTGAGACTGGAGTGTGAACTGTGTATCGCGTGTTAACACTACTTGCAGACCTCACTCCAGCAGATAGGGTTGAAACATCATGATTATATCGATATAAACTTGGTCATTGGCAAAGGCAATAACGGCAATATCACACGGAATACGGAATACAATTCGTTACCTGCTGGACTTACTTGATCTCCAACACCTATCAAGTGAATCTTGATAGTTGTGAGTGAGATGACGATCAGGATTTTTCGTTCTTCTCTCATATACGCAGGAAATTAAGGAATAGCTCAAATTTTGGTAACTGAGGAATTGCGGCTGACTGCCTAGGGCGAGTTTTTAGGTCGTTAAGGTCATTTAGGTACTCGTCCAGGCTTTTTGTCTTATGATGCACATCCTCGTGAAATAATTCCTTAGTTAATGTTTCAGTAGTCGTAAGTGAAGACAGGGCAGGTTCTATCAAGTGTGCGACGGTTTTCTATGTTTCACTACGAATTTGGTGTGAATATCCCCGTCACTACTAGGTCCGGGAATGCAGTAACTTGAATCGTGACTGGCGGGTCGGAAGCGATTTGGACCACATCATACAAATGCGCAGAAGTCCCACTTTCGTATCTTTGACAGAGAAGCAGAAAAGTGACACTCTCATTCCTCGATATTTTGGCAATCAATTTTTAGGGTCTTCGGAGTTTACCACCATGGTTTTTAGAAGGGCTTATGAATGGAAGTGAATGTTGGGTGTGGCAAAAGAATCATGAAAGTAGAATAAATGCTGTGGAAATCGTTCCTTGCAAAGCATGTGTGGTATGCGAGGAATTATGTGATAAAGCAACGGTGCGGTCTAAAAGAAGATGTACTGACAAAAATTTCAAAGAGTATGCTTAGATTTTTTAGTCATGTTGAGAGGATGAATGAAAGGCGACTAACAAAAAGATATTTACAAGGGAAATGTGAGTGGAAACGCCGGGAGGACATGCTCTAGGAGGACATTTAGTGACCTAATTGGTGATGTCCTTCAGAGAGGTCAGGTATGTAGTACTCGCAACCAGTGTGCGTGTATGACCAGATGTATGAAAGTAAACGAGGACGGTAGTAGGTGGCGTTCTATAGTTTCTGCCTACCCCCATGGGAAGGTGGTACATACATAAACTCACGCCGAGTTTATGTATGTACCACCGCGAAAGTTCCCGGTCGAACACTTTTCTTACCTTATTACTATGGGCATAAGGGCGAAAAGTGGTCGACCGGGAACGTTCGCGGTGGTATATGAAGGTTTACAGACGATTCCAGGCTTGTGTGCAAATATGGTGTTTTTCCGCAAACGATGGGATACTTGGTAGTTGGTACCTGCATGTTACAGGAACGAATGGACGCTGCTGACGCTGAAGCAACTAACATTGCCATCGACACGCTTTATAGAAGAAAATGATGGTATGATGCTGTTACCAGCAATGTGCTGTTTTTTTTATTAGGAAGTTCGTTTACCCCATTTTTTGTTAGGCCGCGACTTCTCGCGCGCAGTGAAGTAGGTTTTCTGTATATTTCCGTGTGTTGTGTTTCACACCGGCTGCGCAGGCGCAGCATTGTTTAGCTTCGCATTGTTTGAATTAAGAGCTAACTGTTATTAGGGCTTGTAATTTGAGATCTTAGCATTTTTAGTTCGGTCATTGAACTGAGAGACCAATTCAGTTACAGGTAGGTATTGAATGAACACATGAACAGGTCGTAAGTTCAAATGTTGCCATGTAGATTTAAAATCACTTCCCATGTTACTGAGTATTGTATATTTCTTAAACAACTCTTCTTGAGAAGAGTCTTTGCCACCCCTATATTTCCTGCCAGGGTTGCGGGTTTGTCCGAAAGGAATATCGTGGCCCTGTTATTTGATAATATCCCACCCCAAAAAAGAAATTGTGTGTATCAACGGGGTTTGAAAATCTGGAACGAATTTTGTCGAACAAAATGTTTCCGTTTGAGGTAAAATCCTAAACTATATATAATATTGCTGAACAAACATGGGGGTACAACCATAGGTACACCTCTGCCTAACCCTTGGGGGAATATAGGTGTGATGTTATGTTATGTGTGTATAATTTGGAAAGCCTTTGAAGTAAGGCTCCTAAAAAGTCGTTTTGGCTAACTGTGAACGGGCCCCCGTACAAGGACGGATTAAATTACTTGGGGAAATTTCACAGGCGTGATGGGTACCACAGTCAGCTAAATTAATTTTACCTTTTTGATGTTTTACTTTAACATAAAACGGGTTAAAGACACAACACATTATATAAGTACAAAAACAAAAGAACAGCTCCTCGACAGTCATACGCTCATCTCACAATACTCCAGACATGTTGACAAGATCTTCTTACATTCATCCGCGAACACATCACAGTGAGGCTTAGCGTCCAAGAGAGCGTTGAGCGCAGAGAGTGTGCGAGGGACAGGAGTCGGGCCACAAGACCCAGTGGGTCTCGCCATGCCATCGCGTCGCGACGAGCCCAGACGGAAATGTCAGGATGACCTGGACTCCTTTAATAAAGATTGGGTCCTTGGCAGCTCTGGACAAAGAGAGGAGGAAAGAGAATAGGGAGGCCTTTGCCCAGCAGTGGGATAATAATAACTCATAATAAACAAACAAACTTTTATGGGTCTATCACTAAAGAAAATCTCTATCTCCAAAATGTTAAGCATTTTTAGGGTTTCATACCCAAAGTGTAAAACGGGAACCCTATTACTAAGGCTTCGTCGTCTGTCTGTCTGTCCGTCTGTCACCAGGCTGTATCTCATGCACCGTGATAGTTAGACAGTTGAAATTTTCACAGATGATGTATTTCTGTTGCCGCTATAACAACAAATACTAAAAAACAGAATTAAATAAATATTTAAGGGGGCTCCCATACAACAAACGTGATTTTTTTTGTTCGTTTTTGCTCTATATTGATGACGGCATCAGGTAGACGCTTGAAATATTCACAGAATAATTAGTTATACATATATTCACTTTAAAAATAAATAATTAAATTAAAATAAAACAAATATTTAACAAACGTGATTTTTTGCCATTTTATAGATAATGGTAGGGAACCCTTCGTGCGCGAGTCCGACTCGCACTTGGCCGGTTTTCTAAATACAACGTATATTATTTTTCTACATTCTCTTCTAAAGTTGGCTTAACTTAATTTATTCGCCTCTACAACCATAAACTAAAACCACGACAACTATTTTATGAAGGTAAGTAGAGTTTACAGTTTACGGCGGCTTACAATGAGTCAATATCTATTATCCTTAGAACACTTTGTAACATGAATAACTTAGATCAACGTAGGTAAGTACTAGAGCGAGCTTAGTGCTGCATCGATTAGGGTTGGCACAGGACTAGGAGGTAATAATGCCAGTCTTTTATTGCAGGGCAAATGCCTCTTCTCATACACAGAAGACACAGATAATAAAATAAGACACGAGCATTGCGTGGTTAAGTCGACTATAACAGACTTTTAATGATTTTATACTGAAGATCACGTCTAAACGAGTAGTGTTAATGATTTAAAAAAAATATATGTTAAATATGAGCATTTTTTCAATAATTTAATATGTGAATATTTTAGATTATGTTTATATAACCTAGTGAAATTAATTTGTAAAGTTATGTCTAACGCGGATAAAAAACTGAGAATGGCGCAAAATCTACCAAGCGTATATTTCTGAAACCATCACCAATTTAAAGATAATTTAATTATTGATTTTAGTATACGCATTTTATTAAAATACTTTTGTTTTGTGTATAATCAATTAATAATGCGTCAAAATGGGGACAGCGCTCCTTGATGGGCGAGTCCTATTACTGGCTGTACGTAAGACGCGTTTCGTGAGCTCAGTACAGAACACGCAAGCTAACTACTCAAGGTCACTGACATATATATATCTCCGTCTTAACGCTTGCGTCGTTTCCTGACTACTGCCGACTATGACTGACTACGGCGAACGAATTTAAAAAAAAAACACTGTCAAAGAGATACTTAAGTCAAAGTAAAAAATGTGACTTGATTTCGGGTAAGGACTCAAAGTCAAAAAAGAAAACTTTGGAAGTCAAGGGATGGCCGTATATTCGGCCAATACTTCGGATTAACGCTTCCGAGTAGAGCTCCTGGTTTCCTCACGATGTTTCCCTTCACCGATGTCAATTAAGCCCAAGATAAATACAGAAAGTACATTCGAACTGAAAAAGTCACATTGGTACTTGCCCGGATTTTAAAGTACAACCTCGTGTATGAGAGGCGAGGCCTTAACCACTGGGTCATCACGACATGGTACTCACTAGGTGGCATGGTTACCGATAGAGTGGCAATAAGGGGTTGAAACCTCGTAATACTAAAAAAAAATAAGAAAAAATTTAAAAAGGATTCTTAAAATACTTTTAGCGTTTAGCTATAATCGTACCAGTTAACTAGTCAACTTCAATACCCCATGATACTATAAAGGGTTTGTCTTTAATAAAAATAATAATAGTGCTCCCCATTAGGAACATAACATTTTTGTTATTTTTTTTTTACATTTTTTTTTTGTTTTACTAGCTTTTGACCGCGATTTTGTCCGCGTGGAAGTCGGAAAACTGTACAAATATTAAACTAGTAAACTCAGCTGTAAACTCCATCTATTTATATCCCTTGGTGGTCTTCCACAAGCCATAGGTGTAGGCTTATCTTGGGCAACCCTAACTACCCTCCAGTATTTGTTATAACTACAGTCCAATACAATAGTTTACGAGAGCTATCGTTCACTCACAAGCGTTCCATTCACTCACAAGAATGCACCGACATAGCCGCGAGCGCACGCGACGTTGCCATGGATACGGCAGAGGTGTTTATATTTGAAATACGAAGACTCAGAGGGCTTCAACTTGCGTCGAGCACTTCAAGACACGTTTACCTTTATGCTTTTTCAGGAATTTGTCTTCTTGTATTTCTTTCTTCAGTGGCACGTCAATCAATCATTCAGTCCCTGGACATTTGTATACGTCATGGCATGGCAGATAGTCGAACTAAAATCCAACTTTGAACTTAAATAGGATCTAAGTAACGAGCAGTGGTGGCACGGTGGTGTTGCCACGACTTACGAGTTGTAGGTCATCAGTTCGAATCCAAACAGGCGCTTTACTTTGTGTAAGTAATTTATTTCATCACCATTGCTCTCAAAACGGTGAAGGAAACATCTTGAGGAAACCGACATGTCCTAAAATCAAAAATTCGAAGACATGTGACATCTACCAATCCGCATAGAGAGGAGGCAGTATGATATACCATATTCACAAACCATAAAACTAGTTATTCACACAAATCTATCAACTGCTATCAAGCATTCGCTAAAGTTACACGAGGCGCGTCATTCTGTCAGATCAAGGTTGTATAGCGCAACTCATACACCGAACCTTATAAGGAGCTATGTATCTCCATCTCCTTAAAAGGAATTAGCTACACCAGGGAGCGTCAAAATAACGTTATTTTTTCAAACAAAATTCGTGCACTGTTGAATCGAAAAAAATACCATCAACATTTTTTATAAGTATCTTAATAAAATTAATTCGACTAACTTTTTCTCATGTAAAATGTTGGAGATCAAGAAGAAGAATATTGTTTATTGATTCTGCAGGTGGTTACAAATTAAATTGATAATAATAAAAATAAAGTATCTCTACAACATACCTCTCCTAAGAAAATAAATTCTAAATTATGGAGAAATATGGTTCCATGTTGAATTGACCCACAGGCCACAGGATTATGATATTCCTTCCTTTATTCTTGTGAGACGTAAAAGACAATAACGACAAGAAGACAACGTGCAACTGACCTCATCTAGTTTTTAAAATATGATTAACGTGTAAAAGTGTTTGTACAAACCTACTTACAAAAATAAAAATCATTTATCATCATTTATCATTTACAACCAACAACTGGGTATACATTTCTAACTGAACACGGAAACAGATACCAAAACATTAACCAATTTAAAAAAGTTGGGGACCTCTGCTCGACTTTGATTGGCCATAAAAAGTGCTAATCCAACGATTAGAGGCGTGCAATAAAAAGTACGATAAAAACACTCAAGTTAATTATGGCCAGATGATGTCAATACAAATACTTACTTACCATGGAAGTTGGTAACTCTTGGCCTTAGTAGTGTTGTGCTCGAATAGATTTTTCGATAAAATGTTGGTATTTCTGTGATTTTAGACAGGTATTTCTGATGCTACGCGATTCTGATAAAACAATGTCCCTGAAATTTCATTCAAATTATTCTACTAGAGTCGCGTCGCGCCTGTTTGCGGGGCCTTAAGGAGCGGTCAAGTTTCAAAACACAAGGAATTGGAAACCTTTTCTTGTTCAAAATGTATAAAATGCTTATTCAATGTTAACAGTGATAGCTGACAGGAGAACGGAAGAAAAAACAATTGCGTCTACCCCCCAGGTAACACCACCGTCCACCTACAAGGTATGACTTGGGGTGGTCGCGAAAAGTCTCACTAAAACACAAGACAAGGATAGCCAGAATATGATTTAATTGCGTATCAGAGGGTCATTACCCTGTAAGCCAATTATAAGGTCTGCAGCAATATTAAAAGATTGCGGCCGTGTTTAGTTACATACCTATTATGAAACGCGACGAGGGGAATTTATAAGCTCCTAGATAAGGAGGCTTGTGTTACCAACCTCTGTAACTTATAGGTACACACGGCTACACATCAAGCTATACATTTCCGGTATACGCTGACCTCTCATTGTACGGAAAGTCTATACAATGCGAGATCAGCTTATATTGGAAATATATAGCTTGATGTATAGCCGTGTGTACCTAACCAGAATGAGATATTTTGCACGTATCTTGGGTCGTTTACACTAGGTTTCTGAAAAGTCAATCAACGCAAAAAAACCTGACAAATTGACAAATTCTCTGCTGTGATTGGCTAAATTGGCATACAACAGCTAGATCAAATCACTGGACATGATTTTGACCATCTGTCATCAATGTGTAGACCTAATTATACTTAGGTGGTAAATATTGGCTTTAGAACAATCATGGACCCTGGTGGAAATTGGTTACAGATTTCTACATAACATATCATCACGCCTCGTTTCCCCGAAGGGGCAGAGCTGTACCTGTAGTACACCCACATTTCGCCAGTTACGTTTAAGTCCCATGTAATAGGGGGCGAGCCTATTGCCATCAACCGGGCACAAGTACAGACTCCGGGCTGCTACATAAAAATGTCAGATAGAAAACCCAATAGCACTTTGCCCGACCTGGGAATCGAACCCAAGACCTCATGCTCATCAGTAGCGCTTGCGACCAGATACACAGACAATCAGCCACAGACAGACAAGACAGATTTCTAAAGTACTCCCCTCCCCGATAAATACTTCTTTATCTCCTTAACATGATCATGATCATTTACGAACCTAATGGGCCTTATTACAAGAGAAGGTTTATCTTCAGACCCAAGTTTAAACAATGGAGCCATTATTGAATTTCGAACTTTATTCCGTCTACCGTAAAGTTCCTAATACACAAATCTGACAACACAGTACTGAACTAAGTTTTCAGTTTTGTATAAAGAACGGTATTTCAATCAGAGTTACGTTCTCATTACAAAAACTGGCTCCATGATTTTAGCTATGTCAAAATATAAATCTTGTTTTGTAATAAGACGGACTCAGTTTAGGAATAGGACTAACCGACACCTTGACACTTCAAAAATGCCTGTAAAAGGTTTAAAACAGCTAGTTTTTGTAATAAGAACGTGACTGATTGAAAAATACAGTAATTCGGTACTAAGTTGTCAGTTTCGTATTAAGGTTCGTACAGACTGGTGCGATATCGCGGGCACGACGCGACACTAGTAGCAGAATTTCTTTGCCGGTACCTGTCGCGCCTGCGATATCGCACAAGTCTGTACGAGCCTTTAAGAACTCTGCAGCAGTAGGAATATAGTTCAAAATTCAAAATGGTTCCGAGGTTTAAAACTGGGTCTGAAGATAAACCTTGTATTGTAATAAGACGGTATTGAGTTTTGACCAATTCAGAATAGTAGTAACCATTTATTTAGAAATGAGTACAAGCAACCACTTGACATGCGCGTGCGCCAGATATTCTCGCTATAAATACGATCACTGGTTATGAATGAACGCTCTCAATGGAAATCATTTCCAATTTGTGTGGGCGTCGTAATGCGCTGCTAAAGGATTATATTTTCAGGTGGATGGCGGTTCGGACAGACACACAACAGTTTTATAATGCCACGCCTGTTTTCCCTGAAGGGACAGATAGTGAGGTACACCAACATTTTGGCAGTTAAGGGGACGATAACCGACTTTTAATGATTTTATACTGAAGATCACGTCTAAACGAGTAGTGTTAATGATTTGAAAACAATTTAAGATAAATTAGAGCATTTTCACAATTTAAAGATAATTTAATTATTGATCTTTTAGTATACGCGTTTTATTAAAATACCTTTTGTTTTGTGATAATAAATGAATAATGCGACAAATTGGGGACAGCGCTCCTTGACGGGCGAGTCCTATTACTGGCTGAACGTACGATACGTTGCTCAGTACAGAACACGCAAGCTAACCACTCAAGGTCACTGGCATATATCTGCGTCTTAAGTCCTTACAGTAAGAAGGGTTGTTTCTAATACCATATTTTATCATATTAATGCGGACATTTTGGGGCACATAGGTTTGTGTGTTCCGGACAGGTACGTGTGGCGACGACGACAGCCACGGCTGCTGGCGGAGCCGCGCGCGAGCACCAATCTTTTAAGTGAGGCGCCACTGACGCGCGCACTCCGCACTCTCAACCTCATAGCTAGTGACTCGGACCTATTCTGTTGTTCTCTGAGTGAATTCACAAAGAATGCGTTATTTGTAATAAGTTACAAAATGTAATTATAATAATAAGTTAATAATAAGTTAGGTTAGAACTTTAGATAAGTACACTATCGCATTAGGTTACCCCTGTAATTATAGATGTAAATTGGAAATAAATAAATAAATAAAAAAAATTACATTTAATAAATGACTGTTGTCCATTTTAACAGTCCCTTCGTGGGAGCTTAGGGCAGATACTGGTGAATATGGGGTGGCCGATGGTTCACCGCAAACAAGGTACCAGTCAGCCAGGGCTACAAGGGCTACACAGATGTTTGTGACTTTTAAGTGTAAATAAAAAAAAAAATATTATTATCTATGACTATGACTATAACATGTCAAGAGCTTTCGTTCAGAAAGGGTAGACAAGATTAACCCAGTTACAATTACATCAATGACATGTCTACATAATATTTATGTATTTTTGATAGGAACGAGTGCAAAGCATGTCAAATTAAAGCCCTAAGTCAAACGGTAAAAACTATAAATCAAGTTCCACTATTTCATAAGCACAGTTATATCCACAATATAATTAAGTATGTAGAAATGTCAGGAATTCACCTCACCCCACTAGCGGAATCAGGGACGATAAGATAAGAACTAGTGTTGGTGAATGAGCGTGGAGAACATAAATCATAGTTATTTTATTATTAAGACAGCACTCACTGGCCTAGACCGCTAGACTGCGTAGGCGCAGCACACTAGGGTTGTCACACTGCGGTTCTTCAAGATTGATAAAGTATTATGTATAAAGAAGAGACATACCTAAAAAGGTTGGTAAGAAACTCCCTGTCAGACCGAACATTTAATTCAATCTTTTGTAAAGTGATTTCATTGGCTGCATGGATGTTCGATTCCCAAGTTTTAGAGAAATCAACTTTAATCGACAACTTATAATAACTATGATTTTATTCTAATTAATAAGAATTACTAGTTGTAATTATTATGTGTCGCTCGCGGCTTCGTTTGCGTGTATTTTATATTTCATCAGTTTTTCATAAAAATATCCAGAAATCAATCTGCCTACCTTTTCCCAACTATATTTGGGGGTCAGCTTCCAGTCCAACCGGATGCAGTGAATACCAGTATTTTACATAGAGCGACTGCCTATCTGGCCTCCACATCCCAGTAACTGGGTAACACGATATTCCTTGGTAAGACTGGTTATCAGACTTTTGGGCTTCTGACTACCCGTAACGACTAAGATTAAAGACTACGTTGAAGACAAGGAAGTTTGGCATTAATTCCTTCTGCAGGTGTGGCTTCCCTGGTACCTCTTTAACGGCAAAAATATGTAAATGTCTATTAACTGCTCCCAAATTACAATGTGTATTTATTTATTTATTTTTATACAGGGTGGAAGGGACATCGACGCGAATCCGTTAACCATGAATTAAGTACATCATTCTTGACTCCCTTGCGTTAAAATTTTTCGTCGGTTATTAAAAAAAAAATTACTGTTCCATACATTTTGACCGAGTAGGTATTAAACTTCTGTAGGAAACAGCTGTTTTTTTTTATTACCAACGAGCAATTTTAACGCAGGGGGTCAAGAATGATGTACTGAATCCATGGTAAACGGGTTCGCGTCGATGTCCCTTCCACCCTGTATACATCCTTGACATAATCTTTTTTTATTTGACATTATATACCTATATTTTTAATTTAAACAAGGTTCTTACTTTTATTATTTTATTAATATTTTATATCGGGTTTTTTGTAATGTTTTGTTATTGTGAGAACGTTGTAGCCTTAATTAGACTGTAGCTTTGTAAACCATTTTCTATTTTGCTAAGTACTTGGTACTTGTTGATGGGCCTACACTGTCCTCCCATAACTATTAAATTAACACTATAACTTCAAAACATTGTAAAAACCCATTATTTTTAAAAGAGTAACCGTGGAGTTTCTTGCCGGCTCTTCTCCATAGGAAACCTAATTGGAACCGCCTAGCTTCCGACGTTTCATAAGTGCCCAACTGCCCATGCAGGTTTATGTGAAATAAAATATTTTGATTTAGATTTTTTGATTTTGGCTGTCAAAGATCTACGAATGAAGGCGGAACCAACTGCAAACGTTCAGAAGAACATATTATAACCTCCTTCTTTTTGGAAGTCGGTTAGGTAAGGTCAGTGGTTCTATCCGACTACTCTGAGAAGAAAAACCAAAACAAACTAAGAGGTCACAGTCTCTTTTTAATTAACTTTCTTAATCTGTTCCTTTAATTTAAGGTGAAACCGTCAGGGTGGCGAACTATTTCATGAAATGAATGACTATTTCACTATCTTAGCGCATCCCCCTTAATAACTTTATCTTATAGGACTTGGACTTAGAAAATTTTGTGAATAGGGAGAACCCTGGCACCCATAACAATAATAATAACTCTGGGTGCCGGAGGTAATAATCAGTGATTTATGCAATTTAAAAAAGTCTTTGTTTAAATTGTAAATTCTTATTCTTTTAATCCATCTCAATATTCCAAAATTGTAACACAGAAGCACTATGTAACCTTTACGTCATTATACCTTAGGGGACCGGACTGCTTCTCCTTAACACAGGACCTGAGTGAGCACCTGAGCACTGCTCTGCGGTCCTAGCTAAGTTATGAACACCAGGTGTTCATAACTTAGCTAGGACCGCAATGCAGTGCAGTAGGGGCACACCAGGTGTTCATAACCTAGCTAGGAGAGCAGTGCTCATCCACACGTTTGTAGTTATAGTACTTATTTTGTAAAACGGTATTTTTAACGTGTTCTACAATGCTTTGTTTTTGAGAAAATAAACATTATTTAATATTATTTTTATTAAAGTCCAGACATTATTTTGATCAGATCATGTGATGTACATGTAGATTAGTGTCTGAAATGGTCTTTTGCGGTATGACTAATGTTTATTAATAGTAATTATGGCCTGCACAGTACTACAGAGTCAGGTGGGTGAGCAAAGCAAAGAGAGAGGTGCATGCATTAAGTCATAGATATATTTTATGATGGAGGCCGCGCGGTCTGAGTAGCCTAGACCCTACAGGGCTGCGTAGGCGCACGAGGATAGGGCTGCCACAAATAGTCACGTGATTTGTTTTACAAGATTGAAAGCATTTTGTACAGATCAACAACAAAATTATTAAAGAACTACGTTTTTGCGTGGATGCCGAAAATTATCCCACGGGAGGGTACTGCCGGGATACGAAAAGTATCTTATGTTCCTAACCCAGATCGTGGTCTATCCGTATGCCTTTCATCCAAATCCATTCAGCCGCTTTAGCGTGAAAACGGACACAATAATAATGAACAAACAAACTTACTTTTGCATTTATAATTGTATTAGGTAGTTAGGTTAGGTTTGGGTCCAGGGACGGTGGACTTGGGGACGTCCGCCGCCCCCTATCACACTGGACCCTAGGTGGCGGTACGTAGTGTTCCACGCGCGCCCCTTTCAGACGTCGCCCAGACTTGAGGTGGCCCGCACTAGCCGGGGATTGCGGAAGTAATAATAGATCCCAAAATCCCCGGCGCAAGTGTAGGAAGGGAACACTGGGGTGGTTTTTAGTCAGTAAGAGTCTGGCAGACCCCTCCGCCCGCTTCAGGGCGGAGGACATCCATGAGGATTTTCCACCCCGTGAATAAAAAAAAAAGGTTAGGATATTTATATTTATACAAAACTTGATGTGAAAAAAAAAAATTTTTTTTGACATTGTTATTTATTTATTTTGTTTAAATTAGAATCATTATTATTGTCACAAAATTTGCATGCCGAATGTAGTACCTAGGCGGAATATGAAGAACTATTGTGTATGGGTTATAAAATCTGTAAAATACCATATTTCAGGCAAATAAACGAATCTATCTATCTACAATAAAAAAAAAACTCGTTTCTATAGTCTTGCTTTTTCACAATTCTAAATACACGTTAAAACGCGATATTTCTCTGTCTGTCTGTCCATCAGTTCGCCAACAATTAGAGGAGAACCGAATCATTCGATAACCGTGAGTTTTAAATACATTTCTTAAGTATTCCTTGGCTAAGTTTTAGAATTTATTAGCAAACGCTAGCCGAGCCAGGGGACAGCCGAAACAAATAGTTTTACCATACAGGCTGTTAATAAAGTAACTGCGTAAGGGTAGGTTCAGTATCGATAAAGGAACCCAGGAAAAAAAAATTAAAACAAAAAAAAAAATGCAAGATCAACCTAATTTATTTACTTTTAAAATTATTTTATTTGACGGTGGTAAGCCTGCTAAAGTAAGTAGAGACTTATTTTTTTAAATGTTTTATTAAAAAAAAAATCAACTTGTCGTGTTTTTTAGCAGCCCTAGATATTAAGGCCCACGCACATCGGCCGGCTGACCCGGCCCTGCTCATCAAATACTGCAGGTGGGAGATAAGTCTGTATGCAACTTTACAGCGCTACATTAGACAACGGACCGGTACCTATGGAGGATCCTTAAAGATGTCGCAATACGTATGGTGTCTATAATATTGTTAGTACCTTTATTAAAAGCTCGTTAATTTACTCCGCGACCGCTGAGTTGTTACTATTATCTGGTAGGTATAAGGTCTCATCATCATAAAATATGATATAATATTTTATGTTAAAACACGAACTTTCAGGTGGACGAAATCGCGGGCAGAAGCTACTTTTTAACCGACTTCCAAAAAGGAGGAGGTTATAATTATGTTCGTCTGAATGTTTTTTTTTTATGAATGTTCACCGATTTCTCTGCCAATTGTAGACCTATTTTGAAAATTATTAAAACTATATACGAAGAAAGAGTACTGCGTATAGGTAGTTCGAATATAATGCGAAACACTCCCTCTCAAAATGAGTCCAAAATTGCACTATCATATCACCCTACGTTTCAGGTTGTACCTATCAAATCAAAATCAAATCAAATCATTTATTTTTCGCCAACACGGGCACGGGTACAGATGTAATACAAGTTTTGCTAGTGTTCTCCATGCTCTGCCGTCAAATGGGCATGCATACACATAAATTACAATCTACTATAAAAATACAAAATTATTAAATTAGAAAACTTTTTTTTCTATTTTAACTTTTAACTGGTAGTTTAGCCAACAACGCCAACAAGTCACAACTTATGGGCGATTTAAACGCCCAGTTTCGCTTCTATGAAGAATGATTTATTTTTCTATGGCCGTGGTGATAGCTTATGTTTAATATTAGGTACACCAGCCTCAGAACGGTTCCGTTTCACGCTGACAGTGTTTTCCAGGACAGGAAATATGTGTCACTCCAACAGTCTAACAATGATTTACATCTGGTCCAGACACAGTATTAATCCATAGCTGGTTAAACGCAACTTTCTGAGAAAGTAGCATGTCTAATGAATGCTGAATATTATTAACTTCGGCTATTCTGCACGCAGGGGTGTGGGCAGACCTTTATTGTTAAAGTTGATGCTCATTATAATAATATGGTTGGTCTAGTGGACACAAGTTCGACCGTTAAACAGTGATATGCATTAAAAAAAAAACCGGGCAAGTGCGAGTCGGACTCGCGCACGAAGGGTTCCGAACCATTATCTAGATAAGGGCACGGAACCCTTCATGCGCGAGTACGACTCGCACTTGGCCGGTTTTTTTTTTAAAGAACATGACATTTTAGGTATTATTGCATGGCATTTTTTTGAGCTATTTGAGTTACTTATTGAAGATGTTAAATAATCATTGTCTAAAGTTGTGAGACCATTATTTAAAGATAATCTTTGTCTTACTAAAATATTCTGTTTCCACCTACCTACAAGGAAAACGACCATACATCGGCCCGATAACATTCCATTCTGTTAGAAAATGACCTAATCAAGAATTTATTCCGTCGCCTTTTTAACATGTTTAGGAAATAAAGCAATAAGTTTTGGAATAAAATCTCATGATTGTAGCCAAAGCGCCAATAAAATTGTTAATAAAAACAGGCAATCAACATTTTTGTGCGCTTGCGTCGCTACGAAGTTTATCAAACTTGATCGCATTTCTACTAGGGTTGACACTTCAAGCCTATTAAAAAAAAAGTGAAGTTAATGTCATGTCATGGAACCAAAAATTCGAAGATATAGGTACCACCGGGTCGCGCTGGGTTGGGTAGATTACGACCCACTCACTCTCAGAGAAAGTCAAAGTCAAAGATTTTATTAATGCGATTATTGGTGATATAAAATGGTCTTAAAAATATTGTATAGTACCTCAAAAATCTACCCTATCAGGCATGCATTGTTAAATTACAATACTAGAAATTAAACATTATGAAGTAATTAATATCTATAGAAATTAAAATACAAGATATAATACATTGCAATAAATTAACAGACATAATGTCTACGAGTATAACATTAATAAATACATAGGATGGTCAGTCACATGAAATTTTGTCAACTAGGAATTCGTCATTGGTATAGTAGCCTTTGTCTATTAAAAATGTATTTAGTTTACGTTTAAATTGTGTTAAGTTTAAATCTTTTATGTAATTTGGTAGCTTATTAAAAACTTTTGCAGCCATGCAAAGTATGCTCTTGTGCATATGGGCGGTTTTAGAACGTCTTAGGCATAATCCGTGTCGATATTTTGGTCTTATGGATCGATAGCTTTGTTCTGAAGCTTTTTTTAAATAAATCGCCATTTTTCTTTACGAACAAAGCGGTCTCGTATATGTAAAGACAAGGTAACGTTAGAATTTTTAAGGAGATAAAATGCGGTTTGCAACTTTCTGTTGATTTAAGATTGCATATTATGGACCTAAAGGCTTCTACATACCGGCGACACGTGACACGACACAAAGGCCCCGCGTGTCGCGCAACGAGCGGTGCCTTTGAGTCACGTCGCGTCGCGCGACAATTCGCGCTGGTATGTAAAAGCCTTTTTGCACCTCTTTTGCGCTTTAAAAATTTCGAGTTTTTTCACAGGAATTTGCACTGAAAATGACACCGTAACGTAATATGGAATCTACGCAGCCATAATACGCGGTTACGACAGCCCCCTGATTTACTATTTTGCTAAATTTATAAAGAGCAAAGGCAAACCTGAGGGCTAATTGCGTAACACACTATCAGTAGGAATCGGTTTCAATTTGACAGTTCAACAACATACATTGCGTTATTTACGTTGTTGAGCTGACACATTTTTCTACCATAAGAAGCAATGGATTAGCAATATACGAGTACTTCAAAATCATTCCGATTCAAACTGTGTTACGCAATTAGGGTACTGGTCAATTTTGTAATAAGGATCGATGCATGTTCTTTCCACGTCAGTTTTGAGTCTATTGTCAATCCTAAAAATTTAATATTATGTCCTACTTCTTCAATTATATTATTATTTAAAGATAGATTGATGTCAGGAGTGGTAATTCTTTGTCGAAACTGCATGATTTTAGTTTTATTTAAATTAACAAAACAATTATTTTGTTCAAGCCAAGCAAGAGAAGTGAGAACTGAGTCCCAGCGATAGGAACACATAGGAGGTAGCATGCTTGCTCTGCAACCTGGCGAATGTATTTATTTTGACCATAACGTAACATCGCAGCTGTAATCCCCAAAGGCGGCAGAGGTGTACCTATACTAAAAGTAAACTTTATTCGCTAAATTCACCTGGGTGCTAAATTATGGTACATTAGGCAGTAAGTATATAATAATAATGTTTTATATAATTATGATGTTTGTTTAAATATGACAGTTCCGTATAACCTGATGTGCTGTCGACTGTATATTATCTACAGAGTTGCGAATCTGTTGAGCTGAGAATCTGGTGAGTTGAGAATCTGGTTGCTCATGAGGGTAGGTATAGTACATCCACATTTTGCTAGTTATGTTTAAGTCCCATGTAATAGGCAAATCTTGACTCCGGGCTGTTACTGAGAGATTCGTAATGGAAAAACCCAATAACACTTTTGTTCAATTTGACCAGTATAACGTTACGGTTGTCCGGAGGGCCAGCCGTAGGACACAAGTTAATTAATATAAAAAGTTATAAAAGGAATTCGGTCTTCGGATGCTTAGATAGGATAGCAGGTACGGGTACAGGATGTTCAGCCGGCTTCAGGAAAGGAACGGAAGGAGCTACAGCGTCAGCGTCCCTCAGTTGGATGGAGTCCTTTTATACCTTTTTTTATTATATATTATTTAACTTGTGACCTACGGCTGGCCCTCCGTCCAACCGTAATGTTACACCAGTGAACGTTTAAACTTGTAGTTTCAATCAAGGTGCCCCGTGTGAAGGCGCGCCCACCATTGTGTCATCTTGGCCTTATTACTGGTGATTAAGCTTAGAAAACCGTCACGGCGTGACCGAGGCGAGATAACTATCAAAATTATCCGTTAGCCAAAATGGTGTCAACTGACATACTTAGCGACCCCGCGGGCCCAGTATGGGTTGGTAGATGTCACATTATGTCTTCGAATATTTGGTACTAGGACGTGCCGGTTTGATAGAAAGGCTTTAACTATTTATTAGAGTACAATTTAAAGAATTTTATTAATTTGAAGAACGTGTAGAGATTACTCATACTCATTGTCTTTATTTGCGGTCCATAATGTTAACAAGTTCTTACAAAAATGGCTATAAATATGGTTATAAAAAAAAACAATACAAAACTGAAGGAATAACAAGCTTTTAAAGTTTTTTTGAGGGATTTACGGATAAAATACTGGCTGATTTTGTCTCCATAGGCTATCTTTCAATGTGAAAGTACTTGTATTAAAGATAAAAGATAAAGATAATTTATTTGTCCAAACATGAGTATACACACGAGAAAAAAAAATAATCAGCATGCAAGTTGTTAAAAAGTATTTTATACAGGTCGTCATGCTTGCCATATACAATGGCATACAAATATTTAAGTAGATAAGAAGGTTGACCTATGCAAACATTTTTAACTTATTGAAATTAAGTACTCAAGCTAAGAAAATTATTTAAATATTACAACAACAATTCAATTATCCAAATTAAAATATAACACTCACAGTTAACATAGAAAAAATACATAAATTAAGTAGTCAAAACAAATAGGTCAGAATTATAAATCAGTCAAAATATTTTTCAAATAAAAAATCATTAATGGTATAATACGCTCTTTCTGCTAACATTTTTTTTACTTTCACTTTAAACTGCACGTCACTTAAAAGCTTAAAAGCTTATGATAACGAACCACGTTTACATGGGATCCATTTTCAAATACCGATAACAAGCACCAGTTTCAGATTTGCATTGGTCAGTTTTAGGGTTCCGTACCTCAAAAGGAAAAAAAACAGAACCCCTGTAGAATCACTTCGTTTTCCGTCCGTATGTTTGAAGACCTTCTCTTAAGACACTTTTTCTCAGGAGCGCGTGGAGGTATCAAGTTGAAATTAATATCAAATACGTAATCAACCAAATCAAGCTTCTAAGTTGTCTAAGAAGCTTCATTTTTTAGAGCATTGCGTTGTCGCAATAAAAAAAATATGCGACATATTTTTAAACTTACTGTCCAATAAATCAAAACCTAAAGGGTACTTCCTGTTGATCTAGAATCATGGCAGGAAACAGCACAAGTAAAGGCTTCTACATACAGGCGCGACTTGTAGCGCGACACAAAGGCACCGCTCGTCGCGCGACACGTGTTGGAAAAAGTCGCAAACTTGTTAATTTGTAGTTTTATCATATAAAAAAAAAAATGCGATAAACTTACATTTGCAGTTGGAGAATTGACGGTGACGTATATGGATGTAGGGAAAACATTTTTTGAACTACAAAGTTGAGTTTGTTCTTGGGATAAATTCATCCCAACTACGGAACCCTTCATTGTGCGTGGTCCGACACGCACTTGGCCGATTTTTTCTATAAAACAACAGATCATTACAACAAAGCAAGGTACATCAACTAAGTTAATTACGAATTAGTCTACTCTATAAAATATACCAAAAAACAGAACGCCATATTTTTTCTCATGTTGATTTAAGCCGCGTTGATTGATCACGCGCGTAGGTACTATTACATAGGTGTGCGTACGCGCAGCCAACCGCCATCAGTTTTGATCGTTGATGGCTCCAATGATATATTGCCTAGATCTGTCATTCTGATGGTAATGCTTATTTGGATCGTTAAGAATTGGGTGCAAGTCATTAGAGGTGTGGCTACAGACATGCCTTGTGTACTAATGTGTTAGGTTAGTTAGTACAGTCAGCAACCATTGGTTAAACCTTCCGTCTTTGATTATTTATAAGTCTAGAATTCTAGATAGTGTCGCGCTGCAAAAGAACTAACACAATCAGCGGTGGCGCGTACGTCGTTACCGAAGAAACGAAATGTTGCCATTGTAAATATTATACAGGGTCAAATTAAATTAGCTAGCGAAACTCCGCAGACGTGATGAGTATGGATATCTAAACACTAAAAAATTAAAATTAAAAAGATTTGGTGATTTTGTTTTTGGGTCTACGACCGCTGTTTAATTTTGTTACTGGAAGTATGAGTGGAGAAAATCTATTTATTTTGATTTTATCGTATTTAGTTATTGATGCCCATCACGTCTGTGAAATTTACAGAAAAAAAAAACTTATTTCAAGTGACTACACTACCGGCGGTTAGTGACCCAAAAAACAAAAACTTATCAAATGAATTTCGTATTTGTTTTATCATGTTTAGATATCGATACTCATCACGTCTGCAGAGTTACACTAGCTAATTTAATTTGACCCTGTATATTATGAACTTAATTATCTAAGTAGTTTGTATTTCTTTTGTTTTTTATTTATAATCTCACTTTATGCTGCACCGGTCGGCGTCATCACGTCAACGCCGGCTGTCGATGAAAACCAGCGCTGGGGCTCTGTCTCGCATAGGGTCGCAGCATTATGCTGAGCGGTGGCCGTTTTGCGTGGATGTGACGAATATATCCCCCCTACTTGTTCTTTTTGTATTTATGTTCTTTCTTTGCGTCATGTTTACCGCAAATAAACGTATTTTCTTTCTTCTTTCTTTGTTTTCTTTATCAGGCCAACTTTGTTATTCTAGTGTGCGTGCATTTTGCGACCAACAGTTGGACGCAATTATATTT
The DNA here is from genome assembly GCA_948098905.1 of Tiliacea aurago. NCBI lineage: Eukaryota > Metazoa > Arthropoda > Insecta > Lepidoptera > Noctuidae > Tiliacea > Tiliacea aurago. The sequence goes on along the minus strand of OX402581.1, from coordinate 1,820,066 downwards.
CGACGAGTTCACAGCTTTGACTGTCTTAGAAATATTTAAATCTTTGCCTTCCATATTGAAATGTTGAACAGCCGGGCATCAACATATTTTTATGTCAATTTAAAAAAAATAATAGACCCGTTTTGACGTTTAACTTGAACCGATTTATCGTGAGTATCAAGTACCGAATCGTATGTCTTCTTCACTAGTTTAGATACGTGGCGATGGTAAATCGTCAAAACGGGCCTATTATTTTTTGACAACTTTAGTTTTATGTAAATCTTGATGTTTTTGCAACATTGAAGACCGACCGACGATAACGGTACCTGGTGTGTGCTTTATTGAATCCCAATGTCTTCAACACACCATATTTATATCCGGATCTCTACAGCTGCACCCCAATTACGTTACACACTTTCTTTCACTACCCGAAGGATTTTTAAGGAAATTCCTAATCCATTGCCTCACACTGCCTCCCAAGATACAGGATTTCCCTAGTTTGGGAGACAGGGTACCTATTCTTATTGTACTTTCGACTTCATTGCAGTCACTAACCACCTTTTGTATCCATTCATTGTGTAATGTTACTCAAGTCTGTTTACCCTTCTGTGTTATTGTCAAAGTTTGTTTTTTGTGAATATAAAATTATTAATAATATATATGTTTGAAAAATGCGTCTGCTCGCCATCGCAATGAATGTTGTCGAATTGTCAAAATGAAAGGCATTGCAATTGTTTGTGTGTTACGCAATTACCCCACTGGATTCAAAAAGTTTTTTTTTTTTTTTAATAATTTTTATTGGGTACTTACAGTAAATAATCAATTCAAATGATTAGCAGAACAAGACAAGAGTCCTAAGTGGTACTGACGCAGGGTGTCGAAATCGTTTGAGTGTAGTAGCAAGGCGATAATACTGACTTTAACATCGCTATACTGGATAAATCAATGACAGGTTAAAAGCACTAGCTAGCTAACCCGTTCACTGCAGCCTGCAGCCTCGTTAACCCGCGCGATGATAAGGCCTGTTATGTCATTATTTTATTGAGATTTTTAGTATTGGACTAATCTAGCTAGATATTAAAGTGAGTGTGTTTGGTTGTTTGTTAAGGTTTTACGTTTTTAAGTACTAGTCGCACTCGCAGTTGATTGAATAGATTTGAGCTACACCTTTAAACATTATTTTCTGTCTGGGCCTCTACTCGAAAAAGCTTAGGTACCTATACTCCATTTGAAATAAGATTAGAAATTTAAATAAACCTTTTTTACAGTCTGTTCAACCGATTTTGACTTCTATTGCATTGGAGGCATGACAAATGGGAACTGAAATAAACAGTTGGCATTGTAACCACGTTATTGCTTTTAATGCCATCCTTATGCCCACGGAATAGAAGTCAAAATCGGTTGAAAGGACTGTAAAAAAGTTTATCTAATCTTATTTCAAATGGAGTCTAAGTAATTTCAACATATTTCAATACTCAATATATTTATTGCTTCTGCATGTGAACTTAGGTGGTAGGTTTTACAGAATGATAATCATTGTGGACCCGGTCGGTGGGGTACAGCAAGAGTAGGAGAGAGGAAAAGGACTTTTATTTGACTACTACTTATTTTAGTAGAGCATCCTCATAAAGAACCAGAAGTAAACATATAAATAATAGTTATATAACAGGTAGTAATTTTTGAAGTTGTTCCTAAGAAAAACATTTAAGTACTAAAAAAGGTAAATAGAATCGTTAATCAATTCTCCACAAACCCGACTTTTAACTCGATAGCTTTTTGTACCAAACCCATTCTAAACTTCAAGACAAATTGTAAATGCCACAAAACAATCTAAATCGATTACTTCATCGTCCTACTTCGATGTTGAATCGATAAAGACTTAATCGATTCGGCACGCTCGGATCGATTATATTTACGAGTAAGTTCGTGTCTGTACGTACCTATCTATAAGGAGGTATGCACATTTGCATTGCGCGAATGATATGTTACTCGTAATGATTATTTTTAGGGTTCCATACCCAAAGGGTAAAACGGGAACCCTATTACTAAGGCTCCGCCGTCTGTCTGTCTGTCACCAGGCTGTATCTCATGAACCGTGATAGCTAGACAGTTGAAATTTTCACAGATGATGTATTTCTATTATTTTATATATTTAAACAAATAGAATATAATAAATATTTAAGGGGGCTCCCATACAACAACCGTGATTTTTTTGCTCGTTTTTTTCTCTATATTGATAACGGCAACAGGTAGACGCTTGAAATATTCACAGAATATGTAGATATATATTGACTTTAAAAATAAATAATTAGATTAAAATAAAATAATATTTAAGGGGGGCTCCCATACAACAAACGTGTTTTATTGCCATTTTTATAGATAATGGTACGGAACCCTTCGTGCGCGAGTCCGACTCGCACAGGGCCGGTTTTTTTTTATTCTTCCTACGATCAAATTGTTGAACTATTTAAATGACAGCTAGCGTTAAATTTAGAGCGAACTGTGATATCATCGCTTGTCAGTGACGATGTTTGACATTTCTCCAAGGAAACGCCAAAAATCTGTCAAATTGGTACAGATTTCACGGGGTTCTAATCTCTGTTTCACCACGTTCATTAAACCCCGTGTGGCACTATGCCGTAACTTTGTGCCTGATTAGTTGCGCACTTAGCATTACATCTCAGCTCAAAGAGGTCTATTTACCCTTCAAGCTATTAACATGTCTAACAGAGTGTAGTAAGAACTGGGGTAAGCTGTGCTTAGGGCCAAAGACGACCGTAAGCCGATCAGTCCCGATCGGTGCCGAGTTTAGCCGAGCTTTACGTCACCGATGCCAGTTACTTTAACTAGTACATGCATTACATTAAGATACTAGGCATGGAGTGATGTTTGCAGATTTGTATGGGGAACGGATTAGGAGCAGTGTGGCACATATTAATTAGCAAATAGTATAAATTACATTTTGTAGAGAATCGGCAAAAGCGGCGGTCATATGAGTCTGTTCGACGCTCACGATTTGTACTGTGTGACGCCCCTTAGGACTGAAACATCTACGATGCGTTGACACTACGGTAAATAAAGAATTCAAGTATTTTTGCTCATTATTGTACACACGGCTACACATCAAGCTATACATTTCCAGTTTACGCTGACTTCTCATTGTAAGGAAATCCTATACAATGCGAGACCAGCTTATACTGGAAATGTATAGCTTGATCTGTAGCCGTGCGTACGTGATGCGCTTTTAGGGTTCCGTACAAAAGAAACATCCTCGCTATCCGTCCATTCGTCACTAGATAAGTCTGTGGGGACTGGGAAGGGTCAATCAGAATTACCATAGAGCAATAAATACATGGAGTGCCAAAATGCCAGCCACAAAAACGCCTTTTTTTTTTTTTGGGTGGGAAATCATCAAATAACTTCTGCCGGGCGGAGCGGGAGGGAGTGTCAGACTTTTACTGACTAAAACCCACCGTGTTCCTTCAAATGCCTGTGTGCCAACGCGGCGAATAAGAGGCATTTAAAACCAACGCGATATCTTTAATTTATACTATCATCGTCGGCCATTAAAATATTTTTACAAATTATATGAATCCCACTGACCTTTACAGACCCTTTATTATTTTATTTAAAGACTTCAAAGTCCAGTCATTACCATAATAACTGAAATTACCAATTTTGAAAAATTGAAATGATGTACCTAGTACCTACAGCGAGCGGGGTAAGGTCTTAAGTACAGGGTAGTCTGGGCAGTTGACCCCGGGGTCACAGAATTAGTGCCTGCGTTGGACCCGGCGTGCTGCCCGCGACCTAACGGGTATGTCATGTTAACGATTTTATTATGTTGCGCAGGCAGTTTATAGACCAGTGCTGATGCATTTTTGAGAAAAAAAAAGTAGCAGCATGAGACCTACTGGAAGAGGTGCATAACGTCTACTTAAGAACATAAAAAGGTATATTTTCACAAAATTTTGCGACAAACAAACAATTATTTCACAAGAAATAAAATTAAAACGGGTTTTACTCTTAATCTCGGAAAATTTGGGGTCATGTGGAAAAATTTTAAATTCAAAAGTTGTACATACTTTTTTTTTGTAGGAGGTTAATTTTTGCTGCAAATCGTGGGAAACCATTTTTAACCGACTTCTAAAAAAGGAGGAGATTTTCAATTCGGATGTTTGTATTTTTTTTTTTTTTTTTTATGTTTGTTCGCGCATTAGTCTGTCGCTTGCCAACCGATTTGAAAAACTCTTTTTTTGTTGGAAAGGGTATACTTCCCAATGGTCCCATGTTTTATCGAAATCAGACAAGCGGTTTTTGAAAAATCAACAAAAGTGTACATTGTCTACATTAACGATCTTTTCGTTTACTCTGCATTGAGTTTTTTGTTCGCGCATAACTCCCGTCATTTACGAACCGATTTGAAAAATTCTTTTTCGACACAAAAAACTGAAAAATAAAAAACTTTTTACAAAAAAAAATTACCGACTTCCAAAAAAACACTACAAAGTGAAAAATAACTTTAATTTCGGAAGTCGGTGGCATACAACTAAAATACAGATCCAAAGACACCGACTTCCGAAATTAAAGTTATTTTTCACTTTGTAGTGTTTTTTTGGAAGTCGGTTATTTTTTTTGTAAAAAGTTTTTTTACCCCCAAAAGTTCACCTCATTTCGCTCTTCTGTCCTAATCAAATCCTTATTAATAAATATCCTTGTTTATTCTTTGTAACTATTAAGGTAACATGAAATTAATATCCTCGAAAGGTTTTAACTGTTAATTTTAATTAATAAATATAAGTTTAGAACAGAAAAATCAAATATTGGTTTTTGAAAATCAGTTTTTTCATCTTTTCGCGTTTTCTGGAAAAAAAATCCGTAGAATAGAATACTCTTTATTATGTACACCATAAAAGTTACAGATAAATGTATGTAATGTATAAATGTTAAAATTTTTTTTTTTTGTTTTATATGTAGTTGTGCTACTCTTTTATTACATAATCTAAAAGTAGACTCTTCAACGCGAAAAATGGCGGCTGGCGAGCTTGAAAAGACGAACTTTACCAGTGAAACTTTTTAGTTGAAAATGAGGTCGTTATTTCGGAATTTGTCGAAAATAAAAGGAAAAATCTATATTTCGCTACAAAAAAAATCCAGCAGACAGAACAATACAGCAGACTTGAAAGATAATAAGTTATATTTCCACCAAATTTCGTGAAAAAATAATAATTTCGGCGCGAGAAACAAAATAAAAACTGAAACATCGCTTTTTCCGATTTTCTCGGAAAATTTGAGGTTATGTGGGAAAATGTTAGATAAAAAAGTTGTAAGTAGATCTTTTTATTATCAACAACTTTGCTACTTAACTTTTTTCGATAAGATGTCAACCTCCATTGCAAATCGCGAAAAACAATGAAGTACCACTTAGAACCCCTAAAAGTTCACCCCGTTCCATTTCTCAATTTTGTGGACTCTAAAATACGACGGGAAAAAAAATTAACAGCATGAGACCTACAGTAGGTACTGTAGGTCTCATGCTGTTAATTTTTTTTCCCGCTTTTATTTTTTGGCGCCCATCAGCACTAATCTATCAGTGATGTGAAAGATTGTAGATTTTATTTTAAGTCCCTCTTTATAAAGAGATCACCAGCTCGATGATATGTGTACCGTGTTGATCAAATTTTTTTCACATGGTGTGTTATAATTATACCAATTTTAAACAAATCGCCAGCTTTTTCCACTTTTGTCTTCCTACTTTTTATTATTTATCGTTAGCAAATGTTTGCCTGGTTATTACTATTATTAGAATTGTGGTTGTGTGTATTATACGAATATCTGATAGGTTGATGACCGCGCGGATTTATTTTCTAAACAACCATCACTATGCCCCCCTAATCCACTAATCTCCCTTGCTCAAACTCTCATACAGCCCATCATAGACTACGCTGATGCCTGTTATTTGGATGCCACCGAGGAGCTTTTAAATAAACTTGAGCGTTTGCAAAATATCTGTATTCGTTTTGTTTTTAACCTTAAAAAGTATGATCATGTTTCTAACTTCCGCAAGATACTCAAGTGGCTCCCTATTCGACTTCGCAGGAACTCTCGGATATTGTGTTTGCTATTTAACATCCTTCACAACCCTAGAACGCCATCCTATCTGCGGGAACGCTTTTCCTACCCTCGTCCTTCTGATGCGCCTTGCAGGTCCCATCTTAGAAATCTCCTTAAATCACCTCCCCACTCTACCGACTTTTACTCCTACTCCTTCTCTGTGCACGCGGTTCGGTTGTGGAATTCACTTCCGCCTGAAATTAGGGACTGCCAAACCGTTGCAGTTTTTAAAAGAAGAGTCAAAGAACACTATCTTTCCACTTCGTCATAGTTGCATATTATGTATTTATTATTTTATACTTATATATATTTTAGTGATATTTATTTTAGAAGTATGTATGTAAGTATATTCTCTTATTGTGTGTTTATTTTTAAATTAGTGATTAGTATAGTAATAATATTAGTAAGTTTTTTATTTTGATTTTATGTATTATGTTTTCTCTTTTAATCTTACACACGTTGTCTACATCTCTTCGTCTACTTTCCTTGTCGCAGGTATGCTGGAAGAGATTTCTTTAGAAATAAGCATCACCTTTGTACGTATTTTTCTGTTCCTTTTTTTTTCTTGTCTGTATATATGTGTGTACATAAACTGTTAAATAAATAAATATGAATAATGATCATAACATCTTTGATTCATGTTGTTTTGAATATTCAATGTTGATGTAAGTTGTATTTTTTTAAAGTTAATAATTGATAGGCTGTATACTACATGTTTATCTGGCTAAACATAATCGTATGCCATTCGTATTTATTAACATAATTACCTATTTATTTATTTTTTCAGTTTATTTCAGTAGGTCGCTTTAGCCTCCTATCAAAAGGGACTTGTAAAATAATTGACGGAACGTGGGAGAACTATACTTATCATAATTATTATGTATTCTCATTCAATCATCATTATTCATCACCCAAACAAATGATGACGTTATACTCTGCTAGAGCACAACGCAGTACACAATCAATTGAGAGCAGCCTGCGCTTGCGCAGTGCGCACCCACCGCGCTATAAATCAAACAACCGGTATATTAGAACAGCTTGTTTGGACGTAATTCCCTCGGAGCTGTAGGAAGTCTAAGTGTAAATATGAAGAGCATAATGGAGGGGAATTATGTACATATTTTCAAGCGTACAGTTAACAAGTGCAGATTTTCTCTATCTTCAATTTAAACGTAGGATTGGTGGGGTGCGCGGTGAGAATAAAACGCTTTTTACCCAACTGCCCCAGAAGGAGAGTAATGTTTTTCTAGAGTTCGGGAACAAACAAAAGATACACCATAACTATTTCAGGTTATTGGTTTATCGGGCGCCTGCGATATCTTATAAAATACAAAGTTCAACAGATAATAATGCTTGTTTTTCTCTTTTCGTTTGTGTTTTTGCATTCGGGTTTTTCGTTTTTAATTAAGTTCAGTAGCATGTGCAGTGTCCCTGATTCCTGCAGGCATGAAGATACACGCCCCGCGCCCGTACGTGCATTAACACTCCATTTATGTTAACTATCTACTCCGTGATGTCTAATTCTGCGCTTTTGGTTTTGGAAGGATACAAATTCTAGTTATTTTTAACTGTATCCATTGTGCATAAAATAAAAGTTACAATTTTAGTTAAACTTAAAATATTCACATGGCGATACCGTTTAAGTATGTATTATATATACACTTCTGTCCATCCCTTTTTCATGTAAGCATGATGGTTATGGTATAAAGGATATGTTTAACCGGGTCAGACTATATCGCCCCGTGGTGCGGTCTGTGTGGTCAGTTCGCGGAACCAACGGTGCGCAGTTGCGAACAAACTTGATCTGATTTTAGCATATTATCAACGACATTACTTATCTCAAACACGTTACTTCCTTGCCTGTAGACAGCAGAGTAAAAATTAAAACAATTTTTTCCATCCCTATATTTTACAGACTGTTACGGCTCGCATAACCAATAGTTTTTTACGCAACCTTTTGCGTAAGAACCGAATTTTATTAAGATTTTTCTCAATGAAATTCAGTGTCCACGCAAAAGGTACCTTAAAAAAATAATACTTTACAGTTATTTGGGCACAGTTCGTGAAACACAAAATACTACGAATGTTATAACAATAGTATTTTTAGCGGTCCCAATAATTAATTAACATATAAACAGAAGACGCAGTCTGAAACCAGTGTTATTTGAAGGATGTGAATGCGAATGGAGTAATTATTGTCAAAACAAAGTGCTGCATCGTTCCGTTAGATCATTCGGTGGATCCAGCTAACTGTGAAACTTGAATGAAATTCTCACCTGCTTTGGATCATAGGGTTGACAAACATTTTAATTTCTGAGTCCGAGTCCGACAGTATTTCGTTTTCAAGTGACAAGTTTGTGACAAAGTCAATACTTTTAATACATTTATAACTGTGAAAATTACAGGTATCCGAATACCCGTATTCAATTTCACGTAATTAACTTTACCTGGCGTACATTCACGTCTTTAATTTGTGTTTAACCTAGTATGGTGTCAAAATTATAACAATTCAACCCTTTTTTTGGTTGGGAAATTATCAAATATTTCTCCCGCTCTGGGCGGAGCGGAAGGGCGTGTCAGACTTGTACTGACAAAAACCCACCCGTGTTCCTTCCGTTGCCTGTGTGCCACGGTCACGATATCCTTTTCGGACAGGCTCGTAACCCTGGCAGGCATTGGCCCTTTCGGACCCCGTCAATTGGTGCTGACATCTCTTTGAGGCGTGCGTGGAACACAACGCGCCGTCGACCCGGGCCTGGTCCTTATCGGACGGCGAGCTACCCATCGCTCACCGTCAACAATACAACCCTAGTCTTATTTCTGTAACTGAAAACAAATAGTTTGGTCAAACAATAGGGTTTTCGACAATGCTATGGGCATCGAACCTTGCTGACTGCTTGATATTCCTACCACGTGTTGAACTATTCGCAATGGCACATGCCAGGAGAGAGTAGGTGTCATCATCAGAAGTTATCAAACTCAAACTCAAAACATTTATTTCAATTAAACCTATTACAGGCACATTTGAATTGTCAAAGAGTCGGTCAGTTAGTCAGAAAATTGAAGTTATTTGCCCATTTTAAAAGGTAGATCTCTATGGAGAAGAACAGGCAAAAAACTCCAAGGACACTCTTTTAAATCAAGATATTACAAAATCCTGGGTACCTACATTAATCTTGTTGCTTTTATATGAAAGAAAGAAAATACGTTTATTTGCGGTAAACATGACGCAAAAAAGAACATAAACACAAAAATAAGAAAAGTTTGGGGCAAACATACGTCACATCCACGCATTCATGTCTCGCTACCATCGCTCAGCATTATATGTGTGAGAACAATGTAAAAAATTAAATTACTTATTTAAAAAACAATATAAGATATTACAAATAAGCCCTGGCACTTAAGAGAAGACCAGTCTCAACTGACGGCACCCGTTCAAGAACATGACGCGTGGAACAGCACCATCCAACTCAACCATTTTGTAGGGAACCGAATGATCCAACACACGCGCCACCATCAGCGAGACATTTAAGTGAGCATGCTTTTTTTAAGTCAACATACATCTTATCATAATAAACGGCTCCATGGTACTCACATTTACAAAATTGAAAATATCATCATCTGCCTGCCTTTTCCCAACTTTATTGGGGTCGGCTTCCAGTCTAACCGGATGTAGCTGAATTTTGGGGTGCCTGCCTATCTGACCTCCACAATCCAGTTACTGGGTAATACGATACCCCTTGGTAAGACTGGTTGCCAGACTTTCGGGCTTCTGACGACCCGTTACGACTGTCAAAGACCCATGATCGACACCAATGGCTTAACGTGCTTTCCGAGGCACGGAGGGGTCTTGGTATGTAAAGATCACCCATCCACAAGCGGCAAGCGTAACTTAACCTGCTCGATCGAGCAGCTGCCACGCATTCTGCAACTCAGGGATACGGTTTTCTTGCGAATGACGGCATGAAAGCCGTCAGTGCGATACAACGCAAACATCCCCGATGCACTACAGAAGCGAGGCAGCCCCAACATCATCCTGAAGATGTTGTTATACTGGACGCGCAGGACATCCAGCGATCTTTTGGTGTGACTGACCCACAGATTCCCCGTATAAAAGCTTTGACAATAAGCCTTGAACAACGATAGTTTTACTTGTTCAGAGCAGCGGGAGAATCTACGGGCCAGCATGTTATAACACGGGGTAGTAAAATGTATGGAAATATAAGAAAGACGCTTTTAATTTTCGATAACGATAAATCGTGCACAGTTTTCCATACATTTTAATTACTTTTAAAAGAAAAAAATACACAAAGATAATATGTCTATCTTTGTGTATTTTTGGCTTGTGTGTTGCTTAATTGAGATATCTACATACTTGAATACAATTATTTTCCATCTAAAGCATCAGCCCTATTGACAAAATGGTCGCCATATTTAACATTTCATGTTTATTACGCGCATGACGCGCCGGGCCGCGGTCGATCGACAAATTCTCAACAAATTGGCTGCGCAAATTAATTTCACGTAATTTGTTCGTGCCAATTTCATTTTAATAACGTTTAAATACTGGTAATTGTGCTGTGGTTAAAAGCTGTTGAATTTTATGAAGGAAGTAATAAATATAATTATAAGTATTTCGATATTTGGTTGCTATAACAGGCTTTAACCGCTTTGACTGTCATGCATGCATGGCAGGACTCCGACCATAAAGGAGTACGAGTAGGTTGAGTTCGAACCCAGTCAATAAATACCCAGTGCCCATTGAATTATTTACTTTGTAAAGTAAAGAATCATAATTGTTGTAAATGTGAAGACTATGTTTATCTATGGTTTATCATTTTTTTCAGTTCGTTTTTATCATGGTCTGGCAGTTTGAGTAACTTATGCGGCCTACCCAAATGTTCTTTCTTTGGTATTGTTTGTTGAATCGTTGAGCTGCACGACGACTGACAAATGCGTGCACTAACTGGACACTACTGGACAGGTCCCCTCAATCTGTGTGGTTCTTTCATCAAAAGATCATTTTAGGCCAATATTAATTTCTAAATTTAATCTATATCTATTATATATTAATTTCTTGTTTTAATTATATTGCATGTATTATTATTTTTGTATGCCCTAGAGGCAAACAATAGCGCCCTCAATTTATTACCAAATAAGAACTTATAATGTAAGTAAGTTTTACAATAAATAAATGAATCTGAATCAGGAACCAATCTACATGGTCTTCACATGATCTGACCAAGATTATGTCTGGATTTTAAAAGCGACTGACCTCTGAGTTTGTTTCGGCCTTTCTTCTCAGAGTAGTCAGATACGAAACGCCGACCTAATCTAGTTTTTTTTTTAAATATGATTGACGTGTAAAATTGTTTGTACAAACCTACTTACTTCTTATCATTTATTTAAGTCGAACTTTTGCATAATTATATAATAAATTAAAGTCGCTTTTTGTGTCTGTGTGTGACCGTGTTGTTCTTCGAAATTTTGAAGAATAATTCCGGTTTATGTGTATAATACATTATTACAACTAACTTACATACCTACCTATAATCATTGAGATCAAATGCATAAAATAAAAAAATCACGAATTTTCGTAAAGTGCGAAGCAGGGGCGCGGGCGGGTCGCTACTCAGATAATAAATATGATGCTGTATTTTACATACTAAAGTTATTTCGATCGATGGCATTTATCGATAGAAAAGAGTCGTTCCCCGCGTTGCCAATTTTTTTTCGGGTAAACCGGGATTTTGAAACCTTTTGAGTAAAAAAAGCGGGATTATTTCGTAAAAAGCGGGACACGTAAAAAATCTGTATTTTTTTACTACAATTACTACTTATCCTTTTATTTGGGTTTCAAATTTAAGTTTACAATTATGATATACTTAAATAGAAAATGTATTGTAATCAATATACGTTACTTTACTAAACTAAGTAATAACTCTTCAGAGGAATATAACTAAGTTATATATTACTTACGAAGTATTTTTTTTTTCTATCCCCGAAAGGCAGGACTCAGCCTGTCCCATACGTAATATTTAATTTTGGACTAAAATCGGGACGTCTGGCAAAGCTGGTCGTTTCTCTTTAGACGCCCTTTAACACAAACATCAAATAAACATAAACTAATTTTATTTATTTATCTCCATCATCAAGTTGTGATGGTATCTGCCAGGAAGTGGGTGACGTAAAGTGCTCTAAACCGGCCAGTCTGCTGTCCTAGTTAATAAATTCAAATGAATTCGTAATTATTTCATATTTCTGAGGAAAACTTAGGCTTGTCAGATTCAGTAGCATCTAAAAAGCCATCATCATTCATCATCATTATTTCAGCCGAAAGACGTCCACTGCTGGACATAGGCCTCCCCCAAGCACCGCCGCTTCAACCGGATCTGTGCTTCCCGCATCCAGCGGATACCTGCAGCCTTCACAAGGTTATCGGTCCACCTTGTAGGAGGTCTTCCAACGCTACGTCTTCCGATACGCGGTCGCCACTCCAGAACCTTTCAGCCCCATCGGCCATCAGTTCTGCGAGCAATGTGCCCTGCCCACTGCCACTTAAGCTTGGCAATTCTTCGGGCTAGGTCGGTTACCTTGGTTCGCCTGCGGATCTCTTCATTTCTGATTCGATAGTCATCAGCATACAATAATCGATTCTCGTAACATTAATTACATCGTCATGATAACTCTAGATTTACCACAGATTAAAACAATTAAGCTCGAAACCAACAGAAATCATATTGATTATAAATTATAATCTATGAAAGCATAAATTGAAGCAGTCACGCATATGCAAATACAGAGAGATAATTGAAGCCATTGGGGGGCAGTTTGTCATGGAGATAACATCAGCTGTTGATTGGGTGCGCAGGCGCATAACACCGGCGGATATGAAGAATTGATCTTCGGAGATAACCGATATTTATTTGTTTTGCACATGTTACTGGTACAGTTTAGGTGAACTGGATGAATAAACGTCTACAGCTGGATCGTATATTAACCGACTTCAAAAAACAGGTAGTTAATTGTCTTTTGCAATAAGAGCCTCAGACTCTTAGATATAGTTGCTTGCAAGATTAAATTGATTTATTTAGAAGATATAGTTGCTTGCAAGATTAAATTGATTTATTTAGAAGATATAGTTGCTTGCAAGATTAAATTGATTTATTTAGAAGATATAGTTGCTTGCAAGATTAAATTGATTTATTTAGAAGGGTTATGAAAGAGACAGTTCATAGATATCGACGTTTCTATCCTGCTCGCTACAAATAAAAAGATTGGAATAAGCAAAGGTAAAAAAAAAATCAATTGGAACTTCGTTACATCAATGCAAATAGTTTGATAAGAAACTTGTAGATAGAAGGACATAGAAGATTATTATATAAAATCTATTGGATTTTTTATTGTTTGACTACTGACTAATAAATTGGCTCATAATTTAAGGCAAAATATAATAAAAGAACAGGGGGGCGGGGTAGGTATATATGGATCGCAGCAGGTGGCGTGGAGAATGGCGAAATGCAGGTAAAATAAAATAAAAAGGGTAACCCCCTTAAACAATCCGATGTTAAAGATTGCTTAGACATTTAAATCCGTCAATAAAACAACAGATATCAAGGATAGGCTACATTTCTGCGTATCTACCCTGCCTTAGAAGAGGCGTGATACTTGTCAGCCGGGTCGTCGCCCCGTCATAGACATCAATGGAGGCTGTGGTCCTGTCAGATCCCTCATTTTTTCTCGCTTATCTTATGATCACTTGCTTTGTACCGTAATTATTATACTCGTAGGCGAAGGCGCCACAGAGTAGTAACATCAGTTAGGTAACGCTCTTGGTAATTATTTTGTGGTTATCCTTTTGATAAATAGTGGTTCGTTATAAAAGTATGATTTCAATTATACATCGTTTATTTTTGAAGAACTAGTTATTAATCGTTACGTAGTGTTCCAAGTCCTTAAGAGAGTTAGAGAGAAAGGAGATTTATTTTTACTTATGTATAGTTATTTACTACATACACATAAGCAGAAATAAAGCACCTATCCTAGAGCAACTTACTCATTAAAGCACGATAAAAAAACTCCAACAAACATTTAGGTATGTCGTTATAAAACAATGACACAAGCATTCATCCATGTCACAGACCTGTCGAAACTGTGACAAACAAAAACAAAACAAATGTTCTTCATAGATGACGAGCAACATTCCGTGACGTCACGCCTAAAAACGCCTCGCATTCATTTGTTTAAGCGCCTCGCCTTCACACTGTTGTCCTCAAAGTCACAGAATAACAGAATAGTAATATACAGGAGTGGTAGAATTAACCTGAAATCAATACGAGGTGCGCCAATACAGCTTAGTGTCAGTAATTGATTGATTTTTGTACGCACTACCGCATATTCAAGTCAAAAGCTTAGAATTACACAACTACAGAGTAGTGAAGTGACACGTAACAAATTGATACAGAATTGTTATTAAATCCATCAATCACGGTTGTCCCACTGTATTTTCTGGCGTATGGCGATTCGATTCCTTGAACTGACCTGTGGGTCACGGTTCAGCTCGCCGACTGAATGGCTTCGTGGTACAGCACTTGTTTTGATTTACAATCGCGGTACGATTGAGCCATCAGAAACAAGAAGCGTTGTTTGGATGAACTTTATAGTTGTTCCGGTTAGATGGTGGGTACAGCACGAAGACTCAAGTTAGTAACTTAGGAACCAGAGATTCATGACAATAATAATGGTAATGAACATATTTTAGTGATTATACGAATAATCCAGCCATCCATTGATTAAGAGGTTTTTGAGATTCAAACTCAAATTAAAACCATTATTGTTGCTTTCACTTAAGGCGACGATAACCGACTTTTAATGATTTAATACTGAAGATCACGTCTAAACGAATAGTGTTAATGATTTGAAAAAAATATATGATAAATTAGAGCATTTTCTCAATAACTTAATATGTAAATATTTTAGATTATGTTTATATTACATAGTGAAATTAGTTTGCAAAGTTATGTCTAATGCGGATAAAAAACTGAGAATGGCGCAAAATCTACCAAGCGTATTTTTCTGAAACCTTCACCAATTAAAAGATAATTTAATTGTGGATCTTTTAGTATACGCATTTTTTTTTTGATAACTTTTGGTTTGTGTATACTCGTAATAAATTAATAATGCGTCAAATTGGGAACAGCGCTCCTTGATGGGCGAGTCCTATTACCGGCTGAACGTACGACGCGTTGCGTGAGCTCAGTACAGAACACGCAAGCTAACCACTCAAGGTCACTGGCATATATCCGGGTCTTAAAACTTTGCTACAGGTGATTCTGGTGAGGTGTTTAGTTCGACACCTTTTAAAGGACATACACGGAGTATAAAGTTATACTTAAAAGGTATATAGTCTTCTTCTCTAAGTATGCTAAGGATTGTATTCCTATGAACACGTTAGAGTCTGTGGAGCATACGGTGGAGGTCTGCCCTGCTTGGGCGGAGCACCGCCGTGTCCTCACGGAGGCGATCGGCGGCGACGATCTCTCGTGTCCGGCCCTGGTTCAGGCCATGGTTCGGAGCGAGAGTGCATGGGAGGCCGTCACCTCCTTCTGCGAAACAGTAATGCTCGCGAAGGAGGAGGCGGAGCGCATGAGGGTGAGGCAGGGTGCCCGCCCTTCCGCCCTAAGTCGCCGCAGGAGACGCCCTGGGCGTCGGGAATCGCAGGCCGATTCCCGGCCACCGTAGGCGCGGGCTTGCGGACGGTGAGCGATGGGTAGCTCGCCGTCCGATAAGGACCAGGCCCGGGTCGACGGCGCGTTGTGTTCCACGCGCGCCTCAAAGAGACGTCAGCACCAATTGACGGGGTCCGAAAGGGCCAATGCCTGCCAGGGTTACGAGCCTGTCCGAAAGGGATATCGTGACTCTGGCACACAGGCATCTGAAGGAACACGGTGGGTTTTAGTCAGTAAAAGTCTGACACTCCCTCTCGCTCCGCCCAGAGCGGGAGAAGTTATTTGATGATTTCCCACCAAAAAAAAAAAAAAAAGGTCTGTTTGTGTAAGTGCTGTCTTGACTATAGGTACACAACGATCGTTTTTGAGCGCAAATAATCTTAACAATCCATTTGATCGCATGACAATCGGTCACAAAATAACTCTAAACTTCAAGTTCTAAACAATAAACAGAACTTAGTTACGAGAACCGAACGTTTGATCGATGCGTACTATCGTGGCCGCTGCGACATCGACCATCGATCACATCGACCATCGATCGCATCGATGTATCACAGACTGTTGGGGTTTATCGATATTACAAGCACAGAATAGCACTACTTTGTTTTAGAAAAGCTTCTTGCCGTATCAGCTTTGTCATTGGTGCTTTTGCTGTAAGTGTGTTTCCATTAAATGACTAATTATGTACCTACTGTTTGGTAGACACAAAGTTTTTTATTTTTTTTATTTAGGATGGTTTGCTCTTGACCTTAGTATACGGCAGAAGTGACAGAGACAAAGTCGACGATGGAGTGAGCTAACCCAGAAGAAGCCTGTTCACTCTAACTTTGAAGAGATTAGGGTTGTATGCGATCGGAAACACAGACGCAGGCAGAGAGTTCCACTCTTTTACTGTGCGCATTATAAAAGACATTTGGAAACGCTTAGTGCGAATTGGTGGAATAGCAACAAGGAAGGGATGGGTTGCTATATTTCATTTTTGAGTCAAAGGAGCTCGTGGCAAAGTGATAACAGCCGCAAGTGTCGGTGCTACGCTTGCCTGGGTTGATCCGTGGATGGGTAACTATCTTTACATACTACACTCTTCCGTGCCTCGGAAAGCATGTTATTGGTCCCGGGTGTCATTCGTGGATCTTTGACAGGGGTCGTCAGGGGTCGTCAGAAGCCCGAAAGTATGATATCCAGTTTTACCCAATCTTGGTCAGGCCATACGATTATCGTGAACGACTGCTAATTTCCTCATCACAAACAATTTTTCTGCACAACTATCGATAGCTAAAATCGCATACTGCGCAGGCGCATCTCTAGATCCCTCAATGATTAAATAACTTTATTGGTTTATAAATAAATATTTAATTCATTGATTGGCGTGAGTATGTACACATTACATATTCGTGTCCAATGAATGGAATTCGAACCATGTGTGTTCAGAATATATTTAAATAAACATGCAGGCTTGTTTAGATAATAATTAATTAGTTAGTTCTTTAAAACGGGTGGTAAAGTATCGCAAGATTAAGTGGTGCAGTGTTGTACAGCCTGGGCCTCAAGTCTGCTATTACAATAGTGTCAGAATGGTCGATCATTGATTTCATAATTGTTGATTTTGACAAGTTTGGTAATCTACTATTATAATGGCGTCATTATGACTTTCCAATGGCCGGCCACTGATACTACATTGAAAGAAATTGCATATATTGGTAATCTCGTACATAATGACAAATTAATGACATTTCTACTAATGGGTTTTATAATAATGGCAATACGACAATGCCATTATAATAACACAATTCTATTACGAGAACAATTGACCGACCAATGATCGACCATTATGAATTTAGCAGATTACGAACTTTAAGCAAAATGACAATGGCATGACAATGGGATCGTGTTGGAATTACTGAATTTATAAAAATAGCAGACTTGGGCTGCTCTTTTTATAAATTCTGGTCTGCTGTAGTAGTAGTCAGAAGTTCGATTCACACGCAGAATATATTTCAAACAGTTCAAAATTACACAAAAACAGTCGAAATAGAGTTGAAATATTTCTTGATCTTGGTTGATTTATTCCCTTCTGAATATACTCGTAGAATCACTGGCATGTAGGTAACCCATGCAAGAGTTGAATGTAAGCTTAATATTAATAAAATATGTCACAGCGTAAAAAAAAAACATGGATAACCCTATACACCTATACACGTCAGCAGTGTTCACAAATCACGTAGCATTTCGAAAGAGGCCATAAAAGACGCATGTCGTAAGTATCAAATTATGTTGCAGATACACTAGCAACTAACCAAGATCGCACATTCCAAAGCCTTCGTCAAGTTCCGATTGAGACAATAGAATAGTGATGGGACGCATCGATAAATTGGTCCCGTTGAGTGATTCGGCCGTCCCGCGGTCCGCCGGCCGGTCGCACCGGTTCCGCGGCATAGTACCGCCCCCGTTCCGTAATCGTACGATAACCAGCTTGGCAATGGTCGCGGGAATTGATACTACTTTGTATCGGTTATCTTTTATAGTGGGCCCGTCGGGAGGATAAAAGATGACGTAGTGTATTGTGAAATTCTGTTTGTTATGTTAAGACAAAGAGACACTTATTCGTCCTAAAGAATGAATTATTTAATAGTTTTTTTTAACCAACTTCCAAAAAGGAGTTTATATGTTCAGCTAAATGTTTTTTTTTTGTTTTAATGTAATTTCACCGATTTCTCCTTCAATTGTGGACCGATTTTGAAAATTCTTTGTTGAAAGTTTTTTTTGTTTGAAAGGGTATGAAAAAGCAATATTTGGTAAAAGATGATGAGCAGTTGACATTAGGCTATTATTGTAACTTAGATAATTTAAAAACTGACCCAAAAAAAATAAAAACCAACCACCTTCCAAAAAAAACACTACAAAGTGAAAAATAACTTTAATTTCGGAAGTCGGTGGCAAAAAACTTCCGAAATTAAAATTATTTTTCACTTTGTAGTGTTTTTTAAAGCCTTCTTCGTATTGCTCCACATAGCCGCCTTTTAATAAATGGGAAGCGTTTGGGATGCCATCTCGACATTCACGGCGGTACACAGTATGCAGTTCGTATGTAGCTCTCAATCAATCTGCCTGCCTTTTCCCAACTATGTTGGGGTCGGCTTCTAGCTGAATACCAGTATTTTACATGGAGCGTCTGACTATCTGACCTCCACAACCCAGTTACTGGGTAAACGATACCCCTTGGTAAGACTGGTTGTCAGACTTTCGGGCTTCGGACGACCCTTAACGACTCTCAAACATCCACGAATGACAGCCGGGACCAACGGTTTAACGTGCTTTCCAAGGCACGGAGGAGTCGTCTCGGTATGTAAAGATGGTCACCCATCCACGGACCAACCCGCGTAAAAAGCGTTCGACCCGCTACCCTTACTAATTCCGCGATAAACTAAACTAGCCTGGTAAAATTAGGAAGTCCCACTAAAGCCAGAACTCTTGGTGGCAGCCCTATAACCCCCAGGAGGGGTTGATAAATGCGTTCTCTTGATTGAGACTTATTCGTTATTACGGTGTTATCGGATTGCGGGAACATGATGACAATATTATGCGGGACGCCATCAGCGCGAGTTTATCTGATGTAGAAATAATATAGACCTTACCTTAGTATGATTGCTGCTTGCCTAATGTCAGTAACTGACTGAGTTATTGGTGTAATACTCTATAAAACCGCGTCAAGTCATGTCTGCCAGGTTTGCGAGTTTTTCCGAAAGGGATATCGTGGCCCCGGCACACAGGCAACGGAAGGAACACGGGTGGGTTTTAGTCAGTAAAAGTCTGACACGCCCTCCCGCTCAGCACAGAGCGGGAGAAGTTATTTGATAATTTCCCACCCAAAAAAAAAAAGCCATGTTTAATGTTTAGCAGTAAACATATCCGTGTGTGTGTGTCCGTGTGGTGCCGGACGTACAGAATAGCACTAACCCATTTCTTCCCGTAGGTGTCATAAAAGGCGACTAAGGGACTAATTACTTGAGAATGGGCAGCAGCGTTCTCTATGCATTTTAACACCATACTGCGATCGCCAACCCGCCTGCCAAGCGTGGCGATTATGGCAAACCCCCTCTTTGGGGGAGGCCTATGTCCAGCAGTGGACGTCTTTTGGCTGAAATTTTGACGATGATGATGAGTAAAAATATCAAAAACATTGTCATTATGTTAACCCTGTTGATCATAGTAATTGTTCCTATTGTTTGTTAAGTTACTCTTCTTTCACATGCATAGTAATCTTGATTTAAATTGGGATAATTTTTCGCAAACCTGGTTATTTTTCTAGTATTAAGAGAGGTCCTAGATTCGATTCCCAAGTCGGGCAGTGTTATTGGGTTTTCTATCTGGAATTTCTGGGTAGCAGCCCGGAGTCTAGATTTGTGCGTTGATGGCAATAGACTCGACCCCTATTACATGGGACTTGGCGAAATGTGGGTGTACTATAGGTACACCCTGCCCATCCCGCCTCTTGGGGAATCAAAGCGTGCTGGTATGTATTAAGAGAAATAATCTGCTTTGTTAATCATCTTTATGCTGAATCCTCGTTCTCTTCAAGAATTAAAATCATAACACTCTTCTTACCATCATATTCCAATTTTATCCCAGACTTCAAAGGTTCATTGTTAGTACATATTTGCATGTAGCCTCACAATTGATTGGCTCATTCAGATGATTGATTGTCCCGCGTCGGTACAACACTATACCTGCATTATAAGAAAGGTGGATGGACCGATTGTCGGAAGTAGCTTTAAGAATGTATAATTTTTAAACAGACTTTTTTTTATTACAGACTTAGGTGATTGTGGTTTCTGGAAAGATAATGAGGAATTTATTGAAAAATTATCTCGCATATTGTAGCATTAATTTGAATTTACCTAACAATTGCAATGATTTTATTAAAATAATTAAGTGCCAACTAAATGTTATTAAATTATGAGTTATTAAAACTGATATTACTAGGACTGGAGCACCTTAGGCAATCAGCCCAGCTAGCTTAATCTTCGTATTGAGTAGTTAATTCGCCGCGCTGACATGAAAGATTATTATTTTCCACTTGTTTGCGACTTGTTGCCAACAATTAAGTGACTGGATTAGTGGAAGAACACCAGAAAACAAAATGAACAAAAAATCATAAGAGAAGACTGGCTACAGGCTCCACTTTCATAACGCCAAGCAATTACGTCAAAATTAATAAAAGTAAACTTTTTTATTATTTAATTACTGTTAAGGACATTTAACCGTTAATCTACGGAGTTAATAAAATATTGTTTAGTCTCTCTCTACCTGTAACTGCTGTGTGGTTTAATTAAAGCAAGGCAGTAAATGCTACGCCGTATTAACTTAATTGGGTAGAATATTGGTATTCCTTTTTATTATGTGAACATGGAAATTATTTTAACACTGTTCCAGCTTTAGTGGCACGTTTGATTGGGGAATGAAGCCTGTAGTAAATACACCGTCCAGAAGGATGACGAATGTTTTTAAATACCGCTATATTAAATGACAAGAAAACGGAAACCTTTTGAAATGAAATATGAATAACATACGTTGAATATGCCAACTAGGTACTATACAAAAGTAATTATAAGTAATTCCGCGTTTGATAACAGTGGTTTTCACCCTACACAACGTTAACAGTATTCCGTAACGGCTGTTATTATTCAACTGTTGGACAAAATAATATGCAGACGATAATCAGGAGGCAGCCCATCATCATTATTAGGGGATTTCATTAATTATCCCCAAGTTTGAGTTCCACACACACACACACACACACATATAGCAACACGCCTGTAATCCAAACAATTTTGAATTTGAATCCCCGAAGGGTTAAACAGAGGTGTACCCACATAGGTTCCAAGCTCTAATTAAACCAAATAATGTCCTTAAAATGACAGATATTAATTATTTTTGTGGTTTACCTTTACAGGAGTTGTTAAAACTACTGGGACGTCACAGTTCCAAATTGACTACTTAGAAGCCCCTAGGGATCGAGGTTTCTAAAAAGTCAATTTGGAAATCTGTAAATGGGCTATATACCCTGTTTATTATAACTTAACTAAATGAGTATAATTATATAATAGCTTATGTGCCCAGATAAAATGTTAAATTTTATCAATAAATATATTACTTTATAAAAGACCACGCGTGAGATATTCTCGCGAGAACAATAAGCAGAGCAGCTATTAAGCTGTTATCAGCTATTTCATGAATGGATTTGGCAACGGTACAGCGGCAGGTCATTGACCCGCGCCGCGCGATAACCTGCGGGCTGTGCGTACGCCGCTTGAATGAAACTCCCTTATATTGTCTGGAATTCTGGATCCTAATAGAACCAATAGACCTATTCATGTAGAAGAATTTTGGATTAATTTATGCGAATTAGATAATTGTGTGAATTGTTCCTTTTTCCATGTAATACATTATAATAGGTAAACGTGTAAGTATAGGTATTAATTTGACTCTTATTTTATTGCTATTCTTTGTTTGGCAAGCAGATCCGCGCGTATCATTCGACTTACGACGTAAAGCTACGATATCTTCGGTCAGTTCTTGGATGGCTGGCCATTTTGACATAATTATGTCCACAAGATGCATATGGCTAAAGTATGCCATCGAAGACGTACGATGTCAATCAAAACCCTAAATCCTTATTACAGGAATTCAGGTTTTGAGAAAGTTTAGAAATTTGGTACACACGGCTACATACTCCTCTATAGTTGGTAAATTCAGCAAAATACCTATGAAACGTTATCAGATTGCCCAAAGACCACAAGACAATATTTATAATGACGAGGCAATGTGATAGATAATAAGGAAGTTAAAATTATAATTATTTATTTATTAATTATTTTATTTTTAATTATTTTAAGTAGCTTGTCATTATTCATAATGCGCGGGCATTATGAAAAATTCCCCTATTTATTACTTGGCCCATAAAACATATAAGTACTTACTTCAAAATCATTCAGATTGTGATTCAACGGAACCCTAAAAAGTATCAAACACTCAGACAGACAGATTCTTCTAGCATGTATAATAATGAACTTATTATTAAGCATTAGTATTTCCTTTGTATTA
Organism: Tiliacea aurago; assembly: GCA_948098905.1. NCBI lineage: Eukaryota > Metazoa > Arthropoda > Insecta > Lepidoptera > Noctuidae > Tiliacea > Tiliacea aurago. The sequence goes on along the minus strand of OX402581.1, from coordinate 1,797,141 downwards.
AACGTCCAATAGGTAGGTACCTATGCGCGAGTTTTTGCCAATGCAATCGTTATTTGAGACAGGTTTTCGATTTTTTTATGAACTAAAGCCTTTTTTGTTGGTTCTATCGACCTTAAACGTGTACATCACATATTTTAAGGCCAAAGACTTTAGGCTGAACAAAAAAAGAATACAAGATTTTACGCACGATATGGCCACGTATATACCGGTTAGATGTAGATGTAGACATACCGAAAGCCTGTCAAAGTCTCTAATGGATAAATTACTAAATCTTATAGTCCATAGCATAATACATAACATAAGTATAATCAGCCCACTGCTGTTCCCACTGCTGGGACACAGGCCTCCTCTCTGTGAGAGGGAAAGCCTTTTAGTCAGTGCAAAATAAATCTATTTTCATTCTTAGCTGCTGTGATTAGATGATTAAAGTAAGAACAAGCAATCATAGAAGGAGAAAATACACATTTAAATAATGAGGTTTTCGAAGTATATGCACTTTGTATATGGATTGGGCTCTCCCACAATGCCACAACTCCGTCTCAAACTTAAAACTAATGTACCAACGATTAGTTTATTTCAATAGTGCAACACACCAGCGAACATTTTGCTATCACAAAGAAGACCACACAACGTCAAATAAAACAAGAATTTTGTTATATTAAAATTATCATGTGCTACAAAAGATAGAAGATATAAAATAATAAGTAACTACCTAGTTTTTTTGGCAAAAAACCGAGTTCGAAGAACCGAATGTCTTGTGATAAGCGACGTCTGACCGGAAGTTTCGACCTCCTTGCTAAAGGTCGGGACAGTAACTGGTCCAAGTGTCCAACTGTTGGGCCAACGATGTGGTCCAACGACACGGCGATACAATTACACTCAGATTTACATGGAATTGGAGCGATCGATACTGACGGGGAAAGGCGGAGAAATTTTTGGACGGACATTATGTACAGTCAAATAAAGAAGTAAATATACACCTTGCAAATACTTTGAAACCATAAATGATTTATTTTCTGTAAGTCGGTTTGTACAAACACTTTTACACGTCAATCATATTAAAACAAAAAAAACTAGATGAGGTCGGCGTTTCGTATCTGACTACTCTTGAGAAGAAAGGCCGGAACAAACTCAGAGGTCACAGTCTCTTTTAAAGTCCAGACATAATCTTGGTCAGATCATGTGAAGACCATGTAGATTGGTGCCTGAAATGATCTTTTGATGAAAGAATCACACAGATTGAGGGGACCTGTCCAGTCAGTGCACGCATTTGTCAGTAGTCGTGCAGCTCAACTCAGTACTTGAGGAGCTCAACGATTCAACGAACAATACCAAAGAAAAGACATTTGGATAGGCCGCATAAATTACTCAAACTGCCAGACAATAATGAAAACTGAGTAAAAAAAAAACGTACTTTAACAAGTGTGCTAAGATTAAGATTAAGTTTGACATTAAGCTTTCAATGTGTCTTAAGTTTAAAAGGTATTCATCACACATGCGATTAATCTGGCGATAGGTGATTGATGTTAATAAATATAGAATTTAAAAAACCTATAAAGTAAGGAACCTACGAGAAAATACCACTTTTTAACTAAATAATGGTGTTCCAAGTAAAGTACCGCTAAACTAGTTCAAGTTTTGTTTCAGTGACAATGTCGGGGGGGACATTAGAAAGTCGTTAGCACTCCGACAGAAACGTACACATCCTGCGGAAAGGTCAGCTGTGCAGGCGCTCATTTATGAAAACAAGCCTTTCAAATTAGCACATGGGGATTTCTTATTAAAGTCGTTAAGCTGCGTCTACTCTAGGCGAGCCGAGCACGAGCGGAGCCGTTCTCGGCTTCGTCGTTCGCGGCGCCAAGTGTGGACGTACAACGAACCTACAACGATCAGTGTCCTCGAACGCGAAGCAAATCCCTTTGTATTCGTCAAAAAACCGACAGTTGGCGGAGCACAGCCGAGTTCGAACAAAATTCTCGCAACGCGCTTGTTCGACGCTTGTAAGTTGGTCCACTCTAGACAAATTGTGTTCGGCTCGTGCTCCGCTCGTGCTCGGCTCGTGATGGGTTCGCCTAGCGTAGACGCAGCTTTAGAGATATTGCATGATTGATAATTTTGACGCAATGAAATGTAAACCTGCAGTTTTCTGGCTTCAGCCTAAACTTCACAGAGTATTTTCTCAGCTGCAATGGGCGGCTCAAATAGTCATCAGTTTAGAAAATAACTATTCTGTGGTGCATCTGCATTGCTATAACAAGCATCTTGATCGTACGTGAGCACAACGCTATACCTAGGTATTTGATATAATGAAGCCGATGACGTTTATAGGATACTTCAGCTTTGGGCACATCCTAAATGGAATTAGCCTAAGTGGTAACAATTTCGCTTGTAATAATCAAAAACTGCATCGTTCAGCTCTTCGAAAAGCTAATAGCTTATTCTGCTTCGTCACAAAAAGATGACAGCCCTCATTCTTGGTGGGGATATAGGTATCCCATCAATTTTGTCAATTTTGACGGCACGGTTGGCGCAGTGGTTAAGAGGCGATGGATGCGTAGTTCATACAAACGTAATACCAAAATAATTTGAATACTTTATTCCGATGGGAATACAGAACTTCTGGGTTCCCAAATATATATTTTGAATGGACACTGATTTAAACAAGAGTTATACGAAAAATAAGTTTTCTATAGAAATTTTAAACCTCCTAAATTCCTCATATCTTGTCTTTATAACATTGTCCTTTCAAAATATTATATTTGGGAACATAGATATACTGTCATCCAATCGAAATAAATACACACTACCTTATGAATATGTTTGATTTACAAATTATTTAGGTATTACGTTTGTATGAACTACGCATGCTACGCCGGCCCCTTAAGCGATTGAGTGCTGCGCTGCCTGTCGCGGGTTCGATTCCCGCACGGAACAAATATTTGTATGACCTGCTAGTAGTTGTTCCGGGTCTAGCTGTTTGTGAATGTGAGTTTAAATGTTTGTAAAGCACCCACAATTACAGGAGTAATTCCTAGTGTGGGGCAACGTTAAAAAAAAAAAATCTTCCGGTTAAAACCAAATCGATGAATGAATGAAATGCCAGATCCACAGCCGCTGACCTATATGAGCATAGCCAGAATTTGTTGATAAGAAATCGTAATTAATATAAAATATCTTAAGAGTATTTTGTTAGGAAATAGGGTTATCAATAGAAAATGAAGTCAAGGATGAAACACAGCTGTTGTTCAAATATTATTTCGTGTATGAAACTCCCTGGCTTTGGATTGTTTGTCTATTTCTCTCGGTAGCTTCATAGTATCGAAGTTCGGAAGCTCAGTTTGTCAAGCTAAGTATTATTTCCAGACATAATACCTGGGAATATGCGACACTAAGCCGCTATCTATCGTATTACGAGTCCCAGATAAAACGTGGACGTGTCATAATAATATCAGCAGCGTACTGCAGGTTCAGACTTATAGAGAGGAGAGACAGACTAGAGAGAGAGAGAGAGGTGTCGTATTATAATAAAAGACAGACTGAGAAGACACGCTTGCTCACAGTGTGTTGTAGAATTTTGTAAAAGACGGTCGGTAGATATGCCAGATTTGAGCCTGCAAACTGTGAGCGTGCAAGAACATCCTGACCATCACCAATTCATGTCATACAAATTAAATTGTTACGAAACAAGGAGAAATATTCGGAGTTCATAACCAAACTTCATTAATTGTAGAGGCACCAGAAGAAGAATACATATCCAAACGACGTACCATATTTGAGTCCAAGCCACGTCCTATGGAAGGGCTGGTAGCGCCGCGCTGGCGGGGGCCTCGGCTTCCGATACAGGGGCCCACACGCCGGGGTGCAGCACAGGTGGAAATATCTCTTATCACGGATCTTCTCTGCCGCCTTCAGCCGCTCCCGGGCCAGTCTGCCTGCACACCGGCGTGGGCTGGACACGGTCAAAGCAGACGCCGCCACGGCCGTAACCGCGACAAGAAACCACCAACGCATCACTACAGCATCCTTTCATTTACTATCCATAATTTTTGTAAACCATTTGTTCTCACATCATAGCAACTCGGTCACTTTCAAAACCTCACTTAATTCTCACTTATTTTACACGTGACTTATCACCAAGAAAGCACCGTTCAACACTGATTAAAGTTTCAAACAAGCCTAACTGAGCTCCAAACAAACTGCGATAACCATTCATTAGAAATAGAACATAAACGTTAAACAATTTATGCAAAGCTGATTAAGTTTAGCTCAATATGGCTATAGCTTTTTTTGCGGAGACTACATAATACGTCGAGTATTCAAATTCCTCGTTGAAATCCGTGTTTAAATGTTAAAATTTTTGTGTTCGTATGTAAAAATAAATTGGCGTCTCCGCGTGTTATTGTTCGAAGATGGAACGACTCGGTTGTTATAGGAACGCGTGCGTGCACGCCGGCGGTGACACGACGACTGGCAGAGGCAGACCAAGTTGTTTCCGAGTCCGAGGACTACGCACCACGCTATCCTGGGCACCTAAGATTTCGCTTTTGGCCGAACTCTTAGCTTTGTTTGTTTCCGGTTTTGATCTGAAGGTAGAAAGCGCACTGCCCTTTAGAATAAGATAAACGAGACAAGAGAGAAGAGTAAAATAAAGATCACTCATAACATGTCACAAGACAGGGAAGAATGGCGCAAAAGGGAAGAGCCTGAAGAGGAACGGAAAGGCTGCGGATAGTGGTTTTGAGATCTGGTTAATAATCTAATCTGGTTAAAAAACTAAATCTGACTTTAAGAATTAGATAAACAAGAGAAGAGAGACGAGAGTAGAACATTAATCATATGTGCCAAAAGCAATCACCATTTACAACGCTAGCTCTAAAATAACAACTACTTAATATCTTCCACTGATGAAGATGGTACATCTTCAGTAACCGTGAAGGCAAACTGAACTGCACCAGATAGCACACGGCGAAAATAAGTTTAAAATGGTAGTCATAATAAATCTATTGCATGAATAAGAAAATCTGGACGTCTTATAAAAAAGCGTCATCTTATCGGCTTGTCTGCCGGCACGCGAGTCCACTAATTAGGCCGCGTTCTGATCTAGAGATTGCCGCGGTGATAAGCGATGATAAAAAGGCGCGGGTGGTCGGCCGGTCCATGCCCCACGTCCATCACGGCTGATAGCCGCGAGTGGGTAGACAGGTGGCCCTGTAAACTAGCTCGAACTTCCATATAGTAGTAAACCTTCTTCCTCGACTGTCTCGTTGGTCTATCGGTCTCAAGCGCGATTGCTGAGCAAACGGTTCAATTCCAAGTTCGAGCAAGTATTATTGGGTGCCGCTCCGGTAGCCCGAAGTCGATTTATGTCCGGTTTATGGGAATAGGCTCACTATTGCATGGGACGTGTTCTATACACCTCTGCCTAACCCTTCGAAGAATACAGGCGTGCGTAATATGTTCATTAGAAAATACTGATGTTGATGGTACAATGAATGGCGCAGAGCAAGGTATAACGGAGCAGGGACCCGAACGAGACTAGCATAATTATGAATGTGTAACAGTGAACCGTGACTTATGTAAACGTGCGTTAATATTGTGAATGAAAGAACTGCCAACGTGATCGGTCACACGTGGTCAGCTCTACCTTCAGATCCGCTTAACTTCTCTAGAATCCGAATGTTAACGCAAGAACTAGGCGTCTTCGACAGCTGAAGCAACTGAGTACTGAGGCAATTATTGAAATCTACCTTTAAACTGATGAGATTGTTTCGGACAATATCACGACGACGGCACGGTTGGCGCAGTGGTTGAGCGATTGACTGATGCGCTGCGTGTCGCGGGTTCGATTCCCGCACGGAACAATTATTTGTATGACCTACAAGTATTTGTTTCGGATCTGGCTGTTTGTGTACATGTGAGTTTAAATGTTTGTAAACGCACCCACGGTACAGGAGAAATTCCTAGTGTGGGGCAACGTATTTAAAAAAAAAGTAAAAAGAAATATGTTCACGCATTCGGTCAGATCACTGGTTTCAGGAGCAGGTTTACCAATATCATCATCATCATTGCAGCCGGAAGACGTCTACTGCTGGACACAGGCCTCCCCTAAAATAGTCGCCACGCTTGGCAGGCTCAGGTCAGGTTGGCGATCGCAGTATGGTGTTAAAATGCATAGATAACGCTGCTGCCCATTCTCTAGTAAGTCCCTTAGTCGCCTTTTACGACACCCACGGGAAGAAATAGGGAGGTGCTATTCTTAACGTCCGGCACCACACAGACACCAGGTTTACCAATATGGTAGTTTTTATTATTGCCGACGATCTTCAGAAGTATACCGAAAGCTGGGACAGGGCACTATGGCAGACCACTTCAGACCAGGGGATACTAAGAAGCCCAGGTAGAGATTGGCTGCGCAGCGTGAGGATATAGCGATGATCTGGTGAAAGTTGGGGGGAATCTGCTGAAGGGAGCTGCTGCAAAAAGCACAGGACCTGTCAATGTGACGATGTCCAGCAGTTTATTAGTATAGATAAGACCTCAGAAAAAGCAGTCAGCACACTTATTAAAATTTCCCATTGCACTTTCTAACATGTCCTGGGCGGTCGTGATAGGTTACTCTCTATTCGTTCCTTTCACTTGCATATCGTTACGCTCATTTTGTTCGTGTGAACCTTCGATCAGTGTATTCTTGGTCGAAGATGTGAACAGAATTTTGGCAGAGAAATTATGTTTGGTGCTGTGGACTCTATCTACTCCATAGTTAGCTTAAACGTTTCCCAATTTCCTGTTTGGAGTTGAGCCCACGGCCTACAACTCAAGTCGGTTACTACTGAGCTTCGATTGAAAGCTACTGAGCCACCACTTGCACTGCTATCTACTATGGACTATGTCTTCTACATAAATGTGTATAGATTTGATTGAATGGCTCAAAATTATGCAGTATTTGGCCTCTTATGTTGGGTGCCTTTCAATCTGTAACTGTATTTTCTTTCTTCCTCCTTTCTACTCTTGTCCAAGAGACTCTACCCTGCCTGACTCTATCCTAATCTGCCTGTGCAATCGCGTCGATTGCCCAGGCAGATTAGGCCATCGGAAGTAATTCACCCGTAGATGCTTAGAATGATTGTTGGTTACTTCAGAGCCAGAAAACGTCTTCCTGTCTGTTAAGCTTTTCGCTTCTAAGTAAACGCTTCAACAAACGCTCTAGTGTTATGTAGTTACCAATGGGTTACATATTAACGATAAGTTTCTGTGCTTGTAGTGTATCTACTAGCTACTAGTATTCCGAGAGATAAGCTAATTAACAGAATTGACTGTGTGCCCTTTATTCAGCTTTTATGAATATAGATATGAATCACATTCGTTTGTGAATCGTGATAGATTATAGAGCATTTTGTAAATTAAAAATTTGTTCGAGGAATTATTTTATTTAAAATTGGTGGCGAAAAGTTGGCATTGCCTTCCAAGGATGCTGTTTGTGGCTTTCGGGTCTGTGTATTAATTAATACGATTTTTTTTTTTAAATCTTGATTTAGGTAAACATAGAGAAACTTAATCTACCTATTTCTGAATAATCACCATCGTCATCCACAGCTCGAATTCAGCCACTGTTGGTAAAAGGTCTCTCTGTGTGCCACCAGCGTCCATGCTTCTATGCCAGTCTTATCCAGAACAGCTAATTCATTTTTATATACTTAATATTAAATGTCACAGTTTACGAAGCTTAAATTAATAAAATTCCATGACACGGCCATAAAAGATCTTGTTTTACTAAAGACCATTTTCATGGAAAGACAAAAGTCCATACACACTGGGCTACACTGCACAATGAGCAGTATATCAAATAGACAAAGTGCGCAGGATTCGAGGGGCCCCCGATTAGATTACAGCCGCACGCGCCGCCGCTCCCAATCCGCGCCATTGTGAGCTTGATAGTTCGAAATGAATGGCCTTTATTGAGAGAACAACTTCGTTGCTTATTGTGATAATAACTTGAGCCTTCTAGGATTGTATTAGCATTTAAGGGTGCAAGAAAAGAGCTTTCAAGAGCGAATTAAGGCGACGATACCCGACTTTTAATGATTTTATACTGAAGATCACGTCTAAACGAGTAGTGTTAATGATTTGAAAAAAATATATGTTAAATAAGAGCATTTTCTCAATCATTTAATTTGTGAATATTTTAGATTATGTTTATATTACATGTCTAACGCGGATAAAAAACTGAGAATAACGCAAAATGCACCAAACGTACGAACGCGTTTTATCAAAATATCTTTTGTTTTGTGTATAATAAATTAATAATGCGTCAAATTGGGGACAGCGCTCCTTGATGGGCGAGTCCTATTACTGGCTGAACGAACGACGCGTTGCGTGATCTCAGTACAGAACACGCAAGCTAAATACTCAAGGTTACTGGCATATATCTCCGTCTTAAACGCTCATCAGTCTACTAGCGCTTGCTACATGCGAATTGTCTTCACGGCATGAGCTATATTCTCGTGTAGCTCGTGCCCACACAAATAAGAAGCAGGTGTAGGCTGAGGAGATTTGCAGTTATAATTTGAATTCTTCATTTCGCGCAAGCAGTGCTAACGCACTGCAATATTTATAATAATATTTTCATTTGTTTGATGGCTCAGTGGCTACGGCCTCGCCCCTCATGCATGAAGTTGTGGCTTCAAATCAGGGCAAGTACCAATGTGACCTTTTCAATTCATATGTACTTTCTGAGTTGAGTTGTGTTAATGTTTGTATGTTTGATGATGAACTGCATCAATGTTTGCATGCCAAAATGGTAGAATGTACAAGGATTCTCTAATATTATTGTAACCACCTTATTGTAAATACCTACATTCCGAGCAAATAAATGAATATTCTATATCTATTCTATTCTGAGTTTATATAGGACATTACTGACATCGGTGGAGGAAAACATCGCGAGGAAACCTCGACGTATCTAGATCAAATAAATAAAATTGAAGTGTCTGTTTGTAATGTCAAAATAACAGCTTTTTACTAAATGCATATGAAAGTATATACGGTACGTATAACAAAAAAACATTTCTTTTTAATTTTTGTTTGTCTATCAGTTTGTTCCGGGTAATCTCCGAAACGGCTGGACTGATTTTGACAGCAGATAGCTGATGTTATAAAGAGTAACTTATGCTACTTTTTATTTTAGAAAAAGCCACGCGGGCGATACCACGGGCAGCATATAGTAGTTAATATAAGTCTGAAATCGCCAACCCTTATTGAACAAGCGTGGTGATCAATGCTCGTGTCTTCTGTGTATGATAAGAGCCCTTTGCCCTGCAGTAGGGCAATCATGTGCTGGTGTTATTATTATAACTTCTGTGACGTTACTAGGGTCTCTGGTCCACTTCAAGACTAGTTGGACAGACAGTTTCAAATGCACGCTAACCCGTATTACGAAAGAGTCAGCAGGTACACACTTAATCTCATGAAGCCATGCACGCGTGAAGTAGTGCTAAATCTATTTCGCACGTCGAAATGTATTCGGACAACGCAACGGACAGACGCATGTCTTGACGTCTGCTTGATGCACAGATATTTATACGATGCCTATCCAATCTATGTGTCGAGAACCTAACACTGCTAAATAAATTAGAAGTTATTCGAGGTAACGTGCTCGAACTTATAAAATCAGAGAACACAAATAAACGAAATTAGTCGCATTAATATAGTTAATAGAAGAGATATCAAGATCATGAGAACGTTAAATCGCATTCGGTGTACCACAGGGAACCGTTCTGGGCCCTTTTTTATTTACAATATGTGACATGCCTATGTCCCAGTAGCGAAGCTATAATTTTTGGTAGAGGTAAGCCGAAGAAAAAGTTGTTCAGTTCTCTTATACTCTAGATAAAGTCAAAATTAATTAATTAACTCGAAAATTTTAGTACTTCCTTTATTTTTCAAAATTTTACGCCAGTTATGGTATTAGTTGTTCAGTGAAGAAACATTGGCAGTTTTTGGAATATTTTTAATCTTTATGATGTTTTAAACTGGTATTAAATGTTTGTAATGCGATGTGATACACACAGGTGTAAGAAGACCCCTCCCTGAAAGGGATATTGTGGCCCTGGCACACAGGCATCTGAAGGAACACGGGTGGGTTTTAGTCAGTAGAAGACTGACACGCCCTCCCGCTCCATCCAGAGCGGGTGAAGTTATTTGTAATTTCCCACCCAAAAAAAAAAAAAAAAGTTGTAAGAAGACTGGCTGTTCCGAAGGGAAGCCGATAGGAATCGGGTTGTATGGAGGCTGCGCCTCTGCTATGTCCATTGAACAACCTTTGACTATGTTTGCTGATGATAGCACCATAACGATCCCTTGTAAAAATACAATTTCTTATGAAAATTACATAAATAATTCTTTTGACTGTGTAATTAGATGGCTAGACAAAAAAAACATGCGGGACAGTCTTTGGGGAATGCCGATAGAAGTGAAAACTAAGTAATATATAGCTCATTCAGACGCGTTCGGTGACGATGACGCGAGTTTCATGATTTTTGCTCACCCAAAAAGTACTCAACTCGCTGGTTGAAATTCACAATTTTTTTTATGGATGCCCTAAGAATTTTTCACTTAAAAAATTTAGATAAGACAAAGACGGAACTTCTTGGCGGGAAAATGAAGCGTCATGTTCTGCAGTTTGTTTAATTTTCCAAAATTTGTGTTTAGCCGAATATTAATGTGTAATAATGGTGGATTATTAACCATTAAGTGTTTGTGAACGTGCATTAGTGTAGGCAAATGAAACAAAACAGTGCAACTTCGCTTCAAGTTCTCTCAAGAAGTCCGCGTGAGGTCTCAGTAAAGTGCCACATCTTTACTGAAACTCAAGGGGAGTGGGCGGGGATATCATCATCATGCATTTATAATTCATTTCATCAATATTAAACAATAACTAAAGGCTTCTACATACCGGCGCGACTTGTCGCGCGACGCGACACAGCACAAAGGCCCCGCGTGTCGTGGGACGAGCGGTGCCTTTGTGTCGCGTCGCGTCGCGCGACTAGTCGCCCCGGTATGTAGAAGCCTTAAAACGTGACATTGGCTAAATGCACAAACCGTGCGAAGCCAGAAGAAAAAAAAAAAAAAAAAGATAAAGACAAATGCACTATACAACCTGTTTTTTTTATATCCCATAACACTAGGGTTATATTCTGTAGGTAAAATTAATACTAAAACTCCTAGAATAGGTGGTCCAAAAATGCATCGTTTCGGAGATATCATCAATCATAATTAAATTAGGTCAAAAATTGTCACCAGTATGACGAATCTTTACTTTTGCGAGGTTGCCAAACTTCGCAGTAGTGTAGTAAAATAAATAGTAAAATAAAATATGTAGGTATGTTGGTATCGGGGCTTCCCGGCGGCAGCTAGTGAAGGGAAAGCTACCTTGTCGACGTTGTCATATTTCACGTAAGGGTGTTTTACATTAATAATCGTGACTTTGCCGAATTATTTTGTATGAAAAATGAAAAAAAAAAAATAACGAAGGATTGGAACATAACTCATATGCCAGTTGATTCTTTGATATGGCCTCAATCATACCCTAGAGTTATGGGATATAAAAAAAAACACGTTGTATACTACGTACGCCGTAACTAATTTTCACATACATTACAAAAATTACAATATTGACGAAACAAGACGTGACATTGATACAATTCTGGGATTACAGGTATTAAATAAAATTAATTAAAAAAAACATGAATTGAATTATTAATAAAATTAATAAATAAATTGGAAAGGATATGTCCTACATAATTATATTGTGTAACAAATTAAGTTCATCTGCTTATTGTGTTTTCTATAGATTATCCTCCATAGTAGATACCAAAACATTTCTTACGGCTTACCACGGTATAGTTGAATATCAATTACTTACGTTACGCTGTCATTTTCTGGGCGAACTCAACAGATAAAGGCACAGCATTTAAGGCCCAAGAAGATGTCTCCGATCGATGTTTAAACTTAAAACTACAGACAGTTGCAAGCCTTATTTTAAGCAGTACAATATCTTGACAGTTCCTTCGTTTTGAACATCTAGCTGATATATTCCTAGGAAATAGGCGTGACAAAAGTAAATTGTGTGTGTGTGTGTCAAACTACTTTGATGCGCAGAAGAAATGTTTATTGTATCTATGGCCCCAATTATTTACAATAAAAACCGTTCCTCTTTTCCTTATGAGGTACGGAACCCTAAAAAACCGGCCAAGTGCGTGTCGGATCACGCACAATGAAGGGTTCCGTAGTTGGGGTGAATTTATCCCAAGAACAAACTTAGCATTGTAGTTGAAAGACGTGCCCTCATACATTCCAACTGCAAATGTAAGTTTGTACGCACAATATTGAGTGATTTACCATGTTATTTTAAGACATAGACTTCATATAGGTTTTCCTGTAATCTGTAAGTAAAGAACTAATAAATTTTCTGTATTTTTTTTCTCAAAAGTTTAGGCTCTGTAGTTTCGGAAATAAGTTTACGATTATTAAAAAAAAATTATATTCAAAATTCATTTATTTATGTTACGCGTCCGTGTTTAGGTCACAGAAATTCATATGTGTACCAAGTTTCAACAAGAAGAAACGGGAGGACAGAATGACAAAATTACAGATAAAAGAAAGATTTCCTCATCATCTCCATGCTCTGTCCCATGTTACTCGGGATCGGCGCAACACGTTTTCATCTCCCACTCTCGTCCCCCCTCACACAATCTATCCATCTTTTGTTCGGCCTTCCTCCCCTCTCCATCTTTCATGCCTATTGCCGTCAACCGGGCACGGACCAAGCCCGGGTCGACACCGACAGCGCGTTGTGTTCCACGCGCGCCTCAAAGAGATGTCAGCAACAACTGACGGGTCCGATAGGGCCAATGCCTGCCAGGGTTGCGAGTTTTTCCGAAAGGGAGATTTCCTGAGGGCCCTGGCACACAGGCAACGCAAGGAACACGGGTGGGTTTTAGCCATTAAAAGTCTGACACGCCCTCCCGCTCCGCCCAGAGCGGGAAAAGTTATTTGATAATAACCCACCCAAAAAAAAAAAGGACCTCTTACTCAGCAATACCGCTTGCGACCACGAGACCAACGAGGTAGTCAGACAAGTTCAAATGTAAGGCGATAAGCCACTATAAGTAGTAGATACACTGTTTTTGTCCCGAAACATGGCAAGTGCAACTCATTAATCTTCCCGTTCATAGAATGCTCGGTCTTCTCAGAAAGGTGACTATTGGAGATGCGCACGCGGCGACTCGGCAGACGGATCGACGCCCGACGACTGTCTTTCTCGCTACTATCCACAGTAAGTATGTATGACTCACGAGCTTGAGACTATTGTATCTTTTTATTACTTTTCATTGCCTGCTGCTGTCTGAGTATGATTCATTTAACTAAATACAGTCTACTCCTGCATAAAAGGTATTTCTTGTTGTGATTTTAAGATATTCAGCAAGTGCAGCTACTGACTGCAAAACTGATACGATGACGAGCGACATTAAAATGGAGACTTGGCTATCCCGCAGTGTGTGAAGACAAGGGCTTCAACTAGTGCGTCCTGCCGGTCATGACATACGGTACTGAAACGTGGACAATGACAGTCGGCCTGTTCCACGAATTCAAAGTCACCCAGCGCGCTATGGAGCCGGCTATGCTCGAAGAACGATAAAATCAGGAATGAAATTATCCGGAAAAAAACTGGAGTTACCGACATAGCTTGCAGAGTGATCAAACTGAATTGGCAGTGGGCTGGCCATGTTTGTCGAAGGATCGATGGCAGATGGAGCAGACGAGTCCTGGAGTGGAGGCCGCGTATCGGTAAGCATAGTGTGGGACGCCCCCCAGCTAGATGGACCGACGACCTTAAGAAGGTGGCTGGGTCAGACTGGATGCGGAGGGCGGAGGTGTTGTGGCGCAGCCTGGGAGAGGCCTATGTCCAGCAGTGGACTGCGATAGGCTGATTTGATTGAGGGCACTTGGCTAGAAATGGTTATAGCAGGTGGACCAGAGCCCTAACTTAACTCCTTCTACCGTCTCTCGTCAACGATGTAAGCAGATCAACAAACAGATAATTAATGTAAGTATACAAAATATTATAAGACATTTTAAAAGAGTAACTATGGAGTTTCTTGCCCATTCTTCTCCATACCTTATTTAGAATCAGTTCTATTTTGTTGTAAATGTTGACGTTCAAAAGTGCTTTTAAATGCCTAATTGAAATAAATGATTTACTTTGGTACAAAAGGGATGACTCTGCAGTGGATTTAACGACGCTGCCAAGTGATGACGAATGAATAATATCGTAGACGCAATAAGCACTGAGCACTAAGGTAGACATGGTAATCAATATTCTCTCTTTATATAAGAAGTGGTTTTTATCCTGCAGTAGGACCAATACAGCAAATATTGCTAATTGACTAGTAAATCGACATTCGACAAACTTCAGAATCTAAACTAATTACTTGGTTTAAATCATTACAAGTATGAAGCTATATTACCACATGTCTCTTTTCCTATCCTTTTCTCTTAGAGCTGTCTGTCTGTCATAAAGTATTCTTAAACCACAACAATCGCTATCATTCGCAGCATCCCAGCTATTCCCGATGCGCGCGCGCAACAAAAAGGCGACGCGAGCTATTAATTGCGCGGGCGACAACTCCGATGGCCCGACAGACAGGGCGACGCGACGTTTGCATACTTTGGCCACTATATTTATACTTTAGTAAATATAATTATGTTCAAAAATAACGTAGATAATAAAGGCATATTTTATAAATTCACACACATACTATTTCTCTACCCTACCCTTCCGGGACAGAAGCCGTAAAGTTATGATGATACTTTTTAAAGAACTGGCCTTTTTCGGAATAAATAACTTGTCGTTCTCCGGTCCATAAACTGTCTTTGTGCATAGACTCACGTCGATCCGTTGTTGCTCTTTGCTGCGTTCAAGAAGGACAAACCACAAACACACTTTCGAATTTTTCCCTTAATGTGCTACTCTACATGGTAATGCAATCCCGGGATTCCAGAATCCCGAAATACCGGGATCCCGCAGTAGGTCGGCTACCAATCAGTGATTCATAAGTAATTTATTTCATAACAATATATAGTACATTGTGTTGAAAAATTAAAAAAATAATATACATTTACACACATTTGATTATACATTGCAATTAAAATAAAATTCGTTAAATACATTAGAAAAGTCGATAAAACAATAACGGTAAATTAAGCATTTAAGTAACAATATCTAATAGTATTAAATGTCAAAGTTGTAAAATCAATCATAAGTTAAGTAGTAGTAGTGTCATCAAATGTCATCATTGATACTGTAATAGCCTCTTTCAGATTTTTCGGAGGTTGTCACGCAATTACATGAGTTACATGATACACTGAAGTTACCTCAGTGACTACGTACTAGTTTGTAGGTAAGTTGCACTCAATGTTTATTTGACACGTCATTAAAGGCAAGCTGCGCACGCGCATGCGGTGCATGAAGATCAATGGACGCTCCTGTAATCTGTTATGAAATGGGGTCGCGTAAATATTAGGTATTTCATGATTTTGAAACACATCGTCGAGGGGCCCGTGGCTACAAGAAGCGCCACAAAGCACTTACACGAGCAAGAACAACATCTTAAGGGGACGATAACCGACTTTTAATGATTTTATACTGAAGATCACGTCTAAACGAGTAGTGTTAATGATTGGAAAAAAATATATGATAAATTAGAGCATTTTCTCAATAACTTAATATATTTTAGTGAAGTTAATTTGTAAAGTTATGTCTAACGCGGATAAAAACTGAGAATGGCGCAAAACCTACCAAGCGTATTTTTCTGAAACCTTCACCAATTTAAAGATAATTTAATTATTGATCTTTTAGTATACGCATTTTATTAAAATGCCTTTTTTTGTGTATAATAAATTAATAATGCGTCAAATTGGGGACAGCGCTCCTTGATGGGCGAGTCCTATTACTGGCTGAACGTTCGACGCGTTGCGTGAGCTTAGTACAGATCACGCAAGCTAACCACTCAAGGTCACTGGCATATATCTGCGTCTTAAGGAGTACCTAGGTATCGTTTCCTTGTTTGCACTGCAGTAGTTGCAGTTAGGTCATGGCAATAAGCTAGATATCTTTCTGTAGCCCTATTACAAATTATTTTGACAACGTTAATTTTAAGTTGAAAATTAAGTAGGTAAGTGATATGCACATTTTGGTCTTCTTTTTACTCATTATTTGGAGCTACAATGGGTGTGATTCTACTCGTCATATTAGACAACTTACTCTCTGAAATACAAACTTTGATTTGTGAAAAAAAACCAGCCAAGTACTTTTGGGTGGGAAATTATCAAATAACTTCTCCCGCGGAGCTAGGGCGTGTCAGACTTTTACTGGCTAAAACCCACCCGTGTTCCTTCCGTTGCCTGTGTGCCGGGGCCACGATATCCCTTTCGGACAAACTCGCAACCCTGGTAGGCATTGGCCCTAACGAATCCCGTCAGTTGGTGCTGACACCAGCCAAGTACGAGTCGGACTCGCTCACGAAGGGTTCCGTACCATTACCTATAAAAATCCCAAAAAAATCACGTTTGTTGTATGGGAGCCCCCTTAAATATTTATTTTATTCTGTTTTTTAGTATTTGTTGTTACAGCGGCAACAGATACAACAGAATACATCATTTGTGAATTTTAACTGTCTAACTATTCATGAGTACACAGTTCATGAGATACAGCCTGGTGACAGACTGACAGACAGACAGACGACGGAGCCTTAGTAATAGGGTTCCCGTTTTACCCGGGTTGCTTTGGGTACGGAACCCTAAAAACAACAACTTCTACAAAACAGTAGACAGACGATGCATGTACTCGTAAGTATGAAACGATGTATCTTTTGAAGTCCGCTCACCGGACTTACTCGCTTCGCTTATTCCGCATCAAGCGATTGAAAATAAACGGCAGCTATTTTGTACACTGGCGGACATTTGTAGAGAAGAAAGTAAAGTATATATTAACTTATGCAAAATTAAAAAATATTATGGATTCTACAATGTTTTTTTTTAAGTTACTAAATAGTTTACTTTTATACTTTAACGAAAGTCAAGTTACATATTTTGAAAGATAAGTTGGGTTAGGCTTCGTTCTAAGAAAATGCAAAAACATTATTATTTATTATTATATGTTGGCGGTAACTTGGATTAGAAGACTAAACATTAATTCAATTATGTATCAATAACTTATCGTCGGTAGGAGAAGGCAACGCACAAAGAATAGTGATAAGCTATCGGGGAGACCTTTGCTCAGCAGTGCAAGTGGGACAAAACAAGTAGAAAAAAAAAAACATAGGTAGGTCATGGGACTAGCGAAACGAGCCCATAAAAGTGAAAGCTTAAAACTATGAAACAACAGTGTTTTTTTGATTTTTTTACTTAATTGTAATTAGCATTAAAATTAAAAAAAATCATATAATTATATTTATTTATTTAGTATCGTTTCCGGGCAAGCGTGACGAAATTAACTAAGTAGTCACATTATGAACTCTGGCTTCTAATATCCCTCAGCATGTATCTCCAAAAAAATCTTTTTAATAATGGGTCAATAATTCTGTTGATCAGTGTAAAACTTGTTTATATCATGCGATGTGCGCCGGGCGTTGGATACAGTTCGTGGTCTGTTTATTGGCGCACCGACACCGCTGGTTAGAGCTGCACACTTTATTGCACGCCAGTGTACCAATGATTCATGTGGTGTAAACTACGCCTGGTTTTGGTGCTTTTATGTCAACACTGATTTATAGGTAGTGAACATTTGAATGGTTTAAATGTAATAAATAATTATTTTTATTATTGTTTTAGTTATGAGTATATTTTAACGTAGCATTAGATGATAATACGTTGATTATATTATATTTAATTCTTCCCCTTAGCGTGTCAATGGCAATTTTAATAGAATCGGCCCAGAATTTGGCTACGAGTTTGGCATCTTCAGTATTTAGTGTATATCAGTATACAGGGTCAGTTCAAATAAGCTTTTATATAAAATATAATAAAATTAAAAAGTAATAAAAAAAAATAGAATAAAAAAAAAATATATATAATATAAAAAAAAATTTTTTGGGTCTTCAACCGCTGTTGGAGTACCTAGTCACTTGAAGTTGAAATATCAGTTTAAAAAAGTCAGTTTTTTGTGTAAACTTCACAAACTTCATGGGTATCGATATCTTAAGCGTGATGTCAGGTCTTACAAATATTATACTTCAAAAATAAACACTAGGTACATTTTATTGACTTCAAGGACGTAAAACATAGTAAAATAAAAAGCATTAATTTAAATGACTCACCGTAAAACATACAGAACCCGTCAATTGAGAGTAATCAAAACAAATAGCTCCGTACGTCGTGACGACACTATTTACGGGCTACAACATTTCCTTGTAGGGTTGCCACGAGACAAGGATAACAATAATGTATTTGCCGAAAATACATTTGTTACATAACATAACATCACGCCTGTAGGTATTCCCGGAAGGGTTAGGCAGAGGTGCCCCTATAATACATCCACATTTCGCCAGTTATGTTTAACGCCGTTAGCACACCTACGCGTTCGTATGCGGCAGCGAATCTCTGCGGAACTACTGCGGTAGCGAAATATCTGCGGAACGTTAGTACACAGCATTTTTTTCGCAAATAATTATGTTATTGTAATTTTCGTGAACTGCGGGTGCAGACGTCATTTCAGAATGTCGTGCTCGTATTTTTATAATCTGCGTGACCAACTGCATTATAACTCGGGATAATTACGAATTGAATTCAAAAATATTTTAATATTTTCGGTGGCCATGTTGCGAAAATCTGTCCTTACCGACAGAACGCATGCGGACGCCTTGCGATGCGAAACACCAGTAGCGAAACATCTGCGTCTGTGTAACGATGATTTCGCAGTTCCTTGCGAAACAATACCGACAAGGACGCAACTATTTAATGTAGTTAGTGCTAGAGTGAGACATAGCGTATGCGAAATTCTGCCATACTACTTACAGTTTCTTCGTTGCCGCATACGAACGCGTACCTAGGTGTACTGAAGGCGTAAGTCACGTGTAATAAGAGCTGAGCCTATTGCCACCAACCGGGCACAAATCTGGACTCCGCGCTGTTACTGAGAAATTCCAGATTGAAAAACCCAATAACACGTTGCCCGACCCGGGAATCGAACCCAGGGCCTCATGTTCAGCAGCTTGCGACTACAATACCAACGAGGTATAATATTTTATATGATGAAAATACAGGTTACTTAAATTGTAGTAGATAAATTAATCAAACTGATATGCATGCATAATTATGCCTATCAACTTCTACTAAGTACTTACGTATTAGATTGTGTTAAGTAGGTGATTAATATAAGTACTTAAAGGCGGCGATAACCAACATTTAATGATTTTATACTGAAGATCACGTCAAAACGAGTAGTGTTAATGATTTGAAAAAAAAAAATATGTTATATTAGAGCATTTTTTCAATAATTGTGAATATTTTAGATTATGTTTATATTACATAGTGAAATTAATTTGTAAAGTTATGTCTAACGCGGATAAAAAACTGAGAATGGCGCAAAATCTACCAAGCGTATTTTTCTGAAACTATCACCAACTTAAAGATAATTTAATTATTGATCTTTTAGTATACGCGTTTTATTAAAATACCTTTTTTCTTGTGTATTATAAATTAATAATGCGTCAAATTGGGGACAGCGCTCCTTGATGGGCGAGTCCTATTACTGGCTGAACGTACGACGCGTTACATGAGCTCAGTACAGAACACGCAAGCTAACCACTCAAGGTCACAAGCATATATTCTGCGTGTTGGCGCAGTGGTTAAGCGATTGACTGCTGCGCTGCGTGTCGCGGGTTCGATTCATTCACGGAACAAATATTTGTATGACCTACAAGTAGTTGTTCCGGGTCTGGCTGTTTGTGTATGTGAGTTTATATGTTTGTAAACGGGACACAATACAGGAGACATTCCTAGTGTGGGGCAACGTTTAACAAAAAAAAGAAAAAGAATTATACGGAATCAGGTGCTTCGCTATGTAACTTTTCAATTTCAGATGCTGTGAAAACCTTCGATTTTTTTGGTTGACAACTAGATGAGGCTCTTTTTAAAAATGCCACAAATTTAGGATGGGTGTCGATATGTATGTCTTTTTTTCATCTTTATTGTTGCTTTTAGCATTGAATACGTAAGTACTCCATAGAGTGCTTGATTTTTTGGTCTCGGATAATTTAATAAAATATGCCAGCAAAACGTTTTCTGAGAAAGTGTTGGCTCCTTTAGCTAGTCGCCAGGTGTTAAACATATCGTACTGTTTCAAATACTTCTCGCGTGATTATTGAGGGAGAAAGCTCATTTGCGCATTATCTATTCGAATGCTTAGCAAATAAACAAACATGGCCGCTAAGTTTCAGTCAATTCTGTTGGCGTCAAATAAACTTCCTCGTCGCTAGAACCACTCATTTTAGGTTTTTCACTTGTTTTCAAGTTTCTTGTTTTTAACCTAAGGTTTTTACAATATGACGTGAAAAGAAAACGGCGCGCGCAAAGCAAATTAAAAAAGTATGCCAAGAAGGTTCCGAGTCTGAGTTTGTAACAAATTCAAAAAGGTTGTATGATAAATTCGGCACCATGGAGGAAGAAGTAAATAGGTTTAATGATGTTTTGAATTCACAAACTTAGTGCACACGGTATTCCAATCTCAATTTACTTTATCCTCTAGCGGATAAAAACGGCTTTTACACTCAGATATCGAAGAGCCAAAATTCTTTTTCCGAGATGGGAGGATGAAAATAAATGTTTACTTTATTGATAAGTAAAAGTTCAAACCGGCTCCGCTTCGGCTTCTCTTACAAAAACGAACACCTTGCCGCTGGTAGGCCGTCTGCTTGTTTGCCATGCATTAATTTTAAAATAATACTACACAGTTTCGACGACTTATCTACGTTACTTTAAAGGTATCAAAACAGTAGTGTTTTGATACAAGCCGTGCTTTTAGAAAAGTACATCCAACATTTCCAAAACGGGGCGTTTGGCAGCCCTACGCACAAAGATAATGGGTACAATACTATATCATGTTGCGGTCCATACATCGCCGGTTGGTCCTGTATGAAATCAATATGGCCGCAGCAAACGCGCAGTGTATACGGTGCGTTTCCGTGCTATCTACAAATAGCTGGAGGTGCGCGATCAATGCGGTGGGTCTGATCGAGTTTCTCAAACTTTTGATTAAGAATTAAGATACCTACATAAATAAAACAAAAAGTAAACAACACTAAAAAAAGCACAGTACTTAGATTCAAATAAGAACACGAAATACCTACTTAGCAATAATATTTTTAAGGTAGAGAAACAGCAAAAATAAAATGAACTTGTAAGAGTTGTAGAAGACCAACTTATTACTCTATGAAGACTAAGGCGATAAGCATATTTTTTTAAATAAGTACATTGACATACCTAATGTACTTAGTTGTTGTGTAGGTACCTACTTTGAAAATAAACGAAAAGTTTTGAAAAAATAATTAAAGATCCACAGGTGTCAAATTAACATCTTCTTACCAAAATAGTTAATAATAAAAGTACTTACCAAAAGAAAAATAATGTCGGGAACCACTGGCCACTGTTCTAAGGGCATGTACGAAGCAGTTTTCAAATTACGCAAATTGTAGTGCGCGTAGTACCTAGCCCCACAAGTCTGTGCCTAGCCTTAGGTTACATGCTAAGTGCATGTCCAGCTCTGTGGTATATGTAAATGTGGATTACTAAATTGTTTAGTTTCCTTGAAAATAAATAAATAGACGTCTAACGTCAAACAAGATCCAATTTCAATTTAATGATTCTTATGTTGTTGAGTTCGGCTCCACAACATATGAATCATTAAATTTAATTAGTAGGTACATTAAAATTAAAACATATTTAGGTACTAAAAACATTTAGTTACGAAGTAAGTATACTTTTATGGTCCAACAAATTGTGTTTTTTTTAACTTGATAAAACAAGTCAGTTTCAGGAAAAACTCCTAAAAACACATCAAAAACAAATTATTATTGATATCATCAACAAGAATTTTAACAACGCCATCTATGAACAGAAATGTGAACTACAAAGAGACTCACCCAAGCAGCCCGTAGTGTTGAGTCCGAAGTGTTCGTCCAGACAGGAGCCGCAAGATGGCGGCGCCGCGCCCGGCGCGCACGCGCACGCGCCCGACAGCGCGTCGCACGCCGCGCTCACGGCCGCCGTGCCGCAGCGACACGCAGGGCACCCGGCGGACACACCTGGGGGTTACAATAGCATTAAATGCCTGGACAGCTAAATAAAAGCTAATGCCTACCTATTGCGATTCTGCTCTGCGCTTCAAAATATGGCAAAATCAACTTTCTTTACACAAGGGCAAGAATTATATTAATTTAAGATGCTGACAATAGGTAAACCGCTGTCACTGTCTGACGACTACATACAAAAGAAAGAGAAGCGCGATGACACAACGCTTGTAATTTATTGTAAAATATGAAGCAATTATTTATTTAAGTACTCCAAATAAGTTCACTAATCGAAAATAAAAAACAAGCAAGTTCTGCATACAAATAAGACGTTCTTGTTATTAATTAAATACCAACCGTACGTTGATATTTAATACATATATTTTGGATTGAAACTCAAAGTAAAGGGTTGGTTTACCATTCATTTGTATCGAGCTTTTTTTTTCTAAACGTGTTTTGGTAACTACCAAGTTCTGAGAAATATTCAAGAATAACATATATTTTTTGTGCTACCACAAACTATAAAGAGAAGGCAATTTTTTTGTTTAAGACAAGCCTACTTTTATCAATTGCCTCTTGTCAGTGCCTTAAGACCGTTTTTAATGCACACATATCTACACGCGTCAAAAACGCGGCGTTGTTGGTTAACATTAAAGTTATTGTACTATCCAGTAAAGAAAGAAAATACATTGTTGTTTCTTTAGTAAATATAGTGAAATGTATTGGAAAAACAAGATGGCGGCTGTTAGTTCAGCTTTTGACCACGCGCCATACGATCCTTTTACAACTCTAAATAAAAATCATCGCGGTCTCTAGAAGCGCAAAAAGCGAAGGGTTTAGTAGTGATTTACCGCCATGTCCGGCGCGACACACGTCGCACGCGCGGCCGGCCCAGCCCGCGCGGCACGCGCACTGCCCCGAGCGCGCGTCGCACGCGCCCGACAGCGCGCCCGCAGCGCACGCGCACGGCGCGCAGCCGCCCGCGTCGCCCGCACTGACCGCGCCGAACCAGTAACCTTCCTGTACACAAAATTATAAGTATGAGTGGTCATGGTAGATAAAAGTCAAACCGATTTATCAATATTCGGTATACACTACAGGTTAAGATGTATTAGGTTTGGTCTACCTCAGTAGTCCCTAGTTACGTCTAATCACCCTTCAGGATCCATGCGCCAAGGTTTCTCGGCTGGTCTACCAACGGATCGTTTTGTCCAGTCAGGAACACAGAACACTTATACTAAGAGAATTCAGGATCGATGCTGACGTGCGTAGTGTAATACAGTCGGTCAATAAAAACCTCAACCATACTTAGAATCTCATCAATAGAAAAATGAAGCGTCAAGGACGTAATAAAAAAAAAATACTTTAATTCGGACCTTGATCCAGATAATGGTAGTAATACACAATACTTACGTTATGTTAGTAACAAATACAACTCAAATTTTTAATTCAAATACCTGTTGCACTCACTTGACGCACCGAGTACATGCACCCAATGCGCCATAATGGTGCAACACGGCTTATCACTGATGACCTTCAGAATGTCGTTGACGCTCCCACGCATCATATTGTGTAATACACACGTAATAATGACAGTTAACAAGTAACGAGTAGAATGTGACAAAATCCAAGTTTTACGTTTACGTAAGTTACCTTGCACAGGTCGCAGCGCGCGCCCTCGGTGTGCGGCGGGCAGGTGAGGCAGCGGCCGGTGCCGGCGTGGCACGGCGAGCCGCTGCACTGGCACGCCTGGCACTGCCCCCCGGGAGTCGTGGGCGAGCCCCAGTACCCGAAGTCACAGCTGCACATAGGTTTTCGGTTTTAGTATAAGTGGACAAAAATATGTAAACTAAACAAGAAAAAAATATTTTAAGCAAAATGAGGAAATATTTTTACCAATGGAAAATTAAATATTAAGTAGCAAGTTTAGTTCGAGTAACAAGGTGTATCCAAAAGTGTCAGTTTTTCATTGTGAAATGTCACTTAATTAAAGACAAGACGTCAAGGTACCTACCTCGCCACATAAATAATGACTAATGCAAATGTAAATCAGCCTTTAGAAATATTAAAAAAAAATGTAACGTGTGTGTTATCTTGTACAAGATGACATTTAGTCATGATTTCGGGCAGCGATTTATTGTTTCTGCTCTTTTAGCGAAACTGTACAGTCTACGTAGGCACACTGTACAGTTTTGGTATAACTTTTTGACCACTTTAGTCACGAAGAAATTAATTATTTCAAATTATGCCCAACAGGTCACTCAATCTTACTTCAAAATCAACCGAAGATGGTGTTATTTGCAGATGACACGTCATTGATCTTTAAAATAGACCGACGATCACAAAACCTTGACGACGTGAATAATTCTAGTCTTCAGGTCCAAGATTGGTTTACGGTAAATAATTTAGTTCTAAATGAAACAAAAACCAAATGCATTAGATTTAAATTACCTAATGTTAGAAGTAGCGAATGTGATATCATATTGAATGGAGAAAAACTAGAAAGTATTAATCAAACGGTTTTCCTAGGAATCACTCTAGACGAGAAACTACAATGGGGACCACTTAAAACATCTCTTGCAGGGCGGTTAAGCTCGGCCGCTTAAACTGTAAGGAATATAAGACAGTTAACAGATGTAGAAACCGCGAGTCTGGTCTATTTTAGCTACTTCCACAGCATTATGTCGTACGGTATTTTACTGTGGGGTTGGGCTGCTGACATTGACCCATCTTTATTTTGCAAAAGAGAGCTGCTGTCACAGCCATTTATAATCAACGTCGCCGAGAATCTCCTATGGAAATCTTTAAAAAGATTAATATTATGACGGTACCTTGCCAATTCATTTAAGAAAATATAATGTATGTGGAGACTTCTTGGCGGGAAAGTGAAGCGTCATGTTCAGCAGTATGTTTAATTTTCCAAAATTTGTGTTTATCCGAATATTAATGTGTACTAATGGGGGATTATTAACCATTAAGTGTTTGTGAACGTGCATTAGTGTAGGCAAATGAAACAAAACAGTGCAACTTCGCTTCAAGTTCTCTCAAGTCAAGAAGTCCGCGTGAGGTCTCAGTAAAGTGCCACATCTTTACTGAAACTCAAGGGGAGCGGGCGGGGTATTATCATCATGCATTCATTTCATCAATAATAACAAGTTATGTAACTAAATAAAGACTTGGCTAAAAGGTCCCAGCAACCAGGCCATTAAAATATAATTAAAAAAAAATATATATGTATGTGGACTTCTTGGCGGGAAAGTGAAGCGTCATGTTCAGCAGTTTGTGTAATTTTCCAAAATTTGTGTTTAGCCGAATAATAATGTGTAATAATGGTGGATTATTAACCATTAAGTGTTTGTGAACGTGCATTAGTGTAGGCAAATGAAACAAAACAGTGCTACTTCGCTTCAAGTTCTCTCAAGAAGTCCGCGTGAGGTCTCAGTAAAGTGCCACATCTTTAGTGAAACTCAAGGGGAGCGGGCGGGGATATCATCATCATGCATTGAATATAATTCATTTCATCAATATTAACAATTTTTGTAACTAAATAAAGACTTGGCTAAAAGGTCCCAGCAACCAGGCCATTAAAATATTATAAAAATATATATAAATTATGTATGTAAGAAAAAATCTACATCTTTTCAATAAAATAAGTGATTGACTTTTCAATACTGGAAATAAAGATAAAATAGATCAGCCATGTTTTAGATTATCTAAAGTACATACATCTTACATCTTTTATGGGGTAAGTACTGTGTTAAATGTTACAACAAAATACCTTGTGATATTTTGCAATTAAATGAATGAAAATTTAAAACTTATACTAAAAGTACACTTTGTAAACAAGCTTATTACAAATTAGAGGATTATATCCAAGATAAGAATGCTTGGAAACATGCTGGTCCAGCTCCATAGGACAATCTACAATCTAGACAAAATCAAACTGCTTGCTATTTTAATTGTATAATTTATTATTTTTATGACATTTATTTTACATTCTGTGATTACCATAACTCACACACTGATATATTTTTTTTAGTTAGCATAACGTTTTTTTTTATTTTAAAATGTTTGTAAATATGTGAGCACCATGTATCTATCACATAATTAATTTATCTGTCATTGCTTTTTATTAATTATTTTTACCTATTGTGGTATAAGTAGTCATGTTATTCTAGGTGCATCGTCTTCACACAATAATTATATAATTGATGTAGGTACCTATACAAAATATTGTAAAACATTTTAAAAGAGTAACGGTGGAGTTTCTTGCCCATTCTTCTCCATACGAAGCTACCTTTTGGAAGGGTCAAGGGGCGACTAGAATCAATTATACCTTTATTGTAAATGTTGACGTTCAAAAGTGCCATTTAAGTGCCTATTTGACTTTGACATCCAAATGTGACATTCCATTGAGGCGGAGCGAAAAGAAAGTTTGGAAATGAGGAAAATAGCCAAAGTAACAAAGATTGGCGATACGCATGTATCGCCAATCTTTGTTACTTTGGCTATTTTCAACTTTGGCAGGATTTGGCAGTCACCTATATGTGTAGATGAACAGTGGCAACATCACGAATCTCACGTTGTCAATGTACTTGACTCCATGACTAAAAAACCAGAAACTAAAAAAGACTGGATATCGGAGGAGGCATGGTCTAATATAGAGTTGTGGAAACATACATTTGATTTTGTAATCGCCGTGCTAAGGACAGTACAAAACGGAAACGTCATTTGTGTCCATTCTTCCGTCGACAAAACGCTTCTCTACGGTTCTCGTGCTAAGCCAGTAGGAGTGAGTGATGCGCGGATGACGACGCTTGGAATGCGAAACACCCCTCTACCCCTCAACCGTTTTGTCTTTGTTTACCAGTGACAAAGAGTCAGCAAGTTTTGGCTATTCTGGGAAACGAAAACATGAGGCGGACCCAGTTCTTTACCTGAATGAATAACAATAGGAAACGTATCTACTAGTTTTTTGAGAAAGTTCTCCTTGTTTTTGAAGTCGGTTAAAAGGGAAAATGAATTGAATTAGTTCACTGTATTAACAACATTAATAATGTCCCGAAACTCGGACCAAATATTCCGAAAAAAAAAATTTGCCGTAAGGAAGTCTCCATTTTTTTTTACTTTGTTCTTAGAACTTTTGGTATACTCGTATTAGCACTACTATTGCGATCACTGGTTAATATAGTAGCACTTGATACTTGTTTCTGTACAATGGTTTAGGAAAACTCCGTTCTCAAACTTATTTTAATGGCGTAATTGTAAATACTATGGTTTTATGACTCTGTATAAGAGGGTGTTCTAAAACTAAAAAAAATAAATGACAGCTATAGTACAGCTTTAGTCTTCTAATTAATGTTTTCTTCGTGAACAAATGCAATACGTGACATAAAAAAACCGGCCAAGTGCGAGTCGGACTCGCGCACGAAGGGTTCCGTACCATTATCTATAAAAATGGCAAAAAAATCACGTTTGTTGTATGGGAGCCCCCCTTAAATATTTGTTTTATTTTAATTTCATTATTTATTTTTAAAATTAATATATAACTAAATATTCTGTAAATATTTCAAGCGTCTACCTGTTGCCGTTATCAATATAGAGCAAAACGAGGAAAAAAAACTCGTTTGTTGTATGGGAGCCCCCTTAAATATTTATTTCATACTATTTGTTGTTATAGCGGCAACAGAAATACATCATCTGTGAAAATTTCGCGGAGCCTTAGTAATAGGGTTCCCGTTTTACCCTGTGGGTACGGAACCTTAAAAGAAAAAGATCTGGTGCAGTCAAGAGGAGGATTGAAAGGGAATATTTGCATAATACAAATCACCAATAAAACCGAAGCCCAAAACGGTGGTCAGATAAATATCTGAACAACTGGAGGTACCTATCAGCGCTACATTCCACGAGGCTACCGATCGTAACAGATGGAGAAAGACCGTTGACAATTTGAAACGGAGTCACGATTCTCAGCAGTAAGAGAGTGATTGATAAGAAGACCTTTTGATGTATTAATGAATTGATCGCCTCGTCATTTAGTCACGTCAGTAGGTACGCAGCGACTTTAGTCGTTAGAGACTCGCGACTGTAGTTGCTGCGTGTCTACCTAGCACAACATAATATATGTAGTCTTAAGAGGCCGGAGGATGGATGCGTACGAGTTCATACAAACGTAATACCAAAATAAATTGTAAAACAAACATATTCTTAAGGTAGTGTGTCTTGATTCCGATTGGAATACAGAATATCTAGGTTCCCAAATCTATATTTTGAATACGAGTAGACACTGATTTAAACAAGAGTTATGAGAAAAATAAGTTTTCTATAGAAATTTTAAATTCCTCATATCTCGTCTTTATATCATAGTCCTTTCAAAATATATATTTGGGAACATAGATATTCTGTAATCCAATCGAAATAAATACACACTGATTTACAAATTATTTTGGTATTACGTTTGTATGAACTAAGTATGCAACGCCGCGCCGGCCCCTTAAGATAATTTATTACTAACAAAATATGGAAAAAAATCCTAGTCTGAAGTAAACGATTTTTATTTATTATATTTTAAAAGGTTAGGGAGCCGACTTGGCTATAAGAGTAGGGGAGGACTAAGGAGATGATAGATGGACTGTGCGCAACATGAAAAAAAAAGTATGTAAAAATTTTGAGAAAAATGGAAAAACGACATTTTGCACTGACCCCAAATAAATTGAGGTACCTAAGGGCGGCAGAATGATGATGTTGAGCGTGTAGACTTACTTCTCGCAGTGGTCGCCCGTGTACCCGTCGGGGCACTGCGTGCACACGTAGTCGTCGCCCGCGGCGCCCGCCAGCGCGCAGTTCGGGCTGAAGTTGTTACTCGCTTCGAACAACGGACACGCGCACGGCTTGCACGCACCCTAAAAGCACAACCTTGCTGTACTCATTTGAACACAAAGTGGAATAAGCCATATTTAAGTTAAAATTAAATAAACTTACTAGCCTCAGGTGCCTCAGGGCTAGATTGTAATAAAAATAAATGATCTTCATGAAACTTAGCAAATAACAAAATAAATCAGTACTCAAATCTCCTCACTCAGCAGTGACCAACGTTACGATGCAGGCAAGATTAAACATGACTAACTGACCAAGGGTTGACTGGTAGAGAATTGCTTGTTGTGGCATTCAGTCCGCCTAATGTAAAGTCAGGGAAATTAATTGTTTATCGAATGGCCTACTAACTTAAATTGTCGGCATATACAAACTAGCTGTTGCCCGCGACTTCATCTGCAATCCAGGATGAAAGTCCTCCACGCCATGGTCTACCCATGTGCCAAATTTCATCCAAATCCGTTTAGCCGGTTTAGCGTAACAAACAAACTAACGTTCGCATTTATAATATTAGTTAGAATAACAACCTCCGTTATTTAACAGTTGTATGAAATGGCTATAACACGGCAAATTGACGTAGTGTCAGTTTGATAAAATAATAATTTGCCTTACTGGTATAAATAAATAATAAATAAAATATCAACGTGAATTACCTGGACAGGGTTTCCGTAGTGTCCCGGGAGGCATCGCTCGCAATGCGGGCCCGTAGTGTTGTGCTGACACGGGCCACACGGTCCGTCCACTGAAGAAAAATACACGATTTTAATACATTTATATTTACGTTATTTAATATCTGTATTTCTCGAGTCTTTTATACCTTCGTCAGTTTTCAAATTCTTTCATTTATCAAGTCAGGACACATAGTATCTTTTGAAGCAACGGCACTGAGCAAGCTAATGCATAGAAAACCATATTTAATCATTTGAAATCAAAATAGCGTGAGTGAAAAAGGAGTATCCTTTGACCAATGTTGAGTAGACATCAAACTTAAACCTTTTCAATGGTCTGACTTTAGAAATGATCTTTTGCCCGCGACTTCGTTCCCGTGGTAATCGTAAAACAAGACGCGCCCCGACAGCTTCAACTACTGTGTTGAACTTTGAGGACATGTTTATAATGCATGGGAGGATAAACGCGATGCTTTGGGCATCTATTGCGATTACTCCAAGGCATTCGATTGCGTTCTTCATGAAACATTAATTAGGAAACTGCACTACTACGGAATCCGAAATGCCTCTCTGGATCTTCTTACTCCATATTTGAGTGATAGGATTCAGAGTGTTGATGTTGACGGAAAAAGATCTCCCGGATCTGTAGTAAGAATTGGGGTCCCCCAGGGCTCAATTCTTGGCCCAATTTTATTATTATTTATATAAATGACTTGCCTTACCTCATAAAGGATAAACATGATATAGTGTTGTTTGCAGACGACACTTCACTTTTATTTAAACTCAAACGTCAGCAGTTGGTTACTCACAAGGTAAATATTGCCCTCGAAAAAGTAGTTAACTGGTTTAATGTTAATAACCAACTTCTTAACGAGAAAAAAACTAAATATATTAAGTTTACAGTACCCCATGTTAGACAAGTGTTAGCTATTTAAATACATTTTAGGTAGTTTTAAGATATTTACAGTATTTTTGAAATAACACAATTGTATTAGGTAAAATTAACAAGTTATTTGATTTATTTCAAATGCTAAAATGGCGCCACTGGATATTAAGATGTCAACTGACTATTTGAGTCTGTTAAAGAGGAGGGATTTTAAAAGTTACGTGGTAGTGCCATTTTAGCAAGGCAGTAGGCATTGAACTGCAAAAGTGTGAGGATGTTGTAATACCAATGTAAGTACTGAGAATTGTAATAATATAATTATAAATGTATTGCCGTAATATTTGTGCTTTTATTTTACCCAGTGTTTAAACCTAGTAAAGAAATCATGTTTATTTATACAAATGAACGCTTTTATCTCTCGTTTGCTCTGGCTAGTCCTAATAATAAGTGCCCATGTAGGTATAAGTGAAATAAAATATGTTGATTTTTTATTTTGAGACGATAAGTATTGTAATAGTGGGTGAGTCTGTTGCCATAGTAACAGGGCGGAAATCCAGATTCCAGGCGGCTACTGAGAAATTCTAATAGAAAAATCGAATGACAACCCATTCGATGCCAAGAACCCAGCGTATGGGTCGAAAGTTTATTCGTGCTCGTCGCTATACGTAGCTATAGATGACTTTTGTTCATGCCCAGCTACAGCATGCTACGTATAGCGGCTCGGATGCGGGTTGTGGGCACATGAACGAACTACTCTTCGACCCAAACGCTGGGTTCTTGGCATCGAATGGGTCCGACTGAGGAAATAAAAACCCAGAGTCGTGCCTGCGACTAGGTACTAACTAGGCAAGAAGACAAAATACGTATTAATCTATTTATCTATCAATTAATTAATTATCTATACCGAATCGAACTATCGAAGTTGTTGTCTTAAGACAAAACATAGCGTGCTATTTTATATGTATGACCTATTGTATACCTTTGTTTCACAAATAAACTTTATGATTATGATTACGATGATAAAATAAGGATCATTGCCAAGGTAAATGGTTTGGTATGAAACAATGTGCCATGAACTGAAATGCAATTGATTCAGTTCGTTATCGACTATCGTTATCAGTTAAAG
Organism: Tiliacea aurago; assembly: GCA_948098905.1. Taxonomy (NCBI): domain Eukaryota; kingdom Metazoa; phylum Arthropoda; class Insecta; order Lepidoptera; family Noctuidae; genus Tiliacea; species Tiliacea aurago. The sequence continues at coordinate 1,765,245 of OX402581.1, read as the reverse complement.
TTGAAAATAACGAGCTGCGTCAGTCACGGGTTGTGATATTTTTAGATAACTTGTAAATTGTATATGTTAGGTGCGCAATATTATAAAAACCGGTAAATTTTCCGTTCGAGCATGATAGACGACGCAAGACGATAATGCGTACACTTGCAGAGCAGAAACAAAACAAACATGGCGTAAAAAGGAGCCTTTTTTTTAACCGCATGGGGTAGACCGTAGGCGCGGGCCTGCGGAGCGATGGGTAGCTCGCCGTCCGATGAGGACCAGGCCCGGGTTGACGGCGCATTGTGTTCCACGCACGCTTCAAAGAGATGTCAGCACGAATTGACGGGGTCCGTTAGAGCCAATGCTTGCCAGAGTTGCGAGTTTGTCCGAAAGGCATACCGTGGCCCTGGCACACAGGCAACGGAAGGAACACGGGTGCGTTTTCGTCCTGCCCTCTGGTCGGCACAGCAAGTCTGACACGCCCTCCCGCTCCGCCCAGAGCGGGAGAAGTTATTTGATCATTTCCCACCCAAACAAAAGGGGGTAGACTTGCTGCGGATAACGACGTGGTGTATCAAGCTTAGACCGCCGTCTCACCAGTCTCACTGCCAAGGCCCGCGGTCTTGTATTCATCCATGTCCACCCCGACCCTTGTTTGGACCAGCCAGTACTGTTGTTTACCGCGTCGTTGTCTTTTAATTCTTCCCCTCCCTAATGATGTTCCTAGGCGCAGCGCTGGCAGTGCGCGCCCGTGTGCCCGCGCGGACACACGCAGCGCTGTGTGGATGTACTGACCGGTATCGCAGGCGGCATGGTCGTTGCAGGCGCAGGGCAGGCACTGCAGGCGCGGCGCGGGGCGCGCGTGGTGCCAGGCGCAGCGCTGGCAGTGCGCGCCCGTGTGCCCGCGCGGACACACGCAGCGCTCGCGCGGGACTGTACCGCCCCGCACGCCCGCGCCCTCCAAGCGGACCTACCGGAAACACGACATGTCAGTAATAAGATGCGAGGAAACACCAATGACCGTGATGAGCCAATCCCATACTGGGACACAAGAAACAAAATTGCACAAGCGTCAAACATCCTGAATCGGAACAACAACTGTTACGCGAGCCGTACACCTAATCCGTCATCGGCCGAACTATGCTCGTACGTCGTCCACCGAATTCGGCAGATCGAACCAAACATTTTATGTAGCCAAGCCGTTAGTCTCAATTGACCCCATGGTATATTAACTACAAACAGCATCATACTTTTATTTCGCCCCATACACGCCTTAAAAAATAAATTGAAACTCATACCTCATCCTGATCGAAATGGTAGTGCGCCTTCAACATGATGCCTTTTAAGTCTCGTAGGACGTCCATGAGTTGCGTCCGAGTGGCGAGCTGGTCATCCCCCAGGTCTCGCCAGGCCCCCTCCAGCAGTGGCACAGAGATCTGCAGCTGTCCAGGAGTCTCGTGGCTTGTGTTCGAGTATGCCAGCGTAGTTCCATCTGCCAAGGTGCAACAAATAAAGCATTATCATCATCGTCTTGCCCTCTGGTCGGCACAGCATGTCTTTTTCTTCCATAAATCGTAAGTACGAACAAATAAGTACTGTGACCTATTGGGATAAGTGTAAAGTGCAGTACCTATCCGCCATACGCGATTTAGTTTCCGATCTTATAAACAAATACGTGTTTTTGGAAAATTACTTTAATACATACACAGAAAGTTACGTTTGCGCTACAAATTCAAACATTTTTATGATTTTAAATAGTTAATTTAATTTACACTATTGTAAAGTTGATATATAATTAAGTAGAAATAACATGAATCAGAAACAAGGATTTGAATAGAATATACATGCAAACATGAAGGTATGGTAGAAAACTGTAAGGTATTCTGAACTAAAAACTCGGTTGTTATGAATGACGTACTGACCTGTTCCCAGAAGTACAACATCAGGGCCAAAGGTAGGGTTTCCGCCGGTGTCACCCCTCACGACCCCCCAGTACAGGGAGGCCCGGACTTCGCCCCCGTACGCGGACAGCTGGTCCCCGTTGAACGAGCTCGTCATCCAGTAGAAGTGCTTCCACTCTTCTACCTGGAACACACACACTTTGCAAACTCCATATTCGATGTCGGTTTTTACTTGACGTATTACAAAATATACTCTATTTTTTTTAAATAAAGTTCATTTTGAATAATAACGTAAGTATTCGCGCAATTATGCAGTGTAGTGCCAGCATAACAACCAACTTTAGCAAAGGGAGTTCCGCAGGAGAAGGTAGCTGAAGCAGACCGAAGAACTGCCAAAATTAGGTGACAGTTGGCACATTGTTCCCTAAACGTATGGCTGATGGGGGCGAAAAGTTCTTGTGGCATGTGGTGTGGCGACCGCATTCCGACGTGTCGGTAGGCGTTTCACAAAGTGAATATCAAATTAAAAGTCATTTATTCAAAGTAGCCCAAGAATCAGCGCATTTAGAACGACAAAATTACATAAGACAGTCCCCCAAAACGCCCTCCCTTTACGGATAGACCTGGGGGCCAAGTCGGAAACCAATTTTTCTTTCTTTCATTTGGTTTCTTTGAATGGTCGATTGACGCCATCATTATTGATTTTGACAGGTTTGGTAAACACCTAATTAGGAGTCAGATTTCCCGATGGCGTGCCACTGAAAAGTTGTTCGTAGTTGGTAACAAGTAGTAATCTCCATATTGTTTTCATATATCTTTTAACTACTGACGAACTTTTAGCACAATGGTAAAGGCCTTGCCTTGTATGGTTGTCATTATGAACAATGATTGAAAATAGTAGACATGGGCTCCAGGTCGATGGACGGTCGTGGGAATCCATATGATGTGGAAAGCACAGCTGTCATTGTGGCCATGGTCGGGTGCCTCCTTAGTCCAGCAGTGGACATCTTTCGGCTGAACGATGATGATGGTTAACAAATGGATTAGGGATTGCAATCTGGTATGATTTTCAATCCGGCCGGATCCGTCCAGATTAAAGCCAATCCGGCCGGATACGGCCCGATTAGTTTTTTTTTACAACAAAAAAAAACGAGTTCCAAAAAAAACACTATAATGTGAAAAATAACCTTAATTTCTGAAGTCGGTGTCTTTGGATCTATTTTAGTGTTTTGCCACCGACTTATTTTTCACTTTGTAGTGTTATTTTTAAGTGGGTTTTTTTTTTCACTTTTTAGTGGGTAAGTTTGCAATTTATCTAAGATACTAATAGCCTAATGTCAACTGCTCATCACCTTTTACAAAATATTGCTTTTCCCGATGCAAATGACCCACTAAAAAGTGAACAATAAAAAAACTTTTTACAAAAAAAACCGATGAAAAAAAAAACACTACAAAGTGAATTTCGGAAGTCGGTGTCTTTGGATCTATTTTAGTGTTTTGCCACCGACTTATTTTTCACTTTGTACTGTTTTTTTTTTTAAATCGGTTTTTTTTGTAAAAAGTTTTTTTTATTTTTCACTTTTTAGTGGGTCATTTTGCAATTTATCTAAGATACAATAGCCTAATGTCAACTGCTCATCACCTTTTACAAAATATTGCTTTTCCCGATGCAAGGGCGTTAATAGTTGAGGAGTTCTCCTGGTAAGAATCAGGAGAACTGGAACTGATGGTGACTTCACCATATGCATTGTGACGAGCATAAATTGCTTAGTAACCATATGAAAGTGTCTAATCGAATCGCAACAGTGTGATACTTATTATTAAATAGGTGGCCGGTGGCCATCTGTGGTCTTCATCATCAGTTCTACTTCACGAAATAGTGCTTTCCGAGTGCAAATGCATGAGTTACTATAAAAAATACTAAAAATCGATATAGGTGTGCCTATAAAATTTGAGGGTTGCCCTCGATTTCCATGGCGTCCCCTCATCAGATTCTGACTTGGTGACAATGGCATTCACTGACAATCCACCTCGGGAGCATACCCTTTCAACCAAAAAAATGAATTTTCAAAATCGGTCCATAATTGACGGAGCAATCGGTGGACAAACATAAATAAAAAAAACAAACAGCCGAACATATTATTAAAACCTACAAAAAAAAAGATAGAAAGAAAATACGTTTATTTGCGGTTAACATAACGCAAAGGAAAAAAAAAACACAAACACGAAAGAACAAGTTGAGGGAAAATATGCGTCACATCCCCGCCTTTCATCCTTCTTTTTTGAGTTCATCCTTCTTTTTTGAGTTCATCCTTCTTTTTGGAGTTCATCCTTCTTTTTTGAGTTCATCCTTCTTTTTTGAGTTCATCCTTCTTTCTTTCATCCTTCTTTTTTGAATTCATCCTTCGTCGCTCCTCCTTTTTGGATGTCGGTTAAAACGGAATATTATGCGAAATTGACGAATTAAACGCTTATTTTAGTATTAACGAACCCCCAGGTGGGATCTACTGAAGTGGCGACATGTCATATCAAGATATTATGTGTGCTACTTGTCATGATCTGCCTAGGCCTTTCCCAACTTGGTCGGCTTCCAGTCTAACCGGTGCAGGTGAATACCAGTATTTTACATAGAGCGACTGCATAACTGACCTCCACAACCCAGTTACTGGGTAACACGATACCCCTTGGTAAGACTGCTTGCCAAATTTTCTGGCTTCTGAGTACCCGTAACGACTGTCACAGATCTACAAATGACAGCCGGGACCACTTTCAATACACTTCCTCGAAAACTGGTTCATATCGCACGACGATTAGGTTCACAATGCAATGTATTTCACACGCGTGCGATTTTTTATTTTCCAACACGTGTGCGGGAATAAAAATTTCTACAGATAACTTCTACCTATACTTAGTCCAAATTGGTTCAATGCCTCTATTCACACCGTCTCGTGCCACTCTTTATTCGGAGGTGATTTTTTTTTTATAATTCGGCAAGGATTCGTCTTTATGGCGTTAATATTTTTGGAATAAGTATTTAAATAATGTTTATAAATAGAATACAATGATTATTACAATAAAAAAACCGTTTCAGAACAAATTAATATTTATTTGTGTTCTAAACTCGTATTTTTTTTTTGTTCATATTAGGCTGTTTATCGGCTTTATACCTTTGCTTCTCCTTCAACCTGGCGAAAGCAAAGCGCGGAAAAAAAGAAAATTAAATCATAGTTTCCTAATAATTCATGACAAAAATATTTTTCGTTATTTTATTTTATTTCTTCAAAAGTTTATTGAAAAACGTCGTTTGATACACGTGCACATTTGTTATTGCAGTTCTCGGCTCAAAAACAATTTATTATTTATCATTATCAAACATTCTCCACTTGTATCAAAATGTACTATTTCCGAGACACAGAGGGGTTTCGATATTTTTCGATGGTCACCCATCCACGGACTGATCTCGGCAAGCGTAGCTTAACCTTCGATCGACCCGTGTGGCTGTTATGTAGCCATGAGCCCAAAATACCACAAATTATTTCAGGATCAACTCACCTCATAACTAATGACGAATGGTTTCCCTTGCTCGTCGATAGAGGGCTCTACCGTTTGGTTTCCTTGAGGGTCCAAAATAAGCCATGATTCTCCTAACGGCAATATTACCTGCAAGAAAAACATTCAGGTTAACTTACAGATAAACAATTTACCTCCCAGAGGTACCAACTGATCCGATTGTACGTTTTGTATGTTTGTAAAATATGAAATAAAGAAATACTGATCTGATTATAAAATCAATTGACAAGTACCGAGTTTAATGTGACAAAGTCCAAAAGTTATTAATGTTTTCGCCCGGTACACTTACATCTCTGGGCGGCTCCAACTCCTCAGGGGCGGCGAGGCTGCAGGAGTCAGTGATGTGGGAGCAGTAGCAGGGTCTACAGCCGCCCGGCAGGTCCGCGCTGAGCCCGAAGTGGCCCGGGGCGCACGCGTCGCATCTCTCGCCCACCACGTTACTCTGGAAATATTTGATATGTTATCTACAGGGTCGAGTCCAATTAAATAGCAAAACTCCGCTGACGTGATGGGCATCGATATTTTTAATGACGTCAAACCAACAATATTATTCTATCCTCTTAATTTCAGGTAACTACAGTAGTCTTTATCATCATTAGATATCCATTACGTCTGCGGAGTACTAATTTTATTTGACCTTTTTAAATAATCATCTTCAAAGCCAAGGAAGTGTATGCATTTATTATATAGGTACCTTACATTCAGCTCCCATCTATCTACTAGGGATGGGCCGAAATTCGGTTCACATTCGGTTCAACCGAATTTCGGCCGAACATTCGGCACAAGAAAAATAATACCTACCTGCATTATTTTGACTGAAATATAATAGAATTAGAATAGCATTACTGTAAAATAATTGTGTCTTTTACTCACTCATGCGGTCATTTATTTTAGTTAGGAACATTGTAAATGTAAACCTTAAATTAAATCAGTTCCTTATTAGTCTTGAAAATCTCTGCCTAATTAATTAGCCATAACAATTAGACATACTATTACAAAAACGAAATAAGATTAGTATTCTTCTAACAAACATCTGGATTACAATTCGTAAATTGAATAAAAAAAAATTGACGACACGGTTGGCGCAGTTAGTTAAGCGATTGACTGCTGCGCTGCGTGTCGCGGGTTCGATTCCCGCACGGAACAAATATTTGTATGACCTACAAGTAGTTGTTTCGGGTCTGGCTGTTTGTGTATGTGAATGTGAATTTAAATGTTTGTAAACGCACCCACGATACAGGAGAAATTCCTAGTGTGGGGCAACGTTTTTAAAAAAAGAAAAAAAAAGAAAAATTACGTTTTTGGTTCACAAACTAAACATTTATTAAAATCAAGTATTTGTTATTACAATTAAAGGGTATTTTTTTCAACAATCAAATTAAACAAACTTTTCTCATAGACTATCTACTCACTCATATTTCAAATTTACTAGAGGCAGGTTATGGTGCAAAAACACCAAAGACTGCCTTATCTGGCAGAAGTTTGTTACGTTTTTTTGACGAGCGCGGTGTGCGGGAATCTAGCAATAATTTAAGTAATGCGTATACAAGTCACGACGTGTCACTTTCGAGAAGTGCGCGAAATTGAACCGAAGTTCGGCCGAACTTTTCATTTTAACCGAATGTTCGGCCGAAGTTCGGATTTGGTTCAAACCACATTCGGCCCATCACTACTATCTACTCGAATCAAGCAAATAAATGTCTAGATTATTAAAAAAAACGTTTGAATCAAATAATATTTCTTTGTGAATGTATCCTCTTTATGAGAGAGAGTGAACAATGATCTAATGGATATTTTTTCGAAGATAACACTCGGTTTCTGTAACTAAAATATTTACGGCCATGCCAAAATTGAAGTCATGTCAAGTGATCCGACTCTGCAGCTGGTGATATAATTTTTTTCAGGTAACCAATCACAGCAGGGGAGATGCGTTTGACAATTTGTTAGATATTATTTGCGTTGATTTTCGTTCCAGAAACCGGGTGTACGACTTGAAAGTCTTTTTCATCACTCTTCTAAGTACCTATATCTTAATCTTATAAATTAATTAGATCCACACATAACGACACTTAAAATTAGAAATGTGATGGAAAAAGGAAGACGAATATTTTTTCTCGTGCAACTATATTCCATTTGAAATAAGATTAGACGTTTAAATAAACCTTTTTTACAGTCCGTTCAACCGATTTTGACTTCTATTGTGTTGATGGCATGAATTGGCATGACAAATGGCAGCTATAATAAACAGTTGGTAGTGTAACCTTTTAATGCCATCCATAGGTCTACGGAATATAAGTCAAAATCGGTTGAACAGACTGTAAAAGAGTTTATTTAAATTTCTAATCTTATTTCAAATGGAGTTTAAGTAAGTAACTCTTTCGCAGACCTTAGGGGCGGGACACACAGAAAAGACGTAAGACGAGGTCGCGTCGCAGACGTATGTCCCCTGACCGCGTCTCGTCCGCACCCTGTCTTTTCTGTGTATTTTGTGTCACGACGCTTCTACTATAGGTACATTTTGTATGAAAATTTATTGAAGGGGCGCCGCGTCTGCGACTCGTTTAACGTCTTTTCTGTGTGTTCTGCCCCTTAGGGTCAGCTCACACCGAGACGCGACGCTGCGCGCACGCTTTAAAAGAGCGACTCAAAATATAACTTTATTTTCTATACGAAAAGATACACATTTCATTGTGAGAATTTAGAATACGTTACACCACGCAGCACTACGCCTCGTGATGCCTCGCGGCGTAGAGCGACGCATCGCGACGCAGCGGTGAATCGCGTACGCGTGGCGTGCAAGAGCGGCGCTGCGCCTCACGAACGCCAACGATTTTACTATGCGCCTCGCGACGTTGCGATGCGTCTCGCGGCGGCGCGCGGCGCAGCGCGGAATCTCTGGCCTCTTCCAGTATCGTCACGTCGCGTCGCGTCTCGGTGTGAACTGACCCTTACATTTACGCAACATTCAAAAGCGATTTTTTTGTGAAATATCGGCTGCAACTTTGACAAAAGACCTATTATTTTCATAACTTGTACCTATACTATGTTCGTAACACCATATATTTCTTTCCATACTTTAGGAGAAAACCTCTTTTGAACATAACATAACATCACACCTGTAATCCCCGAAGAATTAGGCAGAGGTGTACCTATAGTACATCTACACTTCGGCAGTTATGTTTAAGTCCCATGTAATAAGGGGCGAGCCTATTGCAATCAACCGGGCACAAATCCAGACAAAAGGCTGCTACTGAGATTTCTAATGAAAAACCCCATAACACTTTGCTCGACATGGAAATCGAACCCAGGACCTCATGCTCAGCAGTAGCGCTTGTGACCACTAGACCAACGAGACAGACCGCTTTTGAATCTTGCTTAATATAAGGTATTTATGCTCGTGACTACACATAATGCTAAGTACACACTGCTGTCAAAATAAAATTCAATGTGCCGCTACAATGGCGAAATAAATTTAATACACGTGTAGGGCTAGTGGCCAGTAATCATAAAAAATATAATAAGATTAAATCATTCGTATGTACATTGAAACTTTTAATTTTCGCACAAACTAAATAATAAAGCTCTCTCTTTCCTTCAAGACTCTTTGCACGTAATTCGTTTTAATTTCGTTGTTGTGATGTTATGATCCGTGAGCCCGGCAAATGACCTCTTACAGTTCTTTAAGTACAGGTTGCTCCAAAATGCCATTTTGGAAAATTATTAATAAATAATAACGTTTAATAAAATTTAAAATATCTTCGTTTATGGAAACCGCGAAACCACATAGCTGTATTAATGTCGCCACTAAAACGTGAGATTTTGAAATCGCCAACGAAGGCTATTAAAGTCGCTGTGTGTGTACCTAGCATAACCCAAGACACCCAAATTCAAATTAAGAACTCGGACTTCTTGGCGGGAAAGTAAAGCGTCATGTTCAGCAGTTTGTTTAATTTTCCAAAATTTGTGTTTAGACGAATAATAATGTGTAATAATGGTGGATTATTAACCATTAAGTGTTTGTGAACGTGCATTAGTGTTGGCAAATAAAACAAAACAGTGCAACTTCGCTTCAAGTTCTCTCAAGAAGTCCGCGTGAGGTCTCAGTAAAGTGCCACATCTTTACTGAAACTCAAGGGGAGTGGGCGGGGATATCATCATCATGCATTTATAATTAATTTCATCAATACTATACAAGAACTAAAACGTGACATTGGCTAAATGCACAAACCGTGCGAAGCCAGCAGGAAAAAAAAAAAAAAAAAATTAAGAACTCACTTTACACTCGCAGACGTCGTCGCAGACGCGCTCGGGGTCGACCACGCCCCGCGGGTCGCACTTGCACGCTGGCGTGACGGGCGGCTGGCAGCTCGGGAGCACGGCCGACGGGGCCTCGCAGGAGTCACACAAGTGCCCAGCGAACCCAGGGAAGCAGTTACAGGAAATCTGTCGGTGCTTCTTGTCCCATTTACAAGAGCCTGAAAGTATTGAAAGTAGGCGATTAAATATAACATTTTGCTTTTGAATTTGGTATTTGATTTCAGCAATCTTTTTAGACTTTTATTTTTAGGGTTCCGTACCTCAAAAAGAAAAAAACGAAACCCTTATAAATCACTTCGTTGTCCGTTTGTCTGTCTGTCAAGACCCCTTTTCTCAGGAACGCGTGGAGGTATCAAGTTAAAAATAATATCAAATACGTAATTATATGGTCCCTTAAAGCTCTAAAAATATCAAGCTTCCAAGTCAACGCAATAAAAAAATATGGCATTTATGGGACATATTTTGATACTCGCAAACAAATCAAAACATAGAGAGTACTGCCCGTTGACCTAGAATCTTGAAATTTGGTAAGAAGCAAGGTCTCACAGCACCAGTAAAGGAAAAAGTCCGAAAATCTATAATTTGTAGTTTTATCACATTTTTTTTTTGCAAATACTAACTTTTTTAAGTTGGAGAAGTGACCGTGCGTGACGTATATCGATGTATGGGAGAACATGTTTTTTCAACTACAATGTTAAGCTTGTTTTTGGGATAAAATCATTCCAACTACGGGACCCTTCATTGTGCCTAGTCCGCCACGCACTTGGCCGGTTTTTAAATTAATGATACAATATTAAGTACCTACTTATATTTTTTTTTTATATTTGAGTATTTTGAACTAGCGTAAATTACGATGCGCATTGCAAAGCTTCCTGATTTACGTTCGTACGCGTATTCGCCGAAGGTTTACGCAGGAGAGTATCTGCCGTATGTGGTACACCCACGTTTCACCAGTTATGTTTGACTCCCATGTAATAGGGGGCGAGCCTATTGCCATTAACCGGGTGTAACCTACCATCAGAGCCCTGAGGGTCGCAGTCGCACGGCACACAGGGACCATCAGACAATGCGTTGTAGTACCCGAACAGGCATCGGTCACAGAGGGGTCCCGCTCGGTTCTCCTGTAACAAAGTTGAATATAAGTTAGTGGACATTATTGATACGTTTACGTGTAACACTTACAAATGCAACAGCTATCAATTTGACCGTTCAATAATATTTTGTGTTTTGTTTGTGCTTAGTATCGTGGTATCCAGTAACTGGGTTGTTTACGTCAGATAGGCAGGCGCTCCACGTAAAATACTGCCATTGCATAATGGTATTCAGGTTCACCTGGAAGCTGATCCAAACATAGTTGGTAAAAGGCGAGGCAGATCACAGATGGCAATGTGTTTGCGCTCGAGTCATCTCTCTTTTACCAGTTCTTAACCATTAGGATATAAATAAGTGCAGTCACATGTAAAAACATGCATTCTATATACATATTATGTATCCAAATGAAGAGATTGATTACAAAAAAATATCTGCAGTAAACACATATCTACATAAATGTTATAATTTATGATTTGTAAATATTTTCCAGTTGCAATCAGTAGCCACTGCAGAAGATAATCGCTTTAAAACACATGATACGTATCGACGATGAAATACCAATACATCCTAACTACCTTTTTTTAGATTTTTTGTTTTGAATGCCAATTGACGTAAAATGCTATTTCGCGTGTACTAGCAAAACCTCCTAACACGATAATTTAACTATTTATCACTAAACATTCTAAATTATGAGACATGTTTTTTCGTCTCCTGCCAATCAATCAATCAACTCAGCCTATAGCAGTCCACTGCTGGACATAGGCCTCTCCCAGGCTGCGCCACCCGCAACACCCTGTCCTCCGCCTTCCGCATCCAGTCTGTCCCAGCCACCTTTTTAAGGTCGTCGGTCCATCTAGCTGGGGGGCGTCCCTCACTACGCTTGCCGATACGCGGTCTCCACTTCAGGACTCGTCTGCTCCACCGGCCATCGGTCCTTCGACAAACATGGCCAGCCCACTGCCACTTCAGCTTGCTTACTCTGCAGGCTATGTCGGTAACTCCGGTTCTCTTCCGGATAACTTCATTTCTGATCTTATCTTTCAGAGAAACTCCGAGCATAGCCCGCTCCATAGCACGCTGAGGGTACCTTGAATTTGTGGACCAGCCCGACTGTCAGTGTCCGTATGTCATAACGGGCAGGACGCACTGGTTGAAGAAAACACTGCGGGATTAGCGACGTGAAGACTCCTGTAGTTGCAATGTTTTAGATAGAAGATATTGGTAGTTCGTCGTCGGTATGTCAAACTTACAATATCTAAAATAAAAGTTGTTTTCAAGCATCACATGTTGCTTTATGTTACCTAGGCAAATGTCGTGTTGTGTGGGAGTTGAATAGTATCAAGTTCTTCTATTGCTGGACAGTTTGTTGCGCCACTTTTCTTCCCTGCTAAAACACTAGGAAGTGGTGAAGGATGGCCTTTTGGAGTACCGTATTTTGTAAAATATGACGTTAAAAAAGTGCTGATTCTCTTCTTAATTTGAGTAAATGACTTTTGATTTTTTTCCTTCAGAATTTTCAGTTTGGATATACGAACCGTGCAATTGACGCAAAGTATGGCGCCGGTGTCGTCGTAGGAGCAGGCGCCTCGCTCACCGCAGGAGCACTCGGTCCTGTCGAGCTCGTCGCAGGGCTGGTGAGGCGTCCAGGACCCGCCACCACAGCACCGCTGGCAGCGGGCCCCGCAGGTGCCATGGACGCACTCGCATTTTGCACCCTGGAACATGCACAACGTGGATTTGTATGTTATTGAATGGCAAACACGTCAACGGCCCACGAGATGGTAGGTGGTTACCGCCGCCATTCAATTGGCTATCTGCAATAGGAGTCACAGATACGTTGACCTATCAGAGACAAAGCTATGTCTCATGTGCCTGTTATTATACCGGCAGTCATATCTTTTAACCTGGAAGACACAGCTCTCACAGCAGCGCTGCTCGCCAGCAGAAAAAGATAAATGATAGTAATACTTCCCGGAGAGGTCATTCACATAGATCTGTACTACTACAACAACAAAGATCTCTGAAAATACTTATCCGATCACAATGTAGTTTTCACTGATGGAAAAGCAGTGGTGACCGAGTGAAAAAGGCCGCGATTCAATACTCAATACTTTTTCATTCCACAATGTGTCATTATGGACCCTGTCAGGCACTGCAGAATAGTAGGAGAGAGGAAGCTTTAGCTCATCAGTCTTCTGAACGAAATCTAATATTGTTACTTATACTAACCGGGTTTTTTATTTATAAATATAGTCTACTGTCTACTTATTAGTTATGCAGGATATGCTATCACTTATTTTTGTCGTTTAAACTATACCAGCATTTTCTTTATTAAAAATCGTTTTAGTTTTTTATAAATATATTAATTTTGTCTTTAATTCAGGTAGTTTGTTATATATTTTTATGGACATTACATATTTATACGTAGCATTACATAGGGATTTGTAGAATGTATTTTTAGCCGAGAAGTTGGAAGGTTTAATCTTGATTTATGTCGGAGTGTGTAACGTGACTTACGAATTATGGGTCGTAAGTTCGAACCTAGGAAGGCATTTTACTTTATGTAAATGATTTCGTAGGGCACATTGCTCGCAGAACAGATGGCCGATGGGGCTGAAAGGTTCTGGAGTGACGACCGCTTACCGCAAGACGTAGCATTGGATGGCCGCACAAGGTGGATCGATGACCTTGTCAAGACCGTAGGAATCCGCTGGATGCGGGAAGCACAGAACCGGTTGAAGTGGCGGTGCTTGGAGGAGGCCTATTTCCAGCACTGGAACTCTTTCTGCTTAAATGATGATGAGATGATTTCACCACCACTAGGAAACTCCTTTGGGATGCACCTGACCTAGCGCGATTTTTGTGTCTACGGTGACTGGTGTACACTGCTGTCAAAACGAAAAAATCGTGACGAACGAAACCAACATGTCCTAGAACCAAGAAATCGAAAAATGTGTCATCCACCAACCAGCACTGGGCCCGCGTGGTGAATCACAGCCGAATCCTACTCCTATGTGAGTGGGATTGGGCCAGAAGGCCTTAATCCCAGCAGTGGAAACTTAAATAGGCTGAATAACATAATTATGATGGAAATCTACACAATTTCTGCATGACATATATATGATACTTTTTATGCAAGAAAAATGCACGGTTCCTGTGGGAATCTCTCAAAGAAGCTCTATATTCGAGTATCTACAAACCTGAGTATCGACATGGCACTTTGAGGCGTGCCCGTGGCACAAACAGCGCGCGGCGACGGTGAGCGCGCGCACCGTGTAGTACTGGTGGCGCGCGGGCAGCGCGTGCGCCGCGCGGAACGACACGCGCACGCGCCGCGCCAGCACGCCCTCGCCGATACCGACGTGCATCTGTCGTAGGAAAAAAACTGTATCAAAGCAAAAATCTACTCGTAAAAGCATAAAATAGAATAGAAAAGAATACTCTTTATGATGTTTACCACATAAATTACAGACATAAATGTAGAAACTAGACATCAATGTAGAAATTCTACTTTTTAGGGTTCCGTACCTCAAAAGGAAAAAAGGAACCCATATAGGATCACTCGTGTGTCTGTCTGTCTGTCCGTCTGTCACAGCTGATTTGCTCCGAATCTACTGGAACGATTAAGTTGAAATTTGGTACACAAATGAATTTCTGTGACCCAAACCCGGACGTGTTATGTAAATAAATGATTAAGGAGGTCACTATTGGGGGACAATTAGAAATTTTAAAAAAAAAAATTTGCTGACTGTACCGTGTGACATATCAAATGAAAGGACTTGTTTTATGGATTTTATAAATATATTTTTTATAATTTAAAAATACATACTTTTGAAATTATTTAAGAAAATAGATGGAAAATTACCATTCCCCCCCCTTATCTCCGAAACTACTGAGCGTAAAATTTTAATAAAAATACAGAAAATAGTTCTTTACTTATAGATTACAGGAAAACCTATAAGAAGTCTGTGATCTTAAAATAACATGGTAAATCACTCAATATTGTGCGTACAAACTTACATTTGCAGTTAGAATGTATGGGGATCATGTTTTTCAACTACAATGTTAAGTTTATTCTTGGGATAAATTCATCCCAACTACGGAACCCTTCATTGTGCGTGGCCCGACACGCACTTGGCCGGTTTTTTTTTATCTTCCATGCCTCGACTGCCTAGTTGGTCTAGTGGTCGCAAGCGCTACTGATGTGCATGAGGTCCGGGGTTCGATTCCCAGGTCAGGCAAAGTGTTATTTGGATTTTACATAAGGAACTTCTCAGTAGCAGCCCGGAGTTTGGATTTGTGGTTGATGGCAATAGGCACGCCCCCTATTACATGGGACTGTTATAACTGGCAAAATGTGGGTGTACTATAGGTACACTACTGCCTAACCCTTCGGGGATTACAGGCGTGATGTTATGTCATGTTATCTTCCATGGGAGTGAAGCGTGGGTAAACGTTAGTAGGTAAATGATAAAAGTCGACCATACCTCTCCATTCTCCAGCGGTCTCGGGCTAGCAAACTGGGTAGAACAGGCAGGCTTATCCGCCCTGTTCATCCTCTTCGCTGCCCTGGCCTTCCGCCGCCGTCTCTCAGGCCTGAGGTCCCACAGCTTGCGGCAGTGGTCCCTGTCTCCGAATGCCCTCACCATCCTCCAGTCCTCACCGTCTTCGGAGGATGAGACCTCGAGCGACCAGGCGAGGGGACGGGGAGATGGGCCCGACTTGATTATCACGTGGAGCAGTTCCATTTTCTGTAAATTTCCATTGGTTTTTATTAATAGGATATTGAGTTGGAACCTAATTAACGCAGGTGTACGGTCCATTATCAGATAAGGTATTTTAGGTACCTACTGGATTGTACATACCTCGTAACATGGGAATAGCTTGCTCGATAATGCTACTGATTACGGTAGCGGGTAAGTACCGCGCGACATCAGTAGCCCATAAAAATAAAAATAAAATAAGTTCAAAAACTAAAACCTGACTACTGAAAAATCACGCTCTAAAAATTATGAAACAAGAAAATATTCTCATCTGAAATTATTATGTACAAACTATTCAATATTTATCGTCTATTAAATAAACAACTTACACGTAATATATTTTAATGTATTTAATACATATTCATACTGATGTTCAGAAGACAGCCGTGGTCGCATGCCACTTGCCCTAAAGATTATGACCGCTTACTACTGTTAGAATGTGTTGTTTTGATAGTAACCCAACACGACATGAATATTTTTTTTTCGTTTTAGGCTTTGACTTTATGTCTGCTAGAGGGTGCCATATTAAATTTAATGTAAACTCGCTTCTAACAATACCTCATTTGTCAAATTATGACAAGCAGTTTAGAAGTAATGAGGGAACAGAGGAACATACATACATACATACCGGTCAAAAAAGAATTGTCATAAAAGAACCTTAAGTAAAAGTAGGTATATAGAATATTTAATTACAACATTATTAATTATGAAAACATTAAGTAAAATTAGTTCTGATTTTTTTTTATAAAAGTAGGTATCAGATAAGTTAACCGGGTTCGCCAATCCGCCTGCCAAGCGTGGCGATTATGGCAACCCCCCCCCCCTCCACTGCTTTGGGTAATATATCCAGCAGTGGACGTCTTTCGTCTGAAATGATGATGGTGATGAAGTTAACCGGAACTTAAGGCTCCACCAGACAGGCACGACGCGACACTAGTAGCACAATTTCTATGAAAACTTTATGGAAAGTGTCGCACCCGCGATATCGCGCCAGACTGCACCATTAGGACGTTTTCCTCCCAAGTGCTCATATAATATACGAGAGGGACTTTGACTTTTTTTACAAACTTAAGACCTTCTAGCCATTTAATTATAAACGAGTTGGACTCTGATCACTGTGGCCAGTTAGTAACTTTCCCTCGGAAAATAGTCAGAGCTCAAAGAAAACTAGTGAGTTATATTCCTGTAAACAAAAGTCGCTTAGAACAATTTAAAAATAATTTAATGGAAAAACTACCGGGTTTGCCTTATCACACCGACCCAGATCAAGCATATACTTTACTATTTAATCTCATTAATTGTGAATTTAGGAAGGTGTTCACCTCAAAAACATTGCCTGTTTGTGACCACGTAATATTTAGTGATTGGGCAACACCAGGTATTTACAAAAGTAGGCAGAGGTTATATGAATTGTATGATGAAAAAACATATAACCATGATGAAACTTTTAAAGAATTTGTTAAAAAATATTCTAAAACTTTTAAAAGAGCCTGTTCCTCGGCAAAAGCCATACACATTAAAAATAAAATAAAATCTTCTGGAAATAAAATTAAAACAACTTGGAATATTATTAATTCAGAAATGGGAAGAACGACAGTACGGAATCGTGACTTCCATCTAAAAATCAATGATGTAGATATTAAGGCAGACATGGAGGTGGCAACTGAGTTTGAATTTTTTTTCACTAATATTCCTATTTTAACAACCAAAACTCTGTCATCGTCGTCCTCCACTTCTGCTTACTCAATATTAAAAGAATGTGTACCAGAATGTGATAAACACCTTAAATTCACGGTCGTTACCGCTAAAGACATTATAGAATCTTTTAAAGACCTTGATATAAAAAAAACTGCGGACCTTTGGGGGTTATCAGTACATACCATGTCTTCAATAATTAATGTTATTTCACCCTTTTTAGCAATTGTTTTTAATTCTTGTATTGCATCTGGTGTATTTCCTGATCTGATGAAACTTAGCAAAGTGATTCCTCTGTTCAAATCTGGCAGCACAACTGATCCTACGAATTTTCGGCCTATTTCGATATTACCTACATTGAGCAAAATCTTTGAAAAATTAATTTTGAAACAAATGTTAGGACATTTTAATAAACATAATCAACTACATCTGAAACAGTTTGGTTTTACTAAGGGTCGTTCAACTACAGACGCGGGCGTGGAATTACTGAAGAGCATATTCGAGGCCTGGGAGGAGTCGCGGGATGCTCTTGGCATTTTCTGCGACTTGTCTAAGGCCTTCGATTGCGTTCATCATGACACACTCATCAGAAAACTGCACCATTATGGTTTGAGGGACAGTGCTCTCGACCTTCTGACTTCTTATCTGAACAACAGAATTCAGAGGGTTGGTGTTAATGGCAAGAGATCTGCAGGATCTGCGGTCACTATGGGCGTTCCGCAGGGTTCAATTCTAGGTCCATTCTTGTTTCTAATTTATATAAATGACTTACCTTTTCACATAAGGGATAATCACAAGATTGTATTATTCGCAGATGACACTTCACTCATTTTTAAAATCAAACGTCAGCTAGTCAATTTTGAACATGTTAACGATGCACTCTCTAAAGTTGTCCATTGGTTTAATGTAAATAATCTTCTCCTGAACGAGAAAAAGACTAAACTCATTAAATTTTCAATGCCAAATGTCAGGCAGCTGACTACTAATGTTCAACTTAATGGAATAGAGTTGGACCCTGTTGAGTCGACAGTTTTTCTTGGAATAACTATTGACGGTAAATTACAATGGGGCCCACACGTAGAAAAATTGTCAGGAAGGCTTAGTTCGGCCGCCTATGCTGTTAAAAAAATTAGACAGATTACTGATGTAGATACTGCCAGAATTGTTTATTTTAGTTATTTTCATAGTCTTATGTCGTATGGGATCCTTCTCTGGGGAACATGTGCGGACATTAATAATATCTTTATTTTACAGAAAAGGGCTGTTCGAGCCATTTACAATCTAGGTCCAAGAGATTCACTTCGTGAAATATTCAAAGAAATAGATATTCTGACTGTAGCCTCTCAATATATACTTGAAAATCTATTATATGTACACAAAAATAAATCAAATTTTAAGAAAATGTCCGATATTCATAGTTTAAATACCAGGAATAAACACAATCTTGCTGTACATCGCACTCGCCTCCACAGAGTAGGCAACTCTTTCATGGGTCAATGTATACGCTTTTACAACCAACTTCCTACTGACATTCGGAACTTACCCATTAAACGATTTAAAATCTGTATTAAAACTAAACTTTGTAAAAAAGGGTACTATAAGATTTCTGATTATTTAGAGGACAAAAAAGCTTGGGATTGAGCTGCTCGCTCTGCTAGCCTTGTGATATAACTTGACATTTTAATTATTATGCATGATTTTATATACATATTGACATTGCAGAATATTGTATACAATTTTACATGAATGTTTACTTTGAAAAGTATTATATTTACTGCTTTAATTTATTGTGAATGTGAGCACTATGTGGGTCATTTTTTTTTTTTTTCTTTAAATGTTTTCCTTTCTTTTCTCAGTTAAGTTTTAATGATGGTCTGACATTTTGAGCGCTTTATGCGGCCTACCCAAATGTCCTTTTTTTGGTACTGTTCGTCGAGTCGTTGAGCTCCTTAAGTTTTGAGTTGAGCTGCACGATTACTGACAAATGCTTACATTGATTGGTCAGGTCCGCTCAAATTTGCGTGGTTCTTTCCTCAAAAGACCATTTCAGACACGGATCTACATGGTCCTCACATGATCTGACCAAGATTATGTCTGGACTTTAAAAGAGACTTTGACCCCTGAGTTTGTTTCGCCATTTCTTCTCAGGGGTAGTCAGATAGGAAATGTCGGCTACATCTATATATATATTTGTTTTTATATGACGTGTAAAAGTGATTTTAATATCCTATTTACAGAATAACCGATTTCATTTCATTTCATTTCCAGTTGCCTCTGTCGACGACTGCAGTTGCCTCTGTCGTTGGCGCGTGCCGCTCGTGTATACGAGCACTAACCTAACCTATGAGGTGTCTCATTTGAGGTTTATGCAATTACTAACATTATACAAATGCCAATATTTATTTGACAATCGAAAATTAAATAAATTGTACCTATTTGTATAAATGTAGCTATCATTAAATCATTTGTGTACAATCCTTCGTGTTATTGTCAAAGATATGATATGCGGTATTCTCATAATCTAATCTGTTAGATACCTCGGATGTTTGACGTGTGTAAACCTTAGGTACCTACTCTTACTTTCAATAACTATCGAGTGAACTCTAAGTAGCTGGCACAATATTATCTTTATCTATTAAGTATAGTTAAGAATACTTAAGTTAATAGGGGAATGCGCTAAGGTAGCCCGTGAAATTCCAATTTTATTACGTTTTATGCAATTTGCAGGTCAGTAACCGGTTGTATGTTGATCTAAATATGATTCGCGGCCATAACAAATATGGCTTTACATAATTATAATCATTACAATCGGCAATACAACTAACTCTTCGAAAAATCCTACTGAATGATTATTTCTGAAATAATCATTCAGTAGGATTTTTTGAACTTGGAGAGTCCCCTCATATCCCCCTTAGGCACTTATTGTTCTCTAAATATTATTTACCAGTTGATTATTAACGCCCGAAATTCCCAATGTATCTCAATCAGGGACCATTTTGGTTACCCATTGAAAGGGTTTTCCATAGGGTTTTTCTAAGCGGTTAAACAACCCATACGATAAGGGTAACTCTTATGAACGGCTTAAATTAAAATTTGGTAACCCATTGAAAAGGTTTTCGATAAAACCCCATACAGTGTGGGTAACCCTTTTGAATGGCTTAATTTAAGCCATTGAAAATTACCCACACCGGTTTTTGATTAACTGCTTAGAAAAACCTTATCGAAAACCCTTTCCATTGAAAGGGTTTTTGATAGGGTTTTGCTAAAATGGTAACCAAAATGGTCCCTGGGTAGAATAGAGATAGAATTGGTCATGCTACGCGTGCTGGGCGGATATCAAAATAACATAATATTATGATTTTTTCATGTTACTGGGTTTCAAGTAGGTATTGAAATGGGTTATCATGTAACCCTTTCACTGGGTTTCAGGTATAAAACCCTTTCAATGGGTTACACCATGATAAAGGTAACCCATTGAATGGGTTACCCCTTCGAAAGGCTTAACCCTTAACCGGGGTTGTACGGTCCCTGATCTCAATTCACGGTCTTTGACGGCTGCTTATGATTCCGCACCCTCTCAAAGACTTAGATGGCAAACTCGACCGTTGATTGATTGCAGACAAAGATTGGAGGCCCCAGCACGAACCAGTGAGTAGGTAAGGTTACGTAGGAATTCAATTCAGACGGTTTTTTAATCGAAAATACAACTATTCTACAGTATTTTGGTTAAAATTTTTGCGACAAGCACAATTAGTACCTATCACCCATAGATATGAAATAAAAAGTCTTAAAACTAAGTAAATATTGTGTACGAAACGGGTATATTAAATTTCGCGCGTTCGTGCTAGGCTCACTCAAACTCTAAGCATTTATTTCAATTAAACCAATTACAGGAACTTTTGAATCGTCAAAGAGTCGGTCAGTTAGTCAGAAAGTTGAAGTTATTTGCCCATTCCAAAACATAGATCTCTATGGAGAAGAACAGGCAAGAAACTCCAAGGACACTCTTTTAAATCAAGATATTACAAAATCCTGGGTACATTATTCTTGTCGGTTCTATATGTGAGAACAATGTGAAAAAAAAAAACTTTAAAAACAATACAAAATATAAGATCAAAAGATTACAAATAAGCCCTGGCAGTTAAGTAGATGACCAGTCGCAACTGACGGCGCCCGTTCACGAACATGACGCGTGGATCAGCACCATCCAGCTCAACCCAAGTTGCCAAAGTCGGTTATAGAACTTAGCGATGGAAAATTCAAAACCCACATCAAATGTGTTCTAATCAAAAAAGCATATTATAAGATTAAGGACTACGTTGAAGACAAGGAAGTTTGCCAATAATTTCTTCTGCACATGTGGCTTCCCTGGTACCTCATTAACGGCCCACCCTTACATCAGAGCTTTTGTTCTTTCAACTAGAGGGACAAAATCTCGATTGTAACAAGGTCTACCTATGTACCTAATTTCATCCAAATCCGTTCAGCCGTTTTAGCGTGAAAGCGTAACAAGCAAACAAATTCACTTTTGCATTTATAATAGGTATTAGTTTGGAGGTACAATTTCGGGCGTAGGGTTTTACTGAATAAATCTCACATAGTTTCACCTCACCTGGAGACTGGAAGGAATAGTATAGCAAGCCTATAATGTGGGCTACTCAGAATCATCGGCCAATGGCCGGTTGACTTTAAGAACTCTCCTCCTTTTTGGAAGTCAGTTAAAAAAAGGTCTTTCCGTAAACAGAGGCTGAGAGTCCTTCCTACACGGCTTTCAATCCGTTCAAGGAAAAATACGGTAAGCCATTAGCAGCATTTTTGACGACTACCATGGTAACAAACATTAAAGTGAACAAAAAGTCTTCGGCGCGCGGCGGGATGGTTGCGCCCGCGCCTCATTAGTACCGCCGTACAAGGCGACTACCACTGCTACCGGTTGCGTCACTGCACAATTAACGAGACATTTTTCTAATTAGCCCTTATGGCATCCAGGTATAATAATAAAACGACCTTTTATGGACCTGTTTCACCTTTATTGGAGGGCAACACGTTTAGAAATACAAGTATAAGTTAGAGAGTGTAGTTTTTCTTACTTTCACAAAAAGGTATCTTGTACTGAATTGTGAACGGTCACACAATAACGGGTGTCCAAAGACAAGGCGTTTTTTTGTTTAAATGGAAAATAACGGTGAAAATTACAGATTTTAATCACCACCACCACCACCAAATTTTCATGAAGGCCGTTCTAATATGACGGGACCGCTCTTCTCGGAAACCATCGCTTTAAAGATAAAGATAATTTTAATTTGCAAATATGGGTACAGAGGATAACACAAATATGGGTACAGAGGATAACACAAATATGGGTACAGAGGATAACACAAATATGGGTACAGAGGATAACACAAATATGGGTACAGAGGATAACACAAATATGGGTACAGAGGATAACACAAATATGGGTACAGAGGATAACACAAATATGGGTACAGAGGATAACACAAATATGGGTACAGAGGATAACACAAATTAATACACGATCAGCCATATTTTACCATGTAGGCATGGAAAAGATACACAAAAACATACTAACATAAAAAATCTTTTTCTCTAAGGATTCACTTAATTTATAGTAATTACCCTTTCACTACTAAAAAGCTTCGAAGTCTTTTTTTAAATAAAGCAAGCGGCAGCTCTTTCCAACTCTTCGGTATTTTGTTAAAAATTATTGGAGCCATGCAGTAGACACTTTTGCCCATAAGTGCTGTCTTGGATGACTGTAGACATAGCACGCTGTTGTCACGTCTATTGCGGGGAACTACGTCGTAAAACGACTACTTCTAGAATGTACAGACTGGGTAATGTTAATATTTTGTGTTTTTTGAAGTACTGTACACAGCTATCCGTATCGCTGTAGTGTAAGTGTTCTTCACCCTGCATACGTTACTTTTGTGCCGCATCTTTAAACAATGTTGTGCGCCTTGTGCACTCCTGGCTAATCGTACAACATGGTGATAATGCCAGTCTGCCAGAGTCGCGAATTTGTCTGAAAGAGATATCGTGGCCCTGGCACACAGGCAACTGAAGTAACACGGGTGGGTTTTAGTCAGTTAATGTCTGACGCCCTCCCGCTCCGCCCAGAGCGGGAGACGTTATTTGATAATATCCCAACCAAAAAAAAATGCTGATAATGCCAGTATCCTCTTGCGCCATTCATTCCAGGCTGCAGCATTTATTAGTGAACCATTCTCAGCTGTGGACTTAAAGGGGTTGAATTGATTAAGTACTCGTAATAGTGCCATATTCTTAACTCTTTTTTATTGGGTGGCATGCTGTCAAGCTCCTGATTTTGAGTGGTCACCGCGACTCTTGACGTTTCCTGTACCTACATGAAGCGTCGCAAGTCTGTTGACAGCTACGGAACCCACTAAGAGCGAGGCCACACGGGAGTTACTGCCGCTCCGGCGTTACGACGCCTCCGCCCTCCCCGCTCCGTGTCTTTGTCTGTTACGCCCGCGATGCATCGTGAAACGAGACGTCCATCGCGTCGCAGCGCACCGTTTGGCATACGATAGATATTTGTACGAAATACGGAAATACGACGGAGCGTCAACGCTCAGTCCTAGTCGTCGCAACGCACCCGACCCGTGTGGCCTCGCTCTAACTCTAACCGAAACACAGCCACGCTGCTTAGCGGCAAAAACACGCATGGAGCTCATCCAAGGACGTAGTTCCCATGGTCGTACTCTTAGGACGAGCTCCTTTACAATGATCTCTACTAAGTCGGTACTTCTAATCATTACAGTACCTACTACCTACAGTAGTGACCTGATTCTGGATGTTTACTCGAACGATTTACGGCGAGATAACAAGCTGATAAAATGTTTCTTTAGTTTATTTTTAAAATATTTTTTGTTTGTCTTTACCACACAGATGAGCTTGTTGGACACAGAACGTCAGACCCTTTTATTCGCAATTTATAAACATCAGATTTGCTGTAATCATGTAGCTGTCCCTGCCACTTCGTTCGCATGTGGTTCGCATACGACCTTCCCACAACATATGTTTCACTGATCCCTTGAACCTTAAACCCTTTAGTATCTCAGCTGATAATGGTGATTATCAGCATAATGTCATATTTCCGAGATTCGTGTTGCCTCCACAGCACACCTCGCAGCATACTTTGATGTTGATTAATCATCCAAAGGAACCTACCAGATTAGTCGTCCAAAGGAACCTACCAGATTAGCAATGTTTATGTCGCATGTAATATGGGGCCGGCTTATCGCCGCACCCGGGCACAAAGCAATACAGGGGACGGGCTCGAACAGTAAGCTCTCGCTAATTTAAAATTGTATAACGTGTCCTAAAAGTACAGGCGGGTCTAACGTAAACTGCCACTTCATATCACGACACTGATATTAAGCTGAAGACCTTTTTAATAAATCGCAAAACCGCAAAAAAAAAATCTTAAAATTATCCAATAAAAATATCGGAACACACCTGTCTACCTATGTGATAACACTATCACGAACGATAACAAGGTACGCTCAGTGACTCGATGCAAGCGCGCGTTAGCACTCGTACTCGATAATGTCGAAGAAAAAAATCCCAAGCGACGAAGAGCTCAGTGACGTGAAAGTGGAAGTGCCGAGACAAAAGAAGCACAGGCGGGAAGCTGAACCAAGTGACGTGGTTAGACAAAAGCATCGCAGGGATGCCGAGCTTGGTGACGTAAAAGTGGAAGGTGTCAGACACAAGGAACGCAGGGAAGCTGACCCTAGTGACGTGAAAACGAACGTGACTAGACATAAGCAACGCAGGGACGCTGAGCTCGGTGGTAAGCAGAGGCGTGAAGCCGAGCCGAGTGACGTGAGAGGGGCTAGACATAAGCAGCGGCGGAACACACATACTGCGGCGAATGCCATTCCAGATGATGAAGGCAAGAGAAGAATAGCGAAAATTTCAAGCAGATCCAATGACTATGTATTCGATAATAAAGCGTATGTCGGAAGCCTAAATAATGTTAACGAAGCCAGGAATGACAGGATACACGAGCCACCTACCAGGTTTGTACATTCATGGCTGATTCTTTTACAAATTATCGATCGTTATTATATCTGCAAACAAATCTCATGTAGCTGTTGTGATTGGTTCACTAAATTATCAACAACCAATCATATGAGTTCACAAGTGATTTGATAGAAGATAATATTATTGAAAAGGCTTTCAAAATGTGGTGCTATTTTGCCAACATCTAAGCTATTAGTTAAATTTTTATATAAATATTTCCCAAAGGGGTAGACAGAGGTGAATAGAACGCCCATATCTCACATTTTTTGTGTGCTTTCGGGCCATGTAATCACTATTATGAAACCGTTCTACTGTAAAGAATGTTATCCTGTTGTTAGTCCTTTAAATAGACAACAAAGAATATTACCTATCTACTAAAAAGTGAGATTGTTAGATATGCTCATTGATAATGAACGTGCAATCTTGCGAAGCCGCGGGTCAGTATTTCAGTAAGACATAAAGTATGTAACGTAGTACGCATGCCTGTAATGTGTACAAAATTATACGAGTAGCTTGCATGCCAGACATTCACCAATCAGAAGTTGTCATGGCACACTGGCATGCAAGCTACTCGCATATTTGTGTACAAGTTACAGGCATGTCAGTATTGTCTTGTCACCGTCGACTGTCCGTACCAGGAGATGATGACCGATAGTATTCATATGTGATAGTTATATACTTATTTATATTTATCAAATATAACAAAACTGATGATCTTTGTTTTATTGTTTGAACGAGCTAATTCTTGAGGAAGTTGTTAAATAAACATCACGCTACAAATCTTAGGAACCGAGGCAAAAGAAATCAGTAAGCGAAAACGAACTAATATGTAATGTGGCTATTATTTGTAAGTATTATATATTGTGGTCTTGTGGTGTCTTACGATATCCACGTGAACGAAGTCGCGGGCAGAAGCTAGTTAAGTAGATAATACTATTTATCTATTTAAATCTTTAATTTT
Organism: Tiliacea aurago; assembly: GCA_948098905.1. Taxonomy (NCBI): domain Eukaryota; kingdom Metazoa; phylum Arthropoda; class Insecta; order Lepidoptera; family Noctuidae; genus Tiliacea; species Tiliacea aurago. Next base: position 1,738,894 of record OX402581.1, on the reverse strand, counting down.
ATTTAAATTTCCAAACGGCTGGCTGACACTTCCCGTGCCCCAAAGGCTGGCTTTTACATTGCCATACAACGGAGCAATTTCGCCAGTCTCTTGGGTACATTACCAGTTGACAGCGATGCGGAAGAATTTTTCGACGCCATATTTTAGTTTGTTAATAGTTTTAGTTAGGTTATTATTTTAATATACTGTTATTAAACTTGTGTTATAAAATTTATGAAACTTTCTAGTTCTCTATCTATTTTAACGTAACAGTTCCTAATATGATTGGTCGTTAATGTTCCCTAATGAATTCAGCAACAAATCAACAACATTAATTATTTAGTTAATCGATGATGATTAAGCGGATTAGGTAAATGATTAATTATTATTATTAGATAAATTGTTGCTTAAATGTTTTATTGAACTTGACTGATGATACTATACTAGATATAGATACTATAAAATCTAACAAACGTAGACAAAAGTATAAGATTCTTACTTCCTAACATGATCTGACCTGACTTCTACTTACCTAACATGATCTGACCTGACTTCTACTTACCTAACATGATCTGACCTGACTTCTACTTACCTAACATGATCTGACCTGACTTCTACTTACCTAACAAGATCTGACCTGACTTCTACTTCCCTTACAGTTGTACCTCCTTTAACTTTAGTTCCCAGAAGTGTTTTGATCCATAGAAGAAAATAGGATCTATGATCGTTATTCTACTTCTAGGCTTCAGCTTACGGTAAAACTTTTCCAATATTTTCTGGATATATTTCTGTCTACCCCCCATAGGAATGAGGACACACACACTCGTCTGTGTGTATAATATGAAAATTCCCTTTAAACAAGTTTTAAAAGTGTCCGATCAATATTTTGTGATAAAGGATGAGTCACACTCCACCACACGTACCATAATTTATCTTATCGATTAGTTGCGAGATAAACCAGCACTGCAAAAACAACAAGTTTGCAGCTTTAGTCACCGTGCCCGAACTACCTCCTCATCATCATAAAGTAATTAATCCTAAAATCGTTGATGCTGGTCATCTCATAACTGTCAGGGCTTATTTTTAATTTTTTATTTAATATTATATTTTGAATTGTTTTTAATTAATTAGTTTTTTTACATTGTTCTCACTTAGAAGCTACAACAATAAAGTACCCAGGATTTTGGAATATCTTGATTTAAAAGAGTATCCTGGAGTTTCTTGGCCATTCTTCTCCATAGTCTATAGAGATCTACGTTTTGGAATGGACAACTAGCTTCAACTTTCTGATTAACTGACCGATTCTTTGAAAATCCAAAAGTGCCTGTAATTGGCTTAATTGAAATAAATGTTTTGAGTTTAAGTTGGAATCTCTACTGTTGCCATCGCGGGCAGAACCTGGGTGATGCTGGCAGTAGAACATGGGGATTGGTTCTAGAAAATTACTACTCGACTGAAGATTTTATGAATGAAAAATGTACCTATAAATTTGAGATGATTGCCTCTAAATCATCATTTTTATCTCCTTGACCTTGTTGCATTTTGACTTACATAATTAATCTGTTTTACAACTATTTGTTCAATTTATTTAAATTATTTGTAATTCTAATGATTAATAATTTAATTTTAATGTAATAATGACCCATACAAACAATATTTGTACGCCGGAAACGGCAGAATATTATGATCGTAATACATAATGCATAACAACTTTGTACAATATTCTGACAAATAAATGCATTCTATTCTAAATGAGAGGCGTATGCCTAGCAGTGGGCGAAGTGTGTCTGTGAATGATGATGAACATCTAGAAACCTTTATCATTTTTGAGGAAAACTGTCCTATTGGGTCACTCAATAAAAGGATTGATTAATAAAAGAATCGAGTAACGCCGCGGTCCGAATGTGATCCCAAACATGACGAAATGACTTCAACGATTTGTTTCTAATAATAATCATGATGCCGTAACTCAGATTAGACGGATTTGAACGTAGAATTTGACATGTGTGGTAGCCATTCATTATTCTCCGAGGCCTCTGTGTGCCTCCAGCACTAACAGCAGCGGTTCCATGTAAAATTCTGGTATTCAGGGATGTTCCCCAGTCAATGGGTTGTGGAGGACAGATACGCAGTCGCTCCACGTTACATATGTATTCAGCTGCATTCCTTTAAAGTGGATTCCGACCCAGACATTCCCAACTATGTCTGGGTCGGCATCCAGACATCATCATTTGATGATGACTAACTAATATGCGAATGATTGACATTTGATACAAGGAAACAAGTTTGATGAACAAGTTGACATTCAGCGCAGCTACAGCTATCCTCTTTCCCCATCCAGAGTGAATATACCTCGCAAAGTGATAAGATATCGGTCGGGTCGGATTTGCAAACTGACTGCAATGTTTGCAATCTATAGAATCAAAGAGACAATGTAATGTCGTTGGCCGTTACATTTGCTATCTGGCTCAGCAGTCAGCAGTATCTAAGTCATGCTTGATAAGATAGCCACTTAATTTTGCATTTGCATAAAATTCTTGTATTTCCCCTGTACAGGACCTATTTAGGAACAACTAAATAAATCCACCCACTACTTATTTGGAGAAATTATAGGCTAGCTAGCACATAGGTAGTTTGGTGAAGTTTTGCCCTAAATCTTTCTATCAGCAGCCGAAACACTTCTATCGAAACGAGCTGTAATGCGCCAATATTTGAAGATCACCGACTAAAACATTAACAATAGGATGTCAGATAAGATAAGAGCGTTCAAAACAGTTTTCTTCCCAACTTAGGCCCGTAAGACCTTGATGTCTAAAACGTACAGTATAGCCTGGTTAGGCTGTCCCTTTCTGATTACTTTTATATCACGAATTATTAATAGCATCATTTCATAGTGAGTCAGTTACAATATACAAACATCGTGAACCAAAAAAAACCTAAAACATGTGACATGTCATTCTCTGAGTGAGTTCACAAAGAATGCATTATTTGTAATAAGTTACAAGAAATTATAATAATAAGTTATAATAAGTACTCTTTAATGTAACTAAATAAATAAATAATATGCCAACTGCCGTACTGGGTCCGCGACGTGGACCCAGGCCCACTCCTTCTCAGACAGGAGGGCTGTGTCCCAGCAGTGGGCACATTATACTTAGGCTGATTGTGTATAGCTTGCTGTCTCTGTCACTAACACGACTTATTAATATGTTCCAGTGTCTATCGCGAGCAGTACTGGGCCTGTACAAAGTGGTCATTCGCGAAGAAAGTGCTGGCCATCGCTGTAGGAGTGGCCCTGGGCGCTGCAATAGGCTTGGCTGTTATCTTGGTGGTTACCGGGAAGGACGCGCAAGAAGTCATTGATGGCATCTTCCAGTCTTCAGCTCCAGACTAAGGGAAAGAAATTGATTCTTCTTCTGAGCTTTACGGCGAAGTGGTAAAAGATAGTGATGTAGTAACGGAATATGGACTTTTGAAGAAACACAATAATGGCGAGGGCCTTAGTCCTAGAATACGAACATTTTCATTTGTGGTGGAGATTATTTACAGTAATTATTGTGTTCTTAAAAATAACTGAATTAAGATGATATGTGTCAAATCAGGAAATTATTGATTGCGAAGCAAATTGACTACCAACTGTCCGTGATATCACAAATCTTTGTCAGTCATAATGGTTATACCACAGTGAATTGACTTACATGTCAATCTGCTCAACAGTCAAATTCCCTGACTGTAGGTTTTATATTAAGAGCTAAGTAAGACTAATGACTTTCCAAAACGAATGTTTTGACTTTTTCTAGAAGAAAAGTCAAAGATTATAGTGTAATGGTATCATTTTGGACTGGTATTAACTTTAAAGTCCGTTATATACTACGATGTATCGTCAGATAAATCTTGAGAAAACATAAGAAAAAGAGTAACCCAAAAATATGGTACATTGGAAGGAGTATGGCGGGTTTTAAAGTAAATATAACATCACGGCTGTTGTCCCCGAAGGGTTATTAAGTAGAGGCGAACCATAGTACAATGACGTTTCCCCAGTTATGTTTCAGTGCCATGTAATCGGGGCGGAATACTTTGAAATTTATTAATTACGTAACTAATAGCGTAACACACGCAATTTTGGAGGATTAGCATTATCCTTCAAAATCGCATGTTATGCTATTCATTGCTTCATAATGTTCGAAACATTTTTCTGCTCAACAATGTAAATAACATAACATAAACTTACGCCTTCTTCCCATGGGGGTAGGCAGAAACTATAGAACGCCACTTGCTACGCCCCTTACATACTCCTTTTGCTTCGCCTACGTTCATACATCTGGTCATACACGCACGCCGGTTGCGAGTACTACGCACCTGACCTTTCTGAAGAACATCATCAATTTGGTCACTATATGTCCTTCTAGGGCGTCCCCTCCCGGCGTTTCCACTCATCTCTGCTTTATAAATACCGCTATCTAAATAACGCTTTTACAAAATAACTTTCCTTGGCTTAATGTAGGCAGTATACCTACTCCAACATTAGTTACTGTTTACTCTAACTGAACCCAAAGAAGGAAGAAGTTTCTCTACTTATATGGTGGGGCAGTGTCTCCTCGGTTTCCTTGATCCAGTCGCTGGCGACACAATTGACCAAAATTGAGGATTTTAAGCTCCCCGTGGCAGCGAACCTTCAGGAACTTTTTACAATGAATTTAAGGGGCTGATATATGATTTTAGTGACTTAAATATGTTATTACGCCGTCGCCTACGCGGTATGTTATAACGCAAGTTATGAAAAAAAAAAAAAACTATAAATGCATACACATCAATAAAATTCTATTGTGAATATTTAAGTATTTTTACTACAATACTAAAAGTATCTTACTAAATACTAAATATTTTACTAAATACTTTAAGAAATAAATTCAGGAAGTAATGTCTACCCAAAGCACAAAAAAACGATATTACTTTTAAACTGCATAAGATATTTTCATGCTTTTTTTTGTATGAATAAACTGTTTTATTACCTATAATTATATCTGTGATTTTTGTCAAATATTCATAATATCGTTACTAAAAATAAATATTCCCTATGAAAGTTAATGGTGGCGCGGGCGCGGCATGAGCGCGACGCGCATTTGTATGGCCAAGGTCAACGGCGATTGTCTGACCCTTAAATAATTAATTTTAATTTAATGTTGGGAGCGTAAACAATTCGGCGAGTGCAGGTTCATAGACGCGGAATATTTTTTTTTAATTATATTGTCACTCGTATTTTTAAACTATATTGTCATTCGTATTTCTTTCCGAGTTTAACTAGGAGAATACTGACATCGGTGAAGGCAAACATCGTGAGGAAAACTGGACTTGCAGTCAGTATAAGTCTGAAATCGCCACCCGTCTTGAACAAGCGTGGTGAACTGGTGATACATGCTCGCGCCTTCTCTATATGAGAAGACTCCTTTATCACCGCGACTGCCCAAAAATGGAGTGTAATGTTTTCAAGGTTCATGCACATAAGTACCGGGTAAAACGGGGTCAATAGAAATACAGGGGTGAATCGAGACGCAACTTTAAAATGGATTTTAACGTTGAAATAATTTCTTTTGTTGCCAAAAAGGACTTTAATGTGTTACCTGTGTCCTTGTCGGCAACAAACTATATTATTGCAAGGTTAAAATACATTTTAAAGTTGCGTCTCGATTCACCCCTGAATTTCTATTCACCCCGTTTTACGGTATGTGAGTTTCTTTATTCCATCATAACTTTTAAATGCCTGAACAGATTTGCAGGATGTATGGGGTATCGTTAGATTCCTACATCATCCCGAGTGAGACAGGCTATATTTTTTTTTTTTTACTTTACGGCGGCGTAATCGCTCTATTTTTAATGTGAATAAAAAAAAACTTTCTTTATTACAATATGGGTATCAAATTGAAGGCCTGGATAAGCACAGCACAGTCCAAAACTATACAATTTATTGGCATACATTTTACATAGGTAGGGTGTACACACGGCTACACATCATGCTGTACTTTTCCAGTTTATGCTGATCTCGCATTGTATAGGATTTAGGTACAATCACAAGACCCCTCGGTCTGGAGGAGGATGTGTAGCCGTGTGTACATGCAAAACAAACATTTCATCTTTGGCTGCAAACGATTAATCCTTTGTCCTCATCCATCCCATCCACGCTTCGCCTCGCCGTGAGACTATACAAGTATACAACCACCTTTAGTGTTTAAAAATTAATGTCACTTATCATGACAATATATTATTTTAAAATAAAACTTGTCACTAAAATGTATAAAATAAAAACAAATAATTAAAAAACTGCTATAAAACGAACTAAAAAGTAAAAAACAAGTACTTACACACACACACACACATTTATATCTGTAACTTTTATGGTGTACATAATAAAGAGTATTCTATTCTATTCTACTTAGAATAAGTTAATCTGTATAAAGGCTCCCACAGACAGGCGCGACTTCATGGAAGGTATCGCGCTGCCTGTCATGCCCGCGATACCGCGCCAGTCTGCACGAGCCTATATTTATTTATATATTTCTTTTAACGTCTAGCAGTGAGATAATAAACTTGTGTTAGCAGTGGGTTCACGTCGTTAAAACGTGACATACTTATCCAGCCTCTAGTGAAGCGGGTTATAGCCGCTTTTTACCACAATCTTTTTAAAATTATTAGTGCATCATCATCCATCTGCCTAACCTTTTCCCAACTATGTTTGGGTGCAGCTGAATACCAGTATTTTACATGGAGCGACTATTATATATACAACATTAGTTTGTGTTTATACTAAACCTCTTAAGGGGTCATTGTACTCATCATTATGAACAACTTTTACTATGGGACCAAAACTGAACTCACGAAAAAAAAACCAGCTGTTCCCTACATTTATGTTCGAATAATTCGTTAAAATGTAGGGAACTGCTGATTTTTTTTTCGCGATTTCAGGTTTGGTCCCATAGTAAAAGTTGTTCATAATGATGAGTACAATGACCCCTTAAGAGGTTATTGACGTTTTAAAAATAACCCTGTATATCTGGGCCTCCAGTCTGCTATTACAATAGAGTCAGAATGGTCGATCATTGATTTCATAATTGTTGATTTTGACAAGTTCGGTAATCTACAATTATAATGGCGTCATTATGACTTTCCAATGGTCGGCCACTGACACTACATTGAAATAAATTGCATTTATTGGTAATCTCGTGCATAATGACAAATGAATGACATTTTACTAATGGGTTTTAAATAATGGCAATACGACAATGCCATTATAACACAATTCTATTACGAGAACATTGACCGACCGACACATGATCGACCATTAGGTGTGAATTTATCAGATTACGAACTTTTAGCAAAATGACAATGTGATCATGTTGGAATGACTGAATCTATAAAAATAACAGACTTGGGGCCCTGACCTCCACAACCCAGTTACTGGGTAATACGATACCCCTTGGTAAGATTGGTTGCCAGACCACCCGTAACGACTGTCAAAGATCTAGAAATGACAGACGGGAACAACGGCTTAACGTGTTTTCCGAGGCTTGGAGTGGAGTCTATGTAATGGATGGTCACCCATCCACGGACTGACCGCGACAAGCGTAGCTTAACCTTGTATCAACCTGTGCGGCTGACATTATTGAGCCACAAACCTCCATAAAATGTATAGCGCAACAGCACACTAATTAGTTAAGTTAATTACATAACAAGTTAATTACTTAACTAATTAATTAGTTAAATAAAATAAATACATAATTTTAAGCACACCTACTATACATAATAATATACTTAATGAAAATATACCTTCATGAACATTTTTCATGGCCGTGTGTACTTTTTGTAAATAAATGATTTTCAAGCATCTTTATGTATTATAATTTCAATTAATTGTGACGTCAAAGATAATGTTTTCATTATTTTATATATTTGGATTTTAGCTTTATTTTTTTAAGTAAGTAATAGGTGTTTCTTTAAAATTGGATGTATTTTTAACTTACTTGTAACTTTTAACCAAATCCAAATCGTGTTTTTGAACCCGGAATATTATAGAAGTTTATTTATAACGTTACAACCAACCCCAATAATATAAACATTATGTTAGAAAATATGAAAACGATTCTCGAAAGATAGCAGAGTGACCTGACGGAGATTATAAACAACAGTGATAACGGAGTAATATCCATCGATATCAGGACGAAGCGGACACTTGTTGTGACAACTGTAGAAAGTTATAAAATAATTATTGTAGGTACCTACATCTATATACCTGCCTGCCTTTGTTTAGCACAAACATCACGCCTGTGTCCCGAAGGTTGGACAGAGATGTACCTAGTACATCTATATTTCGCCAATAAATTTATTTTGGATCTGGATCTGTTGATTCTATCACATAGCTTTCCATCCTGCCGACGCCGGCAGCACCCCCTCTCATCTCCAAACACACACTCACACTCAAAACGTTTTCACATATGCACATAACACTCACACGCCACGACACCCTTCACACATACACAACATACATAAATACATACATCACCAATCACCAAATACACACTACCATACACTTACTGTACGTACACAACGTTTTTAGGGTTCCGTAGTAAACAAGGAACCCTTATAGTTTCGCCATGTCCGTCTGTCTGTCTGTCTGTCCGTCCGTCCGTCTGTCCCCAGTTTAGCTCAGAGACGCTTAGTCCTAGAAAGCTGTAATTTGGCATGTGTATACATATTAATCATGCCGAAAAAATGGTAAAATAAAATTATGAAACACATTTTTTTCTAGGGTACCTCCCTTACACGTTAAATGGGGATGATATTTTATTTTCTCTTCTATTTCATAGTGTGGGGTATCGTTGGATAGGCCGTTCAAAAATATTGCGGGTTTGTCAAAACCATTTTTAAATTAAGGGATCCGTTTGCGTAATATTAAGCTTTAAAAAGCTATTTTTTGTTAGAGTCAAGTGTCCCCCCCCCCCTGCCGGCTAAATGGTTGGTTTTGGATATGCGAAAAAATTCATGGCAATAGTATATATAACGAAATTAAAAGGAAAACTATCACAGCTAAGTAGGCTTCACAAGTTAACGAGTAATAGTCGACCAACTTAAATTTGCAGTTGGAGAATTGACCGTAACGTATATCGATGTATGGAAGAGCATGTTTTTCAACTACAATGTTAAGTTTGTTTTTGGGATAAATTCATCCCAACTACGGAACCCTTCATTGTGCGTGGTCCGACATGCACTTGGCCGGTTTTTTCTTTTCATCTCACTAGTATATTATAACCTTATCTTTGACAATTCTTTAATTCTAAATTTACTTGTATGCTCACAAAAATCGATCGACTTAATGTAATACGAAGACACTGCCTCCCAAGATACAGGATTTTGCTAGTTTGGGAGACAGGGTACCTATTCTTATTGGACTTTCGACTTCATTGCAGTCCTTTTGTATCCATTCATTGTGTAATGTTAAGGCTTCTACACACTGGCGCGACTTGTCGCGCGAGGCGACTTTGCGATATATATCCGTAGAACTATTTCTATGATGTCGCGCGCGACACTATACACACAGGAGCGACTTGTCGCGCCGCGAATCAGATATATCGCGTCACGTGATGCGTCTTGTGTAGGCTCTTCAGACTGACGCGATATCGCGGCGACACCATACGAAATGATCCATTTTGTATGGCGTCGCCGCGATATCGCGTGGCTAGCGCGACGCAACACAAGAGAGATAATTATTACTACATTTAAAATTTTATAGGACCTTGCAAATGTCAATCATCCTTATTGCAAAGAGATAAGAGTTACATTGCAATGACTTAGGTACTTGGTTTTGCCGGCTAGTCGGCATGCTCAAAGGAATAAATTATCTTTATTCAAGTAGCGCTACTAGTCGCGCGACGCGACGTGTCGCGTGGCGATTCTGCGATATTGCGACACGCAACCCCTTTCATACAGGCGCGACACGTCGCGCGACGCGCCGCGCGACACAAGAGTACATTTCAAGTTTTATAAGACTTGCAAATGTCAATCATCCTAATTTATACCTTATTGCAAAGAGATAAGAGTTACATTGCAATGACTTAGGTACTTGGTTTTGCCGGCTAGTCGGCATGCTCAAAGGAATAAATTATCTTTATTCAAGTAGCGCTACTAGTCGCGCGACGCGACTTGTCGCGCTACGCGACACATGAAATGGGTATATAAGGCGCTTCAATGTGAGGTGAGCTCATTAGTAGACGATTTTCGTCAGAGGACGAAGGCAGGTCTATGCGTGTTTGCTGAGCGAGGTTAGGTTATAATTATAAGCCAACATTTTTTTTTTGTTCCCGGGCGGAAAATTCTTATGGATGTCCTCCGCCCTGGGGCGGGCAGAGGGGTCCGTCAGACTCTTACTGATTAAAAACCACCCCAGTGATTCCCACACTTACACCGGGGATCATGGGAGCAAGACCAAGACCGACTTCTGCGATCACCGGCTGGTGGCGGCCGGCCTCTGCAGAGAGCTGACCAGAGGTGGCCCTCTGGTCAGCTCTCTGCCTCCTTCTGCGACACGACTGTTTCGCAGAAGGATACCATCGCGTCCCAGGACTCCTCCCAGGTCCCTACTCCTGAGATGAGGGCACGGCGTGGCTGCTCCCAAGCGGCACACTCTGCCAGCGTATGCCACGCTGTGTCCTCCCGGCGACATTAACCCAACCCAACCCAAGTAGGAATTTCCAATATATGTGATTTCAGAACAATAACTTTAATTTCTTTAGGTAAAGTGTACTTTCGACTGCAACACGTTTTTATGGCCTTTTTGTGAGTAGGTACTTATTTATCATTTTGAAATCATCTTAATTTACACACTTGTAAAGTTGATATTTGTTTAATTGGAAACAATGCATCAGTATTAGAACTAACCTAAACTTCCTGCAGATTAGAATAAAAATGTTGGACAAAAAAATACCAGAAGCATAATATTGTAAAATAAATCAGTCAGGTGCGAGTCGGACTCGCACACGAAGGTTTCCGTACCACCGTACACGGTACAGTATTGAATACTACATTTTTATTTAAAGGTTCTTTAGTAAAACAAAAACCGGCCAAGTGCGAGTTGGACTCGTGCACGAAGGGTTCCGTACCATTAACTATAAAAACGGCAAAAAAATCACGTTTGTTATAACTATATGGGATCCCCTTAATTATTTATTTTATTCTGTTTTTTAGTATTTGTTGTTATAGCGGCAACAGAAATACATAATCTGTGAAAATTTCAACTGTCTAACTATCATGGTTCATGATATACAGCTTTGTGACAGACGGACAGACAGACAGTGGAGCCTTAGTAATAAGGTTCCCGTTTTACCCTTTGGGTACGGAACCTTAAAAACAGATTTCTGGTATGGGATAATGGGAACCCCCTTTAATTTTTAAATTTATTTTATTTTTATTATACTTAGTGATAATAGCAATACACAATCTGTAAAAATTTTAACTGTCTACCTATATGAGATACAACTCGCTGACAGACAGACGTACGGACGGGCTGCGGAGGCTTAATAATAGGATTCGTTTGGCACCCTTCAGATACGGAACCCTAAAAAAGGCGCTGTAGGTACCTATTCGCGCCGGGCGGCGCCGCCGCTTTTTTTTTTTTTTTGAATGGCTTCTCGTAGCAGACCTAGAGAGGCCGTGGCTACTTAACCGGATATTCCTGTGGCTGCCCTAAGGTTTTTAAGCTTAAAGCCTCCAGCCAGGGCGTAAAATATATTTATTAAAACTAAACGACAGCGCACTAAGGGCACCCCCTGTGGGGTACGGACCTCGGTTTAGGGCGTCGTTGGGGGATCACAAAATTAGTAATTTGGGGACGGGCTGAATCAATATTTAGATCATGATTATTAACGGGGGTTACTATATTTATTGCTGCGGCGGGCGCTCTCAGCCTCTAACCGGGCGGCTGGCGCATCGACATTCAAGGGACGGGGGGGAGGACTTTTATTAATATTTAGTCGGGAAGTTCGCGTGGTACCTCGGCGGCGAGGACGGAAGGTCGGTTTGTGTAATTTGTGCACTGTACTCGTGGCCCTATTGCTTTCCTGGAGGAGAGTGATGGGGTCATCCGGATCTAAGAGAGGCCGCAAATTTTATTTTATTACTTAAGTTTATATATGCATTCATTGTTTGTTCCTAAAATAGAACATTTAATAAAAATTAGATATTTTTATAAAGAAAATAAAAATACAAAATATATATTTTGTTCGCGATTTCAGGTTTGGTCCCATAGTAAAAGTTGTCCATAATGATGAGTACAATGACCCCTTAAGAGGTTGTGCGTTAATTCTGGGACATGTTGTTTAAACTTAGTCGTTACGGGCAGGGACCGTACAACCCCGGTTAAGGGTTAAGCCTTTCGAAGGGGTAACGCATTCAATGGGTTACCTTTCTCATGATGTAACAACCCATTGAAAGGGTTTTATACTAGAAACCCATTGAAAGGGTTACATGATAACCCATCGAATGGGTTTTTACTTGAAACCCAGTGAAAGGGTTACATGATAACCCATTCAATGGGTTCTTTCTTTTGAAAGGGTTTTATACTAGAAACACTTTGAAGGGGTTACACGATAACCCATTGAATGGGTTTTATTTTCTTTCTTCTTTCTTTCTTTTATAGTTGAAACCCAGTGAAAGGGTTACATGATAACCCATTCAATGGGTTCTATACGTACTTGAAACCCAGTAACATGTAAAAATCATAATATTATGTTATTTCGATATACGCCCAGCACGCGTAGCATGACCAGTTCTATCTCTATTCTACCCAGGGACCATTTTAGTAACGGTAACGTGTGGGTAATTTTGAAAAGCCGTTCAAAAGGGTTACCCACACCGTTTGGGTTTTTATCGAAAACCCTTTCAATGGGTTACCAAAATTTAATAAAAAGCCGTTCATAAACTACCGACACAAATAGACAGACTGAATCATTCGATTTTTTTAACTCCAACTACACCAGAAGAGGTATCGAGAACGATTCAATCTCTCAAAAATACTAAAAGTACAGGAAACGATAACATAACAACAAACATTATCAAAAAAGTCCATCATATTATTTGTCATCCACTATCTTATATTATAAACTTATGTTTTGAAAAAGGAGTCTTCCCAGATAAACTTAAAATATCTATTATTAAGCCGTTGTATAAGAAAGGGGAGAAGACCTCAATTAAAAATTATCGACCAGTGGCATTAATACCAATATTCTCGAAAGTCATAGAAAAAATAATACACCACCGAATGTACAATTTTCTTGAAAGTAAAAATGTACTGGTTGATGAACAAAAAGGTTTTAGAAAAAATAAGTCAATTAATGTTGCTATTTATGATTTTCTCAAGGAAATAATGTCAAGTGTAGATAACACACTACCCATCTGTGCCTTGTATATGGACATGACGAAAGCTTTCGATCACGTTGATCATACTATACTTATCGACAAACTAGAAAGATATGGAATACGCGGCAATGGTCTTGATCTTATCACATCATATTTAAACAACCGACAACAATACACAGAAATAACAAATATAAATATTCAAACTAAGTGTGAAATCAAATATCGATCAAAACTTAGAACGGTGAAGTACGGTGTACCTCAGGGGAGCGTATTGGGTCCCCCATTATTTTTGGTGTACATAAACGATCTCCCAAAAAGTATCAACCACCCAACCGTATTATTTGCCGATGATTGTACAATAATGATAAAAAAAGACGAGTCCTACAATTATGAACAAGAAATCAATGACACGTTAAAGCAAACTATAGATTGGTTGCAGTCGAATAATTTAAAAATTAATTTGGAAAAGACGTGTATAATGCATTTTAGTCAGCGACAGCGACAACAACTACCGGTTAATATTAGTCACAATGGACATTCAGTTACAAAAACGGATACAACAAAATTTTTAGGGTTAGTGATAGACAGTCAACTTACGTGGAAACCGCATGTTGAAGAAATTTGTAAAAAACTTAACAGTTTTGCTTTTGCTCTTCATAACCTAACTAAATTTGTGAACCGTCACGCCGTGCTTATTGCCTACCATAGCTACGTAGAATCAGTTCTAAGATACGGAGTCATTTTCTGGGGTAACTCAACGGACAAGAATTACGTATTCATCGCACAAAAAAAATGCGTACGCGCTATAGGTAATCTACACTCAAGGGACAGTTGTAAGCCATATTTTGAATCCTTGAAGCTTCTAACATTGCCGTCATTATACATCTTTGAGGTGGCAGTGTTTGTTAAGACAAACCCACAGCTTTTCAAAATAAGAGCCCCAGCACATCCACGGTTAAGGAAAAGGGATTCGAACATTCTCTGTGTTGATCGCAGTAGAACGGCCCTACGTAAAAGTGTTTATCGAATGGCTCCTGTTATTTTCAATAAAATTCCACGACAAATAAAAAATCTTAATAATAATATGTTTAAACAGAAACTGAAAGAATTTTTAATTCGTAAATGTTACTACTCCACAACTCAGTTTATGGAGGACACCACTGACATTTAGATTTTTGCATTATTACATTTAGATTATTATTATTTTTGACATTGGTAATTTATTGTGTGTTAGTACGTAAGGAATTGTGTGTTAGTGTGTAAGTAATTGCATTATTTGAAATGTGTGTCTGTTGTTTCGACACAATTAGAATTGTATTATTATTTGTATGCTCTCGAGTAAAATGTAGCGAACTAACCATTACATTATAACAACCTATTGTATTGATACCTACATTAACGAATAAATTTTATTTGATTTGATTTGATTTAAGGGTTACCCATATCGTATGGGTTTTTGTTTAACCGCTTAGAAAAACCCTATCGATAACCCTTTCAATGGGTAACCAAAATTGTCCCTGGTTACGGGTAGTCAGAAAAATTAAATAAGTAACTTAATTTTTTGGTATACAATACCCATACCCACCCGCGGAGTTTCGCGAACTAATTTAATTTGACCCTGTATTAGGCTTTCCTTACAATAAGAGGTCAGCTTATAGGTAAGTACTGGAAATGTGGTTGTGAAAATAAACTTTTGACGTGAAATTTAAATTAAAAAATAAACACTATGGTGAAAAATAACTTAAATTTCGGAAGTCAGCGGCAATAAACGATTTTTTTTTTGTAAAAAGATTTGTCCTTACCTATTTTTCACTTTGTGGTACCTACCCTACCACTACCTGCTATGTAAATAACAGTGACAGGAAGTTTTATAACATCATCAACATACCTACACCAATTGGATTAAATACGTAAATTACCTATTATTGCTAAGCTAACTCAAAACTAGGTACCCAAGCAAGAATAATAAAATTTATATGGGACCGCGCAAGTCGGCACAAGCTTCATCTACCAAATTAAATAATTATAAAAAACGGTTCATAAACAAATAAGTTATACCCGAACATAATTAAGTATTACTTAATATACCTACCTATATAGAGACGAATTGGGAACGTCCTCCTTTTTTTGATGTCGGATAAAAATCATTTATATCCAGAGTGCATCTCTTGACGATTCCAATAAGCCCAAACACGGCTAGGATCATTGTTTTATTACGGAGTTCCGGTGCCTACCGGCTTCATCCTCAGATCAGTTTGATGGTACCATTTTGATCACAACCATTTATTAAAATTTGCTTCGTCATTGTCGCTTAAAAAAATGAATAGAGATATCTTATTGCCACCCGTGAAATAGGTAAGTACTTATCATTGAGGAGTTCCGGTGGCCGTCTGTGGTCTTCTTCATCAGTTCCACTTCACTAAATGATACTTTCTGTATGCAAATGATTGACCGGTTGATGAAAATATAAAAATCGCTAAATGTAGTAGGTATGCCAATAATATTTGAGAAGTTCCCTCAGTTCCTCATGGATCCCATCCTTAGAACTGGATTTTGATAAAACTAGGACCAATTTGGAAGTATAATCTATACAAATAAAAAAATTATTTTCCAAATCGGCTTATAAACGACGGAGTACTGAGGTACCTACCTACTACTTATAAACATAAACAAAAATACAACCGACTTGAAAACAATGAAAACCTCCTCCTTTTTGTGAAGTTGGTAAATTATAAAAAATTCGAATTTTGAGTCAAAATCCACGAATAATATAGGTACAGCTAGGCGCAGTAGCGGCTGGCTTGCGCCCTTGCGGCAGTTTCAAAGGGTATTTTTTTTTACCATTCCGCCAGCCGCAAATACCAAGTCATTGCAATGTAACTCTTATATCATTGCGATAAGGTATAAATTAGAATGATTGACATTTGCAAGGTCTTTTATAATTTGAAATGGAGAAATTATTATTTTATTAGTTTATTTCGCTTTTTACTAGATTGTTGAGGTTGGTCCGCTGCTGGGTGACCATTTTTGCATACCAAGATCCTTCCGTGCCTCCAAAAGCACGATAAGCTGTCTGTCATTCGTGGATCTTTGACAGCCGTTACGGGTCGTCAGAAGTCCGAAAGTCTGACAACCAGTCTTACCAAGGGGCCAAGGGGTATGGTATTACCCCGTTACTGGGTTGTGGAGGCCAGATAGGCAGTCGCTCCACGTAAAATACTGTATCCGGTTACACTAGAAACCGACCCCATCATGGTTAGGAAAAGGATAGGCAGATTGGTTGATTACTTAATTTCGTCAAACATTACCTTATCACAATTAGATAAGAGTCACATTGCAATGACTTGTCTACTATTTAGCTTATAATTTTATTTTACTTTGGAAAAAAACTAAATGTTTTCGACAGGGTTTAGAATGGTTCTAATCACACACTGAAATGTTTAAGTTTAAGTAATTGGTAAAACTGGCTAAAGTCATGATTTATAAACACCCTCCTTTGCGTCACGCAGTCGAGTAAAAAACTCAATAGCCAATGAGACCTATTGGAATCTAATAGAAATTAAAAAAATATTTGAATGAATAAAATGTATGTAATATTGAACCTAGCTAGGACCACGGTCAGCAAACACGCACAGACCTCGACCTATTCTGTAAAAATCTCACCACGAAAACTTAGATGAAGTGGACTTGAAGTGAGCTGGCAATAGTGTCAATCCCTAGAATTAGATGGCATGACGACTCGCTTTACAATATCACGGCGACACCATACGAACGAAATGCCATTTTGTATGGCGTATACTCGTAATACTGGGGTGGGTTTTAGTCAGTAAGAGTCTGACAGACCCCTCCACCCACCCCAGGGCGGAGGACATCCATGAGGATTTCCCACCAAAAGGTTGGGTTATGTCGACCGACCGGGAAATCGAACCTAACCTCGCTCAGCAAACACGCACAGACCTGCCTTCGTCCTCTGACGAAGATCGTCTACTACTGAGCTCACTTTTTTCTTTTTTTTTTTTTTTTGTATGGCATCTCGTAGCAGACCTAGAGAGGTCGTTGCTACTTAACCGGATATTCCTGTGGCTGCCCTAAGGTTTTTAATCTTAAAGCCTCCAGCCAGGGCGCAAATTATATATATTAAAACTAAACGACAGCGCACTAAGGGCACCCCCTGTGGGGTACGGACCTCGGCTCAGGGCGTCGTTGGGGGATCACAAAATTGGTAACAATTTGGGGACGGGCTGGATCAACATTTTGATCATGATTATTATCAGGGGATATTATATTTATTGCTACGGCGCTCTCAGCCTCTAACCGGGCGGCTGGCGCATCGACATTCAAGGGACGGGGGGGAGGACTTTTATTACCATTTACTCGGGAAGTTCGCGTGGTACCTCGGCGGCGAGGACGGAAGGTCGGTTTGTGTATTTTGTGCACTGTACTCGTGGCCCTATTGCTTTCCTGAAGGAGAGTGACGGGGTCATCCGGATCTAAGAGAGTATGCCTCGGTCGGCGAGTCTGACTAATGGCAGAAGGCCTGTAACTAGCGGCCTGCACAACCAAGGGGTTGCGATGACGTTCCGCGGATTCGAAAAAGCGCTTTGCAAGGCGCTTCATAAACTGTTTGATGGTAGGCATCTTAAGGTCTACGTGAAGTTGTTCGTTCCGAACGAACCAAGGAGCCTTCGTAATTCTGCGGAGAAATCGGTTTTGAAGCGTCTGCATCTTATGGATATGATACGACTTTGCGTGAGCGAAGACTACGCAGGCGTAAGTCATGATCGGTCGAATGCACGCGGTGTAAATACGCAATTTGCACTTAAGGGACAACTTGCTGCGCGGGTTGAGTACGGAGTGTAGTCGGCCGAGAGCAAAACTGGCGCGCGATACTGAGCTCACCTCACATTGAAGCGCCTTATATACCCATTTCATGTGTCGCGTAGCGCGACAAGTCGGGTCGCGCGACTAGTAGCGCTACTTGAATAAAGATAATTTATTCCTTTGAGCATGCCGACTAGCCGGCAAAACCAAGTACCTAAGTCATTGCAATGTAACTCTTATCTCTTTGCAATAAGTTATAAATTAGGATGATTGACATTTGCAAGGTCCTATAAAATTTTAAATGTAGTAATAATTATCTCTCTTGTGTTGCGTCGCGCTAGCCACGCGATATCGCGGCGACGCCATACAAAATTGGATCATTTCGTATGGTGTCGCCGCGATATCGCCGCGATATCGCGTCAGTCTGAAGAGCCTACACAAGACGCATCACGTGACGCGATATATCTGATTCGCGGCGCGACAAGTCGCTCCTGTGTGTAGTGTCGCGCGCGACTTCATAGAAATAGTTCTACGGACAGATATCGCAAAGTCGCGCCAGTGTGCCGCAAGCCAGCCGCTACTGCGCCTAGCTGTACCTATATTATTCGTGGATTTTGACTCAAAATTCGAATTTTTCATAATTTACCAACTTCACAAAAAGGAGGAGGTTTTCATTGTTTTCAAGTCGGTTGTATTTTTGCCTTTAGGCGCTTCAATGTGAGGTGAGCTCAGTAGTAGACGATCTTCGTCAGAGGACGAAGGCAAGTCTGTGCGTGTTTGCTGAGCGAGGTTAGGTTCGATTTCCCGGCCGGTCGACATAACCCAACCTTTTGGTGGGAAATCCTCATGTATGTCCTCCGCCCTGGGGTGGGTGGAGGGGTCTGTCAGACTCTTACTGACTAAAAACCACCCCAGTATTACGAGTATAAACCATACAAACAGGCATTTCTTTCGTATGGTGTCGCCGTGATATTGTAAAGCGAGTCGTCATGCCATCTAGGGATTGACACTATTGCCAGCTCACTTCAAGTCCACTTCATCTAAGTTTTCGTGGTGAGTTTTTTACAGAATAGGTCGAGGTCTGTGCGTGTTTGCTGACCGTGGTCCTAGCTAGGTTCAATATTACATACATTTTATTCATTCAAATATTTTTTTAATTTCTATTAGATTCCAATAGGTCTCATTGGCTATTGAGTTTTTTACTCGACTGCGTGACGCAAAGGAGGGTGTTTATAAATCATGACTTTAGCCAGTTTTACCAATTACTTAAACTTAAACATTTCAGTGTGTGATTAGAACCATTCTAAACCCTGTCGAAAACATTTAGTTTTTTTCCAAAGTAAAATAAAATTATAAGCAAAATAGTAGACAAGTCATTGCAATGTGACTCTTATCTCATTGTGATAAGGTAATGTTTGACGAACTTAAGTAATCAACCAATCTGCCTATCCTTTTCCTAAGCATGATGGGGTCGGTTTCTAGTGTAACCGGATACAGTATTTTACGTGGAGCGACAGCCTATCTGGCCTCCACAACCCAGTAACTAGGTAATACCATACCCCTTGGCCCTTTGGTAAGACTGGTTGTCACACTTTCGGACTTCTGACGACCCGTAACGGCTGTCAAAGATCCACGAATGACAGACAGCTTATCGTGCTTTTGGAGGCACGGAAGGATCTTGGTATGCAAAAATGGTCACCCAGCCGCGGACCAACCTCAACTATCTAGTAAAAAGCGAAATAAACTAATAAAATAATAATTTCTCCATTTCAAATTATAAAAGACCTTGCAAATGTCAATCATTCTAATTTATACCTTATCGCAATGATAATTATAAGAGTTACATTGCAATGACTTGGTATTTGCGGCTGGCGGAATGGTAAAAAAAAATACCCTTTGAAACTGCCGCAAGGTCGCAAGCCAGCCGCTACTGCGCCTAGCTGTACCTATATTATTCGTGGATTTTGACTCAAAATTCGAATTTTTTATAATTTACCAACTTCACAAAAAGGAGGAGGTTTTCATTGTTTTCAAGTCGGTTGTATTTTTGTTTATGTTTATAATTAGTAGGTAAGTACCTCAGTACTCCGTCGTTTAAGCCGATTTGGAAAATTATTTTTTTATTTGTATAGATTATACTTCCAAATTGGTCCTAGTTTTATCAAAATCCAGTTCTAAGGATGGGATCCATGAGGAACTGAGGGAACTTCTCAAATATTATAGGCATACCTACTACATATAGCGATTTTTATATTTTCATCAACCGGTCAATCATTTGCATACAGAAAGTATCATTTAGTGAAGTGGAACTGATGAAGAAGACCACAGACGGCCACCGGAACTCCTCAATGATAAGTACTTACCTATTTCACGGGTGGCGATAAGATATCTCTATTCATTTTTTTAAGCGACAATGACGAAGCAAATTATAATAAATGGTTGTGATCAAAATGGTACCATCAAACTGATCTGAGGATGAAGCCGGTAGGCACCGGAACTCCGTAATAAAACAATGATCCTAGCCGTGTTTGGGCTTATTGGAATTGTCAAGAGATGCACTCTGGATATAAATGATTTTTATCCGACATCAAAAAAAGGATGACGTTCCCAATTCGTCTCTATATAGGTAGGTATATTAAGTAATACTTAATTATGTTCGGGTATAACTTATTTGTTTATGAACCGTTTTTTATAATTATTTAATTTGGTAGATGAAGCTTGTGCCGACTTGCGCGGTCCCATATAAATTTTATTATTCTTGCTTGGGTACCTAGTTTTGAGTTAGCTTAGCAATAATAGGTAATTTACGTATTTAATCCAATTGGTGTAGGTATGTTGATGATGCTATAAAACTTCCTGTCACTGTTATTTACATAGCAGGTAGTGGTAGGGTAGGTACCACAAAGTGAAAAATAGGTAAGGACAAATCTTTTTACAAAAAAAAAATCGTTTATTGCCGCTGACTTCCGAAATTTAAGTTATTTTTCACCATAGTGTTTATTTTTTAATTTAAATTTCACGTCAAAAGTTTATTTTCACAACCACATTTCCAGTACTTACCTATAAGCTGACCTCTTATTGTAAGGAAAGCCTAATACAGGGTCAAATTAAATTAATTCGCGAAACTCCGCGGGTGGGTATGGGTATTGTATACCAAAAAATTAAGTTACTTATTTAATTTTTCTGACTACCCGTAACCAGGGACCATTTTGGTTACCCATTGAAAGGGTTTTCGATAGGGTTTTTCTAAGCGGTTAAACAAAAACCCATACGATATGGGTAACCCTTATGAACGGCTTTTTATTAAATTTTGGTAACCCATTGAAAGGGTTTTCGATAAAAACCCATACGGTGTGGGTAACCCTTTTGAACGGCTTTTCAAAATTACCCACACGTTACCGTTACTAAAATGGTCCCTGGGTAGAATAGAGATAGAAATGGTCATGCTACGCGTGCTGGGCGTATATCGAAATAACATAATATTATGATTTTTACATGTTACTGGGTTTCAAGTACGTATAGAACCCATTGAATGGGTTATCATGTAACCCTTTCACTGGGTTTCAACTATAAAAGAAAGAAAGAAGAAAGAAAATAAAACCCATTCAATGGGTTATCGTGTAACCCCTTCAAAGTGTTTCTAGTATAAAACCCTTTCAATGGGTTACATCATGAGAAAGGTAACCCATTGAATGGGTTACCCCTTCGAAAGGCTTAACTCTTAACCGGGGTTGTACGGTCCCTGGGTAGAATAGAGATAGAATTGGTCATGCTACGCGTGCTGGGCGGATATCGAATTAACATAATATTATGATTTTTTAATGTTACTGGGTTTCAAGTAGTTAAAGAAAGAACCCATTGAATGGGTTATCATGTAACCCTTTCACTGGGTTTCAAGTAAAAACACATTCGATGGGTTATCATGTAACCCTTTCAATGGGTTTCTAGTATAAAACCCTTTCAATGGGTTGTTACATCATGAGAAAGGTAACCCATTGAATGGGTTACCCCTTCGAAAGGCTTAACCCTTAACCGGGGTTGTACGGTCCCTGCCCGTAACGACTAAGTTTAAACAACATGTCCCAGAATTAACGCACAACCTCTTAAAGGGTCATTGTACTCATCATTATGGACAACTTTTACTATGGGACCAAACCTGAAATCGCGAACAAAATATATATTTTGTATTTTTATTTTTTTATAAAAATATCTAATTTTTATTAAATGTTCTATTTTAGGAACAAACAATGAATGCATATAAACTTAAGTAATAAAATAAAATTTGCGGCCTCTCTTAGATCCGGATGACCCCATCACTCTCCTCCAGGAAAGCAATAGGGCCACGAGTACAGTGCACAAATTAAACAAACCGACCTTCCGTCCTCGCCGCCGAGGTACCACGCGAACTTCCCGACTAAATATTAATAAAAGTCCTCCCCCCGTCCCTTGAATGTCGATGCGCCAGCCGCCCGGTTAGAGGCTGAGGGCGCCCGCCGCAGCAATAAATATTGTAACCCTCGTTAATAATCATGATCTAAATATTGATCCAGCCCGTCCCCAAATTACTAATTTTGTGATCCCCCAACGACGCCCTAAGCCGAGGTCCGTACCCCACAGGGTGTGCTCTTAATGCGCTGTCGTTTAGTTTTAATAAATATATTTTACGCCCTGGCTGGAGGCTTTAAGCTTAAAAACCTTAGGGCAGCCACAGGAATATCCGGTTAAGTAGCCACGGCCTCTCTAGGTCTGCTACGAGATGCCATTCAAAAAAAAAAAAAAGCGGCGGCGCCGCCCGGCGCGAATAGGTACCTACAGCGCCTTTTTTAGGGTTCCGTATCTGAAGGGTGCCAAACGAATCCTATTATTAAGCCTCCGCAGCCCGTCCTTACGTCTGTCTGTCAGCGAGTTGTATCTCATATAGGTAGACAATTAAAAATCACTAAGTATAATAAAAATAAAATAAATTTAAAAATTAAAGGGGGTTCCCATTATCCCATACCAGAAACCTGTTTTTAAGGTTCCGTACCCAAAGGGTAAAACGGGAACCTTATTACTAAGGCTCCGCTGTCTGTCTGTCCGTCTGTCACCAAGCTGTATATCATGAACCGTGATAGTTAGACAGTTGAAATTTTCACAGATTATGTATTTCTGTTGCTGCTATAACAACAAATACTAAAAAACAGAATAAAATAAATAATTAAGGGGATCCCATATAGTTATAACAAACGTGATTTTTTTGCCGTTTTTATAGTTAATGGTACGGAACCCTTCGTGCACGAGTCCAACTCGCACTTGGCCGGTTTTTGTTTTACTAAAGAACCTTTAAATAAAAATGTAGTATTCAATACTGTACCGTGTACGGTGGTACGGAAACCTTCGTGTGCGAGTCCGACTCGCACCTGACTGATTTATTTTACAATATTATGCTTCTGGTATTTTTTTGTCCAACATTTTTATTCTAATCTGCAGGAAGTTTAGGTTAGTTCTAATACTGATGCATTGTTTCCAATTAAACAAGTATCAACTTTACAAGTGTGTAAATTAAGATGATTTCAAAATGATAAATAAGTACCTACTCACAAAAAGGCCATAAAAACGTGTTGCAGTCGAAAGTACACTTTACCTAAAGAAATTAAAGTTATTGTTCCGAAATCACATATATTGGAAATTCCTACTTGGGTTGGGTTGGGTTAATGTCGCCGGGAGGACACAGCGTGGCATACGCTGGCAGAGTGTGCCGCTTGGGAGCAGCCACGCCGTGCCCTCATCTCAGGAGTAGGGACCTGGGAGGAGTCCTGGGACGCGATGGTATCCTTCTGCGAAACAGTCGTGTCGCAGAAGGAGGCAGAGAGCTGACCAGAGGGCCACCTCTGGTCAGCTCTCTGCAGAGGCCGGCCGCCACCAGCCGGTGATCGCAGAAGTCGGTCTTGGTCTTGCTCCCATGATCCCCGGTGTAAGTGTGGGAATCACTGGGGTGGTTTTTAATCAGTAAGAGTCTGACGGACCCCTCTGCCCGCCCCAGGGCGGAGGACATCCATAAGAATTTTCCGCCCGGGAACAAAAAAAAAATGTTGGCTTATAATTATAACCTAACCTCGCTCAGCAAACACGCACAGACCTGCCTTCGTCCTCTGACGAAGATCGTCTACTACTGAGCTCACCTTTTCTTTTTTTTTTTTTGATAAGGACGTTTTTGCAGGTGGCTCCGGAGTGCCTTTGCTGCTTCACCGGACATTGGCGGGGCCTGAGGGGCCTCTCGCCGGGTTAGTGTTTGTAAATATGATTTTAAGTAGCAGGCCTAGGGGCGCCCCCTAGTGGGACTCGAACCTCGGCCTAGGGCGCTACTGGTTACTGAGCAAGAGGGGACTTGCAGCATCGAATTATTATTTGGGATAATATTTGTAACTACTTGGTCCGCACGGGCGGGCGAGGGCAAGGGACGGGGTGAGTTATTAATTACTCTATTCCGCGGAGGTATTCGCCGCCGAATACGGGATCTGTGTTTAACTATGTATGTTTTTCTAATTGACTTCATACTCTCTTGATAGAGAGTTATGTCGTCATCTTTATCTGTGAGTTGAGCTCACCTCACATTGAAGCGCCTTATATACCCATTTCATGTGTCGCGTAGCGCGACAAGTCGCGTCGCGCGACTAGTAGCGCTACTTGAATAAAGATAATTTATTACTTTGAGCATGCCGACTAGCCGGCAAAACCAAGTACCTAAGTCATTGCAATGTAACTCTTATCTCTTTGCAATAAGGTATAAATTAGGATGATTGACATTTGCAACTCTTATAAAACTTGAAATGTACTCTTGTGTCGCGCGGCGCGTCGCGCGACGTGTCGCGCCTGTATGAAAGGGGTTGCGTGTCGCAATATCGCAGAATCGCCACGCGACGCGTCGCGCGACAAGTCGCGCCAGTGTGTAGAAGCCTTCACTCAAGTCGGTTTACGCTTCTGTGTTATTCAAAGTTTATGTTTTTTGGGAATAAAAATGTGTTATTTATTATTATTATTTT
Source organism: Tiliacea aurago (assembly GCA_948098905.1). NCBI lineage: Eukaryota > Metazoa > Arthropoda > Insecta > Lepidoptera > Noctuidae > Tiliacea > Tiliacea aurago. The sequence continues at coordinate 1,713,671 of OX402581.1, read as the reverse complement.
ATTTTATGGTGTTTGGTGATACATAAAAAATTAATCATAGCGAATTGGGCGGGCATACAAAAGTGACAGAGTCAATTACATCCCCATGCGAAAAAAGAGAGCGCAACAAAGCGCTGGAACCAAATAAAAATTGTTTAAAAATAAATTAAGCTATGTATCAAAAATATGTTCAGCCAGAATTTTCAATTACTTACCTAATACGCACATTTTGAATGCAATTTTGCAATTACATTACTTAGGATTTTGGAATTACAGAAAAAAATATAAAAAAGTAGTGGTCTTTTCGGAATTAAATTCTATCGAGGAATTTGAAGCAATTGCATTTTCCTTCAGTCAGAGTATTAATCAAATAGTCAATAAACACATATTATATCCAATTTTTTTTCCATACATGCTGTAGTAGTGAAATAAATGGTTACGAAAAAGTCCCCAATTTATTTTGGTATGGCCATAGGCTATGATTAACATACACAACACCACGGCTGTACTCCCCGAAGTGTTAGACAGAGGTGGCCTTTGCCACCAACCGGGCACAAATCCACACTTCCCGCTGCTAATGAGATATTCCTGATAGAAAAATCCAATGACACTTTGCCCGACCTGGGGATCGAACCCAAGACCTCATGCTCAGCTGTAGTGCTGTGGTCGCAAGCACTACTGCTCAACGAGCCAGTCAGAGCTGCCTTTGTTTATTTATTCTACATAATTTAGACGACCTCCGACGACTCTTGACAATTCAAAAGTGCCTGTCATCATCATTTCACGTAGGCGACGTTCTCAAGGGCGAGGGGGGGGGGGGTGCCATAATCGCCACGCTTGGCGCCTGCGGGTTGGCGATCGCAGTATGTTGTTAAAAATGTTAAAATGCATAGAGAACGCTGCTGCCCATTCTCTAGTAAGTCCCTTAGTCGCCTTTTAGGACACGCACGGGAAGAAATAGGAGAGTGCTATTCTTTACGTCCAGCACCACACAGACAAAGTGTAATAAAGTAAATAATTAAAACTTTGAAATTGTATTAAGGGTTACGTACACAAAGTGTGTCAAACTGCCAACAAGACCTTATTAAGGGTTGTCCTAACTGTTGCGATATCGCGGGCGCGATATTATTGTCGGTGCCTGTCGCGCCCGCAATATCGCACCAGTCTGTACGAGCCTTCGCTCAGCCTACGCCCGCCGCCAGTCTTTTTGTCACAGAGCTATATTTTTTTTGTCTTTTTACCCATAACATCTACCAGCTGAATTAATTTTACGTGTTGCTATGGGCTCGGTTTCTACCATGGGTCATGGGCATGGCAAAAAATAAAATCAAATAAAAATGATAATTATATACTTTACCATTATGTATATCATAATTATAAACGCATATTTCATTTTCTTATATAAAAACACAAAAAAACAAGTTACTTAGGTACAGCTCGGGGTGTACATAGTATGTAGATAGGTAGCGTGGTAAGGTATGAAGGCTTCTACATACTGGCGCGACTAGTCGTGCGACGCGACACCGGTAGAACAATTTCCTTGAATTTTTCATAGAAATTGTTCTACTGGTGTAGCGCCAGTATGTAGAAGAAGCCTTGAAGAGGAAAAACTACGTATTATTCATAAATGTATTTAATCTGATTAATTCTGAAAATAATGATAACGTTTAAGTCTAGTACAGGACGTACCTATTCTAAAACTATTTTGCGCCAATTCATTCAACTGTATGACTTGGTGCTACGAACATTTCTGTAGGCGCATCAAGTGTGTTCGCTGACCCGAACTTGTTTGCTGGGTATCTAAGGGTCTGTGCACACCACGTTTTTTAAACGCGCTGTTAACGCGCGTTTTAGAAACGTGCGTTGACGGCGCGCTTTTATCCTACAGAAGGTCTACAGGCTGCGTCTGACTCGCGTGTATATCGCGTCTGTATCGTTTCAAACGCGCGTTTAAAAAACGTGATGTGCACAGGCCTTAAAGGAGACCGTCTTGCTACTCCGGCACCCGTTTCTTCCAACAATCAGTACCTAGTTTAAAGAACACCCCCAGACAAACTCATAATATTTGTGTAGGTACCTATAGCGTTAAGGCTCGTGCAGACTGGTGCGATATCGCGAGCGCGACGCGACACCACTAGCACAATTTCTATGTCGCTACCTGTCGCGCCCGGGATACTCGTATCGCACGAGTCTGTACGAGCTTTTACCTCTGATGTTTAAACCTATTAGTTTACCTTTCCTAGCTGGCCATTAATTTTTTATTCTTAATTTTTCTGATTTTCAAAGGAGATGGATAACGGTCCCATACAAGCTTGGCCCAGAAATGAACACAAATAAAACAAAATGTATTATTTATTTTTACAACACTTCTATCATTAAGACGCTGTATTTTAATTTAATGTAATTCATTTAATTTTTAATATCTATTGTAATTTAATTTAATTTTGATGCATGCAATTTAATTTAAATTTATAATGGATTGTAATTTTGTATTGTTTTTGTAATTTTACTATGGGTTTAATACCTGAATTAACGATTTTAATTTATTTATTTATTACAGGATATTCCAAAGCGATAGGGTGGTACTTAGCTTATATACTTATTTTACAAATTGTAACACAAATGGTATGCAGTTATTCGGAAGTTATAATAGTGTTTCATAGCCATGTATATTTTATCACACTATCACAATCTGAATGTTTTTTTGTATTTTTTTTGGTAATCCATTGCCTTATGTTCGATTTTTATTTCTGCTCAACTACGTAAATAACGCAGTGAATGTTGTTGAACTGTAAAAGTTTCATGACAGGTCAACGGAAAGTATCATATAGGTTTTGATTTATTTGCGAGATACTCTAATTTTTTTTTATGTGATAAATCTACACAATAATAATAAATAAATAAATTAATAATTGATTATTTTTTTTTTTTTTTTTGTATTAACAATTTTCCGACTTTTTCCTTTACCTGTGCTGGGCGACCTTGCTTCTTGCTAAATTTCATGATTCTAACGGGACTTACCTTATACGTTTTGATTTATTTGCTAGTGTCAAAATATGTCATATATTCGCAGATATTTTTTATTGCGTTGACTTAGAAGCTTGTTTTTGTATTGAGCTCTAAGTGACCGTAGACCGTGATTGATATTAATTTCAACTTGATACCAACACGCGTTCCTGAGAAAAGGGGTCTTGACTGACAGACAGACAGACGGACAACGAAGTGATCCTACGAGTATAAAGGTTCCGTTTTTTCCTTTTGAATTACGGAACCCTAAAAAGAATAAGTTGGGTGAAAACATGCGTCACATCGATCGTCGCAAAATATCGTATCATCATTATCTTTAAAAATGGCAAAAAAATCATGTTTGTTGTATGGGAGCCCCCTTAGATATTTATTTTATTCGAGATATTTAGTTTTTTAGTATTGGTTGTTATAGCGGCAACAGAAATACATCAACTATGAAAATTTCAACTGTCTAACTATAACGGTTCATGAGATACAGCCTGGTGACAGACGGACAGACAGACAGACAGACGGCGGAGCCTTAGTAATAGGGTCCCCGTTTTACCCTTTGTGTACGGAACCCTAAAAAAGTCCGGTCCACTCTAAATTAATGTGAACTAGCAATTGATTAAGTATCTATGAAAATGGATATTCCTAGGTAGACTTTCCAACACAGTAGAGTTAAGTGGTCTAACAAAAGAGGCGAATGGCCCATAAAATGGTTCCGATTGGTATCTACAAGTTTATCGTATAGTTGACAGCGTAATGGAGGCACGCAGCGCCACGGTATAAAGGCTTCTACAAACCAGCGCGACTCGCGACGCGACACAAAGGCACCGCTCGTCGCGTGACACGCGGGGCCTTTGTGTCGCGTCGCGTGTCGCGCCTGTATGTAGAAGCCTTAAGTCATTGCCTACTACGACCATAAATCAGATGCAGACGCAGCCCCAACAAAATAAAACTGGCGAGTCTTTTAATTTCTCCACTAGGTATTGTTTTTTTTTTTTGATTTGGGATGGGTTTGCTCTTGACCTTAGTCTAGGTCAGAGGCGACGGAGACAAATTCGACGATGGAGTGAGCTTACCCTGAAGAAGACTGTTCACTCTCACTTTGAAGAGATTAGGGTTGTATGCGTTCGGAAACACAGACGCAGGCAGAGAGTTCCACTCTTTTGCTGTATATTATAGCAGAATATTTTTAACATCACGCTTGTAATCCCCGAAGGATAAGGCAGAGGTGTACCTTAGTACTTACACCAACATTTCGCCTGTTATGTTTAAGTCCCATGTAATAGGGGGCGAGCCTATTGCCATCAACCGGGCACAAATCCAGACTCCGGGCTGATACTGAGAAATTCCTGATGGAAAACCCAATATCACTTTTCCCGACCTGAGAATCGAACCCAGGACCACATGCTCAGCTGTAGCGACCACTAGACCAACGAGCCCGCAAGTTTTTAATATGGCTTCTACATAGCCAAAAAAAAAATACAACCAAAAACAAAAAAAATATTTTCAAAATCAGTCCACAATTGACGGAGCAATCGGTGAACCTACTTATTATTAAGTAGTTCAGGTGGCCATTTGTGGTCTTCAACATCAGTTCCACTTCACCAAATCGCTATAGGTGTGCCTATAAAATTTGAGGATTTCCCTCGATTTCTATAGGATGTCCTCATCAGATTCTGACTTGGTGACAATGGGACCACCTCGGGGGCATACCCTTTCAAACAAAAAAAAAAACAAAATGGGTCCACAACTGACGGACCAATCGGTGAACAAACATAATACAACAACAGCCGAACATTATAACCTCCTCGTTTTTGGAACTCGATTAAAAATTAGAATTCATCAGAATTAGTAATACTGTAGATTGTTAAGTGATTGGTTATCACCTATTATGATGTGACCGTGGTATGATTGGGTACCATACGGTATGCAATTGTAGCGATAAGATAAAAAGGCTACAAGTTTGAACTTCTGATACTTCACTGCACGCATTTTCCACTACATTATTAGTATATTACAGTCGTCATTGACGCACTATATATACCTAACGTTCCGGCGCGCGTCGGGCAATGATTAACTAATTGTGTTGTGGTGTGTTGTCTATAACATCATAATATGTTAGTGTAAATCGAATTCTATCGAGACCGTCTATGTCGTAATTTGTACATAGTGTTGTAACACAGTGTACAGTGAACCATCTCTTGTTTTGTTTGACCATAGACAGGAGTATCCGTATTTGTTTCGCTTGTGAGACTAATATTAATATCTTGTAATCTTATTGCGTGAAAAATATTTAGTGCAGCATTCCAAACTTGACCACAACAAATATAATTACAATACCTGTAACATAAACATCCTTATAATGGCGGAAGATGGTGAAGATAATCTGACTATTGCTGTTACAAGTCGTAAACGTTCAAAGATTATCACAAAAACGGATTCAACGCAAGAAGCGAACAAAGACACACAATTAGTAAAAATGTTTTGCGTGGATTTGGGACCGTATTACATACTTAAAGATAACGGCTTCCAAGAATTTATTACAAATAACATACCAAATTATAACTTGCCAACCATGAAGAAATTCTCTGAAGAACTAATTCCTGAACAATACAACAGGGCAAAAGCAGACTGTATGGAAACCTTGAAGTCTGTCCATCATTTGGCGATCTCAATAGATACCTGGAAGTGGCGCGACACAGATAGAAGATATACTCGTAATATGTGGACTGCAACAATACATTTTGTTCAGCAAGGAAAACTAGTCTCTCAGAATGTGTTTACAATGGAGGCAAACTTCCGGACCGAAAAAAACATAGCCAATGCTTTTAAGAAGGAATTAGTCAAATGGGGGCTTTTGAAAAAAGTGGTGTGTTTTATTACTATTATCGGAAAGACTGAAATGCTTATAAAAAAAGCAGCGACTGAAATTTTCAAAGTGCCACACGTATTTTGTGCAGCTGCTATAATGAACTCCGTAATCGATGAAGTTTTCAAAGATTATAGATTTAAAGAATTTGAAAAGAAGTACTACAAAGATAATTCTGATTCACCGAAAAGTAAAAAGAAAGACGAACCCTTCAGTTGGCATGACTTGTATAATATGCTAAAAGATATAAGCGAAAACAACGCTGGTGACTTTAACGAAGATGAAAGAAGAATTCACAGCGAATGTGTAAAATTTTTAAAAGCATTTGAAGAATTTAATAACACGTTGTCTAGTCAGCAATATCTCACCTTATCTTATATTTTCCCTCTTATTGTTGATGTGAGATCAAAAATAAGTGAGTGCTCTACACTTACTCGTATGGCAGCAGAAATTAAGAAAATACTTCTGGATAAAATCGATGAAATTTTCAAAAACTACGAAAGTTACCCTGCAGCAATTGCAACATTTATGGATCCGAGATTTAAAAAAGCTTATTTTACACAAGAGAAAGCAAAATCTGTGCAGCAGGATATCATATACGAATTTAATGAATGTGTTAATTCAATACGCAATCAACATAATTCAATGCCTTCAACTTCCAACAACCAATCAGAAGATAATGGAAATCTATTGGGCGCTTCGACGGAGGAAAGGGAGGAAATAATATCGTATGTACGTGTTGCGGTGAAAAATTACGTTGCTCAACCGACTTTGGTTCGAAACGGAGACCCCTTTAAATTTTGGGAAGAGTTTAATAATTTTCAAAAGGACAGTCCAGCCAATTTGCATATAATGTCCCAAAAATACTTATGTATTCCTGCGACTGCAATACCGGTAAAAACGATTTCTGGAGAGTTTCTATCGAATCCGAATTATATACATTATAATGAACGCAGGACTTCGTTGGAGTTAAAAAATATTGATAAAATGTTATTTCTGTATAGTTACTACAGAAATAAATAATTAAGTAGGTAGGTACTATCGAACACAACTTATTTTGTTTAGCCAACTCTTAATGTGTAGTTTCTAAGCATCTGTTTAGAATATTTCTATTTTATATTTGTTTTTGAACTTTTCTACTAAACTTACACATAAATTCATAATAAGATTGAAATTGTATTGAAGATTGTAATGTTAGTAATTTTACGACACATTCGAGTCTTTGGTCAACTGGACCCACTCAAAATGGCCCCGCGGGATCACTCAACACAATCACATTTTGAATAGGTCGACTGGACCCACTGCCCAATTTCATTATTAGTACAGTCACGGAGTAAAGCCGAATGTTTTAGTTATTTTTTACTACTTATAAACCAATATTATTCAATTAGGTATTTACACTTTCGCACCACATTTATTCACTAACACTAAAACTAAATATTTTTATACTATAATAACACCTAAATGAAGTACACGAGCACCGCTAATAGTTGATTAATGCAACTACTACGTTCATTTGTATAACTTTATTCATACTTAAATGTTTTTTCATCTGTCTGTGTAGTTTTAAATAGTAAGTACTTATTTTTTTCTGTGTCATATTTGAATACTTACCCATATTTAGTTAATATTCTCGTTATAAAAAGGTTTGTTTAATTGTACTTACATGGTTGTACCTATTTTAAAAAGATTTTAGATTTTGATTGTGAATAAACGTTTAAACCTAATTGAATTGCGTTTTATTATATTTTGACTAACCAATTTTGCGCTCGACTGTATCCACTGGTAGCTTTAAACAAAGAGCGGTCAAGTGGACCCACGGGTACAGTAGCGAGCGAGTCCAGCTGACCGAAGACTCATCATCATGATTATACACCATAAAACACGTAGACAGGTTAAATGTTAGTTGTAAAGACTAAGTTGTCGTATGATTTTAAAAACATTGAGATATGAATAAACAAACGTGTACACTCTATTAATTATCTATTTGTAAATAATAAGGTAATCGACTATGTTCGTGCACCAGCTGTACTCCGCGCATCACCTTTATCTATAGGTACACCAGCTTTTGCCCGCGTCAAAATAATGTCGGGAAGAGCTTATTTAGCATGAAATATGTTAGTGGCCAACTTTATAGACTCTCTAGAGAAGCATTTGAAGATTTGTGCTTATTATTGGATAATGTTACGGATTTGAAATCAACACAAAGAGTGGCATTAGAACTAAAACAATAATTTTCATTTCTCTATACACTACTTATACTAAATTGTGACCCACTGGTCCTCAATGTATTACATATTCTATTTTTGGAAACTTATTTTAATTTTAATTTAAGTCAAAAACACAACATCACAACGCCTCACACACACAAAGTCAACAAACTTCCAAATTTAATTGACGACATGAAATATTATAATGATTAAAAATTCAACAACTACTAAATGCCATAGGTACCTAGTCCATGAACCGACAACTTACTTACAACAATGTTTACTGTAATGAGCTTATGAGCCGTTCTCTCTTCATATTAGTGAGAAAGAAAGAAACAAAACATAAGGAGTGAAGTTAGCTATACGACACGATCTATCGAGCTTACCTTATCGCCTGCGTTAGACTCCGTAAAACTCATGGTGCAAGCGTTATAGAAATCTATTTCATCCACGTTAATACGCTAGCGAGTTTAACGCTACCGAGTAATTTTTCGATAACAACTCATGGTAGACGTATGGGATGACACTGACAGTTCACTCCACGCTCACTTCATCTAAGTTTTCACTAGGAGTAATAGTGTTCTGTGGTTTTCACGGTGAGACTGATTAGCACTGCTGCTCCACCGGGTTCGATCATTCGATGCACTCCTTCGCGATCCCTACCTCCGAATAAATGAACGGCTTGTTTACTTCGATCCTTCACCCGTTCAAACGATCCTTCCTTTGAACGCTTCGTTTGATCCTTCAATCGCTCAAACGACCTTTCGTTTGAACAGGTCAAGGATGAGACGTTCATTTCCACCGAGGTAGGGATCCCTCTCTCCGAACTAACGGACCACAATCATTGATTTTGATCTCATATGGCGATCGAGATTGACCGTGTAATTAGTGCCATAGTTCAATGCAATCAGTCATTTGTAAAAAAATACTGCTGATTATGAATTGATTGGTTTAAAATTATCAGTAGGTATGCACTTATAGCGATAAGATAATATATGGGGTAGAACTCTCAATAGGCTTATTGAATTTGCGTCATTGCGTTCAGTAGTTGAAACAAGTCGTTTAGTGGCCGTGAAGTTGTGAATAGTGCAATATTCAGTGCAGCCGTTGCAAACATTTCACCAGACTACAACTAATACAACTTCAATATAACTTAAACAGCTCCGTGAACGATAACTGAACTACTTAAGTATAATTAAAGATATCATGGCACAAAATAGTGCCGAGATGGTCCAACTCCGATTAAAAGGCCAAATAAACTGAACAAGGACACACAATTGGTCTATCATGTTGTGTCAATGTTCTTCATGGTTTTGCGACTTTTTCAATACTTGAAAATAATGGCTTCCAAGAATGTATTCAAAATATATCAAACTATACCTTGCCTTCTATGACAAACTTTACAGAAAAACTTAATGAGCAATATTATAGTACAAGATCCGACCTTAAGGGGGATGCGCTAAGGTAGCCCGCGAAATTCAAATTGTATTACGTTTTTTGCAATTTTCAGGTCAGTAACAGGTTTTATGTTGATCTAATTATGATTCGCGGCCATAAACAATATGGCTTTACAGAATTATAATCATGAGAATCGGCTAATGCCGAACTCCCTAAGTTCCAAAAATCCTACTGAATGATTATTTCAGAAATAATCATCAAGAGAGTTAGTTGTAATTAAACGTTAGAGTCGGTCCGTCATGTAGCGATCTCAGTAGACGCGTGGAAGTTGGGGATGACCGGTCACAAAAACGGACGTGACATGACGAGCGCGACTATACATTTTGTTCATCAAGATAAACTTGATAAACTTGTATCTCGGAATTTGTTCACAATAGATGCAACACGGCGAAAAGACGACAATATTTATTTATTCTCAAGGCAACTACAACAGGAAACAATCACAGTATATCAGTGGGATCACAATATAGGTTTTGACCTAATTGTCACCCAAAGCGTAATCGCACAACATGACCAGCATCAACAATATTATTTATGACAACTGAAATAGTAAATTACACAGTTCACAAAATTACAGCTACAAATTCTGTGCGTGTGCCCTCCGACCCACTACCAGCTTATACTCGCAGGGAATGTGTAGGAGACCAAATACGCCACCATCTAGTCATGAAGTCATGAAGTCGGTGTCTTTGGATCTGTATTTGAGTTTTTTGTCAGTGGGTCAGTTTTGAATGTAAGCTACAATAGGCTATATCTAAGTTACAATAGGCTTATGATAACTGCTCATCAACTTTTACAAAATATTGCTTTTCCCGATGCTGGAACGTTGATTGTTGAGGAGTTCTCCTGGTAAGAACCAGGAGAACTGCCACTCACCATATGCATAGTAATATCATTAAGAATCATCTAGCACACAGCAAATATGTAAATGTTTTTAGTATGTACCACCACAACAATACCTTGTTTCTGGCAAATAAATTAGGTACAGACGCCAGCACATCAAGCTATTACAATCTGTCAAATTTATTTAAAAGACTTTCAACTTTAACGTTAAAGCATAAGGTTCAAGGTTGATTACTTTTACAGTTTCGGGTAGCTTGACCTGCTGGCGTCTGTACTTAATTACTTTGAATTTTGACTCTCCATTTAGGATCCCATTGATCGGCAGCGGCAAAACCGGCGACGGAGTCTTCATGCTGTGTGGTTGTGTGCATGCCCATTGGGGAGTGCCACAGGGACACACATGGCTACAACTTATAAGGGATCAAGAAGCGCCTGCGGACCAACAAAATAAGATTGCCAAGGGTGCCATGTCCGCGCAGCCACCCCACGTTTCGGCCTGTATTTTATTTTTATTTTATTTTTTAAACGTTGCCCCACACTAGGAATTTCTCCTTGGGTGCGTTTACAAACATTTAAGCTCACATACACAAATGGCCACAACGTTTATACTTTTATAGTATAACGTTTACGTTGGTAGGGCCATGGGAAGGTCTGAGGGAGTGTCCATTTAGGGTGTTACGCCATCATCTGGCCGTACGTACCAACCCACTTCATAACTTATGAAGTACAATATCTGCAGCAGGCAAACACATCATGAGTCATGAAATGTGTGCCTGCTATTGCTATGCACTTACGTCAGGCAGTGTTGTGAGCAGCGCCACGTGCTGGTAGTCGCCAGCCGCCAGCGAGGGGCTCTGCCACCAGGTGGCGGGGTCGTCGTCGAGCGCGTGCGCCGCGGGGTGGCGCCGCCTCGCCGACCCGCCCTCCCCCTCGCACACGTCACACGCCACGCCTCGCCTGGACAAACACAACATTATTAACAATGTATCAAAGTAAAATCATTTATTTCAAGTAGGCCATTAAAAGGCAGTTTTGAACGTCAAAATTTAAGTACAACAAAATATTACTTACGTACCTGGAAAAAAATAACTAAGTATACTACAATAGGTACAAAGTATTAAAAATTGAGCAATGAGCAATGACGGATAAATTAATTATGTTGATAGATGCTCACATATTTACTAATATACCAACCGTAGAGGAATTTTCCTGATATATATCATATTCACCATGCTGTAAGAGTAGAGAAAGACCAAAGAAACGATGGATGAGATGTGTGGAAGTTGATATGGTGGCTAAAACAGGGGAGACGACTGACGTGACGGCTCATAGAGATGTATGGGAGACCACTGACGTGGCTCATAGAGATGTAGGGGAGACGACTGACGTGGCTCATAGAGATGTATGGGAGACGAAGACATGCGGTGCAGACGGCAAATAAATTGGGAAAAGGGCAGGATGATGGTAACGAGCCATGCATTTGTGTGATAGAGACAAAGATTGTGGGTTAATGCTGTGAATGTAATTTAGTTCGTTGGTGCGTCTTACAGCGCGCCGCTTTAATGCTGTGAATGTTAGTTAGTTCGTTGGTGCGTCTTACAGCGCGCCACTTTAATGCTGTGAATGTTAGTTAGTTCGTTGGTGCGTCTTACAGCGCGCCGCTTTAATGCTGTGAATGTTAGTTAGTTCGTTGGTACGTCTTACAGCGCGCCGCTTTAATGCTGTGAATGTTAGTTAGTTTGTTGGTGCGTCTTACAGCGCGCCGCTTTAATGCTGTGAATGTTAGTTAGTTCGTTGGTGCGTCATACAGCGCGCCGCTTTAATGCTGTGAATGTTAGTTAGTTCGTTGGGGCGTCTTACAGCGCGCCGCTTTAATGCTGTGAATGTTAGTTAGTTCGTTGGGGCGTCTTACAGCGCGCCGCTTTAATGCTGTGAATGTTAGTTAGTTCGTTGGGGCGTCTTACAGCGCGCCGCTTTAATGCTGTGAATGTTAGTTAGTTCGTTGGTGCGTCTTACTGCGCGCCGCTTTAATGCTGTGAATGTTAGTTAGTTCGTTGGTGCGTCTTACAGTGCGCCGCTTTAATGCTGTGAATGTTAGTTAGTTCGTTGGTGCGTCTTACAGCGCGCCGCTTTAATGCTGTGAATGTTAGTTAGTTCGTTGGGGCGTCTTACAGCGCGCCGCTTTAATGCTGTGAATGTTAGTTAGTTCGTTGGGGCGTCTTACAGCGCGCCGCTTTAATGCTGTGAATGTTAGTTAGTTCGTTGGGGCGTCATACAGCGCGCCGCTTTAATGCTGTGAATGTTAGTTAGTTCGTTGGTGCGTCTTACAGCGCGCCGCTTTAATGCTGTGAATGTTAGTTAGTTCGTTGGTGCGTCTTACAGCGCGCCGCTTTAATGCTGTGAATGTTAGTTAGTTCGTTGGTGCGTCTTAGAGCGCGCCGCTTTAATGCTGTGAATGTTAGTTAGTTCGTTGGGGCGTCTTACAGCGCGCCGCTTTAATGCTGTGAATGTTAGTTAGTTCGTTGGGGCGTCTTACAGCGCGCCGCTTTAATGCTGTGAATGTTAGTTAGTTCGTTGGTGCGTCTTACAGCGCGCCGCTTTAATGCTGTGAATGTTAGTTAGTTCGTTGGGGCGTCTTACAGCGCGCCGCTTTAATGCTGTGAATGTTAGTTAGTTCTTTGGTGCGTCTTACAGCGCGCCGCTTTAATGCTGTGAATGTTAGTTAGTTCGTTGGTGCGTCTTACAGCGCGCCGCTGTAATGCTGTGAATGTTAGTTCGTTGGGGCGTCTTACAGCGCGCCGCTTTAATGCTGTGAATGTTAGTTAGTTCGTTGGGGCGTCATACAGCGCGCCGCTTTAATGCTGTGAATGTTAGTTAGTTCGTTGGTGCGTCTTACAGCGCGCCGCTGTAATGCTGTGAATGTTAGTTAGTTCGTTGGTGCGTCTTACAGCGCGCCGCTTTAATGCTGTGAATGTTAGTTAGTTCGTTGGGGCGTCTTTCAGCGCGCCGCTTTAATACTGTGAATGTTAGTTAGTTCGTTGGTGCGTCTTACAGCGCGCCGCTTTTATGCTGTGAATGTTAGTTAGTTCGTTGGTGCGTCTTACAGCGCGCCGCTTTAATGCTGTGAATGTTAGTTAGTTCGTTGGGGCGTCTTACAGCGCACTGCTTTAATGGCGACATTAATTTAATACACCTATAAGGTTTCGCGTTTTGTTTTTATGAAGATATTTTAATTTCATTAGACGTTATTATTTATTGATTGTTTAACAATTTTCTAAAACAGCATTTTGGAGAAACCTGTACTTAAAGAACTGTAGCGCAGAGGTCATTTTCCGTGGTCATGGATCATAACATCATCATCATCATCATCATTCCAGCCGAATGACGTCCACTGCTGGACATATGCCTCACCCAACCAACCCCCCCTGGGTTTACCATAATCGCCACGCTTGGCAGGCGGGTTGGCGATCGCAGTATGGTGTTAAAATGTATAGAGAACGCTGCTGCCCATTCTCTAGTACACACAGTCCGGCACCACACGGACAATCATAACATCGCATCAATGAAATTAAAATGCATAACGTGCAAAGAGTAAGCGAATTGAAGGAAAGAGAGAGCTTTTATTTAGTTTGTTTGATAATTTAAATTTTTCAATGTATGAATTATTTTATCTTATTATATTTTTTATGATTACTGGCCACTAGCACTACCCGTGTGTTAAATTTATGTCGCCACTGTAGCGGCACGTTGTATAAATAAAAATAAATACTGTAGAGTTTGAATGTATATTATTGCACAGGGTATTACTATTCTTTCAAATTTATGACATTATATAACCGATTAAATGGATTTTATGAAATTGTCTAACTATAATTTTTAATTTTGCATGCCTGAATTGGTAAATGCAGTGGACTGCGCATTCACTTATCACCTGGACATGCATATATGTACTGTGTTTTGCAATAAATATTTGAATATGAATTTGAATTTAGAGTGTAGGTACTACTTACTTTCCTGGTGTGTCGCGGCAGTATTCTTCGGCGCCCGCGTCGCCGCAACTCGCGTTGGCGACCACGGAGGCGTAGGGCGCCACGTCGAGCGGAGCGGGCAGCAGTCCGCTCGTCGCTCCGCTCGTGAGAACCTCGCTCACCGTCGTGCTCGTCAGGCGGTCTAGGAGCGCTCGACCTGACAACAAGCCATAAGCCATATTATTATTTATTTGCCAAATAGTTGCCATAAAAGAAATTTCTCCTGAAACGAAATCACTGAAATAAGCAGTAGAGACTAGAGACCGACAGCCGAAGTCGCTCCATAGGGGTCCTTTAGAATGTATCATTACTGTAATTTTCTCGTAGTGCCAAACACGTGGCCAAATTCTGGGCCGACTCTATTTAGATAGCCATGGACACGCCAAAAACATTAGTGCAATGATCAAAAATTCAATTCCAGGCTAAAAATGTTGACAGCCCTCGCCATCTAAGTCGTTTGCTACAAACAAGTGGCTGAGCACGAAGGGGCCTCCTATGCCTACCGGAAACTGCACGGCAAGAACACACGTGACGTCGTAAGTACCTCGGTTATCAGAAGCCGCTTCCTCTTCCAGATAAATAAATAATCACTCACGTAACACGTTGTAACAGAATAGTTTGATTTTAAGGTACACACGGCTACACAACAAGCTACACATCCCCAGTATAAGCTGACCTCTCTTTTTACGGAAATCCTATAAAATATGAGATCAGCCTAAACTGGATATTTCAAAATAAGTTAAGTATCGAGGCAGCCAACTTGCAACACCTTTAAATTCTTCGTATCGATGGCAATCTAAATGGAGTCGGTCCAGAACTTGGCTGTAAGTTTGGCCCCCTCACAACCAATCGATACACTTCCGTGCGGAATCAAACTTCAAACGCTTTTCACAAATCCTAAACCCGATTTTGTCAGTTTAAATCAAATAGGCGGCGACCGCTTTTCTTGCGACAGCTTTTCGCTGTCGGGGGCAAAGCCGATCAGCGGGCTAATTGCGTAACACACTATCAGTAGAAATCGATTTCAATTTGACAATTCAACAACATTCATTGAGTTATTTACGTTGTTGAGCAGACAATTTTTTCTAACTTATGAAGCAATGTATTAGCAATAAACTTCAAAATCATTCCGATTCCGATTCAAAATGTGTTACGCAATTATGGGGCAGGTAAGTTATCGTAAATGTGTCATTTTCGGCACGACTGTCGAATGGTTGTGAATAGCTATGCTGTTCCGTCAACGTGCAGACAACAGGACACGATATTGTAAGTTAAGTTAAGTGTCCCATCGTATGTGGAACAGCACCACATGAAACGCCGACTATTAATTAAACAATGTTGCGGTTGTGCTGAGCAACCTGGGGGACTCATGGCTAAGTAGAAATACAGCAATCATAATATATCTTCAAAATACAAATACGTGTTGATGAGATGTAAGCTGTTGCTAAGTTGGAACTACTTGCCTATTTTTACCCGACTACGGAGAAACAAAAAGGAGGGTTATGATTTTAACCTGTATGTATGTATGTGGGTATGTATGTATGTTCATCTGGTCCCTCATAACTTCTAAACTTTTATGATAATTTGACAACCTAACGAAACAATACATTCTAACAGTAGTAAGCGATCTTAAGCTTTATGGCATAGTGAATACGACTACGACTATCCTCTGAACATCATTATTAAATGTATTAAATACATTGATGTATGAAATAGGAAGATATGATGGTACGCGCTCCTCGACTTGGAACGCATAAATTAGGGGAAAGAACACAATCGACCTACATTACTCTCGGTTTCCGGGGAATACCCGAATCGAAGTTTGTTTCCGAGTTGTTATGGGTACGTAACATTGACAATAATATTGCTACCTCGTTCCCGCTATAGCCCGCGTAATATGTCCCTCTATTTCGATTGTAGAGCACATGACGCACGACATCGGGTCCATTTATTATTTACGTGATGATAGAGCCTATCTTCCTATTTAATACATCAATGATTAAATACATTAATAGTACATTTTGATACAAGTGGAGAATGTTTGTTATTGCATTCGAGGCGGAATTAACACCCGAGCCGTAGGCGAGGTTGTTTTTGAGCCGAGAACTGCAATAACAAATGTCCACGTGTATCAAACGACGTTTTTCAATACAGTTTTGGAGAAATAAAATAAAATAACGAAAAATATTTCTGTCATGAATTATTAGGAAACTATGATTTAATTTTCTTTTTTTTCCACGCTTTGCTTGCGCAGGTTAAATGAGAGGCAAAGGTATAAAAGCCGATAAACAGCCTAATATGAAAAAAATTCAAATATTTAGGACACAAATTAATGTTAATTGGTTCATAAACGTTTTTTTATTGTAATAATCATGGTATTCTATTTATAAACATTATATAAATATTCCAAAAATATTAAAGCTGTAAAAACGCATGTTTGCCGAGATTAAAAAAAATCACCTCCGAATAGAGAGGACCGCAGGCGCGAGACGGTGTGAATAGAGGCATTGAACCAATTTGGACTAAGTATAGGTAGAAGTTATCTGTGGCAATTTTTATTCCCGCACACGTGTTGGAAAATAAAAAATCGCACGCGTGTGAAATACATTGCATTCTGAACCTAATCGTAGTGCGATATGAACCAGTTTTCGAGGAAGTGTATTGAAAAATATATTACGTGAACATTGTAATTATTAGACGATAAATGTTGAACAGTTTGTACATAACAATTTCTGATGAGAATATTTTCTTGTTTCATACCTTTGGAGTGTGACTTTTCAGGAGTTTTTGAATACATATACTTGTCTGATTACAAAATTATAGATTAGTAAATCTATGAAATTCCAAAAAACATGCCAGCTGTCTTTGGGGACTGCCAATAAAAGTGAAAACAGTATACATGTATGGAAAGCGGCGACGATGACGCGAGTTCCATGATTTTTGTTCACACAAAAAGTGCTCAACGCGCCTAAAGACGTTTTCACTTCAAACTTTTCAAAACATTTGTGAGACAGATGCGATCTACGACGTCTACGACCGGAGAAGGTAACACGACCTATAGAAAACTTGAAAGAAACGCGCAATGATAAGTGCACTTATCACAAAGCGTCAGTGGCGAAAGCACCATATGACACGATTCCTACCGGCTTCCCTTCGGAAGTTCGCATCAACAATTCTACCGCTATTGAAAAATGACACAGTCGATAGTGTCTACTATTGCCAAAAAATATAGTTAAACTACGAGTATTTAAATTCACCATAACATTCAAATTCAAACAGCAAAAAATGCATATTAAATTATCTTTAAATTGGTGAAGGTTTCAGAAAAATACGCTTGGTAATCTACCAAGCGTATTGCGCCATTCTCAGTTTTTTATCCGCGTTAGACATAACTTTACAAATTAATTTCGTTATGTATAACATAATCTAAAATATTCACATATTAAATTATTGAGAAAATGCTCTAATTTAACATAATTATATTTTTTTCAAATCGTAAACACTACTCGTTTAGACGTGATCTTCAGTATAAAATCATTAAAAGTCGGTTATCGTCGCCTTAAATAAATAAATATTTGGGAAAAGTTAAGGCAGATGGTGTGCCTGTCGCTCTTCTGAGTGTGTCTAAAGTTATGCAATGAGCACAATTAAAATGAAAATGGACAGCATATGGGAAAGTTAATCGTTGTTGCCGGTATAGCTAACTGTTTTGCTGACTGTACTGCGAGCGGCCGTCCCTTTTGTTTATACTCTGCTAGCTGTGACGCGACGAGTGAGACTTAACTTGAGCTATAGCAGTAGACTGAACATCTACAGAACATCTACTTAACAAAAATCTTAAATGTACTGACAGACAACGCACAGCCCTAACCGCTAGCTTTAGAACAGGGATGGGGAAACTACGGCCCATGGGCCATCTCTGGCCCGCGAAGCGTTGAAATCCAGCCCGCGACCATCAAACATAAATCAAGTGAAGTTTTCGTATTGTTAGAAATGTTATTCTCATTGGCAGTGCGCGGCTCGCATGAAACAATTCCACATGTCACAAAGACCAGCGCTCCTCAACCTTCTACTTTGTAGCTAACGTTTGACGACACGGTTGGCGCAGTGGTTAAGCGATTGACTGCTGCGCTGCGTGTCGCGGGTTCGATTCCCGCACGGAACAAATATTTTGTAAACGCTCCCACAATACAGCAGAAATTCCTAGTGTGGGGCAAAATTAAAAAAAAATAAAAAAATAGTGCTTGCAATCAAAAAAATCACAAGTTGTAAATTAAAAAACTTAAAAAAAAAAAAAAACTTTACACAATAGGTATAGGTCTGAAATAAATAAAAAAATAGGTTCGCAGAGGTTGTCCAAGTCAATGTCTTATACATTGCGGTCTGCGGTCGGACCTGGGACCACACGCAACGAGAATAACGGCTACATCTAGCTATTTTTTTTTTTTTTTTATATGACGTGTATATGTGATTCTAATATCCTATTTACAAAATAAACGATTTCATTTCATTTTCATTTAATGTACCCGACGTTATGGTAGCTACAGGTAACAAGATAAAGAAATCAACTGCACATTGTACCACGTACAATTTAAATTTCGTGAAATAAAAAACTGATATACATTACGTCAATTTGTCGTGACAGAGCTATTTCATACAACTGTCAAAGATTGACAGTTAGTGTTGTCATTTAAATGTACAGACAATTTGTTGGTATCAATTTGATACAATAAATTTCACTGACTTTGTGTCACATGGCGAGAAATGCCAGGAACTTCGCATGCCAAGCCTTCACCACAAATATAGCCATGCTTTAGAAGTCTAGCTACTAAAGTCATCTCTAATTGAAACTATCTTCTCCAGCGAAAATGTTAATTTTCCTTTAAAGCTAACAAACTCAAACTTATGAGAATATTAGCCTGTCAGTGGGTACGGCAGTCTCGCGGGTACTGAACGACTTTAACAGCTGAAGCATAATAATAATAATAGCTTTCTTATGGCCACGTTAAAGACCGCGAGCGATGCGGCTTGCGATGCGATTTGCGTCAAGCGACACGCGCACGCGATTTCATACCATGCGACTCGTCAGTGGCGAAGGCGACTTGTCAGACCAGTTTCGACGACGGTCGCACTCGCTCTGAAGTTGTGGCCGCCGAGCTGTGCTGTGACTGTGAGCTAGTACAATTGATTTAAGGCTTCTACATACCAGCGCGACTTGTCGCGCGACGCGACACGGCACAAAGGCCCCGCGTGTCGCGGGACGAGCGGTGCCTTTGTGTCGCGTCGCGTCGCGGGACATGTCGCCCCGGTATGTAGAAGCCTTTACTCGTGCGTCTGATCGCTGGTAACACGTTTCCGTCGCGTGAGTAATACGCGCCAAACCATCGCGTCGGCCCGCAGGTCGCCGCGGTGACTCGTGGCATGCTCTATACAACTTCTTTCAATTGGTTTTCCTCGCAGTTACTGTCGCACGACGCGTGTCGCTTGGTCGTGGCCTGACGTGGGCATTCACGAGAAAATATTTTTGGAAATTCTACCCCTAAAGGAGTCTGCCCACTACACCGTATCATACCATGACCGCGCTAGGAACGTGTCATGAAAAAAAATATTCTTTGAATTGCAAAGTATAAGACTTGAGAAAAGTATGATGCTGCGAAATCGCGAAACGGTATGGTAACCGTGTATGATGATTGATGTCCGTTCTAAACCCGTTATAAACGGTCAGTTTTCTAATAGCCATCGGTATACGACATAATTTTTTTCAACAAAAATATTCACTTATTCTTCCTGACGCGTCTGACTCAAGCGAAAATACTGGCTCAACTACTACAACCGAGAGAACGGGAACCGTACGGATATGACACAAGGATGCTACGGTCACTAATTACGCACGGGTATGATACGTTCTAGTGGACATAGTAGTCTGTGTAATTTTTTATGGTTCCGTACCCAAAGGGTAAAGCGGGAACCCTATTTACTAAGGCTCCGCCGTCTGTCTGTCTGTCCGTCTGTCACCAGGCCGTGTCTCTTGAACCGTGATAGCTAGACAGTTGAAATTTTCACAGATGATGTATTTCTGTTGCCGCTATAACAACAAATACTAAAAAATAAATATTCACGGGGGCTCACTTACAACAAACGTGATTTTTTTGCTCGTTTTTGCTCTATATTGATAACGGCAACAGAAAAAACGGTAGACGCTTGAAATATTCACAGAATATGTAGATATATATTGACATTAAAAATAAATAGTTAAATTAAAATAAAACAAATATTGAAGAGGGGCTCCCATACAACAAACGTGTTTTTTTGCCATTTTTATAGATAATGGTACGGAACCCTTCGTGCGCGAGTCCGACTCGCACTTGGCCGGTTTTCTTTCTGTTCCGTGCCTGACACGATCATAGCACGGCCATGGTATGGCACGGTGTAGTGGGCAGACTCCTTAAGAGCGTGAACGGCGTACGATATTTCATACAAACTTTCAAGCCCTTGTTTTTCGACATGACAACCGATTTTAATGAAACTTCATACGCATTAGCAGGATACAAAGGTCTAAAAAGTTAGTTAAAAACATTTTCGAAAAGAAGTTTTACAGCCAAACTAGACCGATTAAAATGTTTCCATAGAAACAGAGATTTCCAGTTATATGTTTTTAAATATGTCATTTCTGAATTGTTTCTTTATTACTAGCTAGGGACCCATCCCTGCTTCGCACGGTTTTATGACTTGACAGAACATCAAGGTATTTTTAATTTGATTTAATTAAAAAAAGGGTTAAGGCTTCTACAGACCGGCGCGACACGTGACGCGACAGAAAGACCCCGCGTGTCGTGCGACGCCTTTGTGTCGCGTCGTGTGTCGCGCCGTGTTTCGCGCCGGTCTGTAGAAGCCTTAAGGCAGAGGTGTACCTATAGTACACCCACATTTCGCCAGTTATGTTTTAAGTCCCACGTATTAGGGGGCGAGCCTATTGCCATCTTAATTTATGATGATTATAAAATGTATCTGTCCGTTTGGTGCCGGACGTAAAGAATAGCACCATCCCATTTCTTCCCGTGGGTGTCGTAAAAGGCGATTAAGGGACTTAATAGAGAATGGGCAGCAGCGTTCTCTATGCATTTTAACACCAAACTGCGATCGCCAACCCGCCTGCCAAGCGTGGCGATTATGGCAAATCCCGGCCTTTGGGAGAGGCCTATGTCCAGCAGTGGACGTCTTTCGGCTGAAATGATGATGATGATAAAATGTATAAATAATTTTAAAAATAATGATAATAGATTTTATTTCTGTAAGTAAGTAGGTTTGTACAAACACTTTGACACGTCAATCATATTTTTAAAACTAGATAAGGTCGGCGTTTCCTATCTGACTACTCTGAGAAGAAAGGCCGAAACAAACTCAGAGGTCACAGTCTCTTTTAAAGTCCAGACATAAACTTGGTCAGAACATGTGAAGACCATGTAGATTGGTGTCTGAAATGGTCTTTTGAGGAAAGAACCACACAGATTGAGTGGAACCAGTCAGTGCAGTAATCGTGCAACTTTAGATGCTATAGATAAAGAAGAAGAAATAAAATGGCGTCCATGAAAGGCTGGACAGACTACAGCGAAACATTTAGTCGGGTGTCAACCGTTTTATTTATTTTCTCCGTCAGATAAGTTGGTAGAAGGTGCTTTTATTCAAATGAGCGCCGATATCAGCGACTGACTGTGAATTTCCATTCGTGAAGCGTTGAGACAGACACTCGAGCGACTAATTGGCATGGCAAGTGTAGCGATACAGATAGGCGCAGGCGCAGCCGCCTGTGACGTCAGTGCTCGTGCTGTTTTTCACGTGCTTTTATGGTGTTACTTATTTGGTAGCTTAAGGGGACGATAACCGACTTTTAATGATTTTATACTGAAGATCACGTCTAAACGAGTAGTGTTAATGATTTGAAAAAAATATATGATAAATTAGAGCATTTTCTCAACAACTTAATATGTGAATATTTTAGATTATGTTTATATTACATAGTGAAATTAATTTGTAAAGTTATGTCTAACGCGGATAAAAAACTGAGAATGACGCAAAATCTACCAAGCGTATTTTTCTGAAACCAATTTAATTATTGATCATATAATAAACGCGTTTTATTAAAATACCTTTTGTTTTGTGTATAATAAATTAATAATGCGTCAAATTGGGGACAGCGCTCCTTGATGGGCGAGTCCTATTACTGGCTGAACGTTCGACGCGTTGCGTGAGCTCAGTACAGAACACGCAAGCTAACCACTCAAGGTTACTGGCATATATCTGCGTCTTAAGGTTCTGTAGTTACTTTTCTTTAGATACTTTTATTGTTGTTGTCTAAAATGGAGTAATTGTAGCTACTTGCATCGCAATCGCGTTCAGCCTTGCAAAAACGTTTGACAGTGATTTTTTTTTATATGAAAAAAATCTAGGAGTTAAATTTTCAACGGAAAGTCACTCCGATTACAACAAGTATACGAAGTACATCGTACGTCGTTTAGTGTAATACGTGAATTAGTTAGGGTTGCCAACTTTTTTTGACAAAAATAATGTATAGGTTTGGATAGGAGAGGTTTGGAAAAAAATTTGGGAGAAAAAAAAAGGATTTTTCAAATTTTATTGTTTTAAAAACGTATTTTTGTGTGCTAAAAGCACATGATAACAATTTTTTGAAATACATTTTGCATTACTTTTATTTTGAAGATCACTTGTTATCCAGTTGTATTGTTTTTCCCACTCAGGTTTATACTTTGAATTAGTAGACATAACGATAATTAATGAAAACAAAACAATAAGTTCCCATGTCAATTTATTACAATAAAAACTAGTTGGGGAGTCCGAGCTATTCGATTGTTTCAATTACACCTTCTATTTCGAAGGGCGGCACTATCTAAGCGGGTGGACTTTACTAAAACATGCGCAAGAGTACTTAGCTTTGAGCGCGCCGCGACGCCCGCCTGAGCACGCATACACTACCTTTACTGCCTATGCTATTGTTTAACAGATTTATTGCTCGTTATAATTCTCACATTCATGGATAGGCACGAACAGTAATTATATTTTAGATCGTAATATTGTTTTCGATGGGAAATGCTAAACCACTGAGCGTTATTTCCTTCGAGTATACGATAATTCGTGACGGTACATGTTTCTCGCGTATTTTCTCCACAGCCAGAACTTACAACAAACATAACGAGCAACAGGAGCTATTACTAAACAAAAAAAATCATAAAATGGAACAAAACGTTCTCCTCAAAAAGGATAGTTATCTTCGAAAAAGGAGTGCAATGTAAAAAGGCGACTGGTCCGTGGGAGCGCGATGTCCTCCGGCCCTTCGAGGTCCATTGAGCTCATTAGACCTCTCCAAATATGGGCAGGAGACGCGTTTTTGTGGGGACACTCCAGACGGACTGATGTGGACTGCCGATGTTGAAACGGTACGATAGAATGCCGATGTATTAAGTTGATTCGCGAAATCCCCTACTGCTGTCTGTTAGGGCGTGCGATTGGTAGGAAAAAGGGAGGAGGTTCTCAAGTTTTTTGTTTTTGTTGTTTTTTTTTTTTTTTAATGTTTTGTTACCTCAGAACTCCGTCGTTTATGAACCGATTTGGAAAATTATTTTTTAAATTGAGAGGATATACTTCCAGATTAGTCCCATTTTTTTCAAAATCCAGTTCTGATGTTGGGATCCTTGAGTCATTGAGGGAACTCCTCAAATATATAGCGAATTTTATATTTTCATAAACAAGTCAATCATTTGCATTCAGAAAGTATAATTTAGTGAAGTGGAACTGATGAAGAAGGCCACATATGGCCACCAGAACTTCTCAATGATACGTATTTCACGGGTGGCGATGAGATATCTGGATTAAGATAGTTAAGCGAAGCAAATTTAAATAAATAGTTCTGATCTAAATGGTACCATCAAACTGATCTGAGGATGAAGCCGGAAGGTAGGCACTGGAACTTATAAAACAATGTATCCTACTCGTGTTTGGTCTTATTGGAATTGTCATGAGATGCACTCAGGCTATAAATGATTTTTAACCGACTTCAAAAAAGGAGGAGGTTCTCAATTGATCTGATGATGAAGCCGGAAGGTAGGCACTGGAACTCCGTTATAAAATAAAGTATCCTACCCGTGTTTGGTCTTATTGGAATTGTCATTAAAAAAAATGTATGATTACAATTTGTGTGGGGTTGGTACCACTACTAAAAAGAGAAAAATAAAAAATAAATTACAAAACCGAAAATTAAAGTTATTTTTCACTTTTTAGTGTTATTTTTTGGAAGTCGGTTGTTTTTTTTTGTAATAAAGTTTTTTTGATTAACTGCTTAGAAAAACCCTATCGAAAACCCTTTCAATGGGTAACCAAAATGGTCCCTGATTTTAACCACTTAAAGCTTAGTAGGTATGTCCGAAAAGTACGTATACGTTACTGTTTATGGCAGAAAAAACATGATATTATTATATTTTAACAGCAGTCAAGGTGAACGTATTCCCACAGCCCTACAAACGAAGGATCAACGGCTTCCCGTTATCCTGTTTTAAATCTAATTCCATACAAGCAGTGGACTCCTGCGCATCTATTCACTCGTATAAGGCTAGCCACTCAGGAGATAAATCACGGCCAATGAGGTTACTCGTGTCCGGGTTCTAATTGAATTATATCCAGGGTAATGGGAGGTTAACTCACTGAAAAAGCGGATTTAAATTACGAAAGAGAAGTAAGTTGGGATCGTGATTTAAATCCGCGGGTTGTTCGCATGGTGCCGATTCTAATTCACTGTGGTCATGATGGGTAACAATTGCTGCAATTCCCAAATATCGTGACCTCGTGCATCAAAGGCTAGCTTGATGAATGATGAATGGAGAAGACAAAAATAACATCGAAAAACCGGCCAAGTGCATGTCGGACCACGCACAATGAAGGGTCCCGTAGTTGGGATGAATGTATCCCAAAAACAAACTTAACATTGTAGTTGAAAAACATGCTCTCCCATACATCGATATACGTTACGGTCAATTCTCCAACTGCAAATTTAAGTTGGTCGACTATTAAGGCTTCTACATACTGGCGCGACTTGTCGCGCGACGCGACTTTGCGATATATATCCGTAGAACTATTTCTATGAAGTCGCGCGCGACACTACACACAGGAGCGACTTGTCGCGCCGCGAATCAGATATATCGCGTCACGTGATGCGTCTTGTGTAGGCTCTACAGACTGACGCGATATCGCGGCGACACCATACGAAATGATCCATTTTGTATGGCGTCGCCGCGATATCGCCGCGATATCGCGTGGCTAGCGCGACACAACACAAGAGAGATAATTATTACTACATTTAAAACTTTATAGGACCTTGCAAATGTCAATCATCCTAATTTATACCTTATTGCAAAGAGATAAGAGTTACATTGCAATGAATTAGGTACTTGGTTTTGCCGGCTAGTCGGCATGCTCAAAGGAATAAATTATCTTTATTCAAGTAGCGCTACTAGTCGCGCGACGCGACTAGTCGCGCTACGCGACACATGAAAGGGTATATAATGCGCTTCAATGTGAGGTGAGCTCAGTAGTAGACGATCTTCGTCAGAGGAAAAGGCAGGTCTGTGCGTGTTTGCTGAGCGAGGTAAGGTTCGATTTCCCGGTCGGTCGACATAACCCAACCTTTTGGTGGGAAATCCTCATGGATGTCCTCCGCCCTGAGGTGGGTGGAGGGGTCTGTCAGACTCTTACTGACTAAAAACCACCCCAGTATTACGAGTATACACCATACAAAATGGCATTTCGTTCGTATGGTGTCGCCATGATATTGTAAAGCGAGTCGTCATGCCATCTAATTCTAGGGATTGACACTATTGCCAGCTCACTTCAAGTCCACTTCATCTAAGTTTTCGTGGTGAGATTTTTACAGAATAGGTCGAGGTCTGTGCGTGTTTGCTGACCGTGGTCCTAGCTAGGTTCAATATTACATACATTTTATTCATTCAAATATTTTTTTAATTTCTATTAGATTCCAATAGGTCTCATTGGCTATTGAGTTTTTTACTCGACTGCGTGACGCAAAGGAGGGTGTTTATAAATCATGACTAGCCAGTTTTACCAATTACTTAAACTTAAACATTTCAGTGTGTGATTAAAACCATTCTAAACCCTGTCGAAAACATTTAGTTTTTTTCCAAAGTAAAATAAAATTAAAAGCAAAATAGTAGACAAGCATTGCAATGTGACTCTTATCTCATTGTGATAAGGTAATGTTTGACGAAATTAAGTAATCAACCAATCTGCCTATCCTTTTCCTAACCATGATGGGGTCGGTTTCTAGTGTAACCGGATACAGTATTTTACGTGGAGCGACTGCCTATCTGGCCTCCACAACCCAGTAACTGGGTAATACCATACCCCTTGGCCCTTTGGTAAGACTGGTTGTCAGACTTTCGGACTTCTGACGACCCGTAACGGCTGTCAAAGATCCACGAATAACAGACAGCTTAATGCTTCTACATACCGGGGCGACTTGTCGCGCGACGCGACACGACACAAAGGCACCGCTCGTCCCGCGACACGCGGGGCCTTTGTGCCGTGTCGCAGAAACCTTAATCGTGCTTTTGGAGGCACGGAAGGATCTTGGTATGCAAAAATGGTCACCCAGCCGCGGACCAACCTCAACTATCTAGTAAAAAGCGAAATAAACTAATAAAATAATAATTTCTCCATTTCAAATTATAAAAGACCTTGCAAATGTCAATCATTCTAATTTATACCTTATAGCAATGATAATTATAAGAGTTACATTGCAATGACTTGATATTTGCGGCTGGCGGAATGGTAAAAAAAATACCCTTTGAAACTGCCGCAAGGGCGCAAGCCAGCCGCTACTGCGCCTAGCTGTACCTATATTATTCGTGGATTTTGACTCAAAATTCGAATTTTTTATAATTTACCAACTTCACAAAAAGGAGGAGGTTTTCATTGTTTTCAAGTCGGTTGTATTTTTGTTTATGTTTATAAGTAGTAGGTAGGTACCTCAGTACTCCGTCGTTTATAAGCCGATTTGGAAAATTATTTTTTTATTTGTATAGATTATACTTCCAAATTGGTCCTAGTTTTATCAAAATCCAGTTCTAAGGATGGGATCCATGAGGAACTGAGGGAACTTCTCAAATATTATAGGCATACCTACTACATATAGCGATTTTTATATTTTCATCAACCGGTCAATCATTTGCATACAGAAAGTATCATTTAGTGAAGTGGAACTGATGAAGAAGACCACAGACGGTCACGGGTGGCGATAAGATATCTCTATCATTTTTAAGCGACAATGACGAAGCAAATTATAATAAATGGTTGTGATCAAAATGGTACCATCAAACTGATCTGAGGATGAAGCCGGTAGGCACCGGAACTCCGTAATAAAACAATGATCCTAGCCGTGTTTGGGCTTATTGGAATTGTCAAGAGATGCACTCTGGATATAAATGATTTTTACCCGACATCAAAAAAAGGAGGACGTTCCCAATTCGTCTCTATATAGGTAGGTATATTAAGTAATACTTAATTATGTTCGGGTATAACTTATTTGTTTATGAACCGATTTTTATAATCTTTTAATTTGGTAGATGAGCTTGTGCCGACTTGCGCGGTCCCATATAAATTGTATTATTCTTGCTTGGGTACCTAGTTTTGAGTTAGCTTAGCAATAATAGGTAATTTACGTATTAAATCCAATTGGTGTAGGTATGTTGATGATGCTATAAAACTTCCTGTCACTGTTATTTACATAGCAGGTAGTGGTAGGGTAGGTACCACAAAGTGAAAAATAGGTAAGCACAAATCTTTTTACAAAAAAAAATCGTTTATTGCCGCCGACTTCCGAAATTTAAGTTATTTTTCACCATAGTGTTTATTTTTTCATTTAAATTTCACGTCAAAAGTTTATTTTCACAACCACATTTCCAGTACTTACCTATAAGCTGACCTCTTATTGTAAGGAAAGCCTAATACAGGGTCAAATTAAATTAGTTCGCGAAACTCCGCAGATGTTATGGGTATTGTATACCAAAAAATTAAGTTACTTATTTAATTTTTCTGACTACCCGTAACCAGGGACCATTTTGGTTACCCATTGAAAGGGTTTTCGATAGGGTTTTTCTAAGTGGTTAAATAAAAACCCATACGATATGGGTAACCCTTATGAACGGCTTTTTATTAAATTTTGGTAACCCATTGAAAGGGTTTTCGATAAAAACCCATACGGTGTGGGTAACCCTTTTGAACGGCTTTTCAAAATTACCCACACGTTACCGTTACTAAAATGGTCCCTGGGTAGAATAGAGATAGAACTGGTCATGCTACGAGTGCTGGGCGTATATCGAAATAACATAATATTATGATTTTTACATGTTACTGGGTTTCAAGTACGTATAGAACCCATTGAATGGGTTATCATGTAACCCTTTCACTGGGTTTCAACTATAAAAGAAAGAAAGAAGAAAGAAAATAAAACCCATTCAATGGGTTATCGTGTAACCCCTTCAAAGTGTTTCTAGTATAAAACCCTTTCAATGGGTTACATCATGAGAAAGGTAACCCATTGAATGGGTTACCCCTTCGAAAGGCTTAACTCTTAACCGGGGTTGTACGGTCCCTGGGTAGAATAGAGATAGAATTGGTCATGCTACGCGTGCTGGGCGGATATCGAATTAACATAATATTATGATTTTTTAATGTTACTGGGTTTCAAGTAGTTAAAGAAAGAACCCATTGAATGGGTTATCATGTAACCCTTTCACTGGGTTTCAAGTATAAAACCCATTCGATGGGTTATCATGTAACCCTTTCAATGGGTTTCTAGTATAAAACCCTTTCAATGGGTTGTTACATCATGAGAAAGGTAACCCATTAAATGGGTTACCCCTTCGAACCGGGGTTGTACGGTCCCTGCCCGTAACGACTAAGTTTAAACAACATGTCCCAGAATTAACGCACAACCTCTTAAAGGGTCATTGTACTCATCATTATGGACAACTTTTACTATGGGACCAAACCTGAAATCGCGAACAAAATATATATTTTGTATTTTTATTTTTTTATAAAAATATCAATTTTTTTTTAAATGCTCTATTTTAGGAACAAACAATGAATGCATATAAACTTAAGTAATAAAATAAAATTTGCGGCCTC
The DNA here is from genome assembly GCA_948098905.1 of Tiliacea aurago. NCBI lineage: Eukaryota > Metazoa > Arthropoda > Insecta > Lepidoptera > Noctuidae > Tiliacea > Tiliacea aurago. The sequence goes on along the minus strand of OX402581.1, from coordinate 1,684,059 downwards.
TCTTAGATCCGGATGACCCCATCACTCTCCTCCCTGCAGGCTTAGCACGAGAACCCTCTCTACACGTTTTGTCGACGGAAGAATAGACAAAAATGACGTTTCAGTGTAGACAACAGAAAGTTTTCTACTGTCTGTAGCACGGCGATTACAAAATCAAATGTGAAGAGACTTGTCTTCTCTACCCTAGACAACTGTCTACAACGTCGAGCACGACGTACAATCTTTCTCCGATGTTGACAGCTTGGGATATAAACCTTTCTTCCGAAATAGTCTACATATAAAATGACCTAGACAACGATTCGTTAGTTGTTTTTTGTTAATTCGAGTTATTTTAAGCGGTGCTTTTTTACTTTTATCATAAATTAAGAAGTTTTTTTTTATAGAAAAACTTCAGCGAAGATGGGAAAGAAATACTATTAGAGAGCTTGCTTTGCTTGTTTGGGGAGCCTTTGATCTCACGGGAAGTGAGTTCTGTAGAATTATAAAATAAGCAAGGAGATAGTGCAATCAATGTTTATGCGAAGAACTCGGCTAGGAGCCTAGGACCTGTCGCCCAAAATAAATAATAGATTTTTGGAATTTAACAATAATATAAGAACAACAATTTAAGTATCCTACAGTTTTTACACTATGTTGTCCCTTAACTTTGATTTATTAGATACCTACATTCACAGGGAATATAAAACATCTGATTATGAGCCAAAATCTCCTCATTGAACACTAAATTATTTATTTATTAAGTACTAGCTGCCGCCCGCGGCCTCGCCTGCGTTGCATTAAGGCTTCTACATACTGGCGCGACACAAAGGCCCCGCGTATCGCGCGACGAGCGGTGCCTTTGTGTCGCGTCGTGAGTCGCGCTGGTCTGTAGAAGCCTTTACTATGTAGTGATTATTATTTTCATTGACTAAATCTTACACACTCAGTTTTAAATGGAGCATTTACCTACTAATAGATAAATAAAATATCGATAAACAACAATACAATAACAATGTAACTACCTAGTAAAAACAAGGGCTCCCGCAGACAGGAGCAACGTGATAGCGCGACCCGCCATTCTGCGGTACCCTTAAAGGATACTTCCTGCGTGACGCCATCAAAATAGTATAATTATGGCTCTATATTTAAATAATGCCTGTACATTATAAGCAATTACCAATATTATATAGTGCTCTATGTATGCATTACAAATGAGTTTTAAAACTTAGTGGCGCCACAGCCAATGATGTATAACCTATATGTCATTGGCTACAGCCATTTAGCAATATTTTTAAAAGGGAGATGCGCTAAATAAATAAATAAATAATCATTTTATTTCAAGTATCATACACACCACTAGCGAATACCCCGTTGCTATGGACAAGTCACTGTCTACGAAGAAACCCGAGTCTAGGTGTGTCCTCGTGCTCGCGAAGAAGAGATAACGAGAAGTGTAGACAAGCGATGTCTATTCTATAGTAGAGTAGAGATCGAAAACGCCATGCTAAGCCTGCAGCAGGCTATGGACAGTGACTTGTCCATAGCAACGGGGTATTCGCTAGTGGTGTGTATTACTACCCAATTTTACCGTACTTTTGCGTTTCGTTCTCAAACAAATCTATGAAGCAAAGTGTTTTTAACGAATCTTTCTTCAATTACAAAACGCAAATGGTCCAGGGGGATGCGCTGAGTAGCCCGCGAAATTCAAATTTTCGAACGTTTTTTGAATTCTAAGGATATTTTGAAGAGAGTTAGTTGTTTTGCCGATTCTAATGATTATAATTCTGTAAAGCAATATTTTTTACGGCCGCGAATCATATTTAAATCAACTTATAATGTGTTACTGACTTGCAAATTGCAAAAAACGTAATAAAATTTGAATTTCACGGGCTACCTTAGCGCATCTCCCTTTTAAAAATATTGTTAAATGGCTGTAGCCAATGACGTATTATAGGTAATACATCATTGGCTGTGGCGCCACTAAGTTTTAAAACTCATTTGTATTGCATACACAGAACACTATATAATATTGGTAATTGCATAAAATGTACAGGCATTATTTAATTAAAGAGCCATAATTATACTATTTTGATGGCGTCACGCAAGAAGTATCCTTTAAGGGTACTGCAGACTGGTCGCGCTATCACGTCGCGCCTGTCTGCGGGAGCCCTTGTTTTTACTAGGTACTAACATTGGTATTGTATTGTTGTTTATCGATATTTTATTTATTAGTAGGTAAATGCTCCATTTAAAACTGAGTGTGTAAGATTTAGTAAATGAAAATAATAATCACTACATAGTAAAGGCTTCTACAGACCAGCGCGACTCGCGACGCGACACAAAGGCACCGCTCGTCACGCGACGTGCGGGGCCTTTGTGTCGCGCCAGTATGATGTATATAATAAATAATTTAGTGTTCAATGAGGAGATTTTGGCTCATAGTCAGATGTTTTATATTCCCTGTGAATGTAGTTATCTAATAAATCAAAGTTAAGGGACAACATAGTGTAAAAACTGTAGGATACTTATATTGTTGTTCTTATTTTATTGTTAATTCCAAAAATCTATTATTTATTTTGGGCGACAGGTCCTAGCCGAGTTCTTCGCATAAACATTGATTGCACTATCTCCTTGCTTATTTTATAATTCTACAGAACTCACTTCCCGTGAGATCAAAGGCTCCCAAACAAGCAAAGCAAGCTCGCTAATAGTATTTCTTTCCCATCTTCGCTGAAGTTTTTCTATAAAAAAACTTAAATAAAAAGCGCAATTTGAACCCAACATGTTAATTTCAGCTTAATACATGATAAAAGTAAAAAAGCACCGCCTATAATTACTCGAATTAACGAAAAAACAACTAACAAATCGTTGTCTAGGTCATTTTATATGTAGACAATTTCGGAAGAAAGGTTTATATCCCAAGCTGTCAACACCGGAGAAAGATTGTACGCCGTGCTCGACGTTGTAGACAGTTGTCTAGGGTAGAGAAGACAAGTCTCTTCACATTTGGTTTTGTAATCGCCGTGCTACAGACGTAGAAAACTTTCTGTTGTCTACACTGAAACGTCATTTTTGTCTATTCTTCCGTCGACAAAACGCGTAGAGAGGGTTCTCGTGCTAAGCCTGCTGGAAAGCAATAGGGCCACGAGTACAGTGCACAAATTACACAAACCGACCTTCCGAGGTACCACGCGAACTTCCCGACTAAATATTAATAAAAGTCCTCCCCCCCGTCCCTTGAATGTCGATGCGCCAGGCGCCCGGTTAGAGGCTGAGAGCGCCGCAGCAATAAATATAGTAACCCCCGTTAATAATCATGATCTAAATATTGATCCAGCCCGTCCCCAAATTACTAATTTTGTGATCCCCCAACGACCCCCCAACGACGCCCTAAGCCGAGGTCCGTACCCCACAGGGGGTGCCCTTAGTGCGCTGTCGTTTAGTTTTAATAAATATATTTTACGCCCTGGCTGGAGGCTTTAAGCTTAAAAACCTTAGGGCAGCCACAGGAATATCCGGTTAAGTAGCCACGGCCTCTGTAGGTCTGCTACGAGATGCCATTCAAAAAAAAAAAAAAGCGGCGGCGCCGGCGCGAGTAGGTACCTACAGCACCTTTTTTAGGGTTCCGTATCTTGAAGGGTGCCAAACGAATCCTATTATTAAGCCTCCGCAGCCCGTCCGTACGTCTGTCTGTCAGCGAGTTGTATCTAATGAACCGTAATAGGTAGACAGTTAAAATTTTCACAGATTGTGTATTGCTATTATCACTAAGTATAATAAAAATAAAATAAATTTAAAAATTAAAGGGGGTTCCCATTATCCCATACCAGAAACCTGTTTTTAAGGTTCCGTACCCAAAGGGTAAAACGGGAACCTTATTACTAAGGCTCCGCTGTCTGTCTGTCCGTCTGTCACCAAGCTGTATATCATGAACCGTGATAGTTAGACAGTTGAAATTTTCACAGATTATGTATTTCTGTTGCCGCTATAACAACAAATACTAAAAAACAGAATAAAATAAATAATTAAGGGGATCCCATATAGTTATAACAAACGTGATTTTTTTGCCGTTTTTATAGTTAATGGTACGGAACCCTTCGTGCACGAGTCCAACTCGCACTTGGCCGGTTTTTGTTTTACTAAAGAACCTTTAAATAAAAATGTAGTATTCAATACTGTACCGTGTACGGTGGTACGGAAACCTTCGTGTGCGAGTCCGACTCGCACCTGACTGATTTATTTTACAATATTATGCTTCTGGTATTTTTTTGTCCAACATTTTTATTCTAATCTGCAGGAAGTTTAGGTTAGTTCTAATACTGATGCATTGTTTCCAATTAAACAAATATCAACTTTACAAGTGTGTAAATTAAGATGATTTCAAAATGATAAATAAGTACCTACTCACAAAAAGGCCATAAAAACGTGTTGCAGTCGAAAGTACATTTTACCTAAAGAAATTAAAGTTATTGTTCCGAAATCACATATTTTGGAAATTCCTACTTGGGTTGGGTTGGGTTAATGTCGCCGGGAGGACACAGCGTGGCATACGCTGGCAGAGTGTGCCGCTTGGGAGCAGCCACGCCGTGCCCTCATCTCAGGAGTAGGGACCTGGGAGGAGTCCTGGGACGCGATGGTATCCTTCTGCGAAACAGTCGTGTCGCAGAAGGAGGCAGAGAGCTGACCAGAGGGCCACCTCTGGTCAGCTCTCTGCAGAGGCCGCCCGCCACCAGCCGGTGATCGCAGGAGTCGGTCTTGGTCCCATGATCCCCGGTGTAAGTGTGGGAATCACTGGGATGGTTTTTAATCAGTAAGAGTCTGACGGACCCCTCTGCCCGCCCCAGGGCGGAGGACATCCATAAGAATTTTCCGCCCGGGAACAAAAAAAAATGTTGTCTTATAATTATAACCTAACCTCGCTCAGCAAACACGCACAGACCTGCCTTCGTCCTCTTACGAAGATCGTCTACTACTGAGCTCACCTCAGATTGAAGCGCCTTATATACCCTTTCATGTGTCGCGTAGCGCGACAAGTCGCGTCGCGCGACTAGTAGCGCTACTTGAATAAAGATAATTTATTCCTTTGAGCATGCCGACTAGCCGGCAAAACCAAGTACCTAAGTCATTGCAATGTAACTCTTATCTCTTTGCAATAAGGTATAAATTAGGATGATTGACATTTGCAAGTCTTATAAAACTTGAAATGTACTCTTGTGTCGCGCGGCGCGTCGAGCGACGTGTCGCGCCAGTATGAAAGGGGTTGCGTGTCGCAATATCGCAGAATCGCCACGCGACGCGTCGCGCGACAAGTCGCGCCAGTGTGTAGAAGCCTTTACTCGATAACTTGTGAAGCCTACTTAGCTGTGATAGTTTTCCTTTTAATTTCGTTATATATACTATTGCCATGAATTTTTTCACATATCCAAAACCAACCATTTAGCTGGCAGGGGGGGGGGGACACTTGACTCTAACAAAAAATAGCACTTTAAAGCTTAATATTACGCAAACGGATCCCTTAATTGAAAAATGGTTTTGCCAAACCCACAATATTTTTAAACGGCCTATCCAACGATACCCCACACCATGGAATAGACGAGAAAAAAAAATATCATCCCCATTTCACGTGTAAGGGAGGTACCCTAAAAAAAAATGTTTTTCATAATTTTATTTTACCATTTTTTCGGCATGATTAATATGTATACCCATGCCAAATTACAGCTTTCTAGGACTAAGCGTCTCTGAGCTAAGCTGGGGACAGACGGACGGACGGACAGACAGACGGATATGGCGAAACTATAAGTGTTCCTTGTTTACTACGGAACCCTAAAAATTGTCAAAGTAATAGTTCAAAATGACCCAGCTGTATTAGAGTCGCTATTCGTGCCTCGTTCTTTCTAAACTACGAAGAGAATTTTGATGTGGTTTTCACAATCAATTAGCGAATTCATTCCGGGAGGTTATTATGTAGAATTAATATTTAACTAACATGTAATAGAGAAATATCGATGCTATATCAAGTCGTAAAAACCGTTCGAAGCAATGGCGGGTCGCTAGCTAGTGTCGTTATTAAGGCTTCTACATACCAGCGCGACTTGTCGCGCGACGCTACACGGCACAAAGGCCCCGCGTGTCGCGGGACGAGCGGTGCCTTTGTGTCGCGTCGCGTCGCGCGAGAAGTCGCCCCGGTATGTAGAAGCCTTTATGCTTCGAGTCTCGAGAGACTAAAGAAGGCCTCATCCGACTCACCTTATTATAAGCTAAATAATAAAATGGTGAATCAGCCAAGATAATTGGCGTGGAACGGAACACGTTAGCGGAGGATCGTCGCACGCAGACGCCTGTGTGACCATCTGACTATGCGTTCGATGGAGCGTAACAAATGACTGCTCTAAGGTCAGTGCCGCACTTGGGTACGCATTGTGTTTTTTGCAATTTGTTTACTGCTCGTCGCTCGAACAATGAAAGCCAATGGTAACGTTTCACATTGAAAGCGTTTTGATTTCGTAAGCAGTAAGGGCGGTTTTCTTATGTACCAAAATATATGTATTATACTGATTCCAGATTTCAATTGAAGTCTGCGGTCTGTAGAAGCCTTAACATTGAAGCAGTCTTTCTGTATGTTAAGTTTGAACATAAGCTAACCCCTTCCATTTTGATACAACGAAAATTATAGCACCGCCTGGGGTCGGTAAAATTTTCTTTCCACGCATTATTTAGAAATCGAAATTACTTGCCTAGCTTCTGATGTTTCATAAAAGTGCCCATGAGGTTTATGTGAAATTAAATAATTTGAATTTAGATTGCTCGAAATAAACAGAAAACTTAAAAAATAAAAAGGTTTGCAAAAACGTTCCAACTGAGCTCGAAAATTTTAGTACCCGCCTTGGATAGGTTAGATTTGATTTTGAGCCTTCATTCAAACAACATATACTTACTTACATTGCTTGATGTTTGAGATATTTGTCTGCTTGATATAGTGAATTATAACGCAATGAATATTGTCATCATCATTTCAGCCGAAAGACCACTGCTGGACATAGTCCTCCCCCAAGCACCTCCACTTCGACTTGTCATTTAGGGGGGATGTCATTATGCATAGAGCATAAGCATAGAGAACGCGGCTGCCCATTCTCTAGTAAGTTCTTTTACGACACCCACGGGAAGAAATGGGGCGGTGCTATTCTTTACGTCCGGCACCACACGGAATGAATATTGTAGAGTTGTGAAAATGTAATTCTGAGGTAGAAAAGCAACGTCCAGAAGGCGTCTGTAGGGCTCTTTAGAGATTTTAAACTCATTTTAAATATAGTGGAGTAGGTATAATAAATTATCCATTTCAAAGTACCATACAGCCGAAAAAGATACAAAGCTTGATTATCCACAGCACATATATCACGAACAACTTAAACAATAGTTCGGGCGCCGCTCTCAGTGTGTGACCGGCCTTACCTGCGCATGCGCAGCGCCGAGAGCGCCGGCGCCGGCGGCGGCCTCTACTGACAAGGGTGAAATTGAACAAAGGGATGGTACTATTAGTGAATCGATGTCTTTTTAGGTTTTTAATGTGCGATGAGATGGGCTTTTAAACTTTTAAAGCAAGGCAGCGCAGCGTAGTGTAAGATACCGTTTTTTAAATAATAATTAATTGAAACTTAAAATATTGATAAAAAAACTGGCCACGTGTGTGTTGGGCCAAGCACAATGAAGCGTTCCGTAGTTGGGATGAATTTATCCCAAAACAAACTTAACATTATAGTTGAAAAACATGTTCCCCCATACAATCCAACTGCAAATGTAAGTTGGTACGCACAACATTGAGATATTTACCAAGTTATTTTAACACCATAGACTTCTTATAGGTTTTCCTGTAATCTTGGGTCTGTAGTTTTAATGGGGTTAAAATCATCAATTTTCTTAAAGATTACGATTTATTTTAAAATTATTAAAAATATATTTTGAGACCCTCACATCAAGCCCTTTCATTTGTTATCACTAACACGGTACAGTTTGCGAAACGTTTTTTTTTTTAATTTTCTAATTTGCCCCCCAAAAGTGACCCCATATTCAAAATTAATTAATTTACGTTACACGTCCGTGTTTGGGTCACAGAAATTCATGTGCACCAAATTTCAACTTAATCGGTCCAGTAGATTCGGAGCAAATCGACTGTGACAGACGGACGGACAGACACACGAGTGATCCTATCAGGGTTCCGTTTTTTTTCCTTTTGAGGTACGGAATCCCGATAAAACGAAACAGGTTTAATTTTAAATTGCATGTTGCCTAAAATCATACTGCTTTTTTTTTTTTTTTTGGTTGGGTAATTATTAAATAACTTTTCCCGCTCTGGGCGGAGCGGGAGGGCGTGTCAGACTTTTACTGACTAAAACTCACCGTGTTCCTTCAAATGCCTGTGTGCCAGGGCAACGATATCCCTTTCGGACAGACTCGTAACCCTGGCAGGAAAATCATACTGCTGGTGTTCAGCAACAGACGCACGGTCGATCCAACAGGTTAAGTTACGCTTGCCGGGGTTGGTCCGTGGATGGGTGACCACCATCTTTACATACCAGGGTATCGTATTATCCAGTAACTGGTTGTGGAGGTCAGGTAATGCAGTCGCTTCATGTAAAATACTGGTCTTCAGTTGCATCTGGTTAGACTGGAAGCCGACCAAAACATGGTTGGGGAAAGGCGGGCAGATTAAGGCAATACCAAAATAAATTGGGGACTTTTTCGTAACCATTTATTTCATTATTTATTTATTTAAAACATGGAGGACTTACAGCTACTAAAAACAGACAAAAATAAAGAAACCTTAGTCACTAGAAAGCCAATTACAAATCCTCACTTATAGACTTATAATAATAAATTATGGTGTGAGCAAAACAAAAAAACAACACACAAAAAAGCACATCGCCTTAAAATGTAAGAAGCAATATAAAACATACATAATCTTTTTACAGCATTTTGTAAGTATTTAATGTTGGAATTATTACAGCATATTGTACGTATTTAATGTTGGATATAACGTTTATTGACTATTTGATTAATACTCTGACAGAAGGAAAACGCAATCGGTTCAATTTCCTCGATAGAATTTAATTCCAGACCTCTACTTTTTAAATTGTTTTTTGTAATTCCAAAATCCAAAGTAACTTCATTGCAGAATTGCATTCAAAATGTGCGTATTAGTTTATTGAAAACTCTGGCTGAACATATTTTTGATACATAGCGTAATTTATTTTTAAACAATTTTTATTTGGTTTGGCGCTCTTACGTTGTTTTATTTTGGTTCCAGCACATTGTTGCCTGCCAGGGTTGCGAGTTTGTCTGCCAGGGTTGCGAGTTTGTCCGAAAGGGATATCGTGGCCCTGGCACACAGGCAAATGAAGGAATACGGCTGGGTTTTAGTCAGTAAAAGTCTGACACGCCCTCCCGCTCAGCCCAGAGCGGGAGAAGTTATTTGATAATTTCCCACCCAAAAAACAAAAAAAAAAGCACATTGTTGCGCTCTCTTTTTTCGCATGGGGAAGTTATTGACTCTGTCACTTTCTTATGCCGCCCAGTTTGCTATCATTTATTTTTAACAGTGCTCAATCATTTGTGTCTACCGGCGTTCGTTGCTGACAACCGTTTGTGTTCGTGTCAGTTTTTAACCGACCTCAAAAAAGGAGGAGGTTATGCATACAAACACAATTTCACATAACACTGCATCGCGACAATTATTTTTTTATTAAGTTTTAATTTTGAGTTCTAACTTTTTGTTTATAATTCTTATTTTTATTATTTTTTCATTCTTATTTTAGTTTTGCTTTTGTGTTGACTTTTTGGAGGTGCCCAATGACTGCGACAGAGTATTATACTAATGTAGTTGTTATCGAACACAGAGTTTCTGTAAACTTGATTTTTTTAGTTTGAATTAAAAAAAAAAAATTAATGGTGTTTTTTTTTTCAAATAGAAAGATAGAAAGAAAAATGCGTTTAGTGCCATTACAGCAAAAAAAAAAGAATACACTTTATACCTAACTATAAAAATAGAAAACAATTATTATAATGCCAAAACCTCACCTTAATGTCAGATGACAATACAAGGTGTACTACCTGACGCTGATTTTTAGCTGTAACCCACAACTAAAATCTTTATTGCTGAACAAGTTTAGGTTGCATGAGTTTGTGTGATGTTGATACGTTTTTTTTATGGAAAGTTTATTTAAGTACCTACCTAATATTTCAATGACGAAATGACGTTACTACAATGATTTAAAATATATTTTATTTTCGGACAAAAAGAAAGAATTTGTTTGTTACTTCACGTGGAGTATTCAAGCATCATTCATTCACTACTTAGCCAATACTTGTGGTGTGTCGGTCGGGGCAAGTCGGGGCAATACCCCGCCGCGTTTGGGCAATAAATGTGTCTTTAAATGACACTTCATTAAAATTATACAACTGCTTTTGTTGTCCTGTGACAAACGTACAACTCCTTAAATTATTTCTGATTTCTATAGGTTCTTAACACGGAACGTAACCGCGTTTTCTGGTTTTAAATCTTTATCTGAAATATATTAGATTCGGATTCTGTATGTTGCATGAATGAATTATACATACCAAAGTTGCCTAGAATAAAGTGTAGTAGGTGGTTTACCAATGAACATATAAAGGTTCCCGGTGTGACAGACAGACATACTACAGACGGCGCGCGGCAAAGGGTTGAATAAACCCCGGAACCATAATGAAAGTCATGGAACCATAATGAACGAGCTAATGCCTCGTGCATTTGCTCTTGGAAAGCACCATTGGGTGAAGTGGAATTCCACAGATGGCCACCGGAACTATTAAATAATAAGTATTTCACGGGTTGCGATTCGATTACTTTAGTATGGTTGCTAAGCAATTTATGCTCGTCACAATGCACATGGTCATAAGCAGTTCTCCTGGTTCGTACCAGGAGAACTCCTCAACAATGAACGTCCCTGCATCGGCAAAAGCAATATTTTGTAAAAGGTGATGAGCAGTTGGGATTAGGCTATTGTACCTTAGATAAATTACAAACTGACCCACTAAAAACAAAAAACTAAAACACAAAAAAAAATTAAGTCAATTTTGGAAGTCGGTGGCCAAAACTAAAATACAGATCCAAAGACACAGACTTTCGAAATGAAAGTTATTTTTCACTTTGTTATGTTTTTTTTGGAAAAAAAGCTTGGGTAAAAATATTTTTTCAATAACTACTTTGCCTTGCCCCCGACAGCACGTAGCTGTCGGCAGAACGGCGGTCATCTATTTGATTCAAACTGACAACATTTTCGGGTTTTCGTTTGGTGAAAAGCTTTGACTAAAATTGATTGATGTTCGATTCGGCACGGAAGCGTATCGAACGGTTGTGAATCAAAATCAAATCAAAATCAAATAAAAAATATTTTTATTTCACATAAGCCTACATGGGCACTTATGAAACGTCAGAAGCTAGGTGCACGGTTCCAATTGGTCGTTTCCTATGGAGAAGAGCCGGCAAGAAACTCCACGGTCACTCTTTAAAAAAAATAAAATTGGCTTTTACAATGTTTTCAAATTACAGTGTTAATAGGTATGAGAGGACAGCGTAGGCCCATCAAAAGTACCAGGAACTTAACAAAATAGAAAATGGTTTAAAGATCTACAGTCTAATAAGCCTACAACGTCCTCACATTGACAAAAAAAAAACAATATAAAATATGATTAAAATAATAAAAGTTAGATATAATAATGTCAAGTAAGAAAAACATTATGTCAGTGAAGTTTGTAAAAAAAAGATAAAATTAAATTAAAAAATAACTTCGTAATTTGGGAGCTGTTAATAGACATTTACATAGTTTGCCGTTAATGAGGTACCAGGGAGGCCACATGTACAGAAGGAATTAATGCCAAACTTCCTTGTCTTCAACGTAGTCCTTAATCTTATAATATGCTTTTTTGATAAGGGCACGTTTAATGTGCGTTTTGAATTTTCCATCACTAAGTTCTGTAACCGATTGTGACAACTTGTTATAAAAGCGGATACTGTTTACAAGAAATGACTTGCTTGTTTTAGTTAATCTAAATTTGGGTAACACAATTTCATGTTTACTACGTGTATTTATATTATGGAAATCACTTCTTATTTTGAATAGTCCTAAGTTTTTGCGAACATATAAAATACTTTCTAAGATATAAAGAGAGGGCAGAGTTAGTACATCAATTTCTTTGAATTTGTTTCTAAGGGATATAGGGAATAGCTATGCAGTTTAGCACATCGCCAGACAACTAGTGCCTGACCGTGTGAGATGACTAAGAGAGACTAAGATAGGGTGTTGATGTCATCACTTTAGTGATTTTCCCTGCAGCGGGACAATGTACAGCCTTTGACTATAAATACCACTTGTAGTGATAAAAGATAACGTTACCAAGTGTGGTCGGCGGGACGAACAACGCACCATTTATTGATAAGTACAGCTGCGGTCCCCGCAATCAGCTGTGAAGTCACTTGAGATGTCGCGTCGAGCTTATGGTGACTGTAGCGTGAGAACTTCTCACTCCAGTAACTTATCGTTCTGACGATAGGTTTTATTACCACTTCATACTATTTCAAACTGTAGCATCTCATTATGCGCATGCACATTTTAACCGTAAGTAGGTACCTACTAAGTTTTTGACGAATCATAATGTACGAGTATAATCACCAAGTGGAAACTTCTATAAGCGCACATTGCGCTCTTTCTGAACAGTGAACTAAACTGAACCGTCACGTCGGGTCCGTGACGCTGAATCGGGAATACTCAGGTCCAGTCGGTCGGTGACGCTGAATCGCGTATACTCGGCTCCAGACGTTAAGGCTTCTACAGACCAGCGCGACACAAAATCACACTCGTCGCGCGACCTTTGTGTCGCGTCGCGTGTCGCACCGGTCTGTAGAAGCCTTAACTTTTCAATTTAAGGCTCGTACAAACTGGTGCGATATCGCAGGCGCGACGCGATACTAGTAGCACAATTACATTGACCTTTGGCACACGCGCCGTTTTTCAGAAATATGCGTTCACTTAGGCATGGTCCGGTCCGCACCGGACTCCACAAAGGCTCAAGGTACTGGGCCGGGTAAGATGGTCAGGCGCGATAAAGATGGCTGTCGGAGGCAGCATGTGCCGAGCTGTCCACACAAAAAAAAAAAAAAACTATCTTCAGATGACCGCATAGGGACATCCGTAAATTCCGTCACTTGAACTTCATATTTTTTTTCCTATTGGTGTAAACTCCCCCCTGGTATGACGTCACATATTTTGCCATTTTAAATTAAACCTTATACTAATATTAATAGAGGTCAAATTTAGAATACTTATTTTAATACTGTAGATTTATACGTCACGAAACTTATGACTCGGCCCCTCTTGTCACACGATGTCACACATTGTTTACCGGTTTCCCCCTTAACGTGTGACGTAATTATGGATTAATTAATTTATGGATGGGCCCTAGCTTCGAGACGTGTCGTATGGTACATGTGGTTGCCGTCCTCAGCATTGAAGGACGAAGATCATAAACGCGCTATCAAAACGTGAAAATGATAGTGTCAAGTAGGAAGTTGCATCATGTCCCAGTCACATGCGGGACTTTTCTATGTCCACTCGATATAATTATTACAAGTAGGTAGGCACTCATGGGCAGCATGCAACTAAAAATAAGCGTCTGGTGGTATACCTCGTGTTATCTGACATTATGTTGAGCTGACGCCCTTTTGGCATTCTATGCCGTGTTTTCCGTTTTTTACAGTTTTAAGGTGTTTTTTTATGTTTTAATGCCAATAAAACCATTTTTCTTTCTATCATGTAGAAGGTAGCACAAACAGACAAGACAATGATACCTATATCCTTGATGTTACTGCATTTTCAGTTGCCCAGAAATTAGTTGAGGGATTAGTGGTGTCACTCATCCCTCTATTCATTTCTGGGCACCTCAACAATAGAAAAGTTAGGTACCTACATAATTTCTAGAAAGACACATCAAATAATTTTAAACAGGATTTTAAAATGACATTAGCCAGATAAATCAACAGTTGATTGATCTGGCTAATGTCATTTTAAAATAGTAAAACAAGTAACAGCAGTAACAACAACAACCTTTAACAGCCGGATATCTCAGTTACTGAGATATCCGGCTGTTAAAGCAAGACAGTTGTTATTTGAATTTAAGGATTTACGTACGGTTTCAAGATTGATTGTCAATTAGCTTAGCAATAATTTCCCGTGACTGAACTTACGAACGATTTTGGTCTGTTTAAAGTCTTTTAAGTTGTAGCGTTCCAGCGTGGCAATAGCGGTCATTAACCCACCTACGGCACCTCCATCATCCAGAACCAATGTTCCAATATCGAAAAACTATACATAGTACCATTATAGTTTGGATTCCTACTGAGAGATTAGGGAAATGGCAATGACCGCTATTGCCACGCCAAAGCGTGACAACTACTCGTATAGTTACCAAAACCTTTTCTACAGGCGGCAGCTCGGCGCGCGGCGGCGCACGGCGGCGGCGGCGGCGGCGCGGCGGCGCCGACAACAGAGTGCGGCAACAATAACTTTATTCCTACATCTGTTTATGGTATCCTACACGGGGTCTCCTTTTGTGAACTCTCTCATTATAAGTTCCAAACTGGTGCTGATCAATGCACGGTAATGCGCAACCCTTTCATGTGCGGCGACCCTTAAAGCCGTTTTACACCGTACGATATGAAAACTTACTTTCTCTAATCAATTTTTTTTGGTTTTTTACTGTTAAGTACCAAGTTCTTTTTTCACAGCACAGCTTATTGTTTCTGAATTAAGAAGCAATTAATCAAGCATCTATAGGCGCACGTAAAACCGATTGCTGGCGGAGACTCATGCGGTCATGCCGCGTGGCGATTCGCCGCTCACCGCGCCGCGCGCGTGGTCCCTCGCTACGCGACCCTGACCTTTTTACCCGACTGCGGCGAAGCCAAAAAAGGAGGGTTATGTGTTTGACCTGTATTAAAAAAAAAAAAAAAAAATAATTAAATAGTTTATTTCTGTAACTTTCTTGTACAATATTATTCTGTGGCTAGAACCTCCCAGGAAGCATGTAGTAATGCTTGTATTGGGTGGTTCTGCTCCTCCCTCGGATCAACATATTTTTAGGTAACTAGATAACTAAACTATTTTAAGTAATTACAAACAAGAACATAATGAATGAAAAGTTAGAGATACTGGTGTGACTTATCTTTATGTGTGTGTGTGCGTGCGTGTGTGGAGTTTGTGTGTGTGTGTGTGTGTGTGAGAGGTGTGTGTGTGTGTGTGAGAGAGGTAAGTGTGTGTTTGCCTTATGATATTTAGAACATACTATTTCTCGTATAGGCTGTGTGAATTTGACTCCTAAATAGGAGACTTCTAGCCCTATGATGTAATATCTTGGGATCGGGAAGTACCACTAGAAGTCACGAATATTGTCTAGAGTTCGTATTTAAATAATAAGTTCTCTATATCACAGTATCCTAGCCGCTCGAGCTCGTGAACGATTGTTTTTTTACATTCGTGGAATTGAAGGTTGAATATTGTATATTTGTTGTGAAGCTTATTATATAGGTAGGTAGAGTGGGCTTGAAATTGACGCCTGGCAAAAAGAGTTCTACAGCGAGGAGCAGTGGCCACATTACATTTTCTTCTACCCGTTTGAGCTATATGAAAGTAAGGTAATGTTTTATGTAGTTTAAGTACTGAGTTTATAATATAAAGTTTTCGAAGTGACAATATTTTATGATTTAGATATAGTTCGTCAGTAGGAAATCTAAATGGCTTAAAGAACATTGTTTTTATCAAGCATCTCTGGGCTCTTTCTGCTTCAAGGAATTTAATTTTAGTGGCACCACCCCAGATGGAAATACAATAACACATAACTGAATGTGCCAATGCAATATAAATACGCTTTAGGAGGTCTTGAGAGGTGACATGTCTCAACTTTTTAAAGACCCATATGAGTTTACGGATCCTATCATTTATAGCATCAATTTGAGGGTGCCAGGAAAGTCGGTGGTCCAGGATTACACCAAGGTATTTAGTAGATTTAACACATCCAATCTCTTCGCACCCACATTGCGTAGTATAAGTGAAGTCACAAGTATGAATCCTTAATACCAAGTTTGGGGGGGGAAGTATGTATGTATGTCTGTCCCTATGTTCCCTCGTAACTAGTAAAACTGATTTTGATGAGTGATATGTCGTTAGATTCGTCTTTACAACAAAGTATAAGTAGTTTATTTTAATAATTTTTAATTTGGGTACCTAAGTGGTTTTTTTGGGATTTTAGTAAATAAAGAAGTCTGTTTCAGTAGCCGGTAATAATATCCAAAATTACTTTGGTAGATATTATTGAGATGGTTAAACGCATGATAGTTTTTCTACAGCACTTATGTACTTTACTTTTGTAAATACTGTGAGAAATAATACACTGAACCATCATAACATAACACGTCAACGGTAAATTACTGTACATTTTACTTCGCACTTGAAACAAAAAACTAACCACTTAATTCATTCGAACAAAATCATCGTGCGGTGTAAATGGCGCTCCTGCAGCGCCTGCGCCGGCACCAAATATGGCGGCGGTAACGAGCGGCCCATACACGGCGCAGACCTGCCGTCTCACTTATACGCTCACCGTTGAATCATTCTGGTTAAAATAGAATTTTCGTAACGATGTAAAAAATCTACTTAGACGAATTTGACGTTTGTGGTTAGGTTCAAGGCTAGGTCTGGGCTGTGCAGTAGACCGCATGTCGTTGGTAACATTGACCTGGTCCTGGGCATAGTACTATGGAGTTTCAATAGAACGCGAGGCCAGCTAATACTGGTCTTGGTACCATCGACGTGCGGCCCTCTATACCAGCACGTCCAGCACCCTAATTGCGTAACACATATCAATCACAATCTGAATTATGTTGAAGTATATTGCTAGTCCATTGCTTCATATGTTCGAACAATTTGTCTACTAAACAACGTAAATAACATTGCGTTATTTAACGTTGTTGAGTAGACAAATTGTTGTTGAACTGTCAAAATGAATTTAAAAAAAAACTAGAAACCCATTGCTACTGACAGTGTGCGCAATGACCCCGCTGTTCTTTTATACATTCTGATCGAAAAGTAAAACTTACTCTGAAGATCGCGAAGATTGTCCGTCTTCCTGAGTTTTCCTGAGCCAGGGACCAGTGCTAAAGAGGGAAGACTGGCGTATTTATAACATGAGCGGACACTACCACTTATAACGACCTTGGGCTGTTGTGTGTGTCTTGCCATCAGTCTTCTGGAGCTTGGTGTGCTCACTGAGTGCTAACCACCACCATACCACAGTTTTGTAATACTGTGACCATACTGGAGGTATGTAAGTACTCTGAGTATCAACTCACTTACGGTCGAATTTTCCAACTTCAGTATAGCTAATGATAGATCACTGGTTAAAATAAGTCCACAAGCGATATTTATAGGGAGAATTAGTTTATTTCACTTCATACGTATAGTTTAAACACAGTTACACTTCTACTGATCCTACAATCAATACAATAAGGCACTGACCTCCAGAGGTCAGTGCGTGACCAGCAATAATGTTTGAATTTCTAACAGTAATGAAATGAGGTTATTATAAAAAAAAAATCATCAGCCGAAATTCGAAAAATCGAATGCATCGATATCTTAACTTTTTTAAATCGGAAATCGAACATAGTACGATAGTCGCAGCCGCACCGGTAGCCATAACCATAGGAGGCAATTTAAAAGTAAATCCACATAGCATCATTTAAAAAAGGTCATTAACCAAGCAGCTTTTGATCCCACGGGATGAAATGAACAAAAAAAAACCGACTGCGTATGAAATAGGTTTTCATAAAGAGACGCGTTGACGGACAGCCCTTTTGGTGGCGGCTCCTGCCATTCATTTCCCACACTATAGTAGAACATAATATTATAATTATACGCATAAGTACGATACGCCCTCTGTAGCTCTGTTCAATAAAGGATGTGTAGCGTTGTTTAGTCTTAGCGATGCGGTTACGTTACGACTTTAACCGTTTTTTTTTTTACATTTGTGTTAGCCGCCACATAACAGTGACACTGACGGCCGTCATGGCAATGATGGCAGCGGGGTTTGACTTTACGGTGTCAAAAAACGCTCTCTGGGGAAACACGCCAACTTAGGTACTCTCATAAATAACGTTTTAGTGACGTCATGCGTCGGTAAATTACGGACGTTATGTGGCGGCCACGCAGTCTTGTGTCAAAATGTCTTGTCTCTACCAATATCGATTACGACATTTTATAGTTCAGATTTAGTTCTTAGTGAATACAGTATTTGAATGTTTTGCATTACTCAACGCATATCAGTCTCACGGAGTCTGTCTGTTATCTTTAACGGCTGAACAGATTTCAATGAAATTTAGCACACCGGTGGGTATACCTTTAGCCCTGTAGTACTGAAGTACGTTCGCGTGGGATAATTTCCGCCCTCCACGCGGGCGTAACCGCAAGAAAAAGCTAGTATGATATAAACAAAATAAAAAAATCAAGGAAATTGATCTACCGGTGTCGCGCCAGTATGTAGAAGCCTTTAAGCGGGTGCCCAATGTGGAATACGTCTTTGTTACAGCTGCGAATCATATTTTAATCAACATATTATACAACCTGACACAGACCTGCAAATTGCAAAAAAGCAAGAAAAAAATAATTTCGCGGACTATGCTTAGCGCATCCCTAAGTGACGATTTTTACCAGTTCGTACCGCAAGCCGCGTTAAATAACACAGTTACAAAAAAAATATACAAAATTATAATGCCTTAATCGTATCCGTGTCGTCACAATGTAAACGTTAAACTCCGTCGGGCTTTTTATAAAAGAGCGGGAATATTTTACGTCTTCATACCCAACGAACTACCAGTTTTAAATAATAAAACAAGATGGTGTTGATTGAAACCACTAATGGCCTGTTTCACCACTTCCTGATAAGTTCTGGTTAACTTATCTAGTAGATAACCGCTTAAGGCGACGATTACCGACTTTTGATGATTTTATACTGAAGATCACGTCTAAACGAGTAGTGTAAATGATTTGAAAAAAATATATGTTAAATTAGAGCATTTTCTCAATAACTTAATATGTGAATATTTTAGATTATGTTTATATTACATAGTGAAATTAATTTGTAAAGTTATGTTTTACGCGGATAAAAAACTGAGAATGGCGCAAAATGTAACAAGCTTATTTTTCTGAAACCTTCACCAATTTAAAGATAATTTAATTATTGATCTTTTAGTATACTCGTTTCATTAAAATACCTTTTGGTTTGAGTATAATAAATTAATAATGCGTCAAATTGGGGACAGCGCTCCTTGATGGGCGAGTCCTATTACTGGCTGAACGTACGACGCGTTGCGTGAGCTCAATACAGAACACGCAAGCTAACCACTCAAGGTCACTGGCATATATCTCCGTCTTAATCGGACGTTGTGTATTATTCAGTCGAGACACGTGAATTGTAACATGATTGTAATCACAACAAACAATGATTAATGAGGGTAGATGAATATTTAAATGTCATCAGTACTACTAGCATGCACTGAACTACCAAAGAAGTTGGAAATTAACGCTAGTACTACGCGGTTCTAAGGAAAATGAAAAAAGTATTTTTTTTAGATAATAATAGTTATTATTAATACGCGGTAATACTACGAAACATTAAAAAACCGGCCAAGTGCGAGTAGGACTCACGCACGAAGGGTTCCGTACCATTATCTATAAAAACGGCAAAAAAATCACGTTTACGTTATATGGGAGCCCCTCTTACATATTTGTTTTATTTTAATTTAATTATTTATTTTTAAAGTGAATATATAACTAAAGATTCTGTGAATATTTCAAGCGTCTACCTGTTGCCGTTATCAATATCGAGCAAAAACAAACAAAAACAAAAATCACGTTGGTTGTACGAGTATGGAAGGCCCCTTAAATAATTATTTTATTCTGTCTTTAGTATTTGTTGATATAGCGGCAACAGAAATACATAATCTGTGAAAATTTCAACTGTCTAACTACCGTGATAGCTACTTTTACATTTGAAATTTTCACAGATGATGTATTTCTGTTCATGAGATACAGCCTGGTGACAGACGGACAGACAGACACACCGACGGCGCGCGGCGGAGCCTTAGTAATAGGGTTGTCGTTTTACCCTTTGGGTACGGAACCCTAAAAGTAATTTACTCAGAAAATTTACGTGAAAGTTTTTTTTTTACTAGCTTTGTAGGTACCAATTGTACCGTTTTTTTAAGGGGGGCATCGCAAGTTACTTAAAAATAAACCCCAGATTGTGTAGATGACCTGGCTTGGTGATGTTTGTTTTTAAACCCTGAATAAATATAGTTACATTAACTAACAAGTATCAATTTGGGGGTGGCAACACACAACATACTCAAACAACTCTAACATTCTGCGGTGAACACGGTTCTTTGTCCGACTTTTACGATTCTTTTACGATCGGTCGTGTAAAAGCATCGACTGACTAACTAATATTCTGTGGGGTATAATAAATCAATGGGTTTGGGGGTCGTAAATAATAATGTTTGGATGTTGAAAGCCCCTTTAGGCGCTCTGTGGCAGATCGTCAGTGTTACAAGCTACGCTTCCGGATTGCGGTTACTAGATGAGCTACATTATGAGATACTCCTTCTGAGGAATAGGTATAGTCGCCGGTACGTAACTTGGCAAGGTTTTGGCGTAGCGGGAGTAAGTTTACGCGTGTACAATTAGTGCAACGAAAAAATTATCACATAAATTGCTTGACATTACGCACACACGCATACGCATATTTTCCCTCAACTTGTTCTTTCGTGTTTGTGTTTTTTTTTTCTTTGCTTTATGTTTACCGGAAATAAACGTATTTTCTTTCTTTCTTTTCCTTCTTTCTTGTTATTATTCTTTCCCAGAATTTATTTTTAAACGTGTCTGTTTAGAAGAAAGTTAAAGAAACGAGAGAAACATGTAACGATTCTTGCCAAGTTACGTGCCCGGCGACTATAGCTACTATACCCGAATCACTTTAGCGTGGCAATAGTGGTCATTGCCCTTTGCCTTATATCTTTCCGTAGAACCCAAACAATAAAATATGTATGGTTTTTCGTTATTAGAACATGTTGAAGATTACGAATATTACGATAGATATTGATTCAGGGGGTCTACTCCGAAGGTATGGTAAGTATCGCCCGAATGTTCGGCCTTTTCCTGACTATGGCTGATTATGGCTGACTACTGTAACTTCAAAAAAAAAAAAGACAGTTAAAGAGATAATTATGTCAAAGTAAAAATGTGACTTGTAGTCGGGTAAGGACTCAAAGTAAAAACACCGGCCAAGTGCGAGTCGGACTCGCGCACGAAGGGTTCCGTACCATTATCTGTAAAACGGCAAAAAAAATCATGTCTGTTGTATGGGAGCCCCCTTAATAATATATTTTATTCTGTTTTTTTAGTATTTGATGTTATAGCGGCAACAGAAATACATCATCTGTGAAAATTTCAACTGTCTAACTATCACGGTTCATGAGATACAGCCTGGTGACAGACGGACAGACGGACGGACAGCGGAATCTTTGTAATAGGGTCTCGTTTTACCCTTTGGGTACTGAACCCTAAAAAGGAAACTTTGGAAGTCAAGAAATAGCCGAACGTTCGGCCATTTAGTCGGTGGGTCATTGACCGCTAATGCCGCGCTAAAGCGATTCGGTTATAGATGAGGACACACTATCCACAGCCGCTAGATCTCGGACTATATTTTTCATGGTTGTACAGAATGCGATTTGATTTCTTTGGCTCCTGCTGTCGGTACAAGCACTTGTCCTAACAGTGACTAGATATCTGAGGGCCCATTCCCGCAATTAAAAAAAAATCTAGTCGCATTCTCATCTCAGCGACAATCAAAGTCAAAAACTTGTCAAATTTGTTGGGAATTTAGCGGAATAGTTTTGACAGATTGAGGTTAAGGCTCACTTGCACCACAAATTGCTAAACGCGTTTCGCGCTAAACACAGTTAAACATCATTCCGTATCTGTCATCTTCAAACAATTGAAAGAAACAAAGCGATGTTTTAAATTCGTTTAGCTATAAACGCATTTAGTGATTTGTGGTGCAAGTGGACTTAAGATAAGAATGCGACCGTTCTTAAAATGACGGGAATTGCCCATCTGTGTTGCCATCCAGTCAGTACCTTTATATTCTTGAGGTGGTGCCTGGGATACGTCATCCACCACCTCAAGTCTTCGTAAAGCCCCAAGAACACCTGCCGGTCACGAACTGCAGCGGCCTATTTTGGGAGGCACTGAATCGATTGCGTACACAAATAGGCCGCAAACATAATCTGGCGAAATGGGGCATTATCGATTCATCCAACATACAGTGACTGCGGTACTTGTGAACAGAGTATGCCCCATCTACAGTCTAGTGTCCCAAATGTCTGGACTAATGAAAAGAATTCTTCATACAAAATATTCCCATTGTTCATGGTTAGGCCATGAGCACTTAACGTGCTAATTAAAGTGCTATTAAATTTATTTAAATTACCCGATGTTATTGGTCTAGTTTGTATCTGCACTTTCTGTAATGGTGTGTTGGACTAAAAAGTAACGGTTTGACCGCTGTGATCCGAAGGGAGATAATTTACAATGGCTTTATCTAAATAGTCACAGCAACAAAAAACATTATCAATACATGTTGCAGTAGTTGTAGTTATTCGCGTAGGTTCAAAAAACACATTTGACCGATTAAATGATTTGAAGAGGCTTAATAATCTACTGCTATTTGAATTATTTTCCAAAATATTAATATAATCTTCTTTTTAGAGGCTCGCTGACCCCACTGGCAAACCACTACTACGGTTTTATGGGGCTTAGTTTATAAGTTGTACTAACCTTGTTTAATAAAGATAAATATAATATCATATATCTTTATATATGATATTATATTTATCTTTATTAAACAAGGTTAGTACAACGTAACCTTTTTACAAATTAAAAATAAAGAGTAGAAAGTAGGAATCCATTTTAATCATTAAAATGTTTCTGGAGACATTCTTATCAGTCCCATACCACTCCCTGTCCCATTTCATAAGAAAAATGTGATTTATGCGTAACCAGACAAAATCTAACGAATTTCAACCTTATTTCGAGACTATTAAAGGTTGATCCAATGAGGAAACGACTGATCGAGGTGTTTTCAAGAATATCTAATAGGATAAATTTATGACATTGCTTTGTGGTAACCGTCGTAAAAGTGGTCCTTAGGATCGCGATAAAACCAAAAAAAAACTGACAGACGGACAAAACTGATCTAATAAAGTTTCCGTTTTCCCTAAAAATGTAGTTAAGTAGGTTAGGTAGGTACATACGGCTAAATATCAAGCTATACATTTCCAGTATAAGCTGATCTCGCATTGTATAGGATTTCCGTACAATGAAGGCTTTCTACACACTTTTCTCCTCTTCTTCTGCCTTTGAGGTATAAAAGAGAATAAACTGGAAATGTATACCTTGATATGTAGCCGTGTGTACCTAGTCGACCTCGTAGTCTCCCGCGGACCGGCGCGACGTGACTCTAGTAGAACAATAACTTTATTTATTTATTTATTTATTTATTTTACAGTTTATGTACACACATATATACAGACAAGAAAAAAAAAAAAAAAAAAGAACAGAAAAATACGTACAAAGGTGATGCTTATTTCTAAAGAAATCTCTTCCAGCATACCTGCGACAAGGAAAGTAGACGAAGAGATGTAGACAACGTGTGTAAGCCATACCATTATTGACTTTTTTAGCTTTCAATTTTCTAGAAGTTTACCTTCTAGAAAATTTAAAGCAAAAACAGACCTTACAGTCAACCCGGTGGTAAAACTGGTACCTACAGCAATTTCTCGGTCGGCTATACAAGAAGATTGAATGGACGTGTATCGCCTGCGTGGCAGGCGGATACCTAGGCTTGCAGGCTGCTGATCAGCCGCAATCATAGGTTCTTAATTTAATATTCATTCAAACTTGAGAGCATTGTCGTTATGATTGGTTCGTACTATTGTTGCTGCTCACTCATGCGCAACAATGCCCTTAAGGCACGTGCAGACAAGCGCGACGCTACGGCGCGACGCGACACCGGTAGAACAATTTCCATGAAGTTTTCATAGAAATTGTTTCACCAGAGTCGCATCGCGCCTGTCTGCACGAGCCTTTAAAGTGATTACATTAAGGACGCAAATCTGACAAAAATTTGCGGTACATTTTACGGCAAAATTTAACTAAACCAAATGTTACTAATAATTGCGACAGATAGATTACTCCTTCATCTCCAAATGGTAGCATTTTTTTATTCGAAAATGTTGGTTTATAATATTGTAAAAAATAATTTCCGTTGCCTCTTCACACAAAATTGACGATAACGTGTCGAGTTTAGGAACATTTTTCTTCAAAATCTATATAAATAAAAAGACAAGTCCTGACTGACTGACTCATCAACGCCCAGCCCAAACCCTTGGACCTAGAAAGCTGGATTAAAAGATTAAGATTACCCTATGTGTTCTAAACTATAATATTATGTATAAAGATAAGTAGGCCGTTGTTGCCGTGTTACGCCGATCCCAATAAATTGTGATTAGGGCAGGAGAATGATGTTGAAGTATTCGGGCCAAGTATCAAGTTTATAGGTCAACGAAAGAAGGTTTTTTTTCATACAAACTGTCAAGCAAGCTACCAAGCCACGCAGTAAAATGCTCCCTTGTAAAATTGACTATCCCTTTTCAAACCTTTAGGGGTAGATTTTTGAAAAACCCTGATACACGTTATTCTTTATTTTTGGTTTTATGTATAAATACTGAGCTTCGAGTTAATAGAACTGCGCGTTAAAATTCTTCTATACAAACTTTGATACCCCCAATCCACGTTCGGGAGGAACTTAAAAAAAAAATTAAAAACTTTATAATTTACTTAGGTAAGTATTCGTGCCAAGTTTCAAGTTTATTAACTCAAGGAATAAGATTTTTCATACAAGCAACTTCACCCCCTTCAAGGTCGAATTTCCAAAAACCCCTTCTTAGCGGATGCCTACGTCATAATAACTATGTGTGTGTCAAATTTCAGCAATCCATTCAGCGGTTTGAGCTTTGGGTTGATAGACCTTTATCCCCCTTTTTAACCCTTCGCTGGGTGGAGTTATCTAAAACGCCGAGACACGTAAGAATTAATTTTCAATCGTCAGCCTAAACACAAAATTTGAAGATCCTAACTTCAAAACTGACGGACTTTTATACAAACTTTCATCCCCTATTTAACTCCCTTAAGGGTTGAATTTCGAAAAATCAGTTTTTAGCGGTTATCTACGTCATAATAACTATTTGTGTGCCAAATTTTAGGCATGTAATTGACATGTAAAAGCCATAGTGTAATTCGACATGTTACGACGACCTCAAATAAATTGGGATTAGGGCAGGAGACTGATGATGAAGTATTCAGGCTAAGTTTTAAGTTAATAGATCAACGTTAGAAGATCCATCCCCCCTTTACACCCCCAAAGAGGTTCATTTTTAAAGTGGTTTGCGACTTTTTCATTATTTGACTTAAAGATTATACCAATTTTCGAGTTAATCAAGCCACGTAGTAAAATCCTCTCTTGTAAAATTGACTACCCCTTTTCACCCTGTTATGGGTAGATTTTCGAAAAACCCCCTATACAAGTTAGTCTTGATTTTTGGTTTTATGTAAGTATAAATACTGAGTTTCGAGTTGATCGGACCGCGCGTTAAAATTTTTCTACCTATACAAGCTTTGACATCCCATCCATTGAAGTTAAGATAACAAAAAAATACAAACTTTATAATTTACTTACGTAAGTATTCCTCCAAGTTTCAAGTTTATTAACTCTAGGAATATTTTTCATGCAAAAAAATAAAATAAATAAATAAATCATTTATTTTGGACCAAACACTTGTACACATTTTATAAACCTGCCAAACTGCGTGACAGTTTGTCGGCAGGATTAGCGCTCGTCTTAAAATATTTGGTTTACACAATAAATAGCATACTTCTTCATCTAAGAAGGTAGATCCAGGTAGTTTTTAACTGGTTCAGTGATCGATCAATTACTGCCACATGTTGCGACCATTTCATTCAGCAGTTCAGCCTTTAATTTATTCCCCACTGTTCGCCTGCTAATCACACCATTATCCCTTCTCAACCAGTCGATACTATTGTACAGTGTAGGGGTCAAAAACCCCTTCTTAGAAGATGCCTACGTGCAATTTCAGCCCAATCTGTTCAGTGGTTTGAGCGATGTTGATAGACGAATCAGTCACGGTTTCCTTTAATGTGTATATGGCTAGATATACATATATACATGTATTAAGAACCTCTGCCTTTTTTGAAGTCGGTTAAAAATCATTTATAGAAAGAGTGCATCTCATAACAATTCCAATAAGACCAAACACGGGTAGGATACGATACAATTTTATAACGGAGTTCCAATGCCTACCTTCCGGCTTCATCATCAGATCAGTTTGATGGTACCATTTAGATCAGAACTATTTATTTAAATTTGCTTCGCTTAACTATCTTAATCCAGATATCTCATCGCCACCCGTGAAATACTTATCCTCACATTGAGAAGTTCCGGTGGCCATCTGTGGCCTTTTTCATCAGTTCCACTTCACCAAATTATACTTTCTGAATGCAAATGATTGATTTGTTGATGAAAATATAAAAATCGCTATATGTATGCCTATAAAATTTGAGGAGTTCCCTCAATTACTCATGGATCCTTTGGTGGCATGAGGAACAGGGTGTAAAGTTCACTCATCCACCATAGAAAAGGGAGGATCCTCCGACCAGACGGGTGTTGTGTCTGGTGGGCAACTGCCCGACGGTTGATGTCGGGACGTTGTATATATGCTAGTTGCGTAGTAAACTCTGATTGCGCGATGCAGGATTCGCGTGACGTCAGTGTGACGCGTTGTTCGTATGTGGCGATGTTGATGCCGCTACATCACTCCCCTCCGGAGACCGGAGGTCGATAGTGGGCTGAGTCGTGTATCTTGCGATACTTGCCAGTGCCAGTTGAGGGTTCCAGTGAGTCGGAACCTGGTGCCGCATAGTTCTCGGTGAGTCGGAACTGTCTGCGGTGATTCCCCAGTAAGTCGGGGTGGCGCTGCGGTATGCTCCAGTGCGTCGGATGTAGTACAGCGCCGGGTTGTGGCTGGCTGCTGGCGTCGACCAGGAGAGGCATGTTCTCTGCTTGTGGACCGGCCGAAAGTGCAGTGTG
This sequence comes from Tiliacea aurago, assembly GCA_948098905.1. Lineage (NCBI taxonomy): Eukaryota > Metazoa > Arthropoda > Insecta > Lepidoptera > Noctuidae > Tiliacea > Tiliacea aurago. The sequence continues at coordinate 1,656,723 of OX402581.1, read as the reverse complement.
CTGTGCCAAGGTTGCTGATGAGGCTGTGGGTGATGACCAGGAATGCGCGTCCGCTGCATGCTGGTGGTCAGGATACCCGTTGAAGCCGTGGGTGCTGGCTGGCTGTGTGACTCGCCGCTCGAAAGCTTGAGGAAGTGATGATGATGATGATGATGATGATGATGACGTCACGCTGAAGTAGTTGCACGAAGGCTGCGCTGACGTTCATACTCGGGGTCACCAGTTTGGTGGTAGGAGGAACAGGGTGTAAAGTTCACTCATCCACCATAGAAAAGGGAGGATCCTCCGACCAGACGGGTGTTGTGTCTGGTGGGCAACTGCCCGACGGTTGATGTCGGGACGTTGTATATATGCTAGTTGCGTAGTAAACTCTGATTGCGCGATGCAGGATTCGCGTGACGTCAGTGTGACGCGTTGTTCGTATGTGGCGATGTTGATGCCGCTACATCATCACGTCGGGGTTAACATCAGAACTGGATTTTAATACAAATGGGACCAATCTGGAAGTATATCCTTTCAAATAAAAAAAGAATTTTCCAAATCGGTTCATAAACGACGGAGTTCTGAGGTAATAAACTTTAAAAAAAAAAACACGTTACAAAAGTTAGGCACAGCCCCGCAGGTGATATTGTAAGGCATCCGGCACACCGCAGTCCGCAGACGACGCAGTACATACTAATCCTCTTATCGGGTACTTGACAAGCCCCTGAAGTGGAGCCTTGATATTTCTGATATCATCGTTACCAGGGCCTCAAGTCTGCTATTACAATAGTGTCAGAATGGTCGATCATTGATTTCATAATTGTTGATTTTAACAAGTTTGGTAATCTACTATTATAATGGCTTCATTATGTCTTTCCAATGGTCGGCCACTGACACTAAATTGAAAGAAATTGCATTATTGGTAATCTCGTACATAATGACAAATTAATGACATTTCTACTAATGGGTTTCATAATAATGGCAATACGACAATGCCATTATAATAACACAATTCTATTACGAGAACCCGACCAATGATCGACCATTATGAACTTAGCAGATTACGAACTTTTAGCAAAATGACAATGGCATGACAATGGGATCGTGTTGGAATGACTGAATTTATAAAAATAGCAGACTTGGGCCCCTGGTCGATAGCTGGTATGGTAACCCCATGATGACCGCCTCGTTGGTTTAGTGGTCACAAGCGCTACGGCTGAGTATGAGTTTCAGGGTTCGAGTCCCAGGTCGGGCTAAGTGTTCTTGGGTTGTTTATCCATCAGGAATTTCTCAGTAGAAGCCCGAAGTCTGGATTTGTGCCCAGTTGTTGGCAATAGGTTCGCCACCAATGGGACTTAAACATAACTGACGAAATGTGCATACCTACTATGTAGTAGTAGGTACCAGGTTGCTGCGGCAGGCTGGTACCAGGTAAGTACCAGGGTTGTTGCTGATGCATATTTTTTTCACATCAGCGGACGCTGATGCTGTCAATGCTGATTTAAATTATTTTCTTAAAAAAGCAGGGAAAAAGTAGTCGCCATTAAGGCTTCTACATACTGGCGCGACACGCGACGTATATATCTGGTACATATCCGCCTAACCCTTCGGGGAAATCAGGCGTGAAGTTATGTAATGTGGAATACCTCTTTTGCAGAACGCAATTTCATGCTTCCTACTTATTTCAGTTGTACAATACCATTAGTTGTTTTGATTCGTTGACCGAAATAACAACATTCACAAGAAGTCGAAGTGTGGTTCTCACGGCGCATCCCGTATTGGGCAATATCGCAGGAAACACACAACTTCCCCGTCGGTTGTCAAACGCAGTCGGTTCACTCATTGCATGCATACCAAAGTTGTTGAGTGGCACAAATAATAAGCGTAAGCGATTGATCGATTGATGCTTGTTAGTCCCGAGAGCCACGAAAAACTTTCATTGCATTTTTCGCTCTGCGCTTCAAGACATCGTCGAGCAGCAAACCCAAAATCATCTCTTATTCTTAAATTATGATATTACACAATGATAAAGTTTGGTTCATAGTTGAGACTTGCACAGCATGGCACAAAAGAGCTAATACTCAGTAGTGGGTGGAACAGACTGCCAATGATAATGAAGAAACTTGATATTTGATTTCTGTTTGATTTGTAAATAACAGTTTTTAACGAACTCTCGTTGAACACGGTCAACTATCGTCTGTGGATGTTAAATTAAGGCTTCTACATACCGGGGCGACTTCTCGCGCAACGCGACGCGACACAAAGGCATCGCTCGTCCCGCGACACGCGGGGCCTTTGTGCCGTGTCGCGTCGCGCGACAAGTCGCGCTGGTATGTAGAAGCCTTTACCATGGACGTGCGGCTGAATTATTTTGACTGGGCGAGAATATAATAGAACACTCTTTATTATGCACATCATGAATATTACAGATATAAATGAAGAATTTTAAATAGGATGACACAATGGGCGGTCTTATCGCTAAAAGCGATCTTTCGAGATGGTTTCTAAAACGCCGCCGCTCATAACTCCGAGCATACGTTACTAACCGGCTAGTGTTTGTAAAGTAAACAGAGGTCCGATGCTTTCGTGACGCTATCGACGCCTGCACTTTACTAATTAACGATGCGTGTGGCCAGACTCGGCTCTAATACCATAATATTGTGGTGTTTCCTTTAGTTATCAGCCTGCAATTGTCCTCATACAACAATAGAACGAGTGTCAGTCACGCTCTTAATTTCTTCATCATAAGATCTAAAAGTCAAGGTTTCCGAGTTTTCAGAAAGTGCATAATTATTCTGATATCGAAAAAGTCTACAAGTTTACGAGTTACATAAGTATTGAGCCCGCAAGTCCGCAACCGACTGCTTAGCGCTGAACCAGTAGCTCACCACTATCATATACAACAGCTTTGCACTTATTACTTTCTCCTCTTATCCAGAGTATTAACAAGCAGAAACTAGGCAGGCAAGTTCTAAAGCATCTTAGAACTTAGAAATTCTAACTTAGGAATCTCTAATGTCTCCAAAGGACACACGGAAAAAAACGCGCGCGTAAAAAACTACACCGTGCCATATTCCATATACAAAAATCATACCGTCTATGCTGTTGGAAAACGGCGACCTCACATAGGCAGTCCACCAGTACAGAATCAAGACACTGTGTGCAACTCCCGGTCAAAAATTACTCAATAACGTTCACACGGTGGCTATAAATGGAAAACGAAGACCTCGCAGTAGCTGGCTAATCAACCCTCCTAAAATGCCAACACAGTGTCGTCTCCCGAACGAACTATGTTCTAAGAAATGACACAGTGTTCATACATGGAATACGTCGAGCTCAACAGCAGTCCAATTAGTATTGGGAGGGAGGAGGTAATTGGGGTAGAACCGGTTCTAAGATCGTTTTACTCGCCGGTCCGGGTTCAGCTTGTGCTCGTACACTCGGGTACTTCTCAATGGAATTTGTATGTATAATTGAGTGTTAATAGGAAAGTTCTGTACTCAATGTGAGATAGGCGTGTTCGGGATATGTGTTCACAAGTGTTACCACTTTTTCTCTTGAGAACTCTGAAGTAATCGTGTCCATTACTATGAATACTGTGATGATGTAGGTGACGTAGGTACTTATACTACAAGTTTGTGTGTACGTATTTGTAACGTTTTGTGTGGAGTTTGTTAAGAGCATGAACGTCATTGGTGTAGCGGCAAAACACTTCTTATTTTCTAGGTCCCCGATACCAGAAAAATTGTCATGTCAGGCGACATGATTAGAATCAATATCGTTTCAAGTCAAAGTCAAATTGTTTATTTCAAATAGGCACATTTATGGCACTTTTGAACGTCAATATTTACAAAAAACATGAATTGATTCTAGTCGCCCCTTCCAAAAGGTAGTTTCGTATGGAGAAGAATGGGCAAGAAACTCCACCTCTTTTAAATCTTGTACAATATTTTTATAGGTACATTAATTATATAATTATGTGAAGACGATGCACCTAGAATAAAATTACTATGTCACAATATGTAATAAAAAGAGTTAAGAATGAAGCAATAACAGATTTAAATTAACTATGTGATAGATACATGCACAAACACACACACACACATATTTACAAAAATTTAAAAAAAATATATACGATTTCCTAAAAAATAACAATATCAGTGTGAGTTAAGGTAATCACAGAATTTAAAATAAATGTCATAAAAATAATAAATTATACAATTATATACAGTCTGTGGTCAATGCCCCAATCTCAGACAGACAACGGCAGTAATGATTTTGACGAATGGGCAAACTTTTCACTAAGAGCAGGGTAGGAGGGGAGGCATCGTCTGTGTGGAGTTCCACTTCCGCAGTCGCTAGTTTAAATCATAACAAGTCATTTAATAACAACATTAACATAAGATTACCACTTCTTAGTGCTTTAGCTGGGAAGAAGTGGTGCAAGAACTCCCCAGCAGTCCTCACTTTGGCCAATACTTGTCGGTTTAGTGCAGCCTCAACTCGCAATCACACAGCTGAAGCCGACAATGATGTACACACTTAGTCACATTCGGGTGGTGACAGTGACTCATATTGCCCCGGTTACCGATATATTTAGATTGGCACACGACCGCGAGACGGACTGTCGCGTTGCGTACCAAAATATACGTACGTTCAGTTGTTTGTTCACCAGGGAAACGTCACGGACAGCAACTCGAGTGTTAGACCAATAAGACCGCCCGTCCGCCCATATTGTCAAAATCAAGTCATTTATTCAAATTAGGCTGAGAATTAGCACTAAATACAACTTGACAAAATGGGGGATTATAGACCCATCTGCTGTGCTGTCCAGAACATGACTCACTCGCTGGAATATCCCAAGTGTATACACCTGTCTGTACTCTTGAGGATCTAATGAACGCCACTAACGCTGCTATTTTAACGTGCCCATCTACTTTTAGTTATAGATTTTACTTTCTTGATCAGAAAGGCCTTAGATGGATCTTTTTAGGGTTCCGTACCCAAAGGGTAAAACGGGGCTCCCATACAACAAACGTGTTTTTTTTACATTTTTATAGATAATGGTACGGAACCCTTCGTGCGCGAGTCCGACTCGCACTTGGCCGGTTTTTTCATATTACTGAACCACTGAACATGAAATTTCTAACAGACCACTTCAAAACAATACTTGAGGAACAATGCCATAATCACGACCAGCGAATAAATTGAGTCCACTGTAAACTGTGTTCGATGGCTCGACATCTAGCTGTTCGTTTATTGATAGATTCCTTGATAGTTGATGACAAATTATTGATACTCGAACATGATGTAACACAAACAGATTTCAACAAGATATTTTCGAATTCATTGAATGTGATGTTTCAGTTTGCAATTTGCGTTATTTCCTGCATCGATGCAAACATTTACATTCAGAGCTTTTGTACTTGATGCGCCATCCGGGGTTTCCAAACATAGTGTTAATCCAGCAGGAGAATACTGAATGATCACTGCAGAAATACATGTGTCAATTATTGTTTAGCTTTATGTTCACTAGCTTAAAACCAGTAAGGCCCAACGCAGATGAAATGAAAAATGTTGTATTATTTTAACAAGTAAAATACCTTAACAACTAGTGATTGTACGCCTGCGTTAAGGCTTCTACATACCGGGGCGACTTGTCGCGCGACGCGACACGACACAAAGGCACCGCTCGTCCAGCGACACGCGGGGCCTTTGTGCCGTGTCGCGTCGCGCGACAAGTCGCGCTGGTATGTAGAAGCCTTTACGAGACTACGCTCTTCCATAACTTAAATAAGTAGGTATTATTTATTTGCAGATGACCGATTGTAATCGGTCACCGAAATACGGCAGATGGATGTTGGTGTCCAACTGACACACGTCCTACAGCAACCAACAGTGTAACTGCGGAACTCTTGTGAGGAACACGTCTTGAAATGGAATTGCAACGAAGCGCATGTTTTCCAGTAGCTTTCAAATAGTTATTGGTTTAATTCAGCTTTAGTTTCAGCCAAGGATGTCGTATGAAAACTGACTGAGAAATTATGTCAAAAGGACAGGCAGATTCGTCTACTAACAAGTAACAACAAAACAACAAAATCCGTTCAAGTGATCTCTACCTTAGTCCACAATATATCAAGCATAATAAAACAACCGCTCGTGAAAGCGTTCAAAAGCCTATTTTCCGATAGAGAATACTCAATTACTCATCTCCTAAAAGCACAATTATGAGTGAATGTGTCGGCCCTGTCTACCCCTTCGCAGAATTCAGACGTAGTTATTGACCTGAGTTATGATTTCCACGCAGATTTGCTCAATGGGCCGCTAAAACTAGGGGCGCAGAATAAATAGTACGCAAACACATGAGAGAGGGGAGCTCACGACCGATATAGACTGTCTGACACGACACCCAACATCGCTATTTCACACATCACGTCAATAATTGTCAACTGTACCAAGTTTGAAATAGGATTCAAATTCATTTGGCAGAATATTGTGACATATGACGAGGTTTTAAGCAGTCCGAGCTGAATCATCGGTCACTTACCCCCGCGTAGTTAGAAAATAAATTTTCTAGATAAAACTGTTTTGTAGTGACATTGTTTATGTTTCCGATTTGTGATATTGTATTTTATTTTTGGTACATTGTGATTTGGTCATTGGAAGTTGGCAACGGATGGAAAATCCCACGAAGAATTTCTACTAGACTTTGTCAAATGTACGACTGACTATTTTACAGCACGATCACAGGTAACATTGATCCAGAATGCTCTTAGAGCTGACCTCACCGAGCTGCCCGTAACACTGCAGTGTGGTCTTCTGTACGTGTCAATCAAGCCACTCAAATTTTCGAACCAAAATATAGCGACCTGGAACGCAGTGTCGTTTGTCTTTTTAGGGTTCCGTAGTAAACAAGGAACCCTTATAGTTTCGCCATGTCCGTCTGTCTGTCTGTCTGTCCGGCCGTCCGTCTGTCCCCGGCTTAGCTCGGAGACGCTTAGTCCTAGAAAGCTGTAATTTGGCATGGGTGTATTAATCACGCCAAAAAAATCGTGAAATAAAACCATGAAAAACATTTTTTTTTAGGGTACCTCCCTTACACGTAAAACGGGGATGATATTTTTTTTTTCTCATCTAATATATGGTGTGGGGTATCGTTGGATAGGCCGTTCAAAAATATTGTGGGTCTGTGAAAAACATTTTTCAATTCTGAGATCCGTTTGCGTAATATTAAGCTTTAAAGTGCTATTTTTTGTTAGAGTCAAGTGTCCCCCCCCCCTGCCAGCTAAATGGTTGGTTTTGGTTATGTGAAAAAATTCATGGCAGTAGTATATATAATGAAATTAAAAGGAAAACTATCACAGCTAAGTAGGGTTTACAAGTTAACGAGTAATCGTCGACCAACTTAAATTTACAGTTGTAGAATTGACCGTAACGTATAAAGATGTATGGGAGAGCATGTTTTTCAACTACAATGTTAAGTTTGTTTTTGGGATGAATTCATCCTAACTACGGAACCCTTCATTGTGCGTGGTCCGACACGTACTTGGCCGGTTTTTTTTAAATCCTGAGGTGGTCAGTCTTGCATGACCGGCGAAAGGAAATAATCCTCCACACTTCATCACTCTGGCAGATCAGCTGCCCACTGGACACGAACTGCAATGAAGTGCAGTGACCAATCAGGAAATGTGTATCTCACTCGAGTAAAATCGACCCGTCCCAAACAGTGAGGATTTTGTTGCGGTGGATTCCCTTCACAGGATAATTATGTCGCGTCTTCTTTCTTGCAGCGTGGTTAAAACCAAATTATTTATACCGAGGAACCTTCGGCTGTTAGTAAAATAAAAGGCCCACATTTTCCTCCGTCACTTTCTCGTAAGTATTACCTGTAAGATGCGCATGCAAGTAAGAGACCGAAATATTGTTTTGTTTTTTGTCTATTTCCTCCAAAATCGGTCCCATCGACGCGCAACGTCATTCTGTTCTTGGGTAATCGGTGGTGATCGTGACAATTCTTGTATATTGATTGACTCTTATAACTTTGTCGAATTGTGGGCGTGCTTGTCTTTGTCCGCCACGGCTTACTGATTTAGACTACAAATAAACAATTTGATAGGCATAAGTAACATTATATTTAAGGCTTTTAAGCAGTTATGTAGTCGTTTATTTCAATGATGTTAGCGAGATCACTATGGACGCATTTTTGATGCCAATAGGAATCTAAAGCATTCTTGTCCATTTCCAGGTTCACACTGCCGTGTGAGGTAACTAGATGTCGAATTGGTTTTGTTTTATCTAGATTATTTATCTTTAGTTAAAAGTTCTATCAACAAAAACAATTAAGAACCACTTCAGTTGAGCTCCCAAAAGGACGTCGAGGCACAGTAGGTAAATAATTACCGGCTTGGCCAGTCGGCCACATAATAGGGCCTAATCACACAAGACAATAGCCCTTCCCCGAAGGGCCTACCTGCTCTGCTCACCCAACAATGCGTTTGACTAGTCACGGATACAGCAAAGTGTGAAATACCGTTAATAACTTTTTACATTTTGGAGTACGGTGTTAAAATGATGGACTTTGAAGATTTATTTGTGTTTATTTTGCCACCATTTGACAAACCGGCGCGACACAAAGGCCGTGCGTGTCGCGCGACGATTGGTGCCTGTCGCGTCGCGAGTCGCGCCGGTCTGTAGAAGCCTTTATGTTCCTTGATTCAAACTGTGTGAACATGTCAACGGATTGAACTTGCAAAAATTAAGTTTTAATTTCTGGCTACGAAACCCTCACTTAGGTACAAATTATACTTCATGGAACTTTTGCAGTTGGAATGTATGAGGGAACGTTTTTTCAACTACAATGCTAAGTTTGTTCTTGGGATAAATTCATCCCAACTACGGAACCCTTCATAGTTTGTGGTCCGACACGCACGTGGCCGGTTTATTTTTGAACAACAACACAATAGACGCAGCTCGTATTGTTCGGCATTTTGTTTGCCCTCTCTTGCTCAAGTCATTTTTATGCAATTTCTGTCGAAACGGTTCTACAACATCTTCCAAGAAGTTTAAAGCTAAGCGTCCACCGCGTCGGAATCGGCGCGTACGGAGCGGACGGATGTGTTGCTTTGTATTGATTCTTATGGTACAGCGTTCACTGGATCGGCATAACTGCGCCAGAGATTTTGTAAATGCCGACGCCGCGTACACTGCGTACGCTCTGATTCCGACGCGGTGGACGCTTAGCTTACTTCTACAAGTTCTACACACTTCTAATAGCGATTTGCAATAGAAAAATCGCAGTCAGTGGAAACAGCCATCAATTTACTTCTGCAAGAAATTGCAGAAGTTACTTGCCAGTGGACACTTCGCTTTATGGCAAGATGACACTGAAGACCATGGGCGTACCAGCATTTTTTGGGATCAGAAGGGCATCATTGGGGCAGAAGTAAATAATGTCGATAATTAGTAATTTTAAAATAAGTACTTTTAATTTACTGACCTTATTTCAATAATAACCTGAAAGTTCGTAATTTGACAGGAGTAAATGTCAAACTTCAAATTAAAAAACCGGTCCAGTGCGAGTTGAACTCGCATGGTGAGGGTTCCGTATAATGATTAAGTTATCTACAATGTTTTTTTTATCCCAAGATAATTATACCAAGAACAAACTTAAAATTGTAGTTCAAAAACATGTTCTCACAAACATTCCAAGTGCAAACGTAAGTTTGTACGCACAATATTGAGAGATTTACCAAGTTATTTAAGACCATAGACTTCTTATAGGTAATCTTTATGTAAAGAACTATTTTCTGTATTTTTAGTAGCAGTAGTTTCGGAGTTAAGGGGGAAATGGTCAATTTTCATCTATTTTCTTTTAACTTTTTTCTTTTTTGAAATTTATCTTTTATCTTTAAAACTATTTCATTTAAATTTTATAAAAAATATATATATTCGAAACCTTCACAACAAGCCCTGTCATTTGATATGTCACACGGTATACTTTGCAAAACTTTTTTTAAATTATCTAATTTGCCCCCCAAAAGTGAGCCACGTTACACTACACGTCCGTGTTTGGGTGTACCTACCAAATTTAAATTTAATCGGTCCACTAGATTCGCAGCAAATCGGCTGTTACAGATGGACAGCCAGACAGACACGAGTGAGAAGGGTTCCGTTTTCTTTCCTTTAGAGGTACGGAACCCTAAAAACAAACTTCAAAGATTTGAAATGTCAAATTACTAAGGATTAAAAAACAAACTTTACGTCCTATGCATGCGCGCTCGATATATCGATACAGCATTGTTTCGCGGGGTAATTTTGAATTTTACAAATTTAATAATAAATTTTGTTACTTGATAAACCTACATTTTTAGCTTCGGGTCAGGGAACAGTTTAGTTAGTTTTAGTTTTTTTTACAGTGGGGCTCATGCCCCACCTTGCCCCACCGTGGGTAGGCCCATGCTGAAGACGTTAATCATAGCTTGAGAGTACCTAACCTACTTGAGACTGTTAATGTGGTAAAAACCTTATTAGTGGCGGATGAAAGCTGCCTACAATGCGGTATCTTCTTTGCTCCTGGCTCAAGTCAGCAGCAATTAACGAGTTGCTTTTTAACGCAGAAGTGAATTCATATTTTGTCAATATTGCATGTCGGAACAGTTCATTTAATTAATTAGGTCATAAACTGGAGACGCTCGACTCGTTCATGTCAGTGGGCGAGTCTGCGCGCGCGCATATTAATAGCGCGGGAGATAGTGACGCGGCAATGTGACCATAAAATAATAATTAAGTATAATGTATGGACAGACAGCATTATGTTGTATAGGTTGCACCTCGCGATAAGATATGGCCGACGTAGCTGGTGCAGTGGCAGTGATGTTGGATGTGAAATTTGCCTGCCATTTTGTCAGCCCCATAAACGACATTATTTTTAGTATATGCGAAACCTCAATATATTATAGTTTGTTCAGAATAAGGAACTGAATCGATTTCAATAATTTTTACACCATGTTATATTGTGTCCCAAATTTTTTTAAGTGTGATGGAAAATGTTATCACCATTTAATTACTTACAATACAATCGCCCCGTTCGGATAGGTACCTACTGCCAAATTATTATCAATGAGCGCAAGACGACCCTGGAGGAGCGGGGGCGCCGTTCGCATGTTTTTGTACAGACAACCCGCTAACCTATCAAGGCTTCTATATACCGGGGCGACTCGTCGCGCGACGCGACGCGACTCAAAGGCACCGCTCGTTCCGCGACGCGCGGGGCCTTTGTGCCGTGTCGCGTCGCGCGACAAGTCGCGCTGGTATGTAGAAGCCTTCAACCTTAATAACTTTGTGATATTTCATGATACATGCTTTGAAATTTTATACATAGATTCTTTACATAAAAATACTAGACGTGTTTCGGGTTTCGCACTAAAACTAATATTGTATAGCGATGTGACAACCAGATACGGACCGCTTCTGAGAAATTGGAAAAACAACCGACTTGGCGATCAAAACCAGAACCTCATGCAGCTCTGCAGTAGCGCTTGCGACCTCAAGACCAATAACTAAGGAGGCTATTTGCAACCGAATTGGTAACCATGGCAACCGAATTCATGCTTTCTTTGAAAGTGATAACCACCACCGTCTCTAAACACCTATAAATGGCTACAGCGTCTTCATAATTTCATATTATTATTAAATGGCTGGTATCTTACAACGTACTATAGTGGGGTACCCTGCCAACCTGTTTGGTCGACAGGGTTCTGTTGGCGTGGTTATGACATGATCTTGTCGTAACGTTGCCTCACCACATGCTAACGATTTATCGTTCTATAGCCGTTGCCATAGACAGCAATTGGTGGAAGTGTGTGAGGAATTTTGTGCAGGGAAAAGTGCAGATCATCTTTCTCTATCCATCATTCTCCTGTCCTTGACCCAATTTATTTGTGGTCGCAGCATGTCTTCGTCCTCCATGACATATTCATTAGCCAACATCTCAGTTTTCAACCCCTTTCTAGCCATAGTCACCCACACACTCACACATCACCCACACTACACATCTACTAACATTCGTCTAGCATACTTAGATATTAATCATATTATATAAAACTATAAAATGTCGTATGATTCCGTACTACATTCTGCCCGCGCGCTTAGTACATAATTTATAAAATGAAAATGTAAAGGGGAGGATCCTGGTATCCTGAAACACAGGCCACGAGCCTAGCTTAGGCACCAGTCTCCCACAATATATAATTACCTGAATTGTGTTTAATTGTAGAATCTGACCAATGTAAAATAACTGTAATGTATCTTGTGGTGAGAAAAAGAAAAGTTGATTGATTGGTAGTATTTTTCACACATTCCATCCTTCGTTTCTCTCATACTCAAAACTTTCGTCACTAGATGTTTCTCATTCCTCGGCATCATATCCATACCATGCCAAGTTGCCTACCGATTTCTAGCCAAAAAAAAAAACTTATCTGATTGTTTATAAGATTTAAACTTGACAGAGGTCGCTGAAGCGTATTGATGCGTAGAGAGAATTACTCCAGAATTTACGATGTCAGATAAAATCTAAAGTAGGCACATGTTCCTTAGAAATAATCAAAGTCAATGGAGCGTAACTTTCTTCGCACAGCGCATTTTCTGTTCAACCATACAAAGGCCAATGTATTATGGACTTTATTTTATTACCACCGTTGTACCGCCAGAGACAACCATTGCTTTTTCTTTGTAATTCGGACATCGTGAAGTAGCTATTAAGTTCCCGTTTTAATTCTGGCTGATTCAGATAGAAAGAGGTCGAAACGCTAGTAGGTTGTTGTGATAACAACCTACTAGCATTTCACAGCTGGTGATATATTCTGTGTGGCTGTCTATGGTAGAAGATCTAGTGAGTGTGACTAGAGATTTAGACAAGAGGACCATTATGAGTGTCCATAATCCCAATGTTGGGCTTAGGCCTGCTCCTACACAGGGGGCGGGCTGTTAATCAGCGTTGTGGCTATGTTGCACAGTGTACAGAGCACACTCCTTTCGTCACAAAGGTACATTTTTAGGATTCCGTACGAAAATGTTAAAAAGGAACCCTTATGGTGAGACCAAGTCTGTCTGTCTGTCACACCTGGATATCTAAACAACTCCTAATGCTATCAACTTGAAATTTAGAATAGTTTTAGATGACGTTTGCCCAACTATATTGCAAACAAGAAAGAAATTAAAAAAATATACCTTTTTTGCAAAAGGGACTGAAAGATGGTCTTAAAAAATTGAAGTGGAGCTACATGTAGGGTATCGTATGAAAGAGCGCTGTTTGAACATTCTCAAACATTTACAGCAGCATAGTTTCCGAATTTTGATGAAAAATGTAAAAAAAAATACCGTTTCCCCCCTTATCTCCGAGGTTTTCATAGATAAAAATCTGTAATTATTCTATGTGATAGAAGTGTATGTAAAGATTACAAACGATGTCTCTATAGCACAGTTTTTCAGAAATCATTAACATCATATACATAAAGGTACGGAACCCTCGGTGCTCGGTAACTTGTTGAGTAGGTAGCTGTGGATACCTACCTAATTGACGGCTAACTGAATTCAAAGACGATCCTAAGAGACTTTTCTTAACTTTTCGAGTAGGTAATGGATAGTTATCGGTATTCACAGAATTTGGAAAAAACCACAATGAAGGATATGTATATTGTATTTATCCCAAGAACAAACTTAACATTGCATTGCAGTTCATATACATATACGTACGGAACCCTCGGTACGCAAGTCCGACTCGCTCTTGACCGGTTTTTTAAATATTTTTTACTTTAAATTACCCTATACGTGTTGACAATTTATAAGCACTTTCTCTTTGAAATCATCATTAATAACTCTGAAATATTACGATTAATCTAACAGTAGGTAGGTACCAGGGCCAGGGATTAAACTGACGGCATATTGACCATCTGTTGGACCTACCTACAAGAGCAACGCACTACCTACAGAACTGCGGCTACTATGCGGACAGATAGGCATCGTTTCCGAGAAGGGATCGCACGCATACCCGGGCTTACTGTGAAACTGACGCCGCTGACAGCAGCCCTAATTAATTGAACGTCTAATTAGTGAACATCGGGCGTTTACTTGAATCGGTCATCATTTAATTTGTTAGAATTTAGGATTACTACTAGGTACTTGTATCTACAGAGTAGGGTGTGGAGACCGGGCGGTAAGGGCAGGTACCTAGGTACTTACCTACCTACCTTAACAGTTATAGGTAGCTACACTAGCTACAGGAAAATGGTCTGACATTTTGGTATTGTTCGTCGAATCGTTGAGCTCCTTAAGTTTTGAGTTGAGCTGCACGATTACTGACAAATGCTTACACTGATTGGACAGGTCCGCTCATATTTGAGTGGTTCTTTCCTCAAAAGACCATTTCAGACACGGATCTACATGGTCCTCACATGATCTGACCAAGATTATGTCTGGACTTTAAAAGAGTCTGACCCCTGACTTTTTTTCGCCATTTCTTCTCAGGGGTAGTCAGATAAGAAATGTCGGCTACCTCTTGACTATTTTTTTGTATGACGTGTAAAAGTGATTTTAATATCCTATTTACTTACAGAATAAAAGATTTCATTTCATTAACTTTTTGAGTAGGTAGCTGTGGATACCTACCTAATTGACGGCTAACTGAATTCAAAGACGATCCTAAGAGACTTTTCTTAACTTTTCGAGTAGGTAATGGATGGTTATCGGTATTCACAGAATTTGGAAAAAACCACAATGAAGGGTTCCGTAGTTGGGATATGTATATTGTATTTATCCCAAGAACAAACTTAACATTGCAGTTGAAAAACACGTTCCCTCATACATTCCAACTGAAAATGTAAGTTTGTACGGACAATATTGAGAGATTTACCATGTTATTTTAAGACCATAGACTTCTTATTTAGAGTACCTTTATGTAAAGAACTATTTAAGGTTTTTTTTTTAATTTAGTCCGAAACTAAAGCTAAGAAAAACTAAGAAATTTAAAAGTAGGTTTTTATTTTAAAATTAAAAAATATATGTGAAATCCTTTCAACAAGCCCTTTCATACATGTAGGTAAGTACTTATGTCACGCGGTACCTACAGTTTGCAAAATTTTTTTGTTCATACTAATTTGCCCACCAAAAGTGACCCCTTTACTCAAAATTCATTTAAGTTACAAGCCGTATTTGGGTCACAGAAATTCATATGTGTAGGTACCAAATTACAACTTAATCGATGACAGACGGACAGACAGATAAGACACACGAGTGATCCTTTAAGGGTTCCATTTTTTTCCTTTTGGGGTACGGAACCCTAAAAATGGTAAATACCGACCGACAGCCAGTTATAAAAACGTTTTGTTCTCGCGTTTATTTATTTACGATGCCTATCGATGCAGAAGACTTTTGCATCAACTGTAACTAGAAAAATTACAAATCGCAAAAAAAAATCTTTTTTCACATTTTCTCGGTTATATAATTTATACTTAATTCCTCCACACTTGAAAATCGTAAATTTTTCACTACTTGCTTGCAAATATTAGAAATGAACACGACTTACCAGGTTTATTATGTCGATGTTTCTTCCCTTTGGCGGCGACAGCCGTCACCAGCAGCACCAACCAGAGCCAACCCCACCGCATCCTAAGTACCTAACATCACACTACACAATCAAAACACGAATATTTTCTTTCAAACAACTTTTATCTAAAATTCCCGATCAAGCACTCATTTCTTCTCACTTTTAATAATTAAAAAAACACACGGCTTTGTCAAATTCTACATAATGCAATGTTTCACACAGATAGTCGGCTTATTTATCGTGTTTTGTTGAAAAGCACAAAAGTTTTGAAGCTTACGCACGAAATAAAATACGAGAGGACGCGAATAACCTTACGCATATAACCACAGCCACCGAAAGCTAGTGGTCGACTGACGAGAAGACAATCATCAAGACAAGACGGCCGACCGAACCGAGTCCGACTTCTTGACACGAACCGGTCACAGGCGGCAGGCCGAGGAACCCATGAAAACATTGAACACACAACAAAAATAAACTTTTAGATGCTAAATAACTGCTATTAGAAATTAACCAATCGAATTGAGTCAAAATAAAATTACTGATATTAAGTTTACGCTAGTTTTAATTGATCAATTTGTAAAATAATGGTAGCGAGCTTTTGTTATAAATATTTTGTTTAAAGTTCAAAGCTCTTTTGTGTAATAAACATATCAGTAGTAGTGTCGCTACTCGACGTAAGATGGCGCTGATACAAATAATCAAGTATATTATATTTCCATCCTTTAAATAAATGTGATTGAGTAAAAAATCCCAAGTCGTTTTCTGTGGGTATATATTAATTAATTAATTACTATTTACTCAGTTAAAACTAACGCAATTTAAAATTATGAAATGAGCGCCATCTAATGATTCGTTTTCTGGAGGAGTTACTTTAGAACGTATTCAACAGATGTCGCCCTAAGTATTCGCCCTATTTTACTCTTCTGTGACGTGTTGCCACATTCTGGATCTTCTAAAGCCTCCAGACTTGTGCAATATCACGGGCGCGACGCGACTCTAGTAGTAGCACAATTTATTTGTCGGTGACTATCGCGCCCGCGATATCGCACCAGTCTGTACGAGCCTTAGGTAATGCCGAACTCGGGTCCGTGTCCTGTGAAGTTTCACCATTCATAAAAAAACCGAGTCAGACTCGCGCTATCGCATACTAAAGGTTCCGTGCCACTGCCACCAAAACTATTCAATATATTTATAAGCACAGATTAGGTAATAGTACTACGTAGTTTATGTCGGAGCCGGTCATTAGTACGGACAAGTAACGAAGCAAGCCCGCCACCGGTGACATCGCGTGATTTACCACACCTCTGGCGCGCTTCTACAGAGTCGTGATGTTTTGAGCCGATGGCGAGGAGGACATTCAAGATTCAGTGTCTGGTCTGATTGCATCGGAGTTAAGACTTCGTGGAACTGTAACTACTCGATTTGTTATGCTCGGTTATTATGGAAGTTTAAATTTGTAGTGATTGTGTCAATTTGGGATTTTAATAAACGCTGTGTTCGCACCCAGTGTGATTTCATTGCACGAAACCCATCTTCTGCCCACATGATGTCTGAATCTAACTGAGTAAAATCCTGATGATCCGACATAAATAATACCTACTGCCTTTGTAGGGTTCCGTAATTAACAATTTAAGGAACCCTTATAGTTTCGTCGAATATTTTGGTCACATCGCTCGCAGAAACCCTGACAGCCTAGAGAAGCTGATGGTAGTTGGCCAGGTCGACGGGAAGCGACTACGCGGGCGCTCACCTACCCGGTGGTCTGACCTTGTAAAGAAGCTCACTGGCCAACCAGTATCCAAGGCTATTAAGATCGCTGAGGACAGAATCACTTGGAAGAGCGTAGTGCATCGAATGGTCAACAATTTCAGATTAAGCACGACCTTCAGAAAGGTCCTATGGGAGACAGAGTATGTAACCAGTTTTCTGGCTAGTTTACCTAAATGATTTATTTAGCTACGTAATCATAGGGCACAGCTAGTTTTATTTAAGTAGGAAGCAATTTGAACGAAACCAGGTGGAATCTGGAAGATCAAATAATTCAAATAATTAATTTATTGTGGACCATAGGTTCACAAGATGTTGTGTTACTTACAGGTATCTGCTATGCCCCGCAAGACCCCCCCCCCGTGTCCCGCGTAAGATGCAGCAAGGAGTTAAAGTAATGTAAAGGAGCTCGTCCACTGAAGTCCCATTTCACCCCACCAAACCTCTTTCTGCCGTCAAGCGCTTTAAGGCTGCTACATACCGGGGCGACTTGTCGCGCGACGCGACGCGACACAAAGACCCCGCGTGTCGCGGGACGAGCGGTGCCTTCGTGTCGCGTCGCGTCGCCCCGGTATGTAGAAGCCTTTATTTACATGCGCATGAAACAGTTCACTTTTGTATTTGGAATTTCAGACGTCCATAGGCAGTGACTCACATATCTGCACAATTCTAACCCCTCATATTGTTTTGCATTTTAATATCTTTACGTGTGGTCACACAGGGCCCTACTTGCCTACGTCCGGCGCACCCTGGTCAGCTAGTCCCGCTCGGCCGCTACCACCTTGAGTATTAGCTATTCTTTCAAACAGCCTGTAAAAAACCCATCACATAGCCGTTATCTATCTGTAGGTACATATAACTAAGTAACATTGACCTAAAATTATTGCTGGGAAACGATTTTTATTTTTCGTGTGAATAATCGCTATTCACGGCAGCGCGCAATGTTTCCGCACGCAAAACTGTGTGCTTATTGGTGCATGCAACATTATATGGGTTGTGAGAGTATTTAAAGTGTTATAACATTAAAACTTGTTTTCGTGAAAAAAAGTTGGAACCTTCAATATTTCCTTAACCAGCCGGTGCCCAGGCATGGTTCAGTACCAAAAGATGATCACAATGAGGGGGTGTAGGTACAAGAGACTTCGTTAAGCGCAATTTTATACCCTTTATAGGTAAGACTCTACAGTGAGGGAATTAGGTCTGGAGGATATTATTATTTTGTTCACTGGTGAGTGAACAAAATAATAATATCCTCCAGACCGAATTTCGGTCGCGGCGACCTAGCCAGACTAGCCGACTGTGGAAACACTGCTGCACTCTCTTCTTTAAAGTTCAGAAGGCCTAGCACGAACGCGCGAAGTATCTAAACGTTACCTAATCACGAACAATTATAATATGTATACATTATGTAACAAAAACCCTGTTGTTCCTTCTACCTACGTTTTAAGAATCGGTATGCATACGTAATAAAGCAAGTCATTTATAAAAACTGTTCAACAAAATAATTAAAATAAATATTAACATTAGTTAAATATTTGTAATGTTTAACTAATGTCTAACCTCTTTAATTCTTTGATTTTGACTTCTTGACTAGCCAATGCTTAATTTTTTTAAATTATAATTCCACCAATGTTGTGCTTGTAGGTTAATGTATACGTCCCTAAAAGGAACAACAGGGTTTTTGTTACATACCTACTGTATAATACTCGTTTCATATTTATTATTTATTCAATTTAAGACATTTTTCATGTCTTTGGGTAAATGTTGTTAATTGTATTTTCGATTCAAAAATCCTTGGCATTTCTGTTCCGTTAACTTCGCACGTTCGTGCTAGGCCCTCGGGATCCATAAGAGTCTACAGGTTGAGGTGCAATTCTCGCAGCAAGTCTTTCTGGTCTGCACAAAGGGCAGAAGTTGACTAGTGAATGGGGTGGTCGGTCTGATGTAAGCTATCATGGTGATAAGGCGTAATATATGATTATATCTACACGACTAAATAGGGTAGGAATAACATCAATTTTCAAAACTCATACCAAAAAACTTATTTATTTGACGATTACAATTATTCTATAATATCTATGAATAGTCGCAGAATTACAACGTGTATACAAACAAAGGATGAGGATTCGGGTCGGCGAACTCGACCCAATAACATACGAACGATAAGCCAAAAATGTTTAATGTCATATCGATAAATTTACATCGCGTAACACTGGCCGGGGGCGGGCGGGCCCCCCCCTGCGGGCCCCGGGCCGCTAGACGAACCACTCGTCCTTGTGCGGCACGGCGCTCAGGCCGCCCGCCGCAGGCGGCCCGCCCGCGCCGCCCCGCACGGGCCCGCAGGGGGCTGCGGGTTTCCCGGCAGCCGTGTCGCGCCCACCTCGCCGCCCGCGCACCCGCCGCCGCCATTACTGCTCGCCAACTCTTGCACTGCACGCAAACAAATAAAACTCCGTCAATAAACACGTCTGTTGGTGAACATGAGATTTCAGCTTTGTTTCTGGGATGGCAGCGCGGTCTACATAACGTCAGGTGGTCCATCGGCCCAGGCTGTTTGCCATCGGCCCAGGCTGTTTGCCATCGGCCCAGGCTGTTTGCCATCAAATAACATTAAAAAAACCCTAACTTTGTGCCCAATGACGCATTCAAGGAATCATAACAAGAGGATGAGCAACAGTATTCTCTTCTTAAGACGCAGATATATGCCAGTGACCTTGAGTGGTTAGCTTGCGTGTTCTGTACTGAGCTCACGCAACGCGTCGACGTTCAGCCAGTAATAGGACTCGCCCATCACGCGCTGTCCCCAATTTAACGCATTATGCTAGGTTTCATTTCAACAATCTATTGTTATAGTATGAATTCAAACATTTACTAATTACAAATATACAGCTAATTATTTACACTAAGACGATACTAACTCCAAAAAAAAAATTTCATCATGAACGTTACATTACAACGCATTATTAATTTATTATACACAAAACAAAAGGTATTTTAATAAAACGCGTATACTAAAAGATCAATAATTAAATTATCTTTAAATTGGTGATGGTTTCAGACAAATACGTTTGGTAGATATTGCGCCATTCTCAGCTTTTTATCCGCGTTAGACATAAATTTACAAAATAATTTCACTATGTAATATAAATATAATCTAAAATATTCACATATTAAATTATTGAGAAAATGCTCTAATTTAACATATATTTTTTTCAAATCATTAACACTACTCGTTTAGACGTGATCTTCAGTATAAAATCATTAAAATTCGGTTATCGTTGCCTTATCTGTTTTAATCTTGTAGAGTTATTATAAACTGTTGATCTGACTTGATCAGAAAGCATCAGAGTGAGAGCGTTTACGCACTGCACCCGATGCAAATCCGAGAAATCTCGGTCCGAAGTAATCGTAATCAGTACCTATTATTAATTTATATAAGCGTCTGTGTGTTTTCTTGGTATGTATTTTCTCGGATTTTAATCGGACGCAGTGCTTAAAGTGGAAGGGGCTGAACTGACTGGAGAAAGGAGACGGTAAACTCACTATGTAGCCGTGTACGCTGGTTGGCTGCACGGCGGCGGCAGGCGCAGAATGTGATGGCAGCAGCCACTGTCGCCACCAGAGCCGCGGCGCCTGCGCATCCCACCACCCACACGCCCCCCGCGCCCGTGCCGCTGCTCTCTGTCAAATTAATATTGATTTTCTTTATTCATCGCATACGCACATGATATCCATTTTAGCATTTAAGCAAAAAGCAAAAAAAATATATACCTAGTGGCGGTATCGGGAACAGGGTCCAAGCTACTGGTCAGGGCTCCAGAGAGAGGTAAAAATACGCGCCGTATGCAGGAGCACCGCTTTGTGAATCAAGACTTTGATCCAACTGTCTAGCGAGAGCCTCCTCGGGTGTTAGTCGAGGTTCTTGGCTATAACGCTATTGGCTAAAACGGCACAATAATGGAAATAAAAAAAAACAAAAAAAAAAGAAAGAAAACACGTTTAATATGCCAAAATGCAAAAGAGTAAAAATAAAACACGAAAAAGATAGCTGTCTAATCTACAAATTCTACATAAACGGTGCAGTCCAGTCCTGGCGACAAACCATCCACTACCACCAAGTGTTTTGCAAAAGACATAACGTTAACACGTGTAATGAATATGGCAACAATTTTAATCTACTGTTGTGTAGTATCATTGTATATCTGTTCTGTATTACTGTTCTGTATCATCCATTGTATGTCGATCGTAGTGTAGTGCTCATGGTGTTTCCTTTGTGGTGGTATTTAGGGATGGGCTGTCGTTCTGGGCCTGACCTGGGCAAAGCGCGGCGGTGTCCTCGTCAGAGCCGTCAGCGCAGTGATCCACGCCGTCGCACATCAGGTCCGCACTGATGCAGAACTCGCGCTGCTTACAGCGGAACTCTTTGCACCCATGTTCTGGAACAACGGTGCGAAAAGACATCAAAAATAGAGTGAACTCGTTGGATGTGCAGGAGATACGAAATATAGCTTAACAGAAAGTATGGTTTATGATGTACGTCTGTAGACGATGAAAGGAAATAATAAAACTCCATACGATTACAACAATAATAAAATATACATAGGTAATAATAGTTTGCCTTCCTCAATTTCTCAGATTCGCTTAGTAGACGAGCTATAAACATTTGCTGTTTAGAATTTGTTAAAAATATGTATATACACTCGAAAAAACCATATTTTTATGATCCTCTCACTTTTCGAGAGGAACATAAAAATATGGTTTTTTCGAGTGTATATACATATTTTTAAACTGAGCATTTCCAATTTGTTCGTAGATGGTGAACGTTGCCGCTTTAGCTTGGCTTGCCAACGGCACTTTTAAAACAAAGCTCAATTACTCATTTCTACACCATATCAGTAAAGAAGCAGGATTTCATTGATCCAATTACCGCCTGAGATCAAACATTGATCCATATAATACGTTCAGTCATCAAACGCAAGGAGAAGCCAGAAATCCGTATAAAGAGAAAGAACAAATACATCTGTATTTCTTTGTAACCGATAAAATACAAGAAAGATAAATAAAAAAAGAAAGGCAGTGGAGTACCGGCCTCCGCTGCCTGCCAACCAAGCGAACTGACCCGAAATCTTGGCTCTGATTGAAAAAGGAAAATATATTTATAAATGGCGGTATGCCGTAAGAAAATTGTACACAGCCGTACAGAGTCCGTAGATTATAACTAGAATATGATTGTCGATAAGATTTGTGCTTTAGAATCATCGAGTTAAAAAGTATTTAAAGTGTCCGATAAAATAGTTTTTAAAGTATGTACGTAAGTAAAACAACAATAAAAAAACATGCGGGGCAGTCTTTGGGGACTGCCGATAGAAGTGAAAACAGTATACTTATAGCTCATGGAAAGCGTTCGGTGACGATGACGCCAGTTCCATGGTTTTTGTTCACACAAAAAGTGCTCAACGCGCCTAAAGAAGTTTTCACTTCAAAAAAACATCATCGTCAATTTCTTCGATCATCGGAACACTCACTCATTTAATTTACTATGGATGTTGAACTTGTCTCGCAAGACAGCATTGCACTAGTTAGAGTCTAGAACTTGCAATGCTGTAAAATGACATAAGACCAACCACAACCAATTTGCGTCCAGACAATATCCCCCTTATTACAAAACAAGGTTTATCTTCAGACCCAGGTTTAAAACATGGAGCCATTATTGAATTTCGAACTTTATTCCGACTATGGTAAAGTTCCTAAACACAACACTGACAACTTAGTACCGAACTAAGTTTTCAGTTTTGTATAAAGAACGGTATTTCAATCACTGTTACGTTCTTATTACAAAAACTGGCTCCATGGTTTAAGCCATGTCAAAATATAAATCTTGTTTTGTAATAAGGCGGTAAGAGAACAAGTGTTATTTAGTACAAACTTCTAACCCGACCCATTTTCTAGAAAAAAACATCTTAAGTAATCGTTACGTGTCCTTCCTAAAGTTAAAAAAAAATTAAAGAACCCGATCATTAAAAAATCATCCCTTATAAATTGAAAACCCTGTCACTTACAACCGGACAATCAAACCGCTGACGTCGCGCGCCCGGAAAATTGGGCATTCTCGTCGAAAAAATCCGGCCAAAGGTCTCGAACAATACCGGGCTTAACGAGCCGCCAACCAGATACGCAATGATCAGTTAAGAGGATATGGTTGACGCTAATCGCCCATCAGAACCAACCTTTAATTGTGTCCTTCATAAAACAGCTGAAAAATTCTTAAAAGCGAAGCAAAACAGACTCCTCACCAAAACACTGCTTTTGATCTCCAAAGGGGGATTGTTTCTCCCTGCCGCATATACACCGCGCACAGTACAGGTAGGTGATAAGGGTGGCGCTCGCGTGGAGCGCGGCATGTATGAAATGCATTGTTTAAAATGTTATTCCGGCGTCTCAGGCGGTGTCGCCGAGCGCGTTTTTGTTGCATAATTCAATGGCATGAGCGCTTAACATATCCTGCTTTGTGAGACCAGTCAGTTGCGTTCACTGGAATTTTAAAACTCCCAGTGTAATTTCTAACGCATTGTTTGCGAGTTAAAGATAATATTTAATGAAGAATTTGAGTAGGAATAGCGTTTTGTGGGCACAAAGGGGAGATCGCTTCTCAAACGGTAAGGATTGTTGAAATTTCAAATATTTAGAATAAACTTTGAAATGTTTAATTGGTAAATATTAATAATCTTGGACAGCAAGTCAGATCTGAATAGTATATATATTCCTTTTGTTTGTATAATTTTATTACCAACACGGCTGGTCGACGAAAGACCCGTACATAGTAAAGAATCCATAAACAAGCCAATAATCGTAACAAAACTCATCTCAGGAGATCTTAAAACAACTACCAAAGGTTGACATAAAGAATGCCTTCAATTCTGTTAATAGGGACACCTTGCTGGCAGAAACTAAAAGAGAAATACCTCAAATTTATAGTTTCCTTTGGCAATGTTACAGACACTCTTCTAAATTACTTTATCGGGACAACCTTCTGGAATCTGGTGTTGGCTGTCAACAAGGTGACCCTCTCGGGCCAGTGATTTTTAGTTTAGCAATTCACCCAATCATTCGACAGCTAAATTCCAAATTTAACGTTTGGTATCTTGATGATAGAACTTTGGGAGGCGATGTAGAAACGGTTTTAAAAGACTTTCAATTCTTAAAACATAAACTATTTTCCATTGGCCTTAATCTCAACCTTTCTAAATGTGAACTTTATTTAGCGGACAGTACCGGTACTGACAGACATCTGACACTTCCTAAATTTAACGCAATAGCCCCAGAAATCAAAATTATTGAAAAAACCTCTCTTCGTCTCCTTGGGTCTCCAATCTTTGAGAACTCCTTTCCCGATTTTATTGAGGAAAAAATACAAAATTTCAGTGACGTTTCGGAAAGATTGTTCCAAATTAACATGCATTCGGCTATAACCTTAATCCGTTACTGTTGTTTCGGCCCTAAATTAACATATTTCCTTCGCGCTTCCCATTTATGGAAGCACACTCACCTATTAGACAAAATGGACCAAATTATCCGGCATACAATATCTTCGATCTTAAATGTGGCCATGGACGACCGAGCTTGGGCACAAGCTACTCTTCCCATTCGTATGGGAGGCCTCGGCGTCCGCAAAATTACAAGTATTAGTTTACCGGCTTTCATTTCCTCGGTCCACGGCACTGAGAAATTAATCAGGAAAATCCTAGCCCCCACACTGATTGATTTTGATGTGCCGTGGTTCTCCGAGGCTATGGATGCCTGGAGACTCGCTTGCCCGAACTCAGATTCACCCGACAATCCATCTTCCCAGAGACGGTGGGATGAGCAGCTCTGCAGAGTAGTACAGAATAATTTACTTGACACGTCTGCTACTACTGCGGAGCGTGCGCGCTTGCTGGCTGTGGGTAAATGGGAGTCGGGTCTGTGGCTTCATGCACTACCATCGTCGAACATAGGTACTTTGTTCGACGACACTACTTTCCGCCTCGCTGCTTCCCTCCGACTAGGAGCTCCTTGTTGTTCTCCTCATCGCTGTCACTGTGGCGAAGTTGTCAACAGCCTCGGACACCACGGCCTGTCTTGCAGCCGTAGTGCAGGTCGCTTAGCGCGGCACGCGAATATTAATGACATTATCCGACGAGCTCTTGTCACCGTCGGCGTTCCAGCTGTATTAGAACCTAATGGCTTGGCACGTGACGATGGCAAGAGACCGGACGGCATGTCTTTATTTCCATGGAAGGTGGGTAGGCCTTTAGTGTGGGACGCAACGTGTGTCGATACTCTTGCGCCATCCCATCTTCCTGACTCCGCGTGCTGTGCTGGCGCTGCTGCTGCGTCTGCGGAAAATCTCAAGCGGCGAAAGTATATTAACCTTATTGGTAATTATATTTTCGAGCCGTTTGGGGTTGAAACCCTCGGGCCGTGGGGTCCGAGTGCTCATGATTTGTTCAAAGATATCTCCAAACGGCTGGTTGACACTTCCCGTGACCCAAGGGCTGGCTTTTACCTTGGCCAGAGGTTAAGCATTGCCATACAACGTGGCAATGCCGCCAGTCTCTTGGGTACATTACCAGTCGACAGCGATGCGGAGGAATTTTTCGACGCTATATTTTAATGTTTTATAGTTTTAGTTTAGTTAGTATATAATTTTGTTATTTTTATAAATTAATTAGTTATAGTTGTTATTTATGTACTTAATATTTTAATTCTAACTAAATAAAAGAAACAATACTATAAAGCAAAAAACTCAATAATACAAAACTTCTAACGTTTTATAAGTGCCCATGTAGGCTAAGTAAATAAAAATATTTTTGATTTGATATTACCCACATAGTGCTCACATTCACAATAAATTAAAATAATAAATATAAACCTTTTCAAAGTAAATATTCATGAACTTTGTGATTTTCAATGTCAATATGTATATAGAACGATATAATAATATAATGATGATACTACCAAATCGCACTTAAAACTTTCCCAAAGAATCTAGTCGAGTAATCTTTGGAAGTATGCAAGTTGAGGTGCAAAGTCGCCCAGCGGTTGTCCAGAGGGGTCCCCAGGGGTCGCTTACCAACTATGACTTAATGGGGCAAAGTTGGGAAGTTCCCACACTTCATTATCGAGCGACGAGCGATATGAACTAAGTTGCATCGATAGTCGACACATTTGCACGACAACCTTCAGTGTACCGATATCGTTTGGCATTTAGATTTGATCTGCTGCCTCTCTAATTTTAACTTTGCAATGCTTTTTTCTTCTACAGATTAATCAAACTTTTAATCAGTTTTACAACTGTCAACTATCTCATTGATGTTGAGGGCCCTTACGGATTCACTTGGCCCTTGTATTAATGGCCTATAACATTTTTAAGCGCTAGGGCTGTTTCAATGTTTGTGCAGAAGGCTCTGAGGGTTTCAGATTTAATGTCCGTGACATAAAAATGATACGAGTCTCATCCACGATGGATCAACTTAATGGTGCCACTTTATGGCTTTGATAACTGCCACTCGATACAGTCATATTGTTTGTAATGTCTCTGATAATTAATGCAAGTCAAGACTTCTAACAGACACCTTGGTATGCTTCAAAGCTTATGCTATGCTTAAGCGTATGTTGGTTAAGTTGACACCAAATTCACATTGAGCAACAAACAGCTATTGCTAAGTATTGAAAGCACTAGATGATCCAAAAGGGGTTCAGCTTGTTTTTTCGTAGACTCCAGACCTTTCGCTGCTTATAAAAATTATAACGAATATTAGAAGTATTTTTGAAAAGCATATAATAAGTTCAAATTGTCATGATACCTGACAATTTGAACTTATTTGATTCAATTTCTCCTTTATTGCCGTGTACATAAGATCGGACAACAGGTTTTTATGCTCAATCTGAAATTCTTAAAGATAGAGAATACACTGGACAAAAGAAAATTTATTTTTCATATTTATTTGTTTTTATTTAATATAAAAGTAACAATGGACTCAAATGTGATAGTAATAATATTTCATAACAACTATAGCCTGTTATTAGAATAGTTATGAGAATCCCTGCTTCAAGCTCAAAACCAAAGTGGAAAGCTTGCAGCAGCGATTCACACACAAACAGTCCAGTCTGCTCGCGACACACTGCAGTATAATGTTGCTGCAGTAACCTTTAGGAAAGCATTCAATAAGTTGAATTGCAAGTTTCCGATTGATCTAAGTATAATATTATTAAATACTTATATTATAGATATAGGGCACGTAGACAATCAAAATAAACAAACAATGACGCAACTGACGGTTTAATTACATACCAATAAATATTTAATTAAACCCTCAGTCCTACTAAAATGAATACAGCACACGCTACATAGTTGAAGGAACAATGGAATGCCTCAGGGAGCTTTATTTAATTGGATCACTTTCATTTCGATCACCAATAATAAAACTTGATTAACAAAATAACTATGTGTTTCTACAAAGGCATACATACTATCACCTCACATTAAACAACTAACCATTCCTTATACGAGTATATAGGACTACAAAGACTCATTCTCCCAAAAAATGTCGACAAGCAATAAAATTCCCACTAAAATTCTATCGTGTCGTATCCGCGCGACTCCTGTTCGTAGTTTCTTTCTCTGATCCTTCCAAGTCCCCGTCGTGTGTTCCTAAATCCTTTGGAGTATGTTTTTCCACGCGGCCAAGCGGAAAATCTAATTGGTGTTATGTACGGCTCAAAGGTGAAGACGAAACAAACGCTTCTGCTCCAGTAATGTTTTTGGACAATTTAATTGCTTCCTTTGTGCGCCTCATTGTAATTTCATATGCATACTTGAGTGAAAGAGATGTGTCGTTGGATATAATTATATTGTGAAGCTTGGCGCCTTCTGCCTCAAACGTTAGTATGACAACAATGTTTGTTATTATTTTGTTTGGTGTAAGAGGAAAATTAGAATACCTATAAGTCATGTTTAAAGTTAGATTGATATGAGTAAACGTATGGCGATTAGGTTATCACATTAATTGAATCCACATATTCTACATTACGTATTTTAAACATACACAGCTACACACATATTTTTTTTAATGTAATCTATTGGCATGCTTGTTTATGTTAATTTTGTACGCCATAGATTGGTAAAACATAGTGCACTTATTTTAGACAATATACCATGTTTTTTTTTGTTGACACTTCAAATAATTAATAACAATTAACATCCTAGCCGTGGGACCTTTTTTTGTTTTAGCTTTTAATTTAACAACATTAAACTTAAAAGTTTGTGTTGAATTGTTGATACCATCGCCACGCGCGTGTCTAGTATCTTATTAGTTATTATCAAGGTGTTTATTTCGACCCAATTTTTATGCTAACTATTTTGTTAGATCAGTTCTCTATTTTAGTAAAATTGATTATTTTAACAGATTGACACATACTGTTTAATGTGATAACCTAATCTCACTCTATATAGTATCAAATATCTAGTTTTGATTAGTTGAAATGATCGTAGCATCTAAAAAAAAACCATTATGTGACAGAATAAAAACAGAACCAAATAAAAACACCAAGAAAAAAAGCAATAATGACGATTACAACCATTAGGGAGGCAAAACAAAGTAATGATAATGAAAAAATCGTCTGAGTCGTACGTCCATACATGAGTGTGAGCATTTGTGGGTCATTATGAGACATTTGTGGGTCATTATGAGACATTTGTGGGTCATTATGAGACATTTGTGGGTCATTATGAGACATTTGTGGGTCATTATGAGACATTTGTGGGTCATTATGAGACATTTGTGGGTCATTATGAGACATTTGTGGGTCATTATGAGACATTTGTGGGTCATTATGAGACATTTGTGGGTCATTATGAGACATTTGTGGGTCATTATGAGACATTTGTGGGTCATTATGAGACATTTGTGGGTCATTATGAGACATTTGTGGGTCATTATGAGACATTCAATGACCAGGACGATCGTTTATGAGGTAAAAAGTGTCCAAATAAAAGAAAGTTATTGAGGTTATAAAAGTGTGACAGTGTCAAATAAGGGATTACTTAAAACTGTCACATTTTCATTTCCTCAATAACTTTATTGTACTCGTTCATCAGTGATTATCTCAGCAGAAGCAAAAAGCAGCAGCATAAGTAAATCATTTCTACACAGAAATTATAGAAATTAATGAAGCTAGAGTACTTCATGGTGGCGATGAAAAGAAACCCCAAAGCAACAGATCAACATTGTCTACAGAAGTATAGACGGGCCTAGAAGCCTCAGGGAACACAATAAAAATATCAATACACATAAATATAAAAGAGGAGGAATGTGTAAACGAACTGCCCTGTCAACTGTTTGTTCGAATAAATAAACATTTGGTGAAATTAAAGAGGGTGACGACGGAGGGTCGTGGGCGTGCTTCGAGTTTTTTAATATTAAATCGCTCAGATACTCGTATTTATTGGGACAAATAGATGTTTATTGCTTCATTCCCGGTCTAGTTATATCCTTTATTTACTTTCAATTGGATTAGCTATAATATGATTGAAAAAAGAGTTATTGTGGCGGAATCTTGGAATGAAAACTGATTAAATTGCAGTTACAATTTTACTTTGTTCTTTAAATTTGGTGGCATTTTTCTGTTACAAACCACTTTAATAAATCTTCGTTGGTTTTTTATCGAATTCGAAGAATATACCTGATGACTACTACCAGCTTCGATCTTTCAGCGTGTGTTGAATGTGGTGATGTGAAATAAGAAGTACAATAGTTGTTAATTAGATGAGTATACTCACTGGGGTCTTTGACGGAGGTGATGACGAGCCGGAACCCGTTGGCGTCGGTGCCCCAGTTGTCGGTGACGTACTTGAGCGTCACGAAGTTGCTGCGCGTGAACAGCGCGCCGACCTGCTGCTTGGTGTTCCGGCAGGAGAGGTCGGCCTGGAAGAAGTACAGTACAAGTTTTAAAGGATTCAAGTGTTTAAATAATGATGGCGTTGTCGTAATCAGTTGGTCCAATGGTGGATTACAGAAGAGTTGGCATAAAATATGAAATGAAATGTAAATAGGATATTAAAATCACTTTTACACGTCATATAAAACAAATAATCTAGATGTAGCCGACATTTCCTATCTGACTACTCCTGAGAAGAAATGGCAAAACAAACTCAGGGGTCAAAGTTTCTTTTAAAGTCTAGATATAATCTTGGTCAGATCATGTGAGGACCATGTAGATCCGTGTTTGAAATGGTATTTTGAGGAAAGAACCACACAAATTTGAGCGGACCTGTCCAATCAGTGTAAGCATTTGTCAGTAATCGTACAGCTCAACTCAAAAATTAAGGAGCTCAACGACTCGACGAACAATACCAAAGAAAGGACATTAGGGTAGGCCACATAAAGCGCTCAAAATGCCAGACCATCATTAAAACTTAACTGAGAAAAAGAAAAAAAAAGGAAAAGGAAAATATTTAAAGAAAAAGAAAAATGACCCACATAGTTCTCACATTCACAATAAATTAAAGCAGTAAATATAATACTTTTCAAAGTAAACATGCATGTAAAAATTGAATACAATATTCTGCAATGTCAATATGTATATAAAATCATGCATAATAATTAAAATGTCAGTTTTCCAGTTTTATCACAAGGCTAGCAGAGCGAGCAGCTCAATCCCAAGCTTTTTTGTCCCCTAAATAATCAGAAATTTTATAGTACTCTTTTTTACAAAGTTTGTTTTTAATACAGATTTTAATTCGTTTAATGGGTAAGTTCCGAATGTCAGTAGGAAGTTTGTTGTAAAAGCGTATACATTGACCCATGAACGAGTTGCCTACTCTGTGGAGGCGAGTGCGATGTACAGCAAGATTGTGTTTATTCCTGGTATTTAAACTATGAATAACGGACATTTTCTTAAAATTTGATTTATTTTTGTGTACATATAATAGATTTTCAAGTTTAAATTGAGAGGCTACAGTCAGAATATCTATTTCTTTGAATATTTCACGAAGTGAATCTCTTGGACCTAGATTGTAAATGGCTCGAACAGCCCTTTTCTGTAAAACAAAGATATTATTAATGTCCGCACAGGCTCCCCAGAGAAGAATCCCATATGACATAAGACTATGAAAATTTTTTAACAGCATAGGCGGCCGAACTAAGCCTTCCTGACAATTTTTCTACGTGTGGGCCCCATTGTAATTTACCGTCAATAGTTATTCTAAGAAAAACTGTCGACTCAACAGGGTCCAACTCTATTCCATTAAGTTGAACATATGTATGAATCAAGTAGCTTCACTCTCACCTAATTTGCAAGATAAGAATCCTATATACTTATTAAACTAGGTCCACTTGTGTGCTTTTAGCTGAACGCATCCTGAATCCGTTCAGTGCTAAGCGTGATTGAGTCACAAACATTCACTGTCGCATTTGTGTATAATAATATAACAATGAGTAGGATTGATTATTTTCATAATTAATTTATTTTAAGACAATATATAATTAATTAAACTCATAATTAAGGCCGGTGTTTTACTATCACAATCATCATCATTATTTCAGCCGAAAGACGTCAACTGCTGGACATAAGGCCTCCCCCAAGCACCGCCACTTCGACCAGTATCCAGCAGATTCGGGAAGCACATAAATGTCACCAAAACAGGTAATGCAGTAAAACAATCTTCTGATAACTTGTCATACTCAGATCCACATTAGTCAAAAAACTATCCAAAAAAGTAGTCTGAAAAGGCTACGTAGATGAAGTAACATGATAAGCACGAAGCTTCCGGATCGGAGGCAGCAATAACCACAACTAGCTCAACATAAGCATATGTCTAAACAATCGCTTCTGATTATCTCCAGACTGAATCGTTGCTCCATTTGTCACTCGACGTGAACTATTGTCGAGACTACACAATCCACTCATATGTCGAGAGCACACAGTGACAATACTATTGATACATTACAATGGCCCAATAGCTGAGACACTTGCTAGATTAGACTTGATTGGGATTGCACAGTCAGCTGTGTTTAATACTAACATCACAAGTGCTGTAGGCAGCCCGTTATAATAGATATTTGCACACCTGTTTAGGTAGGATACCAAAAAGTTATTTAAACCTTTTAAATAACTTTTTTATACGCATCACCCCAATGATATTATATTAAACAGATATGTTGTGAGCGCGCAATCTTGAAGACTCGAAAACGTCCTAATTGGGACGTATTTTACTTGTAGTGAAATGTAAGATGAATGAAAAGTGGGGGTGTGCTGCCGCTGCTGCGCGGCACACTTTTTTCGGTTGTTTTGTGAGTGTATAACTTAATGTAATATTATTGCATCACCCTAAGTACCCATATTCAAGCAAATAAATGATTTGATTTCATTTGAGCACATGGAATTGGAAATGTGTAAACGTATTTTCTTTCTTTCTTTGGGCTTTGTAAAGCGTCTCTGTCTTAGACCTGTGTGATTAGAGTTTATTTCTAAAGCTTGATGTGTCATAATAATTTTACAAGTCGAAAAAAACTTTTACATATTTTCAATTTTGTGGAGAGGAAAGATAATTTGGTAATTTTGTAAAACCATTTGTTAAAGTGAGTATCTAATCTACTACTTAGAAAGGATCTTTTTTTTTGTTCAGTCTATGCTGTCCTACTGCTGGGCAAAAAGTTGTAAAAAATATTTAATATAGTACAATATTCCCACAGTGAAGGTGACTTACCAAGCTGACCATGCACGATAAAATAATCAATTCATGAATTACTGAATAATTATACTTTCAAAACTGAAACCATTAGCTTACGAGTATTTTTGTATCCATAATAATTACGACGGAATGAGAAATGGAACCAAAAACTCGGAAGCAATTAATAAAACATTACCATCAATATAGTTGAAAGGTATGCTAATGCGTATTACCGTTTTATAAATGTCATAAATCTAATCAATCGATCTAAACAAAAACAGTGACAACATGTACTTAATGTCTAAGGGGTTTATGACACATATTAATATGTACATACCGGTCATGGTGCCAATTTGCATAGTACAATATTTTCTTTTTCTGGTTACCAAAAACATTGACAATAATGTTTCTTGTTTTAATTTCCGTAATGTTAAATATTTCTGTTGTATAAATGTCGGAGTCGGACGTTAAATTGTTCATAGACTAGTAAATCATCCAAGTACTAAATGTACTGTGAAACTCTTTACATAGTTACTTAAACTCATTATATTTCCTTTATAATGAAATATGTAAAATTAATTATGAATACTATCGCAAATGTTTAAAAAACTTTAGTTGTTCGTTACTTTTCAAACGTGATTCGTTAAATCTATATTTAAGTTGACGCTTGATAATATCCCGAAGTGAATTCCACTCATACATTTATCCCATGATCTGACGGCTGTACGAATTATATAGTATCGAACAACAGTTCCCACGATGTTCCATCATAGCTTACGGAGAGTCTATATAAATCGGTGGCAGTCGCTTGATCGCTCATGCGCCGGCAATATTTTCTTCATCGAGCCGGGCTTACTGACGATGTCCGGGCTATATCGCTGTCATATTTCAGGGAGAACGATAGCGAAGACGTGACGACCCCCGGATTTGAACAGCCCCCTCCTCCCCATACATCACGTCTCGCCGGACACCCAGACACCCTCCCCCCTGCATTTCAAAGGCACTAGTGGACTTGCATTTATTCTTATATACAGCGTTTAATAAAGCTCTTGGGTTGATATTAAAAATTCTTCCTTGGCTCCAGATTACGGCGAGGAATGAATTAAGAAGGGTTTTGTTATGCTAACTATGCTTCGGGTGGCTGTATTAAAGACTTTAATAGCTATAGCTCGCCTAAAACATGGTTTTAATTAGTCAGCCTGGAGAGGATCAGTTGGAACACTTGGAAGTTTGCACAAAATGAGTTAACGAGTTCTCTTTCTGCGTAACTACAAAGTTAGCAACGGTTCTTGTTTGTGACTGTCTTGTTAGTTTTACAATTACAGAGCTCTCTCAAAAGGACTTTTTACAGAGATCTTGCAGTTTCCGTGTAAATTGGGATAATATATAATTTATGGTGTTTTATTTTACTGCCATTATGTTAGCGTAAGCGGAAAATATTGTAATTAAAAGCAAAACATACTAAAGCTACACGCGAGCGAAAATATAATTTTATTATAAAACACTACCTACTTCTTACTTGTATTGGTGATGACCAATACAAGTAAGAAGTAGGATTTTATAATAAAATTATATTTTTCCTAGCTTCCATGTTATGGAAATAATAGATAGAGCAAAATCCTATTCATAATTATATGACAATCACAAGCAACCTCTTTATTACGCCCTCGTTTCGTAACAAAAGGGGTACACAACTAGTATTCTTAGCGCACAATGCAGTGAAGATTGCACCTACTTGCTATTCAGAGGCCGCGTGACTGAGCCTCGTTCTGAGAGAGACGGTAACTTTAAAACGTGATGCAGCTTCCAGGACTTACAGCTCACTCACTCTGAGTTAAATAGGGGTCTTTAAAGTAGTTAGTGTGAGTTATGTTGAAGAATCTGTAACTTTGAAGCTTCTTTGCTACTGGCTTTGTCTTTGAAATTGCGGTCTTGTAGGTAATAACAGGATTTTAGAACATTCAAATAGCGGGTTTCAAATGTTTACATTGTGATGCTATAATAAAATGTTCATATTTAAATTGATTTTTTTTTTTATGATAATTGTCATTTTAAAAATATAGTATATATATTTTGATGAAACTCACAAGTCGCGATCAACATGGCCACCTACTGGGCCAAAATAGTCTCGTACGAATGTTGGATCATCGATTGAAAAAGAAGATGAATGTTAAGAAACTTCGAGTATAATTTTACAGAGATACTCGAAGTTTATTAAAATTCTTCTTCTTTTTCAATTGAGGCGGAGGGTTCTTTTTTCCGGGGTGGCCGGGGTTCAAAGTGCCGATTTTCTAACAACACGCAATAAAACCGTTATAACGATGTCTGATCTCTAAGAATATAAGAAATGTAGAGGCAGAACATATCGTCGTTTTAATTAAACTAAATGGTCATATTTATTAACTTAGTAATATCTTTATCTTTATAACAATTATTTTGTGAAAGGGCGACATAGAACAACCCATGTGCTCATGGGGTTGGTTGTTCCATCGTTGAGGCAAGATATTCCGGTAACAATTGTGATTATTAGCGATGCAGTAACTGAAAATGGATTTACATAATTAAAGCAAAAATATCAAATGTCAAATATTTATGGCTCATTTATTAAAAAAAGGAACATAGTAAGTATTACTGTTTCAAGCAAGTGATATATTTCTTGATTCCGAGCTACCGTTTTGACATTTCTACCATTTTTGATGTCCACGTTGCCGCAGTTCAACCGTGTTCTTGCCGCGTTCAGTTTTTTTTTTGTTCTGTTCTCGTTGTAAAATATTTATTTTAATTTTAATATAAGTTGCTTCATTTTTCACGGCACAGCTGACCCCAAGCCATCGGAATTTTTAGCCTCAAATTAAATTTTTCAAAGTTATCTCAATCGCTAAAAATACAAATAACAAATTATCATAAATACGATTTAAAAAAAATACCGTATATTTTTTCAACAGATAAGTGCAATTTGCATGTGCGATAAGTAATTATAAATTTTACAGCTATTTATGTAAATAGCTGTAAAATTTATTGAAGTAGAATAAAGAGTGTAAACTTACGTAACAAATATAAATGTACCTACCACTAAACGAAAACCAAACTAACACGTCTTTACTTCGTCACTACATTGGCTGCCGAAGTAGCGCGATGGTTAGTACAACGTTCAGTGATGCATTTCACATTTACTACTGGTACCTTTTTTCTTAACGAAGTTATTCCTGCCGGAACAACTTACCCCCGACACTTTGAACCTCGGCCTCCTCTTTAGCGAAAGACCAAACAACGGGATACAATAAACTACGCTAATACAATAAACTACGCTAATACTCTACACTATAACAAACCAAACTCCTGTTTTTTAACACCAGTTACCCCTTACGATGTTGTCAATATAATCATGAAATTGAAAAACACTAACAGCACAGAAATTTCCACAAAAATAATAAAGCGTGTAGGGTACGAAATTGCACCAATCATCACCTACATAATAAATCAGTGTCTTGAGGAAGGAATTTTCCCGACATATTTGAAAACTACTGTAGTTACACCAAAATTCAAAAAAGAAAACACGGAAGATGTACGATGTTATAGACCTATCGCTCTCATTCCAATAATGGCTAAAATATTTGAAAGAGTACTATATAATAATCTTAGTGAATATTTCGAAAAAAATAAAATAATAATAGATAATAAAGCTGGATTCAGAAAAGGGAAATCGGTTAAAACAGCAATGCATCAGTATTTACAAAAAATTATAACGGAACTAGATAAAAAAAACCAAGTCACAGCCCTATACATGGACATGACAAAGGCTTTTGATTATGTTGACCATGAACTACTGCTACATAAACTAGAAATATACGGTGTTCGAGGTAAAGCACTAGAAATAATCAAATCCTATCTTAGTAATAGAATACAGTTCACTGAAATAACACAATTATGTCCATTCACAAAAACAGAAATTAAATATCTATCGAGCCCAAGATTTATAAAATATGGTGTACCTCAAGGTTCGATACTAGGACCACTACTGTTTCTCATTTATATAAATGATTTACCTAACGCTATTCGGCACCCAATGGTTTTATTTGCAGATGACAGTACGGCTCTTTTCACAAATAACAAAAATAAAAATAATGAACTAGAAATAAATGATTCTCTATCTAAAATAATAAATTGGCTTACAATAAATAATTTGAAAATAAATCTTACAAAAACGCATTATGTGAATTTCAAGATTAAAAACGCAAAATTAATTCCATTATCTATTGAGTACAATAATGAACTGTATCTGAGGTTACAAGTACAAAATTTCTAGGTATCTATATCGATTCTAATATGTCATGGAAAACACATGTAAGTAGTGTGTGTAGCAAATTAAATCAATTCTCTTATACCCTATACATGCTCAAAAAAGTATCTAATCAAACCACACTACTAAGTGCTTATCATGCCTATGTGGGATCCACTTTATCTGATGGGGTACTATATTCGGGATACTCGACTGATAAAGAAATTGCTTTCAAGGCACAAAAAAAGTGTATTAGATCCATATGTGGGATACGTCAAACAGATTCATGTAAACCTCATTTTATAAACCTGAAGATATTAACTCTCCCTGCTCTTTATATCTACGCGGCCTCAATTTTAGTTAAATCAAACATCAGTAGCTATGACACATTAATAAGCAGTAGACTTAAAAATACACTACGCAATAAAACATCCCACACTGCCGTCTACAGCAATAGTATTTTTTGTATGGGCACAAAAATATATAATAAGTTACCCATTGAAGTCAAGAATCAGCATTCAATTGGTATTTTTAAAAGGAAGCTAAAAGACTTCCTGATGAAAAAGGCATACTACTCTGTAAAAGAATTCATTGAAGATAAATAATTATTTAATATTGAAATGATTGTGATACATAGAATGATTTGATATTAATTTTATGAATATTAAAATGTAATGTTGTCATATAAAATATATAAATAATGATAATTAATATAATGATAATTAAAATATTTGAATAATGATAATTAATATAATTTAAGTCTGAATAACTGTAATATTGAGTACTTATGTAATTTTTTTTTTCCTAATTTTATAACCATTTAAATTGCAATGCCTTAACAGGCAACTAAGTTTAAGAACCTACCTATTGTTAACATCTACAAAATCCTGTACACTTAGTTCGCAATAAAGAATTTGAATTTGGATAAGCCCAGCTCTGAAACAAGCCTATACACCAGGAGCCATTAATAACAATAACGTGCTAAAAGCCTGCAATATCGTTTAAGTATTGATAGATTGTTCACCATCGCCCTCGCGAACATTAGTAATTTATTTTTCTAAATCGTTTCGGTCTACGTGCCTCGTAACATAAGCAGTGCCACTATATTTTGTACCATTCTCTAATCAGAAATTGTAGCTCTAATATTATTAGAAAGTACTTCATATCTTGGTCGAGGAAATGTGAAAGATGATTTATTTTTGGTGAAAATACTTTCAGGTTAGTTAGAGTTTCATTGGATGATAGGAAACGTAATAATCAATTGGTGAGAATGTTAGCCAGAATGTATTTATACCCAACTACCTACTTATTAAAGCAAACAAATGTTTTTAGCTCTTGCTAAGTTTAGGAATTTTCAAAATGTTGTTAAACTAATCTAATCTTCAACTCCTTTCAACGCAACGTCCACAACAGGGGTCACAGGAGCATGTCGACACCCGCATATCTGTGAAACTATTCCGAACATGGCTGGCCATCGTCAAAGTGTTTGTTACTCATTGTCTCAAACTGTCGCAGATAGTTGCCAACTCCACACAGGTGGTGAGGTGGCCCAGCTCATCCTTTGTGCGTAATATATCCACAAATAGTTCCACCGACCGACGAACAAATTTATTCCATTTAAGTTCAGCCATGTTACGTTTCGTATTGTTTCGTGGCTTCGCGTGAATTTTTACGAAATATTTCGAACGGAATGCTGAAGTTTTGCCAGCGTTTCAAATGTTTCATGTGATGTGGTGTTTGTTGTAATATATTATGTATAATTCTTGCAAACCATTTCGGAATTTACATTTTGTTTATTTTTTCTATTTAGGTAAATTGTTTATAGCTTTGTTTTTTTTCGTCATTAACATAGCTATGGTGGAATGTTTATAATTTAACAATGAAGGTACTTGTACCTAAATGTTCGTTAGAGAACGATTTTTTCTGATCTAATCTGAATTCAAATTATTGCAAAACCTCATTGTCAACTAACAGTGAGCACTTTCCGAGTATTTCCATTCCTGCTTTATATTTAAATTCTATTAACCACTGTTTACATTTCACTTAGCATTTAATTACACACGTCGCACCCGATCACGGCTTCATATCCGCAGGCACAGTTTCCTCATTAAAACTTTAATATGAATGTAACCGTCAAAGTTTCTGTGACAAGCACATATTGCTAAGAATAGCACTAGCCGCTGCAGGTTAGTGCCCAGAAGTTGTAGCCTGGTAATCCAAGTTGGGGAGGTCCTAACTTCGGCTTTTGTCAAATGTCCGACAACTGAATACGGGATATATTTTACATGAAAGTTGGGATTGCAAAGTTTGAATATCAGAAATGGCTTCGCTAAAATATGATAGGATGCAGTTTGAACGTTTTTGTTTTGGTTGTTCTGACAATACCGCGGTAACAAATGCATGCGAATAAAAAAATGATGAAGGAGTTTATGTAAAAAAATGAGACAAAATTCCATTAATTTTTGTCTCATTTTTACATTCATGCATTTTGGATGGCATTTTTTTCGCTTCGTGTATTGTAATTGTAATCATGCTTTATTTATGAAAATAAAAAGGTAGAGTATTCAGAACAGCTGACTAATAATATTCGCCAATATTATTAATTCACAATCCCCACCAAGTATAAACACCCAGCAGAACAAAATAAACATCTTGGCACAAAACTTGGCAAGTCTACAATGGGAGCTAAAACTTGGCCGTCCTTTGTTCCAAGAGTCGTTGCCAGGCAAACTTGGCCAATTTAAATTTAAAATTGACAAAAGTTGCATTACAATTCGTTTGTTAATTATTTGGGGTTCATTCAACACCTGGGGTCTTTGGTGTTTTTTAGATTTCAATATGAATTAATTGAGTTCGAGGAATTTATTTAGACCCAGATAACTCTATTATTGCAATACAAATTAAGTTTGTGGGTTTTCTGCCACAAACTCTATAATGATGTATGCGCTTTATAATCTAACCTAACCTCAAATTCTAAGGCCATTCAAAAATCTATATATAATATACTTATAATACATTACACTTTGCATGGCATATAATATTAAAAACCTATTAAAAAGGTATTGAGTCGTCAAAGAATGCAGGGACTGAGCAAATTGGCGTTCCATTTAAACTCACCTTGGCGGCGGGACATAGCATGAATCTATAATGACTTCGGGGACTGACTGAAATTATCTAATTACTTTGATCGTGACTGCTAAATATCTAAGAAATGGAAAAATATGGAGATGTGACATGATACAATATTGGCTGGAAGATAATGCCTTATGAGATTAATTGAGTCCGTCATAATTAGGTCCTACCATTGTGCAAAGAGTAATAAATGTTAGTAACATCAACATTAATTTATGTTTTTAGGCGTAGGGTAGTCCATCACAGCGGCCTAATCAGAATACTAGCGCAAAAAAACAGCAGCATTATTCTGAAGAGCCTTTTTGGCCACACGCAGGTCTTTTTTATTTTTTTTGTTCTGTCAATTCGAAAGTAATTTGCTTTGGTTTTTCCTTTTTACTGTTTGTTTTTCTGCGTGTCCCACATCAAATATTTTTCGTTCTTTCTTCTTTGTGTCTTAAATGGGAAGTTGTCGCAGGGCATTGTCGGTGAGGGGTCATATGCTTTCTCGCAGGTTTGCGCGATGCTCACGTGACGTGAAAGTCACATTATTCAAAGGCTATTGCCAAACGTTATACACATGCAGCCTGTGGAGCAATTACACTAAAAAAGCCTACAATGCCCTGCGCGTCCAGTATAACAACGCGTTCAAGGGCTTGTTGGGGCTCCCATGGCGGTGCAGTGCCTCTAGCATGTTCGCCGACTACAGTACGGCCGGCTTCCAGGCGGTGCTTCGCAATAGAACGGCCTCCCTGTGGTCTCGGGTAAATGGTAGCTCCAATACGCTCCTGAGCGTGGTGTCGGGCAGAGTGAACAGCCAAATCCTGTGGCATTGGTCGCTCACGCATGTCCAAAATAATAAATATGTTTCATTTTACTAACATAGATATAAGTATGTACCTACTAACATAATATGGACCTGTATAATTTACTGTGTGCTTGGTCTGAAATAAACATTTTCATTTCTTAATGATTGAAGGCAAACGCAGTCTGGTACCCACACTCTTCACACATATCAATACGACTTAGTGGAAGAAATATGCTTGGTAGTAGACGTGCCTATTCCACAGAGGAACTTGTATTCTATATAATACTGCAACACACTAAATTAGAAACGTAAAGAAGACAAAATAAACTTGAACTCCGTCTAAAAGGTTTCGATTAAGTGAACCAGGCGCATATTAGCAGTAAGTTAATCGTCTGAGCGTAGTGGCTGGCATCCATTTCCATTCAGTGCGGGCATCAATAAGTGATGCGGATGGTGCGATAGCGTTGGAGCGGGACGGAAGATATTTTCAAAATAGAGGGATCTTTTAAAATGTATGAAAGTTAATACAAGGGAATGTATGCTCTGTTTTAAATCTACGATGTGAAAATGATCTAGTGAATGAAATAGATACTTTGAGGAAGCGTTATTTTCTGTATAGCATAATCAGTCTATAATGTCCCCCCTCTGGGACTCAGGCCTCTTCTTTGTGAGAGCGAGTAGGCCGCAAAACCTCCTTCAACAGTCCTTATCAGAAACAGGCTCAACCCTTCGGCAAATAAAGGCGTGAATATGCAACAAACAGTCCTTACCTTTGGTGGCGCCGTAGCATGTGCCCCATCATACACATACAGATGATCGTTGCAGTCAAGCTGCAGCAGGTCAAAGTGCAGCATAAACCGCTGCAGGATGCTGTGCGTCTGAAACGTCACCGTGCAGTCCAGGTTGCGTTCGTTGCGGGACCAGAGCACGCCTCCGTCAACCTTGCGGTACTGTCGCTGTAAGAAGTGGTCCTTGCATAGGGAATCCATGTAATCTGGGGACAAGAGAAATTAAAATTAGCAAAGAATATTTAAAAGACTATGTATTTGAAGAAGAAGCTAAAGAAATTGGGACACATTGTATTAATATTCAGCCTACAATATATTTTAAGAAAGACACCTGAAGTCGAATAATTAATTAATCCACTTAATAAAGTAGATGATACAGCAAGCTCTGAGCATCGATCGATACGCACAGTCTTGAGACGACGATAAATTATTACCCTGCCAAACTGAACGAGGTGGATACGACGCAAGACAAACATTTACCTTAAGTCCTCAATGACGGACATTCGATTAACTTTACCCTCCAGAGGGTGACAAGGGACCCCAAGACTTAATATGCCTTGTATTTGTAAAGTAAATAACGAAGCACCCTACCTATGTTATGGTTAGAGAAAATACTAGAGAGAAAGACGATATATTAAACAAATATAATTATGTATTTGAAAACAAAGCACTGATGGTGAAGTAAAAATTATACAGCATTTTCATTGGCATGTATCACGTAAAAATATCGGGTAGGTATCAAAGAAAAGGTGTTGGAGACTTTGCTTCTTTTGGAATAATACTCGTGAATGGATTTGCACTCTATCTACAGTGACTAATTGATTATTCGTCACTGAGGAAATTGATAAACAACTAAATAATATTTGAGTTGTATTTCTTATATCCTCTGCCAAATTA
Source organism: Tiliacea aurago (assembly GCA_948098905.1). NCBI lineage: Eukaryota > Metazoa > Arthropoda > Insecta > Lepidoptera > Noctuidae > Tiliacea > Tiliacea aurago. The sequence continues at coordinate 1,613,778 of OX402581.1, read as the reverse complement.
TAACTCAATTAATCTTAATCATCCATATCAGGAAGTATCGCATTCCTTTTATTTATCGGATACTATGACAGTTAAAATACTTTCACACATTTTTCCGTCATTCCCAATCTATATTAAACTCCCTACTTAATGCTTAAGGTTCGAAATCGTGTTGATCTTGTTTCAGATATTGATGAGATAAAGATAAGATAAAGATTGGATATCTGAGGCAGGTTATCTGTTGGTGTCATGCCAGTCCGCAGGAAGTTACCAAGCGTACAGAACAAGTGCTAGTCACAGACTTTTGTCTGCATCTTTAGATAATATGTGAGTTAATTCTGCTGTTTCTTGTTTATTTTTCTTTTTTTTACTCATAATTTTATTTTGTTGCATTTATGGATTTCAAACTTTATTCCACGTTGTCATTTCCAACAATACTTTATGCATCGGCGTATAAATTTTATACCAGGAAGTCTTTATCAAATCGCCACAAATCATCAACATTTCAAATGTACTAAATTGTGTCATCTGTCAATTTCAGGTCCAACTGCAGTATAGTTTTGATGCTGGTGATCCTGGTGGCTGGTACATCATCAGCACCAGCCTCCCGACTCCTCAGGACCATGGTGTCAGGGGTGACCACCGGCCTGGAGGTTCCAACTGACGCCATAGCTGGGACTGGAGTGGGAACAGGCTCTGTGCAGCTGGTGATAAATGTGCATACGGACAGTAACGGTAATATAGAAGTGTATACGAGTTAAAATGGTGAAATTTGTTGAGGAATAGTGTTTTGTGTTAGAATAGTGAGTTCAACTAAGTTAAGTGTATAAAGAAACGTTTATATAGAACACTTTAAGGTTCACTAAAACATTGTGTGAGATAGGATGTATGATTCATGATTAAGCATAGGCTATCGAAATCAACGATGCCATTCCACTATAATATAAAATGACAAAGGTACAGAATTAGGAAGAAGAAAGCAAGACATAAGGATTACAAAACCCAGGAAAGAAAATATCACTAGATAATCAACTCCAATTTGGAGATAACCCAGATATAGCTCCGTGAGATCACAACGAAAAGTTGTGAAAGATAAAAGACGAGGTAAGAGAATCGTAAACGCAATACAGTTTTATATAATAAAACTGTAGTATATAGTAGATATAACAGCGGTATAGTAACTGTAGTTTATCATCCTATACAATTTACCAACAATACTATTCAATTAATGGAGACTGAAATAATAACCTAGAATCCTTTGAATGTCAAACGGCTTTTGGGAGTAACGATCCTTGAAAGAGCAGAATTTGGTAAAAGAATACTTACTACAATTTTCTAAAATGTGGGATATGAACAATAAATTGTATTATATTACAAAGATTTACAAGAAAATATGTATGATGAAAAATTTCGGTTGATCGAATCAAACGAGACTTGCATATAGAAAGTAGCAATCAAATCTGCACTAAAGTAGCAAATAACATGCTGAGATTTCAGCAAGTATTTAATAGTGACGTTACTTTCACTAAGGAATTCAGCTCAAAGGAATATCATTCAAACGGATCCAGCGTCTTGAATTTGAGAACATCAAACAAGATAAACAGCACAACACTCAGGAATCCGGCTTTTAAGCAAATATTGAAGTATTTCGCTCTGAAAGATATCGTTTTATCGCAGAGATAAATAAAATAGTAAGATAAAACTATATGTTTAAATTGTGACGCGTTTTTGTAAGGGGTCTTCGAAAACTAGATAGTCTAGTATAGACAGATGCATTTGAGAATAAATTTGATTATGATATTCACAGAAGATAATGCGTACTGTGATGATAAATAAGACTCTGTGAAAATTCAGGCAAAATGTAAGGACTTTCTGAATATGACGATAAAGTTAGAGATTTGATCTGGATGACACCTGCTATTCTTCTGCTAGAAAGAAGAAGCAGTATGGAAAGCCAATTAAGTAACAATTGACAAGCACAAGCCTGTCAGTCAAACTTAGTTCGCAAAATGAAAGCGAATTTTGTATTGAAATACGACCCTGCCTGAACCCAGTCACTAATTGTGACTTTGATTTAAAACTATATTCCAACAATGAACAGTCTGTAACGTAATTGTTAGGAAACTACATAGATTTCCAATATACGACGATTGATTTGATTGAGACAGTTTTTTTGTACATAAATTACTCGTTTCATTCGTTGAGGACGCACGTATGAATCGAATAATAGAATCAGAATATTATCAATAGTTTTGAAGGCTTCAGTGTTATATGGGGGTTACCAGGCAAACAATGTTTTAGAACAGTACTTTTTTTTAAACATGCAGTAGACTAATAAATAGCGCAATCCGACAGCGATACGGGTCGACCCGTTTGTTATGAGTATGTATAACCATGTTATATTATTGTTTGTCTCTACACTAAATATTCTTCTACCATGTGTATGAATGTATTTTTGTTGTAAAAATACACATAAAAATATACTGTATCTTTTTATACTTTTTATTAAAAATAATTATTATAAAATTAAAGTTTACAAAGTTTTTATTTACTTATATGTATAATACTTAGATGGAATGTAGAACCATGACATGACAGACGTGGTCCACTACAGTCCTTACTCAGTTATTTTACCTATGACAGCAACAATTTCATTCAATTCAGGTAAAAAACACTTCCTCTCTCCTTAAACATCATCATTACATAATACAGTTTCTTGCTCTTGTTTCATGTGTATTATTGTATATATATATTTAATAAATAGTATATGCTTTGTGTATGTATGTATTTATTGTATATATAAATGGTACACCACTACCTGCAGTATTGTCTCTCCTTCTCCCTTTAATCCTAGCGATAAGACCACCCATTGTGTTACCCTATGTATTTAAACATTTATATCTATTTCAACTTTTATGGTGTACATAATAAAGAGTATTCTATTCTATTGTAACAGTACCTAACCTTATTGTAACGAGTATGAAGATCACATTGACTTTGACAAAATTGGCATGACCGTATTGTAATGAATTTAAGAATCACTGTGAATTTGACAGTGCTGCAAGAGTCAAGTAACTATGAGAGGACAGCACAATGACCATAATACAAGAGAGCCCTTCTCTAAACAAAGATGGTAATATTGCGTGAATCATTTTGTCCGACATGCGACCTAGTTGCGTAACACACTTTCAATCACGAACTGAATGATTTTGAAGTATATTGCTAATCCATCGCTTCATATGTTCCAAAAATGTGTCTGGTTAACAACGTAAATAACGCAATAAATGTCGTTGAACTGACAGAATGAAACCCATTGCTTCCGTGTGTTACGTAATTACCCCGCTGAGTGTGGTGATATTAGCCGATAGTTACACTACAGTGGTAAAATGTCAATGATTCTACATAATGTTGATATTTAACAACATTAATCATAATGTGGTAAAATATCTACTTTAATACTACAGCTCCCACCACAATCCGTCCGCTTCCGCGCGGTCGGGTAAAATGCGCGTGCGGGCGGCCAATAAGGGCGAGTCGAAGCTTCTTGAATTTATAATCTAGAAGCTTTCTTAAAAATAGAAGACGCGCAGCCTTCATTTTTGACATTCAAAAATTCAAAATTCATTTATTAGTGTGATTTTTGGTACATTTTACAATGAGATCTTAAGAATTAGACATTCGTTGTCTGATGTCCGTCAACTGGACTCCGCACCAAGAAACGGAATATTTGATGCGTTTTACGAAACTTTATCCCCCTTATGGTTTATCTTCAGACCCAGGTTTAAAACATGGAGCCATTATTAAATTTCGAACTTTATTCCGACTATGGTAGAGTTCCTAAACACAAAACTGATAACTTAGTACCGAACTAAGTTTTCAGTTTTGTATAAAGAACGGTATTTCAATCACAGTAACGTTCTTATTACAAAAACTGGCTGCATGGTTTAAGCCATGTCAAAATATAAATCTTGTTTTGTAATAAGGCGGTATGTGTTTCGCGCCGAATCCTATTGTTTTATATATTATGACTATATAGCTGCGCCCCACGCTTTTACTCGCGTAAGTCTCGATCCCGTGGGAATACCGGAATAAAAAGTAGCCTATATGTTAATCCAGGGTGTCAGCTACCTCCACACAAAATTTTATCAAAATTAGTCCAGCCGTTTGAGCGTGAAGAAGTAACAAACACACACAAAATTTCGCCTTTATAATATTAGTGATAATAGTGATAATATGTGTATGCTAAACTTATTATGATATATGTATGTTAAAATACTCTTTATTATGTACACCATACAGTAAAAATTTGCGCAACACAATGGGCGGTCTTTATCGCTAAACGATCTTTTAAAGACAATACTTGGATTGACTATCCCCAAACATGTTGGTCTAGTCTAGGCAACTAATAACGGGAACAACGCCCTTGCTGCCCAATAACCGTTCATTAGAAACCGAAGATTGCCGAAATCAGCCGACGTCAGCCGAAGCAGTCACGTAGAATGGTGGATTGGCGAGGCTGATGAGTAACCACAAAGAACCGTTACTACTAGTCCATCAAATCAACGGTAATGTTGATTTAGTAGGAAAAACGTAAAAACATAATCACTGGTAGGGTAACCATGGTCTGTGGTTTTTGATTCTTTCTTTCACATATTTTGTATACAGAATGACCAAAATATGTGATCAGATATCTTTTCTAAACTTATTAAAGATTCGTTTAATTTTAATCCAGAGTTTTGTCATTCAAAACCAATAAATTATTTAAATGGGAAAAAATATTCGGGTCACATCAAACGTCTGTTTTCTCATACAAGAACCGATATCAAGGAACTGTGTCCACAGGTGGGCAATAAACGCTACAAGTAGTAATAACTACCAAGCAGACATAACATCACGTAATATTTACTGCCCCCATCCCTTCATCCCTCGTAAATTATAATGAGACGATCCGACCACTGTTAAGCAGTTGTGAGATAGCCTCATTTTAATTTTATTTACTTTAGGTTATAGTGTTTATGATGGCAGTTAAAATAAATTTGAATTAATGTATTTATACCCACTTAACATCACGCCTTGTTTCTACGAAGGGTTAGGCAGTGGGTTGGGGAGGGGTATCGGGTGGGTATAGGTTGTATTTTATTAAAACCTCAAAATAAATAATTTTGTTTTACTTTTCAATTCTTAATTTTTCTCTACTATAGTAATCGTTAACTTGTAGTGTTAAATATCAGTACCCCAAGTGTAAGTTTGCTAGTGAGTAAACGTAACTAGCGCGTTTGCGTTAAGATTTTTATTCTCACTCTTATACTCTTAGCATTATGATCTATGGGTCAAATTTTAACGCAAACGAAATAGTTACGTTTACTCACTTGTAAACTTACACTTGGGGTACAGGAAACATAGCATTAATGCACAAGAGTGTTTTCTGTATGGCCCCTAAAATTTTCAATAAACTCCCAAAGAGTTGGAAGGAGCTTAATCTCCGTCAATTAAAAAATAAATTAAAGACACTGCTAGAAGGGAAAGCATACTACAGTATTCTAGAATTTCTTAATGACAACATCTAATACCCAATATTATCAATACATCTTTGACATAATCTGTACTTATGGCAACATATTATTGCTATGATGATAATTTTTTATTGACATTTAGTCATTGTTACGTAATTATGACCAAATATTTAATATAACTCTTATCAAAATTGACATTTACTATTTTGTCCATAGGTAATCTAATACTTATCCAATAACTTTTATTAGGTACTGAAATTTAAATATTTGTACGCCACTAAGGCCAAACATGACTGGCCTACAATGTATTTAATAACTTGCATGCTCTATATGTGTACTCATGTTTCCACAAATAAAGAATCTTGAATCTTGAATCATACAATAATTATTTAATGTTTTAAATATTAGATATAGGTTATATTATACGTTATCAGCACAAAACAAAGAACGTAAATGTAAAGTATTACAATTCGTCATGCAATATTGTTTGCTCTAATTATTAATTTAATTTTCCTACAAAAAAGCCAAAATACCGGTAAGCGACCACGGTAAACTTTTCATCCTGTGTAACATAGTTAAACGCTAAACGTATGGGAAGCGGCGCAGCTGACATATATCTGCGTCCCCTTTCTAAGATCAAAGGGACCTTTCTACCTATGTATACCTACCTACCCTACATTAATCCATCTAATAAGCGAGGGCCAGAATCTTGGGGTTCGCCCGTGTACCATGCGTCGCCCAACACATTCACATGACCCACATACAAAATCGGACGGGCGATTGACGTACATTGCTCGCTCGGTCGCACTACTCGGCCCCGAACGCTTTTTTGAGTCAGCGATAGAACGAGAACAATTAGTTTATAACTGTCTGGCAATAATCTGCTGTGTGTCAGTTCAATCTGCGGCTAGTTATAATTAGGTGGAGTTTAATTGGAACAATTATACAGGATCCAATTTAATTAGCTAGCGAAACTCCGCAGACGTGATGGGTATCGGCATCTACAGGGTTATTTTTAAAACGTCAATAACCTCTTAAGGGGTCATTGTACTCATCATTATGAACAAGTTTTACTATGGGACTAAACCTGAAATCGCGAAAAAAAATCAGCAGTTCCCTACATTTTAACGAATTATTCGAACATAAATGTAGGGAACAGCTGGTTTTTTTTTCGCGATTTCAGGTTTGGTCCCATAGTAAAAGTTGTTCATAATGATGATTAAAATGACCCCTTAAGAGGTTATTGAGGTTATAAAAATAACCCTGTATTCACGGCAAAAAAAAGTTTATTTTGGGGTCTACGACCGCTATTATTAGGTACTCGTATTGTTAATTGAAATATGAGTTGAGAAAATCTTTTGTTTTATCATTTTTAGATATCGATAAGTACCCGCCTGTGAAGTATACAAAAAAACATGCGGCGCAGTATGGGGACTGTTGATAGAAGTGAAAACAGCATACATATAGCTCATGGAAAGCGTTTGGTGACGATGACGCCAGTTCCATGATTTTTGTTCACCCAAAAAGTGCTCACCGCGCTTGAAGAAGTTTTCACTTAAAAAAAACTGCAACGTGTTTGTACACTTGGTAACCACAACTAAAGCGCTTGTCACTTTATTTACTGTAGGTACTGTTATGACTCTTCTATGACGTAACTTCACACCTGTTTTTCCCGAAGGGTTGGGTAAAGGTGTGTTTTCATTATGTTAGTCATTCTCAAACTCTGGGGCACTGTTAGCCATTATTGTTCCAGTTCGGAAAAAGATGACGCTATACGTCTTACATAACAACTTTCTCGCAGCGGGTGTTGTAAGATTTGTATTTCACTGTAATTTTTTATATTTTGTTATTATTGTAATTTAATTGCCATGTACTGTTTTATATTTTCAACGTTTTTGATGTATTTTAATGAATTTTGATCCGTATTAATTGTTATTTTTAATTTAATTTCATTGCAGTTTGTTATTTTTATATTATTTTCAACACAATGTTTCCATATTGTTATGAAATAAATGACTTATGACTTTTTTACAACCGTAGATAAAATATTTGCTATATATCATTACATGTACAAATGTGCTTCAGCGATAATAATTTTACCAATCCGTATGCAGTAAAGCCCAAAAGGACGGTAATATTTTTGCCTTATTAGATGGACAACTCACCAAGATACATGACTCAGCCCACTATTGACCACCGCTCTCCGGAGGGGAGTGATTACATCGCCACATGGGAGCCGGCATCACACTGACGTCACAGAGTTTACCGCGCGACTAGCATATCCCAACACCAATCGTCGGGCAGTAGCCCACCAGACACAGCACTCGTCTGACCGGAGGATCCTCCTTTTTCTATGGCGGTTAAACCCTGTTCCTCATACCTCTATGGTATTAGTAACATAGAACCGTAGCAACAGCAAATAATAAAATGACTATAGCGACCCGCCCTGCTTCGCACGGTTTTTCGACTTGAAAAAAACAGTAAGATTTCTTTAGTATGTTTTAGTTTTATATTAATGTTTATAGTAATGTACTTAAACCTTCCAGAATAAATTTTATAAATGATGGTAACAACCGCATCAAAGTCCGTTGCGTTGTTTAGAAGAACAACGCGGTCACACAGACAGATACGAAAAGCGACATTAATTTGTAGTACGTAAAGATTAGACACAATGTGCGAACAAATTCCATTTCTAATACGACTCTATATTAAAGAATTTTCATTTTAAAAGGTCACTTAATAGGTGAGCTTTTAAAATGAAAAAACTACATAAATTCGTAATTTTTAACAGTAACTATGTGAGGAAAACAATAAGAACCACTCACGGAACATTCTCCCTTACAAACGTCTACAAGCAACTCGGAGCTATTCAACGGACCTCACTAAATATTACATTATAACAAAAAGCCTGGTACCCAACCCTAGCGCGTCGCTCTAATTTGTTCAGGCTTTTTGTCTAACCCGTCAGCGTCGGTAATAACCCGGTTTTTACACAAGTCCACCTTTATGCTGTAGCGGCGGACGAAAGGGTTATTTGCCGACTTCTCTTTGAATGATGTGAAAATATAATGAAGTCAAAAATTGGCGCTTATATTTAAAAGGGTCTTGTATGTGTTATGTATACGTGCTTAGCGTGTCTGAATGTATGTGTGTGAGTGAAGGATTTCAGAGCAGACATCGCAGGTACGGGCTAAGTGTAAGTGGGGCGGTGAATATACAGGGTGTAAGGGACAGCCCTCCACAGACTGATGTGGTGAATTCAGTATATCGTACTAAGATGACCGGTACATGAAATTATTTCCGGAAAGTTATGGGAATCCAATGAACCTGGTTTGTCGCGGCGGGGTGGACGGCCGCGCTCGCTGATTTCAGGCGTCGTTCGTTAGAGAATTTCAATATCCATTGCTGCGTTTTTTATTTTAGCTGTGTTATTTACATTAATGGAGTACTGCGTACAGAGAATGTAATTTTACATTAAAATAAAGGAATAGTAACTGAAATTACGATAAAAAACATGACAATTTTCCTGAGAATCTTTTTAGTGGAATATGATTCAAAATAAGGAGCTGAATGCACCCTGTTAATTTGCGGAGGGCTGTCCCTTACATCCTGCATATGAGGAGTATTTGACGGTTGCTTATCCATCTCTTAATTCACAATGATATTGATGATGACTTTGAGATTACAATACGCCGTGCTTATCAGGACCGGGACCTCTGACTAATGATGTCCATAACTCAATCAAAAATCTGGCTAACCTTCTCCCAACTATGTTGGGGTCAGTTGAATACTAGTATTTTACATGGAGCGACTAACTATCTCACCTCCACAACCCAGTTACACCCAGTGACTGGGTTGTGGAGGTCTTGATACCCCTTGGTAAGACTGGCTGTCAGACTTTTGGGGTTCCGACACCCCGTAACGACTGTCAAAGATTTACGAATGACAGCCGGGACCAACGACGGACAGAAATAGCTATGGTGATAGAACATTCCCGGGTAAGCATTTTCAGAAACTCTTCTACTACTTAAAAGATGTAAATAATTCCAGATGTCCTCTTCTTCTCCAGCTCGTATTGTACAAGGCCTTACCGAATTATGATTACTCTTTTTTACGGCCCGTAAACCAGCGTCCCTCGTAAATAACGTTTAATAGAGAATTTTTAATTTAACAAAGTAAAGCTGCCGACTATTTTCCTTTTATTATAATTTATTACTCGCTGTGCCCGTGGCGATGAAGTTTATTTTTAATTTATGCTTTTGTCTCTTGAATTCAGTCTTTAAGTACTTTAGTAATTAACAACTAAATTAAGGTTGGTCTTTTATTTTATTGTATTTTATTTTATACGTTTTTTAGCATAAGTGTGTGTTTTTACACAAAGCGTTACATGGTTTCTGAAGTCCTCGAAAAACTCTTTATAGTTTCAGTCGAGAAAGTTATCAATTTAACTTTTTAAGCAAAATTACATTTTTATCTGACTGAAAGACTGACTTTTTATCAGAAACAAGATATCGAAACAATACCACTATCGAATAGATAACTTTAAGAAACCTTAGAAATGGTAAGTTAGTCTACTAACTTATTACTGTATTTAAAACTTAATAACTCCTAAGTAGGAAAGAAAAATAATGATCGTAAGTTACCGAACATACTTCATATCGAGTAAATTACGCGTAAGACTCGTTGACGCGTAAAATGTGCAGTGTCACCGCGACCCACGCGGATGTGAAGACGCGAAACGCGCACATACACGGCATGACTAGGCAAATTAATGCTGGCTCCGTTTATTCCCAAATGCGACGTTTGAAGAGGAAAATAAGCGAAATATCTATATTTTCTAGTGTTCCGTGCCGAAAGGGTGTCCACGGGACCCTATTACTGAGCCTATGCCGTCTGTGTGTCTGAATGTCACAGGGTTAAGTATATCTTATGAACCGTATAAGTAACCAGTTGAATTAATACTTAATTGTGTTACCTCTAAGGTCGCAAATAAATAATATACAAAGGGCAAACAGCAACTGCCTTATTACAAAACAAGATTTATATTTTGACATGGCTTAAACCATGGAGCCAGTTTTTGTAATAAGAACGTAACTGTGATTGAAATACCGTTCTTTATACAAAACTGAAAACTTAGTTCGGTACTAAGTTGTCAGTTTTGTGTTTAGGAATTTTACCATAGTCGGAATAAAGTTCGAAATTCAATAATGGTTCGATGTTTTAAACCTGGGTCTGAAGATAAACCTTGTTTTGTAATAAGGGGGCAAGAGTTTTGATGGTACTGTATGTAAAGTGCAATCGCACATTCTGCAATTCAGCAGTTTACGCCACACATTCATTTCAACTCATAATTATTAGTTCAGTTCGCGTTGGGCTATCAAGTCAGGCAGGCGTCCTCGTTACAGCCAACAAGGGTTACGTCACTCACTTCATTTCCACACCATCAGAAAATAAAGAAAGAAAGAAAAATTGTTTATTCTGCACAAACAAAACGCACATTTCAACAAATATAAACATAATTAAAATACACACATACAAAATAGCCAAAACTCTCGTATCCAATTCACTAAAAATGTTGACAATCATTTCCATTGGTTGCGATTGGTTGATGCCAGGGCCAGGGACCAAAGACAATTTATATTGCGTTTACTAAAAGATTATAATGTCTATGTATCTAATCTGTTGTTGTGGTACTGGCAAACCCAAAATGACAACCAGTGATGACAACAAAGTCAACATTCAACAACAAACAAACAAACTTGAATCAAAATCATCATCCATCAGTCTATTCAGCTCATTTTACCTTTTGTACCTTTGAGACAGTAGTGTTTTAGTAGTTACCTTCTTTTATTCCATTCATCCCCCATCCTCATCTAAAAGTAATGTATGATCTAACCAGGGACCATACACTGTATCCTAATTCAAACTCAAATTCAAAACATTTATTTCAATTAAACCTATTACAGGCACTTTTGAATTGTCAAAGAGTCGGTCAGTTAGTCAAAAAGTTGAAGCTATTTGCCCATTCCAAAACGTAGATCTCTATGGACTTTTGCGCGAGTCCGACTCGCAATTTATTGGCCGGTTATTTTTTTGGGACAAGCCCACGACAAATTCCCAACCACAGCAACCCACAATCTACAGTGGCAACCATCTAGAAAATTGTCGAGACAATGAACAGCAACGAATCCTAGAGACATGATTCATGTATCCCTTTTCCCAGCATTTTAATGTAATTCAAAAATAATTAGCATTGCCAGAATTGCTACCAAACCTAAGCTGTTCAAATATGGGCACCGGCATCCCAATTTAGAATGTAATAAAAACAGGGTGCACATAAAGCAAGGTACCTAACACATAAAAACAAACACGTCGCCACTAAATCGCTTAAAAACTCGTGTGCACACCCCTTAACACTACAGACAACACTTGAAACTAAAACTCTGGAGGAGGGAAAGAGTGCGCGATACATAAGTGCCTAAGTTAGAGCAGATAAAAAAGTTTCAAACTTGCAATAATGCACTAGTTCTTGTGGGCCGCTACCGACAGCTATTACACTGTTCTACTAGTTCTAGTGTGCCAATACACATAAAGATAGATTTAGAAGGAAGTTTGTTTTAGGAATTAATTGCTACATTTTTAATTAAACGTTTTTGATTGTAATGTTTTAAGTCCTCTTGAAGTAAATGTATGATACTCAAGAGTTTCGTAAGATAATATGTTTAAGGTTTTATATGAAACCTTTTAGTCTATCGGATAATGGTCTGGAAAGCACTTCACTCATCCTAAACGAAGTCGGGAGTACACCCTCTTTAGAAGCTGGGGGTGAGGCGGAGGGTGGGGTGCGGAGGGTATCGACCCGCGCCATCATACCGCTCGCTGGGTCGTTCACCCCGCGCCCCGCGTAGCCGTACCGTAGGCGGCTACGGCGTAGCCTCGTAGCGTCGTAGCTACCAAAGGCATTTTTTTCCTTTTTCCTCTGTTTTGCTCCAATATTGAGGCTGTTTGTTATTTGTTTTTAGGACAATGTAAGTATTAGAGTAGAACGTTTGTCGTTATGGGTTCTCGTTACAAATTCAACAGGGCTTAGTATTGCGGAGGATAATATTTTTATGGCACTCTGATGAGAGCCGCCGCTTAATGGGAAATGTGAATGGAAGGTAAGGACTACGCTGGTCTAATGATACATACGCATGTTTCAATTTATTTGAAGGAATCTATTACCGAATGAGGATCATCTGGGGGAGGAGCGTCGTGTCCCTAATTACAGGCAGTTTTCTTATTCCATCAAGGTCTTCGATCAATAATAGTACAAGTATTCATATCATTCAAATTGGTAAATAGATACTCTTTTTTCCATTGATGATCTTGCATACCGTCGTGTCTATATTTACAGGCAGAATAGAATAGAATAGAATAGAATACTCTTTATTATGTACACCATAAAAGTTACAGATATAAATGTTATAGGCAGTGGCAGTGGCAGTGGTGGGTGTTGTTGGAGGCAGTTTTCTTATAAAAAGTTAACATGTATTTCATAGCAGTAATCCAATCAGGACCAAGTTAACATGTATTTCATAGCAGAAATCCAATCAGGACCGTGGACAGCCAGGGTGCCGAGTGCGGGATTCACTGTATCCAGGGTGCCAGGTGTGGGACCCACTGTATCCAGGCTGCCGGGTGCGGGACCCACTGTATCTGGGGTGCCGGGTGCGGGACCCACTGTATCTGGGGTGCTGGGTGCGGGACCCACTGTATTCAGGCTGCCGGGTGTGGGACCCACTATATCCAGGGTGTCGGGTGCGGGCTCCACTGTATCCAGGGTGCTGGGTGCGGGACCCACTGTATCTAGGGTGCTGGGTGCGGGACCCACTGTATCCAGGCTGCCGGGTGCGGGACCCACTCTATCCAGGGTGCCGGGTGCGTAGCCCACTGTATCCAGGGTACCGGGTGCGGGACCCACTGTATCCAGGGTGCCGGGTGCGGGATCCACTGTATCCAGGGTGCCAGGTGCGGGACCCACTGTATCCAGGCTGCCGGGTGCGGGACCCATTGTATCTGGGGTGCTGAATGCGGGACCCACTGTATTCAGGCTGCCGGGTGTGGGACCCACTATATCCAGGGTGTCGGGTGCGGGATCCACTGTATCCAGGGTGCTGGGTGCGGGACCTACTGTATCTAGGGTGCTGGGTGCGGGACCCACTGTATCCAGGCTGCCGGGTGCGGGACCCACTGTATCTGGGGTGCCGGGTGCGGGACCCACTGTATCTGGGGTGCTGGGTGCGGGACCCACTGTATTCAGGCTGCTGGGTGTGGGACCCACTATATCCAGGGTGTCGGGTGCGGGCTCCACTGTATCCAGGGTGCTGGGTGCGGAACCCACTGTATCTAGGGTGCTGGGTGCGGGACCCACTGTATCCAGGCTGCCGGGTGCGGGACCCACTGTATCCAGGGTGTCGGGTGCGTAGCCCACTGTATCCAGGGTACCGGGTGCGGGACCCACTGTATCCAGGGTGCCGGGTGCGGGATCCACTGTATCCAGGGTGCCAGGTGCGGGACCCACTGTATCCAGGCTGCCGGGTGTGGGACCCACTGTATCTGGGGTGCTGAATGCGGGACCCACTGTATTCAGGCTGCCGGGTGTGGGACCCACTATATCCAGGGTGTCGGGTGCGGGACCCACTGTATCTAGGGTGCTGGGTGCGGGACCCACTGTATCCAGGCTGCCGGGTGCGGGACCCACTGTATCCAGGGTGCCGGGTGCGGTACCCACTGTATCCAGTTACTCACCCTTCATCAATCTAAATGTTGGGCCCGTTTGGGAGCGTCTTTATCCATCTTCATCATCTCAGCCGAAAGAAGTCCACTGCTGAACATGGGCCTCCCCCAAAAGAAGGGGGGGGGGGGAGTTGCCATAATCGCCACGCTTGGCAGACGGGTAGGCGATCGCAGTATGGTGTTAAAATGCATAGACAATGCACATTCTCTAGTAAATCCCCTTAGTCACCTTTTACGACACCCAGCCCGTTAATCATCGCACCCCGAATATATCTATAATATATCTATCTTTGATACTTTGAATGGACAAAATTATGGATATTCTTAAAATCTATAGTAAAACTTAGTTACCTTTAGGACATAATTATAGTCCAGGCACTATATCTATTTTGTGACATAATGTAGAACGAGCAGGCTCATTAGGCTATGAATATTTACTTTGAAAGGAATATTCATTACTTTAATGATTATGAATGTGAGCAATTTAATGTGGGTAATTTTTTATTTTTTCTTGTTTGTTCTTTCTCAGTTAGTTCTAATGATGGTCTGACATATTGAGCACATTGGTCGGCCTACCCAAATGTCCTTTCTTTGATATTATTCGTGATTTTTTTTAATGATTCTTCCTTGCTACTTTCTCAGATCCGGCCTAGCTATTGGCAAAATTTCATCGAAATGTGGTTTTGTAAAAAGTAAATCTATAAAATAAAACCAAAAAATAGCGGCAATGCCCATAGTATATGTAAAAAATCTAGAAAATGTATTGTTTAACAAATTGACTACCAATTTAAATTGTCCGTATATCAAAAATTAAATATCCCTGACTTTATTCGACCAGTAAGTATGATGATTATACCAAACATTCCCTAACACTCCGTCCACCATAGAGGCCCGATAAGGCAACGTCCAGCAGTGGACGTATAAGTCCAGTCGAGAACACAAGAGTCCACGGGCCATCGCTGGTCCCATGTCTGTGACGTCATTAAATGGGCGAGGACACGGGCCGCGCTTGTAACCACCACGTTACTGCACTATTCAGCGCTTTATGTCCTCACTGAATTGCGAACAGTGGCCATTAAACTAGGGAATAGAATGGAACATGTTTTGTGCACCATTTGAGAACTTACTTCAACAATGTGTGTAGTTCTTTTTCTCAAAATATAATTCCAGACATTAATCTCTACGGTTCTCACATGATCTGACCAAGATTATGTCTAGACTTTTAAAGAGACTGTGACCTCTGAAGGCTTCTACATACTGGCGCGACACAAAAGCCCCGCGTGTCGCGCGAAGAGCTGTGTCATTGTGTCGCGTCGCGAGTCGCGCTGGTCTGTAGAAGCCTTAAATGTGTTTCGGTCTTACTTCTCACGTAAAAGTGTTTGTACAAACTTACTTGCAGAAATAAACGGCACTTATCATAATGGATTTTAGTTGCTATATCCACAGAAGATGATGAATTGATGATAGACCTTCCAATATAGCTACGATTAAAATAATCACTACGCTTAGACGGGTAGACGGCACATGGCAGACGGAACGGCACCCGGTAGACCAGACGGATCCACCTTGCCGACCAGACGGTTTGGCGCGAATGAATCGCAAACATTTGTTACTATATTTAAATCATCGCAGACAGACAAATATTATTGCCCAAACACTTGACACCCATGAATAGGGAAAGCAAGGACCATTATGCAACCCACAAACATAACGTATCATCACGCTTGTGCCCCTCGGAGTTAGACAGAGCTGTACCTATAAAACACCCACACTTCGTCAATTATGTTTACGTCCCATTACAGGTGATGAGCCTTAATTAATACTATTTATTATAAATATTATAAAAACATTATTACAACATAAAATTAAATCAAATAAATTTTCAAATTCAATCCAGTATCATACAATCTAATTATTAAATATCAAATAATTAAAAAAAAATGTGCTGAATCAAAAATATAATTTTACGTGTTAGAAATTGTAATGATTTATTGTTAATTAAGAATATGCATGCTATAAACATTTTTGGAAAAAAGTGTAGGTACTACTAGAATAAATGGCTTTTTTATTTTATTTACAGGTGACGAGCCTGCAATTATACTCGTTATTGCCTCGTCCTCGATGATGATAGAAAACAAGTGTAGTCTCGACTTTATAGTCTGTGGCGTCACATAATTTGGAAGAATTTAGTAAAAACAAACACATCCTTATGCGGGTGTGCTGTCATCTGTAACAATCTTCATTCGGTTTTCTTATCGGCGTCACGTTTTGTGTAAAAAACTGCTCAACAAACATAAAAATGGGGACGAAAAGGAAGTCAGAGGATAAGACAAAAAGGTTACACTTACTGAAAAAGATAAAGAAACTCGAAAAAACAGATTAAATACTTAAATTCCGATTCGAGTGACGAAGATAATAAAATGGCCGCTATGTTTAATGCGTACTATCCTCTGCTAAGGATATTGAAAGCAAGGGCCTAAGGCCCTGCTCTCCAGTGCTTAAAAACGCTACGCCGCATACGAGTGTTTTGTGTCATACGCTTTGCATGTGTTTTGCAACCTACGACTACGCGTGGTGTACAATGGTTCTATTTGGAGCACGGTAACTTGCCTAACCTTTTGGGGCGTTCTGTGGGAACGCACGTGGTTTATAATGGCTATATTGTAAGCGACTTGCCTGACCTTTTGGGGCGTTCTGTGGGGACGCACGTGGTTGATAATGGCTATACTGTAAGCGACTTGCCTGACCGTTGGGGCGTCCTGTGGGGACGCACGTGGTTAAAAAATGGCAATGTCAGCTAAGCGACCTGTGGGGTGTTCTTTAGGGACACACGTGGTTGACTTTTCATTATAACCTTCAAGGGAAGTTCTGTGGGAACTTACATGGTTATATGATGCAATGTTTGTTGCCTTTACAGCATGAATTATATATGTTTTCATACAATGTAACAAGTCCAGTACAAAAAATCCACCTGATATACAGGAAAATAATGAAAAATATACCTCCCAAGTTGGTTGAAAAATTTCCTCCGGAGTTGATAAAAGATGTTCAACCAAATGTTGAGTATGAAAACATTGCGTGAAGAAATGCCTCAGGAAGAGACATTAGATGATCAGGTTTTGGAGATATTAGGTGTAGATCCTCAGCCGGAAAAAGTAGGAGTCTACCTCACAAATCAGACCTACACAAGCAGATAGTTCAAAGGTAAGATAGAAAAGGAAAATCCACCATTTACCAATTTAAATCATTATGGTGCCACCTATATTAAACCCAGAGGTTAGCGCTGCAATTAATGAGATGTCTAGAAAGCAAGACCAAATTATACAAAAAAGACAAAATCAAATTGGCAGCTGTGCAGCCCTGTCATGTCTGGGCTCGAGCCTTCAAATGTGTCTAAAGGATGCTCAAGGACAGAAGATGGACATAATTAAAAAGCTAAATGTTGCTTCAAGGTTATTATGTGACTAAATGTCTAGATACAATGGCATGTAGATCCATCCTATTATCTGTCATGAATAAAGACATGAAAGAGTTTTTGCGCTGCAATCGGAGTCAAAAACATTCTTATTTGGTGATGACCTTACTGAAAAAATAAGAACAGCTAAATCGGTGAAAAAATCTGGCCAGGTTTTGAAGATAGTGGAAACCAAAAAGTTCACCTCTAGACAGAACACATGGGAAAACACTTCTAAAAATCACAAAGTTTTAAACTGGCAGGGCCCTCCTCGCACAGAAGTGAAGAAGGGGGGGGGGGGCATCACCCAGGGCATCAGCAATGGACAGAAAGTGGGAGGACAGGAGAAACGTCGCAAATAAACTCACAGGTGGGCAGACTTAAATCTAATTTTTGTGATTGGAAATTAATCACCACAGATCCGGTTATTCTTGATTGGGTTGTAGGGTATAAAATTCCATTTCACACTAAACCACACCAGAGTTACACTCCTGTTAATGACAATTTTTCCAAACTGGATTCCTTACAGATAAAATCCGAAATTAATAAATTACTTTCTTTAAAAGCAATAACAATTTGTCAACCTACAGATAACCAGTTTTTTCTCACCAATTTTTTCTGGTTACAAAGCCCAATGGAACTTTCCATTTTATCTAAAATATAATGCTTTTATTAAAACAGATCATTTCAAGTTTAAAGACTACCGAACAGTCTGTAAACTTTTACAGAAAAATGATTTTCTTGTAACATTAGATTTAAAAACTGCTTATTACATGTTCAACTTAGGTATGGATAGTAAGAAATACTTAAGATTTATATTTCAAGGAATATACTATGAATTTAATGTTTTTAACTTTTGGATTATGTACGGATCCATTAACATTTACAAAAATGATGAAACCAGTAAAAGCTTACATATGAGAAAAAGGCTTTATCTCAGTCATATATTAGATGATTTTCTTACAATGTTTAGAAAATATGCAGTCAACAGTAAATATACTAGAAAAATTAGGATTTATAATTAACAAAGAAAAATGTGATCTTATAACAAAACAACAGTGTAAGTTTCTAGGTTTAATTTTCAATACCATTGACATGACTCTTGACATCACTGAACAAAAAAGAAATAAGTAACTGTTTGAAGTTAAAAGAATTATTAGCTAAAAGTAAAATTAACGTTAGATTTCTAGCTTAGGTTATTGGAACTTTAATATATGGTTGCCCAGCTATTAAGTATGGTATTCTCTATACTAAAGAACTCGAATGACATAATTATTCTTATTTTAACTAATTTCTATCATATTTTAAAAGACCATAACGACAATTATTATTTAAACACAACATTGAATGCTGCATGCATACAATATCTCGAATGGTCTATAAACATTGCTAAATCGGGCAATCCCAATAGAAAGAACATTTTTGAGTTAGAAATATTTACAGATGCCTCCTCCACAGGGTGGGGAGTGTCTTGTGACTCTCAGACTGCCTATGGGCGATGGACTGCAGATGAAGCTTGGCTTCACATTAATTCTTTGGATTATTTGCTGCTTTCTTTGGGTTAAAATGTTTTGCCAGACATTTAAGAGATTGTGAAGTCTTATTAAGAATTGATAATATGACTGCAGTATCATACATTAACAGATTAGGAGGAGTTCAATATCCCCACTTACATAAAATAACTAAGAATATTTGGCAGTGGAGTGAATTTAAAAATATATGGATTTTACTACTTACATAAATACCAAAGATAATGTGATAGCAGATTTTGAATCTAGAAGAGAACTAAGCAATACAGAATAGGCACTTAGTGAAAGTGATCAAAAGGTGATTTCTTTATTTGGTGAACCTTCAATTGGCCTGTTTGCATCACGGACCAATACAAAGTGCCATAATTATGTATCATGGCACCCGGACCCAGGGGCTGTGCAAGTTGATGCCTTTACCTTGCATTGGTCTCACTATCATATATTCTGTTTTCCCTCCATTCTCTATGGTTCTTAAAACCATAGAAAAGATAATAACAGATAGAGCAACAGATAGTCACACCCCCTTCACCAGAAATTGACATTGATAGCAGGAATATTATCAGGAAAACATATAAAGCCCATGGAATTAGTGATGATACAGTGCATATTATGATAAACTCAATATTCAAAAGTACATTGAATCAATACTCGCCACCTGCAATTGTAGCATGGGCTAAATACTGTAAGTCAGAAAAGATAAATATTATCAATCCCACCATTACTGAGGTTATTACTCGGAGATTTCAGGAGGGAGTTTCCTATGGAAGTTTAAACTCCCTTAGATCTGCTCTAGTTTTCATTATAAGACCACATTTAGGTACAGATGACAAACTCAGAAGACTCTTCAGAGGTTTTCTAAATATAATAATATTTGGGATGTATCATACTTACTCAATTATATTGAAAATAATTAAGTACATTCACCAAACTGATTTACAAATTGTAACCAAAAAAGCTGTGACTTTATTAATGTTAGCCACAGGTCAAAGGGCACAAACGATCTCATTAATTAATATTAATAATTATAGTGACTGCATAATGATTAAGATTGATAAGTTAATCAAAACTTCAGGGCCAAATAGATGCCAACCTTTTTTAACTGCTCCCTTCTTTAATACTAGAATAGGAGTATGCCCAGCTACGGCTGTAGTTCATTATTAACATTAACGAAAGATCTGCAAGACTGTAATAATTTGTTTATATCAACTAAAAAGCCCCATAAAGCTGTGAGCTCCAGTACAAAAAAAGAGTGGAATTGACATTAGCACCATTCTCAACGCACAGCACCCGCCATGCAACAACATCAGCAGCCTACGGTTAATATCGATGATATAAGAAGAGCGGCTGGTTGGACAGGGGGGGGGGTCAGCAATTTTCGCTATATTTTATAATAGACCTATAATCAACAATAGAAGCTTCTCTGAAGCAATTTTTTGTAGTAACGAAAATAATACAACTAGAATTGTAATTTTCTTTTGTATTAATAAAAGATGACTAATTATCTACATTTATGATTGTCTATAAGAAATATTAAAAATAACTAATAATAATAAATAATTATTGATTTTACAACTGGTCTTTGAACATCTACACTTGTTTTCTATCATCATCGAGGACGAGGCAATAACGAGTATAATTGAATAGTCAAACGAACTTACCTGTAAGTGAAGTTCGACGGTAATTATACGAAGTTATTGCCTCGTCCGAAGATGATGAGTCCCACCCGACCCAAACATTCCATGCTATATAGTTATATGAACATGGACCCTATGTTGTAAAACCAATAAATTGCTATGAACTTAATGAAGATTGTTACAGATGACAGCACACCCGCATAAGGATGTGTTTGTTTTTACTAAATTCTTCCAAATTATGTGACGCCACAGACTATAAAGTCGAGACTACACTTGTTTTCTATCATCATCTTCGGACGAGGCAATAACTTCGTATAATTACCGTCGAACTTCACTTACAGGTAAGTTCGTTTGACTATTCAATAATGTCACATTTAAGTAGGTACCTACACCGTAGGTATATATATGCCTACACATATCGAAAAACCCTAAATTGCTGATCGAAACTTAAAACGAGATCTTACTTACAAATTCAACCTAACCCGGCCCCACTTACCCCACGCCTGGGGTGTCCAATAATACGCCAATAATGTACCAGGACGCGCGTATTGCGTATTTTGAGCACGTTCCTATATTACTGAACGGTATTTACAATATACGTGAGGCTTTGGGTTGTCTATCAAGGCCGTATTATTATGAGCAGGAAATAATAAATTAATATTATTTTATTTTACATTCATCATGTTTATAAAAATCAAGCGAGGCGTGATGAGTTTTGGCTAACATAACATAACATCACGCCTGTAATCCCCGAAAGTTAAGGCAGAGCTGTACCTATAGGGCATCCACATTTCGCCAGTTATGTTTAAGTCCCATGTAATGGGGGCGAGCCTATTGCCATCAACCGGACACAAATCCACATCTCCGGGCTGCTACTGAGAAAATGCTAATGGAAAAACCCAATAACACTTTGCCCGACCTGGGAACCGAACCCAGGAACTCATGCTCAGCAGTAGCGCTTGCGACCACTACACCAACGAGGCAGTGAATAAAATAAATAAAAGATAATTTTTAGGGTTCCATACTTCAAAGCCTATAGGGTACCCCCCGTTAACCTAGAATCATGAAATTTGGCAAGAAGCTAGGTCTCACAACACAAGTAAAGGAAACATCCTAAAATCGTGAATTTGTAGTATTAAATTACAAATTAACGATTTTCCGAAAATAAATTCAAACTTTTTTTAAAGGATTTTTAAATATAAATAAAATATAATACCCTAAAAATAGGTAAGTAATAGTAAATTAATTTTGTTTTGTTTGTATTAAAATTAAGCGAAATTCATTTTCAAAGGTTGACCGATCCGCACCTACTCCTTTTGTGGGCATTTCTATTAGTAGCCCAACATTAGATGGTTTGCCTAATGAAAGACAATAGGCGCTAACTTTTTACTCTTTTTATTTTATTTTATTTATATTATAAACCTACATGGACACATATGAAATGTCAGAAGCTAGGTGCACGGTTCCAATTGGTCGTTTCCTATGCAGAAGATGGACCAGCTAGATGGACCGACGACCTTAAAAAGGTGGCTGGGACAGACTGGATGCGGAAGGCGGAGGACAGGATGTTGTGGCGCAGCCTGGGAGAGGCCTATGTCCAGCAGTGGACTGCTATAGGCTGAGTTGATTGATTGATTGCTTGATATGCAGAAGAACCGGCAAGAACCTCCACAGTCGGTAACATCCCGATATAATAATGGTACTTGTATGAAAACCACGAACTGTTTTCAGGAGACTTTGTTGGTTTTCACTTTATTAAAGGCACACAATTTGGATCCACAGACTGCTACGACAAGTTGTCCTCTGAAACCATAATCGGGATCAGATTTGTTACGTTATGGTGTTCCAGGATGTTAAAATCTTCCGAAACTTTAATGTGCGTTCCTTAAAGAATATTGCTATCTGATAAGAAGATCCTTTTTCGTGCAGCTTGAAAACTTATGGTATATTGTGTCATTAAATTCAGTTGGAACTATCTACTGATAATAATCAGTGCGTAAAACCAGAGGTACTCAACCCCTGGTTCGACAGGTTTTTGTCGGCGGCCGTATGAGCCAGTCCGCGCACTTAATAAAGTTGTAGATGACGACACAACTCTATATGGCACCAGCAAGTTTGATGAGAATTCTGCATATTATTAATAAATTCGCGACTACAAAGATTGGGCAGTGGCACGCTAAACAATATCACCCGTCTGGCTGGAGGAGCCGCCTTTTTTCAATGGTGGAACCTGTAACCCTATTCCTCTTCGTCAAAATTCAAATAATATGCATTCAGTAATGCATACGGCCGATTAAGGCAACGATAACTTTTAATGATTTTATACTGAAGATCACGTCTAAACGAGTAGTGTTAATGATTTGAAAAAAATATAAGATAAATTATTGTATTTTCTCAATAACTTAACATGTGAATATTTTAGATTATGTTTATGTTTATATTACATTGTGCAATTAATTTGTAAAGTTATGTCTAACGCGGATAAAAACTGAGAATGGCGCAAAATCTACCAAGCGTATTTTTCTAAAACCTTCATCAATTTAAAGATAATTTAATTATTGATCTTCTAGTATACGCGTTTAATTAAAATACCTTTTGTTTTGTGTAATAAATTAATAATGCGTCAAATTGGGGACAAGGTCACTGACATATATCTGAGTCTTAAATATCTACTACAGATTGTCGGTCATCAAACCCTACCTACAGTTGCGTACCCCTGGTTTGCAGATCTTATCGTGTATTGGCAGTTAAAGGAAGCTGCCAGCTATAATTTTCCCCAAGTGCTGTATTGCGTATTTCGCGCACGTACCCCGCGTATTGTGCGTATTTACATTTCGTTGTGACACAGGCCTCATCCCGCAGTTGTACTCTGTCAACGAAAGTGGACACTATTCGAAGATGCCGAGCACCTCGAAACCATTGTTGGGTAAGTATTATATACGAGTACTTTAACGTAATTTTTAAGCTCTCAAGTTGTTAATTACAACATACCTATAGCCCATCATGGCTCTCTTGGAACGTAGCAAAAAACAAAATCGCCTGGAATGTGTTTGACATAGTTTGACGTGGTTCCCGTACATTTTCATGACAGTTTCCCATGTCGAAGTATAATGGGAGGGTTTTCCATGCCCTTTACTTCCAAAATATTATTCAAGAACATAAAGAGAAAGACACATTATATCATGACATCTTACATATTGCTTATCACTATTAGAAATTCATTGAGAACGAGAGCAGATGCATTTACCCTTTTCACAAAATAATAAATAATATATATAATAAGTACATGCGTATCATGAAATATCATCCCACAAAATTAGGTCTATCCAACAAAATCGGTATCGAAAGACGAGGCGAGACTATAAATAAAAAACTACGCAAGAAACGTCCCAAATTCAGGCAACGACGGGTTCGAAAGCTAGTGCGGGGTACTTCGGGGTATTTTTATATTCGGTGCGGACTGCGGAGGGGCGAGAGTGGTATCGACAGCCATCTTTTTGCCCCAACGAGATTAATTACGAGCGTCCCACCGTGATTAATGTTCCACGCTAAAAATGTTTTGAAACTGAAATCAATTTTGTCTTGAAACATCGTTGGTGTGATAGACTTGTTGAGAGTGTGGTGTTACATTAAAATGTTAAGGCGAAAGCGTCAGGGTGAAATGAAATGAAATTGTTTATTCTGTAAATAGGATGTCGGAATCACTTTTACACGTCATATTATAAATAAATAAAAACCGGCCAAGTGCGAGTCGGACTCGCGCACGAAGGGTTCCGTACCATTATCTATAAAAATGGCAAAAAACACGTTTGTTGTATGGGAGCCCCCCTTAAATATTTGTTTTATTTTAATTTAATTATTTATTTTTAAAGTCAATATATATCTACATATTCTGTGAATATTTCAAGCGTCTACCTGTTGCCGTTATCAAAAACGAGCAAAAAAATCACGTTTGTTGTATGGGAGCCACCTTAAATATTTATTTTATTATATTTTTTTAGTATTTTTTGTTATAGCGGCAACAGAAATACATCATCTGTGATTGAAGAAATTTCAAGTGTCTAGCTACCACGGTTCATGAGATACAGCCTGGTGACAGACGGACAGACAGACGGCGGAGCCTTAGTAATAGGGTTCCCGTTTTACCATTTGGGTACGGAACCCTAAAAAGAAGCCAGATGAAGTCAACATTTCCTATCTGACTACCTCTGAGAACAAATGGCGAAACAAACTCAGGGGTCAAAGTCTCTTTTAAAGTCCAGACATAATCTTGGTCAGATCATGTGAGGACCATGTAGATCCGTGTCTGAAATAGTTTTTTGAGGAAATAACCACACTAATTTGAGTGGACCTGTTCAATCAGTGCAAGCATTTGTCAGTAATCGTGCAGCTCAACATACAAGGTAGCCCGCGACATTCACACGTTCTTACTTTTTTGCAATTTGCAGGTCAGTAACAGTGACAGACTAACTAAGATACATTTTCTCTTAGTTGGCATTAAAATGTTTGGAATCATTATTTATCTATTAATGATTTATTTTACTTAAGGTAAATCCGCAGACTGCTGCGGATTTACCTACTGCGGGCTACTGAGCCCGCGAAATTTAAATTATCTTACGTTTTTTGCTATTTGGAGGTCAGTGTTAGGTTGCAAACTCAAACTCAAACTCTAAACATTTATTTCAATTAAACCTATTACAGCCACTTTTGAATTGTCAAAGAGTCGGTCAGTAAGTCAGAAAGTTGAAGCTATTTGCCCATTCCAAAACGTAGATCTCTATGGAGAAGCACAGGCAAGAAACTCCAAGGACACTCTTTTAAATCAAGATATTACAAAATCTTGGGTACATTATTCTTGTTGCTTCTTTATGTGAGATCAATGTTAAAAAAAAAACTACTTAGGTATTTAAAAAAAAAAACAATACAAAATATAAGATTAAAAGAACAAATAAGCCCTGGCAGTTAAAAGAAGACCAGTCTCAACTGACGGCGCCCTTTCACGAACATGACGCGTGGATCAGCAACATCCAGCTCAACCATTTTGTAGGGAACCGAATGATCCAACACACGCGCCACCATCAGCGAGACATTTAAGTGAGCATGACATAATCTCAACTGCCACGCTTTTTTAAGTCAACATACATCTTGTATCTTCATCACAATATGATTCGCGACTATAACAGATTATATATTTACATAATTAAAATAATTAATACAGCTACAGTTACAACTGCGGATTCACCTTAAGAATAATGACTTTTGGTTTTGTAGGCTCGTTGGTACCAGACAAAAAAAAACACTTTTTCCCCTAGAGCATGATATGCTATTTTAGCCCCGCTCTGGTACGCTAAAATGACGGACTTTTTGAGCAAGAGGAGTGAAAATGTCTTTTTAGGGTTCCGTACCCAAAGGGTAAAACGGGAACCATATTACTAAGGCTCTGCCGTCGGTCTGTCTGTCTGTCCGTCTGTCACCAGGCTGTATCTCATAAACAGTGATAGTTAGACAGTTGAAATTTTCACAGATGATTTTTCTGTAGCCGCTATAACAAATACTAAAAACAGAATAAAATAAATATTTAAGGGGGGCTCCCATACAACAAACATGATATTTTTGCCATTTTTATAGATAATACGCGAGTCCGACTCGCACTTGGCCGGTTTGTTTTCTATTTGCAGGTCAGTGTCAGGTTGTATCTCTATCACAATATGATTCGCGACTATAACTGATATGTATTTACATAATTATAATCATTAATACAGCTACAGTTACAACTGCGGATTCACCATAAGAATAATGAATTTTTGGTTTTGTAGGCTCGTTGGTACCAGACAAAAAAAAACACTTTTTCCCCTAGAGGATGATATGCTATTTTAGCCCCGCTAGTACGCTAAAATGACGGACTTTTTTAGCAAGAGTAGTGAAAAAGTTTTTTTTTTTGTTATAAGTAGGACCGTAGGGGCTCGTGACTTAGTAATAACAAGCACACGGGTCGATCGATTAGGTTAAGGGGTTTACAGGAGCTAAACGCAAGTTTTATATTGCCTAACAGTTTATGATCCACTGCAGTAAACAAAATCAGAAAAATATATGATGTTCTTCAGGATCTAAGCTATTTTGATTCTGACTTGCAAAAATAATATAACTAATTTTAAACGATAGAAAAAAATCACGAACATACCTCTTAAAATTTCTTTTAACGCTTAAAAACCGTATTAATATACATGCAATCATTCTGATTTTTAGTCAGATTATTCTACAAGCAAAAGACTAATTTATTTCTGTGTAAATTTTTTTGTCATATCAATAGATTTTTTGTAAATCGCATATTCTTATGTATGCATGTGTGCGTAAACGCCCGTGTACTGACAGTACCGGCCGAGGCCTGATGCTAGAAAGACGTGTCGCTCTTTTCGCCGCAATATTTCCGCTAAGATTGTTAACTGTTTTCGTAGGCTTATTTGTCCTCATAAGCTGCGCTTGTTCCGTGGATGGGTGACCATCTTTACATACCGA
Organism: Tiliacea aurago; assembly: GCA_948098905.1. Lineage (NCBI taxonomy): Eukaryota > Metazoa > Arthropoda > Insecta > Lepidoptera > Noctuidae > Tiliacea > Tiliacea aurago. The sequence continues at coordinate 1,586,375 of OX402581.1, read as the reverse complement.
GATTCCTCCGTGTCTCGGAATGTTCAGCCGTTGGTCCCGGCTGTCATTCCTGGATCTTTGACAGTTGACGTTACGGGTCGTCAGAAGCCCGACAGTCTGACAACCAGCTCCATGTAAAATACTGGTACTCTGCTGTATCCGGTTAGACTGGAAGCCGACCCCAACAAAGGTAGTTGGGGAGAGGCGGGCAGATGATGATGAAGTACCTACCGTATAGAGCTACTGCCATAAGTATTTAGTAAAAAGCTGTTCATTCGAGGTTACAAACAGACACTACAACTTTATTTATTTATACAGTAGGTATGTAACAAAAACCCTGTTGTTCCTTTTAAGGACGTATACATTAACCTACAAACACAACATTGGTGGAATTATAATTTAAAACAATTAAGTATTGTCTAGTCGAGCAGTCAAAATCAAAGAAAGAATGAGGTAAGAAATCAGTTAAACATTACAAATATTAATAATTAAATATTTATTTTAATTATTTTTGTTGAACAGTTTTTATAAATGACTTGCTTTGTTACGTATGTATACCGATTTTTAAAACGTAGGTAGAAGGAACAACAGGGTTTTTGTTACATATTGTATATAATAATTATTATCTATTTTATGTTTATAATTAAAAAATCATCGCTACTATAAACGTACTTATTCATGCACTAATTGTAATAATTACACCGGCCTATTACTGTCCCACTGCTGGGCAGAGCCCTCTTCTCATACACAGAAGGCACGGGCATTGATCGCCACGCTTGCTCAAGACGGGTTGGCGATTTAAGGGGCCGTGCACGAAATCGACTGATTTTGATAAATTTTGTTCATTGTTTGTGAGAAAGGGAAACAGAATTTAAACAAAATTATTTGTGATTTCTAAAGTCGAATTCTTTTTCTACATGTGGCGGAAAAGAATTTTTCAAATAAACTAAGAATCCTGGAAAATTACAAAAAATCGCAACATGTTTTCCAAAAAATTACGCAAGAGTGACGTTTGATCATCTTTTTACAAGAAACTACTTTTAACTCTAGTTTTAAATGAGGTGATAAGGCAACGGTGCAGTTTAAAAGAAGATGTAGTAACAAAAATTTAAAAGAGTATGCTTAGATGGTTTGGTCATGTGGAGAGGATGAGTGAAAGGCGACTAACGAATGGTATTTATAAAGCAGAGGTGAGTGGAAACGCCGGGAGGGGACGCCCTTGGATGACATATAGTGACCAAATTGGTGATGTTCTTCAGAAAGGTCAGGTGCGTAGTACTCTCAACCGGCGTGCGTGTAAGACCAGATGTATGAACGTAGGCGAAGCAAAAGGAGTATGTAAGGAGCGTAACAGGTAGCGTTCTATAGTTTCTGCCTAGCCCGATTGGAAGAAAGCGTGAGTTTATGTATGTATATGTGTGTACTTTTGAGTTTGAACATTAAACAATATCATTTAGAACATCATTATAATGGTCTACTTGCACGTGGCGGGACCAGTTTTTTCAACTTCCATACAAAATATTGCAGAAAAAAAATGTTGAAAAACCCTATATTTTTTTTTAAAACCCAGCCTGTAATGTATTTTTTCCTATTACTCAGCAAATCTTATCAAGAAATTTAAAAATCACACACTGGGCTTCAGCTATCCTTGAGATAAAATCAAAATTATATTTTATGAATTTGCAATATTTTTAATAAGTTCCTCTCTCTTTCTTTTTATAAAACTTTGCCCCACACTAGGAATTTCTCCTGTATCGTGGGTGCGTTTACAAACATTTAAAATCACATACACAAACAGCCAAACCCGGAACAACTACTTGTTGGTCATACAAATATTTGTTCCGTGCGGGATTCGAACCCGCGACACGCAGCGCAGCAGTCAATCGCTTAACCTCCGCGCCGCAGGGCGGGGCGGAGGTAAATCAAAGGCGAAATAAACTATATATTGGACAGCGCAAACGTGATAAAACTATTAACAGGTGCTGAGACTGACACGAATGGTTTATCTAGCATCACGAAAACTGTACTTTTATAGTTACACAGGCTTAATGTTTATTAAGCTTATTATTTCAAGTTTTCTCACAAATAAGAAATTGACGAAAAAGGATTTTTTTCGCACACGGAGCCTTAAGACTTATATTAACTGTAAGTCCAGGTTTCCTCACGATGTTTTTCCTTCACTGATGTCATGAATGTCTAAGATAAACTCAGAAAGTACATATGAATTGGAAAAGCCAACTAAAAGGCTACATACGTGAGTCCTTGCAGCCATCCTTAAATAACAAATAAGCACCAATTTCCCTGACCTGACCCTGACGCATACGCACAATGGCATAATATCGGTCATTATGTCGCTCCATTCTCGTTCAAACTACTCATTCTTTGACTGAAGAGCAAAGTGAACTGTTGACAAGTGATTCGATTTTCAAATCTGTATTTTTTCGGGTTTTCTGTTCGAGCAGTTTGATTTGAACGAGGAAAACATATAAATGCAGTGCATGTTTTTATTTGTTTAAAGTGATCTGTCATAAGTTTGAAATAGACGGTGTTAGTGGCCAGTTTTAAACTATTTTTGTTGTAACTTGATTTAACTGTAGGTATTTGTGAAAAGTAAACAATGGTCCAGATTACTTTTTAGGTATACTGAACATTTATTGTCAAATTTAAAATATTTATACTGCGCATCAGTGTCGGTACTACTGAGTGTTAATACTTGTGTGCACTTTCGTCAAATAGTACAGATGAACTTGCATTCGTACATTTTCTGAAGATTCCCAATAGGTAATGATGACGAAAAGTGAGTTATTTTTTATTCTTAAATATCTTTTCATGGTCCAGTGAGTGATTTATCAAAATGTCAACTCATGTGTTTTACACTCATCGTGCATAAACACATGAGATCGATAAATCGCCTGGCGATACTGACCTACTAGTCTCGCATGGAATTAATTCTCGCCTTTCAATGGTCGAAAAACTATGCAATGTAAACGAGGCTTAAGGACTAAGTGTTATCATAAAGGATCATAATGAACCTCCTTTCTGCTACGACAACTACGGCACCAGCGGGTGGGCCAGGCGTGAGGAGAACGGCAATACTTGGATATATGTACGTCCTATGACCATAATTGTGAAGAGTATCTCTGATAACCCCTGATAAGTCTCTCTCAGAGAGATGTATATGTATCCCTGATAAGTCTCTATCTATCTGCCTGTGATATGACTGGGTTAGCATCAAAAGAGCAATGAATGGGGATCAAACTGACGACCTCTACAACGACGGCGTCTACAAGTATATTTCGTACGCTTCCACAAGTAGAGTTCACACCAGATTTGAACGTTAAATCGGATATTGATTTAAGGCTATATGAGACACCGAAATCGTCAAGAGCTCAAGGATCTACATTGTACCTTATGATGATATACAACAAGTAGCATTTTAAGGATGTTACTGTTATATTATCTTTGCGTATTTTCCGTATATTTTAGTTGTGGAACCGGTTCGTTTGAACGTGAGACCAGATATCTCGACCTGAGACGCATAAGGTCGAATTTCGAGTTCGGAGCAAAATAACTTTAATAGTCAGCTGAAACCAGTATCTCGCGCTCTTTCTAAGCATATAACAATCATAATTCTATCTCTTTTTTTTCTCATAGATATACAAATGCATAAGGTCGGATCTGTCGAGTTTTTGAATTTATATCGTGGCTTAAGGCTTGATAGCCACTACAGTATTTATACTTAAAATTTTGGAATAATTAGAAGGTCGAACATTGACTGCAGCTTTTATGCTTTTAAATTATTTTACGCGTAAGGAAGGGACGTATTTTGTCATTCGACTTTATTCTACAAGAACTGTTGGTAAAAATAATACGTATTGTCAGATACAACTTTATGCCACTTGAAATTAAATAATCAGATGTCGTGCCTTGAGATTTACTGTTATGCCTCAAAAAAATTATTTGTTTGGTTAAGGTCTATAAACATAATTAGTCCTTATGCCTTTAAAAAGTGCTACTTTATCGTTGTACAGAAATGCACATGTGAAAAAGAAACACTATTCCATTGACTTTGTGACCGCACACCGAGGCGATAGAGTGACATCGGACATTATCGTCGGACACCCGGCCGTTTTCGGCGCCACGGTGGCTGACCTATCCGCGCACTGCACCGAGCGCGTCCCGTAAATGTTATGAGAAAGTCCCTAATGAAACAAGAAAGCAAATATTTAATGAATTTTGGAAAAAATGTACCAGTTGAGATCAACGTCGCCAGTTTATAGTCTCTAACGTCACAAAAAAACTAAAACGTATGACGAGAACAGATGGGAACTTAAACACTGACCGAAGAAAGTTTTCTTACGAATAAAGGCTTCTACATACCAGCGCGACTTGTCGCGCGACGCGACACGGCACAAAGGCCCCGCGTATTGCGGGACGAGCGGTGCCTTTGTGTCGCGTCGCGTCGCGCGACAAGTCGCCCCGGTATGTAGAAGCCTTAAGAGTTATTGTGAATTCAAGGAGCAAAAAATATGCCGGAATATGTTTCTTAACACGCTATCTATAAGAGAAAAGTTTGTAAAGGTGAGTTTAGAGAAACAGCTCGATGGAAGGTTGGTAGCTCCAGATTAGAGGGGAAAGCATATTCCGGGTAATAAATCATCAGATGTGGTAGTCCAATCAGTGATAGATCATATTAACTTATATCCATGTCATGAGAGTCATTATTCACGACAAAAGAGCGGACGAAATTTTTTAGGACCATACTTGAATATCCTTTAAACATTATAAAGAGGTGATGGAATCTAAAGAGAGCAAACATTTTATGGTCTGAAAATATAGGTGGCAGAGGAGGAAACGAAATAGCTTCTTGTCTGATTTGATGGGTTGAAGAAAATATTGAAAATCTTACTAACGTGAGGGAATTAACTCGGTGGTCTGACAACTGTGCGGGCCAAAACCGAAATTTGATGGTCGATGGCTTACATGTGAATTTAGTGAATTGCACAAACATCCCTAGCTGAAAATAATAAACTACAAATTTATGCTGAAGGGTCATATACACATGGAAGTCGATCAAATACACTCTCAAATCGAAAAAAAAAAAAACTATTGAAAACAATGCAGATTGCGATTCCCCGAGACTGGTCTCAGTTTATTCGAACTTGTGGAGGAAGGAGAACTTTTAACGTCTATGATATGCAACTTCATAATTTTATGGACTTTAGGTCTTTATATAAGAAAAATTGTCCTTTTGTGTCCAGAAAGAAGAATAAAGGTAAAGATTTTAAAATATCAGGATGTTCAGGCTTCAGATTAAACAAGACCAGCCCGGAATATTATTTTATAAAAATACATTTGCAGAAGATTTTACCGAAATATCTTTCATCCGAAATGCTTCTAAGCGAGTTCAGTTCCCTGAACATTTATCTAGTGTAAGTCAAACTGAAAAGCCCATATCAACTGTAAAATACAGTGATTTAATGAGTCTTTTACAATGGATTCCACAGGAATTCCATACATATTATACATTTGTTAAACATTTCGAGTCAGGCAGATTTTCCTGAAGTCGATTAAATTTAATAATAATTAATTTTAATAATTTTTTACTTGTGCTATTCTTTTTAAGTTTACAAAAAATAAGTTGGAAAGCTATATGTTTTTAGCTTTGATTATTTTTTTAATTTAATTTTAATTATTCCGACCTTATGTACATACTACTTAATAATTAATAGTACTTCATAATAATTAATTTAAATGCTACGTACATAGATATATTACAAGATGGGACTTAACCTAATTTCTATTTTTTGTCAAACATAATGTTACATGTTATAAAAAAGCTAAAAATACGCATTGAATTTACAAAAAAAAAATCATAACCCTTCTTTGACTTTGCCGCAGTCGGGTAACTACGTAAATTGTGCCGTGGACGTGGTGCAGCTGTTACACGCAGAGCAGAGCCTAGATGTATTCGATTTTGTTATATTATAGTTAGAACCATTACGAGAAGAAAATCAGTACAAAGGGGCTTGAACTCTTTAAAAAATAGTCACAGGTACGTTCTCATTTTTTTTTTTGTTAACTTTGCCTCACATTAGGAATTTCTCCTGTATTGTGGGTGCGTTTACAAACATTTAAGCTCACATACACAAACAGCCAGATCCGGAACAAGTACTTGTAGGTCATACAAATATTTGTTCCGTGCGGGAATCGAACCCGCGACACACAGCGCAGCAGTCAATCGCTTAACCACTGCGCCAACCGTGTCTTCATTGTTATCACATCATCTTTCAGACAGTCTATCCATCGTTTCTTCGGTCTTCCCCTACTCTTATAGCATCTGTTCCGTGCTTATAGCAATCGACATTCATACTCAAAACTTTCGTCTGGATATTTTCCACATTCCTCCCATACCGTGACAACCGATTTCTACACAACTTTTCAGTCGGTCAATTCCGTCGTCGTGTCCTGGTGACGCGTGCTCGCGGCAGCACCGACAGTGTTCTCAGTGTGTGTTCGTAGATCGGTGGTATTCCCCGATGTTGCGAAGGTGGATGCAGCTCCACGCTGAATTTTAATTGTATGTTGATCTGTGTCTGTACCTACTAATATAACGCTGGATGTTAGGTAAAATTGTCCCTATGGACTTTGTCTGAAAAAAAAAGCATTATATTCTATTAATTCGGTTCATATTAATTACAAAAAGATATGACTTTGCTTTGAATTTTTAGCGAAATCATCATAATATTCAATTAGGTATTCAATTACTACACAGCTGTTTGTCTACAAAAATCTGAAACTGTTTTAATTTCCTCCAATTTCACGACCATTTCAAAATCACTTTCATTATTGACTCGATAACAATTAATTCAACAAGTTATTACAACTCGTGATATCGGTTACTTATCTAATGAGTTACGTTATAAGCCTTGAATTTATCATAATCAATGTATTTGGCAGACAAAACAACATAATCTTATTAAATACAAGAATTGTATTAATTGATTTCGTGTGTCCTATCGTCTTGTATCGAGCTTAGATCAGCTCGATCTTAAGACCCCAAGTCAATATCAGTTTGATAATAACCAGCTAAGTGTAAGTTGTACCTGCGCAGATAGTGTTCCGTACAATAACCAAGACATAGATAACATAACATCACTTCTGTAACCCCCGAAGTGTTAGGCAGGCAGGTGACCTATCCACATTACATCCACATTTAACCAGCAATGTTCAAGCCCCATGTAATAGGGCGAGCCTATTGCCATCAACCGGGCACAGACCCAGACTCCGGGCTGCTACTGAGAAATTCCTAATACGTACAAACCCAATTAAATATTGCCCGCCCTGGGTATCGTATCCAGCACCTCATGCTCAGCACTAGCGCTTGCGACCACTAGACCAATGAGACAGTAAAAAACAAGACATTTGTAAATAATACCAACCGAAAATCAAAGGTTTTGCGGTTGGCATTATAAACTAACTAACTAAAACTAAGATTACTTGATTTTTCGGACTTAGTCCAATCTATATTTCAGTTAAGTTTACGAATTTCTTCAGAGTAATATATTATCAGTTAGGTATACTTTTTACTTACTTTTATACAGCTATTAAAGTGTTTAAAAAATACTTTACACGTAATAATGTAACGTGTTAAATATTTTAATCAAACTCTAAATATAAATACTACTTTTATATAGCTACCACACCGTTGTGTCTTCCTGCTTCATCAAAAATTTCGGAGAAAATTTAATGTGACAGTCAGACACCGAGGCGACTTCACAAGTGATTCGTTTTTCGAAACCTGTTACGGAACCCTTAATAGAGTCCATAAATAGGTATCGGTGATGTAGATACGCTGTATATTAATCCTAGATAACGCCACAGGTGATCAGCAGTCGAACAGTGCAGTCCCGAACATGAAGACGTTGTATATAATCTTTCTGACCGTGGGGTCAGTGGCCTTGCTGGGCGCAGTTGGAGGTAATTATATTTTTTTTTTATGTTGTCCCATTTTTATAAAAAAGTCCCATTTCGAGTAGGGAGGAAAAAAACAATATTTGGTTGGACGTGTAATAAGTATTGTAGTAAACAATGATTTCTGAATTTTGTAAAACTTTTTGTTTCTACCTTAAGCATGGAATTATCTTACGAAAATATATTTCATTACGCAAAAGCTCTTCACCATCATCTCGCCTTCCAAACATCCTCCTCAGAACTTGGGCGTTTAAGATAGAACATACCTACAGTCATACGATATTCACAAGCAGTAAACTTGGTAAATTGATCACAGCTACCTCAACTAAATAAGCTAAATGAATTACGACACAAAATTGAAAACTACGTGCAACTAAGGCACAGTTAACCATTTAACAGTCTAGATCCAATTGAACTAGTTATTTCAATTAACTACCTATTACTGCAGCATTTCGTATGCTTCCCTCAGCTAGTAAACATGACGGAAGCATTTCGCCGATTCCTTGACATCAAAAGCGCCTGTAAATATTTTAATTGCACTAAGTGCATCATGCAGGTTGAGTTTGAAGTTTTCATGATCCAACTGTCAATATCCCTGTATGTATTCAGTTTCCGTGATAAAGAGCTGTGTAAGCAGCAAGAATATATGAATATATTAATTTGCCCAATAATTGTGGCATGTCAGTTCGCAGTCACTGCATACAGCAAAGGAAGGCGAACCCAATAAGGTTAGGTATGACGTATATTGACCGACCAACACTTCATCACATTTTTGGTTTCAGGTCTAATTGCTTGGGGCGTGATAGCCTCCAATAATTGCTTGGTTCCCGAAGTGACCACCGAGCTCCCGCCGACAACGCCCGTGGTGATCTCGCCAACTACTGAAGAGACTACGGAACAGACTACGCTGCCGCCGGTGACCGTGCCGCTTCCACAGACTCTGCCGCCTGGGGAAGAGACAGAGCCCACAGTGACCGTGCCGTTTCCACAGACCCAGACACAGCCGCCTGGGGAAGAGACAGAGCCCACAGTGACCGTGCCGTTTCCACAGACCCAGACACAGCCGCCTGGGGAAGAGACAAACCCCACGGTGACCGTGCCGTTTCCTCAGACCCAACCGACTACGGAGCCCGCCTCAACTGAGCTTGCCCCCCCAGTACTGGCGAACTTGGACTGGTGGGAGCACTGCGCGCTATACCAGATCTATCCGCGATCTTTCAAAGACAGCGATGCGGATGGTATTGGCGATTTGAAAGGTACGCTTTTTTTACTTCACCACCTTCAACTTTAAGACCCTCAACAACATTCAACTTTGAGACGATAATAAAAGTGTTGTTGTCGCAACAATTCCTAAATCACACACAAAACAATATGTAAACTGGAAAGATCTGGCACTGCGCTCGGGGATTTGCCGTTAGTAGGTATAGCAGATCACTTTTGGGGTTGATGTAAAATCCGTATTCTAGAAAGATATTCAGTCCATTCGGTATGTAAAGTAAAAATTTACCTATGCCGATTCCAAAACCATTTCGAGATTTTAAGCTTCTAAGACTTATTTTTCGATTAATAGGTCTTAAAATTATAAGATCGTATTTATTTTCACAAAAATACTTAAAATCACTTGACTTTTATTTGACCTCTAATTGACGTCACAAAGCAGCCTGAATTGGAAATTTCAGTGCCTCTTGTAATTAAATTGTTCTTTATGTGTCAAGTGTCATGCCAACGTCAAATTTACATGAAGCACTTATTATTATTCTATTCAGTTAAGTAAATATGTAAAAAGTGTAGTTTTTCACCAGCGGCGGACAGTACAAGTCAAATCACATCGATGTATCGCCTCAGGAAAACTTAACTTACGTTAAAATGATCTTCACAATAAAACAGTCGCCGCCCAGACTTGTACTAAACATTTACTTCCTCGCACCATTTCCTTTTTAAGGTTTCTTTTACTAACAATCAATTTGTGTCGGCTATTTGTTGTGGTGTTTATACTTGACAGTATGAAGAACTTAGCAGAAGTAGTTTTTGAATCCATTAATTTTATTAATATGCCATAACTTTAAACTAAAGTCGGAAATCGGTAAAGTATGAAATGTAAACAAATTAATTGTCAAATTTGACAGTTTGACTTTACTGAAGTTTGGTTTTAATAAGTGTTAAACGTGGCAAAGATCCTAAGTTTTTCAGCTACTAGTGACGTCAGTACGAACAATACTTTAAAAAAATATATAAAAATAACTACAGTTTGTAAAAACAAAAAGATGAAATTATGTGTTTCAAATACTCTTATCATTAAAATAAAAATATAAAAAACATACCTGAAAAATACTTTACATACCTAATTATCTCGTTTTTAAACGACATTTGAGTTGAGATGAGATCGACTATCAAACTATGAGTAAGAATAATTTGTATCCTCTAAAATATTTAGTAAATAATTTAGACAATTAATTCGTTTGGCTACGTCCTATTTATTGAAACGGGTCATATATTTATTAAAATTACTGTTTATTTTGGCCAGTTTATATTGTGGTTGTAGTACTTAAAAATCTATTTCCACAATAATTCCAGCTTTTGTGCAATAATCGTTATATAATCACGACTTTAGATACTTTAGTGTTATTAGAGCGATTACCGAATAATGAGCGACGATGTCAAATGTGGGTATTTACGTGTGCAGCTGATGTTCATGTGAAAAAGTTATTACTCGTATGTTTATTTAATGGGATAAACCTTAGCTACTACAGGAATAGTTTGGAGGCTATAATTATCTGGGAATGTTACTGATAATCTTAAGAGCGACTGCAGGGTGTAGATAGGGTCCTAGGTTCGATCCCCAGGTCGGGAAAACTGTTATTAGGTTTCAATAGCAACTTGGTGTCTGGATATGCGAAATGTTGATGGCTATAGGCTCAGCCCTGATAACCTGTGTGTAGGCACTATAGGATCTCGTCCACCCCACCATCTATCTCTGGCTGTCTCTATTACCTATACTTATAAAGTGTTACCGTCTTTTCAGGTATTCTGGACAACTTGGAGCATTTCAAGGACGCTGGAGTGGACGCGATATGGATGTCTCCCATCTTCGAGTCCCCCATGATTGACTTCGGGTACGACATCAGCAACTTCTATGACATTCACTATGAATACGGCACAATGGCGGACTTTGAAAACCTGTTGAACAGGGCACATGAAATTGGTAAGACTGTCTTACATTTCTGGGTTATTCTACCCAACTTTATTCATTATTCGTGTGGTGCCGGACGCAAAGAATAGCATCATCGCATTACTTCCCATGGGTGTCGTAAAAAGCGACTAAGGGACTTACTAGAGAATGGGCAGCAGCGTTCTCTATGCATTTAACATCATATTGCAATCGCTAACCCACCTGCCAAGCGTGGCGATTATGGCAACCCCCCCTATTGGGGGAGGACTATGTCCAGCAGTGGACGTCTTTCGGCTGGAATGATGATGATGATATTCATTATGAGCCAGCACTGGTCCCACTGCTGGGACTCAGTCCTCTTTTCTACGAGAGAGTTACCATTCTGGCTCCCTGGGCTCCCATGGTTACACCCACCCACTCCCTCTCATAGAGGCTTGAGTCCCAATAGTGGAAACATTGGATTTGGCTTATGTGGTTGTTGAATCCTTATATTGGTCAGGACGGCTTTCATTTTAGCCATAAGCGGTCTCATTACTTGTAATGTATGATGTTCGAAGTCACGGTCTCTTGCTGCTTCTGTTAGCCACTCTATTGTCTCTACTATTTTCAATTCTTGGTTAAATCGACCAGTCCCATATCTTCGCCAATATTTCAGATAGTTTTCTCAAATGGTTTTGCATAATATCTATAACCGATTAATTATTAAGAAAAATTTACGCGTAAAATTGTCTTAGTACTCACAAAGTCATCAGCCGCCGAGGCTTTTCGGTCGGCTCCCAACCTAACTGGGTACATCTGAATCAACTGCCTATCTGACCTCCAAAACCCACTTACTGGGTAATAAGATACCCCTTGGTGAGTACTACCTACTAGTTGTGAGACTTTCGGGTTTCTGAGTACCCGTAACGACTGTCAAAGATGTACAAATGACAGCCGGGACCGACGGTTTAACGTGCTTTCCGAGGTACGAAGGGGTCGCGATATGTAATGGATGGTCACCCATCCACGGACTGACCTCGTCAAGCGTGCTTAACCTTCGACCTGATTGACCTGTGCAACTGTTATTATTTAGTCACGAGTTCCTTTAATCCTCTCAAAGTATCAGGCAATATTTAAAAGTTACAAAAGGTTAAATAGATACGTTTTTAACACATGATAATATATCTAATTAAATAGGTATGTAGGTAATAATAAATCAACGAAATACTAAATTATTTTAACTTGCAATGTAATTAAGAGATTAACACAATAATTCATACGTGATCGGATACGGTAGCTAATTTTATCAGATTATACGATTAATCGGAAATTAGTGTTTTTAATCAGAAAAGGGAGTGCCTCCGCAAGACCGTCATGGCGCCGTCTCCCAAAAAATATAAGATCAAATCAAATCAAATCAAATAATTCTTTATTGACATAGTAGGATAAGAACAGAATTTGTTTGAAGCCTCTGACTCCTGAACTAGGTGTACCTGTATGTCAGGAGTCATGTATCATTTATTAGAAAATATAATTATAGTTATATGTACTGTAAAGGTTGTCTGCAAGGGAACCTTACGTCATGCAGGCTTTGACTCATCTGATCACTCAAGCGAATTTAGCATTCGTTTCTAAATTGAATATGCGGCGATTGTTTTCAGCAGACAACAGTTACCTATCTGATAGGCGCGTAATAATGAGTATGTTGCGGCATCGACATCGCCACATACGAACTACGCGTCACACTGAAGTCACGCAAAATACTGCATCGCGCAAGCAGAGTTTACCGCGCAACTAGCATATATACAACATCCCGACATCAACCGTCGGGCAGTTGCCCACCAGACACAACACCGTCTGGTCGGAGGATCCTCCCTTTTCTATAGAGGATGAGTGAACTTTACACCCTGTTTCTCATACCTCTAAAAGTACGTCCTCTTGAAATAAATTGTGAAAATTCAGTATTGATACATATTTTCTTATGCCTACCCCAGATTCCGGTTCAATTACTCATAAGAAACTTCCGAAATTAAGCTAAGATACATTCTCCCTGATTGCAGCTGACGGGGTTTGAGTTATACGTCATTTATAATGCACCTAAGTTACCTACTTAAGGGGATGATAACCGACTTTTACTGATGTTATACTGATGATCACGTCTAAACGAGTAGTATTATTGATTTGAAAAAAATATATGTTAAATTAGAGCATTTTCTCAATAACTTAATATGTGAATATTTTAGATTATGTTTATATTACATAGTGAAATTAATTTGTAAAGTTGTGTTTGTTTATGTCTAACGCGGATAAAAAACTGAGAATGGCCACCACTCAAGGTCACTGGCATATATCTGCGTCTTAAGGGGGTATGGGTCAGCCATATTAGCCGTACAACCGATGACCGTTGTGGTAGACGTGTTCTTGAGTGGAGACCGCGAATCGGCAAACGTAAGGTAGGACGCCCTCAGGCTAGGTGGAGCGACAATCTTCGCTAGGGTGGCTAGTACCAGCTGGATTGCCGAAAATCCAGCTGGAGCCAAAAAATTGGAGAGGCCTACGTCCAGCAGTGGACTGCTGTAGGCTGATGGTGACCTATATAAATGTGTGCTAATATGTAGTACGGAGGCGGAAAATTAGCCAGTACTCTCGTAAAATACTAGTCCATCACACACGTAAAATATGCAGTAGGTAGGTAACATACGAAATCTTGCTGATCGCAATCATCATAGCGTAGTGTATCTGATAGCAAAAAACAAGCCCGATCTTTATGACACAATAAGTGCGATAAATCAATATTAGCGCCGAAGTTTTCTTTTGAGTAATTTACGTTTCGGTACCATTATGTCTCTAACATAATTACGTGTTGTTTGCCATGGGGCGGTTGGAGGTCTCAGATTCTTTCGTCTATCGTGAACTTATGGTTTTCAGGACCATTTCGAAGGACGTTGTTCATGAATCGCTTGTCAAAATAATTCAAAATGATGAGTCCCCCAAATCGCCCGCCCTTCACGTCAAAGTCCTGGGCAGCACGAGTCAGTCTGTTGACTGTCAACTATGTAAAAAAATATAATCACCAATCAGCTTATTTCGATCATTTATATACATTTTTACATCAAATAAATTATTTCAATACAAATAAACTGACTGCACAACTAATTAACCAGAGCGTACATACACACTTTGCCAGATTGAATCATTTGGGTTAGGTTAGGTTAGAACAGTGACCATTAACGACCAGATCACCTGTATGTTGTTGTTTGGTTTTAATTTTCCCTAAGGTGTGTCCAAATGCAAACAAACACAGAGTTGCAGATTTTGTTGTTGATTGTTTTTGATGACAATAATTTGTGTATGTTCAATATGTATGTAGCGACACTTCTCGTCAATGTTTGTGTAAGAGTAATAATAGAGCCCATGGCTGAATGCTGGCCCCCGACATACAGGTCCGGGCCTATATAGTTTGGGAGTTAGGGTCAGATTCTTGGCAATACATTTGTGTGCTATAATTATTTCGACCTACTTGTTTGTAACATGTATTTTAAGTGTCAAATAAATGTTTTTATTTATTTATTTATTAGTTCTATCATCAAGTTACGTGCTGTAAGCGTTAATGGTGGCTTTCCAAACGACAATAATGTACTGACTTAAGAATACAGACGATTTGCAGCAAGCCCTTCGTTTCAGTCAAGTCTTTACGCACTGTTCTTACGCGCACAGTGCATGTTTTCCCCAAAACCATCGCAGTGCACGTCATCTATTTTATTTATCAATGAAGGCAGTAAGTACCTACTTACTAGAAAGTTTTCACCACCACCTTTCTCCGGGGATTCACTGGCTTGGTGATTAGTCTTCTTCTTCTCTTCATTTCTGAAGGTCGTGCTTAATCTGAAATTGTTGACCACTCGATGCACTACGCTCTTCCAAGTAATTCTGTCCTCAGCAGTCTTAATTCTTGGTGATTAATAACATAATCATTTTGTAGATGTTTCTTAGATTAGATAACCCCCACCTCAACCGGAAAAAAACATATTATTGGAAAGATACAATCAATTGTTTGTGTTTTTAACGCACTGTATATATATATCCGGCTACTGAGGAACATAATCCTCTTAGACATGATTACATATTTGTTATTTTACTATGATTTACGCAGAAATGTTTTTAAACATTTTGTAGATAGTGATGTGACTAATATCAGTGCTTGGCGTTAGCACTACCAAAATAAATATTGTGTAATTTTCAATTTACCCGTTAACACTTACGTACATTATTGCGTGCCTCTGGTTGTGCTCTACTCTCGACATTTCAAAAAAAGCAGTTTTGTCGAAACTGAAATCGACTTTTTTAAATTTATGTCGCACTTACAGGTTAATATGAGTGTACTAATATCAAGTTAAATAATTTGTCAGACACATAAAATATAATTCAATAACAATTATTTTGTTTAACATAGTAAATAATAACATTAAAAATGATCTTTCCTGGACGTCCGTGTGTCTGTTTATAGATTGGTGTATGTGGCAGGGAAGTTGGTCGAAAAAATTATCGTACCGGAATATTTTTTTTTTTTCTAAAGTAATACACTACGGACTTTCTCAATTAATATGAGCGTTTAATTCACTGTCGTTTAATTATTATTCATAAAAAACTAATATACGACTGTGTATTTTTTTGTATATCTATATATTTATTATATTATAGTATTTTTTTTCCTCACCTTATAATCATGGCGCCACTAAACCAAAGCAGGTTTTCTGGGTTTTTTTGATACTTGTTTTTTGTATCTTTTTATTATTATTTATAATTGCTTTTTTTATTTTATTTCATTTGATTAATTATCTTATTGTTAGCACTAATAAGAAAAAAAAAGAACGTTATGAAGCGTGCTCTTTTGGATTTTCCATTTTTTTTTAACTTAGTTTAAATTTGAATTATCATTTGAATCTTTTAAGAAAACAATATCTAAAACTGTAACCGTGAATAAAATATATAGGCGTTCGTGACTAAATAATAACAGCTGCACGGGTTAAGCTACCCTTGGTGAGGTCGTGGATGGTGACCATCCATTACATACTGAGACCCCTCCTTGCCTTGGAAAGCACAGTAAGCCGTTGGTCCCGGCTGCCATTGGTAGATCTATAACAGTTGTTACGGGTAGCCAAAAGACCGAAAGTTTGCCGACCAGTCCTTACCAAGGGGTATAATCGTGTTACCTAGAAACTGGGTTGTAGAGGTCAAACAGGCAGTCGCTTCATTTAAAATACTGAGCAGTAGCATCCGGCTTAGTCTGGAAGCTGACCCCGACATAGTCTAGCAAGGCAGATGATGGTTAGGTTGGATGAAGGTGGTGTAGGTTCAATTTTTTTTTTTCGATTTCAGGAATCAAAGTGTTGCTCGACTTCGTGCCAAACCACGCGAGTACAGAATCTGAGTACTTCAAGAAGTCAGAGGAAGGTGACCCTCACTACAGAGACTTCTTCGTGTGGGCTGATGGTTACCCGGACCCTGCCGACCCTACCAAAAGGTTACCGCCTTCAAACTGGGTAAGTAAGACAATCTTAATAGGTACATTTTCGTGAACTGTCACCACAGCTGGCATACAGATTGGTTGTTAGCATACAGGATGTGGTTTTTATAAGGTAGCAGATACTTAAGCCCCATTTCCACGATGCAAGTCGTTTTCCAGTAGCACCCAATAACATTGAGGCAACAAATGATTTACACGTCTAAACACTGTTTATACGGGAAGCAACAAATAGCTTGCACCGTCTAAACACTGTTAGACATATACAACTTTATAGTTATAGTTGGTGAAAATTATGGTAT
Source organism: Tiliacea aurago (assembly GCA_948098905.1). Classification (NCBI taxonomy): domain Eukaryota; kingdom Metazoa; phylum Arthropoda; class Insecta; order Lepidoptera; family Noctuidae; genus Tiliacea; species Tiliacea aurago. Next base: position 1,569,448 of record OX402581.1, on the reverse strand, counting down.
ACCACAGGCAATTAAATCGCACCATGTAAATCAGGCTTTAAGGCTTCTACATACCAGCGCGACTTGTCGCGCGACGCGACACGGCACAAAGGCCCCGCGCGACGCGACAAGTCGCCCCGGTATGTAGAAGCCTTTAGTGGTTCTGTTTAGTCAGGACGAAAGATACGATGAATGGATTGTGTGAAAGATGCTATGGCCAAAAAGCGTTTGACTACTGAGATACCGCTTATACAACATGTCCCAGAATTAACGCACAGCCTCTTAAGGGCCAAACCTAAAATCGCGAAAAAAAAAATCTGCTGTTCCCTACAATTTATGTTCGAATAGCTCGTCAAAATGTAGGGAACAGCTAATTCTTTTTTCGCGATTTTAGGTTTGGCCCCATGGTAAAAGTTGTTCTTAATGATGAGTACAATGACCTCTTAAGAGATTTCGTGTATGAATGGTATAGAAAAAGTAAACCACCACGCGTAGTAGTGCCTTATAGTTGTATGGAAAAAGATTAGTAGATGATGAGCCTCCACTCATCATCTACTAATCTTTATCGAAGATACTTATATCCAGTATCTTGATAGTTAGTTTCCTTGCTCTCTTTTAACGATTTATAGAATTAAGGTGCACCATGATATTTGCTAGAAACCACTCGGTACAACTTCTAGTCTTTATAAAAACGACCACCATGAATAAGTTTCGCATCCAATTTGGTTGCAAGCGCTCGATTGCACCACGGTGTAACTACAGTTTCCATTATTTACCGCTTGCTAGTTTCAACTAATTTCGGATAGTCTATATTTTTAGACAGCGCACTTGTTTATCTTTTAATTAAATATAAGTTAGAACATTAAGGTGCTGACAAGAGGCAAATGATAAAAGTAGGCTTGAATTAAACAAAAAAAACTGCCATATCTATATAGTTTGTGGTAGCGGATTTTTTTTTTAATATTCTTGAACGTATTTCTCAAAATTTGGTTGTTTAGAAATAAAATCTCGATACAAATTAACGGTAAACTAACCCTTTACTTTGAGTTTCAATCCAAAATATCTGTACCTATTAAATATCAACGTACGGTTGGTATTTAATTAGTATCAAGAACTTTGTATTTGTATGCAGAACTTGGTTGTTTTTTATTTTCGATTACTCAACTCATTTTTGAGGAAATAAATAATTGCTTCATATTATGCAATAAATTACAAGCGTTGTGTCATCGCGCTTCTCTTTCTTTTGTACGAGTATGCAGTCTGACAGTGACAGCGGTTTACCTGTTCTCAGCGTCTTAATGAAATAGGTATTAGTTAGCACATTAATGCCGAATGAGTTAGATTTCATTTCTTAACAAATGATTGCTGCAATGCAAATATAAAAAGCTAAGTAAATACGGGTCGAATGTGTGGTAAATGTTTGTGTGGTAAAAGGAAAACGAACGAACTCAAATAGATTGAACCTTGCGATATTTTTACGTTAGTAAGTGAGTATAGATGTCGATAACTTCCCCCAAGTCATTATTTAACTTATTAAAGTATGAAAAAAGAAAAGATACTGCCATAAACATCAGCGGTATACAACTTTTATCATAACTTCGATTCTTTTTGAATGCGTAATGAGGATTTTCCATTAACATAACATTTACTTTGAGATGTTTAAGTTCTTAAAAGATATATAGGCTGTACGCAGTTATGCCCGAGATACACGAGGCAATTGATTTTTCAAAGCGAGAATTTCGGTCTACTATCCTGGCTTGCTGTCCTGGCTTGGCACATGATATTGTTGTTTACACGATGCTAGTAAATTTTAAGCTTCGTGGAGTAAAATGATCGGATGGGGTACTTACCAACTTCACCGGCTAGATGAAACTAGTACACAAGCCAGAATTGTAACCTCAAAGGAGGGGGATGCTACTAGCTCAAAACTAGAACCCCATACCTACTATTAAATTTTCTCACTAGCTTCCTTGCCTAAAAATAAGGATAGTTTTGTTTACACGAGGCTAGAGCGACTAGCTAGCTAGCTTACTAGCATTATCTTGCTATCCTAGCTTCAAAAACTAGCTTCGTATAACCCGGGCATTGGTTACACTTGACGGTTGTGGGACACATGATAATAATATTGTGGTACATGGTATAGTGATCCTCGTAATTCCTTACCATTCTTAGGTTGAATGATATGTACACGTCATATAACGTCATGCTCTATTTCTGCTCTATAGGCCAAAACACAACACGATACGACGTCGCATCGTGGCACGTAGCGACCGACGTTGTTACAGATAAACAACGATAACATGGCGCGCCCCTCCTAATTACTGTTTTAATGTATGTAGTCAAATCCTTGCGACTAAATAAATACTTTGAATCTTTGGATTAATTTTTAGGGTTCCGTACCTCAAAAGGAAAAAAGGAACCCTTAAAGGATCAGTCGTGTGTCTGTCTGTCCGTCCGTCTGTCACAGCTGATTTGCTCCGAACCTACTGGACCGATTAAGTTGAATTTTGGTACACATATGAATTTCTGTGACCCAAACACGGACGTGTTACGTAAATAAATTAATTTTGATTAAGGAGGTCACTTTTGGGGAGCAAATTAGAAAATTAAATATACAAGTTTTGCTGACTGTACCGTGGGACATATCAAATGAAAGGGCTTGTTTTAAATATTTTTTATATATTTTTTTTATAATTTTGAAATACATACTTTTGAAATTATTTAAGAAAATAGATAAAAAATTACCATTCCTCCCCCTTATCTCCGAAACTACTGAGCCTAAAATTTTGATAAAAATACAGAAAATAGTTCTTTACTTATAGATTACAGTAAATCTCTCAATATTGTGCGTACAAACTTACATTTGCAGTTGGATTGTATGGGGATCATGTTTTTCAACTACAATGTTAAGTTTGTTCTAGGGATAAATTCATCCCAACTACGGAACCCTTCATTGTGCGTGGTCCGACAAGCACTTGGCCGGTTTTTTGTTTGACGGCAGTCTCAGTATGCTCACAATGCGTTGTGAGTCTTGGTGGCGCTTTTTAAATACTGTAGGAAATACTTTCAAACGTTTTGAATTTTGGAGGGGCGCGCCATGTTATCGTAGTTTATCTCTTTAGACATGTTTAGATAAAAAAAAAAACGAGCGAGCCTTACAGTAATCGCTTACGATGTGTAACATCTCACCTTGGTAATAAGCACTGAGCAGCAACAGAATCATGACCCCCTCTACTTGCAATCATAAAGTACTTACTAAATCCATGCTCAAGCTATCACGTCCTCTTACACCTTTGAGTATTTATTGTTACACACTTCCGACCCTTTTCACGAAATCACTCCCAAAGAAATCGAGAGGATATAGATGTTACACATCAAAAAAATATTGATATTTGCTATTTTCGTTTACTGTTTACATCTAAAACAAGTTGTAAAGACTAGTTGTCAATAAAAAAATGTGTGTGTGTTATTTAAACATTCAAACAACGTCGCGCGTCGGTCACAAGTTCACAACGTGGCATGATGAGACGTCGTATCGTGTGTAAGGGTTTTTGTCCTATGACCAATGTGACAGATAGTTTCAACGATAGTGCAGTTTCATTTTACTGAGAATTTTAGTCATTAACAGTAAAGCATTTCCGATGTTGCCTGTACAGTCAAGTGCACATTAAGTTACTGTCAAATTTTCCCATTTGATTTTGAACTTAACCATCAACATTTTAAGGATTCAAATCATTTGGAGAAATTTTATACTTCTGGCAATTGTACATAGCAAACATGCTGAGTATGTGACTATTTGACACAATCATGAGAGCAGCAAGTCGTGGGTATCTGACCCATGTATCCTTTCGAAGTGGTTGTTGCCATGGGTTCAGATGAACACCCACACCAAGTTCAACCCAACTTAAATGCTAGCCTCGGTTATATTTACAAATACATTGTTTCCAATTAATTATTATTTTCACATAAACGAATATCAACTTAATAATAATAATCTACTGGTTTAATACCAAAATCTCTCTCACAAAGCCCTACAGATGCCTACTCACACACTTTATATGCTCCAAAAAGCCACCATCCTTAACACTTGTCATCACCCGAAAGTTCCTGACTTCTTCAACACTGCATCCACCTTCTCTATCTAAATTTTGCCTTACGTACTTGGTCCCGAGTCCCAACCCGTGTGTAAGGTTTCTTAAGCTCTCTTAAACAAGAAGAAACATAAGGAACCAATAATAATAATAGATGAATGATAGGCTGAAAAATGAGGTGATAAGGCAACGGTGCAGTTTTAAAGAAGATGTATTGACAAAGATTGAAAAGAGTATTCTTAGATGATTGGTCATGTGGAGAGGATGAGTGAAAGGCGACTAACAAAAGGTGTTTATAAAGCAGAGGTGAGTGGAAACGCCGGGAGGGGACGCCCTAGAAGGTCATATAGTGACCAAATTGGTGATGTTCTTCAGAAAGGTCAGGTGCGTAGTACTCGCAACCGGCGTGCGTGTATGACCAGATGTATGAACGTAGGCGAAGCAAAAGGAGTATGTAAGGAGCGTGGCAAGTGGCGTTCTATAGTTTCTGCCTACCCCTCGGGAAGAAGGCGTGAGTTTATGTATGTAATAATAATAGATCATTTATTTAAGACCCAGAGATGAATACCTTAACCTAAGTATACATATATTAAAAATTGCGTTTGTGATAAGAGTGTTGTTTTCAGAATGACTATATTAGGTACTATTGAAAGCCATAGAAAACGTTTGAAGTTGTAACATAAACTAAACTTTAAGTGTGAAAGTTAAAGTTGTTTTTCCAAAAATACATATTTGTTTGTAACATGTTTAGCATCTAAATTGCGAACACAGTAAATAGACCATCACCATCATCTTTGTAATGATGTACTTCCATGTTTTTCTAGGTGAGTCAATTCGGCGGGTCAGCATGGGAATGGAGTGAGATGAGACAGCAATTCTACCTCCACCAGTTCGCCGTCGAACAGGCAGACTTCAACTTCAGGAACCCAGCCGTAAAGCAAGAGATGTTCAATATCATGAAGTTCTGGCTAGACAAGGGAGCTGACGGCTTCAGAGTCGATGCGCTACCATACATGATGGAGGCAGATCCTGCTGACCACGAGGGAAGGTACCCTGATGATCCCCTGAGTGGGATGTCGCAGTTCGAATCTCATCAGCTCGGGTACACCATACCTCTATACACTAAGGACTTGATAGAGCTGTATGATGTTGTGTATGAGTGGAGGGAGTTCATTGACCAATATAATGAAGAGCATGGAGGTGACACAAGGTTAGTCAAACACAGTCTTTACTTAAGCTAGGTGACAGTAAGAAAAATACCTTATGGATTTTGCATTGTAGAATGGTTTTGAGCTCAAAATATCAAAATCAACTTATTTTTGTAAATTACTTTAGATCTATTTATATTTTTGGGAAATTTATAATTGCGTAAAATATAGGTATTGGTCATATGATATTGTACGTGAAACAGAGCGCGACACGTCAAGACTTTCAAACGACAGTTTCAATTGTAAATAGAAACAAAAACTATATACGTTAGACATAAAGGTTCTTTTGTATTACCAGTAGACGTAAGAAAGGAAGAGGTGAGTGGAAACGCCGGGACAGACGCTCTAGAAGGACATTTAGTGACGAAATTGGTGATGTTCTTCAGAAAGGTCAGGTGCGTAGTACTCGCAACCGGCGTGCGTGTATGACTAGATGTATGAACGTAGGCGAAGCAAAAGGAGTAGGTAAGGAGCGTAGCAAATGGCATTCTATAGTTTCTGCCTACCCCCATGGGAAGAAGGCGTGAGTTTATGTATGTGTGTAAGAAAGGAATTGTATTGAAAAAAAAAACTTTTTACAAAAAAATGGTAACCGACTACCAAAAATAACACTACAAAGTGAAAAATAACTTTAATTTCGGAAGTCGGTGTCTTTGGATCTGTATTTGAGTTTTTTGCCACCGACTTCCGAAATTAAAGTTATTTTTCACTTTGTAGTGTTATTTTTGGTAGTCGGTTATTATTTTTTTGTAAAAAGTTTTTTATTTTTCACTTTTTAGTGGGTCAGTTTTGAATTTATCTAAGTTATAATAGCCTAATGTTAACTGCTCATCACCTTTTACAAAATTATTGCTTTCCCCGATGCTGGGACGTTGATTGTTGAGGAGTTATCCTGGTAAGAACCAGGAGTACTGCCACTCACCATATGCATAGTGACGAGCATAAATTGCTTAATCGCAACCCCTTAAATAGGTACTCATTATTATATTGTTCCGGTGGCCATCTGTGGTCTCCATCATCAGTTTCACCTCACCAAATGGTGCTTGTCGAGAGCAAATGCATGAGTTACTATAAAAAAAATACCCAAATCGCTATCAAATCAAATTAAAAATATTTTTATTTCACATAAGCCTACATGGGCACTTATGAAACGTCAGAAGCTAGGTGCACGGTTCCATTTGGTCGTTTCCTATGGAGAAGAGCCGGCAAGAAATTCCACGGTTACTCTTTAAAAAAAAAAAATGGCTTTTACAATATTTTCAAAGTATGAGAGGACAGCGTAGGCCCGTCAAAAGTACCAGGTACTTAACAAAATAGAAAATAGTCTACAGATCTACAGTATATTAAGCCTACAACGTCCTCACATTAACAAAAAAAACTATATAAAATATGATTAACATAATAAAAGTTAGAGCCTTGTTGAAATCAAAAAACATCGATTATGTCAAGGGTGTATGTAAAAAAATAAATAACATAAACATCGCAACTTGGGAGCAGTTAATAGACATTTACATATTTTTCCCGTTAATGAGGTACCAGGGAAGCCACATGTGCAGAAGGAATTAATGCCAAACTTCCTTGTCTTCAACGTAGTCTTTAATCTTATAATATGCTTTTTTGATAAGGACACGTTTGATGTGGGTTTTGAATTTTCCATCGCTAAGTTCTGTAACAGACTTTGGCAACTTGTTATAAAAGCGGATACTGTTAATAAGAGCTATAGGTTTGCATATCAAATTTGAGGGTTTCCCTCGATTTCCATGGGATCCCCTCATCAGATTCTGATTTGGTTGCAATGGGACTACCTCGGGAGTATACCCTTTCAAACAAAAAAATAATTTTCAAAATCGATTCATAATTGACGGAGTAATCGCGTAACAAACATACAAAAAAAAATAAAAACAAAAACACCTTTTTGGAAGTCGGTTAAAAACAACACTGATTGGTAGTGTGTTTCTTTAGCACAATGTGTAAGTGTTCATGCATCTACTAAATTCTAAGTACCTATTTAGTCATATTTTGTGTAGGCACATTTAAAATTAGGCAAAAGGAAATCGTCGTCCTACGGCTGTCAAAGTAGACATTAACACAAATAATTATTTGTCTGCTTTGAATATTATTTTCTAAACATAAAAAAACCTTAAGGTCTACCGAATACTATAATATTCCGACCGAAGCAATAATTAAAGTTAGTGTGCGAGCAGCACTGTAAAAATAACTTGCAAATTTGATAGAATTAAAGTCTTGAAGTCACTTGAGGCGCCACGACAGAATGCCCAGTTTTTGACAATCAAAATAAATTACTGAAAAATTTGTTCTGTAAATGTATTTCCCAGAAATATTCATATTTTGAGGTAAATAAACTACAAGGAAAATTACTAATTGGTTTTTACAAAATCCGTCAACTAGCCTATTGTTCGATGTCTTTCACTAAGAATCACTAGTCTTAATAACGTGCCAATAACGGTTTTTAAATGAGTAACACCCATTACTGAATCAAAGAAATGGTTTCTACATTTGTTATTATTCAAAGAAAAACGGGTATTCACGGTGATTTGTTCGAATATTTCCAATTGTCCTCTAAGTAACAAAACTCTTTAATAATTCGGATCTTACATAAGTATTCAATCTTCTAAGAAAGACCCAAATTATTATACTTCAGTTAACAACAAATTGGAGATTGAAAACTTTGAAATTACCCTATTTAATACTTTGTAATTTTCGTATTTTCTTAATAGGTACTACTATTTTAGATACTTAGGAAAAGTCCGTAACAGGCCTAAGAGTTATTTTTCATCAATTTTATTTGAGCTACTGACAAGCTGGGTGACCACAAATTACTACGGTACGGTATACGGTTTCGGCCACGAGGTAAAATTTAAATTCCTGTTTCCAGGGTCATCTTCTCCGAAGGTTATGCCAACATCACCATGACGACGCTGTACTATGGGAATGAGCAGGGTGCTATCGGTGCGCACTTCCCGTTTAACTTCGACTTCATCACCGACGTGTCTGCCAAGTCTAATGCCAGAGACTTCGTGTACACTATCATGAAGTGGCTGACTTACATGCCGTATGGAGCCGTGGCTAACTGGCAGGTAACTGAGGACTTAACATTATTTCCATGACGGTGTAGGGTTAATTAACTTTACCACGTTAAGAAATATCGTAAGCTCTTATACGAAGTTTTAAATTACTTTTGGAATGTGATTATACATGGGCTTCCAAAGTTATTACTTTCAGGAAAAATATGGAAACCTTATTAGTGATCAATAATTAGTGAAGAGTTTTAAATAAACACTTTATTTACAACTATAAATGTTAAAAAAAGCTAGGAAATCCTGACATAAATTATATCTCTAACGAGTCCAAATAAATTGCAGTTCGGCAACCACGACAACAACAGGATGCCGACGCGCTTCCGTCACGACATGGTGGACGGCCTCAACTCCTTGAACATGATGCTCCCCGGCACCTCGGTCACCTACCAGGGCGAGGAGATCGGCATGAGGGACGGCTACGTGAGCTGGGAGGACACCGTCGACGTGGAAGCCTGTAACCGAGGAGATGAGGACACCTACCACTTGTACTCCCGCGACCCTGCCAGGACACCCTACCATTGGGATGATTCTACCAGCGCGGGCTTCTCAACCAGTGAGAGTACCTGGTTACCAGTCGCTGAAGATTATAGGGAAATTAATCTGGCTAAACAGAAGGCGGATGAAAAGAGTCATTTTAAGGTTAGCTATAAAATTAATGATTCTAACTGATTTCCCACGATGGGGTTGGCGCACTGGTTATTGATAGAATTAATTGGTCATTGAATGAAAGTTTGATTAGTAACAAATACAATTCTTAGCGTTCTATGATCTGTCTATGCTTCAAATTCAAGATTTATGTATACCTGTAAACCGTACCCATAATACAAAGCAAATCCTTTGCTTTTTAACGAAACTGTCATATTCTTTGATAACCATTTACTCAAAATAAAAGTCTGTACTCATTATAATTACCTCACTTTTTCTACAGGTATACCAAGCCCTCACAGCCCTCCGTAAGGAGAAGACTCTTTCCCATGGAGAGTACGATATCAGAGCACTATCCGACAGTTCCTTCTACCTGGTCAGGAGCCTGAGAACCTATGACACCCTGGTACTCCTGTTCAATGTTGGAGAGGCTCCAGACACGATCGTTTTGAGCCGGGTGCCGCATCTAACGACACCAGCTACTGTATATGCTTCGAGCATTCACTCTATCAGGGTCGCAGGGTAAGAACTCTTTTAGTGTATTATGTAGTTTATTTTGACTATGAACCTCGATTTTGGAGCCCCTGACTTGTCTTAGCTGCGAACGGGCTGCGGGCTGCGGGGGTCGACTTACCAAACAAATGTGACTTACGATGGACTATGTAGGTAATACCATTGAATATGTTGGAAGACATTTAAGCTTCTGGGTACTTCAAGATCTCTTGTCTGACCCATGAACCACGGACATGCCACTATATTTAATTTTAATTTATGTATAAAATTCATCTATCCGCGAACTTACTGACCACAAAGAGGAGTCACACTAACGCTCAATTAGTTTAGAACTGTTTACCTCCCTCAAACATTAGAACAAATTCAGTTTTTTGTTCTGATCCTCTTCACAAAATAATACTTTGTTTTTCAGAGATGTCATCGACAGTGCACAACTGACCTTGGCCGCAGGAGAAGCGTTGATTCTACGGGCGCCACCAGTTTGATGAGAACTATCATTATCTGACATCCCCATGTACATAGACAACTATTTATTCATAAGTTTTAAATGATAAAATTAATTAAAAGATAAATTATTTTTAAGTGTGGTTTTTTATTACATTTTGTTTTGTTGTGTTTATCAGTTGTATGGCATGAGAAAAATCTGTGATTTTGTGTTGCAATAAACATCGAATAATTTAAATAGGTACCTGAAGGTCCTTTAGGTCATACCCAAATGAAACAAACATAAAACTAAACACTTACAAATAAACGACAAGATTGTAATGTCAGAACAAAAAAAAAGGAACCATATCTCTTCCAAATATTCAAATTTTAACAAGTGACCCCTAGTGGTTGTGGATCAGGACCAGCATTAGACGTCCGTGTTGAGACTCATATGTGTACCAAACAACTTAATCGGTCCAGTAGATTACGAGCAAATCGGCTGTGACAGACGGACAGACAGACAGCCAGTCAGAAGAAATACACATGAGTGATCCTTTAAGGGTTCCAATACCTATTCCTATTGAGGTACGGAACCCTAAAAAGTGTTGTGTGTCAACTTGACCAAAACGATAAAATTATTGAAATGGTCCTTCGGAAAGGCCTAAGTCAAACAGTGGCCTGCGATAGGCAGTACGATATCGTGGTTTCTTATGCTGAAAACTGAGGGCTGAGACTGAAAATGCTCAATTGAATTGCAGTTCATTCAAAACCACAGATCGAAAGCCTCGTGCAGCTGGGGGAATCTGCCCTCTTTGAGCTTGGCACCGGGGTGGAAGCTGGCACTAACTATTGGCGTTTACCACCCTGGTGATCAATTTTATTGAATCATTTGGGTTAGGTTAGGTTAGAACGGTGGCCGGTGGTGGTAGATAGGTGGCCCGCAGAGGCGGGCCGGCACTAGCCAGGGATCGCGGAAGTAATACTAGATCCCAAGATCCCCGGTGCAACTCTGGAAACGTGGGAAGGGAACACTGGGGTGGTTTTTAGTAAGTAAGAGTCTGACACACCCCTCCGTCCACCCCAGGGCGGAGGACATCCATGAGGATTTTCCACCCCGGAAACAAATAAAAAGGTTAGGACAGTGACAATTAACGCCAGATCCCCTCTATTGTTGGTGAATCATGAGGTTATAACAGTAGGTATGATGTTTCAAGATATTTACTTATTCGTTACAGAATTGTGGCTTAAAATGAGTACCTACTTAAATATGAAAATTAAGTCAAATGAAAATTAGGCTAACTGAACGATATATAATATAAGAAGAGCATTATACAAATTGAAAATTATATGAAATGAACGTTATACTAAATGTTATTATTATTTATATATTAAGAAAATAATAAAAATATATGAAATATAACATTAGATCACATGAAATTACGTTATTTGTTTATAAAGTATATGAAAATTATATCATGTGAACGTGGTAAACCCCACTAGAGTGCTTGCCCTGGAGGCAAGCTTGAGGGGGCAGATGGGAATAAACGAATGCGATACATTACGACCAAAATACAAATTATAAGTTGTAATTCCGTTGTTTGCGTGCACTCCGCACGCTCACCCTCATAGCGATTGAGACGGACTTATTCTGTTGTTCTCTGAGTGAATTCACAAGGAATGCATTATTTGTAATTTGTTATAGGTTAGGATAATTAAGTTAAGATAAGCGCATTTATCGCATTGGGTTACCCTGTAATGGTAGATGTAAGAAGAAAAATAAATAAATACATTTTCATGAATAAATTCCTTTTACTATACATGCTACTTGTTAGTGCTTGTTTCTTTAATCGAACGATGAATTAATTGGATTTTTAATTGGTAAAAAGATATTCGGGATGCGGTGGGATATCAAGCTGGTTACAACTTTGAAATTCAATATTCTTTGAAGGAAAACTGTTACAGTAGCGTTAAAAAAATTGCGAGATTTAAAAAACCATTCACATTATTTCCAGATAAACACTACCCACCAAATTCAGGAGAGACTTTGAAAAACGCAATAACATTGACCTATTTTTGCTTCTTCAGTTCGGTCGAACCGAATTTTTCAATAAGATGAAAAAAAATTAAATTGACGAGTATCTAAACCACATAGGACAGACATCTTCAGAAGCAGGGCACCAAAGACTAGCGCAGCAGAATAAATAATGACTGCATAAATACCACATTGATTTATTAAATAGGAAGATGGGCCACTCTGTGACATCACGTAAATATTAAATGGACCCGATGTCGTGCGGCATGTGCTGGACAACCGAAATAGAGAGACATATTACGCGGGCTATAGCGGGAACGAGATAGCAATAATTGTCACTGTTACGTACCCATAACAACTCGGAAACAAACTACGATTCGGGTATTCCCCGCAAACCGAGAGTAATGTAGGTCGATTGTGTTCTTTCCCCTAATTTATGCGGTCCACGTCGAGGAGCGCGTCCCATATGTTCCTATTTAATACATCAATGGTATACCAGTGAAGTTTCTTGTCCAATGGAGGACATAGCTTAAAAATCTGAAATGAGTAAGGAAGTCTGAAAGCGGCACCGGTGACTGAAAAGTTGTGTGGAAATCGGATGTCATGGTTTGGGCATGTGAGGCGGAGGAGTGAGGCAAATGTCGTAAGAAAAAATTGAGTTTGAATAGGGGAAGACCAAAGATGCGATGAATGGACTGTGTGTGGCTAGAAAGGTTATGCCAACCGAGATGACGATCTAATAGAGGAGTATGACAGGAAAGACATGTTGCACCGACCACAAATAAATTGGGATCAGGGCAGGAGAATGACAATGGAGGATGGAGAACTTAAAAATTAAGTAAAAAGTGTTTTATTTGGAACATACAACAAATTCCAAAAAAGCCAATTATTTTTAAAAGAGTAACCGTGGAGTTTCTTGCCGGCTCTTCTCCATTACATAGGAAACGACCAATTGGAACCGTGCACCTAGCTTCTGTCGTTTCATAAGTGCCCATGCAGGTTTATGTGAAATAAAATATTTTGATTTTAATTTAGATTTTGACAGAGAGCCTGTCTTTCAAAATCAAAATCATAATATCTCTAAGCCTTTTCAATAATTATAGGGTCACATTCAAGCCTTAGTAGATTTTAAAATATAAATCAAATCAAATCAAATATGTTTATTCGGTAGGATATGGTACAATAGATGTTATAATGTGTTTCCAGCATACCCTGCCATAGTATGGCGTACAAATATTTATACACAAAAGCAAAGCCCATCATTTAATAACCTATATAAAAAAAACCTAGCATAGTTTAAATCTAACCCTTTGTCCTTCAAACGTACTATGATTGGAGGACCTCTGAATAAATTATCCTCATTGACTAAGTGACGATATTTCGAGATGCTTGTATTATTCCAAAGATATTGATTTTTGCTAGCCCTGGGTTTCTTGTGAACAATTATTTTGTTCTGATAATAAAATTAAATGTACTTTAATTTATTTAAGTTTCCTGGAAATACCAACCTGGAGAAGTACCAAGAAGTACCAACCTGGTAAAGTGAAAAGCAGGGTGTGGATGTGGAGTTGTGTAGCAAACTATGCTCCACCTCTTATCCTACCCTCTGAGTCCAAAAACATGCAGCCAGTCACCTCTGCGCTGCCAACGACGACATTACGGAATGATGATGATGATTTTTCATCATGAGATAACTACCATAGCAGTAGATAACTACCAAAAGAACTTGGAACGTCATCTGTAGAACTATGTACCGACAAAAAATCAGTAGTTATTGCCAGCGGTCATTGAAAACCCGTCAATGACCGACAGAATCAATTGAATTACATTTATATTCAGATTAAATTTGTTATCGTAATGGAACAAACAATGATGCAGTAGTTATAGGTAATTGCATGGTGTTCTGATATCACAGAGGTATGGACTGTAATTTACAGACGGGCGGCTGGTCTGTTCGACCGTGGGTAATTGTTGGCTCTACATCCGCTGGGTCTAGTGATGTAGTGTGTGGCTACTAAGGTAGGTTTCTAATATCATAAACCAGTTAAACCTTTAATCATGCAGTACAGTCAGGGAAGGGGTGTCATTATTGTTAAGTAAAACCAAGCAAATCGACGATCTTAAAAAGATGACTGAGTTAGACTGGATACGAAAGGCGAAGGAGGGCAGGGTGTTGTGGCGCAGCCTGGGAGAGGCCTATGTCCAGCAGTGGACTCTTAAAAACTGAGTTGATTGGTTGAAATAAATTGGCACCCTACGTCAATTTGCCGTGTTATTTCTGACTTTTCATACAACTATCGAAAAAAGACAGTTCTTATTTGAATATACTGATGTGCTGTTAGTAAATTTTCTGAACAATTAATTTTCCTGATTTTACCTACGTTACGTCCTTCCTAGTCCGATGCCAGTATGGTCCTAGGAAGCTAGGACCATACTGGCATCGGTGAAGGAAAACATCGTAAAGAAACCTCGACGTATAATATAAAAATAAATATAATTAAAGTGTCTGTTTGAAATGTCAAAATAACAGCTATTTACTAAATGCATAAGAAAGTATATACGGTACGTATAACAAAAAAAACAATTGTTAAAATTTTTGTCTCTCTCTCTGTTTGATGGCTATCTCCGAAACGGCTAGACTGACTGATTTTGACGGGACTTTCACTGGCAGATAGCTGATGATACGGAGTAACTTATTTAGAAAAAGCCACGCGGGCGAAGCCGCGGGCATCAGCTAGTATGGAATATTATATTATAGTCATTTTCAAATGACATTTTATTGATGCATTTTGACTGACAAAACATTGAAAAAGATAATTATGTCCAAATACTAAGTATTTTATAGAAAAACGAACATGGAAATGCATGGCGGCGGAATATAGTAACAGCTGATAACAGTCATAAATATCACGACTGCACAATTCACATTCACACATCAGTGACTTGTTTTAATATTTAAATTCAGCATAATTAATTATAATCAGATCATAGGTAAAAAATATCTTTATTTCAGCAATATTAATAAGAAACAATAATCAAATGATAAATATCAGTTTAGATAAAGGTTTATTACAGGACTCGATAAGGAGTCTTTAAATTGAGGTCTCTTAATCTAAAGCCGGTATAGCCAAGATGTCTTGGAAACAGACTGTGGGGGTAGCAATATTAACCGCTGTGGTTGTGGGGGTTGTCGTGGGTGTGGTGACGTGGGCGGTGATGAGGGAAGAAGAGGTAGCACCACCAGAGCTGAGAGAACTGGACTGGTGGGAGCACACGGTAATATACCAGATCTATCCCAGATCATTCAAAGATGACGATGGAGATGGTATTGGGGATCTGAAAGGTAGGTTCATTGAAACTTTTTTGGTTTTTCCAATTATTTAATGTTATTTGCTGACGAGTTTTTCAATTATTCACATATCCTACGAAAACAATCTTCAAAGGTAAATTAAAACCTTCTTGTAAATCCTAAAAGTTCGTTAATTTATTTTATATTTAGCAAAGGGATGTCATTTGTGAAAGACGAGACAACCAGACCTATTTAATCCGGTTTGAATTAGATATAAGATCCACTTAAAAGTCTTTTCAACAAAGTAATTTACGAGTATTGTTATGTCATGTGGTTAAGATTAACCTGCGATTTAATTATGCAGTGATCGACAGGTTTGTCGTGTTAGCATCATTAGTATGATGCTAACACGACACAAAATCAAACATTATCATTGGTAACTACACTGATTATTATGATTTCAACCCTTACACATAATTTAACCCAGCAACCACGTTGTAAACCTCTCCAGTATCTAGTGAATCATTTTGTCTCGGGTGGTCCCAAGACTATCTCCATGCACTCCTGTTGTTGATATTTTAGTTTTGCAGGTGTCTTGAGGTAATCCTTGAAGAATTAGAAGTATGAAAGGAGGGTAGGAATATTTTTCAAAAACATAAAGCTTTATTAGCTAATAATGACACCAATCAGATTATTGGCATCACTTAACTCTGTAAAAAGCTTATCAAGTTATCATTTTCTTAATTTTTGTTTGGCCCACTGCTTTTCTAAATAATTTCTATAAGAAGGAGTGAACTGGTACAGAACCCATCGACTAATATATACTTATTACCTTATTCTTCTTCCAGGTATCACCAGCAAACTAGAGCATCTAGTGGATGCTGGAGTTGGTGCTCTCTGGATGTCTCCAATCTTCCAGTCTCCTATGATAGATTTTGGGTACGACGTCAGTGACTTTTACGAGATACATGACGAGTACGGAACCATGCAAGATTTTGATGACCTGGTGAATAAGGCTCGCGAGTTGGGTAAGGGATGTTGAATTTAAAAAACTTACTTTTTTAATTCTGGTTTCAGCACCTTCACAGAAATACTAGTAGTAAATTTATAATATTATTCTTTCACTTTTTAGGTTTAAAAGTCATATTAGATTACGTACCAAACCACGCAAGTACATTTTCCGATTACTTCATCAAATCGGAAGCCCGGGACCCAGAATATGAAGACTTTTTCGTGTGGGCTGATCCAAGAATAGATCCTGAAAATCCCCAGTCAATATTACCTTCTAACTGGGTAAGTTACATCTCTTCAGAATTACAGAAGTCGGATTTAGTCTTTATTTGTCTTTATGTTATTTTTTTTCTTTACTTTATATTTTACTCTGTAAACTTTGGTATAGATCAGTCAATTTGGTGGATCAGTCTGGGAATGGAGCAATATACGCCAGCAGTATTACCTTCACCAGTTCGCCGTCGAGCAAGCCGACTTCAACTTCCGAGAGCAGGCAGTCAAAGATGAAATGGTCAAAATCATGCTGTTCTGGATAGCTAGAGGAGCTGATGGTTTCAGGGTGGACGCCATCCCTCATTTATTTGAAACGGCTCCTGATGCCAACGGGAACTACCCCGATGAACCTTTGTCTGGAAATATGTTTTTGAGCCCAGACCAGGCTGGATATACCACGCAGATCCATGTGAGGGACTTGGTAGAACTGTATGATGTTGTGTATGATTGGAGGAAGGCTGTAGACGAGTGGGCGGTGGAAAATGATGCGGAGACCAAGTAAGCTGTCAAACATTAATCCGCCGTCAATATTGATGTCGTCAAAATATATATCAGGATTTCAAAATATACCTATGGAAAAATATGAGGTGGGACATCATCATCTTTCTTGGATTGCATGCCTTAAAAGTTTATTACTTTTCTATTTAGGGTACTCCTAGCAGAGGCGTATGCTAACATCAGTATGACGATGTTATACTACGGAGACGAGAATGGGAGGATCGGTGCTCACTTCCCCTTCAACTTTGACTTTATCACGACCTTGTCTGCTACGTCTACTGCCAGAGACTTCGCCTACGTCATCCGGCACTGGCTTACTTATATGCCACAGGGAAATGTCGCTAACTGGGTGGTAAGTTCGAATTAAAACTTAAAAATTACTATCGAAAATCTGAAGATAATAATATATTATCCTTCATATACTTCTAGTTCGGAAACCATGATCAGAACCGCATGCCATCCAGGTTCAGAGGTGACATGGTGGATGGTTTGAACGGCCTCAACATGTTACTACCAGGAGTGGCTATTACCTACCAAGGCGAGGAGATTGGAATGAAGGATGGCTTCGTCAGTTGGGAAGACACCGTCGACGTAGCAGCCCTGAACCAGGGCAATGAATTGAACTATTTGGAGTTCTCCAGGGATCCCTGTAGGACACCTTACCACTGGGACAACACGACTAGCGCTGGATTTTCGACAAATCTTACTACTTGGCTGCCAATAGCTGAAGATTACATGGAAATCAATCTTCAGGCTCAGAAAGATGTGTCTAATAGTCATTTTAAGGTAAGATACCAAACCACCCAAACTTAGGGAGTGAAAGCTATAGCCATTAACTACTAGAAAGTATCGAGGAGGCAGGTAAGAAACAAGCTTGTGATTATGCAACAAAATTTAAACTTCTTTTCTCTATCAAAACCATTGAAAGCCATTTTACAACAGCCATCAGCAATCTTTGACTCTACATTTAAGAACCGAATTTTCTTTTCCAGATATACCAATCTCTAACCAAACTCCGTAAGGAGGTGGCCCTCTCACACGGCGAGTATGACGTGCAAGCCCTGACAGAGAACACCCTGATCTTGATCAGGTACCTCAGGACCTATGACACTTATGCCTTGGTCTTCAACGTCGGCGACACAGCGGACGCAGTCAATCTCAGTGGAATATCGCTGCTAACGGAACCTTTGACAGTTTATACTGCCAGCGTGCATAGCAACCGTGTCGCGGGGTGAGGAACTTTGATTAATGTAATGTTTAGCTCTTAGTATACTTGGTTTTTTTAACAATTATACTACTACTTTGGTGGAGTTTGATTAGAGACTGAGAAAAGGAGTTTTCAATCAGCTAAGCTGACTCATGTCCACAGCTGGTTATAGGCCTTTCTGACTTCCGCGTTCAGTCAGTTCTTGTCACCTACTTGTGATGAAATTGATTCTTAATTCTTTTGACATTCGATAGGTTAGAAAAAAAAAATCTTAAATTAATTATGTCGATCCACAGGTGTAGAATTGCTTATTTGACTTTCATTGACCTTGAATGTCAAAAGTCTAAAATATGTTAATTGGTTTTGATAAAATAAAAATAGGTATAATATCAAGGCCAGATAGGTTTACAAATTTAATCTTAAATAGTATCTATTTTATTTATAAGTATGTAATATAGCTTAATTTGTATCTTTATTGCCCCGACATATTCTTTGATTAAGGATAATTTTGCGAATAAAACATTCTACTCTTTATGAGTAAAAAGATATTTATGTTGTGTAATGTATCATCATACCGCTACTTAGGAGTTTAGGAGAGGCATAATTAGATATCTTATTTGTCATTAGGGAAAAAGGCGAACAAAAATACCAATTACTTTTCCTTGTTTTAGAGGTTATTCTTCCACACATTTTACCTTGTAGTCGACATTATTTTTGTCATTTTATTTTATTTATTTAGTGGCAGCTTGATAATCGGAAGTTAAATATTGAATCATTAAAGGGTTTCGGCGTCTAGAAGACTACTTTTTAAACGTATAGGTAATCCTGATGGTTACAAAATTCTCACTGAACACTTCAGTAAAAAAATATGGCTGATCTTTGTACTGTACTTACACCTATTGATATTATCATCTACCCATGTTTGCAAAAATAAAGTTATTCTATTCTATTCTATTCAGTAATTTCTTGGACACTTTTTCAGAAACAATAGACATGGCGGGGGCGGCGGTTTTTCACGTACTAATCAATTTCTACATATTTTTTTTCAGGACCGAGGTGCCTATTGATAATTTAACACTACAGCCTGGTGAAGCGATCGTACTTCGTGCACCCCCTACATGATAACAACACAGATTAATATGAATTAGTAATATAAGCGTTGAAGCCCATGCACACGACATTTTTAAAACTGGAGAAGATGCTGGAGGCTATTCTGTAAAAATCTCACCGTGAAAACTTAGCTGAAGTGAGCCAAGAAATATATAATACCTATATATTCTGTCATATCAAGACGTTTGCAAATGTGACACTTCAAAATCCCATACATTTTATCATACCGTTTAGAGCCGTACTACCATATTACATATTTTTGAAATTTCACGCCGTGACACTAAATATCCACATCATTGTACTTGTATGGCTTGGTCTACGCCTGCGGCGGTGTGAATGTGTTGTTTTGGTGCATAAACACTGCGCATGTGTGTGTTGAAAAATGTCTCGAAAAGAGTTTGCCGTAACACCTTCGAACGAATGTAATGAAGTCGCGTGATGTGACACTAGATCATGTGCTTCCTAATCTTATAAGCAAGCACCGGCTATCGACGCACAGTTTACGAAATTACATAAAATAAAGTTCACCGCCCTTAGCCGTACTGTCACGTAACGATATACCGAGATAACGTCGAGAGGCGGTCGGTCCCGGAAAGTGTTAAAGGGAACTGTGATCCCAGGCATTGACAGCTCACTTCACTTACATTTTCACGGTGAAATTTTTACAGCATAGTATTACAGTAACTATATGGCAATTCGAGCTTTAGTAAGAGACACGGGTATGAGTGACAGAGATAACGCTCCACAAAGCTGAACTTTTTCTAAGACTTTTCATAAATTTTGGTAGGCGCTCGTTTGCTCTCAAAACGGTGAAGGAAAACATTGTGAGGAAACCTGCATGTCCTTGAACCAAAAGTTCGAGGATATGATTGTGACAACCACTAACCTGCACTGGGCCCGCGTAATGGTTTACGGGCAACTCCCTCTCGAAAAGAGGAGGCCTCTGTCCCAGCAGTGGGAACTTTATAGGCTGATATGCGTCTGCTTTTATAAAACGGTCGTGTGCAAAGGCTCCTAATGTACCTATACGTATTGATATTGTTATACTATTTTTTATACAAACAAATAAACGTTACTTAAGTATTAATTACTTGTTTTAATTAACACAATGCCTTGTTTAGTCAATAAACTCTTTGTTAGGTTTTGGTTTAGTGTTGTACATGATGTGGTACTAGGTTTGCATTGGTATAGGTATAAAATAAGTATCTACCTAATCATAATCATTTAGTTGTCAGAATATGGTACAGTATAATAATTATGGTCTTAAATTTAATCAATGGTATCATCACTTTCTGCCAAGTGTGGCGTGCAAATATTAGGTACTTAAATTTATTACAGGTCAGTATTGAAAAAAACCTTAATAGTTTATCATAAATGCATAAAAATAAACTATTAAAGTGACCTACACCAGAATATAACATTTGCTTACAACACAGTTCAATAGGTGAGTTTCACTGTATGAAATTATAATCAAATAATTCAATAATTTCACCACTTTACTATGTGGCCTACGTTTCTTCTCAATTTAACAATGATGTATCTTCTTTTATAATTTATTTTTATTCATCTCATAATGAAAACGTATTGAAATAACCTACTTTGAACTCAGCGCCTACCTTTCCGATCCTTTCAGCTTAAAACCGAAACAAATCAATACACAACATTAATAATTCCCGTGACCTCTGTGAACTTTAAACCCATTAAATCCATCAAAGCCAAACTTGGTCTAATCTCCAAGTTTTTAAACCTGGTACGTACGAACTTAAACCTAAAACGTACGGACTTAAACTCTACTTTGAGTTTAATTCTACCTTTATCATTTTGTACCTACTCATTCGTTTATTTTAATTGCATTCACATTATTATTACATATTCTGTTACAATATTGAGAAATAAGGTTTTACATGAATATTTTTTTTTTTAAACCTGGTACCGACTTAAACCTAGTACATAGATAATGAATGTCCCATCACTATTTTGCAAGGTCGATCATAATTAGATGATGGGATGTTTATTTGTATCCACGATGTGGTGGGTGTTCGTCGTGTGTGTGGTCTGCAGGGTGGCAGGGGATTTGCCCCCCCAGTGGTGGGATAATGCCGTTTACTACAGGATGCTGGTGGACAGCTTTAGAGATGGCGATGGGGACGGACTGGGTGACCTGAGAGGTGAGGTTATTGAAAAAGTAGTTTATTTTGTGTAGGTCAGTGGGTGATGTTGAAAGTTGTTTTAATTGTACAACTGTTGCCGTGGCCGTCAATGGGTTAAAGGAAAAATTGTAAGAGATTACTAGAATCAATTCTACTTTTTTGTAAATTTTGACGTTCAAAAGTGCCTCTTATATATATGCCTATTTGAAATAAATAATTTGACTTTGACTTTTGACTTTGAGATCAAAACTAAAGATCTTTATAAATTAACTTTATAAAGAACTGATTGATGTCCAACTCTGCTGAATGATGACACATCACTAACGATGGTAATAAAATAATCATTAGCAAAATTATTATAACATCATTGAATAGACGAAGAAGAACTGAAACTACGGTCAAAATATGATTCCGAAAGATTAATGATTCCGTTATCATAAATATCCAACGCCTGACAAATAATATTACTGCGTACATAACGAAAGCAATATTCTTCCAGGCGCATTGAAACAAATTAGCTACGTGCGTGCTTTGGGATCTGATGCTATTATACTGTCGCCATTAGTACCCAGGAGTACTGACTGTACTAAACCAGGAACCACGGAGTTTAGTGAGATAGACCCGCGGTATGGAACCCTGGAAGATTTTACCAATCTGGTGGCGAAAGCTAAGAAATTGGGTAAGATCATTTTGTAACTATTGAGTTTATAGAATAGGATAACATTAATTCAATAGATATGCCAATTCATTTATGAAAATATTATGTAGTATGAAAAAATCGACATCTTTTCAATAAAATAAGTGATAGACATAATTTTAATACTAGAAATAAAGATAAAATAGATCAACTATTTTCAGATTATCTAAAGTACTTTAAGTGATAGACATAATTTTAATACTAGAAATAAAGATAAAATAGATCAACTATTTTCAGATTAAAGTACATACATCTTAGGGGTACTGTGTTAAATGTATCAACAAAATATATACCTTGTGATATATTGAAATTAAATGAAAGAAAATTTTAAACTCATATTAAAAGTACACTATGTAAACAAGCATATTGCTTATTAGAGGATTATATCCTTCATGATTATATCCAAGATAAGAAGGCTTGGAAACATGCTGATCCAGCTCCATAGGACAATCTAGAGTCTAGACAAAATCAAACAGGTTGCTATTTTAATTGTATAGATAGTTATTAATTAGCTCCGTTTGGTGCCAGACGTAAAGAATAGCACCATCCTATTTCTTCCCGTGGGTGTCGTAAAAGGTGACTAAGGGACTTACTAGAGAATGGGCAGCAGCGTTCTCTATGCATTTTTTAAAACCATACTGCGATCGCCAACCCGCCTGCCAAGCGTGGCGATTATGGCAAATCCCCCCCTTTTTGGGGGAGGCCTATGTCCAGCAGTGGACGTCTTTCGGCTGTAATGATGATGACGATGATGATAAAACAAAATATTGTAAAACGTTTTTAAAGAGAAACGGTGGAGTTTCCCGCCCATTCTTCTCCATACGAAACTACTTTTTGGAAGGGACGACTATAATGAATTCTACATTTTTGTAAATGTTGGCGTTCAAAAGTGACTTTCTGTGTACCTCTTTAATTTGACTTTGA
Source organism: Tiliacea aurago (assembly GCA_948098905.1). Lineage (NCBI taxonomy): Eukaryota > Metazoa > Arthropoda > Insecta > Lepidoptera > Noctuidae > Tiliacea > Tiliacea aurago. The sequence continues at coordinate 1,546,294 of OX402581.1, read as the reverse complement.
CTTCATAACATCAGCCCATTAACACCACAAGAAGTGAAGCCAATTATGGCTGACATGGCCGATGGCTGATTACTTAATTAGGTATATTATTTATGTGTTCGTAAGGTATAACTTTTTCATCAACGGTGATTGATGACTACCAGCAAGGAAGTGTCAGCTTATGCAATGTTTAATAAAATAATTGATTATATGGCAGAAACAGAGTGCAATTAGCAAAACTTATATTAGAATAGGTCATTTGGCGTTTAGCATAGTATATGTTAAACATTTAAAATTCTTTAAATCTCATCGGCAACTATTTCTAACATGCGAAATTAAACTCTAAATATTTCTCACAGAGCTGAAAATCGTGATCACGCTGCCATTACAAGCTGTCAGCACGGGCTCTGAGTGGTTCACATCGAGTGCTGATAGAGTCCCGGGATACGAACACAGGATCGTGTGGAAGGATGGGACCATGGATGTAGTACCAGCAGTAAGTGTATCTACGTATGCTTATCATCGAAAGTAAGAACTAAGAAGAACTTCATTGGGCACTACCGGCTAAAAGGTTTCACTAATATTCGACTTTCTAGTCGTGCAAATTTTTAAGTTACAATAGTCGAAGCTTATTAATAAAATTAAATAAAATTTTGGTCTTCTTACATTATTAACACAAAAAAGAAAATTAAAATTAGCAATAATTAAATAAAATAATGACTATGTCAAATACAGTACATACAATGTCAAAAGGATTTCAAATTCATAAAGTCAGCTATTGAATAAAAACATCTGTCGCACAGCCAATTAAATAAGGCTCTACTGAATTCTAATTTATTTACTTTTCTTTATTTTTCCGTAAGCTTGTACGTAATATAGCTTAGCTAATTGATCTGCTCAAATTTTTTAAGGTTAATCTGATGGAATTTTCGTCACGTAATATTCGGCAGGTAAGACATTACCTGCCGAATATTACGCGAAGAAAATTCCATGTTCTTATAATTACTATGAAAATTAGGAGACGTTCTCTCGGCCTAATATGTCAGTCAATTTAAAAACATTGCAGGCCGAACTTTCCGTCGTGTAGTTTTGGCAGATGTGTGGACAAAACCCTGAATGCATTAAAATAAACTCAACCCATGTTTATTCTCCTGCCTGCCAGTAGTAACACCTGTCAGTCTTCCAAGCATTCTAATTGGCCATATCCGAAACCACTACTCGGCCATCAGGATGCCCAAGATTGGCTGATTGTCTACGATGACGTTAAATAGCTAGACCGCTCTTTGAATGTCTTCTAGTCTGAACACGGCATCAAGTGGTCCTGGCACGCGACCCGTTTCTCTTACTTCGGCAACTCCAACAACGGGGCAGTCCTGAACCTTTGCTGCGAGAGTGTAGCAGCCGCACTGTCAGCAGCCCAATGTGCATGGCTCAAGCGAGGAGTGGCAGGAGTACTCCTCAATCCTGACTTCCCAAGAGATCTGGTCTGCGGGGAACGGTTGCTGAAGAAACTGGCTGCAGAAGCCATGAGTTGCGCGCGCAGTAGTGGTTTGGAAACCCCGTAAGTTAAAGACTACCTTTTAGTATGTATAAACGCCAAAATATTAGCTGAATTCTGGGCCGTGCCATAGACGCAGTAAGAACAAGTACTTATGTTGGCTTCTATTTCTCCTGTGTCGTATCTTTTCTTAACTGCATAAGGTTCAGGTTCTAGTGCAACTATTTTACACCTAACAGATGTTACGAGTATATCTGATATCTTGACCATTACTGGGAAATATGGCTTAATTAGCTGAAGTTGCGAGGTGGCTATAAAGGTGACAGTTTTTTTTTTATTACATAGGTACATCATTTAATGCCTTATTATTTGCGGATTTTTTTTTTTTTGCGGTCTATGCTTGTGACCTGCAATATTTGAGAGAATAGAGTAACAAGATGTGAACTCCTAGCGTGCTTTTCGGTGACATTATATTATATATTGTTCTTACATTTGAAATATTTGAGGCAAAGCTAATTTCTGGATAATTATGTTACCTACGTTCATTAGTCACTTCGGAATGGCTCTTTACTTTTCATACGGAATAACTGTTAATAGGTATATATTTCAAGCCTCAGACGATTGTCCTCAGTGTTATCCTCGTAGACTCATCATTAAGACCGGAGCAAGCTGCCATGTACTATGGGGACGGGGGTGTAGGAGCCAACAGCATCCTCAGCAAGGCGCTGACGTCTCCCTCCAGGTCTACTCCTGAGATGGTGCTTGGGTTCCATGCCTCTATACTGACTGCGCCTATAGACGCGGCTACATGGGTCGTGAGTTCTGATGATCATCTAAAGGCAGCTTAGACCAAACGAGCGAATACACATCCTATCCCCACTCCACCAAATTACTTTTGTGATATAAACAGGAATAATTATTTCGTTGGTCTATCAATTCTTAAACGACTAGAATATCAAGAAACATTTGCTTTGATCTCCCAAATTAATTACACTTTTTCTGTGACACACGTAACTGGATAGGGAAAATTATATTGAAGATACCGTTTCATATTTTCATAGTGTTCTTAATTTATTGTTCATTGTGTCAGTTGTGTTCTTAATTAAACACAATTAAGAGTGCTTTAAAAAAGAATAGACGATGTTTATGTGGCATAGTTTTTATGAGACTATTTTTTTTATTATTATGAGTAGCATCATTATTTGAAGTGTTGTGACGTCATTTGTGTGTCACTTGTAAAAGCGACTAAAGTAATAAATGGGCAATTATCTGCCCATGCAATGATGGGCCTCTAAACAAATTTAGTCTTCAAGCGTATTGCTTAGGGACCCTGAGACCTACGTCGTTTAATCCCTGCTTTGGCCGTGATTCGGTCTGTATTAAACTTTATTTATTACCCATGGAAGAATTTACTTGTGAAAATAGCAATTAAATTGAATTTGGGTAGTATTTTCAACTTTATTGTTGAATTGCTTAGCTAGCTGGCCATATTATCTTATACAATCATTCATCCATTCCACTTAATTGGTATGCCTTATGTCCTACGATAGCTTGAAACCCGACTATAAAACCTACAGTTCCCATTTAATTTTTCAGACAAGTAACACAGACGACAGTCGTACAGCATCTCGCTACGGCAGCGATATGGTGGACACCGTAAACCTCCTCGCACTGAACCTGCCAGGGTCGGCAGTCATCCAGCAAGGGGACGAACTGGCGGCAGCAGACACCATACTAGAATGGGTTTCTGGCAACACCTGCTGGCCAAACCTAGGTGTGCCTTGGGCAGCTCCATTTCCGTGGGATGATTCGCCAACTGCTGGGTTCACTACTGGAGAACCTTGGATGCCGTTGGCTCCTAACTATAGATATGCGAACGCCAAGACGGAGTTCGCGAATGATTTCAGTCATGTTGGTGTTTTGAGGATCGCTGCTGCGCTGAGGAAGTCGCCAGCATTTGGGCCTCATGTGGAGGTAGATGATATTTTTTTAAATATTTTATTAATGTGCGTTTTAGTATATTTAGAGGCAACAAGTGGAAAAGAGACGCAACTCCGACTATGCAAAGGAACCGATACGAAAAAAATACCACATCACGAATCAATTCAATTTGAACCGATATCGACGTACCTAATAAAAGTCACTGGATGCGCGTGAAATGACACAACTATTACTGATTTTCAGGCAAACGCCTGCGCAATTCACAATAAGCCATTTCCCCGATTGCCAGGCTAGATAAGCAGCCATTATGGCGTATATTTCTCCAGCGTTCGGGGGTGATGTTTCTTTTCATGGGGTGATAGAAAGATATTGAGCGTAAGCGACCGTAGTTCATTAACAATATCCGTATTATATCATATAACCGAGATATGACTACATTACTTAATAAGAATTTGTGGAGGATATCTTTTGTCGTAAACGTAATGGTATTTTTTTATTTGGCTGTGTACGTGATCCATGCATCTTGGTCTGTTACAGTATATCTCAAAAACCTAAATACTTCGACATTTTATTTTAAAGTTTTGCTAAAAACAAATTACTTTAAAGTTTAAAGCTAGCAGTGTTAATGATTTTATTGACCATAAAAACTTCGACATTCTATAACCTGGGTAGTAAAATTTTTAGCACTAATTACTATTTCTAATGCATTTAGTTTATGAAACATCAGCACAAATAAATGTCCTCGGGTTAACAAAAGGTATTATTAGCTCGGTAATAAAAAGGGCCAGGCTTGTTAACCCTTGTCTCTTTTAAGAGTATAGGTACGTAGAGACTTAAAAAAATGTCAATCAAAATAATTAATTCTCGACCCTCAATGTGTTTTTTGCAGATAAAACGGCAGAACGGAGCTGTGGTTATCTTAAGGTGGGGTTCAGCCGGATCCCTGCTACTAATCGCAAATCTAGCAAAAGAGCCAACTGAAGTGGAACCTTCCAAGGTTCCTGGAATACCAAATGAGATGACCGTAGCCACCAGTTCCACAGGATCCAACTTTTCTCCTGCTTCTCATTTGCCGATGGATAAAACGATAAAACTGTCGCCAGGACAGACGGTGCTGTTAGCTGGGGGGCCCAGACATTGTGGGGGACCTGGCCCGGTGGACAAGATAGCCAACAAACTGTCAGAAGGGTGGCAAAAGATCAACAAGTACTTTAGTCAATAGTTGAATGTTTTTGGCATAGGTATAGAGAAATAATGTAAGTATTTAGTAACGATGTTGGGATGTGCAAAATAATAATGTCAGATTTAGACTATCAGAAAGTTAAGTGAGATATTCTTGATTTTGTCAATTTGGTTATTAGTAAATTGTAACAAATTCAAATTACGTTTCTAACAGTATTTTTAATATTAAGTGTGTTCTTGTGCCACAATTGCAATTAAGAGCTTTTAATGATAATAATTAGTTTATAGCAAAGTTTATTTTTTGTTGTGATTGCTAAATGTTTATCTGATTTTACTAAAAACTATTTCTGCAACAAGTGGGTTTTATTATGATAAAAATTTTTTTCTTAATTATTTTAGATATAAAGTAAACTGCAGCTTCAATAATGCAGGTATCGTAACACAGGATAATGTGAAAGTAAGTTAAAACAAATTTCTAGTACAAAAACCCCACGACAAACCCTACGAACAATACCCTCAAATGGGAAAAAGGGTGTAACAGGTACATGCATATCCTACCCAACATTTTACAACAAAACGAAGAGCCACATCCAAATTAAAATCAATAAAGCCGCCATCAAAACACAAAACCTCAACACGAACAATACCAAACAGATTTATGAAGCATAATTTAGACGTAACGACACGTCGCCGTAACGACCTAATATCGTTAAGGATACGTACGATATAAAGAAAGCCGTACGCCCAAACTAGAGGTAATGAATCTAGTATATTAGAGACGCACACTGCGAGGGGACGACGCGCGCCGCTTGTACATTTCAGGGGCTATTGTCTTGGTGACCTATTTCCGGACAATATAAGAGAAATGTAATTTTACATAACTAACCTGAACGTTATTTGGGCAGGAAAGGCTTAACTCCAATTTATTATGTAAGGATATTAGACTTTTTGGAAGTTGCAAGTACCTACTTACGAGTTACGGACGTCATTGGGTGAGTTGCCGCGAAACTTTTACTGAAAGATATCCCTATTTTAAATAACAGAAAAAAATGTATCAAACATAAATTGTACATCGCTTGAAATAGGGAAGATGCTGAAACTTGAGACCTAACACAAGAAATACAAACCGGCGCCAACCGCCCACCTCCCTAATAAAACACGAAACATTCAGTTTTCATAATTTTGAGAGTAAAAAAAGGAGTTATATTTAAAAGACTCACAGAATTTGCTCTTCTCGGCATGGCTGTAGGTAGCATAAACCACGAGGAGGAAAAGTAGCGCGCGCGCCCTCATGGCGGGGCGGCGCGGGCTCACTGGGGCCCGGCGCGGCGCGGACTGAGCACGGACCCCTATCGACCCAGCGGCCGCACCACGCATGCGCCACCCCCACAACCCCGCACCCGACAGCCCCGCCCCGCACGCGCTCACTACCGAACCAGGGTTGCTGATCGGGAAAATTTGGAAAATGTGGCAAACTTTGAGGCGGAGAAAGAAAATTGGGTCCTGTGGAAGGACTCGATGATTATTCGGTGAATCTGGTTGTGTTGCAGCCTACATTGGCACAATCTACAAGGTTCTTATTTAAGGTGCTTATCTCTTGGAACTATAACAAAGTCTTACGAGTAGGAATGCCTTACTACTTACTTCGATATCACCATAGTTATAGCAATCATTGTCATACTGATCATCATGTCATTGACGAAGCGGTAAACGATTGGTCATCACCAAACAAGTTTTAAATGTCCGGATACTTCTGCACTTTCTTAACAAATAAATACACACACTTATGATCTCCAACTTTGACCTGAACCAAGTTAAAACTTTGCCCAAAACTGAAAAATTTGGAATTTTCATTTCCTCAAGTTCTCTGTTATGCCCAGCCTCATTCTTCATTCACTCTATTCTAAGGATCGTAGGAAGATAGCATGGTTATAGAACCATGCTATCATCCGCACCTTCTTTCCTACAAATCATCAACACGAAGCTGGGGAAGTTCTAAGGATCGTGGGTTAAGACTCACGATCCATAGGGTTCGAAAGTGCGGAAGATAGCATTCCTACAAATCATCAACACTAGCTTAGCTTACACCATTACCAATTCAATCATTCGTGCCCTCTTTCACTACAAATCACCCTAGCCAAAAAAAGGTACAATTCCTAAAATCGCCCCTACAAAGACCAGTTACTGGCAACCCTGTCATGCTCAGGCATCGTACGGGCGTCCCGCGGGCTCGCGCGCCCTATGATGACTCACAGAGTGAATGAACGAACAGCACCGATGGCGGAGCGGACGCCACCAATCAATGCTGCATTACTACTCTATTTACTAACACTCACACGGCTTAACAACTCATATCTCTAGTAGAGAATAAAAAAACGGGAGAAAAAGCCTATGGTGTACTTATGACCTTTAGTGGGAAGGAGAGCTTGCCCGTATGAGAGTTTGCCCGGGGCAGTGCTTCGGGACTGTTCGGCTGAAAACCAGCTCATTGTGGCCTTCTTCCTCTCTGGGGGCATTTGCAGGGTATCGCAGGGTAGTTAATAGTTAAATCACACAGGATATAAAATTGCATGACACTTTTAGTCTAATATTGCCCTGTTGTTAGTGTAACTCCCTGAATGTTATGGTTGCCGATCAAATGCTGGTGTAATAACAGGTACACACAGCTACACATCAAGCTATACATTTCCAGTATAAGTTGATCTTGCATTGTATAGGATTTCCGTACAGTGCGAGATCAGTGTAAACTGGAAATTTATAGCTTGATGTGTAGCCGTGTGTACACAAGCACTCTTTCAACTTTGTATATAATGCGAATAGTGCAACACCCTGGGTTTAATAAAAACTAGACAAGAGACCTGAAATAATAAATTCTAAGCCAGGATTTCTCAATCAGGGGTACCCTAGGGGTTCGAGATCCTGTTCTAGAGAGTCCTTGGACAAAACAAAAAAATTGCCTTTAAATTATTAATAGCCCTTCAATTTTTACTCTGAGGTCCGTGATCTTTGTTTGATAGTTCGAGGTGCGCCATAAAAAAATGTTGCGAAGGGTTGGTCTAAGCTAAGGACACCGATGTCTCCTCTAGTTGAGTTAGCAACTCTATCATATCCCAATCAACGTTGGCCAAAGTCCTGCACACAATGACCGGTTGAAGGGAAGATTGCAGTAATCACTGCGATTGAATGAACAATGATTGGATGAAATGGTAGGTAATGATTCATTTCTTGTGAGGAAGTCGTTTTCCTATGCACTGCGACTGCATACCACGACACTGTGTGAAGTGAAGAGGTAACTTTCTACAATCTGGCCCAGCATAAAAGCAAGAAAATTGTAATCAAATAAATCCCACTAAAACAAGAAAAAATGTAGTGGAACATAACCTTAAAAGAAACAATAAATTAAAACAAAATTCTTCCACATCTTTATACATTCATAAATCGCTAAATTACGACATTCATACAACTCACAACGACATAACTTATCAAAAACCTTCAAAAAGAAAAAAAAAGGGAGAATTAGTATAGATAAGGAGGCCGGAACCCCCTAAAGTTGGTATTAGTCTCGAACCAGCAAGTGTCAGGTCCTTAGACCAACGCCGACTTGTCAAGTTGACGGTAGAAGGGTACCCTTACTGACTGGCCCCCCTCCTCCACCCCCCGTCTCCTGCGCAGCCACTCCTCATGAGAGCCACTTGAGTCGAGGACCCTCCACACAAAGGTATCTTTTTGACAAGTTTTGAGTATAGGGAATCATGAAACCATGTCAAGATTAGCTTACAAGTAATGTTACGAAATGTGCACCGCTCCTAGTAAATTTTCAGTACCAAGTAATCGTTATTGAATACTAAATATTCGTAGGAAATAATACTTAAATACCGTCTTCAAAGTTCAGCGAAAAACGCCTTCCTTCCATATTATGTCAATATTGTTATTCAACACACATGCGTTTCACAAGAAGCATAGGCACTCGAAATATATGCATTCCTGTTTTATTGTACTTGTAGGTAGGTATGTTTGTAAATTACTACGAAATTCCTGATAAGCGACCATTAGGTATGCAAACACCGGCAAATAACATCAAACATTATTTAAATCATGAGATAGTTTACGATTTAAACGATATAGGAAAGAGTCCTTAATCGCCCAAGGGCGAAAAGATATCCTTTTAGGAGATTTTCAAAAACAGCCGGAAGTCTGAATTTTTGCTCGGTAAATGTCAATAGGCTGGCCCTCTACGACATGGGACTTGTAAGGGAAAGGAAATTGAAAGATACACATTTGCCTAGCCCTTTTGGGAATAAAGGCGTGAGATGTCATTTAATGCTTCTGCAAGAGCATGACATGACATCTCGTCTCCTCAGATAGGAAAACTCGTACACGCCGCAGGATAATAGATTTTGTGTAGAAGATGTGTAACATCTTTCCTTTCCCTTTCTGAGAGAGTAATTTCGTGAAATGGGACGGAAGTATGTAACAAGAAGTGACAGCTTGAGCATGGAATAAGTAAGTACTTTTCAATAGCATGGAATAAGTAAGTACTTTTCAATAGCATGGAATTAGTAAGTACTTTATAATAGCATGAAATTAGTGTACTCATGGAGTTAGTAAGTACTATATAGATTGTAAGTAGAGGGCGTCGATTTTCGACCAGTGGGCGACCACTGGTAATGAATAATTATTTTTCATTTCTCATACTCGGAAAGTAGTGTTTCTTTGATCCGAGTAGCGGGTGGGAGACGCTGCTCGCGCACGAAGGGTTCCGTACCATTATCTATAAAAACGGCAAAAGAATCACGTTTGTTGTATGGGAGCACCCTTAAATAAATATATCAACGGCGCGTTTAAAAAACGTGATGTGCACAGGCCCTAACTATCACGGTTCATGAGATACAGCCTGGTGACAGACGGACAGACAGACAGACAGCGGAGCCTTAGTAATAGGATTCCCGTTTTACCCTTTGGGTACGGAACCCTAAAAAGACACTATAATTTGACGGGGTCACGGGACGGGGAACTCTGTAAGCTGCACCGAAATTTAAAATCTCGGTTTTATAGACTAATATTTGATTAATTAGTAAAAATGAGTTCAAGCCATACTGAAATGTTGACTCCAGATTTGGTTAAAGACGAGGCAAATACAGTATTCGAAAATATTATGGCTGGAATTTCAAAGGTAAGATATTTAAATACATACAATGATTTTATGAAGTGGCGAGCAAACTAGAAAATTAAATATTTTTGAAAAACTACTATTTCTTTTTTTCCTTATATTCGAAATGAAAAGTAGAGTGTTTAACAAAGGGTGAAAGTAACCAATTCCTTTTGACCCTTGTTTAACAAATCTTTTAATTCGTATAAATATTTCAGTTGTTCGCTTTTTAGGGTTCCGTACCAAAATGGTAAAAAGGAACCCTTATGGTGAGACTAAGTCTGTCTGTCTGTCTGTCACACCTGGATATCTCAAAAACTATTAATGCTATCAACTTGAAATTTAGAAAAGTTTTAGATGACGTTTGCCCAACTATTTTGCAAATAAGAAAGAAATTATATCTTTTTTGCAAAAGGGACTGAAAGGGGATCTTAAAAATTTAAAGTGCGGTTACTAAGGCATGTGGGGTATCATATGAAAGAACGCTTTTTGCACATTCTCAAACATAAATTTTTTAGGCAGCACAGTTTCTGACTTTTGATAAAAAATGTAAAAAATATACCGTTTCCCTTATCTCCGAAGTCCGAGAAGAAAAATTTCTGAAGAAATTTTTCTGTGATAGAAGTTTATGTAAAGATTACAGGAAAAATAAAACGATGTCTCTAAATAGCACAGTTTTTCAGAAATCATCACCATCATATATACGTACGGAACCCTCGGTGCGCGAGTCCGTCTCCCTCTTGACCGGTTTTTTTTTTGTAAATTTTGAGGTTCATTTTTGTCGCTGCTCAGTTGCTTATTATTACCAAGGTGAGATGTCAGATGTTACACATCATAATGCACTGTTTAGCTCACTCGTTTTTTTTTTTGCGAAATTTCTGGAATTTTCGCAAAAGAACGGTAGCTTAATTGCGTAGCACCGTCTCAGGTTCAATCATAATCCGAAGATTTTAAATTAAATGTATTTAATTTAAAATCTTCGGATTATTATATATATTAGGAATATTGCTTCAAGTGTTTCGAAACTTGCTCAGCTCAACAACGTAAACCACGAAATAAATGTTGTTGAACTTTCAAAATCAAAGGCGTTGTGTGTGTTACGCAATTACCCCGCAGTTTACTAAGGACGATTAGAAACTTGAATGCTTTTTGGCTAATTTATTAATAATTTCTTAACATCTTTATTACTTTACCCCAACAGGGTCCACAATGACCATATTTAGTCAAAACTACCACCTAAGTTCACAAGTGGAAACAATAAATATATTGAGTATTGATTATTCTGGTTGCCCAGGACATGATTCGAACGTAGCAGTTAACCAATCAACGCATTCAATGCATCGGTCAGTGCAACACGTTGATATGAGCCAATCAGCATTCGTTATTCATCGACGTTGATCGCGAGTAACCCAAGATAAGCTGTTTTTGCAAAAATCCTAGGATTATCGAAAAAAAAACGTTTTTTCCTATTATGGCAAACCTGGCATACCTGGAATGTACCGGCAGATGTTTGTAAAATCTTGCAGTATTGGCACGCGAACCAAACTAATAATGTGAAGTGGTCCAACACACTCTCTGGAACGTATGGGTTGGAGTGCGGAGTGAGACAGGGGGGGTTGATGTCTCCCGGGCTCTTCAACTTATACGTTAATGACCTCATGGTCGAGCTCAGCAGCATGCGTGTCGGTTGTCGGGTTGGTGGTGTTAATATTAACAGTATCAGCTATGCGGACGACATGGTGCTGCTGGGCCCGACTGCAGGATCCATTGCAGAGATGTTGAAAGTATGCGAGAACTATGCTGCTGCACATGGGCTCGTGTACAATGTGAAAAAATGCGAGTACATGGTCTTTAAGGCCGCCGGTAACTGTATAGACTATGCACCTAATCTTACCCTAAATGGCTTGAACATAAAAAGAGTGAATACTTTTAAATATCTGGGACACATACTTACCGACGACCTTAAAGATAATGTAGATATTGAGAGGGAGCGTAGGGCATTGGCGGTCCGAGGAAATATGTTATTATTATTTATTTATTAACTACGTTTACAAAAAAATTATCATAAGGACTTTGCCCCGCAAAACCCACGCATGCGTTGGCACGTAGATTCTCCCACTGTACCGACCAAGTTAAGATAACGCTTTTCAAGGCTTATTGTCAGGGTCTGTACACGGGAGGTCTATGGGCCAGCTACACCAAAAGGTCACTAGATGTCTTGCGCGTCCAATATAATAATATTTTCAGAATGCTCTTGAGACTGCCCCGTTTCTGTAGTGCGTCGGAAATGTTTGCACAGAATCGAACCAATGACTTTCATGCGATCTTTCGAAAAAAAATCGCATCGTTAGTTACTAGAACACGGGCCAGTAGCAACAGCATTCTGAAAACAGTGTCAGAGTGTCTCTATTCTCCCATTTTGAGGCATTTTGTGGAGAGGATGGCCAGGTGAGAAACTTGTACCCTGCTTGGTCATCTTCTGTGCAAAGTGCTTCAAACTCTAATAATAATAATATTACTTTGCTTACTAACACTAGCTATAAGGTATACTAACAATATGGATCTCAGTTGTCTTTATGAATAAATTTTGATTTGATTTTGATTTTTTTTGATATACGAGTACATTCCCAGAAAGCCGTGCCGTGTGGTGCCGGACGTAAAGAATAACACCCTCCTATTTCTTCCCGTGGGTGTCGTAAAAGGCGACGAACTAAGGGACTTACTACAGAATGGGCAGCAGTGTTCTCTCTGCATTTTTTTAACACCATACTGCGATCGCAAACCCGCCTGCTAAGCGTTGCGATTATGGCAACAACACCACCACGAATTACAAGCCCCAATAACAAAAAGTGCTCGGCGACCCGCCTACCCTGGCTACGGTAGCGATAAGCCCACGGTGAGGCAAGGGTTGCTAAGAATCCCTACCAGCCGGTCCAGAGTGTATATCATTTAACTCGAAGAAGAATTGAGCAGGTTACTATCGGATACACTAGGGCAATCTGAAGTCTGAAGAGTGGGGGAGGACTCGATAGTCCTCAAATCCGGGAACTTGCTCTATTTCCAGGAGGGAGACCAGCAGTCAGGTGATGTCTGGTTTAGTCCCTTATGACTTTATGAGCAACGTGGTGAAGATTGAGTGTGTCGACCAGGGACGTCGTCGACCTTATAATCAGAATATCCTCAATATATTTGCTGCAGGTCGTACAGGTTTACGCCCCGAACTCGTCACACCCCGACATCACGACAATTTTAGGCCCTTTCGGACACAGCAAAGTAGGAGTGAGGAAGAGGGTTTTAGTTTGCAACTTAGTTGTTAAATCTACTCTCTCTCTCTGTTTCTATTCTATTCTACATTCATATTATTTAAGTACTATACACATTTAACCAACCAAAAACCATTGCTGAAATCACTTATAGCTTCACGAGGCTCTGTCGCTCTGACACAACAACAAAACCTAACATTTTAACAGGATGTAAGTTATTTTTAAGTTCAGAAATCCAGACTTTTAAAAACACGGGTTGGCGATTGCGATAGCCGCGTGACAGAGTGTCGGGTAGGAAATGCCAACGGAAACAGTGAGATGGTCACATCGCTACAGTTGACGCTTGCTGCTATTCCACCGCGCGATTTCCTGGTCGTGTACACATGCTCTCATGTCGTATTCGGACATCTCACCTGTATTTACCACAGGGTTAGGCAGAGACGTACATAGTACACCCACATTTCACCATCAATCGAGCACAAATTCTGACTTCACTGCTTCTGAGAAATTCCTAATGGGAAAACCCAATAATACTTCACCCGACCTAGGAATCGAATATTTGCTAGATTTGCCTTCCAACCTTTGTTCAAAGGCATACTATTCTACATATCAATGAATATTTAAACGATAGTTGGTCGCTGTGATTAACTCAAGTTAATGTTCATGTCCTTTCTCCAGAATTAGCTTACTTACCTACTGACGGGTTAGGTTAGGTTAGTCAATTTATTATTATTTATTATATGTCAATTTATTTTAATTTTATTTTCATTATTATTCACATAATCAACTCATTACAATGTTTATTCATTATGACACACACATACATAAACTCATGGCACACTCATTTCACTCGTTCCCATGGCTCTCGCTCTTTTTCTTCATTCGAAAACTGATCATAATAATTTATTATTCTTGCCTGAGGAACACAAGTTCGTCATGCTCCCTTTGATGTCACTGCTTGCGGTAGCGTCAGGGGTCGGGTGGCCTCCTTCCCTCAAATATGGCGAGGGAATGGCTGATCTTTGCGTTATGCTCGTGAACGGGTGCTGCTTGTGGTGACTGGTCGTCTTGCTGACCATGCTTTTGTTATTGGTAATTGACTGTTTATTTATTTTACATCGATGGTCCAAGTTTATCATTTGTGACTTCGAGTCACGCCCTTTATTCCTGGAGTCCTGTTTACGTTTTTAGTTTTATTTTTGCTAGCGTATAGTTTTCCATGTTTTTTTTGTTGATAGCTTACTTATAGCAAATAATTTATATTAATGTTTTGTGTTGCTTAATATAATCAAGTTTTTCTAACTAAACAGACAGCAGTGCTGCTGGACAGTTTGTTGCGCCACTTCTTCTTCCCAACAAAACCACTAGGAAGTGGTGAAGGGCGGGCGTTTTGATTTTCAACCTAATTTTAATAAATGACTTTTGTTTTTGAATCCAAGAGCTCACGCTCAGCAGTGGCGCTTGCGGCCACTAGACCGACGAGGCTGTCGACACTAGTCGAGGTGTATAATGATAATCTCTTCCAACCAATTTTGTTTCGGTGTCTCGATATCATCCCGACAGGGGTGCTCCTACTGAATCATCATCATCTTCTACCAGACTATTCCCAACTATGTTGTAGACATAGTTATTATGGCTGAGACTATGGAGGACCTCAGTACAACCAGATGCAGCTGCATACCAGTATTTTACATGGAGTGACTCCTACGCAATGCTGGCACAGATAGGCTCTGCTGAAAGTATCGATTACTTATGTTTTGACAGTAAGATCCATCAGGGTGCAGGCATGTGGGAGGGGAGGTCATGCAGGGAGGAATATTATTAAATACTATCCCCCCTTATTACCAAACAAGGTTTATCTTCAGACCCAGGTTTAAAACATGGAGTCATTATTAAATTTCGAACTTTATTCCGACTATGGTAAAGTTCCTAAACACAAAACTGACAACTTAGTACCGAACTAAGTTTTCAGTTATGTATAAAGAACGGTATTTCAATCACTGTTACGTTCTTATTACAAAAACTGGCTCCATGTTTTAAGCCATGTCAAAATATAAATCTTGTTTTGTAATAAGGCGGTTTATGTTTTCATCTGCAAGGCAAATAAAGTAGGAACTTGCAACCAGCACGAATGCTCAAAATGATCTCTGCGTGTTGGCGAAAAAGTAGCAGATGTAAAAGTCACATAACATAGCCAGGTTTCAAACCGAACCCCCAACTTCCACCAACCCAGTTGCGCTTTAGACTTGTAATGGTAAAAATATAGGAGTAATTCCCCTTCCCACAGAAATGATTTTCACACGGATGCATGATCTGATGACGTCATTGATCGGCAGCCAAGTGTCCTGATCACTTGTATATCCCACGCAACACATCCTTCACGTCACAGCTTCATTCTAGCCAGCAATATATGTCAACAGACAACACAACGACCTATGTCTATACGTCAACCGCAATTAATAAAAATCACGATACACTATCGTACACGTACACAAATTATCACCGATAAGCCGCTATCACCCAAACAATCGCAGATATGTGCTACGCGTAGGAGCAGAGCCTAAATTCGGCGAGTTATTATCATCAGCGGTGGCCTGGGGTACCTAATAACGGCCTCCTCCTAACCACGGCCGGTTGGTATTCGAGACCTCTGCTGATCCTGGAAATTGTTGTTTTTTATCTTGTAACCTTTTTTTTATGGGTAATCTTGATTGATTCACGTAATTAATCGATAGATCGAGGGCAGCGGTTTCTTTTTATTTTCCTTTGTGTGGTTTTTAATCTTTTTTTGCTGGGGATTATGCATGGGTTCATTAACATAGATATTGCATAGTATGAACCTTTTTTTGGCTAATTATTGTTCTATTTTCCGATTTTTGTAACTAACTGTTCCATATTTCCAATAAACTGCATATTCACTGTACATTTATGTAGTTTTACTCTACCAAAATAAATGGATGAATTCCAAATGGAATGCATCCGTTTCACTGTGTCCTCATCACGATGAAATGCCGCCACGTTTTATATGAACTTCAGCTTTAGAACACAAGTAACTTTTGGTAACTGAAATGCCAGAGAGTCCATTTGACACACTACACGGACGAAGCTGGTAAGCTTAGCTGTTTACTTCGTGCCTAACCATACGGTAAAATCGGATTTTAAATTAAGTCCTCTCGTCGTAGAAGTAAGTACTACACCATCTTAGCTATTTCTTCCACTACTGTGTTCCTACTTGAAGAGTATGGCAGCCGGTTTAATTAAAAGCACATGAAACATGCCAGTTTCGTGTCAAGGATGGTAGAGGTTCGTGCAGACTGGCGCGATATCGCGGGTGTGAGAACGCCCGCGCTGCCTGTTGCGCCCGCGACATCGCGCCAGCCTGCGCGATCCTTAACATTGACAACGCATCTTCAGCTCCTCTGGCGATAACTTGTTGTCAGATAGGCCGTCGCCTTGTTGTCCTGTCTTAATATACTTGGAAATAACAGTTGTCCGATAGTCGGGGTTCATATTAATTACCCAACACCCAAGACTACAATGTCATAGGTATGAAAACCGGGACCTTTTGATAGGTACTAATCCAAGGATCAGCGAATGCAGCTTACCCTCAGAGTTGGATCGATTTACGGCTGGAAATTTGTCAAGCGTAAGTAAATTCGCAAAAATGTTTAATTACACACACTCACAAGACTCGGTTGTTATTAGCACGGTGCGCAAGCGCAACTGCTGGAGCGTTCAACAAAGAATACCGGCCTCGCCTTCTGTCTACCCTGATTGCTGCACGCACATTAATCATACTAGTACGAATATCACGCTAGTACTCATTTTTAGGATTATCAGAGTACTAGAACTTCAAAAAAATGTTGCAAGATTTTAAATCCTACTAAATAAGTAGTTACTTACGGTCAAGGACCGATAATTTTTTTAAGTAATTTTAAAATTATTATTTACTCATAATACAACATTAGTTTTTGTTTACACTAAACCCGAAAAGGGGTCATTGTACTCATCATTTTGATTTTTTTTTTCTATGGGACCAACCTTGAAATCGTGAAATAAAAATCAGCTATTCCATACATTTTGTCGATTTAAGTGAACACAAATGTAGGGAACAGCTGATTTTTTTTTCGCGATTTCAAGGTTGGTCCCATAGAAAAAAAAAATCAAAATGATAAGTACAATGACCCCTTTTCGGGTTTATTTTAAACAACAACTAATGTTGTATTATATTATTAACACATAGCGGGCGCATGTCACCTTTTCGAACTGTAATTATTATTCAAAATGTTTACAATGACGTAGGTACTCGGAAAAATATTAATAGAACATCACGTCTGTAATCCCCGAACGGTTCGGCAGAGGTGTACCTGAAGTACACCCTCCTGTCGCCAGTTATGTTTACGTTCCATGCAATAGGGGCGGGTCTATTGCCGCCTTTGCAGGATAATAAGGTCTAATATAAATTTACTTTAAGGCGCTTAACATTATTTTATTCCTTGATTGGATAGAACCCAGTTTTTGTACGGACGCGTAGATCCAACTACCTTTTAAAACCTACCTTTTATAAGGATTTCGAATATGACCTATCATATTCGAAATCCTTATAAAAGGTAGGTTAAAGATAATAAATTTCGTGAAGCCGTTAGGATGCCTTCACGTTTCTTATCTTTATATTTGTTTACAGCGAACTATAAATACATTATTTACAAACAAATAGTAAAAGTAAAAAAGCTTTTTACAAAAAAAATACAACCAACTCATAATAAGTAATCAGATACTCTTTGTAAGTTACAATCGCCTAATGAATGTCCACTGCTCATCACCTTTTACCAATTATTGCTTTTGCCCATGCAGGGACGTTAATTGTTGAGGAGTTCTCCTGGTAAGAACAGGAGAACTGCCACTCACCATAAGCATTGTGACGATCATAAATTGCTTAGCAACCATATTAAAGTACCTATTCGAAACGCAACCCGTGAAATACTTATTGCTAAGTAGTTCCGGTGGCCATCTGTGGTCTTCATCATTAGTTCCACTTCACCAAATGGTGCTTTCCGAGAGCAAATGCACGAGTTACTATAAAAATATCCAAATCGCTATAGGTGTGTCTATAATAAGGATTTCCCTCGATTTCCATGGGATCCCGCCACCAGATTCTGATTTGGTGGCAATGGGACCACCTCGGAAAAAAAAGAATTTTCAAAATCGGTTCATAATTGACGGAGTAATCGCGTAACAAACATACAAAAAAAAACATACAGCTGAATTGAGAACCTCCTCCTTATTGGAAGTCGGTTAAAAAACGAACATACAGACGAACTTATTATAACCTTCTCCTTTTTGAAATTTAGTTAAAGATTATAATATTAACATGTATAGATACATGTTAATATTATAAACATGTATAGATACATGTTAATATTATAAACATGTATAGATACATGTTAATTAATAGACAACTGGTTTTTGGGCCTTTTGGGAACTTTTCACACATTTTTTGATGCCCATGTAAAGTTGATATAAAGGGGAAGGAATCATAAGGCATCAAAAATGTGTGAAAAGTTCCCAAAAGGCCCAAAAACCAGTTGTCTATTAATTATATAGTTTCAAATTACTGCCGTCTGTGCGTATTGTAATTTGATAGTCGACCTACATATTTTAAGGCACATAATTATTTTATCAATTGTATTTAATTTTACTAGGCTAGATTGTAATCTAAAATAGTGTTTGTAGATTTGTGGGCTAATAAAATATTATGATTTTTACACATGTTTAAGGGACGAGCCTTTATTAACATTCCACTTAGTGACAAAACTGTGATCACTATACAGTTAACATTAACTGAACCCAGTACGCAATATTAGTCGTCATTCTCGACATGTCTAGTTACTGGTCCACCCACGAAGTGACCGTTCTCTTGACAGAACGTCGTCAAATACTGTTTGATGTGCCAATTCATTTGACTCTCATATTATCAGCCAATATTTATTCAACCTCCTGGGAGTTAGGAATAATGAGCGAACATTGAGCAAATTACGGCTGGTGGAGTACCTTTTTAAAATTTCAGTGAGTGAGAGAACTTTAGGATCACATTTCAGTTTTGCAAAGCAATTATACCAAATAATCCACAAAAAAGAAATGTAAAAAAAACGCATTTCATGAGTCACAACAAAAGTGAATCAGCACCACTCGAGTGCTTCGAGAAAACGCCGCACATCGCGTCACTACAGCACGGAATGCGCAGTTTCCAAGTCGCTATTTACCAAGCATAATCGATTCGGAAGTAACTTTTTGTGGTGTTTTAAATTAAATTAGCGGTGCATAGGGTGCTGGGGTGTAGTTGGGTGCTGTCTAGCAATGCGCTAGGTCCGCCCGTCCTTGCGCGTGCGTCCCCCGCTCACACGCTATCTTGCGCCAGCGCACGGTGGCAGCGGGTCGCGTGCTCAGTGGCCGCGCGCGCGCCGCCCGAGCGCGACATGAACGTCTTCACGCAGACGCCGCGCGACAAGCCGCGTGCCACGCACTACATCGAAATCGTGGAGCCGGACCCCGCCGCCTGCGAGCCCTCCGCGTGCCCACCGGAGGGTCACGTCCAGCGCAACTACCGGCTACTCAACGAGAACATCCGCGCCTACCACCCTACCGGCGACATCCACAGCAAGGGCACGCTGCGCTACGACTTGTGCGCCACGATGTCACCGCCGCGCTCCCGTATCCTGGAGCTCCTGCGCCCCGAGGACCCCGGTCGCGACGCGCTCGACGCCATCGTGCGGCCTGTGCCACGCCGCGGCCTCACCAGGCCCCTTGACGAAGACACGCGAAGGTTTCTCCAGCGAGCTCTCCAGTCACCCCATCCACTCTACTCCGCATCTGCGACACCAGAGCCTCATCACAGGCCGCCGGAGCCATCAGAAACAGACCAAGATCCAGAGCCAGCGTCACCCGCGGATTTAATTAACCACAAAGCAAAGAATTCTGCCCTGGAGCGGTCGCTGGCGGACGAGCTGCGAGAGGCGGAAGAGGAGGAGCGTGGAGGGAAAGCGCGGCGCGAGCTGCTGCGGGAGTACCGGCGGGGCGCAGGGGGCGGTGTGCGCGGTGCGGTGGAGCGGGAGCGGCTGGGGCGCCTGGCGCTGGCGGTGGAGGACGACGAGGAGGAGAGCACGCTGTCGGCCACGGCGCGGCGCCTGGACGCGCTGCTGGCGACATCGCGTGACCTGCACGCCGAGCTGGCCGACATCCACGCGGACCTGCAGGTGCTGGCCCGGCGCGTGGCGAGCCGCGACATCTGACGCGTTCGTACCGTTCTGCGCCTGCGCCGTTCTCGCACGCTTCGCACAGACCACTGTTCGCACGTAGCACCGATCTCCATGAAGGAAATGAATTTCCTTTCGTTTAACTATTCCTCGTCGACTACGTGGCTTACTCGAGCGGAATGTTTGCTGGCTCATGAGCATTTCTCTTTAGACCCGGGCAGAATCGTAAGCGGATGCATCGATATAATTAAATTGGTACAGTTTTGTCGGTACAGATCGCCGGTCAGTCGGCTCGTTATCTGCGTGCACTTCAACAAACCAATCTAGTTTACTGCATCATTAAGTAATACATTGTCTTGTGTTTCGTGCTACTTTCACTTGTCTCTGTCTATCGCTGCATAACTTGGGTGTTAGTGATACGTAAATCTAATTGTGTACATCGCTAATTAGGATTTTACACCGAGTTCCGCTGAAGTGAGTTTATTGTGAAAATCTTTACCAATGTTATTTGTTGGCGAAAGTCATAAGTTTTTGAATGAATTTCCTGGGCTGTTCATTTTTTGACGGCAGTGACCCGTAGTTTTCTTCTTCGTTTCAGTAGGAACATTTAGTTTTCGGATAAAACAAAATATAAAGTGCATCATCATCACACTTTAGGTGCAGCTAGTAAACTAGTAATCTTGATAGCTACGAAACGCGATTTCATAATTTTATAATCCTCTTCATCAGTGCGGAACGACTCGCTTCACTGGGTACATTAGCACCCAGTATGTGCGAACACTATCATCGCCCAACGATACTTGGTTTTGAAGTTTCATTCGCCTGCGATCAGATCGAGATATATGGCATGCGATTGTAATAGAGGCCTATGCCCAACGGTGGACTGCTGTAGGCGGATGTTGATGATATCTGTCTAGAGACACGTTTTGCGAACGCCAATTGGATAACCACATAATTATGGTCAATAAGTAATTGTCTAGGACCATTTTCGTAGAGGTCTATTAGAGTCAGCTTCTTAGGTCAGAAACGCATAAGTATTTTTATTATTTTAAACAAATATGTAATAATGACGAGTGCGTTATGTCATGCCAGAAGACGTATAAATAAGGAATACTGAAGGGTGCGCTATGTCATGCCAGAAAACTTACAAATATCTAGGTAATACGGAAGAGTGCGCCATGTCAAGCCAGAAGACGCGGCTAAAGAAGCTTTCACTTTGCAAAAAGGTAAAGCAGATGTCGAAGAAAATAGTATGTATTATCTTCGACATCTGCTTTACCTACACAGTACAATACATACATATTATTAACTACGAGTATTTATACTATATTTAAACAACATCCGCCTTATTACAAAACAAGATTAATATTTTGACATGGCTTAAACCATGCAACCAATTTTTGTAATACGAACGTAACAGTGATTGGAATACCGTTCTTTATACAAAACTGAAAACTTAGTTCGGTACTAAGTTGACAGTTTTGTGTTTAGGAACTTTACCTTAGTCGGAATAAAGTTCGAAATTCAATAATGGCTCCATGTTTTAAACCTGGGTCTGAAGATAAACCTTGTTTTGTAATAAGGGGGCATTAGTTTTTGTTTATACTAAATACGAAAAGAGGCCATTGTACTCATAATTTTGAAAAAAAAAATCTATGGGACCAACCTTGAAATCGCGAAATAAAAATCAGCTATTCCATACATTTTGTCGATTTAAGTGAACACAAATGTAGGGAACAGGTGATTTTGTTTACGGGATTTCAAGGTTGGTCCCATAGAAAAAAAAATCAAAATGATGAGTACAATGACCCCTTTTCGGGTTTAGTATAAACAAAAAGTAATGTTGTATATACTATTAAATATTATGTAGAGAAGAGTTAGGTATATACATATAAATGCTAACAGATAATTTCGACACTAATGATAATGACCATGAGTCAAGGTCATTATCAACATTTTGTTAATTATAATAATTATATATTTGAGACTCAAACTTTAACAAATGATAAGAATCGTCTGACCAAACATCAGGAATACAATAATAATGAAGTGTTTAATCTCTCGTTTTGATAACATTAATTAAGATATTATGCAAGTTTAACATTGACATGACACATGGAGAATAATTTTCTTGCGAAACAAATTCATTTATAAAATTCATCAGCTCTAATAAAACGACATTTTTAGTTATCTTAGCCACTTGCATAAAATTATAATAATTATGTGTGCCAAACACCACTGCGGTCTGCCTACCTCTTTAGGCAATACCGCCGTGATATAAATAAATAAAATAAATAAATAATTTCTTTATTTGTATAGAATGCAGGTATTACAATAATGGTGTTAGTTTTAGATATACTTCCAGTACATTCTGCCTGTTGGCACACAAACATAATTTAAAAACTAGGTACCTACTTATTTTCAAAATTAGATTATTGATCACAATCAGCTAAGTCTAATATTATTTACATGATAAATGAGATAAGGTGAATCAAATATTACAATTCATCATTTATAAAATCGGTAACAGAGTAATAACATTTCTCTGTCAGCAACGACGACAGGAATTTCTTGAATTGTTTTAAGGGCTGATCCTTAATACAATTTGGCAATTTGTTAAATATAATAGGTACCATACCAATAATGTTTTTTTTTAAGCAAAGCAGTGTTGTATCTACCAGTACACAAATCAAAGCAGTGTGGTATCTACCAGTACACAAATCAAAGCAGTGTTGTATCTACCAGTACACAAATCAAAGCAGTGTTGTATCTACAAGTACACAAATCAAAGCAGTGTTGTATCTACCAGTACACAAATCAAAGCAGTGTTGTATCTACCAGTACACAAATCAAAGCAGTGTTGTATCCACCAGTACACAAATCAATGTATATAAATCAATGTGTATCTTCAACTGAGTTTTCTTAAAACCGTTCACGTGTTTCTTTGATAATCGAACTGTGCCATGAAAACAGACGATTTTCATGACTCTCATCATCACTCTTTGTTCGAATCGATCATCCTGGCTTACATGTCCACTAGGGATACTTTGCTCTCATTCATTGTTACTGTCGTCATCACAGTTGCCCTTTTTTACCGACTTCCAAAAAGGTTATATTATGATCACCTCCATGATTTTTTTTTTAATGTATGTTCACTCCGTCAATTTTGGACCGATTTTTTTTTTTTTTTAAATTCAAAGTGTATGCTTTCAAGATGGTCCCATTGTCTCCAAGTCAGAGTCTGATGAGGGGATCCCATGGAAATCGAGGGAAATCCTCAAATTTTATAGGCACGCCTATAGCGATTTGGGTATTTTTTATAGTAACTCGTGCATTTGCACTCGGTAAGCATCATTTGGTGAAGTGGAAATGATGATGATGACCACAGATAGCCACCGGAACTACTTAATGATCAGTATTTCACAGGTTGCGATTTGATTGGGCAATTTAATATGGTCGCTAGGCAGAGCAGTGGTGGCCCCGACTTACGAGTCATAGGTCGTGGGTTCAAACCCAGGCAGGCGCTTTACTTTGTGTAAATAATTTCATCACCACTGCTCTCAAAACGGTGAAGGAAAACATCGTGAGGAAACCGGCATGTCCTAGAACCAACAATTCAAAGACATGTGACATCTACCAACCCGCACTGGGCCCGCGTGGTAGATTACAGCCCAGTCCCTCTCGAAGAGAGGAGGCCTGTGTCCCAGTAGTAGGAACATTATAGGCTGATTATGCTAGGCAATTTATGCTCATCACAATGATATGGTGAAGTCACCATCAGCTCCAGTTCTCCTGGTTCTTAGCAGGAGAAATCCTCAACAATTAATTTGCATCGGGAAAAGAAATATGAGCAGTTGACATTAGGCTATTGTGACTTAGATAAATTACAAACTGACCTACTAAAAAGTGAAAAATTAAAACTTAACAAAAAAAAAAAACAACTGAATTCCGGTGGAAAAAAACTAAAATACAGATACCAAGAAAAGACTCCGAAACTGAAGTAATGTTTCACTTTGTAGTGTTTTATTTTTATGTCGCTTGTTTTTCTTTGTAAAAAGTTTTTAATTCATCACTTTTAAGTCGGTTGTTTTTTATCTCCATTTATTTGTGGTCAGCGCAGCTTGTGATCTTCTTCCACACATCTTTATCATCCGTCGCCTGAGTAGTCACCCTATTTCTAGCCATATCATCCTTAAGGGGACGATAACCGACTTTTAATGATTTTATACTGAAGATCACGTCTAAACGAGTGGGGTTAATGATTTGAAAAAAATATATAATAAATTAGAGCATCTTCTCAATAACATAATATGTGAATGTTTTAGATTATATTTATATTACATAGTGAAATTAATTTGTAAAGTTATGTCTTACACGGATAAAAAACTGAGAATGGCACAATATCTACCAAGCCAAAGAAAAATACTTTCTGACCTTCACCAATTTAAAGATAATTTAACTATTGATCTTTTAGTATACGCGTTTTTTTTTAATACCTTTTGTTTTGTGTATAATAAATTAAAAATGCGTCAAATTGGGGACAGCGCTCCTTGATGGGCGAGTCCTATTACTGGCTGAACGTACGACGCGTTGCGTGAGCTCAGTAAAGAACACGCAAGCTAACCACTCAAGGTCACTGGCGTATATCTGGGTCTTAACACAATCTATCCATCGTTTCTTTGGTCTTCTACTCTAATAGACATCCATATTCATCCTACTTAAAAATGGTTACTGTAGGTATCATCCATTATGAAAATTCAGTAAATATTTCAATTTACTACACTTTCCTGTTATTGTAGTTATTTCTGGTTTATATACGAGGAAATAATTCACTAAGTAATAATTAACAGAACATATAAATTGCGTCGTGTCGTTATAAATAGATTAGGTACTTACTCAAACTTTTTTGTTGTTGGATGTTTAACACATTAAAGACATGCGATCATGTGGATGGGTGGGATTCAACAGTAATGTAATGATTATTGATAATTATTATAATTATATTATCATTCCCAAGTTTGATGTTCTCGATCTTTCCTAGTTGTTTTTATAGTAGGCAGTGTTTTGTCCATTTATTTTTGTTTATTTTTTTGTAGAGTCGAGATTTCTTTAGTTCTGCCTTGTTAGGCACTTTTTCTAACAAGATTATGCGTGTATATATGCCACTCATATTTCAGTCTTGTCAAGTAGGTTCATTGTTGGAAGAGGATAGGAGTTTTAACGTTTAAATTTGTCATCCCTCAAAGTGTGTCTTTTTGAAGAATTTTGTTTTGATGTTTGTTGTTTAGCAAAGAAAATAGCAAAGCTATACCTACCCTGTACTACCCCTTGTCTGTGTGGTGCCGGACGTAAAGAAGAGCACTCCCTTATTTCTTCCCGTGGGTGTCGTAAAAGGCGACTAAGGAACTTATTGTTAGAGAATGGGCATCAGCGTTCTCTATGCATTTTAACACCATACTGCGATCGCCAACCCCCCTGCCAAGCGTGGCGATTATGGCAAACCCCTTTGGGCGAGGCCTATGTCCAGCAGTGGACGTCTTTCGGCTGAAATGATGATGAGGATGATACCTACCCTATATATTGAATGTAAATATAAAATATAGCTTAAAGTCGTGTTTTTCAGTGTAGTGTATGTGTATTGCACAATTTTTGCTTACTGAACAGCGAACATACGGTACCTGGAAGTGACACAGATACGATACTAAGCGTAAAATTACGCTCGTATCGATCTATTAAAATCAGTGCATTTTAGCTTGATTTTGGCGTAGTTTTGATAGATCGAAGTGTAAGTTTCGTCTCACAGAGACTTAAATTAATAATCATCCTAACATTCCAGGCGTCATCCGTGCGCGCGCGGCGCTGCACGGCAGCTGCGCGTGCGCTGGGCGCCGAGACGCGTGCGCTGCGCTACCTCGACGACGTGGTGGCGCTGCTGCGTGGCGACGTAGGCGCCGCCGCACGCGCGCGGGCCTGGCCCTTCGCCCTCGGCAGACGGCAGCCCGGGAGGAATTATGTTATATGATCTCAGGTAGGACGAGCTTTATTTTAGATTTTACCCGCGAAAAGGCCCGCGTGGGGATCGAAAAAAGAACCTATAAAAATCTTCGCCGTGAAAAACTACGTACTCGTATGTGCCAAGTTTCATGGATCGGTCAAAGGGTGTTGGAGTTTATCAATTCCATATATGTATACCAACATGTTTACTAGTGGTATACAGGGTCAAATTAAATTAGCTAGCGAAACACCGCAGACCGTAGATTGATTTATAAACACGAAAACATATTTTTTTTTAAGATTTTTTGCCTGTTTTTGGGTCATCGACCGCTGATAGTGCTGTTACTGGAAGTATGAGTTGAGAAAATCTGTTTTATTAATTTCAATCGTGTTTAGTTATCGACACCCATCACGCCTACAGTGCAGTTTAAACAGATTTTTTAAACTGAATTTTCAAGTGGCGGTGGATGACCCAAAAAAACCTTCATCAAATGAATTTCTTTTTTGTTTTATCATGTTTAGATATGGGTACCCATCTCGTCTGCGGAGTTTCGCTATCTAATTTAATTTGACCCTGTATACCCATCTTTATATAATATATAGAGATAAAAACTAGACGTCGCCACCTTAGCTTATCCTGGGAACCATGCATTTTTTTTTCAGGATAAAAAGTAGCCTATAGCCAGCCCCGGCCCATAAACTGACTCTCTATGAAAGCAACAATAAACACCACCATTCCAGGGTCGTGGCGAGTATCTTACCACACTTTGCAATCGGTTTGATGATAATATTAATAGGTATACCAATAATCTAAACTGAAAATAGACTATTAGATTAAGTCGGTCAGTGAGAAATATGAAGCTAGTTGCCCATTCCAAAGCGTAGTAGGTACATATGGAGAAGAATGGGCGAGAAACTCCCTCGACACTCTTTTAAACTATAATGTTACAAAGATATTGTTACATCTTTAATGTTAAATTTATATCTAAATGTGAGGACGATATAAAAAACGCGTCCATAGTACAGCAAATAGAAACAAATTTCACGAACATTGACGCATGTATCGGCACCATTCAGCTCAACCATTTTGAAGGGACCTTAATGATCTATCACACGCGCCACCATCAGCGAGACCATATTAGCTGGATCTGCCAAAGGAGAAACAGTCTTCGTGCCGCGTATACCATTGATCTCAAAATAACCTTCCGTTTGTTTAAAAGATTCAAATCAAGGATTGTTTCGTGATTAAGTACTATTATTAATTCACAGGGACAAACTCTGGAATTAGGTGCAGTTGATTTGCGGCACGACTGTTTCTCTCACGGTCAGTTTTATGTGACATGCTCACGTGTGAGCTCTCCAACTAGCCTGGGGTCAACACCGTATCGGCCGAATGTTTGGCCGTTTCCCGACTATGGCTGACTACGGCGAAAGAAAAAAAAAACGCCAGTCGGATAAGCCTCAAAGTCAAAAAAGGAAACTTTGGAAGTCAAGTAACTTATTATCGCTTCGGCGTAGACACCCATTATTTCAGTGCCCGCTTCCGAATTAGAGAAAACATTGTTTATAAAGAAATAATGCAAAGGACGGTATCTACCTGAACTTTTGTCAAACATCACACGTAGTGGCGGGCAATAGCCATGAACAAAACTCTATAATGTTACAATAACTAATTTCTAGAATAAAAGAAATACTCTACGCGGACGAAGTTGCGGGCAAAAGCTAGTAAAGTATATTCTATCTATTTTCACAAAAGTTGCCGATATACAAAGAAAGAAAGAAAATACATATATTTAGCACAGATTAAAATTACATGTATACAGCAGATAAAAAATAACCAATTAAAAAGTGTAAAGTACGTTGCAAGAAATTAGCAGTAAAGTGCGCCTCACGGCTGTGCCAAAAAGGCACGGTAATAACAGATATGACTATTATGTAGGTAGGTACTTTATTAGTAACTCACAATACTGCACGATTACTGACAAATGCTTACACTGATTGGACAGGTCCACTCAAATTTGTGTGGTTCTTTCCTCAAAAGACCATTTCAGACACGGATCTATGTAGATCCGTGAGGACCATGTGAGGACCATGTGGTCCTCACATGATCTGACCAAGATTACGTCTGGACTTTAAAAGAGACTTTGACCCCTGACTTTGTTTCGACATTTCTTCTCAGGGGTAGTCAGAATAAACGATTTCATTTCATTTCATTTCAATAAATTTATTCCTCTGTCTATAGGTACATATCCCACGAGAACGTACCTACTACCGGGAAAAAGTCAAAGTCAAAGTCAAATTATTTATTTAAAATGGCACATAGTTGGCACTTTTGAACGTCAAAATTTACAAAGAAAAAAGAATTGACTCTAGTCGCCCGTTCCAAAAGGTAGCTTCGTATGGAGAAGAATGGGCAAGAAACTCCACCGTTACTCTTTTAAAATGTTTTACAATATTTTGTATAGGTAGGTACATTAAGTAGGAATTCAAACTACTCTATGTGTTAATCGGTTAATCCAAGTTATAAACTATCTGTGTGCCAAATTTCATCCAAATCCGTTCAACCGTTTTTCCGCCAATCCGGAACACACATTCAGACAAACAAACAAAAATCTAAAAACTATAATTTCTTAGCTAGTATTTACGGCGTCAGACTCGTTCCCACACCTCGTAGTATTTACGGCGTCAGACTCGTTCCCACACCTCGTAGTATTTACGGCGTCAGACTCGTTCCCACACCTCGTAGTAATAACGTTTATTTTTTTTTTTAAATCTATGTATAGCTTTGACTTGTCACCTTACAATTATGAACTTCGTTAGTTGATAATCTATCGGTGTTATTTCCGTTAGATTTTGAACTGTCGAAGAATTGTGAACTGCAAGAAACCATTTACAATTTAACGCATAATGCGTTAAATTGTAAATGGTTTCTTGCAGTTCAGCATTTCGATAGCTAATAATCTATCCATTGGAAACCGACAAATATTGTAAACTGGTATCAAACTTGCTTGAGACGTAATGCACCTTGCTCTAATACTAAATAGTCTGCCTAGCTGCGAGCAACGTGGAAGTAGCGCTCGTTCGGCTCGCGCGCGGTTGGTTGGCCCACCTCAGCATGCATGCGGGCTCGTCTGGTCAAGCGGGGGAGTGATTAAACTTTTTGTTGTCTGTTCTGGGGTGGAACATCCTCATGGATGTCCTCCGTCCTGGGGCGGGCGAAGGGGTCTGTCAGACTCTTACTGACTAAACACCACTCCTATGTTCCGTTCCCACACTTGGACCAGGGATTATGGGATCTTGTACGACTACCGCGATCCGAGGCTGGTCCGGCCTGCCTTTGTGGGCCAGCTAAGGCCCGCGGGGGGAGTGAAGTGTAAGACTCCCGCGAGGAAGTGGCTAAACTAACCTTTTTTTTTTTATCAAGTGGGGAAATCCTCATGGATGTCAGACTCTTACTGACTAAAAACCACCCCAGTGTTCCCTTCCCACACTTGCAGCGGGGATCTTGGGAGTTAGTATTACTTCCGTGATTAACCTAACCCAATTCACCAAGTTCACAATTTTTCGACAGTTTACAATCGAACAGAAATAATACCGGGAGATTATAAACTAACGGTTTTCACAATGTTACGGTGACACGTAGATAATTAAATGTTTCCCGAATCATATCGAAGTATTTACAGATAGGTATGCAACTACTCGTTATCAACAAATCTTGTTCCTAAGTAGGTACTCCATTCAGAACTCCATTCTGAAGTGCTGATAATAACTTATTATTAAATAAACATAATTATCAACACGTTACTAATCATTTTGATATAATAATATGTGCGGAATCTACAAATATTGTTTTATTTAAATTATACATACACCTACATAGTTTTTATTGACACGAAAAAAAGGTTAGGATGTCATTATGATATTCTTCAACTAAATGAGAAGAAATTTAAACATGCATTAAACGCACACTATGTAGACAAGCATATTACAGGTTGGATGATTATATCGTAGATAAAAATGCTTGGCTTAATGCTGGTCCTGCTCCACAACCACTTGGGCTCACTTGTTAAAATTATAATATTTGGAAGAGATGCTTCCCCCCTTTTTTTTATGTTCTGACATTAGAATCATATCGATTATATAAAATGTAATCGACGACGACTAAGAAGAAGAAGAAGTAGAATAATCAAGTTATAATTGTTGAATACTTTAATAGGTAATAATGATTTTCCTTTTGCTAGTAAAATTTTATTAATTTTTGAAATACATTGCAAGCTATAGTTTTGTATAATTTAGAAGCAATTTTTTTTCATTTTTGTTAATGTGAGTACCATGGAGCCGTTTATTATGATAAGATGTATGTTGACTTAAAAAAGCGTGGCAGTTGAGAGTATGTCATGCTCACTTAAATGGCTCGCTGATGGTGGCGCGTGTGTTGGATCATTCGGTTCCCTATAAAATGGTTGAGTTGGATGGTGCTGATCCACGCGTCATGTTCGTGAACGGGCGCCGTCAGTTGAGACTGGTCTTCTCTTAACTGCCAGGACTTATTTGTAATCTTTTAATCTTATATTTTGAATTGTCTTTTAAATAAACAGTTTATTTTTTTTTTACATTGTTCTCACATATAGAAGCAACCAGATTAATGTAATGTACCCAGGATTTTGTAATATCTTGATTTAAAAGAGTGTCCTTGGAGTTTCTTGCCTATTCTTCTCCATAGAGATCTACGTTTTGGAATGGGCAAATAGCTTCAACTTTCTGACTAACTGACCGACTCTTTGACTGTTCAAAAGTGCCTGTAATAGGTTTAATTGAAATAAATGTTTTGAGTTTTGAATTAAAAAAACGAAATGATAAAATGTTGTGTAACATTATAAAAATTGAAACCAATTTTTTGTCGGAAAAAAACAGGTGGTGTGTACTTATATATCAATTAGTTAAACTAATCGAGTTTGACCCTGTCTACCTTGGAAAGTGTACAACTATTGTTTTGGAAAATACCCAAAGAATTATGATGTTATCATACCTACACCAGTATATAAATCAGCAACATATATACTACTTAAACCTCTTTATTATTAGGACAAAAGCTCTTTAAACCTGTTTAGCCCTTAGGGAAAGGTCTAAAACACCTTAGAAAATGGTTGGAATGGAGCTTCGAATAAATAACTGCAAAAATCTTGATAAAACTCAGGTTCTAAAGTGAGGTATAAGACAAGTTTGAAATCAAAGATGACCCATTTGGCCTATAGTCCAACTGATCTTGAAACTAATTAAGTTTATCAATCAATCAAAGTTAATTAATACCAAAGTAAACATTGCAGTCGTGACCCATTAACGATGAACAGTTAATCGAACTGTTAAGCATCATTAACAGCTCGTAAACATCTACTGCGACAGAGTACTAATGACCGCTACAATAAACGGGAAAATACTGACATTTATCCTTTTGCCAGGCTCCACACTGACCGGCTAGTTACTGACTATATGCAAGTAATACCTAGGTATCTAATGTATGTTTCACACATCATTGCAGTGAAACGGTCCTTTGGGCAAAGGTCCTTTGGACAAGTGAACTTCGCTACAACGCGGCAACGTAAGCCCTGGGCCTCAAGTCTGCTATTACAATAGTGGCAGAATGATC
Organism: Tiliacea aurago; assembly: GCA_948098905.1. NCBI lineage: Eukaryota > Metazoa > Arthropoda > Insecta > Lepidoptera > Noctuidae > Tiliacea > Tiliacea aurago. Next base: position 1,514,388 of record OX402581.1, on the reverse strand, counting down.
GATCATTGATTTCATAATTGTTGATTTTGACAAGTTTAGTAATCTACTATTATAATGGCGTCATTATGGCTCTCCAATGGACGGCCACTGACACTACATTTAAAAAAATTGCATTTATTGGTAATCTCGTACATGACATAATTAATGACATTTCTACTAATGTAGTAAAAGGTTTTATTAAGGCAATACGACAATGCCATTATAACACAATTCTATTACGAGAACATTGACCGACCAATGATCGACCATTATAAATTTAGCAGATTACGAACTTTTTTCAAAATGACAATGGGATCGTGTTGGAATGACTGAATTTGTAAAAATCGCAGAATTGGGGCCCTGACAGGATGGTAACGCATCAGCGATTTCCCTGAAATTGCTGACTTAAGAACAGCATGGGTTGCCTTACATCCGGCCACCTGGATGCCCACTTACCTACCTTTTAGAGCATAATCAGCCTATACCCACTGGCCGAGGAGATCTGTGTCCCAGACAAGCCTTTTCTCAGTGAAAGGGAGCACGCCGTATTCCACCAAGCGGGCCCAGTGCGGGATGCCACTTGTATCCGAATTATTAATATTCATGTATATATATATTAATATATATATACATGCAGGTTTTTTTCACTGGTTTAAGAGTAACTGATGATGTTATAAATTACACAAAATAAATTACCTGCCTGGGTTCAAACCACGTTACCATCGGTACCACTACTGCTGCACAATTTTGCATTAACCTGGATACTCATTTATCGATCAAATTTTCGTCAACTAACCAAAGTATTAGAATCAGAATTGATGCAAAAATGAAGGTGTAAAATGATAAAAGACTTCAAAATTCTTTAGATTCTAAATTACTTGATAAGGTACGAATCGTGCACAAAGTCAGTTAGAAAAACAAACGAAATTGAAACTTTTTGTGCCTTGAAACGAGAATAGAAGACACGCGAAACTATATTCGACAGGATCGAGGTATAGCTATGTAACGACTGTGTTGCCAGCTACACGGACTTTACTGGTAATCGGACATTGTCGATCCAAAAATGTAAATAGGGGGACCCTCTTTACAATACAGGGGGTATTGTAAAGAGGGTCCCCCTATTTAGATAAGATCCCCTGAAAAACATTTTCATATTTTATATATATTTTTTTATATTTTCTCCGAAGGGGCTAGGTATAGGTAAATAGTACTATACCCACACATATTTCGTCAGTTAAGATATGTATTTAAGTACCACTCTCTTAGGGTTAAATAATGGTTCATTTCAATCAATCAATCGTTTATTTTGTTAAACATAGGTATGGTTACAGATAGTATATTGTCAAAAATATACAGTGCACTATATTTTGCCAATATATGGCGTACGAAATTAACATAAACAAGCAATTACAATTAAGGTGGCATGCCAATAGATTACATTAAAAAATAGTTCAATTTAAAATATGTCAGTTTGATATTACAACAATTACAGGCCATTACAATTTTAGATAAATAAACACATTTACACTATTAATCAATAAATAAAATCATAAGTGTTTAATAAGCAAGTCGGAATCGTCATCGCTCATTCAATCAATCAATCAACTCAGCCTATAGACATAGGCCTCTCCCAGGCTGCGCCACAACACAGTGTCCTCCGCCTCATTTCATTCCTTGATGTTTAATTCGAAAATAAACTTTTCATAACAGAGCCACCTTTTTTTTATAACTTTTCCCGCTCTGGGCGGAGCGGGAGTGTCAGACTTTTACTGACTAAAACCCACCCGTATTCTTTCATTTGCCTGTGTGCCAGGGCCACGATATCCCTTTCGGACAAACTCGCAACCCTGGCAGGAACAGAGCCACCTTATTCTGTCGGTTTTCAAGCTACCTTACTCTGTCGGTTTTCAAGCCACCTTACTCTGTCGGCTTTCAACCACCTTACTCTGGTTTTCAAAACTTAATCATCAAAATTGGCAAAAAAGAAGAGGTTGCTACCACTCACTAAAGACATTGACACTAAGACGTGCGTCTTCTGACTACTCGTGCCAAATGTTATTGGATTTTTCCATAAGGAATTTCTCAGGAGCAACCCGGAGTCGAACTTGAGCTTGTGAGTTGAAATCCGGGCAAGTACCAAAGTGACATTTTCAATTCTGTACTTTCCGAGTTTATCTTGGACATAATCTACTAACGTCGGGGAAGGATAAACATTGTGAGGGAAACCTGGACTTATAGTTAATATAATTCTGAAATCGGGTCCATCATTTTCCCCCGCTGGTAAGTTGCTGGTGGTAGCTGGTAACCCAGTGTTGAAGCTAATTACCGGCGGCGCGCGGGGCTGGCACCGCTCGCGCCGCAACCGAAGCCGTACAGTCTACACGTACTAACATGTAGCAGGCATGCTAAGAAAACTAGTTTCTACAACTTTGCTGAACCATTATGACTCTAGAAGGATTACTCGAAAGAGTAGCAGAGGCTGTGCTACGCTATGCTTAGGTATATTAATATGATATTTTTTTTGCTTTTTTTCCGTACCTATTTCTTTGCTACGTAGGGTTTGATTCAAGGGAATGGGCATGACTTTTCTCATTATTCTAGCTTCATTCTAGCCAAGATAATCAATCGTTTTTGAAAATCGCCAACTGCTTCGTTGCTACGAAATACAATCGTAGCGCCCGTAGCCGTAAAGGAAAATCTGAAAGTGTAAACCTTACTGCTTTGGCTGTGTTAAATAGCACTGCCACATAATAAATTAGTCCGCACAAGTTCTATTGCTGCGTAGAATTTAAAAAATAACATCAGGTACAAGACCACATCGCAGATGAGTTCTAGACTCTGCTAGTTGTTCTAATCTAGAGTCTAGACAAAATCTAACTAATTGCTATTTTAACTGTATAATTTATTATTTTTATGACATTTATTTTACATCAACTCACACACTGATATTATAATTTTTTATTTTACCATGTTTGTAAATATGTGAGCACCATGTATCTATCACATAATTTATTTATCTGTCATTGCTTCATTATTAATTCTTTTTACCTATTGTGGTATAGTAATTTTATTCTAGGTGGATCGTCTTCACATAAAATTATATAATTGATGTACCTATACAAAAAATTGTAAAACATTTTAAAAGAATAACGGTAGAGTTTCTTGCCCATTCTTCTTCATAGGAAGCTACCTTTTGGAAGGGGCGACTAGAGTCAATTCTATTTTATTTGTAAATTTTGACGTTCAAAAGCGTCATTTGGAATAAATAATTTGACTTTGACTTTGTTCGACATCATTGTTGATATCAATCTGCCGATGCAACTTGAGTAACCGATTAGGAATTTAATCGACGCTCTGTTTCACCAAGCTGCCTGCAACGCATGCACAGTATTATACACGATCATGAGTTTTTAGTAGGCCACGAACAATGCGATAATTACTCAGATATGAATTCTCGATTTTGTAAACTGATTTCAGGCAAATACAGTAATTAGGTAACAATGCCGTGCGCATGCCATCAACATGAAATGCGATGTTATGTCCTGATATAAGGGGTTTGCTTAGACTGGTTAAAACCGTATTCTCATCTGCCAGTTTAGCAAGGTGATGATAACGAAGTCCAGGGTGAAACCCGAGCACGTGCATAGAAGACTACCCCGGTAGTCTGCTGCAGCCTGGAAACTTGGCACAAAGCATCTGAAAAAGATTTCAGATTTGTAAGCCAGCTACGTTTAATTAAGTAATGTGCTGAAGTAATTGCTTGCTCATCGGATAATGCCGAAAATATTTAAAAAAAAATCGTGAATTATAAAGAGATGAAACTCAACCTGTTTTGATAGGTCGGTAATTATCTTTAAATGGTTTACTTCTATTAGCTCTACATACAATTTTTAGAGCCTAATTAATATGCATTAAATAATATTCGTAACACAAGGTAGATTCTGATAAAATAAATTCAACCAATAAAACGAGTCGATCTATACCAAAACAGAAGACCAGGCCATTTCCTCGCACACCCACTTAGAAACCGCAGCAAAAACCGTAATAATTATGTTGGTATTATTACGATTTAATCACACGAGGCGGCCGCATCGAGTCGAGAGCTATTTGCATAAGGTCTGCTTACCTTGGGCCAGTAGGTGCAATGAGTCTCTGCAAAGGTCATGCACCATTTGTTTTGATAAGTCAAGCGTTCCCTTGTGCTAAGTTTAAGTTGACTATAACAGTAATTAATCCACCAGTTTAGGAATATGTCAGGTAATTAACTATAATCAGTCAATTTTTACGATAATTAAATCATTTTATTTATTTTGTGTCATGTCATTTTACAGGACAAACGCATCGAAATCCGACCGTAATGTTGTTGACGACTGAGTTTCGGTGGCTTCTTGTGAAAGAAGTTTCTCAAAAATAAAGTTAACAAAATCTTACTTATTCTCCTCAATGAGCCAAGCGCGACTTACACATCTTTCCATACTGTCCATTGAAAACGACAGGAAAGTAAATTTTGATCGAATATTTTAGCAAAATAAAGTCGCGTAAGCACGTTTAGTACTTATTGTTTTATTTTGAGGGTGTTCAATAGAAAGCCACCCTGGGTGCCTATAATTCCGGCAACTAAATTCAAAGTCAAATTATTTATTTCAAACAGGCACATAAAAGGCACTTTTCAACGTCAAAATGTACAAAAAAATTGAATTGATTCTAGTCGCCCCTTCCAAAAGATAGTTTCGTATGGAGAAGAATGGGCCAGAAACACCGTTAAGTAGTCTTTTAATTTTTTTCACAATATTAATCAGTCTGCCTAGCCTTTTCCCAACCATGTTCCAGTCAGAATAGTAGTTTACATGGAGCGACTGCCAATCTGACCTCCGCAACCCAGTTACTGGGTAACACGAAACCCCATGATAAACCTGGGGGCCTAAAATGGACGCTTTGGCAGTATCATCGTGCAATTCATACCTCACGCAATTCATCTCTTTGACAGCTGCTATTTGACATTAGACTTCACTATAGCAATTCATAATTTGTGGACCATTTTACGAAACTCCATACAAAACTGTCAAACAGATGAATTGCGGGATAAGAATTTTACGTAGATCATATTATGATTATGCCAAAGCGTCCATTTTAGGCCCCCTGGTTGTCAAACTTTTGGGCTTCTGACTACCCATGGATACTTTCAAAGATATATCGAATGATATCCGAATTCCGCCAACTATGTGATAATAATCTGCCTTACAATAATATTACGGATGTAACGATGCAAAACGAGATTTTGTGGACGGAAAATCAAAAACTTACTAAATTACCTACCTACATAGATAAGCTAAACAAAAATAGTGAAACTATTTACTAGCTCTATTTCGGAAAAATAACTGAAATTCTAAATCAAGTTTTTAAATTAACGTGATCTTTAGAGGAATATAGCGTTTTTTTAGTAATAAACAACACCTTTATCATCTTCAATCAATACGACATTTTTTTAACCATAAAAAGCCAATCAAAATGTCAATTAATTCCGGTGACACACCACTCAGTCTCAATTATCAATACATTTGAAGCCTAACAACCACAATCCGATTGGTCCAACAGTGGTTTTCGGCAGAATTACATCATATTAACAAACAAATACACTAAACTATCACATATTTAGCCATCGCTGCCAGCCGCGACAGGCCGAACGCAGACACGGAGCTTAGAAACGAGAGTAGTGCCAAAGGACTAATTTTTTGTTGCTTAATATGCCCGAAATGGGTATATGCAGAAATGAGAAAATTCAACACACCAACCAATCAATCAATGAATTAATCTTTATTGCAATCCATAATGTACACATACAGGTGGTAAATATTAATACCTAAATAGAAATAATTATGGACACTAACGGGCTCAGCAAAATTTTAAATAAGTCGCAATAAGAGCACTTATTACTAAATATTTAAATTATTTCCTATCTATCTGTTTTTTTACAACAGTTATTATTATAATTATTATCACTAATTAATTATTTATTTTCTGAATATACCTGCTTAATATGTGTAGGTTAATCTATTAATTGTTTGTAGCTTAGTTGCTACCAGGGTTAGCATGTTTAAAACAAGTTGTTTAAAACATGTGTTTTAAACAGTGTTTAAAACAGTTTAAAATAAAACATCGTTTTTTATTAGGTGTTTGAAAATTAAAACATTTTAAAAAAACCGGGTTTAAAACAAAATTATAATTGTAGAAATAAATGAATACTAGTTTTTTTTTTCCTTGTTTCTTTTATTTAATCAACTTTAAACATTTTTTATAAAATAATAAAAGTCGAAAGTGAAATGAAAAATGATAAAGTAAGTCCGCTCTATTTACACTCCATCGGTAAAGTCCCCCGGGGAATTCCCAGAACTTCCCCGTAATTCGTGATCATTTAATATATATTTTGGGTATTCCCCTTATTTTAAGAGAAGTTTAGGTGATTTCCCTACTAAAAATGAACGTCGGAACATACAGGATGTATTGAATTAAGATACATTTTTGTCATGCAGTTTTTAAAATAGTATAAAAGTGAATTATATCAGGCTTAATCAATTAAAAAAGGATGATAACTAACTTAGGAAAAAAAAAACAAAAAAACACCTGTTTAAAACATTTGGAAAACAGTTCCAAATGTTTTAAACAGGTATTTTTTTGTTTTATAAAATGTAAAAAAAACAGTTTTTTTTCCAACCCTGGACTCGCTACACACTCAAGAAACCACTGAGTGTATAGGTTGATCAAAAAAAATTGCCACCCACCAGTCAAAAATTCTTGCATCAGGCCATTAGGTATCTATCAATCCTGCAAAATGAGGTTTAAACAAATACGATTTATTGTAATAGGTACATGCCCCAGCCTGTCTAGGAAACTAGGAAGTTAGAGCCTTCCTAAGTTTTCATGGGAAAATTCATTAACAGACTAACTGTTCAATTGAAGCATCTATAAAGCATTTTTTCCGCTACAATACACTTCAAAACAAGAGCATGAGCCTTTTCTTTGACTTACATTTGGATTTATAATTTACCCGAAAGGCAGTTGAATATCTCCATCCCTTCTGCGCTCATAGTCAAACAATATTTAACGATATAAACACGAACGCTGTGATTGTGCGCCCTCCGTAGGAACAATTGGGAACCACAATGAGTTCGCTACACGTTCTGATATGGACGCCAAATTACGCTATTGTCAATAATTAATACGCTGTGGCTTTCATTAACAATTGTTTTAATTTACAATTGTTTATTGTGTTCACGCCTACATTTATCGGTGGGAAAATAATGCCACAAAAATAATAGTCCAACGGGATAGGACGCGATCGAGAACCGATTACCATGCATGATTTCAGTTAACAGGATGAGTGAAAGGCGACTAACAAAAGGTATTTATAAAGCAGATGTGAGTGGAAACGCCGGGAGGGGACGCCCTAGAAGGACATGTAGCGACCAAATTGGTAATGTTCTTCAGAAAGGTCAGGTGCGTAGTACTCGCAACCGGCGTGCGTGTATGACCAGATGTATGAACGTAGGCGAAGCAAAAGGAGTAGGTAAGGACCGTAGCAAGTGACGTTCTATAGTTTCTGCCTACCCCCATGGGAAGAAGGCGTGAGTTTATGTATGTATGTGTGTAACAAGATGATACTGATAACTCTGTAAGAAAACTCTACATACATTTTCCGTTCCGAGAATGGATCCACAAGAGTTCGTTGTGAACTTAATGTGAAGTGAAAAAGTAGCCAATTGTCAATAGGAACCATCTGCTAACTACTCGCAAAATCGATTTAATTTATAAATTCTTATCATCTCACACATATCCCATTTCTGACTGCGCTGGAAAATAAATCAATGGCCATCGTTTTATTGAACTCTCGCTCGTGATTGCAAGTCATTAACTTTTTAAGCATCGCTAGCAACTGATAATGTTAATAATGAATGTTTCAGAACTGGAGATATCGCTGACGTTCCGCCCGGCGCGCGGCGGCGGCGCACTCTCGAATATTCGACACACCAAAGGCATAAGACACCAAAGTACATACTACTAGTGTTATTTATTATTCTTATGCCCAAGTTACGAACAAGTTGCGGGATCGCAACTAGACGCGCCACTCACAGACGTTCATTAAGGTTAATGAATCATTAAGTAACGCAGTAAGGGATGTCGCTACATTCGGTACACCTAAAGAAAACATGACAATATTGCGACACATTTTATTTTGCGACCGGCCTCGTTCGCAAGCTATGGTTAATGAATTATTATCTGTGGTGGACCTGTCTGTGCGATGGTTAATTATTATTTTATAATTGTATGGAATGGAACCATACAAACGAAACCTAAACTTTGTTAAAAGTTAATTACACGAATTATTCCTCAGTAGGTACATAAAGAAATAGAGTTTATATTTCATTTTTTCCTTTTTCAGTCAAAACTCATACCTTTTAGAAATAACTTAAAATAGGTGTTGTAATCTATTTTAACATTTTATTTCATTTCAATGAAAGGTGTTAGTTTTTATCTCCCTGGGAACCCAAAACGTGGAAAAACAAACGAAATAAGCCAACATATCGACATATTTCTGGTCGACACCAATGTTACGCGGGCCCAGTGCGGGTTGGTAGATGTCACATATTTTCGAATTTTTGGTTCATGTTTTAGTTTAGTTGTAAAAGTAGTTCATTCATTTGTAATGGGATAGGGATTACATTTGTTATAACAGACGCAGGAGTCGTTAATATTTCTTATTATTGTACTGAAAGAGCTCATTAAGAAGTAATGATATTACCTAATAGCTATACTCGTAGTAATTACGGAACTCGTCATTATTTATTTATTGTTTACGTCAAATGATTTCTATTTTTACAATGTATTGTGAAATTCAAATAAATAAAAAGGCATTGAAAGTATTGAAAAGTTAAAATACCTATAACAATTTTTACAAGACATGCGCCAGTTGCACGTAAGTCTATTAAATTTAAAGTAACCCCATTAAAAGTAATGCTGCCTTTATCTAACGGAACGTATCAGAAAGTGACAGCATTACTGGGGAATTAAATTTAATGGACTTACGTGCAACTGGCGGTTACCAAGTTTAATTTGAAAAATTGTGTTTATTTTTCATAATTCTAGATTATGAGAATAACCAATTAAAAATAATAATTAAACTGTCTTTCAGTTGTATCCGTATACATTTTACAATAATTTCTACATGCAAATTAATCTTATTCAAATAAAAAATAGTTCTACTTATGAGTAATTGTTGTAAAATGCTAATTCTACAAGAACTGCCTGAGAATGGGAATCTAATTGTTGACAATTAAGTACTTAAATGATTTAACTTAAATAATACTCGTTTTCGGATCTCTTAAACTGAACTTGTACCTATGGTTAGTGATTGATCTAAGTATATATGTGTGGTGTAAGTAAGTAAGCATAGAAGATATTATAGCTTAAAAAAAATGTTTTATCAAGCCAAATTAAATGGAAAAACGAGTAGGTAACGTCAGCAAAAAAGACGATATTAAGCACTTCAGTTTTTTCAATCTGAATTATTATTGAATAATTAAAATTGAAAGAGAATTAAATTTAAAGAAAACTATTCTTAAAAATTAATTCTCTTTTGATTTTAATTAACTATTACCGTACAATGGATGACATGCTGATTGATGTCAAAGATTATGTTTAAACGTGACAGTGTTAATGGAATTTACTTGCTGACCGTACAATTTTACGAGTATCTTCAGCGCTTTTCCAGTGTCATTAAGAGTATACGCATCAGGGTGCAAGCGCCACGCTACAGGATTTTGAGCACTTACCTCACTAATTTACCCACAGCACCAAGCCCACATTATCGTTAAGTGTCGTCTAGTGCGGACGAAAGTTTCTCGACTTGCTAAATTTTAATTTAGCCTTCTGTTAAAAGCATTTTCAATTAAATTTATCAATTGAACAGTTTAATTCAATTTTTAACCGACTTCACAAAAAGGAGGAGGTTCTCAAGTCGTCTGTATTTTTTTATTTGATAAGTTTTATAGTGAAACCGGGAAATGGGATTATTTATTATTTGTAATAAAATAAAGTGACATCTTAACATCACAATATTATTATACCGCTTTAATGTAAGTACTGTTCCTAGTCGCGAACACAGTCGACTCATATGTAACGTATCTACCAAATGAAGTAATAAACAAACATGATATCTACCTAATAATAATTAAGATATTTGTATTGTCTCGTCTCAACTCAATATAAACTGTGGAACTTACTTTTTATTTTATTTCTACTTAAAATTTGATTCCTGGTTCGACAGATCAGTTACGTACGTACAGGGTTACTATCAGTCCGGATGTGTCCGTAAACGTCCGGCTTTCTGGCCCCTCGGCCGGACTTTGTTCGGCCTTGTCATTTGTCCGGACTTTACGATAGTGTTCGATTTTTTTTGTTTGAAAACACAACATCACGCCTGTAATCGCCGAAGGGCAGAGCTGTACCTGTAGTACACCCACATTACGCCAGTTGTGTTTAAGTCCCATGTAATAGGGGGCGAGCCTATTGCCATCAACCGGGCACAAATCCAGACTCCAGGCTACTGAGAAATTCCTAATGGAAAATCCCAATAACACTTTGCCCGACATGAGAATCGAACCCAGGACCTCATGCTCAACAGTAGCGCTTGCGACCACTAGACCAATGAGGCAGCCAAAGACAGCCAGCAATGGCAGTGGTGGCAGTTTTTTTGAAAATATTAGGCAAAATAAAGATTAAAGTAACATGTCCGGACTTTTTGAAAATGTCCGGCTTTTTGTCATGACTTTTCAAATTTCGTAATGGTAACCCTACCTACGTCCTTTGGCTACAAGCCTCTATGTATATCCTGGGAAAGGATTTTGATTTCAATATCATTCGAAACCTAATACCTACTTAAAGCACTGTTGTAGACACAGAACAGATAAAAGAGGTGGTAGACACAACTCAGTGGCTCGGAAATCCAGTCAAGTGTGTATTGTCTGTTATCACGAAATACGTCAATCATATTGTTGCTTGACAACACAGAATTTCCGCTCATAATAATTCATTATAATTCTGGCTTAAAGGATTCCTAGGTGTTTGTTTGTCCACGATATCCTCAAAACTACTGAACCAAGTTTTTAGGGTTCCGTGGTCAACAAGGAACCCTTATTTATAGTTTCGTCATTTCCGCCTGTCTGTCTGTCCGCGGCTTAGCTCAGAGACTCTTAGTAGGTACCTACTAGAAAACTGTAATTTGGCATGGGTATACACACGCCGACAAAGTGGTGAAATAAAATCTTGAAAGATTTTTTTTGTAGGGTACCTCCCTTTTTAGGGTTCCGTACCTAAAGGGTAAAACGGGAACCCTATTACTAAGGCTCCGCCCTCTATCTGTCTGTCTGTCCGTCTATCTGTCTGTCTGTCCGTCTGTCACCAGGCTGTATATCATGAACCGTGATAGTTAGACAGTAGAAATTTTCCAGTTTAGCCTAGGTCGAATCGTTTGATATACCACTCAAAAGACATAAAACCTATTTAGTCTAATATGATAAACGTGCAAGCAAGCATGCAGCAGGCATGTTTTCTGTCACGGCTCCGGCGCTGCAGGGCTCCAGCGGTCCCATGCGAGCTTATCGTCACAGATGTGTTTCACGCTCACCGTTGAAACCACCTGCTCCTCAGCTCGCGGGCCGCCTCGCCCCTACGCGCCTACGCGATTTTAAATAACACTCTAGGGGTAGGGCAGACAAGACTACGTGGAGTCGGTTTTGCTGCGATTCGTTTCGGTCACGCCGCTCCCGCAGCACGCTTAATTAGATTTCAGATTAGAACGTACCAGTTTATCCTAAAGCATGTAAATTCTAACTAGGATAAACCGATTCGACCTAGGCTAAACTGGGTTATCCTATCGGGCTTAGGACAAACTAGTTTAGCCTAGGCTATACTAGTTATTCCTATCGCGTATAGGAAGAACTAGTTTAGCCTAGGCTAAACTAGTTTGTCCTGAAATCGTGTTTGGCCGGTAACATATATAACGAAGTTAAAAGTAAAACTATCACAGCTAAGTAGGCTTTACAAGTTAACGAGTAATAGTCGGCCAGCTAACACTGAAAAAAATGCAGACTAACTAAGATACATTTTCTCTTAAGGCTTCTACATACCAGCGCGACTTGTCGCGCGACGCGACACGGCACAAAGGCCCCGCGTGTCGCGGGACGAGCGGTGCCTTTGTATCGAGTCGCGTCGCGTGACAAGTCGCCCCGGTATGTAGAAGCCTTTAGTTGGCATTAAAATGTTTGGAATTATTATATACAAGATAAACTTTTTCGTCGGTTATTAAAAAAGAAATTCGCTGTTCCATACATTTTGACCGAGTAGGTCACTTCTGTAGGAAACAGCTGTTTTTTTTTTAAATTACCGACTAGTAATTTTATCGCAGGGGGGGGTCAAGAATGATGTACTGAATCCATGGTAAACGAATTCGCTTCGATGTCCCTTCCACCCTGTAGGTATGTATGCACGGCGTATGAGCTCTACGATGTCCCTTCCACCCTGTAGGTATGTATGCACGGCGTATGAGCTCTACGATGTCCCTTCCACCCTGTAGGTATGTATGCACGGCGTATGAGCTCTACGATGTCCCTTCCACCCTGTAGGTATGTATGCACGGCGTATGAGCTCTACGATGTCCCTTCCACCCTGTAGGTATGTATGCACGGCGTATGAGCTCTACGTATGAGCTCTACGATGTCCCTTCCACCTGTAGGTATGTATGCACGGCGTATGAGCTCTACGTATGAGCTCTACGATGTCCCTTCCACCCTGTAGGTATGTATGCACGGCGTATGAGCTCTACGTATGAGCTCTACGATGTCCCTTCCACCTGTAGGTATGTATGCACGGCGTATGAGCTCTACGATGTCCCTTCCACCCTGTAGGTATGTATGCACGGCGTATGAGCTCTACGTATGAGCTCTACGATGTCCCTTCCACCCTGTAGGTATGTATGCACGGCGTATGAGCTCTACGTATGAGCTCTACGATGTCCCTTCCACCTGTAGGTATGTATGCACGGCGTATGAGCTCTACGAAAAGTGGGTGGAGTCGAAAGTGTAAGGTAAGTGAGATCCTTTTGGTTTAATTTCCAAGCTAATTAATACTTCATTAAATAAGTGTTAATAAATTCTCATTAGCAGGTTGAAGTTTGGAATGATTCGGACACGGTCACGAGACTGTAAACAGTCACATGATCTCATCAAATGTCTACAAGAAGGTAACCATTTCTGGTTACCCGTTCAAGAAATATTGGCGTTATGTAACAGTGTTTTATCTAATAAAACATACACTCGAAAACTTCCTTCTGGGACAATCGGGTAAAAAACATAGATACATAAACTATATGCAACGTTCCCTTTCTCAAATCAATTGAAAACATTCCACTTTTCATCGTCAACAAATTAACACTAAAACGCGGTTGCATAAACCGAGGAGCTCCCAAAATCCTAATCCCGGCACTCAGCATGCAGGGGTTATTGATTGTAACAATAGTTCATTACGCGCGGCGACCGCCTAAACAGAGTGATTAATGTTCCGTGTTGCCAGCCTCCGTGTAAAATATCGCCCCTTCACGGAATATGACATTGTGACACGGGACTGACGTTTGGAAGATTTTGGACGACGATTGGAGTCCTTCCATGGAATATTAAATAGTGTAGCGTTTACATCCGCTTAACGCGCAAGATTCAGGCGCTCCAGGACGTCTGAGATTATGACGATGTGATATCGGTCATATACATCTGCAGCTCATCAACAATAATAATTAGCAACATGAGTATAATATTTTGACCTTTAACATGACTATCTTCATAGTGCATAGTTACTTACTTATTATTATTTCAACTTATGTCTACTTAGCAAGCGAGCAAACATGATAAACAACATTACAATACAAAATCGTAATAATCCATTACTTATATACCTACATAAGTAATGGATTATAATTAGAGATGTTATGTACCTAGGTACATAACATCTCTTCTACATTCTACCTATCAAAAATAAACGAAATAAGTAACTATTCATCAAAACGAAACAATCAAGCATTATGAAAATTAACTAACAGAACAACTGTTAAAGATATTATTATTTGTCATAGTTATTTAGCACCAAACCGGTGTGCGGTGCCAAATTGCCATGTGTTGGCAACCCCGCAGCAGCTAGGGGGTGGGGAGACGGTCCGTAATCTCTGTCCCTGACAGTGGGCCGCGGGGGTCGTCGCCCCAGGCCCCAGCCCCGCCGGGCCGCTTACCAGCAAGCTTGGAGTTAATTGCTCGTGAACAGATTATTCAGCAATTTTTCAGAATGTTTTCGGTTTGAGTGAGATGATATTGTATGTAATTCTAAAAGGTTTAAGACAATGGTGCAATAAATGGGGGTTTCAGACCGTTGTTAATTGTTATGATGCCCTAATGACCACTTAAAAAACAAAAAAAATAAAACAAAATTATACAACATGTCCCGGAATTAACGCACAACCTCTTAAGGGGTCATTGTGTTCATGATTATGAACAACGCCCAAACCTGATATCGCGAAAAAAAAATCAGTGGCTCCTTACATTTATAATGTAGGGAAGAGCTGATTTTTTTTCGCGATTAAATATAGTAAAAGTTGTTCATAATGATGAGTACAATGTCCTCTTAAGAGGTTGTGCGTTATTTATGTTATATCTTGTTTATTATGTTTCTGATGAATAAGACGTTTCAACGATTTTCAGCTGCATAGTGTTTATGAACTAATTGTAAAATATGAACTAAACGTGGCTTAATGATAACAGCCGCACTGGTCGATAGAAGCTTAAGCTACGCTTGCCGCGGTCTGTCCGTGGATGGGTGACAATTCATGACATATCGAGACCCCTCCGTGCCTCGGAAAGCAGATTAAACCATTGGTCCCGGCTGTCCTTCGTAGATCTTTCACAGTCGTGAAGTCTGACATCTAGTCTTACTAGTATTACGCAGTACTTAACTGGGTTATGTGTGGAGGTCAGACAGGCAGTCGCAAACACCGCTGCATCCGGTTAGACTGGATGCTGAAATCCAACACAGTTGGAAAAAGACTGGGTAGATTGAGTATCAACTAATTAGATATTGCCAATGATATTATATTAAACAGATATGTTATGAGCTCGCAATCCTGAAGACTCGAAAACGGCCTAATTGGGACGTATTTGTTAGTCTGTGATGCCACATTCGGTGATTGGTGGCCAGAATAATGTTTGTATAGATTCACGTGCAATTGACAACACTGGTTTTCTCTTTTTTCTAGTTGTTTTTATCAAGCCATCATTTTTACTTGTAGTGAAATGAAAAATTAATTAAAAGGGGGTATTTGTGCTGCCGCTGCTTCGCGGAACAGTTTTTTCGGTTGTTTTGTGAGTGTATAATTTGGATATTGCCTAGATTTTCGAAACAAAGTAATCTTTACAGAACGTATAAGTTTCTCAAACGACAAGTTTTACTTTTTGGATGAGTTGATTTGTTTGGCAGCGTCATTGATTTATTCACTCATCTGCATTAATTCCTATTTCCAAAAAATCATTGTTACACTATTATTATAAAGTTGCAATTTATTAATGCCATGGAAAATAAAAAGTGTAGGGGACACTCGATAGATGGCATTGGATGTCTTTAATTTCCAATTATTTAGGAACATATTGACCCAGTGCAGCAGTTGGGGATTGATACTGATGGCACAGTGGTTCTTGAAGACACGTGGATACTGCCATATGTTACGGCTACAGCATGGTGGAAGCTTGGGCGGTTCTTATCAAAATCCGAAATAAGTGCTCGACCTATCCCATTGAAAAGATTTAAGGTTTCTACAGACCGGTGCGACTTTTCTAATACCTATATTACTACAATTTTCTAATATATATCTATAAATTTTTAATACCTTTTATAAAGTTTCGTATTGAGACACGAAGCAACAAAATACGATCAAAAGAAAAGCGGCCACTTTCCTCTAGATCGTATTTTGCTGCTTCGTGTCTCAATATGAAACTTTATAAAAGGTATTGGAAAATTCTAGACACACTTACCGAGGGTCTCTACTAGCCGTTATTCATAATTCCTTCTCAGTCACGAGATAATATTTTTTTAAAGGAGTGGCGCTAGTGGACCGTTGTACGCCCTCTTATAGATAAAAATAACAAAAGGTCTTATAAACGTAATTGTAGTTCTTATTTAGTTTGCGTAAAATAGTTTCTTGCACTTTATAACCTAGTTAGACACATAATTATGTTATGATTTTGCGTCAACAGAATCGGTAAGTCAAATTGTCAAAATGAAAGGGTATGATTGTTCTTCTTGGAAGATTCTAGAAGCCAAATCAAATCTGTGGCCTTCACATGAATCGGACATAAACAACTGATACAAGTCATAACTTCCTTATCGAACCATAAGAAGCAATTCATTAATAATTCCGCCATCAAACTTTATACAACCAAATTATTTTCAAATTACTACCAAAGCGAGTTTAAATTACTTATGTAAATGTGGCAGATACCTGGCGAGGTTGGATCGCGTGTTGGCCCAACTTATAATTGGGCAGGCCTGCCGGCGGGGCGCAGTGGAGCCCGGGACACCACCCGACGAGGTTCACCACAGTTACCAGCCCAACCATTCATACCGTCCGCGGTAACGTGACCCGTGAGCAGACAGCTTTATAAATCGTGCAGCTGAACTAGTGGCGAGAATTTGTTGAACTTTAAAATTGTCAGTGACTGATTGTTTGATAAAAAACCTTATTCAGAGAATAACTAATATTCGAACACATTATTAATGGTTAAATGCAATAAGTTTCAAAACTAAGTGTCTAAAATGAATTTGTTCGTGTAAGAAGTTTGAAGATCGCTCCCGCCATGAGGCTAGCCCGTCAGTAACCTTGGCCTTACTATGGCCAATGTTGGTCACATTTCAATGTCCATCGCTCGCTAACTACTTTGATAAAACTTTGCTATACGAACACCGTTAGAGATTGAAGTGTGTCCAATATTTAGTCCATTTTGTACTGGAGACTTTGGGAGTATTGTCCCAAATTGCACTTGGCTTGTATCGCTTGAAATTTCAAAGTTGCACTGTATCAATAAACACTAGTAATACGCTGTCTTTATTAGTTCAAATGATAGTTCATCACCTCGATTGCAAAGACATTTTTCACAAGATGGCCTACAGGGGGCCTAAAATTGACGCTTTGGCAGGATCAT
Source organism: Tiliacea aurago (assembly GCA_948098905.1). NCBI lineage: Eukaryota > Metazoa > Arthropoda > Insecta > Lepidoptera > Noctuidae > Tiliacea > Tiliacea aurago. The sequence continues at coordinate 1,497,124 of OX402581.1, read as the reverse complement.
AATATGATCTGCGTACAAAATTCATATCCCGCAATTCATGTGTTTGACAGTTTTGTATGGAATTTCGTAAAATGGTCCACAAATTATGAATTGCTGTAATGAAGTCTAATGTCAAATAGTCTGTCAAACAGATGAATTGCGGGATATGAATTGTACGCAGATCATATTATGATTCTGCCAAAGCATCCATTTTGCCCCCCTGTTCTCAGGAGGTGGAATCACTAAAGCACTATAGACCTTAGATCCTCGACTTAAGACTTAAAAATTTAAACTAAGTACCCTTCACCGCTTTTTACTATTTTGGTTTTTACACCACACAAGTTTAGATTAACCTCAGTAACGGTAATGCAAAACACCGTAACAAAATATGCATTTGACAGCCTGAAATCAGCAAGATGCAGGCTGCAATCAGCAAATGAAAGAGGCAAGAGGATTTTGACCAGCAGTGGGATATGGACGGATAGACGAAGACCTGCAGTTGGTGGAACAAGGCTGTCAATGATCATGATGATAATTGCTATCAGACTGAAAAGGCCAGGCCATATATGCACGCTTATTTTAAAGTACTCGTACGTTAACCAGGCTAACAACTAGGCAAAAATAATAACTTAGTACATAGTTACCGAAGCTGCTGGCTATGTTTAGAATCTCACAAATGTTTGCAGTAACTGCGCTGGTCTGTAATTGCATTCCAGCTGACCTGCGCTCTTCATTAATCAAGATACCACTCAAGCGTATGTTATATTCTCATTTATTAGGTACTGGACGTAAACGATTTTAGAACTTTTGTAATGTTTTCGAAAGTTTTTGTAACTAAGTATAAGTATATTATAAATGTTATTTAGAATCTCCTGCATTATGGTTAGGATTCAAAGCTTCAAGACTGAAAAGATTGCGATATCTACCTCCATAAGCAAACACTTAATAAGTTTTAAAAAGATAATTCATTGTTTTCAAACAATAGATATTAATCAAAATAGCTATGAACTTACAAGAGCATGACATTCTCATGATTAGGTAAGTACATTCGAATTTGTAGCTAAAAATCTTGATATTAACATCCAATTTTCATGAAAGCTCATTGGCAAAGTGGAAATGCTTAATTATACAATATATGCATTGTTTAAGACCGCATCAATGCAACGCCACATGGCTAGAAAGAAAGAAAATACATTTATTTAGTACAGACTAAAAGGTACACAATATAATATACAGCAGATAAAAAAAGGAAAAAAAATCAAACAAGTAAAAAGTGTAAAATGCGATGTAAGAAATTAGCAGTAAAGTGTGCTGCGCCAAAAAGGCCGTTCAGCAAAAAATGCCAGACAACTAGTGCCTGACGCTGGTTTTCAACCTGAAAGTGTGAGGTGACGGATGTAAATCAGTTTTATACTGCAACGTGTGTATGCATACATATATAAAATCAATCTGTGTCAGATAAAAAATAATAACGAATAAGTACATAAATAGTGTGTTTTTTTGTAAAATTGCAAAAATCTAGCGAGCCGAGCCGAGCGTGACTATGAGCAAAAGCAATTCCCAGCAATGAAGTTGTATAACAACAGTTCAGTGCATTTGTATAATTGTAGTATAACAGCGGCAATTATATGCTGCACGTAAGTACACCTACCGACTGAAGGATCCTACATACCGGGGCGACTTGCCCCGCGACGCGACGCGACACAAAGGCACCGCTCGTCCCGCGACACGCGAAGCCTTTGTGCCGTGTCGCGTCGCGCGACAAGTCGCGCTGGTATGTAGAAGCCTTTAAGTATGCGTCAGTGTTTCTATCGGTGAATGTTGCAACATTCTCCGATATAAACACTGACGCATACCTACTTAAGTCGGTGACCGACCTGGTGGGGTACTTAAGTCGGTGGTGGTGGTCGGAGTCGGTGATTGAGACATTCAGTGTGACCATGTCCAGCTTCCGTTGCGCCTCTATGAGGTACTGCCGTAAGCTGAAGGCAAGCCAAGTGTAGTTTGCGTCTGGACTTAATTTTTAGTGTAAAGTGTTTGTTTAGAAAATGTGTGTGTCCGTATGGATTGAGGAGCCATTTCTCATATTTAAACGAGGGTACTACCAATATTTAGTAGTAAATTAGCTGATTTTGTAGGCCTGATCCTGGAATTTGTAGTAAAACCAATAAGTTATAGGACGTTTAAGGTGGCTCCTCAATCCAGACATCTGGATTGAGGAGCCACCTTAGAACTCGAAAACTAGCCAACAGATGTTTCTGAAAATGTGGTAGGATTTAGTAGTGTTTATGCGTAATCTTTACAAAAAAAAATGGGTTTTGTACGGCTGAATTTGAGATAGCTACAATGCTTTGATTTTTTCTTAAAAACCCGTAAATTTCACCACGCTGTTTCTCGGAAAGTCAGCAACCAATTAAAACGTATTTTTAGTATAATTTAGTAGTAAATGAGTTCTAATTTGTAGTATAAAAATAAAATGGAAAGACTATGCGATTTTGGTGATACAACACATTTTATGTGACTCCTCAATCCTGACGGTCTATTAAAAATATACGTTCGTAGCTACTGTAGCAGTTGATCAAATTGGATAAAAATAGCACCAATATTTAGTAGAAATTTCTACTAAATATTGGCATCATCAAACATCCTACAAACTAAGTATTTCAAAAGAAATTAATAATTTAAACATTCCTTAACAATTTTGTGTATAGGGTAACCATAAATAATTCAAACTATGAATACATATTTTATTTGCTTATGAATCATTCTACGAGTACGAGTATCTACATGTAACCTAATTGTTGTTTTAGTTTAAAATGAGATAACTAGCCTTTGCCCGTGGCTTCGCCCGCGTGAGTGTCGGAAAATATCTCACGGGAACGTACTACCGGGAATAAAAGTACCCTGTGTGTTAGTCAGGACTTTTCTATTTATTTATATAGAATATATAAGATATATTATATTATTACGTACAAAAAAAAACAATTTAACTAATGAAATTAAATTCAGTAACCGGTGATGAATCGAATGATAATATTATTATATGATTCTAAATTTATTATTGTTTCGCTGTTATTTTTAACAACATTATTGCTATAGTAATGTAAAGAATGTAATAGACAAACGTTAGATGGGGAAAGTGAGAGCAGTGGTGGCCCAGTGATGGCCCCAACTTACGAGTTGTAGTTCGTGGGTTTGAACTCAGACAGGCGCTTTACTTTGTGTAAATAATTTCTTCACCACTGCTCTCAAAACGGTGAAGGAAAACATCGTGAGGAAACCATGTCCTAGAAGCAAAAATTCGAAGACATGTTACATCCACCAACGAGCACTGGGCCCGCGTGGTGGATTACGGCCCACTCCCTCTCGAAGAGAGGAGGCCTGTGTCCCAGCAGTGGGAACATTATAGGCTGATTATGATTATGAGATGAGGAAAAAAATCGGTTAGACACAAATGATAAAAACTCCATTATGGAATGTCACTTCCATATGGATAGTCAGTTTTTTTGCTAAGACGATTATGAAACCAAAATTCGCAATAGTACAAAACAACCAAATTACTTTCATATAATTACTTATGGTTCAAAGTTGTAAAGGAGAACATATTTTTCAACTACAATGTTTAGTTTTTTCTTGGGATAAATTCATCCCAACTACGGAACTCTTCATTGTGCACTTAGCTCGTATTTTCATTATATGCTGCGCCAGTTTATGTTGTATGTTCTTTCATTGCGTCATGTTTACTGGGCATTCTGTATTAAATCTCTCTCGTTTGTTGCACGTACCAGTGACAAGAACCATCTATACAAAACTCGTACAGATTAGGCGAGTCGTGTACACAATTAGACTTGGCCAGGAAGGAAGTTGAAATCGACAGATATAAAATAAATAATTTAGGATAATCCACTTTTAGTTTATTTTTCTTTGTTTGCTTGTGTTCATTATTGTACTGATTGGTTTAGAATCATTCACGTGTAAATAAAACTCTGTTAATGATCATAGTTTGAATTATTTATGGTCACCCAATTCACAAAATTGTAAAGGAATGTTTAAATTATTAATATCTTTTGAAATACTGAGTGTGTAGGATGTTTGATGATGCCAATATTTAGTAGAAATTTCTACTAAATATTGGTGCTATTGTTATCCAATTTGATCAACTGCTACAGTAGCTACGAACGTATATTTTTAACAGACCGTCAGGATTGAGGAGCCACATAAAATGTGTTGTATCACCAAAATCGCATAGTCTTTCCATTTTATTTTTATACTACAAATTAGAACTCATTTACTACTAAATTATACTAAAAATACGTTTTAATTGGTTGATGACTTTCCGCGAAACAGCGTGGTGAAATTTATGGATTTTTAAGAAAAATCAAAGCATTGTAGCTATCTCAAACTCAGCCGTACAAAACCCATTTTTTTTGTACAGATTACGCAAACCATAATCAGCCTTTAATGTTCCCACTGCTGGGACACAGGCCTCCTCTCTTCGAGAGGGACTGGGCTGTAATCTACCACGCGAGCCCAATGCGGGTTGGTAGATGTCACATGTCTTACGCATAAACACTACTAAATTCTACAAAATTTTCAAAAACATCTGTTCGCTAGTTTTTGAGTTCTAAGGTGGCTCCTCAATCCAGATATGTCTGGATTGAGGAGCCACCTTAAACGTCCTATAACTTTTTAACGGTTTTACTACAAATTCCAGGATCGGGCCTACAAAATCAGCTAATTTACTACTAAATATTGGTAGTACCCTCATTTAAATATGAGACATGGCTCCTCAATCCATACGGACACAAATGTGCGAGGAATATTGTAACAAAAATGAGCACAGGCGTTTTGTGCCCTTTGGATGAGGCGGTCGGTACGAGCTAATAAGCGCGGGCCGTAAACCGTGTCAGCGTAGTTCAACCTAGACAGAACCAGGGTTTCCACTAGCTGTTCCCGTGGTATTTCGGATAAATAAGGCCTCATATTGTATAAAACCTTAAGGCGATAGAAACAGTTCGTAACCGAGTCTGCTACGTGGTTCTCAAAACGAAGGTGTTGATCCATAATAACACCTAGATTTCGCGGTTCATTCACTCGCTCAATTGGTTCACCCATAAGTTTCAAGTCAAATGTCACTGGTAGTCGAGCCAACTGCTGTCTTATGCCAAATACCATATTTCGTTTTTGTTAGATTTAACGACAGGCAGTTCTCCTCAGACCAGGCGGCGCGCGGCGATTCTTTGAAGATCATCGTTAAGATCCTTAATGGCACTATGGTACTCGTCTGGTCTAAAGGATATATAAAGTTGTACATCGTCGTCGTATATATGGTACTTGCACCTCTGGAGACATTTTATAATATCCGCACAGTACAAAATAAAGAGAATGGCCTAATATAGAGCCCTGCGAGACTCCTCTCTCTACAGAAATAGGTCTTGATGTAAGGGTAGTGCCGCCACCTAAACGCAAGTCAACATGTTGCTCCCTATTACTTAGATAGCTGCTGGCTCTCATTCAGTTATCCTTAAAAACACATTTTACCGTGAAATATACAACTCAACAACATCGTCCTAAATTCACGGAAAACCACGAAGGAAGTACTAAAATATTAATAAATGCTCCGCTCCGGAAAGATTAGCGCCGTCATGATAGAATTATGTTTTTTGAAAAGCTTTGATAATATTAAATGAATACCGTTGCGCGAGTACACACGGGAGCGTTTTAGTATTAAGTAAGTCTACATACGGTTTTAACAGACTATTAAAAACGTAGGTACGATGCCATGCAATGCTCATGGTCTCTTTAAGGAAATCCCCAGTATCAAACTTGGTTGCGACGTAAGGCACCCGCTAATACTAAATAGCGTGTCTATTGGAAGTAGCGCTCGCCAGCCCCTGCCACGGCACCGCTTGCTTCGCTCGCTCGGCTCGCGAGCGGTTGTCACAGTTTTAACCTATCCCATTTCACCCAGTTCACAATTTTTCGACAGTTTATAACACATATATCGGAAATAATACCGATACATTTTAAAGTAACTGTTCTCCAATCTTACGGTGACAGATACATTGCGATGTGGATGATTTTTTCGAAGCCATTTTTAGTTTGTTAATATACTTAGTGTTAGTTAAGTAGGTTAATGTATTGTTATTTTTATTTATTAATTAGGTAGGTACGAGTCATGATCATCATTTCAGCCGAAAGACGTCCACTGCTGGACATAGACGTCCCCCAAATGGGGGGTTCGTCATAATCGCCACGCCTGGCAGGCGGGTTGGCGATCGCAGTATGGTGTTAAAATGCATAGAGAACGCTGGTGCCTATTCTCTAGTAATTAGTCCCGTAGTCGCCTTTTACGACTCCCACGAGAAGAAATGGGTTCTAGTGCTATTCTTTACCTCCGGCACCACACGGACGTACACGCCAGTCAACGGCCCTCGTATAAGTTGTTATGTACTTTTAACATTTTAATTCTGAATAAATTTACCTACACTCTTATGCTACTGAATACAAGTTTTATTGGAATAGAAAGAACGAAAAACTGTTCTACTGTCACAAACACACGTGCTTATTCGAGATTATGATGTTCCCACTGCTGGGACACAGGCCTCCTCTCTGTGAGAGGGACTGGGCCATAATTCACCACGCGGGCCCAGTGCGGGTTGGTGGATCAGACTAACCAGTCTGATCTGGCTGGATTGAATACCTTACTGTAACTATCTCCTGCGTCGATAGCTATCCGCTGAGATGTGCCGCCTCAGCCCATGACCGAGAGGTGACCTGTTACCGCAACTGACTATTTCTTTCAGATTTTACCTGAAAATTATACAAATTAGTTCAGTAACTTTGACTGCTGTAAAATCTGAAATAAAATTGTAAAATTCTGTAAAAAGATAGAGAGGAGATTCATAATCACTGAAAACTCAGGCTACTGTCTGTACCAGTAGCCTATAAGACGAACCTCACAATACGGAACCCATCCACTATCGCGTATGAAAATAGAATATTAGCATATTAATGTGGCCGAGGATCCCTACATCCGGCCTCCTCCGTACATAATTAAGGCTCGCATTAGCTTTGTGATGAGCCCCGGCCGCTTACGCAAAGCTCCGCAAACGAGCCCCCGGGAATAGGGGGCTACTCCCGAGTCCCGACCCGAACATGCGGCTAAAAGTTTGGACCCGGCTTCATACTTTATTAACACAGTTTAGATGGTGTCATTGGGTCACGAAGACTTTGGAATATAAGCAACTGAGGTTACTTAGCCAAGATCTTATAGAGGTCAGTTCCCTGGCTCAGTGGTCTTTAGATCTCTCAGACTTTTGAACGCAGAAACCTGAAGTGTAATATATGGGCGGAGAAAACTCGCGTCAGTGGCGTTGCTACGATCAGAATTACACGAAAAACACGCGCGCGAATTTTCGCCGTGACTCCACGTCGCTCAAGTTTTTATCATTCCTAAGTCGGTTAGCGTTGTTCCAGGACTTTGCCTTATAGACTGTGTCTGACCAGGAGTAGACCTCCTGTAACCGGCACCTACTTTATTTGGACACATTTTTCTGTTGGTTAAACCGTTAATCTTTTTGGTGTATATCTCAGTTCATTCCGTTCTTAATTAACATTACGCTAAAATATAAAATAAATTTATTCCCAATATATAACATAATTATTTACATTATCTATAACTAAAAAAAAAGTATAGTTTTTTTTTTTGTAATAACTAAAATATATTATTAAAAGGAGTCCCTTTAGGCAAGGTTCCGAAGATACTGGCAGCGTTCCCCCTTTGAATAGCTAGACTAATTCTTTGTCCGAGGTAGCTGCCAGCTCTTCGGTCTGCTGTGATGTCGACTAACCTTTTTGTTATTTCGTTAAATAGCCTTACAGCGCTAGGACCCCACGGACCGGGTCTCGACACCGAATGGGACAAAATCATATTCGGAGCCTAGACCCTTATAAAATTGTGCGGATGTATTTGAAGCATGGTCTAGGAAAAATAAATCTAAACATCAATTGTTGAAACAGTGATTGTGAATATTGTGATGTCAACAGTTTCTTTTTTGCTGCCGCTGCTGGCACCACGATATCGTATTAGTTATGTAAAAAAAAATTTTTTTTTTACATATCTTCTCACTACAATTTCTTAAATAAATATTATCGCTGAATTTCATACGCAGCTAAATGTGGTTTCTTCATAGATTCTGAATAATAATTCTTATCTTCAGTTGTCAACAAATTGACTCTACTAGAATCCCCGGCCCAAATCCAAAATTCTTTTTACGTAACCCCGGCTCAAGTTACAGTTAAAATTAATCTATTTCTGTCGATAAACGTTATCCACCGTAGTTAGTTCATTTGTTAGCCATTAAGCTGATGAAAGTTCGTTTTGTAGAAGATCGAGGCCAAACTGTGAAACAAGATACACGTAAATTCTAATTTATTTACGTACACGTTTATTGCGTTTCTTCATCAGTAACAATTAATTTTAAAAAACTCGAGTCAAAACCTTATTGACTCGAGTTTTTATCAATCTGAACCCATGTTTTGAACGTTATGGGACACGACGAGCCAGTCAGTCTTTTTCAAGTAGCTTCTTCAGATTCGATCGATATATGTGAGTATAAATTTGCTGTTTGTTGTGACCGCACGAGTTGGACAGATATTGCTAACTGAACCGTCACAGCTTGGTCAACGTTACTCGATATGGTAGCGTTAAATTAAAAGCACTGCCAAGCAGCATTGCTGTGTTATAGCTTCAAAGCTTAAATTAAAATTAAATTAAATTAAAATTGTTTATTGTGTCTCAAACGGTTATATTTACAAATGTGAATAAAACAGCCCCAGTAAGTAATTAATAATACTTGTGTTGGGGTGCTGGTGAAATTACAGACACTCGACTCTTCAATCCTGTCTGATTGATTTACTCAACGTCACCTCAAAGATTATAATCTCCTAAACATATATTTACAAACCACGAGCACCAGCAAACCTGGCCGCTCCACTTTCCCATATATATTTAAAAGTCCTCGTAAAAGTAAAATAACACTCAAACATAACCACCATCAGAACCACAACAAACAGCGTCACGTGCTCCGTGCGTGTCAACCCCGCCATGAATCAAAGACGCGTCCATAAAATTAACCGACTCCATAGCCTGACGGAGTAAACCAGCCAGGGTTGCTTGATTTACGACGAAAGGTAATCGCAAATAGTTGGCATTAGCTACAATTCTTTCTGCATTCATTTTTAATGGTTACGAAATATGTCATGTTCGACTCCGTTGCTGAATGGAGGGTTGTTTAGGAGTCGGTAGAAAAAGTACCGGGAAGGTGGGTTCCGTATTATAATATACAATGGTGCACTAACCAACTCAGGTCCCGGTTATCCCTATAATTGAGCGAGTTATTTGGCATTCGCTAGGTGTAACATACTGAAATTCAGCTGCACTACATCTGGACAGAAAGCTACAATATAGTAATACAGAAAGGAACAAATAAACCCTTTTTTTTTACCCAAAAACGTACTTTCTTTTTTGGGTGGTAAATTATCGAATAACTGTGTCAGACTTTTACTGACTAAAACCCACCCGTGTTCCTTCAGATGTCTGTGCGCCAGGGCCACGATGGGATATCGGACAAACTCGCAACCCTGGCAGGCATTGGCCATATCGGACCCCGTCAGTTGGAGCTGACATCTCTTTGATCTCTATGAGGCGCCCGTGGAACACAACGCGCCGTCGGGCCTGATCCTTATCGGACGGCGAGCTGACCATCGCCTACCATCCGCAAGCCCGCGCCTACGGTGGCCGAGAATCGGCCTGTGACTCCCGACGTCTGGGGCGTCTCCCGCGGCGATTAGGGGCGTGAGGGCACGAACTTTGTCTCATCCGTTCCGCCTCCTCCTTCGCGAGCAGGTGACGGCCTCCAATGCACTTTCGCTCCGAATCATTGCCTGAACCAGGGCCGGACGCGAGAGATCGCCGCCGCCGTTCGCCTCTGTGAGGACACGGCGGTGCTCCGCCCAAGCCGGGCAGACCTCCACCTTATGCTCCACCGTGTCCACCGGGCGATCCACACAGTGGTAATAACTAACACCCGGGCATTTCTTCCCGCTTTATCTTGAATAGGAACCTCAAGAAACAACCGTGTCCGGTGAAGACCTGAGTCAGGCGGAAGGTCAGGACGCCGTGTCACGTCTATAGCAACTCCTCAAAGAGGGTAGGTACTTATTGCCACAATTGTGACGTGCCCAGCGCTGGGTTGCGACAATCGCACTCTCCATGTCGCCATGAGATCCCGCCGGAGCTCCGTCCGCTGCGCCGTGATTTCTCGTGGCAGCGGAGTTACGCCCCGGCGTTTTGCCTCCTCGCACCACTCCCATATGTGCGCGAGGACTTTACCCTGCACCCTAATTTTAATCAGCGTAACACACTCGGAATGAAAATTACTACTGTATGAGTAGGTTTTTAGGTATGATTATATTCCCATAATCAGTAATCAACTAATCACCAATTCTGGTTGACACCGACTGAATGAGGATTGCAGTTTGTTGGTGGACTTTATGTAATACTATCCTTTTGAAGTAATTCCAAACCTAACCCATATACCTACTGCATTATACAGCATTACAGATATTATTTAATTAATTCACCAAGTTGTGACATTGCGCCGTTATTTACGAGGCAGGCAGGCAGCGCTCCACGTCATGCTTGCATTGTTCACTGACTTTAAAGACCTTCGCCATTTTGATGTCTGATTAAATTAGCTTAACGATTTGAGTATACAGATACAGATCATATTTGCAATTTATTTAGGGTTTACTTCTGAAATACCTAACTTTATTTCCCACGGAGTTAAGGGTTTAAACCATAGAAATATATTATATCTATGGTTTAATATTTTGAACCCATGCATATTTTGAACCCATAAATTACTGTGTAACACGATAAGATAAAGCTGTAAATTACTAGATGTAAAGGTTTATTAGGTTCCAATACTCGGCATAATTTTGTGACTCCACAACCATTATGATAACACCGTTTATAATTAATTCATGCCTTCATTAAAATTCAACAATTTGTCAGATACATACCAGGAGCACATTTCGCCCCATTAGGTACATGGAATAAGGATTACACTCTAGACTATGATTATTTCATAACCGGTGACCCGAATAAAACTTTTTACCCTGATTCTGAATTCCTGATAGTTAGATCGTCCAATGAGAACCCGAGACCTTGCCCAAGGTAGCCTGCTTTAGCAACCACTAAGTAGTCAATAATGGTGCCGGACGTAAAGAATAGCACCACCCTGTTTCTTCCCGTGGGTGTCGTAAAAGATGACTAAGGGACTAACTAGAGAATGAGCAGCAGCATTCTCTAAGCATTAACACCAGCGATCACGAACCCGCCTGCCAAGCGTGGCGATTATGGCAAACCTTTTGGGGGAGGCCTATGTCCAGCAGTGGACGTCTTTTGGCTGAAATTATGAAGTAATCGCTAGATCGAAGACACAGCTAAACAAATAACATCTATGCTTATCTAAAAATAGTTCTACTTTATTTGCTCGTAAGAAATATTTCCATTTCAAAGCACACCAAAACCTACACATGAAACCGATTTAAGGCTCCTACAGACTGGAGCGATATCGCGGGCGCGACAAGGATCGCGCTGCCTCTCGCGCCCGCAATATCGCACCAGTCTGTAGGAGTCTTTATGTCTGACTCTTACTTTTATAACTTTATACTTAAGTAAACAATATTCATAGATTAAAATACTTGTATACCTCAAAACACAATGTTTATTTTATTTCCAAGATATTAATGTCTTTCCATGAGGAAAACTGCTCTATTATACAAAAGTACTAATAGCTTGTCGTAAATCATGTTTTTACCCGACTACGGCAAAGCCAAAGGTTATGATATTTTTCGGCAGTCAGTTGGTAGCTTCAACTCGGCCTTCAAGACTGAATTTTGATAATAATGCTAGTTAATGTAGTCTTGAAACAAAACCTGGTCTATTTGTTGTCATTGTTTTTAGGGTTCCGTAGGCAACCAGGAATAGTTTCGCGATGTCCGTCTGTCTGTCCCCAGCTAGCTCAGAGACTCTTAGTACTAAAAAGCTGCAAAGTGCCATAGGTGTAAACTTAATTATCATTTAAAACTGCTCGCACTAAACTATAAAAACTGCAATTTCATTGAAGCAAATGGCTACAATAGCGTTATAAAACAAGTTATACACGAAATAAACGTTGTTCAATACTACAACAAATATCTTATGTTCAACGATAACATAGTTTTAAAGGAAAAATCAAAAGATTCAGAGCATATATTAGTAACTCCAAAAACTGTGTCATGTCCGGTAGTCAATATCAGTGCCATATCGGTTGAACCAATAAATCAACCAAAAAAAGGCACTATTCCTTATTATTTTCAAAAAACGAACAACCCACAAACTATGCCTAAAAATGTGGCTGCGGAGAACATAGTGGTAAGTAAAGAACCATTTTTTCGTTCCCAATAAAAATAAACATAACAGAAGTAGTTTTTCAGTTCTACACCAAAATATAGCTGGGGCTTTAAGCAAACTTAATGATATAGATTTGACTATTAATGATATGCGTGAATCTGGTATAAATATAGATGTAATACGTTTAAGCGAACATTTTGTTGTTAAAGGGGAAGAAAAGTACCTGAAACTTAATAATTTTCAACTGGGTGCTATTTATTCGCGGCCTGATCAGCGACAAGGGGACCATGCATACTTTGCAAAAATCACCTCCAAAGTACTGAATTAAAAGAAATAAAAGAATTCTGTATAGATAAACACTTTGAGATTTGCGGCCTTGAAATCAAATCTATACATAATATATATAATAATATATATATATAATACTATGTGTATACAGAACACCCTCATGCTCATCTAACATGAATATATTTTTTGAAAACTTAAACAAAACTCTATTAAAACTATAACATAAAAGAAGTAAAATAATAATAGCAGGCGACTTCAATATGGGGTGCGTGCAGAAACCTCCCCGTATGCCTGATGCCTGCTGGTCCCTTATGGATACGTTCGAGGGGAAGAGCAGTCGTCGGGCCGGTGCACCCTGGGCATGGACAATACTCTCTTCGAAAAAGGTAGTGGAGTTTTTCGGAGAGGGTATTGTTTATGGCGAATTTCTGCGAGGGGGAGAGCGTAATGCTCCTCCTGGGTGGATGGTGGCCTACTCCTCCCTCTGCTTACAGAGGGAAGCTCGAGTGGGCGCAGGTTAGGATCTGAAGGTCCGTGGAGGAAGGGCCCAATATGGGCCGAAGGAGGACGCTTCTCCATGTTGTGGAGAAGCAGGGGCGGCGCTCGTTGTGCACTTACCATGCCGACGAGCTGGCAGCGGGAGAACTGATTCTCCTGACTGCACCCGTCGATATCGTAATCCGGAAAGAGATCACGGTCATGTTTTGTGACTCGGAACGGGACGAGGATCTTGGCTTTATCGCCCGGATCGCGAGGACGATAACCTCTATAAAGTGGCGCATCAGTCGTTAGCGCACCCCCAGCCAAGGACCAGTGGAATCCTTGGGTTGGGAAACAAATGTACACTTACCTAGGTACAGGGGGTAACCCTAGGAATGACTTTTTATATCCCCCATACTCGTGGGAATCAATATGGAAATAAATAAAAAAAAACAAAAACCCAAAGACGTGGAGGAGAGGAGAGATGCGGGGTCGGAGTCCGACGTTGCATCTAGTGGAATGGGCTCTTTTAAGAGCCCGGAGCCCGTTGAGGTGGGGGCTTCGAAGAACTTGAAGAAGTTCATGAAGAGGCGCTCCAAACCAGGGGACGGCCAGGGGTCGTCCCCTGACGGAGGACTGAGCACGGCCCGCAGAAAGATTAGCAAGCGGGGCGGGGTTCGGGAACGGGGGGTGGGCAGAAGGCTCACCACCCAGGAGGACAGCGAGCCGAACAGAGCTAGCCCAGGAGAGTCCAACTGCAGCGCGGCCCTCTCTGAGTCCTCAGGCGGTGAGCCGGACGCCGCTGGCAGCTCAAAAGCGAAGGGAGCTGCCAGTAGCTTCGAGGAGGTCGTGGTAGCCACGCTCAAGGGTGTGACCTTGAAGAGGACTCAGTCCTCTAAAGACAAGGTCATACCCACTGCCACGGCTTCCATTATGGCGGCAGCGAAGGCCCTTCAGGTCGGACCTCCGTCGGACGGAGTGTCCGAGATGCGGGTGGAGGTCGGCCGCCTGACGGCTATGGAGCTTCTCCGTAAAGAAAATGAGGAGCTCCGAGCGGACCTGGCCCGGCTCCGAGGAGCTGGCCATCAGGAGGTGCCCAAGGGGGTGGCGCAGCATGGGCAGGGCCTGCCAGTGCCTGCGGAGGACCGTGGCCGGTGGTGGTGCGGCCAGTGGCCCGACCGCTGACGCCTTGGCCGAAAGGCTCAGGGTGTCCCTCAATGCAGAGGAGGCCCGAGTGTCCAGGCCCAACAAGTGCGCTGACATGCGCATCCTGGGCCTGGACGATTGCGTGACGGTGGAAGACGTCGTGGCCGCCGTGGCTAGGACTGGAGGGTGCTCTGCCGAGCAGGTGAAGGCAGGCACCATCCGTCCTGACACTACGGGTATGCAAACCATTACGGTGAGCTGCCCCGTGTCGGCGGCCCAAAAAATAGCCGGGGAGAGCCAAAGGCTCCGAGTGGGCTGGGTATCCGCACAGGTCAAACTGCTGGAACCCAGACCTCTGAGGTGCTACCGCTGCCGGGTGGGACACCACGTGGGAGCATGCTGCACCTCGGAGGTGGACCTCAGCGAGGATTGCTTTCGCTGTGGTCGGCCCGGTCACAAGGCCGGCTCTTGCGAGGCCACGCCGCACTGCTTTGCATGTGCAGCGGCTGGGAAGCCGGCCGATCACCGGGCTGGAGGCAAGGCCTGTGCTCCCCCCCCCCAAACCTAGGGGCAGGGGCAAGCCCTTCACCACCGCCGTCACCGCCGCAGCCGCCACGATTGCCACCGCCGCTGCCGCCTCTACCGTCGTCGTTGCCGCCGCTAACACCGCGGCACGGCCATCCCAGAGGGCCCGGGAGGAGGCTGCTATGGAATGCCAATAAATGGCCCCATTCTCCAGGCGAACATCAACCACTGCGCCGCCGCTCAGGATCTGTTGCTCCAGAGCATGGCGCAGTGGTCGATTAACATCGCCATGGTCGCTGAGCCGTACTTTGTCCCGTCCAGGGATGACTGGGTGGAGGACCTGAGCGGCTCAGTGGCCATTATGTCGTCGGCCGCCGCCGGTACCACGTCCCTCAAGGCCGTCAAGAGGAGACAGGGTTGCGTAGCAGCACGGTTCGGGGAGATTGTCGTGGTAGGAGTATACTTCTCCCCGAACCGAACTCTCGCCGAGTTCCCCAACTCCCTTGGGGAGTTGAGAGTAGTGTCGTCAGGTACCATCCCCTTCCCTTGATCGTCCTCGGGGACTTCAATGCCAAGAACGTGGCTTGGGGTTCCCGGTATACAGACACACGGGGCAGGATGGTGGAGGACTGGGCTCTCGAGACAGGCCTGGTCGTCCTAAACCGGGGTTCTGTCCCCACGTGTGTGCGGATGCGGGGTGAATCAGTGCAACATCTCGTTCGCCAGCCCCACTCTGTCGCCGCGTGTCATTGACTGGCGCGTCATGGAGGGGGTGGAGACCTATTCCGATCACCGGTACATCCGGTTTGACGTCTCCGCCCAGACCTCGGGCACGCCGGTCCGACAGGCCCCGAGTGGTCCGCGGTGGGCGCTGAAGCAGCTGGACCGGGAGCTCCTCCTGGAAGCCTCGATCGTGCAGGCCTGGGTGTCATCACCGGACAGGCCTGCCGATATCAATGACGAGGCGGAGTGGTTCCGGGAGGCCATGTCCGAAATATGTGACGTGGCAATGCCCCGGGTCCAGAACGGACGTGCTCGGCGCCAGGTGTATTGGTGGTCGCGTGAGCTGACCGCTTTACGCGAGGCGTGCGTTGCTGCGCGCCACCGGTACTCCAGGCACCGCAGGCTCCGTATCCGCCCTCCGGATACGGAAGCCATTCAGGCGGAGCTGTATGACGGGTACAGAGCGGCGAAGACCGCCCACCGAGCGGAGATCGAACGGGCCAGAGGACTGGCCCGCGAGGAGTCGCTGGAGACTCTGAACAGAGACCCGTGGGGACGCCCCTACAAATGGGTGCGAGATAAGCTCCGCCCATGGGCTCACTGACGCAGAGTCTCCGGCCCCAGCTCGTGGAGGATGTGGTGAGCGCTCTGTTCCCTTCGCGAGGGAAACATACTCCCCCACCCATGGCTCCGCCTCCTGCGGTGCCCGATGTGGACCACACCATTGACGACGACGATGATACTCCGGAGGTGACCGAGGTAGATTTGAGAGTGGCGGTACGTAGGCTGAATGCCAAAAATACCGCCCCGGGACCCGACGGCTTACCTGGAAAAGCCTGGGTTCTGGCCTTGGAGGCTCTCTGGCCTCGACTAAGGGGGCTCCTAAGTGCATGCTTGGAGAGGGGCCAGTTCCCACTTCGTTGGAAGACGGGGAAACTGGTCCTCATTAAGAAGCCAGGGCGTCCGACGGACTCTCCGTCCGCTTACCGGCCCATTGTGCTGCTCGACGAGGTGGGCAAGCTCTTTGAAAGAGTAATTGCAGACCGCCTTGTCGGGCGGCTGGTGCGGGTGGGGCCGGATTTGGCGGAGAGCCAGTTTGGTTTCCGCAAGGGGCGCTCTACGGTGGACGCCATCATGCGCGTTCGAGCCCTCACGACGGGGGATGCTGTTGCCCGGGGTGGGGTCGTCTTGGCGGTGTCTCTTAACATCGCCAATGCCTTCAATACCCTGCCCTGGAGTTGCATTAGGGAGGCACTCCGATATCACCGGATGCCGACCTACCTATGTCGAGTGGTCGAGGCCTATTTGACGGACAGAGCCGTCATCTACCCCGGTTACCACGGAGAGTGGAACCGGCGAGAGATGTCGTGCGGTGTCCCACAGGGATCGGTCCTGGGGCCGCATCTATGGGACATCGGTTACGACTGGGTGCTGCGCGCCGACCTCCCTAGCGGCGTCAGCGTAGTCTGCTACGCTGGCGATACGCTGGTTCTGGCGCAGGGGAGGTCGCATCAGGCGGCGGCCGAACTGGCGGCACGTGGGGTTGCGACAATCATCGATAGGATCCGGCAATTGGGACTCGAGGTGGCCTTGCACAAGTCCGAGGCCATGTGTTTTTATGGTCCTCGGAACGCGCCACTGTCGGGTTCCCAGATAATGGCAGGAGGGGTTCAGATCGGCGTCGAGTCGACGATGAAGTACCTGGGACTCGTCCTCGACAGCCGGTGGAACTTCGTGGAGCATTTTCGACGTTTGGCTCCCAGACTGGAGCGGGCCGGGGCTGCCTTAAAGCGGCTCCTGCCCAATCTGGGGGGTCCAAACGCCTCCTGCCGGAGGCTCTACGCGGGGGTCGTGCGGTCCATGGCCCTTTACGGGGCACCGGTGTGGGCGCGTTCTATAAGGCTGCGACCAGCCCAGCGATTGAACGCGTCCCAAAGGGTCATGGCCATCAGGCTGGTCCGAGGATACCGCACGGTCTCCCGTGAGGCGGCGAGCCTCCTTGCCGGACTACCGCCATGGGATCTGGAGGCAAAAGTCCTCGCGCACGTCTGGGAGTGGCGCGAGGAGGCTAAACGCCGGGGTGAAACTCCGCTACCGCGAGAAATCACGGCACAGCGGACAGAGCTCCGGCGGGATCTTATGGCGGCATGGAGAGTGCGATTGTCGCAACCCAGCGCTGGGCACGAAAAATTGTGGCGATAAGTCCCCTCTTTGAGGAGTGGCTAGAGAGGCGCCACGGCGTCCTCACCTTCCGCCTGACACAGGTCCTCACCGGACATGGTTGTTTTGGGAGGTTCCTGTTCAGGATAAAGCGGGAGGAAACGCCCGGGTGTCACCACTGTTTGGATCGCCCGGAGGACACGGTGGAGCATACGGTGGAGGTCTGCCCAGCTTGGGCGGAGCACCGCCGTGTCCTCACGGAGGCGATCGGTGGCGGCGATCTCTCGCGTCCGGCCCTGGTTCAGGCCATGGTTCGGAGCGAGAGTGCATGGGAGGCCGTCACCTCCTTCTGCGAATTAGTAATGCTTGCGAAGGAGGAGGCGGAACGCGTGAGGGAGAGGCAAGGTTCGCGCCCTCGCGCCCCTAGTCGCCGCAGGAGACGCCCCGGGCGTCGGTAGTCGCAAGCCGATTTCCGGCCACCGTAGGCGTGGGCCTGCGGACGGTGAGCGATGGGTAGCTCACCATCCGATAACGACCAGGCCCGGGTCGACGGCGCGTCGTATTCCACGCGCGCCTCAAAGAGTTGTCAGCACCAACTGACGGGGTCCGCTAGGGCCAATGCCTGCCAGGGTTGCGAGTTTGTCCGAAAGGGATATCGTGGCCCTGGCACACAGGCAAATGAAGGAATACGGGTGGGTTTTAGTCAGTAAAAGTCTGACACGCCCTCCCGCTCCGCCCAGAGCGGGAGAAGTTATTTGATAATTTCCCACCCAAAAAAAAAAAAAAAAGGTGACTACAATATAAACCTTCTACGTAAAGACAATAATAGTACAAAATTCAAGGAACTCGTTTCAAATTATGGAATGCGGTGTCACATTCAAGAGGCCACTAGATTGAACACAGGTATCGATAATATCATCAGTCACATTCCAAATGTAATAGGTAAAACTCATAATGTCTGTTTATCTGATCATAACACAGCGCAGGTTGTTAAATTTGAATATGATCAAAAACCCATATCAGATTATTACTTCATGTCCTTAAATGATCTGAGCAAAGACAATGTCAACAAATTCATTAAACACATAAGCAAATTATCTTTTTCAGAGATTTATAACATTTCTGACACGAATAATGCCTTTGAAACCTTTCACGACACAATAACTCTTTTCTATAAGTTATGTTTTCCGCTCATCAAAGTAAAAAAAACAATTCAAATGCAGTAAATTAAAATGGATAACAAAAGGGATTCAAATGAGTAGTAACACTAAACGGCTACTAAGATATAAATATTATTTAAACAAAACAAGTGATAATAAAACTAGATTTAAGGAATATTCAAATTTGTTAAGAAAATGTATCAATAATTTGCAATCTTTATGTAATATAAAACACATTGCGTACTCAAAAAATAAGGGTAAAGCATCATGGGATATTGTCAAACGGAGCACAGGTAACGTAAAATCTCGTGAAAATATTAATAGTATAGTTGACAGTGGTATTTCAGCTACATCAGGCTCTGATATCGCAAATGTATTCAACAATTTTTTTATTGATATTGTCGAAACCAACACAGCCTTACTAAACAACACTAACAACCAAACTAATATTAAAAACAACGACAACAGCATATTTCTAAACCCTACTAATCCATCTGAAATTTTTACCATATTAAAAACATTAAAAAGCAATAAAGCAACCGGCTATGATGATATTACTACAGACCTCCTTAAAAATATCGCACAATACATTGCAGAACCACTTTCATATATCATCAACTTATCATTTGAGCACGGCTGCTTCCCGGATAAACTTAAGATATCTATAATAAAACCACTGCACAAAAAAGGTTCTAAAACAGATAAAAATAATTACCGAACTATTGCGCTGGTACCAATCCTATCAAAGGTCTTTGAAAGAGTTATGTACAAAAGACTTCTCTCTTTCTTTGACAAGTATAATGTTCTTGCTAATGAACAATATGGGTTTAGGAAGAACAGATCAACTTCACTCGCAGCGTTTAACCTAGTCAAATCAATCTTAAACAATATTAACGCTAAAGTTACAACATCAGCTCTGTTCTTAGACCTAAGCAAAGCTTTCGATTTTGTTCATCATTCAATTCTACTCGATAAATTGAATAAAATCGAATGCCTTAGAATGGTTCAAATTATATTTATCTAATAGAAGCCAAATCACAAGGATCACTAAATTTGAAAAAATCTAACAATATCACCAATTTCGATTCCCAACCTCGACTTAATTACTTTGGTGTACCGCAAGGAAGCATTCTAGGACCACCGTTATTCCTTGTGTATGTTAACGATCTTCCTCAAGCAGTAGAACACGATTGTGTCCTTTTTGCTGATGACACGACGGTTATTTTAGACTGTAAGAACGTTGAAACCTACAAGTCAGTCATAAATAACACCTTAAACAATATTATCACATGGTTAGATAAAAATGCTTTAAAAGTGAATGTAGCAAAAACTAAAATATTAAATTTCAAAACGCAAAGGAGTAAATGCCTCCAACTTAAAATATCTCTTATGAACCAATTAGTCGAACAAGTACACAAAACAAAATTTCTGGGAATAACACTCGATGAACACTTCACCTGGAAAGATCATATTGACGAAATATGTATGAAAATAAATAGATTTGATATGCTTTAAAAAAAAATTAAGACGAGACATCTAAACCAACTGCGATATTGGTATATCACGACTATATCTGTTCCATTATTCGGTATGGTATCATTGTTTGGGGAAATTCTTCGGAAATTTCTAGAATACTAATAGCACAAAAAAAAATGTATTCGTGCAATCTTTAACATGGACTGGTCTGAATCATGTAGACCAGTGTTTAAATCACACAAGCTTCTTACTGTTTCTTGTATTTACATTTTCGAAATCGCAAAATTTGTTAAAATGAACTCTAAACTATTTGAAGCTAATAACAATTTTAACAAACGAAAAGTCACACAGTATTTATTGAAAATCCCTGTACCTAGGATAGAACTATTCAGGCGTAGTTGCATGTATATGGCGCCACTTATATATAACTCATTACCCAACTGGATAACAGAACTAAATTACAAAAAAATCTGTGTTGTTTTGAAAAAATGGTTGATATCGCATAGTTTTTATTCAATCGGCGAATTTCTCAACAAAAAAACATGTCAGTCCTACCACTTCAGGAATGCAATGTAGTACCTTAGTTTAAGTTACTTTGGTTAGTAAGTTAGTTACCTCGTTTACCTACTATTTTTAGAGGCATCTACCAATGTGTTTAAAATTTTAATTCAATTTGGTATTGACTTTAATAAATTGCTTTTTATGTTCATAGAATTCTCAAGCTAAATTGTCATTAATTTGTGTATTATTGTATGTTATTGTTTAACTGAATAACATTCTTTAAATATTTGCATGCCATCAGTGCATGGCGGAATGTGTATATTTGCATGCCATCAGTGCATGGCGGAATGTGTCTTTGCACTGAATTTTATTTAAAACATCTTTTGTACCCACCACATTTTATGCAAATAAACGATTTTGATTTGATTTGATTTGTACATATTAATCACGCCGACAGAGTAGTAAAATAAAATCATGATAAAAAAATATACACCATTAGTTTTTCTTTACACTAAACCCGAAAAGGGGTCATTGTACTCATCATTTTGAACAACTTTTTCTATGGGACCAACCTTGAAATCCCGAAAAAAATCAGCTGTTCCATACATTTTGTCGATTTAAGTGAATGTTGTTTATGGTCCCTCCCTTGCATGTAAAATGGGGATGATATATTTTTTTCTCGTCTACCCTATGGTGTGGGGTATCTTTGGATAGGTCGTTCAGAAATTTTGCGGGTCTGTGAAAACCATTTTTCGATTCAGGAATCCGTTCGCGTAATATTAAGCTTTCAAGTGCTATTTTTTGTTAGAGACAAGTGTGTCTCCTCTTCCAGCTAAATGGTTGTTTTTGGATATGTGAAAAAATCATGGCAATAGTTTAAGTAACGAAATTAAAAGGTAAACTTTCGCAGCTAATAAAGAAAAGTAATAGTCGACCAACTTACATTTGGAGATGGAGAATTTACCGTGACGTAGTATATCGATGTATGAGAGAACATATTTTTCAACTACAATGATAGTTTGTTTTTGGGATAAATTCATCTCAACTACGGAACTCGGGGCCTAAAATGGACGCTTTAGCAGAATCATATTATGAAACTGCGTGCAATTCATAGCCCGCAATTCATCTGTTTGACAGCTGATATTTGACATTAGACTTCACTATAGCAATTAATAATTTGTGGACCATTTTACGAAACTCCATACAAACTGTCAAACAGATGAATTGTGGGATATGAATTGCACGCAGTTTCATATTATGATTCTGCCAAAGCGTCCGTTTTAGGCCCCCTCTTCACTGTGCGTGGTCCGACACGCACTAGGCCAGTTTTTTTTAGAGTGTCCTAGGTTGGTAAGTACATTTATATTTAGTTGATAATATATTTAGCGGTTGCGGAGAGGTCTCTAAGGCATGGCGCGGCGCGCGGCGGGCGGTCAGTTTACGAATCTGAGAATAATCAAGATATCAATATTAAAACATTATGGCTATTGTGGGACTGCTGGACTTATTTTATTAGATCTTACAAAGCCCAGGCTCTGAATCGGGGCGGAAAAGTCTTAACAAAACCCACCAGAAACAATTGTGGACCATGGGAGACGTATGTGCTTCTTCGGAAGATGATTAATAATTTGCTCTATTAATTACCTGAAGAGAAATTAGCTATTAACTGTGTTTCTCTTAAACTAAGTGTCACCAATTCACGTTTAAAGTGCTGTTTCGGCTGCGTAGAACGCTCTGTGGGCCTAAAATGGACGCTTTGGCAGAATCTTAATATGATCTGCGTACAATTCATACATCCCGCAATTCATCTGTTTGACAGCTGATATTTGACATTAGACTTCACTATAGCAATTCATAATTTGTGCACCATTTTACGAAACTCCATTCAAAACTGTCAAACAGATGAATTGCGGGTTATGAATTGTACGCAGATCATATTATGATTCTGCCAAAGCGTCCATTTTAGGCCCTCTGATGTTTCTTTATTTCCTGCAAAGTATGAGTCTGTTATGACCGGGAGAGGTTCAGTTAAAAGATTACATTAATGCATTAACTAGATGGTGACAGATTGCGAACCCGGCGGTTACGACCACCGGGTAATCCATTACCTACCCACTGACGGTTAAACTTGCCAAGTAATTGATTACGTCACGTTATCCGATTAATAGAAGACTCGATAATTGAATATGGCGGTTTACCTCTCAGGGATAGAAATATTTGAAAGAAACACATTACATTAATGTAAACAACATGTTTTTGCCCTATGACACCAACATTTTAGCGCTATCTTGCAAAACATGATATTTTTTTCTAATACCACAACATACATTTGTAGTATAACTTCTGTTTCAAAAGTTTTTACAGGATACCTACTAAACTGATGTAGTTAGAAGCGTCATCTAGTATCACATTTGTACACTACTATGGGTCTTCGCGTAACATTGCCATCTAGCGGCGGATAGTAGTATTCGACTTAGTTAATCCTACTCCTCACTAGATGTCGCCCTTATTATATTTAGTTCTTCAACATGTTGGTTACTGCGGACGAAATAGGACAGACAACGAAAGTGTCTAAAGTAAATTGTTTTAGTATTTTAATTTTTGTTTGTCATGTGTTACACTTTATGGCAAATGCCTCTTCTTTCTGCTTCCAAACTTCTCGATCATTTGAGTTAACTGGCTGGTGTGTCCTGCAAAGCAAACCTAAATTAACCTAGACCAAGATTATGTCTGGACTGTAAAAGAGATTGTGACCTCTGAGTTTGTTTCGGCCTTTCTTCTTATCCTGCGCTTTCTCTCTCGCACACTGCTCGACGACTCGCTGTAAGCAAAGAGCGCGCAAAGTGTAGTTCGCCTTATCGCGACAATGTGGCCGCAGCATTAGAGTAGTCGGATAGGAAACGCCGACCTCATGTAGTTTTTAGGGTTCCGTAGTCAACCAGGAACCCTTATATTTTCGCCATCATGTCCGTCTGTCTGTCTGTCCCCAGCTTAGCTCAGAGAATCTTAGTACTAGAAAGCTGTAATTTGGGATGGGCGTACATATTAATCACGACGACAAAGTGGTAAAACAAAATCTTATTTTTTTAGGGTGTACCTACTCCCTTACACGTAAAGTGGGGACGATATCTTTTTTTTCTCATCTATCCCATCGTGTGGGGTACAGTTGGATAGGCCGTTCAAAGTTAAGGCTTTTAATAGACTGTAGATCTGTAGATCATTTTCTATTTTGTTAAGTGCCTGGTACTTTTCACGGGCCTGCGCTGTCCAAAGCCAATTTTTTTTTGTTTTAAAAGAGTAACCGTGGAGTTTCTTGCCGGCTCTTCTCCATAGGAAACGACCAATTGGAACCGTGCACCTAGCTTCTGACGTTTCTTACGTGCCCATGTAGGCTTAATAAAAATATTTTTGATTTTCATTGATTTTGAAAAATATCGCGGGTCCGTGAAAGCCGTTTTGCGATTTAGGGCTCCGTTTGCGTAATATTAAGCTGAGAAAGTGTTAAAGTGCTATTTTTAGTTAGAGTCAAGTGTTCCGCTGCTAGCTAAATGGTTGTTTTTGGATAAGTATGTGAAAAAATTCATGGCAGTATAGTTTAAAAAGAACGAAATTAAAAGGAAAACTATCACAGCTAAGTAGGCTTTACAAGTTAACGAGTAATACCTAGTCGACCAACTTAAATTTGCAGTTGGAGAATTGACCGTGACGTATATCGATATATGGGCGAACATGTTTTCAGCTACAATGTTAAGTTTGTTTTTAGGATAAATTAATCCAACTACGGAACATTTGTAGTCACATTGTGCGTGGTTCGACACGAACTTTGACGGTTTTTAAATATGATTGACGTCTAAAAGTGTTTGTACAAACTTACTTAAGTAGGTACAGAAATAAGATCATGGTTTCATCGATCGACCCTGGCTAGCCGACCTACCTACCTTTTACAGAATGATCCTCATTCAGTCATTATATGACCTAGTCTACCCGATAAAAACAGTCTTAACAATAGGTAAGTACCTACTTTCTTTTCTACAATAAATCTATGCGACATGTTCGTAAGTGCCGGTGTTTACGAGCTGAAAGCTGATAGCTATCTAGCTACAGGCTATAAAATGTTATTTTTGCTACTTTTCATTTAACATGCGAGGAACATAGAGCTAAGAGGGATGGCGTCCTGCTGGGAAATTGTTTAGGGATTTTTTAATGGACTTGGGGTAACGTGCGTCTAGTTTTTCCGTTAGTTTGAATTCCACTTAAATATCACTGTGGCAGGATCTCAGATGTTTCAGTGCCACATTACAAAGGCGTCTGCATGCTGGGGCATCATCATTTCAATACAATCGCTATCTGATAAGTCTCACTGATCTGCTATCTTGATATATCTTGTCGCAGTTCCGGTAAACTGAAACTATTGTAACTAATTCAGTAACTGGTCTTATTATATAATTATTGCTTTACCTAAGTACCTACCAGTTGGGAATCCAACCCAACACAACATCTTGCGCGCGGTCCGCATGCGCAGGCGGCGTGCGTGATCAACGCGTCATCGGTACGCTGAGGTGCGGCGCGGCGCGGCGGCGACACGGCTCGGCCCGACGACCACTCGCTTTCGCTTCCACAG
Source organism: Tiliacea aurago (assembly GCA_948098905.1). Taxonomy (NCBI): domain Eukaryota; kingdom Metazoa; phylum Arthropoda; class Insecta; order Lepidoptera; family Noctuidae; genus Tiliacea; species Tiliacea aurago. The sequence continues at coordinate 1,471,602 of OX402581.1, read as the reverse complement.
ACTCCACCACGATGGACGATTCTCCTCCATTCATAGTTATCTTTTATTGTTTGTCCGGGACATTTTATAATTTGTAATAAGCACGGCATTAAACCATTGCCTTTAAAATATAGTCCACTCTTTTATTGCTCCCCGCGCTAACAGTATCTACCTATAACACATAAACTAAACAGTTAGTACCTACTATAAACATAGGTATTACTAAATTTTGCACCTACACAGCACAATCTGGCGAGATCTCGAACGAGATTATCTTGCCCCGAGATTGAATCAATCAAGATTGAAAAATGGCTCGAGATTGCAATTCCTGCTACTGCTACCTATACCTAGTATCAAACTAGAATGAAAAGGTGTCACTTCCATTCTCTATCTACATACATCGCTTGCAAAGACTCCTATTTTTAACCGACTTCCAAAAAGGAGGAGGTTCTCAATTCAGCTGTATGTTTTTTTTGTACCTACACTTAGTGTAATAAACGTTTCGACTTTGCCGTCACTCGTCATTTCGGTCCTGCTCACCTCGCAAAAATGCCGCCTCTACACACCTATTCACACATCGTTCACATCGCTTCGCACCTACCTCCCACTGTCTCCGGCACTCCGCCCTCCGGCACTCGAGTGCATGGCGCTAACAAGTGCGGTCGCCAACGCTGCCGCTGCGGCTGCCGCGGCCGGTGCAGGCAAGAAGAACGCACAGGTTCAGTTACAGGCCGAGCTCAACACGGATGATGAGTGGAACAAGTTTCTCACTAGAGATGGACTGTTGGGTAAGTTGGTGATTAGGGCGAAAGCGGCAGGGACTCAGGGTAGCCCGCGAAATTCAAATCTTCTTACGTTTTTTTGCAATTTGCAGGTCTGTGTCAGGTTGATTAAAATATGATTAGCGACCGTAACAAATATAGCTTTACAGAATTATAATCAATACAACTCCTTAGAATTATTGGCCTCAAATGTCGAATCATGATTTCATGAAATAAGTAAGTAGTCAATCAATAGGGTAATATAAACTTAGAGAGTTGTATTGATGATTTTAAGATTATAAATCTATAAATAAATATTAAATATTATACGACCGCGAATCATATTTAGATCAACATACCAACTGATATGAAACCCAAAAAAAGGCAAAAATATCGTGTTGAGCAGCCCTGACTCCATAAAGCAGTTTATCAGCAAAACGTTATGGCATTTGTGTGACAATTGTTCTATCTTCTATGTATTATGTATGGCCGGCTAGTGGTGGACGTGTACTCGGAGTGGTGTGGGCCCTGCATCGGCATGGTCGGCAACCTCAAGAAAATTAAGGTGGAACTGGGAGGAGACAACCTTCATCTAGCCGTGGTAAGAGTTACATCACATGTCATCATTGTGCTGTATCTCGAAACTATGCTTATAAACTATTTGTAATTTTTATCTGTTGTGTCCACAGGCAAAATCAGACACGATAGAATGTCTGAAGCGGTTCAGAAAACGCAGCGAGCCCACCTGGATGTTCATCGCGGTAAGCAATAACTTGTACCTTGTAACCTGACGGTTGGCCGGAGGGCCAGCCGTAGGTCACAAGTTAAATAATAAGAAAAATAATAATAAGAAAAATAAAAAAGGTATAAAAGGAATTTGGTCTTCGGAGGTTTAGAGTCAGGATAGCAGGTACGGGTACAGGATCTTCAGCCGGCTTCAGGACAGGAACGGAAGGGGCTAAAGCGTCAGCGTCCCTCAGTTGAATGGAAAAGCAGGTACGGGAACAGGATCCTCAGCCGACGCCAGGACAGGAATAGGACGGAACCACAGCGTGAATTACTTTTATACCTTTTTATATTTTATATTATTTAACTTGTGACCTACGGCTGGCCCTCCGGCCATCCGTAACGTTGCAACCTACACTACTCCAGCCATCAAGTCATGGAAAACACAAATCAAAAGGTGCTGAGAAAAAACACTGTAAGTGAGACCAAAATACCGATGAAGTCTTCAATTTTCTGTCTATCTTTCTACTAAGGAACCCTAAAAGAGTACTGAACCAATCTCGTTATCCTTAATGTTCTATTTGGAAAACAAAATGCCTAACACATTACTACAGGTTGAGCTAATGACAAGTCACAAGCACACTACTACATGAACCGACAGATTAGTACCTACCTACCTACTATGAATGAGTGTGAAATGTGCCTTGTACCACCCTGTACAAGCCATACATGTGTCTTAACGTACGTCGGTGTTCTACAGCTGCCTATACCCTCATATGTATGGAAAAGTGATTTGTGGGAAACTGGTACCTACGGACGTGAGTATCGACCAAACGCATGAAAAAACGACTATCATATACATTAACATACCTATCTATCGCTGCACGCTGTTCAAGAAAGTTTTGCTTGAAAACTTAGTTTTATCTTTGGAGTTTTAAGGCTTTGTGCTTTAAATCCATGTAGGTAAACGGGTAGATGTCGCAAAGCGGTACAAAGGTACCAAGACAAAACAAAATAAGGAAAAAAAAAGAGCATATTAATTCTGATAAGGATTATTAACATAACCTAATAGCCTATTATCTTATTATATATATCTAGATTACAAACGGCCCCGCCCCTGCTACTGAGGGTTTGTACAACTTGACATAAAATCTAGATTTATTTAATAGAATAAAGTGTAATATTAATTAATTAATATTAAACAGATAAACCTTTCGGAACAAATTATCTAAATGATGGTGTAAACCGCGTCAAAATCCATTTAGAAGAACAATGCGGTCACACAGACAGACACGAAAAGCTACTTTAATTTATAATATGTATAAAAGTTTGGCTTTGTGTGTTAAATGGAGCTTTAAATTAATGTAGGGAAAAGGTTAGGTGTGGCCAAGCGTTACGACCGCAGGTACAGAGGCAAAACAAAGTTACGGGTAATAGCTAAGACCGCCCGTTGTGGGTACACTAGCTTTAAATATTTTAAGCTTTTACGTATACATAAGTAAATAATAGCTGCCTATTGAAATCAATTAAAGCACCAATTAATTATTAACTCAGCCTATTATTCGATAACCAATGATCGAGTTCTAAAAATAATTCATAACCAAATACGCAAGAAATTAACCAAATTGTTCTCACCATTTCAGCTTGAATCGACATCTTTCTAAAACTGTTCCATTAAAATTCCAGGCTGGTCAACTGCTGAACGTGGTGTTCGGAGCAGATGCGCCCCGCATCACGCGCACTATTGAGCAGGAACTCCGGAATGAGGAGCTCGCCAAGAAAGGGGAGCTGGAGCGACCCAAGAGAGCTCCGCATGAGCTTACCACCCCTGAACAGGTGAGGAGGAAATGGGCAAAAATGTGGCACCAAAATTAGTAGGGAATGAGAGAAAGCCTTTGCCCAGGAGAGACAGAACAGGCTAAATAAAATAGGCAACAGTATTTTTTTACCGATTTTATTTACATAACCTAGGCTACGTACGTACCCAAGCAGCACGCAAGCGTTTTCAATATACCAGCCTATTTAGAACTTAAGAGTTCTTTTAGAGGCGTACAAAAGTGTCAAAAAATGTTTTTGTCTTTGTAAGTGATTTATGAGTTCAGCTCAAACTGTATTAAATCTTTGGGAATCGCGTAAGCTATAAACAACTTTAAGTATTTTGTGCCACTTCAATCTGGTTTTATCGTTAAAGCTGTATTTTGCATGTGATCACTTACTTATTACAGCTCAAAGTGTCATTATAGTATCACTTGAAAATTGTTTCTGTACAATGGTCTAAGAAAACTCCGTTCCCAAACTTATTTTTATTAACCCCCGACGAAAAAAGGGGGGTGTTATAAGTTTGACCGCTATGTGTGTGTGTGTCTGTCTGTGGCACCGTAGCTCTTAAACGGATGAACCGATTTGGATGTGTTTTTTTTTTATTTGAAAGCAGGTTTTCTAGCGGTGGTTCTTAGACATGTTTTATTAAAATCGGTTCAGCCGTTTCAAGGTTATCCACTCTTTTGTTAGCTATGGTAGAGATCCTTAGACGCATAATGGGTATTTACTTTACTTTCAAACATAATTATGTGTGACCTAAAATTTGAAACACCCATGTATGCTATACTTATATCTATGCAAGATTATGGAATCTTGGTCTGATGCTGCAGCCAGGATATCCAGCACTAGTACAGTCATGAAAAAATATTGCAGATTATGTTGTGTTTGGATTCATTTTGATCAGTATTTGATTCTACATACAATGCAATGGTGGTAACACGATGAGCTGATGCTGCAGCCAGGATATCCAACACAATACGTCGCCAACGCCGCAAAGGGGCGAACTCATACAAACGGTCAAAAATTAGTTAAGTATACAAAAATGCTCCATTTGCCGAGCTCTATGTTGTCACAAAAGGGCAAAGCTCTAAGACTAATAGAAAGTGGACGCGGGTCTTCAGAAATTGCTACCGTTGTATCTATGTTCCTTCATGAACATGACGTTGCACGTTCTAAGTCAATAAGTTTGTATGCGGTTGGATGTGCAGGGCAAAGTAAAAAATCGAGAGTCGCTTCTGCTCTGCTTTACTGCATTAATAACGTTACAAATCTGCCAACTATAACTTTAAGATTCTTTGCTCCAAGCCACGGACAGAATGAGGGAGAGTCATTGCATCCTCATATCATGTATTTATTACCTTTGTCTAGATTAACGATTTATATGAAACAGTGTTTGAAATACCAAATTGTTTTTATTTGATGTTAATTTGGTGTTTTAAAAATATGAATAAGTGAACAAGTTTGTGATCTCATTATAATAACTTAGAATAAATATTTTTGTTTGTATGGAGTCTAGTGTTTAGGGTTCCGTACCCAAAGGGTAAAATGGGAACCCTATTACTAAGGCTCCGCCGTCTGTGTATGTCTGTCTGTCCGTCTGTCACCAGGCTGTATCTCATGAACCGTGATAGTTACACAGTTGAAATTTTCACAGATGCTGTATTTCTGTTGCCGCTATAACAACAAATACTAAAAAACAGAATAGAATTAATATTTAAGGGGGCTCCCATACAACAAACGTGATTTTTTTGCCATTTTTATAGATAATGGTACGGAACCCTTCCTATGCGAGTCCGACTCACACTTCACCGGTTTTTTTTAAATTTAATTAACGCATATTATCATAATGTATCGAGGCGTAACTCTAAGAGAATATTAGATAAACGGTATGTCTTGGTGATAAAGATGCGCGACGAAAAGGGGTATATTTTTTCTCGGCTTTTCCTCGGAAAACCTTGCATTGTAAATTGTTATGTTTGTATTCATTTTGTAGTCCTGTTTCCGTAGTACACCTTCGCATTTGATTTTGTTTATTATTATAATATTCTTTTTTTAAATCATCAAAATAAGCGCATCATCGGGAGAAAAAAAACGTTTTTTGGCTCTCCTGTAAAATTTTCTTATTTGAGGTTCACCCCTTTGCGGTGTTGGCGACGAATAGTACGCTCTCGAAAAAAAAAATTGAGAGAGAGACAGAGAAATGGCGCTATAATGTCGCGGCGGGGACCGCTAAGTTTAAAGCAATAGCTAAAATAATGATGATTGCAAACTCACTTAACGATTTAACACCCAATGGAACTAGATTTTTAACAAAAATGAGATCGTCTTGAACGTTGTTTAAGTTAAATTAAGTTGAAATCGCGAAAAAAATATCAGCTGTTCCCTACATTTTGACGAGTTCAGCGAACTTAAATGTAGGGAACAGCTGATTTTTTTTTCGCGATTTCACGTTTGGTCCCATAGTAAAAGTTGTTCATAATGATGAATACAATGACCCCTTAAGAAGTTTAGTATAAACAAAAACTAATGTTGTATAGATAGTCAATCAAATGAAGGGTCACACTTAATTATGCGGTACCCCGCCGCGACATTATAGCCCCATTTCAATGATTTTTTATTTAATTTTTATTTTAACATTTTTAAACTTTTTACAAAAGAAGTACTCGTATTTGTACACCGAATATCAGCTCTAATACAGCTATTATACAGCTTCTTACTTATAAGGACTGTATAAACGCTTATACAGCCTGAATATACAGCTTCTAGTATAAAAACGAACTTAATTACAGTTTGTATACAGCTTATAATGATACTTGGGTAGTTGCGCCGATAAATTGATGTGGTGGGCTTTAAATTAATAATTTAATACATAACTTGGGAGTTGGGACTTTGGGCATAATTATGTAAATAGCGATAAGTCTAAAGAAATTGTTCCCCTACCCTATTCATACAAAGAACTTTACTATTCTGGTCACTCATACCAACCTCACACACGACGCGAGCAAGATTCTTCGCAATAATCGAATTACAAACCACTTCATATTTCGCTGTATGTTTTCAGGAGGTCGCAACAGCCCAAGAGAAGAACGTAGAAGAGAAGAAAGCCAGAGAAGCAGCCGCGGTGGAAGCGGCAAGGTTCGCGCGGCGGGAGGCGCGGGCCAAGCGCCTGGAGATGCACTTCAACGACCTCTGTCCCGCGCTCATGCTGCCGCACGCGCAGAAAAATTTGAGGAAGATCACGGATACCATTGAACCTTTCGGTATGTTATTAATCAACTTTTCCAAACTGTATCGTGAAAAGGATCGATTTTGAAAGTTTGACCTTTGAACCTTCATTAGTAGGTACTTATGTTATGTGTGAGATTCTTTTATGTTTAGATTAGCTTACCTATTGTTAAACACCTGAATTAAAAACGTAAAATGTATCGGAATGAACGGGACTATTTATAAAAAAAAACTATCATAACTTACCTGCATTATAAGCAAATAAACGATTTCTATTTCTAATCGGCGTCAAAGATTTGGCAGTCGAAAATGTGAAAGCTTACTCTAATGATCCTTCCGTACTGCATGCACTAATTTGTAACAACTATGTACCTACCACCGTACTTCTCTATATAAGCAAAAAAACATTTCAATTGATTTTCAATTCTGAAAGGCAGTAGCACCATTTACAATTTATCGTATTTTATTAATCCAGCGTCTCGCAATTCCAGGTGTTATTTTGGCAGACAAGTGCCCGATCGTAGTGGGCAAAGAGGGCGCCAAGATCTTGGCGGTGGAAGAACCAGAACTCAGCGAAGCCAACGCGGCTGCGGCGATCATTGAGAGACCCTCACTGGCGTTGATATTCAAGAAGATGCCTGATAAAGAGGGAGATATTATTGGTAATGATAATATAGGTACTCTTAGTTCAACAACGCGCGATATAAATGCGAGCGGCGCGGCGGTGGAGTTATGTCCTACAGTGAAAGTTGCATTTCTGTCGCCCAAAGCAAAGGGAGAGGGTAGTAAATCTCCCACCAAGTTTAAGAACTTCCATCGATGAAAGGGTTATTTCAAGGTCAAATTCAATAGTTATTCTGGCGTGAAAGCATCATCAAACTGAAATAACAAAAAAAAATAAGGTGTCTTATGGTACGCGTGAGTTTTGTCATTTATAAATCATGAATGACACTCTCACGACACACTTTTATCATTCGTCTTCGGGTAGGGCGCACTTGCCTCAAGCGGTAGCTAAACGGTTTATTCATTAAAAGAGTGGCAAAAGACATGTTATAAGGATTCTTCATAACTCAATTGGATGTACCTATTTTTAAACGTTAAAAACCTACTTTCCTTATAGAGCTGACTCGCCGAGCTCTCTGTGGAGACGGCCTGGCCGAGGATGACGACGCGAGGAAGAAGCTGCCCACAACAGAACTTCGCGACGGCAATACAATAGGGTTGTTCGTGCCCAAAGACCGGCATGAGAGGGCTGCAGTACTGGATGTGCTGTTCCCTAAGGTCAGAACCTGAGACAACGTCATTAAACTATCTAGATGAAAGCACTGAAAAGTTGTCGAAAGTTATTTATTTATCAATAGAGGTTACCAACAGCTTATTGGTATCTTCGCTATAGGTAAAATTAACCGTGGACTTACACAGTCGCCAATCTAAGGTAAACAAGCATTCTCTATAAACAAGTGATTACACTGAAAAAATCATATGTAGTAAGGCCATCAAAGCCGACAGTCGTGATTCGCTCTTAAGGCGACGATAACCGACTTTTAATGATTTTATACTGAAGATCACCTCTAAACGAGTAGTTTTAATGATTTGAAAATTATATATGTTAAATTAGAGCATTTTCTCATTAACTTAATATGTGAATATTTTAGATTATGTTTATATTACATAGTGAAATTAATTTGTAAAGTTATGTCTAACGCGGATAAAAAACTGAGAATGGCGCAAAATCTAACAAGCGTATTTTTCTGAAACCTTCAGCAATTTAAAGATAATTTAATTATTGATCTTTTAGTATACGCGTTTTATTAAAATACCTTTTGTTTTGTGTACATTAAATTAATAATGCGTCAAATTGGGGACAGCGCTCCTTGATGGGCGAGTCCTATTACTGGCTGAACATACGACGCGTTGCGTGAGCTCAGTACAGAACACGCAAGCTAACCACTCAAGGTCACTGGCATATACCTGAGTCTTAAAGCAGTTGACTCGACAGATTGTGATATCATCTCTATGAGCCGAAAGTCCAAGGAAGGTGATGCCCATAGAAATATAAAAAACAGGAGAAGTGGCGTGGGGGCGGGTGGTGAGCAAGGGGGCGTGGCTGTGTCCGCGCGACATGATCGCTACGCTCATGTACCAGGCAAATGGTCGTATCTGCGAACTAGTGCGCTTTCGACCGCGGTCGTGATAACATATACGAATGCCGTGTTGTTCAATGGTTTCTTGTAAAAACCGAAGTCAAACTAAGTACTTTAAAAATCATGGAATCACATAACATATTTATGTAAAAGTATATTACTATATTTGTCTTTAAAATCATGAAAAACATCAAATCGTAAAATATTCCTTGCTTGTACTACGTCACTCTTGTTTTCATATATCACAGCGACTGTACTGTCTGTATCTGTATCTCTTGTACCTAGATATGTCGTCAACTGACTGGACAATCAGTGTAAACATCACAAAACGATACTTTGTTTATGCGGATGCATCGCGTAGTACGGGCGCTGTATCTTGCGACGAGTTAGTGATGTCCTTGTGCAGATCCACTAACGTAGGTTATCGACAACAATGTCGATTGCCTAATGAATATATTGCTATTATAGTTTATTCTTCAATATGTCAACCGCGTTGTAACCCGATTGGAAGACCCATGAGGAAATAATGATTTTTACTCATTTTGATTTGCTCATATTGTAATTTTTTTTTATTTACTTATTAGTACTTTTTTATCTACATTATTGTTTATTTATATTATATTAGTATCAGTATATCATTTATTCTTTATTTTATTTTTAGGACCCCACAAAATGTTTAATACAACGATAAATGGAAGGATCGATACCTTTCCAATTTAGTCAATCACTAGCGTATATGTAAAATAAATGGCTTTTGCATAGTACAACGATAGCGGCTGATGTTTTTGTGTGAGTAAGTTGTACGGTGCATGGTAAATGCACGCTATGTTTGATGCGATAAGGTTTATAATTGATTCTGTAGTACGTTCTGATTTATTCCTTGCGAGCGTGTGCGCGACTTCGTATAGATTGCTTTGACTGAACTGCATGTGTAGTTGTGGCGAGTGGTAGGGACAAACTGGAGACACCGGGTTCCGATACATTTTCAACTACAGGGGCATATCTCCTTCTTTCTTATCTATGGTGATGCCCATGACTTCTTCTTTCTTGGCCTTTAATGATTCATCCTGTTCCCCAGATGGTAAGCTCAGTAGTGGAGCCGGCCCCGCCAGCAGAGCCCCCGCACATCCTGATAATGTTCGGCGCGTGGCAGCGCCGCGCCGTGCTGAGCATGGCCAGCCTGCCCAATGTGGCCTCCCGGCTACTGCGCTACGGGTTCTTCGCAGACCCCAACATTGAGGAGCCAAGGCTCTTGTGCAAGAATATTGATCAGTACGAGCAGAGGCCGGAGAAAGAATAGTAAGTAAAAAAAATAAGCAAAAAAAAAAAGCATCACCTTTGTACGTATTTTTCTGTTCCTTTCTTCTTGTCTGTATTGTATATCTGAACTATACATAAACTGTTAAATAAATAAATAAGTTTTGCTTTAGACTAGTGTTAGTTTTATATTAGCCCTTGCCTCGCACGGGTGCTATCTGATTTACTGATGTGCATGTTGTCACAATATCAAGATTTCAGTACTACCTATATCTAAATAAGCTAAAGAAATAAATTCACTAATGGTGTTTTGAGTTGAAAACCGCTTCAAAATCCGTTGCGTAGTTTAGAAGAAAAACGCGGTCACATAGACAGGTACGAAAAGCGACTTTAATTTATAATAGGTGTAGATCTGTTAGTCTCGAAGACCGAAAACACCGGCCACAACGCGTTGCGGCATTAATCTTTCTTATTCTCGAATAAAAATGAAATGCTGTTCGTTGGTAAGCGCATCACATGAGAACGGCTGGACGTTTTCGGTTAACCGACTTCCAAAAAGGAGGAGGTTATATGTTCGGCTGTAAGTATTTTTTTTTTTATGTTTGTTCACCGATTGCTCCGTCAATTATGGACCGATTTTGAAAAATCTTGTTTTGTTTGAAAGGGTATACTCCCTAGGTAGACCCAATGCCACCAAATCAGAATCTGATGAGGGGATTCCATGGAAATCGAGGGAAACCCTCAAATTTTATGGCAAACCTATAGCGATTTGGGTATTTTTTATAATAACTCCTACATTTTCTCTCGGAAAGCACCATTTGGTGAAGTAGAACTGATGATGGAGACCACAGAATGGCCACCGGAACAATATAATAATAAGTATTTAACGGGTTGCGATTCGATTAGGTACGTTAATGTGGTTGCTAAGCAATTTATATCACTATGCATATGGTGAGTGGCAGTTCTCCTGGTTCTCACCAGGAGAATTCCTCAACAATCAACGTCCCAGCATCGGGAAAAGCAATATTTTGTAAAAGGAGCTGAGTAGTTAACATTAGGCTATTGTAACTTAGATAAATTATAAACTGACCCACTAAAAAGTGAAAAATAAAAAACTTTTTACAAAAAAAAATAACCGACTCCCAAAAATAACACTACAAAGTGAAAAATAACTTTAATTTCGGAAGTCGGTGGCAATAAACTAAAATACAGATCCAAAGACACCGACTTCCGAAATTAAAGTTATTTTTCACTTTGTAGTGTTATTTTTGGGAGTCGGTTATTTTTTTTTGTAAAAAGTTTTTTTAATTTATTTTTTATGTTTATTTTTTTTTCCTGGGTTTCTTTATCGATACTGAACCTACCCCTAAGCTATGGCACGCAGTTACTTTAATATCCTGTATATCCAATAAGGAAGTTATAAGGAAAAATATCACAACACAACACAAGTTAACAAGCAAGCTCAATTTTATTAACGAGTAATAGTCGACCAACTTACGTTTGCAGTTGAAATGTATGGGAGAACATGTTATTCAATGATTTTTTAATAATTTCTTTTAATGATTGGGGAGTAAGTTCCTTCACGAAAGTAATTGTGACGCTGGAAATAACGTGTGGTGCTAAGGGTTATGTTCTATAAAGTCAGAATAAGGGCTTTAGGGAAAGAAAAATTGGAATAGTCACCCAGAGTATTGGAATATTCGGGAAAACTGAAGATGGTATTTTCTATAAGATTTTGTATTATTTGGGATGGGGTGTTTATAATAAATGTATAGATATAAAATGCGCGTGTCAAAGTAACAGAATCTGATGTCCAATTCAACTCCACAGTTGCGAGACCATAGTCCTGATGATCGCAGTCGGCCTGGCTGAGCCCGAGCTGGCGGAGCCTGAGGAGCTGTTCCCAGAGGTACACCACGGTCAAATTGAGTGACTAAAACCTTTAGTAAGTCATTGCAATATAACTCTTATCTCTCGGTAATAAAGTATAGATTAGAATGATTGATTTGGGTTGGATAAAAGTCTCGGCAATTATTCTAATTTACGCCTTACCTTACCGAGATAAGAGTTACATTGCAATGACTTACTAAGCACGAGCGATTTATTTACGCGACCATTTGTTATCGTTATCGCGCACTGGATTTTCAACTCTCGACGTCTTACAGTGCGTTGAATATCCAGTGCGCGAAAAAAATCGCCCGTGAGTACGAGGGTTAATGGTTTTACTTCGATCGTGAACGTCCTACCGTAGGGTCCCCCTGAGGGCCTGTTGACCCTGGGCCCGCTGCACGTGAGCGCCGACCATGTGGTGGGGAAGGACGAGTGCGCCAGGTTCTTCCCGCCAGGGTACAGCGAGCCGGAGAAGAAGCCCAAGTCCAAGAGTAAGAAGAAGAAGAAGGTAATTCTAGACATTCCATATTATTGTGTAACCAGATCTTAAAGTTAATAAACCCTTCAAATAATGTCTTTCTACATTTGAACATGAATGATTTAACCAATATTTTGTAATTAAATAAAAAAAATCTATGAGGTTCTTGCCCGTTCTTCTTCATAGGAACCTACTACGCTTTGGAACAGGCGCATCTTTTTAACTAACCGACTGCTTGAGAATTCAAAAGTGCCCGTGATTCATCATCATCATCATAATCAGCCTACAATGTTCCCACGGCTGGGACACAGGCCTCCTCTGTGCGAGAGGGAGTGGGCCGTAATCCACCACGCGGTCCCAGTGCGGGTTGGTAGATGTCACATGTCTTCGAATTGTTGGTTCTAGGACATGCCGGATTCCTCGCGATGTTTTTCCTTCACTGTTTTGAGAGCAGTAGTGATGAAATTATTTTCACAAAGTAAAGCGCCTGTCTGGGTTCAAACCCACGACCTACAACTCGTAAGTCGGGGCCGTTACCACTGGGCCACCACTGCTCACTGCTCGCCCGTGATTGGTTTAATTGAAATAAATGCTTTAATTTTGTAAAAATATTCGCCACATTTTATATGGCGTCCGAGTCGTGTTGGTTACCGCTCTACGTTACGTGGAAGAAAAAAAGAAAAACCGACAAGGAAAGCTGGTTTTGAAAAACTGTTGAACACTAATAATACTAGAAAGAAAGAAAGAAAAATATTTTATTCGGGACACGCACAAGAAATACAAATATAGCACTTAAAACTAACTTACAATAAAAACAACCAAAACTTGTGCGATGCCAAAAAGGTCCCTATCTCAGCATAATGCCGCGATATTTAAAAAATAAATACCGCAGCGTTGGTATTCTGATAGGGCCCGCTGTAATGCCACGGACTCACACTTACTAGTTATGAATGCTACATAAATAAGTAATACTCCTATAACAATTGAATATTGCCTGGAGTTGGCCGCTTCGCGTCATACTTTTTAGGGTTCCGTAGTAAACAAGGAACCCTTATAAAGTTTCGCCATGTTCGTCTGTCTGTCTGTCTGTCCGTCCGTCCGTCTGTCCCCAGTTTAGCTCAGAGACGCTTAGTCCTAGAAAGCTGTAATTTAGCATGGATATACATATTAATCATGCCGAAAAAATGGTAAAATAAAATTATGAAAAACATTTTTTTTAGGGTACCTCCCTTACACGTGAAATGGGGATGATATTTTTTTTTCTCGTCTATTCCATAGTGTGGGGTATCGTTGGATAGGCCGTTCAAAAATATTGAGGGTTTGTTAAAACCATTTTTCAATTAAGGGATCCGTTTGCGTAATATTAAGCTTTACAGTGCTATTTTTTGTTAGAGTCAAGTGTCCCCCCCCCCTGCCAGCTAAATGGTTGGTTTTGGATATGTGAAAAAATTCATGGCAATAGTATAGTATATAACGAAATTAAAAGGAAAACTATCACAGCTAAGTAGGCTTCACAAGTTAACGAGTAATAGTCGACCAACTTAAATTTGCAGTTGGAGAATTGACCGTAACGTATATCGATGTATGGGAGAGCATGTTTTTCAACTACAATGTTAAGTTTGTTTTTGGGTTAAATTCATCCCAACTACGGAACCCTTCATTGTGCGTGGTCCGACATGCACTTGGCCGGTTTTATTTACACTAGCGTTGGGAGTTATTAATTTTTATGTTTATCAAAAATTTATTTAAATTATTGTTTTATTAATTTAATTTTTTATTTACAATTTTAGCTTGTTTTGTGCTTGCAGTGATGGCGTTTTTTTTTTCACGCAGATTTGAAATTCATATCAAACAAGAGTTTGTCTTTACTGCAGTAATGCAAGCCCTGTTTAGTTTGTTGTCTAAGTGACTACTGCAGTTTAACTTACTGTCGAGAATGACCCCGAGGTGCTTGACTTCGTTGGCCAACTTTAGTTTTGTACTGAACAGTTTCGGTAGGCGGAAAGGGCCTCATGCTCGTTTTTGGGTCAACATGACTGGTTCAGTTTTAGTGGGGTTTACCGATAGTTCAAATTCCCTGCACCATCTTTCTACGATACGTAGTGCCTGCTGAGTGAGGTTACAGATTGTTCCCGTCACCTTCCCCGAAACAAGGATTGTGAGGTCGTCTAACCTATCGTCATAACCTATTGTGTAACAGCGGTGGTCGTTGAGTTTGGTGATGAGGTCATTAATCACCAGATTCCATAGGTGCGGGGACAGCACCCCTCCCTGGGGATAGCCCTAGCTCTCATGGTCAACTGCTGCTCATCTTCAAGGCGAACCATCCGTTTGCTTAACATGCTTATACACAGTCCGTTAGTACCTGTTCTACTCCATGTCTGGAAAGGGCGCAGCTGTTGCTGGAGAAGTTTGTTTTGTCAAACGCTCCTTCGATGTCTATGAAAAATCCCAGGCAGGTGCCTTTCTTATGAATCGCTTCCTCTTTCTGGCTGACCACTAGATGAAGACTGGATTCGGTCGACTTAGCCGAGTCGTATGTGATGGGTGTTCAGAAGTGAAATGAAATGTATACACTCAGTGATAGTTTGTATTTACTAAAATAATTTCCAAGCACAGAAAACCAGTGAAACCACACAACCTCTAGCCTCCAATCTCTCGCCAGTCGCCCGCTCCAAAAGTACCGCCCCCGCACGAAGTCTGGTTTAAGATCATTTATTCTCATAAGAATAACACTATTCACTTACATGAGAATATTAAAACTAAACACTTAAAAATTGCATAAAGTTGGGGGTATTACAAAGTTTAGACCACGATTATCTAAAATGTTTCGAGGGTAGGTTATCTTTTGGTCACTCAAAATGTTCGTTCGATACATGCAAACAAGTATCCGTGTAACACTCAATAAACGCCAACTGGATGTGGCTCGACACTATAGTAGGGAATGTGATTTTTTTTCTATAAATTGTTTAAGTAGCTTTTTAAAAGTTGTTTTGGATTTAGATTCCTTGATGTCTCTCGGTAATTTATTAAATATTTTAGATCCTTCGTACACTATAGTTTTTCTTCCGTAGTTAGTGCGGGTTGGGTGTAGTTTTAAAAAGTCTTGTTCACGTCTCAGTTTCATTTTGTGTTTTTTAATATTTTTTGTGAAGGTTATATTTGTGTGTATATTTTTATTTAGTATTTTTCGAATTAGTATGCATGTGTTGTGGTTTGTGTTATATTCATTACTTGAATTTTTTTGTAAAGAGTTTCTGTTGGAGTTAGATAGTCATAGTTAAATAACGATTTTAGTAGTTTATTTTGAGCAGTTTGTAATAGGTTCGTATGTGATTTAGCAGCGGTACCCCATATTTCCACTAGGTAGTCGATATGTGGCTTAACAAGGGAGAAGTAGATTAAATAGCGAACTTGGCGGGGTAAGCAACGAACGATACCTCGTAGGGTACCCATGAGTGATTGTATTTTTGATTTAATTTTTGAATATGTGGAAGCCACGTCAATTTACTGTCCAAAATTAGTCCTAAATATTTTTCTTGATCTACTTGATTTATGGTTTGATTATTTATTTTTAATGGTGTATAATTGCCGATTTTTTTATTTTTTGCTGTGAATATCTTGTAATTTGTTTTAGCTGTATTAATCGTGAGAAGATTTTGTTGAAACCACAGGTTGAGTAAGTCCAAATCGTTCTGTGCTTGCTTAACAATAGTATCGATTGAGTGGCCGAAGTAGAACAAACATTTATAATGTTAGGTCAGCTTTTAGACCATTTTTGTGGACACTATTTATGTACAGTAGGAATAACAGAGGAGCCAAAATTGAACCTTGGGGTACACCGTATGTAATAATTTTGGGATCACTCTCGAGTGTTACCAATTTTAACTACTTGGTATCGGTTTGACAGGTAAGATCTAAAAATTTCAAGGGCAGGTCTTTGTATTCCGATTTCCATTAGTTTTCCTAGCAATAATTCATGACTGACTGTGTCGAATGCCTTTTTCAGATCAATAAAGACACCCATGGCCACTTTTTTTTTATCAATGTTAAGCTTTATAGTTGTCACCAGGTCTATTGTAGCTGAGAGTGTATTCGATTTCGGTTTAAAACCGTATTGCTTTTCATATATGAAGTTTAGAGATGTTAGGTACAGCTACTAAATGCTGGAACAATATCCCTCCTCCCATAAAATATAGTAAAAGTTGCTCGACTTTCAAATTGAAATTAAAAGTATTTTTATTAAAGCAACAAAGCGATTTTGAAAATGTTGGCGCCGACATATCTGCCATATAAAAACAATATTTTTTATTCAATTTTACCAATTTTACCAATTTTTTCAATTTTATCAATTTTACCAATTTTATGATTTTTTTAATTTTTATTAGTCAATTATTATTGCGTTAATCGGTAATGAAAACTGCATCAAAATCCGTTCCATAGTTTAGAAGAACAACGCAATCACACGTATTTGCATATGATAGGTACTTTCTATTTATAATTTTTTAATATACTCGTAGTTAATACACAGATAGTGGGTATTTATTTTAGTTTTACATTAAACACAACACACACACATGTATGTCACAACATTTTATTTTATTTTGTTCGAGCTTTTTTTTTTATATTATCTCCTTTAATTTACTCTCGATTAATTAACGGACACACACTTCCCTATATGTTTATTATTCTAGCGTATGGCACTCGTGGGTTGCAGCTGAAAATCAGCGTCAGGTGGTACACCTTGTGTTGTCATCTGACATTATGCTGAGCTGAGGCCCTTTTGGCATTATAATTAATTGTTTTCTGTGTTATTTATAGTTTTTAAGGTATATTTTTTTGCTGTAATGCCAATAAACGCATTTTTCTTTCTTTCTTTTACTTTTCGAGGCGATTACGGTGAGAACTGAAATGGGACGATAGTTGCCCGGCTCTGATTTAACTCCGGATTTGTAAATTGGCGTAACTTTTGCAACCTTAAGACTATTTGGAAATTTTCCCGATTTCATACATTTGTATAAGCAACTAGTGAGTTCATCAATAATTAGGTTTGCAACACATTTTAGTCATTTTGTACTGATACCATCTAAACCTGCGCTGGTGTTGTTATTTAAATTATTAATTATTTTTAAGATTTCATCTGTTGTGGCAGGTTCCAGATCACTAAGAGAAGACGAGCCAGATCCAGATAAATTCGTTAAAGCACTACCTGATGGGTGATATTTTATGGGTATTTGATTAGCCAGTATCGAACCAACATTTGCAAAAAAAAACATTGAAGCATTCACAGATGTCCTTTATGTCAGTAACAGTGCCATTTTGTGACTGAAGTTTTCGCGGGGCGGATTTTTCTGTGACTTTGTTGCAGGACAGGCTGTTTATCAGTCCCCACATTTTCAATGGCTGTTTCTTGCAGTTTTCAAAGGCTTTCATGTAGTAACTTGATTTCATTCGTTGTATAGATTCTGTTAGTTCGTTTCTTTTCTTTCTGAATGTGTCTTCCTTTTGCTTGTCATTTGGGTTTTTTAGGGTTCCGTAGTAAACAAGGAACCCTTATAGTTTCGCCATGTCCGTCTGTCTGTCTGTCTGTCTGTCCGTCCGTCCGTCTGTCGCCAGCTTAGCTCAGAGACGCTTAGTCCTAGAAAGCTGTAATTTGGCATGGGTATACATATTAATCATGCCAAAAAAATTGTAAAATAAAATTATGAAAAACATTTTTTTTTAGGGTACCTCCCTTACACGTGAAATGGGGATGATATTTTTTTTCAATTTTTTCAAACCATTTTTCAATTAAGGGATCCGTTTGCGTAATATTAAGCTTTAAAGTGCTAGTTTTTGTTAGAGTCAAGTGTCCCCCCCCCCCTGCCAGCTAAATGGTTGGTTTTGGATATGTGAAAAAATTCATGGCAATAGTATATATAACGAAATTAAAAGGAAAACTATCACAGCTAAGTAGGCTTCACAAGTTAACGAGTAATAGTCGACCAACTTAAATTTGCAGTTGGAGAATTGACCGTAACGTATATCAATGTATGGGAGGGCATGTTTTTCAACTACAATGTTAAGTTTGTTTTTGGGATAAATTCATCCCAATTACGGAACCCTTCATTGTGCGTGGTGCGACATGCACTTGGCCGGTTTTTTTGTGTTGGTTCCATAAAATGTTTCTTTTATTTATTTCACTAATGATTGATCTATTAATCGAGTCTTGTCGTGGTGAATTTAGCATTTTGTATTTGGTCTTTTTGCTTGTTTCTATACTTTTTATCAGCTTTTCTTCCAGGGTTTCGAATATATAATCACTGTTTTCGGCGTGGGATTCTAGGATGGTCTAATAGAGCACTTCATAGTCAATATTGTGGTAGCTAATTTTCTTCAGAGGTTCTGGTTTATGTCGTTTTATTCTAAGTCGATTTGTTTATGGTCTGACATAGGTGTATCGATAATGGCTAGGTGGAAATTATTCAGTTTGAGATTTGAGCAGATGTGGTCAATTATACTCTTGGATGTTGTTGATTCTCTTGTGCAGTGATCTTCATCTATTTTGTTTAAAAAATCATAGCCGTTTTCTTTGACCACTTCTTTATACATGTTTGTTGCACGTTCTGTATTTAATAGGTTGAAATTAAAGTCGCCAAAGACCACACCCCGCTTGTTTTTATTTAGCTGTTGGGAATAGATATCCAAAAAGGTTTTGGTGTTTGATTGTTCTGGTTTTCTATATACTACACCTATATCCAGAGTAAAGTTTTCTATGTAAATCCAAAGATAGTGGTTGTAGTTTTGACAAGTTTCCTCAGTCAGACTATGTTTCAAGTTATTTTTCACAAATATTGAGACCCCACCGCCTCTTGTATCAGTTCTAAAGTTGTAATAATGTGTGTATCCTGGAATCTGATATCTTTTTCCTTCTTCATCTGATTTTATCCATGTTTCTGTTAGAACCACTGCGCGTAAGCAAGATGGAAAAGCTTTTATCACACATTTTAATTCGTCAAATTTACCAGGTTTTACAATACTTCGCATGTTTGCGTACAGAAATTTAAAAGAATTGTTTGAGGTTACAATGTTACTGTTGTATTGTAGTTTTCGACAACTTGATAGGATATTTTCTCGTTATTAGGATCCGTGTACGTATTTGTAGTAGGTGCGGTGGTTATTCAAACTACCATCCCCTTTTTATTATTGCGAAATATTCAGAGCACTTACATAAATTGGTATACTTATAACAAAAATCATAGAAATGAAAGCTATAAGTTTATAAACTACAATATTATAATTAAACATGATTTTAAAGTAGAATTTCCAAGTTATTAAAGTAATGTTCGGAGAACTATGGACAAGTTATTATTATTTAAAATTACCACAATATAATAGTGTCTTTATGAGTTGACAGATGGCGCTAGTAAGTATGTTACGTAGATTGCATCAGTAGATCCTGCCGACTGCTCTTATAGTAGTGTAGCTTGTATTTCGGGTAGATGGCGTTGGTTGTTGAGATAGGCTTCCTTGTTGGTTACCGTGTAGCGGTATGGTTTTCAGAGCGCCGTCCCTCAGCTCCCTATCACGCAGCCTTTCCAGACTCTCTAATAGAAAAGAGGTCAGGCTGATTGGTCGATGGAATTTGGCGTTTGTGTAGTCATCCTTACTTGGCTTAGGGATGCATATTACTTTCACTTCCCTCCATCCTTTAGGAACGTATTTGAAGGTCAGACATACTCTCATTAAAGGCACCAGTCTTATAGCGACAGAGGTACTGTAGTAAGGCGGGGAAAACTCCATCAGGTCCAGCTGCCTTAAAAGGATGGAAAGTCCGGATGGCCCATTGGAGTGTCTCCAACGTGATCATCCTGCGCGCATAAAGCCAATCATTATCTGATGGTGTTTGAATGACATCTTGCCAGTACCTGCGCGGAGACACATCCAGGGAATTGAGTTTCAGTAAGGACGCGTCTCGTTCTCGCGTACCTTCTAACAACTATAACTATACAACGAACGCAGGAAAGTAACAAAAAAAATTCTTGGATTTACAGCAACTAAAAAAGTCTATGCGAAGAGATTACCAAAATTATTATGACAACCTTCCTCATGAAACCTAAAATAGTGTATGTACCGTACCTATCTTTAACATTATTTGTATTATTAAATATTTTATATTATTATTAAAATAGTGTACCTAACTTTTAATTAAAACTTTAAAAATAAACGTTTTTCTTTCAAACTAATCTATCGAGCATACCAGCTTACTCCTAGATCACAAACTTTAACAAGAAATGATAAACGGATAACTCCTAAAAACGCTGTAGTATTGTAATGAAACGGTATAAAGGATTTTATAGTATCAAAAATAACAGCTTACAATTATTATCTACCAACGGTATTTTAGATTTTTTTCCTAAGTAGTCTACAAAAAATATTAAGTATAAAGTTTTTAAGTGTCCTGAAAAGTTAGCTCATATGGAACTGGCGGGTGGTGGTTGGCTGGTTTGCCAACTAAGGTATCGATACGATTTCGACAACCATATTACTGATACTTGGTTGAGCTGGATGGTGCTGATCCACGCGTCATATTCGTGAACGGGTGCCGTCAGATGAGACTGGTCATCTCTGAACTGCCAGGGTTTATTTGTAATCTTTTAATTTGAATTGTTTTTATATATTTTTTTAACATTGTTCTCACGTATAGAAGCGACAAAAATAATGTACCCAGGATGTTGTAATACCTTGATTTAAAAGAGTGTCCTTGGAGTTTCTTGCGTGTTCTTCTCCATAGAGAAGTCCGTTTTGGAATGAGCAAATAGCTTCAACTTTCTGACTAAAACTGACCGACTCTTTGACAGTTCAAATATGCCTGTAATTAGTTTATTTGAAATAAATGCGACGCGATGCGATGCGTGTAATACGATGCGTTTGATTTTGAGTTTGCACCCTAATTGCGGACCACACTTTCAATCAAAACCGAAAGTTTTTGAAGAAATCCATTGTTTCATACGCTTAAAACATTCGTCTGCTTCACAATGTAAATAATGAATGTCGTAGAACTGCCAAAATGAAAGGCATTTTCATTGTAGGTGTGTTACACAATAACCCGCAGGTTTCCAAAGACCCTTTGTAAAACAATATTTCTTCTTCCTTCACCAGAGACGTCACGGAAGCAAAGAAGAGAGTGCGGAAGAAGCTCCGGATCGCACGCAGAGCACAGAGAACGCAGACGCCGAAAAGAACGGGGACACCGAAAACGGAGACGATGGAGAGGAGAACGGGGACGGCGAGGAGAATGGGGACGACGGAGATGACGACGACGAGAATGCCGAACAGCATGCGGATAAAGCGACGTCGCCGCCACCTCCTGCACCTCACTAGACTCGCTAATGAGATGCGGATGAGGTACCATCGCGTTAGTTCCCGGTCGACCAGTTTTCGCCCTTATACCCATAGTAATAAGGGCGAAAAGTGGTCGACCGGAAACTAACGCGATGATACATTATAGTCCTTTCTGATGGCGAGCTATCAGAGAGAATTTGACATTTGATATGAAATCAAACTATATTTAAAATATGAGTATTGCGCTTGTTTAACTTAGTATTTAAGTTTGTAGTATAAAGAATCCCCCTAATAGGAATAACGAAGTAGAAATAAAAACTAGGTAGTTTTAGTAGTAATTAAATTATAACTTGCGTTTGATAAGTTAAGAAACAATTGCATACGTTTAGTTTGAAGGGTGTTGGTTTTGTAGTAAGTCAGATTTACAAGTAAGTGTGAGACAAGGTTTTTGTTACCAATTTAGTTGGATTGTTCTGACACGTACTATTTTAGGATATATCTCTAAGTTTTTATTTTTCTTTTTATTTAGTTATAGTTCAAGTCTTGTCTTGTTTAATTTAGGATTTTACTTGTTTTACTTTTTTTTATTGTTTGTTTTTCTTTTTGTTGTTTAAATTCTATTTTCATCGTGTACACCACTTTAACCAATTAATTATTTTGTCATTGGAGAGCGGGATCTCCTAGCACAGGTATATCTTTTACTTAAAAGGAGGTCCCTATGTAAGATTTAATGTAAAAGTTGTACAAGTTTCTGATATAAACCTTTTTATTTTTATTTTATTTTTTTATTTAAATATCATCAAATTCACTACGGTAGAAGAATATTAAATATTGAACTACTTAAATATCTAAATCTGTAAAAAAGTCAATAAAACAATGTATAATAATATTCTAAAATTTGTATTTTCATTTATTTATAAATAGTCAATTATAATATATTTGTATTAACAATAAAGTAAATGAGTAACGACTTAACTGATAAGGTGGAGGGGGAATATCTTACAGTGCGGGCGCACCTCATACTACTGAGTCTTTTCGGTTCCTGGAACAAAAACAATCAAAATATAACTCTCTATCATAGGGGATAGGGCAGAAAAAGGGGTTAAAGGGAGGCACAGAATTCGACTGATCTGTGTTGCAAATGACGAGCGGGCGTCATGACTCCCTATATCATTGACGTAAGATTTAAATTGAAATAAACAGGCAAAGCAAGAGCGAACAGACATCTTTTGGGAACGCTCGTTCTGTCGTAGCTCACACCTCATTCATCGCTTACCATCAGGCGAGATCGAGAACAAGTTTTTTTTTTCTTAAGTAATGGCAGGCCCACTGCCATCCTTTACATTTTGTATCAAAAAGAAAGTCAGCAGCATCCATTTAAGCTCAACACACACAGCCGCGCACGCGTTTCGTGTGGTGTCGTTCATGTAAATACAGAGAATTGAGCCGCCGTACTGCCGTCCTAACCGCGCCCGTCCCGCGCCCGTCACGCGCCCGTCCCGCGCCCGTCCCGCGCCCGACCCGCGCCCGCGTTCTGTGTGTGTTGAACTTTAAAGTCTCCGTTAAACTAATGTTGGTTTCATGCAACTACGGTGAGTTGCATGAAACCATCATTAGTTTAACGGAGATGGACATGTTATACAAAAACTTGATGCGCGCTCATAAAATTCACAAACTATACGAAAGAATCCGCGCCTTATACACACGCGAGGCGCCATACTTTTTACACACGTGCACGCACGTATGGTTTTCATGTAAATACGACCATTCGAGCCTTGAAAAACAAGCCAACATTTTATCAGTGCAAATTTATTGTGGTGTGGTGAGCGTAAATAGAATTTTCACACCACCTGCTCGATAGTGTCAAATTATATGTTATGCAAACCTCAACTGAATTAAATTATAATCTGCTGGTCAATACTGTGATATGAATTCGGAACCTCAACTAAAAATTCGTATGAAAAATGTACAAAAAAATTATATTCGATAATTGAATTGCTTTTAATGAATAATACAGTAGTAACGTGCAACAACAGAGCGAGTGACGTACCATATGTAGTGGTTGTCGTGGTGCGGCGCGCGCATGACGCCGACGCCGCCCCCCAGGCGCCGGTAGTTCATGGCGCCGCAGAGGCGCCACTGGTTTGACTCCGGGTCGAACACCTGCACACAACATCAGTATTATATCAGTTGCGATGGACACAATGTCGTACAGTACCCGGTTAACACGTCTGGATTCAGCAAAAAATTGGGTTTGTAAAGAAGAAGTAATGAAAATACATTTATTTTACACACACCTTGGTTGTAAGCTTGAATGATAAGTCTCGGATAGCCAAAGATGATGGTTTAGTGAATATATTTAACTACCACGTAACTACTGCTACATGAATGTTGTATGAATGAGTACAGCTGACTATGAACGCTGTTCCTGCAACTACTAGTACAGCTCCCCACAACAACACATATATTGCTGACAACGACCACACAGCCCGTAGACGCCTAATGCTTGATCTAATGCACCAAAACTATTCTGTCAACTAGCTGAGGTATGGGGAAGCGGGGCACTGCGTTCTGATTGGCCCTACCAAGGTCATTACGTCTCACTAGAGATGGGACAGGTTTAAATAAAACACGAAGGTATCGATATTTTTGTTAAATAATTGTACATTATAAAATGTTTATTAATACTTATAGATAAATATCTTCAGTAAAATGCCGCGAACATATCACACTATGTGTTGATGGGAACCAGTTCTCTCGTTTGGTTGCAATAACCCATTTATTTTTTATATCAGGGTCTTGTGGGTACCTAAAATCAATTATCGTTTCACAATTAATATAATGTCTCTATTGTAATTAGTGATTTAAAAGATTATCGTATAAATACGAGTAGTAGGTATAGGTTTTTGCTTTATCGGATAATCTGTATCACTAGTTATGTTTACCAAATATTAGAGGAAAAGAGATAGCAAAAAAATTACATTCAGAAGAAAGGGACACAAACATAAAAGACATCAACGAGAGACCCTGCACCTTTTTTCACCTACAACTATGACCAGTATAGGATGAACTCCGATAAATAATATCAAAAAATAATTCTAATTATGATTATGTAACTATTAACTTACCGATGAAATGTTATGCCATCTTTCCAAAAACTCGAAGTTTGGCTATTGTTACCACACCAACGTATTGTGCAAGGGGCCATTATAATATTTATTTTAATTATTTTTTATTGACTAACGCGGAAGTGTTCACGGCTCACAGAAGTGGTCGAAACTGAATCGAAATTGTTGAGTGGTGACCTGTATCAGATCTATAAGTCTGATGTGTTGACAGACATCGGTCGCCTGTTATTAGGCGTCTATGGGTTATATGGTCGTTGATTGCTGAATATTGATGGATATCGTGGCTTGAAATTCCTGAGTTCAAGGCGTTTTCTGATTTCATCTGCTCGATCTGTTCTTTGATGTGCCGCAATGAGGGTTGGTGATCAGAGATATTGAGTTCTACTTGTGGCAAGGTCACGTCGATGATGTGGTTGATAGGTGCGATTTGCTGTGATTCCAAGTCAACCGGCCGACTGTTGAGACATGCTTCGGGTTGACCCAGTAAAGTATTGTATTCCTCGAACGTGAGTTTTTGCTCGCCTACAACACGTCGAAGATGATGCTTCAGACTTTTTACCACTGCTTCCCATAGTCCTCCTGCGCTTGGCCAGGCGAGTGCATTAAAATGCCACTGTATTCCCAACTCATTGATTTCAGTATAAAACTCGTCGTTGAATGTCTTGCGCAGTTCTGCCAGTTCATGCTGTAGTACTTTATTGGCCCCAACAAAATTGGCGCCATTGTCGCTGTAGATATGATGTGGTTTACCTCGACGTGAAGACATTCGTTTTAGAGCAGCTAGGAATGCCGATGAGCTCAAATCTGATACGAGATCGAGGTGAACAGCTTTGGTCACCATGCACACGAAAAGTGCGATGTATCCTTTGCTTGTCTTGACTCCTCGCCCTTTGTTGAGCTTCACGTCAACGTATCCTGTAAAATCAACGCTGGTATGCTGAAATGGACGCGAAGGATTGCTGCGAGATTCAGGTAAGTCCCCCATCATTTGCTTTTGTATGACACTTTTATGCTTCTTACACGTAATGCATGCATGTAAGCGCTTCTTTACAGCTCTGTTTCCGCCTCATACCCAGTAGTTTTATCTGATACTCGCTAGCGTCGTCCGAGCCCCCGCATGAAACGTGCGGCGGTGGGCATGCTCGATAATTAGGTCAGTAACGTGGCTGCTGTGTGGTATGATCAGTGGATGCTTCATATCTTCGTCAATATTCGCATGCTTGAGTCTGCCTCCGACTCTAAAAGTCCATCCTTGTTCAAAAACGGATTGAGGCACAAAGTTTGGCTGTTGTTATGTACTTGCTTTTGTTTTGGTAGCATGCTAATTTCTTCGGAAAATTCCGTTTCTTGTACATATTTTATAATCATAGGTTTTGCGGTATCAAATTAATTTCCATTCAAGTAACCAGTGCGCTCGCTGTGACGTCGTGTGATACGTACCACCCATGCAAGCACGCGCACGGCGCGCGTCAAACTACTGTTTCTTTGTAGTGTGGATTGTATGACATCATCGCTATGAGGTTGACGAATTGTGACGTTGCTTTGTTTTGATTTACGCTCCTCTTGATCCGTGACGTACTGATGACTCATCGAATCCAGGTAGAAATTGGGGCCGCTCCACCACAAGTTATGTTGCTTCAATTGCTCTGTTCTGATGCCACGGCTGGCACTATCGGCTGGGTTGTCAGCTGACTTTATGTAATGCCAATTATCTGATGGTATGACGTCTTTGATTTATTTGACTCTGTTCGCTACAAATGGTGTCCAGCGATTGGTGTTGCCTTGAATCCAGCCAAGAACTGCAGTAGAGTCACTCCAACCAAAAACTTTGATTTTGCGTCCGTTGAGGGCTTGTTGTACTTTTCGCATAAGTGTTGTAAGTAAATGCGCCCCACTCAGCTCTAGACGTGGTAAAGTGAGCTTTTTGTTCTCTGTCACAAGTCTTTTTTTTGCAGCGACGAGAAGAGGGCGTGGAATTAAGAAACTTTTCTAGGTTACTCTTAGCATCAAGCGCCTTAGGAGGGCACCTCCTGCTTTCGTCACACCGGTGTCTGGTGAGAGTGACTAATTCAATTTACGGCTAAGAATAGATTTAATTCATGTATTGTAACTTGAGTAAAATTTATAAGTTTAGCATTTAAACATTCTGTTACTCAACTCATTTTCATCATTCACTCGCATCTCTCTCGTCCGGGAATATGTACGAGTCATGTATCGTACATGGCACGCGCGCATTGATAGATCAACACTTTTCTGTCGCCTTGCACAAAATATAGTGTAACGCGCCAGTACACGAACAGCATTCATAGTCAGTTGTACTCGTTCACACAACATTCATATAGCATTAGTTACCTGGTAGTTAAATATATTCAATTAACCGTCATCTTTGGCTATCCGTGACTTATCATTTAAGCTAACACCCAAGGTGTGTGCGACCCATTCAGCAGCGCATACACAAACTAAAAGTGTATTTCCTTGCATAAAAAAAGCAGGAATGTGTACTACACCGCTGTGCTAAATAAGGCTGATCAATAAAAATGCATAACAACTAAAGTGGAGTCATTTGAACAGGTAACATTTGACAATTCATCAAAATTCAACAACGTAACCTTGTAACGCCGGGCATAAAATAATATATTTCTTCGTTTTGTTAGAACTGAACAATTGCTTAACTTTTTTCAATTACGATTACATATTTATTGTAATAATGACCGATACGAGTAATTTTACGATTTGCTTTCACTAATAAACCATTCTAAACATAATAAACAATTTCTGATCTAAAGAACTGAAAGTCGTTACAATGTTGCGTTAGTTAACTCTTTTTCTTTTTAAACACTAGGGATGTTACTCTAAAAATCGAAAGCTGATAAGTTGATTCGAATGCAATGATTACTTGTGAAGAAATATCACCATAAATTAATAACCACGTTGTGATTATAATAAAACATAATTATATTTATTATTCTTTTAACTAACTATAAAAATACAGTTTGAGTTCAACTGAATAAACGCAATTTTTTTGTTGAATTATGTACTTGTCTTATTTTGCTCCTTAAATTTACGAAAGAAAAAATAATAATGGGACGGGGTTTCGCCTGATGATTTTTAAAATTCACATATGTTCCAAGTCCGTATCGATTCATTCACTTTAATCGATGTTTTTAAACAGGTCACCTCACTATGAAGATAAAACTGACAGACGTCAAATGTTACCTATTAAAATGACTCCACTTTAGTGCCTAATTTTCAACTGGACATATAGTTGTAGAACTACATGTTCAGTTGAATATTACTATAGCTTGGTATGTCTTATCGCCGCACATGTGCTGTAGGTTTACAAACTTTCGAGACAGATTTATTTTAAATTTTATTTCAACATAGGCAAGGTTGATATTGGTTTGTCAATGAAAACCGCGCTGAGCAACACTTCGCCACACGGGTAATTTCTCAGTTTTTAAGAACGTTCGCATTCTAATCTCAGTTTCAATTAGACAAAAAAACACAAATTTACAAGTTTTTGACATAGATTGTTGCTGATATGAGATTGCGAGTTGAAGCACGAGGCTCCTGCTTAGCGTGGCTGCCCTTACCTCTATGGACTTGAGGTAGGCGGTCCCGTCGAAGCCGCCCACGGCGTACAGCTGGCCGTTGACGACGGCCAGCCCCACGCCGCTGCGGCGCGACGTCATGGCCACCACGGGCGACCACGTGTCCGTGTGCGGCTCGTACCTGCGGGGTGCAATGCTTAGCGAAACTCCGCACGATACTTACACATGATAAACTGATGAAAAAAAATCTGATGATCTTTGTTACACTAAAGACACAGTACAACAACTAACACAATATACAGGTAAAGAAAGAAGAAAGAAAGAAAAACTATTGACTCAACACAGGAGATCACAAAATACACATAATGAATGCGATACCCCTCAAGTTTTAAAAGTCAAAAGT
This sequence comes from Tiliacea aurago, assembly GCA_948098905.1. Classification (NCBI taxonomy): domain Eukaryota; kingdom Metazoa; phylum Arthropoda; class Insecta; order Lepidoptera; family Noctuidae; genus Tiliacea; species Tiliacea aurago. Next base: position 1,442,915 of record OX402581.1, on the reverse strand, counting down.
TTTTGTTTGAAATCATACGTGATAAGGAATATCGTTCCTGATGAGGCCCGACCGCACGGTTTTTATTTTAACTTGGCTAGCGAAACTCCGCAGACGTGATGGGTATCGATCGTATCGTATGAGTTGAGAAAAACTGTTTTATTGTACTCAGATATCAATAACCATCACATTTGTAAAGTTTAAACAAAAGAAAAACAGATTTTTTAAACTGATATTTCAAGGGACTACAATAAAATATGCGATCGAAGACCTTATAAGAAAAATCATCAAATTAATTATTGTTTTGTTCTATTATGTTTAGATATTGATACTCATCGCGTCTGCGGAGTTTACTTAACCAATTTAAAATAACTTTATACAGTATGTAACAAAAACCCTGTTGTTCCTTTTAGGGACGTATACATTAACCTACAAGCACAACATTGGTGGAATTATAATTTAATAAAATTAAGTATTAGCTAGTCGAGAAGTAAGAATGAAAGAGGTTAGAAATCAGTTAAACATTACAAATATTAATAAATGTTTATTTTAATTATTTTTGTTGAACAGTTTTTATAAATGACTTGCTTTATTACGTATGTATACCGATTCTTAAAACGTAGGTAGAAGGAACAACAGGGTTTTTTTTACATATTGGATATCTATAAGTTCGTACAGTATTTCTATATTAACGAAGGGCGTTTTCTTTAATTGGTAATACTATAGTGTCCATATACAGAGAAATCTGGTCGTCTGGTCCTGTTTAGGAAGGCGGGGCGCCCTGCGAACCCACCGTCCACGTACAGACCCATAGTGTTGCCAGACGAGGTGGGTAAGATGTTCGAGCGGATAATAGCTGGCCGAGAGCCAACCTAATTCAATTTGCTGGTAAAACTTCGCAGATGTGATTGGTATTGATATCATATGCCGAGAAACCAAATTTAGGTGTTATAGTGTAGACGTAGCGAAATGATAAATGTTAGTGTTATCGTGTACAATACACCAACCGCTCGGCAGAAGACAGCTCGGTGCAGTCGTCGCGGCCGCCCACGGCGTAGATCTGGCCGTCGAACACGGCCGTGCCCAGGTGCTTGCGGCGCGTGGACATGGGCGCCACGGCCGTCCACTTGTTGCTGCGCGGCTCGTAGCGCTCCACCGAGCTGAGCGGCGCCTGGCCGTCCGAGCCGCCCACCGCGTACAGCGCCGCGCCCAGCACGGCCACGGCCACGCCCAGGCGCCGCGTCGTCATGCACGCCACCTGCGGGCCAAGCGGTTGCGGTTCATTACGCAGTTTCATACGGTTGCTAAGCTCTGCTGGTTCTCTAACGCCCCTGCATCGGGAAAAGCAACATTTTGTTAAAGGATGAGCAGTTATAAATTACAAACTACCAGCTTGCAATAAAAACACTACATGAAAAATAACTTTAATTTCGAAAGTCGATGGCAAAAAACTAAAATACTGATCTAACGACAATACTTTCGAAATTAAAGTTATTTTTCACTTTGTAGTGTTTTTTTGTGAAAGCAGGTTGTTTTTTTTTTTTGTAAAAAATTTTTTTACTAATCTTACTTCAGCCAAAAAATGCCGTTTAAAGCTTTTTAGTGATTGCTAATTTCATAATTATTACCTATGCTGCCATCTATTGAATTTTCTTCAAGACCTATTATAATTTGTTCAAGTTAAGACCCCATGATTGATATATAAATGTTCTACCCAAAAGCTGATTTACGATCAGATAAAAGTATAAATTTTTATTTAGAACACATATTTATTACAATCAGTTAAAAGAAAAAATAAAAAGTATTAAAAAATATTCGACTCCACTTCATGCCTTGTCGTAACAGCCAACTTCAGGCGTATAATTTTATTGCTTTTTGTACATTGCTTTGTAAAAACAACTCTAAGTCGTGCGCGTAAGGTTGAATTTGGAAAAAAGTATGTTTAGATCATAACTATAACTACATTATGTATAACTGTATAATTCGCGACAGTTTTGAGTGTTACTTTTGTACGAGACTCATTATGTATAACTGTATAATTCGCGACAGTTTTGAGTGTTACTTTTGTACGAGACTCATTATGTATAATTCGCGACAGTTTTGAGTGTTACTTTTGTACGAGACTGTGCATCTTGGGTTTTTTATGGAATCAATCGAATCCGCAGCGCAAAAAGCTCTGCGTATATACAAATAATGGTAATTATATTCCATGGCTTTTCTGTCACACTATCACTTTACTGACCGCCAGGTAAAAATGTAAATAAATGGATCAGAAAACATACCTGTTGATGCAAAGTTGTTGTTTTCTGTGATTACCTTAACTCACACTGATATTATTGTTATTTTTTAGGAAATCGTATATATTTTTTACAATTTTTGTAAATATGTGAGCACCATGTTCTATCACCTAATTAATTTATCTGTAATTGCTTCATTCTTAACTCTTTTTATTACCTATTGTGGTATAGTAATTTTATTCTAGGTGCATCGTCGTCACATATAATTATATAATTAATGTACCTATAAAAATATTGTACAAGATTTTAAAAGAGTACCGGTGGAGTTTTTTGCCCATTCTTCTCCATACGAAACTACATTTTGGAAGGGGCGACTAGAATCAATTCTATTTTTTTTTGTAAATATTGACGTTCAAAAGTGCCTTTTATGTGCCTATTTGAAATAAACAATTTGACTTTGACTTTGTACCACTTACAAATTGAGTGCTATGAGTTTAAATCACCTTATCCTTCTTTTTTTTCACCTTTTTCATTGACAATTGAAGCTAATTTTATAATCTCAATTTTCAATTACAATATTATAATGTTACTCCAACACTAATCATTGGAAAAATAGTGAGATATAAAGTTGAAACCTTTCAAATACAAACAAATGTTTAAATAAAATCCCTTTCCTGAATGACTGCGTAACAATGAACCTGAACAAGATTTCTTTACACTTTTCATCAAATGCGTTTAGAACAGACCATAGACAGCTTAGATCAGATGATATCGAGCGTTACCTTGGTCCACCTGTTCTCCTTGGGGTCGTACCGCTCCACGTGGTTGAGGCACTGCACGCCGTCCTGGCCGCCCACCGCGTACAGCGCGCCCTCCAGCACGGCCACGCCCACCGACGTGCGGCACGACGACGTGGGCGCCACCGAGCCGCACCACTGCGGGACACAGGACAGGTACACAACTACAGTGACACACGCAGGAGACGCCCACCGACGTGCGGCACGACGACGTGGGCGCCACCGAGCCGCACCACTGCGGGACACAGGACAGGTACACAACTACAGTGACACACGCAGGAGACGCCCACCGACGTGCGGCACGACGACTTGGGCGCCACCGAGCCGCACCACTGCGGGACACAGGACAGGTACACAACTACAGTGACACACGCAGGAGACGCCCACCGACGTGCGGCACGACGACTTGGGCGCCACCGAGCCGCACCACTGCGGGACACAGGACAGGTACACAACTACAGTGACACACGCAGGAGACGCCCACCGACGTGCGGCACGACGACTTGGGCGCCACCGAGCCGCACCACTGCGGGACACAGGACAGGTACACAACTACAGTGACACACGCAGGAGACGCCCACCGACGTGCGGCACGACGACGTGGGCGCCACCGAGCCGCACCACTGCGGGACACAGGACAGGTACACAACTACAGTGACACACGCAGGAGACGCCCACCGACGTGCGGCACGACGACGTGGGCGCCACCGAGCCGCACCACTGCGGGACACAGGACAGGTACACAACTACAGTGACACACGCAGGAGACGCCCACCGACGTGCGGCACGACGACGTGGGCGCCACCGAGCCGCACCACTGCGGGACACAGGACAGGTACACAACTACAGTGACACACGCAGGAGACGCCCACCGACGTGCGGCACGACGACTTGGGCGCCACCGAGCCGCACCACTGCGGGACACAGGACAGGTACACAACTACAGTGACACACGCAGGAGACGCCCACCGACGTGCGGCACGACGACTTGGGCGCCACCGAGCCGCACCACTGCGGGACACAGGACAGGTACACAACTACAGTGACACACGCAGGAGACGCCCACCGACGTGCGGCACGACGACTTGGGCGCCACCGAGCCGCACCACTGCGGGACACAGGACAGGTACACAACTACAGTGACACACGCAGGAGACGCCCACCGACGTGCGGCACGACGACGTGGGCGCCACCGAGCCGCACCACTGCGGGACACAGGACAGGTACACAACTACAGTGACACACGCAGGAGACGCCCACCGACGTGCGGCACGACGACGTGGGCGCCACCGAGCCGCACCACTGCGGGACACAGGACAGGTACACAACTACAGTGACACACGCAGGAGACGCCCACCGACGTGCGGCACGACGACGTGGGCGCCACCGAGCCGCACCACTGCGGGACACAGGACAGGTACACAACTACAGTGACACACGCAGGAGACGCCCACCGACGTGCGGCACGACGACTTGGGCGCCACCGAGCCGCACCACTGCGGGACACAGGACAGGTACACAACTACAGTGACACACGCAGGAGACGCCCACCGACGTGCGGCACGACGACGTGGGCGCCACCGAGCCGCACCACTGCGGGACACAGGACAGGTACACAACTACAGTGACACACGCAGGAGACGCCCACCGACGTGCGGCACGACGACGTGGGCGCCACCGAGCCGCACCACTGCGGGACACAGGACAGGTACACAACTACAGTGACACACGCAGGAGACGCCCACCGACGTGCGGCACGACGACTTGGGCGCCACCGAGCTGCACCACTGCGGGACACAGGACAGGTACACAACTACAGTGACACACGCAGGAGACGCCCACCGACGTGCGGCACGACGACGTGGGCGCCACCGAGCCGCACCACTGCGGGACACAGGACAGGTACACAACTACAGTGACACACGCAGGAGACGCCCACCGACGTGCGGCACGACGACGTGGGCGCCACCGAGCCGCACCACTGCGGGACACAGGACAGGTACACAACTACAGTGACACACGCAGGAGACGCCCACCGACGTGCGGCACGACGACGTGGGCGCCACCGAGCCGCACCACTGCGGGACACAGGACAGGTACACAACTACAGTGACACACGCAGGAGACGCCCACCGACGTGCGGCACGACGACTTGGGCGCCACCGAGCCGCACCACTGCGGGACACAGGACAGGTACACAACTACAGTGACACACGCAGGAGACGCCCACCGACGTGCGGCACGACGACGTGGGCGCCACCGAGCCGCACCACTGCGGGACACAGGACAGGTACACAACTACAGTGACACACGCAGGAGACGCCCACCGACGTGCGGCACGACGACTTGGGCGCCACCGAGCCGCACCACTGCGGGACACAGGACAGGTACACAACTACAGTGACACACGCAGGAGACGCCCACCGACGTGCGGCACGACGACGTGGGCGCCACCGAGCCGCACCACTGCGGGACACAGGACAGGTACACAACTACAGTGACACACGCAGGAGACGCCCACCGACGTGCGGCACGACGACGTGGGCGCCACCGAGCCGCACCACTGCGGGACACAGGACAGGTACACAACTACAGTGACACACGCAGGAGACGCCCACCGACGTGCGGCACGACGACTTGGGCGCCACCGAGCTGCACCACTGCGGGACACAGGACAGGTACACAACTACAGTGACACACGCAGGAGACGCCCACCGACGTGCGGCACGACGACGTGGGCGCCACCGAGCCGCACCACTGCGGGACACAGGACAGGTACACAACTACAGTGACACACGCAGGAGACGCCCACCGACGTGCGGCACGACGACTTGGGCGCCACCGAGCCGCACCACTGCGGGACACAGGACAGGTACACAACTACAGTGACACACGCAGGAGACGCCCACCGACGTGCGGCACGACGACGTGGGCGCCACCGAGCCGCACCACTGCGGGACACAGGACAGGTACACAACTACAGTGACACACGCAGGAGACGCCCACCGACGTGCGGCACGACGACTTGGGCGCCACCGAGCCGCACCACTGCGGGACACAGGACAGGTACACAACTACAGTGACACACGCAGGAGACGCCCACCGACGTGCGGCACGACGACTTGGGCGCCACCGAGCCGCACCACTGCGGGACACAGGACAGGTACACAACTACAGTGACACACGCAGGAGACGCCCACCGACGTGCGGCACGACGACGTGGGCGCCACCGAGCCGCACCACTGCGGGACACAGGACAGGTACACAACTACAGTGACACACGCAGGAGACGCCCACCGACGTGCGGCACGACGACTTGGGCGCCACCGAGCCGCACCACTGCGGGACACAGGACAGGTACACAACTACAGTGACACACGCAGGAGACGCCCACCGACGTGCGGCACGACGACTTGGGCGCCACCGAGCTGCACCACTGCGGGACACAGGACAGGTACACAACTACAGTGACACACGCAGGAGACGCCCACCGACGTGCGGCACGACGACGTGGGCGCCACCGAGCCGCACCACTGCGGGACACAGGACAGGTACACAACTACAGTGACACACGCAGGAGACGCCCACCGACGTGCGGCACGACGACTTGGGCGCCACCGAGCCGCACCACTGCGGGACACAGGACAGGTACACAACTACAGTGACACACGCAGGAGACGCCCACCGACGTGCGGCACGACGACGTGGGCGCCACCGAGCCGCACCACTGCGGGACACAGGACAGGTACACAACTACAGTGACACACGCAGGAGACGCCCACCGACGTGCGGCACGACGACTTGGGCGCCACCGAGCCGCACCACTGCGGGACACAGGACAGGTACACAACTACAGTGACACACGCAGGAGACGCCCACCGACGTGCGGCACGACGACTTGGGCGCCACCGAGCCGCACCACTGCGGGACACAGGACAGGTACACAACTACAGTGACACACGCAGGAGACGCCCACCGACGTGCGGCACGACGACGTGGGCGCCACCGAGCCGCACCACTGCGGGACACAGGACAGGTACACAACTACAGTGACACACGCAGGAGACGCCCACCGACGTGCGGCACGACGACTTGGGCGCCACCGAGCCGCACCACTGCGGGACACAGGACAGGTACACAACTACAGTGACACACGCAGGAGACGCCCACCGACGTGCGGCACGACGACTTGGGCGCCACCGAGCCGCACCACTGCGGGACACAGGACAGGTACACAACTACAGTGACACACGCAGGAGACGCCCACCGACGTGCGGCACGACGACGTGGGCGCCACCGAGCCGCACCACTGCGGGACACAGGACAGGTACACAACTACAGTGACTCGCGGTGCTACCGCGCGGCCCGTTCGACGCTCTGTGCACTGCGCGCCACGAACCGACGAAGACTCCACTCAAACTATCTTACTAGTTCCAAGTTTGAATGCAGTGTAACACACACGCACCTGGTTGGTCTGCGGGTCGTACCGCTCGATGCTGTTGAGGTAGGACTGGCCGTCGTGGCCGCCCACCGCGTACAGCAGGTCGTGCAGCACGGCCACGCCCACGCCGCAGCGCCGCTTGGACATGGGCGCGACCATCTTCCACTCCGACGTCTGCGGGTCGAAGCGCTCCACGGACGCGATGGCGTCGCCGCTGCACCAGCCGCCCACAGCGAATAGGACTTCTCCTGGAAGCCACCACACGTTATATGACTATTTATTAACACAACATAATATAGATATAATATTATACAACATCATCATTCAACAAGACCGGTCTTATGGTTCCCACGTAAATAAATGTTCCCTCCAAATAACCTCTTCCTATCAATACTACATTAATTGTTTTTTTTTTTTAGCTTACTGAAAATATGCCGCAATACTTTCTCTCGTATAGTCAACAACTGTATAAAAATAGTAAAAAATATTACCCAGTGACAACGAGACTGACTGTTCAGATTTTGGAGAAAATACATTGACCATACACAGCTAATAGTTAATGTACAGGGTGGATTTTTGAGATGGGGCAGTAAGGGCAGCTACCTTAACCGTTGTAGTTACAGGAAAACGGTCTCAAGAGACTGTCCTTATCTTTTTGAGAAATTTTGATCTGCATTCAGAAGATATTGAAAAAAAATTACGGTCAGCAGGAAATGGGCAATTTTCACAAAAACTTTATTTTTATGCCAATCGATCCTCTTTCTTTAAAGGATCAAAAACCTCTATTGGACCAATTAGGATTGAGTACTAGAAAAGTCATAAATCGCAAAAAACTTTTCCCATACATTTCGTAGAAAAAATGAGACTCGAACTTACATTTTATAGCATCGATAAACTGGCCGCTGTAAAAAAGACTGTTCGAGAAACAAATAAAAACAATGACTTCTACTTTGGGTATTATTTCACCTTAAAATTAAAAACTTGAAACTTTACATTTGGACTCACCTAGAAATTTTACTTTTATGCTCTAAGATATGAGGTGTTAAAATGGTACCTAGCTTTATTCTCTTTACTACAGAGCGGGTAGCAGCTGATAATGTGCTAGGATTAATTCCATAGAGAATGGTGGTAAGTAAATCTTTTAGTTCCTGAACACTGTCGTATTTCTTTTTAAAAAGTTCGGTTTTTAAATAGCGCCACAAAAAAGTGTAGAGGCATGGGATCAGGACTGCGAGGTGGTCATATGTTTGTATCCACTGTCTTGCGATTGCCTGAATTCGATTAATGCGATTTTGAAATTCGAAGTTGGATTTTTTTTTTGTTTATTTTTGGCCAGTCTTCATTGTAGCGGTCCATCTATCCATCATAAAAAAAACTAAGTTGGAGTATAATTTCTTACGAAATGTATCGGAAAAGTTTTTTGCGATTTATGGCTTTTCTAGTACTCAAACCTCAATTGGCCCATTAGAGGTTTTTGATCCTTATAGGAAACAGGATCGAATGGCATAAAAAAATATTGTGAAAATTGCCCATTTTCTTGCAGACTGTAATTTTTTTTCAAAATCTGTGAATGTTGATCAAAATTTATTAAAAAGTTAAGGACAGTCTCTTAAGACCATTTTCCTGTAGACACAACGGTTAGGGTAGCTGTCCTTACTGCCCCATCTCAAAAATCCACCCTGTATAAGGTGTATCTATTCATACCCGAAATCTGTGGGACCAAAACTGAAATCGCGAAAAAAATAATCTGCTGTGCCCTACATTTATATTCTCATAACTCGCCAAAATGTGCGGAACAGCTGATTTTGTTTTAGGACAAGTTCAGGTTTTCAGACCATCACTGCAGCTATCTTGTAAAAGCTATTTTAATGCACTATGCTAATGTCAAACACCAAGAAATCTCAGTTTTAGCTACCAACATACCTCTTCTCGTGGGCTTCCTAGGCCGTGTTCTGGGCCCCTGCATAAGTGGCCTCTCTTGAGGTAGCAGCAGGTAGTTCTTGGCTTCGTCCAGCAGGTCTCGACAGGCGTCGTCTGATCTGATGAGCAGTTCTGATGATACTGTGCCGACGAGGAACTTGGGGCTTAGGAGCGGTAGGCGGACGTGTTGTAGGACCTGGAAATGTGGGTGACAGATTGATTATTTATAGTAAATAAATCTAACGAAAGATCTATGAACGTTACCCCACGCGCGTTATACGCAGAGGACATACAGCGATCTGCGTGTCCAATATAATAACGCGTTTAGGATACTGTTGGGGCTGTCGTGGCGTTGTAGTGCGTCCACAATGCTTGCGGAGGCGCGCACAGACGATTTTTACGCCATAATAAGAAAAAGGAGCGCCTCCATAGCCGGCCGGCGGCGGGACTCCCCTAAGCTGCGCCACTGGGTAAGAATCCATACCAGTTGATATTTGATGTATTTGTATTATCGCGTTATTACTAACACTAGTTATTAAGTTATTTTGTTAACTAACACTATGGACTCATTGTCTGAATTAAATAATTTGAATTTGAATTTTGAATTTGTTCCCGAAGCAAAAGGAGTATCTAAGGATTGTAGCAGATGGCGTTCTGTAGTTTCTGCCTACCGCCCATGGGGAAAGAGCGTCAGTTTTTGAATGTATGTAAATAAATCTAAGATATTTTAAGCCTGTTTCATGATGAGGTCCCGTATTTTTTCCTAAAAAAAATCATATGAAGTCTATTTCGAATTCCCAATACAGCGAAACTGGACTTCACAAAACTAAGCTAAGTGTGCGAATAATTAAAACGATATGTAGTTCTTTTTTAAATATGGTTTTTGATGAATATTATTTTTTTTGCTGTTCTTGATAAGGATCAAATCGTTTAACTGAACATTTATGGTAAGTCGTAAACCAAAAACAAGAGTGTACATCTTGAAAATTTCCTAAACAGAAAATATTTCAATATTACAGACCTGTGCAAGGTGTTGTCTTCTCTCGGCCACGTTATACTTGACCCAGGACATGACTGCCTGGAAGGTCTGTTCCTCGGAGCGCACATTGAGCTCGTCTGAGGACACTATGTCGACCAGCTGCGCAGCTGGCAGCAGTAGGAACTCTTCACTTTCCATTACCTGTAAGACGGGTCGGTCTTTTACAAAGTTTTTAACAAGGAACTTCATTGGCAGCTGAATGAGAGTAACAAACACTTAGCGCCATCTACGCGGAACTAATTTGAGTTTTCTTCGCCATTGGAATGAAACTGTGAACAGGTTTCAGATGTAACATCCATACTAACCTCTGGAAAGTTTTGTTGTGTGAATTTGTCAGCGATCCGCAGCAGTTCTCTGCAGGAGTGCGTGTCGGCGAATGCACGGATGCCGAGGCAGTTGGAGCAGTCCAGCTGTCTCTTGAGGAACTCGCAGCACACGTCCTGGATCTCCTGGAGTTGGAGTAGGCACGCGGCAGGAAGTAACGCCTGGAAGATGACTGTCCATTTTAGTACCCGTTTCTGGTTGTTAAAGTCTGATCAGTTCCTGTTAACAACTACCAATTTCACAAGGTCATTTTAAATTAATTGGCGAAACTTCACATTTTTTTTTTATTACCACTATTTGATAATTTCCCACACAAAAAAAAAGGTTGTTGACGCTTTGGCCAGTTGTTGGTTTTATTTATTGATCTGATACGACAACCGTAACGTTTTGGTAATTAATTATAAAACTCCCTGTATAGATTGGTATGTAATCTGAAAACAGATTACTTATTAAACTATTCTCAAATGATCTGTTAGGATCATAAAAGGCAAGTAGACAGTCCAAAACCTGCTTTTTGGTTCACACACCTGCACATTGCTCTCCTCCACAACTATGTGCGCTGTGTAGCAGAACTCCACCAGTTGCTCCATGGCCTGCTCGTCCACGTCGCGGATGGTCACCTCGGTGGCGCGCGACTCGGCCAGCTCGCCCGTGAACATCGCGCGGAAGTACGGACTGCATGCTGACAGGATCACCCTGGAAACAAACACAGAAATTGTTCAGGGAAAAGTCAAAGCATTTTTTTTTCAGTTAAACCATTTACTTTACAGGCACATTTGAACTGTCCAGGCTTCGGTCAGTTACTCAGAAAGTTAAGCTAGTTGTCCGTTACAAAACGTAGATCTCTATGGAGAAGAACGGGCAAGGAATTCCATGGACACTCTTTTAAATCAAGGCAGGTATTACTAAGTACTGGGTACAAGTTGAATGGAAATAGATAGGCCAAAAAGAAAACATGCAGCAGTTTTCGGTTGATAGGAAACTGCTGAGACTATGGGACTTCTCCCATTACGCTCTCGTTACACATCATTCAAGAATTTCTCGCAGCGTCAAAAATGAGATATTATCATTAAAATATTCATAAAACTAGGTCAACTTAAGAAGTTAATATGTTAATGATAACTCAATAAGATATCAAAATCCTTGCAAAGATAACAGTGTTTACATCCTGCTTGTAAATTCCATTGTTGTTATTGCATTTTTTTCAAGCTATCAAGACCTTAATGTACTATATTTTAAAGCAAATAAATATATTCTATTCTATCTATTAGAGTTACTAGCTTGGTTGAACTCCAGTGTCTAATAGTTATTTGGTGTTTGTTGTTTGCGCGTGATTAGAATAGAATAGAATACTCTTTATTATGTATTTACACCATAAAAGTTACAGATATAAATGTTACAATTTTACATAGGGTGACACAATGGGCGGTCTTATCGCTAAAAGCGACGAAGACCACCTTTGGATGGATTAAGCAGCAAGCAGCAGAGATAATCGAGGATTAATCGATACAATCACGCTAACGAGTTTATATTTTTGACGAACGCTTACGCCAGCTAGATGCGAAGGGCCTAAATTGGGATGTGTGGTGAATGTACGAGTTTCTAAACACACATGCTCAACATTACGCCTAATATTCCAGAATTGGTCAGAGATGTATAATACAACCACATTTCTGTACTTTAGTGTTAGTTAATCGATGTGATACTTAGGGCCGAGCCTATTGCTCCAACAATGCCCCAAATGGGTGTGGGGCACCACCACCCATTTAGAGGATTACGTACCGGTGTGCGAACAGTTTCCTGTTGGCCACGTTGAGCACGACGTCGCATAGTTCGCGATGTCGGCGCAGCGCGGACAGCTCGCCGAGGATGGCGCGCGGGTGCTTCTCCGAGGTGTGCGACAGGCGCGCGCCGCCGCCCCCGGGCGACCCGCCCTCGCCCATCCTGAAGACACACCCAAACCAGGCCTGTAGCTTTAAGGTCACAAGCGACCCAGGGTTGAACCCTGTGCGTTTGGGTTTAAGTTGGAAAATTAGAATAACAAGCGAACACAAAAAAGCACCTAAAGCCATAGCTTGTTCACACACGTTTTACTGCCGTAAAAATCTATGGTTTTTTTGCCGTCTGTCACTAAAGAAGTTAAGATGCGCAGCGCGACACTTTCTAGGAAGTTTTCATAGAAATTGTGCTACTAGTGTCGCGTCACAGCTGTCTGCGGGAGCCTTTATGAATTACCGTAGATTTTGACGAAGAAGAAACGGCTGTGAATAAGTGACTTAAATTAAAATACAGCAAAATTATATTATATTCTAGCCTAATCGTTTAGGCAGTTAAGACACGGAAGGCAGGGGATTGAGCCGTTCTGACAGGCCTAGTAACAGTTAGGCTACTAAGTTTTACCTTTGATGAAGAAATACTTATTCAAATAAACATGTAAGTTAAAATAATGTTGTAAGTTTTAAGTTAATTACTTCATGTTCCGGGCCTCAAACAATATGGCGTCGGGCCGGACGGAAAGCCCAAAGGGCAGCATGCGGCCCGCGAGATTCAGCTTGTGTTTCGCTGAAATAGAACATAAGATTGTACGTCAGCGTTTCTCAACAAGCTATCGCGAAGAATATAATTATATTATATACAGGGGGATTAACATATTCTTGGTCAAAAATATAAACACTTATGACTAGGTGGGTAGGTAGATAATTATATATAAGAATATATATATTATTATATATTAGCGTCTTAAACACATCCTCCAATGCGTTAGAGAACAATTTCGGGGAAATTACGTCCCCTTGTCTCACCCCTCGACGCAGGGGGATATGCTCAGTTCGCCGATCCTGAGTTTGGACGGTCATAGTCGCGTTGTCATAAAGACATCTCAGCACTTGGATGTATCGCCAGTCGACTTGGCATCGCTGCAGACCCTCCAGAACAGACCAGGTTTCGATAGAGTCAAAAGCCTTCTCATAGTCCACAAATGCAAGACCTATGTCTTGCAGGACTATGAGAAGGCTTTGGGTCGATTATACTCTTCGGACTTTTGTATAATTTGTCGCACTGTGTGGATGTGGTCTATGGTACTGTCACCCTATATATCCTCCTCGAAACCCGGCCTGCTCCGGTGGCTGAAACTCGTAGAGTCTTCTCGCTAGACGATTTGTAACGACTCTCGAAAACAACTTATATACGTGGCTAAGGAGCGAAATAGGTCTGTAATTTTTCAAAAGTGTTTTATCACCTTTTTTAAAAACACAGAATTACCACACTCCTTCGCCACGCTTCTGGAGTTCTCCCAGAGAACAAGACAGAGCTAAAGAGCTCCCGAAGCTCTTTCAGTACAGGACTTCCTCCCGCTTTCAGGAGCTCGGTCGTAATCCCATCCTCCCCTGGGGCTTTTCCGTTTTTAAGCTGTTTAAGAACCGCTTCGATTTCGTCTTGGCTGATTTCTGGCAGGTCTTCCGTGAAATGTTAGTTGTTACGTGAAATGGCGGGTTAAAGTGGCTCTGGAATCTTCATTCTCGGGATCAGGTCGAGACGCGTGCAATGCATATAATTGGCCGTAAAAGTTTTCTACATCCGAAAGGATCTCCGGCTTCGAAACGAAGACATCCCCAGTAGATTTGGTCAACTTCGTCAGGTGGCTCCTCCCAAGTGACTGGACGAAGACTTTCGACCCCCGATTTTGCTCAATTACTTTCTCTATAGAGCGCGTATTGGCGTGTCGGAGGTCGCGTCGTACCAGTGTTCTAATATTTTTGTTGAGTGCCCGTTGTTCCGACGAAGTGATAGGTGGGTTTTCACGTCGTTCCGTCATGAGGTCCAGAGTCTCTTCCGAAAGTTTGGATCTCCTACCCGTACGCCGCATTTTACAAAACCGCGTGCCTTCCTCTCTGAGGATTTCTGCCGCTTGGTCGAGCGCCTGGTCAACGTCATTTGTGGTTTCCACGGCAGCAAATCGGTTCTCCAGGTCTAACTGGAACGCTTCAGATCCTAACATAGTTTGCAGCATGTTTGGACGGAGCCTAGACTTCATCAACCGAGTTCGCTCGAGCTTGAAGTCAATATTCAATAGTCAATATATAATTTAACATATATTTTTTTCAAATCATTAACACTACTCATTTAGACGTGATCTTCAGTATAAAATCATTAAAAGTCGGTTATCGTCGCCTTAATGGGTTGTAAAGATTTCCAAATCACACTCAATGCATAAGTGACAAATACTTTTGGTGCTGCAAGTAGGTACTGCAAGTGAGTAAGTAGGTATGTAGGTAAAAATCCGTCGTATTCAAGCGTTAGAAAAGGCGATGAAATATTCAGAAGAAAGCCGTGCATGACGACTGTTATTGAGAAATCGATACTGTCTGTCTATTGAATAAAACTATCTTATATTCTAGGAACTATAATGTAATCAGTGTCATCGATAAAACATGCAGTTAGGCCACACTCCGGGGTTTCGCCACGGACACGGATACACGGATACGAACACGGATATTCTCATCAGAAACCCTAAACTGTGTCTTTAACAAATGAGATTTTCCTGTTGTGTCCGCCACGTCATGAGAGTAACAACTAACAACTGGTTGAAACTAGGTACCTACCTACAGCTGAGACAGCCATACCCTAGACCGGTGACAAGCAGTAGCATCGCCTGTGACGAAGTTCTTGATCTCACATGCAAGTCACAATAGATACGACTCTCAACTACCGATAATTTAAGTGTCGGTCAAAAGGGTGTCTTCATGCAACTGTTGAGTAGATAATGGAATGATGAAATGGTGGAAGGATACAACAGCTGTTATAAAAGCGGAGTAATTTATTTAATTCATAAATAAAATCTACTTTTCATTTTAATCATGCAACTCCTTCCTGCCATCGCGTCTGCGCAAACTTTAGTCACAGGCTCACAGCGAACAGAACTAAAAATATCTGCTTTTATCTAATTAGATCATTAGCGAATCTCCATAATTATTATCACAACATTATAAATAGACCAGTGGCCTAGTATTACAATGTGAATTCGCTTCATGACCTAGTTGTGCCTTGCGGTCTCGCCTACTTTACGTCCATGAAATAATATGGGTCACTACCTGTTCCATCACTTTATTGTTTATTTATAGAGCTCGGAACATGTGATGTGGGATTAGAATTGGCTGACAGGGACAGTTGCGACAGAATGCTCCAAATGACGTAATCGTGCAGTACACATAATAAACACAACAAACAAGAAAGTTACCTAACTTAGGCCAGCTTGGTGCTAAAATGTCAACCGCCTTGGAGCATGCGAGCTTTGTCAATATTCGTGCACTGTGAATTGTGATGCAGTTTGCGTATTTCACAATGGTAAATACGGGGACAAACCAAAACAGTTTTTTTTTACTTCATAGTAAGAAGAATATTTTTTTAAAGCACTGGCACTGCTGTAAGGCCAAAACATGTGAATTCGACCGGTTTCTGGCGCCAAAACACAGGGTATACTGAACTTTCTCTCCTGAACTCTCTGCCTTAGCTGTTTCTCAAGCTACACGTCTTGGCACATAATTATCACTCTTCCAATTGCATGCTGCACGTCTCCCAAATACGCAAGGTTAGCGGTCGCATTGTCTCGAGTATTGTAAGCAGCGAGAGCGATCGTCAGGCACTCGTGCCTGCAAACTCTATGAGGATACGGGTATTTTATGGGTCGTTTCACATGAGTAGCGTCGATAAACCTATGCGCAGCTACCAAGGGCGGATCCAAGGGGGAAGTTATGGGGTCATGACTTTTTCTATCTCATTGATAAAATTAATAAATAATTTGTATGATGTTGCCACATATGTGTTTTCCACGCATGCACGAACGACACGCATAATAAGACGGTGCTATTATTATTTTATATGATGATGGACCGTGGATTTTGCTGCCGGCTCTTGTCCATAGGAAACGACCTCGTCGTTTCTGACGCTTCTGACGTTTCATAAATCCCCATGTAGGTATAAGTGAAACAAAATATTTTGATTTTGATGCACCAGTTCGTTCATTGTGAATAAATATTATTCGCACGATTCCAAGATTGATTTTACCGCGCCGCGCCGTCCGCGGCCCCATTCATTCGCCCATGGAATTAGTAGACGCTATAAATACAATGAGTGTCCTACGACAAAAAAGGGAACAGGCGGACAGTTTTCAGACAGCTTTTTGAAGAGGCTAAAGAAGCCGAGCAACTAGACATACCCCAGAATAGTGTCAAGACAAACCGCCAGGGGTCCTAGTGGCCCCCCAAATCTTAAGGTGTACTATCTAATGATATCCCAAACACGATCAAAATATTTTCAGTAAGAAGCAGTTTAGACTTGCAGGCCCCGTACGTACGTATGGACAGGGCCAGTCTTACAATCTAGGTTCCCCGGGCGAATTATGCATTTGGCGCCATTGATGTATTAAATAGGAAGATAGGCCACTCTCTAACATCACGTAAATATTAAATGGACCCGATGTCGTGCGTCTAGGAGCGCGTACCATATCTTCCTATTTATTACATCAATGTTTGGCGCCCTTTTATATTTCATTAAAATTTAAAAACATTATTTTAATCTTTTTTATCGTATTTTTAACGAATTTAAAACTGCAAAGATGTAGGTATTTATTATTAATAATAATAACATATTTACCCATTCATTAACTAAACAATGTAGGTACATACACTACCTTTATTATGTGTCAGTTATACAGGGTTACTGGTAATTCGACGTATATCCGGCAGGGGCTGATAAGGGGGCCAAAATGCAACAAATTGAACCCCCCATATGTATGGCCGAAATTCAATAGTTTTCGAGATATTAGAATTTTAAGGGTTTTTCGATATTTACCCAAAATTTGACATTTCATTCCAAATAAAAAAAAAACTACATATTTGAATGGGTACCATTAAAAATGATGTTGTAGCTGGCACTTCAATTAAGCTATGGACATAATTAAAACTACTTAATTTAACAAAATAATGAAAATAATGAGCGATATAAGAATAATATCTTACCAATATTTTCATTTTACGCTTCAAAAATGTTGTCTCGTCACAAAAATTTATATGACATTAATCGTACAAATAACTAAAACAACTTGCTTATCCTGTAAGCTTTCCAGAAAGGTATAAAAGTCAATTTTAAAATACATAATTCGTGGCATGGCATGTGTTTGAACCGGCGCGGGGAGAGAAATTATCTGTGTTTTTAGTTTATGATCCTCGCTAAAACAACCGATTTTCCTGGCGAAATTCTTCGCGATGGGGCGGGGTGTGCGGGCGGGGGAGTACACGACGTCTGCTGCGCTCGCGTCGCCTTCCTTAGTAAGTTTTGACTCTCCGCCGCGCAAGCACGTGTGTTGTTATCTTGCTACCAATCTCTCATCCCGTTAATTTGTTATCGATCATTATTGTTAATTCTTGTTTCTCTTGTTATTCTTTTTGTTATCATTGTTATTTCGGATAACATGGCTTCGTATCCTAATAACGAATACGCAGACAATGTTGTGTTATGGTTTTGCCGATGGAAACGCGGCTGCGGCTCGGCGAATACCAACGCCGCTTTCCCGATCGTCGACTTCCCCACGTTACTGTTTTCGGGAGCACCTATCGACGATTGTCTGAAACTGGCAGTGTTCAAAGAGCACAATTCAACGCTGGCAGACCTCGACGGTACACGGCTGACGAAGAGGACACCATTCTTCAGTGTTTTATTGATGACCCAAACATCTCAACGAACATTGTTGCAAGACAGCTCGGTATGTCCCAGTGGAAAGTGTGGTCGGTAGTACATCTATCAGGTAGACACCCGTACCATTATCAACCTGTTCAAACATTGCACGAGGCAGATCCTGCCAGGCGACTCGAATTTTCTCGGTTTATGTTAAACGCTGACGCTAACCAGGAACATTTCCTAAGAAATATTTTGTGGACTGACGAGTCAAAGTTTGACCGGGATGGAATAACGAATTACCATAACTTACATTTTTGGGCACCTAAAGCAGGCAGGAATCCCAAAAAACTAAAAGAAACTGCGTCGCAAATGAGATTTTCCCTGAACGTATGGATGGGTGTCGTTGATAATTATTTGGTGGGCCCTAATTTCTTGCCCCAAAATTTGAACGGCGAAAATTACGAGGAGTTTTTGAGAAACAACCTAGACGATTTGTTGGCGGATGTTCCCGAAGAAATAAAAAACAACCTCATGTTTCAACATGATGGTTGCCCAGCACATTACCGGATTACTGTCCGACAGTGGCTAGACGAGAGATATCCAAACCGATGGATTGGGAGGGGAGGGCCAATTCCGTGGCCAGCACGAAGCCCTGATATCACACCACTTGATTTTTACGTTTGGGGTCATATGAAGGCATTAGTTTATGTGACCCCAATAAATTCAGTCGAAGAACTTCGACAGCGAATAATAAACGCGGCGCAACAGATGAGAACAACGTTCACATCAAGAGTGACGAAAACCGAAGTTAGGAAGAGAATTCGAACCTGCATTCGTAATCGAGGGGCTCATTTTGAACAAGATGTGTAAAATTTGTAATAAAATTTGATGTACATTTTTTTATGCATTTTATTTCATACAAATACAAATGACCCTTTCTCTCCCCGCGCCGATTCAAACACATGCCTTGGCACGAATTATGTATTTTAAAATTGACTTTTATAGCTTTCTGGAAAGCTTACAGAATAAGCAAGTTGTTTTAGTTATTTGTACGATTAATGTCATAGAAATTTTTGTGACGAGACAACATTTTTGAAGCGTAAAATGAAAATATTGGTAAGATATTATTCTTATATCGCTCATTATTTTCATTATTTTGTTAAATTAAGTAGTTTTAATTATGTCCATAGCTTAATTGAAGTGCCAGCTACAACATCATTTTTAATGGTACCCATTCAAATATGTAGTTTTTTTTTATTTGGAATGAAATGTCAAATTTTGAGTAAATATCGAAAAACCCTTAAAATTCTAATATCTCGAAAACTATTGAATTTCGGCCATACATATGGGGGGTTCAATTTGTTGCATTTTGGCCCCCTTATCAGCCCCTGACGGATATACGTCGAATTACCAGTAACCCTGTATAATATGACTGTTATACTTCAGATTAAACTTAATACTGCAATAGAGGCAAATCTAAACTCAGTATTCATCTGAATCATTCAGCAGGCATAAAATGTAACTAAATATTGTATATAATTTAAAAAAGTTGCAGACCCCTTAAAAAAGTTTTCGAAATTCGAACCAGAAGAAAACTATTCACTACTCCTATTTATTCTATACACAGGTATGAGAAAGAACAAATCAAATAGTTAACAAGTTTACAGTCAAGGCTATGCGGCTCCCTAGCAACTCTCACCTGGCCATTTAACTAGGAAACTAATTGTTCATGCTGTTAATTCACATATTTACACAATCACCTTGTGTAATGTCAGTGGTAGCGACCATCAACCGTGATGTAACAGTGCTGCCGTAAAACATTCTAATTATGTAAAACTTTAATTCAAATCTGGGTTGATTGTGCTTAAATTATGAGTTTATGTTTTATTATGTGTTTATGTCACTATAATAAGATACAAAATTACATGAAACACGTTGTGCTGACCCCAAGTAAAATGGGACAACTGCAGGAAGATGAATGAAGTCACTATAACATACACCATTGTATGCCTCACTATGACATACAGAAAAAGGGTCATGTCAAATTATTTTAATTTAAAGTTACTTTAAATTAGATTTGTCTGGAAAAATGTTATCCTCCTTCCGAAGTAGTCAGGTGGCAAAAGAAACAACATTTAAAAAATATATTTTATTCTGGATTCATCTTTTCAAATTACTTGGGTCCAGTAAGTGGCCATATTAATTGGGGCATCAGTGGCGTTTTAATTTTTTTTTTGGGTGGTAAATTATCAAATAACTTCTCCCGCTCTGGGCGGAGCGGGAGGGCGTGTCAGACTTTTACTGACTAAAACCCACCCGTATTCCTTCATTTGCCTGTGCGCCAGGGCCACGATATCCCTTTCGGACAAACCCGCAACCCTGGCAGGCATTGGCCCTATCGAACCCCGTCAGTTGGTGCTGACAACTCTTTGAAGCGCGCGTGGAATACGACGCGCCGTCGACCCAGGCCTGGTCCTTATCGGATGGTGAGCTACCCATCGCTCACCGTCCGCAGGCCCGTGGTGTTTTATGCTGACTTATGATTGTTGTTATACCATACTTATTTGTTATGTATACTTATATAGCCATACTTATTTATTATGTTTATGGTGTGAGAAGAACTCATCAGAGTAATGGTGTGTGCATTACTCTAACTTAAACAGTGCATATTTTAATCATCACAGTGCAGACCTATTGTTAGTTGATAATTTTATCTAAAACATGCATTAACAAATAAGTACTCTTTAGAGTGAAAACAAACAGATTGTTCATAGTTCATTGTTAAATATGTATGGCAATCTAATTTAGTTTAAAATTAATTTGTAAACACTGTTGACCGCATTAACAAGTTTAGTGTCAAACATAGGGGCACATTACTAAAAACACATTAATATTCCTTATTTAATTTTTTTTTAACACTATCAAATTAAATCTATTCTGTACAAGTTTATAGAGTGAAAACAAGTAGGGAAGATAAGCTGTTCTGATATATAACAGTGTAATGAATATAGTACTTCATGAGAATAAAGTTGTTGACATTTGTTTATCTGATTGCTACTAAAGTGTACTCTCGATAACATAAAAAGGAGGGTTACATTACCGAGGATCAGTGAAACACAAATTTTAAAAACAAAGTAAAACAAGGAGATATTACGTAAAGGAATTCTACTTCACCCTCATTCTCACATGAGGTGAGACATAACATGTCAAATGTTAGTTGTTGCTACTAGGCTGTATAAACAATCAGCTGTTGCCAGTCCATTATTTACAATACAAACCACTCAAACACAAAACAATGACTTCATGTTTCATGTTATTATGGCCATCAATTAAAAAAACTATTCAAACTATGTAAAAAAATATTCGTGCCAATTATTTGTCAATGATATAAAAGTTCACTCACCTCTTGTGTCCGCGTGAGTTACCCAGCTGCAAACGCAGCGGGGGCGAAGCCCAACCCCACACGGAGTCAATCTGCAACACACGGGCCAGTCAGACCGTCAGACAACCCTGCTTCACACACAAACCAATCCTGTTTGCCAATACAAACTAATTTATACAATGTATGCCCTCAACCTCACTCAGCACTCACCTTTGACGATTCCTTTTCGACCTCACAAAGAAACCAGACCTCAAAGGAGTGTTATACACTTATTAAACGCCCTGAGGAATGTAAAACAGTTAACGGCACATCGATTTTACGATTTCACAAGTTTTTATGTTTACTAATGTTGCAGCTTAAGTATCTTACTTTTGTCCACTAGTCAATTTTTTTGAAGGTCTGATCAAAATAACTGACATGGTACCAAACAGCCTTCAATCAGAAACTTCTTTGCTTTCTGCTTTTCACATAAATGAAAATCGATCCACACAAACTTCACAAAAATGTATCTCAATAATTTTTGTATATTTTCAGAGTCAGGACACATTTTATTTATCAAAAATATATAAAATCTAGTTTATCTAAAGAAACAATAGTCAAGGTTTCGAATGCACATTTGGTATTGTAATTTTTTGGCAAATATATGATTGCCACAAATAAAAATTAAAACCATTTTCCCCAAGTTTTGTCCATTTATTTTTTTTGCTACCGATAAAAGCGATAAAAGTTTTTAGAATATTATTTTGAAGTAGTTTCGTGAATTCATGTGGATGAATCGACTCGCAATTAAAAGCCCTCAGCCATTGACATATAAACCTATGGACTTGCCATACCTACAAAATTAGCGTGACTACCTACAAAAATCGAGCACTTAAAATGGCCGCCTATCGTAGGGTTGTTACAGCGAGTGCGAGAGAGAAAGCAAGCAACCTTTTGACAGCACGTAGCAGATTTTTGTACCACAAAACTTGGCACTAAACATGGCGACCGGCCACGCATAGACAGATTTTGACGTCACACAGAAGTGTTGCCAATTTCAGTCCTTGACATACATATAGATATCTCTTTTTTCATATGTAGCTCTTGATGAGTTAGAAAGAAACAAAACGCTTTTTGACATGACTGTGTCGATATGATAGATATTTGTATAACTATTCTTCATATAGTAGAATATGCCCTCTCCATAGTATTCCTACCTCAATGCCCTCAGCTGATTAAAATTGACATTGACACTTTGACAGGGATTTGACATTTAGTTGTTGACGTTTTCATCAGATTTTCCGATTTGTTTCCAAACTGTGTTCCGAACTATTTCGATGTTCACAATAAATTGGTGTAAGATATTTAGTAATATTTATTAATTAGACTCCCAAAATGTCACTGAGTCTTCTATTAGAGAAATACGATGTATCCACTGACGAAGGATTACAGAAAGCGCTCAACGAGATTGAGAAAGAAGAGGTAAGTTGAGTTGTTTTGGTGACGGTGGCACAACACAAGTTTAATTTTACAAACGGAAGTATTTTCGCAGTTGGAGGTTGATGCGGCGCTTTCGGGAGTGTTATCCAGAGCGTGTTCCCTGGAGGGTCGTCTTCGAACGGCGAGTCAAGCTTACACGAAGCTTAGCGAAGTAAAGACAGATGCTCAAATCGCCGCTGATATGGTGGATAAGACGGCCGGTCTTGCACGAGACGTTAGTGCCAAAGTGCGGCAGTTGGATCTGGCTAGGGTAAATAGGAATCTGTGTATTTGTGTATTCATGTCTATTCCACTGCCATAAATATTTAGAAAAGATAGGTACCTACTTATCCATGAGTTGATCTTTCTTCCCAGTCTCGCGTGGCAGAATGTCAGCGTCGTGTGCACGACCTGATCGACCTGCAGTTGTGTAGTGCTGGGGTCGAGGCAGCTATCAAAGCACATGACTATGAAACTGGTATGTATAAATGAAAACCAGAAATTCTAACTTAAAAACACCTTAAAAAATATAATACACTCTCGAGAAATAAACTGGAGTTACTTCATCGGGCGTTGCTCAAGACAATTTTTTACAATTTCTATGCAATGAGCTGTGGATTGTGTTATATCACCTGAAAGGTAATTTTGTTAGTTTTCAAATAATATTAAAAAGATTTAAATAAAATTAATTAAATTTTCTACCTAAATTTAGAGAATGATTGCAATAGGTTGAAGTTGTGGACGTCTAAATGAATAGAAAGTAATATGAAAAGATAAAATTTTTATTTACAATTTATGTTATTTACCCCTTAATATTTTGTGTTACCCTGGCCCTAATGACTGCCTGTAAACGGTTTTTCATTGACCAAATCAGTTTCCTGATGGAATCCTGTGGGATTTCCTGCCACTCTTCGACTAGAGCAGTTTTCAGGTCTTCTATTGACGCCGCAGCTGGACATCTTCCTAGTACCCGCCTTTTCAGCTCGTCCCATATATGTTCAATCGGATTTAAGTCAGGACTGAGGGCTGGCCAGTCCAGTGTGGGAATCCCGACTCCTACAAGGTATTGTCTAGTCACTGCAGCGGTGTGGCACGGACATTATCGTATATTAGCAGAAAATCTTCGCCAATAAACCCGGGTCCCTACCTGGGCACATGGCTTAGCAGAATGTCGTTGATGTATGTTTCTGCGGTTAGCCCCCCTCCCCGACCTCCACCAGGTACTAATATCAACTCCGTTTTTGCTGCAATACATATCCCCGTCCTCGCCCACAACATACAGGACCCACCCCCGTATGCCACAGTTTTCTCACCGAAGTGCATCGCTGTCGTCCAGATCCTGGTCTCCGGACTAAGTTTCCAGTCTCTTTTCCAGACTGGCTCAAATGAAGCTGTTGAGCGATAGTACGATGAGACAATCCTTGCTGCATTAAGCTGCAATCATTGCTGCAATAAGAAATTGAATAAATTTATCACATCTATTATTATACGACTCAGACTAGGACATGTTTGCACTCCAGTGTTTTTGGCTAAACTACGCATTCGGGATCATTCCCTTTGCGAGTGTGGTGTGGAAGAGGGTACTCTTGAGCACATATTTTTCTCTTGTCGTAATCTTTTGGTACCTCTTTATGATATGCTCCCCCCTAATTTTCCCAGACCTATTAATATACCATTTCTCTTAACACTCGTTGATTCCCCATTAGTTAAAACACTACAAAAATTTATTTTATTGAATAACATCAAACTTTAACATATCAACTCATATTTGTGGTTCTTAATGTTCGTCTCATAATAAAGTTAATTTGTGTTGTCTGCTTACTAAACAATATGTACTAACAAATATTTTGTGTTGTTCTTACAGGCTACTCAATTGGATCCAGAATTAATTAAATTAGATAGGAAATACAACCGGTCAACTACAGTGAATACACTTTGTTTCCTTCAACCTTGACATTGGCAGAATCATCGGTAAAACGATGGAGCCATTATTTTAAAATTGGAATTGGATAAGATGACGACTTGAGCGGCTTCTATAGGTGTGGTTTCCATTTTCTTTTAGCTTCAGCAGTGACGTGAAATATTGGACTGATGATCAATTTTCATAAACGCCCCCTTTTTTATAGGGTTTCAGGACTACCAAACAGTATGGCGTTTTGTTTTAAAAATTGATTTTTGTTTTACGTTCCATGACATAAGGTGAATAATCTTTGGTTATGATATTGAAAGAGGTTGAAAGCTAACAAAATTGCCTTTCAAATGGAAGTTGTAAAAATTTGTTTCGAGCAGCGGACGATAAAGTGATTCCAGTTTATTGCTCGCGAGTGTATTCTTGACAAATGAGGTTAATTTAAAAACTTAATTCTCTTTGATCATTTTTAGGGTTCCGTACCTCAAAAGGAAAAAAAACGGAACCCTTAAAGGATCACTTTGTTGTCCGTCTGTCTTTCTGTCAGACTGTCAATACCCTTTTTCTCAGAAACTCGTGGAGGTATCAAGTTGAAATTAATATCAAATACGTAAGTTTACGGTCCCGTCGAGCTCTAAAAAAATCAAGCTTCTAAGTCAACGCAATAAATAATACGGCTATTTATGCGACATTTTTGATACTCGCAGAAAAATCAAAACCTTTAAGGTACTTCCCATTGACCTAGAATCATGAAATTTGGCAATCAGCAAGGTCTCACAGCATAAGTAAAGAAAAAAGTCCGAAAATTGTTACATTGTAGTTTTATCACATTATTTTTTTTGCGATTACAAACTTACATTTGCAGTTGGAAAATTGACCATTGCGTATATCGATGTATGGGAGAACATGATTTGTAATTACAATGTTAAGTTTGTTTTTGGGATAAATTCATCCCAACTACGGAACCCTTAATTGTGCGTGATCCGACACTTGACCGGTTTTTTTTTCCATTAAAATTTATTGTTATTCAAACAATAATTGTTGGAAAAAGTGGTGAGATATCCAGTTGAGACTTTCTAAATACAGATGAATGTGCTAACAATTCCCTTTAGTTAAGATTTTAACCTGAACAGGGTTTATTTACACTTACATCAAATACTATGAAACAGGCTGTACACGTTAAACCAAAAGTAAAAGAATGTGACATTGAATTGAGCTCCAAGCATTTAGAATCACTTTGATTGATATTATAAACATTTGGTCCTAATTGCCTCGTTCTAGTGGTCGCAACCGGTACTGCTGAACATGAGGTCCTAGGTTCGATTCTCAGGTCGGGCAGTGTTATTGGGATTTTCCATTAGTAATTTCTCAGTAGCAGTCCGGAGTCTGGATTTGTACCCGGTTGATGGCAATAGGCTCGCCCCCTATTGCATGGGACTTAAACATAACTGGCGAAATGTCCTGAAAACCTCTGCCTAACCCTTCGGGGATTACAGGCGTGATGTTATGTTATG
Source organism: Tiliacea aurago (assembly GCA_948098905.1). Classification (NCBI taxonomy): domain Eukaryota; kingdom Metazoa; phylum Arthropoda; class Insecta; order Lepidoptera; family Noctuidae; genus Tiliacea; species Tiliacea aurago. The sequence continues at coordinate 1,416,241 of OX402581.1, read as the reverse complement.
TGGTCCTAATTGATGCAATGGCCAAAGCAGTTAAGATTTTTTACGCAATTTCAGTTTCATATTTAACATGTTCACCTTTCAGGTGCTGGTCATGTGTCCAGGTTCCTCAGTATGGACCCAGGGTCAGTGGCAGCAGCAAGAGCTCGTGGTGCGCCAGACCCGCGCGATGCCATGACCCGAGCGGCCAACACGCTTCGGGAACATTTAGTACGCAAGTGTGTAAAGTTTTTTAAAGTCTTCATGTAGTTTTAACTTTTAATTAAAAATACGCTCTGGACGTCAAGACTTGTAATTGGCTGTCAGATTATCATACTGTTATTTATCACCATTGTATTTAGCTGTAAGTCTTCCAAAGTAAATAAATAAATAAAAAATTCTATACAATGTTAAAATTGTTAATGAAATAAATAAAATACCTAAATAAAATAAAATGAATAAAAGCTAAAAGCAAAAAAGAGTTTGATCAAACAAATTTATTTGCTAGCAAGTTTGTTCAAATACAGCAAAGTGCAAGTGGCTACTGACATCTATTGAGGCAGTCCAAATATTAAATGCAGTGAAAAACTACACAAGTTTTGTCATAAATTGTGTTTATATGTGCTAGGTTTGAAGAAGCAGCGCGTAAGGAAGATGAGCCGAGCGTGGAGCGTCTGTTCAAGCTGTTCCCACAGATCGGACGAGCAGAAGAGGGAGTTGACCTCCTCGCCAAATATCTTGCCACACAAGTTAGTCAACATTCAAATGAATTTATTTGTACAGGTTATCAGTAACCAGATGCACCAGATAATTAAATCTTTAGACCCTGTTTATCGGGTGACCTTTAGTTAGCAGAGGAGGAACAGTAGTGGGACACTTGGTGCCAGACCTGAAGACCATGAGTTCTGTCTTACTGCTTTTATAAATTAACCCATGAGTCGAAGCGTACGACTCGCACACATTAAGTAGCTTTCGGAGAGCACCGATCGAGGGAGCCAGCAGCACCATGTCGTCCGCACAGCTCATGTTGACGAACTCCATCCACGTAGCAGCCGACACGTGTGCTGCTGAGTCAATTGGTGCATTGTGCACACAGGGCCCGCACTCCGGCCGCCATGGCTCCGACGGCTTCCTGCCCAGCGCACTTGACTCTTGGTTCTAGTACCACCAACTAACAAATTCAAATTTTATAATAGTCAAGTTAACGTTTTGCATTTTCAGTTAGTCTTTTAAGATTGATCGTTTAAGCGTAAATATAAACGTTTAAATAAAATGCGAATTAGTCCCCAATTACACGAAAATATTATCGTTTAGAAGTTACGTAGAGGTCAGCCAATGAACGTTGTATACTGGTTGTGATAAGATCTGGGTCACAGTCACAGACCGGTTGATGACTTACAGTTGCACGGTACGAAATTAAAATTATGCATTTTATTTATTGAGGGCTTTCTGGATTCTTCAACGCCAACAGACAGGGTTTTTATAAGGTCTGAACCGTCTGCATGTAATATCGGCCAGCTATAACTCGCCACTCAAAAACATGTCTGGTTTAGTTTTCGGAAACATTATTTTAATTACATTAGGTATATTCTTTTTGTTTGGGGAGTAGAACAAAGTTTTGCAAACTGTACCGTGTAACATATCAAATCAAAGTACAATGTTAAGTTTGTTCAATAACTGCAATGTTAAGTTCGTCCGACACGCACTTGGCCGGTTTTTTTTATTACGGCACATTTTTTTTTTTTTACACAATGTTACGGATTTTGGCTCTCGACCTTTGCTGCGAGATCCGAAGATGGAAGTAAGTATCTCTGTTAAAATCCAAAACTACCCGAACACAAATAATATACTCGTAAACTGAGTTCACATTATTTCGTTTTCAATTTATGAGATTTCGAAAAAAAATACTTAATGCCACCACACACATCATTTTCTGCTACCAAATAATGTTATTTTAAATACTTAGTACAATTTTTTCTGCAATCAATTGATCGGGGATTATTTATTTTGTACCAGGCTGTTTCCACGCTTAAATTATGTGTCACCCTGTATATGTGTACTTTTATGTCTAATAAATTAATAATCTTTTCCACTTCCTAAGCCATATCATTTCCCTCCAGACAGAAGCAGCGATTCGTCGCGCCTGCGTAGTATCAGATGTGAGCTCGGAAGCGGCCGTGTTCGCGGACGCCGTGACGCGCGTAGTAGAGGCGGGCGGCGCGGGCGTGGAGCGCGCGCGCCTGGCAGCCGCGGGCCCCGCGCCCGGCCTGCTGCACCGCGCGCTGCGTCACGTGCAGCCTGCGGTATGTACAACATGCTACGTGGTGCAGGCGGGTGGCGCGCCCGGCCTGCATGGGAGGCCGTCACCTTTTGTGAAGCAGTAATGCTCGCGAAGGAGGCGGAACGTGTGAGGGAGAGGCAAAATTCAACGCACCCTCACGCCCCTAGTCGCTGCGGGAAACGCCCCGGGTGTCGGGAGTCGCAGGCCGATTCCCGGCCACCGTAGGCGTAGGCTTGCGGACGGCGAGCGATGGGTAGCTCGCCGTCCGATAAAGACCAGGCCCGGGTCGACGGCGCGTTGTGTTCCACGCGCGTCTGAAAGGGATATCGTGGCCTTGGCACACAGTCATCTAAAGGAACACGGGTGGGTTGCAATCTGGCTTGATATTTGTAACTGACCGACTTCTTAACAATTCAAAAGTGCCTGTTAATGGTTTAATTGAAATAAATGCTTTCCGTCTTAATCCAAAACACAATCTACATTTGGTACTAGGATAATTACTAGGTTTAAACCATGACTAAATGAAACGTTATTATAAAATGAAGTTTATCACTAGTTCATGAACTAGCTATGGTGCTAAAGTTAGTCCGCCGAGACCCCTAGTTTTTCTATGGACTAACTTTGGTACTAATTTATTTGAGGTTAGCGTTGATTGTAATTGTGTGGCTTTTTATTTACAAATCGACTTGATGGATTTGGAATATTTGGATAATTATGCTGGAGACGTCTCGGCGATCTTACAGACATCGTCATACGTAGAATGACGTAATATTTCCTTTAATAATAATTATGAACGTTTGCTTTAGGCAGTCGAAATAAGATGATACAAAGCATTGCTTACCTAATATTAATTAAAAATCCATGTTTTGGTCAGTGGGTCGTCTTAGGGTTTTACTAAGTTTTTCTTCAACGGTTTAACCAGACACAACTCACGAAAAAAACACTTATTAGCAACAGTAATACTAAGATTTATTATTAAAGGACGCAACATAAACATTTGTCTCAAATTACGAGTGCCGCGCCGTACCTATGAAATTCACTCCACTTCACGCTAGAGGCGTTAAAAAATATGACAACTTGATTATAAAAAGCACGTCAAAAGTACAAATTGTGCTTGTTCAATATATTGTAACCTAAACAAATAACGATTTATGACATATTTTTGTATTGATTAATAATTATTTAAACATTTCAAGTGATATTATAATATCATTATTTAGAGAAAAGGAACGTTGCTTCAAATAGATGCAGTACGAACGAATGAAAGAATGCCATTTTTGTTTCTTATTTGTGGAACCATGAACATTCTTTGGTACAAACTGATCCTCGAAAAGTCTTCGTTTTGTAATCAGAACACGTTTTGAGCCTGTTATAACTTGAATACCGTAACAATCCTAGACCTTGTGGTCTTGATTTAAAACAGTACTGAAGCATTTTTTTGTAATAAGACGGTTTGAGTTATAGTCAGAAAGTCTGACACGCCCTCCCGCTCCGCCCAGAGCGGGAGAAGTTATTTGATAAATACCCACCCAAAAAAAATAACACCATAAAGATTCACCCCGTTCCACACTTCTCCATTTTGACGACTCCAAATTATTTTTCCCGTCATTCGAACAATATTTTACTCCTCTTCCAGTAGGTCTCATGGTGTTGTAAAATGTGACAACACCATGAGACCTACTGGAAGGGGAGAATCAATCAAACGTGTCCTTATCAAAAAAGCATAATATTAGATTAAAGACTATGTTGAAGACAAGAAAGTTTGGCATTAATTCCTTCTGCACATGTGGCTCCCCTGGTACCTCATTAACGGCAAAAATATGTAAATGTCTATTACTGCTGCCAAATTACGGTGTTTATTTTAATTTTTATTTTTTTTTTACATACTTCCTTGACATAATAAGTCATGTCATTTATTCATGAACAATAAATTGTATCTGAAATTACAAAGTAAGTATATAAAATAAAAATTACATTAAATTACATGAAAAAACACGTTAATTATTACAACATTTTTTTTTTATTTGACATTATACAGGCTGTAAAAGAAATTGCGTGCCATAGCTTAGGGGTAGGTTCAGTATCGATACAGGGACCCAGGAAAAAAAAATACTTAAAAAAAACATTGCTATATCAACCTACTTTAGTACCTACTAATGATTGCTATTTAAATTAGGTTGATCTAGCAATATTTTTTTTTATGTTTGTATTTAGAATTTTTTTTAAGATTTTTTTTTGTGTTTATATATAAAATCATTTTAATTCTAAACGATTGATATTTTAAGTTAGTAGGTTGATCTTGCAATATTTTTTTTATTTTGTTTTTTTTTTCCGACGTTTTTTATCGATACTGAACCTACCCCTAAGCTACACGCAATTTCTTTAACATCCTGTATACCTACAATTTTAATTTATACAAGGTTCAAAATTTTATTATTTGAATAATATTTTATATCGTTATTAGGGTTCCGTACCCAAATGGTAAAACGGGAACCCTATTACTAAGGCTCCGCCGTCTGTCTGTCTGCCTGTCCGTCTGTCACCAGGCTGTATCTCATGAACCGTGATAGTTAGACAGTTGAAATTTTCACAGATGATGTATTTCTGTTGCCGCTTTAACAACAAATACTAAAAATCAGAATTAAATAAATATTTAAGAGGGCTCCCATACAACAAACGTGATTTTTTTGCTCTATATTGATAACGGCAACAGGTAGACGCTTGAAATATTCACAGAATATTTAGTTGTAGTTTCTTGCCGGCTCTTCTCCATAGGAAACGACCAATTGGAACCGTGCGCCTAGCTTCTGACGTTTCATAAGTGCCCCTGCCCATGTAGGTTTATGTGAAATAAAATATGTTGATGTTTGATGATGATGTTAATTTTTTTTTTTTGAAAAAATCTTCAGCACTGGTCTAAAACTACTTTTACCTGAAATTAATTCTGTAATGAATTTTAGTAGTGAGTGAAGATCAGTAAGTCATCTCCCTGCAGGTTTGTGCTGGCGTCCGTCGCATTTTCACCGAGCTGGTCTTAGCGCGACGCTTGGAGTCAGACCCTCACAGAGCTGGCATCTCTCACCTGAGTGCGGAGCCGGTCCTGGCTGAACTGGCCCTGACGCACTCCCGCATCTGGCTGTACTTCGCGTTCCTCAGGAGGAAGGCTGAGGTAATCAGGTTTCATCAGGCCCTTGACTGTCGAACATGACGAAAAAATCATAGAAATGTTAAATTTTTCTTTGTAATAGGGTCCACTAAGGTTGCGCTAGTTAGTCGGTTTTCCATACTACCGTCGTCGTATGGAGTTTACTCCACTGTTTGAAAGTGTATATTGGAAATTAAAAATTATATTTACTTCTCTCGTCATTAGCTAGTCCTGTATGGAAACAGATTTTCTGTTTAAATGTTTTGAAAAAGTTATGATCTAATTCAATATTTCAATACTAATTTTTACGCATCTTTGGGCGTCAATAAATTCCTCCCGGAGTATGAAAATTGCAAAATTGTTATCGTACAGGGATATATAATTTATTCAAGAATTCAAATAACTTTATTATAAACATCCAGAAGTTTTTCATAATATCTATACCCCCCGAGGTCTGTTCATGAAATTTTACGCGCTCGTTTTGCTATAAATCATATTCATATTCAAATAATTTATTGTGGATCATTGGTTCATGAGATGTTGTGTTAGTTACAGGTAAGTCTGCTATGTCCCACTATTGAGGCATACAAAATTCATATCATAATTTTGGTACATGGATCAAATTATCATGCAGTACATTAAGATTAAATTAGTAGATATAATAATAGGTCAAATTACAAATTAGTCATTTTACAAAATAGTGTGATTCAATGTATTGTCATTTAGAAATTCTCATATAGAGTAATAACATTTACTTATCAATAATTCTCGTAGTTTTTAGGGTTCCGTACCCAAAAGGGAACCCTATTACTAAGGCTCCGCCGTCTGTCTGTCTGTCTGTCCGTCCGTCCGTCTGTCACCAGGCTGTATCTCATGAACCGTGATAGCTAGACAGTTGAAATTTTCAGATATGATGTATTTCTGTTGCCGCTATAACAACAAATACAAAAAAACAGAATAAAATAAATATTTAAGAGGGCTCCCATACAACAAACGTGATTTTTTTGCTCGATATTGATAACGGCAACAGGTAGACGATTGAAATATTCACAGATTATTTAGTTATATACTCACTTTAAAAATAAATAATTAAATTAAAATAAAACAAATATTTAAGGGGGCCTCCCATACAACAGACGTGATTTTTGCCATTTTTATTGATAATGGTACGGAACCCTTCGTGCGCGAGTCCGACTCGCACTTGGCCGGTTTTTTTTTTGTATTTATATCGCTCACAGTTCTGAGAAAAGGTGGAAGATTATTATAGATATTATAGATACGTGGGCCCATACAAAAGATGCTTTGGTGCATACGCTTTGTTTTACTGGCTATTTATATTCTATCCATATTTCATGGTCTATTTCACTTTCTCATACGACGTTAGGTGAAATAGCATGCGTATTAACCACGGGGCACTAATGAGTTCAAGCCGTCGACTAGCAACCTTAAATGAAAAAAAAACTGACTTGAATAAATCTGCTTCTCCATACATTTTGGTGGAATAAAATCGCTTTTTTTAAAGTCACGTGGCTACACAGTATGTATCTTCTTTGCACAGGTGGATGCAGCGCCTCTTAAAGAAGCAGAAAAGAAAGCGTGCGTAGACGCAGTGGAGAAGATCATAAACGAATGCGACCTCATGAGAACTGCGCAGGACATACTCGGACATTATCTCGCTTTGGAAAGGTTTACCTATACATACATGATATTTCAACTTAAGGCGACGATAACAGACTTTTAATGATTTTATACTGAAGATCACGTCTAAACGAGTAGTGTTAATGATTTGAGAAAAATATATGTTCAATTAGAGCATTTTCTCAATAATTTAATGTGTGAATATTTTAGATTATGTCTATATTACCTAGTGAAATTAATTTGTAAAGTAATGTCTAACGCGGATAAAAAACTGAGAATGGCGCAAAATCTACCAAGCGTATTTTTATGAAACCTTCACCAATTTAAAGATAATTTAATTAATGATCTTTCAGTATACGCCTTTTATTAAAATACCTTTTGTTTTGTGTATAATAAATTAATAATGCGTCAAATTGGGGAGAGCGCTCCTATTACTGGCTGAACGTACGACGCGTTGCGTGAGCTCAGTACAGAACACGCAAGCTAACTACTCAAGGTCACTGGCATATATCTCCGTCTTAAACCATAAACAACAACAAATATCAACTTGTTTGTGAATAAAGTTAATTTCAGTATTACAATTTGAAAAACAGCATGTTCAAAATAAAATGTTGTTTGATCCTGGTCGCGATGCTTGCTCATACATTATGCATATTAGTTATTGAATGACATTTGTATGTATTTTATATTTATTTGATTTGAATGCTTGAATATTATATTATTGTGTATACAGATTTTTATAGCAATTTTGTGATTTAATTTAGCTTAATTTAATGTAATGTAATGGACGTTGTCTGAAATATAAATGAATTATGAATTACTAGCACGGCGAATTACTACGACGGTCCGCCGTAACATTTGAACTTAAAAAACCAGCGTTACTGCTACGAATTACTAGCAACGTTAAAATGTTACCACGGGCGATAGACCGCACGTTCATTGTAACATTTTAACTTTGACTTAGCAGTAACGCTGGTTTTTGAAGTTCAAATGTTACGGCGGATCGTCATAAGATTGTTAAAACAGCCGAAACTAAACTTTTTGTGAGGAATTAGATACTTTTCAGTATCACATGATTGGAAAAACTAAATTGCGAACGCAGTTTGCATTCTTGTGAATAAGTAAGCAAGCCGGCCATATTAAAAATCTTTTTTGTAGGTACTTTTTGGAAGAGAGCGTAAACAAGGCGTTGAAGATGGCAACACCACAGGTCGGAGTCACGACGTCCAGCCTGGTGGATGACGTGTTCTTTATAGCCAGGAAGGTTATCAGGTGAGTTTTACTTTTGGCAGATAATACATTTGATATATTGTTATACTAGCTGTGCCCGCGGTTTCGCTCATGCGATAGTGTATTTATTGCCATTTTAAGTTAATCGAAATGTGAAGCCATAGTATATATAACTATTATCCTCTGCAACATCGATTAGTTCATTTAAACTGAAACTTGTTAGTACACACGGCTACATATCAAGCTATACATTTCCAGTATAACCTGACCTCTCATTGTACGAAAATCCTATACAATGCGAGATCAGCTTACGGCTAGGTATCAAGCTATACATTTCCAGTATAAACTGGAAATGTATAGCTGTCAGTCGCAGCTGCAGTCTTTGTTTAAGTATATGAACGAAAAAATATAGTATTCATTCATGATCACTCCTAGGTACCGAAATTAGTTTCGGTACCTAGGAGTGATCATGAATGAATACTATTTTTTTTTTTATAAATACATGAATGAAAGTCTTATTTTATCGATGCCGTATTGGATTTGAAAATGGACTACATTTTCGGCATCAACACCCCCGTAAATTATGAAAAAACCTTTGATGATTCGACATTTTAATAGACGCCATCTTGAAGTTTGATTTTGCTCGGGCGCAGTCTTTGTATAGTCAATTGTAAAATTTATTCGTGCGGCACAGACGTGCAGTATCGTCAGGCAGCGTGGACGGCGCGTGCGCAGTGCTGAACGAGGTGAGCGCGGCCCTGGAGCGCGGCGCGGCCGGGGCCCTGCGGCGCTGGCTGCGGGCCCCGCCGCACGAGCCGCTGCCCCTGCCGGGCCCGCGCCCCGCGCGCTACCCGCCCGACCCGCAGGATAGAGACGTGGAGGCGCAGAAGATACTCTATCTGGTAAGTGTGGTACTTTACACGGCGCAGCGGGTCCTGCCACACGATCCGATGCCGGTGCCTGCTGAAATTTTTGTATTTATTACGGGTGGGCAACAAGAGTCTTGTCGATTTAATTCTTCAATTTCTCGGAAACGCGTGGTGCGGGGCAGTGGCGTGGGGATAAGTTGTTAGCCGCGCCGCTTCCTGGAAATTCAGTCGGATGGAGCCGTACACGGGAGTGCAGCGTACATTTGGTGTCCGAGCGTATTACGAAAACTTTAACAAAGTATTTTTTTTATTCGGTCGTTGTTTTAATAAATTTTTTGCTAAAATGAATGGTGAAAATATTCAAATGAATTATTACCCCCAACAGAGTTTGGAACAGGCTAAGCAGATGATAACTAAAATGAATAATTATTTGATAGACATTTAGCCCAGGTTTGCACGGGCGATTTATATACGCGACAATTTTTAATCGCGCACCGGATTTCATTTTATATTTATTTATTTGCGTTCCACATGGTAAAAACAAGATGTTAACAAAAGACTAAGAGTCGTTGTAGACCCTGTCAGGGCACAGCAAAAATTATGTTAGGTACATAGCTAAAACAAGAATAAAATAAAAAAATCTAAATAAAATTAAAAAATCAAAATAGAAATAATAAAATCTAAATAAAACTATACTTGAAAACAATAATTACATTCGCATAAAAGTAAATAGCAATAACATAAATAATTCTAATATTGAAAAGTAGGTTGCTATTTTCTTAATAATAATATTATTAAAAATTATATTATTTATGTAATATTATTACAAACAATTAAAGAGAGATCATATTTTTAGGTTACAAGTTATTAATAAAAAGATAAGTTTTACATGTATAGCAATTTGAGACAAATTGTGTATTTAGTAGTCATGTTGTGTTCAATTAAATAATCTTCTTGATAAAATTACACACATGTATATATTTAAGAATGTATTTATTACAATTATAGTCTTTCATTCAAGTATTCGTTCACATTATAATAGCTTTTGTTTAATAGAAATATTTTTAATTAATTAATAATGATGTTGTATTTATTTATATTTCATAATTCTTCCGGTACCTTATTATAATTTTTTATCGACATGACATAGGTACTTGAAGAGTGCATTTTTAGTCGGGATGTAGGTATGTTTAATCCATTTTTATTTCTCAAAGTTATTTTATTTTGTATGTCTTCTCTTTTTGTGTAGAATTTCAGGTATCTACGTACAAATTTACAGATTTCAAATATGTAAAGGCACGGTAGGGTTAACATTTTTTGTTCCTGGAAGTGGGGCTTACAGCTATCCGTTTGTTCAATATTGATTAAAATTCTAATAAGTTTTTTTTGTAGGGTGAATAGTGTGGGTGAGTCTGTACTATTACCCCATAATATGACACCGTATTTAAGCCATGCATAGGCATATGCGTAATATGTTACCAACGCAGTATTTATGTCTGTAGTTTTTTTGATTTCCCGAAGAGCGTAAGGAAAGAACTTTAATTTAAACAAAATATCATCCCCCCTTTCACTCCTTAAGGTTTGAAATTCTAACAACACCGTTGCGTTAGCTTCCAACTATAATAATAAATTTAATGATTTTTACTTCGAAAATTAAGGATCTTCCATTCACAACTTAATTCACCCTTTTAACCCTTCGGGGGTGGAATTATCAAAAACGTTGAGACACATATAAATTGATTTTCAATTATCAGCCTAAACACAAAATTGGAAGATCCTAACTTTAAAACTGACGAACTTTCATATAAACTTCCATCCCCTATTTCACCCCTTTAGGGTAGAATTCCCAAAAATCCTTTCTTAGTGGATACTTACTCTTCACAAAGAACACACCCTCCAAGTTTCATGACACTAGGACCAGGTGTTTGGGCTGTGTGTTAATATATCACCCAGTCAGTCAGCTTACCATTTTATATATATAGATAAATGTCACATCTAAAAAAACAGGCACACATGAACGAAGCAGAAGCCGGCGCGGACTGGGCAGAGCGGCTCGCGAGCGAAGCGTGCGCGGCGGCCGGTTCGCTCGCTCGGAGCGGAGCGGAGCGAGACAAGCTGACTTCGTGCGCGGCCGGGCTGGGCACTGCCGCCGCTGCCTTCCGGGCGGCGCACGACCTGGCGCTGGCGGCGCTGGCGGCCGCGCTGCGCCCCAAGCTGCTCGCGTGGGCGCTCCGGCTGGTGGACCCGGCGCCACATGCAGGTATACTCTCACTGAAGGTCATGAAGGCGCTGGCGGCCGCGCTGCGCCCCAAGCTGCTCGCGTGGGCGCTCCGGCTGGTGGACCCGGCGCCACATGCAGGTATACTCTCACTGAAGGTCATGAAGGCGCTGGCGGCCGCGCTGCGCCCCAAGCTGCTCGCGTGGGCGCTCCGGCTGGTGGACCCGGCGCCACATGCAGGTATACTCTCACTGAAGGTCATGAAGGCGCTGGCGGCCGCGCTGCGCCCCAAGCTGCTCGCGTGGGCGCTCCGGCTGGTGGACCCGGCGCCACATGCAGGTATACTCTAACTGAAGGTCATGAAGGCGCTGCTTGTAAAGGGAAGGGAACATGCTGCTAAACACTAGGAAGAGGTGAAGGGCGGGCATTTTGGAGTACTATCTCATGTAATTTTGACTTAATAATATTAAATGTAGGTGTACTACAGGTACAGCACTGCCCAACCCTTCGAGGAAGCAAAGCATGATGTTGTTATGTTATGTGCTTCTGAAATTAAAGTAATTTTTCACTCTTTAGTTGTGGTACCTACCCTACACCTCACCCCACCACTGGTAGCTGTAATTTACGAGGGCGACACAGCGACACTGAAAGTTTTTATAACTGGCCACTTGTAAAGGATATAATAAAAAAAAAGTTTAAATTTTGAAAATGGCACTCTGCCAATATAATTGTGTATGAATTTTATTCATTTGTCTTTTGTTTACGATTTGGCGGCAAATTGAAAATTGTCAAGGTCACGTCAGCATGAATTTAACGCGAGAAAATTTTTATGAAAGATTTGTTATGTCTTTCGATGTCATTAAGTCAACAAGAAAGTTATAATAGACTTCGATTGGCCTTTCACGATGAAGCCCCCCATCTCGTGCCACTGTTTACAACTGGTGTAATGAGTTTAAACGTGGTCGCATTAATCTCTGTGATTAATGCGATCTGCGTGAGGGACGGCCTTCTACGGCGACGACTGAAGATAACATCAGTGTTGTGCGGCGTATGATAGAGACTGACAAAAGAGTGATTTATCAGCAGATTCGGACAAGCTTAGGCATCGGTATGAGTCAAGTGCACAAAATCCTCCATGAACATTTAGCGGTCAGGAAGCTTTGTGCCCGGTGAGTTATCCCCTCATAATGTGACAGGCCCAAAAACTCCGTCGTGTTGATTGGTGTCGTGAAATGGTTCAAAAATTTAATGGAGGTGACTCAAACATCAACATTCGACATACTTACGGGTGACGAAAGCTGGATTTATGTTTATGATCCTGAGACTAAGAGACAGTCTGCTGTCTGGGTGTTTCCTTCCGAGGAGTTGCCAACTAAAGTGAAGAGAGGTCGAAGCGTGGGAAAAAAAGATGATGGCCTCGTTCTTCGGAAGGACAGGTCATTACGCAACAATAGTTTTAGAGGGTCTAAAAACAGTTACTGCAGAGTGGTACACTAACAATTGTTTGCCACTTGCCTAGTAAAAAGTTCGGGAGAACCGACCTCGCAGTAGAATCCTCCTTCACCACGACAACGCCTCGTCGCACACCGCCAAGCAAACAATCGACTACTTGGCGACGTCAGACGTGGAATTACTGGGTCACCCGCCCTATAGCCCCAACCTCGCACTTTGCGATTTTTATTTATTTCCGAAAAAAAAGAAAAACTTCGAGGAAAACGTTTTATAGACGCCAAGGAAGCAGTGGCTGCGTTTCAAAATGCCGTCGAAGAGACCCCTAAGCATGAGTGGGCAAACAGATTGGCAAAATTAAGAGTATGTCATGCTCATTGTCTCGCTGATGGTGATGATTGTTAAAATAACACTTTTGTCAAACATTTTACACCAGCAGCCTGTGGGCTCCTCATACCCAAAAAACTGACAACACCCTACGCATTAAATACAATAATGCCTTCTGGGTGCTGTTGAGGCTTCCTCCGTACTGTAGTGCGACGCAGATGTTCGCTGATGCGCACACCAATGATTATTTCGCGATCATGCGCAAGAAAGTAGCGTCAATAATACGCAGAGTGAGAGGAAGCAACAATAGCATTCTGAAGTTATTTTCTGAAAGGATTGAAGCACCTACAATGAATAGGCTTATCAAGCTACATGTCAGACATGGGGCTTGAGAAACCTTCCTGTAATTAGAGTCTTTGTTTTTGTTGTGTGCCTATACCCTAAGTCATCAATTCAGATAATTTATGTAAACAAAGGTGATAACAGATCAAAAAAATATTTTCATAATGGTAATTCACATAAAATGGCGGAAAACAAGGCTATATTGGCTTTTATGTACTGATTTTAGAAATAATAATTAAACAATTATCATACCGTGTTAATTTTTATAAGTTTTCGGTTTTAAACAAAGTTATTAAAAAAAGAAAATTTTGTGGTATAAAAAATATTATGATACTGGTAACACTACAGGAGTTCCCAACATTCTCAAATTTCATTTGACATAATTTGCAAACTCGCGTCTTTTCAATACGTTCGTTTTCTTTTCTCCGATCATATTATTCGCTGCGTGTTTGTTAATTGTGCTTTGTTATCATCGTGTTAAGTGTTTCATTTTGTTGTTAGTTGTTATATTTCCTTGTTTCTGTTGTGTTTTTGTTAAGTTTGATTTATGATAAATTGTTTTGCAGCACTGTCCTATCATTTTGACAGTGACATTTCTTTGTTTACTAAAATTATCTGAATTGATGACTTAGGGTATAATTTGTACTAACATAGTTTTTAAGTTACTTATTACTAGAACACGTTATGGGCCTACGATGCCTGACTTGATTATGGAAACCTGCTAATCAGGACATTTAGTATTAGTTCTCTATTTTGTTACGTTCATTATTATCCTTGTTCCATTATACCATGACATTGTGAAGACTTTTATTGAATGTCGACGTCATTACTGCCACTATTGTTTACGTTCAAATTCTTGTGTAGCTGGTGTTAAGGGTACCTATGTAACTGCCTCACGAGCTTATTGTAAAGAGCGACAGTTTTTAGAATTCGAATGAAGTTTTCAGTAGTATACGTTCAGATTCATTTATTTGCAAGAACATGACTGTGTAAATAAGATACATGGTATGATGCATATTATAGGTGTAACAAGGTATTTACATTTGATGTAGATACATTGCTAAACAAATCATTGCAGATGAGATGGAAGACGACGCGGACGCTCTCCCTCAAGCCTTGGAGCAGCTGACGGAGGCGGCGCGTGCGCACATATCGTCGCGGGCCGTGGATGCTTTACTCTTAGCGGCGCTCGCAGATCTCGCCACCCGGGCGGAGGCTGCGCTCACACACAACAGATACGACCGGGTACATTCATGTTTATCACTTCTTGTTAATGGTTGTGGGTTTAACCGACTGCAAGTTCATGAGTAATTAGTGTCGAACTTATAATTCATTCATTTTAAAATAAAAAAAACCGTGTGCGGTCGGGAGATAATCGTCAGGAACGAAGTTTCTTCTCATATATGATTTAAAACATAAATAATTTTCGTAGCCGTCATCTTGATTTACATTTTGACTTCAAAAGATGCCAATGATGTTTTTTTTTTTAATTTGCGCAGCCGCATCTTGATTTACATTTTGACTTCACTATCGGCTTTAATATCCTCGAAAACCATAAAAACGATACCCATGATGAAAAATTAAATTTTCGCAGCCGCCATTTTGATTTACATTTGAGTTCACTATCGGCTTTAACACCCTCGAAAACCATGAAAACGACATCATTGGTATCTCCAATGATGTTTTTTTTTTAATTTTCGCAGCCGCATCTTGATTTACATTTTGACTTCACTATCGGCTTTAACACCCTCGAAAACAATAAAGACGATACCCATTTCCTTCCAAAGAGATCCACTACATCAAATCTTATGTGTTTTACTAGTGACATAGCGGATGCACTTGACGAAGGGAAAGAGGTACACGCTGTGTACCTTCACAGATTTCAGTAAAGCGTTTGATCTTATTGATCACAATATTCTTCTAAATAAGATAACAGCCATTGGTATTCATGGGTCATTACAGCGATGGTGTGAGTCCTATTTGAAAAATCGAACACAAATGGTAATCGTTCAAGGTTTTAAATCTCAGACAAACGTTATACCATCAGGAGTGCCGCAAGGCTCGCACATAGGGCCTTTGTTCTTCCTAATCTTTAGAAATGATTTGGCAAGTAAAATAGAATGTAATTTTAATATGTACGCCGATGATCTAAAATTGAACCAAACAGTAAACTGTGCTGAAGACTCAGAAAAACTGAAAACTGAAATCGATAAAGTATCCAGATGGTGTATCGATAACCACATGATTTTAAATGTTAATAAATGTAAGCATATTAAATTTACAAGAAAGAGACACTCCACTAACGCAATTTACTCAATTAACAGTGTACCCCTGGAAGAGGTATCTTGCATTCGCGACTTAGGCGTAAGCACTGTGCAACCATTCGACTAATAATAATTAGTCCAATGGCATTGGCTGCATATTATTTATGAGCTTATTTATAGTTTTTTACTTTGCTCATACATTGTGCATGCTGTGTTCACTATTTTAGGGCATGCATTGTGATGTGTCTCTTTAAGTTTGCCTTGTATATCTAAGTAATATTGAATTGTCCGATTTGTGAACCATTAAATAAAAAAAAAATACCATGAAAACGACACCCATGATAATTTTTTTTTAAATTTTCGCGGCCGCCATCTTGATTTATATTTTGACTTCACTATTGGCTTTAACACCTCCGAAAACCATAAAAACGATACCCATGATGAGAAATTTAAAAAATTTCGCCGCCATCTGGATTTAAATTTTAACTTCACTACACAGAGGCGCATGGAATCTCCCGGACCGCTTTTTCGTTACGTGACAAGTGACGACTTATGATGTGACTTTAAAATCGCCTTCTTGGTTCGTCGGTGTATCAGTGACTGTACTGTAGCTTGGTTTCCGTGTCAACAGGAGGGCGGGCTAGCCGTGGAGCGTCGCGCGCGGCGCCTGGCGGCCTGGGCCGGCAGCAGCGCCGGCGCCGCGCGCGAGCGGTGCGCGCGCCTCACGCAGGCCGCCGCGCTGCTGGCGCTGGAGCGGCCCGAGCACGCGCGCGACGCGCTGGGGCCCACGCCGCGCCTGGCCGCGCCCGACGCCAAGGACATACTGGCGCGCAGGTAACTGTAGTGACCGCGAGCGGTGCGCGCGCCTCACGCAGGCCGCCGCGCTGCTGGCGCTGGAGCGGCCCGAGCACGCGCGCGACGCGCTGGGGCCCACGCCGCGCCTAGCCGCGCCCGACGCCAAGGACATACTGGCGCGCAGGTAACTGTAGTGACCGCGAGCGGTGCGCGCGCCTCACGCAGGCCGCCGCGCTGCTGGCGCTGGAGCGGCCCGAGCACGCGCGCGACGCGCTGGGGCCCACGCCGCGCCTGGCCGCGCCCGACGCCAAGGACATACTGGCGCGCAGGTAACTGTAGTGACCGCGAGCGGTGCGCGCGCCTCACGCAGGCCGCCGCGCTGCTGGCGCTGGAGCGGCCCGAGCACGCGCGCGACGCGCTGGGGCCCACGCCGCGCCTGGCCGCGCCCGACGCCAAGGACATACTGGCGCGCAGGTAACTGTAGTGACCGCGAGCGGTGCGCGCGCCTCACGCAGGCCGCCGCGCTGCTGGCGCTGGAGCGGCCCGAGCACGCGCGCGACGCGCTGGGGCCCACGCCGCGCCTGGCCGCGCCCGACGCCAAGGACATACTGGCGCGCAGGTAACTGTAGTGACCGCGAGCGGTGCGCGCGCCTCACGCAGGCCGCCGCGCTGCTGGCGCTGGAGCGGCCCGAGCACGCGCGCGACGCGCTGGGGCCCACGCCGCGCCTGGCCGCGCCCGACGCCAAGGACATACTGGCGCGCAGGTAACTGTAGTGACCGCGAGCGGTGCGCGCGCCTCACGCAGGCCGCCGCGCTGCTGGCGCTGGAGCGGCCCGAGCACGCGCGCGACGCGCTGGGGCCCACGCCGCGCCTGGCCGCGCCCGACGCCAAGGACATACTGGCGCGCAGGTAACTGTAGTGACCGCGAGCGGTGCGCGCGCCTCACGCAGGCCGCCGCGCTGCTGGCGCTGGAGCGGCCCGAGCACGCGCGCGACGCGCTGGGGCCCACGCCGCGCCTGGCCGCGCCCGACGCCAAGGACATACTGGCGCGCAGGTAACTGTAGTGACCGCGAGCGGTGCGCGCGCCTCACGCAGGCCGCCGCGCTGCTGGCGCTGGAGCGGCCCGAGCACGCGCGCGACGCGCTGGGGCCCACGCCGCGCCTGGCCGCGCCCGACGCCAAGGACATACTGGCGCGCAGGTAACTGTAGTGACCGCGAGCGGTGCGCGCGCCTCACGCAGGCCGCCGCGCTGCTGGCGCTGGAGCGGCCCGAGCACGCGCGCGACGCGCTGGGGCCCACGCCGCGCCTGGCCGCGCCCGACGCCAAGGACATACTGGCGCGCAGGTAACTGTAGTGACCGCGAGCGGTGCGCGCGCCTCACGCAGGCCGCCGCGCTGCTGGCGCTGGAGCGGCCCGAGCACGCGCGCGACGCGCTGGGGCCCACGCCGCGCCTGGCCGCGCCCGACGCCAAGGACATACTGGCGCGCAGGTAACTGTAGTGACCGCGAGCGGTGCGCGCGCCTCACGCAGGCCGCCGCGCTGCTGGCGCTGGAGCGGCCCGAGCACGCGCGCGACGCGCTGGGGCCCACGCCGCGCCTGGCCGCGCCCGACGCCAAGGACATACTGGCGCGCAGGTAACTGTAGTGACCGCGAGCGGTGCGCGCGCCTCACGCAGGCCGCCGCGCTGCTGGCGCTGGAGCGGCCCGAGCACGCGCGCGACGCGCTGGGGCCCACGCCGCGCCTGGCCGCGCCCGACGCCAAGGACATACTGGCGCGCAGGTAACTGTAGTGACCGCGAGCGGTGCGCGCGCCTCACGCAGGCCGCCGCGCTGCTGGCGCTGGAGCGGCCCGAGCACGCGCGCGACGCGCTGGGGCCCACGCCGCGCCTGGCCGCGCCCGACGCCAAGGACATACTGGCGCGCAGGTAACTGTAGTGACCGCGAGCGGTGCGCGCGCCTCACGCAGGCCGCCGCGCTGCTGGCGCTGGAGCGGCCCGAGCACGCGCGCGACGCGCTGGGGCCCACGCCGCGCCTGGCCGCGCCCGACGCCAAGGACATACTGGCGCGCAGGTAACTGTAGTGACCGCGAGCGGTGCGCGCGCCTCACGCAGGCCGCCGCGCTGCTGGCGCTGGAGCGACCCGAGCACGCGCGCGACGCGCTGGGGCCCACGCCGCGCCTGGCCGCGCCCGACGCCAAGGACATACTGGCGCGCAGGTAACTGTAGTGACCGCGAGCGGTGCGCGCGCCTCACGCAGGCCGCCGCGCTGCTGGCGCTGGAGCGGCCCGAGCACGCGCGCGACGCGCTGGGGCCCACGCCGCGCCTGGCCGCGCCCGACGCCAAGGACATACTGGCGCGCAGGTAACTGTAGTGACCGCGAGCGGTGCGCGCGCCTCACGCAGGCCGCCGCGCTGCTGGCGCTGGAGCGGCCCGAGCACGCGCGCGACGCGCTGGGGCCCACGCCGCGCCTGGCCGCGCCCGACGCCAAGGACATACTGGCGCGCAGGTAACTGTAGTGACCGCGAGCGGTGCGCGCGCCTCACGCAGGCCGCCGCGCTGCTGGCGCTGGAGCGGCCCGAGCACGCGCGCGACGCGCTGGGGCCCACGCCGCGCCTGGCCGCGCCCGACGCCAAGGACATACTGGCGCGCAGGTAACTGTAGTGACCGCGAGCGGCCCACTCGCACCTTCTGTACATAGACGCGTGTCTGCCAGATATGCGTGCGTTTTCGCTCTTTGTATGAAAACGACCTTTTGTATCTGATCTAAAACTTTTGTGGCAATATACGCTATAAACTTGGAGCTGCAGAATTGACAACTTTGACACGCTTCGAAGTTTAAACAAGATTAGCTTCATCAATCCCTTTTCCACCAAACATTACGAACAAAACAATTATCATAACCATGTAATGAAAAACAATTTTGTTTCAGGACCGACTTCAAAATGGAAGAAATCAAGCGATTGAAACTGTAGTATTCATTCGTGTATAGTACAAATAAATGTTAAACCTATACATAATGTAACTATAATCTATTGAAATGCATTTAAAATAAAAATATTTACCCAAAACACTTCCCTTGTTTATTTTGTATTTACTCTCTATGTGGTGTGGTCTCTCTTCTCCCAAGAAACTTCAAATAATATAAAACGCGTACAAACTGTTTGTTTCTCAAAACAAAGCCAAATGGCAAAACTTTTAGACGCTTCGTGCGTTTCACGTATCGTAAGAAGTCGGAAGATTAAGTAATAGTTATTAATGGACTTTATTATGAACTGTAAGCGAAACAAACTGTCCCCCTTATTCCAAAACAAGGTTTATCTTCAGACCCAGGTTTAAAACATGGAGCTATTATTGAATTTCGAACTTTATTCCGAATAGGGTAAAGTTCCTAAACACAAAACTGATAACTTAGTACCGAACTAAGTTTTCAGTTTTGTATAAAGAACGGTATTTCAATCACTGTTACGTTCTTATTACAAAAACTGGCTGCATGGTTTAAGCCATGTCAAAATATAAATCTTGTTTTGTAATAAGGCGGTCTAAGTTTACTTGTTTCAACTGTA
Organism: Tiliacea aurago; assembly: GCA_948098905.1. Taxonomy (NCBI): domain Eukaryota; kingdom Metazoa; phylum Arthropoda; class Insecta; order Lepidoptera; family Noctuidae; genus Tiliacea; species Tiliacea aurago. The sequence goes on along the minus strand of OX402581.1, from coordinate 1,396,146 downwards.
AATCTGTTAAGCGCTCGGTTGATAGTGTTAGGGAAATCTGTGAGATGTCAGACATAGTAGCCCTTCAAGAGACATGGCTTCTTCCCCATGATATTCCTGTCATAAGTGATAAATTTGGATACACTGGTAGGTCGGCTGTTGATACATTTGCGGGGCTACTGATGGGAGACCATAAAGGGGAGTGGCTATCCTCTAGAGGAAGGGCATTTTTAACGATGTTACAATATTAGGGTGCACTAGCTCGCGTCTCGCTGCTATCTGTGCAACTGTCGCCGAACGCTCGATTATTGTAATCTCTGTTTATATGCCTACAGATTCATCTGACAACTTGACTTTTTGAGATTAGTACAATTGTTGCGAGTGCAGAAATTGAAAGTGTTTTCATATTAGGCGATTTTAATGCACATGCACATGAATTGTTTTTTAGGAAACTAAAAAATTTCTGCAATATTCAAGCTTGGATCTGTGCAGAATATAGAAAAACTGGACTGCGTGACAGATAACTACACTTTTGTGAGCGAAGCCCACGGAGTGTAGAAGGTGGTTAGACCACTGTTGTATCTTTTTCACCTTGGCAAAGTATTATAAATGTAGGAATAAAGGAAGACGTATAAATATCAGATCACTTACCCTTGTACGTTGAGTGTGACCTGAATAAGTGAGGTCTAAATTAATAACACACGAGGCCAGGCTTAAATTTAAGGAATGGGTTAGAGACAGGAGACCAAATAGTGGAGTAGTTTTCGAAGGGATGAGTGAGACCCGTAAAATATTCAAGGGACGCCTGAAACGGTGTCAAAAAAAACGAAGAACGGGTCAAAATGGACAACTAAGCAAGCCAGAGCCACGAATAATTTTAATGGTATGAGCATAGATAAAGTCCACCAATTTAAGTACTTAGGGCATATACTTACCGACGACCTTAAAGATAATGCAGACATAGAAAGGGAACGTTGGGCACTGGCGGTCCGAGGGAACATTTTGGCCCGTAGATTCTCTCGTTGTGCGGACCAAGTCAAAATCACCCTGTTCAAGCGTTTTGTCAAGGTCTGTATGCGGGGGGTCGATGGGTCAGCTACACCAAGAGATCGCTAGATGTCTTACGCATCCAATATAATAATGTTTTGAGGATGTTGTTGAAACTGCCCTGTTTCTGTAGCGCATTGGAGATGTTTGCTCAGAACCGAACTGACGGCTTCCATGCAGTGATTCGCAAAAAAGTCGCATCACTGATGCGTAGAACGCGGGTCAGTGACAATAGCATCCTGCAAACAGTGGTGGAGAGCCCTTACTTCCCTTTTCTTAGGCACTATGTGGGGAGAATGGTCACGTAGCATATTACTTGCTTCATCGTTCTCTGCACATGTTGCTGCAGTCACCAGCTACTCATATCCTTGTTGTGTGTACTACTAACACTCGTGATAAGGTAGTTTACTAACTAATTGGACCGTATTGTTGTCCGAACGGAATAAATAAATAAATAAAATAAAACAAAACTAATATTATTAACACTTTTAATTCCTAAACATTATAATATAATTTCCAAATTGTAATACATTTAGTAACAGTGTAACAGCTATAATATAAGGCAAATACATTGATAAGTTTTCAATAAAATAAATTTTAAATACAGTGTAAAAATTAGATGTGCAAGACACAAAATAGAAGTGACAATTCTTAGGGAAGTAAACAATCCTTAAATCTCTATAGAGCACACAGGTGCATGACAGTGTAGATGCTTATTTAGCGTATTCGCTTTTTAAATAAAGCTAATTAAATAGTGAGTGGTGAAACTACAAAGTAATATCTACTCTTTAATCAAAACATATTCTTCTATTTCTAACATAACGTCGTATCGTCTTCAGATATTAGAGTCATGTTCTTTTTCCTTCTCTGAATAAATTCTTATTTAAATTCAAATTCTTTATTGCGAACTAAGTGTACAGGATAAAAAAATGTCACTTCTATCTTTTATCGATTTAATTTTTGGACTGATATGTTAAAATACGTGGAATTCTGTAAGGCACCTTTCATTATAGTCACACAATAATATAATCTAAAAATATTGTAAAAAATAAAGCATTGATACTTTGTAAAATGCGTATACAAGTAATAAAATAAATTGTCTAAATTCATACATTTTAGAAACCACCCAGTGTTGGCTGTCATAAATAAACACATAATATAAACAAGTAAGACATACACAGGAAGGAGCACTCACAATAAGAAACCATTTATAATCATTAAAAAATACTTAAATAGTAGTACAATAAAATTGTTAGCCTGTAGCCATACTTCATTTTATACACAAGAAATTATCTGAAAACTATAATAATTGAACAAAAACTCATAAGACGTGGTCACACTTACTACTAGTACCTACTTGATCGGCCCCTGCACTCATCGGCACAGCCGGGCGGCAAAATTGAATATTTGTTGTATTTGCTTCGAGTCGACTTTAGAATGTAATAGAAAAAACAGAATGTGCCCGAGCAAGTGTGTAGCTCGCCTAAATAATTAACTTACATCTATTTCAATATATTAAACATCTTTTTTTGACAATGGACAATTTAAAAGAGATATAATCATTTTAATGTATTAATTGCATTAGTTAGTGCTACGTTCATTTTTTTTTAAGATTTAGAATGGCATATTTTACATAAATAACATTAAGAGCATAGATTGGGAAAATCATTCTAAAACATTTGAACCTTTTATAAAAGTATATTTATGTAAGTAAGAAAATAATTATATGTGTGTGTATATATTTCTTAAATTTTAAGTATAGTGTTTTTCCAAACAATCCTTCTTGATTAATCTTACAAAACTACAATACAGCAAATATGTATAAACAAAATAGTATACATACGTACCTGAACTGGTAGTTAACACTTAATAAGACAGGTGGTTAATTAAAGCCAAACAACTAAATTAACATAATAAAAAACAATTGATCATATTTTATAAACTTTAAAACTCTGCAGAGGTTCTCTTGAAAGATAGTTATAACATAGAAATAACAAAATGGTTAGAAAAGAGTTTATTTAAGTAATAATAATAACCGCACCGCCGTACCTCTACGTTGACGTCATGGTGGGGCTTGCGCACTTAAGTAAACTCTACCGGGACAGACTTAGAGTTCACACTCTAAGTCTGTCCCGGTAGAGTTTACTTTGACGGAACAGGTCTAGGGTGAGACTAGAAAAAAATACTCCAGTAAGTGCTGGTAGGGATCTCCATCTTCCGGGCTCTGGGATTGTCCTGATAGCCGTGGAATATATTTCCACTCCTCAAGCACTTCAGGACGTGTGCTAGCGACAGTTTCCGGAAGCCCATTATTGAGTGTGCAAGTCTCCCCCTGCCTTTTTATCCCTGTATATTATATAACATCGGCAGGGGACGTAGGCCTTCCATAGTTCAAGGTCCCCAATCCACTATAGCCACCCAAACTCATAGCCCATATGTTTTGTTCCGATGTTCTGCAATAGTCCTACACCAACCGGGGGTTGTAATTGGGTGTACTTGCATAGTCCATACTAGGATAATCGTCGGTTGGGGACTCATTCAATTTAAAATTGTCTAAGGGGCCTCAGTCAATAAAGAAATTATGGCAGTTATAAAGTTAATAAACATTAACTTTTCAGTAAATCTGTGTCACAATATTGCACAAGTCGTTCACTCAAAGGAGACAGAAAGCGATAAAGTTAAAAAAAATGCTTGGTTTTTAAATACTGTTGCCTGTGAACCCGTCATCTAATTAGGCTTCATTTATAGCTTATAATATGTTTAAATAAACTAAAAATATGACCTACAAATACATCGTCGTTTGTCTCTAATGCTGTGTTTTAACCAACATAAGTAGTTCAATATACAATTAGTCAAATTCTTGCGAACACAAGGCGAAGTGTATAAGGCTCATTTTAAAAGTGTATAATGTGAAATTTAGACATTTACGAAGTAATATATAGGTAGTGCTTTGAAAGAAGAAGACATACAAAATTAATGACAATATAATGTTCTATGCCATACTACATCATGTCTACCATAACATGTTTGAAATATGTACTAGCATTTAAAAGTAAATTTAAAGGAGAGCTTTTTCCAAAAAATATACAAAAATACATTTTGGTCATGATTTAATTTCATTCAGATCATGAATTTGAGCCATCATACCCTGTAGGTACATTATTCTTTGGTTAACCCGATGAACACCCCAATTTTAGTTACCATAATACAATAATTATTTAACTAATAAAACCGGATTATTATGTTAGCACACTATGATCCTTAAATAAGTAGTAAATATTAATGTAATAAAAATAAACAATATTTGTGCAAAATAAAATTGATTAAAAATATTTAAAAAACATGTAAAATGAATAAATACAGTAAAACGTTATTGATAAGTACATGATTTTGTTCGGGATTATTCTAGTTAATAACATTTTACTTAAATAGCTAACATTTAGACCAGAGCAAGTCATTGAACTTAAAATTGTCACCACATTAATTATTAGAACATTTTGAATGGGACTTGTCATGTAATTTTTCGTCAATTATTAAATAACTCTATAATATTTTCCCAAAATAATTTAAGATTCAATTAAGTTTTATAAAAATTAGAACACAATAATTTATTTTACTCATGGCAACAAAGAAACCAATAAAAATAACATATTTTTTACATGTGGCAACTTCCTTGCTCAATTCTATTTACAAATACGTTGACGCAACACTACTCAATAGTACAGTGCTTTTACAGTGCCAATGTCTTTTAACCGTCATAAACAAATCTTTTAAAGGCGTGTTATGGGGACTCGAGAAGTATTCTAAAATGTGTTTGAGTGAGCAATTTGTAACACACAAAGCGACTTTACTGGCTCTTTTTCGTCTTCTATGACTAAATAAATTAGGCCAATTTTCTTATAACTTTCAGACTAGCGTTTAGTTTCCCCTGTCCCTCACGCCCCCTACCTCTTAGTACCCGACGCGGGGGGGCGGCGACTCCACCGCGGAGGTGGTCTGCTTGGACACGACGCGCGTGCCCTGCGCCAGGCCGCCGGCGCGAACTGCCACGTACTTTAGATACGCGTCTACCAAGTATGCGAACATCGCTACGAAGCCGAAGAACTGGAATTGTAAAGGATTATTATAAGTTTCTCTCAATGAACTCGACAAAGACCAAAATTATGACCAATTCCTTCACAGACCAGTATCGCAGTAAATGGGGAACCAATAGACTACGTAGAAGACTACATTTACCTAGGGCAGTTAATATCTACAGCTGATATTATGCATAAATAAATTGATAGAAGGACAGCTAACACTTGGAAGAGATTTTGGTCCCTTAGCGAAGTGATGAAGAACAGAGACATGCCAATTAAAGACAAAAGGAAAATTTACAAAATATTATGTATTCTGCCGTGCTTGACCTACGGTTGCCAAACATGGGCATTGACAGAATAACTAACTCAGAAAATAAACGTCTGTCAAAACAGTATAGAAAGAAGTGTAATTGGAGTCAAGAGAAGAGACAAAGTAAGATTAGAAGAAATTAAAAGTATAACTAAGTTTACAGATGCGAAAAAAGTACTTAAGGTAAAACACAAAACTGGCGATGGACAGGACATATGTTAAGAGAGGAAAACGAGAAATGGACCAAATTAATAACAGAGTGGTACCCAAGGGATGGAAAAAGGAGCAAAAGACGACAAGCGAAACGTTGGAAAGATGACGTCAAAAGAGTAGCTGGTCCAGAGTGCATTCAGAGGGCGAGAAACAGAGAGAGATGGAAATCTTTAGAGGAGGCATTTGTTGTAGGACCAGCGGTCTAAAAAAAAAGGTATGCACCGAACGTCGATACTTAAGAAAAATTTAGTAGGAATAATAAAGGAAAATAATTTTAGAAACATTGTATAACCAACCCAATCTGCATGGCCTTCACATGATCTGACCAAGATTATGTCTGGACTTTAAAAGAGACTGTGACCTCTGAGTTTGTTTCGGCTTTTCTTCTCAGAGTAGCCAGACAGGAAACGCCGACCTCATCTAGTTTTAAAAATATGATTGACGTGTAAAAGTGTTTGTACAAACCTACTTACAGAAATAAAAATCATTTATCATCATTTATCATTTAACCAGCATTAAAGGGTTATTATATTTTTATCTTATACTTAAGTTAATCGGGTAATTATGAATGTTTGTTAAAGAACCAGCTACCAAACGGCGAGAAATCACGGTAGACCCTCCGGTAAAAATACTTAAACAGAATTGTATGAGGAAAAGAGCGAGATCTCTGGGAAAATATAGGCGGAAATAGTAGACAAACCGTAGGTCGACAAAGTAGTTAGTCTAAGAATAAAACAACAACCAATTAATAGTCAAAGTTTAAAGTAAAAGTACTCCTGCTCCCTTTAATCCATCCAAAGGTTGTCTGTAAAAGATCGCTTTTAGCGATAAGACCGCCCATTGTGTCACCCTATGTAAAATTTAAACATTTATATCTGTAACTTTTATGGTGTACATAATAAAGAGTATTCTATTCTACCTACCTACTCATTTAAAATAAGTAGGTTAGCAAATACGGAGGTTGCTCAAATATTAAGTAGTATATAACTTACCGCAGCAGCAGAATGAGGGTTATCATGGACAGTCGCGGCCAAAATCGACACCAGCAAGTAGAAGAAGGTCCACAGCGCACAGAACCCGAACTCAAGCTTTAGCCACGGGATCTTGTAGAACTTCTCCAGGATATGGAACAGGTACAGGCCCAGTAAGATGCCCGTGAACCAAAAGGCGATCATTGAGATCCAGCTGAAGAACGATCCTTTCGGTTGGCTGCTGAGCCAGGAACATTGAATGCATATGAAACCGAGGAGACTGCATACCTGAAATTAAAGTTGTGCAGAGTTTCAAGGCATAATACAATCACCCATTGATATTATGCCTAGATTAACTGTACCTACAACCTACAGTGAGTGAGACAGTGCCAAGACAGAGCACTCTGCCTTAGCACTGCACCTCGTTAATCTGATATCAGACGCTTCACTCGAGTAAATGTTCATTTTTGTTTCATTAGACGTTCACCTGCTCTTTTCATTTAATTTTTAGATCATTCGAGAAGATTGAAAGACGCCGGGTGCAGAAATCCAACATCGTAGGATCGGTTAACTAATGAATTAATTTTTAACCTTTGATTAATTTAGTGTTCGGATTTTTCGCTTCGAGTGAAAAATGCTGAATGAAAGACAAAAATAAACGTATGTGAAGCGTATGATATCTACATTACGTGTAGGTAATCAAGGCATTAGTGAGGCATCATAAGTAGGTAGATACCTATTGTGATGACGAACCTGTGGCTGTCTATAAGGAGATTGTCTGAAGGAGAATATAATATGATGACCATGGATGGTCACGCTATTTAAAATATTTTAGAAAACAATTCCATCATCGCATCATGTAGCTAGGTCGATGGGAACTTTTACAAGGACGCCATAAAATATGTATAAAAATAAATACAACCATAAATTAAATGAAATAACAGTATGCCGTATAGCAATGTATGTATTGAATCGACTGCGCAAGTTCCGACGTATAAAATGTTCATACAGAAATGATTCAACGCAATAAAGGAAACAAAAGGGAAAACGCTTTCATTGCTATGACGAATAGATTTCATTGAAATGTAGATATTGTATTTTATACGAGTTTTTAATATGCCGTGCGCCCGAGGGAATTTCCCATCGGCAAAATTACGACTTTCCTGTACTTCCAAACAAACATAATATAAACTTTCATCCCATTAATGAACCCATTTAGGAAATAATTTTCAAAAATCCTTCCTTACTGCTCACCTTCGATAAAAGGAAATCACTTCTAGTTCCCGCGGTTTATGCTGTGCGTTGTCTGTCAGTGAATTTAAGAATTTTATTATGTATGTATCATTATGTGTATTGTCCGCTTTTTGGGGCCAAACATTTTCTACACAAGTGACAATTCGTCGATACTAAAATATAGGAACGTCCGGCGCAACAATGGGATAACCACTATCAGCTCAGACTGGCTAATATTTTTACAACGGCCGCCGCCGAATCGAGAGAACAAAAAGGAGGTAAAAATCCAGTCAAGGTTGATCATTTAAAGATTGAGTCACGCGACTTGCGTGGCTCTATGCATCTCGGAGCTCGGGCTATGCGACATGCAGTCAAATGGCGTAACAGATGTGACGGACGAAGGAAACTATGCAAAACTTAGTCGCAAGACGAATTAATAGGTAGGTATATGAAGTAGGTACGCGAAGGTCACAGTTGACCCATAACAGCAGATACCGTCATCACAATAGCTATACAGACAGAACCCTTTGGGGAAAACAGCACACCTGTATGTATGTCTGTCTACCCCTTCGGGAGTGGGCGTGTCGATTAGATTAAACAGTTACATCACATGCCGTGTTTGTATAAAAGGCGACCGCTTAACGCTATTTTCGCGTGAATACGTCATATTTAACGGGCGGCGATCAACGCGATAACACGACATTGAATTAGGTACCATTCTGGAAGGACTTGACCTTTTACCTTATGAATAAAACATGGTACAGTAGGCTGCACGTCGTCGCGTCAGTGGCAGTGGTAACAAAACCAGTGTAAGCTGGCCTCTTATTCTATTGAAACTCAGTACTGCGCTAGGCCAGCTCAAGGTCTTACCACCCACGTGCGATCTACTGTACCCCTTATAAGTGTTTTAACTGAACAAAGCCTGTGAAAGTGGATTGTCTTGTATTGATTTTTTTGTAGGTTTGCTGAAAACGTGCTGGTTCAAGTTTGATAGGTATAAGTAATATGAATTCTTTAGACCTGATGTCAATCGCCAGCGGCGTTAGTCACCATGACGTTGGCAGTCGTTGACACTGGTTCAATTGCAAAAAAAAAAACATTTTGCTGATCTGAACTGGAAGCCGACCCGAACATAGTTGGGAGAAGGCTAGGCAGATGATGAGTGTAGTAACTTGAAATTTCAGTTTAATAAAACTGTTTTTTTTTTTGTGCAAACTTCACAAACGTGATAGATATCGATATTTAAACATGATAAAATAAAAAAACAAGTTTTTCCCAACTTATAAGTCAAGCAACAACACTAAAAGTGGTCGTTGACCCCAAAAATAATTAAAAGTTAATTTTAGGCCTACCAACTGTTTTACCAACATTATGGTATGCAACAAAAAAAACCGGCAAAGTGCATGTCGGGCCACGCACAATGAAGGGTTCCGAAGGGATGAATTTATCCCAAGAACAAACTTAACATTGTAGTTGAAATACACCAAATACATGTTTCCTCATACGTAATGTACTGCAAATGTAAGTTTGTACGCACAATATTGAGTGATTTGCCATGTTATTTTAAGACTATAGACTTCTTATAGGTTTTCCTGTAATCTTTAAGTACCTAAAGTATTTTTTTTTTTTAATTTTAGGTTCAGTAGTTTTGGAGAAAGGGTAAATTTCATCGATTTTCTCAAATAACTTTAAAATAATTTATTTAAAAACGATTGGATAAATATGTCCCGAATCCTTACAACAAGCCCTTTTATTTGATATGTCACACACGGTACCGTTTGCAATTTTTGTTTATTTAATTTTCTAATTTGCCCCGCAAAAGTGACCCCATATTCAAAATTCATTTATTTACGTCAGACGTTCTTCACGCGTTACACATTCATTTATTTGGGTTACAGAAATTCATATGTGTACCAAATTTCAACCTGGTCGGTTCAGTAGATTAGGAGCAAATTGGCTGTGACAGACGGACAGACGACAGACAGACACACGAGTGTTCCTATAAGGGTTCCGTTTTGTCCTCTTGAGGTACGGAACTCTAAACATCATAATTTTTTTTCCTCATTTATATCGATACCCATCACGTCTGCGGAGTTTCGCTAGCTAATTCAATTTGAAACTGTATATAAATAACATAAAAAAAAATATTATTACTTACAACTTGGACAATCTTCAGTATACCCGGTATGGTCTTGATATAGGCCGGGTCAAAACGTATGTTGGTCTGGACTGCGGTGCTGGATGTGACCGTTGTCGTCGTGGTGTGCTGTCCAGGGAAGCCTACTTCTGCCATTGTTGATTAACTGGAAACAATCAAAATATTAAGTTAGAGTTTGTGACTAAAATATAACAACACTAATTACTTAAACTTAGCTTTAAATAATAAGAATATAGCATAGAGCTGGAATGAAAATGTCAATTATGTTTTCACTCGATTGCGGCGATGCCACAAAAGGAGGGTTCTGTGTTTGACCTGTATAGTATACTTATATTATGCATGTCCTTCCCTATTCGTCTTTATTGCGCGAGTGTCACTGTGGCCACTGCTTTTATTTAATACCAAATTCACACCATTTGGCGCCAAAAATCCGCCATGTTGATATGTTATAATTTTAATATGGCCAGTGACACTCGCGCAATAAAGACGAATCTAACGACAAATAATTCATCAAAATCGATTCAGCCGTTTAGTAGTTACGAGGGAACATAGGGACGGACATACATACATAAAAGTCAAACACAGAACCCTCCTTTTTTGGCTTCGCCGCAGTCGGGTAAAGATATTTTTTAAACAAAAAAATGTTTAATTTCGCAAATCTTTAGTAATTCGATTCTATCCTATAGAACTCAGCAATATAAGGCTAAAAGCGTCTTGGTGTTTTTTGTCTCCGAGCAGCCGTTTGTCGTAAAAATAATATCAAAGGGATAATTTTACAGAGGTGTTTGGGACTTTCGTACGTTAGATTCTCGATTCTACCGGAAATGTACGATTTCCTACGACATATTTGTCTATGATCAATGGTTCAACGGACAAACTGCGTCAAATGTACTTACCTAATTCCCTAGAAGGTGAAACTTAGTGAAACCCGAATAGAATAATAGTGTTCTGTACGATTTCCTACGACATATTTGTCTATGATCAACGGTTCAACGGAAAAACTGCGTCAAATGTACCTAATTCCCTAGAAGGTGAAACTTAGTGAAACCCGAATAGAATAGATTAGGTTCAAAAACTGTCAATGAACCGAGTTAGCCAACCCCGACTCCACGTGGTACTTGTTTGCCCTACCCCGAGAGTGTTTTTTTAGAGTCGGAGGCGAGCAGGGAGCGCATACTCCGTCTACAGTGCACCACGCGAGCCGTAGCGACTGGGGCGTACTGGTCGCCCACAGTAAGCCGAGGCTGCGGAAGCGAGCATAGGCGCTTGCGCCGCTTGCTTATGCCGTAGTATCGCCGGAGAAGATGCGATTTTCAAGATGCTGGCGAACTTTGACCTTAATCCTATACGCCTGCCTCTACGTACTTTACTTAAATATGTATATAAATTTCTACATACAACATTATTTTTAGTAGTTTAAGCGAAACCTGAATATAGTTTTTTTTTTTTTTTTTCGGATGGGTTTGCTCTTGACCTGAGTCTAGGGCAGAGGTGACAGAGACAAAGTCGACGATGGAGTGAGCTTACCCAGACAGAAGAAGCCTGTTCACTCTAACTTTGAAGAGATTAGGGTTGTATGCGTTCGGAAACACACGCAGGCAGAGAGTTCCACTCTTTTGCTGTGCGCATTATATAAAAGACATTTGGAAACGCTTAGTGTGAATTGGTGGAATAGCAACAAGGAAGGGAATATTGTATACTAAGTATATATATATATTCCTTATTCTGAACAATAGTTTGTTCAGAATAAGGAACTGAATCGATTTCAATAATTTTTACACCATGTTTTTTTTTCCCAAAAATATTTAAGTGTGATGGAAAATGTTATCACCATTTAATTACTTACAATACAATCGCCGTACGATTAGATACCTACCTACTGCCAAATTATTATCAATGAGCGCAAGACCACCCCTGGAGGCGCGGCGAGCGCCGCGCGCCGTTATCATGTTTTTGTACGGACAACCCGGTAACAAAACGACCTTATAACTTTGTGATTTTTCATGATACAGTTTTGAAATTTTGTAGAGACGCCAGCACATCAACCTACTACAATCTGTCAAATTTCTTTAATAGATTTTCAACTTTATCCCTACAGCATAAGATTCAAGGTTGATTGGGGAAATTTGACAGTTTCGGGTAGCTTGACCTGCTGGCGTCTGTACATAGATTCGTTACATAAAAATTCTAGACACGTGTTTCGGGTTTCACATATTAAAAATAATGTTGTATATCTGTATTTTTATGGTGTACATGATAAATAGTATTCTATCTATCTATATTTTCGGGATAAAAAGTAGCCAAACTCACTCTTCAGGTAATAAAGTATTGTCCTATGGAAAAAGAAATTCGATTTGTTGCTCCGTTGTTGTGAGAATATACAAACACATGTTTGTGTTTTTAATGTTAGCAGGATTTAGTTTGATATACAAAATGTGCCTAAACCCGTGTTAACAGATTTGTAACATATTTTTTTGTTAATAAAAAGATAAAGCATGTGAGTCATCCATCATTAACATATTTTACACGATAACTCTGATATCAGTTACATTGTTTTAGCATATGCAACATTCGAGGCTTAATAAATCTGTGTTATTTGATACACTTGGACATTCGTACCAGAGCTAGACAAAATCAAACTGGTGGCTATTTTAATTGCATAATTTGTTATTTTTATGACACTGATTTTACATTCTGTGATTACCTTAACTCACACACTGACTTTTTTTTTTTTTTTTTATGAAAAAATATAGTATTACGATGTTTGTAAATATGTGAGTAACATGTATCCATCTCATAATTAAATTATTTGTCATTGCTTCTATTTTAATTATTTTTACCTATTGTGGTATAGTATAAACAGGCTGGAAGGGACATCGACGCGAATCCGTTTACCATGTATTCAGTAAGTACATAATTCTTGAGCCCACTGCGTTAAAATTTCTCATTGGTAATTTAAAAAAAAAACAGCTGTTTCCTACAGAAGTGCAATCTACTCGGTCAAAATGTATGGAACAGCGATTTTTTAATAACCGACGATAAATTTTAACGCAGGGGGGTCAAGAATGATGTACTGAATCCATGGTAAACGGATTCGCGTCGATGTCCCTTCCAGCCTGTAGGTATATGTATAGTATATACAACATGTCCTAGAATTAACGCACAACCTCTTAAGGGGTCATAGTACTCATCATTATGAACACTTTTACTATGGGCCCAAACCCGAAATCGCGAAAAAAAAATCAGCTATTCCCTACATTTGTGTTCGAATAACTCGTCAAAATGTAGGGGAAAAAAAACGTCAAAAAGTTGATACATTAAAGTATCTAATCGAATCGCAATCTGTTAAATACTTATTATTATATTGTTCCGGTGGCCATCTGTGGTCTCCATCATCAGTTCCACTTCACCAAATGGTGCTTTCCGAGAGCAAATGCATGAGTTACTATAAAAAAAATACCCAAATCGCTATAGGTTTCCCTATAAAATTTGAGGGTTTCCCTCGATTTCCATGGGATCCCCTCATGAGATTCTGATTTGGTGGCAAAGGGTCCCTCGGGAGTATACCCGTTCAAACAAAAAAAGAATTTTCATAATTGGTCCTTAATAAAATTGATGGAGAAATCGGTGAACAAAAATAAATTTTAAAAAAAACATACAGCCGAACATAATAACCTCCTCCTTTTTAGAAGTCGGTTAAAAACATTTTTAAAACAGTAACTGTAGAGTTTCCTGCCCATTCTTCTCCATACGAAAATACCTTTTGGAAGGGGCAACTAGAATCAATTCAATATTTTTGTAAAGTAAAGTAAAATTTTATTTGTTTAAACATGGTGTACATGATATATACACTGCATGCAAGATAATATGAAATACAGAAAAGTTCTAACATGTTCAGCCGCATATCGTGGCGTACAAATTGGTAGGAAGAGATGGTGCACAAACCGTGATAATATTCATCAAAATTAAATTATAGAAATTATAAAATCATCATTATTAATTAAAGATTAAGTATCATTACAATTCAGCAAGCATATTTTTATGATAAAATTAAATGTCAAAGTAGTCATTAAATAAATTAGTCAATAAAAAATTATTAATTACTATCATACAAAATTACAACCACAATTATTAAAAAATAAATTAAAAAATAAATAAATTATTAATTTAATTTTGTAAATTTTGATATTCAAAAGTGCCTCATATGTGCCTATTTGAAATAAATAATTTGACTTTGATTTGACTTTGAAGCTAGTGAGCCACATGCAGAAATATTCGGTTTTTAAACTATATATTTGATATATTTTTTTGCTGCTGCAGTCTGATTAGCCGGGGTGGTGAATGTAATGATACTTGAGTGTTTAATGTTCCATAAGGATTGATATGATGATTGAGGATGATGGTGTTAGTAGTGTACAAGACAATATTGTTTTACATTATTTTACTTCTGATATTACCTGTATTGCTGTTTTATCATATCCTAAGTGACTGGGTAATTCCTAGCTGGAATCATTGATTACAAATAGATAATATCAATTGTTTTCCAAGTTAAGCCATTTCTGATTGCACAATAAAAAAAATACAGATATAATTTAAGGATTTAGTATGTTTTGAATTTGCCAAATATTTGAGCTTGTGTTAACAGATAAGTTATCATTTCCTTGCAGTGTCCGTATTACAGCAACATATAAATAATGTTATAGTGCCATGATGTCAAACACAATGGGGGTCAGTCTATACTTCTACAGGCACATCAGGGACCATACTTTACACATATGGGAATGAAAGTGTAACTGGTAGGTCTACTCTATATAGAAAAGAGAAAGTTGTTTACTTTTACTCTTTCTACAAGAAAAATTATATAAATCTTGAAATTGCTGTTGCATGTAAAGTATAAGGAATAGATAAAGCAAAGTAATTATAATAAAAAGAGTAATAAGTACATTGGTGGGAGGAAAAAATACTGTAAACTATTGTAGATAAGCTAAAACTGAGTATTAAAATGGGTGTTGCTCTGTTATTACTACTTACCCAACGTAAGGAGTATTTTACTTTGTGTACATGTGGTTTTAAATTGTGGGTGTAAGTCTATGAACCATGTTAAAAGTTCATGCGTACTTCGATGTAACTTAACTAGCGAGCACGTTTAAACCGCGATATGCCGCCTGTCACGACCTAAAATAGCGATTATTGAGCAACACACCACAGAAATAAACACTACAACTAAGCAAGTACAAAAAACTGCTTTCTTACCTAATTTAAACGTTCAGCTTAATCACAAACAGTTTTTCTTAGAAGAAAAATAATATATTTACAGTTACGGAACATAAACTAACGAATAAAAATAGGTGTAAATTAATATCAGGTGATAAATCGAATAGGACTAAATGACCAAATCATGAAACCTAACGTCAGAAATTGTTGTAGATCGTAACTTAGTGTTTGAAATTCTGTTTCCATTAGCATCAAAATTATGAACAGCAAAATTCGAGTAACAATTTATGCGAGTCAGAGTAAGGCAACAATACCTCACGCTTGATAGTAACGTAAGTTAGGGTATCGGAACGCTCACAGTCTCACACACAAAATGACATTGACAGGAAGACAGCGTTCGGTCTTTACTATTGGATCCAACCAAAAGTTGTATGCTCTGTGCCGCGATCCAACGATCCAAACCACAACCAAAACATTGAAAATTAAAGATTCCATCCCGTTCCAAGCCAACGCTACTGTGTACTGTCTTTTTCAGTGAATTTAGATTCTTTCAACTTATTTATTTATTATCCTTCACGCACACTAAAATATATAACGATTCAGTTGATTTATTATAATTTATCTATATACAAAAATTCTACATAAGTACATAACTTGAAGATCAATATTGAATAAATAAAAAAGGTTATTGAACGCACGCTGATGATTTCATACTGACATTTACGTAGAGATGCGCAGCGTGTAGCTACTATAAAAAAAGATTATAATCGATTACAAACAAATGAAGAAATTCACTAAGATTCCGAGATGTTCAATGCCGATTATGGTTCTGTCCTCTCCACCTGCGTGGTCCTGCGTAAATAAACACGATAATCAAGAAATTACGCACAAAGAGACAATATTTAAAAAAAAAAAAAAACTTTATTCAGTTCAAAAAACACGGTACTTACATCATAAAAAAAAAAATAGTAATAGGTTACATATGAGCCATAAATGCTAGATTTCGCAAATTCCCTGAACCCCACACTAGGATTCCCTGTGTTGTGGGGTCCAGTTTTTAGTACGGGAACTCCATACTCAAGGTTTGATGATGGGTAATAAGTCTGCTAGGCTGAATTGGTACTGGCCTACTGGGTGGGCCATGTATATAGAATCAAATGCATCGAGACAGATGAACTAAAGTCAAAATACGGGCATCTTCAACGAAGGAGGCCTGGGAAATGCTGGCGTGATGATTGTTTAAATATTCTACATCACTAGTGATAAATCGGCTGTCAAAATCTCTATGTGGAAGTGAGATTTTAAAATCGCAAACGAATCGGCCCCCAGTTCGAAGTAACTGCGTGTGTATCATTAGAGGCATTTATGGAAGATTGGCCGGAGCAGATGAAAGCAATACATAGGGCAGCAGTCCACATTTTTTTTTGGCCACGGAACCCTAATTGAGCATTATTTTTTGGTAAATCCCCATTTTGATAACACAGACCTATGTCTGTGGTTGATAATAACAAAAGCTATTGTATGTACAGATGCCAGCACATCAAGCTACTACAATATGTCAAATTTATTTAAAAGATTTTAAACTTTATCGTTAAAGCATAAGGTTCAAGGTTGATTGGGAAAATTTGACAGTTTCGGGTAGCTTGACCTGCTGGCGTCTGTACTAAATACGGCTACACATTTAAGCCTGCTGTCTCGCATTACGGTTAAGACATTTATTTTTCTCAAAAGATTACAATCATTCACTTACAGAGAAAATACAATAATATGAACAAAATAACCGATTAGTGTTTTTAGTAGGGTAGTTGTTAAAAATGTTAGCGGAGATTATGTATGTGCTGCGGTGCGAACAAAGCTTGTTTGTTAAGGCCTATGGCACAGTGCGTTTGAATAAGCGATAATTGAACATTTTTACACATTGTTCTATGATTTTACAAATAAAATGGTGTTTCTCGTAGGGAGTAAGCAGGTGTAGGTTATTTATCATTATTTAGGAACTTTGAAGCTCTGTGGCCCTTTTGGGAACCGTTGAGTCATAGGGAACAAGGAAAGGCTATGGGGAAGCCAGCTATGCCCAGCAATGGGACTGGGAAAAAATGGGCCAAAAAAAACTGAGATGTGGTATTGTTAGTGACGTTAGAACTAAAGCGATAACTTGAGTCTACGGTCAAATGAAGATAAAAATCGTTAGTTTTAAATCGATTAAAAGAAAAAAAAAAAGAAAGAAAATACATTTATTCAGCACAGACTAAGGCACACAATATAACATAAGTACAGCAATAATAATAATAGTAATAATATAATAGTAATTGATCATTCTGAGTGTGATTTCAAACGATTCGATTTGATCATTCGAATTGGTCATTTGTCAGTGTCATCTCTATACATTAAAAGAACAGCACATAAAAACAATCGGACTTCTTGGCGGGAAAGTGAAGCGTCATGTTCAGCAGTTTGTTTAATTTTCCAAAATTTGTGTTTATCCGAATATGAATGTGTAATAATGGTGGATTATTAACCATTAAGTGTTTGTGAACGTGCATTAGTGTACGCAAATGAAACAAAACAGTGCAACTTCGCTTCAAGTTCTCTCAAGTCAAGAAGTCCGCGTGAGGTCTCAGTAAAGTGCCACATCTTTACTGAAACTAAGGGGAGCGGGCGGGGATATCATCATCATGCATTCATTTCATCAATAATAACAAGTTTTGTAACTAAATAAAGACTAGGCCAAAAGGTCCCAGCAACCAGGCCATTAAAACATTATTAAAAAAAAAAAACATAAAAACACAGTTCAGTCCACAGAACATATGTTCAGTCAGTCAGACGTCACGCACGTCTCGTCACAGTACTACTTTGATCTGTGGACGTCACGGTCAGAGACAACAGAGACGTCAGAATCGGTGTTATCAGTGTTTCATATTTTCTTATAAAAATCTTGTAAGGATTTAAGTTACTGAGGGAATAAATGATTAACAAAAAATCTAGCGTTGTACTATAAAAAGTTACAAAACAAGTACAAGTCAATTTGCTTGTACAGTAATAATTACGTGCGAAGACGTCTCGTATGAGTATACAAATAACACCCGCGAAGTTATGTATGACCGCGGTGTGCTTAGACTGTATGTTATTTAAAAATATGAGTCATTGATGTTTTACACGGCTCAATATCGGTTAGTAATATAGTGTCAAGGCGACGGTGACTGAATTGTTCGGAGCATCCTCGACCGCTCTTAACGCGATGAGGCTGTTTCAGTACTCGTGATTCGCTCCTTCGAGTACTGTGTATAGAATAGTCAGAATAGTGCGTGTCGACTATGTAAGTATAAATAGAAACCATTATTTATTTGCATCTTGTGATGGGCTGTATCCTGTATGCCCTAAGATTACAAACTACCTTAGTGGAGAGCTGTACATTAATATTTCAATATCTACCTACTTTACTTCAGAAGGTAATAAAAACTAACACTTTATTTAGCATTCATTTGGTAAACTAGAATATTATTTTAGTCTATTCTTGATAACGACAAATAAATATAATTTACGTATGAGTGAATCCTATTTTTAAATTGTAAATATCTTCATAGTTTTAGTATTGAAATAGATAAGTATTTAAAAATGTAAACAATAAGTTTAGAATGTTTTTTTTTAATAATATTATTTTATTATGTTAAATAAAATAATATTATTAAGATAAAAAAAAACATCAATGGTCAAAATCATCATCATCATAATCATTTCAGCCGAAGACTTGCACTATTCTGACTGGTGGACTTAGCCCTCCCACAAGCTTCATCAAGTAACCAGTTTTGTGGTCAATAGCCAAAATACTTTTATCAAATAGGTTTTAAATTTTAATTAAGTAAATTGCTCCTATTTCATTGATCAATTTCATGCTGTTTGCTAACAGTCCAATTTCAAGGATACTTTTATTAGTTAAAAGACTGTAGCTTTTCAGTTTTGTATTCTTTCCTATCATTTACTAGTTTCAATAAATAGTGTGGTGTACAAGAGGATGATAGATAGTGATATTATTATCTTGAATTCATCTCAAGTAGGTCTACCTACTTCATAACTAGTTATAATTGAATAAAACATGTGAAATTTTTCTTTCCATTTATAAGCTAAATTGTGAAACCGTGTGTTGTCACTAAATATTTGCACTTGATTTCTAAACCTCATGTCATAAAATAAAACATGTTACAGGTCAAAACTTCTAACTGGTCAAAACTTATTTTGGCTAGTTACTAAATAAAATACAGAAAATAGTTCTTTAGTCTAAACACGTCTTAGAACCGGTTTTTAACCAATTTCAAAAAGGAGAAGAGGACAAAGGAGGTTGTGCAATCGGTGAGTCTTTTTTTTTTCAATACCGATTCCATCCGACTTCGATTTCTCAGTGAGTAATGGACCGATTTGCAAGATTATATGTCCGCTTCTCTTTCTTTAAGTCCGACAGTGACTGTGCTTTAGCTCTTGTCTCCGTCTTAAGTATAGATTGACCGATACCGCTGTACCGCGCCTTAGGAGCCCGATGGTAAGTACCCACTTAACTTACCATCTGACTATAAGGTTAGGGATCAAGCAATCAAGTTTCCAATCGTCCTAAACAGACTTAAACCAGGGCTGAATGTCCCAAACACACTGGAATTTTTTAAATTTAAAATATTAATTTTTCACCTTATTTTGACGTAAAATAAAAAGAATAAACAAAAAAGCACCCTAATTTTCAATCGAAAATTCTCCCGTCAAAATAACTGGTTTTTTTTAAGGTGAAAACTTCATATTTTAAATTAAAAAAAATACAGTGTGTTTGGGACATAGGAAGGTAAGTTTTCACCAAATTTCGTGAAAACAATTTTTTTTTTAAAGGATTAAAATATAAAACCAAAGACTTGGTTAAATAAATGTATTTTTCACATAAATTAACGTGAAAAAAGTGTAAATACAAAAGTTGTAGATCTTTTTATTACCTACAACTTTGCCATTTAACTTTTTTCCATAGGACTTGTAGTTTTTGCCGGAAATCGAGATTTAAACCGTTTTTTACGCTTAAAAACTCACCCCCATCCACATCCTGACCTCAGATCGCCCGTAAATTATTTTTCGTTAAATTTTTAGGGTTCCGTACCTCAAAAGGAAAAAACGGAACCCATATAGGATCACTCGTCTGTCTGTCTGTCCGTCTGTCACAGCCGATTTTCTCCGAATCTACAAGACCAATTAAGTTGAAATTTCGTACACATATTGAATTCTATGGCCCAAACACGGACGCGTAACGTAAATAAATTAATTTTGAACGTGGGGTCTCTATTTTGGGTGGCAAAATAGAAAATTTTAAAAAAGTTTTGTAAACTGCATCGTGCGACATATCAAATGAAAGGGCTTGTTGTAAGGATTTCAGATATTTTTTTTTTATAATTTTAAACTAAAAAAGTATTTAACTTTTTAAATTATTTACGAAAATAGATCAAAATTGGCCATTCCCGCCCCCATCTCCGAAACTACTGATCCTAAAATTTTGAAAAAAATGCAGAAAATAGTTCTTTACTTATACATAGATTACAGGAAAACCTATGAGAAGTCTATGATCTTAAAATAACATGGTAAATCTCTCAATATTGTCCGTACAAACTTACATTTAATTGTAGTTGGAATGTATAATAATTTTTCAGCCGAAAGACGTCCACTGCTGGACATAGGCCTCCCCCAAAAGGAGGGGGACCTTGCCATAATCGCCACGCTTGGCAGGCGGGTTGGCGATCGCAGTATGGTGTTAAAATGCGTAGAGATCGCTGCTGACCATTCTCTAGTAAGTCCCTTAGTCGCCTTTTACGACACCCACGGGAAGAAATGGGAATGTGCTATTCTTTACGTCCGGTACCATACGGAACGTTGGAATGTATTAGGGAACTTAAATGTTTTTCAACTACGATGTTAAGTTGTTCTTAGGATAATGAATCCCCACTACAGAACCCTTCATTGTGCGTGATCCGACACGCACTTGGCCGGTTTTTGTTATATTCTCTTACTTTTCCAATGTTTTTCATTCATCCTACTGTTAACAGTAAGTATATATTTTTTCCGCCGTCACGAAGTGTGTGATCTGGCAAAAAAATTGTTTGACACAAGCCTATTTGGGTCTTATCAGCGCCTTAAGCTATGTGCAATGATATCATTGCATAAGTCTTAACATTATCCCGGTAGGTACCTACTACATTTCTGTTGGATAATTTCCAATCTCCACGCGGGCGAAGCCGCGGGCAAAGTTATTAAACATATAAATAAATCATGACCAATATGATTGGTAGCCATAAGGTCAATTTATTATTGACCTCACTCACTCCTTTATGACTAATTCAATGATTCACAAGTTAAATCTAATTAGCGTCTATAACCTGTACCTCCTGTTATCAATACTAATTGAATTGGCTCCACTCAAACGCGGCACATTTCGACGACACACTGGATACTTACGTGATTACTGATTAATGAAGAAGTTGATTTAAAAAATATAAATGTAATGACTAGACATTGGATTATAATTAGGTATGTAAACTATATACTATCAAAATGCCTAAATATGCATGCAAAAATATGCACAAGAAAAGGGCGAAATATGGACAGTCAAAATAAAATGTATTATTAAAATTTAATTTACGTTTATTTTCACAAAATATTCAGTTGTGATCCTTGTGACAATATACAATTTTTTTTTTTCTAGATTTTCAAGAGCACATTTGTCACTGTTGTTTCTTTCGCGTAATAACACGGATTATGTAATAGTACTACGTGTAATACAACACGCCTAACACATTTAATTAAGTATTGCACGTATAAGCACTATCAATGAAAAATTGCTAAAATATGCAATAACGCTATAAAATAAATAGCGTTAGGATATGCATTTGTATTTGTTCCGTGTGGTGCCGGACGTAAAGAATAGCACCATCCTATTTCTTCCCGTGGGTGTCGTAAAAGCCGACTAAGGGACTTACTAGACAAAGGGC
The DNA here is from genome assembly GCA_948098905.1 of Tiliacea aurago. Classification (NCBI taxonomy): domain Eukaryota; kingdom Metazoa; phylum Arthropoda; class Insecta; order Lepidoptera; family Noctuidae; genus Tiliacea; species Tiliacea aurago. The sequence goes on along the minus strand of OX402581.1, from coordinate 1,373,935 downwards.
AGCAGCGTTCTTTGTGCATTTTAACACCATACTGCGATCGCCAACCCGCCTGCCAAGCATGGCGATTATGGCAGCCCCCCTTGGGGGAGGCCTATGTCCAGCAATGGACGTCTTTCGGCTGAAATGATATGCATTTCCATAAGCAAATAGGGCCAAATAGGGCTTTAGTAAAATTCACTGTTTTCATTGCAATACGTCTATTCCAGCTAAGCATCCACCATGGCGTACCCAAACCAGCTGCCTCCGCCTCCTCCGCCGCAGACCATGGGCTCCACGAACACGGTGTTCATCACTGAGACGCGGTTCGACCCTTCCTACTTGAAGACTGTGCCAGGGATTCTTAAGGCCATTGTTGTTGTAAGTGTTTCTGAAGCAGCTATATTCCACGATACCGAGTTTCAAACATGCCGCCGACGCGGCGTCAGTGATGGTGGTACTGAAGTGGCCACCGTGGCCTGTGGGTATCTACAATACCTACCAGAGACACCGCAGATGCCTTGCGACCCCAGCGACAAAGCCAATATTATGTCTCATGTGGGAATTTATTCTTATTACGCACACCCTTCATATATTTCCCTATGAATGCCTATGTGAGCGTCTAGGATAGGTAGCTACGTGTGAAGTTTCGTCACAATCCGTCAGCTGCTGCAGTGTTTCTGCACCTTTCAAAGTTAACTTTCTAATGTATGTAGAGCACAACCAATCATACTCGTCATAAAAATATAATCACTATCACTACATATTATAAAACAAAGTCCCCCCGCCCCGCGTCGGTCTGTCTGAACGAGATAAACTCAAAAACTACCGAACGGATTTTCATACGGTTTTCACCAATGCTGCTGCTTCACCAAAGCTGGACAGAGACAGAGTGATTCATAATGAAGGTTTAGGCAATGACGTATTATAAATAGGCGCGTCATACACGAACATTAGTGCACTCAAAAACAGCGTAAGCCATGATTGCAGCTACATACTTGCCTACAATCATACAGCGCGTGAAGAAAAGGAAATACCTATACCGATATCTGTTGTTAGAAAGAGATGAACATACATATTTAGTTACGTCACTAGCTGCTGCATGTTCATTGGCGCGTACGTAACAATAATTATTATTATTGTAAATGTCAGGCAAATGCCTGGCATTTACTTTGCCATTATTGAGTGCAGGATAATGCATCTAAAGGTCCGTCATTGGGTTTAGGTGTATAATTTATTACGGTTTTGTGTAAACTGACTGAAATATAACGATGATTGTTGAAGATGTCGGAAAAAGTCATGCTGACGGGGAGCTTTATTACTGGCGTGCGCGTCACGCAAAAAGCCGCGGGGCGGTAAACAATATCATCATCTGCCTGCCTTTCCACAACCATGTTGGGGTCAGCTTCTAGTCTAACCGGATGCAGCAGAATACCAGTATTTTATGTGGAGCGACTGCCTATCTGGCCTCCACAACCCAGTTACTTAGTATAACACGATAACCCTTGGTAAAACTGGTTGTCAGACTTTCGGGCCTCAGACAACCCGTAACAACTGTCAAAGATCTACAAATGACAGCCGGGAACAACGGCTTAACGTGCTTTCCGAGGCACGGAGGGGTCTTGTATGTAAAGATGGTCACTCATCCACGGACCAGCCGCGGCAAGCATAGCAAACAATATGTCCCACAATATCTAATAGAGTGTATACGTAGATAGTCTTAAAGTAGTTCCGTATTTTAGCCGCTATTTGTCTGTAAGTAGTTCCGCATTCTTGAATTCACACGATCATATGATTTCTTCGACGCAATCCTAGCGTGAAGCATTTAAATCTCATACTTTTTATGTGCCCTTCGCGATTGGCACCAAACAAAACAAATGTTTGTAATGGTAAACGGTCGTTACGTCAATCGGTCATTATTTACACATTACTAACAGGCATAGATGACTAATTGCAAACGCATTCTTGATAACATATCACACCTGGCGGCTGGCAGCTATCCAATAATAAGGTCCTTGCTCCTAGAACTTACGTACAAATACCATTATTGGTCTTGTCTCTTTTTCTTGTTCTTGTGTTTGCACGAGCAAACACAAGAACAAAACTCACGTCTTCGTAGAAACATTAGCTAGTCAGTCAGCAAAATTAGTGGAGGCATTAACTGCCTAAAGTACGGGACGTACTTATAAGTATCGACTCTCGCAGAGATTTTTAATAATAATTAATACCTACAAAAATCTGGTAGATAATCGCTGTTTAGATCAGAATTCACGAATTCTCATTTTTTCCTCGGAGTATTCACCCTTATGTATTTATTATCTATGCATGTACAGACGCCAGCAGGTCAAGCTATCCGAAACTGTCAAATTTTCCCAATCAACCTTGAATCTTATGCTTTAAGTATACAGTTGAAAATCTTTTAAAGAAATTTGACAGATTGTAGTAGCTTGAATCTTGATGTGCTGGCGTCTGTACGTCCCATACCTACAAACGTTGAACTCTGTTAATCGTTATATAGGTACAGGATTACAATACAGCTGCTCATACGCTAAAGTAATTAAAATCCCCGGAGCCTCCGACAGGTGTTTTAAAGGCTCTTTGTTTTGAAGCACTCGGGCTGAAACAGTTTATCATTATTTATGATACCAATAGTTCAACGAGACCCGACGGGGTTTGACGAGATAATTCGAGAGGACTATGGATATTAGATAAACCAATAACTTCTTGCAAATAATAATCTGGGTTAGAATAATGCAAGCTAATCGCAAATATTGATAAGTACAGTTCTGTTTTTCACGCAATTATCTTTTCCAGCTGTTCAATCTGATCGGGTTCATCTGCATACAGTCTTCCGCGTTCTGGTCAAACGGCCGGGGGGTGTACTTCAACATTGTGGCCCACTTGGGGCTGTGGTTCTCTGGGATCCTGCTGATGTTGTATCTGTTCCACGTGGTGGAGAAGTACCACAACGTGAAGTGGCTGAAGATCGAGATGATTGCGTGTGTGGTGATGGTGTTCCTGCACCTGATTGCGTCGACGATAGTCGTCGCGTTCGGAGCTGCTGCGTACTCAGCTGCTGGCGTGAGTTTTCAACTTTAAGCCTTGATTGTAACCTATTTACAGCATTCCTCCTACACGACACTTAGATATACTACCCTCTTTACTCTTTTACAAAGTCTGATTATGGATGATGTAAATTAGATACCTACTTGAAAGTGTTGAAACACATTATTTGACTTCTCCGAATGGTTAGTCATGTTGTCTTGTCAATAACTAGGTATTATTTTTCTGAAGTCCTACGTCTTATCATTCTTGTAAATAGTAACGTAGATAGGTACTAAAACCGTTATTCTTAGAACGTAGGTGTGACAAGGACAACGCGACCGACTCGTTTATCTCACTCATAGCTTTATCTCGTCACTGTTATTGCAAGATTGTGTTGGTTCGCATCTTTACGAAAGAAACAACCTATCAGAGACTTGATGGCTATGATCGATTGCAGATTCGCTTCAAATTTTGTCTAGCCAAAGCTTTTATAGTGCCTTTAATTTATCAAAAACCTGTTTATAAAAGTTTTGTAATTGTAACCCATAATATTGGTCCCATACTAAACCAATTTACATTACAAAAGACAATCGCCAGTCGATTGTATCGCTCTACCCACCTGTTAATAACTCATTGGAAACAAAGGGCGGCTCGAACCGTCAGCACACATTATAATGTGTGGCCGTACGTGACCGAGCTATTAAATATCTATAAATATATTTAGTATTGCGTTATACCGTGCTTTACCATCAATTAGGAATTGAAATGAGATAAAATGGCGAATTCCTTCATCTCGGTAATTAATGAGGCTAATGAAAGATCTCTCCGACTTCGACTGTCGTAGTTTTGGCTGAAATGTACCTATGTCATATTATATTCATAGTTACTTTGCCATAACCTCGTTCGTAACCAAACATTTTATTGAGGCCTCTCTTTCTCCTCAGGTAAACTCTTTAATCTTGCTGAATGGATATCCTTCTGTAGCTTGGAGCACAACACAATAGCCATATTGTGTAATTTTACACAAATGAAATTAAATTTATTTGCTCTTACCTTTTCTTCTTCACCTTCCTAATAGGGACACCCTACGCATGACATAATGACATTACTGTATTTATAGGTCCACTTTACGACTCCTGGACCTCTAAAGCGTCCATTTGTTTATTATAGGTATGAGAAACGTGCTTAATTAAAGGCTCCTCCTCATACTCAAGTTTCTCTTTACAATCGTCCTCCGTCTTTCAAAGAATATTAACTAGGCAGGAATGCTGCTTTGTATTCCATGCTGATTTAATAGAAAATATTTAAACTGTATCAAATCGACCGCTTCGAATTCTGCTCACAGCGATTCGCTCGTTGAGTTTTCTATGTCCTAGATTACAGATAAGTTCGCACTAGATACCTATATTCCTATGCAGAACATGCACCTACTGTTCGCTGATGTCAGTATTCGATCGAGTGAAAACCTTCAAGTAGATATCTTCGACGACGGCTTGGTATTTTGTCGTTGAAATTATTATGTTGATTTTTAACTGAGGTCTACAGTTCAAAATTTGTAATCAAAATAGTATGATTATTAATGATTACCTATACTCCATTGGTTTAGGTAGTTAAATAAAGGTAAACAAATCATAAAAAGGGTTATAATAGATGACACTTTCTTGTTTAAAATAAGTAAATAAAAAAGAACTAAAATCCCGACTGCGTAAAAAGTGAACTGAAAAAAAGATTGAAACAAGATTTTAAGAATTCATACTGTATAACGTCTCATGCAGTCGGAGGCATCTTCTTAACAATAATGACGTTTGCCCAACTATTTTGCAAACAAGAAAGAAATAAAAAAAAATATTAGGTTGGGGAAAAAGTCTTTTCGCATTATAGTATGTATGAACTTGTAATAAAATCTCTTTGGCTATACTATTTGTATCTGGCTGGTTTTGGTATCATTGAAAGTTTAAATTTTAAAGAACATAATTCCAAATTCAAATTACGAAAATGTGTGATTTTCATTTGTTTTTCGTACTGTCAAGATGAGTGAATCTAATGAAGAAATTAGATACATTTTAAAATTTTACTACAAAAAAGGTAAAAATGCAACGCAAGCCGCGAAAAACTTTTGCTATGTTTATGGACCTAGTGCAGTGTCTGTGAGAGTAGCACAAATTTGGTTTAAGCGTTTTCAATCCGGAAATTTTGATGTCATGAAATGAAATGAAATGAAATCGTTTATTCTGTAAATAGGATATTAAAATCACTTCTACACACGTCATATAAAAAAAAAATCTAGATGTAGCCGACATTTCCTATCTGACTACTCCTGAGAAGAAATGGCGAAACAAACTCAGGGGTCAAAGTCTCTTTTAAAGTCCAGACATAATCTTGGTCAGATCATGTGAGGACTATGTAGATCCGTGTCTGAAATGGTCTTTTGAGGAAAGAACCACGCAAATTTGAGCGGACCTGTCCAATCAGTGTAAGCATTTGTCAGTAATCGTGCAGCTCAACTCAAAACTTAAGGAGCTCAACGACTCGACGAACAGTACCAAAAAAAGGACATTTGGGTAGGCCGCATAAAGCGCTCAAAATGTCAGACCATCATTAAAACATAGCTGAGAAAAGAAAAGAAAGGAAAACATTTAAAGAAAAAAAAATGACCCACATAGTGCTCACATTCACAATAAATTAAAGCAGTAAATATAATACTTTTCAAAGTAAACATTCATGTAAAATTGTATACAATATTGTGCAATGTCAATATGTATATAAAATCATGCATAATAATTAAAATGTCAAGTTTTCTCACAGTTTTATCACAAGGCTAGCAGAGCGAGCAGCTCAATCCCAAGCTTTAGAAATCGTATAGTACCCTTTTTTACAAAGTTTAGTTTTAATACAGATTTTAAATCGTTTAATGGGTAAGTTCCGAATGTCAGTAGGAAGTTGGTTGTAAAAGCGTATACATTGACCCATGAACGAGTTGCCTACTCTGTGGAGGCGAGTGCGATGTACAGCAAGATTGTGTTTATTCCTGGTATTTAAACTATGAATATCGGACATTTTCTTAAAATTTGATTTCTTTTTGTGTACATATAATAGATTTTCAAGTATATATTGAGAGGCTACAGTCAGAATATCTATTTCTTTGAATATTTCACGAAGTGAATCTCTTGGACCTAGATTGTAAATGGCTCGAACAGCCCTTTTCTGTAAAACAAAGATATTATTAATGTCCGCACATGTTCCCCAGAGAAGGATCCCATACGACATAAGACTATGAAAATAACTAAAATAAACAATTCTGGCAGTATCTACATCAGTAATCTGTCTAATTTTTTTAACAGCATAGGCGGCCGAACTAAGCCTTCCTGACAATTTTTCTACGTGTGGGCCCCATTGTAATTTACCGTCAATAGTTATTCCAAGAAAAACTGTCGACTCAACAGGGTCCAACTCTATTCCATTAAGTTGAACATTAGTAGTTAGCTGCCTGACATTTGGCATTGAAAATTTAATGAGTTTAGTCTTTTCAAAGATGCACGTCGCTCTGGTCGCCCTATTACGGATAAAATCGATGCCATTTTTGAAAAAGTGGAGCAAGATCGGCATATCAGTAGTTACGACGTAGCTGAAGAACTGGGAATTGACCACAAAACAGTTTTGGCACATTTGAAAAAAAAACTGGGTACACAAAAAAGCTCGATATTTGGGTACCTCACGAGCTCACTGAAAGAAACCTAATGAACCGTGTACTCATTTGTGATTCTTTATTACGACGTAATGAAACCGAACCATTTTTGAAGAAGCTGATAACTGGTGATGAAAAGTGGATCACGTACGACAAGAACGTGCGAAAAAGGTCGTGGTCAAAGGCCGGTCAGGCTTCACAGACTGTGGCGAAACCCGGATTAACTCGCAACAAGGTGATGCTGTGTGTGTGGTGGGATTGGAAGGGCATTATTCATTATGAGCTGTTACCACCAGGCAGGACCATCGATTCTGAACTCAACTGCGGACAACTGATGAGATTAAAGCAAGAAGTTGAGAGAAAGCGGCCGGAATTAATCAACAGAAGGGGTGTGTTTTTCATCATGATAACGCTAGACCTCACACATCTTTAGCCACTCAGTAAAAATTAAGAGAGTTTGGCTGGGAGGTGTTAATGCATCCGCCGTATAGTCCTGACCTTGCACCTTCAGATTTCCACCTGTTTCGGTCTCTTCAGAATTCTTTAGGCAGTGTCAGGTTAACATCACGAGAGGACTGCCAAAACCACTTGTCGCGGTATTTTGATCAGAAGTCCCAAAATTTCTATAGCAATGGGATCATGTCCCTACCTACAAGATTGCAAAAATTTATCGAACAAAATGGTACCTACATACTTTAGTTAAATGTAAATAAACTATATTAAAAAAGGTTTTGAATTTTCTTAAAAAATGCGAAGAAACTTTTTCCCCAACCTATTATATCTTTTTTGCAAAGGGCCTTAAAAATTTGAAGTGGAGCTACTAGGGCATGTGGGGTATCATATGAAAGAACGCTGTTTGCACATTCTTAAACATTTATTTTTTATTTTTTAGGTCGCATAGTTTCCGACTTGATCAAAAATGTAAAAAAAAAAATACCGTTCCCCCCTTATCTCCGAAGTTTGTATAGTTAAAAATCTGAAATTATTCTATGTGATAGAAGTGTATGTAAAGATTACAGGAAAAATAAAACTATGTCTCTTATAGCACAGTTTTTCAGAAATCATCAACATCATGTATACGTACGGAACCCCTCGGTGCGCGAGTCCGACTCGCTCTTGACCGTTTTTTTTTTCCAGTTTACTTTTTACGCAGTCGGGTTTTTATAATTTTTAATTGACTTTTTTATTTTACACTTTTAGTGAGTAACAGATTATAAGACGGTAAATTAGGTTATTTACAACTCTTATAGTCAGGTGATAACGGCCTCTTACTCACTCACTCCAAAAGTTCTGGACAGTTCTTTTTTATCGAACCTTGCTATTGAAACTTGAGCATTACGGACTTGGAAAACTTGCGCTTAGTTTAGTAACAACTGATGAGATTAAAGCAAGAAGTTGAGAGAAAGCGGCCGGAATTAATCAACAGAAGGGGTGTGGTTTTTCATCATGATAACGCTAGACCTCACACATCTTTAGCCACTCAGCAAAAAGAGAGAGTAAGAGAGTTTGGCTGGGAGGTGTTAATGCATCCGCCGTATAGTCCTGACCTTGCACCTTCAGATTTCCACCTGTTTCGGTCTCTTCAGAATTCTTTAGGCAGTGTCAGGGTAACATCACGAGCGGACTGCCAAAACCACTTGTCGCGGTATTTTGATCAGAAGTCCCAAAATTTCTATAGCAATGGGATCATATCCCTACCTACAAGATGGCAAAAAGTTATCGAACAAAATGGTACCTACATACTTTAGTTAAATGTAAATAAACTATATTAAAAAAGGTTTTGAATTTTCTTAAAAAATGCGAAGAAACTTTTTCCCCAACCAATAATAATAATAATTATAATTGCATATCACAGGTGTGAGTACTACGAGGGCGGCACTGAAAATTTCGGGAATCAAGGAAGTGACACAACATTACTATTTAAAAATGTATTTATTGCTTTTCGAAGTATTCTCCGCGAAATTTGACACATTTTTCCATACGATGGAACCAATCATTGAAGCAACCATTCCATTCGGAAGTTGGGGTCTCCAAAATGACCGTTTTGTAGGCGTCCACAGCTTCTTCAGGTGATGAAAATCTCTGTCCACGCAATTTATTCTTTATTTTAGGGAAAGTATAGAAATCATTAGGGCTTAGGTCGGGGCTGTACGGCGGATGGTCTAATAATTCTATGTTTTCTTGCTCTAAAAACTCTTTTGTTCTGTGCGCGGTGTGAGAACTCGCATTGTCGTGATGGAGGATGATGCGGCGGTTGCAGTTCTCTTTACGGAGTTCAGAAACGACCTGTGGCAAACAAATGCTAGCATACCATTCTGCATTAACCGTTCTTTGTCCCTCAAGAGGAATAGTCGTAACATGGCCGGTTTTGGAGACAAACGTGGCCACCATTTTTTTTGCAACACTCCGTGAACGAACAATTTTTGTTGGCTTTAACTCATTTTCGAACACCCAAACTCGTGACTGGTTTTTTGTTTCGGGTTCGTACGCGTATATCCACGATTCGTCACCTGATACAATGTTGTATACAGCATTTGAGGATCCTGCGTGGAATCTTTCGAGAGTTCTGACGCACCAAGTAACGCGAGCCGCTTTTTGCTCTTCACAGAGCGAATGCGACGCACAGCATCAACGTTTTCTTGGGTGACTGCAGTTTTGGACGACCTTGACGGGGATCATCACTGAGCTTGACACGTCCACGTTGAAATTCAGCAAACCAGCGATAAATTGTGGTTTTGGATGGGGCTTCATCACCAAATGCAGAAATCATCCGGTCAACACACTGTTTTTGTGTTAAACCACTTCGAAAGTCATAATAAATCATCGCTCTTGAATTTTCTCGAGTCAATTCCATTTTCTCAACGACTAAACAAGTTTGACAAAACCTTGTGACAAGACCGAGAATCTTTTAAAAAAAAAAACTTTTTTACAAAAAAAACAACTGACTTCCAACAAAAACACTAAAAAGTGCAAAATAACTTTAATTTCGGAAGCACATGACGGGCGGTGCCTTTGTGTCGCGTCGCGTCGCGCGACAAGTCGCCCCGGTATGTAGAAGCCTTTAAGGTTATACCAATTTTCGAGTTAATCAAGCCACGTAGTAAAATCCTCTCTTGTAAAACTGACTACCCCTTTTCACCCCGCTATGGGTAGATTTTCGAAAAACCCTGATACAAGTTAATCTTCATTTTTGGTTTTAAGTATAAATACTGAGTTTCGAGTTGATCGGACCACGCTTTATAATTATTATATACAAGCTTTGACATCCTATCCATTGAAGTTAAGATAACAAAAAAATACAAACTTAATATTTTACTTACGTAAGTATTCGTCCACGTTTCAAGTTTATTAACTCTAGGAATAAGATTTTTCATGCAAAAAGCCCCCGTTTTCCCTCCTTTAAAGGTAAAATTTCCAAAAACCCCTTAGCGGATGCCTACGTGCCGAATTTCAGCCCAATCTGTTCAGTGGTTTGAGCTGTGTTGATAGACCAATCAGTCACGGTTTCCTATATCGGTTTCATATATTATGTAGGTACCTATATACGGCTAGATATATATAATTGAGAACCTCCTCCTTTTTTGAAGTCGGTTAAAAATCATTTATAGCCAGCCAGAATGCATCTCATGACAATTCCAATAAGACCAAACACGGGTAGGATAGATTGTTTTATTACCGAGTTCCAGTGCCTACCTTCCAGCTTCATCATCAGATCAGTTTCAATCATCAGATCAAATTTGCTTCGCTTAACTATCTTAATCCAGATATCTCATCGCCACCCGTGAAATACTTATCATTGAGAAGTTCCGGTGGCCATCTGTGGCCGTCGTCATCAGTACCACTTCACCAAATTATACTTTCTGAATGCAAATGATTGACTTGTTGATGAAAATATAAAAATCGTTATATGTATGCCTATAATATCTGAGGAGTTCCCTCAATTACTCATGGATCCCAACATCAGAACTGGATTTTGATAACAATGGGACCAATCTGGAAGTATATTCTTTCAAATAAAAAAATAATTTTCCAAATCGGTTCATAAACGACGGAGTTCTGAGGTAACAAACATTAAAAAAAAAAAAACATACACACGACTTGATAACCTCCTCCTTTTTGTGAAGTCGGTTAATAAATAAATGGTATTCGATTTTTAAAACCAAGGAATTTTCAATTAAAAAGATTTTAATATGACAGGAACAGTGGAAATATTCCATTCCCGATACTTTTAGTGCAGCCCTCGTATGTACAATAGAGCTACCATTTACCGGGTAATATGTCTTTCATTGACTTGGATGTGCCCTGACGGCTGAGAGTATGTCATGCTCACTCAGATGTCTCGCTGATGGTGGCGTGTGTGTTGGATCATTTAGCTCCCTTCAAAATGGTTGAGTTGAATGGTGCTGATCCATGCGTCATGTTCGTGAACGGGCGCTGTCAGTTGAGACTGGTCATCTCTTATCTGCCACGGCTTATTTTTTTAATTATTTTAGTTTTGAATTGTTTTTTTTTTTGTTTTTTATCTTTTTATCACGGACGCTTCTGACGTTTTGCATCGTTCTCACTTGTTTAACTTCAATATGAATGATGAAACCAATATTTTGTATCAATATTTTAATTTAAAAGAGTTTCTTGCCCGTTCTTCTCAATAGGAACCTACTATTTGGAATGGGCAACTAGCTTCATATTTGTAACTGACCGACTTCTTGACAATTCAAAAGTGTCAATGGTTTAATTGAAATAAATGCTTTGAGTTTGAGTTTATAATTTCTCATTTAAATTACATTTAAACATATAATTTAATTTAAATTGTAATCATCTTTTAAAACCCTTCATTTTGAGACCCCACTCGATAAGCTTCGGAGATTTTTTTGTTTCGAAATCACACCTTTTGGCGCCAAAAATCATTTTATTATATATCATTTTAATTCAATTGAAAAATTAAATTTCCCGGGCTACCTTAGCGCATCCCCTTTAACTACCTAAACCAACGGAGTGTGTATTATCAGTGCAAGTAAAACCACTGCTCATGATACTGTGTACAGTCGCTGAAAGGCGCCCACAAACCGTATCCCTTTTTTCGCATCGCTAAAATTGTACTAAGCATTACATATTCACCATATAATTAATTATTACTACAGTGCTTCATTTATTACACTGTGCCTGTTCTGTAGCAGACCTCTTTTATTTCGGGCGACTTGTTCAACCAATTTGATTTGTATATTAGCACTCCATTTGCTATCTACTCTCTTTCACCTCAACCTGTACAAACTTTCTAAACTTCTAATATCATTTTCAGTTCTTCGGCTATCTAGCGATGGTGCTGTACGGGATCGATGCCTTCCTGAAGTACAGGGCGCTGAAGGCAGGTGAACTGGCCCAGGGTCACAGAGTACTGGCTAAGCAGACACACGTCACGACTCCACCGGCGCTGCCATAGCTAGAGAGGTGGTAAGGTGTAGGAAGATGTATTAGAAATGAGATTATTTGGTTTCTCGTGTAGTAGATATAGTCCTTACAAATCGCGAGCGTGAGTCAAGTGACTTATGTCATTGTTAGAATGGTAGAAATTCGTGATTGTGACAAGATATGTCACAGGTTTTGTAAAGAGATTATCTACAACGAAATAGCAGTGTTCATGATTTGTCCTTCAGCAAGTAATTGCTCAAGCTGACATTTTGACAGTTCTAGTTGGTAACACTTGTAGCAAGTTGATTTGTTGTGATTTTTATAGGTACTGTACAAGTTGGTATCTAATGTCGAATTGTTCAAAAACAACTTGCTGAAGGGCATTGTCCAATGTGCATCATTATTTCTTTGTATATGTAGTGATTTGCGACCGCCTGTTTTATATAGCCGACTAGCTGCTGCCCGCGGCTTCGCCCGCGTGGCTTTTTCCAAAATAAAAGTAACTCCTTAAACCTAGGCGTAGGTTTAACGAGTTACTTTTATTTTGTTTTAGTTACTCCCATAAAACATCAGCTATCTGTCAGTGGGAGTCCCGTCAAAATCGGTCCACAAACGGACAGACAGACACAAATTAAAAAAAATGTTTTTTTGTTAGGTGTAAGTATCGTAAGCTGTTGTTTGACATTACAATCACACACATTTTATTTATTTGTATAGATGGCCATTCAAATGCATTTTGAGTATGTTCTATGCGCCAGTGAATTAATTGACTTATTTTTGGTCTAGTTAATCTTGCAAATTACTCATGACTGTCTTCAAAGTAAATGGCTTTTAAACGCGCTCGACTTGATAATACTGTATGTAGGTATAATTTATGTTGTTTATTTCCACTCTACAGTTGTAGATGTTCATAAATTATGATTATGAAATAGGGCAACATTTATCAATTTTTTGTAATGGGTTTCATAACGGTTATGTGTATGATGTGTACGATGTTCATTTTTTTTTTTTTTATAAGGATATTTTAATAGCTAAGTAGGTACCTACTCAATTAAGGAATTTTCAGTTTCAATTATTAATTACTACTTTTTGGTTAGCAACAAAAATTTCCCGAAAAAAAGTAGCCTACGATTTATCTCAAGAGTTGTAGATATTATAAAAACATTACTTAAGTAAATATGTTTCACAAATCAAAGCCAAATTTAACGACCAACTTCTTAGGTCTAAAATCAATGTACCCTTTATACTGGTTGAAGATGATTATATTTATATCACAATTTATTTACAAAGACTAGTTGTAAGTGTTCTATTTAGTAGGTATTGTATTTAATTCCCACCAAGTTATGTTAGTGGCCCGGTTTCTGGTAATGGTGACGTTAGTCAAGTGTGTCAATGACATCTGCTGGACACAGATAAACTGAGAATAAATGAATAATTCGACATACTGGAGAGATAAGCATTGAATCCTGCTCCAATAACATCATTATCAATGATGCATTGTGTCAGACGTATGCAATAGTATTTACTTAGTAAAGTTTCAATCCATTTTATTTGCAATGTCGATGAATTATATTTTTTGTCAGTTAGTGTGCAACGTAAAAAACTGAGTTGGTTTTTGTCTAGAACTCAAGCCATGTGTCAGACAAAAATTACCTAAAATAAGTCCACATTTGGCGTAGTCATCGAAGTTGTCCTTCATTAATAACAAACTTTGTTTGTCAAACAATAGAAGGTAATGATATCCTATAATGTCTGTATAACGAGCATCTTTTTAAGAAGTAAATGTGTTAAAATAATATATTTGGACAGAAATCGGGCATTTTTAAGTTAGTATTGCACAAGGGCTTGAAATACCTCAGTGTGTACTTATTAAACATTAGTTACTTGTTTTTGAACATTTGTTACACGACTTTTCTTCCAAGATATATCTTGTTAGATAGGTATATTTGTTCTTTTGGGCACTTTTATGGATGTCAGAATTTTTATTTGATACCGAACTGCAATGAATTTAAGAGGGCTATCACAATTTTTCTTGAATTTGCGCGATTTACTCGAGTTTTGATGTGTGATTATGGTTTAGATATAGCCATACAATAAAAATAAAATATGCCCAAGCAAGTTTAATTATTTATCTTGGGAGCACTATAAATAAATATATCAATTTATTTACATAAATCAGTAAAAACCTTGTCTCTGCAAAGGATGTTTCGTAAAATTTTACTTTTGGGTATCTTTTGATGCTTTTTACACCGAAGATAACGTAATTTAAGAAATTATAAAAATGTCTATGGTACTAAACTGTATTTTATACTTGGGAGCGCTTTATTCAATTTATTATATTTCGTACAGTAATTCACCAAAAATAATTCTGTAAAACAGAGAGTTACTGACCATTTTTCATCCGAAGTTTTATTTTTTATCTACGAATATAAAATCCAAATTCAAACAAAATAACTATATAAATTAAAAATAAATAAAAAGTTAACTATGTTACCTTGCTCGAAAAAAAAATAAAATAGTCAATTTAAAAGTAAAATAACGGCGTAAATCAACGGCGAAATAAACTATATTTTCGAGAGCGCAAAAGTGATGAAACTATTAACGGGTGCTGAGACTGACACGAATGGTTTATCACTAAGAAAACTCTACTTTTATAGTTACACAGACTTATTGTTTCGATTATTTCACGCTTTCTCACAATTAGATAAGAAATTGACGAAAAACTTTTTTTTTGTGATAGCACCCTTAATCAGAATGGGTTGATAATGTTCAAAAATAATCTACCTATACCTAAGTACTGTTTTGTAGATATTATAAAATCTATTATTCTAAGAAATTTTTGTGATAATATTATAGTAAGTGCTAACTTATTTAATCATGTTTATAAACATTTATTATTATTGTTTAGTATTTACCTAAGCATCAAACTTTGTATAGTATTTACCTGCTTATTACTTAATACTTTTTAATTATTGCTACATTTGTAATATTTTGCAAGAAAGGTATTTTTTATGCAAGTTATGATGGATAGATCTGCTATCCAACATAGCTTGCATAAAAAATACCTTTCTAATATCATTAAAAGGTTCTTTTATAGTACTGTACACTGCTTTTGTTTCCATCTCACAAATGTGTTGGCATAAACTCAGTGTGCGTGGAACCATATAAGTGTATTTTAAAACGATTGTATATACAAACATAACTTACCCTTACCGCTGTAGATATAACATATGATGCCTGTATAATATAATTGTATAAACTTCCGTCCACTGTTTTCCTCTAAAGCTTTGCTCACGTTATGTGTCAAATGTATTTAAATCACGTGATTCTACGAATTATGCTCATCGTTGTAAATTTTGCTCTTAAATTACCAACAAATTTAATTTAAGGAATACTTAAATATATAACTTTATATCGTCACCTTATTTTTACGATTGAATGAATGCAACTGTTTAATTCAATAAATTATTAATGACAAATGATTCAATAATTATTCGTAAATACGAGGAAAATCATCAAGTTTAAATAAACCGTGATTCTATAGCCAAGGACTATTTATGACCCATTTTGCGTTTATAATACCTACTTACTTACAGAATAGTTGTCGCATAGTAATGATAACAACAACAAAATCCACGTCCTTTTCCCCCATTGGGGTTGGCAGAAAGTACAGAAGGGCTACATGCTACAATCGTAGAAACTGATTGTCGGATTTATTCAATTCATTTTTCACAAAGTAGGGTTACTAAGGAACTGATATAAAAAACTTGTTTTGTATTGGCTAAATTACCTACATTTACCGTTAATATTTATAATTTATCAAGTATCTATTAAGTATTTATGAATGTCACGAATCCAGAAAATCCACTGTTTACAAATATTCCGGTATAACCGACTTTTGTTAATATTTACTATGGTCATTGTTGTATCAAATAAAAAAAAAAAAATATATTCCGAGTGGTTTTATTGTGTTAACAGTATTTCAATTCAACGTGGACACCCGAACGTACACAATTAACAAATGCTGATTCTTCGATCTCAAAGGGCGTAAGGATCAGGGAATATGTCCCTTATGACTTTATGACCTTTGAAATCCAAGTATCGTCGATACTTTATCAAAACTTTATAAAATCTGGAAAGCAAAACGAAAACAATATTTCGTCTAAAATCGTGCATGTCGTAGTATGGTCTGCGACGACATGACAGTGCAGAAACTTATTTTTCTTTCAACTACGTAGTAATGTTATCATTAATCACTACAAAACCGATCACAAAAAATTACCCTAATCCTAATCACGTATTTTCTGCACTGTTTTTATTTAGATCAAAAAGATATCTGAAAATAAAAATCGGCTGAATAAAACCGACTTGGTGAAAAACTTTATTTTCATTAACTTGAGTTTTTATTTTGTAGGTATATTTTAGCACGGTAGGTAGAATGGTAGTTAATAGAAAATTAGATTACGCACGTACCTTGCTTTTAAGTGAGTAATGAATGAACTCGTGCTAATTTAGTGCCCTCGCCTGCGCTCGGGCACCAACATAACACTTGTGTATTGATAACTCACTTTGCGCTCGGTGCAACAATCTACTATTAGATAACATCTAAAAAGAAAAGTACAAAAATATTCGGTCACTGCTTTTCAGTATAATAGATCGTCTCAAAATGAACATTGATTTTACCTACTGAGGCAACACTGTTTGACTGTTTTGCTAATTACAAGTTTTGAATTATAACGATAACATTAAAACTTAACAAACTGTGTTATTGAATGTTTATGTATTCCTTACGCATTTATAACTACTGTTAGACAGGTACGGATCAATGTCCTTTGAGTAAAAAATAAAAACTAAAAAATATTAAAAATAATACTTAAAATCGTAACAAAATACCCTTAAATTAACAACGATTTTAAAATATTTAAAACATTTCTATGATGTAATAATGCTTTGAAAAAGCACAGTAATATTCGATCGTAATATCTTACTATTTATAAAAGTCTATATATAAAAAAAATGCCCAAACAGATTGGACCCATTGTTGAGAATAATAATAACTATCCAAAATGATGGTGGGTTAACTTTAATGTGAGTAACAACACTCCAAAATATACATGGCATACTCATTTGTAAGTAGGTTATTTAAAAAAATATTTACAGAAAAATGTGATACCTCAAAATAAATTTTATAAATAAAATAGCACAATTTTTGTATATTTAATACAAAATATCCATAGTTTGATTGTGCGCAATGCTCTTGTACACAACATTATTAAAGTTTCCGGTTTGACTTTTCAGCTGAATAAAGGCTCATTTACATCGAGAGAGTATATTATCCCACGTCTAAGATACGAATAATCCTTTTTAATTTAAACTCATTAATGCAATTCTCGCCTGACGTGTATTATTTATGCAAATTTTCGCAACAAAACGGACGGAGAAGCTTTCTCCCTGAAATCGGGCCATAATATTGAATTTCACGCCAGAAGCAACGGGTATAAAACGATAGTCGAGGTTTTGGTCATTCTTAACTATGTATTAAAACTATTCGACTTTTATCAGTTTAAATATAGGCACACAGAAAAGGCACATACACTAGCTTTTAGTGATAATATACATAATTAAGTAGGTACCTATACAAAGTTATTCTAATAAGCACTTTATAGCACAGACAGAAGCTTATAATTTAGACTTTTTAGAAACATTTTTAAGACTTGTAAACATTCAAAAATGGATAAATATAATATATTTTTCTCCAAATTACAAAACATTTATTTAGAAAGTACTTTGATAATAATTCGTTAATATAAAAATCGCTACTAACTTGTTTTTTTTTTTTAATGCTCTGGGAGCCTAAAATGGACGCTTTGGCAGAATCATGCGTACAATTCATAACCCGCAATTCATCTGTTTGACAATGCTATTTGACATTAGACTTCACTATATTAATTCTTAATTTGTGGACCATTTTACGAAACTCCTTACACAACTGTCAAACAGATGAATTGCGGGTTATGAATTGTACGCAGATCATATTATGATTCTGCGAAAGCGTCCATTTTAGGCCCCCTGTACTGGCTAGGTTATTACTCCTTTTTGCATTGCATGGTTGCTACCATATTTATACCAAATTCATTTAAGGCCAAAGATCTTTCGCCCATCAAAATATACTTAACATAAAAATTATGATAATTATAATACAGATTCACCATTCAAGATTCGATGAAGCTGGACCTGAACGCAACCTGGTGGCGACGTCATTAAAAGATGTCCACCCGTCTCTCCACTATTCCAATGCTTGCTCAAGGATGCATAATATCCGGTATGGCTCTAATAATCCTTCCATATCCCAAGGGCACGTCTTCCCTACCATTAACGCGCCCCCCGGTCTACTCTTTAATACGGAATGGTCTCTGTGGTCCCATGAAGCATGAGGCTCCAGGGGCTAGTGTGAATCTTTGGGTTCATTCAACTGATCGAGTCTGGTTTAAACACGCTGGGGTCGGTGCATTTCATTCATTCACTCATTGACATAAAAATACATGTTTTAGGCAGCAGACAACTTAAAAATACTCAATACTTTGCTCTTAAATTAAGCTTTTTAAAATTCACTTAACAACTTATTACATTTTAAATTAATAATATTAAAATAAAGACTAAAATGATTATTTTAACATTGGCAACCATTGAACTTAGGCATTGGAACGAACCTACTTAGATCAAAATCCAATTTCCACAGAGCACCCCCCTTTTTCCCCTCCTGAAACCATTTTTTGCCAACTGCTGTTGTTAATGAAGAGAACCAAGTCAATATGTTAGGGGGTGGTCCAGATCTTACGCATTACTGTGGCGGCTGCGGCGGGAGCCCTCGCTTCCACGCCTTGTACTTCAGGTACCCGTCGAAACCATACGCTATGATCGCGCATAGACCGAAAAACTGTAATAGAAGAATAATGGATTACTCTATAGAATGGGTACAATTGATAGGCCTTGGCATGATCTATTATATAATTTAGATAGGAATACTCAAAGACGGTTCAGTAGCAAGGGAACAGCATTTTTGTTGCATGAAATATTATGTCTAATATTATACATTTTCGGGGTGCTAATTTTAGATCTGAAGTCAGTTTTTTTGTATCAGCTTTAGTTTTTTTCTTATAAGTCGTGATCATTCTGTGTAGATGAAGATGCTTGTGGTACTGACTGACGCATCGCTGGACTACAGGACTGAGGGCCTAGACAAAATAACATTCGTTAGCGATAACGCTAGTAGAAAAGCCACAAAATGTATGGGGTTGACAATTAAGCTATCGAAATGTCACGTGATCATAGGTCAACGAATAGAAATTAGCTAGACAATGTTATCATCATTCGATTCCATGAAACGAATCGACAGTGTTGAACGATAACTTCCATAAAGATATAATTGAAATGGGGTCTTTTCTTATGCGCCAATAATTCTCTAACGACTCCACGCATGTTTTACATACCATGTAAGGCACCCAGTAGGTACCTACTTCTCGCGGGTGTCCAAAGGAATTCTAAAGTAATTAAAATACACCCGTTTTACGAACTCTGACACACTTCTACAGTTTTTGAATGTATATTCACCACAGATGCAGGTATAGTTGGGATAGTTTTTACAGATATTTCTTGATGTAGACGTTGTGATAAAAATACTTATAAACAAAACAGCTCGGTTTTATGAAAGTTAAGTTTAACTAGTACAAAAATATGGTCAATAGCTGTATCTCAAAAACTAGAGCTGTCAAGAGAAATATTGAGGGTAGATTTGAAATCAGCGACTTCAAACTCAAACTCAAAGCATTTATTTCAATTAAACCATTGACAGGCACTTTTGAATTGTCAAGAAGTCGGTCAGTTACAAATATGAAGCTAGTTGCCAATTCCAAATAGTAGGTTCCTATGGAGAATCGTATTCGAATTAGTAAACACAGCCATAAAATTCCATGCAACAAAAAGAAAAGTCAAATTTTGTTCCCTTGATGAAGGATCATCTATTCTATTTGATTACACATTTTTCTAAGCCTGTTATTGAAACAGTATAAAATGACTAATCATAGAGTGGTACTACTTGTATGTCAGTCATAATGGATGGGTAGAAGGGTTTCCAGCCTAGAGGCTTTCTGTTTATCTGCTAGATGGATATATAAAGTTTCAACACAAGCAATAATCTTTAATAAAAAAGTTAAAATATTTGATAAACTTACCCCAACAGCGTACCCCACACTTTCTCCAATAGTAGTAGCAAATATAGAACAGCCAACATACGTCAGTGATACTAGGACACAGTACCCAAACTCCCACTTTAGCCACGGCCATTTGTCAAGCTTCTCTATGAAGTGGAATGTGTACAGAAACAGTAGAAGCCCAGTGACGATGATACCAAACCAGTAGAGAATGTTGTAGAAAATTGAGGATACCCATGACCAGGATATCTTTATGCATATGAAACCCACAATGTTGCATGTCTGAAAGAAAGGAGAATTATATTTTAGCCTGTTTGTTGTCTCGTTGCTTATCTTAAATCTTGAGATTGAGATAACATTCAAATGATTAATCTGGTGACATCGAGGTGATAAGGAGTTGGAAATAATATTGAATCATACTGCTGTTTACAATATAATGCAAAGAATAGACCATTACATTAACCCTCCTTAGGTTATAATTATAGAACCATCTAACTACCCAAATACAAAAATAAATACCTAGTCAATCAAAATATATTATTTCACATAAGCCTGCATGGGCAGTTATGAAACATCAGAAGCTAGGTGCATGGTTCCAATTGGTTGTTTCCTATGGAGTAGACCCGGCAAGAAACTCCACAGTTACTCTTTTAAAAATAATTGACTTTTACAATGTTTTCAAACCACAGCGTTAATAGGTATGACAGGACAGTGTACGCCCGTCAAAAGTACCAGGTAATTAACAAAATAGAAAATGGTCTACAAATCTACAGTCTATTAAGCCAACAACATTCTCACATTAACCTTAAAGAAAAACGATATAAAATATTATTATAAGTTAGAACCTTGTTGAAATTAAAATTGTAGGGATATAATGTCAAATTATAAAAGATTAAGTATGTCAAGGAAGCAAGTAAAAAAGAAAAGAAACATTGTAATTTGAGAGCAGTTAGTAGACATTTTCATATTTTTGCCCTTAATGAGGTACCAGGGAAGCCACATGTGCATAAGGAATTAATGCCAAACTTCCTTGTCTTTAATCTTGTAATATGCTTTTTTGATAAGGACATGTTTGATGTGGGTTTTGAATTTTCCATCGCTAAGTTCTGTAACCGACTTTCTATAACGTAATGCAGTGTGAATGTTTTGCCAGCATTTAGAAATCGGAATCAATAAAATGAAACACAAACCACTACTGTTTATTAAGTTTATTCCAGAAAACGGAGTTATCTTACCAACTGAACTAGCTTGAGTATCCCGGGCACCGTTTGCACATAACCCCTGTCAAACCTCACGATGTTTGTTGGTGTTGTTGGTGTTCTAACTATTGGTGCCCTCGATGGCAATGGTGGGGGTGCCTCCGCACTGTAGTTCATTGTGAATTAGATGCTGAAAACATTAATAAATCTTTTAAATTTGCTATGAAAGTTGTGCTTTTTCCTGGGGTTAAATATAATGAAAGAATTTTAATATGAGTGTGCCTCTCAAAAACTATAACATAGCTACTTTTGTTAATTATGTTACTTACTAGTTATTTTTATACCTAGAAAGGCAATATTTTAGATTTATTACATAGGTACTATAACTAAACCTCTCTGTTAGGTAATATAATGATAACATTGCTGTAAGTATAGAGCTATCACTTCACTGCCAAATCACATTAAATCATTACACTTATTTCCTGCATTGGTGGAGACCTAGATACACGCAGTATGGGTGATAGATTGAAAAGAAAGTGATGTTCCTATGAAAACACTTCCTCTCTCCATAAACATCATCATTACATAATACAGTTCCCTGCTCTTGTTTCATGTGTATTATTGTATATATGTATATATTTAATAAATAAGTGTATGCTTTGTGTATGTATGTATTTATTGTATATGTTTATGGTACACCACTGACTACCTGCAGTATTGTCACTCCTGCTCCCTTTAATCCATCCAAAGGTTGTCTGTAAAAGATCGCTTTTAGCGATAAGACCGCCCATTGTGTCACCCTATGTAAAATTTAAACATATATATCTGTAACTTTTATGGTGTACATAATAAAGAATATTCTATTCTATTCTATGTGATGTAGGTAAGCTGCATAAACGTCTTGTGATAAGATTGATTTTGAATTTTGGTGCAATAATAAAACAATTTTTTTATTTCAATTACTGATTTTTTAAAGCAAAAGTTTTCATATGATCTTAATTCTTAGATCACGGATTTAAATAGACGAAATACTTCGGTTGCCTACATGAACAAAGCCTACATGTTTACGTCAACAATCTATTATTTATGCAAAATGTCCTTCCTCCTTATTGCAATACCTAGATTATCAGAACATTTAAAAATGTTGTTTATAAAAAAGTATGGTGGACGGACACGCCCAAAAACACTAAGCCCAATCAAATCGTCCTGCCCGCAAATCCTATGCATTGTAAGATTCAAGATTGTAAGTAGAGAAAATTACAATTTATTATAGTTACCCTGGGCGTAGTCGGCACAATACCTACTAATCCGGTATTTATTGTACTACGTTCCACTGCGGTTATCTTTCCGGGGGATAGACAGGATCGGGTTTTCCGGATCTTATGAATTGGTACATCTAACAAATAAAAAAATAACAACTATTGTAAAAGTAAACCACTTGCGAACAAATTTAATAAAGTTATATTTTCGTCAGGCAGAATGACAGTGACACCGATTAACCGATGACAGTGGCCGCATTCCGAATTAAGACCATAAACATATTGGGTAACGAAGCAGCTGATTTCTAAGCAGTCTATCCGTACAGCCTGTACGTCTTTTTCCAATATACCGGCTCGGGACGTCCGTTGTCTAGCTAAACCTCGTCTCATGAAGTCTTGGGATGATCTGTGGCAAAAATCAAGGGCAATTAAGGGCAAATATTATGGCAGTATCCAACCCAACATCCCTACTAAACCCTGATTCGTTAAAAATAAGAAATTGAATAAATTTATCTCATCTATTATTATACGACTCAGACTAGGACATGTTTGCACTCCAGTGTTTTTGGCCAAACTACGCATTCGAGATCATTCTCCTCCTGAGTATAAGTGTTCTGTGTCATTCCCTTTGCGAGTGTGGTGTGGAAGAGGGTACTCTTGAGCACATATTTTTCTCTTGTCGTAATCTTTTCGTACCTCTTTATGATATGCTCCCCCCTAATTTTCCCAGACCTATTAAAAGTATTCTTAAACAATACACATCGAAATAAAATTAAAATTCAGAGTCTACGCCTTATATTTTTTTTTAAATCTGTATTTGAATGTAAAATTTGGGTCTTTTTTTTGGAAAACAATAAAAAGTCGATAAAAAAAAATCCACAGAGCATGAGGGGTGTTAAAGGGTCTAAAAGGCTAGCGGATGACTCCTTCAGTCGACCATTTCAATTTGGCACACGATGCACCAAACACCCTGTATTATAATTTTAAAATCATTCCCTATTTTATCCCCTTGGGGGATGATTTTACAAAAACGCTAAAAGGCGAACTTTTATTTTAAACTATTTTTATATTATTTTAAATTCATAGTAAAAGCATGAATTTGAATTTTTATATCCCCAAATTAAGAGTCTTTAAAAGTTTTCAGTTTTGTATAAAGAACGGTATTTCAATCATAGTTACGTTCTTATTATAAAAACTGGCTCCATGGTTTAAGTCAGGTCAAAATATAAATCTTGTTTTGTAATAAGATGGAAAGCCTCAGCACCACCTCACTCTATATCTCGCTCGCACACTACTGCTGGCGGAGGCTGGTGGTCACGAGAGTACCGTAAAAATGTTTTTGCTTTACGATGTACCTACCTAAAAACGACCGTGAAAACGGTTTTGCGGGGCAAATTCCTAAAGTGAAGATTTTTTGTAAACGTTAAATAAATAAATAGTAATGAAAAAAAAATGTAAATAAGTAATTAGGTAAGTAGGTAGGGATATCTACGTACTTTTTCATGTTTTACCCAAAAGTCTATTTACTTCTTTGTAGTGGTCATGTCAACTCATGTCCAACCTAAATCAATAAGTAGTTCCCTTAAAACTATTTAATTTTACGCATATTTCTCCCCAGAACATTCTCTGGCGATCCTGTGTCGTCATTGACATAGAATCATTGTGTGTCGTATATAGCACGCGCGCCGAGCGGGAATACAAGTCGAAAGCGGCGGGACGGGGCGTGGCGGGACGCGAGCGCAGCGCCGCCGCGCCGCCGCCGCCGCCGCCGGCAGGACGCCGATGATTTGTGTTGTATGGTTTACTTAGGTAGCAGTCACACTGCCGATGCCGGCGCGGGGCGTGAACAGTGTGAACAAGTCGCGTCGGACGGGACGGAGCGTGAATGTGATTTTGTATTAATTTACAAAAAACCGGCCAAGTGCGTGTCGGACCACGCACAATGATGGGTTCCGTAGTTGGGATGAATTTATCCAAACAAACTTAACATAGTAGTTGAAAAACATGATTCCCATACATTACAACTGCAAATGTAAGTTTGTACGCACAAAATTGAGTAATCTATAGATATAGAAGTATTTTCTGTATTTTGATCAAAATTTTAGGCTCAGTAATTTCGGAGATAAGGGGGGCATGGTCATTTTTCATCTATTTTCTTAAATAATTTCAAAAGTATGTATTTTAAAATTATAAAAAAAAAAATATATATCCTTATAACAAGCCCTTTCATTTGATATCTCACACGGTAGAGTCAGTAAAACTTTTTTGCCCCCCAAAAATTTACCTCCATATTCAAAATAAATTTATTTACGTAACACGTTCGTGTTTGGGTCACAGAAGTTCATATGTATACCAAATTTCAACTTAATCGGTCCAGTAGATTCGGAGCAAATCAGCTGTGACAGACGGACAGGCAGACAGACACACGAGTGATCCTATATGGGTTCCTTTTTTCCTATTGAGCTAATCGAATGTGTTCGTGCTCACTTATGTTTGTACGATTTGGGCCATAGGCAATATAAAAACAGTTCTAAATGTGTTCTAAATGGACCGCGTCGCGACACGGTCGGCGTGAAGGGGCACGGCGGGACGGGACGTGATCGCGCCCGCAGTGTGATGACTGCTGCGACCGCGCCAGCGCAGCGTCGCCGCCCCGCCACGACACGCCCCGTCACGCCTCGCCGGCTGTGTGCAGAGACCTAGATGTGATTCGCGGACGTAAAAAATATGGCTTTACGGAATTATTATCATTAGATTTTGCAATGCAACTAACTCTCTTCGTAGAATCCTATTGAATGACTATTTAGCGCTACCTTAATTAAAGGAGAAAGGCCATCCCCCTTTTAAGTCAAAATGAATTTGAAATCAGAAACAGCAAAGTGAATTTGGGAGTAACTTCAGTGAAGTAAATTCAAAAGACAGTACTACCTCAGAATAAGGCCTTATTTTGAGAGTACTACTCACGACGTCAGTATTACCTAATAGTCTGTGTACTCAGTACTTTTTTTTTTTTTTTTGTTCCTTCTGGCTTCGCACGGTTTGTGCATTTAGCCAATGTCAAGTTAGTTCTTGTATAATATTGATGAAATGAATTATAAATGCATGATGATGATATCCCCGCCTACTCCCCTTGAGTTTCAGTAAAGATGTGGCACTTTACTGAGTCCTCACGCGGACTTCTTGAGAGAACTTGAAGCGAAGTTGCACTGTTTTGTTTCATTTGCCTACACTAATGCACGTTCACAAACACTTAATGGTTAATAATCCACCATTATTACACATTAATATTCGGCTAAACACTAATTTTGGAAAATTAAACAAACTGCTGAACATGACGCTTCACTTTCCCGCCAAGAAGTCCTACTCAGTACTTAGTCCTAAGTTCGAGGCATGTTCGAGGAGTGCTTGCTTCTGTCAATGTCATCAATGTCATGTCGACTTGTACGAATTTCAGTCAGCTGAATGAAAAGTAATCGTTTCGTGTGCAGTGAAGTGCTGACGAAATAATATTATTCTGTTTAATTTACGAGAAAAGTAATCAAAACTACGCATTTTAATAGTTCCGTGTTCAAGTACTTCTTGTCAGATATTCGCCTTACCCGGTGGTTACATCTAGGTGATATAGTGTCGAAGGGTACCGATCACCGGTTACAGAAGTAAACATTTGATATTCTTGAATATCTATACGTGTGATGGGAGATAGGGATTGGAGACCGTTTATTTACGGCGGCCTTGCGTCGATCGTCGCTGAATTTGGTAAGGAAACTATAATTTTTCTTCCAGCTGAGCATAACCTTAAAATGTTATATCACCTGGAATATATAGAACTAAATTGTACCTACGTACCCAGAAGTAGTTTTTATTACATAGTGTCCTTCTGCTAGATATTTATTGTATAACTTTGTAAAGAGCTGGTTTAGATTCACATACTGTTTTAAAGGTTTGTCATTATTTGATACTGGTAGTCTTGCTTGACCATATAATTCTGATTAAAAGCTGGGTCAGTGGGTCGTCGTACGGGCGGAGTTAACACGGTGACCATCGGATTAAATATACTGTTTATATAATGTTTTAATAAAGGAGACAGTCAAACAAAACATTCATAATGGAATGATAAATTCTCGAATAATAATGATCACTGTTCCTCTGTCAGCAATACCAGATTTTTGCTTAGTATCTTATTACCGTCTCGGGAAATTAAAAATCTTACTATTATTACCTTGGTAAAGGCTGTTACTGTGTGCCTATTATTTTAGATTTAGAACATGTAGCAAATAACTAAAACATTGTACTTAAATAATGTTCTCATTTCTCTTTTTACATATTACTATTATTAAAAGTCTTATCTCCTGTGTTCTTGAAATAAGTCAACAATGAATGATTTGCAGTTATGATAACTGACTAATAACATTCAATAAAATTTGAAAGAGATTCTCTCTAATTGCCATCATCATAATATGATTAAAATCAAGTAATTTTTATCATCAAGCATTATGCATGACAAGCATAATCAGCCTATAACTTTCCCACTGCTCGGACACAGGCTTCCTCTCTATGTGAGCGAGTGGGCTTTAATCCATCATGCAGAAATTTGAATTTCGTGA
Organism: Tiliacea aurago; assembly: GCA_948098905.1. Taxonomy (NCBI): domain Eukaryota; kingdom Metazoa; phylum Arthropoda; class Insecta; order Lepidoptera; family Noctuidae; genus Tiliacea; species Tiliacea aurago. Next base: position 1,346,548 of record OX402581.1, on the reverse strand, counting down.
GCAATCTCAGTGCATCCCCTTAAAAGTAAAAACTGTTTCTTTTCAGGTACATTCCCAATAGACACAACAAAGACCCGTCTCCAGATCCAGGGACAGAAGATAGATCCTCGCCATGTGGAGCTCCGGTACACAGGCATGGTGGACTGCTTTGTTAAGACCTCGCAGCAGGAGGGAGTCAAGGCCCTATACTGCGGGTGAGCATTTTCCTCTTTTAATAATTTAATTAAATATTTTAATGTTGGTCTAAGTTTGGCTAAGATGTCAGGTAGCTTTAAGTGTTGTTGTAATTTAGCAAAACAATACACTAAAGCTTTATAAACCTTAAAATGTTTGCATGGGGAGCACCATGATCAGATATTTTTAATTGGGATTTTCACAGCGTAAGCTTTGAGGAAAAATATTGCAGTATCTAATTCCCTCTTTACATCTGCATTCTGATTATAGTACACAATTATAGCTATGTAGCTTCTGTTTGTTTTGTTATTATTACTCTATGCTGTATAGCAATAACAAACATAGCGTACTTATAGTTGATTGCACTGATAATAGGTTGTCACTTAGACATCCTTGCCTATAAAACAATTATGTTTGCATCACCCAAGCCCAGGGTAAACAACTTATGATAATTATACCTAAACAATGACGTTTTCCTGCAGTGGTCTCACATAAACAGTGAATACACAGACATAAACTTACACCTTTTCCACGCGTCATGCTCGTGAACGGGCGCCGTCAGTTGTGACTGGTCTTTTCCTTTCTGCCAGGGCTTATTTGTAATATTTTATATAGTTTTTTTTTTTTAATAATTTATATTTTTACATTGTTCTCACATATAGAAGCGACAAGAATAATGTACCCAGGATTTTGTAATATCTTGATTTAAAAGAGTGTCCTTGGAGTTTCTTGCCTATTCTTCTCCATAGAGATCTACGTTTTCGAATGGGCAAATAGCTTCAACTTTCTGACTAACTGACCGACTCTTCGACAATTCAAAAGTGCCTGTAATTGGTTTAATTGAAATAAATGCTTTGAGTTTGAGTTTCCTGATGTGGGTAGGCAGAAACTATAGAGCGCCACCTGCTACGATCCTTACATACTCCTTTTGCTCCGTTTACGGTCATACATCTGGTCATACGCACGCCGGTGGTGAGTACTACGCACCTGACCTTTCTGAAGAAGGTCAATAATTTTTTTTAGAGTTTTTTTTTTAGAGACTCTGCTGTCCGTCTGTCCGTCCGTCTGTCACCAGGCTGTATTTCATGAACCGTGATAGTTAGACAGTTGAAATTTTCACAGATGATGTAGATATTTCTGTTGCCGCTATAAAAACAAATACTAACAAACAAAATAAAATAAATATTTAAGGGGGTTCACATACAACAGAAATGATTTTTTTGCCGTTTTTATAGATAATGGTACGGTACCCTTCCTGCGCGAGACCGACTCGCACTTGACCGGTTTTTTTAGATCTTCCCCTCCCGACGCGACGTTTCCACTCACAAAAGAACCAACCTCAGAGGAAAACGTTACGCATGTGCTCTTTGAATGCACAGGCGTCACCTAGATGAGAACGGAAACCGTCGGGGCATTCAGATCTTTACAGATGTTCTAAAATTTAGAACATCTGTGAAAGATCTGGGTCTCCCTGGGGAGAAGTAGATCACATCTCCAGGTCTGTTTAGAATCTAAACAGACCGGGGGTCTACTGCGAACATAAATCCGATGTATCGGCCGAATGTTCCGCCTTTGCTTGATTACGGCTAACTATGGCTGACTACGGCGAAAGAAAAAAAAAATGACAGCCAAAAAGATAAGCCAAAAATGTGACTTTAAGTCGGGTAAGGATTCAAACTCAAAAAGGAAACTATGGAAAAAAAACCGGCCAAGTGCATGTCGGACCACGCACAATGAAGGGTTCCGTAGGATGAATTTATCCTAAAAACAAACTTAACATTGTAGTTGAAAAACATGTTCTCCCATACATCGATATACGTCACAGTCAATTCTCCAACTGCAAATATAAGTTTGTAATCGCAAAAAACGTTATGTGATAAATCTTCAAATTTACAATTTTAGGACTTTTTCCTATACTTACTACCTTGCCAAATTTCATGATTCTAGGTCAACGGACGGACGGTCTTATACGAGTAGGTTTTGATTTATTTGCGAGTATCGAAATATGTCGCTTAAATCGCCGTATTTTTTTATTGCGTTGACTTAGAAGCTTGTTTTTTTTAAAGCTCCAAGGGACCATGGACTTACGTATTTGATATTAATTTCAACTTGATACCTACACGCGTTCCTGAGGAAAAGGGTCTTGACAGACTGACAGACAGACAGACAGAAGTGATCCTATAAGGGTACCGTTTTTTCCTCTTGAGGTACGTTTTTTTCCGGAGGTATGGTGGTATGGCAAAACGGCCGAATGTTCGGCCGATACTTTGATTAGACCCCCAGGAGATGCGATCAACTTCTGGAGGGAGGTGGGCTGGTTGGAATAACCCCCGACGACCGCCATGGCCCTCGCAAAATGATCCACCTGAAGGACCAAGTGCGAAAACCAAACCCTCTAACATAGATAGAACCGAACCACCGAAGAACATCAGTGAGTGTGTTAGTCATCCTTTGCATAATATCTGTGGTGTGGCTGCTGATATTATCGGAGCCTATTTCGATGATCCTATTCCTTAAGAAATCTGCTTTTCCTCAACCTGTCTATCATCCGAAAAGTTTATCAGTAGAACATTATATTATAGGCTGATTAAAATCTGCCGATAATAAAATACCAGTTCATACCAGTGCAGCAGTGTCCCCCTGCATACCTCGATAACTGATTGATAAACCCGACATACACTTGTCTTGTTGATGGCAATCGCTTTGTATGCAAAATCGCGTGCAAACCACTATTATACGCAATTTATTGAATCATGCGATAAGCGTGCTGATGCGTCGCTGTCTTGTGCCGCCTCCTTATCTTCAGACGAAAACACGTAAACAAGGCAAATATAAGATGTTATCTACGAGCAATGTTAGAATTATGAACATTATTATTTATAAACTGTTCATAAGTTAATTCAGTGCCAAGATGTGCCGTGAACGAATGTCCTTCAATTACTTATAATAAAAAATTGGTCATTCGTCATTAAATACAATAAAATTTGTATTTTTAGGGTTCGGTACCTCAAAAAGAAACAAAAACGGAACACTTATACGATCACTCGTGTGTCTGTCTGTCTGTCTAGCTGTCTGTCTGTCCGTCTGTCTGTCTGTCTGCCTGTCCGTGTGTCCGTCTGTCAAAGCCGATTAGCTCCGAATCTACTGGACCGATTAAGTTGAAATTTGGCACACATATGAAATTTTGTGACCCAAACACGGACGTGTAACGTAAATAAATGAGTTTTGAATAAGTGGGTGCAAATTAGGAAATTAAAAATAGAGGTTTGCAAACTGTAGGTACCGTGTGACATATCAAATGAAAGGGCTTGTTGTAAGGATTTAATGAGTATGAGATTTAATGATGAGTAAGGACCAAAATTGAATTTAAGCCGTTCATAAGGGTTACCCTTATCGTATGGGTTTTTGTTTAACCGCTTAGAAAAACCCTACCGAAAACCCTTTCAATGGGTAACCAAAATGGTCCCTGATCAATATACGTAGATAATGCATGGATTTTATTTCAATCGTATGAAGTAAGTATGAAGGAAACATCTGGTTGATATGCAAATCTCACTTTATCGTGCTTGTAGTTGTACTTCGTTAACCATGACCTTCATTATTTGCGAACGCTAAAGAGTAAAGACCTATGAAGTCGAAGTCAATAGGTAATTTCATTATTTTCGTCAATTCGACGATGCCCGCGATATCGCGATTCGCGGTGGCTAGATTTTGTAACTTGTTTTAATGATTTCGGGTACAAAAGGCCTTAGCTTGAATTCTACAGAATAATGCGATGAGTCAGAAATTCAGGATTCTGTCTGGGTTACTAAACAAAAACAGTCCGCAAAATATATACATATCCGGCAGTTGATTCCCGCGAGATGTTTCAAAAACGTGTGGCAAATTGGCAAAGGAGCACTACCGATCCCGTATTCCCGGAATCCCTCTCCCTTAGCCCACTCCTTATAGGCCGTGACCTTCGCACGACTTGACTACCCACATCAGACACACTGTTTCAAGTCTAGATTTATTTTGGGCTTGCCAAAATTATGACGCGCACTTCACACAGTGTCGCAAAAAATAAAATACAAAAATATTGTTTAGCCTTGAAAAACTTTTAAAAGAAAGGAATATGTTTATATTATTTTCTTGCTCAAAATTATGGCTGGAAGGTCTGTAATTTTATTACTCTGCAGTCTGTTGCCATCCTACCAAAGTGTAGTGCTTTCTAATCAGTCAAATTACTGAGGACAGATACAGAGCTTATCTAATTATCAGAATAATTCTTCAAAACGATACTTTTAGCAATTAGCCTACTTATTCAACCACCATAATAATAAGGTTACTTGCAAACTAAGACAAAATTAATATAAATAACATAAAAGTAGAATACGAGGATTTCACAGTTTATCGTAGGTTGAAAGTACAATATTGTAATCTTGGTGAACATTCCAACGTAAAAAGCGGTTCACCGAAATTGTATTTTTAACCGACATCAAAAAAGGAGGACGTTTTATGGTCGTCTGTTTATAAAAAAAAATATTATGCATGTTCACCGATTTCTCCGGTCCCATTGTCACCAAGTCAGTATCTGATGAGGGTATCCCATGGGAATTGAAGGAAATCCTCAAATTTTATAGGCACACAATAGCGCTATGGGTATTTTTTGTAGTAACTCGTGCATTTGCTTTCGGAAATAGCACTATTTCGTGAAATGGAAGACCACAGATGGCCACCGGTACTTTAATATGGTTGCTAAGCTATTTGTGCTCATCACAATGCATATGGTAAAGCGGAGCTGATGGTTCTTACCAGGAGAACTCCTCAACAAGTAACGTCCCCGCATCGGGAAAAGCAATATTTTGTAAAAGGTGATGAGCAGTTGACATTAGGCTATTGTAACTTAGTTAAATTACAAACTGACCCACTAAAAAGTAAAAAATAAACAGAACGCGGTGGCTAAACCCTAAAATACAGATCCAAAGACTTCCGAAATTAAAGTAATTTTTCACTTTTTTGTGTTTGTTTTTGGAAGTCCAGTTGCCCGCGGCTTCACCCGCGTCGTGGTCGGAAATTATCGAACGGAAATGTAGAACCGGGATTTTATCCTGTGTTACTGTTAATCCCAGTGTATTAACTATCTGTGTGCCAAATTTCACCCAAATCAGTTCAGCCGTTTTTCTGGCGTAGTAATTTAGAATCTGTTATATCTTTTAAAGTAGTAGGTATTTTTACTATTCATTTAAATGATAATTATGATGTAAAAGCATATTTTAATCTAAAGTAAATGCCTAGTTTAAATAACATATTTTATTGGTTAAGAGTTAATATAATACCGGTTAAAATAGCTTATGAAATAATAATTAAATTTTTATCAAATTCTGAAAGATAAAAACGGTTACTGTGGGTCATCCTTAGAAGATAGACATAATTATGTCATCACGGACTTTTTTGTTGAAGTTTTTAAGATGTACAATCCTGTAGAACATAACTTTTATGTATCTTGTACGGTATACGCGGCTCATGCCAGTAAACCTCCCGTCGGCATGATTTTTCTCCGATATCTTCAGCACTAATCGTCATATTTCAGCCAATTTACATAAAACCATAATGAATGATACACCTAACCCTTCCTCATGAACTCCGTCCATTGGTGAAAGCCGTTTGAAAATCCGTTCATCCGTTAGTTTTTTGTGTTTATCGCATTCAGATAGACAGACGCGGCGCGGACTTTGTTTTATAATATGTAAAGATTAGTTTTATGTAAACAATTTGTCACTGGCTTAGGCCCGCGGCTTCGTCCGCATGAAATTTCGGCCCCCGACCCACCGCGTCGCTGCGCATAGCCCGCTCGCGCTATTACTTCGTTTCGCTTACCGTCCTTCCAGAATTTTTTCTAAGGGTCGTAGCGTGATGTTAAATAGTCTATAACCTTCCTCAAGAATTGGGCTATCAAATGAATGTTTTTTTAAAAATTATTTGTTATTTATTTATTTAAAGAAATTACAATACAGAGGGGTTATCTTAATTCTAAACTCGCCAAACTTTTACGTTTGATGGCGAGAGGCGCTCTTTTACATACTTAACAATGAACCCTTACCACTACTTAAATGTTATAGGTATTTAATTTTGATTGCTATCCTGCAAAAAGATTTTTAATTTTGTTTTAAGTGATCCTTTACACATTTTTACTTTTTCTCTTAATAAATCTATCTTGTTAAACACTTTAGGTACCAAATACTTCGATGTTCTCTTACCATAATAATTTGTTATCTGTGATTGTACCAGTCTGTTCTCTCTAACCCTTTTTTTTTTTTTTTTTTTTTGGGTGGGAAATTATCAAATAACTTCTCCCGCTCTGGGCGGAGCGGGAGGGCGTGTCAGACTTTTACTGACTAAAACCCACCCGTATTCCTTCATTTGCCTGTGTGCCAGGGCCACGATATCCCTTTCGGACAAACTCGCAACCCTGGCAGGCATTGGCCCTAGCGGACCCCGTCAGTTGGTGCTGACAACTCTTTGAGGCGCGCGTGGAATACGACGCGCCGTCGACCCGGGCCTGGTCCTTATCGGATGGTGAGCTACCCATCGCTCACCGTTCTCTCTAACCCTACGTGTTTTGTACTTGTGTTTAACATTAACTTTATATTTATCACTATAATAATATTCCAGACCTACCAAATAATCCACTTTTTTATCTATCGGTATAATTTTACAGGTGGGAAATAACTTGTCATACTCTTTGTTACACTTATAACATTTTTACTAACCAGAAACTTTATCAATCTTAATTGTATGTCTTTAATATCTCTTAAATATGTGATAAAGGTTCGCCCGTATACAAGGAGCCCATAGCTTATTAGCGAATCGGCAAGTGCGAAATAGGCAACTCTTAAAGTCTGTTTGTTCAGTACAGTTTTTAAGTGGTAAAACTTACTTAGCACCAATCTAGAATGAAATGCACCGAACCCAGCGTGGTTAAACCAGACTCGATCACTCGAATGAACCTAAAGATTCACACTAGCCCCTGGAGCCACGTTTCCTGGGACTATAGAGACCATTGCTTATCAAAGAATAGACTGGGGGGCGCGATAATGGTAGGCAAGACGTGTTCTTGGGATATGGAAGGATTATTAGAGCCGTACCGGATATGCATCCTTGAGCAAGCATTGGAATGGTGGAGAAGTGGGTTATATTTAAATTTATGGGTGGGCATATTTTAATGACGTCGCCACCAAGTTGCGTTCAGGTTAGCCGGCTTTGCCGAATCTTGAATGGTGAATCTTTTGGCGGGGTTAAACTGCTTTCTCCTCGCTATTCTGTCACTGCTACGCTGTGTTACACGTTGCTGCTGCCAATGTCTTCATCCGAGGTGTCGTTACTATCCGTTTCTGGTGTAGTAGTAAGTCGCAGTCAATAGAATACAATGACGTCCCACTTGTATCCTTCGAACCCAAAGCAAAAAATCTAAAAGGAATGTTGGGTTGGGTTTACCTACATGCTACCTGAGTCCATCACTTGAATCCTGAAATATCTAAAAATTTAATGCGCACTCACAAAAGACAAACAATTTTGGAACACCATAGCATATCACTGCACTTCTCATACTATTAATATTATTATAATTGACACACCCGTATAAAGTTTAAGCGTTATTCTTCAGCAGATCCCTAAAATATATGGAAAGATTTACATTAGCTTGGACGGGAGTCAGGATCATTCGGCAGTCAGGCGCAATTAGCCCCTCCTATGTATGCACTGGTTCTCTTGCCTTTTTTTTTTTTTTTGGGTGGGAAATTATCAAATAACTTCTCCCGCTCTGGGCGGAGCGGGAGGGCGTGTCAGACTTTCACTGACTAAAACCCACCGGTATTCCTTCATTTGCCTGTGTGCCAGGGCCACGATATCCCTTTCGGACAAACTCGCAACCCTGGCAGGCATTGGCCCTAGCGGACCCCGTCAGTTTGGTTCTCTTGCCTGAGATCAGGATCGCATATAGGTCTAGTCCACGCCACTTTTGCACAGCTCTAACGAACTTTATTTGGTGACACAAACATAACAAAATAAATACGATTTCGATGCCCGACACGAGGTGCAAACTCGCAACATGTGTCTCGCTGTAGTAGACGCACAGTAACTCAGACTCTCGACTTCTGTTCAAGTCAACGTCCAACGACCGACCTCAAGAATTGGGCTATCAAATGCAAAAATATTATTTCAAATCCGAGTGGCAGTTCCAGAGATTGCGTTTTCAAACAAACTCTTCAGCTTTATTATATCAAAGAACAATAGATAGCTAATGTTTTGTGTATCCTTAAACTCGACTAAACTTTTCAAGTGCTATTTGGGCCAAAAAGATATGGATTATCGCGGCGAGTTTATGGGAATTTAAGAAGATGCCGATAATTACCTACCGTAAAACGGGGTGAATAGAAATGCAGGGGTGAATCGAGACGCAGTTTTAAAAGGAATTTTAACTTTGAAATAATATAGTTTGTTGCCAACAAGGACACTTTAAGCCTTAATTATAGTTCAGGTAACACATTATAGTCCTTTTTGGCAAAAAAAGATAATATATTAACGTTAAAACCCATTTTAAAGTTGCGTCTCGATTCACCCCTGCATTTCTACCCCGTTTTTCTCGGTACCATTAGAAAATGGTAAACCGACATAATAACCATCCAACATGCTTGCCTGCACGTAGGACACGTTGTGCGTCACTTGGTTCTTGCGTCGCTCTGCGGTTAGCATTATGACTTATGTTATTGAAGCAAACAATGCCATGTAGAGGCAAGATGTAAGCAGATTAGCAGACACTACTGTATTATTTTATACATACCTTTATTTTCATCGCTGCACCATGTGATTGACAGCTTAGCTGCATAAAAACAGCAAACAAAGGACGTAACCAAAAGATTACAAATAATTTTCGTTTAGTGGGATAATCGTTATTTCTTCTTTTATTACCGATAGTGTCGTAGCTGTTACGTTATCATTCACTTCCTTTCAACTCATCAAATCATTTCTCTCACGATCCATCTCTTGTTCTTTGAGACTAATAGATACATAAACATACAAAAGCTCACGCCTGCTTCCCATGGGGGCAGGCAGAAACTACATAACCCCACCTGCTACGATCCCAATATACTCCCTTTACTAAGAGATGGTACTTATTTGCTTTAACACCGATTTTTGTATTTATCAAAGTCGTTGTCTCGTCCCCAGCATCTGGCCAGCGGTTCTCCGTCAGGCGACGTACGGCACGATCAAGTTCGGCACCTACTACTCCCTCAAGAAGTGGATAGCGCAGCACCGGGTGGATGGCGGCTCCATAGAGCACGTGCCCACGAACACGTTCTGTGCAGCCTTCGCGGGCGGCCTGTCGAGTGCCATTGCCAACCCCACCGACGTGCTTAAAGTGCGGATGCAGGTTAGTTGACATGGTATGTTGGTTATTGATGTGTGTATTACACTTGTCAAAAAATAATAGGCCCGTTTTGACATTTAACTTGAATCGATTTATCGTGAGTATCGAGTGCCGAGTCGTTACGTTGCGATGGTCAATCGCGACGTAACTAGTAAAGTAACCACACGACTCGGTACTAGATACTCACGATAAATCGATTCAAGTTAAATGTCAAAACGGGCTTATTATTTTTTGACAACTTTAGCAGGCGGTTTTAAAGTTTTTTTTTAGTTATTGGAATCCTGATGATAATGTATCATTGCAATCAAAGATTAAAAGATTCTAAAACTATTTTACTAATATTAGAATAGAAACTTTTTTTCCCCATTCCTGTTTGGAAGGGGAAGCGTACCAGCGTACTGCAGTGGAAATAGCACATAGAACTTGATAGACCTTTTTATCTTATTTTAATACCGCAAAATGCAAATACGATGCCGAAGTTCAGTTATTTTCAAGACTACACGGTATAAACAACATTTCTTTTATCATGATAGCATAAAAAAATCCTCAATAATAATAATACCAGTGTCATCACTTCTCAGGTCGGCGACGAAAAACGCAATCTAGTCCGATGCTTCATAGAGATATACCACCTGGAAGGCATCCGCGGCCTGTGGCGCGGCGTGGGCCCCACGTCGCAGCGCGCGGCCGTGATCGCGGCCGTGGAGCTGCCGGTGTACGACGCCTGCAAGAAGCGCCTCACCGTGCCTCTGGGAGACTCGCCACTGAACCACTTCGCGTCCAGCTTGCTGGCCAGTCTCGGCAGTGCTGTGGCCAGTACGCCGCTTGATGTCATCAGGGTAACATACTGATACTCTTATTAATTTAATCTATTATGTATCTGCACTATTCCAATGCTTACTCTAGGATGCACCCGGTACAGCTCTAATAATCCCTCCAAATCTCAAGGGCAAGTCTTCCCTGCCATTATCGCGCCCCCCGGTCTACACTTTGATATGCAATGGTCCCATGAAACATGAGGCTCCAGAGGCTAGTGCGAATCTTTGGGTTCATTCGAGTGATCGAGTCTGGTTTAACCATGCTGGAGTGGGTGCATTTCATTCATTCATTCATTCATTCATTCATTCATGAAATATTATACTGAAAGCCTAGATCGGGGAAAGAAATGCCTCTCAGTTTTTCTCGATTTAAAAAAGGCTTTAGATACGGTATTTGTTTTCATTCTTGTACGCAAGTTAGAACACATAGGAATAAGGGGCACACCTCTAGAACTATTCAGAAGTTATCTTTCACACCGAACGCAAAAGGTTAAAATTGGACAATATACAAGCAAAGACTCAAATATCACATTTGGTGTACCACAAGGGAGCGTTCTCGGGCCCACGTTGACTTGTGACTTGGTGGTGCTCGGGTGTTCTCTTATGCCGACGACACTGCGCCGGTTTTTATCGGGGATAATTGGGATTCTGTGCAGAGGGATACTGAAGTGGGATTATCTAGAGTTGCTTCCTGGCTAAGAACTAACCTACTTACGCTGAATAGCCAGAAGACTATCTACATGTTTTTCTCCCTTAGTAATAGAACCCAGCCTGATACTAGTTTCAGTGTAAAGATACACCAATGCCACAATATCCAGGACACTAATTGCGCTTGGTCGACTATCGAGAAGGTTGAAAAAATGAAGTACCTGGGTATTTTACTTGATCAGCGACTCACTTGGCATAATCACGTTGCATTGGTTAGTGAACGTCTCAGAAAACTGATTTGGATTTTCAAATTATTAAGGCATGTTGCACCAGTGAAGCTGATTCAACAAATATACACTGCACTAGCCCAATCCGTTTTAACCTATTTCATTCCTGTCTGGGGGGGTGCCTCCAAAACGAAGTTCTTAGACGTAGAAAGATCACAGCGTGCCCTTCTTTACAAACTATATGACCTGTTAACTGTGAGAAAGTTATAGATTCTGATAACTACCTTAAAAATGCATAAAACAACGGTATTTAAACCTAGTACTCCCAGTAAAAGAAGAAATCACGGTCTTGTAGCTGGGGTTAGAGTTCGTATTGCGTTCGCAAGGTGGCAATACGTTGCCCAAACTAATCTTCTTTATAACACCATAAGCAAAAAAAACCTATTTACCATGAAACACATTAAGCATGTCGAAAAACCCTGACCTCATGGCTAAAGATCCTTACTTACGAAGAAACTGAGGCACTTCTGAATTCGGTTATTTAATAATAATAATATAAAAACTTACCTTACACACGGCATGAATGATAACGTGGACTAATTAATATATAATCGTTTACCACTTACTTCACTCTGCGTAATATGCTTTTGGTTTCCCTTTCTCGCTTACTCGCTCTCTCACACTCACAAATACACATACACACACACCACATACATACACACACGCACCACATCACACACCACATATTCACACACACACCCACTCCCACGCAGCCCCACGCACCCACACCCACACGCACGCACACTCAATAATTAATTAGGTATCTGAGATTAGGAATTCAAATACCTCATTAATTATCATAATTGTAATATTTTTTTTTTTTATTCTCTAGTTATATTTTTGTTATTTTACTTTTGTTATTTTACTTATTTTAATAACAGAATTTAACTAAGTAGTTAGTTAAATTCTGTTATTAACAGGCTTTGTATGTTGCACCATAGTAATGGGAGGGGGAGGTCTTCTGTTACAGGTATCTCTATACTTAAAAGAAGGCCTCTACGACTTATTTGTTAAAACCTGTTGATTATGAAATAAAAACTTATTAAACTTATAAAATAAAAACTTATTATTAAACTATCTGTTACAGACAAGACTAATGAACCAAAGAAAACTGAAGGGCGAGGTGACGAGACCTACCGAGACGATATACAAAGGGACAGTAGACTGCTTATTACGGGTATGTGTCACCCAAAGATATAAATATTTCTGGGGACTTCTTGGCGGGAAAGTGAAGCGTCATGTTCAGAAGTATTATTTTATTTTCTAAAATTTGTGTTTAGCCGAATATTAATGTGTAATAATTGTGGATTATTAACCATTAAGTGTTTGTGAACGTGCATTAGTGTAGGCAAATGAAACAAAACAGTGCAACTTCGCTTCAAGTTCTCTCAAGAAGTCCGCGTGAGGTCTCAGTAAAGTGCCCCACATCTTTACTGAAACCGGGGAGCGGGCGGGAATATCATCATCATGCATTGAATCAAATTAATTTCATCAATATATAAACAAGTTTTCTAACTAAATAAAGACTTGGCTAAAAGGTCCTAGCAACCAGGCCATTAAAATATTATATAAATACAAAAAAATATGTCTGGATAGACAGTTAAATCTGTGAACTCGTCGAAAAAAATTGCGTCCAGCTGTTGGCCGCAAAATGCACGCACACTAGAATAACACAATGTCGTGGCACGAGTGTAAGACGTAGCTGTCACACACACCAGCATAACAAAGTTGGCCTGTTTGTTTTCGTTCTTTTGCAGCGCCACTCTATCATAGACATAAATAAAATCAAAGGTATCACCATCTTGCATCAAATCTCCCATTTCAATTGGCTCTTCAGTATTTGACGACGCGTCGTGTTACATTTGAAATGATACTGTATGACACATGATATATATAAAGCTCACATTTCTATGCGTTACTTTGAGTTGAGTTGTTTGGATATGTGATGGCCATAACTGGGTTCGAAACGGGGAACCTACCCTCGCTGACCTATGTGGTGGCAAACAAAGAGTTTATTCAGTCATACAACCCATTCCTTGTACCCTCAGACGGTCCGCAGCGAGGGTTTCCTGGCGCTATACAAGGGCTTCATCCCCACGTGGCTACGTATGGGACCCTGGAACGTCATCTTCTTCCTGTCCTACGAGCAGCTCAAGCAGATGTACTGAACACCCAGCTGCTGGGAATGGCTTAGACTTGCTTGAGATGGTGATAAGGTATGTAACAATTGTAAAATTGCATCTACGAAATTAGCTCTTACTGCTACGAAATAAAGCGCTTCCAATGGCGAGTGGTCGACTGTAACTTTTTATTAAACTCTTGAATAGTTATGACGTAGATAGGGGGCAATTGGAAGCTTCAAAGATTGGCAACCAGTGTAAACTTGTGAAATCGATCATTGATTCGTTCAAATGACAGAACCTTTGTGTAAATGTCTGATAACAATTAGTGATTATAAAAATAGTATAGATAAAAACGATTCAACAACCTATAGGAAAAAAAGTTTTAAGTCTGATTAGAAAGCCCGACTCGTAGTCCCATACCATTCTAAAAAGACTTCTTTAATTATTCATTATTCTTTATTTAACAAAAGATGTACACAATACATAATAACATCACATTTATTATTTTTTAAATATTTCCAGATCACCATTGCACAGATGAATCGAGATCTGGGCAGCGATAAGATGAATGAGCTTATTATACATAGTTATAGCTACTATCAATTTGTCTACCACAAAAATGTGATTTATTTCAATAGAACATTTTTGTTATCATCATTTTTGCAGCATATTAAGATAGTAAGTAAAAATGTATACACAAATAATTGTGCGTATCGAGAATCGTAGCTATAAAACATTTAGTTGACAGTGTACTACCACAAACGTAATAACACAACAGAGCAGCTTAAACTTAAATGTTGTTTAAACGAAATAAATGAGCTTTTGTAGGTTATTTTATGTTAAAATCTTACGAAACTCCGTTTATTTCATTTAGTTCCTTCTTAGATATTAAGTTCACATTTTGTGATAGTAGACTTGTATTATACGAACTTGTAAAATACTGTAAATAAAAATATATTGATGTTGCAAAGGTTGAACTGCATCTAGTAAGCTACCTACAGTGAAAGGGTGGTGATGATTATAAATGATCAAGTTTAAAAATATATTGATGTTGCAAAGGTTGAACTGCATCTAGTAAGCTACCTACAGTGAAAGGGTGGTGATGATTATAAATGATCAAGTTTAAAAGTAGATAATATACACTCAACCTATAGTCATAAGCTTAGTATACACTGATTCCGTAAAACTTTTACGTGTCGATGTTAAATAACTTTTGTGAAATATTCTTGAAATCTGAAATATTTATTTCGCGCGATACATCTCTTGCATTTGAGGTTGTAGGTGTTTGCGCAAGAGTTGCGCTTACGCATGGTAACACAATGGCCCCAAACTTGTGTCATTTAAATAAATGTTTTAGTCTTATTAAGTGTGTAGTGTGAGGGTTGTGTGGAATGGGAACGGAATGTTGTGTAATATTGAGTAAGTATAGTCACGGCAGTCAAAAGGCTTAAAGTCTGAAATCTGGTCTAACCTTACACCCTCTTATTTAATTAAATGTTTCATGGCATTTAATTAAATAAGAGGGTGTAAGGTTAGACCATCTCCGGACAGTAATGTGGCAGTGACCACTTTTCACCCCTATGGCCTTAGCAATAAGGTTGAAAATAGGGGAAGCGATTTCCGGTAGGTCCCATTTGTTCTATGGAACATGACGTAATAGAACAAATTGAGAAAATATTGTCCCTATTTGTACTATAGAACAGTTTGTACTTTTTGTCTCAAATTGTTCCATAGAAACCAACCCAACTTCTTGAAGTTGATATGTAAACTGGCCACTCGAGAATGATTTGCTACCACTTGTCTTAGTGACATTGATGATTAGATGGTTACTCACCGACAGAAATTTTAACGGGTTTTGAGAGAGCTGCAGTCGCAGGCATCGATGATACACTTATATCTGTACCTGGTATTAACGTCAGTGATTAATGGCATTCACGTCTTATATACTTATCTCATTATGGAAGAATTTGGGAAAAGCGATTCCCATTTAGTTCTGTGAATTCACAGACAAATAAAAACAGGAGCTAGTATTTAGTTCTATAGTACAAATAGGGACAATATTTTCTCAATTTGTTCTATTACGTCATGTTCCATAGAACAAATGGGACCTACCGGCGATTTCTATTAGCTAACAGTAGAGTAGAAATATAAAGCGTCATGCTAAGCGTGCTGGTACTGTTTAATTATTAATTAATTTACTTTTAAGACGTAATTCTAGTAGGTAACTGGTTTGTGAAGGTATGGTGGCAGTCACTTTGTGTAATTAACTGATATTCAGCCAATGACGTATTATAAATATCAGTGCACTCATAAACAGCGTAAGCCATGATTGTAGCTACATACTTGCATACAATCATACAGCGCGTGAAGAAAAGGAAAGACCTATACCGATATCTGTTGTTATAAAGAGATGAACATACATATTTAGTTACGTCACTAGCTGCTGCATGTTCATTGGCGCGTGCGTAATAATAATTATTATTATTGTAAATGTCAGGCAATTGCCCGACTTTTACTTGGCCATTACTGAGCGCAGGTAACGGTGTTCTGTAAAAATATCACCGTGAAAACTGAAGTGAAGTGAGTTTGTAGTGAGCTGTCAACCTCTAGTGTCGGGTGGGATGACAGTTCATTTGAAGGTCATTTCACCCAAATGTTCTTGGTGAGATTTTTGCAGAATAGACCGGCTGGTTAGACTGGAAGCCGACCAACATAGTTGGAGATAGGCTAGGGGGGGGATGACGGTGAATGGTGATGACAGTAAATGATACACATAACATGTGAGATTGAGATTAAAGCACACAGTGCTGACTTTTAGACGAATATTAATGTTAATCTTAAATCGTTTTTGTACAGTTATTTTTTTTTATACTGCGTTGATTGTCGAGCTATTTCGACCTTATTTATAGGTTATGGTTATTATAGAGGGTTTGTTTTCTCATTGCGTTTCTCGAAAAGGTGATGTTACAAAACTTGTGAAAGAGTCAAACTTATTAAGTGTTTGTGTACCAACTTAAAAGTTTTAAGTTGGTACACAAACACTTAATAAGTTTGACTCTTTCACAAGTTTACATAGATAAAATAAAATAAACAAATCTTTATTTGATCTTGATTTGATGATGAAGATGATTGGTAAAAATAGAGATGTCCAATAGGCTTTTCAACCGTACGCAGATTGACGTGGAGTTGCGGACTCCAGCCCGTATTACCTGGGCTTTTCAAAAAACTGTCACAGTAATATCAATGACACTGCTATAAGAGTTTTAAAGCATTTTAAATAAATCTATGAATAAGGTTGATAGCACTCTGACTTCTCATCCTTTCTATTTAAGAGTAAGTAAGAGTTGAACTTTGTAAAATGTTTGTTAAGAAAGCTATGTAGTTTTTAAGTAGACAATTTTGTATAAATTAAACATTATTTTTGAAAGTCACTTTTAAGGCTGCTTGACCACCGGCGCGGAGCGAGGCTACGGAGCGGAGAAACGGAGAAATATTAACCAATAGGATTGCAAGTGGACAGGGATTTGCAATTCTATTGGTTAATATTTCTCAGTTTCTCCGCTCTGCAGCCTCGTTCCGCTCCGGTGGACAGGCAGCCTAATACTGCCTTTTTCTAATCTCTAAGAAGAATAAAAAGTCAAATGGAAATGGATGTCTTCAAATGTGTCTTTCTATAGTCTTATGACTACCGTGTTGGGTGGGTACGTATACATGTAGCCGGGCGCGCCCGGCTAGGCTTCAAGTCTCTTGGATGCATTTGTGCTTCCGTGTGTAAGCTGCTCGTGACTATTATTTTTGACGTCAGCCTCGCGGTCATCGAAGTATTCGAACTACAACTAAAATTATGTATTATTGCATTTTATTAAACTTTATTAGAAATAACGATTAGAAGTCGTTATGAACCTCTGTCACAGAATCTTTAGAGCATTTGTTACTGTAAATGAATGTTAAAGTCGCTTAAGAAAATGTTTGTACGTATGTGTCGTGTGAAACAATAGATATAGAAGCTTACTGTGAATATACACTAGGTACAAAGAATTAGCCAAATTAATATAATCCAAATATACACTTGTATAGTATTATGTGGTTTTATTTTAACGTTATTCCTGGTTTCGGTAATGAAATGTGTTTTAAAATACGGTTGCTTTTTTAAATATTTGGAAAACATTCACGGCTGTAACATTGAGAATTTTAGGTGAGATCATTTGTCATATATCGTGTAAGACTAAATGCTAAATGATATCCGAATTAATCAAGTTGCACTGTTTGGGATTAAAAACATAGGGCTTTCTTTGCTGCGCTGTGCCAAACCTTATTATCAAAAAGTTTTTATACCTCTTCTCAGACAACACCTCTTTTCTGAATCTGTCCAGCTATAAATTCCCACCAGAAAAAAAAGCAACTTCTGTCAAATGCCATCAAAAGTGACGCAGCCTTATTTTCGCACATTTTTACAATGCAAAAGTATCTTTAAAAATTGCTTGCTAAATGATATCTGAATTAATCAAATTGCACTGTTGGGTTTATAAACTTAGGGCTTTCTTTGCGCTGTGCCAAACCGTATCATCAAAAAGTTTTTATACCTCTTCCCAGACATAACAACTCTTTTCTGACTCTCTCCAGCCATAAACTCCCACCGAAAAAAAATCAACTTCTGTCAAATGCCATCAAAAGTGACGCAGCCATAGTTTCGCACATTTTTACAATGCAAAAGTATCGTTATAAACTGCTTTAATTCCCGATGGATCACAACGTGGCGGAGCGTGGGTTAGCCGAGCGGGACCCTGGTATGTGCGTGTGTAAGGGAGGCCCGACCCTCGAGATACTGAAGGAGATACAGCGGCTTTATGAAGAGAGGTTGGAGCAAATTAATAGGGCCTCAGGGTCTACTAAGTTACAGGTGAGTTTCTAAATGAGAGAAGAATGGAAAAAGGACGGCCAAAGGTGTATTTTTGAATTTACTGGCAATGTCTGTTCTTTGATCGTTTACCAACTGGACGAACAAGAAAGACAAAACAAATGTAGAAAATATGGTTTTCCCTCCTTTCTGTGCGCATAGTATTAGATGAAATCATTACTTTCTGTGGATCCTTCTGTCTAACATAACATCCTTCGGTCTATGCAGTTCTTCAGCCAAGTTTATGAAGTGTTAATGGCCATTGTATCACTGAGAGGCATAAATCAGCAATGGATCGGTTTAGGCTGATATATTCCCATGGTTGCTTTTATTTTCTGTATTTAGGTAACCAAAAATAAGTAAATATATATTTATAAATATATACATATAATATGTTACAGAATATTTATGTAACAGTATTGTGGATAATAATAGGTTTTACAGGTGCTTTTCAGCAGTAAAGATACGAATTTTATTAACCTTTCAGCTGCCATAAGCTTTAGCACATCTTAAACTTATGTAGCGTCTGGTATGGTCGCCGGCACGTAACTTGGCAAGAATCTTTAGATGTTTTTCTCCTCTCTTTAGCTTTCTTCTAAACACAGACGTTTTTAAATAGTTTCTGGAAATAATCATAGAATAATGACAAGCAATAAAAGTGATATTTTTTTCTTTGCACTAATTGTACAAGCGTAAACTTACTCCCACTACGCCAAAACCTTGCCAAGTTACGTGCCGCGGCGACTTTACTCAAAGATACGTTGGCGTATAGGTAGTAAACCACTAGTTAGCCACTGTTGACTAGCTAGCCGATCTGCTTGCTATCTGACTAACCGAGATTTTTTAATTAGAGAGTTTTATTGATGATTCTAATGACTATCACACTAATATTATAAAGGCGAAAGTTTGTGAGTGTGTGTTTGTTACTTCTTCATGCTCAAACGGCTGGACCAATTTTGATACAATTTTGTATGGAGGATAGCTGACACACTTTTTTTTTTTTTTTGTTCACGGGGTGGATAATCCTCATGGATGTCCTCCACCCTGGGGCGGGCGGAGGGGTCTGTCAGACTCTTACTGACTAAAAACCATATAGCTGTTATTTATCCCGATATTCCCACGGGGTCGAGACTTACGCGGGTGAAACCGCGGGGCGCAGCTAATAATTAAGAAAATACATATTTTGTTACGGTCGCGAAATGTAGTCAGCATAAAATGGACGCTTTGGCAGAATCATAATATGATCTGCGTACAATTCACACATCCCACAATTCATCTGTTTGACAGCTGCTACTTATTTGACATTAGACTGCATTGTAGCAATTCATAATTTGTGGACTTTTTTACGAAACTCCTATAACTGCCAAACAGATGAATTGCGGGATATGAATTTTACCTACGCAGATCATATAATGATTCTGCCAAAGCGTCCATTTTAGGCCCCCAGACTATGACATAAAAATTGCAAAAAAATAAGAAAATTTGGATTTCGCTAGCTACCACAGCGCATTCCCCATAAGGAGGATTGTGGTTTCATCTTTTGGCTGAAAGGTGAAGATGATTACCATGACGTGTTAACTTGTGAGACAGCAACAAGTGGAGCTGCTCCGCTCGTGGGTGGGCGACCTGGTGGGACAGAACACCCTGCTGGCGCGCGCCGTCGAGGAGCTGGAGACTGAGGCCACCTCCAAGCTGCTGCAGGAGCGACGGAAAAATAGCGAGGTATGAGATCCTATTGCATAGACCGAAAGAGGAGAGGACTTTGAATGATAAACTTTATTATCAGTGAGATAAAGCCCAAGCGAGATGGACAATTGGAGAAATCTGTTTGTGTATGGGTCGACGTTTATACAACTTGGCACTTTAGAAGACTGAGAATAAAGTATATTATTTATGTGAAATAAAACAAAAATATTTTGATTTTGATTGACTTGTTGGGGTTTTGTGACGTCATAGGCACATACAAAAGTGTCGCTCCTGATAAACTTACGAATACAAGACTGGATAGGGATATTCTTCAACGGGAATCACGTTTATACCATTTTGCTTATCAGTAGACATTTGTAAAAGAGTTAAAAAATTACTTAATAATTAATATATTTATGCAATGATTAAATTTATTTATCGGTTTAGTCAGCGAGTAAATGAGTGACATTTCGCTTTGTATAAGTCGCATGCAATTTGTATGATTCCGATTTTTTACAAATGGCGTCATCCGTTTACAAACGCTCGTAATTTTGAAATATGCCGAAGGCAAAATGTAAATCTATTTCTCGGCTTGCGCGCGGTTTGTCACACTTCTAACCTAACCTAACCCATTTGGTCGGGGCATCCAGGCAATGCCGAAATTACAATAATTGCACAAGTTGCCAATTTACCTTCCGCATATTTCAAAACTGCGAGAGTTTTTAAACGGACGACGCCATAATGTCTTATAAAGACGAATCATATACCTACAATCTGTCTGCGATATGTACAACTTGTTTTTTACTTTTTACCCGACTGCGGCGAAGCCAAAAAAGGAGGGTTATATGTTTTACCTGTATGTATGTATGTACGTATGTATGTAAGTCTGTCCCTATGTTCCCTCGTAACTACTAAACGGCTGAACCGATTTTGATGAATGATATTATGTCGTTAGATTCGTCTTTATTGCGCGAGTGTCATAGAGTAGGTATATTAAATTTATTAAAAATCAAAATGGCGAAAAAAAATAATCTCCTAAGCCTATCGAGTGGGGTATAAAAATAAAGGGTTTTAAAAGGTGATTAAAAAAATATATACTTATTATGTTTAAAAGTAATTTAAATGAGAAATGATAAAAAATATATCCCGAACTTTTGAAGTGAGCGAGTAAGAGGTCGTTATTAGGGCATGCAGAACCGGTTACGGTTCCAGATTTTTGATACCCGGTTCCACCCGGTTCCGTCTGATAAAACCGTAAGTTATATGATCAAATAAATCACAGAGAAACCGAAAGGATACGACAGTATTAAGCGGTATTAAGTAAAAAAAATCGGTAAATTATTTCAAATCATCATTTACTTGGTCACTCTAGCTTGCTAAACAGTCATTGTTATTAATAACGGGTAGGTAATAAAGGAACTCTAAGGCCCGTATTTATAGAGCGTTACTCAGTACTCAAGCATTACTTAAGACTAGATTCAAGCCATTGGATTGGTTGAAACTAGTCGTAAGTAATGCTTGAGTACTGAGTAACGCTCTATAAATACGGGCCTAAAAATATACAGGGTGGTCGGTGAAGTAACGTCTGAAGGGAAAGTTTAGATGCCTTTTGTTGCGGGGCATCCGAATCACCTCCACGTAAGTTCCGCGATTTTTAGTAGTTTAGGAAAAAGATTAAAAAAATACATAATTTTCACCTGACACCAGTTATAATTAAAAAAAAAAAAAAAAAAACAGCCGAATTGAAAACCTCCTCCTTTTTGGAAGTCGGTAAAAAATTACAGCTCAAGCATAATAGCCACGAAAGTTCGAATCATGATAAAAAAATATAAATTGGTGGCATGGCTTTTAAGTGTTTCTAAAACTGCTATGGACATTAAATAATAATTTAAAAAACCAGACATCTATCGAGATTTATTTTCTGTAACTTGCCTTCAAAGTAAAAAACGAATAAATTTTAAAGGAAACTAGATTTTATTATTATATATATTAATTTACCTTTATTTGAACAAGTAAAACCAAGAAAGTTAATATTTTTTTTTCAATATACATCAACATGAAACAAAAAAAAAAATACTTTTCATCTAACTAAAGCAACAAGTCACCATATTTTAGTTTCAATTTTTTCTTACATAATTTTTTTCTTGGTAGTGAGATCGTAAGTAACAAATCACGTCTAAGTTCCTGTCACATAACGAGCTGTGTAAACGATTGTAGATGTAGCCTGCTGAGGAGAAAATGATTTCAGGCTCCGCACTTGTTGGCGGTATAGCTTTTAAATAGTTATAAGCTAGCGAAAGGTTGCTACCACGACTTCCGCCATTTTCAAACAACGTCATTTCTATTTTGACCGTTGTAAACCAGTCGTCAGGGTCTTGATGTCTCGTATGACTTTGTAGTTTAATGTTATTAATGCGGAAATAAGTAACTTCAGATTTATTTAAACAACCGGGGGAACCGGTATATTTCTTTGGAACCGGTTCTGCAGATACCTTTGAAGATCCGGGTATACCCGGGTTTTTCGGAACTGGGTATACCCGGGTGCATGCCCTAGTCGTTATCACCCGATTATAAGTGAGTATATAACCTAATTTACCATCTTATAATCCTAACTAAACAATATAAAATAAAAAAAGTTACCTAATTAGAAAAATCTAAAACCCGACTGCGTAAAAAGTGAACTTAAAAAAATATGGATTCAAGGTTTATATAAATTAATACTTTAAACTAGTTTAAACAATCTCATGCAGTCAGAGGCATAGATGCCTCCGACTGCATGAGATTGTTTATAGTATTAATTTATATTTATCTTGTTTCCATCTTTTTATAAGTTCACTTTTTACGCAGTCGGGTTTTATATTTTTTTATTGACTTTTATAGTTAGTTTTTTGGCAGGGCAGTCGTGTTTTTAATTAATTATTTTTATTTTATACATTTTAGTGACAAGTTTTATTTTAAAACATGTAGGCATTACCTACATGTTTTAAAATAAAACTTGTCACTAAGTGGTGGTATTTTTATTAAACGGATCGCCTCACGTCGCCGTGAGAGTTTAAAACCATTAAATAATCACGCCTCGCCTATGTAAAATTTATATAACCTATGTAAAAATTACGCCAATAAATTTGGTAGTATACAATTTGGCATGTGCTCATTTTGTTCAATTGAAGTTTTTTTTTCACATTTGAAAATGGAGCCATACAGTCGCTATAGTTCCGAAAGTATTTATGGCCTATGTCACTCGGGATGATGTAAGGATTCTAACGATACCCCATACATCTAAATCTGTTCAAGCATTTAAAAGTTATGGTGGCACAAACAAACTTACATAGATATACACTCCTTTTTGGGCAGTCGTGTAAAAAATCTTTGCTTTTGCGTTTGGTGCAGTCGCTTTGTTATTGAAACCTAGGACTCGAACACCACCTGATGTTAAATCTAATAGTTTCCCATTTTCTTCATAAATCATTGAATCAAGACCTTCCTTTCGAAGGCTGTTGATAGTGCTATGTTCACGGTTGCCCGGTCCGGTTGATTACACGTTTGACCATGATCTTGCGGGGCTAACGGCAATTCTTACCCCAATTTTGACCCAATCGAATCGGTTAGCTAGCCGCATATTACTATTACCGGCCTAACTTTCCCTGATGATGGCGGTCTACTCATCTTGTTCTCCCTTCTCACGTTGTCCTCTGCCAATCCATTCTGTAAAATATTCACCGTGAAAACTTGAAGTGACTTGTCATTCCACCTGATGCGAGGGAGTGATACTAGTGACAGCTCACTTCACTTAAGTTGTTACGGTGAGATGTTACAGAATAGTCCGGCTGCTCCTCGTCAGGTGGTGTCCGAGCTCCGTGCGGAGTGTGCGGCGCTGCGACGTCGGCTCGCGCGCAAAGACTCCGACCTCCGAGGTCTGGTGGAGGTGCTGAGGAGGCTCCGAGAGTTTGACTACTGCACTCTAGACGGGATACACTTCTTTGAAGTCACAGAGTCAGATATATTTGGGTCTGTTGAATGGTGAGTGAGTTTGATAATATTATGTAGATTTTTTTTTTTGTTTTTTTAATTTTGAGTTGTGCATCGGGAAGTTAGGGACAGCTAACAGCTGTGCTGTGCTGTCTGCTCCTTCAGCTTGTTGCTATTATGAGTAATAGATACAGTCAATCGTACGTTCATGCTACCAATTTAATTTGACATTGACGGCACCTTTATTTCGTATTATGCGACGTTTTCGTTTCAAAGTGTTACTAAACTGACGAGCGGTTGACTGTACATTTTTACGGGGTTAGATATGCAAGTGTTGAAATGAGAAGTGAGTGTTGAGACTGCTTCTCTTGAGATCGCCGCGCGCTGGCCGCAGTGAGCGAGGGGTGTGGGCACAGCAGAAAGGCAACCGGGCGGCGGCGGCGGCGGCCGGCCGAGGGGTGCGGGCACAGCGGCGAGGCAACCGGCCGAGGGCGGCCCCCGCCCTCGTGCCAGTACAGTCAGCTGTTGCACGTGTCCACGCACGGCTGCGCTTGCGCGTTTTTATTTCCATATATTCTTGTTTGACTTAACCGACACAGTTGTAATTTCATATTTGTCTTTAAATCATTATACAGTCCACTCTCCTTTCATTTTGCTCCATTACGACTATTTATCGTCGCGATCAGTGAGCCTATTTCAATTATTTTCAATATAACAGGCGTCAGATATGTTTCATAGACAAAATGATTTTAGATTTTCTAATGGAAACCGCAATTACCTGAAGTGTTTTTATTTATTGCTTTGTGCTGCAGAGATCTTAATGGTTTGCGCTTCAGAGATCTTAATGAAATTCCTTTGTTGTTATAACAATTACAACAACAATGTAGATTATAGGTAATGCTTTGTTATCATTGCGCAGGCGGCAAAAGAAGCTGGAGCAGGGAGACTCGGTGAAGACACGCAATAACGTGAAACATGAGACAAACAGATATAAAACCAGTCGACATTTCAGTCGGATAGAACTTTTTTGATTGATTTTGTTTTTTTATAAATATTTTGGTTATACTTTTATTATATTTTTACACGTTTGATTATTGGTTTTTATTGCAACATCCTTTACCACCTTCGTCGTCGTTAATATTTGTAGTCTTTGCCGGTGGTTTCCTCCGTTGATGATGATGGTTGAAACAGCAGGAAAGATATCATTATTATGATTAGATGTAGCTCATGAAACCAGGGACCATTTTGGTTACCCATTGAAAGGGTTTTTGATAGGGATTTTCTAAGCGGTTATTCAAAAATCTTTACGATATAGGTAACCCTTTTGAACGGCTTAAATTAAATTTTGGTTACCCGTTGAAAGGGTTTTTGATAAAAACCCATACGGTATGGGTAACCCTTTTGAACGGCTTAGTTTAAGCCATTCAAAATTACCCACACCGTATGGGTTTTTGATTAACTGCTTAGAAAAATTCTATCGAAAACCCTTCCATTGAAAGGGTTTTCTAAAATGATAACCATAATGGTCCCTGGGTAGAATAGAAATAGAATTGGCCTTGCTACGCGTGCTGGGCGGATATAGAAATAACATAGTATTTTGATTTTTCTGAGTTTCAAGTAGGTATAGAACCCATTGAATGGGTTATCATGTAACTTTTTCACTGGGTTTTCAAGTATAAAACCCATTCAATGGGTTATCATGTAACCCTTTCACTGGGTTTCTAGTATAAAACCCATTCATTGGGTTACATTATGTTAAAGGTAACCCATTGAATGGGTTACCCCTTCGAAAGGCTTAACTCTTAACCGGGGTTGTACGGTCCCTGCATGCAACACACAAACACACTCAAGAAATCGTGAGTTTTTTTAAGTTCTGTTGTGTAGCGAAGTTATTTTATAAGATCATCACAAAACGATTGCGCCAAACAAACAAGCTATGTAAGTACTCAAAATTAATAATTCATAAACATAAAGATGAAAATAAATGTTTTATAATTTTTTAAGAGGAACCCGAAGAACTTGATATGTTCCAAAGTGTCGGAGCTGAAAGTGATAAACGAGTCCCTGCATAAAGAGAATATGGCGAAAGAGAGGTAAATATTAACATACTAGCTGTTACCCACGGGTTTACTCGCGTCCTAGACAGAGTACTTCATGAACGGTCAACTGCACGTTGGGAGTATTATTTCAAGTGCGAAAACTGCTCTCATTGTTATACAAAATAAAGACGCTGTCAAAATCTCAATAGTTATTTACCGTGGACCTGCATTTGACCGTATACCGTGAAGAAAAGTATTCTAACGTGGGCCAAATATCTATTAGGTATATTATATATACCGTTCAAACATCCAAACTATCTAAATCGTAAAGGCAGAAATATCCTAAATTTCACATGAATAATATTAGTAGAAGTAGTTAGTAGCAGAGTTAAATTCATTTAGTGTCGCGGCAGCGGCCGCCGAGCGCCAGATCCCCTCTATCGTTGGTGAATCATTTGGGTTAGATGAGGTTATAGCAGTATGATGATTCCTGATATTTACTTATTCATTACTGAATTCTTCATGGCTGAAAATTAGTGAATATGAAAATTATATAATATATATTTTACAGAGAGATAAGACATCTGAACAAGGACGCCCAGTGCTACGAACAGACCATCATGAACCTTAGGAAAGAGATGTCCAACTGCAATTATCACACGCCGTAAGTATAATAATATTATTAACATTTTATAGTTCGGGCGGGGGGCGTTAGTTTGAACAAGATAGACCAGGTAGTCCATACCGGCTGAGAATCATAACAATAATCGTTTCCCCTTTAGTGCTTATGAGTTCTGAGCGTCAACTGCTCCAGTAGTGGGGAGTCCAAAGTTACAGCATGTCAAACTTGTAAAAAACTTAAAAGAAAAATTATTTCTTTTGTCGTCTGCTTAACTGGACTTTCCTGTGGGTGCCTCAATAAATCTCAAAATAAGAGCCCCAACTGATTCACAGCTGGTTAAGAAAAATGGATTCGAACATTCTTTGTGTTGATCAAAATCAAAATATTTTATTTCTCATAAACCTACATGGGCACTTATGAAACGTCAGAAGCTTGGTGCACGGTTGCAATTGGTCGTTTCCTATGGAGAAGAGCCGGCAAGTAACTCCACGGTTACTCTTTTAAAATTTATAGGGCTTTTACAGTGTTTTCAAGTTACAGTGTTAATAGGTATGGGAGGACAATGTAGGCCCGTCAACAAGTACCAAGTGCTTAACAAAATAGAAAATGGTTTAAAAATCTACAGTCTATAAGCCTAAAACGTTCTCACATTCACAAATTAAAAAATAATCTAAGTACTTATATGAAATATTACTAAAATAATAAAAAACAATTTAAACCAAATGACATGATTGCCATTACAACTGTAAAAAATCTGAATTAATATTCTGTCTACAAAAGCCATTAAAAATATTTTAAATTAAAATTGTAGATATTTAGTGTCAAATAATAAAGAGATTATGTCAATAATGTAAAAATAAAAACAAAAAATGATATAAACATCGTAATTTGGGAGCATTTGATAGACATTTTCATAGTTATGCCGTTAATGAGGTACCAGGGAAGACACATGTGCTGAAGGAATTATTTCCAAACTTCCTTGTGTTCAACGTAGTCCTTAATATTATAATATGCTTTTTTGATTAGGACACGTTTGATGTGGGTTTTGAACTTTCCTTCGCTAAGTTCTATAACCGACTTTGGCAACTTGTTATAAAAGCGGATACTGTTTATAAGAAATGACTTGCTTGTTTTAGTTAATGTGAATTTGGGTATTACAATTTCGTGTCGCTTCTTATTTTGAAAAGTCCTGAGTTTTTGTGAACATATAAAATACTTTCTAAGATATATAGAGAAGGCAGAGTTAGTACATCAATTTCTTTGAATTTATTTCTAAGGTACTCACGAGGGCCAATTCTATGGATCGCGCGGATTGCCCTCTTTTGTAAAATCAAAAATTAATCTACGTCAGCTGCCGATCCCCACAGCACAACGCCATAAGACATAATACTGTGAATGTAAGCAAAGTACACTAACCTGGCTGTGGCTATATCAGTCAAATGTCTTATTTTGCATATGCAGTTGAACTTATAATCTACATGAACAGCTCTAATGTCACCCCATTGCAATTTAGAATCTAGAGTAATTCCTAGAAATACAAGTTCCGTAATACCATCTAGTTTTAAATTTAGACCCACTGGTTTTAAATTTAGACCGTCAAGTTTTAAATTTTGACATATTTGGTAATGAGAATTTAAGACATTTAGTTTTGTTCGCATTAAGTAAGAGATTATTAGCTGCGAACCCTTTTGGAAGAAAAGTCAGACTATCGTTGACATATAATACATCCGTATCTTTTCTAATTATTTAAAAAATAAGGGAAGTGTCATCAGCGAATAGAATTATATCCGATAAGTTAGCCATCATGTAAGGAAGATCATTAATATAAACTAGAAATAGGAAAGGGCCAAGAATTGAACCTAGAGGCACGCCCATCTTTATTAGAGATCCCGAGGACGTCGCCCCGTTAACGTTTACTGTTTGCTGCCTGTTTGATAGATAGGAAAAAACAAGATCAGCAGCTAGTCCACGAATTCCGTAGTGGCGTAATTTACAGATCAGTGTATTATATTCCGTTATTCCGTATTATATGTTCCGTATTATATTCCGTTATTCTGCATATTCTGTTAAATAGCTTCGCCTTTTTAATGAGAAAGAGTGATTCACCCAATTTTTCTGAGTGTGATAAGGTAGAGGATCCCACTCATATTTTAGCGGAATGTATCTGGAACGAGGTTGAGAGGAGCATCCATGTCATAGAAAACGGTTTGAATTCAATTAATGTTGGCATGTATAAATAGTATCTTGGCTGCTCCCTTGTCTAGGACAGCCAAAAAATTATTCAAAATTGTACACCTAGGTATTAAGCGTAGATAAGTAGATGTAGAATGCCCCTATGAGGGTGGAATGGTCATTCTGATCTAACTCTCTATAAACTAATAAAAAAAAAAAAGATCAGCAGCTAGTCCACGAATTCCGTAATGGCGTAATTTACAGATCAGTGTATTGTGGTCAACGCAGTCAAACGCTTCGCAGAAAATGCCAATGGCATCCTGGGATTTCTCCCAGGATTCCAGAATGTGACTGATGAGTTTTGCTCCTGCGTCAGTCGTATACGTTAGGCTGCGATCGCCAACCCGCCCACTGCTGGACATAGGCCTCCCCCAAATGTTGGGGGAGGCCTATGTCCAGCAGTGGACGTTTTTCGGCTGAATTGATGATGATGGTGATGAGTACGTAAGGA
The DNA here is from genome assembly GCA_948098905.1 of Tiliacea aurago. Classification (NCBI taxonomy): domain Eukaryota; kingdom Metazoa; phylum Arthropoda; class Insecta; order Lepidoptera; family Noctuidae; genus Tiliacea; species Tiliacea aurago. Next base: position 1,317,193 of record OX402581.1, on the reverse strand, counting down.
ATCGACTTCGGCTTAGGGCGTCTCTGGACAGCAAGGGACTGGCTAGATCGGTTTAAACGACGTTTTCAATACACTTTTGAAAAAATATAATAACGAAAAATATTTTTCTTATGAATTATTGGGAAACTTTATGATTTAATTTTTTTTTTCCGCGCTTTGTTTTCGCCAGGTTGAAGTCGAAGCAAAGGTATAAAGCCGATAAACTGCCTAATATGAAAAATAGAAAATGCAAATATTATACCGCCTTATTACAAAACAAGATTTATATTTTGACATGGCTTAAACCATGGAGCTAGTTTTTGTAACAAGAACGTAACAGTGATTGAAATACCGTTCTTTATACAAAACAGAAAACTTAGTTCGGTACTAAGTTGTCAGTTTTTTGTTTAGGAACTTTACCATAGTCGGAATAAAGTTCGAAATTCAATAACGGCTTCATGTTTTAAACCTGGGTCTGAAGATAGACCTTGTTTTGTAATAAGGGGGTTTGAGTTTAGAATACAAATAAATATTAATTTGTTCATCAACTTGTTTTTTTATTTTAATAATCATGGAATTCTATATAAAAACATTACTTAAATATTCCAAAAATATGAACGCCGTAAAGACGCATCTTTGCCAAGATTTGTTTATTTTACAAGATTTTGATGTTTTAATTCCGTTGGCTAATTTAAACTTTCACACTAAATCTCATAAACACCAACGTATGAAACACGCGAGTGAAACCGCGCGGGTACAGCTAGTATAATATGTAATTGAACATGTTATTCCAGAACGGTATCCTGCGATAGATTTCAAACGTCGACGGATGAAATCCGGTCGATACAAAAATACATTGTATTTGTCTTTCATGCTTCCAAACTTAACGTTATTGAAGTATGGCCCATTAAAGTGGCACGTGCTAAAACAAATGATTCGGTAGCTAATTTCCTGTTCTTCATGTCATGGCAAAGTATTTTTGGGTTTTCCGTTGGGAATTTCTCTGGAGTCTGGATCTGTGCCTGGTTCATAGCAATAGGCTTGCTCTGTACTAATTGGTACTTAAACTTATCTGGCGAAACGTAGGTGTACCTCTGCCTTAACCTTCGGGGAATACTTACACGCACTGTATTATGTTATTGTGGAATATGAGGATTTTGGCTACGTTGTCTTTTATGTTTTTAGGGTTCACGCACCTGGCCGGTTTTTTTTATAATGTGCGTCTTATTTGTGGAGAATAAACAATTTTTCTTACTTCATGTTTCCTGTTCGTAGCGAGGTGACGACGAAGGACGCCGAGGTGATGGCTGGCATGTGCTGCACCGGGAACGAGGTATGGATGTATACTGTTGGAGTTTTCCAAGTTTAAGTGCTAAGAATTGTTTACCTCGGTCCAAACACATGATACTCTCGATGTATGGCGCATTTTTATAAATTCATTGATTTTGTTGAAAAATTCATATTTATACATACCATACATTTTTTGTAGACTAATCGAAATTACATCCTTATTTTTGTAAGACATAATCCGCCTTATTACAAAAATAGATTTATATTTTGACATGGCTTAAACCATGGAGCTAGTTTTTGTAATAAGAACGTAACAGTGATTGAAATACCGTTCTTTATACAAAACTGAAAACTTAGTTCGGTACTAAGTTGTCAGTTTTGTGTTTAGGAACTTTACCATAGTCGGAATAAAGTTCGAAATTGAATAATGGCTCCATGTTTTAAACCTGGGTCTGAAGGGTCCCAGTTATTCTATAAATCTAGATTTTTTTTGTCCGATATACATACTTGTAAACAGGTCCTTTTTTACATTTAAATCTTTTTTAAATAATGCTTAGGACCGTTTTGTATGTCCAGTCGGTGACCCAGTATATGTATCCACCGCACCTAGCAGTTTACTAGGTGAGTAGATACTTACCTCGGGTTACCGACTGTACACGTTGATTCCGTATGCGGCCCTAGTGTGGCGAGTGGGAGCCGGTGCAGGATTTCAGCGAGATGCTGCGGAACGAGACGCTCAAGTATCAAGAGCGTGTTCACAAGATGGAGGACAATCTTAAGGTAGTGTCAATGAGCTATTTGAGTTTGGACAAGATATTCCTTGTGGTTCACATCCACTTGCTTATTCCTAGCTTTCGTACAACCTCACAATTGTTATTAGCGTGGGTACATTTTACTGTATAATGTTGGAATCTCAATTTTTTCTATACAGCATTTGTTTTTAACGGTAGCTTTTGGTACCCATGAGTTTAGATCCGATATCAGACGCTTCACTCGAGTGAAGGTTCTTTTGTGTTTCATTCCACGCTCACACGACATCGACAAAATTGTATAGGAATGATCGTTCATCTGCTCCTTTCATTTCATTTTTCGATCGATCGGTAGACGAGTGAAAGATGCCGAGTGCCGAAATCCAATGCGGTTCACTGATGAATTTATTTGTCACTTTTGATTCATTTTGTGTTCAGACGTTTCATTTCGAGTGAAATATGCCAAATGAAAGGCTATGAACAAAAAGTGGAGCGTCTGATATCAAGTTTAGAACCGTGTTCACCGGCTCGCAGGCGAGCGGCGACAGCATCCGCGCGCTGCGCAAGGTCAACGTGGCGCTGTCGGAGGAGGTGCACTCCATGCGCCGCGTGTGCGCCGCGCTGGACGAGCAGTGCCGCGCCGCCAACATGCGCGCGCAGTTCAAGGACGACATCATCAAGGAGATGCGCCGCCAGCTCAAGCAGGCCAAGGCCAAGGTAACAATAAATAAACATACAAAACCCTTCTTGGCATACGGGTTGTGGCGGCATCTACGTCCCCACATGCCAAATACGCATTATGTTGACGTCACGCAAATTCCTGCATCGCGCAAGTAAAGTTATCGGGTCCATATTGGCTCAACTAAAGTTCTTTACCCGAAATTGTTCTTCCTAACGATTTGTAATCCGAATGATCACTCTTCCTAAAATTTTTCATCCTAAAGTTTTCATTCATACTATTTGTAGTGCTACCGGCGATGTTCATAACACTCATGTTTCCGAAAATTGTAATTAATAATATCATTAATGTAAATATATTTAAACTCCTACTGTTTTTTATCATAACGCTTTTATCCCTAAAACTATAACTATACATGAGATAATTATGTCTAAAAAACCAACTGTTTAGAATGATTTAAGGTCGTTTCACAGATTTTTGTCTTAAATGAATGAAATTCAGGTCAGAATGTCGTCTTGGGGGCACTATAAAAAAATACTTATAAAAATTTCGCGACCAATTTCGAGGTAGCGCTCGCCGGCCGCTCCCGCGGCACCGCTCGCTTCGCTCGCTCGGCTCGCGCGTAGTTGGTCACAGTTCTAACCTAACCTAACCTATGGATATCTTTGCAGGTACTCACCGCTATAAATAAAATTAAAATATGACTTTGAATAATATTGTAAAAGATGTAACCATCTTTTACAATATTATTCAAAGTCATATTGAGAAAATATAGGAAAACAAATAAAAGTCTATTAGATGTTTATTGCTACTGACATTATGAAGTTAAATGCTTCGGAATTATGAACATTAGAGACAGAGTAGTTAGGAATTGTGATTGTTAGGATAAAAAATGTTAGGAAGAACATTTTCGGATTTCCAATTATCGGAGTTGAAAATTTAGGTGAACTTTGGCGCACCCAAAGTTATCTGCGCGACTATCTTATTCAACATCCCGACAACAACCGTCGGGGCCCATCAGAAACAACACCCATCCGGTCAGAGGATCTTCCCTTATCACAGGAGTATGAGCAACTCTTCACCCTGTTCCCCATGCCTATAAAGGATAAAAAATAATATCACCGTTGTTTTCTCCGATTGTCTGCGCGGAGGTTTTTATTGCACCCACATATCGCAAGTTATGATTTAGTCCGCCATGCATTAGGCGACCCTATTTCCATGAACCGGGCACACATCCAAATTCCGGACTACCTACTAGTCATAACCTAGGATTCCTTGGTCAGCAGTAGCAAGACTATAAGGAGACCGAAAATCCTTTAATAACAACGGCCTAGGAATGGAGCTTGCTAAAACTAATCTAGGTTGAGCACATGTTTTCAATGGAACATAGCTCCGCTTCTAATAAAACGTTTTATCGTATGCATTACTATAACAACAAACATTCGCTTTGTTTGTAATTTGACTGTAATTAGTTTCTGGTATTGTAACCGGGTGACCTACATCTATTTATGCTTTAGCGAGTATTATAATATAGAACTGGGACAATTAACTACTTAGATGACTAGATTATCGTGAAGAAACCCTGCGGTTTAGCCATAGCTTGAAGCATAAGGTCGAATTTTTCAGAAGCAATATTATAATCAGTACGGAAACAGTACCTACTTACAGGTATCATTATTACACCGAGCAGGTTTTTCAGAATTTAATTATAATTTTCCAATTATCCGTGCAACTTTTCATATTACTCTTTAAAAAACCTTGCCCAAATTGTTAAAGCTCAAGCCGTTATCAATTTTTATTTATAAGACAGCAGTCTCACAATATCATGACAGAGTATATTGAATACGTAGGTATCTTTACCTACAGGTACACCAATACATTTATAAATCATATAAATGTAGAAATTTTACATAGGGGGACACAATGGGCGGTCTTACCGTTAAAAGTCCCTCTTCTCCTTCACAGCTAAAAGACTCGAGTACAGAGATAACTAGCCTGAAGTCGAAGGACTTCGTGAGCGGCGACGCGGAGTGCGGGCGCGGCGCGTCGGTGTCGTACGACTCCGTCACCATCGCGTGCGTGCGCGCGCAGCCGCGCCGCAAGCGCGACGTGCCGCCGCGGGACGCTGAGCTCAAAGCCTTCGACTGCCGCACGTCGCTGGACCTGTCCAATGATGACTCCCTTAATATTGATTGATGACTTTGTTTTGTCTTGATTATGGTAATAAACTTTGGTTTAGTTTTGTTTTCAATGGGAAGGTGGGGTTTTATTGGAAATGTTTTTGTGGTGAAAACTGATGTTCATCATCTGCCGCCTTTTCCCAACTATGTTAGAGTTGGCTTCCAGTCTAACCGGAGTCAGCTGAATAGCAGTATTTCACATGGAGCAACTACCTATCTGACCTCCACAACCCAGTTACTGGATAACACGATGGGGAAAACTGATGTTGCGAATGCCTTTATGTTATTATCTCCTACAATTTAATAGAGCATGGATTTTTTTCTTTTTAGAGGTGGAGCGTTAATCTTGTTTATAGTTGTAGGTAGCATAGAACTCAGTTACATTGAAGGATTAATCAATGTAGGCGTAGAACCGTGATGTTTCATTATTTAATTCATCATCATCATCATTTCAGCTGAAAGACGTCCACTCCTGGACATAGGCCTCCCTAAGCACCGCCACTTCAACCGGTTCTGTACTTCCCGCATTCAGCGGATTCCTGCGGCCTTCAAACACACTCAAAAACACTTCCTCTCTCCTTAAACATCATCATTACATAATACAGTTCCCTGCTCTTGTTTCAAGATAGATAAGTGTATGCTTTGTGTATGTATGTATTTATTGTATATGTTAATGGTACACCACTGACTACCTGCAGTATTGTCACTCCTGCTCCCTTTAATCCATCCAAAGGTTGTCTGTAAAAGATCGATTTTAGCGATAAGACCGCCCATTGTGTCACCCTATGTAAAATTTAAACATTTATATCTGTAACTTTTATGGTGTACATAATAAAGAGTATTATATTCTATTCTATTCCTTCACAAGGTCATCGGTCCACCTTGTGGGAGGCCTTTCAACGCTACATCTTCCGATACGCGGTCGCCACTCCAGAATGTTTCGGCCATCTGGTCTGCGAGCAATGTGCCCTGCCCACTGCCGCTTAAGTTTGGAAATTCTTCGGGCTATGTCGGTTACCTTAGTTCTCCTACAGATCTCTTCATTTCTGAATCGATCACGTAAAGAAACTCCAAGCATAGCCCTCCCCATTGACCTTTGGGTGACTTACAGTCTTCTAATGAAGCATATTGTGAGCGATCACATTTCTGTGCCATACGGTTCGGTTGGTTATCCCTGGCAACACGCACTGGTCAAAGACTTTCATCTTGAGATACTGCGGTATGTGTGACGAGAAGATATTGCGTAGCTTCCCGAACAATCCCCAGCCGAGTCGGTTTCGACGATTGACCTCTTTCTCGAAGTTGGACCTACTTTACTGGACAGTTTATCGTAGGTAAACATAATCTGCCACAATTTCGAGTGTAGCGTCTCCGATCTTCTGGAGAGAGTGGATGTTATATGGGCATTTGACATGACCTTGGTCTTGGCTATGTTAATTTTAAGACTCACTCTTTCGGAACCTCTACTGAGGTCATCGAGCATTGTACTGAGGTCCTCCATATTATTTACTTATAATGTATTTATTTATGGATAGTGTGCGTTTATTGAAACAAAATCTTTTTTATCTTTATTCTAATAAAGTGCCTGGCATTTCTAAATTCTAGTTGGTTGCGATAACCTAAAAATTATGCTCAGGAAGTTATTCTACAGAAAGGAAAATTATGTCACAAAAGGGCGTGAGATACAGGTAGATCTTTGATTTGTACTAATGTCGCACTGTATGTAGGAATGGCGCTTATCCAAGAATATGGTCTTAAGTGTCCAGCTGCCAATGCCTTGCATTTTGACTAAACACTCTGTTTAACATTGCGTTAGTGTAATAACTTCACATCTGAATTAGAACGTAAAGCGTATCGTGGCGGTAAGCTAGCACTCACCGTAAGCCTAGAAGTAGAGAGCCTTTATAAGGTCTATCATATTATATTGATAATGTCATACGTGATGGTTACAAAATGATGAACACATGTAATCTGTATTTCCCTTTTGCTGATAGTACCTATATTTTTTTGTAAATTTCATTGAACAGTTGGTGACTGTATAAGTTACCTTAGTTATAACGTCTTTCGACCTTATTCCCGACTCTCATAAGAACGGTTCCCTTCATCTCGTGCCGGAAGAATCTTTGTGATGTTGACAATTTATTGTTATTATACTCAGTGAGAAAGTACCTTTATTATCTAGCGAAGCTATAAGGTAAGGTAAGTACTTCACACCTACTTATCTACACTTTGATCACGATAGTTAGCTCTAATGAGCGTTCGTAAATTGATTTATTTTAAGTATCTTGTGTTTGGACCAACATGAACACTAACTGCCGCACGCAGAGACGTCACTTAAAAATAATCCATAATTTCATTTATAGGACAAGTTTACTATAAAAGCGCTGTCAGTCAAAAAATATGTCAATATCGTTGAAATGTGTCTGCTAATCTAAATGTGCTGTCTGCTAATCTAAATGTGCTGTGCTGTCAGCTAATCTGAATGTGCTGTCAGCTAATCTAAATGTGCTGTCAGCTAATCTAAATGTGCTGTCAGCTAATCTAAATGTGCTGTCTGCTAATCTAAATGTTCTGTCTGCTAATCTAAATGTGCTGTCTGCTAATCTAAATGATTGGATTATTTTTAACTAACGCCTCTGAGTGCAGTAAACTATTTTTTAATTACTTATGTTACTGTTTTTTTTTGTTTCCTCAATATCCAGTCGTTCACTACGTGCGACGCGAAGACATCGACTCCTAACGCGAGCATAGCATGTGCCACATCCATGCCCAACATATCCGTCATAGAGAGAGTGCGTTTGTTTTGTTCTTAATTAGCTTTGATGTCCGCCCCGTTCGAATGAGTCAGGTTGTAATTAAGAGTAGCTAATTGTCGTCATGTTGTTTGTGTTTTGACGAACTTCTTTACTTTGCCTCCTTATTTATAAACGTTGGTTACGGTTAAGTAGTGATTAACGTCTGATTAACCATACGTTTTTGACGTTTACACGTCTCTTAACTTTCAGCAACGTTTTAAAATAAAGGCTATCATTAGTACACATACAGTAGGTACAGTTGAAGTAAGCGAACCGACAAACACGGTTCTTGTACTAAATTGCAGACATACATACATTTATGGAGAAGCTTTTGTCCAGAAATGTGCTGAAGGAAGGCAATGATTTAACAGAACTTTTCTAATAATAATTATTTTTTTGTTGTGGATTTACCTACTTTAATATTGTTCGCAGTCCACATCGGTCCCGGCTCTGGTATCAGACGCTTCGATATCCGACCTTTACAGTCACTTCAAGAGATGCTGTACATCCAAGGACGAAACGTTCCAAATAAACACTATGCGCTTTATCGGTCCCCCCAAAGGTTCTCCCAGCAGTCGTTCCCCAAGAGAATTTCCTAGGATCTGTCCCAAAACTGCTCCTAACAAATGTCCTTCCAAGGACCAAGACACTCTCAATAACTTTCTCCACAAGGACCCTCTTAGGATCTGTCTCCCCAAGAAGTCACCTAAGATCTGTTTCCCCGAGGGGTCACCTAGGACTTGTCCTCCAACGGAGAGGACAGGTTCTAGGAGTTCACTTAATAACTTTCCCCGCAAGGATTCTCTTAGGACCAGTGTGCCCAAGGGCCCTATTAAAATCTGTCTCCCCAAGGAGTCTCCTCGTAGTCAGGACTCTCCGAGGTCTTGTCTAAAGCCCAAGAAGACGAGATTCAAGTGTGTATGTGGCAAGTCCTTAGAGTTACTCTCCAGTAATGAGGCAATGCAGACGGCAGACAATAGTGAATGTGTTGAGGAGCTGTACTTCAATGATGAGGCAAAGAAAAGCGGCGGCTCTACCCCTCAGTGAGGCGTTTTTTGATGTTTTTTTCATTATTAATTTATGACTAAAGATTAGGAACATCTAATGGAGCTCGCACGTTATGTGAGAAGACATAATAAAGCGAATTTTAATCATTTCGAACTACTGAAATATTGTCACTGATCTGTCACTCCCTCATCCAAAAGTTTCAAGTATCTGCTAATATTCTACAAGTGTTGTATTTAGACGGGAATAAACGAACATACATTTTACTTTAGTCCATTCAAACATTTACAGCGTCTAACATTTTAATTTTGTTCAGTAATCCAATCCCCTAAACAGCTATTTAATATTTAATGTCTCTCTAAATATAACTTGCTACATGTTGTTGGTGGCACAAGTTGACGCGTTTCTTTACGACTTGTGGATGTTTTTATATCTTCGACCTGCTTTCAGGGGTCATAGTAGCAAGGAGAGGAGCTCCGATTTTCTGAAGGTAAGCATGGAGCTAATTCTAAAAGTTAGAAAGAAAGAAAAATGCGTCTATTGGCATTAGAACAAAACACTTTAAACTTAAAAAAAAACAGATAGAAAACATACATACATAAACTCACACCTTCTTCCCATGGGTGTAGGCAGAAACTATTGTAGAACGCCACCTGCTACGCTCCGTACATACTCCTTTTGCTTCGGCTACGTTCATACATCTAGTCATACACGCACGCCGGTTGCGAGTACTACGCACCTGACCTTTCTGAAGAACATCACCAATTTGGTCACTATATGTCCTTCTAGGGCGTCCCCTCCCGGCGTTTCCACTCACCTCTGCTTTATAAATACCTTTTGTTAGTCGCCTTTCACTCATCCTCTCCACATGACCAAACCATCTAAGCATACTCTTTTCAATCTTTGTCACTACATCTTCAGATAGAAAACAGTGTTTATAAAATTATTTTTCTACATAAACTTTCTCATTTTTGAGATGTGAAAATTAAAACTATCTTTTACCTTGCATTACTTTAATTGAGGCCGGTGAAGGAAAACAAAATGAGGAGCATTGTGAGGAGACCTCGACTTATTTATCTATACAAATAAGTATTTACTTAAATAAAACTTTTTACAAAAAATAAATAACTGACTTCCAAAAAAACACGAAGTCGGTGTCTTTGGATTTGTATTTTAGTTTTGCCACCGACTTCTGAAGTTAACGTTATTTTTCACTTTTTAGTGTTTTTTTTTAAAGTTTGTTGTTTTTTTTTTAAAGAAAAAGCCACTCGGGAGAAACCGCGGGCAGTAGCTAGTTATTAATATAAGTTTGAAATCGCCCATCCGCCTTGAGCAAGCGTGCTGAATGTTGATCAATAGGTACTCTCATGCGTTCTTTGAGAAGAGGCTTTTACTCTGCAGAGGGACACACAACATTGAAAAACCATTTCTATTGAATACTGATTATGAACTGAATAAACATATTGTTTGTTTATTCTTTCAGATGAAACCGGCGTCTTCTACAGAGGGTTTAAAGTGAGTTTTTTTTGTAAATTATGTTACATTTATAACATCACGCCTTTAAGTATTCCCCGAAGGGTTAGGCAGAGGTGTACCTACCTATAGTTAGGCAGAGGTGTACCTACCTATAGTTAAGCAGAGGTGTACCTACCTATAGTTAGGCAGAGGTGTACCTACCTATAGTTAGGCAGAGGTGTACCTACCTATAGTTAGGCAGAGGTGTACCTACCTATAGTTAGGCAGAGGTGTACCTACCTATAGTTAGGCAGAGGTGTACCTACCTATAGTTAGGCAGAGGTGTACCTACCTATAGTTAGGCAGAGGTGTACCTACCTATAGTTAGGCAGAGGTGTACCTACCTATAGTTAGGCAGAGGTGTACCTACCTATAGTGCACCCACATTTCAGTTATGTTTAAGTCCCATGTATCTACCTAATAGGGCCCTATACCATCCGGGCTGCTAATGAGAAATTCCTAATGAAAAACCCCAACGTTACTTACTTTGCATTCCAATGTATAACGTATGTATTGTTTCAGGAACATAATAAAAGATGCGAAGCGTCGATCGCAATGCGACAGGGTCCCGAAGGTAATAATTTAAAACAGCTGCTTAGAATTAATTAAATATAAGTTAAGAACATAGAAACGTAGAGCCACAATGTCGAGATATTGTGGCTTTGCGTTTCTATGGTCAGGATCAGGCATTCAGGAATGCATTATCAATTCCTTTGGTTTCGCAAGTGTCCCATGGGCGCCGGCAGGTGTTTTTTCAGGGGGGTGCATCTTCAGCCCCACGAAGCTTGTTCATGTTTGCAGTTCACCTCGGATATGTTAGGTTATCATTTGTCCATTCATACCCTGGAGTAACTTTAACGACTTTCGCAGGAAAGCTTAACAATTAAGATAGAGTAGGATACAAGAGCGAGCGAAGCAGGCTTGCTAATGTTAGCACCCCGCCTAGGGTTGATTAGATTTTTGGAAATCGGTGCGTTCTTTAGAATTGAGAGGAAGATTTTAGGATCTCGCCTCGAATAGATTAAGTTTTCTATTATTGTATTAGGCGCTTTCGGATATTTTTATAGTTCTGAATGTATTTACACGGATATTTTATTTTGAAGTCAGGGAGGTGCAAGTGCTCCTGTACCGCGCTTCCGGCACCTATGAAGTATCCTCTTGCACCCCGCTCCCGGCACCAAAGTTTCATCACAATCGGTCGATCCATTTTCGAGTTTTTGCGAGACAAGCGCACGGCAATTTATTTTTACATAATACTAGCCGCGACTTCGTCCGCGCGTAATGTTTACAGGGAGTGTCAACAATTTCCAGCGTGTTCCAGTGCCATTCGCATAGGCCTGAACTCTTCAGGTAGTCCTCTCAGTAACACGATAACTACAACATCATCGTCAAATCCGGTGGCAATATCCTTCTTCCTTTGCAAATTCCCAGATTACTTCAGCACCTTTGTCACCGCTACCTACGAGCTGACTAGGATCCTCTGAAACTGCTGCTGTCCTCCAAGAAAACTACATCCCTTGCTCTGACTATGACACGAGGGTCACTGGGATTTATGAAACGGTTGGTTTCTTCACAGTAACCAATAAACAAAACCCTCCAAAAACTCTGAAATTATCGAACGACTGAGCCTTCCCTATCCACGATTCCTCAGGAATCTTACCATTATTGCCACTGTGCGGCAGCCTGTTCTTCGTATAATACAGCCGTATTACATGTCTCTGCCCACAGTGTCACCACCAACATAGCACGAGCCATCTCCACAATAGTGCGGTGTGCTCGCTCCACTACGCCATTCTGCTCTGGAGTGTAGGGAACAGTCAACTGATGTTTTATAACCTTTTGGTGAAGAAACCCTGAAATTTCTTGTTCACAAATTCTGTTCCATTGTCCGTACGTACGCATTTTACCTTCAACCCGGTTTCAACTTCTACACTAGCTAGAAAACTTTAAAGTTATTGAAAACCTGATCTTTTGATTTATGAAAAAATACAATAGAATACGTGTAAAATCATCTAAAATAACTAGCTTATACCGAGATTCACCGTACGTGGGTTCAGCCATTAGACCAGAGACATCTGCGTGAACCAGTTGCAGTCTCAGCCTCACCAACTGGAAAAGGTAAACGATGTGCCTTACCCTTAATACAGGCGACACAAGGCTTCATTACGCTCTTTCCAAAATGCCACAACATCAAAGGATTACCTGCTTTCACTGACGCCAGCGCAGTCCCATCTACAACCGCCTGACAACCTTCAAGGTCCCTGAGACTTCACTTGCGGTAGCCAGAAGCTTTCCCTTGAAATGGCCTGGATCCAAATGGTGATATAATTTACAACCATCTCTGCCAAAACCTTTCTCTGCTAATTTAGATATAACTGATAACCTTCGATCATTAATCTGATAACAGATTAACACGCAAACCAGGTATGCCTATACTAATAATAATACATGACAAAAAATACCATACGTATGTTTGACAAACCAAAGCTTTTAACTCAAATCTTTAATTCATTACAACCCACATACGTCCCACTGATGGGCAGGGGGACTACAAAAATAATTTTCTGAATCGGATCAGTAGTTCAGATTTTCAGTAAGTACATTGTGCGTCGTCCTCTCTCGATGTACATAGATTTACCGAAAATCGTCGTCGAATGTCGAAAGTCGGTGAAATTCAGTTTTTTCTAATATCAATGGAGTTAGTCCTAATTCGTTATTAACGACATAATTTCGGAGTGTTGTTAAGTCTATGTATAACTTGTGTTGTGACGAAACTAGCGGACGTCGCCGTCGGAAACCGACGCTGCGACGGGGTTTTGAACTAATGAACCACCTGCATATACAGGATCATGTTTTTGTGACAAATAATGTTTTTGTCCTAACATTTGTGGTTTGTACGTCTTGAGTGGTGTGTCAGACCGCTTTTTAGGTACTTCTCTTGATGTAAGTAATTTCTGACATCCTGAAGGGAAATTGTCTTGTCTGAAATTCTATTGGGTGCTACAAAACTCCCTGCTCTCCTTCTGTACCATACGTCTGGAAGAAAAAAAATAAAAAATAATTAATTCTATCCTTTTGGTGATATTAAGAACTAAACTGGGTTGATTGTGTGTAGATTCCAATAAGGTTACATTTCAGGAAGGATTCATTGAGCAAATTTTTATACTTACATAAATATTTTTTTCCCAAATTAATAAAAACACGCTGTCAACCCCAACGGGAGTGCTTTGAGAATAAAGAACACAAGTGGGCCACCGTCCCTTCAAAAATGACTATTTACGACGATCTAAATATACCCGCGTGCAGCGCCGCGGCGGCGCATCCACTCGCGCGCAGACCGCCGTGCACGCGCACGTTAACTGTTTGTCAATAACTTTGTAGTGAGGTGTCGATATTAACATGATGTTCAATGGATTGTTGATGTGTGCGGATTCCGACGCTAGTGATGTTACTAAAGTAAGTGTGGTCTAGTGTTGTGCTTCCAGTTTTGTTGTAACAATAACAGAACTTATGGTTTGTTGTGATTGACGACGATGAATATTGGATTTGGTTTACAGTTCTTTTTTCAGTCTATTGAATGTGGAGAACGTTTTCAGTTTATGTTTGATTATAACGTAAGAGTTTAAAATACGATTTATGTTTACATAAATATATCTTTATGTTTATTCCTTTTCCTACTTTAATTTTATTAGATCAACAAACAAACACCTTTTTGTCTCTAAAGACTGTAAACACTGGTTTGCCCTTAGGTCCCATAATAAAGCATACTTCTGTAGCATATTCATACTATAAATGACCATAATATTTATTGTGTAGCTCAGAAGTTGCAACTAATGGTTCGGCGCTACTTACTTTGATCATTTTTATTAGATCTTCAATTGAGATATTTTGGTCATGAACTAATTGTCTTACCACTTTAGGATGAGTGGTAAATTAATGTCTTCTACTATAAACAAAGTAACTTTTAGGTGTATGTTAAAAATGAACTGAAGCCACTATTATTATTAGCCTGGATTTTCCCACTGCTGGGCAAAGGTTTCCCTACTCTCCTACCACGTCTCTCTATGGTATAAGGCTTTAAGGGACCACTTAACTAAAACCACCTTTGTTAAATATTTTTAATTTATAATTAAATAAAAATATGATGTTTGGTCTTTGTGCACGGGCGAGAATCTACCCTTTGTTTTATTTTTTGTTAGCCTATATCTGTCCCACTTCTGGCCAAAGCCCTCTCCTTCCAAATTTCTCTAAAGGCAACTAAGAGCTCACTGATGTCTAGCACACACGACCAGTTAAGTATGTCAATAGTTCTGTATGACCATTTTTTGTAGCGGTTTAAAAGGGGGCACATCTCTAGCAATGGTCGCTTAGGCTTGCTGCTTGTTCGGGTCCGGCATTACGAGGCGGCGAATTCGAATACTTTCATCGAACAGTTACGTAGTATTTGCTTCAGGTCGACTTTGTTGTTCAACAAATAGGCCGAAGCGCAGATCGAATTCGCCAACCCGAGCAATTGTGTAAAGTCGAAAGTCAAATTAATTATTTCAAATAGGCACCTAAATGGCGTCTTTGAACGTCAAAAACTAAGAAAATAGAATTGATTCCCCTTCCAAAAGGTAGCTTCGTATGGAGAAGAATAGCAAGCATAAGCATATATGCAAGAAACTCCACCGTTTATACTCTTTTAAAATGTTTTACAATATTTTGTATAGGTAGCGTACATCAACTAAGTATATAAATATACAATTAAATATGTAAAGACGATGCACCTAGAATAAAATTACTATACCACAATGTCCACAATAGGTAAAAAGAATCAATAATGAAACAATGACAGATAAATGAATTATGTGATTGATACATGATGCTCACATATTTACAAACATTGTAAAATAAAAATTAAAACGCCTTCCTAAAAAAAATATTATCAGTGTGTGAGTTAAGGTAATCACAGAATGTAAAATAAATGTCAAATAAATAATAAATGATATAATTAAAATAGCAACCAGTTTGATTTTGTCTAGGTTGCATTTCGAACCCATACTTCCTAACCCACAAACTCCACAACAAAACCATGTCCGTCGGGCGCCGGCGCCGCGCGTCGTCCGCCCGGCGCGCGGCGCGGCGGCGTAGCTCCGCTCAGTCGTAGCTCTAGTGTATAACCCCCATATGAACGAGCTCTTACGACTTACCTTTGATCAATTTTATCGCAACCTCAATTAGGAATATTTGGCTTTTAACTGTTTTACCCTTTACAGTGGTCGTTAACGACTTCCTGAACATCAACGTTGGTTAAGTTATGAGATTATGTTAGTTGGTTATCTTGATTGCTAAAGTGCCTTATATTGCCGAACAATTGTAGGTATACAGATGGGTTAAATTGATGGCACCTTTGATCAATTGAAAGCACCAAATGATTTAAAAGTTAATAACGCGATGATTTAAATGGGGGTTTGAAATCATCGACTCATTTCACTACCGGACTACCGCTACTTTTAAAATCTTGAAAGATTTAAAAAGTAGCAGAAGAGCAACGGTGCTCAAAAAATAACCGACAAAATTGTTACAATGTAATTGTAGTTGAAAAGTATCGCTATTGCGCTACATTCGTCACGCCTATAATATTTTTCTTCAGTATAATGTTTCATCCGACATCTTACACCTCAAGAGTTCTTCACACTCCGCTTCACTGAACGATAGGCGAGTATTATAAATAAATAAATACTTCCTTACCTTGAACAAACATATGGTAGTGATCATTTATATGGTATTATGGCAGTGAGAGGCGCACCACCTGTCGACAACACATTGAGTACTCTGTGGTTAAACATGGGTTAATTAGTAACTTCGTGATTGATTGTTCATTAAACAACTGAGCAGAAGGCTCAAAATTCTGTCCTTTGTGTCTCTCTTCTTCTGTTCCAGGTTCGTTGCTTTTTAGCCCTTGATTAAATTGGGGTCATCAGTTCGTAGAGGAATGTCTCGACATAAGATTTTATATGAATAACAAGCTGTGTGCCCGGTGGTATTCCCATCGGAAAAATGATGTTCTTCCGTACTCTTTCATCCCCTGTTTAACCTCTTTAGAGGGGGTTGTATTTTCGAAAATCATTCCTAAGTGCTCACCTCCGTTATAAAATGTGGAGACAACAATACGACAATAAATCAAAATACTAGTGCATGTAAGTATTTTGAAACTATAAAGTAAAACTTAAAAGTTAATTTAAAAAAATCAAACAAACTAAATCACAGCGACGGCTTTTTTTTTTTTGGGTTGGAATTGTTAAATAACTTCTCCCGCTCTGGGCGGAGCGGGAGGGCGTGTCAGACTTTTACTGACTAAAACCCACCCGTGTTCCTTCCGTTGCCTGTGTGCCAGGGCCACGATATCCCTTTCGGACGAACTCGCAACCCTGGCAGGCACGGCGAGCTACCCATTGCTAACCGTCCGCAAGCCCGCGCCTACGGTGGCCGGAAATCGGCTTGCGACTCCCGACGCCCGGGCGTCTCCTGCGGCGACTAGGGCCGCGAGGGCGCGAACCTTGTCTTTCACTCATGCGTTCCACCTCCTCCTTCGCGAGCATTACTGCTTCGCAGAAGGAGATGACGGCCTCCCATGCACTCTCGCTCCGAACCATGACCTGAACCAGGCCCGGACGCGAGAGATCGCCGCCGCCGATCGCCTCCGTGAGGACACGGTGGTGCTCCGCCCAAGCCGGGCAGACCTCCACCATATGCTGATGCGTAGTAGATGCGTATGCCGTATGCGTGATGGCCTGACGATGGATTTTGGCGATCTTAGTCTAGCTAATGACTAAACTAATGAATATCTTTGATTATTTTTTTGTATGCAGACTCGTCGATGCGTCATTAAATATACGAAGTTTAAATTAATATAGTTTCGTCGTCCCCGCATTGTACCTATAAGGAACTCTTGTACAACATTGCAAGCTTCTAGACCCAGCGGTGCACGCTGTGCGGTGTCTGTCAGTGAAGTATTACTTTTTATTTGTATTTAGTAGATACGTAATGTCGTGTTCTGTTACTACAGGACAGTGGCGCCACCAGTAGCTTGGTGGACAGTACGAGCGCGACCTGCGACGCAAGCGCAACATACTACCACAACAAATTGTTGGCTACACTGCAGATTGTGAGTACCTTTACAACTTCTGTGTGCTGTGGTCCACTGGACAAGAGACTCTTCAAACACCTAACATGTACGTTTGACATGCTAACATGCAGTCCATGGTGACTTGGTGTATTTGTATTGTAAAAATTGGATGTAGGTATGTTTCCTTGGATTTGCTGCCTTTGGAACATCGGGTGTTGGTAAGGGCGAGGTTGCATTGTACTGCGATAAAACTGCAAAAAAAGACATCTAAATACCTATGCTTATAAAATAACGCTGTCTTTAACAGTTGCAAAACAAAGAAGAGACGATCAGTGTGCAGGGTGACAGCTTGGCAGTCGCGGAGGAGCGCATCGCTACGCTGAACGAGCGCGCCAACGAGCTCAAGAAGGAACTCGATCGGAAGACCAAGGAGGTAGGTACCGCATACAGCATCTGTGTAGTCAGAACATCGAAAGTCCGATAATCAGTCTTGCCAAGGTCAAGGGTATCGTAACATGAACATAACTTAACGCTTGCTTACAGAGGTGTATCCTATAGTTCACCCACATTTCGCTAGTTATGTTAAAGTCCCATGTAATAGGGAGCGAATCTAGACTCCGGGTTGCTATTGAGATAATGGAAAACCCCAATTACAGTTTTTCCCGACCCGGGAATGGAAGGTCCTCTTGCTCAGCTGTAGCGCTTGCGACCGCTAGAGCAACGAGATAGTTAGTTGTGGAGGTCAGACAGGCAGTCGCTCCATGTAATATACTGGTGTTCAGCTGCATTTGGTTGGACTGGATGCACAATATAAAAATAAAAAAAAACTAAATCATTTATTTGCGCAAATAAGGTACAGATTGTTCTTAAAGATAAGTATATTGATCTCTTATTCTGCCATTAATTTCGGCGTGCAAATTTTACATAATAATTTACTATATAAAGAAAAACTAATTAATTTAGATTGTGCATGCAATTAATAAATTTATTAAATGAAATTATATTAAATTAATTATAAATTGACTGTCAATCATGATACTACAATTATTCAGACTTACAACCTATAATCTAGGAACTCAAGTACACTATAAAAACATTTATCAATTAATATTTTTGTAAGAACACTCTTGAATTAAAAAAAATGGGAGTACTTGGAATTTTATTAATCAATTTTATACACATAATATAACTGTTGTTCGATGTGAGTGTGAGATTCGTCTTTGGTTTATATAACTTGTTGGTATTATGAGATCGAGGGTCATAGTAGCTTGTCGCTTGCTGAAAAAGACTCTTATGCTTGAAAACAAATAAACAGGATTCCAAGATATAAATGCACGGTAAAGTCAGTATCTTATATTTTCTAAAGTATGGGCGACAAGAATCTATTTGTTTCAGCCCAAATATAGCCCTTAAACACTTTTTTTGCATTACAAATGCTTGATCGATTTCGACACAGCGACCCCAAAGAATGATACTACCTAATTGCAGCGTTTCTAGATATCTCGCCACTAATACGCCTCAGAGGGTAGACAAAACTATTAATTTTACCGCAAACGTCATTTACATGGCTTTTCTACGAGCAAAAGGTATCTAAAGATATTCCAAGAAATTTAACTGAATTAGTTTCTGTCAGGGCGTTTCCTTTATAGGCTACATTTAGGTTCAACGGTTTTGATCGGTAGGTATGAAATTGCATAAATTTTGTTTTACTAATGTTGACCTTTAGATTATTAGCTTCTAGCCACTCTATGGACGTTTGGAGAGCCGTGTTTATTTCCTTTTCATAGGTATTTTTATCGTTACCTTTTAATATAATAGTGGTAATAAATCTTTTAATATAAAAGTCCGCAAATAGTACACATTTATGATTCAAGATATTTACAAAATCATTAATGTAGAGCAAGAACAGTGGCGGACCTAAAATACTACCTTGAGGCCCGCCGTACCTATTTAACAAAAACGAAGACTGAAATAACTCTCGCGTTTTGGATTGATCATTGTAGCTTGATACTTCCACTGTCTGTACTCGATCAGTTAGATATGACTTCAGCCAGTCGTATGCTTTTCCTCTGACTCCATATCTGGAAACTTTTTCTAACAACCGTTCATGACTGACGTGATCAAAAGCCTTACTCATGTCCATAAAGAGAACTAAAAACAGGAATTTTATGATCGATAGACTCGGTAATTGATTTTATTAATTGAAAGGCCGCTAAAGATGTGCTTCTATTCCTGCGAAAACCATTTTGTTCATCCTTTATAATTTGGTGTTTTTCAATGAAGTTTGATAATTTATTACGAAATAATTTCTCAAATTTTTTAGAAAATATAGGTATTAGTGCAACAGGCCTGTAATTGTCCATTTGCGTTTTATTTTCTTTTTTATATAGTGGTTTCACTACTGATCTCTTTAATATATCAGGAAATATTCCCTGTTGTAGTGAGAGGTTAACAACATATGAAAGAGGTTCCAGAATCATATTTACTGATAACTTTACAATGTCAGTGCGAATTTCATCATAACCACTAGCTTTCGAATCATTTAGAGACATTACTATTTTTTTTAAATCAGTGCCGTCCAATGGTTAGAGAAATAGAATTGCCGATTGATTCAATAAGTTCCATATGATTTAAGCTAGAATTATCTGTACTGTCTAGGGTATTCCTGGTAACCGAGTTAATAAAAAAAATATTAAAATGATTTGCAATAGAGGGGCTTACATAATCGTTGTCGTTAATTATAATTTTTGAGATACATGTGTTCTTTGTCTGTGTCAGTATGTTTTTTTATAAGATTCCACGCTGCTTTACACTTATTTTGAGCTTTATTCATGTAATTTGTATTATTATGTTTTCGTGACGTCAAAATGCATTTTTTCAATAGGTTACAATAGTTATTGTACGTTTTTTATGAGGTTCATTATTTTTATGTTTTAATTTATAGTGGACTTTACTTTTATTTTTACAACTTACTTTTATTCCTTTAGTAAGCCAGTTTAATTTACTTAAAGCTTTATTAGTAACTTTTACGCGAATAGTAAGAAAACATAGGTTATACGTAAAATAGTAAAAATTTACAGAATGCTTCGTTCGTTGAGGTTTCCTCAAATACATCGTTAAAAGACAAGCACGAAATTGATTTTAAAAACTTATACTTATTTTCATCACTGTAATCTCGTTTAAGTTCATACCACCATTTCAAAACTAGCTGCCTTCGCTTTGTAACAGGCCAGGTATAAAATTGGGCCGATATTTGAATTCCGATAAACCCAAATCGTGTACTACTGCATCGCCTTTCTCGATAGTGGTAGCGATATGATCAATACAAGTTTGCAACTTTTCTGTTACACGAGTAGGCGTCAGTATTACATGTTTTATGTTGTACGTATTTAACAAATAATAATAATCTCTACTTTCCTTAGATTGCTTTAAAATATCTATGTTTGTATCTCCACAAACAGTTATTTTCTTTCTTGTATTCCGACAGAGTGTTCTTACGAGTAAAAGGGTGTCTAGTTTATTAAGAAAAATCGTCACATTTGACGAAGGAGTTCTATAAAGGCAGATTAATATTATACCATATTTAATTAGTTCCAAACCACAGCATTCAAACACACATGTTTCACTTATTTTTTGTGATTCCTGTATAATTTTAAATTCAATGTCATTTTTTTATAAGAATAGTGACGCCCCCTCTTTTGGAAGTTTTCCTCGAATATGCTGCTGTCGTGAAGCCTTTAAGGCGAAAGTTTTTTTCAGTCCCTTCTAGCAAGGACGTTTCAGTTAGACAGAGTACATCTACGCTAATATCCTTATTTACTAACTCTAATAAGGCAAATGAAATTTCGTCACGCTTGTTTAATACCCCGGCTATATTTTGACGTATAAGTGTTAAGGTAGACTCACATTTATTCACGAAAAAAATCATCACTCTCTTGAGCCGCTGTATCAATATTATCAGTATTATCAGTCTGAACACCAACATCATTCAAACTATATGTTTGTACACCTACGTCCGTTGTAAATTTTTGCCCTATCTTAGTAATTAATTCCTCACTATAGTATTGATAGCTATTTTTGTAATTTACATGCAGAATTTGTCTGTGAATTAATCTACATGTATTCACTTTATTTACGTGATTTGATAAAATGTTAAAATCACTATGAAATGGTACGAAACACGAATTTTTACAATTATAGCATACAAATTTCAATAAATTATTAACATTTTTTTCACTTAGATAATTATGTCTGTAAATTTGGCCGACTACCACATTGGTGAAATCTAATTGACATAGAGTGTGATATAAATATGTTTGAATATCCATAGGGCTTACATCATTTGAGCCTGTTAGAATTATCACAAAATCAGATTTTTTAAAGTCTTTGCACATACTCGTAGTTACGCAGGTTTTCAATACTTCTTTAGTAGTTGCATTCGGTTTTACAAATGATGTCACGGCAAACCCCTTTCCAAGATAATCCTGGAGAATGTTTCGGACATCGTTTTCTAATTGATCAGTAAAAATCATAACTCTTTGGGTAGCACTTGTTTGAGTTCGAGTTTGTGTGGACCGTTGCGGAATTAGATTAGATGGCCGCTCGCTAGTCGTCTCCATACAGGCTTTGTTTTTTAGATCCGTCCCTAAGGTAGAAGAAGTCTCTTTATTTCGTTTGTCTTGGTTACTTGGATCAAGGCACGAGCTGGAATTTTGAATAATGTTCGACGGCGACTTTGCATACCTTATTCCCTCAGAACTACAGATTGATCCGGCTGTGTTAAAAGAAATATTACCAACATCGCTTAAAGTTTGCGTTATAGTTGATAGTTGGAGAAACGCTGGGCATATGATGATCAGTCTCTTTCGTATAAATCAAGCAATGTGCTCACTCTTGATAGGGGTTTTGTTATCAATGGGGCCGGCAAGTTAAAGCTGATCTCAGATGGCGCCACTACTGTACGAACCCCTGTCATTAAGTGAGATAAACATTTACATGCTTCGGATTTTTTTTATGTATTGATTTCTTGACAATTTTCCGATTTAGAACATGTATTCCACTTGGAAAATATGTAAGTTTAAAGAAGAGTTGAGAAAAAGAGGTGCCTTTAATTTTTTTTAAGTTTCTCATCTCGAGGAAACTGGTGGCCTCCAGTTTTTATACAATTTGGTAAACAACATCTCGGCATTTCCTCAATAATTATCTCTAATTATGAATTCACTACTAATTCCTTACAAAAACTGCTTTGTTATTGGTCTTTGTGCTACTAGCGCCACGTTGACAGTTGTCGATCCCATTGAAATCACCTCTATGCTAGACAACTAGGCTGAAATTAATAAGCTTTACCTAATTTACATTATCATTTTATTTATTTACCTATTTTATAAATTACAAGTTACAACACTGAAACAAAGCACACAATTAGACCTCTGGGGTCTGTCTTAGCATGCCATGACCTGAGATTTGATCAACGCGCTATTAACAGTTAAGTTATAATCGAGTTGATGTAATGTTCTTTCAGCATATGCTTTATGTTTTTACTATTCATTGAGTCTCTGGTGTCTACAGGTATTTGGTTTAGTAAATTGGGGATTGTGAAAGAAGCGGTACGCCTGCTGTACATTATAACTGTCGCACAACTGTCAAACTACAAGTGCAAGATAGAGACGGAAACATATCTATGCAAAAGCTTGTACTAAGTTTTATCAATTTCGGCCCTAGGTTGTTATGACCAAGTTCTCTAACTTTTTAATATTGCAGTCTGATCAAATGTATTTATTGCACTTGTAGTACTCAACTCTGCGCAAGTCCGTAGAGTGCTGCAAACCAGTTCAAAAGGTAGACGTACGTGTCCTCACCGACAGACCGGTAAGTAACCAAGATTGAATGCTAATGAGTATTTAGATAAATAAATTACAAGTAAATTACAAAAATAAACTATTGCGTTTTTCTAAATGATTGAAGTTTCTGTTATACTTACTTAAAACAAACAATAAATAAAAATTTACTTCATTGAAGTTATATTCAAAATAATCGAATACGACCTAACCTAATTAATTATTAAAACCTTTATTGTCAGACCACAGAGATCCACTCAGTGTTAGTAAAGAAAACCTAAATCTAATATTCAGCACGAACAATTTTAAACCCATAAAATTTTTGTTAAAAATAAGCATCATCTGCGTTAGAAAAATAAAGATCAAACGATTGTAATCATGGTTAAATTAAAATATGTTTAATTTAATACATTGTATGCCCGTGATGTGCTTGGAATCGTTCTAGCTTGAAGATCAGACAGATATAGTGAACACGCTGGAGAACAACTTATGTGTTATAGAAGACTTCTACAGGGAGTGTTTCTATGAGGTAAGATTCTCATTCACAGGTAAATAACTTATAAGTTAAGATTTCGATTTTTTGGTTGAGATATCGATATCCACCACATCTGTGCAGTTTCACCTGTTCATTTGATTTGACCTTATACATTATGCCCTTATTTCTGTTTCAAGAGATCGTTTTGTATCTAAACAATTAATAATCTCTGTGGTTCTTTCCTCAGAAAACCATTTCAGACACCAATCTGCATGGTCCTCACATCGCCTGACCAAGTAATCTGGGTCAGACGATGTGAGGACCAAGACTCAAGAAGACTCAAGAGGTCACAGTCTATTTTAAAGTCCAGACTTAATTGTCTGGACTTTAAAAGAGACTGTGACCTCTTGAGTCTTTTTCGGCCTTTCTTCTCACTGTAGTCAGATAGGCAATGCCGACCTCATCTAGTTTTTAAAATATCATTGACGTGTTAGTGTTTGCACATACCTACTTACAGAAATAAAATCATTTACTAATCATCAAAAATATCTAAACACTTACTAACCGCTTTTCAGACAGCGAAACAAGAGAATCTGATTGAAATGCTGCGCAGCTCCTACTTGGACCTGCGACTGATGGACAGACAGAAGGCGGACCAGATCGGACGCCTGCAGACTGTCATCAACACGCAGCAATGGTCGCTCGACAGGTGTCAGGTATGTTTGAGGAAATCTCTTGTTCTGTTCAGGAATCCTAGTGTCCAGTGTATTATAATTATGATGTACATGGTGCAATTTTTGAGCAATAAACTTTTTGTATTTTAAATCTCAGTGTATGTGGGGCAATGTTTTAAAGACGCATTGTCTTCGGCCGAAAATACCGACCATCTTTATAAAATACACAATTGCCCGCGGCTTCGCCCGCGTGTAGGTTGGAAATTATCCCACGGAACGCACGCCCATATAGCTATCAACTGCACGTCAGTAGTAACACTTATATAATTATACACTACGAATACCAAGCTTACTGCTTCGAAATCAAGACGCTGAGCGGTTAAGTATTCAAGAAACAACTGCCATCCAAACCGTAAACTTAAAGTTGAGAATACGGCGGATAGACTTTTGGCTAAAAATAAACTTATCGTAATAAAGTTTCATAAATATCTGGCAAAAATATTTCAGACTGCTTACACGCTGAGGCAATGAACAGACGAAAAAGTTTGTTATAAGTTTGGTTATTGATACACAAGTTTTATTCACAACACTTACTTTCTATGGTCTTGCAGGACATCGCATTGGAAGTGGACGGCTTGAAGATAGAAATATCAAATTTTCTGAACAGCTCCAGTTCAACAAACAACGACTCGGTATTTCTTTATCCTAGAAATCAACTAACACTTTGTTTGGTGTCGCAACACTAACAAGATAACGTTGATGCAGAGGGCGCTACTATAGCTTGCTAGTAATGGCACTGTATACAAGCAAAAAAAAAATGGTGCAAGAAGATATTAACTGGTACGAGAATAACTGCTTCCGTTCAAATTGAAGGGATGATGGTAACAATAAAATTAAAGAATAATATAATAATCGTTAAAGTGTACGGTCTTTCGGACGTTCGTAGTACCACTTGATTAACAAAAGACCTACCTTACTGTACTGCTAAGAAATAATTATTCTTTAATGGTTAAACTATTCTCATTGCCGTGCGGTTGACTGTACATATTAATCTCATAATATCAAAACACTGTATTTATAAATTGTCTTACAAACTAACATCGTTTTATAAATCGTAATAACAAATATTTTATGTAATAAACGATTTCAACCTGTACACTTATTTGCTTGGGCCAGGGTATGTGGGAGCGCAGTGAGGAGTCGTATGCGCCTGCGCAGGGCGTGCAGGACGACCTGCTGGACGTCAGGGAGCAGCTCCTGAGGCTGCAGGACATACTCGCTGTAGGTGACGTGTGCGTGTGTGCCCTTTCAGAACCTATAAGAAGGACTGTTTCTGACTCCTTGTTATCATTTTGGCGTTTGACGTAGCTTCATAAATATAATACTTATTTTTTTTTTTAGTCCAGCTTGGTTTTTTATTTATTTTTATTTTTTTCATGTCAACTTGCAGTTTGATTCTTGTATATGTGGATTAAATGAAGAAAATATGAAATTGAAGAAGAAAGCTGAGAGCCAAGAAGTGAGTATGGGTCTGAGTCAGTCTTAGCCCCGTAACCAAGTGTTGCAGTGTTTCTGGCAATAATTTAAAGCCTCGTATTCATGGTAAACAAAAGTTGAGAAACGGACCCATTGGGACCTATCCCACCACCTCCGGCGCCGACGACGAAGCGAGTAGCTAACATCGATTTCCTCGCTCAAGTAACGTACGAAAGCAGTTCACGTGGAAGTAAAAGATATTCATACATTAAAAGTAGATCGCTGACTGTTCACGCCCCCCGCCCCCGAGCGCGAGTTCTCTGTTGTCGCAGCGACATGAGCTATCAAAGAGAGCTTAGCGACGCTCACATGGCGGGCTGAAGACTCGCTGAGAGAGCTTGGTACGTAGGTACAGTCGACTACAAAGAGATGTATACCCCCTAAAGTTACAAATACATGTACCCATTGAAAGAAGTGTACATACTTCGTTACAAGTAATTATACACATGGTATTAACGATTATTATGCGTTCACTCAATGTGCCAAATTTATGTATACAGCAAGAAAGACACTGTATACATAAATTTGGCATATTTAATTGAAACATAAATCTGTCATTTAACATTTCTACAAGTATTTGTAACAAACAATGACAACATCATCAAAGGATATATATTTTTGTAACTCTCAAATGTATACATCTCTTTGTAGTCGACTGTACACCTATATGATACACACATGACATTAATATATACTTTGTAAAAAAATATTATTTAAATTATTGTGAATGTGAAGACTATGTGGGTCATTGTTTTTATTTATAATTTTTTTCTCAGTTAGTTTTAATCTTGGTCTAGCAGTTTGAGTAATTTATTTGGCCATGTCCTTTATTTGGTATTGTTCGTCGAATCGTTGAGCTGCACTGGATAGGTCCACTCAATCTGTGTTGTTCTTTCCTGAAAAAACCATTTCAGAAACCATTCTACACGGTGAAATGAAAAAAAAGCACGATGAATTACATCGTTTATTCTGTAAATAGGATATCGGAAACACCTTTACACGTCATATTAAAAAAAATAAAAATAAGCTAGACGTAGTCGACATTTCCGACAGGAAATGTCGACTACATCTAGCTTATTTTTTATTTGATCTGACCAAGATTATGTCTAGACTTTAAAAGAGACTGTGACCTCTGAGTTTGTTTCGGCCTTTCTACTCAGAGCAGTCAGATAGGAAATGCCGACCTCATGTGGTTTTTCAACTACGATTGACGTGTAAAAGTGTTTGTACAAACCTACTTACAATAATAAAATCATTTATCATTTACCAGCGAGGGCAGCGAGTAATCGCTCGTCGCCGTCGCGCACTCGCTGCTCCACAACTCGTTTCTAGTTGCTAGCCTTCTCGCTTCTCGTTAATCGCCAGTGCTGGGACAGGTTCCGTCGATGAATAAGGATAGTATCCTTCCAATTGTTCTTAAATAAAACTAAACTGTAATTGTTTGCATCAATATTGACATCTATATTCTAGTAGCAAGTGTATCCAACATTAAAATCATTGATGTATTAAATAGGAAGATATGGTACGCGCTCCTCGATGTGGACCGCATAAATTAGGGGAAAGGACACAATCGACCTACATTACTCCCTGTTTGCGGGGAATACCCAAATCGTAATTTGTTTGCGAGTTGTTAAGGGTACGTAACAGTGACCATTATTGCTATCTCATTCCCGCTATAGCCCGCGTAATATGCCTATCTATTTCGGTTGTCGAGCACATGACGCACGACATCGGGTCCATTTAATATTTACGTGATGTTAGAGTGTGGCCTATCTTCCTATTTAATACATCAATGATTAAAATTATATTTTTTGTCCGATTTAATCCAAACAGAACATAAACAAACAACAAACGGACGACCGATGGGCATTGTTTACCATGAATGCATAAAAGGCATTAAAACGAATGACGGCAAAAAATAAAACAATAAATCCAGATTCAAATAATTCTACATTTTGCTAAGTTGATCTCTTTTCCTAATACCTAATGAATAATGGCTATTTTATCGCAGATAAAAGTTGGCGAGTTACGAGAGAAAATAAATGAGTTAGAATGTACCCTATCCAGCAAGTGGGAAACTGACTCGAAGTGCAAGGCAGAGATCGAGTCGGGAGGGCAAGAAGTGAGTCCGTCTCGTTCACTTGATCTTGATACGTAGAGTTTCAGCTGTGGGCTGGTCCTAAAGTATCTGGTGCAAAAAGTGTAAACAAACCCTGTTCGTCAATGATATTATAATAAACAGATAAGTTATACACTCACAAAACAACCGAAAAAAGTGTGCCGCGCAGCAGCGGCAGCACACCCCCACTTTTCATTCATTTTACATTTCACTACAAGTAAAATACGTCCCAATTAGGACGTTTTCGAGTCTTCACGATTGCGCGCTCACAACATATAATATCATTGATTCAGGTTACATTCTTCCGCTCACTAAAGGGAATTAGTAACACATTCTCTTTCTCCAACAATTATTTTTTGAATAAGGTTATTACAAATTGGCTTCCGCTGTCCAGGAACGTTTTCTGATCAAATTGTTTAAATGGTGTAGTAATAATTATTACGATCTTTATTAAGTATATAAATAAGTATTCTCTATTTCTAATAAGTAAAGACTGCCTCGTTGTCTAGTGGTCGCAAGTGCGACTGCTGTGCATGAGGTCCTAGGTTCGATCCCTAGGTCGGGCAAAGTGTTATTGGGGTTTTCCATTAGGAATTTCTCAGTAGCAGCCCGGAGTCTAGATTTGTGCCCGGTTGATGGCAATAGGTTGCCTATTGCCATCAACCATGCCACTGCCATGGGACTTAAACGTAACTGGCGATATGTGGGTGTACTATAATAGGTACACCTCTGCCTAACCCTTTGGGGATTTTAGGCGTGATGTAAATAAGTATTCGGGCCAAACTTCAAGTTTAAAGATCAAAAGAAATAAGATTCTATTCGTACAAACTATATCCCCCTTTTTACGCCTTAAAGGGGTAAATTATTGAAACATAGTTTTTGACGTGTCTATTATCTGACTTTTAAACAAATTTTCGAGTTAATCAAACTACGCAATAAAATCATCTCCTCTTAAATTAACTTGTCTTTTCACTCCGACAGGGGTCGATTTTCTAAAAACCCTGTGAGATGTTATTCCTAGTTTTTAGTTTTAAGTATAAATACTGAGTTTTGAATTAATCAGACCGCGCGTTAAAATTCTTCCATACAAACTTTGACATCCCCCAATCCTTCTTTAGGGGGAAGTTTAGAAAAACGAAAAATGACAAAATAAAATAGGTAATTAGTCATAATAATTAAAATTTTCTTATGTCAGTCAGCCAGCACTTCGCCCGCGACTACGTTCGCTTGAATTTCGTACTTTCCCTAACAAATTATAAGTATCCGGGCCAAATTACAAGTATTTAGACAAACAAAATAAATAAGATTCATCATATATATATAAACTATTGAAACATCGCTTGTAACGTTTGTTAATCGCCTGTAAACTTCACTAACCCAAATTTTCGAAAAACCCTGATACATTTTATTCTTTATTTTTGGTTTTCAATATAAATATTCGAGTTAAAATTAAATTTATTAAAAAATTTAAATTTATAATTCTTTAAAATTCTTCCATAAAAACTTTGATGTCCCCAAATCCCCCTTTAAGGGGTAGTTTAAAATAATACAAAAAATTTCAACTTTATTATTTGTTTAGGTTAAAATCAAAATCAAAAGTCATTTATTCAAACTAGGCTGAGAATCAGCACTTTTCGAACGTCAAAAATTACATGAGACAGTCCCCCAAAAACGCCCACCCTTCACCACTTCCTAGTGCTTTAGCTGGGAAGAGGGTTAGTATTCGTGCCAAGTTTCAGGTTTATTAACTCAAGTACTTAATAAGTTTTTTCATACAAACAAAATTCCCCCTTTTCACCCCCTTAAAGGTCGAATTTCAAAAAATCCCGTCTTAGCGAATGCCTATAGTTTAATTAAAAACAAAATTTCATCCCCCCTTTTCACCCCTTAAGGGTTGCAATTCTAACAACACCGTTGCGTAAGCTTCCAAGCCCAGATAATAATTTTAGTG
Organism: Tiliacea aurago; assembly: GCA_948098905.1. Classification (NCBI taxonomy): domain Eukaryota; kingdom Metazoa; phylum Arthropoda; class Insecta; order Lepidoptera; family Noctuidae; genus Tiliacea; species Tiliacea aurago. The sequence goes on along the minus strand of OX402581.1, from coordinate 1,287,298 downwards.
GTTTTTATTTCGAAAATTAAGGACTTTCCATACACAACTTCATCCCCCTTTTTAACCCTTCGGGGTTGGAATTGTTCTAAATATTAGAAAAAGTTCGGCTTTGTAGAGCGTTGTCTCTGTCACTCACACCTGTATGACCATCTCTTTCTTTCATAAGCTGGCGCGCATAAGAGAGCAGCTGGCACGTTCTCAGAACTGCTCCAGGGAGCAGAGCTCCACCGTCGAATCAATCTCAATACAGCTGGGGCAGACGAAAGGTATGATTGTTTTATTTGGGTATGCCCGACTAGCTTTAGATTTCTAATACCCAATAACATTTTCTCTGATCAACCTAGGACTCAATGCTGCATTCACACCAGCGAATCGGGTTGATCAAGTGGCAGAATATTGCTTAAAGCTAGACGATGAATATTCTTTGAATCTACATAAATATTAACTCCGCATCATTTTGTAGCGTTATTGTGCGAGAAAACAGCAGAGGTGTCGGAACTGCGTCAAGAAAATGAAACGCAGTTGAACAAGATCAAAGAACTTCAGGAGGACCTGGCAAAAGCAGATCACATCATCAAAGAGGTAGGATATCTAGGCCTCTAACTGACACGGTTTTGTTGGCCCGGATGTGGACGAAACGTTTACTTGTAATTCTTCTTGCGCCTCCGCAACTATTCACTTTCTCACGAAGCGCGCACTTCCTCACGAAGACTTTAATGTGCGATATCTATAATTGTCTACTAGTCTTGTCAGTTGTCTACTAAAATTGTCTTACCAAGGGGTATCTTGTTACCTAATAACTGGATTGTAGAGGTCAGATAGGTAGTCGCTCCATGTAAAATACTGATATTCAGCTGCATTCGATTACCCTGGAAGCTTACGTCTTTTTTTTTTTTTCTTCACGGGGTGGATAATCCTCATGGATGTCCTCCGCCCTGACTTCTTACTGACTAAAAACCACCCCAGTGTTCCCTTCCCACACTTGCACCAGGGATCTTGGGAGCTAGCCGGCCCACCTCTGCGGGCCACCTCAAGTCTGGCGGGGGTGAGATGTTTGACCCCCCCCCCGCGACATCTGCCCGCCACTTCGGGTCCAGTGTGATAGGGGGTGGCGGACGTCCCCAAGTCCTCCGTCCCTGGACCCATTTAGGGGGGCCGGAAGAGGGCATTGTCTGCCCTCTGCCGATGCCCAGTGCGCCTGCTGCGGGCCGGGTGAGCGGACGAGATCTCCCGCTCCCTTTCCGCAGCCTGCTTCTGCGACACAACTGTTTCGCAGAAGGATACCACCGCGTCCCAGGACTCCCCGCTGCCGAACATCGACTCGACCACGGCCGGCAGCGACAGGTCACTGCCTACTCTTGAGATGAGGGCACGGCGTGGCTCCTCCCAAGCGGTACACATCCCGGAAGCTTACCTACCCCAACATAGTTGGCTAAAAGCTAGGCGGTGATGTTGATCTCAAATTTTCTACTTCTTTTGTTATGCCACTTGGATGTTGTGTAGAACTGCAAGATGCGCAGCGAGGTGGCGTACCTAACGACGCAGGTGCAGCTGTGGCGTGCGCAGCTCGACGACAGCAAGCGCCGCGTGCAAGAGCTCGAGACGGACCTAGCGCGCACTAGGGCGCATGCCGCGCATATCGACACGTGTTACAGGTATTTTATCAAATCAACGTCTCCAGAATTAGTCCAGGGCCAACGCCAAAATGTCGGCTATCCTTCTTATATCGGCAAGTAACTCACTGCCACAAAAGTCGCTGCAAATGCAAGTTACGCACAAATTCCCCTCCCCCAAACAAAGAATTGCCAGGATCCAAAGACAGGTACCAATGGCTCTTCTAGATGTCGATGAGATAATCAACATGGGACTGCGTAACGATTGTGCCATAGGATGGGACGGAATTTCAGCCAATTTCTTAAAAGAAATACGCACGTTTATTTTCCTTCCATAACCCATGTTATCAATTTTGTGCTTTTTGCATGGAAATTTCCTAGGGTATTCAAAAGACTTCATCAACAAAGTGTTAATCTTATCTTCAAAAGTGGGGACAGAGGCAGCGTCACCACACTAGATCATGGCAACAAATGCATCGGTTTATTTCTTGATGTACCTATCTAAGGCTTTTGACACTGTGTCGGTGCCCATCCTTGTCGATAGACTAGAATCCATAGGCATAAGATGAATTGTTCTTGATATTTTGCGTAACTACATAGCGGAACGAAGTCAGTCTGTTAAGATTGGTACTCTTGTCAGCAAGAGCACTTGGTCAGTTACGGTGTGCCCAGGGCAGCGTGGTGGGTACAAAATAATTTATACACGTTAGCCTTGTACAGACGGCTACACATCAAGCTATACATTTCCAGTTTACGCTGATCTCGCACTGTACGGAAATCCTATACAATGCGAGATCAGTTTATACTGGAAATTTATAGCTTGATGTGTAGCCGTGTGTACTCATTCTAAAATCTTATCATTTGCTAAATAACATTTTGAAAAAAATACAGAAAATCGTTCTGTACTTATAGATAACAGGAAAACCTATAATAAGTCTATGGTGTTAAAACAATATGGTAAATCGCTCAATATTGTGCGTACAAACTTAAATTTGCAGTTGAAATGTAAGGGAGAACATGTTTTTCAACTACAATGTAAGTTTGTTCCTGGGATAAAAACATGTAGATAACATAATCATTGTACGGAACCCTCACCACACGAGTGCGACTCGCACTTATCCGTTTTTTATAATATTGGTATTAGTATTAATATAGATGAGGGAAGCTGGACAGCAGACTAGGTCGGTCGTTCTGGCGATGTTTGGGAGAGGACTATGACTTTTGGCTAATTGATGATGATGGCGACATTTAAACTGAATAATCCGCTTTAAACTTGTAAGTTTTATTCAGGGAGAAGGCGAGCAACGTCGCGGAGCTGCAGGCGCACCTGGAGCAGGCGCACGCGCGCGGCGCCGCGCTGTGCGGGGAGGCGCGCCGCGCTGTGGGCGGCGTGCGCGCCTGGGCGCGGCGCATGCGCGACAAGCACAGGTAACAGGCGATGGAAACTATTCCAAAAAGGGATTGACTGGCTTCGAAATTTCTATCGAGTAAAATAAAATTAGAAAGGTGAAACAGCCTGTCATCTAATCAAAATTTTAATTACGATGCTTCGATAACTACCACCATGCCATTTTACATGAAAAAAAAAACCACATTTTTGTTAACAGAGAAAAAGATAACATACTCAAAGAGAAAGATTCTCTCATAGCGGTCCTACGTCGACGTCTAGAACAAAGACAGAACGATTCGCAATGCACGAGTGCGAGCGAGAACACAGCATCTTGCTCCAAGTGTCAATCGAGCAGAGACGAGCGGAGCTTCTGTTCCAAGAGTGGGATAAGACGGGGACAGTGCCATGCGCCGAGTGTGGACGAGATGCCAAGCTGTTCGTCGACTCTCGCACCGATGCCAATGCGGTTAAGGAAGAAACAGCGTGGTAATAATGTGAGTATCTACTGTCCGCCTTATATATTATATAAAAGGGAGGGTTATATCGACCGGTCATTGCATTGCAGCATCTAATTAAGCTGAGTCTAGGGTCTTCGATTACCCTCTTAATGATGACTTACTTACACGGCCCAACTGATTTATGTCAACAAACCGGCTAGTTTTTCTGGGAAACGACCTCAGTTGTCATTGCGGGTAAAAGATTATTGATACTATAATGAATTTAATCTCTCAAATATATTGCAATTAGATATTAAAAACAAACATACAGCCGACCACAAAACCTCCTCCTTTTTGGAAGTCGGTTAAAATAGGAATTGAACCTACTTTTAGCTAACTCAAATGGCCAAACACAAAACCTCCTCCTTTTTGGAAGTCGGTTAAGAATAGGAAATGAACCTACTTTTAGCTAACTCAAATGACACCTAGTACCTATATGGGTATATCTTGTAATAAATTAATAATAGGCGGATATCATTTTAACTTTCATATATCACAAAATCACACAAGTTACATAAAATAGGACGGGAACCTTTTAAGTTGACTATTTTCACAATTGGGTAGGTACACATTTTATAATTATATTAGATTAGTACCTAACTGCAAATAACCATAGGTATTACATTTTACACAAATATAAGTTACACAGAATAGCTAAGAAATATGGTTTTAGAAAAGTAAATACTCATCTTTATTTATTTTGTCCAGAGACTTCCTTTACAGCGTACCGGCTCTCTTGGGCCAGTACTTTGTTTTGTGGTGTATACTGTGTCCTAGTGGCAATGGCGGTGGAACTCCTTTGCAGCTTAATAATTACGGCGGACACGAAGTCTTTACCGTTGGACAGCTAGCTAAAGGGTCGCTGGATGATTTGGCCAGAGCTTCCGCGTTACAGGGCGTACCAGCTCTCTTTGGCCTGCCGACCAGAGTTTCCACTTTATAGTGTACTATCTCTTTGTGGCGGGGAATCTCCTTAGTAGCATAATATTTACGGCAGACACTAGGTGACCAGGCCTTTACCGTTAGACAGCTAGCATAAGGAGTCCGCCGAGCTGCTGGATACATGCCCTTTTATAGTATTCACAAATTTTCAACTTTGCCCGCCGTTTTCGACCAATCACAGAGCACCATACAGTTTTGGCTGAATATCTATTAGCATAGCTATTAATAAACAAAACTTATGTAGTGAGACTACTTTAAAACTTAATGAGATAGTTTAGCAATATAGCTAGCGTTTATTTATAATGTTTTAAGTAAGATCTGATAAGATATTAGGATCCACCAATCACAGAGCGTCATACAATTTTGGCTTAATAATTTCGTTTGGAAGTGTTAATAAACAAATCTCATATAGTGGAACTGTTTTAAAACATAATAAGATAATTTAGGAATATAGTAAGTGTTTACTTGTTATCTTTACGTAGAGTTGATAAAATATCAACTTCGCTTGAAAGTTCCGAGAATTGTTTAAAAACAACTTGGTGTACATTGATATTGCTATGTAAAATCTAATAAACATTAAAGAATCATACTATTCATAATACCATATCAATTTGTAATGTTAAAGTAAATAAACATTTGTTTTGACTATCTAGAACCGCAAATCATGACTAGCTTGGAATCTAGTCTTTTAAGTCACACAATTGACTGTTAACACAAATTAACTATTTGTGAAATATTAATTTAGGGAGTGATGATTAAATTTATTTTAAATTATAACTCTTCGTTTCACAAAATAATAATTTATGATAAGAATACAATAATTACAACATGTTGAAACGAAACGTTACCATAAGTCAATTTCATGGTGTTCATGGTGTTTTACAACATCAATTCAACAGTGTTTTCCAATAAATATGAATAATCTAACACGGGCGTCTGATCTGATGTAGGTATGTAAACGAACAATTCGATCTAACGCAAAACAAGCTCTGTAGTGGTGGTTCCATAATGTCATTGGGAGTCGGTATGCTGGCACTACACTTGGCGAATTTGTGCAAATGTTTGCGATTTTTCCTTAATACAAAAAGAGCTTTAAAACAATAGGCCCTCTTCGTCTATGCCGTGCCCTACAGGGACCTGGTTGATCTCTTCTTAGTAAAATCTACCACCTGAGTTCACATTGTGGATGCAATAAATATATTAAATAAACTCAAAACATTTATTTCAATTAAACCTATTACAGGCACTCTCTCAGGCACTCACTGGATTCTGCCCGTGACTTTGTTTGCGTGAAAGTCGTAAAACCACAATATACTAAAATAACCACTTTTTATAACACTTCCCTGTACACGTTTGTCCTTTTGATCTCATCCTTTCGGAGCCCCTGTTAGGTAAAGACGGTACTGCGCATGACGAAAAATTTGCAAGTCTTCGGTAGCGCCATCTTCAATTTTGTTTTAGACCTCATTATCTTTGTCAGCGCCCTCGAAAACCATGAAAACGACACCCAAGAAGAAAAATTTACAAATTTTCGGTGGAGCCATCTTAAATTTTGATTTTGACCTCATTATCATTGTCAACGACCTCAAAAACCATGAAAACGGCACCCATGACGAAAGATTTGCAAATTTTCGATGGGCCATCGGATTTTGACAGCATTATCTTTGTCGCCCTCGAAAGTATTGAAAACGACACCCATGCTGAAAAATTTGAAAATAATCGGTGGCGCAATCTTAAATTTTGATTTTGTTCGCATTACTTTGTCAGCGCCCTCGAAAACATAGAAAACGATACCCATGCTGAACAATTTTCAAATTTTCAGTAGCGCCATCTTAAATTTTGATTTTGACCTCATTATCGAATAATCAGAGCGCAATCAACCTTTACTCAACCTTTCCAATATTATCTTTATGAACACTTTGACAAATTTGTCGTTAGACTAACGGGTCTGTAATTGTTCATGTTGTTTCTGTCTCCCTTTTTGTGTAGTAATATTATTGTGGACGTTGTCCTTTGAGTGGGAATTTGAGCTGTAGCCAAGATTTCATTAAATTTATGTTCTTAAATGGTTCTATTATCTAGTTATTTTAGCATCCTCATGTGCTTTCCCTGCTTTTTGTGTTTCAATAGCTCTTCTTACTTCATTTTGCATTATATATGAGATTAGTTCTTGGTTGTTGGCATATTTTTCTGCTGTCTTGTCCGTGATTTCATTTGCATCTGTGGACAATTTATTATAGAAATCTGTTGCAATACTTAAAATCGATAATTTGTTGTCTAGACTTTCTGGTGTTTGTCCTTATTTGTCGCTTTTGGTATCCATGTTTAATGTTCCTTTAGTTTTTTAAGGACTTTTTGAATACCCCTTACTCTTTAATATGTACACTATAATGTAGAAATTTGACATAGGGTGACACAATTGGCGATCTTATCGCTAAAACGATCTTTTAGAGACAACCTTCGGATACATAACATTCAGACAAACAGATAAATTATCTGAAAACTATACTTTCGGCACTAGAATCGTTCCCAGACCTCGTAGAAATTACTTTTGTTTTCAAAATATTTCATAAACAGTTTTGCTTCGCTACGATTGTATTGTTGATATATTTTGTATAGATCATGTAACGCTAATATATTTCGGGCAAATACGCCAACTTAAGCGCCAGCATCTTCTACTTAATAAAAATCTTGAATTCATTAATTCACTGTCAGGCAACGCACAGCTCAAACCACTGGGTCTAGGAGCATGAAATGTAGGGAGTGAGTTCCATAAACAGCGAAAGTGCGAGAACTAAGGATTTTGAAAATTCACCCCTAAAGGGGTTAATAGGGGACGGAAGTTTGTATGGATGTTCGTCGTTTTTGCCGCTGGGAAATCGCATCGGGCAGACGGCTTGTAATGTTAGAATGGCGATGATGTTGGCAGCACGTGTGGATGTGCGACGCGGCGCTGCAGGAGCCGCTGCGGCGCGACGCGGGCGGCGGCGCCGGCGGGACGTGCTGCCGCCACCGCGCCGTGCGACACGTGCGCCTCACGCTCGAGCAGCCGCCGGTATGTACGACACCACCGTTTTTCTAGGAAACCGTAGCTTTAGACTACCTACATAACGCTGACGCTGAAATTATCTAATTGTGGTATAGTACCTACCTACTGTCTTCTCCTTACACTAGATTATTTTAAAACGAACACTAAGTTATGTGACAAACACGTCGGTCCTGTTGCTATTTACCAAACTATACTTTGGTAGTTTGGTAACCTACTGCCGCCACCGCAGTATAGAGGCACGAGGAACAAGGTGTAAAGTTCACTCATCCTCCATAGAAAAGGAGGATCCTCCGACCAGACGGGTCTGGTGGGCAACTGCCCGACGATTAATGTCGGGACGTTGTATCATATGCTAGCCGCACGGTAAACTCTCCTTGCGCAATGCAGGATTTTACGTAACGTCACTGTGACGTAGTTCGCATGTGGCGATGTTGATGCCGCTATATCACTCCCCTCCGGCCGGCTATTAACATAATGTCCCAATCGCTGAGTCTACTGATGGCTTCGAAATGCTGCAATACTAGTTTTTGACCTCGATCACGCCTAATGGAAAGCGATGGATGAGGTCTATGTTGGATCGAGCGCAGAAGATTCTTGCTTTAAAGCCAGACGGAGGAGAAGCGCTGAGTACGACTGGTCGGGATATCAACCAAGTGCAGATGATACCCTGCAGTACGTCTGGTAGTCCGGTAGTAAAAAGGCGATGGTGGGATCAGGTTGTGGAGCACCAGCGCACACTCTACAGTCTGTAGAAGACCCACAGGCATGCAACATTACGCCGATGAGCCAGGCTGTGAAGCCTAGCCACCAACAGCTCGTCCCCTATACGACTTTTTGGTCTGAGTTTCACAGATTCAAGTGTAGCAAACTGGTATTTTGCCGAACCATCCCATAAGTGGCTGCAATATCTATCTATCTATACAGGAACGGACCCGTGCTTTGTTAAGACTTAGGTCCAGGTGTGAAGTATCGCCTCACCTTAATTGCCAAAGTTGAGATTAGACGTCAACTCCATGCCCAAATGCTTTAGGCGGTCGGGAGCTGGTATAGATCAAAATCAAGTTATTTATTCATACTGGGTTGAGAATTAGCACTTTACGAACGTCAAAAATTACATGAGACAGTCTCCCCAAAAACGTCCACCCTTCACCATTTCCTACTTCCTAGAAGAAGAAGTGGCGCAACAAACTCCCCAGCAGCACAGCTAAAACTTGAATCTATACAATAAAATGTAAAATGCAACACAAAACATTAAATTAAATTATTTGCCTTATGTTAGTTAGCACACACCACCATAAAAAAAAACCGGTCAAGTGTATGTCGGACCACGCACAATGAAGGGTTCCGTAGTTGGGATGAATTTATCCCAAAAACAAACTTAACATTGTAGTTGAAAAACATGCTCTCCCATACGTTACGGTCAATTCTCCAACTGCAAATTTAAGTTGGTCGACTATTACTCGTTAACTTGTGAAGCCTACTTAGCTGTGATAGTTTTCCTTTTAATTTCGTTATATATACTATTGCCATTAATTTTTTCACATATCCAAAACCAACCATTTAGCTGGCAGGGGTGGGACACTTGACTCTAACAAAAAATAGCACTTTAAAGCTTAATATTACGCAAACGGATCCCTTAATTGAAAAATGGTTTTGCCAAACCCACAATATTTTTGAACGGCCTATCCAACGATACCCCACACCATGGAATAGACGAGAAAAAAAAATATCATCCCCATTTCACGTGTAAGGGAGGTACCCTAAAAAAAAATGTTTTTCATAATTTTATTTTACCATTTTTTCAGCATGATTAACATGTATACCCATGCCAAATTACAGTTTTCTAGGACTAAGCGTCTCTGAGCTAAGCTGGGGACAGACGGACGGACGGACAGACAGACAGACAGACGGACATGGCGAAACTATAAGGGTTCCTTGTTTACTACGGAACCCTAAAAAATTATGCACTTCGGAAGGTTGGAGATAACTGACTCCTTTTGGCAGTGTAAAGACAGAGACACCCCTGTGTTTTCAGAGCATTGAATTTGACCAGATTATCCTTGCCCCACTAGCAAACGAGATTCAAAGTCAAATTCATTCGCTCCACCAAGGCCTCTCCGTTTCCGGTGAATTGAGATCTCCGGCATTGCGGAGCTGCATCGAGGTATGTTAGAGGCCGTTTAAAAGAAAAATCGACAAAGATGGAGGAGATAAATAGGAAATAGACTTTAGCATAGGCAGCGAAGGACGGCAGAAGTTCGTCCGTTTTTTTGTGTCGTCGCTCTCAGCGATAATCGTTACATACAATTACTGATAATTAAAGTTCATCATCATGCCCTTTTCCCAATTTATTTGTGGTCGGCGCAACATGTCTGTTTCCACACTTCTCTATTATCGTCATCTCGGTAGTCACTCCCTTTCTGGCCATATTATCTTTCACATAGTCCATCCATCATTTCTATGGTCTTCTCCTACTCCTATAGGCATCCATATTCATTTCCCACATTCCTCCGCATCACTTTGCTTATACCATGACAACCTATTTCCACACAACTGTTAATAACGTTATGGTATGTAAATGATCTATGTTAAGGGTTTACAAAGTATAATTTTTATCTTCTATCAGCAATCTAGACAAAAAGCATTGAATTTAAGTGCAGAATAATTTCATCACTGCCTTGTCTTCTCTTTCCTTCTCCGTATAAAATATGATGTCTGTTTGACATTTGCATTCTCAAAGCCTCAAGAAATATATTAAATAATTTCAGCGTGACGTATCACCGACTGAAGACCTGCTCCTCCGTGTGGAACAGCTGACTGAAGCGCTAGCTGACAGCAACCGTCGCTGGACGCGGCCGCGAGACGCGCGGTGACTTGCCGCGCCCACACGGAGATGATAGAACAAAGTCCTTTGACACAGGCTTCCAGTTGCAGGCCAATCTGTGTATGGTCGCTAGATAATTGTCCAATAAGTTTGATAGGAAAACAGTTGGTTTAGTGAAAAAAGGGATGGCGTTATACGCGTATAGTTTCAACTCTTTTTCGCATTAGTTCCGTAGTTGGTGACATTCAGGTTATTATGTTAGGTATGTCTGGGGGGAAGATGAGTTAACATTACTAGATAGAGCTGGTCGACATACAAAAAGAAATGGAAAAGATTTGGATGTGTTTTGTGCATCTTGGAAGTTGACTTGACTGATAGGATTTTGAAAGGCGGATAAAATGTAATGATGGGAATTTTATTTATTTATTCTAGCACTATAATGGAAATGCTGAAGATAATATGTATAAACAATATTCTTATGTATTTATTTTCGAAATACTTAATTGTTTTACATTAGAAGGTTCCATTACTGATTATCGATTTTCGCATGTACTAGATTGCGAATTTGAGATCGGATATTACCAACCAATAGGGTTGCTGTTGCCACATTAAGGCATTTATTAGGTTTTATTTTAAAGACATTTTAGCGCATTTATTAATTTTAGTAATAACAGTATTATGTACTAGTCTTATTATAGTTGATTATATTTAATAATAACAGTTTGTTTTGTTTACGGAGGTTGTTTTATTTGTTGTCACACTGCTGGGCAAGTTACTCTAAACAAGCCTAAATCACCCTTTTTACTATTATAAGAATAAAAGAAAACACATTTCTAAGAAACTATATTGTATTTATTCGTCATAATAATTTCACAAAAATATAAAAAAGAAACTATTAATTTGTCAATAATTCGTTGAGAGTAACATTAAAGTTGACACAACCCGCTTAATACTTAGTTAATTGTGGTTGTGATCCAAGCTATACACATCAATAAGAACTTTACACAATTTATGAATAAGGTTTATTTTTGAATGATAGAATATCGCGCATGAAACTAAATAATGTTCTCTTCAGTAATAGGCTTTAATAGTGCAGAAGTTAGGGACGGCCGCAAAGTACAGGCAACTGAATTTTTGCAACATGCACATGTGCATTAGGTTTTACAGGTATGTTATATACTTATACTTACTTTTAATTTTAATGAGTCGGTCGTTTAAATCAAGCTTATTTATCATTCCAAAACATAGATTCCTTTGGAGAAGTAAGGGCAAGAAACTCCATGGTTATTATGATAAATCATCAATCAATGAGACCAACATAATCAGCCTATAATGTTCCCACTGCTGGGACACGTGCCTCCTCTCTGTAAGAGGGAATGGGCCGTAACCTACCTCGCGGGCCCGAGCATTCAAAAATATTCAAACAATAGAATTGCATTGTACTGAGGGATGCATTTCGCTATGGTTATCTTGCAGTTGTCAGGGGGCCTAAAATGGACGCTTTGGCAGAATCATATTATGATCTGCGTACAATTCATATCCCGCAATTCATCTGTTTGACATCTGCACGATGAAGGGTTCCGTAGTTGGGATGAATTTGCCCCAAAAGCAAACTTAACGTTGTAGTTGAAACACATTTTCTCCCATACATCGATATACGTCACGGCCAATTGTCTAACTGAAAATGTAAGTTTGTAATAGCAAAAAAACATTTTTTGATGCATGATAAAACTACAAATTAACAATTTTCGGACTTTTTCCTATACTTGTGCTGTGAGATCTTGCTTCTTGACAAATTTTATGATTCTAGGGAAGTACCCGCGTTTTGATTTATTTGCGAGTGTCAAAATATGTCGCATTTATGGCCGTATTTTTTTATTAACTTAGATACTTGATTTTTTTAGAGCTCTAAAAGGGACTGTAGACCTACGTATTTTATATGAATAATGCAGACACGTCCATCGCTACACATAATTCAATGGGCAGGCAGTCTTATATTGCTAAGCATCTTCCCGTCGACATAGGCTTTTGTGGGATACATGTAGCGGTATAATGTGTAAGTGCGTGGTGTTGTGCGTGAGTGCGTCACTTGGTGAACACGCGCCACATGGAGGCGAGCGACGGTGAGTGCGTCACTTGGTGAACACGCGCCACATGGAGGCGAGCGACGGTGAGTGCGTCACTTGGTGAACACGCGCCACATGGAGGCGAGCGACGGTGAGTGCGTCACTTGGTGAACACGCGCCACATGGAGGCGAGCGACGGTGAGTGCGTCACTTGGTGAACACGCGCCACATGGAGGCGAGCGACGGTGAGTGCGTCACTTGGTGAACACGCGCCACATGGAGGCGAGCGACGGTGAGTGCGTCACTTGGTGAACACGCGCCACATGGAGGCGAGCGACGGTGAGTGCGTCACTTGGTGAACACGCGCCACATGGAGGCGAGCGACGGTGAGTGCGTCACTTGGTGAACACGCGCCACATGGAGGCGAGCGACGGTGAGTGCGTCACTTGGTGAACACGCGCCACATGGAGGCGAGCGACGGTGAGTGCGTCACTTGGTGAACACGCGCCACATGGAGGCGAGCGACGGTGAGTGCGTCACTTGGTGAACACGCGCCACATGGAGGCGAGCGACGGTGAGTGCGTCACTTGGTGAACACGCGCCACATGGAGGCGAGCGACGGTGAGTGCGTCACTTGGTGAACACGCGCCACATGGAGGCGAGCGACGGTGAGTGCGTCACTTGGTGAACACGCGCCACATGGAGGCGAGCGACGGTGAGTGCGTCACTTGGTGAACACGCGCCACATGGAGGCGAGCGACGGTGAGTGCGTCACTTGGTGAACACGCGCCACATGGAGGCGAGCGACGGTGAGTGCGTCACTTGGTGAACACGCGCCACATGGAGGCGAGCGACGGTGAGTGCGTCACTTGGTGAACACGCGCCACATGGAGGCGAGCGACGGTGAGTGCGTCACTTGGTGAACACGCGCCACATGGAGGCGAGCGACGGTGAGTGCGTCACTTGGTGAACACGCGCCACATGGAGGCGAGCGACGGTGAGTGCGTCACTTGGTGAACACGCGCCACATGGAGGCGAGCGACGGTGAGTGCGTCACTTGGTGAACACGCGCCACATGGAGGCGAGCGACGGTGAGTGCGTCACTTGGTGAACACGCGCCACATGGAGGCGAGCGACGGTGAGTGCGTCACTTGGTGAACACGCGCCACATGGAGGCGAGCGACGGTGAGTGCGTCACTTGGTGAACACGCGCCACATGGAGGCGAGCGACGCGGCCGCCGACGTGGCGAGCGACGCGGCCGGCGGCGGAGGGGTGCCGCTTAGCTCTTCCACCTGAAAATCAAGTTCAACATATAAAGATTTTCAGTTTTATACAAAATATTCCAGAACTTATTTCATACGAAGATAAAACAATTTATGTTAGTGTAAAGTGTATGAAAATTCGACTCTTAATACCAGAATACTGAGGCCCGTATTTATAGAACGTTATTCAGTACTCAAGCATTACTTAAGACTAAATTCAAGTAATCCAATGGCTCTGCTGACACAGCCCACGAACTGGGTCTCATTTAATATACCTGACGATGCGACATACTTGTCAAAAAACGTAATTTTTTTCGCGACAAGTGCTGTTTATTAAAGCATAAAACTATGAGCGAAACTTGTAAAATTGTCGATGGATAGGCCCCTGGCCATAACGTTCCATTTCAAAGTTCAGCAGTCAATGATGAGTAGTGATCTATGATGAGTAGTGTGTACCTCCATGTTCTCGGGCCAGTGCAGGTGCTCGGGCGGCTCGCAGTCGTCGGCGTCCAGGTCGCCCAGCGCGGCCACGGCGCCGCCCCACGCGGCGCGCACGGCCGCCGCGCACGCCGACACGCACGCCTCCACTCTGTACATTACAGACATTCAGGTACAAGCCGGAGCCGGTGCGCCCACCGGGATGTCCCATTGGCAAAAATTACTAACTTCTATACAAACTGAATGAATGAATAATGTTTTTTTTTTAATCCTTTCAAAGTTCCCACTTTTGTAAAAAAACACTACTCCACGATATCCCTTTCGGACAAACTCGCAACCCTGGCAGGCATTGGCCCTAACGGACCCCGTCAGTTAGTGCTGACAACTCTTTGAGGCGCCCGTGGAATACAACGCGCCGTCGAACCGGGCCTGGTCCTTATCGGACGGCGAGCTACCCATCACTCACCGTCCGCAGGCCCGCGCCTATGGTGGCCGGAAATCGGCTTGCGATTCCCGACGCCCGGGGCGTCTCCTGCGGCGACTAAGGGCGCGAGGGCGCAGTGACACAGAAAAGAGTCGAGAGAAAGCAGCTGGACCTGAGCCAGCCCGGCAGCGACGATGTTAAAAGATCCCATAGATAAATATCACCTGTCTCTCCACAATTCCAATGCCTACTCTAGGATGCATATCCAGTACGGCTCTAATAATCCTTCCATATCCCAAGGCACGTCTTCCCTACCATTATTGCGCCCCCCGGTCTACTCTTTGATATGCAATGGTCTCTGTAGTCCCATGAAACTTGAGGCTCCAGGAGCTAGTGTGAATCTCTGGGTTCATTCGAGTAATCGAGTCTGGTCAAAAGTGGTCTGCTGGAAAGTTTTTATTAATTAAAATCATCTCACACACATCACATCATCACATTACTTAAGTAGATGTTGACGACAAACTTCCTTGTTGGCCTATCGGTCGCAAGTGCTACTGCTGAGGTCCTATGGTTCGATTCCCAGGTCGGGCAAAGTGTTATTGGGTTTTTCCATCTGTAATTTCTCAGTAGCAGCCCGGAGTCTGGATTTGTGCCCGGTTTGGGGCAATAGGTCCCCCTATTACAGGAGACTTAAAAAACATAACTGGCAAAATGTGGGGGTACTATAGGTAAGTACAGACGGCAGCACATCAACGTAAACCCTATACATACTATAACTACGACGCGCCATCGAGTGTTAGAAAGAAAGTATCTTTGGCATGATTGGTGGAGTTTTCTAAGTTTCTAAAATTGCCCAATGGTTGCACATACTAATAATTGGGAGCCAATTATCATGTCTCACTAGGAATAAGCCAAACCCACGCGCCCCGGCGCGTCCGCCGCCGCACCCGAGTTTTCCCGAACCTTCACGAAATTCAACGAAATTCACTCATCGGTCATCACATCGATCGTTCGTTTGACGTTTAACCAGTATTCATTTAATTTTTACGTCAGTTGGTCAGCCAGTTGACAGTTGGACTTTGGAGTCGTACCGTGGTGTGGATGCCGTGAAATCTCATAGAGATCGGTAACAAAAGAAAAAGTAATTGTGTCTCATTATTAGTTACAGTTGACTGGTAATAAAATAAACAAGTGCGGTTAAATATTATATTGAGCATCAATTGACGCAAATTGAAAGATGCTCATCATAGCGCTGCGATGCCGCGATGGAGTGGATGCCGAGTAATAGATATTTTTTCGGCTTAATGGCTTAACGGTGAGTAATATTTTTTTGTAATGATAATTATTAAATTAAAATAAACAAAGAGTAATATTGAAAAAATGTTTCAATGGTGTTTATCTATAGAACTATCGAAATAAGTTAACAAAAGGGATAGTTAAGTAGGTATCTTCTTTGTGTTCTTTCTTGGTGAGTTCCCGATATTGTTAGTTTTTTAAGGCTTCTACAGACCGGTGCGACTCGCGACGCGACGCAAAAGCACCGCTCGTCACGCGACACGCGGGGCCTGTGTCGCGCCGGTCTGTAGAAGCCTTTCAATGTAGAGTAACCGTGCAAGCTTAAATTGAGAGTTATACTTATACTCCATTTGAAATAAGATAAGACGTTTAAATAAACCTTTTTTACAGTCTGTTCAACCGATTTGGATTTCTATTACGTTGGTGGTATGACAAATGGCACCTGTAATAAACAGTTGTTATGGTAACCACGTTTATGCTTTTAATGCCAACCTTATACGTACGGCATAGAAGTCAGTATCGGTTGAACGGACTGTAAAAAAAAATATTTGTCTGTAAATTAAAATAATTGAGTAATAATGGGCAAATAAACTATAGCTATTTGTTTCATTCCAGAAAAAATCGGTTTGCTTCTGGCTTCGGCGGTGACAAGAAAGCAGAACATTAGAAGCTCACCACCACCAACTCTACGCGAGAGCCACTATGGCGGCAGGACCTACAAGTAGTTGTTCCGGGTCTGGCTGTTTGTGTATGTTTAAATGTTTGTAAACGCACCCACAATACAGGAGAAATTCTTAGTGTGGGGCAACATTAAAAAAAAAAAACTATTTGATAAATCTTCAGTTCTTTACAAACCACCTCATCAAAGGTTCTCAATTCGACAGTTTGTTTATTTGTATAAGTTGATTTTTGAAGAATAATTTTTAACCATCCCTTAACTATAAGTTGGCCCGTACAATTTGTTGTCATAGAGAATCAGTAATATTGAAATTGACAAAATTTCTTTTTGTTTTAGATTTCAATGGATACAGTCAGGAGGCGCCTGAAGGACGCCGGAGAAATATGTCACCACCCCTGCCAAGAAATCTTCCTCCATGTCCTTCCCCAGGCTTCAACTATCTCCATATTTTTCATCACAATTGCCCAGCGGTTAGGCCACGAAGGCGTAAAAGACAGTCAAAGTTACTTTCGCTCGTATAATATTAATATGGATAATTCTTCTAATAACGTGACAAAGATAATTTAATAATTAATACCGTAAATTGAAATTTTAAACTTCTTTTCGCACCATAATTGTTAAATTCTTGAGAATTTTTCCTTTAATTTATAGTATACTTAGTTTGGTTTTGTGGAGTTTCTGGCCGGCTGTTCTCCATAGGAAACGACCTATTGGAACCGTGCACCTAGCTTCTGACGTTTTATAGGTGCCCGTTTTATGTGAAATAAATTATTTTGATCGTTGATTTTGTTTTTTATATTTTGTTGTAATTATATTTTAAAATTGAGAGTACCTACTCTCAATTTAAACATTATTATAATTAAAAACATAAAAACCTACCTAGGTTTTTATGTTTTTAATTATAATAATGTTTAAAAATAAAAAGATTGTTATTCCGCATTTTATTTTGATATTTTTCCCGCGGTTTCATACGCGTTCCCGTAGGAACCTATCCTGTGTCTATTCAAAATATATATTTAGGAACCTAGATATTCTGTATTCCAATCGGAATTAAGACACACTACCTTAAGAATATGTTTGATTTACAAATTATTTTGGTATTACGTTTATTTTATTCCATCCATCCATCTCTTAAAAGGAATAGTTTTTTCCGATTTAGCAACATTTTTCATTGATGCTCCGCTCCTATTGGTTGAAGCGTGATGTTATATAGCCTTCCTAAATAAATGCACTATCCAACGCAAACAGATTTTTTCAATTTGAACCAGTACTTCCTGAGATTACCGCGTTTAACCAAACAAACAAACTCTTCAGCTTTATAATATTAGTATAAGTAACATATTATTTAGGAAGTAACGATAATAATAGATTAGAATTTTATTTGAAAATTCATAACCCTTGAAACCGTACCTTATTACTAGCGCTATAAGGTTGAACTCGCATGTATAAGCAAACTCCGGTAGGTATAGGAATTGTGTTACTAAGTTCAACTTTATTATTTTAGACGTGTCGCGGAGCGGCGGACTTACAAGAGGCTTTTTGTAGGCATAATTACTTCACACACGTTCGTCATGGGGTAGGTATCCATATATTTTTCAAAATTTCTAGCACATTGTGTATTGGGTTTTCGGCATAATATTTCGTAAAAATACTTAGAATAGAAAAACAAGGAACGCACGAAAACACTAGTGACCGCCAACCCGTCAGTAAGTAGGTAACAAAACTCGGAAAAGGTAATTAAAACCTGTTTGAAATAAATAAATAAAAAAATCTCCTAAATGATCTATTTAAATGTAATATGAGTAGATAATACCAACCTAATACTTTTATGTAATTTTCCAACAAATATGTAAGAATGAAGGAGTAAAAGATAATTTAAATAAAAAATATTGATTAAAGTATAAGCTTTCATAGATATTTTAGGCATTGCGCGGGCCGCCTGTTTTTATTACCATGCCATTATTTCTATTCGATTCAAGTATTCAACTACGCTATTTCTTATCGCACAGTATCTTATTCTACACCACGACGCGTATACGCACACACCCTCACAAACGCACTGCAGCACGAAACATTACAAGTAAGAACAGACAAAAAGCTATGTATCTCTTTCGGACGATTCTCGCTGTTGTTGCTCATAACGCGTTCAAGGTCAAAGTGTGGTAACTTGATGTGCTGGCGACTGTACATCACTGCCTAACCTTTTGGGAAATACAGGCGTGATGATGTTATGTATGGTCGATCATTAATTCTCCATTTAATTGAGCATCCTTCGAGGACCATTGCTTTCACACAAGTTTTTAAGAGTTCAACTTAGTCATCAGTAGAATAAAAGTGGCTGCGGTTACCAACCAGAGTTTGCTGCTTAAAACATTTTTTGTTTTGGAATGTGAATATCAAAAGTTGTACTAAGTGAGTAACGTTACTGTTTTGCTCAACTTCTGACTGTTCGATGGTCGTTAGAAAGTTACCTCTTTATATTCATAGAAGTTGTAGTGTAGCACTCACCTGCCAAGCATGGGGTCGTCTGTATTAGCAGCGACGACTAAGGTATGCAGCGCAGCTAGTGCGTGCGGCGCGGGGAGCGGCGGTGGCGCGGCGTGTGGCGGCGGCGTGTGCGTGTCGTGCGCGGGGCGCGGCGCGTGCGTGGCGTGCGCGGGGCGCGGCGCGTGCGTGGCGTGCGCGGGGCGCGGCGCGTGCGTGGCGTGCGCGTGGCGCGGCGCGGGCGGCGGCAGCGCGGCGCGCGCGGCCAGCGCGGCGCTGCAGGCGGCGAGGCGGCGCGCGCGCCACGACACGCCGCCCGCCGACACGCGCCAGTTGCAGTACTCACTGGACACATCAACCATGTCAGTATATTTTCATTTAGAGACTTTTCTTTGAAAACAAGCTAATGGCCTACATAATGGAAAGTGGTCACCGCAGCCATGGCAAATGA
This sequence comes from Tiliacea aurago, assembly GCA_948098905.1. Classification (NCBI taxonomy): domain Eukaryota; kingdom Metazoa; phylum Arthropoda; class Insecta; order Lepidoptera; family Noctuidae; genus Tiliacea; species Tiliacea aurago. Next base: position 1,267,891 of record OX402581.1, on the reverse strand, counting down.
TTTGCGAAAAGGTGCGTTCATCACAGGGTACATTTATTGATTGGTTTCGGATACGTCATTAATGTCAGAGTGTGAGTAAATGGTTCCACGCTAAGTTTTTATGCAGCTGCTGAGACGACTCCGTTCTCTGTGGGTTTGCCTCAATTATCAATGATAAATTGAAAGTCAACATTTGAAATACTTTTGTTTGTTGCAGGAGGTGCAGGAGTTAATTATTGATTACCCCCTTTTGTTGTAAAGACCAATTTGCCTACAAGCGAAACTTCACTTTAACACAAAAACACATTTTGATTACAATAAGATTAATGACATCATAATTACCTACATGTAACGTCATTGTAATAATATATTCATATTCTGTTTGTTCAATTGTATGCGAGCATAACTTTGTTGGCACAATAGATACGATACTACTTACAATTTCAAAAGCCAGTAAAAATTAACTGTCTCATCGTAAAAATAATCAATACAGTATAATGACCTCATCATACTATACATAATTACTTACTTATAATATGTAGTATGATCATATATGACTCATCAAGAATAAAATAACAAAGACTGATAACAGTTTTAACTTCACTAATACTACTCAACATGCAATATAATAAAGAGGCTTAAATTAAAAGTAAAACGAACATTTACGGGAATAAATGAACAATAATTACAAAAATGAATTTGTGGACAAAATACAGAGCTTTAAAAATAAGGTTTGGTATGATGCCTCCAGAGAGATTTGAACTCTCGACCCCTGGTTTACAAGACCAGTGCTCTAACCCCTGAGCTATGGAGGCGTATGGTAACGTGATCTTATTTAGCACCTAATGAAGTGACACGATTGTTTTATTTCCTTTAAAACTATGTTATGGTTTCTTGTACAGAACAGTTTTGAGGACACATTTTGGAGTAGAGAATAGTCTTCCTTTCTGCTAATAACAACATACGGTGGCTAACGACTTGCCTGCCAGAAGTAGTAGATTTTGGGGAAAATTGCTCAATTATGAAGAAAGGCGTCGATGTGTTGAAGGAAACTCTCAGAAGTTTTGCGCCTTTTTCCACTTTTGAAGTAGTAAAAGGTTCTCTTTGAGGACTGTCTAATGTAGTTTTTAGTGTACGGTAAATACGCTATCCGACTTTATTGTAAAATAAAAAAAATACTTTAAAAAACTCGTATGACCATTATTTGTAGTGGTCAGTAAGACGCCTCAAGTTCAGCATTTATGATGTATACATTATTATGAGGAAAACTTTAAAAAGATCTTCAAGTTGAATGCCTCCAGAGAGATTTGAACTCTCGACCCCTGGTTTACAAGACCAGTGCTCTAACCCCTGAGCTATGGAGGCGTATGGTAACGCCATCTTATTTAGCACCTACTAATGATAAATATTGTTTTATTTAGATTGGTATACTGATTGCAGTTTTTTTTAATTGTTTTGATGTTATCGTCATTTTCCTACTAAGTGGTCTAATTGACTAATTGACTGTTCGCGTAACTATATTGTTTATCCTTTAATCTTACACATTCTACGTCGTCGCGTGGCATTTCAATACAACTACTGATAAATAAAGAAAAACCCAGGAAAAGTTTAAGTGTTAACTTTGTAAACTGGATTATTTATTATATTAAAGTACACACTGAACAGAATAACGCGACTGAAATATGTGGGAGTTTCCGGGAAGTAGTTATTCAAAATAAACACGAATACATTCTACATGCATTGCATGACGTAGTTCTTTCTCAACTCGTTCAGGACCGCTAAACGCCCATAGGCGTCATAGCAATAAAACTTCTATTGTGTGATTGTGTCTCGTTCAGTGTCCTTGAGCTGGATTAATATTTTACTGTAGTACCTAAAACTAAATTATGTCTTGCGTATCTATGCATATGGAGACTATTAAACGTTCAAGTAATTTCTTATCGTTTCTTTCACGCACTTCTATGCTTGCGTGTATGTATGTATTTATTGTATATGTTAATGGTACACCACTGACTACCTGCAGTATTGTCTCTCCTGCTCCCTTTAATCCATCCAAAGGTTGTCTGTAAAAGATCGCTTTTAGCGATAAGACCGCCCATTGTGTCACCCTATGTAAAATTTAAACATTTATATCTGTAACTTTTATGGTGTACATAATAAAGAGTATTCTATTCTATTCTTCTATTGACGTATTTGTCAAAATACTCGCGTTAATACAAAATATCTTCTTTTCTCGGCCCATGTTACTTGGGGTAACATGGGACTTGTCCCATGCTACCTAGCAGGACGAACAAGAGGGTATCATACAAAATACTTATACCCTATTGAAATAAAGTTCATACTTCGTTCTTACTTTTTACCTCAACTTTATGATTTTATCTTTTATGCGTTTTGCATGTGTTAACTTAAATACATATAAACGTTGTCAATCATTTTTGTAATTGGTTTTAAACCATTTTAGTAAAAGAAGTTGTTGTGACTTAACACGCAGATAATTATATGCCAGTGACCGTTAGCTTGCGTGTTCTGTACTGAGCTCACGTAACGCGTCGTACCTACGTTCAGCCAGTAATAAGACTCGCCCATCAAGGAGCGCTGTCCCCAATTTGACGCATTATTAATTTATTATACACAAAACAAAAGGTATTTTAATAAAACGCGTATACTAAAAGATCAATGATTAAATTATCTTTAAATTGGTGAAGGTTTCAGAAAAATACGCTTGGTAGATTTTTCCATTCTCAGTTTTATATCCGCGTTAGACATAACTTTACAAATTAATTTCACATTTATTCCCAAAATATAACATAATTATTTACATTATCTATAACTAAAAAAATATAGTATTTTTTTTAAATAACTAAAATATTTTATTAAAAGGAGGGACTCCTTTTAATAATATATTTTTATTTAGGCAAGGTTCCGAAGATACTGGCAGCGTTCCCCGTTTGAATAGCTAGACTAATTATTTGTCCGAGGTAGCTGCCAGCGCTTCTGTCTCCTGTGATGTCGACTAACCTTTTTGTTATTTCCTTAAAAAGCCTTATAGTGCTAGGACCCCACGGACCGGGTCTCGACACCGAATGGGACAAAATCATATTCGGAGCCTAGACCCCTGTATTTGGATGCGTTAGCTTTTTCAGCCGCTTCACAAGCCGCACCAGCTCTGTTGCTGGTTCCATTCAGATGGGAAGGGGCCAGCGTGTCTGAACAGGTTGTATCCCATACCATACCCGGCCCATCTTCCATGGAATCAAACTCATACCATCCGGTCTCTTGCCATCGTCTCTTGCAATACCAGTCGGCTCAAGTAGACTTGGCCCGTTGACGGTGGCAAGGGACCGGCGTATGATATCGTTAAGTGCGGCATGTCTCGAGAAGCGGCCTGCACTTTTTTGGCATGACAGTCCGTGATGTCCTAGCTTGTCGACATCACTGCCACAGGGACATTTATGAGGAGCGCAGACCGGAACCCCAAGCCGTAGACAGGTTGCGATTCGGAGCGTGTCAGGCTCAAGAAATGTTCCTGTATTTGACGAAGGGTACGCGTGAAGCCAGTAGGCGGCCTCATGCGTACCCACGGCCAAAAGCCTAGCACGCGCCGAACCTGTACTAAAGCTCAAAAGATTGTCGTAAGTCAATTTGCAGTTTATGTCGTCCCAGCTTTTATATTCACATATAAAATGATTGAGACAATGCTCTAATTTAACATATATTTTTTTCAAATCATTAACACAACTCGTTTAGACGTGATCTTCAGTATAAAATCATTAAAAGTCGGTTATCGTCGCCTTAAGCATGTAATATTTCAATTTGGTTTAACTCTAAAATGGGTACATATATTTGTTATTTAGTAAAAGAAAATAAATTAATTCTAATTGTATTAACTAAATTTTTCGAACATTTGCCGAAAACGCCAAGTGTAGCCAGAATTAGATTTGAAACAGTCCAATAAAAAAACCGGCCTAATGCGAGTCGGACTTGCACACGAATAGTACCGCTTTCGTGTGCGAGTGCGACTCGCATTTAGCCATTACCGTACAATATTTAATACTACATATAAAAAAAACCAGGAAGTGCGTGTCGGACCACGCACAATGAAGGGTTCCGTAGTTGGGATGAATTTATCCCAAGTACAAACTTAACATTGTAGTTGAAAAACATGTTCCCTAATACATTCCAACTGCAAATGTAAGTTTGCACAATATTGAGAGATTTACCATGTTATTTTAAGGCTATAGACTTCTTATATGTTTTCCCGTAATTAATAAGTAAAGAAGTATTTTATAATTGTCTCTGCTAGAGTCCGAGATAATGGTAAATGTTCAGCTATTTTCTTGAGAGCGTTTACCTACGTTTACTTACGTTACGTACGGCATTGCAGAAAAACTTTCAAGCCCTTATTTTTGTATGTCTTAGGTGGTAAACCAGTTAGTGGACCTTTGTATGTGCGAAACTCAACGAGTTTTCAATTCACTCTTAAAGTACCGTCAGAACAACCAGGAACAGATAAAAATGGATATACTTGCCTCACAAGATTCTGCTAAGAAATTTAATAAATTCTGGAAGGGCACTAAGCGTTTAAATGGTAAGGCTAGTCTGCCCGCGAGCATTGATGGCATCAGAGATGCTAAAATGATTGCAAATTCATTTAAGAATAATTTTCAGGTGAGACCTTCCTTGCTGTCGGCGTCTGATACTGAACGTTGCCCAGTTGAAAAGCCTATTGGATTTTCAAGCAACGATGTGGCTGACATTATAAAAAAAATGAAAAGAGGGAAGTCACCAGGTCATGAGGGACTCAGTGTCGAACACTTGCAGCACGGGGGAGTACATCTGTATAAGGTGTTAGCCATGTTTTACACTTTTTGTATACGGCACTCATATTTACCATCTAATTATATGAGAACAGTGGTTGTGCCAATAGTGAAAAATGTCACTGCTGATATCTCTGATAGAAGTAACTATAGGCCGCAAAAGTGTTTGATGGGTTGTTGGGTGGAAAAATTGATCCTTTTATAATATTACAGGATACACAGTTCGTTTCAGAGAGGGGTTGTCCACTGAAAGTGCAATACTGTCTCTGAAACACACTGTTGATTATTATGTAAAAAGGGAAACTCCAGTATATGCATTCTTCTTGGATTTGTCCAAAGCTTTTGATTTGGTGTCATATAATAAGCTTTGGACAAAATTAAGAAGTGCAGGTGTCCCAGCCGATCTTGTGAATATCCTCGCCTACTGGTACAGTGAGCAGCTTAATATAGTAAGGTGGGGAAATGTATACTCAGATGAATATTCTTTAGTGTGGCGTCAGGCAGGTCGGGCTGACTTCACCACGGCTCTTTAATATGTATGTTAACCATCTGATTGAGGAGCTCAGCAGCATGCATGTTGGATGCCATATTGATGACATGTGTGGCAAGAGTTTGGGTTGTGTGAGGATATGCTGCAGCTGAGGCCCTCGATTGGGGTCTCAGACAGCTGTTAAAGGTGTGTGAGGTTTATGCTATGCCTGAGGGACAGCGAAAGTAAAAGTGAGTTCATGTTATTTAAATGTAAAAAAAAAACAATATCTTTATACCAACTATATTACTTAATGGTGTACCTCTAAGTCGTGTTGCACAGTTTAAATATCTGGGACACATTGTAACTGAGAGTTTGAGTGACGAATTAGACATTGAGAGGGAGCGCAGGGCATTGTCGGTGCGGGGTAATATGTTGGCAGACAAGTTCGCTCGGTGTACTGCTCCTGTTAAAATAACAAAGTTCAAGGCATTCTGCCAGACGTTCTACACGAGCGGCCTGTGGGCAAACTTTACACAAAAAGCCTACAATGCTGTGCGCGTCCAGTACAATAATGTGTTCAGGGCTCTGTTTCGGCTATGTTGCAGTGCATCAGCATCGTTGCATGTTTACTGATGCCAGCGTAGATGACTTCTACGCATATATGCGTAAAAAAGTTCTGTCGCTGGTGCGACGAGTACGGGGGAGCCCGAATAGTGTCCTAAGGATGATTGGCGAGAGAAGCGATACTGTTCTGCTCAGTAGGTTCACTGAACTGCACGTGTTGCGAGACCGATGAGTCTACTGTGCAGGGGTACACGGTGTGTCTAGTTTCTTCTTTTTAATTTTTAGTTACTATCTATCATCTTTTAGTTATTAGCAAAATTCTTGTTACTAACAACCTTGCCTTGCCTATAGACTATTTTGTCTGATTAAAAAAAAATATATATTTAAATAAAATAAGTTATGAATCGGCGCTATTAATATTTGTTGATTAAATACAGCTTATATAAACTGAAGTTTCATATTCCTAACTTGTTTACCTAGTTGTTGCGATAGAGCTCGTACAAAACACTACGGCCTACTACCAACTACACTTTTACGGCCCTTTATTTCTTAATTTTTGAAGATAATTATAATTGTACTCTACTCGATGAGTTGTAAACAATGACTAATTTTGGCATGTACCCCACATGCCAGGATAAGATTTTTTTTTTTTCAAAATGATAAGTTTATTTTTAACTTTATTTAATTTTTATTATTTGTTGGATAGCGGTGCTAGAAATGCACAATCTATGAAAATTTCAACTGTCTACTTATTACGGTTAATGAGATACAGCCCGGTAACAAACAAACAGACGGACGGACAGCGGAGCCTTGTAATAGGGTCCCGTTGGCAGCCTTTGGGTATGGAACACGAAAAAGAGACTTTGATGTCTGAGTTTGTTTTGCCATTTTTTCTCCGGGGGGTAGTCAGATAGGAAATTTCGACTCCATCAAGTTTTTTCTTTATTTTACTTTGAGAAGTGATTCCGAATATCATATTTACAAAATAAACAATTTCATTTCAGGTCCAGGGTCCCAGCACTTACCTGAGCGAGATGGTGTGCGGCAGGCGCGCGTCCAGCGCCCACGCCAGCGCCGCCGGGTCCCAGCACTTACCTGAGCGAGATGGTGTGCGGCAGGCGCGCGTCCAGCGCCCACGCCAGCGCCGCCGGGTCCCAGCACTTACCTGAGCGAGATGGTGTGCGGCAGGCGCGCGTCCAGCGCCCACGCCAGCAGCGCCAGCAGCTGCGCGCACAGCGCCAGCGCCGCACACGCGCGCGTCGCCGGGCTGGCGCCGCACGCCGCCGGGCTGGCGCCGCACGCCGCCGGCCCGGACGCGAGGCACTCCTTGTTCTGACGCACTGGATAAACAATGGCTTATTTTAAAACAACTAACAACAACCCTCAGATCCATTTGCACCACATCGTTTCTCTCATTCATTTGAAGATGATAGCCCCCTGAGTTTGTTTCGCCATTTCTTTTTAGGGGTAGTCAGATAGGAAATGTCACTACATCTAGCTTATTTTTTTTATTTTTTATATGACGTGTAAAAGTGATTCTAATGTCCTATTTACAGAATTAACGATTTCATTTCATTGCGCCAGAAAGATGTTTTAAATAATGTTTAGCGCTAAACGTATGTATAGTAATTTGTGGTGCAAGGGGGCCCAGTCTTTGGAGCAAAGAATTTTAGAGGTAGTGGGCCGGCCGTATTTTTCGAAGGACCGATAGCCGTTGGAGCAGACGAGTCATCTAGTGGAGGTTGCAAATCGGCAAGGGTAATGTGGAATGCCCCTCAGCTAGAAAGAGCTTAAAAAGGCGGCGGAAGGCCTAGATGTTATAGCGCAGCTTGGGAGAGGCCTTTTTCCAAGGATAAGTTGATTGCTTGAAACTACAGGGTCAAATTAAGGTAGCTAGGGAAACTCCACATACGTCATGGTCATCGACATCTAAACGTGATAATAGAAAACAAACACTAAATTCATATTTCAAGTAACTACACTACCCGTGGTCGTTAACCCCACACAAATCATCAATTCATTATTTATTATTATTGTATCATAATTATGCAGATATCGATACCCATCATGTCTTTGTAGTATTGCTAGCTAATTTAATTTGACCTTTTAATTAACAAAACGTTATGAAAGCAACGGCTGTGCTCTAGCAACACTCACGCCAGTCGGCCACTTGTGAGTAGTCGCCGTCCGTGTTGATCCAAGGCGCCACGATGTGCAGCTGCGGCCTGTTCGGAGGCTCCTCCTCAGTGTCTTCTCCTATGAACTCCATGTCTTCTATACTTTCACTGAAATTACACAACAAAACCGCTGATATTCCATAGAAAATGCAGCGGGTGGGTCGCCTACTAGTTTGTTTGGTAGGTGCTGACCGTCGCTTATAGGCATCTGTAATACCAGATATATCGCAAGTGTCATGTGCCAGCCCTGAGACAAGGGTACTCGTAAAACGTCTCATTTGCCTCATCAACCTCAGCAATCATATCTTTCAAATGGGTCACAAACACAGCTTGGCAGCAGACAAGGAGATTCTAAAGTCGAAGATTAGACAGTGGAACGATGCATAGCCTTACCTAAGTCACGCATGTTTTATTCGACCGTGAAGTTAATGAGCGAGTGTACCCCTTCATTTTGAACACGTTCAGTCGACCGTACGTCAGTTGCAACATCTTGACCTTGAGCTGGTCTAGCATAGTATGGAGTTTCAGTACAATGTGAGGCCAGCTTATCTGGTTTATTTAGCACTGACGTGCGATGTACTGTACAGGTTAAATAGAATGAGCGCATGCGCTTGTGAGGTAATGATGGTTTAATTTTATAGTTATCAAATTAAATATTTTTATTTTTATCAAGCCGTCTGTACGTTGAATTCGTGCCCGCAGGGCAGCTGTGGCGAGCTATTCGGCAGTAGCGACCCCACGCATCTCCCGGGAGAAGTCTTGTTCATCACCTCTGGCCTGCCTTTATTGGCTGGCTGGACTGAACACTGATGAGGAACAGAGCTCCCACCTCTTTCTTGCCTTTATTGGCCGGCTTAAGTGGAGATTCGCAAGAGGCAATATGCTCGGAGGAAGGAAGAGATGCTGGTAGGGATCTTAACCATAGCCTGGGGTTGTACCGATAGCCGTGGAATACCTCTCCACTCCTCATAAGCACTCAGGTCATGTCACTACGACAATATGTGCTAGCGATCGTTTTCGGGGACCCATTATTGAGTGTACAAGTCACCACCTGCTATTTTATCTGTGTATTTTAAATAGAACATTGGTCAGGCAGGGGCCATAGTCTTTCCACAGTCCTAGATAACCAGTTCACTTTAGCCACCCAAAGAATGATGGGCATTTTTATAGGGAGTATGGCCATAAACGAAAATACAAAACCAAACACACCGACTTCCGAAATTAAATTAAGTAAATATAATATTAAATGTGGGTGTACTACATGTACCTACACCTCTGCCCAACCCTTCGAGGAAACAAGGCGTGATGTTATGTGCTTCCGAAATTAAAGTTATTTTTCACTTTTTAGTGTTTTTGTTGGAAGTCGGTTGTTTTTTTTGGAAAAAGTTTTTTATTTTTCACTTTTTAGTGGTACGCACGGCTACAGATCAAGCTATACATTTCCAGTATAAGCTGATCTCGCATTGTATAGGATTTCCTTACAATGAGAAGTCAGCGTAAACTGGAAACGTATAGCTTGATGTGTAGCCGTGTGTACCTACCCCACACCAATTCGTATACCACTACTTGCTATGAAAATAACAGTGACAGGAAGTTTTATACATACACCGAATGGATTAAATACGTATTATTGAAGAGTTAGCTCAGAGTCAGTCAATCAGTCGGTCAGTTTCTCTATTTATTTATATAGATGGATTTGTTATTAGATCAATACAAAATAATAATAAATTAGTTCAATTATAAGTTCTTTTTTGTTCAAGAGTAATCAATTTCAAAATTGTTTCAGACCTTTACGTGATCAACGTCCCGACAAACCTTGAAAATGACACCATATTGATTTGTAGACTATTTAACTCTTTACACCCCAGCCCCTTCGGCTGTTTTATTTGTTGACAGGAGTAACCCTGCGAATTGTCGAATTAATACATTTCATATGATTTCTCCATACAAGTTGTGAAACCCCGTTACACCCCTTTAGGGGCTGAATTTAAAAAAATCTGTTTTAGCGGTTACCTACGTCATAATAACTATCTGTGTGCCAAATTTTAGCCCAATCCATTTAGTGATTTGAGTTTTGTGTTGATAGATCAGTCAGTAAGTCAGTCACTGTTTCCTTTTGTATGTATTAAATCTATAGTGTAATTCGACATGTTACGACGACCCCAAATAAATTGGGATTAGGGCAGGAGACTGATGTTGAAGTATTTAGGCTAAGTTTCAAGTTAATAGATCAACGAAAGAAGATTTTTTTCATACAAACCGTACCCATCCCCCCTTTACACCCCCAAAGAGGTTAATTTTTGAAGTGGTTTGCGACTTTTCCATTATTTGACTTAAAAGTTATACCAATTTTCGAGTTTATCAAGCCACGTAGTAAAATCCTCTCTTGTAAAATTGACTACTCCTTTTTACCCCGTTATGGGTAGATTTTCGAAAAACCCTGATACAAATTATTCTTAATTTTTGGTTTTAAGTATAATACTGAGTTTCGAGTTGATCGGACCGCGCGTTAAAATTCTTCTATACAAGCTTTGACCATCCCATCCATTGAAGTTAAGATAACAAAAAAATACAAACTTTATAATTTACTTACGTAAGTATTCGTCCAGGTTCATTAACTCTAGGAATAAGATTTTTCATGCAAACAAACCCCCCGTTTCCCCCCCTTAAACGTCAAATTTCCAAAAAACCCTTCTTAGCGGATGCCTACGTGCCAAATTTCAGCCCAATTTGTTCAGTGGTTTGAGCTGTGTTGATAGACCAATCAGTCACGGTTTCCTTTTATATGTCTAAATGGCTAGATATATATATTGATAACCTCCTCCTTTTTTATCTAAAATCATATATTATAACCAGAGTGCATCTGATGACAATTCCAATAACACCAAACACGGGTAGGATACATTGTTTTATTACGGAGTTCCAGTGCCTCCTTCCGGCTTCATAATCAGATCAGTTTGATGGTACCATTTTGATCAGAACTATTTATTTAAATTTGCTTCGTTTAATTATATCTATCTAACTATTATATCTCACCGCCTCCCGTGAAATACTTATCATTGAGAAGTTCCGGTGGCCATCTGTGGCCTTCTTCATCAATTCCACTTCTCCAAATTATACTTTCTGAATGCATATGATTGACTTGTTGATGAAAATATAAAAATCGCTATATGTATGCCTATAATATTTAAAGAGTTCCCTCAATTACTCATGGATCCCAACATCAGAACTGGATTTTAATAAAAATGGGACCAATCTGGAAGTAAATCCTTTCTAATAAAAATAAAAAATCCAAATCGGTTCATAAACGACGGAGTTCTGAGGAAAGAAACATAAAAAAAAAAATACAGACGACTTGAGAACCTCCTCCTTTTTGTGAAGTCGGTTAAAAATAAATAAATGTCGCTGTTCAGCTCGATACACAGATCGCGGGTATAACACACATTGCCCAAATCACCGATATTTTCGTTCCAAGATGGAATGAAATGAAATCAAAGCAGAGTAATCGGAGTGCAGTAAACCTACACATAATCGTGATCGTAGGTTTAATCAGTTAACACAACACCAATTCACGAACTGTCAAAAGTGCGTTATCAAAAGTCCGTTTAAGATAGCCAGGGTCAAACACTCGCATTAACTAATGGTAGGTATGTACTAAGATGTAGGTGAGCAACGAGCAAATAACGACTGAGTAAAAATCGAGTGCGTCCCGTTCAGTAGACCTCTAGTGGTGCGGAGGAAAATGGGTAGGTCATCATTCCAGCCGAAAGACGTCCACTGCTGAAGATAGGCCTCCCCCAAAAGGGGGGGGGGTTGCCATAATCGCCACGCTTGGCTGGCGGGTTGGCGATCGCAGTATGGTGTTAAAATGCATAGAGAACGCTGCTGCTCATTCTCTAGTAAGTCCCTTAGTCGGGTTTTACGAAACCCACGGGAAGAAATGGGATGGTGCTGTTCTTTACGTCCGGCACCACATGGAGCATGTGTAGGTAAAACATTAATATTCTTAGAAATCAATAGTTAAGTAGGGGAGGAGCGGAGGGCAACAAAATATTACAGGATGGTCATTTCGTTCATGTCTCTGGGAATAAACCATTTCGGCACCTTTATTCTTATTTACATTTTACAACACACTCATCACAGCTTTACAAGATAACTGTATTATCAATTTGTTTTTATGTGTTTTTATTCTTTATTTAACAGAATTATAATGTTATGATTCAATAACTGATATTATCAAGAACGCAGTGAACATTCCCGTCATAAACAAAACTAATACGTTTACATGGTACTTGCAGGTCGCATACCTCTTTACCCTGGTATTTCACAGCTTTCTGCACATAATGTAAATTGATGCTTAAAATATCTGCTTTCATTTTATGTATAAGTGGTCTTTATTGGATATGCTGGCCAAACTAACCCACCATTCTTTACCTATAGCCCATTATGTTTGTTTCCATAATCTGCAATTGTCACTACACCAACCGGGAGTTGTCCTTGGGTGCACTTGCATAGTGCGAACAGGTATAATCGTTGGTGGGTGTCTCATTTGTTTTTCTCAAAAAATTAAAATTTTTGGTTCATAGGTATCGTAAGTTACAGCAAAATAACCTTTGTGTTGTGAGAGCTGGACTCTATACTGGGTTCAGGACTTGTATGACAGATCTATAGGCAATGATGAGTGTATAGATAAGTACCTACACATTCCATTATTGTATCGTACCGCAGTTATAATGGCCCAAATAGATAAAATTGATATGTACGGATAATGGCCTCCATGCCCCAAAACTATAGATTTTCTGGAGGAATATTGATATTACTAAATTCTTCATTTCAACACAATTTATTTCACTGTTAATTTAAGAACTATGAACCTTCTAATAAAATACATGTTATTCTACATTTTATATCTTGTTCTAACAAATAAAAGGTTGAGAAGATAGCTTACCTTGTATCATACGTCATATAAACTGGAAAAATATACTTGGTGAGCTGCCGTATCCGTGACCGGCGTAAAGCTGCCAATGATTCTGCTTGTTCATTGTACGTACGGACTTTGTTCTCCAGCTCCATTCGCTGCATCTGAGCATGTTTACCGAGGCTTGACACCCGCTTATGATACCTTGGTAACTTTAATATTAACTCATTGTTATGACTTTTTAGTTCCATTAGTTGTCTCCGTTTGTCCTCAATATTGCTTCTTCTCTGTTCTATAGCTAGTCTGAGGAGGTCTATTTTGTCTCTGGACTGCTTGACTTCTGTCAATAATGTGTCCTTCTTCAGTTTTGAAGCTAATAGTTTTTCACAACAGTCCAGTACATGTTTTCGGTTGACTTTTACACGAAGTAGTTTTCCTTGTTTTTCTGCATATCTGTAGAGTTAAGTTTTTGACCAATTAGTATTGAGTAAGTGTCTACATTGTGTATTATTTGGCTTTATGTCCACCGACTCCTATTGCTTGGCTGGGAGAAAACTTACCACTAACACACAATTGCATTTGCAGTGAAAGATTTAGACATGTGTATGTATGTTTCCATGCTTTGGAAATATAAAGTAAATGTATAGTAAATATAAAGTATAAGTTTATTCATTACATTAAATGCTATGAAATAATAAAAACTTCCGTTTTTATGTAACTATATGTCTACGCATAACTTATTTTATTGTAACAGAATAACAAAGACTTGTATGTTTAAATGCACAATGTTGTTAAACTACAAATAGGTCAGATTGAAAAGAAAACTTTTTCAACATCATAACAATCATTTCGTTATTGGTTTTAAAGACCAATAAAAGTCTATTATCAATAAGCTGGTAGTAAAAGTTTCAAGAGATTCTAAGATTAATATATTCAAAAGGCTGAGTCATAAAGTTTACTGTTGACTGTGGCGCCCACAACATGCTAACTACAACAACATTTACAATTGAAGGTTATGTAAGCTTGTAAACACTAATTCAATAATATCTGTCCCCACAACAATGACTTATCACATCGTGTTTTAGCAGAAAATATCGTACTACCTATTTATTTCGACGCATTCAATCAGTACAAACAACATTTCTGCATTGTTTACACATAAATACGACGCATATGGTGACTCAAACAAAACTTAACGCGCAAATGGCCATCTCTTTAGCAATTGAAAATATCATTCGCAATCAATGCAGAGATAGTCTGGACTGTGATAAATATAGGAGTTTATTGATATTGATACGTAATTAAGGTGAAAGGACAACCTGTCCGCGTAAGGCATTGAGGAATGCACGAAATTGCCCGCCCTGACGCAATCTGAACAGTAAAAGTTCTTTTTCACGGTGTAACAGAGGAGGCATTTCTTGTAGTGGCCATCACTCTCTGTGGACGACACTCGGAAGTCTCGGGGCGCTTCACTTTCATTAAAATAACTTAGCGCCATAGCATCCACAACACTTTTTCACTAATTTATTTGTAAAATTACAATGTTGAAACACAAAAACTTGTCATTTGTCAATGTCAGCTGGCGATGTGCACAGATAAATAAAATATGATTTTACGACTTTACGTTTCGTTTTGCATAATACTAAGATGATAGATATTTCAAAGTAAACAAAATATATAGAAAATATTATTATAGGTAAGGACAAAAGTAATTTCTACGATCTAATTTGAGGCAAACAAACATTGTGTAAGGTGTAGAGTATGTACAAACTGTACTTTACCTAGTTCAGAATCTCAGGTAACTTATAAGAACTTATTTTTAATTATGAACAGTTTTCAACTTATAAGTTCTTTTGAGTTGATTTTTGTGTGAATATCCTAACTAATAAGTGGGCGTCCAAGCAAAAAGGGCAGTTCTCGGCATTTAGTTTCCGAGATATAGCCATATAGGTACGCAGTTTTGTAAAATTGGGTAAAAAAATTGCATTTCGCGATTAAAATGAATACTCTTATTAAGTATTTTATAGGTATTTTATTGTACAACATTTTTAGGGTTCCGTACCCAAAGGGTGAAACGGGAACCCTATTACTAAGGCTCCACCGTCTGTCTGTCCGTCTGTCACCAGGCTGTAGGTATCTCATGAACCGTGATTGTTAGACAGTTGAAATTTTCACAGATGATGAATTTCTGTTGCCGCTACTAATACAAAAAAAACAAAACAGAATAAAATAAATCTTTAAGGGGGCTCCCATACAACAAACGTGATTTTTTTGCTCCTTTTTGCTCTATATTGATAACGGCAACAGGTAGGTAGACGATTGAAATATTCACTGAATATTTAGTTATATAGGTATTCACTTTCAAAATAAATAATTAAATTAAAATAAAACAAATATTTAAGGGGATTCCCATACAACAAACGTGATTATTTTGCCATTTTTATAGATAATGGTACGGAACCCTTCTTGCGCGAGTCCGACTGTTACCTACTTGGCCGGTTTTTTGTTTTAAGGAGATTTGTAAAATGGTCCACAAATTATTAATTGCTATAGTGAAGTCTAATGTCAAATATGCGCTAAGGTAGCCCGCGAAATTCAAATTTATTATTACGTTTTTTGCAATTTGCAGGTCAGTAACAGATTGTATGTAGATCAAAATATGATTCGCGGCCATAACAAAATATGGCTTTACAGAATTATAATCATTAGAATCAGCATTACAACTCTGTAAGTTCAAAAAATCCTACTGAGTGATTTTTTCTGAAATAATCATTCAGTAGGATTTTTCGAAGAGAGTTAGTTTTACCAATATTTCAAGTAACAGTCACATAAAAAAACTAAAATTATACAATAAAACACCGATACCGCACAAATAATTTATATTTGTACCTATCTATTCTTCTCATACTAAAAATAATTCTTATTAAAAATGAGATCTTACATTTATCACTAATCACAACATCCCAATCAAATCAACCTATTTTAAACATAATAATTAAATAAAAATCTCACATTCCCTGGCAAATCAGCTCAATTATTAAACAACAATAGTTTTTATCAAATATATTAAAACAAAAATGAACAAAATAATCAAATAAATGATAAAATATTACTTAATTCTTAAATTATTTTTTATCCAAATTCTGGTAATATGATCTTAAAAAGTTTAAACTACGAGTATCTAATGAATTTCTTTCATGGAAGTTCTTAAATGGTTACATAATTATCCAGTAGCAGAGAACACTCTTTCTGCTTCAACGCTGGTCGCTGGTTGATAAAAGTAGATTGTACCTAAACCCTTTCTAAATTCCTGCTTCTCTGACCATACTCATCCAATAGTGCCATCTCTACTCGAATAATTGTGGTCTCTATATAATTTGTTGAAGAAGTCGGCCGCTGCGCAGAAGATGGCTGACTCATAAACCGGATGATTTCTTCTCGTATTTGTGTTTTAATTGATTCGCTTACAGTAGAAGAAGAGCAACCTTCTGTATCTTGTGTATTGTCCGCTGAAGTTATGAAGGTTCCAGAAATAATCGGTACAATGACATATTTACACAACCCTCACAATTTTTATGATTGATTTTTATTGTTAAGGCTCCGTGCACAAAAAAAAAATCCCTTTTTCGTCAATTTCTTATTTATAATTGTGAGAAATCTTGAAATAATTGAAATATTAAGTCTGTGTAACTATAGGAGTACAGTTTTTGTGGTGCTAAACCATTCGTGTCAGTCACAGCACCTAAAATAGTTTCATCACTTTTGTGCTCTCGAAAATATAGTATAATGCGTCTTTGATTTACTTATTGAAGATATTGTATATTCATAAAATAAAATTTTGATTTTATCTCATGAATTGTTGAAGTCCAGTGTGTGATTTTTAAATTTCTTGATAAGGTTTGCTAAATAATAGGAAATAATACATAAATTACTTTTCAACTTAATTTTTCTGCTTTATTTTGTATCGAAGTTGAAAAATGTACTTGCCCCACATGCAAGTAGACCATATATTAAAGTTGATTATATTTTTTCATTTTCAAAATCTTATGTAGTGTCATGTAAAAAGATGATCAAACGTCAGTCTAGCGGCATATTTCGGAAAACTTGTTGCGAATATTAGTGATTTTCCATGAATACTTAATGTATTTGAAAAATTCTGTTTCCCTCTTTCACAACCAATGAACAAAATTGATCAATATCAGCCGATTTCGTGCACGGCCCCTTAAAATTATTTCTACATTTTCATACACAACGTGTCAGAAAATGTAGAAATAATTTTAACAATCGTCAGTCTCACATTTTCGTTTGAGTCATTTTCAAAAGAACAGTCGTGTGTACTTCGCTCTTCATAAAAATTGTGAGGGTTGTGTAAATATGTCATTGTACCGATTATTTCTGGAACTCGAGAGTTTATCATAAAGTTAATAAGTGGTTAATGTTGTTATGAACTCTGTCACTTAGTGTGATTTGTGAAGTGAATAAATAATTGCTAGAGTGATTCAACTTTATTAAAACAATAAATAACGTAATAACAGATATGTACTTTACAGATGACAGCTTTTTATTTAATATTTAAAAGAGAAATACAACTATCCGTAACATCCGAAAAATCTGGATGGTGATGCAAGTAAAATCCGGATTTGAAAATCGACGGATATCGGGATAATACGGATACCCGATTATCCGGATTGCATGCCCTTACTGGTGAAGAAATTTACAAATTCTTGCGCAACTTCTTTGTTTGTGCTGAGACCACGTGAAGTTTATGTAGTGAAATCATTGTAGTGTCTTAAATACACTATGTTAACGATACACTCTCTCAGTGTTGTCCATTGGTCTAATGTAAATAATCTCTCCTAAACGAAAAAAAACTAAACTCATTAAATTATCAATGCTAAATGTCAGGCACCTAACTACCAATGTTCAACTTATTGGAATAGAGTTGGACCCTGTTGAGTCGACAGTTTTTCTTGGATTTCTTGGGGTTTTTCTTATACTTAGACGGTAAATTACAATGGGGCCCACACGTAGAAAAAATGTCAGGAGGGCTTAGTTCGGCCGCCTATGCTGTTAAAAAAATTCGTTAGTTATCTGATGTAAGTAGATATATACTGCCAGATTTTTTTTTTTTAAACGTTGTCCCACACTAGGAATTTCTCCTGTATCGTGGGTACGTTCACAAACATTTAATCTCACATACACAAACAGCCAGACCCGGAACAACTACTTGTAGGTCATACAAAATATTTGTTCCGTGCGGGAATCGAACCCGCGACACACAGCGCAGCAGTCAATCGCTTAACCACTGCGCCAACCGTGTCGTAAATTATTATTTTCTAAGTTTCTTTCGTAAGTTATTTTCATAGTATTTTCTTTAGTCTTATGGGATTCTTCTCTGGGGAACCTGTGCGGACATTAATAATATCTTTGTTTTACTTAAATATTATTATATTATATACTTACCTAAGTCTTGTGTCACCCTGTGTCTTTTAACGGAACCGCATACATTCTGCGTGCGCGTTGAGCGCTATGGGAAGGGGTTACCTTTGTCGACCATCATTATGGGCCTGTGCACACCACGTTTTTTAAACGCGCTGTTAACGCGCGTTTTGTGTTGACTTCAAATCCATAACATTATTCAATAAGCACAAATCTTCAAATGCTTCTCTAGAGAATCTAGGGGAAGGTGGTCTGAGATGGCATAGATTTTGAAATGTTTGATTTTTAGGAAACTCGTAACCAAATTTAAATAAATAGCACTTTTGTATTAAAAGGCGGTTTATTATCATCATAAAAACAATCAACAAAACGAAGTAAAACCTATTTTTCTTTGGATAATAATTCAATATCAAAATGTTTTGAAAATCCAACTCACCCAAACCCTAGAGGTAAGATGGCATACACCAAACTGCAGGCACTATTTTGCTTGCAAACATCGCAGATTACATGTTTTGCCATTTTCGGCTAAGTATCAAACAACTGGCGACAGACTTGCAAATTGGAGCCACCATTCTCTGGAGCAAGAATGAGTCCGTGATGGGTCTTCTTCGTCACTGGAACCTGCCAACACGGTTCTTCTCTTCGTCTTCGGGCAGATTTTGTCGATGGCTGCTTCTTTTTAAGCAACAACAGCTTTTAGTAATGCAATGTTTGGAGATGCATTCAGCATCCCGAATTTACCTTTTCTATGAACCCACCATCTTCTATAATTTATTTTATTTAACAAGCTAATACTTAACAGCATATTGTTCACACTCTATTCTAAAATAAAACATTGTCAGTTCCCTGTTAGCTAATGTAGAACAACTGTAATGACGATTTGTATTCATCAAAAATAAAATTTCTAGAGAGCAATTTTTACCAAAACCGACATAGTGACCACCTCGATTGATTTCGCGCAGTGGCGCCGCGCCGGGCCGGTCACGACGAGTTTCCCTTAGGGAGGCACGGGTGCATGTACGGGTGCCACTGAACTACAGATGGCAAAGATATTGCTACTGTGCCATCTCAGCCACTATGCCATCTTAGACCACTTTCCCCTATATAGTTGGCCACTAACATATTTTATGCTCTAAGTTCTTCCCGACATTATTTTGACTTTAACAAAATCGGGTATGATTTTAATGTAGGTAAACAAAATGTTTCTCACACCTCAAAATGCTAGTGAGCTATTAAGTCGCCGGCACGTAACTTGGCAAGAATCGTTAGATGTCTCTCTCGTTTCTTTAACTTTCTTCTAAACAGACACGTTTAAAAATAAATTCAGCCGCCTAATTGCGTAACACAGTTTGAATCGGAATTGGAATGATTTTGAAGTACCTATATTGCTAATCCATTGCTTCATATGTTGAAAATTTGGTCTGCTCAACAACGTAAATAACGCAATGAATGTTGTTGAATTGTCAAATTGAAACCGATTCCTACTGATACCTAGTGTGTTACGCAATTAGCCCTCTGGCAATAACCATAGAATAATGTCAAACAATAAAAGTGATATTTTTTTCGTTGCACTAATTGTACACGCGTAAACTTTCTAGACTACTTACGCCAAAACCTTGCCAAGTTACGTGCCCGCGACTACGTAACTACTATCGCAAGCTAAAATTACCTACTACGAGTACTGCGAATGGGATAATAATTATTCGCGCAGGACCTTTTTTTTTTTTTTTGGTTGGAAGTCATCAAATAACTTCTCCCGCTCTGGGTGGAGCGAGAGGGAGTGTCAGACTTTTACTGACTAAAACCCACCGTGTTCCTTCAAATGCCTGTGTGCCAGAGCCACGATATCCCTTTCGGACAGACTCGTAACCCTGGCAGGCATTGGCCCTTTCGGACCCCGTCAATTGGTGCTGACGTCTCTTTGAGGCGCGCGTGGAACACAACGCGCCGTCGACCCGGGCCTGGTCCTTATCGGACGGCGAGTTACCCATCGCTCACCGTCCGCAAGCCCGCGCCTACGGTGGCCGGGAATCGGCCTGCGATTCCCGACGCCCAGGGCGTCTCCTGCGGCGACTAAGGGCGGAAGGGCGGGCACCCTGCCTCACCCTCATGCGTTCCGCCTCCTCCTTCGCGAGCATTACTGTTTCGCAGAAGGAGGTGACGGCTTCCCATGCACTCTCGCTCCGAACCATAGCCTGAACCAGGGCCGGATGCGAGAGATCGTCGCCGCCGATCGCCTCCGTGAGGACACGGCGGTGCTCCGCCCAAGCAGGGCAGACCTCCACCGTATGCTCCACCGTGATTCGCGCAGGACCTTGCGATGGTAATCATAATCCAATTTATGTTTTCTATCCAACATTGGTACCTATCGAAATATTTAACACGGGAAAAGTCTACGCGTAGGTAAAAGTAAGATAAACCTAATATAATATCCGGTGAAAAATAAATACCTGGAATTGCGCAGTCTTGGCGTCGACGAAAGGGTCAATGTGAATCAACCAGATTGGATTACCGTGTGTCGGAGTAACGAGCAGCCATTTTGTTTTTATTTCGGCGGGCTAAATTTTCGTCGCAGACCGCCATTACGTAGGTCGTTACAGTTCAGAAACTAGGCTAACTTAGTTAGCAATACCCTGTCACGTTCCCAACGATACTAATCAATATTTTGTTTTTGTTGGCCAGACATGTGACCTACTGCTACATTATAGCGTCTGTATTCCCCGGAGAGAAAGGCAGAAGCATACCTAGTCGATCACCCACATTTCACCAATTAGAAGTCATTAAACCCAGGTGACGAGCCCATTGAATTTGCACAAGTAAAAATACGAATTTCCTAATGGAACAGCCAAGAACACTGCCCTAACCGAGGATCGAACCAGTCGATTGTTGCATTGCCATACAGCCAAGGTGTTCACACACACTTCGTAACTAGGTACACATACCACCTAGCTATAAATAGTTACGAAGTGTGTGTAGTCACTATGACATTGCTACGATCGTTACGAAAGGAAACTAATCTTTGTTTGAGTCAGGTAGTATACTTTTCCTTGCATCTCTTCGATCAATAATATTGATCGAAGTTGCATCTAGTCAGTTTTTGATGGAATGCATATACTTTTGTGGAAAGATAAACTGAGCTTTTTTCATGTTTCACATTCAAGCATAATCCAGCGCAAACAGCGCTTTCCATCGTGCGAACGTGTCCATTTTTGTATGATCTGGCAAATTATTAATTCCATTAGCGGGGGTTCGCATTCACGGCATAACGAATGTAACATTACATTATAGACCGCACATTTTTTCTATGGGTTATTTTTTGCGGGACAACTCTAAAGCAATTAACTTTTTTATGAATGATTATTTTCTTTTCTGTTTCCAAATTGAAAGGACTATAATCAAATTGTTTTTTTTTACAATAATAAAAACATAAATTCTCGAAAAGAATAAAAAAACAAGTTGTTTTCCAGAGTAGAGTAAGCAGATTATGACTGCAACTAATTAGGTAAGTACGAGTACTTACTTATTTATCAATGCAAAATTGTACAATAAGTGATACCTCGACGAGGTACCTATTTATAAAGTTAGCACGTATTTAAATAATTATATAACTCCAAAGTTACCTTTGAACTAACTAATTAAAAGTACTTAGGTATTAGACACAAGAAAAATGCCATTCAGCCTTCTAGTGGTCAGTGTAATTACTGCTCGCTACAAAGGATTCGGAACGCACGGCGGCTGATTTCCCTCGGGCGCGGTACGTGGTTTCCGAACGTTGTTTGCGTGGAATGAAGACGTCTGTGGTTTTCATTAGGTGGGAAATCTGGTTTCGTTTTGGTGTGAACAAGTTCAGAATCGAGGTTATGGTTTTGTTAGTGTTTATTTATGAGTTTGGTTCCGTTTTAGAGAAGTTTCGGCAATTTTAACGTTTGATAAAGGATATTGGTGATTTTGATATGTAAATTGTGTGATCAGGAAAACGGGCGTGGTTTTACCTATATACTTTTTTCAATTTGTTTCGATTGACTAATGACTATGATACACAATAAATTACCTACCAATAATTGGACGTAGTTTTTTTATTTATTTTTTATTTAGGATGGGTTTGCTCTTGACCATTAGTCTAGGTCAGAAGTGACAGAGACAAAGTCGACGATGGAGTGAGCTTACCTAGACTGCCTGTTCACTCTAATTTTGAAGAGATAATGGTTGTATGCGTTCGGAAACACAGACGCAGGTAGAGAGTTAGGTAGTAGTGGGGGGGTTGTTATGCAAAATGGACGCAGCCACAAAAACTTACTTTTGAGAAAATGGGAATTTTAGTAAAATTTATTTATTTATTAAAATAACAAGACCATACTTTGTTTTCAAGATCCTCTTAAATATTGGGTATTTTTATCTACTTCCTGTGAAGTATTGTTTTAATACGTTTCATGTGAATAAATAATTTCCTTTTCTCAGCAAAACTGTCTTTGGTTCTTTTTTACAATATTAAAAGTGTGGGATGGATCTTTTAGTGTTAAGTTGCGGCAGTCAAACGCTTATAAGAATATTGTAAGGGCATAATTATCATTCTTACCACAATACTAATTTGCAAAATAATTTTAAATGGCATGGTTCTTGTTTCGATAAAATCGATTTGTTATACAGATCTAAAGTAGTTAAGTAGTAGTAGTAAGGTAAATAAGCGATTTCTATAATATAAATACACGTAGTAAACGTGAAATTGTGATATCCTTTAGATCAGGGATGCACAGACTTATTGAGACCATGGGCAGCTTGGGCTAAAGATGAACGAATGGCGGGCCACCAGCACATAAAATTTAATTTAAAAAATCAAAAACATTTACTTGTAGCTACACGTAAAATTGCTTCCAAACTTTCATTTGCAAGGTGGTTTCGATTTTTTGTTTTATTATTATTCAATACCGAAAAAGCTTCCGAGTACGTATCATGCACCGCACAGCGAGCGCACATAAAGGCGTATTTAAAGAACGTTACTCAGTACTCAAGCATTACTTAAGATCAAAAAATTCTACCAATCCAATGGCTTGAATCTAGTCTTAAGTAATGCTTGAATACTGAGTAAAGTTCTAAAAATACGGGCCTTAGTAACGCGCGCGATTCAAATTTATATTATTTGTAAACCTCAGCAATATTCTTCCATCAAATATACGAGGGAATATTTTTGCTGGCGGGCCATTGGCATATTGTCGGAGGGCCGCATGCGGCCTGCGGGCCCCGGTCTGTGCATCCCTGCTTTAGATTAACTAAAACAAGCAAGTCATTTCTTGTAAACAGTATATCCGCTTTTATAACAAGTTGCCAAAATTGTCGGTTCGGTTGCAAATATGATAAATCATGTAATCCTTTATTCTAGAAAAATTATCTTATATTTTAGTTAAGAATGAATGTGCACGAAAATTAGACTGTGTTTTTGATGGAGCATTTGAAGTGTTGGAAGATTTAGGCGTTAATGTAAAGATAATTAAAAAAGGTAAGATAGATGTAATACATAAAGATAGGACAAAAAAATGTAGTAAGTTTTAAGAAAAGGTACCTTTGTTTTTATTATTTCTTTTTTCTTTCACCCCCGGAGCTGAAGTGTTTAATATACTTAGTAGTAAGCTACATTGTTATGTAAGTAGTTGGTAATAAACGCTTGTCTTGAACTGACGTGTTTCCTTCGAACCTCCATACTTCATTAGTGATGAAAAATTCAAAAGCACATTAAACGTGCCCGTATCAAAAAAGCATATTATAAGATTAAGGACTACGTTGAAGACAAGGAAGTTTGGCATTAATTCCTTCTGTACATGTGGCTTACCTGGTACCTCATTAACGGCAAAACTATGTAAATGTCTATTATGTGGTCCCAAATAACGATGTTTTTTTTTAAATTTAATTTTATCTTTTTTTACAAACTTCACTGACATAATGTTTTTCTTATTTGACATTATTATACCTAGAATTTTAATTTCAACAAGGTTGTAACTTTTATTATTTGAATCATATTTTATATTGTTTTTTTTTTGTCAATGTGAGGACGTTGTAGGCTTCTAATAGACTGTAGATCTGTAGACCATTTTCTATTTTGTTAAGTACCTGGCACTTTTGACGGGCCTACGCTGGCCTCTCATACCTAATAAAAATAACACTGTAATTTGAAAACATTGTAAAAGCCAATTTATTTTTAAAAAAAGAGTTACCGCCGTGTTTCTATAAGTGAAATGAAATGACATTTATTTATTGCAAGAATTGTAGTACATTACAGATGGTCGAGTTTTTTTATGTTTCTAAAACATTTCGCTAAAACTAGCATGCAAAATAATTTATTACATAATAATTGATACAAATATAATTAAATCAATGATAATAAAATTGGAACATAAATCCTAGATAGAAATGTCAAACTTTTGTCAAATTATAATAGTTAAATGTCAGTGTAAATATTTATAGTTTAGGTACTTTTTTTTTTTTTTTTTTTTTTTTTTTTTTTTTTAAAAGGTACTCATTCACAGAATAGAATGATTTTTCTATAAGCCATTTGAATAGCACTGTTTTAAACCGATTGATTGGTAATTCCATATATGATTTTGGTAATTTATTATATATCCTTATAACTATTGGAAAGCAACTTCTGTGATATAAGTGGCTTTTCATTGTGGGAATAATTAGCCTATCACAGGATATCTTGTGTTAAACGAAACCGTGTCTCCAAGACGTTGAAATAATTCGGAGTGCATTTTCACAAATTTACAGCATTCAAATATGTACATACGGGGAACAGTTAATATGTTGAAATCTTTAAAAAGAGGTTTACATGAAGTCAATGGTGGCACATCACAAAGAGCACGGATACACTGTTTTTGGGCTATAAAGACCCTATTTATAAGAACAGAATTCCCCCATAGCACAATGCCATATCTAATGTTGGAAGCTACGTAACCATGATACGCTAAGAGGGCTGTTTTGAGGTTGGCTATTTTACAAAGTCTCCACAAGGCAAAAGCGAAACGATTAATCTTATTTGTGACCTTTATGCAGTGAGGTTTCCAAGTGCAGCCACTGTCCACTGTTATGCCAAGAAAAATAAATGGCTTCGTGTGCCTCGTTAACTCTTTGATCGGAATAAGTAATCGTAAGGTCAGAATTTGATTTTCTATTGTGGAATTGAACGAAGGAGGATATATATTAAATAGTGTACGTTAAAATTGGTGTAATCAAAGCTGCAGTGTGCTTTAAGATTTATGTGTCGGAATCTCATCATATCCCACAGAAGAAGTATTGTTCAATGACTGTATAGTTTTAAATGTTTCATCATCATTAACTGGATAAATGAAGAAACTGGCGTTGAGTGGTGAAATTAAATGGCGGTGCCCCATCGTAGATGCTGTTCTATTTTTATCAGCAGTCAAATCGATAAAATAATCATTAAAAGCGTTGGAAATGTCATTATTCGTCAAAATCGTATTATTCAATTTAATTTGTGTGATTTTTTTTTATCATTATTTGAATTTGCCATTATATTATTTTTGATTAATGTCCAAGATGCTTTACAAATGTTCTTTGATTTTCTAATATATTTTGCATTGAATAATTTTTGTGCAGCAAAGATAGTTTTTTTTATTTGTCTATTGTACTTTCTGTAATTAATTTTATAACCTGAAGTTTTAAATTTATAATACAAAAATCGCAATGTTCGCTTTGTTGCACATGATTTCTTTATTCCTTTAGTAATACTTGCCGGCTCTTCTCCATAGGAAACGACCAATTGGAACCGTGCACCTAGCTTCTGACGTTTCATAAGTGCCCATGTAGGCTTATGTGAAATAAAAATATTTTTGATTTTGATTTTGAGTTTGGATCTTTTAAAACCCAATACTTACCTATTTACCATGACACATGGTTTTATTTTAACTCTGCTAAAATGCTTAATATTTTGTTGGTATGATAAACGTCTGTTTTTCATTAGAAAAAACTTTTGGGTCTCTATTTTAGTTTTTTGCCACCGACTTCCGAAATTAAAGTTATTTTTCACTTTGTAGTGTTTTTATGGAAGTCGGTTATTTTTTTTTGTAAAATGTTTTTTTATTCACTTTTTAGTGGGTCAGTTTTTAATTTATCTAAGTTAGAATAGCCTAATGCCAACAGCTCATCACCTTTTACAAAATATTGCTTTTCCTGATGGTGGGACGTGGCATGATTGAGGAGCTCTTCTGGTAAGAACCGGAGAACTGCCACTCACCATATGCATTGTGACGAGCATAAATTGCTTAGCAACGATATTTTAAAGTACCTAATCGAATCGCAAACGTAAAATAAGATGTTTAAAAGTCGTCGCAATAAGGTAAAGAGAACAAACGACTCTTACCGATTTTGCCCGATTTGATAATTATCCGACGAAATTAAGTTATGTTACTCAGCCACTGGCTAGGGTTCATAATTGTCAACGTCAAAATAATTATGTGAGTCTATTTCCTGCGATATGACAGATAAAATTGTGTTAAGACTGTTGCTCTTTGTACGTAAAAAATGCAAGGTGGCTCAATTTAGCAGTCCGGAAGTTTATTTATGAAAAACATCTTCGTGCATGTTTAGAACAGAAACTAGAACGTCTTCCGCAGCTAGAATGACAATGCTGCAACTAATTTATTCATTTCGGCCGGACGCGACGTCTCGGGGGCGGCTCTTGGCTCCCAGCCTCCTATAATATGCTAACACGGGGTTTTTGTTACCAAGGAGGTGCATTTTGGCATTAATTATGGCTACCAGAATCCGGTAAATCTAGATTGCACATGAGACTGTGGAAGTGCAGTAGGTACGAGAATATTGATTGAAAGTGGATGCTTGTAACGACGATATAATAAGGACGTCTGTTCATACTTATTTGAAAGGATTTAAAAAATGATTGCTACTAAAATAGTTTTGTAATTCCACATAATGGCGCTGACAAAAGGCAAATTATTATAAAAACAAACTATAAAAAAGAAATAACCCGACTGCAAAAAAATGAACTGAAAAGATGGAAACAAGATGAAAAGAAAACCAGTATCCTTTAAGTATCAAAAATAAATAAATGCAGTCGGAGGCACCTAGGATGTTACGAACGCCTTAATTTTTTTTTTTTTTACAGTCGGGTTATTTTTTTTATAACTTGTTTTATTTAAAGGTTTTAAGTTTTATTATTAAATAAACATATTGTTTAGTTAAGTATTGGTAAGTTAAAAAGCTATACGACTTAGCAAGATAAGATAGGGTAGGTTTTAGAAAAGCTAGCTTCTGCCCGCGACTTGGCGTGGAAGTAGTAGAATAGCCACATTTTTATAGAAAACGGCCTCGATGGACTAGTGGTCGGAAGCGCTAAAGTTGAGCATGTCATGCTCAACATTACCGCTTCCGACCACTAGTCCAACGAGGCTGTCCTGGGTTCGATTCCCGAGTCAGGCAAAGTGTTATTGGATTTTTCATCTGAAATTTCTCAGAAACAGTCCGAAGTCTGAGTTTGTGCCTGGTTAGTGGCAATAGGCTCGCCCCGTATTCAAAGTCAAAGTCAAAGTCAAATTGTTTATTTCAAATAGGCACATATAAGGCACTTTTGAACGTCAATATTTACAAAAAAATAGAATTGATTCTAGTCGCCCCTTTCAAAAGGTAGTTTCGTTTGGGCAAGAAACTCCACCGGTACTCTTTTAAAATCTTGTACAATATTTTTATAGGTACATTAATTATATAAATATATGTGAAGACGATGCACCTAGAATAAAATTACTATACCACAATAGGTAATAAAAAGAGTTAAGAATGAAGCAATGACAGATAAATTAATTATGTGATAGATACATGGTGCTCACATATTTACAAAAATTGTAAAAAATGTATACGATTTCCTAAAAAATTACAATATCAGTGTG
Organism: Tiliacea aurago; assembly: GCA_948098905.1. NCBI lineage: Eukaryota > Metazoa > Arthropoda > Insecta > Lepidoptera > Noctuidae > Tiliacea > Tiliacea aurago. Next base: position 1,239,614 of record OX402581.1, on the reverse strand, counting down.
AGTTAAGGTAATCACAGAATTTAAAATAAATGTCATAAAAATAATAAATTATACAATTAAAATAGCAACCTGTTTGTTTTTGTCTAGACTCTAGATTGTCGTATGTAGCAGGACCAGCATGTTTCCAAGCATTCTTATCTTGTATATATAATCCTTTAATTTGTAATATGCTTGTTTACAAAGTGTTCTTTTAATATGAGTTTTAAATACATGGGACCTAAACCTAACTGGCGAAATGTGGATGTAGGTACTATATGGTACACTTGTCCGTGTGAGAACCAGTCCTGAGGTCGACTCCGTAGTCTTCAGTGGAAATTCCCCATTGCTTGCCAATGCCAAAAGGGTCTTGACAGACATACAGACGGACAGACGTATTGATTTTGACTCCATTATCGTCGTCAGCGCCCTCGAAAACCATACAACGACACCTGTGATAATAGAAAACACAAATTTTTAGTAACGCCATTTTAAATTTTGATTTTGACCTCATTATTGTTATCAAAAACCTCGAAAACGATAAAAACGACTCCCATGACGAAAAATCATCACAAAATCTTTTCGCGCAAGTGGGTTCGCACAAGTTTCTTTAGCAGAAATGTCATTCTCGCAAGTGTCTTTAGCAGAAATGTCATTCGCGCAAGTGTACCAAATCCGATGCATCAAATCTCAGTTGGTCTCTCTCATATAAAACAGGACCTATTGGCATAAAAAAAGTGAACATTGCTCGTTTTCTAGCTGACTGTAATTTATTTTTGTGTGAGCCCAAGTGGTTGTGGAGCAGGACCAGCATTAAGCCAAGCATTTTTATCTACGATATAATCATCCAACTATAATATGCTTAAGCGCAGGCCACACCGCTAGCTAGCGGGTGGGCTGGCTAGGCGGGCGAACATTGTTTCACCTCTTTACATGGTTAGTCGGTAGCTCGCGGTGTGAACCGAAGTATGTAAAGAGGTGAAACGATGTTCGCCCGCTGTCCAAGTAGATTAGCGTTTTGTGTGTGATGAGTCTATAAATACGTTTAAGTAATAGCTATCTATACATGTATACTTACAGTCCACTATGTTCATACAGTTGCGAATAAACCTGCATACTGAATACACGTCGTTTTCTTTAAAAACCCAAGACAACAAAAAATCAACCTTATACAAAAAACATTTGGTCCATATTCGAGCAGGATCGTGTTAATGAGCATCGAGCCCGGTCGACCCGCGAGAACAAAAGATTTTATTACCTGAGTGCGATAAGGAGTTGTCGGGTGACACGTTTGCTAATTGTTAATATGCAAGTTATAAAAACATTTTTAACAAACGAATTATTACAGTGAAATTGATTGACTATAAACTGTTACTTGCTTACAAGGTGGATGTGACTTTTGGTGCAAATAATAATAATTGTACATTGAGTGAGTGTTAAAAGTGATTAAAATTAACAAACTGTTACCAGCGAGGATTTATTACCTAAACCAAGTGACCGATCGAGTGTTGTTTTGCTGAGATTGCGGTGCGAGTTTATTTGTTACTACAATGGAGGCACTTTTTTCGTTACAAGATGAGATGTACGAGAATTTGATGAGAGCTGAGAGAAATTTTAAGAAGTCTCCGAAAGAAAGAATTAAACGTGAGTACTTAGAAACGAGATTGGAGTTGTTAGAACAACTATTTAAAGAATTTAAAGACGGACACAAGGAAATAGTTGCAAAAGCTAAAAATAAAAAGGAAGCATACTTTACAGAAGGAAAATATGAGAGTTTTGAAGAGTTATATGTACAGTATAAATCAAGTTTGCGAGAAGCTTTGCAACAGTTTTTGCCGTCAGTTACCGAGTTACCTAACCCAGTAGTTACCAATAGCGCGAACAATACTTGCAGTGATGTAAAACTACCCCGCATAACATTACCTACTTTTGGGGGTAAATATGAAGAGTGGCCCACCTTTTACGACATGTTTTCCTCATTAATACATAATAATAAAAATATTTCATCGGTACAGAAATTACATTACCAATTAAATTATCAAGTCCAATGTGAGTGGAGAAGCATGCAATCTACTTAGTAATTATTCGACGACTGATGCAAATTATGAGGAAGCATGGAAACAGTTAGTTCGACGATACAATAATAAGCGCTATAACTGCAATGCTATAATGAGGTCTTTATTTGGCACAAAGAAAATTCAAACTGAGTCAGCCAATGCAATTAGGAATTTGTTGGATACGACGTCTACTTGTATTAAATCTTTGGAAAACTTAGGCATTAGTACTGAATCTAGTTACGCTAACGCGTCTGTCGTTCACTTAGTCGTTTCAAAGGTTTGTCCATGTTCAACCACCTCAATCTTTACCCCTGACCATGTTGAACCCCTAAATGTTTCCATTTTCAACCCCCCAGGGGTTGAATATGGATTTCAATATATTGGTCATCTTTTCTTTGTCCATATTCAACCCTTTGTTGTTATGTAACTAATAATGACATTAAAGTAATACTGAAAGCAGAAGTGTATTTATTTTCTTTCTGCTTAATCTTTTGCAGGTATTTGTAGCTGTTGGGTAAAAGAAAAACATGGCATTTTGGTAAACATTTATGAATGATGCTACTAGGGAATTATCATGTTTACAACCGATTGAGATGATTCAAACGGTGTTACATTAAGTTTGTTTCCAAGTCGGTCCTATTTTATCAAAACCTTGTTTTGATGATGGAATTCATGAAGACCTGAGGGAACTCCTTAAATATTAAAGACATAAATATGGCGATTTTGGTATTTTCTGTATGAAATCAGGTCTTTGCATTCAGAAAATATCATTTGGTGAAGTGGATCTGATGAGGAAGGCCAGAGATGGCCACCAGAAGTTCTTCATGATAAGTATTGCAATTATATGAAAGAAAATTTAAAACACATATTAAAAGTACCTACACTTTGTAAACAAGCATAATATAAGTTAGAGGATTATATCCAGGATAGGAATGGTTGCTATTGTAATTGTATAATTTGTTATTTTTCTGACATTGATTTTACATTCTGTGATTACATAAACTCATACACTGACTTATTTTTTTTTTTTTTTAGGAAAACATATACGATGTTTGTAAATATGTGAGCACCATGTATCTATCTCTATCTATCTATTAAGTTATTTTTCATTGCTTCATTTTTCATTATTTTTACCTATTGTGGTATAGTAATTTTATTTTATTCTAGGTGCATCGTATATAATCTTATAATTAATGTACTTAAACAAAATATTATAAAACAGTTTTAGAAGAGTAACGGTGGAGTTTCTTTCCCATTCTTCTCTCCGTTGTTCTTTTGAGATCTTGTACGAATAATATTCTTTTTATATTTTTCACTCCAATACTAATGCAAGGCTGCTGACAACACTACCCTCTCATGAACCAGCAGCACTTTGCATTCCAAAAATAAGCTGTAGCTAATAGCAATAAATGCAGGGTAGATGAGAAGAACTTTTGTGTTTTACTGTCCATTGAGGGTTGAACGTGGATTAAAGACATTCAAAAATAAAAGTCTATGTTCGACCCCTGGGGGGTTGAACATGGAAACATTTAGGGGTTCAACATGGTCAGGGGTAAAGATTTAGGTGGTTGAACATGGACTAAACCGTTTCAAAATTGGACACAGAATCTGTCAAACAATGGGAACAACAATTAAATACGATGTGTGATGAGTTGCCAAGTTGGATACAATTAAGAGATTACTTAGAATACAGATTCAGGACGTTAGAAATGCTTGATACGAACGGGAACCGCGCCGCGCAACAAGCTAAGCCTGCTGCTAAGTCGAAATCTTTTCACGCATCAGTAGACAAGGAGAAAGAGAATAAGACTAAACAAGAGTGTCCGATGTGTCATGAAAGTCATTATCTTAACCAGTGCAAGCGTTTTAGCCTTATGACACCTAAGGAAAGACAGGACTTCGTTCAAACGAGTAAATTATGTTTTAATTGCTCACGCGGTAGTTAAATGTCGTCATTCATTCAGCTGTAAGAAATGTGGGAGAAGACATCATACGATGTTACACTTTGAGAGAGAGAACCAGGAGCCATCCAGCCGCCGGGAGCAGGCAGCCGCAGTGTCACCGAGTGAACCACAACAGGAAAGAGCGAGTACAACACGAGGTGACACAAACATAACTGCTACATTTTCTAGAGGAGAGCTACAACCCAACAGCGTGCTACTTGCGACGGCTAAGGTTAAGGTATTCCGTTCTAACGGTTTTAAACAAATAATTCGTGCTTTGCTTGACCAAGGGTCACAGGCATCTTTTGTATCTGAGTCAACTGTGCAATTATTGGGTCTTGTACGCAAACCAGTAAGTGGCTGGGTGTCAGGGCTGGGAGATGGGCGTAAGAGGATAAAAAACACGGTTTCACTTCGCTTGGAATCACGTCATAATCCAGCGAATTACATCGTAGTTAACGCTTATGTGTTGAATTCCTTAACGTCACTACTTCCTTCAACCAACGTGAGCAATTCAAAATGGGTAGAAATTGAAAATCTTCCTTTAGCTGATCCTACATACGCGACGCCAGGTACGATCGATATTTTGCTAGGTGCAGAGGTTTATAGTGAAATAATACTTGATGGCGTTATGAAGCATCCTGATTGTAATTTAATAGCACAAAATACAGTGTTTGGATGGATTTTGTCAGGAAGAATGTCAAGGGGATCTCGAACGTTAGCAAAGGATAATCTCATTAGCATGCACATACAGGTGAAGGAGGATGAGTTACTTAGAAGGTTTTGGGAAATGGAAGATGAGCCTAATTTAATAAAGAGAGAGATGACTAATAGCGAGAAAGTATGTGAGGATTTGTTTGACTTAACTACAGTGAGAGATAATGAAGGGAGATTTATAGTGAGATTACCTTTTGCAACGGACGATCCTAAGTGTCAAGATGGTCATATATGACCATCTTGACACTTAGGATCGTCCAGAAGAGAGAGCAGTGAAGAGGTTAAAATATTTAGAAAGAAAGCTATCGAAAGATTCAAAGTTGAGAGAAGAATATAATAAAGTTATGAGTGGGTACTTGAGTATGAACCACATGAGACTGGTTTCTGAGTGTGAGTTGCAGAAGTCTAAAGCTGTCTATCTTCCTCACCATGCTGTGGTGAGAGAAGACAAAGACACCACTAAAGTGAGAGTTGTGTTTGACGCTTCGAGCAAAGGTGATAACAGTGTATCCCTAAACGATGAGCTTCTTGTTGGTCCAAGGTTACAACAAGATTTAAGGCACATCTTGATGAGATGGCGTCATCATAAAATCTGTATTGTAGCCGATATCGTAAAAATGTATCGGATGGTGATAGTGGCGGACCAGGACACAGATTTTCAGAGAGTTGTCTGGAGATTTGATCCGTCAGAGTCCATACAACGTTACAAATTGTTACGTTTAACGTTTGGTACAGCAAGCGCGCCATATCTAGCTGTTAAGGTATTGCACAGACTTGCTGAGTTAGAGAGGAATAAGTATCCATTAGCGGCGAGAATAACAAAACAATGTTATTTTATGGATGACCTAATGACCGGTTCTGACACGGTTAATGAAGCAATACAAATTTATGAGGAGATGAATGAGTTAATGAAGAGCGGCGGGTTTGAATTACAAAAATGGAATAGTAACAATGAGAACTTTTTAGAGCAGATTGGGAAAACTGAGTTGAGTGAAAAGCAACCTATTAAATTTAATGATCTAATCAAGGTGTTAGGTTTGAGTTGGAATAGGAAGAATGATAATTTTGAATACGTAGTAAACTTACCTGAACCTAAAGATTTAGTCACTAAAAGACAAGTATTATCTGAAGTAGCGAGATTGTATGATCCTTTAGGCTGGATTGCCCCAGTGGTAGTTAATGCTAAAATATTTATTCAGAAACTGTGGAAATCTGGTCTTGAGTGGGATGATAGTTTGACGGATGAATTACATGGTGAGTGGCTAAAATACAGAGAAGAGCTAATAGATGTGAAAACTCTTAAAGTACCTAGGTGGGTGAATTTTACACAAGAATGTATGAGAGAGTTACACGTATTTTCAGATACTTCAAAATCAGCTTTTGCGGCAGCGGTTTACATACGAGTGATTGATAGTTCAAATAGAGTGCATGTACATTTACTGACCGCAAAAACTCGAGTTGCCCCAATCGTAAAGGAGATTTCTATACCCCGACTTGAACTGTGTGGCGCCACTTTAGCAGCCAAGCTTTTATGTGAGGTATCACAAGTTCTTGAGATACCCAAGCAACATCTCTATGGATGGACCAACTCCACCATAGTGTTAGCCTGGCTCAAGGGAGGCTCAAGTCGATGGGCAACATTTGTTAGCAACAGAGTGTCCACTATATTAAATATTATGGATTACCACCAGTGGAGTCATGTTTCATCAGAGACAAACCCCGCGGACTGTGCTTCACGTGGTCTGCAGCCCAAGGAATTGAGTGAGCATACATTGTGGTGGAAAGGACCGCAGTGGTTGTCGGAAACTAAAATAAATACAGAGAGTAAACTGATTGAAGACACACACGAAGAGGAACGAATCCAATCTTTAACCGTTTTATCTGACGTTGACGAAGAATTTGTTTGGTCAAAATATTCATCTTTAAATAAACTATTAAAAATTGTATCCTATTGTAGACGAGTTTTGAATTATAAATTAAAGAAAGATAATAGACCTAAATTACCTAAGTTTATCACGCCTAGTGAAATGAATGAGACTTTATTATCATGCATTAAACAAGTACAAGAACGCGAGTTTTCATTGGAAATAAAACAGTTAAAGATTGGAGGATGTGTGCCTAAAAAGAGTAAATTACGATCTCTTTGTCCTTTTTTGAACCAAAAGGGGATACTAAGAGTAAGTGGACGCATAGCACAATCGGACGCGTGCTATGACACGAAGCACCCAATAATTATGCCTGGTAACCATCATTTTACCGAGGTTTTAATTGCGGATGCTCATGCAAAAACATTGCACGGTGGTCCACAGGCTATGTTAAATTTTCTTAGAACCAAATACTGGATCTTACGTGCTAAGGAACGTGTTAAAAAATATTTTAGAGAGTGCACTATTTGTTTGAGATACTCTACAAGAAAGACTACTCCTATTATGGGCCTGCTTCCAGAGGCAAGGTTGAAACCCAGTAAGCCATTCAAATCTACTGGTGTGGATTATTGTGGTCCTGTTTTTATCAGATTTTCACCAGGTCGAGGAGCTAAGTCTTATAAAAGTTATATATGCATATTCGTGTGTATGGTTACACGAGCAGTCCATTTAGAAGCAGTAACCGACATGACTACCAAAGGGTTTATTGCTGCATTTAGGCGATTTACTTCTCGTAGAGGCTATTGTCAAGATTTGTACAGTGACAATGGCACCAATTTTGTTGGTGCCGATAAGCAAATGCGAGAAATGTTTAATAGTGCCAAGTCTTCTCTTCCTGGAGAATTAGCAGAGCTACTTTCTTTAGAAAGAACCACCTGGCATTATATTCCGCCGCACTCGCCTAACTTTGGCGGGCTGTGGGAATCATCAGTGCGCAGTACTAAGACCCATTTGAAAAAAGTAGTAGGAAATAGCACACTTACATATGAAGAAATGTCGACTGTCCTGGCGCAAGTGGAGGCGTGTTTAAACTCGAGACCGATTTCCTTGTTGAGCGATGACCCAAATGACCCTCTACCCTTGACACCAGGTCACTTTTTGGTAGGCGAACCATTATTAAATATTGCAGATGAGGATTAAACTAATTGTAATATTGTTGGGTTGGATAGATGGCGATTAACGCAAAAAATTGTAACAGATTTTTGGAATAGGTGGTATAAGGAATACCTAGTTAATTTAAATCAAAGGTATAAATGGAACACTAAACGGGATGAACCAGAAATAGGCGATGTTGTTGTTTTAAAGGAAGACCAGGTACCGCCAGCTAAATGGTTACTTGGTAAAATTATCAAAAAATATCCTGGACCTGATAATGTAACCCGAGTCGTATCGGTAAGGTGTAAAACCGGAGAATATAAGCGTCCAGTAAGCAAAATTTGTATTTTAACTAAATGACATTTGTTTATTTCTTATTATACCTAGTGTTATTTTAGTAGTTTAGTAGTTTTTCTAGTTGGTTCAAGTTCAGAGTTTATTTACGTAACTTGCACAAATGAAGTTAAAAAAAAAAAAAAATGATGTTATCTAATTACTACGCGAACCTATTCTTTACCTGCACCATTAAGTTCTGTTGAGCTAGATACTAATACCTATGAAACGTGTTATTTTTTGCTTGAATGTATTTACTTACTACAAATAAGAACAATACAGGCTGTTCTGTTATTCATTCAATTGTATTTTTTATTACGATGTTGAGAGGCATATTTCTTAAGAGTTGTGTTTACTTCCATTATCTGTTGTAAGTTGAAGATGTGGTAAGTTTACGCATAATTATGTATTTCTATTTTTTTTTCATTGTTTGAGTTTAAGTTTATTTTTTAAAGTGTAGTTAAAGAACTATGTTCTTTGGCGGGCGGAATGTCCAAGTAGATTAGCGTTTTGTGTGTGATGAGTCTATAGATACGTTTAAGTAATAGCTATCTATACATGTATACTTACAGTCCACTATGTTCATACAGTTGCGAATAAACCTGCATACTGAATACACGTCGTTTTCTTTAAAAACCCAAGACAACAAAAAATCAACCTTATACAATAAACACCCGCCTAGCCCGCCCGCCCGCTAGCTGGCGGTGTGGCCTGCGCTTAAAGCTTGCTTTGCTTGTGCGTTTAATGCATGTTTTAAATTTCTTCTCATTTAGTTGAAGAATATCGAGTGGTATTTTTTTATAACATTTTACACAGTACCCCATAAAAGAAGTGTGTACTTTTGACAATCTGAAACGTGGTTGATCTAATTTGTTCCTATGTCTAGTGTTAAAATGATGCCTGTCACTTATCTTACTGAAGAGATGTAGGTTTTTTCTAACATACATAATATTTTCATAAATATATTGGCAAGGTACCGTCATGATGTTAATTTTTTTAAACATATACCCTCATAGTAAATAGCGTGATAATATATATGACCTATCGGTTAACCAGACCTATAGGGAATATATTTATATGCAAAATTTGAACAGAATGTATCCGAATAGAATTTGCGTGATGCTGGAACATACATTCAGACAAACAGACAAACATTCTATTCTCTATGTATACAAATAAAGGTTATTGATTGATTGATTGATCTAAAAACTATATTTTCGGCATTAGAACGACCTCAGACCTCAAACCAATTAGTTTTTTTCAAAAATATTCAATGTACAATTTTAACTTCGCTTTCATTTTGTTATTAAAGAAAATGTACTTTTTGTAGTTTGTGACAAAATAGTAGCTTAAAAGTGTTATAAAATACATATTTTGGAATTGGCTATTTACTAGCTTTTATTTGATACCCATATTAATAAAATCGTAAAATATATTTTTTTATTCTCCCTCTCTTGTTTGATTCGCAAATGCCATAGTAAAATTTTATAGCCTATGCCATTCCCGCAATTAAAACGAATTTAAGGATACCTCATAATTATGTTAAAATCCATCAAGCCGTTTAGCCTATAGAGCGTGCTAAAGAAATAGACATACGTACATACATACCTACGATCCTTCTGAAGCAGTCGGGTAAAAAGAGTGAAGTTCTGGTTTTTAAGAGTGGAAAACGTGGTCCACTTCATGTTCCGCCTATTAAGCTTAATGGCGCAGCGCTAGCAGAGGTGAGCAGTTTCAGGTATCTGGGGCACATCGTGACGGACGAATTGCAGGATGACGCTGACATTAAGATGGGAGCGCAGAGTTGTGGCAGTCAGGGGGAACATGGTTGCGCGTAAGTTTGCTCGCTGCTTGAGGGAAGTAAAGATAACTGACCCCCCACACATAGACGAAACTAGACGTCACATTAACACATCGTAATGGCCAACGGGACGCCACTCGCAAGCAGCCATTAGTCCGACATCGGCAGCGAGTGAGAGCGCGTGCGTTTATTCAGTGCAGGTCAAAACTCGTTTACGGATTTCATCGATTTATGATTTAGGTCCTGAATAACTTGTTATTAAACCGTAAGTATTAGTGCCTGATTACCGTAGATTTTGTAAAGCCTTGGTGATTGTATTCACTATCGTGTGGCGTAAGTCTAAACGCTTGAAGTTTGGTGTGTTTTTTTTTACTAATATGTTTGTTGAATTATGGAGGTGAAGGCAAGACGGGGCAAACTTTGCGAGGCATGATGGGGCATTACCCCATCTTGCCTCTTTCAACAGGTTTATGGTATTATGCAGCACAAATTAGATCTCCTGTTCGAGCAGTTTGCCGTGATATCACGTCTAGTTTTAATAATGCCTCTCGCATCACTTCCACTCCGTATAAAAAAGAAGTAGAAGAAAGAAAAAGACCTGCGAAACTGTACCAGGTGTCAGCTGGTGAAAAAAAAGCTGTTGATAATAGCACAACTAAGAAGGCCAAAGGCAAAGGAAACAAGATGGTAACAAGAAAAGAATCACAAGAAGATACAATTTGTTTATCTTGCAATTATGACAACAATTCTTATCTAAATCGTCGGAAAACTGGGTACGGTGTCAGCGGTGTGGACGATGGGCCCACACAGCTTGTGCTGGAATCGACGACAAAGATATGGAGGATGTCTTGATATGTATTTTCTGTAAAGAAAATTAGTCCCCATCTTACCCTCTGTCCCTATCTTGCCCCTTTTATAGTATCCCGTCTTACCTCATATGTGGGGTAAGATGGTGTATTTTCCATTTTTGATAATTATAATTTTTGTATGATTAGTTACCAAGTCCAAAGCTGTGCCAAATGAAACGTTAATAAGTAATTAATGTTTGATCAAGAAATAACACTGATATTATTTTAAATACCCTGTTTTTTTACTACTTTACCTTAGCGTCCCCGTCTTATCCGCATTTCCCCTATCTCGTGCGGATTGTCCTTTCCAAAACAAATGGATGCGCATTGTTTTAGGCGCTCACTGACAAATTGTTTACATAAGTTAAGTTTTAATGTAATTTTTTGTATTGTGTAAATTGATTTTAATTTAATTTTGTGTTAAATGTTATGTATTGTATGGGTTATATTATCTGAAATAAATGAATTAATAATAATAACGACTAGCAATAATACTGTTAACATTTACGAAAAGTTATTCAGCGACATTTACGAAAAGTTAATAGACTGTAGGTTTTAAGACCAATTGCCGTGCACATCATTGGAGGTTCAAATTCCAGAGACGAAATGTGCTTTTTGTCATGCATTATATTTTTATTGATATAAAGTATTTTTCTATTTTGTTTTATTTAATAATATTTATAAAGAATTTAAAAATCAAGAAAAATAAAATATTTTAATAATCATTTAATAATATTACGGAATTGTTGCGATCCAGTGTAGTTTGTGGTAACCGAAAAAATATATGTTTTTTTTAACATATTTCTCAGAACTTGGTTGTTACCAAAACACGTTTAGAAAAAAATCTCGGTTCAAATGAACGGTAAACTAACCCTTTACTTTGAGTTTCAATCCAAAATATCTGCATTTTAAATATCAACGTACGGCTGGTATTTAATTAATAACAAGAACGTCTTATTTGTATGCAGAACTTGGTTGTTTTTTATTTTCGATTACTCAACTCATTTTTGAATAAATAAATTGCTTCATATTTTGCAATAAATTACAAGCGTTGTGTCATCGCGCTTCTCTTTCTTTTGTATGCAGTCTGACAGTGACAGCGGTTTACCTGTTGTCAGCGTCTTTGTAAGTACAGAGTCAAGTAAACATCTGTTAAACTTCATCTCTAGATCCAAGGTGTTGGCGCTAAGTGCGTCTGATAATTTATTCAGGGAGTAGTTCCGGCAAGTCGGAGTGATTTCCCCGCGGGCCATATCGTGGCCATCATTCGTTCCACATAAGGCACGTGCACTTGAACTGGACGTAAGTATCGGAACATTTTCTATTTTGCTGTAAGTCTCGGAGCAGACATATAAATGTTCTATGGAACTTTTAGTTAAACTTTTCGAGGAAAAATTTAAGAGTTCTAGGACCAACAGCGAAATGGATATTGCAAGCTTTGCGTTAAACTGAAAATAAATGTCAGTGTAATTCCGACAACAATTTGATTACCTATGTCTTAAAACATTAGCGGAGAGGTAAGGAATTTCTACTAGACACTGTAGAAGTCTCTAGTCAATGACAAAATATTCCCATTAATTTAAAGGGCTATTGTATAAATGACACTAGTTACTCCCAACACAACCAAAGTGTCGCCTTCTAATAGTTATAATTTGTAACGAAAGTGTAAGTATCTACTGACATTCGCCAGACGACACATTGTGACAGACGGACAGATGTGGACATACATCTTGTAGATTTCCCCTGGGCAGGCCGCATCTTAATATATTATATGGTTCACAGCACAGATTAATAAGTAAATGGACTGCTAACATACCTACATCCTTCTCGTAGAGTGCGAGTTTCCGATTGAATAATGAAACGACTGTCATTCGACCCGAGCGGGACCGCCCAATACAAAGTATAACCCCATAGTTTATAAAAACAATGGATTTTGATGCGGTGTTCACCATGATTTAGTAGAGCATTTATTCCGGATTGTTTATTTAATTATTTATTTGTTTTATTAGGTATTTATATACATACCGTAAAATACAGAGCGGTACGACATAATTATAATATACATTATGCTTATGTATAAAATACTTTAGTATTTAACTTAGATAGGTATATACATACATAGCACAGAAATCTCGACGGTTTGACGCTGACGCCATTACAGCCGTGCGGAGCAGGGGCGGGTTGTTAGTTTGACGCTGACGCCATTACAGCCGTGCGGAGCAGGGGCGGGTTGTTAGTTTGACGCTGACGCCATTACAGCCGTGCGGAGCAGGGGCGGGTTGTTAGTTTGACGCTGACGCCATTACAGCCGTGCGGAGCAGGGGCGGGTTGTTAGTTTGACGCTGACGCCATTACAGCCGTGCGGAGCAGGGGCGGGTTGTTAGTTTGACGCTGACGCCATTACAGCCGTGCGGAGCAGGGGCGGGTTGTTAGTTTGACGCTGACGCCATTACAGCCGTGCGGAGCAGGGGCGGGTTGTTAGTTTGACGCTGACGCCATTACAGCCGTGCGGAGCAGGGGCGGGTTGTTAGTTTGACGCTGACGCCATTACAGCCGTGCGGAGCAGGGGCGGGTTGTTAGTTTGACGCTGACGCCATTACAGCCGTGCGGAGCAGGGGCGGGTTGTTAGTTTGACGCTGACGCCATTACAGCCGTGCGGAGCAGGGGCGGGTTGTTAGTTTGACGCTGACGCCATTACAGCCGTGCGGAGCAGGGGCGGGTTGTTAGTTTGACGCTGCGACATTACAGCCGTGCGGAGCAGGGGCGGGTTGTTAGTTTGACGCTGACGCCATTACAGCCGTGCGGAGCAGGGGCGGGTTGTTAGTTTGACGCTGACGCCATTACAGCCGTGCGGAGCAGGGGCGGGTTGTTAGTTTGACGCTGACGCCATTACAGCCGTGCGGAGCAGGGGCGGGTTGTTAGTTTGACGCTGACGCCATTACAGCCGTGCGGAGCAGGGGCGGGTTGTTAGTTTGACGCTGACGCCATTACAGCCGTGCGGAGCAGGGGCGGGTTGTTAGTTTGACGCGGACGCCATTACAGCCGTGCGGAGCAGGGGCGGGTTGTTAGTTTGACGCTGACGCCATTACAGCCGTGCGGAGCAGGGGCGGTTTGTTAGTTTGACGCTGACGCCATTACAGCCGTGCGGAGCAGGGGCGGGTTGTTAGTTTGACGCTGACGCCATTACAGCCGTGCGGAGCAGGGGCGGGTTGTTAGTTTGACGCTGCAACATTACAGCCGTGCGGAGCAGGGGCGGGTTGTTAGTTTGACGCTGACGCCATTACAGCCGTGCGGAGCAGGGGCGGGTTGTTAGTTTGACGCTGACGCCATTACAGCCGTGCGGAGCAGGGGCGGGTTGTTAGTTTGACGCTGACGCCATTACAGCCGTGCGGAGCAGGGGCGGGTTGTTAGTTTGACGCTGACGCCATTACAGCCGTGCGGAGCAGGGGCGGGTTGTTAGTTTGACGCTGACGCCATTACAGCCGTGCGGAGCAGGGGCGGGTTGTTAGTTTGACGCTGACGCCATTACAGCCGTGCGGAGCAGGGGCGGGTTGTTAGTTTGACGCTGCGACATTACAGCCGTGCGGAGCAGGGGCGGGTTGTTAGTTTGACGCTGACGCCATTACAGCCGTGCGGAGCAGGGGCGGGTTGTTAGTTTGACGCTGACGCCATTACAGCCGTGCGGAGCAGGGGCGGGTTGTTAGTTTGACGCTGCGACATTACAGCCGTGCGGAGCAGGGGCGGGTTGTTAGTTTGACGCTGACGCCATTACAGCCGTGCGGAGCAGGGGCGGGTTGTTAGTTTGACGCTGACGCCATTACAGCCGTGCGGAGCAGGGGCGGGTTGTTAGTTTGACGCTGACGCCATTACAGCCGTGCGGAGCAGGGGCGGGTTGTTAGTTTGACGCTGACGCCATTACAGCCGTGCGGAGCAGGGGCGGGTTGTTAGTTTGACGCTGACGCCATTACAGCCGTGCGGAGCAGGGGCGGGTTGTTAGTTTGACGCTGACGCCATTACAGCCGTGCGGAGCAGGGGCGGGTTGTTAGTTTTTAAATATCTTTACGTATTATTTTTGAATAATAATATTTACATAATATGTACGATAACAGGCTTAAAATAATAATAATAATATGTACATGTATATAAAAAAAGGAGGCGATATAATCATAGGGCATCAAAAAATTCGTCCGCGTCGCTGTCAACAGGGTACAAAGTCTTTGGTTTTGTATTTTCGTTTATATGGCCACCGACTTCCGAAATTAAATTAAATATAATATTAAATGTGGGTATACTACAGGTACACCTCTGCCCAACCCTTCGAGGGAACAAGGCGTGATTATGTTATGTGCTTCCGAAATTAAAGTTATTTTGCACTTTTTAGTGTTTTTCTGTTTGAATTCGGTTGCTTTTTTTGTAAAAAAGTTTTTTATTTTTAACTTTTTAGTGGTACCTACCCCACACCAATTCGTATACTACTTGCTATAAAAACAACAGTGACAGGAATTTTTATAACATCATCAACATACACCGACAAATAAATACATTATTATTGAAGAGTTAGCTGTAAATCTGAAAGTATATGAGACCGCGCAAGCTTCCTCTACCAAATAAAAGAATTATTAAAATCTGTTCATAAACAAATAAGTTATGCCTGAACATATACAACGTGTTTTTTTTGATATCCCATAACTCTAGGGTATGATTGAGCCCATATCAAAGAATCAACTGGCATATGAGTTATGTTCCAATCATTCGTTATTTTTTTTTTTCATTTTTCATACAAAATAATTCGGCAAAGTCACGATTATTAATGTAAAACACCCTTACGTGAAATATTACATGTCGACAAGGTAGCTTTCCCTTCACTAGCTGCCGCCGGGAAGCCCCGATACCAACATACCTACATATTTTATTTTACTATTTATTTTACTACACTACTGCGAAGTTTGGCAACCTCGCAAAAGTAAAGATTCGTCATACTGGTGACAATTTTTAACCTAATTTAATTATGATTGATGATATCTCCGAAACGATGCATTTTTGGACCACCTATTCTAGGAGTTTTAGTATTATTTTTACCTACAGAATATAACCCTAGAGTAATGGGATATCAAAAAAAATAGGTTGTATAATACTAAAACTCTCATACTCAGTTTCTCCATTTATATAGACAGATAGATTTATTATTTAGACCAATACAAAATAATAATAAATTAGGACTTATTATTTTTGTTTTGTTCTTCGAGTGTAATATTTCAAAATTGTTGACCTTTACGAGAACAACGTCCTGACAAACCTTGAAAATGACACCATATTGATTTGTAGACTATTTACCTCTTTACACCCCCGAAGCGGCTGTTTTTTTTAAAACATGAAACACGTTTTATTTATTTGTTGACACGAGTAACCCTGCGAATTGTTGAATTGATACAATTCATATGATTTCCCCATACAAGTTGTGAAACCCCGTTACACCCCTTTAGGGGTTGAATTTTTAAAGATCTGTTTTTAGCGGTTACCTACGTCATAATAACTATCTGTGTGCCAAATTTTAGCCCAATCCATTCAATGATTTGAGTTTTGTGTTGATAGATCAGTCAGTAAGTCAGTCACTGTTTTCTTTTGTATGTATTAAATCTATATTGTAATTCGACATGTTTCGACGACCCCGAATAAATTGGGATTAGGGTAGGAGACTGATGATGAAGTATTCAGGCTAAATTTCAAGTTAATAGATCAACGAAAGAAGATTTTTTCATACAAACTGTATCCATTCCCCCTTTACACCCCCAAAGAGGTTAATTTTTAAAGTGGTTTGCGACTTTTCCATTATTTGACTTAAAGGTTATACCAATTTTCGAGTTAATTAAGCCACGTAGTAAAATCCTCGCTTGTAAAATTGACTACCCCTTTTTACCCCGTTATGGGTAGATTTTCGAAAAACCCTGATACAAGTTATTCTTCATTTTTGGTTTTAAGTATAAATACTGAGTTTCGAGTTGATCGGACCGCGCCTTAAAATTCTTCTATACAAGCTTTGACATCCCATCCATTGAAGTTAAGATAACCAAAAAATACAAACTTTATATTTTACTTA
Source organism: Tiliacea aurago (assembly GCA_948098905.1). NCBI lineage: Eukaryota > Metazoa > Arthropoda > Insecta > Lepidoptera > Noctuidae > Tiliacea > Tiliacea aurago. Next base: position 1,222,822 of record OX402581.1, on the reverse strand, counting down.
CGTAAGTATTCGTCCGAGTTTCAAGTTTATTAACTCTAGGAATAAGATTTCTCATGCAAATAAAACCCCCCGTTTTCCCCCCTTTAAAGGTCAAATTTCCAAAAACCCCTTCTTAGCGGATGCCTACGTGCCGAATTTCAGCCCAATCTGTTCAGTGGTTTGAGCTGTGTTGATAGACCAATCAGTCACGGTTTCCTTTTATATGTAGGTACCTATATACCTATATATATATTGAGAACCTCTTCCTTTTTTGAAGTCGGTTAAAAATCATTTATAGCCAGAGTGCATCTCATGACAATTCCAATAAGACCAAACACGGGTAGGATACATTGTTTTATTACCGAGTTCCAGTGCCTACCTTCCGGCTTCATCCGATCATCAGATCAAATTTGCTTCGCTAAACTATCTTAATCCAGATATCTCATCGCCACCCGTGAAATACATATCATTAAGAAGTTCCGGTGGCCATCTGTGGCCTTCTTCATCAGTTCCACTTCACCAAATTATACTTTCTGAATGCAAATGATTGACTTGTTGATGAAAATATAAAAATCGCTATATGTATGCCTATAATATTTGAGGAGTTCCCTTAATTACTCATGAATCCCAACATCAGAACTAGATTTTGATAAACATGGGACTAATCTGGAAGTATATCCTTTCAAATAAAAAAAAAATCCAAATCGGTTCATAAACGACGGAGTTCTGAGGTAACAAACATTAAAACAAAAAAAAAAAAAAAAAAACATACACACGACTTGAGAACCTCCTCCTTTTTGTGAAGTCGGTTAAAAAAGGAGGCGACATAATCATAGGGCATCAAAAAATTCGTCCGCGTCGCTGTCAACAGGGTACAAAGTGCACAAAAGTTTGGCAGCATTGTAACGTTGTATGGCGATGCTGATTCTTTGCCCATATATAAATTAAAATCGCTTTTCTTGTCTGTCTGGGTGACCACCTTGGTCTTCTAAACTACGCGACGGGTTTTGATGCGGTCTTCACCATCATTTAGAGAATATATTTCAGAAGGTTTACGTTTATTAATATTTCTGTTTAGTTTATTCTACCACTTATTTTTTTATTATATTATTTTTCTTTATCTATGATCCTATTAATTGTTTGCTGCACCGTACGACGTCATACGTCGGCGCCGGCTGTCGCTGAAAACCAGCGCTGGGGCTCTGTCTTGCATAGGGCCGTAGTATAATGCTGAGCGATATCCGTTTTGCGTGGATGTGACGCATGTTTCCCCCAACCTTTTCTTATTTTTGTGTTTATGTTCTTTGCTGCGTCATGTTTGCCGCAAATAAACGTATTTTCTTTCTTCTTCTTTCTTTCTTTCTTTATAGGTAATACCTACAGTAACATCGAGATATAAGTACTAACGTACTAGAGAAGACACCGTAAATTCCTACTTTGTCTCGTTCAACTGCGGCGATCGCGCCGCACCTCACTCAGTCGCTCTCTAGCTCTTTCGCGCCTAGTACTTCCGACAATAATAAATTATATAGAATAAATACACTTCCGCAGCAAATCTAGCGCTGTGGTAAATTAGTTACGGTTTAGACGAATTGTTATTATTTTAGCGCTGAATTAGTTGTTATCTTACGAAGAATAGGACAATTCAGTTATTTGACGTAGCTTCTCTAGTACGTTAGTACTTATATCTCGATGTACAGTAATTTTTTTTTTTTTTTTTTTTCCTTATTAGTAAGAACCAAGTTCTTACTAGTTAATTGCAATCTAGCCTAAGAAGACTAATAAACAATTTAAATCTAACTTATTATGCTACGTTATAAATTATGTTAATGCTAAGAATAGTGTCCATAATTAGGTATGCACTTTTACACACGTTCGTAACACTTCCTTAGAGTCTGGTAAAATTGATAAAACACTTTGTTCATGTGTTATATAAATAGCACAACATTGTTACTATTATTGATTCACTTACACTACACTAATTCAAATGGTTTAGTTCTCTTTAGTCTACGCACTATGCCTGTGTTGTCTAACAGCTGGATTGCCTCAACATTCACGTGTCGATGGAGTCTGTGTTCGTGGGCTTCAGCAAATTTTTGTGTGATGGTGGTGACGAATTCCATGTCGAGGTCACGGTGGAGGTCATCGTTTCTTATGTACCAGGGTGCATTTACAGCAGCCCTGAGTACTTTATTTTGGAACTGTTGAATTATTTTGACGTTGGTTGGCTTAGTACAGCCCCAAAGTTGGATACCATACGTCCAAATTGGCATCAGAATATGCTTGTATATTATCAGCTTATTATGTATTGATAAACAGGATTTCCTTCCCAGTAACCAATGCAAACGTTTATAACGAATATCGAGTTCCTGTTTTTTCTTTTTGATATGGGCTTTCCAACGCAGCTTGGCGTCGAGAGTTATGCCAAGGTATTTGGCTGTATTAGCATAAGGTATTTGCATACCATTTATGTAGAGTGGGTGGTAGTCACTGTGTTTGTTTGTGAAGTTAATGTGAACTGATTTTGACTCATTCAGATTGATCTTCCACTTTTGTGTCCAGTCGTAAACTTTGTTCACAGCTAGTTGAACTTTCTCTACCGCTTCTCTGTGGCTTGATCCGGTGGCCATAATAGCAGTATCATCTGCAAAGGTCGCTATGGTGCTGTTTTCCAGCTCTGGGATGTCACAAGTGTATAACAAGTACAAAATTGGGCCAAGCACACTTCCTTGAGGCACCCCAGCTTTTATGGTTTTTAGCTCGGAATATGCGTCCTCTTGGCGTATTCTAAACATTCTTTTAGTTAAATACGACTCTAGGATATCTACAAATTCTGGTAGCATGCGTCTGAGCTTAAATATGAGACCCTCATGCCAAACTTTGTCAAAAGCTTGCGCGACGTCTAAGAACACGGTAGCACAGACTTCTTTATTTTCTAGCGTTTTTTCAATAACATTAGTTATTCTATGTACCTGGTCTAACGTTGAGTGTTTTTCTCTGAAGCCAAACTGGTGATCTGGAACTAGGTTTTTATCTTCTATTACTGGTTTTATCCGTTTTAATAACAGTTTTTCAAATAACTTTGATAGTACGGGTAACAGAGAAATGGGTCTGTATGATGATGCTTCGTGGGGAGGTTTCCCAGGCTTCGCAATCATAATGACTTCAGCAACCTTCCATGGCTCAGGTACATATTTTAAGATAAATGAAGCATTTATTAGTTTGGTCAGCTTTACTATGGCTTTGCGTGGGAGGCGTTTTAGAATTTCCCCTGTGATGAGGTCGTAACCGGGAGACTTTTTTGAGCTAATGTTGTTTTGAATTTCTCTCATTACTTCCTTAGGAGTCACAAGCTTGATTCTTTGGGTTTGTGATAAATTTACACTCTCATGTATTTCTACAGAGCTTTCGTTGGGTTGAAAGGTTTCTTCTAAATGTTGAGCAAATCGGAACGCCTTTTGGTCATTGCTTATTGCCCATTTTCCGTTGCTATCTCTGATGGGCGGTATTTGTATAATCTGCCTTTTTAGATTTCTCGTTGCTTTCCAAAGTGAGTAATCCGTTGATTTGTCATTGGTAAGCTGAAGAAGGTTGGTATTCAGAGATTCATCCTCAAATTGTAGAATTTTTCTCTTTAGTCGTTTAGTTAGGTTATTTAGTGTTGTTTTATGACGCGGGAACCTTGTTTGCTGCCACAACTTCCTTTGTTTCCTTTTCTCTGATAGTAAATCCACAATTTCTTTAGGATGGATAAATCCCTTATATTTGCGTTTTAGCTGAGGTGTATTGCTCCACGCACATTGTTGAATATTAATAATAAATTTGTTTACTTCTGAGTCAAGCTGATCTTGCGATTTTATCGGAGTTTTAAGGTCGATAATATTATCTAGATCAAGAGCAAAACTGTCCCAATCTGTGGACTTATTAACCAAGGTTAAGTGGCTTTCTTTTAATAGGATTTTTTGACTTAGCATTAGTATAATCGGAGAATGGTCAGAGTTCATAGTAAAACTTTCCTCCAAACTGATGTAATTGGTGGATATATTTTTGCAGATGAAAAAATCTATAAGATCCGGTATTTTCTGGTGGTCAGTGGGCCAGTATGTAGGTTTGCCTGTACTCATTACTTCACAATGTGTTTCTTTAACTGCACTTAAGAGCTGTCTTCCTTTAGTTGTAGTAAGTCTTGAACCCCAATGCGTATGCTTAGCATTAAAATCGCCGCCTAGGATAAATCGCTGGCCTAATAATTCAAAAAGATGTAAGTATCGCTCTTTTCTTATCATGTGCCTAGGAGGCGAGTATATGGCTGCAATGGACACTTGACAAAACTTAGTTTTAACAGATACTGCCACTGCTTGAATGTCTTCTTCTTCATATTTACACTGCACGTAGTGACTAATGTTTTCTTTAATTATAACCGCACTACCCCCCCTGGCAGAGTTGCTAGGGTGGAGGGAATTATATATCATGTATCCTCTAAATTTGATAAAAGATTGCTTTGTGAAATGCGTTTCGGAGATTAAACACACGTCTATATTTTCTGTATCTAGGACCGCCTGCAACTCATGCTGATGTTTGAGGAGTCCATTGGAGTTCCACGCCATTATTTTGAGTGTGTTATTCATTTTTGATTATTCAAGACAGCTGTTTTAGTGCTGGATTCTAGCTTCTCTAATCTCTTATCAAATGAGGTAATGCACTTCAAGATCTGGTTAATCTTATCCTCTAAGTTCAGAGGTTGAGATCCTTGTTTTGCAGCTTGTGCGTAAGTACCAATGTTGGTTACTTGCATGGCTGGTTGTTTTGCAGTTGACTGGACACTTGCTTTCTGCGCCTGTTTACCAGGGTGTGTTATAGGAGGAAACTGTTGGGTATTAGGCACCGTAGGTTTCTTTTTTAAAACTTTATTTTTCATAATTTGCATCTGTTTGGCTACTTCACACCCTCTATAATTGGCAGGGTGAGGTAGGCCGCAGTGGATACATTTTGGTTTCTCTTGCGGAGATTTGGTACAATTGGCTGTAAGATGCTTGCCAGTGCATTTCACACACCTTGGCTCTTTTTGACAATATTTATGTGTATGCCCATAAGCTTGGCATTTCTTGCATTGGGGAATGAGTGCTGGATTTTTGAGTGGATGTATTTCAATTTTACACCCTAATATGTACTTAATGCCGTAGATTTTGTTGACATCTTCATCGTTATAAAATGATAAAACGAACATGTTGAGTGGTTCTTTGGTCTTCCAGCTCAATTTACTATCTACCTTTTCTATTTTTAGGCCTTGGGTTGTTAAATCTTCCTTAATTCGATCTGGTTGGCAAGAAGAGTGCAGTTTCTTTACCACAACTCTAATTGGTCTAGCCTGCTTGTTTTCGTATGAATGCCAGTGGTAGTCTTTTTCAGACAAGAACCTAGCAATTACTCTATATGAGTCTTCTGATTTGGCGTTAACCTTCACACAATCCCCATTCATCATTTTTGCTGTAAATGATTCCGCTGGTTGGCTTTCAATTAACGAATCGTAGAACGTTTGATAGTTCTTGATTCCGTCTATTATGATTGGCGGTGGTAAGGGCACTTTTTTGACCGAAGTCACTTTCTCATTTTTTTGTTGATTGTCTTGTTGGGCGCTTCCGGGTTGTTGTTTTGGAGAGAGGGAGGTGTTAAGCTTCCTTTTCTTCCTGCTCTTGGCCCTAATCCACTCAGTCTCTTTAGCAAGGTCATCCTCGTCTGTACAGTATTCCACGTCGTTTTTTGTAGTCTGGGCAGGTTTTGTAGTCCCTTTTGTTTCTTTGATGCAGTTCAATTCTCCTTGAAGTGTCTGAACTTGTTCCTGCAGGGCATCAATTTGTACATTCAATTTACGTACCATGACTTGCAGGTTTTCTCTATCTGTTTTCTCTTGGAGATAACAGTCATATAACTGCCTTTCTAGGTCAGTTTTAATAGTAATAGACTTTTTTGTAGCCATTATTAAGTTGTAGGGCGAGTTTAACACCTATACAATAAGTTATTGTAAACACTTCATGATTTCCGCACTTGTAACTAGGTCATGACACTGACCCCGATATATTGACGTAGGTACACCGCGACGTACAGTAATGAAAATGTACATGATATATTATTGTATTAAAGAAATCTCCATGATTTCTCGTGTCGTGAGCTCGTCGTTTACCGTGAGCAGCATGTTGTTATGTAATAAATGCAATTTTTTCTTGACTTGGCATGATGAAATGTGCTAAGTAAGAACTAGTTTTCTTAATTCCTGACAAAGATTACAACGTTGTGCTTTTTGCGGTAAATTCATACCTATATAATTATGTAGGTATCTGGTCGTTCCTACTCCGTGTCTGAACACTAATGTGTCTGATCGATTAGCATTCCCTCACTGGATACGTTGTTCAGACGGGTTTATGATGCAACGAAGGAATCTAGTTGTTGTTAATTTATGCATGGCGGGTGTAGGGATCTTTATTGATTTCCCTTGAGTGGGTTCTACAGATGGGGATTGACTTTGCAATCTTTAGAAGCCAGTAATCTAGATGTGCTGTATATGGGCAATTGACAATGAGACTGTGACAGGCGCGTAGAATATAAAACCCTGTAGGAAACGGATACCTGAGTTTAAAATGCTTTGACCTGAAAGGTCGTTTAAAGTAAGCAAGCTCTGACTGAATATGTATGTTTAGACCCCAGTTTATGTTGTAAACATAGAAACTAAACGAGGGTTTAATAAAGAAAGCAACAGTTTTACTTCGTCTCATTAATTGAATGTTATAAAGTGCAGTAATTAAAGTGCAGTAATTAAAGTGCAGCTCATTTATTAAGAGGCCAGCGCTTGATTTCCCACGAGCTGGCTGCTTGCCGGCATCATCTGAGATTATAGTTGTGTATAAACAGCAGTATAAGCCACTCGCTTTCTTGTCCTTACAACCTGCCTACATACCTATGTATAAAGGTACTAAATGAAGAGTTACGACTAAGCGATTACAGGATAACATCATTAGGATGATGAGCAGGGGAGCACTCCTAAATGAGCACTAAATATCAACCTTCAAATAACGGTGGTTTTCAGTTTTTCACATCATGGTGCAAGTCTGTTTATTATAGTTATTGCTTAACTAGCTTCTGCCCACGACTTCATTCACGTGGAAGTCATAAGACACCATAATAAACTAAAATAACAGCCAAATTTTATAAAGCTTCCCTGTATACTACGTTTTTAGTTTATAGATTGCCTTAACTCACACACTGAAAATATACATTTTCCTTGAAATTTTAAACTACCTCTAGTTTAAATTTTCTAGGAAAACGTATATTTTTTTATACATTATTTGTAAATATGTGAGCACCATGTATCTATCACATAATTAATTTGTCTGTCATTGCTTCATTTTGACTTTGACTCTAAACCGTATTTTATAAGATACAAGATAATTAACTTTAACTTGTCTGTATATCCTCGAAAATGTAATGTTTGTTAGAGCGAATCACAAATTATTTCCACGCTTAGGTACAGGACGCTGTCCTACGTAATAGACGGGATATGAGCATAATTCGCGTATATCCTGCTAAAACTGCACTCAAGCGCAGAAGTATTAGCTGCATGGCTCCAACTATATTTAACAAGCTACCTAAACGTTGGAAGGAGCTAAATATCAATGCGTTAAAACGTCAGTTGATAGTGTTTTTACACGACTGCCCAAAAAAAGGAGTGTTATGTTTTCAGGGTTCATATATGTATGTATGTTTGTGAGTTTCATTATTCCACCATAACTTCTAAACGGCTTAACCGATTTTAATGTATATGGTATTGTTAGAAGCGTTGAACTATTCCGGGTAACATAGGCTAGTGAACATTTAAAAAATATAAAGGGAGCCATGGTTCATGAAAAATTGTAATATTTTGTTTTTTTTTTCATGAAATTTGGCTACGTATACTATCATCGTCTAGAGCTTGTATAACAAAAATATATAACAGTAGTATTCAATATTTATTCGTTCACTAATAACAAAAGAAATTAAATAAATATATTTTTATTAAATAAGAATTGAATTGCAGTCGGGGGACGGATCCTTGGAATAGTTCTTTACAGGTCCCCCCGACTTCCATGAAAAGATTGATTTTCAGTTTTCCACTTTTGGGCATAATGGCGTTTTAATTGCACAGTAAATATTATAATCTATTTAGAACCTACCTTGTGGCCATTCAACACTAAAATCATGTAACTTGTTTTTAATTTTTTAGTTCACTGTTTGATATGGCAGGCGTGTTTTTAATTTTATGAATTATTTGTTTTTTTTATCGAAAATAGTTATTTATGATACTAGTGCGGTAAGTAGGTTTTTAAAAACGAGAAGACCAATGTAATACAATAGTCACGAGTTTGTAAATACCAATTTTCGCAAGTGTGTCATACAACGTTTTTCAACACATTTGCGAGAAAACAGTACCTACAATTATTAAAAGGTAATGAAACAAGCTGTCAAAAAAATTTCGGAGAATATTTGAGTATTTCTTCGAGTCTTCTTAACTTCTTGCTTCATTCTTAACTCTTTTTATTACCTATTGTGGTATAGTAATTTTATTCTAGGTGCATCGTCTTCACATATAATTAAATAATTAATGTACCTATAAAAATATTGTTCAAGATTTTAAAAGAGTACCGGTGGAGTTTCTTGCTCATTCTTCTCCATACGAAACTACCTACTATCCGACTAGAATCAATTCTATTTTTTTTGTAAATATTGACGTTGAAAAGTGCCTTATATGTGCCTATTTGAAATAAACAATTTGACTTTGACTTTGAGTTTGACTTCCATGATACAAAATTATTGTAAATCATTAAATAGCGCTCTCGCGATTATGGCAGCAGCATTTTCTGCAATTTGCGCCTCATTCAAGATAACAGGTGGAGTAGATTCCATACTAATATCAGATTGCTCGCTTGAACTCATATTCTTATTTTGTTTATAAATAAATATCAGTCGAAAAGTCGAACATCGTTGAAGTTTCTAATATGAAAATGGCGTGTATTTGAAAATAGCGAATTAAATAAAACTAACAATTAGTCTAAGTTAATCTAACCAATTAGTATACCTACTAGAATTAAGTTATTACTGTAAACGCAAGAAATATATGGCTTTTTTATTTTATTTTATTTATTTATCTTATCTTTGACTAAAACATGAACGTGTGACGTAAATAAATGAATTTTAAATATGGGGTTCACTTTTGCGGGAATAATTAGAAAATTTGAAAAAAAATCGTTTTGCAAATTGTACCGTGTGACATATAAATGAAAATAATTGTTTAGAGGATTTCAAATTTGTTTTTTTATAATTTTAAAATATTCGTTTTAAAGTTATTAAAGAAAATTGATGAAAATTGACCCTTACATGATTGAATGATATTTGATTACTGATAATAAAACCGTAATGGAATTGAATTATGATATTTGGTCAGTCTGAATTATGATATTTGGTGGAGAATCAGCTCATTATTACGTAACCAAGCAACAACCCCGTTAAGCCCCTCCTGAGCCACACCAAAGACCTCATCCCAGCTATCACCACTAAAAAACAGGGCAGTATATATAAAAGATAACATGGATTCAAAATTACGTGGAACAAAATAATTATGGTTGACGGTGGCGCGGGAGATCAAAGACGTTTTCCTCTGATATTACTGCGACAGAAAAAACGGCTGAACGGATTTGAGTGAAATTTGGCACACAGGTAGTTAAACGACGACCTCCACGTGGGCGAAGCCGCGGTAAAAGCTAGTTAATTATTAATTAATATAATAAAGGTAAAGAGTTTGTTTGTTTGTTTGAACGGACTAGAATCTCTGAAACTACTTACCAAACGGATTTGAAAAAATATTTTTGCATTTTATAGCCCATTTCTTGGAATTATTGAGATGCTATTTAACAAAAAGAAGAGATTTAAGAAATAACACTAAACGAAAACGAAGTAATAGCGTGGGCAGGCTATCAGTAATAGCGTGGGCAGGCTATCAATTGTGATGCAACGCGGTGGGTCGGCGAATAAGAAATTTCATGCGGATCAAGTCGCGGGCAGAAACTAGTCTCCTATAAATGAAGTGAAATAAATTAAATGAACTTTCTCCGAATGATACCGGTATTTATTATCAATTAATTAAAACATGAAGAAGTAGCAAGTCGAATGACGTCTGACAGTAAGAAAGGGTATACTCGTACATTTTTATTCAGTGCTTTTCTTTTAACGGTATAAGAAAGACAATATATCCAATTAAATGTTATTTTAATTGTAATGTTTTTGCTTTATTTATTTATAACAATAACTTCTTTGATATGGAAGTTTAAGATTCACAATTGTAACAATAGTGTTCCTATGACAAATATTCTAAAAGTGTTTTGAATATTCGGTAATTTTAAAGTGAGTATTTTGTATTAAATCAGGTTATAAGTAACTTAAAATAGAATATAAATAAGTATTTAATCATAAGGCAATTGTTAAAATTATGGAGTGTGAGTACAAAAAAATTAATGTGATAGAAGATACAAAAATAAATGCAAGTGGGAATCCGTGGCGGCCATTTTTTAGACAGGTAGGTGTAATATTGCGAATTATATTTTTATAGGGCACAAGTTACTGGGCCAACTTGGATAACATGACAAATTTTTTGTTAACAGACTTAGTTCCTTAGTAGGCCACAGTAAGCACAACCTCCACAAGTCCGGCTCATGGATGGCTCAGATCTCCGGCGACAATGGCTCACTTCCCATCTTACACCGTATGCCCCATCACTTGCACACGTGAGGACCTGCCGATCTATTCTGAAAAAAATCTCACCGTGTAAGCGTAGGTGAAGTGAGCTTGAAGTAAGTAGTTAATAGTGTCAATCCCTCACTGACAGTTCACTCCATGCTCACTTCACCTACGTTTTCACGGTGAGATGGTTACAGAATAGCACTGCTGATGTCGCCGGCGGCGTCAGCAAACGGTATTCGCGTTCCTGAATTTTGGGCCGCACAAATTTAAAATGTATTACTATATTTTTCATATTATTTTTTCCATCGATACTCTAGGATAAGATACTATTTGCCTACATAACTATTCTTATATTAGCCAAACCATCAAAGAAAATTCGACAACTGGGTCGAATGCAGCTCACTCGCTTGTTTTGATCACGCGTTCACCTTTCAAATCCGCAAATGTTTTGCGGATGGCGTCATCCTGAATTCTGACGGTTGTCTTATTAACATCAAATAAAGTTCAAACCCTTTTATAAACATATTTATTCATTCATTTAGTGACAAACATCCACTGCCTAATTTCTCAGTAGCAGCCCGGAGTCTGGATTTGTGCCGGATTGATGGCAATAGGCTTGCCCCCATTTACATGGGATTTAAACCTAACTGGCGAAATGTTGGTGTACTATTAGGCACACCTCCGCCTAGACCTTCGGGAATTACAGGTGTGATGTTATGTTATGTTAACCACAGCTGCTGAATATGAGACTTTCCAGGACTACGTTAACTAGTTTCACGAAGGTCCAAAGATATTCCCTTGTGGCATTCCTTGACAGCAAAGTTATATGTATATAACCATGGCCTTTTAAAGAGCGTAGGTATGTGGACAATTAACTTTTAGCAGAAAAATCAGGCTACCTAGATCATTAAAAACCAACCAAGAGCATGTCGGACCACGCACAATGAAGGATTCCGTAGTTAGGATGAATTTGTCCTAAAAACAAACTTAACATTGTTATCCCACACACCGTGGGACAGACGAGAGAAAAAAAATATCATCACCACTTTACGTGCAAGGGAGGTACCCTAAGAAAGCTTTTATTTTACGACTTTGCCAGTGTAATTAATATGTATACTCATGCCAAATTACAGCTTTCTAGTACTAAGAGTCTCTGAGCTAAGCTGGGGATAGACAGACAGACGGATATAGCAAAACTATGAGGGTTCTTTGTTGACTACGGAACCCTAAAAATATTAACATATAACACTGAAGACTTATGGGGGATTTCCATTACGGTTCTTGGAGATAATTATAATTGACACAATAGCCCCTGTCCTAACAGGCATATTTCATCAATGTTTAGACAGCGGTACGTTTCCTGATTTAATGAAACATAGTGGTACCAATTTTCAAATCTGGTAGTAAGAGTGATCCGTCTTATAGACCTATATCAATGCACTGAGTAAAATATATGAAAAAAAAAAAACAAAAAAAAAAATACAGACGACTTGAGAACCTCCTCCTTTTTGAAAAGTCGGTTAAAAATGATGCTAGACCAGATGTTGCCACATTTTAGTCGCCAGTTTGGTTTCACGGAAGGTGAAAGGTGAAGTAGGTCGACGACTGTTGCATGAGTCAAACTCATTAGTCACATTTTGGAGCCCTGGGAGAAATCCCAGGATGCCATTGGCATTTTCTGTGATCTCTCAAAAGAGTTTGACTGCGTTGACCACGATACACTAATCTGTAAACTACACCACTACGTCTGCAAAAACTTAGGACTTTTCAAAATAAGAATGAAAAAAAAAAACAAAACAAAATGCGAATTCAATAAAAACCAACCAAGAGCATGTCGGACCACGCACAATGAAGGATTCCGTAGTTAGGATGAATTTGTCCTAAAAACAAACTTAACATTGTTATCCCACACACCGTGGGACAGTCGAGAGAAAAAAAATATCATCACCACTTTACGACTTGAGAACCTCCTCCTTTTTGAAAAGTCGGTTAAAAATGATGCTAGACCAGATGTTGCCACATTTTAGTCGCCAGTTTGGTTTCACGGAAGGTAGGTCGACGACTGTTGCATGAGTCAAACTCATTAGTCACATTTTGGAGCCCTGGGAGAAATCCCAGGATGCCATTGGCATTTTCTGTGATCTCTCAAAAGAGTTTGACTGCGTTGACCACGATACACTAATCTGTAAACTACACCACTACGTCTGCAAAAACTTAGGACTTTTCAAAATAAGAATGAAAAAAAAAAAACAAAACAAAATGCGAATTCAATAAAAACCAACCAAGAGCATGTCGGACCACGCATGTTTCATGTTTGTTATCAACATAACATTGTGATAACCAAATTTAGATTAACTAAAACAAGCAAATAATTTCTTATAAACAATATCCGCTTTTATAAAAAGTTGGCATACTTACAGAACTAAGCGATGGAAAGTTCAAAACCCACATCAAACGTGTCCATAACAAAAAGCATAAATTAAAGACTACGTTGAAGACAAGGAAGTTTGGCAATAATTCCTTCTGCACATGTGGCTTCCCTAGTATCTCATTAACGGCAAAACTATGTAAATGTCTATTAAGGGGGATGCGCTAAGGTAGCGCAAGAAATTTAAGCGTAAGAAATTTTGAATATCCCGGGATATTCAAAATTTCTTACGTTTTTGCAATTAGCAGGTAAGTGTCACAATGTATGTATATTAAAATATGATTCGCGACCGTAACAAATATGGCTTTACAGAATCAGAATCAGCAATATAATTCTTTAACTTAGAATTATACTCAAATGTCATGATTTCATGAAATAGTAATTCAATAAAGTAATACGAACTTAGAGAGTTGTGTTGATGACTTTTATGATAATAATTATATAAATAAATATTTGATACTACCGCGAATCATATTTAGATCAATATACAACCTGATACTGCCAATTGCAAAAAACGTAAGAAAAATTTAATTTCGCGGGCTACCTTGACGCTTTCACCTTAACTGCTCCGATTACGATGTTACATACTTCATTGACATAATCTTTTCAATATTTGACATTATTTTAATTTCAACAAGGTTTTTAGTTTTAATATTGTTTTTTTTGTGAATTTTGAGAATGTGAAAAAATACTGTAGATTTGTAGGCCATTTTCTATTTTGTACCTGGTACTTGTTGACGGGCCTACACTGTCCTCCCATACCAATTAACACTGTAAATTGAAAACATTGTAAAAGCCAATTATTTTTAAAAGAGTAACCGTGGAGTTTCTTGCTGGCTATTCCATATGAAACGACCAATTGGAACCGTGCACTTAGCTTCTGACGTTTCTTAAGTGCCCATGTAGGTTTATGTGAAATAAAATATTTTGATTTCGATTTCTGATGATGCTAATTACCTTATATTCCAGTTGTTAGTCTCAAGCACTGTCTGGACGATCTACTTCGGTACTGGTCTATGCTTGGGAGCGCCGACCGTCTTCATTCCTCAGTTACGAAGAGAAACAAACTCTACTGATGCTGTTAGTGATGAAATGGCTTCTTGGCTTTGTAAGTAATCATAAAAAGTTGAATTTCTTCTTCGTGAAAGTGCTGTTTTTAGGGTTCCGTAGTAAACAAGGAACCCTTATAGTTTCGCCATGTCCGTCTGTCTGTCTGTCTGTCTGTCTGTCCGTCTGTCTTTCCGTCCGTCCGTCTGTCGCCAGCTTAGCTCAGAGACGCTTAGTCCTAGAAAGCTGTAATTTGGCATGGGTATACATATTAATCATGCCAAAAAAATGGTAAAATAAAATTATGAAAAACATTTTTTTTTAGGGTACCTCCCTTACACGTGAAATGGGGATGATATTTTTTTTTCTCGTCTATTCCATGGTGTGGGGTATTGTTGGATAGGCCGTTCAAAAATATTGTGGGTTTGGGAAAACCATTTTTCAATTAAGGGATCCGTTTGGGTAATATTAAGCTTTAAAGTGCTAGTTTTTGTTAGAGTCAAGTGTCCCCCCCTCCTGCCAGCTAAATGGTTGATTTTGGATATGTGAAAAAATTCATGGCAATAGTATATATAACGAAATTAAAAGGAAAACTATCACAGCTAAGTAGGCTTCACAAGTTAACGAGTAATAGTCGACCAACTTAAATTTGCAGTTGGAGAATTGGCCGTAACGTATATCGATGTATGGGAGAGCATGTTTTTCAACTACAATGTTAAGTTTGTTTTTGGGATAAATTCATCCCAACCACGGAACCCTTCATTGTGCGTGGTCCGACATGCAATTGGCCGGTTTTTTACTTTATCTATTAAGTGTATAGTCACTATTCCGTTTCCTTTTTATCATTACCTGACTGGTCGCCTCAAGAAATTCGCACGACTATAGCCAGCCTCATCGAGAGGGCAAAGCTGCAGGTTGAACCACCCCACCCAATTCACAACTACAACCCAGTGTCCCAGACGCCGAGGCAAAGGCCGCAAAGGTTTTCTTAGGTGCGTGAGTCCAGCCGATAGCAATCCCTCCAAGGCAAGACGCGACCTTTGGCAAGAGCTTCTTAAATCATTTGATTCCATTACTAGACTATCAAAGAGCCTTCCACCCGGACACAAGTTGACGGTGGCCGACTTAAAAAACCTAAAATTGTCTTTGAATCTTTATTTTTGTTCCCGGGTTGGAAAATACTCATGTACGAGTATGTCCTCCGCACTGTGGCGGGCGGAGGGGTCAGTCAGACTCTTACTGAGTAAAAACCACCCCGGTGTTCCCTGCCCACACTTGCATCGCAGAGAGCCGTGCTTCCTCCC
This sequence comes from Tiliacea aurago, assembly GCA_948098905.1. Taxonomy (NCBI): domain Eukaryota; kingdom Metazoa; phylum Arthropoda; class Insecta; order Lepidoptera; family Noctuidae; genus Tiliacea; species Tiliacea aurago. The sequence continues at coordinate 1,207,300 of OX402581.1, read as the reverse complement.
AAGCCAGAGCTCGAGTACCAGCCGGACTGCCCCAATGATGGTGACGAGGCGGTAGGGCGTGAAAGCCTGCCCTGCCATTCGGGCTGCGCGAAGCTGCGACCGATGTTACTCCTCATGTCGCTGCATTAGCCACTCGCCCCACACCCTCGCTTCCTAGCGCCACCGATACAGTGACGCGAGTACTTTCGCCTCGAGGTCCCAGGGCTGAGATCCAGCAAGTATACAAGCCGCCTCGTAAGAGATCGTGCGATATCCTCTTATGACTCTGACGGCCATTGCTCTCTGCGGTTTTCGCAGAACAGCGATGCTACCGGCCGTCAGGTCAGCCGCCTGGATCGGGGCCTCATACAGAGCCATTGATCGCACGATCCCCACGTAGAGCCGCCTACAGGTGGCGCTCAGGCCCCCCAGATTGGGAAGCAGCGTTGTTGGGTCCCAGCCGCACCCAATTACTTGGGCGCCAGCCGCAGCAGCAGAAGTTGGGGCCAAAGTCCCACCGGCCGTCGAGCACCAATCCTAGGTACTTCATGGTAGACTCGACAGCGATTTGAGCAGCGCGCCAAATTAGACTTTGCACCTAAGTCCGCCGCAGCAAAGACAATCTCCACAAGTGGGGGTACATGGACGGCTTAGATCTGCAATTAATGGCTGCGTTAGGAAATGGTATAGCGTTGCTGAATTTTGGGCGGAACAAATTTAAAAGTTTATATATTTTATGAGATATTGTGCCATCGACACGCTAAGAAGATCATCTACTGATATTCACTTAATGATCTTTCTTCAAAACGCTTTCATTCTTTGGTTATTACACCATATCAATGTATTACTAGTCAATATACTTAGTGCAGAGTCAAGGATCTATACAAACTATATGTACCTATGTATGTTCTTTGCTACGGGAAATATTAACCTGCTGCACCTGTACTTATTTTATTTTTAACCTGTGTTGTCCCACTACTTGGCAAATTCCCCCCTTGCTCATTTTCACTCCTTTCTATCTTTAGCTAGTGTGTGCTAATCTTGTCTGTGGGCGTAACAATCTCGTCCCGTTATCATTACCTACACTTGTAAAAGAATATGCATTTGGGAGAAGGACACTTCAGCAACTACATGCGTTAATGAGATTGGTTGTACTGTTCTCAATCAATCAACTCAGCCTATCGCAGTCCACTGCTGTACATATACCTCTCCCAAGCTGCGTCACAGCACACTGTCCTCCGCATATCATGTCTGATCCTGTTATACGCACTTTATGTGTTTTCGAAATTTGTCCTGAACTATATTTATGTATTTATATTACAGCATCAATATTCGGCTTCACAGCTCTTCCTTGGGTCTTCATCCTCTCTACCCTCGTCCACCTCATCGGGAGAAAGAAAACCTTCACCATCGTTTGTTTCAACAGTCTCATTATGTTTGTATCTTTCTTCCTTAGTGTAACACCTAAACATCTTTTATACAGCGAAATTTTACAAGGTATTACTCACGGGAGTTGTGTCACAGTTTCTATAATAGTCATTTCTGAATTTACTTCACCGAAATATAGAGGTTTGTTTTTAACAATCAAATCAGCGACTTTGCTTTGGGGTATGTGGGTGTCAAATTCTATAGGAACTTTCTTCCATTGGAAATATATACCCTTATTTGGTATTATTTGTACTATATACCCGATTACGGCAGTATTTTTCTGGCCTGAATCGCCATACTGGTTGGCAACTAAAGGTAGGTATGATAAGTGTGCGAATGCTCACAGATGGTTGAAAGGTACAGATGAATGTTCGGAAAAAGAACTGGAGAATTTGATTGATTCACAAATGTTATGTACTAAAAGAGAGAATATAACGTTGCAAAGTGTAACAAAAACACTACGTTTAAAGCAATTCTATATGCCGTTAGGACTGTCTTTACTATTGGTAGCACAATACAATTTTTCAGGAAAATTCGTCTGTAGTATTAACTCTGTAGATATAATTAAAAGGATCACTAATAACGAATCAATGGCATATATAGGAATGTTAATATTAGATGGAGTTACAGTATTTAGTACGTACATAGGCTGTGGATTAACTAGAATAATGAAACGACGTACTTTGTTACTTATTTCGTCAACTTTAGGAATTATTTTCTTATTCAAATTGTCGATATATTTATATTTAGTCAAATTAAATGTTATAAAAGAGAACAAGTATTTGACTATATTATTTCTTTCATGTTTTTCGTTGTCTATAAGTGTAGGACCTATGATAATGGCTACATCAATTTATGGGGAATTAATTCCTTTGAGATTTAAGAGTATCAGTGTAATTATAATCGCAGTCATATTTAACATACTCGACGCAACTTTACTTAAAATAGCTCCCTACATGTTCACGTCTTTCGGAATGCATGGCACATTTCTGTTCTATGGGATTTTGGCTGCAGTTTTTACTATAGCTATTTATAAGTATTTGCCAGAAACGAAAGACAAGACTTTACAAGAAATCGAGGAGCATTTTAGGGATAAATCTGAAGTTGCACCTGGATTAGTTATAAGAGACAAGGATAATGAATGGAAAGAGTAGATTTAGTCATCATCTGCCCGCCTTTTCCCAACCATGTTGGGGTTAGCTTCCAGTCTAACTGGATGCAGCTGAATACCAGTATTTCACATGGAGCGACTGCCTATCTGACCTCCACAACCCAGTTACTGGGTAACACGATACCCCTTGGCAAGACTGGTTGTCAGACTTTCGGGCTTCTGACGACCCGTAACAACTGTCAAAGATTTTAATTTTACTAAAGTTTTTCATAATAATATTAACCTTTGATTAGACTCTCAAATTTTATATCGCATTTTTTTACTATTCTTTAACCTCTTTTTGTGTATTTTTATTTTAAGATTAAGTTATATGTGTTGTTGTAGTAATAAGTGTTTTGATTTTGCTACATCGCGTCGGGGTCCGATCTCCCGGCGAAAGCCCTACATTTTACACTGCAAACGGTTTATGATTTCTTTAATGGTTGTGAATCCAAATTCGGAACAATGATTACTTAAACCAAAATAATTGTCAGTATGTCAGCTCCAAACTGCATTAAAACTTTTTCTTTGACTCATCATTGTTTTTATGTTTAGGCTCTTATACTTTATGCACGGTGGCTCGATTAGGAGCCCGGGAGTATAATTATTGTAATGTTCTAGCATTTAGCACGTAGTGTCTACACTATGTATGTTAATTATTTACATAGTATTAGGTACTGTTGAAGATAAAAATGGTAATGTTTACCTTGTATGTAATGTATCTTTGTCATACGACTTACATGTCAAATTTTAATTAATTTACAGGGTGCCATTTTAGAACGATAAATGTGATTGTGAAATTAAATGTTGTTTTATTTGGGCACTAACTTTTGCCCGCGGCTTTGCCCGCGTTTAGGACGGATGTCCCACGACAAAGTACTACCGGGATAAAAGGAACCTGTGTTATTCCAGGTTATTAAATGATCTGTATGCCACATCCAAATTCGTTCAGCCGTTTTTGGGTGACTGAGTAACAAACATCCAAAAATTCAAACTCACACATTTATAATTTTAGTAGGATGTGCCGACCGTATTAAGAAGATAGCTAATAAGGAACGTTTTTTGATAGCTATTTCGTAAAACTCTATAACCTGACCAGCCGGTGTATTCTGTATAAATCTCTTGTTGTGAGCTGTCAATAGTGTCATCCCAGCACAAGGTGGAACTAGCGCTCACTTCACGTTCATTTACCCAAGGTTTCACGGTGTTATTACAGAATAGCACTGCTGTATCGAACTGAAGAAATGCTGAAATAATGACAAATGCTAGAATATGACGGAATATAATTACTATCTCAAATCTCAAATCGTTTATTGCAATCCATGCATAAATAAAAAAATAATAGTAACAATTATGGACCCTGTCGGGCACAGCAATTTTTTAATAAGTAGAGAGTGGAAGATCGCTTTATTAAATTCGCTTTATTGAAATTTTAGATCTTACTGTAGCGGCATCAACATCGCCACATGCGAACTACGGGTCACGCTGACGTCACGCAAAATCCTGCATCGCGCGTCCCGAGATCAACCGTCGGGCAGTTGTCCACCAGACACAACACCCGTCTGGTCGGAGGATCCTCCCTTTTCTATAGAGGATGAGTGAACTTTACACCCTGTTGCGTGATCTCGCAACGGGCGCGGCGCACATGCGTGTGATAGCCACACTTCTAAGTATATTTATGTGTAGGTTAAACTTATTATACTTAAACAAATGTTCAACTATGATTACTAGTAGTAACTAGCGTGTTAGGCAGACAGATTAAATATTTCGTAGTGTAAAGACTGAGTAAACGAAAGCAAAGTAAAGCAATTTACAACATGTTCACTTGCCATCCCGCGCGCCCTTCCGCTATCCCGCCAACTGCGTATTTGGCAAAGTATAGAATAAATTTATATTTGATACTTTGCCTGAACGTTATAGGCATATACAGGGTTATTTTTAAAACGTCAATAACCTCTTAAGGGGTCATTGTACTCATCATTATGAACAACATTTACTATGGAACTAAACCTGAAATCGCGAAAAAAAAATCAGCTGTTCCCTACATTTTAACGAATTATTCGAATATAAATGTAGGGAACAGCTGGTTTTTTTTTGCGATTTCAGTTTTGGTCCCATAGTAAAAGTTGTTCGTTGTTCATAATAATTATGAGTACAATGACCCCTTAAGAGGTTATTGACGTTTTAAAAATAACCCTGTAGAATGGCCCGGTATTCTATAGAATATCGGAATGTGCAGATTGCCGATAACATGGAGATGGAGCCAAAAGTTCACCACACAAGACTTGTACGAGCTAATAATAAGAGTACCCGCCACTATCGACCACGTAAGCTTGCAGCCGGGTTGCAACTTTAAACTTAGCTTAGGTTTATGACGCAACTACAAACTCAGTTTTAGTTGTCCGAAGTTTACAACGAGCGAACTTCACCGAGAGTTTTTGTAAAGTTGTTACAAGAATTGAGTTACAATTTCTGAGAAAGATAACATTGTCTTTGGGGAGTTTCGTTTGGAAATTCAACGGTTTTGGTTATTTTATGATAAACACGACGGCAGGTTGAGGTAGGCTATTTAAGGAGGGTCCCGGAGGAGTCTGGAGCGACAGATGTCGAGGTCAGGTTGAAGGATAACTGTTTAGTGGATGGAGTGAGGTTAAACTTACTTAAATTATAATTTTTCGGTGACTGCTTCGTCTCTCCTGAAGAAGTGATTTGGGTCCAATTATTTAGATGTTTGTGCATGCTTGAGCGATAACATAGCATAGAATGTTTGTAAGTTTTAGTTATGTTATGAATGTGTGTTTTAAAATAGGTACCTCACGGTAGGTACTAACTTGATTCCTGCAACAATACAGGGCATACATTCTGCTTTACACCTGATTAAGACGTGCTAGTAGTATGTAGATAAATATTCGGTAAGTAGATAAATAGTCCGCGTGGATTTCGTATCTTCGCCTACAAAGTTCAACACTCTCCATCCCGTTTAAAAGATAGTTTCCGAAAACTAATGGTTGCGATCTTTTTATTTATAATTAGATTATGACAGACTTTATTATTTATTACAAACTACAATTAAATTGTTTCTAGTTTACAAAAAAATAAATGTCGATTTTACTAATAAGCGTAGGCCTATTCGCTCACACCGCAGAATTTTTCTTACTTTTAGCATTTTATACCCGTCGCCGTCGCGTCGTAGCTTCTATACGAAAGGCCCGATTCGAATAATTATAAAGATCGCACTAACTTACCAAGTGACGTCCGATCCTCAATTTTGTGAAGTAATCTAGTCCTCATAATTGTATACATTGTATTTTTTTGTGTGCTGCTTTGTTCACGTAATTATTTTCTAAAAACAGAAATATCATATTTAATATTTGTTTTAGCTTAGAAGACCCACTATAAGTAATAAGGGGGAAAGGAAATCGTACAGGGTATTGAATGGTTTTAATCTTCCGTTAAAGGTTTATCTATGACTCAATTGTACGTGATGTATATTACACACGTACATATTTTTTTTTTATGTATGAAATAATTAGAACGAGATTACGGAACATAATTTAAAGAGGAACATGCACATAATCAACCTTGATTAAGAAACTATTTAACGATAATTTTTCGATTCTATCCGTGTTTGACTATTTTGAATAAAAAACGGTTATTTTGACTTAACTAAAATAGTTAGACATATTATTATAGCCTCCTGGACTTTATTGTGGGTAATGATGAGTACTAATAAACATGTAGTAGATTATTTTATGTATCATAGTTAGTAGTAATAGTGTTTACAGCGCACGCCAAATAATGACTTTAATAGGATTGATTTTTTTTTATACCTTAGGTTACAGTATTGTAATTTTCGTAGGGGCCTCAATTTTTTTAAAAATAAATTACAGCTGATGTTACTTGCTGATAATGTAGCTTTTCTATAAGTGTAAGATTTTTTTAATATAAGTTTAGTCGTTTTTGAGGAGCTCGTGGCTAAGTAATAACTGCCGCCCGGGTCGATGGATCAGGTTAAGTTACGCTTGCCGCGGTTGGTCCATGGATGGGTGACCATCTGTTCATACCAAGATTCCTCCGTGCCTCGGAAAGCACGTTAAGCCGTTGGTCTCGGCTGTCATTTGTAGATCTTTGACAGTTGTTACGGGTCGTCAGAAGCCCAAAAGTCTGACAACCAGTCTTACCAAGGGATATCGTGTTACCCAGTAACTGGGTTGTGGAGGTCAGATAGGCATGTAAAATACTGGTACCGACTCCCAACATAGTTGGGAAAAGGCGGGCAGATGATGATAAGTTTAGTAGTTTTTGAGTTTATCTATTACAAACAAACAAAAAAACTAATCTTTTCTCTTGTTAATATTATTATATTATGTTGTTATTATATTATATTAGTATAGATATGTGTAGGTATACCAACCAATACAGATAAGTGCATATCTTATATGTTTTTTCTTTTGCGGTTTTCCACATTTACGTTCACCAAGGGAACATCCCGTTTATCGCTGGTTCGAACACTGTTTATCCCAGCGAACACGACCGTGATGAATGTTCTTATATTTGAAGTCAGGGCTGCCAACTTTAGAAGTTTTCATCTCACATTCTAGTATTATTATTCCATTTATCAAGATCCGTGCAGTTACTTAACAAGGTTTACTTCTACTGCTGCACACCGATGCCTTAAATTATTTAACGTAAACGTAACAGAATCAAAATATTTCCAGTCTGAGATATCGGAAAAGGTAGGATAATCACGATGTTCCATTCCTGATCATTCTAAAGGTAACCACACCGACCGTGCACAACATCATAACCCACATTTCCAGCACAATGTACGGCCGGTAGCCCTGTTTGTAGCGAAGAAGGAATATTTTAAAATGTTGGCACCAACCCGGGTTCCTCCAGCAACATATTTCAGGCATCCATTTAATTTTGTATCAAAGCGAGACATTGTCGCTTTATACTTTTTAACTTGCTTTATTGCTTCTCCGTGGAAATAATATAACTTTGTTATGACTGCGGTTGTAAACGTAATAATAAGTTGTTAATTTCACTGGTTTTGTTATTGGATTGCTAGAAATTGTCTGACAATTAAATATTTTGCGATCTTCTCTGTTACAGCTTTTTCTTCGAAAAAAAAAACGATGATTGTTCAGAAAAATCGAGGAGTTACGGAAAAACGTCAAGGGGATGGGTTGCAACGACATCTAAGTAATTAGGATAATCAATAGGTGCGTTAGGTATGGCAATTTTTTCTTTGAATATTATAACGAACATTCTCTTTCATAATATCCATCAAACAAACCAAACCGCGCGCTTGTGTCGTTGCCGACGTTATGGAATGTTGCCATTCTAGGTATTATAATATTTATATAAACATATAGAACGAAGTATTGTATTTGTCGGGCGTCACCATTGTAAACAACACGTGCAACGGTCCGAGTTACGCACTGCAATGTGTCACTTAGGCCTCCCCACTCTCCCCACTACTCGAGCCGCTCTATATAAGCGAGCGCGCAGCAAGGAGGGGATCATTCTTGTCGCAGGCTCGGCCCGGTGCACATGTTGTAGCGCTTAGATACTGTAGTCTGAATTAAACTACGAGTATTATTACAGTGAATTAATAAGTTGTGGAAATAAAGGCTGACTTCTGCTATATCTCTTACTTTCATTTAAGATGTTGGACCCTCTGCCTTCATCAGAAGTGGGATGAATTCCACCGTCCACTAATTATATCCACAGTAATTTAATACAAGACCAAATCTGCTGGCATGGACGCTATATTTAAACAAAATTGCGGATGCCATGACTACTTGTAAAGCTACTCCAAGCAAAGCTATGCTCGTTGCTTTTGATCTTGATAAACCAGAATTCGACATTGTTAATTGGTATGCACTCAGTGGGCACGCCACCATTGTGGCGATAAGCCGAGGAGTGGCTAGGGAGGCGCCACGGCGTCCTCACCTTCCACCTGACGCAGGTCCTCACTGGACATGGTTGTTTCGGGAGGTTCCTGTTCAGAATAAAGCGGGAGGAAATGCCCGGGTGTCACCATTGTGTGGATCGCCCGGAGGACACGGTGGAGCATACGGAGAAAGTCTGCCCGGCCTGGGTGGAGCACCACCGTGTCCTCACGGAGCCGATCGGTGGCGGCGATCTCTCGCGGCGATCTCTCGCGGCGATCTCTCGCGGCGATCTCTCGCGGCGATCTCTCGCGTCCGGCCCTGGTAGAGACCATGGTTCGGAGCGAGAGTGCATGGGAGGCCGTCACTTCCTTCTGTGATGTTCCGATTTCCGGCCACCGTAGGCGCGGGCTTGCGGACGGTGAGCTATGGGTAGCTCGCCATTCGATAAGGACCAGGCCCGGGTCGACGGCGCGTTGTGTTCCACGCGTGTCTCAAAGAGATGTCAGCACCAACTGACGGGGTCCGTTAGGACCAATGCCTGCCAGGGTTGCGAGGTTGTTCGAAAGAGATATCGGTGAGTTTGAGTCAGTAAAAGTCTGACACGCCCTCCCGCTCCGCCCAGAGCGGGAGAAGTTATTTGATAAATAATTTCCCACCCAAAATTGATAAAAGGAAATTGGAGGGTGTAGGCTTGATGTTGGCGATTACTGATTCCCTGAAGGGCCGTGCCGCTATGTATCTTACCAAGATACAACCTGACAAGATCTCTTGGGCAACAATCGAGGGCATGCTGGTTTCCAAAATTCTTCTTCTTCATTTAAGCGTGTCGATGGCAATCTAAATGGACTCAGCCCAGAATTCGACTCGTGTTTGGTGCCATCACTAGCGTCCATCGTTTCCTGTAACGTGCAGCTGACGGCATGCAAGAGATGATACTAAGTGTCCCATCTTTTGCGGAACAGCACCATATTTACACTCCAAGGCGGAGTAGTCTATGAATCTCCACCTGAATAGGTTTTCCTTGCTTCAGCCAACCAGGGTTCAAAGTCAATTTAAAATACTTAAAACCCTGGTCGAGGGCAACTCATGTCTGGGTGGGAAATCTATAGCAAGTGGGACGAATTGTTTGAGTAATGCAGCACTGTCTCGCCACAGCTTTAGTCTTTCTTTTGAATGCTCGCCAGTGAGTGGGACGACATACTTTAAAAAAAAAAAAAAAAACTATTTTGGCTTTTCAGCCTTTGTGGCGTGCAAAGGGTGTCGTGTGTCGGATACCATTTTGGCTCTTCCGCTAGAGCTTGCCACCACTCTGCGAACTGCTGGTGCCACTATTCCTGCTAGTGGATACAGTATTTGTACCGGAGTTGGTTTTAGGCAACCAGTGATGGTCGTCGACGTGACGTTTCATTCAAAGCTGTGTCCGCTGATTTTGCATGGGCAGAACGACTACACACGGGGCAGGTGAATTCACCTGCAGAAAAAAAAAATAGTGCCAGCCCGGTGGTACGCACAATGGTAGGCAAACCACCCCACTTTGATCAGACTAGTGCTCGATGGACACCCCACCTCAAACGGTGTTAAGTTTGCGGTGCGAGTCTCTATTGCGGAGATGAAATATGTTGTTGTTGATGAAATATGTGGCTGGGTTTGGCTCGGATTGAGCTTGATTGATTTAGCGAGGTGATACGGACCTCAACCTTCTCATGTGGTACCCTGCTTTGTATCAATGTTTTAATTTAAAAGAATGTCCGAGGGGTTTCTTGCCCGGTCTTCTCCATAGGAACCTACTATTTGGAATGGGCAACTAGCTTCATATTTGTAACTGACGACTTCTTGACAATTTGTAAATGGTTTAATTGAAATAAATGCTTTGAGTTTTGAGTTTGGTGGCTTAGGACAAGGTTGCCTGCATAGAGGAAGCGTGATATGTTCAGGTTGGATAATTGGTTGTTGGTATGGATATTAAAAAAAAAGCAGCGGTGCCAGGACATTACCTTCAGATTGATAATAAGAAAACTGCAGCTGAAGCGGGTATGTGTCTATGGCAACCCATTGAGAAGATTCCAGAAGCAAATTGGTCAGAAAATTGGTGACGGGATTGACCATTTCAGTTTTGTCTCAATCTCAATGTGATGATAATATTCAACCCAAAACTGAACAACCGAAACCAGCCGTAACGTGCTATGTTTGCAGTAAGCACGAATATATGGCCAACACCTGCCCCAAGCGCTGAAATAACCAAGGCTCCACACCGAGCACCAGCACCAATCAAGTGAACCTGTGCTCCAGAGCAGCTGGTGGAGTGACACATTGGAGGTACAGATTTCCCTGTTATATTTGACTCGGGATCAGAATGCCGCATAGAGCATAGTAATTGAAATCTTGTTAATGTTGAGCAATTTCATGAACAAGTGATCCTTAAAAGTATAGATGTGAGGAACGTAGCGTGCTCATTACAAATTAAATGTCCAACCATGGTACAAAACCACAAGCTTGAAATAATTCACGGTGTATTGCCGGAAGAAAACTGGATATATTACAGGATAAATTAATATCCAATTTTTCTAAATTAAAGAAACCATTATTACTTGGCACCACAGGCTATCATGTTGGTGGTCGCGTTAGTGCGCCATGCCCGATTAAGATAAACGTGTTTTTAACGTAAGGGTTGTCGTTCGTACAATAGAACCTATGATAAAAACTACCTTAAATTTAGACTAGTCGGGTTACAAGCGTTATACAAATTTCGTATTTTTGAGGCAGTTAAAATCCAGTTCATTTGTTTGGTGTCCCGAAATGAATAATGACTGATCACGGGCGATCGTATGAAAATTCTGCTATTAAGATTTTTTTTTGTACCGTGTAAGAAAATAACCGGCACGTTTTTTTTTTTTTTGAAATATTAATGGGAGAAATAAAGTCTATAAATATTCTGACAAAAATTTACGTAAAGTAAATTGTGGTCAAACAAAATCTGGTAGATATCATATCATGGAAAATTACGATGACTTGACGGCGGGCAGTCATGATGACGTTATCCTTGTTCACGAAACAAGCCACGAGAATAATGCCATGCCTAACAGCAATATAATTTTGGCAATTAGTGATACCATGGCTGTGAATAGCAATCCTGTATCGATTAATAATGTCTGTCTGTGAATAGCAATCCTACATCGATTAATAGTGATACAATGTCAGTTTATAGCAATCCTATGTCGATTATTAGTGATACAATGTCTGAATTGCTATTATTACTAAAGCAGTCATAATAATTAGCAAAAGACGTGATCCTGTGTAGTCTTATATAAATTCTTATATAAGTAGTACTTATTGTATAAATTCAAGTATTATAATGTGAATAGACAGTTGTGCTGCTGGGGAGTTTGTTGCGCCACTTCTTCTTCCCAGCTAACGCACTAGGAAGTGGTGACGGGTGGGCGTTTTTGGGGGACTGTCTCATGTAAAAGTGCAGATTCTCAGCCTAGTTTGAATAAAAGACTTGATTTAGTCGGCAATGTCTGGTCCAGGGGATAATAGTTTTGCAGGGTCATTCAGTGTTAATGGCCGGACCAATAAAATATAAGCAAAAAAATTAAAAAGAAAAAAGAGAGAAAAAAAAAATATAAGGTAAGTTCTGAAGGCTCAATGACGAGCGGTCCAGAATTAGTAGCAAAGTCTGAAGGGGTGAACCGGACCAGATTGTTAATCCCTGAAGGCTCAATAACGAGCGGACCAGAAGTAATAGCAAACTGAAGGGATGAACCGGACCAGTATGCTAGTATAAGTCCTGAAGGCTCAATGTCGAGCGGTCCAGAATTATAAGCAAACCCTGAAGGGATGAACTGGACCAGATTGCTAGTCAGGATGAACGAACATTAATAGTATCGTTGTCTTTTTAGATACTGTTTGATGAGACTACGCGCACGAGGACGTTCGCATGTCAGTATGGCCGTGTCGGCGTCACCATTGTAAACAACACGTGCAACGGTCCGAGTTACGCACTGCAATGTGTCACTTAGGCCTCCCCACTCTCCCCACTACTCGAGCCGCTCTATATAAGCGAGCGCGCAGCAAGGAGGCGATCATTCTTGTCGCAGGCTCGGCCCGGTGCACATGTTGTAGCGCTTAGATACTGTAGTCTGAATTAAACTATTATTACAGTGAATTAATAAGTTGTGGAAATAAAGGCTGACTTCTGCTATATCTCTTACTTTAATTTATAATATTTCTTATTTTGTTTATTTTTATCTCATTTAATGCTGCACCGGTTGACTTCATCGCGATAACCCGGCTGTCGCTGAAAACCAACGCTGGGGCTCTGTCTCGCATGGGGTTGTAGCATTATGCTGAGCGATGGCTGTTTTGCGTGAATGTGACCCATATTTTCCCTCTACTTGTTATTTCGTGTTTGTGTTTGTTTTTCTTTGCGTTATGTTTACCGCAAATAAACGTATTTTTTTACTCCGTAACGTTGTTCCAAGACAGACTTTAAACCTCACCAAATCGTTCCACTGATCCTTACTTAACACAGCACCTTACGATCTTATAATACTCTCTAAGTAAAAGAGATACCTTCCTAGAAGTCTAGATATAGGTTCCTCCTTAAGCTCAACCAAGCGGCTCTAGGAGCGTCTGCAGAGAGCTAGTTCGAAGGTTTCCGATCAGTGATCGTTTCCACCTCGCTTCACATACGATGCACCGTGGAGACGTCTACGATAAATTAAGCTAAATTTCTATGCAAGGAAAAGCAGATAGAGGTCACAGGGGATTCAAACTATGGTTTAATTTATCCTTTTTCGACGTATTAGGTCCACACCCGGTCTTTTGAATGACTAATCCTTATCATTCTGTAACAGGGAAATGACAGGGAAAGTCTCGTGTGGCTCTCAGTATTTTCATCTGCACCGATATTTGTAGTTGTGGTACCAAAGCCTTTTTAATTTTCAATAAAAATTCGGCAAAATTCTGCATGAATTTTCTGTGCCTGTTTATTTCAGAATCATCAGATATAATGGAGTTGAAGGCCCTCACTATCTGCTATATCGTCGGATCAAAGCATCACGTCTTAGATTTCAATACTCAAACTTACAAACTTCAGGCCGTCGGCGTCGCCATTTCATCTGCCGTTAACACATCCGACGGAACCCGCTTGCCGAGTACTTCCTACTATTCCCTTGCCAAATGTCGCACTTTACTGAACCCTAAACTTTTCTCAAGACACCACCTCTATTTTTAAAACTAGAAGGTCGGTTTTCGCATGGGCATCGGTCCTTATAACATTGCTGGAACAATTTCCCTGTGACGGTGCTTTCTTTATGCGCACGTTCCTTCGAGACACTTTATTGGGCCTCTCTAATGCGTTCCGAAGGACTCATGAGGGAGAAAAATAAGTCTCGTAATGGGAATTATTCTAAAATATGGGTTTTTCAGTTACGTGTACTGCATTATAGTCACCCAGTGTGCCTTGGAAGCAGCCGCAGAAGTGGATATAATGTCGTTTACTATCCGGTGGTGGATCAAAAGTGACAATGACGCTAAATTTAATTTTGAGCATAACTGAGAAATGAGAATGACTTTTTATCTAATCCATATTATAACAAAGTTTTACTTTGATATAACATCTGTCAAACTGCAAATTAATTTATCGGCAGTAGATTCTCGTGGATTTTGCACGAATTTTGCTATTAAACATTATTAAAATTAAAATATAAATTATTACAACTAAGACTATGGCTCTGTAGGCATTGACTCCGTGACTGAAAAAATGGAGACAGTGTCTTTTTCGTTATGTTTTCATAATTCGATAAATATGTCTAAATTGAAGAATTATCATTTTAGATACCCACAATTACCAAACGATTTCAGCAATACCCAATAGCAATAGCAGCAAACCTACTTACATATTATTATCTTAATGTGATACAAAAGTGAGGTCGCTGCAGAGCGTAGGTACGCTTACAGGGTCACAACGAACCACAGGCCTTACAATAAGACAGCAAAGAGTCAAAAATAGAAGAGATTTAATTACGTGATATAGCTAGCTAGCTCCAAAGCATAATGTCGGTTGTGGAGTGCGTGCGGTCGCAATTAAGTGCCTGGAGTAGGTACTCCCCCGACTTTAATGAACGCGAATGAGGACTAATTTAGATGAAATAACGTGAATTACTTGTGAGGTTACGTTTAAAATGTTCATAATATACCTTTACTTATATACATTTATATATTATTTTTGGAGTAGGTAAAAGATTGGCTCTAATTGAGTGAATTAGGTAATTTGAATATTGGTCCTAGGTTAAGTGTGTTAAACTTACTTGGAATCAGCAGGGATTCGAATCGATTCCTTGTTGATCAGACTATGTGAAGCAGTCGATTGATATAATCTCTTAAAATGATAAAGCTCAATGATCCAATAGGTAGGTACGGTCAGCGACAAAAGTCGATTAACACTGATACTTTTAAACATCATCTAAAATCTAAATTGATTGTATTTCAGCATTTCCTATTCTCCTTTTCTTCTCTATTCTTTTAATTTGAATTCAGTTTCGATGGTAATTAAATATTTAGTTCAATAATCAAGATTAAAACACTGAAATGATGATCGACTTTGTCACTGATTGTACTGAAGTAAATCATCTGGTACGTATGTCTCCTTTCTATTCCCTTCATATTATTATTGTTATAACCAGATTGTTCAGAGTTATGTTAGTACTCTACAGGTGGCGCCTTCGCATGTGGATAATCCCCTAATCTCTCCTGACGTCAGCTGCCGGAGGACGAGCTACGTCAGCTAAGAGGAGTAGAATATTGTTCTGTACGATTTTGATATGAGAATATTTTGTATTGTTTGTTACTTATGTGAGTAAGTAATAATAAGTAATTTTGACCTATGGATCCCAGACTTGGTCATTGACGAACATTCAAAAGTCCAAACTCAATGTTTGCTAACGTGCGATGGAGCGCAGTATTCTAGGCGTCAAATCAACTAAACATATTCGCAACACCACACTGCGCTCCAAAACACAGATTACTGACGTTGCTCATAAAGCCGCAAAGTTGAAGTGGGACTGGGCTGGCCACTTCTGCCGCATGCCTAATGAGCAGTGGGCCAAAATAACCACTATGTGGAGCCCTGAGACGGCTAGACGGCGTCGCGACAGACCCCGTAGAAGATGGCGGGACGAGCTGGACAAACAAAAGACCAGTGGTCCACGTTAGCGCTCGGTCGCAAACACTGGAAGTCATGCGGAGAGGCCTTTTCCGAGCAGTGGGATGACACAGGCTAACAGTAACAGTAATTACTGAAATTGAAAAAATAAAAATCTTTTTACAAAATAAGATAACTGACTTCTAAAAATACACTACAAAACATTTATTAAAAAAAAAAACATGCAGCCGAACATAATAACCTCCTCCTTTTTGGAAGTCGGTTAAAAAAGCTATACCTATGTAGATAATTTGTCAGTAGGCCAGTTCGTTTCTATGACTACTTTGAATAAATAATTATATTATAATATAATATATTTGTATAATAATAAATCAGTTTATTTTATAGTCACCTTGATTTTTAAGCATTTATTATTTACAGCTACACTACAGATTTTTAGCATTTTATTATTTACACACCACTACCGAAATTAGTTGGTACTTTAGCCATGAAAACAAAGAAGAGCTCGCGAGAAGTAATAGCTATAATAGTACAGAGTAGACGTGTAGGTAGCTACACTCCACTCTGTACGTCGAGATTGATTGCGTATATGTCTAGCTGCGCCCCGCGGTTTCACCCGGATAAGTCTCGATCCCGTGGAGATATCGGGATAAAAAGTATACTATGTCCTAATCCAAGTTATGGTCTACCCATGTGACAAATTTCATTCAAATCTGTTCAGCCGTTTTAACGTGAAAGCGTAACGAAAAAACATAGAAAAAAATCAAATCTTTTCTCTTTGTATTATTAAAGTTTAGATGTGTGCATGTAAATACAATATTTCAAGCTTCTAATACTGTATTTTGTAAACCGCTATTAGCTGGGTTACCTACTCATCGCTTTCCACGTGACCGTCTAGCTAGGTACCTACAACATAGCACTAAAGCCCTAATTCCCTTCTCCAAACAGGACCATTCAACACACCTACACACCACTCGGATATTTTCGACAATGTTTACTTCAATTAATCTTCGTAGATTTAATCGAAACAATAAAAAAACGGAGTTTATTATAAAACACAACACCGTAAACAATTTTCCGAAGTACTCGTAGGTAATTGGTTAATTCATCGCGGAAACAAACAAAGTGTACGCACATAAAGGAAATTTATTTAATATTCAAACTCGAATAATTTTTCAATGGAAACGTTTCTGATTGACTTTTTGTAGTCAGTCGCGCGTGCAGGCTTGATAAATGTATTTAAATAGTTAAAACAATTTGTTAAATAGTAAATTGTATGAAATACAGTACACACAGTACAGTACGGCTCCGTGTGGCGCCGGACGTAAAGAATAGCACCGTCCCATTTCTACCCGTGGGTGTCGTAAAAGGCGACTAAGGGACTTACTAGAGAATGGGCAGCAGCGTTCTCTATGCATTTTAACACCATACTGCGATTGCCAACCCGCCTGCCAAGCGTGGCGATTATGGAAAGCCCCCTTCCCCTCTTTTTGGGGAAGGCCTATGTCCAGCAGTGGACGTCTTTCGGATGAAATGATGATGATGAAATACTTGTCTATTGGTTGAGTAACTTTATATATACATGTAAGATAAGTGTCCAGTTATAGTTTATGGGGTTATGAGGATTTATAGTAAATACAACTTTGAAAGAAATTGATAACCTGTCGTGAGCATGCGTCATCAATGATCGTTCCTTTCGTGTATGAGAAGAGGCATTTGCCCTGCGGTGGGAGAGTAAAAAAAAATGGTTTATTATTTAAACAAGTAAACCTTAACAACTAGTGATTGAAGCCTCCTTTTCAGCAGATAAGCATGTGTTAGGAGACTTGGTTCTTCCATAACTTGAAGAGAGAGAGTTAAAGCTTAACATGCAGCACGCACGCAGGCATGCGAGTGTGTGAGGGTGTGTGGATGACGTGGATGTGATGCTGTGTAAGTGTGAACACGAATTAATCAGTGTGTATGTGTGAGGTGAACGGTACAGGCATTAATTAGGTGTAGGGATATATTTTATTCCAGCAGCGGCTCCGTGTCTTCAAAGGTTAGTGGTTTTATCCAATTAGTTTTTTTTTTTATTCAATTTTTTTTATATTATATACGTAAATCTCTTTGTTAAGTCTATTGTATAGTTGAAATGAGCGTTTTTTGTATTGTATAAGGGTACGGGGAACTTGGTTTTAGTTTCAGGAACTTCCGCTATTATATAATTTCTTCTTTTTAACCGACTTTCAAAAAGGAGGAGGTTATATGTTCAGCTGTATGTTTTTTTTATTTATTTTTTTATGTTTGTTCACTGATTTCTCCGTCGTTTATGGACCGATTTTGAAAATTCTTTTCTTGTTTGAAAGGGTATGCTCCCCAGGTGGTCCCATTGCCGAATCAGAATCAGATGAGGGGATCCCATGGAAATCGAGGGAAACCTTAAAATTTTATAGGCAAACCTATAGCTATTTGGGTATTTTTTATAGTAACTCGTGCATTTTCTCCCGGAAATCACCATTTGGTGAAGTGGAACTGATGATGGAGACCACAGATGGCCACAGGAACAACATAATAATAAGTATTTAACGGGTTGCGATTCGATTAGGTACTTTAATATGGTTGCTAAGCAATTTATGCTCGTCACAATACATATGGTGAGTGGCAGTTCTCCTGGTTCTTACCAGGAGAACTCCTCAACAGTTATCGTCAGCATCGGGACAAGCAATATTTTGTTTAAGGTGATGAGCAGTTGTCATTAGGCTATTGTAACTTAGATAAAATAAAAACGGACCCTCTAAACAGTGAAATATTAAAAACTTTTCTACGACATCTGGTAATAAGCTTGACGTAAATGTGTGACATATAATATATGACTTAAATGAATGAACGAATTGTTAGTAATAAATGATTGGTTAATGATTAGTATAATGTAATGAATTGCAATAATTAGAATCAATAGTATGTAATTAAATTTAATAATAATAATTCGATATATTATACAATTTGCAATGCCCTTACAGGGTGCATGTCTCAATACTGTGTCATGAAATTTTAATGCATGCCTACTAACCAGTGTTTTACATGTTAGCAAATAAATAAATAAATAAATAATTTATTGTAAATGCACGGTGCATTTACAATAAATTACCAGATGTCATAAAAAAATTGAATGTTACACAATTCAAAACAAAATTAAAACTGTTATTACTTAATTGGAAAATGTTATTATACGACTGATGAATTTTTAAATGATAAATTAATATAGACTTATTACAAATTTTAATTGAATACTGTGACTAATTGTAATTTATGATAAATTATTTATGCATTGACTGTCGAAATTATTCCATATTGTGACATTTAAATTTTTTGTTTTTATTTATTTATCATCGTTCTATTAATTTTGGTATAACTACCAAATAATTTGTTTACCTCTCGCATGATCAATATTTTATTTCGCATGCAACGATATTTGTACGCCTTTGGCATAACATAGCGACCTAAGAACTTTAATTTAAGAACTGTATTCACTACCTATGTTAAACAAATAAAAAATGATTATGATTATTATGATTAACACTTTTGGCAACATCCTGCCAAGAATTCCCAGAAAAGACTACAGCAGTATCGGTGGCATAAGAAAACACTAGCGTTATTGATTTTAAGGTTGCAAAGGTCTTTGATGTAAAGCAGGAACAACGTAGGGCCCAACACACTTCCCTGAGGGGGTCCGAATGTGACATTTGCATCATAACTTATGTGTTCACCCACCTCTACCCGTAAAGGGTTTCTGTTTGATAGGTAGTCCTTTAACATTTTATCCTTTGTTATTATAGTAACAGGCTGGTATTATTTTATGGGATATTATTAGTTGCACATCAAATAAATAATCACCTATCAATTTATTTCCATCATTTATATACCAAATATATCAAATAAACTGACTGCACAGCAAATTAACCAGAGCGTATACATAATTTGCCAGATTGAATCATTTGGGTTAGGTTAGAACAGTGACCATTAACGCACAAAGGTGAGCGAGCGAAACGAACGTGCCGCGGTAGCGGCCGCCGAGCGCCAGATCCCCTATATTGTTGGTAAATTTAGTTACCAAACAAAAACTCTTCATCAATATCTAATTTAGCTAAATAACTATACGACATTCAGCCATCTGGTTATTAAACGTTGCGCTCAATGACTTGGCTAGTTGTCCTGTTAGTAGTTGTTTAAGATAAATAGCGGTGCGCTACGAATAATATAAATTGATGCTTATTTAGTTATATTTTGAGTTGGGTATTTCGCTGTGCAATCAGTCATTTTGATTCGTTTTGGATACAAAAAGATTTTTTTTTCATTTGCGTTTAAATACTACCCTTATTTTATATATCTGGAAAATTAATTTCTCTGAGAGTTCTTGCACTGTCCAAAGCAAAAGGTCTCAAAAGCAAACGGACAATAACAACTCAGAAAAACTACACTTTTCACGTATTCCTATAGTAAATAAGCTACCAGCTTACGTTCTAACTCAATTATATTTAACTGTGGGTCATAAGCCACCGCCATTTTAAATAAAGGGAAGGCTATAGAGAGAGGGTCGCGGAGGCGTTTTGGGATTATCAGTAATCCCCGGGCGCGGGTATTCGGGAGTTGCTTTAGTAAGAATCACAAATAATCGCTAAGTCAAGGTGGGTTGGGGAGGGGGGAATAATTTTGATACTTTATGGTTATTTTCCTGTTGTTAGAAAAGGTTTGAAGGAGCATAAATAATTCTGTTCAGGCCTACCAGTTTAATTCTTGGATTGAAGCAAGTTTAAGGCAGTCTGTTGCAAACTTAAAAGTTCTGAATTAAGAGCATTTACACCTTACAGCATTTCATACAAACTTTCAAGCCCTTGTAT
Source organism: Tiliacea aurago (assembly GCA_948098905.1). NCBI lineage: Eukaryota > Metazoa > Arthropoda > Insecta > Lepidoptera > Noctuidae > Tiliacea > Tiliacea aurago. The sequence goes on along the minus strand of OX402581.1, from coordinate 1,186,798 downwards.
TTCGAAATGACTGAACCAAAAATTGGTTTAGTCAATGAAACGTTCATTGAATGAAACTTCATACGCATAAGCAGGAGACAAAGGTCTAAAAAGTTAGTAAAGAACATTTTAGAAAAATAGCGTTACAGCCAAATTAGACCGATTTTAAATTTTCCATAGAAACAGAGATATCCAGTTACTTATCTGTTTTTAAATAAGACATTTCGAAAATGTTAATGTGTTTTATTTATTTATTTCTTAAACACCTACCTACCTTTCTATGATTATCTATAATTATTTTGATTGTATTACTTTTTTTTTAACAAATATCTAATGGTTTACCTATATTATTATTTGTTACACATATCTATCCAATTTTATTTAAATATTTACACACTATAAAACTGATTTACATCCGTAAGACGTCCTCGTAACATAAGGTCCAGTTGAAAACCAGCGTCAGGCACTAGTTGTCTGGCATTTATGCTGAACTGGGCCTATTTGGCGCAGCCGTGAGGCACTCAATACTATTTTAAGCATTTTTTCTGTTTTTATGCGAATATTGTGTGCCTTAACCTAGGTCAAATAAATTTCTTTTTTTTCTTTTCTTTCTTTAGATGTAAGGTTTTTTCAAAGTTGTTTTTAGCCTATTTTTATACACATAACAAGTTTATTATGCAATGGATGGAATCATTTATGTCATTTTCATATGATTCTAAGTTTTTACACTGTATATTAAGTGTACTGTCACGACGACAAAACAGGACGGTTTGATAGTCGGTACATTTCAGCAAATCATTTATAAATATGAGAAACAGCAAAGCCTCAAGGACACTCCCTTGGGGAACACTACAAGTTGTAAACCTAATGGAACTGTGAGGAATTTCTATCTTAGAACTAGGACAAATAATTTTTTCTCCCACTTAAATAAGCCTAGTAAGGATAAAGATAAAGATAATTTATTTGTCCAAACATGAGTATACACACGAGAAAAAAAAAAAATCAGCATGCAAGTTGTTAAAAAGTATTTTATACAGGTCGTCATGCTTGCCATATACAATGGCATACAAATATTTAAGTAGATAAGAAGGTTGATCTATGCAAACATTTTTAACTTATTGAAATTAAGTACTCAAGCTAAGAAAATTATTTAAATATTACAACAACAATTCAATTATCCAAATTAAAATATAACACTCACAGTTAACATAGAAAAAATACATAAATTAAGTAGTCAAAACAAATAGGTCAGAATTATAAAGGCTTCTACATACCGGGGCGACTTGTCGCGCGACGCGACGCGACACGACACAAAGGCACCGCTCGTCCCGCGACACGCGGGGCTTTGTGCCGTGTCGCGTCGCGCGACAAGTCGCGCTGGTATGTAGAAGCCTTAAATCAGTCAAAATATTTTTCAAATAAAAAATTATTAATGGTATAATAAGCTCTTTCTGTTAACATTTTTTTTACTTTCACTTTAAACTGCGCGTCACTTAAAAGCTTCCAACTTTTTGGCAATTTGTTATAGATTATTGCGCATAAGAGTAGTTCTGGCTTGTTGTACGCAAATCTGAGTGTTGTCACGTCTGTTGCGTGGAAACACCTCAGCCATGCAAGGAAACAGATTAGGATTGGACCTTACAAACATTGCATTTTCTATTATGTAAATGGACGGTAATGTCAAAATTTTATATTTTTCAAAATAAGGCCTACAACTCTGAGTGGTTTCTAGTTTGAACATGGACCTAATACATTTTTTTTGTGCTTTGAATATAGTGTCCTTATCAGTTGAGTTACCCCAAAAGATAATTCCGTATCTTAGGACAGATTCCACCAACCCGTAGTATGCGGTAAGCAACGCATCTACACTAGTTATATCAGCCAGTGTATACAGAGCATAAGCTGAGGAACAAATTTTCTTAGTTACGGTCTCTATATGTGCTTTCCAATTTAATTTCGTGTCAATAATTAATCCTAAAAATTTGGTTGTATCAACCGAGTCAATGTTTATATTGTTGTATTTTATTTCCAGTTTATTACTTAAGGCTTAATATATTTCCTCGGACACCATAACGTTCTAAAACTTACCCAGTAATATTTTATAATCCGATGTGATCGAATGCCTTAGACATGTCTATAAGTACTGCGGCAATGGAATGTTTTTTGTCAACATTACTAATAATTTCACCAAGTAGCTCATAGACTGCATTTGTGATATTTTTTTCGAAAACCATATTGTTCTTTAGCAAGTATATCATTTGTTTCAAAGAAAAAAAAATTTCATATCCATAAAGCCAGCATGCATTCCATAAGCAGATGCAAGTCTCTATTAACTAGGTCACAAAACAAAAATACCAAACAAAAAAAACAAGACACCAATGTAGGTCATTCCGTAAACTAATTTCAGCAAAGAATGTACTCTAAAAATGTTAAAAACTTGGCAAATCCGGTCATAACTAACAAATTACAATTTTCCCGTATACGGTGGCGGCGTCCGGGGTGCCGGGGGCGGTGGAATCCGGAATTAAAACCGTCCACTCTGATACAATTGCCGGACCCGCAATAATTGCGGCCGGCGCTGTTCGCCTTTTTTTGTAACGCGCGAATGTCCATTGTTGAGCACATTCCATGGTTTAACATGATCACTGTGCTTATATTATTTTTTGTGCCCTTTTTTCTGTCGGTTTTCAGTTTAAAATGAAAGTAGTAGGAAATTGAGCGCGCTGTGCATATTTAATTGCTCTAAAGTAACGCGGAAATTGAAAGACTATAAGTTTTTGATTTTTACGAAAATATGTATATTTAAAAGTGATAGGTATGTCTCTTGTGAGATCTGAATAAGAATTGCAGTCACATTTAGCACCTGAAGTTAATAATATCTATAGAAGGACCACGATCAGCCTTCATCAGTGGCAGTTGGTGGCAGGTGGTACCCCACTCGCGAGGATGACGTTACTGCCATCAGTGAAAGCTGGCAGTCGGTTAGCAGGTTTTTTTGTCAGTACATGCAGGAAAAGCTAAACAATTATATTCTTTAAAACTTAATTTACCCCCTAAATAATGTTTATTTTCTCACCCCCGACATTTCACGCTCAACAAGGCAGCTAAGCGGCCAGTTCGAATATTTTTCCGGAAATAATTATTCATAATACTCCGCAATCAACCCTCCGGAGCTTTGCAGGGGGAAGTGGGGAGGATTAATTTGTTTTCATTCAATTAGCCTTACCCTATTTGATTGGGATTAATCATGTTTGCAGTCGATTCGTTACGGAACCTTATTAGTTTGATCGTTTGGTGTTGTACCCGATACTGTTTGAGTTAAGTTTTAATGATGCTGGTAATGTACTTATCCTTTTTGGATCTTGATTAGTACGGTTCTCTGATTTCTCAATGAGTGCTACAATTAAGTAATGGTCAATGGGTCGATAGCGACTAAAAGGTTGTGTGAGCCGATCCAATTTGTTTTCCTTTTACAACCGTCAAATCGAAAGCTTCGTAAGAATTAAACAGGGTGCCATATAAAAAATAAAAAAATCTTCAATCTCATTGCATAACAGCCCATCAAGGGCATTATTGCCATCTAAATTGTTGCGAAAAATCACGAAAATTTAAATAAAACGCGTAAAAGTTGGCATCGTTAAAAATACTGGCTGTCGCGAATGTAAAGCCTGCTCGTAAAGCAGAGTTTTACGAATTATTGTCATCCGCCTCTCTTCTGGCATGCCAGTTACAATGTTCTAGCATTGGGAAATGTGGCGTGTGTAAGTGTACTTGTCAGCCTGTAATTTTTTTCATGTTACGGGTTGGTGAACTGCCAAATGGCCCATCAAATGATAAGGGCCCTACATATACTTTCCCAAAAGCTGAAAATTTAACCACCATCCTACGATTCTCAGCCCTTGTTATATAAAATACTAACTCAACTACATTATTAACTCATTTAGGTGTAGGTATGCGAAAGTAGGTGTGTAAGGGTGTCGTATTCCAGTCCTTAATAAGTTCTTAAGACTGTGGATTATGTGCATCTAAAGTTGATATAACATAAAACGATCGAAGACTAACCTTACAAAAACATTCCACTAACTTAGAATTCTCTACAGAACCATTTTTACATTTTTCTTTCTCGATGGAAGCGAACATCAATCACGCGTTCTATTAAAACTGCAAGCTCCGGACAATAACAAGTCGGATTAGAACATGTCTTCGGCAGCAAATGGTAGCAAATGGTAGGAAATGGGATCCGCGTGAGCTCAGCCGGGCCGGGGTAATGACCGGCGATAGGGAATCATAACAACAGCGCTGTTCGGGAAATAAGAAAACTTACGACAGATATACGATGCTAAGTGGATGCGGCATTGGATCACGTGTAACCATCCTGGTTTCCCCGGATTTGCCCTAGTTTAGAGGGCGTCCAGGGAACGCCCGGAAGAGGTTTTCAAAAAGTGTCCAGGTGTAACCCGGCCGGACATTTTACTTGTGTCAGGGAAATCCCAATTAATAGGAAGATAAGCAATAAATTACAACAAACTTTTGTTAAACTAACTCTGGCGCTGCAAAATAGCCGATGTGACGGCCCACGACTACGACCGAATGGGAAGACGAATAGGTAAAAAAGCTTTGAGCTTGTGCGTTAGTACGGAGATAAGCTGTTCAGCACAAATCAGCTGTGGCTGAATTTTTTTATAACGCCTTGTGTTCATTTATATAATGAACTGTTTAAAATTGCACAATACTATTTTTATATATCAGCTCACAATGCGAATATACAGGGTGTCCCGTAAATAATGGATCAAACATAACGGGTAGGTAGCTTACCTCATTTCCAACAACTAATTTGAACAGTAAAAAAAAACCGATAAGGTAACCAAGATATTATTTTTTTTCGATTTTTACTATTTTCTGTACCAGCATTCAGTGTTTTTAATGCTGTTGCTGCAAATGGTATCATATTTAGGTGTGATTTTTGTCAAACATTTCTGAATAGTTTACTTGTGTTATAAGATACTATTTTTTTAAATAACACTTTATTTGCCTTAGAAAAAAATCTTGAATTGAAAAGTTTTGTTTTTACGATGAAAAGACCAGAATTGGAAAAATTCTCCTGTAAAAAAAATGTATGACACCAAAGTGTACCATTATTTTAAAAACTTGTAAAATTACTAAGGTTTGCAAATTGGTATAAAACTTACGTCTAGTCCTTGCGGTTACAAAGATATAGCTATGAATGTGATGAAGAAGACAGAACAGAAATTAAAATGGTACAATCTAACTTTTCTTTCTCGTAATGGCTTATGCTTGTAATCTAAGCATGTGGTTAAGCGTGTAGCATAATTCCGAGCCGATGACGTCATCTGTTCGGAATTTGAGACCGCTACCTGTGGAGTTGCACCTCACTCAGTGTGAAAGGGATAGATAGCGCCGCTTTTGTATTTTTGGTAAATCGGTGTTTTTGTGCAGGTATTTTTTTTCCTTCACCCTTCACTCATACAGGGCTTCATTGTTGCATGATTTTATTTATTTAGTTGACACGAATCTCCCTTCGAGTTGATACGTACGTCAGACTACTTTCGCTCCCGCTGTGCCTAACTGTTGTGTTCCTTAAAATTAAACTTGTGCTGTGTATTTGGACTTTGCTTTGCCTAACGATTTGGAACTGTTTGTGTTTTGGACGAATGACTTGGCAATCCTACGGACTTCGAAAACAATCGTTTTTGTGAGGTTGTACGTGTGTGCAGTAGTACGATGCCTCGTTACGAGTACACGCCACGGGAGTATGCCGAAATGCATTTTATCTACGGAGAAGCAAGAGGTAATGCCAGGGCGGCCGCAAGATTGTATCGTGAAAGATACCCGAACCGGGATCGACATCCCGACTATCGCGTATTCATTAGAGTGCATAACGCGCTTCTTGAGGGAAGAATTCTTGGCACCGGAGTTGGGGGTGCCAGTGAAGGGCGACCGTCACAAGTCAATGAAGATTCGTCGGTCTCAATTCGCGTCATAGCGCAACGCACAGGTATTCCAAGATCGACGGTACATCGAGTTCTAAAAAGGCACCGGTTGCACCCATATCACGTGCAACGTGTTCAAACGCTGACGTCACGTGATTACCCGCAAAGAGTAGCATTTTGCCAAAGGATGCTTAGAATGATACGGGCGGACCCACAGTTTTTTAATAAAATTTTATGGAGTGACGAGTTTTCATGCCGGCGAGATGGATATCTCAATTTGCATAATTTGCACAGTTGGCAGCTGGTAAACCCACATTTGATGCGAGAGGACAGGAGCCAACATCAATTTAAAATAAATTTATGGGCAGGAATAATAAATGGGCAAATAATAGGGCCCTTTGAACTACCAGCAACTCTAAACGCCGAATACTATCTGCATTTTTTAAGGAATGAGTTGCCAACGTTATTAGAAAATATTCCATGGTTGCCCCGCTCACTATGCGACGGCAGTAAGGGCGCAACTCAATGAAACTTACCCTGACAGATGGATCGGCCGATTAGGACCAATTTTGTGGCCTCCGCGATCTCCGGATTTAAATCCCTTAGATTTTTTTTATTGGGGATGTTTAAAAGACAAAGTTTACAAACAACGAATAACGTCGGAAGAAGAATTACGTCAGCGCATCCAATCTGCTGTATCAGAAATAAACAACAGCCATTTTGTCCGTCGGATAAGAGCTTCCTTTATTAGGAGGTGCAGACTTTGCATTCTCGTAGGGGGACGTCAGTTTGAACATTTACTGCAAAAACAAAATAAACTATTTATTTGTATTTTTTTTTTAATTTAACCTCCTAATTTTTTTCATACGCTGAGATACCTAAACATTTTTAAGAAAATAGTTGAATTGTGCACACTTTTTCAAATTTTATTTTATTTCGTAATTTGGCACCTCTGTCAGATTCATAGCAATATCTTTGTAACGACAAAGACTAGGCGTAAGTTTTATACCAATTTGCAAACCTTAGTAATTTTACAAGTTTTTAAAATAATGGTACACTTTGGTGTGATACATTTTTTTTACAGGAGAATTTTTCCAATTCTGGTCTTTTCATCGTAAAAACAAAACTTTTCAATTCAAGATTTTTTTTCTAAGGCAAATAAAATGTTATTTAAAAAAATGGTATCTTATAACATTAGTAAAACTATTCAGAAATGTTTAACATAAATCACACCTAAATATGATACCATTTGCAGCAACAGCATTAAAAACACTGAATGCTGGTACAGAAAATAGTAAAAATCGAAAAAAAAAATTCTTGGTTACCTTATCGGTTTTTTTTTACTGTTCAAATTAGTTGTTGGAAATGAGGTAAGCTACCTACCCGTTAAGTTTGATTCATTATTTACGGGACACCCAGAGAGAGTCTTTTCGCTAGTCTCCCAGCAGTAATGGACGAAGGAGAGAAACTCAATAAGGACACACACGGTTTTTTCTCTGATTAAAATCAAGTATAATTATAAGAACCTTAGTTGCTCCGATTTCCACAAATTCCTGATGGAAAAGAAATACATTTTTAGCAAACACTGGAAAGCCTGAAAATATCAAAATAAATAAAAAGAACTAAAACAAAAATTCTAATTAAAATTTGATGATTTGATGCCAAAAAGAAGAGTGTAATTATTCTGTTTCCAGATTATTTACGGTGATCTTTACTCTCATCATCATTTCAGCCGATAGACGTTCACTGCTGGACATAGGCCTTCCCCAAAGGGGGGGGGGGGGGTTTGCCATAATCGCCACGCTTGGCAGGCGGGTTGGCGATCGCAGTATGGTGTTAAAATGCATAGAGAACGCTGCTGCCCATTCTCTAGTAAGTCCCTAAGTCACCTTTTACGACACCCACGGGAAGAAATAGGGTGGGGGGGGGGGGGGGTGCTATTCTTTACGTCCGGCACCACACAGACTAACTATGTCTATCTACTAACTATCTTTACTCTAGCTATTTTGATTACCTCAGAAAGAGAAGAGTCTATAATTTTATTTGACTATTTTATTTGTTAGACAAAAATTGACAAAAACGACTACAGCGTATTTGCGTCTTTGTCAATTTTTGTCTAACATTGTTTTACAAAACGGAAATAGGCTGTTTAAATGAATAACAAAAATTCTAATTAATGTCAACTTTGTGTGCAAAACTATTTTTTTGGGGGTGTTCGGGAAATAAACTAAATGTCCGGGGTTTTGTAAATTTTTGGCCCCTTTCGCTCTGCAGCATGTCGCTGGTCGCGACCCGTGCAATTTGTATGAACGGCCGCACGCGGCACAGTGAAACCCGTGATTAGATTTTGGATCTAAAATATTTTATCGTTGTTTAATCTATGTCTATAGACGATCAGTTCGTTACAGTGTGATTTATTAAGACGAAGATTAAACACTGCTCTGTTTGGACGTTGAGATCTTTGGATCTAGAGGGTTGGAAGAGGCTTGGTGGAAACAGCACTCGATAAAGAGTGGACAGATGATGATTGTTGTCATTTGCCAGTGTCGCAACACCAGAGAGTATTAAAGCTTCTACATACCGGAGCGACTCGTCGCGCGACGCGACGCGACACAAAGGCACCGCCCGTCACGCGACACGCGGGGCCTTTGTGCCGTGTCGCGTCGCGCGACAAGTCGCGCTGGTATGTAGAAGCCTTTACGCAGTTTAAATTGTCTTTGGTCCCTGGCCCTTATATCTAACAATAGACAAGATTGTCGAACTTTTTATTGTATGATTACGGGGCTTTTGGCTACTTTGTTTGTGTGCAATTTGTGTTGTTTCATTGTAACGTGCGTTTTGTTTGTGCAGAATAAACATTTTTTCTTTCTTTTTTTTTTATTGTTGAATCTGGCGAACTAAACAACACCATGAAGTGAAGAGGGATATTTCTGAAAATGCATAGTGGTGGAGCCAGTATTATAGCGTTATATAATATAATAGAGCGTTAGTTTGAGAAGTTGGTGCCACGTCTTCGTCGTTGGCCCCTAAAATCGGTCCCCTTGGTCTGTCCCCCAAGAAGGTTGGCGATGACATTGCCAAGGCCACCAGTGACTGGAAGGGTTTCAAGATCACTGTGCAGCTGATTGTACAGAACAGACAGGCCCAGATATCTGTGGTACCATCTGCCGCTGCCCTTATCATCAGAGCCCTGAAGGAGCCCCCACGTGACCGCAAGAAGCAGAAGAACGTCAAGCACAACGGCAACATCACCCTCGAAGATGTGATCACTATTTCCAAGACCATGAAAGCCAGATCAATGGCGCGCTACCTCTCCGGCTCAGTCAAGGAGATCCTCGGTACCACACAGTCCGTCGAATGCACAGTTGAGGGCAGGCCTCCCCACGACATCATTAATGACATCAACACTGGTGCTCTTACCATTGATGAATAAACCAAACTTCTAAGTTTGAAGGGTGGGCGTTTTTGGGGGACTGTCTCATGTAATTTTTGACGTTCGAAAAGTGCTGATTCTCAGCCTAGTTTGAATAAATGACTTTTGATTTGATTTTGATTTTATGGATTGATGAGTGTCACAACTTGAAATAGGTACCAAATAATGCATTGGGTGTTGCGACAATAGATGCCAGAATGTTATCTCATTTATTATAAAGACGGAACCAACACGGAACCATATTCTTAGAAACTTGCCGTTTCCATCGTTTCCTGGCTCCACAGTCGATACGTCGCTCGTATAGTGGTCCTGATTGGATCCCCTTCAAGAAGCGTCGTCGCGTTGTCGCGCGGCCGACAAATTGTCCGAGCGGCGCGCCGTCGGTAATTGGACGCGCGTCCGATGGGATATGTCGCGCGCAACGCCATGCAAGTATGGGTAATTGGTTCGTGCATGCATGCGGGAATAAAATAGTGAGCATTCTTGAGGATAAATTATAGAGTGATGGCTTGGCTTCAGGAAAAAGCAACCAAAAAAACGAATTTAATAAACACATTTTTTTTGAAAATTTACATTTACATTTTGTGCTCGTATGCTATTTGGAACGCCTAGAGTGTTGACGAGAATTCCGGATGTTTTTAAATTTAATTTAATACGCTAGTATTAAATAAAAAAATGTCCGGAATTCTCGTAAACTTTAGACTCGACTTCCGCGTAGATTTCCTATCATCGCCTACAGAGTTCTACTCTCTCCATCCTGTTTAAAAGATAGTTTCCGAAAAAGAATCATTGCGATCTTTTTGTTTACTACATATATTATGACAATCTTTTCTCAAACATGCTTGAAAATTCGAGCAGCCAGGATATCCAACACAAGCAAAGCACAATAAAAAAAAATAGCAGATAAGTATGTAGTGTTGGATTCGTTTTTAGGGTTCCGTATCAAAATGGTAAAAAGGAACCCTTATGGTGAGACTAAGTCTGTCTGTCTGTCACACCTGGATATCTCAAGAACTACTAATGCTATCAACTGGAAATTTAGAATAATTTTAGATGACGTTTGCCCAACTATTTTGCAAACAAGAAAGAAATTAAAAATATATCTTTTTTGCAAAAGGGACTGAAAGATTTGAAGTGGGGATACTAGGGCATGTGAGGCAAACAGGACTCTTTCATATCATATGATGGAGTGCTGTTTGCACATTCTCAAATATATTTTTTTTTAGGCAGCATGGTTTTCGACTTTGACGGAACCCTCGGTGCGTGAGTCCGACTCGCTCTTGACCGGTTTTTTTTTTATCAGTAGGTATTTTCAATTCTATTTATAGTACGATGGCATCAGGATAAGTTAATGTTATGCGTAGACAAAAATAACATTCTGTAGTAATAACATCGCATTTCTATATTATTAAATTGCGTTAATGTTCTATAAGCACTAGGTGCACATGAGAGGTGTCAAAAGACGCTTCTCCACGCGAGCTAGTTATCTATGTAGTTAGTGGGTATTAAGCCAAAAAAAAAAGTGTTTTGGTCAAGAAACGTGTTTTTCGATCGGAGAGGTATGTAAAACCAGAAATTACGCACCAAACAGGACTCGAGCTGCTGAAAGCGCTCACCAAACAGGACTCGAGCTGCTGAAAGCGCTCACCAAACAGGACTCGAGCTGCTGAAAGCGCTCACCAAACAGGACTCGAGCTGCTGAAAGCGCTCACCAAACAGGACTCGAGCTGCTGAAAGCGCTCACCAAACAGGACTCGAGCTGCTGAAAGCGCTCACCAAACAGGACTCGAGCTGCTGAAAGCGCTCCAGAATACAGGTAAGGCAGGTAAGTCATTATTGCTACTAAGATTAAAGATGATTTAGGAGAAAAAATGTACTTATCATAACTTATTTTGTAACAAAGTTTAAAAAATTAAAATGAAATTAAAAATTTATAAAACCCCCAACACAAAAAACAAGAGAGAACATTTAAAAAGTCAAAAATAATACCTATCCTTGAGCCATCAAATTCGATTGAGTAATACCTCTAAATATTTTAATTATAGAAATTGATGGATGGCACGATACGGTTTGCTCATTGAAATGGCGCTATAATGTCGCGGTGGGGTACCGCTAAGTTTAAAGCAATAATTAAATAGCTAAAGAAAATAGGGTGATTGCAAACTCACTTAACAATATAACATCCATTTTAACTAGATTTGCAACAAATTTTTTATCGTATTGAAGCAAGTTGGTCGGAAGTGCTAGTAAATTAATATGTAGATAGTCAATCAAATAAAGGGTCTGGCTTACTTACGTCGCGGCGGCACCCCGCCCCTATCCATCAATTTCTATACCTACTTAATTAAAATATTTATTGATGGCTCAAGGATAGGTATTATTTTTGACTTTTTAAATGTTCGCTCTTCCTTTTTTTGTTGGGGGTTTAAATTTTAAATTAAATTTTGGATTGAATAAATAGAACAAAAAATGGTTATTGTGACTTAACTTTATTTTACTTTTGTGTATTTTGTCAATTTTTATTTTATTTTTGTAATGTGTGTCTTATTTGTGCAGAATAGACATTTTTTCTTTCTTTCTTTATTTTCTTTTATTAGTTAGATTATAGCCTCGCCGACTTTTTTTGTGGGTAATGTCAATAGGTCGATAATGTCGTGTTAAGAAGATGCCTCCGACTGCATGAGATTGTTCATATGTAGTATTAATTTATTAATCTTGATTCCATCTTTTTTTATTAAGTTTACTTTTTACGCAATCGGGTTTTTGACTTTTTGAATTATTTTTTTTTACAAATTATCTTTGTTTGGTCGGCGATCCTATCATATAAGCTAGACAAACACTAAATTAAATAACGCAGGTAGAAGGCTTGCCGGTACCAATTAGGTACTTACAAAAGTTAACAAAAGCCGGACAGGTAAGCCGTTGACGGACCGAGCGGGCCGGACGCTCGCCGGTCCGATTAGGAGGCGTCCGACTATGCTATTGAAAGAAAATCCGGATTTAGAATTCTTTGCAAGATTGGAAACGTTCTTTTCGCGTGTTCGATGCGCGTCGCGTCGCTTGTTTTGTAAAGAAAAACTAGTCGAGTGTTTTGTTGGCTGTCTGAATTGAAACATTCATGAAAATAAATAAGAAGGTATTTTTTGGGAGCCACGCTACCTAATGGGGAAGATTACGTTTTTGTCAGTTTTTCAAAGATTACTGTGTATTAATCAAGCGATTAAATAGGCAGTATAGGAACTGAAATAAATGGGTTTCCGACAAAAATCCAGTTTGCTAGAAAACTATAATCCAAGACTTTTGCAAACAAAGTATAAATAATGCCTAACTAATAAACTTGAGATTCAAACACAGTAATAGGTCATATTTTATTTAGCGTTAAACCAGAACTATATTTTGTTTAGATCATCGTAATTTAGACCGATTTACTATACCGCGACGTAAGCTGTGGTAGGCCATCGGCGTTTTCGTTTAGACCCCTGTCATTGGCATGTAAGGGACATAAAGCGATATAACATGGCGTCCTTGAACGTGATGCCTCAATGTATCACCGGCTCCAGACGGGCGATATCGCAACTCCCATAAGTTATAGTAAAGCGTTTAAGTATAGTAAAAACTGAGCGACGTACATATGTTGGGTTCTGTGAGAGGTTAATAAGCGGGGAATATACGGGAATAGGACATCTTTGCGTTTTAGTGAAAACTTTGGGCTTTCCGACTATTAGTCTTATTCTAATGAATGGTTTATGACGTATTGATAATTTTTTAGAAAACCCGAGTCTTTGTGAAACTATGACTTACTGGTACGTAAAAATGTCATAAGCGAAATACGCGTAATTCAACAATGAGAGGAGAAAGAAGGTTATTACATTTCGTAGCACAGCAAGATATTTAGATTAATGTAAAGGTGCGTCCAGACAGCGCGGCGTTGTGCTTCGAATGATAAGCCAGGCATGTGCCAGGGTTGCGAATTTGTCCGAAAGGGATATCGTGGCCCTGGCACCAGGGACGATTTTTGGTTACCTATTGAAAGGGTTTTCGGTAGGGTTTTTCTAAGCGGTTAAACAAAAACCCATACGATATATTTTTTTTTTTAAAACGTTGCCCCACACTAGGAATTTCTCCTGTATTGTGGGTGCGTTTACAAACATTTAAATTCACATACACAAACAGCCAGACCCGGAACTACTATTTGTAGGTCATACAAATATTTGTTCCGTGCGGGAATCGAACCTGCGACACGCAGCGCAGCAGTCAATCGCTTAACTAACTGCGCCAACCGTGCCGTCGCTATGGGTAACCCTTATGAAAATTAAATTTTGGTAACCCATTGAAAAGGTTTTCGATAAAAACCCATACGGTGTGTGTAACCCTTTTGAACGGCTTAATTTAAGCCATTCAAAATTACCCACACCGTATGGGTTTTTGATTAACTGCTTAGAAAAACCCTATCGAAAACCGTTTCCATTGAAAGGGTTTTCGATAGGGTTTTTCTAAAATGGTAACCAAAATGGTCCCTGAGTAGAATAGAAATAGAATTGGTCATGCTACGCGTGCTGAGCGGATATCGAAATAACATAATATTATGATTTTTTCATGTTACTGAGTTTCAAGGAGGTATAGAACCCATTGAATGGGTTATCATGTAACCCTTTCACTGGGTTTCAAGTATAAAACCCATTCAATGGGTTACCATGTAACCCTTTCAAAGGGTTTCTAGTATAAACCCCCCTCCCCCTTTCAATGGGCTACATCATGATAAAGGTAACCCATTGAATGGGTTACCCCTTCGAAAGGCTTAACTCTTAACCAGGATTGTACGGTCCCTGCCTGGCACACAGGCAAATGAAGGAACATGGGTGGGTTTTAGTCAGTACAAGTCCGACACGCCCTAAAAAAAATAACCTCTCCCGCTCTGGGCGGAGCGGGAGAGGTTATTTAACAATTTCCCACCCAAAAAAAAAATCGGACAAGTGCGAGTCTGACTCCCGCACCGAGGGTTCCGTAGGTACAAACTCGTATGTACATAGTTCGTTCATTACGGGAGTTGGGTCTCTATTTTATATTTTCTTTTCCCAATTTCTTGTAGTTATTCCAGTACTTTTATCAAACAGACCCAAAATGTAAAATAAATAACCTCAAAACTAAATGATTCTATTATCCACTTTATTTTTAATAACAACACGACATCTTTAATATCCGTTGATTCATAATTCAATACAACGAAGAACGGTCAACTGGACTTGAACCAACTACATTAAAATAACCAATAAAAATAAAATTACCAACAAACAACGAAATTTTTAAAAACGACAAACCTAGCACGACCTATTTACAAATGTACTCTGTGAACGTGTGAATGTCGCGATGTTTCCGCTGGTCGCGCGGCCATAATATGGCCGCTAGACGTCAGTCTCCTAATGCGCGCACTTGTTTTCGTAATAAAGAAAAATGTATACCTACTTAAAACTAAAAACTTAGTTAATATTTTTTTCTTTGTAAACTGTACAAACAGCCAAAGCGATGGAAGTGCGGAGTCTCCTAACACAGGCGTCATCATGCTTAAAAGGAGGCTCCAATCACAACTAAAACATACGATTGGTACAGAAATAAACATTTTGTATTGTATTTGTTTGTATTTTGTATTGTTTTCACGCATTCACGGCAGAGGTAGTTGGCTGCGGTGAACTAGCTGGCCGCCAAATGCGCGAGGGCCTTAACAAAAATTTGCACTTTAAAGCTTAAAAAAACTACGCAAACGCAACACTGAATCGAAAAATAGTTTTCACAGACCCGCAAATTTTTGAACGGCCTATCTAACTATACCCCTCACCACAGACGAGAAAAAATTTGGCGGTGTGATTACTATGTATACCCATGCCAATCATAATCATTTATTTGTCAGGATATGGTACATTTTATGGTCAAAGGCCTTCGACACACTTGGCGGAAATTCCGTCGCGGATCTTTCGCGTCGGAACGCCCATACATGTTATTGCATATAAATGACTAATAACGGACACACAACGCGGAAGATCGGTCGTTCCACGCGGACCGCTCGCACTCTGCGTCTGTTCCGTCCTCCGCGCACTGATCTTTCGTCGCGTCGGCGTAAGATCGGCAACGTCGATTTCCAGGTATTATATTGTATCGCGCCACATTCGGCGGATAACTTCTCATTCTATATATATTAGTCTATGGAATAACTCGCTGAGACGGCGCACGGCGACCACACCGTATAAGACTTGGAAGTCGACTGATGCTCTGCCACGGAATATTCAATGTGGCTGCAATGTTTATTAACGGATTTACCGAAACGGAAGTTCGGCGTCGGAATTTCCGTCAAGTGTGGTGTATGATGATACCATCACATCATCACATATGATGATGGGTGATGGTATCATCACATTCTGTCAAGTGTGGCGGTAACATTTATTACTGTATAGAAAGTCTTTATGTTAATTTTTAAATGCATTTAAGTTTAACTCTTTGATTGATTTAGGAGTTTTGTTATAAACTTGCGGGGGCTATGCAGAATATGCTTTTCCACATTAAGGCGCCGATCGCGAACTAACAAGAACCACTGCGGCAAAGCTCCTACGAAGCCCGAAGTGAGCCTGCATGCCGCCAAGCAGAACACACCGGTGTACATCTCCCTCCTGCACTACACCACTATGGCGGAGGACATCGTAGAGTATGTGCGCCATAAGACGAGGTACACGCCGAGGGTGCAGTTGCTGGAGTCGCGTCGGATCGTCAACTTCAAAGTGTTCGTCGTATGTGTACCGAACTGTTATCTGCCCCTCGTCATGGAAGAAGACTTTTTGCCGCAGGACGTGGTGTTCCGTCGTTTCCGCGGACAAGTTCCACAGGACAGCACAATCTAGTGCAAAGTGAAGTGCTACTAACATAGCCTTTTTAATAACACACGTTTTGGTTTATATGTATGTTTAGGTCAAGGTATTTTTCTATGGGCCTGTGTCGCCTGAAATAAATTGTATTATTATTATTGGGTTCCTTGATGACTACGGAACCCTATGAATGTATTGCGTAGCATGCCGCGCACTGTCTAGACCCGTGGTCTGGTCGCACCTTAACGTTTTCCATGTCGGGTTTGAATAACAAGACAAGCGGTTCAACCGCCTCATGTCTTCACGAACTTATTTTGATTCGAGTCTGATCCCGTGTTATTTGATTAGCCAAGTTTCTGTATCAGGCGCTAATGTAGCTCTATCGAGTTGCTTTGTTTACGGAACAACACAAATGGGATGAAGGAATAACTTAATAAAGTCTTTGATAAACTACGCCGGAAGATAGGATCTAAGTTTTAGCTAATGTGTGTTTAGGTTAGTGCAAACTTTCTTGTCTAGTAGTATTGTAATGACATGCAATAAGACTATCTGAAATAAGGCCCATAGCAGACACGATACATACATGGCCGCAGCGATTTATGGACGCTACATACAGTGATTGACAAAAGGCGATCGCCAAAATGCGATTACGCGATGCAGTCGTCAAATTAATGAAATCAAAGGTTGGCTGTATTTCATTTAGATATAAGTTGCTATAATTGCTAAATTTTTGTAAAAGTTGATGAGCAGTTAACATTAGGCTAAAAAGCTCATCAACTTTTACAAAAATTTCCTTTTTTCGTCGCTAGGACGTTGATTGTTGAGGAGTTCTCCTGGTAAGAACCAGGAGAACTGCCACTCACCATATGCATAGTGACGAGCATAAATTGCTTAATCGCAACCCACTAACTAGGTATTCATTATTATATTGTTCCGGTGGCCATCTGTGGTGTCCATCATCAGTTCCACTTCACCAAATCGTGCTTTCGGAGAGCAAATGCACGAGTTACTCGTACTATAAACAATACCCAAATCACTATAGGTTTGCATATAAAATTTGAGGGTTTCCCTCGATTTCCATGGGATCCCCTCATCAGATTCTGATTTGGTGGCAATGGCACCACCTCGGGAGTATACCCTTTCAAACAAAAAAAGAATTTTAAAAATTGGTTCATAATTTGTAATGAATAATGTGTTATTTGTAATAGGACTAATAGGGTGTTTTTATATGGGTGTACTTATACCTGAAATAAAAATTATTTGATTTTGATAATTGACGGAGTAATCGCGTAACAAACATACAAAAAAAAAAACATACAGCCGAATTGAGAACCTCCTTTTTGGAAGTCGGTTAAAAATTACTTTTAAATGTGTGATCGGTGGCAGAATCACCCTTATTTAAAGGAATTATGTGAATTTTAGAGTGATTGAAGACAATTAATGACACAATGTACCTAAGTGGTTTCCATTTAATAAATTACTCTATTACTAGATATCCTATGTTTTTAGGGTTCCGTACCTCAAAAGGAAAAAAACGGAACCCTTATAGGATCACTTCGTTGTCCGTCTGTCAGTCTGTCAAGACCCTTTGTCTCAGGAATGTAGGTGTGAGGGATCAAGTTGAAATTAATATCAAATAAGTAGGTATACGATCCCTTGGAGCTTTATCAAAATGAAGCTTCTAAGTCAACGCAATAAACAAATATGACCATTTATGCGACTCTAAAATAAATCAAAACTTGTAGGGCACTTCCCGTTGACCTAGAATCATGAAATATCGCAAGAAGTAAGGTCTCACTCACAACACAACCAAAGGTTAAAGTCCAAAAACGTTAATTTGTAGTTTTAACACATATTTTGTGTTTTGTTAATTAAATAAAAAAAAAATGCTGTTACAAGCTTACATTTGCAGTTGGAGAATTGGCCGCGACGTATACGCACTTAGCCGGTTTTTTTCTTGTGTTCCGATGTGTTTCCTTATTAATTATTTCCTATGTTCTTATGTTTTTTTGATCCTTATCCTTTTATAATATTATTAATTTTATCCTTAATATAATAACGGTATCTACCCTTTCACAAAATTAGATCTAATTCAGTAAAGTACTTACAGGTACTCACGGAAAGTGCCACCTGATATTATTAAAGAATTTCCATGAAATGTCAGGGCCATCCAGTCGTTGCCAAATTCCTGAAACGAATAGGCCGTTTTTATTAAAGGTGAAAGTGCTAAGATTAAACAGGAATAAATAACTACCTCCAAGTGAAATAAAACGTTTCATTCGTCAAGAATTTTATTATGAAACTTTATGAAAGCGAGGGTACAACAGTGCAAGTGCTCGCAGGGCTGCCGCAAGCTGCGCCACGAGGAACTCATTCGATGAAAAAGGCTTTATAAGAAGTCTACTTTTTCTAAGAAGCAATAAGCCCCGTATTTATAGAGCACTACTCAGTACTCAATCATTAGTTAAGACTAGTTTCCACCAATCTAATGGCTTAAATCTAGTCTTAAGTAATGCTTGAGTACTGAGTAACGCTCTATAAATACAGGCCTAAGACTGCTCTAGATAAGGATGATTACAGGCTATCAAATTAAATATGCCTGATTAATTTCCAATTTTTGACTCTATCGCTTCGAGGCGCTTACAGTAGTGACTGCTGTTCTGCTTGATACTTACTCCCAGCTACGACCAGCTTCCCAGTAACTGTTGCGGCCTGCTGTAGCGAAAATCATGTTATGACTAAGTCATAGTCATAAAACATAACGCATCTCTTTGTTCGTAAAAATGTGGTTTTTATAGGTTTGTAATACGAGAACGACTTTTCCAATTTACCCTTGAGTTTTTTCTTTTATTTCATAGATAACGTTATCTGCTCTGGATAGGTTTTAATAGTGTGGCAACCCTGTTTGTAAATCGTTCACGAATTAATGGAAAAATTCCGAAAATGACGATTGTTCTGAGGTGTAAAACAGAATATGCCCAGCGGGTGCCGTTTACAACTTTCTTAAAAGCACGGTGGCAAGAAACTTTGTGAAGGAGAATTAAACAAGTTCCGTGTTTACTGGGCATGGTGGTTGTAACCTTGTCATAATGTGGCAGGCAGATTTGGTGATAGTGGTATTTTAATATTAGTACTTTCCAATTGAATGTTCCCCGAAATAGGTGCCTATTTTTTAAGTTATATGAACAAACATACACAAGCTTTTTATACATTTTGTATTTCTTTTACTCCCAATACTCGTAAAGATTCTCCGTTCCGCGAAATACATAAAAATGATTTACAAAATGGCGTTCTCTTGACTTGGTCTCGGCTCATATTTATTTTTGTGGTAAGCTGGGAATTCTCGTTGTTTATTGTTTACGTTTGTTGAGGGAGGTTTTAGGTTTCCGTAGTCAACAGGAATCCTTATAGTTTCGCCATGTCCGTCTGTCTGTCCGCGGATTACCTATGAGTACCTAAGAGTATTAGAAAACTGTAATTTGGCATGGGTATACAAATTAATACGCCGACAAAGTGGTACAATAAAACATTGAAAAAAAAATGTAGGCTACCCCCCCTTCAGCGCAAAGTGGGGATGATATTTCTTTTTCTCGTCTATCCCATGGTGTGGGGTATCATTGGATAGGCCGTTCAAAATATTGCGGGTCCGTAGAAACCATTTTTCGATTCAGGGATCCGTTTGCGTAATATTTAGCTATAAAGTGCATATTCATTCAGAGTCCAGTGTCACACCTGACAGCTAAATGGTTGTTTTTGGGTATGTGAAAAAAATCATGGCAGTAGTTTACAAGGAAAACTATCACAGGTAAGTAATATTTACAAGTTAACGAGTAATAGTCGACCAAACATACATTTGCAGTTGGAGAATTGACCGTGACGTATATCGATGTATGGGAGAACATGTTTTTCAACAAAAATGTCAAGTTTGTTTTTGGGATAAATTCATCCCAAATACGGAACCCTTCATTGTGCGTGGTCCGACACACACTTGGCCGATTTTTAACTGTTTCGATATTAAATAAGGAAAATAGTTTAAGTTGAATAGACGATATCGAGATTAAACGATAGAAAATTACATAAATAACAAGATCATTGACCGTTGTAGATGACAAAGGAAATTCCTTCATCATCAGAATGACCAAGCTTATGGCAGATACGTAGATCACACAACATAGCATCACACCTGTTCTTCCCGATGGGCGGTAGAGCCAGCCAGAGGTATACCAATAGAACATCCACATTTTGCAGTTATTTTTAAGTCGTATGTAATACGGAGCGAGCCTGTTACCATCAACGAGGCAAAAATCCAAACGAATAAACCCAATAACATTTTGCTCGACCTGGGTATCGAACCCAGGACCTCATATTCAGGAGACGCGAAGGTAGATAGTTTGTGGTTAGTTCCAACCATGTTTGAACCGAAATAAATTCTGACACAGCGACGTGCTGTCTCCGTCCCTTTGACTTTTAAACTTAAAAACAAGTAAGTAACTACGTAAGTTGTATAAATCTTCGGCACAGGGAAGTTCGTTCAAGACATCGAAGAAAATGTCTTTAATTGGCTAGTTCGTTCCGAGTGGTAAATTGTGTCGCCCGCCTGCGCTCGTAATTGCGAGAACTACACTATAATGTAGCACGTCTATTGGGAAGTTATCGGAACTCATAAGTCTTGGAAGCTGTTGTCATCTTCGTTTTTGTCGTGTTTACTTCGTAAAGGTGTCATTAGTTGTCTTTTGGTAGTACTTGGATATTCTCGTGAAGGATTTCGTCGCTGTGGCGCCTTTAGAGTTAAGAGTCAACAATTTTTACTAAGCCTACAGAAAATAATATCCGTGAAACTAATTACATTCCTTCAGTAGTAAGTACTCACGATCCCGTATTGACTCAAGCCATATGTTTGTCTGTTTGTCTGTTTGTCCGTTCGCCGGGATTAAGCGTGGCGTGTGTTGGCTTTGATATCGACGCGCGTCGAGGACCCTCAGCCATCGAGAATATCGGAGAGGCTCGCGGGAAAATGGGGAGGAAGTGGACGTTTAATTGATGGTGTAAAAAATATTGATGTGACGTGAAGTAGATTTGAAGGTGTTGGCTTGTTGAAAGTCGAGCCGTCTCAAGCAAGTGAAACTTGCGGCTATTATACTAAATCTGTTAGAATTTTCGTCCCTACACGGAGTTTCTTTTTGTGTTTTCTCGTATTTTGTCATTTAAGTTACACGATGGTTTAAACATCTGAGAACACTGCTGCATCTTTGTGTCTGTCTCAGTCAAGACCAGAAAAGTGCCAACAGGAACTAAAAGTTTATTCCTTTTTATGTTTTCACTATGATCGTGAGACCAAATTCCAAGCAATTTTTATGGGATGTTATTGTGGAACCGATTACTATTTCAGTATATCGCATACATAACGTTTCATAGTTTATTCACTGTTGCTGTTTACGCCACTTTGCACTGCCACCCTCAACTCTTGATAATAGTTGGCAAACATGGCGGTGTAGCTGCTGTATGTACTCGTCTGGGCGCTGCCGCTGTATACCGGAATGTATTTAATATTGTGGAGTTGCATTCAGTTCCTATTCAAAGCTACAGTTGGCTGGGCTTATCCATGGACACTGGACAGGTTTTATCTATTCTTGGTGGTGGAGGAACTTATAGGCGATCACATTTCTTCATGCTTCAGGTGTATCAAACTGACAAAATATTGATTCAATCGGGTCAAAAGGTTTCAGGTTTATTAGGTGAATAAATCATTTTATCTAACGTACTCAACTTGGATTACACATTTATTCAACTCCAATAAAACTGTAATAAGTCATAAAATGTGCGGAAAACCCGTAACAATC
Source organism: Tiliacea aurago (assembly GCA_948098905.1). NCBI lineage: Eukaryota > Metazoa > Arthropoda > Insecta > Lepidoptera > Noctuidae > Tiliacea > Tiliacea aurago. Next base: position 1,164,744 of record OX402581.1, on the reverse strand, counting down.
ATGGCCGGCCCATAAACTGTGTATGTACGGTAAAGAACTGAGCTTGAACTGAGTGGGATACAGTCGTACCTACCCATCCAGATTTACAAAGGCACTCCTACGAGATTTATTTGCGTAAAAATGTTTTTCTGGGTTACCTATACCTGTGGGCTTTAAGTAAGTAAGTAGTAAAGAGGTACATAATATTAGGGAAACCAATTCACTCACAAACGCCTAGTGCCTACCGTGGGGTATGTCCAGTTAAATAGAGACACTCTATATTATATCTGTGATGACCAACACTATCGGTTGGTTACAGTTAGATGCTGTCAGCTGTTCCAGAATATTAGCATTGGCAATGGTGGTTTTGGCAAGCACGGAAACACATAACTTCACAAACTGCATAAATATTTTTGGACCCACTTTACTTCCAGTCTTCCAGAGGTAACCAAAACGGATCACTCCACTATTTTCCTCCACTCCAAAACATCATGGGAATACGAAAAGAGATTCGTGGAAAAAACTACCTCCCAAAAGTGTATTTTCGCACGAGTGTGTCTATGCACGTTTATTTGATTCGAGACGCCTGCATTCTGCGCCACGATTCGAGAATATTCTCGAAAATATGCTCTTTCGATAGTGTTCGGTTCGATATACATAGATATATATTATTGTGTCCACGAGTTGAATAAAGGAATTTGATTTCGATATTCGTGACTCCATATATGAGGATTGTTTCGTTTCTCTCGATCTTGAGTTGTATTGAAGAAGCTGGTCGTGTCGCGAGGTTTAAATTTTATTCGGTTTTGTTGTGAGTTGAAGTTTTATATTTATAACAGTTGTCTTACCAGGTTAAGCTGCTAATAGCACTACTATTTCCAAGAGTACCTACGCACCTAGCTCAGCCATTCACATTGGTGCTAAGTCAATTTTCAACTCCACAGGTTAGGTATTTCAAAAGTGAATGTTTTATCTCCGTATCACAATGACATTGCATTCATGAAATATAAACATTAATTAACCCCCGACGCAAACACGACGGGGTAAATTATAAGTTTGACGTGTCTGTCTGTCTGGTTGTGTGTGTGTGTGTGTGTCTGTGGCATCGTAGCTCCCGAACGCATGAACCGATTTTGATTTTGTTTTGCTTTGTTTGAAAGGTGAATTAGTCGGGAGTCTCGGGAGTGTTCTTAGCTATGTTTGATGGAAATCGATCAAAGATGGCCGCCACCACAAAATTACGGATTATATTATTTTCTCATAACTCCCTCAATAAAGGTATCAATTTGAGTAGTAGAACTCAAACTCAAACTCAAAGCATTTATTTCAAATAAACCTATTACAGGCACTTTTGAATTGTCAAGGGGTTGGTCAGTCAGAGAGATGAAGCTAGTTGCCCATTCCAAAGCGTAGTAGGTTCCTATGGAGAAGAACGGGCAAGAAACTCCACGGACTCTCTTTTAAATCAATATATTGTTACATAGTATTGGTTACATAATTTATGTTGAAATTATACATGTGAGAACAATGTAGAAAGAATACTCAAATCCAAGATGGCCGCCACCAAAATATGGCGTTTTTTTTTTTCACAACTCCTTAGATAAGGAGGATCCAATGAAAGGGCTTGACTAGTAGAATAACGTACCTACACTAAATTGAAAGGGAATGAGGAATATTAACTAAGTTTAAAAAAAAGGAAATAAATGTTAAATTTAAAATTTAAAAAACCCCCGACACAAACAAAAATCTCTAAAAGTAAACAAATAATATGTATTGGCCCTTTAAGTTTAATATAAGTTGTGGGTAATACTTTTTTTATTATTACTACTTATTTTTGAGCTAAATTAAAAGAGGTTTCGAATTTAGGACATTTTTCAACAAGGGACTACGATAGACTGTGTGGCAAAAATAGTGAAAGCAACGTTAGTGTAGGCGTTTGTCTGTGTGTACGTCACTTTTTGTTACCTTCGCGTTACTTTTTGTTGCGTAGCTTTTTTAGCCGTACCGCTAGCTTTTGTTTCTGTGTTGTTACTCTGGACACGCGGTGCGCAACGACCACCACAAACAATAGGGTTAGCCGTAGTAAGTCTTGTTCAGACGGGCTGCCAGTTGTAATCGACAGGCGCGTTTTCAAGTAACACCCATACCTAATTATTGAAGGATATAATTTTTAGTGTGTGATATATTATCGTATTAAAAGCTCACGCACGTATAGGCTGTTCCAAAAGTATCTGAAGAAAAAGAAAGAAATAAAAAATGTTTATTCTGCACAAACAAAACGCACATTACAAAAAAAATACATAAATTGCACACAAACAAAGTAACCAAAAGCCTCGTATTCAAACAATAAAAGTTTATCAATCTTGTCCATTGCTTAATGTCGGGGTCAGGGATCAAAGACAATTTACATTGCGTAATTACTCTGTGTTGCGACACTGGCAAATGACAACAAACAAACAATATAAAAAAAAATTGCTGATTGCAGGGTGGAAAAATAACTACTATTGTAACAATCTAACAACTATAACACGAACAATTAAACCATGCGTCGTATTTCTGCAAGTACAGGTCATTTCTCAGCAAAATACTGTGACTTCGGACAAACCTATCGTCAACAGCGCTGATTTACAGCAATTACTCAGCGTAAATTCTGACGCAATCTCTCACCTAAGGGAATTACTGTTCATATTCACCTGTATTTAGAAAGTTACAACGTCATACACTAATTGTAATTGAAAATTCATCGACGAAAATTGAGGTTACAACTGTTACAAGATTAACCTCAATTGTCAAATGAAAAACATGTTTAAGGTGATTTAAAATTTATCAAAACACTCAATTTGTAAGTGTTACTACAAATTGGCATCCACAGTTACGTTTTTTAAATTGAGTGCTTTGATGAGTAGACCTTAAAGATTCATTTGACAATTGAGATTAATCTTATGACCTCAATTTTCGTCGATGAATTTTCAATTATAATTACTGTGAGTATTAAATTGAAACCTTCTATATACAGGACGTCCCACGGATATGCCACATGGAGTGAAAGTACCTTGAATATTGTAGATGGAACATTTTACTGAAAGAAGACATTATTTGAATTTAAAAAACTGACATAAACGGAAACTGTATTCATAGATATTTAAATAATTACATGGTTGAACTGGAAATCGAACCCGTTACACGAGAAAAATAATCATTCTGTAGCTTTATCATACCGATCGAAAGGCTTCATCATAAAGATAATTTTTTTCTAAATAACATAGTGTTTTATCATTTTGAATTTTAACATTTGATGTGAAATTTTGTTCAGAACTTTGGACGTTGACTTTGTATTCAACAGGAAGGGACTCACTTTGAGCGTTTGATAAATTGATTAATTTTGTATTAAAAATGTCAAAATTCATGGTCCTCCTTTTATTTGTGACACTATGTTATTTAGCAAAAAATAATCCTTCATCCTCCACATATTAGTTTAGATTATAACTCAAATAACAGAGCCTTTCACTGCTGCTTATACCCCCAGCAACAATCGGGCATCGAAAAAGTGTTGTATTCATCGACAGAAACGTGTCGTCGTATGAGCCCGCCATTACCGGGCGACAGTTATATCCGGGCCATGAAAGTTTAGTCACAAATAAACAGCGACAGAAACGCAACTATGTCGCAGGCGCCTGCGCTACGGCTGGGCACGACTTTACCGTTTGATTGAAGCACCGTTTGTTTATTGATACTTTATTAATTTAGCTTTAATGGATCCTTTTATGATTTCCACTCTACGTGTACACACATAATTATATAATCAGCCTATAATGTTCCCACTGCTGGGACACAGGCCTCCCCTCGGTGAAAGGGGCCGTGGTCAACCTCGCGGACACGCGGGTTGGTAGATGTCACATGTCTTCTAATGTGTATTATTCCGAATGGTCATTTATAAATGCAGCAAATTGTATACTGCATTTGTTAAAAAAAGGTTTTAGTAACAGAAACGAATCGCTGTAAATCCGACTCCAGGTAGTCTTGTATGCCCTACCCCTAGAGTGTAATTTAGAATCGCGTAGGCGCGGAGGGGCGACGCGTTAAACCATCTGCGACGATAAGCTCGCGTGGGACCGTCGGAGCCCCGCAGCGCCGGAGCCGTGACAGAAACCATGCCTGCTATATGGTGCATGCTCGCTTGCATGCTTCATGCTTGCTTGCATGCTCGCTTGCATGCTGCATGTTTGCTTGCATGTTCGCTTGCATACTGCATGCTTCCTTGTATGCTCGCTTGCATGCTGCATGCTTGCTTGCTTGCTCATTGCACGCTGCATGCTTGCTGCATACATGGTGTATGCTTGTTTGCATGCTTACAGGGAAATAGAAACCCCATGTTAAAAAATATTATTAGGATAAATAAACATGAAATAATTTGAATTTAGAACTTATAACTTTTATTGAAAACAGTTTTATGTCTTTTGTATAATATTGATTGTAATATTTATGACAAACAAATTTAGGGATTTCAATTTTATGGCATGTGATATTATGTGACATTAAGTTCGGGCAAGTTATCATTCGGACAAATGATGATTAGGAGAAACAAAATTATGGCACTTTAGATTATGTATAAAAAAGTTAGGGAACACAATAGAGAACCCTGAATGTATGAACGTAGGCGAAGCAAAAGGAGTATGTAAGGAGCGGAGCAAGTGGCTTCTATAGTTCCTGCCTACCCCCATGGGAAGAAGGCGTGAGTTTATGTATGTATGTATGTGTAGCTTTAGAATTAGTTTTTTTCTAACGAATTAATAGACATAGTAAATTTTATTGATTGCAGTAGTGAGATAGTCTATTACATACTATAAGACTAGTAATTCTAATCTTCAGAAATAAAAACGGTTAAACCTTTTTTCTAGTTTTTATACTTTCTTTGGAATATTATTTTGATCGCAGTTTCAATCAATCAATCAACTCAGCTTATAGCAGTCCACTGCTGGAAATAGGCCTCTCCCAGGCGGCGCCACAACACCCTGTCCTCCGCCTTCCGCATCCAGTCTATCCCAGCCACCTTTTTAAGGTCGTCGGTCCATCTAGCTGGGGGGCGTCCCACACTACGCTTGATACGTGGTCTCCACTCCAGGACTCGTCTGCTCCAAGTCGCAGTTTACTGGTGACATAAAGACGATTCTCCTCGTCTGCGTATGGTTGGGAAAAACCTTTCATAAGCACGACACGACATTTAGCAAAAGTTACCACAGTTTCCGTTCCAAGCTAACTTGCCCTCACATAAGTACGATGGTTGACCGGAAATATTTAATCGTATGCCAGTCACCGTGATGTACACTGACACTTTATCAATTTATCTAGCTCTCGAGTGTTCCGACACTGCGCTGACACCGTGATTACACTGCGGAAACTCTCGTCAGGCGCTGCTGAGATTACAATTATTACTTAGGAAACATAGAAGGAATTAACCACTTAACAACAAGATCTGTACCTTATATTGGCAACTGCATACTACAGTAAAATGTCAAGCATTGCGGTAATCACCACTCCTGGATAATTCATTGGTATTGTTATTATACAGGATTATTTTTAAAACGTCAATAACCTCTTAAGGGTTCATTGTCCTCATCATTATGAACAACTTTTAGGGACCAAAACTGAAATCGCGAAAAAAAACCAGCTGTTCCCTACATTTATGTTCGAATAATTCGTTAAAATGTAGGGAACAGCTGATTTTTTTTCGCGATTTCAGGTTTGGTTCCATAGAAAAAGTTGTTCATAATGATGAGAACAATGACCCCTTAAGAGGTTATTGACGTTTTAAAAATAACCCTGTATACTAATTATTGTTGTGGCGTAAGGGTCATCAGCATGCTTGTTCCACCTACTGCTGAGTTTAGGCCTACTCCTTTTTGTGCCATGCTTACCTGGTCTGAGAGAGTCTGATCCATGTCTTCAACGCGATCTTCCGTAGAAAGAAATAAAGAAAAAGCCGTTTATTGGCATTACACTAGGGCCTCAGCTCAGCATAAGGTCAGATGACAACACAAGGTGTACCACCTGATGCTGATTTTCAGCTGCAACCCACGAGTGCCATACGCATAACTACATAGGTAGGTAGGTCGTAGGTCATCCATCCTTTTATGGGTAGGTACATACTTTCTTCCTAAGGTCTTTTCTTTCTTTCCAAGTTCTCAACGTGATTGTCCACGGGGATGGTCTATACTTTGTTAGATTACATATAGCCCTGGAAAGAAACGTCTGCCTGAGGCGCCTGTTTACGGTAAGCATATCACTTGCCACTATTCTATAAATCATCATCAATCATCAGTCTGTTGTTGTTCCTCTCTCGCTTCGTGGTCAGCCTCAACTGGCTCCATTTCTTTAGTAAAAAAAACAATTGAAAATACAGCTTTTTAAAATGAAAAGCCTTTATTAAATAGTCATGCTCACAGTACACGTGTAGTTAAACAATTCAGAGACATAACTAAACAAGGGGCGAGCTGTCAGCGTGGTGTCGCGTAAATAAACGTAGTGACCGCGCACCACCCGCCGCTCGCCGAATCGAATGCATAATCGATATGCGAACAGCGCAGCTCTACACACAGGGGTGGCACGAGGACTATTTAAGATTAGTAGAATGAAATGCCTGTTTTTCTACTAACTAAATACAAACGTAATAAAGAAACCTGAATTTAATGATCTGGCATAATCCACGAAAGAGTAACGGTGGAGTTTCTTGCCCATTCTTCTCCATACGAAGCTACCTTGTAGAAGGGGCAACTAAAATCAATTATATTTTCTTTGTACGTTTTGACGTTGACAACTGCCATTTATGTGCTGTGAAACGGTGCACAGTCAGGATGGTCACAACAAACGATGTACTTGTTCTATATTTCGTTTATTATTTTAAAATCGGACGGAATTTCCACTTAAGGCTTTTGCACTTGGTGACGGTTACAAAACGACTGATTCGAACTGCCTAACACATCTGCATTTAAAGGTTTCACTAATAACTGAATATTTCGATTAAATTACTTACGAGTAAAATTAAATAAAAATGATTAACAAAGAAATAAATGAATTACAATAGATAAATTTAAACTTCAATTTAAACTTAATATTTGGCGCGCCGGAAGCTGACAAACTGAAGGCATATTGGATATTAAACATTTCTGATTTTTTAAATCACAAGAGTAAATCAAACATTTAGCTAATCAATTTCATAACTATTAAAATACTATAATATTGATTTTAAGAATGATTGAATGATGTTACAAAGTCGAGCTGATTTAAGCAGGACCGGAAGTCGATAACAGTGCCTATTAGAAATAAATAATTTGACTTTGACTTTGAGCACACCCGGTGCGCAATCGTGGTGAGGATCGGCTCCTTCCGGCTCCGCATGAAAGCATGCAGGTACCTAAATAATTAAATTTGTATTTGATTGAAAAGAAAAAATAATAATGTAGGTACCCGTTAATTTCAGCCTTGTCAACCTTATATTGATAAACGAGGACGACCGGTTTGAGGAAATCTCGCTGCAATTTTCTTTAAAATAACGACCTGGCATTCCGTGTTTCAGTTTGCCAGTACGCCGCGGGGACTCTTTTCTGCACTTTTCAGAGAAGAAGTCGTGTGATATTCATAAAGAAATATTATTTTTCCTCCTAATTCTCGACTCGTTATTTAAAGCTCGCCAGCCGTGATTTTATAATGACCTTTCTTGCGCGATATGCAAAAAGATTTTCCAAGTTCTAGGCTAAGATATTCTTATTCATATCTCACTAATAACATCAATACTACTGCAATAGCGTTATTTTTGCTTTAGATCAAGTAAGCTAAAGCGGCCAAATTGTTATCGAGTGAAAATTAATCTTAATGTCCCATAGAAGTATTTTCATCACTTTTTAGAGACAGCCCTATTTGAATGGTAAAATTGTCCGCATCGTGTTCCGCGCTAAACACGGCGCGGCTCTAAAATATCACTTCACTACACAATTAGTGCCCTCATTATCTATTAGCATGTATGAGCCCATAGATTGCATATTCTCTTGTACGCAGTCATCTAAATTACCACCATAATTGCCCCGGTCCGCAAATGTTATTTATCTGGCTATTCCAAAACCAACATTAGTGTTAGGGGTGATTTTTCAATCATCAGATCGCTTTTGTTTGAAATACCTCGGCCTGCATATTTTATATACAAAAGTTTTGGTGACAAAGAATGAAAAACGGACCTTTTAAAAACATCTATCTTCTTTTTAAATAAAAATTAAATGGTGTTCGTAAGCGCATCACTTGTGAACGGCTGCACCGATTTGGCATTTTTTTTGTTTTAAAAAGTTCGTAATAGTCTGAATTAAGTTTTTATGGAAAGAAAAATTTCATATTTGGAAGTTATTTAGTATTAAAATAATAAGTAGGTACATAAATAACAAGTTATACCTAATTAATTAACAAAATTGTATCCTAACATAACAAAAACTATTCACAAACTAAAATATGGCGCCCAAAAATGTATGCACATCGCTGTCGACTGGTAATGTACACAAAAGACTGGCGGCATTGCCACGTTGTATGGCAATGCTTAGCCTCTGGCCAAAGTAAAAGCCAGCCCTTGGGTCACGGGAAGTGTCAACCAGCCGTTTCGAGGTTTCCTTTACAAAACCATGAGCACTCGGACCCCTGGGTCCCCGAGGGTTTCAGCCCCAAACGGCTCGAAAATATCATTGCCAACAAGTTATACTTACGCCGGTTGAGGTTCTCCGCAGCCGCAGCAGCAGCGCCAGCACAGCATGCCACACCAGGAAGATGGGATGGCGCAAGAGTAGCGACTTACGTTGCATCCTACACTAAAGCCCTGCCCCTAAGAAAAATTGGAAAACGTTCCCGGAAAATACTGAAATTCGGGAAAAACTGGACATACTTTTGTCTATGGAATTTTCCTTTGGACAGGACAACGTTTGTCGAGTCAGCTAGTTGGAAAATAAATATAATTTGGAGATAATAATAATTTTGGAAATATTTAAAGAAAAGTGACATTGCAGTGTGAAATGGCAATAGGTATTTTTCTTCGATTTAGACGTTTAATATTTTAATTGTCTTTAAGTGTGTTTTAAAATTATTTTTAAATAAATGTCAGCCCTACAGTTGCGGTAAAATTTGCCGTGCTCTGCCGTTCAGCCGCGGTTCGCTTCAGCGGCTAAACACGTTTTGGCTCTAAAATGCACCTGCAATATTACCGAGTGGAGTTGCGGTTCCTACTGTGATTAGAACTGCCCTGTCACACCTCTCTGAACACTGGTGACAACGCAAATGCATGGTATTTATAAGCTATGCTGATGTTTTACTTTTGTTCGCCTCAGAACCCAAGTGGGAAGATGTTACTACAACCTCTTAAGTTGCTACTTTGATGCTACGGCAGCAGGGTGTGGATGTGGAGCTATGTCATAAACTATGCCTAACTTCCATACCCTACCCTGTGTGCCCCAAAAAATTCAGTCATAGTGCCCTCTGAGCTGCCACCGATGATGTCTTGGAAGTGGCGAAGTGTTGGGTCAACAATATTGTATTCACTGCCGAGCCATCCACATGTCGAAGTAGAGACTTTTGAATATAAAGAAGTATCGAGATTCTGCAGAACAATAGGTAGCCGTTTTTTTAGCCTATGTATGTAATAGGTACAATGTAGGTAATAGATAAACTAGTCAGTATTTTCTGTAAGTCATTGATTGTTGCACGTCGCACGTGTGATATTTGCCGATAATAAAGCACAATCATGCGATACAAAATCACTGAACGATACCTGCGTAATGTCTAGCTGTGCGTGACAATTTATGCGAAACGATTTCTGCATTAAACTAGTGCGGCTGTACCGACGCCCGCCGGCGCCCGCCCCGGCGCGAACTGTTATTGACGCATCGTTCTCATAATCACATATTTATTACAGATACTAGTTACCTGCGAAATGATTGTGAATTAAAAATAATAAGTTATAATGTTAATTTCAAAGTATTCCCAGAGTTATGTATTTCTCAGTAAAGTATAAACAGTTAACAATTTATTTATGCATAATTTGGTTCAATTTTTACCGCACGATTATTACGAGTAAGTTTTGGATGAAGTATTTTATTATTTTAACTAGCTTCTGCCCACGATTTCGTTCGCGTGGAAGTCGAAAGTAAATAAATAAAAAAAATATTTATTTCATCAACTTATGTACATTACATTGATAAGTTTAGCACTTTAGAGTCACCTTATAAGCAAAGATTTTCTTGTATTAGGTGTTTCCGTTCTTCCAGTTAGTGTTATTGTGTGTGTGTGGAGGGTGTATGTGTGAGTTGGCGGTGTATGTGGTGTAAGGGTATGTATGTTGGTGTGGAAGGTGTGATTGGTGTAGTTTATGTATACTATATATTATGTTCTGTACCATGTTTTTTATCTCAACATAATTTATCCCAAGAAAAAACTTAACATTGTAGTTGAAAAACATGTTTTTCCGTACATTCCAACTGCAAATGTAAGTTTGTACGCACGATATTGAGAGATTTACCATGTTATTTTAACACCATAGACTTTTTATAGGTTTTCCTGTAATCTGTAAGTAAACAACTATTTAATACATTTTTTCAAAAATTGTGGCCGTCGTTTTGGAGATAAGGGAAAATGGTAAATTTTCATCTATTTTTCTGAAATAAATTTTAAAACTATTTATGTGTCACAGAGAGGAGGCCTGTGTCCCAGCGAGGCCTGTGTCCCAGCAGTGGCAACATTATAAGCTGATTATGCTGTACGCACCCAAAGACACATCAAGCTAAACATTTCCAGTAGGTATAAGGACCTCGCATTGAATACGGTTTTCGTACAATGAGAGGTCAGCTTATTGATGTGTCGTCGTGCGTACGCGTTGCTCCGTGACCACGAGCTACACGCTCAAATGACACGCGTCCTGCGACAATGACAGTAAAAACAAATGAAAGAAGTTGATTGGAGTATGCCGAGAGGGCATATCCCGGGCCGGGTGCCGAGGGGCGGGGGAGAGTGTTGTTGTGTGTGTGGGGGGAGGGTGAGTGTGTGTGTGTGAGTTGTGTGGGGTGTTGTGTATGCGGTGAGTCTCTGCGACGCCACTTGCGGTGCAACGGACAGAAACAGGCGTAGCGCGCGTATGGCGCTTGACGCAAGTCGCAAAGTCGCACTATTACGGCTCGTCGATACACCGGCCGAGGTACAGCACCACAGAATACACAGGCACAAAAGTTTGGCTCTATACAACATGTCCCGGAATTAACACACAACCTCTTAGGGGGTAATTTTACTCATCATTATGAACAACTTTTACTATGAGACCAAAAAATGATGTTCCATTTATGTTCGAATAACTAGTGAAAAAGTTGTTTATAATGTACAATGACCCCTTAAGAGGTTGTGCGTTAATTCCGGGATAAGTTTTAAAGAGCCAACCTTTTGCACCGTGTTGCACCTCGGCCGGTGTATCGACGAGCCGTAATAGTTCGGTTGCGGTGCCGGCGCGCCGCTCCGTTATGATTCGCAGTTCATTTGCTTCGCCCATTTAATGCATCGTTTGCTCTGTTATGATAGTAAATTGTTATAATAAAAGGTTTTATTGCAAATGGTTTGGTTTAATACTTAATGATAGTCGTGCTGGAACCATCCGTGTCTGCAATTCTAATGGTAGTAGGTATATACAACATTAGTTTTTGATTATACTAAACCCGAAAAGGGGTCATTGTACTCATAATTTTGATTTTTTTTAATAAAAAAACAATAAAAATCAGCTGTTCCATACATTTTGTCGATTTAAGTAAACACAAAATGTAGGGAACAGCTGATTTTTTTTTCGCGATTTCAAGGTTGCTCCCATAGAAAAAATTGTTCAAAGTGATGAGTGCAATGACCCGTTTTCGGGTTTAGTATAAACAAAAACTAATGTTGTATATAGATTGTAAAATGGTGAGTCCGTTCGATAAAGGTAAACTATACATAACTTCACAGCTACAGTTTACTATTAACTTCAGTTAAATATAAGTCTGTTAGAAGGCATGTTTTATGAAAAGACCTGACGCTGTCGTGACTCGTGGTTAAAACTCATTTGAATAAACAGCGGAGTGAATTCTGACTAATTACACCACATTGCATTTAATGCACGTTGTACAAATAAGCTGAGCACTCAGACTCTAGCAAAGGTTTGCGATGTAGGTCGCAAGACAACGGTAGCGCCGTGGTTTGTAGTTCGTGGGTTCGATTCCTTTACGGTGGTAATATTTGTATGGACTTCAAAGAGACTGATTAATTGTGAATTGCGTAACACATAAAATGACAATTGATTGCATTTTGTTTCATTTTGATAGTTCAGCCACGTTCATTGCGATATTTACGTTGTTGTGCAAAGGAATTGATCTATGAAGCAATGGATTAGAAATATCCTTCAAAACTCTCTGATTGTGATTGAAACCATGTTACGCAATTAGGATGCTGCTGTGAGCCACGACTTTATATAAAAGAGACAAAGTATTCTTTTAGTTTTTACATTGTGTAAGTAACTATTAGTCAGTTTTTCTTTCATGTAAGATCGAATACTTAAATAGGTATTGGATGGGATGAGGTACCTTTCAGTTCTTGTTTGCAAGTTTATATTCGTCTATGACTAGGACATAATCCTGACGTCTTACCCACCACACTATAGAACATCCATTATTATCCACAGAGCACGGCGTTGTGTCCTACATTTCTCAACACAACAGATAATTCTCTCCCTCGTGCTAAACTCATTATAGTGCACGAGTATTGTGTCTTTTCATGTCATCTTTGATACTTGAACGTCTTGAGAGGAGGGGTGAGCGGCACAGTGGGGGGGGGGTATCAGTAAAGTCTCCTTAAGGCGATGGCTCGCAACAACTTTGCAAGAGCTGGGAAACTTTCAGTTTGGTTTTTATTTTGCTTTAAGTTTAAGAGAGACTATTGACATTTTTAGATTGCGCCACTTGGGGATAGTTTGACTAATTAAAGATTTTTAGGTCTTCATTAAACTGAGTGTGCATTTTTATGCAGGATGACTTCATAAAGCAGTTTCTTTATATATTCATTGCGGTTGCCTTCAAGTGGCGACAGTTAACCATAAAACATGCTCAGTGCTTGTGTCAGTATAATAAACTTTTTTGATTCCATTCCCGTGGGGTTTACTTACACTGAGTAGGTACCTAATGACCATTAAGTTCAACATACCCTTAACACTATCTCAGGCAAGATAACGGTAGTTAGATAAATAGTGTAGAGTAGGAGTGCAGTGGGGGAGGAGGGTCTCAGTCGGTGAGTGACTTCGGTTGAGAATAGAGGTAAACAATGTCAGCTTATACCAGCAGACTGCACAATGCTAACGGGCTGTTTAACACAGTCATTGGCACTTATATGTTCATGAAGTGGATAGGATATTTTTTTTTGGGGCGGGAAATTATCATATAACTTCTCCCGCTCCGGGCGGAGCGAGAGGGCGTGTCAGACTTTTACTGACTAAAACCCACCCGTGTTCCTTCCGTTGCCTGTGTGCCAGGGCCACGATATCCCTTTCGGACAAACTCGCAACCATGGCAGGCATTGGCTTTAATAGACAGTGTCAGCTTACACCAGCAGACTGCACAATGCTAACGGGCTGTTTAACACTTATATGTTCATGAAGTGGATAGGATGCCGCATAAATATCACAACAAACTCGCCGCGCAGGTTAGCGGCAATGCATATTTATATAGTGAAATTCTTAAAAAAAAATGTAAAATCTGTTTTTATGATAAAATTATGATTTAAAAAATTGTGATTTTTAGGAAATACAACTTCATTAAAAATGTGATAGCATGTAAACACGCGCGGCGGGACGTTTGGTTTATTGTGATCATTTGACAATGGCACGTCGAGGTTTTAGTTCAAGTACTGCTTTGAAGAGCGATCTTTGTCATGCATCCATACCAGTGTGACATTTTCTTTCTTAAGGTTGATGTGTCATACCTCAGGGTAGTACCTACCTGTCAATCAATCAACTCAGCCTTTAGCAGTCCACTGTTGGATATAGGCCTCTCCCAGGCTCCGCCACAACAGCCTGTCCTCCGCCTTCCGCATTCAGTTTGTCCCAGCCACCTTCGTCGGTCCATCTAGCTGGGGCCCAGCTAGACCTATCCGTATTTTTATAATTATCTTCACAAGTTAGTTTATTTTTATGTCTATTTACATGGTCTCACTGGTAATGAATAATGATATGTTTTCAGTAAAGTATGGTCAAAATGTGTTAGAAGCGTCAAGATTTGTTTTAATCACATTTTTTTCCTTAATCAGTGTAAGACTTTCCTCATATTCTTGAAAACTGAACACTTTTCCTAAACTAAGTTTAAGTTGCAGTGCAAACCTTGTCTAAATGACACCTTCGGGCGGCGAGAGCTTATCGACGCTCCCCAAACGTGAGTTATTTTCCTTCAAAAGAATAGCATTCTCTTTGTAAGAATACTTCACTTTAGCAAACTTAGAGAACTGCGGTTTTATCTACAGTTCATTTGGTAATAAAAGGTTAAAAGATGGTTTGTTTATTTTGCTCTTTAGCTCAGTATTTTTTTGATAGATTAGCGAGTTGATGAGATCGGCGGGATAAGAGTAGGTACGGTGGATACCAGAGGCTGAGTGATTTGCAAAGGGTCCACTTTCGGCTACGGATTGATGTATGGTAATGAGATGCGTTAGATCATGTGCTCGATTCGCGTGTTGAGCAGGGTTTTTCTGTTAGGAACTACTCTCAACTGACATTAAGAAAACTAAAAGCATAGTAAAGTATTCCTTGAAGTATCAGGTATTTACCTGTTTCTTCAAGTAATACAGATGTCGTGTGTTGTCTTATTTACGTTATGGAAGAGCGGAGTCACCTTACACAGACTTATATTTGCTTAAAAGGAAGCTAAAATCACTACTTGTTAAGGTATTTACTTTTTAAAATAATAATACATATTTATTTTTTTCTTCATTTCATAAAACAGATCAATAATCTCATCTTATGTTGAGGTCGAGGACAGACACAATAGAGCTCAAACATTTCGAACGTAACAACTTTCTCGAGAACAAACTTCAGTTTGTGCGATAGGCTATAGCTTATCGGTAATTAAATTAGAAGGAATTTGATCCTGGTTTCCAAACAAGCACTGTGGTAAGTAAGTAAATAGATGATCTGATTATTAATCTTACTAAATAATTTAACAGTTTATTTCTATAGCATATCGGGTAATTTGGTGGAAAAATTAATGTTAACTTGACCATTACCTAATACTTAAATGTTGACAGTGTATGTTCAATGCTCATTCTTTTGTTGTTCAATACTCATTCTTTTGTTGTTCAATGCTCATTCTTTTGTTGTTCAATGCTCATTCTTTTGTTGTTCAATGCTCATTCTTTTGTTGTTCAATGCTCATTCTTTTGTTTGTCATTTGGTAAGAAAACCTTAAAGACGCTGACAATAGGCAATTGAGACTCCATGTTTTGGTATTTTAGCCACGCCCACTACTTCTCCGATAACCTAGCGCCATTCTTGAAGTCATTGTTATTAATTTTGTCAACGTACGTCGATCAGTAATACAGGTTTTCTTATTTGAATATCATTTTATGAGGTTAGTTTACCATTTTTTTGTATCCAGAAAACTGTTCAAGAACGTGTTTTGATTACAACTAGGTTCTCAGAAATATGTTCAAGTTTAACATATATATATTTTTTCCGCCGTCACGAACTGTATAGATTTGGCAAAAAAATTGTTTGAAACAAGCCTACTTGGGTCTTGTTAGCGCCTTTACATCCCAATCTAAACATGGGCTTCTCAATGACTCAGCACACCACGTTTCAAACGTCTTCGAGTGACAATGAAACCCAAACAATATGCTTATACTCTACGAAATGACACGAACCCATTCTATCATTCAGAAAGCCAATCCAGCTTAGACTTTATATCTCAAAAAAGCTTTTTCACGGTTCGAAAGTCTAAAACAGCGAGTTTGGTCGAACAACTCTATCGGACAAATCCAAATGAAGTTGCTAGTCTATCAGAGTTAGGAGTCCGTGGGACGCAGATATCGCAGATGAAAAATAAAGGGTTCTGTATGCAGGCAGCCGTTGGGTCGGTGGCAATGGGTTCGTTCAATTTTCCAATTTAAAGGAGCGTAAAGCGCACCCGTTGCCTGCGCTGGGAGGAATGAACGCGCCGTGTTATTGCGTTCAGGGAATCATGTGTAGGGAATAATAGAGTGTGTGGGTATAAACGATGGGTAAATAATATGATTTGTTAGGAGTTGAAAAGATCGTGAGCTACTTAAAAATATGTGATGCTTCAACTTTTAGGACATCATTTTTCTTTGACTGCTAAATATTAATTGGGAACGCTAAAGGCTCGTACAGACTGGAGCGACTAGTCGCACTACGCGACGCGACACCGGTAGAACAATTTCTATGAAAATTACATGGAAATTGTTCTACCAGTGTCGCGTCGCACGTCAAGTCAGCCCAGTGTCAAGTCGCGCCGGTCTGCACGAGCTATAATTAGATGATAAAACAGTAATCCAAATGGAGCTCTACAGATGCACAAAATCGTTCTAATAATTCATTTACACACATTTAATATCACTGAAACGTATTCAGTCACGTTCGTAAACTGACGTATTCAGTTTCAGTGATATTAAATGTGTCTGTGAAATTGTAACATAGGTAACTACAAATAATTGCATACCCACAGTCAGGTAAAATATGAGTTCGGTAATAATATAATAGAACCTCGGCCACCCTTCGACCATTAGAAGTAAACTCGCATTCTAAAGCATTTCAATGATGTTTCTATTCTATGACAGTACGTGCGGCGTGGTGCAGGTGGCGCCACCGGCGTGCCGGCTTCAGTGCCAATTACGGCCCTAACTTTTGACTAAACATATTGTAAGCGTTTCGTGTGGACCCTACCTTAGTACAGTCAAATGCACGGGTACATACTTCATTTTCTTATTCCAAGTGTTGCTTTTGACGTGCAGTTGGCCGTACCATAGTACCACTCAGTGGGAACGTGGATTGGTGGGACCTTTGGAATAGTAAGTAGCTAAAGTAGCGTATTGTACGTCATATAACATAGAACAAGTTTTAATATGTTTTCTCTTAGGTACCTCTGCAGTGACCGAAAGTCTGACAACCAGTCTTACCATTAACTGGGTTGTGGAGGTCAGATAGGTTGTTCCATTTAAAATATTAGTATTAAGCTGCATCCGGTAAGAATGGAAGCTGACCCCAACATAGATGGAAAAAAGCGGGCAGATGGTGTTAGAGTCTGCAGTGGTGGCATGGTCTATTGTATATTACAGTCTGCAGTGGTGTCATGGTCTATTGTATATTAGAGTCTGCAGTGGTGTCATGGTCTATTGTATATTAGAGTCTGCAGTGGTGTCATGGTCTGTTGTATATTAGAGTCTGCAGTGGTGTCATGGTCTATTGTATATTAGAGTCTGCAGTGGTGTCATGGTCTGTTGTATATTAGAGTCTGCAGTGGTGTCATGGTCTATTGTATATTAGAGTCTGCAGTGGTGTCATGGTCTATTGTATATTAGAGTCTGCAGTGGTGTCATGGTCTATTGTATATTAGAGTCTGCAGTGGTGTCATGGTCTATTGTATATTAGAGTCTGCAGTGGTGTCATGGTCTATTGTATATTAGAGTCTGCAGTGGTGTCATGGTCTATTGTATATTAGAGTCTGCAGTGGTGTCATGGTCTATTGTATATTAGAGTCTGCAGTGGTGTCATGGTCTATTGTATATTAGAGTCTGCAGTGGTGTCATGGTCTATTGTATATTAGAGTCTGCAGTGGTGTCATGGTCTATTGTATATTAGAGTCTACAGTGGTGTCATGGTCTATTGTATATTAGAGTCTGCAGTGGTGTCATGGTATATTGTATATTAGAGTCTGCAGTGGTGTCATGGTCTATTGTATATTAGAGTCTGCAGTGGTGTCATGGTCTATTGTATATTAGAGTCTGCAGTGGTGTCATGGTATATTGTATATTAGAGTCTGCAGTGGTGTCATGGTCTATTGTATATTAGAGTCTGCAGTGGTGTCATGGTCTATTGTATATTAGAGTCTGCAGTGGTGTCATGGTCTATTGTATATTAGAGCCTGCAGTGGTGTAATGGCTATTGTATATTACAGTCCGCAGTGGTGTCATGGTCTATTGTATATTAGAGTTTGCAGTGGTGTCATGGTCTATTGTATATTAGAGTCTGCAGTGGTGTCATGGTATATTGTATATTAGAGTCTGCAGTGGTGTCATGGTCTATTGTATATTAGAGTCTGCAGTGGTGTCATGGTCTATTGTATATTAGAGTCTGCAGTGGTGTCATGGTCTATTGAATATCTACTATAGAAGTGATATTGTGAGGGTTTTTAATAGAACTCTGCACTCTGAATAAAGATGATAGATATAAATAGAGAGACAAATATGTCTACTTGACATTTCAGGCCCTTCACACCTGACCTTTAACAAAAATTGAGCCACAAAACAATATCAAATAGCTAGTTGTTTTTATAAAAATTTCCATGGATAACTCCCAAACAGGTAGCGTGGCGTCCAAATGGCTACCGACATTCGGCTGGTTTATGGTGCCATAAACCTGTTGTAAAATATCGGTCATTTTATGGAAACTGTTGTTGGGAGCTTCGATATGATTTACTAAACGACTCGACTGTTGGCTTTTACCAACTTTAACTATTTTATTGAACGTATTGTATGTACGTGAACTTACTGTCGTTTATCCAATTTATTGGTTCGGGTGAGGTTTAAGTTCCGATCCAGTAATTAACTAATATCTATAGTTATATTGTACGTCATGTATAGGTATAGTCGATCATGTCATTGCAATACCACCCTTATGGTACATGTTACGTTATACTTGCGCAAGTTTAGACTTGCACAAGTCTGCGTGACACCGAATGGCTCGGATACTTGTGCTAATTCATCCTACACACGTTAATGTACCTATACTTGTGCAAGTACAATTTTGCGCAAGTATATCGTATCGTGTGTGGCCTGCATTGGGTAGAATGTCACTTGCACGTCGTACAACGAAAAGGTCTATTTGTCTATGAGACAGTTAGATAATATCAACCGTAATGACGTTGCAGTTTACTGGGAATTGTCAAAGTGATAGGATGATGGTTTTATATTCAGTTTGTTCTTGACTTAGATAAGATGGTGGTAGCTAGCCAGGCGAACTTAGAACAAGCCCTATCACCAACCAAACTGAGCAGAAAATTTCGCCCCCGCTGGGAGTCGACCTCTGGGTCTGAGACAGATGGTCTTACCACTAGACCACAGAGGCGCGCGGTTTGCAAAATGAACGGTTGATGTTTTCTTTTCTTTTATACGAAAAACATATATCTAACTTTACTGAAAAGCAATATTTGAAACTTTGGAAACAATGATAATTATTGTTTACTTACATGCTTACCTAGTCCCACGGAACAATACAATCAAACACACCTGCTTTAATTACGGTACAAGTACATACTACTCAAAATAATCCTAAATGCCTAACGAAACGCTTAGTACACAGTAATAATCTAAGCGACTGAGCTTTTATGTCATTAATTGACGCCGGCGCAACACTTGTCACTTTTTTTTTACTTTCAGTCTTATACTCTCCCTTTTTCCAGAGGGATAGGCAGACTACGGATCTCCCGGCCTATATGGGACAGATATTTTCGAAACAATATTGCAATATTTCTAGTACAAGGGACACTTCCCTTGTACCAGAAATATTGCAATATTGTTTGTTTTGAAACGAGCAGTCTTTATTGAAGACTGCTCGTTTCAAAACGCAAGTTGGTTTAGCAGTTTTCAAGAATCGTGCCCATGTTACGTATACATATTGTAGTGAAATAAAACTGCTGCTTCACCGCTTAAACGCGTTTATTAGTTTTATTAAATAAAACATTTTATCAAAAAAAATATAAGAAAAACAACAGTGCAGTAAAAAATGGTTGGATTAGTCGCAGAATAGGTATTTATTTCATAAAGAAAAGAAAGGTTTACGGGAAAATTTACGGAACATCAAAAGGTTTATTTTTGTTCCGGATTGGGTTTCGGAGACCGCCAATCAGTATTTTTCCACGATAGACTTGTTTCTATTAAAAAATTCACAACTTTTGTTTAAATTAAAATAAAATTTAAAAAACAAAAATAATATGATAAAGTAATGAGGCCAGTTAGAAAAAGGAAGGTTTAATTCGCAGAGGTTCGACGCTGCAATAGGTAGCCTACCTTTAGAGGATTCAGAGGATGAAGACCCATTTTCTAAAGTCGTTTAATAAACCCATCGGGAAAATGCGGAAAATTCTCCAGAACTACGTTAAAAATATAACTCCCTTGAGCAATATAGTATATATACGGGGTGTATAAAAACGTGAAAAATAAAAGGTGTTCCATCAAGTTGATGGCGACAAGTAGCGATGTACGGCAGTGTCGCTAGAGCGGTGTCGGGTGTCAATGTCGATAAATCACGAGCATGACGCGGTGTCACGAGTGTCGCGTATACTAACGACTTTACACTGACACCATGATGATGTAGCTTGTTTCAGGATATTTTGATTTTTTATTGGATGGAAATTATGTGGTTCCGTTTTTCTGAGGACTTAGTCTAAATTGGTAAAGGAGTAACTTATGAATCCAATTTGATAGAGGTTAAAATTTCAGCGCATCAATCGCTTTTCAGTGTTTGCGATAACAGCTGCTATTAGGTATGCATACGGTTTTTTTTTAAATTAAAGACTCTTTTTGTAATATATTTAGAAATTTGGATAAATTTTCATAGAGTTATACTCTGGCAGTAAATACTTGATGAACTGCTAAATTTGATGATTAATAATACGCTAAACTTTGGTCACCCTACACAGGTGTAGAATTCGACCCTGTTGAATTGTTGTCGATATTATTTCCCCACATATATTATGTACAATCAAGTTTATTTTTAGTTAATGTCAAAAGGACACAGTCTACTCATTGTTCCCAGAAGATATATTTAGGTAGCTACCTACAAAGATTTTCTACATCAAAAGTATTTTACCCCAAAATCAATTATTGTGGTTTATTTAATCTTAAAAGATGTAATTTTCAGACATGGTATGAAATTGAAAATGATTTTTTTTATTCTGTAAATAGGATTTGGAATCACTTTTAATGACGTATTAAAAAAAAAATGCTAGATGGAGTTGACATTTCCTATCTGACTACCCCTGAGAAGAACTGGCAAACTCCTTCAACTTGATACTTAGTTGCATTTTTACCAAAAGAAATCAAGTTTATGGAACTTGATTTCTTTTTCGTTCTTGAAACAATGTCACCTATGAAATGGCAGCTCAGATTTATGATTCACCAGTGAATGCAACTCTCGCCACTATATTAACGCTACATAAGACAAAATTGGCGTGTCACGGCCAGCCAGTGTCAGGATATTGAGGGCCGCTACCGTGATTAATGTTTTTGATGATTTTGCACTTTTGAAGGTGTTGTAAATTGAGTTTTTGTTGTAAAGCTGAGTACTTTTAGTATGGATTGAGGAAAAAATGTAGCCGCCATTTAATTTGATGAACCTAATCGTAAGATAAGTAATGGATTATTAAAATCAATCATTAGTTTCTACCAATAAGTATTTTTCATTTTAATTTGTAGCGAAAAGATAGTCTACACTCTTCAGGTGCTGTTTTGTGGTCTTATCGGGTTTTTGTAGTTCACAAAAATAATTGCCTCATAAGTGAATCGAACCTTAGATAGCAACTTTAGTGCAAAATCTAGGTTGCTTATACACTGCTTTGTATGAAAAATTATCAAGGCTAGTCCTTAAAGTTCATTGTACCTATTATTTTACTACAGACAACGGGAGTCTCTAAGGGACCAATGAAACTGAACGCGATCAGCACCTCTAAACCAACTTCAAGAGCTGCATTATTCCACATGGACTTAGTATGTACTATACAGAGTCAAATTAAATTAGCTAGCGAAACCCCGCAGACGTGATGGGTATCGATATATAAACATAACCAAACAAAAAAAAATGTTTGATGAGTTTTCTTTTTTGGGGTTCTTCAACTCCCAGTGAGTGTAGTCACTTGAAAATCTGTTTTTTTTTAATGTTTATTTAATTCACAGACGTGATGGGTACCGATATCTAAACATGATAAAACAAAAGAAAACATATTTTCTCAACTCAAACTTCAAATAACAACATTAACAGAGGTCTGTTTTTGGTGTTATGAGGAACAGGGTGTAAAGTTCACTCATCCACCATAGAAAAGGGAGGATCCTCCGACCAGACGGGTGTTGTGTCTGGTGGGCAACTGCCCGACGGTTGATGTCGGGACGTTGTATATATGCTAGTTGCGTGGTAAACTCTAATTGCGCGATGCAGGATTTTTGCGTGACGTCAGTGTGACGCGTAGTTCGTATGTGGCGATGTTGATGCCCCTACACGTTGACCCCAAAAAATCATCAAGTTTTTTTCATTTTATTTTGTGGCATATAGATATCAATACCCATCACGTCTGCGGAGTTTCGCTAGCTAATTTAATTTGACCCTGTATAGTTATTCTACAAGAATGAGGACACTACAGGCGACAGCTCTTGAATACGGTTTCGATGTGCTGATCGCGTTTAGTTTCGTTGTTGGAATTTGCTCTAAGACTCCAGTATTACTCAAAACAAACATAATAATTAACTTTTCCCTTAATTTTATTCTGTCAGGTTCAACATGTTATGTAGGTGCGTTGTTTTCAATAACCTCAACATTCACCTCCAGCCGCTAACCGCTCGTTGTTGATCGTGTCGACGATAAAAACTTGTTTATGTGTTAACTTTATCGACGTATTGTTTTCCCCACGTGAATATTAATATTGCAAGCCGTTTAGTCGACGAGATAAAATGGGGGATGTATTTTCCTGTCTCTGTAGCTAAAAGATAAAAAATATGACAAAAATAAAATTGATAATGTTTTGGTGTTTTTAGGGTTCCGTATCCCGAAAGAAATAAACCGGCCAAGTGCGTGTCGGACCACACACAATAAAGGGTTCCGTAGTTAGGATGAATTTATCCATAAAACAAACTTAACATTGTAGTTGAAAAAACTTGTTCTCCCATACATCGATTTACGTCACAGTCAATTCTCCAACTGCAAATATAAGTTTGTAATCGCATATTTTTTTTTTTATTTGATAAAACTACATTTTACAATTTTAGGACTTTTTCCTATACTTGTGCTGTGAGACCTTGCTTCTTGCCAAATTTCATGATTCTAGGTCAACGGGAAGTAGGTAATATGTCGCAATAATGTCGCTTATATCGCCGTATTTTTTTACTGCGTTGACTTAGAAGCTAGATTTTTTTTGAGCTCCAAGGGACCATAGACTTACGTATTTGATATTAATTTCAACTTGATACCTCCACGCGTTCCTGAGAAAAAGCGTCTTGACAGACTGACAGACAGACAGACGGACCACAAAGTGATCCTATAAGGATTCCGTTTTTTCCTCTTAAGGTACGGAACCCTAAAAATGGAACCCTTGTAGGATAACTTCGGTGCCCGTCCGTGCGTCAGTCCGTCTGTCTATCAGTCTGTCAAGACCCTTTTTCTCAGGCATGCGTGGATGTATCAAGTTGAAATTAATATCAAATACGTAGGTCTGCGGTCCCTTGGAGCAAATAAACAAGCTTCTGACTCAACGCAATAAAAAATACGGACATTTATGTGACATATTTTGATACTCGCAAATGAATCAAAATTTATAGGGTACTTCCCGCCGCGTTGACTTGCAAAGTCTCACAATACAAGTAATCGTTTATGGTTGTGGGACGATTATTGATGCGGGGAGGAATATACTGAACGCGTTCACAGCCAGTTCATGAGAGCAGTCAGAGGAACATTGGACTTACCAGACAAAGTAGTTAACGGGATCAATGCCTTCTGCATGACCAATGAGGATGACGTAGCACAAGGAACACGTGCACAAGCTTTATTGCAGAGCGTTATCCAAAGCGATTACAGTTAGTTTTAAGCGGTTTTTCGCGTCTCTAACGATCATATATCAAGAAGTATATTGATAGCGACAGCGTGTCAGCCATTACACGCTGCGCGGTGCTGCGGGTTCAGAATAACATGCGTCTTCTGATGATGACTATCACGTAGTTTAGCGGCGCTGGGATGCACAGCGCGCGGATGAGTCGGTATAGCGTCCAAGTGCGAACCATTCATTTTTCCGCTAAACTTACTTAAACTGGAAACGTCAATGAACCTAAAACTTACTCTATGATTGGGTGAAGAATTTGGTGTGAACAATGTGTGTGATTTCAAAAATTATACATGTATTGATTTTCATTTCTCCACAACATTGTCCTGCTGTTGTGGTCGGCGCAACACGTCTTCATCTTGTCTATTATCGTCATGTCGGTAGTCACCCCTCTCCAGCCATAGCATCGTTCACACAGTCCTCCCATCGTTTCTTCATTTCTTCCATGCTCCTTTTCCATACATTGAAACAGATCGGTAAGGTGGTAAATTAAACCTCTGTATCAACTGTCTCTCTATAGACTTTAGAGTATTATCAGCTCTGGAGGAGCTGAGTGTTGCCAGAATAATGTTTTTCATCCATGCGGAGCGGAGCGGAGTTTAGATTCTATTGGTTAACGGCACAGCTCCGCTCGTCCTCTCTTTTCTCCGCTCCAGTGGACAAACACCCTAAGCGTACGCTCGCCGATGTGCTCGTATCTCTAGGAATAGATTCCTAGAGATACGAGCACTTATGGCTTAACGTGATTCAATAGCTCTGCAAGCATTATTAGGTTGTATAGAAACTGTTGAATATCGACGTGCTATTGGCTACGAGTAGTTTAAAGCTCCGTGCTCAGCAGATAATAGTAAGGTTATTCATAAATATAGGACATACATGCTTAGGTTCAACTCTGTTCAACTATATTATGAACAGTCAGGGAAATAAATTGTTTATTTATTTGACGCACTAAGTCAATTTGCCGTTTTAGAACTATTTCATACTAACTCAATTTAAGTTGGTAGTCAATTTGTTATAAATTTATTTCCCTGCGGCTTTACTTCGCAGAACCGGTATCAAATTATAATTACGCAGAAAAGCGACTGATTGACAACAGAAATGGCAGGTAAAAGTTAAAATCTTGGTCTTTTTATGATTTTTGGGCTATACAAAACGATAGAAAAATATTACCGTTCTCTTAAAATAGTGAAAACCCTTCGATCTTTTACAGCCACCAAAAGTACACAATCACATCCATTCGCACAAAACTGAAGATTCGAACCGTGGCATTCGGTTTCCGCGCACGTACCGTCAAATCGTCCATAAAAACGGAATACGACCGCATTCCGCCGAACTGCCAACTAAAAGTGTCCAAGTTTAGCCGTATCACCCGGCTATCGCGTTATCTGAGTGGCTGAGCGGCGGAGCGGCTGAGCGGCGGAGCGGCTGAGCGGCGGAGCGGCTGAGCGGGATCCGGACATATTTATACAGATGTGCAGTAACAATATTCCTAATAGTTATTGTTAGTGTTATAAAGAGCATACACGTTTAGAAGTTACTTCAGCGATTTTAGCGAAAACGTATTCTGATTAAAGGCGTGATTTTAGTGAAACCGAATTCTGATTAAAGGCGTGATTTTAGCGAAAACGAATTCGGATTAAAGGCGTGATTTGAAAGTGGGAGTGATCTATTAAAATGACTTTGGCTTCTGTTATTTAAGACAAGGGCCTTTTTCTCATACGGACTTAACTACATGGGCCAGCACGCTCGGTCAACACAATGCTGATGTCGGACCACAATAAATCAATCCTTAGGGCCCACACTAGTGTTCGACAATCGCTTGCGGTAGCTTATGTCAGTGCCATACATTTCTGACTTTTCCATCATCGTTATCGCTAATAGAATATCACTTTTTCTTTATCTGGTTTGGCTTAGTTTAGTCTGTTTTCTGTACATTGTTTTTTCATGAAAGTTATAAACAAAACGCTTTAACTAAACCCGCGCGGCGGTTGATGATGAATACAATGATCATTTCTACGTTCTAATAGTATCCCGTTTTGTTTTCAATGTAACTTCAACCTCGTGTCGCACTCTCAGGAGGCACGACGGAGTGAAATTTGTGACACATTAAATAATGCTGTAACGATGGCGGCGGTTACAGGGTGTCCCAACTTGTGTTATATGTTTATGGTCACCCCCTGTAGCTGCGTGATTAATTAACTTGGAGTACTGTTTGCAGTTTACGTCTGCTGAATGTATACGGTTTGTGGTTCTGGTTCGGTTGAGTGGGTTTGTTTGTAAATGTTATTTTTTGTGATTTGAAGCTACTTAAAAAAAACATGAGCTAACGGTGCGCTCGATCCTAATCCCTTGCACTTTTGACTTAATTTATCAAAACTAGCACTAGCATGTTTAGCTTAGATTCTATTGAGCAATGGACTATGAAAAAATTATTTGTTTCTTGCCTTGGCCCTGATGAGACAATAAGTCCGTCTTCTTAGAACTTTCATTTAAAATACCGGAAACCGAATTAATCTACACTAAAAAACAAACACATTTAATTCAGAAAAATACTTTCCGTCTTATTACAAAAAAAGATTTATATTTTGACATGGCTTAAACCATGGAGCCAGTTTTTGTAATAAGAACGTAACAGTGATTGAAATACCGTTCTTCATACAAAACTGAAAACTTAGTTCGGTACTAAGTTGTCAGTTTTGTGTTTAGGAACTTTACCATAGTCGGAATAAACTTCGAAATTCAATAATGGCTCCATGTTTTAAACCTGG
Source organism: Tiliacea aurago (assembly GCA_948098905.1). Classification (NCBI taxonomy): domain Eukaryota; kingdom Metazoa; phylum Arthropoda; class Insecta; order Lepidoptera; family Noctuidae; genus Tiliacea; species Tiliacea aurago. The sequence goes on along the minus strand of OX402581.1, from coordinate 1,137,887 downwards.
GACTGAAAATAAACCTTGTTTTGTAATAAGGGGGTTTAAGTCCCATCTGTCAACGAAAACTTTAAGATTTTTCTTTTAAAATTAAATCTTTCAACAAAAACTTTAATAAGAAAGTTTCCTCACCGTCGAGTCTGAAGTTCACGTACAATGACCCTAAATGCTGAAGTGCCTCTTTACACCGGCCATACTTCATCAACTTTTACCAGCAAAACTAATTAGCTGCAAGCATCAGATGCATGTCGTGTCGTCCTAGCTGAGCGATACAAGCGATACGATGCGTCACGATAATAACGAATAGCTGTTTCTGTGAAACCAGGTTTCATGAGAAAATATTTAAAAAAAACAAGATTATCGGAACGTGATCGCAAAGCAGTGCACATTGTTTTAGGTCGGTAACCTTACTCAGGTTTTAGGTCGGTAACCTGACCTGAACTTCAACCTCGTGTCGCACTCTCAGGAGGCACGACGGAGTGAAATTTGTGACACATTAAATAATGCTGTAACGATGGCGGCGGTTACAGGGTGTCCCAACTTGTGTTATATGTTTATGGTCACCCCCTGTAGCTGCGTGATTAATTAACTTGGAGTACTGTTTGCAGTTTACGTCTGCTGAATGTATACGGTTTGTGGTTCTGGTTCGGTTGAGTGGGTTTGTTTGTAAATGTTATTTTTTGTGATTTGAAGCTACTTAAAAAAAACATGAGCTAACGGTGCGCTCGATCCTAATCCCTTGCACTTTTGACTTAATTTATCAAAACTAGCACTAGCATGTTTAGCTTAGATTCTATTGAGCAATGGACTATGAAAAAATTATTTGTTTCTTGCCTTGGCCCTGATGAGACAATAAGTCCGTCTTCTTAGAACTTTCATTTAAAATACCGGAAACCGAATTAATCTACACTAAAAAACAAACACATTTAATTCAGAAAAATACTTTCCGTCTTATTACAAAAAAAGATTTATATTTTGACATGGCTTAAACCATGGAGCCAGTTTTTGTAATAAGAACGTAACAGTGATTGAAATACCGTTCTTCATACAAAACTGAAAACTTAGTTCGGTACTAAGTTGTCAGTTTTGTGTTTAGGAACTTTACCATAGTCGGAATAAACTTCGAAATTCAATAATGGCTCCATGTTTTAAACCTGGGACTGAAAATAAACCTTGTTTTGTAATAAGGGGGTTTAAGTCCCATCTGTCAACGAAAACTTTAAGATTTTTCTTTTAAAATTAAATCTTTCAACAAAAACTTTAATAAGAAAGTTTCCTCACCGTCGAGTCTGAAGTTCACGTACAATGACCCTAAATGCTGAAGTGCCTCTTTACACCGGCCATACTTCATCAACTTTTACCAGCAAAACTAATTAGCTGCAAGCATCAGATGCATGTCGTGTCGTCCTAGCTGAGCGATACAAGCGATACGATGCGTCACGATAATAACGAATAGCTGTTTCTGTGAAACCAGGTTTCATGAGAAAATATTTAAAAAAAACAAGATTATCGGAACGTGATCGCAAAGCAGTGCACATTGTTTTAGGTCGGTAACCTCACTCAGGTTACCGACCTAAAACCTGAGTAAGGTTACCGACCTAAAACAATCTACACTGCTTTGCTTATTTTAGTGTTTATTAAAAAAAAAACTCTTTATTTCATGAAAACTTTGTATACAGTGCAAATATTTAAAAAAATTGCGATTACCATTAAACTAATTTAAACTAATTTCATGCATTAGGTTATGGAACATAATTTGAATATAATTTGTTATTATAGAATCAAATCAAATCAAATCAAAAATATTTTTATTTCACATAAGCCTACATGGGCATTTATGAAACGTCAGAAGCTAGGTGCACGGTTCCAGTTGGTCGTTTCCTATGGAGAAGAGCCGGCAAGAAACTCCACGGTTACTCTTTAAAAAAAAGAAAATTGGCTTTTACAATGTTTTCAAATTACGATAGGACAGCGTACGCCCGTCAAAAGTACCAGGTAGGTACTTAACAAAATAGAAAATGGTCTACAGATCTACAGTCTATTAAGCCTACAACGTCCTCACATTGACAAAAAAAAACAATATAAAATATGATTAAAAATAATAAAAGTTAGAACCTTGCTCAAATTTCAATTGTAGGTATAATAATGTCAAATAAGAAAAACATTATGTCAGTGAAGTTTGTGAAAAAAGATAAAATTAAATTATAAAATAACTTCATTTGGGAGCAGTTAATAGACATTTACATCATTTTGCCGATAAATGATAAATGATTTATTTTCTGTAAGTAGGTTTGTACAAACACTTTTACACGTCAAACATATTAAAAAAACAAAAAAAAAACTAGATGAGGTCCGCCTTTCGTAACTGACTACTCTGAGAAGAAAGGCCGAAACAAACTCAGAGGTCACACGTTAATGAGGTACCAGGGAAGCCACATGTACAAAAGGGATTAATGCCAAACTTCCTTGTCTTCAACGTAGTCCTTAATCTTATAAAATGCTTTTTTGATAAGGGCACGTTTAATTTGCGTTTTGAACTTTCCATCACTAAGTTCTGTAACCGATTGTGGCAACTTGTTATAAAAGCGGATACTGTTTACAAGAAATGACTTGCTTGTTTTAGTTAATCTAAATTTGGGTAACACAATTTCATGTTTACTACGTATATCTATATTATAAGAATAAAGAATAAATCATAAGTTTCAAACGCCTCATTTGACATAGAGACATAACTATAGATAAATAAATAATCGATAGGTACTCTATACCAATAAAGTTGATAAAAAAATGTAGAGTTGTTAATATTAATTAAAATAATTTAAATTATGAAACGTACAATATTTCGTCGGTATTGGTGTTTATTATTACCTTGTTTTAATGACTTTAAATTTATGCATACTCTTCTCTCAGATTAGCATGACCTAATAAAAAAGCTCAAGTCTAGGAAAATACATAAGCCATTCAGGAAGTACTAGATCGGTTGTCTCGATCTTGTGGGAATATCAAGATAAAAAGTATTATATGTCCTAACCCAGTACCAGTACCTGGTGTACCAAAATCCGTTTAGACATGAACAAGTACCTAGGTAACGTTAGTATGGATTGTGTAGCAACATATCGCTTTACCCTACACGTGGGACACCGGGTCACGTGCGATATGCATAAGTTTGTGGTTGTGTGGGCCCCGGGGAAGTTTGCATTGTCGGAGCTCAGGCTTGCCTGATGTCTTTTGGAGAAGCCTGACTTCTGCGGGTTGGTCATAGTTCTGGTAGACGTTATTCGGTACGTGGGGAGATAAGTTATGTGTGCATTGTGGACTATGAATGGGAAACTTACTTTAGTTTCTTTATAAGTGACCTCACGAGTAGATTTTCAGTCAGTTAGCAAAATAACTTGATTTCCATACTAAACAATACTTTATTACAAGAATATCTCTTTGTCTTGACTTTGTCCTGCAGTAGTCATGCTAATAATATGTGATGAAACATTAAATTTATGAAATCGGGCATAGCTCAGCACCAGGTCGGGGATAGCTCAGCACCAGCTCGGGGATAGCTCAGCACCAGCTTGGGGATAGCTCAGCACCAGCTTGGGGATAGCTCAGCACCAGCTCGGGGATAGCTCAGCACCAGCTCGGGGATAGCTCAGCACCAGCTCGGGGATAGCTCAGCACCAGCTCGGGGATAGCTCAGCACCAACTCGGGGATAACTCAGCACCAGCTCGGGGATAGCGCAAAAAGCTTCATGTTTCTGTCTGACCGGTTCCTTGACAGGTCAAAAGAAATGGTTAATCATTATTGTTAAAAAAACAAAATACTAACGAATTCAAAACTGTAAATTGAGCATTTTTGAAAAAAGTTTATTGCTACGAGGTGTGGGAACGAGTCTGGATGCCGAAAATATAGGTTTTAGAATTTTTCTCTGTTTAACTGGATGTATGTTCCTGATTAGCGCAAAAACAGTAGAACAGATTCGGATAAACAATTGATAAATCGATATTTTTTAACCTGGATTAACACATGGGGTACTTTAAATCTCGGTAGTAAGTTCCCGAGGGATATTTTCTGACATTCACCCGGGCGAAGTAGCAAGCAAAAGCTAGTTTGGAATAAATGCTTGAGTTTCAGTTTTCGTTTTACGCCGCCGTGGATAAAACATCAGCCAGTCAGCAAGTTAGTAGCGCGGCTGACGGCTGAAACATTAGCCAGTCAGCAAGGTAGTAGCGCGGCTGACGGCTGTAACATTAGCCAGTCAGCAAGTTAGTAGCGCGGCTGACAGCTAAAATATTAGCCAGTTAGCAAGTTAGTAGCGCGGCTGACGGCTGAAACATTAGCCAGTCAGTAAGGTAGTAGCGCGGCTGACGGCTGTAACATTAGTCAGTCAACAAGTTAGTAGCGCGGCTGACGTCTTTAACATTAGCCAGTCAGCAAGTTAGTATCGCGGCTGACGGCTGAAACATTAGCCAGTAAGCAAGGTAGTAGCGCGGCTGACGGCTGTAACATTAGCCAGTCAGCAAGTTAGTAGCACGGCTGACTGCTGAAACATTAGCCAGTCACCAAGATAGTAGCGCGGCTGACGGCTGTAACATGAGCCAGTCATCAAGTTAGTAGCGCGGCTGACGGCTGTAACATTAGCCAGTCAGCAAGTTAGTAGCGCGGCTAACGGCTGTAAAATTAGCCAGTCAGCAAGTTAGTCGCGGCTGACGGCTGAAACATTAGCCAGTCAGCAAGTTAGCAGCGCGAGCGGGGTTGACGGCCAAATCTATGTCAAAAACTGCATACATTGAAATTGCCCCTGAATCAGCTCAATTGACGTTCGATCGGCATTACGTAGGAACAAGTGGCGCCACGTACTACTACATGCCGGAGTTATGTGCTATTACGGTAATGGGGCCGCGCCGCAATTTGCTCCCGAATAAATGTCGTAATTCCGGGCCCTGCCGCTAATGCACCCTTCTAATATCTAATGCTAATATTTCTTCTTCTTCGCGTTTCTGGCGTTTTGCCAACGTTCAATTTGCTTAAAAGAATGAATTGAGCGAATTATGTTTTGACGTTTTTATCCGTATTTAGTTTACTGAAGACACAAGAAATAAAGATGGGTAAGTCTTTTAACTATCCGTCTACAATCAAATAGAATAGAATACTCTTTATTATGTTTATCATCAAAATAACAGATATAAATGCTGAAATTTTACATAAGGATAGGTTTTGCATAGGGAGGGAAGTAGATTCTCTATTAATGTTCCTAAACTATTCTGTGTCTGAGTCTTTTAAAATAAACGAGGTAAACTAAAAAAACTTTCTTCAAAAGAGCTTAAAGATTACTCTAAATATTATATAAAAGACTGAAAATAACGTTTTCCAATATAAATTGGAGAAAACTTAAACGAGTTTCCTTACAAATTGAATTTTATAACTACCACAAAATTGTTGTCGTGTACTTCATCATGGATCGACAAAGTTTTACGTTTCCTCGCTGATTGGGAATTAAAAACAAACAGATTAACACCCATATTCAAGAACGATACTATGAGGTCTCACAGTGCCCATCAACGCATAGGGCCGGTAAATCCGATTCATAAACAATACTTGAGTGATGTGCAACGCTATGCGTTCACTTAGAAGGACCCTTACGTAAAGTACCTGGGCAGCTATTTTAACCATCGCATAGTGTAGCTTGTTGTAAAAAAAAGGTCTGTGTCAAATGATAATGTGGTTCACAGATGTGGTTGTTTCTGTATGTTTTGTATCCATTTGTGATATTTTATTTTATTATTCATTTTAACTTTTTGAATTCAATATTTTTGGCGTGTCTGTTTGTCTTCTATGATAGGCCGCTCCCGTACAAATAGCTATCATTCCCAAACAGAAAACGGTAGCTTCTTAAAACTGAAGCAAAATAAAATTATATTTAATTGTCATTAAATAGATAGAATATATTTTATATAATTGTTGCTGATGTCATTAATTTGTTGTAAGATGTATAAGTACAATTATCCAAAAACTAATTATTATTTATTAATAATTATTATTTAGGTAGTAATAATACTAGAAAATCATTAAAAAAAAAACAGTAAACAATCCATTAATTGACGGCTTCGTTTGTTTTTGGAGAATTCGAAATCGTATGCACATTTTTTTCCGTTCACTGATGCACATCCATTAATGACTAATCAATTGAAGGTAACTAAATACTTTTTTGTTTGTCGATCCTTAAAAACAGAGTACTTTTTATTATTAAATAAATAACCACACTTGATGGTTCATATTTTACAACTGACAACACGTTTAAAGGTTATATTTAAGTCGTCCACACATCTGCCAAACACTAAAGCGAACTTAGCAACAGAAACGGACCAATCACAGATCTATAATCGACGCTGTGCGTTCGCATAGTAAAGTGTCGCTTGAGTATTGTTTGTGAATTGAATGGCCCGCCATGACGAACGCTGTGAGAAATGCCTTACTTAGCATAGTGTCACTGCCATACTTATGTAAGTATCGTTCTTGAATACGGGGGTGTGAGACAGACTGTTTTTCTTGCCTGTTCCTATCTTATGCTCGTTATAACTGTCAAACAACGAAAACTAATTGTTGTGCCTGAAAGTGAACAATTAATTGACGAACAACAGTTCGAAAGTATATGAATTTAAAACGCCAGGTAGTTTGAGCGTATGAGGCTTTTGAGTTACTTGTTTACACGTTTTATTTAATCACGATAGATTCGAAACTACATTAATATTTCTCAGTAGCGTTTGTGTTCGATTCCTAAATCAATTATACACCCAAGGTAATCCTTACACGCGTTCTTTAGGCGAACGCTTTCATACAACGACGTGTGAGCATATTAGGGGTAAAATACGAGTTGAATGAAGGGCTTAAATTATATTCAACGGTGGGGTTAGAAATAGCGGTGGTAGGGGGACCAAGAGTCCAGCTTTTGTTGGACATTGTTCGATAAAATACGGCAATAACTTCCTGTATGACATGCGACATCTATCATCCCGTACTCGGCCAGCGTAGTGGATAACGGCTCACTTTCTCCCACAGAGGGAGAAGACCTGCATCCCAGCAGTGGGAACAAGATTATGGTATGCTATTATGCTTCCACCTTTCTGGCCTGTTTAACTTTCGTCTGCCTATCTGGCTTTTTATACGCTTTTTCTGGCGGTGTAACGGTGTTTTGATCATAGCCGATGCTGTAAAAGAAGCAATTTTTTTCATGATTACGGAAATATAGGACGAATAAACACCATGTCCAGCTAAACTACGATATTTTGTGTCTTCCTTTTCCACGGTCACCCTAGTCCGGGGTAAGATTAACGTGGCCCAGTAATGGCGGGTCTCGCCTCTCAGCTGATTTAATGTTTACATGTGTGTAGTTGTACCGGGATATCTACCGCTTAGTGCGAACAAACCTGTGCCTCTGAGATTTTCTGCTCAGATGAATGGCGTTTGTACACGAGGCAAGTTACTTATGTATTAAGATGGAGACTACTTTGGTCACTTGACCATCGCTCTTATTTACAGGATGCATGTGATTTGTTAGATTACATAGGCATTGAGAAGGTGGCTCGTGGTATGTGGCCCACCTAATGTTGAACAGAAAGATCTGCATTACAACCATGCCTTGCCAACTATGCTTTGCATGTCTCTAGATTGCGTCCGTTGTCCTAAGTGGAATGAAACGAAATGAGTTGATGTTCATTCCTGCAAGTTGATCTTTTAAGATACTTTTATACGTCAATTTTTGGTCAGTATTTTCAAACTAGATGGCGCCGGCATTTCCTAGCTGATTGATTCCTGAGAAGAAATGATGAAACAAACTTAGAGGCCATGGTCTCTTTTAAAGTCTAAACATTATAATATGTGAGACTAACAATGCACGGAGTTTCTTGTGGAATGGCTTTTTTAAGAAATTGCAATTGCTGCTTTGAGTAGACCTGTTCAGTGATAATTGAACCCTTTTAGTGCTTGTCAAATGACAAGCATTAAAAGAGTTCAACTGGAGTTTAATGGTTTATCACCGTGGTTCTTGTTGAAATCACCACGAACCATTGTGGTGGACCATTAAGGCACCTTTGCTTTATCATCTGACATTTTAATACAAGACTAACATCTGTAAACAACAAAGTACATGTTTACATTTGAGTCGTAATTACTTTGGCGGTATTTTTCCGGACCCGCCGTTAAGGCTTTTCTGCACTTAAATGAGGCAGGAAGCTGCAGTAAGTGAAGGCTTCGCGATAAATTAACTTGATGTACTGCCTAGCTAATGCTCTGCTTGCTACGGCTGCGGCAAGAAGTATTGAAAGAAGTTAGTGTTACGTGCTTGTAAGTGGTGGATAAAGTTAAGTGTTAACATTGTTGTACACTTAATAGTAGAATATAGATAGGCCGACAAGAATGCATCAAGGTTTTTTATTGTTTTTAGGGTTCAGTATCTCAAGAGGAAAAATCGGAACCCTTATAGGATCACTTCGTTGTCCGTCTGTCGGTCTGTCTGTCAGTCTGTCAAGATCCTTTTTCTCAGGAACGCGTGTAGGTATCAAGTTGAAATTAATATCAAATACGTAAGTCTATGGTCCCTTGGAGCTCAAAAAAAATCAAGCTTCTAAGTTAACGCAATAAAAAAATACGGCGATATAAGCGACATTATTGCGACATATTAGGTACTTCACAAGTTTTTTCAACTACAATGTTAAGTTTGTTTTATGGATAAATTCATCCTAACTACGGAACCCTTTATTGTGTGTGGTCCGACACGCACTTGGCCGGTTTATTTCTTTCGGGATACGGAACGCTAAAAACACCAAAACATTATCAATTTTATTTTTGTCATATTTTTTATCTTTTAGCTACAGAGACAGGAAAATACATCCCCCATTTTATATCAAGCTTCTAAGTTAACGCAGTAAAATAATACGGTGATTTATGCGACATTATTGCGACATATTTCGATACTCGCAAATAAATCAAAACCTATAGGGTACTTTCCGTCGACCTAGAATCATGAAATTTGGCAAGAAGCAAGGTCTCACAGCACAAGTATAGGAAAATGTCCAAAAATTGGAAATTTGTAGTTTTATCACACAAAAAAATGTTTTTTTGCGATTACAAACTTATATTTGCAGTTGGAGAATTGACTGTGACGTATATCGATGTATGGGAGAACATGTTTTTCAACTACAAAGTTAAGTTTGTTTTTAGGATGAATTCATCCTAACTACGGAACCCTTCATTGTGCGTGGTCCGACACGCACTTGGCCGGTTTTTTTTTCTCGTTGACTTCGTTACATTTTGAACTTTTATGAATGCAAATAATATGAATGTAGGTAGGTAATGAGATTGTGTGGAACTAGTTTAATTCTGTGTTATTATTATTTTAATTATTCACGTAGGTATCTTTGTAAAACATTCAGACACAATGTAAATTGTTATTGAATAAATGAAATGAAATTTTCCGTGTTTTTAGTGAGGTACTCACAGCTCTATTAAGTGCTTACCCCCAAAAGACATGTGAGTTCAAATCCAACATAGGCCCGAGTTGGTTTTTGTATTTTGGTTTTCGATTAGAAATTATGACTACTTTTGTTAGCTTGGGTTTATTACCTGTTAAAGCAAATGTATGTGATTTTGAATAAATAATTAATTTTACTAAAACATTTTATTATTATGCTGCGTTCCGACTTAAAGTTAAATATAATCAGATTTTTTACGTCTCTATGATATTATGATCGCAATTAAAGAATGTGTTTGTGATTACCGTATACTGTGTTAGGTGGGCACGCCATGTTACCTAGTACAGTTGTGGTAGGCAAAGATTACCACTTAAGGCCTCCTGTACGTATCATATTGAAATACCGATTCCATCAGTCATAACAAATCGTTTATCATAATACATATTGACATCTGTACGAGATATCAAAGTTATTGAAGTTGCACAACAAAGTAAAACTTTGTCACGCGGGCGTCCCCTGTTAGCAAGGTTCCTCGAAATCGTTCTCAACTCGTGTCCAGTTTGCAGGAAAACAATTATTAATTGGCCCCTAGTTGCCTTCTCCATAGAAGGCGACTAGGGGCCAATCAATAATTGTTTGCCTGCAAACTAGCCTGGGACCTAGGGATTGAATATCGTTACAATTAGTACTAAGTATATTAAAAAAAGTTAATTTAAAAAATCACTTATTACGCATTCGGGTTTTTGATTTTTTAAATTAACTTTTTTTATTTTATACTTTTTAGTTAGGATTATAAGACGGTAAATTAGGTTATATACTCATGTGACTGTCTGTCACTTACTCCTAATTAGGTTATATACTCATGTGACTGTCTGTCACTTACTCCTAATTAGGTTATATACTCATGTGACTGTCTGTCACTTACTCCTAATTAGGTTATATACTCATGTGACTGTCTGTCACTTACTCCTAATTAATAACAAAATATCTTAAATGTAAGTTCTTAGTTTCAAATACACATATGTTTGCGGATCTCTTACAAACGCATAAAATCTCTATTTTATGGATGACAGCACCGTAATTAACAACGAAATATCTTATTTCTTTAGAATTGCTAAAACAATACTTGAGCCTTTTAGAAAACCCATTCCATTTATATTTTATGGGACGTAAACTGCCCTTTCAACAAATTGTAAGAATACAAGTGTTGGGTATCCGATTTCTAATCCAAAAAATCAGTGCCACCATCTGTTTATCATTAGGATGCACTCAGTCGGTTAAAGCGAACTGGCGAACCCTTAAACATAATTGAGAGATTTAAAAAGAATGCAGCAATAAAAACTATTCTGCGTATTTCTTAAGGATGGCAAAAAACCCCACGCCCGCAAGGCGGGAGCGAGGGGTGATCAGGGAAGTTGGTATTAAGACGTAGGCTAGGACAGTGAGTTTTGAATGGTGAAGGAAGACAGATCGTTTTGAAAGACGTTACAGTGTTAGAGAGTAGTTTAGTGGATAAGAATGAGGCTATGTCTCGGTAGAGAGTGTTCATCTGTTAGCGAGAGTGTTATTTAACACGTTAAATAATAATTACAGTTTAGACTGGGTTATATTAGTCTAGTATTAATTTAAGTAGTGTATAATACGTGTGAATCTTAGTGAGTGCTTCTGTGAACGTTTGGGTGAGTGTTTAGTATTTTATCTCTCCTTATTCCTTCCTTTGAAATGATCGTGGTATCATACACCTTAGTTTGGCTCTAGGGACTCGGAGAAAGCCTTTTATTGGGAATGACATTCGCCACAAGACTAGACGAATACTCTGCCAACAGACTATAGACCACTACTACCGATAAATGACACTTAAGGCAGTCACTCCACTTACGAAGGCTGAACCGAACCAATACTCGCAACTCGTTAGGGCAAATTTGAGCTATAATGCTACTTTGTAGTTATTTACAAATACAAACCAACCAAACGTTAGTGATGGTTACCTACTACCTATGGACCGACTGTCTGCAGGTTGCTTTAGATTGCACTTGATGTACGCACATTTCCAGGGAGAGGGTTAGGCTCCACTAAGTATCCCAAACTGGATTGATAGTCGTTCTAAGGAACGCTAGGAATCGTGTCTCGTTAAATCACACCCGGCCCAAGTAGGCCTCTTACTGATACAAAAAAATAATATTTAGCGAGACACGCAATGATGGATGCCCAGAAGAAACGCCCCGTGCCCGTCACTTAGACTAGACGGTCCCCACGGCTGCTGATTACTCTGCAAGCATCCTCTAAACGGGGTAGATAATGGAAATGTGAAATTGACGATTTAATAACCATTTCGGCGTATAGCAAGGCAATCGTAAGGAATCCTACAACTGACTGACGATGCGGTACGCTTGTGCTAATTTAGTATTGTCTTAGTAAAGGGTGAGTAGGCCGATATAAGGGGTTATTTACAACAGTACGCGTCCAGTACTTCTGGAACCGTGTCTCGCTCAATGGCAGAGGCACTTCGCAGTCCTCTGCCTTAGGATTGAGTAAGACATGCTTGAGTGTAGGGAACGTGTACAGCTGGAACCGCAGCAGGTCCTCTCTAGGCCTATGCACGTTAGGACTGGCGGTACACGTACGACGTGTCAGCTGTTATAGCGGCCCCACGTCACTAGGGTGGGTTTCTAGATTATTGTAAGGTAATTCCTTAACGTAGCTCAAAATAATGTAACATTCAACGCAAGCGTTACGCGTCAAATACCCTTTTGTATTTCTCTCTTGTCTTTTAACTTTCATAATCAAAAGAAAAGTAGATATATTAGATTCCCTTTCCTTAACGCCCTTTCCTATGAATTCCCAACCTTATTATAAATTGACATTGGTTTCTCGTATCCCCCTCCTTGTCCTGGCTCTCTAAGTCAAGACAAGGAGAAATAGTTCATGGGAATTCATGATAGTCAGTGGGAGTGTGTCCAGTCTGGAGACGAGCGCTACAGGGTCGTACGGTGGAGGGGTGCGACCACCTTAACACTAATATTAACAGAATTAGGAAAAACGAAATTTTTATCAGCCTGGGGTCTTTTTGGAACAGTCACACTCATTTATAATCGGGTGATTGCGACCTTTTACTCACTCACTCCAAAAGTTCGGGATATTTTTTTATAATTCTAATTTAAATTACTTTTAAACATATAATAAGTATATATTTTTGTAATCACCTTTCAAAACCCATCATTTTGATACCCCACTCAATAGGCTTGGAAGATTTTTTTTTTTCAAAGACACTCCTGGCGCCTCTGGATCTTTTGGCGCCAAAACCCGACATTTTGATTTTTAATAATTTTAATACGAATCTAACGACATATCATTCATCAAATCGGTTCCACCGTTTAGTAGTTACGAGGGAACATAACGACAGACATACATACATACATACAGGTCAAACATATAACCCTCCTTTTTTGGCTTCGCCGCAGTCGCGTAAAAACATACACCTATGTTATATGAAACTGCCTCGTTGGTGCAGCAGCAGGTGCTCGCGGGGCACCGCTGGGCATGAGGACCTGCGTTCTATTCCCAGGTCGGGCAAAGTGTTGTTGGGTTTTTCCATCAGGAATTCCTCAGTAGCAGCCCGGAGTCTGGATTTGTGCCCGGTTGATGGCAATAGGCTCGCCCCCTATTACATGGGACTTAAATATAACTAGCGAAATGTGGGTGTACTTTAAGTACATCTCTGGGTAACCCTTCGGGGATTAAAAACTAACTGCAGGATTTTCGTATTGTTAAAAGTGTTCAATACAAACAAAAGTTGTACAAATAATGTCCCAACATTCGGTTGGTGACAATAAAACTAAATATCGATGTATGACGTCACACAGTTCGCTGCCCGCTTGACCGCCTGATAATATAACATTGTTCTCTATGACGCGTTTATATGCAGGATAGTTACTTGCTCTGTGTTAATTTACTGTCCCATTTTCTTACTCTACTAAATTCTATAATACTTTTTGTGGATCCTAACACTTGCTTTACTTATCCATTTGCTAACCATGCAAACTGAGGCAGTTTCGTTAGCTTATCGGGACATGCAAAAGCTTAGGAAGTCACACTATTAGTAGTGCAAACGCGCATTATGTGCATCAGGATGTTTCCTGCTTTTAATCTACGAGAGTGAATGTATAAAATACGTTTCGTTCGAATCAATACATTTCGTTCGTATTAAAAAGTTACGTTTGTTTTTTGATGATTGCCAGCTTATTCTAAAAGGTCTGTTTATTTAATAATGGGTGCTAATTAATTCAGCTTCTTTAATATGTCATTCTCGTCTTCAAATATATTTAGTTGTCTAATAAATGAATAGACCAGCGACAAACTTTTTCGGCCTTATTACAAAACAAGGTTTATCTTTTAAACTAAAATTGTTGCTTAAGAATTATCACCACGCTGCGTCATATTTACAGAAGCTTGTTTTATAATATATGGTCGCTTGAAAAGCATGTATTAGACGCAAACGGCCTTATTACAAAACAAGGTTTATCTTTAGACTCAAGTTTAAACCATCGATCGTGTCATTTTTTAATTTTGAACCTTATCTTTTCAGAAATAAAGTTCTTAATCAAACCAAATCAAAAGTCATTTATTCAAACTAGGCTGAGAATCAGCACTTTTCGAAAGTCAAAAATTTCATGAGAGAGTCCCTCAAAAACGCCCACACTTCACCACTTCCTAGTGCTTTAGCTGGGAAGAAAAAGTGGCGCAACAAACTCCCCAGCAGCACAGCTGTCTGTTCGCATATAAAACTTGAATCTATATAATAAAATGTAAAATAATTTGCCTTACGCAACACAAAACATTAAATTCAATTATTTGCCTTATGTTAGCTAATACTGACAACTCAGGCTCGGGTTATAATCAGTTTTTGTATTAAGAACTTTATTTCAGACGGAATAAGGTTCGAAATTAAAAAATGACACGATAGTTTAAACCTGAGTCTAAAGATAAACCATGTTTTATAAAAGGCCGTTTGCGTCTAATTTTTCAGGCGACTATAATATGTATTATAAAACAAGCTTCTGTTAATATGACACAGCATGGTGATAATTCTTCATCATCATCATCATTCCAGCCGAAAGACGTCCACTGCTGGACATAGGCCTCCCCCAAAAGGTCGGGGGTTGCCACAATCGCCATGCTTGGCAGGCGGGTTGGCGATCGCAGTATGGTGTTATAATGCATAGAGAACGCTGCTGCCCATTCTCTAGTAAGTCCCTTAGTCGCCTTTCACGACACCCACGGGAAGAAATGGGATGGTGCTATTCTTTACGTCCGGCACCACACGGAGCATAAAATTCTTAAGCAACTAAATTTGTGATTTGCCTACGCATTGCAAGCTCCTAACAAGTGTATCAACTGCATCTATAAAATAATTTGAACATACTCTTATTTCATATTTTATAGTCACCTATATTTTTATACGTTAGCATAAGTAATTGATGACTGAATCTACTATAATTTAAGATAAAATCACCTTATTAATGTCATCAAATAATGGTCAATGAAAGCTCTTATTTCATGTAGTCACCCAGCTACTTATAATGTTACCAACTGATGACTTGACTACGTACCTACCCAACTGAACACACAAAACTTATTGTCATCAAAAACAAACATCTGTAACTCTGTGTTTATTATTATTTTATTTATTTATTAAACACAAAGTTTACAAAATATGATATGATAATTATGTTTATTTTTAACCGACTTCCAAAAAGGAGGAGGTTCTCAATTCGCCGAGGTGGTCCCATTGCCACCAAATCGGAATCTGATGAGGGGATCCCATGGAAATCAGGGAAATCCTCAAATTTTATAGGCAAACCTATAGCGATTAGGGTATTTTGAAGTGGAACTGATGATGGAGACCACAGATGGCCACCGGAACAATATAATAATGAGTACCTATTTAATGGGTTGCGATTAAGCAATTTATGCTCGTCACTATGCATATGGTGAGTGGCAGTTCTCCTGGTTCTTACCAGGAGAACTCCTCAACAATCAACGTCCCAGCATCGAGAAAAGATAGACAATATTTTGTTAAAGGTGATGAGCAGTTAACTTTAGGCTATTGTAACTTAGATAAATTCAAAACTGACCCACTAAAAAGAGTAAAATAAAAAACTTTTTACAAAAAAATAATAACCGACTACCAAAAATAACACTACAAAGTGAAAAATAACTTAAATTTCGGAATTCGGTGGGAAAAAACTCAAATACAGACCCAAAGACACCGCCTTCCAAAATTTAAGTTATTTTTCACTTTGTCCTGTTATTTTTGGCAGTCGGTTATTATTTTTTTGTTTCTATGTGGACACGCCTGAGGGAAGTTAAACCCAAACCACCACATAGATCTGGCACTCGGCGGCTGCTGCTGCAGCACTATTGCTGCACTCATAAGTTCCCTTTATGAATGTGCGTTTTATTTTTGCAGAATTAACCATTTTCCTTTCTATCTTTCTGCTCTCGAATATAATATACTTGCGAGCACAAAAATAATTCCAGCCAGTCAGTTTACTCCTCTACTCACCTAATTCTCCTCCCTACTCTCCCTCATACGACGAACAGTTCAAATGCTCATCAGTATTGTCCCACTATCTCGCCGATACATTTGTTGGTTGCCATTGTGTAGCTCCGCTCCCAGTCGGTTATTTACTCTCACAACCGCACAACCAACATATTTTTATTGTTTTATCATCGCCAATATACGAGGTGCTGTCTTAAATGCTGGGAGATAGAACTTTATGTGGGTATAGCTGTAAAAACTTTAGTTGTAAAATTTGAACGCCAAGATATTTGATGTTTTCGTAGTCTGGTAAAGTCTTAAAATACACAAGACCCTTTAGTCCAGCAGTTTATGGATGATGGAAATTGTAATAAAACTTGGAAAGTGTGTAAATAATGATTTAAATAACGACAAATATATAATTTTGCTTAATTTTTACAAAACAAAACCTATATCAAAGTGCTACGACGGGGTCTACGACGTGCTACGCCTCGTAGACGTTGTAGACATTTCGTAGACTCTCGTAGCATAACGCTACGCCAGGAATGAAGATGCAATTATTTACAGAATTAATGTTTTGTGTTAGGTATGACAGATATGAATGTTTAAATAAAAATAATATACTGCACCAGAAATGGTATAACTATGAGATTTATTGATTTTCTTGTGATATTACAAAAGATTGCCAGGTTTTGTTTCATTAAATTTTTTGTGAGTTTTCGTTTATTTTGTTGCGTTGTCGCATTGCTGCAATATAAATTTTATAAATCTTCTTTTGTAAAAACAATAAGTTGTATTGTAGCAAATTTTGGTTTGTAGAATCAATCAATTGGGTTGCCTACAAACATCTTTGTATAGACCTACTATTTGGTGTTTTACTGGTAACACTTAGTATTGACCAAACAACAAGCTAAGAGTAACGGCAGTTAGCAATACAGAACAAACATGGTGACCACGTGTTTGTTTGTCCTTCTGTCCACACAACAAGAAAGTGCAGAAGTCTCACTTATTATAAATCATGGTAAGAGATTAGATAAGTATTGGCTTCCATTCTTGAGTCGGGAAAAACCTATTCACTTAGTAGAAATGAACCTTCAAGTAAACCATTAGTTGTAAAAAAGGTTACAGTTTCACCACCACCATACCTTTATTTATATATTTTTTTATTAGGGACAAAAACAGTTACATTCTAAAAATACAAAGAAATACTTAAACAATGCAACAACTTTACAAACATGTAACCCACACCATTGTCCACGATTTAACTAAAGGTTAAAAGTGCTTATAGTCGCTTCCACAATATTGCTGTGTTCTATAGGTTAGCTTAATTTAACTAAAATACTCGCTAAACAAAATATCCAGAGCCATTTTCTTAAATGATTGCTTAGATAGACAAAATATATCCAGATCAATAAAATGCGTGTTGTAAGAATCAACAAGGCGTCGAAGAGGTGCACGTTCCCCAGCGTTAGTCCTGCATATGTCTGTATGGAATAGTTGAGGGACGCGCACCCCCCTTCGAATAACACTTCTGGGGTAGTACCTATTGTAACACAATTTGTTTGTTAGGTCAATACAATCAAACTTGTTACTGCTTTATGTCATCATATTTAATTTTGATAACAAATAAAATTGTTATGTTCCTGTTCGAATATGTTATGTGCCGGAAATTACAGACTCACGTTTCCAGCGAAGAGTAATTTTATTACCCTTAGATCTCCAATGTGACTTTTTCAATACGTAATGTACTTTTTAATCGACTTAAAAAAAGGAGGAGGTTCTCAATTCCTGTGTATTTTTTTTTATGTTTGTTACTACGTCAGAATTGTGTCGTTTATAAACCGATTTGGAAAATCCTTTTTTTATTTGAAAGGATTGCAGATTGGTTTCATTTTCATCAAAATCCAGTTTTGATGATGGGATCCATTAGGAGTTTAAGGAAATCCTCAAATACTATTGGCATACATAAAGCGATTTTTGTATTTTCATCAACAAGTCAAAATTTGCATTCAGAAAATATCATTTGGTAAAGTGGAACTGATGAAAAAGACCACAGATGGCCACCGGAACTCCTCAATCGAGATATCTTATCGCCAGCCATGAAATACTTATTATTTCACGGCTGGCGATAAAATATCTCGATTAATATGGTTAAGCGACTATAACGAAGTACGAACTTCTGAAAGGTATTTTCACTTCTAATGTTTTTTTTTTGGAAGTGGGTTATTTTTTGTTAAAAAAAACACTAAGTTTATCTAGAACGTCACTGACATCGGTGAAGAAAATTGTGAGGTAACCTGAACTTTAATAATAATAAATATAAGTCTCAAATCGCCAACCCGTCGTGAGCAAGTGGAGTGATCAATGCTTATGCATTCTTTGTTTAATAACAGGCCCATGCCCTGCAGTTGGACATTAATAGGCTAGTATAATTTAGTTTGCCACTATCGGAAATTAAAGAAGGAAGCTTCAACGATTTTAGCCAATGTTACCGAATAACGGTGACATTTGCTAAAATCGTGAAAGCTCCTTTTTATTAACATAAAAAAAACCGGTCAAGAGCGAGTCGGACTCGCGCACCGAGAGTTCCGTACGTATATATGATGTTGATGATTTCTGAAAAACTGTGCTATTTAGAGACATAGTTTAATTTTTCCTGTAATCTTTACATAAACTTCTATCACATAGAATAATTTCAGATTTTTATCTATGCAAACTTCGGAGATAAGAGGGGAACGGTATTTTGTTTTTACATTTTTCATCAAAAGTCAGAAACTGTGCTGCCAAAAAATAAACAAAAAAATGCTTGAGAATGTGCAATCAGCTTTCTTTCATTTGATGACCCACACATGCCCTAGTAGCCCCACTTCAAATTTTTAAGACCCCCTTTCAGTCCCTTTTGCAATTTTTTTTATTTTTTTAATTTCTTTCTTATTTGCAAAATAGTTGGGCAAACGTCTTCTAAAACTATTCTAAATTTCAAGTTCATAGCATTAGTAGTTCTTCAGATATCGAGGTGCGATAGACAGACAGACTTAGTCTCACCATAAGGGTACCTTTTTACCATTTTGGTACGGAGCCCTAAAAATGAAAGTCAGTAGTCCTACATAGGTATTAAAAGTTTTGTTCAGTCTATATAGTGTCCTATTTTGTTGAATTATGTAAAGTGTGTCTGCTGTACCTTGTCTGTGTAGTATAGTCTCAGCTGCGAGTCCACACCTAATCCTGGCTAAAAAGCCACCTCCAGTTTCTTGTGGAGCAGTTCGGTGTTGAAACTGGAGATTATAGCCATTGTAAATAGTGCTGTGTTGTGTCTTACGTTCACTAGTATTTTTTGGAACAATTTGCTTTCTCCAGTAAAAATAATCACTATTAAAGGTCATCCTATTAGCGTAATCTGCATTGATGGCAGGTTTAGAGGCTGGTCTAAAGTTGTTAATACAAAAAAGGGATTGGGACTGGGAAAGGGACTTACCAAAAAATGGGCAGCAGCGTTTTCTATGCATTTTAACACCATACGGCGATCGCCAACCCGCCTGCCAAACGTGGCGATTAAGGCAACCCCCCCTCCCCTACATTTGGGGGAGGCCTAAGCCCAGCAGTGGACGTCTTTCGGCTGGAATGATGATGATGATGATATAGTTGTTACTAGCAACCACATGCAATACCTATTACTGATTAACTTATTGAGCCGGTCGGCGTGGCTAAATTAGTGAATCGGCAATAGGTATTGATCCTGAGCTAGTGGGTCTAAGTTCTTCCGATTAAATCTAGTGAAACATTTGTCGAAAACATGTCGTGTTTAAAACATGTTGGTTCAGACATGGAACTATTTTGTTAATTTCATTGAAATTTTCTTTACATTTTGTTTTAGATATAAATGATAAATAGTATTTGGTACTCATATGAATTTCTGTGACCCAAAAACGATCGAACGTGTCACGTAAATAAATGAATTTTGAATATGGGATTCACTTTTGGGGAAAATTACATAAAATAAAAAATTGCAAACTATACCGTGTTACATAATAATTATCAAATGAAAGGACTTGTTATGAGGATTACTATGTTGTAAAAACTAGTAGCCATAACATGTACAATACATGTTTTATACCGAGGTGTAAACGCAGGGAGAAACTATATTAAAAGCAAGAACTTAAAATTAAAACGTACAGTTCGGTACGGTTTATTGATTCAGTATTTAAAACTATTCACCGCAAAGAGTTTTAAAATCAATATCAAAGTTTACTCAGTATCTCATCGGAATAATTTTAAAGTACCAGTGATTGCCTGGATTTTAATATAAAATTAATTGCTTCCTCTAAAATTCGAAATAGCTACGTTATAAATATCCGACACCACTACAACAATAATAATTTAATTAATTAAAACAATTAAGCTGAAATTAATATTTCCGTCGCTCCTATTATTTTAATTGCTATAACTTTGATAGTTGGGATTTAATAATTCTTACCTCTATTATTATAGGGTTTGGTTTGTATTTGTTTACATTAAAAGGCGACGGTTTGGGGAAAACTTGGTGGGAAGGCATTGAAAAACAGCAACATTCACACATTTTGTTAGTTATCGATATTACTACTGCTGGTAATCTTTACTTCTCCTCTCGTGTGCATGATGCACACTTTATAAGATAGCAGTCTATCCGATGATTCATTCCAGTAACCTATCAATTCACCAAATTAATCAGTCAGCTAAATTGGGAACTGACCGCACAGGGTGCACCGAAAGTCATAGTTGGAGGTTCTTCTGATGCATCCCATTACTGGTAATGTGCTACATAGATACCTGCTATATCAATGTGACATACTCTGTTTAAAACTCGATGTGCAATATTGTAGCCAGAGTACTGTAATTCTTCGTTCTCATTAGCAGTCTCATAAGTCCACGTCTTCATTACGTCGCCTTCAGTTTTTCCTGCGGTGAACTATTGCGTGGGGGGTAGTGCAGCTAGCTCAGGGGGAGGGGGTGTCGTCGAGGCGCTCGTTTGTTACAAACTTTAACACGCCCTGCATAATGACTCTGACTACTGAAAAAGTGGACAAAGACGAGATTTAAAATGAGAATCCATTACTAATATAAACTGCCAGCATTTTGACCTGAGCTACTATCGAATTCAGTCAAATATATAAAATCAAGGAGGATTATACGTACTCCTAAGGTGGTTTCATTATAGACCTGTGCTAGCAATAGGATTAAACATTATTTTATTTTTTAAGGATCTGCGTCCTTAATACACAGGTATATAGTTAGTATTAAGTATTCAATATATATTAAGTTTTATACGTAGGTATTACACTTGCACAAATTTGGCTACCGAGCAATTCATTTGGCTACCGAGCAATTCATTTGGCTACCGAGCAATTCATTTCATCATACATTTTCTAATATGTTGTACATTTTGTGCGAAACGAAGCTGAAACATAGATACTAATATAATTAGTGCCAATTAATCCAATTTGAACGTTGTGCTACCTGGATAAAGCTCCAGATAAAAATTAAATTATCAGCTATCAGCAAATTTTCAATACATCATAACCGAATACCTAAATAATACTGAATGTGTAAAGATTCATTAGATATTTAGAATAATAATTCAATGATAACCAAATAATGGAGATAGAACTGGTCAAATACAGACCCATAAACTTTTTTTTTAAGCCAATACTTCTTTAGGCGCGTGGAGCGCGATTTTTGGTAGGGAAAAACTTATTGGTTCGCGTCATTGACATGCCCGCGCCGACATGCTGTAGTAGCAGAAAGTGAAGTTAAATCAATTTAACTACAACAAACACATGAAAATTTTAATTTGTGTATACTGTGCATTGGTTAAATTGTGTTTTAGATAATTAATATTTTATTGAAGTGAAGACTTCTATCGGCGCGTGGAGCGATAAGTTTTCTCTTGTGTCGGCAGTCCCCATGACCGCCTATGTTTTTTTTAATGGGCTTAAAAAATAAATTGTAACAAATTTACTAGACATCATCAGTACCTACTTGTGACTTTGTAGATTTAGATTTATTTATTTCTCAGTTTAGGGTACATTTAGATCTTACATTAAACATTGTTTCACACATACTACCATTGCTGGTGTAGAAATATTAAATAATAAGCTAGGTACATGCAAGTCAGAACTAAATATAATAAAAATAAAATTTATTCAAGTATAAAGTAAAGTAAAATTATGATTTAGATTAATTACAATCGGGGAAAAATTTAATTCCAACTGTAACTGTTTGAACTACACATTATAAGAATATTAAGTATATAAAGTTATGAAATTTAGTATTATGTTGAAGTGTATAACACACACTGCAATATTTTATAGCTTAGGTTGCTTTAGTAGGTCACAGACTTAACTTAACGAATGTCCTCAACGATCCTCGTTCAAAAGGAGTACTTGTTATTTTTCAGCCAGTTTTAGTGTTGCTTCAGGATATGAGACAACGGAATACTTATGGTCCGGACGCCCGGACGGTACATTACCTACTTGAAATGCACTGAACGAAGCAGGAGTGTTCAGGGGAAATGCTTCGTTTTAACTTACTGATGCGTTTTTGTTTACCTCGCTGAATTCCAATGCGATGAAGTGAAGTATTCGTTGTCAGGTCAATGGAAAATTACGGTATTTCTTCTCGTGTATGGCAATGGAAAACTACCTATTACTACTACTGTCGGTATAGAATAGATAGCGGTACCAATATTCAATTTTATCTAGTAATTTCTGGCTGTCAAAAGCTGCCAATGTCAGTCTGAGCCTTGTTTCAGAATTGCCTAGCAGACTACTGAATAAGGTACTCCGTATGCATACGATGAATACACACACATATATAA
This sequence comes from Tiliacea aurago, assembly GCA_948098905.1. Taxonomy (NCBI): domain Eukaryota; kingdom Metazoa; phylum Arthropoda; class Insecta; order Lepidoptera; family Noctuidae; genus Tiliacea; species Tiliacea aurago. The sequence goes on along the minus strand of OX402581.1, from coordinate 1,115,040 downwards.
CCTACCTACCACGAACCTATTGTGTCTGTCTTGTGTGTGTTGTGTAACAGGCTTCCAGAAGCCTATTTAATTAATGTTTAGTCCATTCTCATATTAATTGAAATCGTTTGTTGATAGTATTGTGGTTAATTAATCTAAACTCACAGGATTGAACTGACGACATAAAACCGAGCTTGAATTAACTGCTTTTGACTATAATGTTTCCAAATGATCTTTATAAAAGAACATTCCTCAACAGAATACACGTTGATAAACAAAATTCAAAACATAGGTCGTGACTACGCGTTAGTGGAGCCGCACAAAAGTGTGCAAACATTTGCACAGCGAAGCGCACGGCCGCGGCCTGTGCAAACGGGCGTATTTGCCGGCGCGCTAAACGGCGGTGTCCGGTGACAAGACTATTTAGGTATAATAATAATATGTGTTTAGACGGACAGTTTGGTTCGGTAGTGATTTTCATGTTTATGGAGACAATATTTTCTATGTGACATACCTATAGGTTGGTTTTCTTATGTGACTATAGTTTAGCTAACCGTGGCAGGATAAATAATATGTCACTGGAATAAATCGTGATGTTGTTTGCTTCATTTCAGCCGGAAAACGTCCACTGCTGGATATAGGCCTCCCCTAAAGGGGGGGTTTGCCATAATCGCCACGCTTCGAAGGCGGGTTGGCGATCGCAGTATGGTGTTAAAATGCATAGAGAACGCTGCTGCTCATTCTCTAGTAAGTCCCTTAAATCGCCTTTTACGACGCCCACAGGAAGAAAAGGGATGGTGCTATTTTTATGTCCGGCGCTAAACAGACAGTTGTTTGTTTGTTGTTTGCTTGATAAAGGATAATTAGTAAAAACTACGCCATGACCAGAAGTCTCAAGAACCAAATTCATACCACAACTTTAACGAGTCATTACCTACAACAAGGCAGTTCAGAAATCCAAACTATTATTTTGTGCGTCACTAAAGTATACTAGAATCTTTTAAAACATTCGCCCGATATCTCCGCCCTTCGGTGTGCGTAGTATTCTACGCACACCGAAGGGCGGAGATGTTTCTTTTCTGTCTCTTAAATGGCGAATAACATAAATTCTCGTCTCGCGTGAAATATCATATAATTTGTGAACTGCTGCGAGTTCTTTAGGCTTTGTACTGAGCGAGAAGATATGTAGATATCTCAGTACTTTTATGCATGTCTATACATAGGTATAATAACCTTCGTTATTTGGTAAGCTTTTCTGTCCCGAGCCATTATTGGTCTGAAAGCTTTGTATCCAATTCTCAGGCTAAGTAAATTCTTCCTCTAATCGCGTTCCAAAGCTAACTTTTGTTACTGAATTATATCTTTATCCTGGATTATGTTATTAAACCACGGTCTATATCTACAGTTTCTGTATGTGTATTCGACCATGTTGTGTGGCAGGTTCTACTAAAGTAATAAATAAAAAGTATATAACAAAGAAAGTACTCTTAGTTACTTCTCGTACATTTCCTAGAAAAAACGAACGTTTCGCTTCTGCGAGCTTACCTTTGTTCCAAACACTTTAACCGTAGTTGTTTCTTTGATCTAAGTTACAATGAAATATCACATTCGTGTTTATATGGAGGAGAAAAAAGTAAACTACTATTTCATTTTGTTTAAAATATATTTTGGTGAAATAACTGGAAAGACAGTCTTGGCCTCACCTCTCATGCACGAGGTTGTGGGTTCAAATCCAGGCAAGTATCAATGTGACTTTTTCAGTCCATACGTACTTTCTGAGTTTATCGTCGACATTACTGACATCGGTGAAGGAAAACATCGTGAGGAAACCTGGTCATATAAAATCTTAGCAAAGTCAAAGTTGTACATTAAATACATTTAATAAATTAAACTACAAACATAGTATACAGGGAAGTTATATAAAAACAACATAACACCACGCCATATTCCCTGAAGGGTTAGGCAGAGGTGTATCTACAGTGCACTCATATTTCGCCAGATAACTTTAGGTCCCTTGTAAAAATAACTGGCGACATAGAGAGCGAGTGTAGATACTCCACCTCTGCCTAATCTCTCGGGGAATACAGGCGTGATGTTATGTTATGTTGCGTGTGTAATATAATGTTGTTTAGTGCACTACGTTATGTTATGTTGTTGTTTACTGCACTACGTTAATTGCACACTACTATCAATTTAATTATCACATTTACAAGTCTTTATATCACCCACTCTTATTACACAAACTAATTCAATCATGACTAAGGACTCACTTTGTGACTTGTCTAAGCCCTCAAGCCTGTGTTCGCGTCGACCCTAAGGGCACACGCTCATTGGTCAGACAGAGCCGGCCGTAATAGGCTACACGCTTCATTGGCTGCGCGGCTTTGCTCACTAATCGCGTGCGAAACACGCAATTACACGCGTGCTATTCTATGCTTGATTTAACACAGACTATTCTAATGATTGTCTGTACCTTTGAGTGAAAATCTCATTTAGTTTAATAGTTGGTATTTAGTGTTATGATAGGTGATAGGTGCTTGCTTTGTGTATGTGGTAGGTTTTGTGTCGGTTGGCGATAAGTTTCTAAAGACAATAAAGAAAAACAAAATTTAAAATTTTCGGTACAAACGTTAAAACAGCCTCAAAATCAAAAGTATAAAGCTATCACGGATAAAATTATATTAAAGTAGAGCTGCTATACTAATAATTCAACTATGCCAATGCAAGTGAAAATGTTCTAACATAACTATGTAAGTGTCAACAGTCTTTGAAACTTGTACATGTCTTTATCCTTTTAACACGTTTTCATAAATTTAGGAAGCTGCTTCAATATGCTGAGCTTCCTGGTAGTCCTGGTGTCTGGGAGCTACCAGGCCGTGGTTTACCGCAGTTTACATCCAACACTTTCAAAGGATACTCCTGGACTATAAAGATGGCCCGTACAAAGTGTGAGTGCTCAGTTTTGGTTTTATCTGGCAATTCAAAGCTTTCACAGTTAAAAGCAAAATTCAATGATATTCTCTGAATTACCTCCTTAGCTACCAAGAGATAGGCTATTTATTGAAATTAAACCACAAACACTTTTCTCTGTTAAAAAATGGCCCTATGCAAAAAAATAAAAAATCTAATCAAATCTACACACGAATCCTTTCGTACCCTTCGAACCCCATTATATTAGTAGGTATATAAAGTTCGTATTTATCTGTTACACTGCTAATGAGTTTTATGAGCTTGATTAACCACTTGTACCGCGAGAGACACAATGGCTTTTTAATTGTTTTTGGCATACGAGTGGTTTATCAAGCTCATAAAACCCACTAACAGTGTACCTAACACCTAAATACTAACTTTATAATAAAAAAAACTTTACGACTGTTAGTTTTGACTTGAGCTTAGCCAAGTTTAAGTCAACACAGAGTTTAAACCGGAAAACTTTTATGGATGTGTTAGGAAACTGACCGAACATTATATCAACCTTTAATTTTATTATATCCGGTGGTTCATTGGCCAAACTGTAATAAACGATGGTTTAGTTCATTCAATCTGCAAATTGAATTTGTTTACAAAAAAAAAACATTCACACAATTAGGGCGGGACGCGGACACTACATGCCTAAATGATCGCCGGTATATTTTATTAGTTTGCGTGTTGTGCCTCGTAAACTGTCCCGTACCGTTCTGTGGACCGGCCCATACCGTTCTGTGCAAATGTGTGAATAATTTCTGTGCCTCTTGTCCCGTCCGTGACAGGGCCGCGGTGCGACGTGCATTAAAATTTTTATGACCGCATAAATTACGCCAAATGCCCCGATAATAATGAGGGCGGAAGGCTCTTTAAATGCCTTCGTTTCAGGATAAATTATTATTAATTCCAGCGCTTATTCAACGATTGAGTTGCTGTCACGGCCAAATATTACGGATACAATATAATATTTCGCTATAATGCCGTGTTTTAATATTGAATCCATTTGTATTCAGTGCGGGGATAGTATTCGCGACAGTGTTATATTTTCGCTATGAATTATAAAATTGAACCAGTGGACTTTTAGTAAAGTGCGAACCGAGACTTGATAGTATGGTATTGCGATTTGTTTACTTAATATAACGAATATAATGATTAAATACAGAGTTTTTGCTTGATTGGGGAACAATATCGCATTAGTTACAATTTAACGACTAAGGCCGCTTGTAGACGCCCGTTTATTCCATCGGACCACGGACCGTGTTTTTCATATTTGTATGAGTTGGACACCGGTCCGCGTCCGGTGCATGTACACACATTCATTGCCATACAACACTGCGAGTCCGGCAAAATAAACGGCCCGTTGTCCGGTGAAAACAACGGACGTCTACAAGCGGGCTAACAGTTTATATATCCATGTTGACCCACAGAGCGAGCACAACCCCGCTTGCTCAGCCATTTAAGAAAATTCCCTTAAATTCTTAGCAGCCAAGACTATAAAATGGAAAAGCTTATAAATTGTATTCGTTCCAATCAGCACCATATTTAGTGGTTTGTTTACTGCGGGAGACGACGGCCATTATCAGGTGGAAGCCGCGCCATTAAGTTAATGGGCAACTTGCCGGGGGGGGGGGGGGGGCGTCAGCTGATGCGATTATTATAACAATATGCAACCTACAATACAGTTAGGGTTTATGTTAACGATGAATAGGGCAGACGGCTTTTTACCCCAATTTGATTGCTTTTTAGGGATCCGTAGTCAACAAAGAACCATATTAATCAAGTATCCATATTAATCACGCCGAAAAAGTTGTAAAGTAAAATATTGAAAAAAAAAAAAATTGTAGGTTACCTCTCTTGCACGTAAAGTGCGGATAATATTTTTTTTTCTTGTCTTTCCCATGGTGTGGGGCATCGTTGAAAAGGCTGTTCGAAAATATTCCGGTCTGTAAAAACTATTTTTCAATCCAGAGATCCGTTTGCGATATCTTAAGCTTTAAAGTGCTCATTTTTGTTAGAGTGAAGTGTTCCCCAGCCAGCTCAATTATTGTTTTTGGATATTATGTCAGAACAATTACGGCAGTAGTATACGAGTATACATACAACATAGGATTTACAACGAAATAGGATTTACAAGATAACGACTTATAGTCGACCAACTTACATTTGTAGTTGTAATGTATGGGAGAACGAATTCAACTACAAAGTTTAATTTGTTCTTAGGATAAATTGATCCCAACTACGGAACTCTTCATTGTGTCTGGCCCGACACGCACTTGGCCGCTTGTTTATTATTGTTTCTCCTGGCAAAGAAAAAGATTTAAAGAGGATATGGGTGGTCATTTAATCTTTCGTCTTTATAAAAATTAAGTTCTAAGATTTGGTATAAATTAGGTTAGTACCTACCTACAGTGTTAAATAAATAAGTACGTTAGATGCATCGAGATATAAGTACTACCGTACTAGAGAAGACACCGTAAATTCCTACTTTGTCTCGTTCAACTGCGGCGATCGCGCCGCACCGTCGCCGCACCTCACTCAGTCGCTCTCTAGCTCTTTCGCGCCTAGTACTTCCGACAATAATAAATTATATAGAATAAATACACTTCCGCAGCAAATCTAGCGCTGTGGTAAATTAGTTACGGTTTAGACGAATTGTTATTATTTTAGCGCTGCGCGAACTAAATATTCAAATTACGAAGAATAGGACAATTCAGTTATTTGACGTAGCTTCTCTAGTACGTTAGTACTTATTTAGTACTTATATCTCGATGGTTAGATGACACTTCTCATCTGCTTTTGGTGATCATTACCTACTAGCTTCTGTCCGCGACTTCAACCGCGTGGAAGTGGTAATACTAAATATACTGAATAACAGCCACATTTTTATAAAATTTCCCAGTATACTACGTTTGTAGTTTTGGTCTCAATAACCAAAATATAAAGACAGTCAGTACTGGTGGCGCGGAAGCAAGCATCGTACAGTTAGTTGTCCGTGTGAGAAGCAGCTCGTCTTGAGGTCAACACTCGCAAGCCTTCAGTAGCAATTTCTAATTGCTTGCAAAGTTTTTTGTTTTTAGTGAAGAATATTTAAGGCACAATAGTGAGTGATACACGGACTGTTGCATTATTCTGGGGCTGTTCCTTAAAATAGTTTATCAATAGAATGTAAACACACGGGATTCCTCACTAATAGACACCTAACCATAGATAATTATTTATTTTTATTATAACTATAGATGACAGAAGAGGCCTAAACTTAATGTTTCTCTGTGTACGTTCTACGAACTATCACTACAAAATGTTAAAAAATAAACACTTTTATAGGTATCAATTGTTAGGAATCGTACTTAGGTTTGCAAAGCAGTCGCCGAACCGCTAAGCTATTTGTTGTGTTTAAAGATGACTAACCTAATAGCCGTTCTTATATATTTCATGACTGACTGCATAAGTTCATAAAGGTATGATAATTATTTAGAAGGTTAAATCTGTAACTATCTGCTATATTCGTTCCCCATTAAGCCGCCCAGCGAAGCTTTTAGCAATTTCTGACTTTTCTAGTACTCAAACCTCAGTTGGGTCGATAAAGTTTTTTGATTCTTATAAGAAAGAGGATAAAGTGGCATCAAAAAAAGTTTTTGTGAACCAAGAACTGATTTTTCTGTTCAAAATCTCTTTTCAAAAATTGTTTTTTTTGTATAAATTGCCCATTTTCTTAATGCCGTATTTTTTTTTCTTAAAAATCTGTGTATGCACATCAAAATTCTTCAAAAAACTTAAGGATGGTCTCCTGAGACCGTTTTCTTGTTAAAGTATTAGGCACTTATTACCCATTCTGAAAAATCCATCCTGTATATATCATTATTGACTACTTAGCTCCATAAAGGTATAGCGTGATGATAATCATTTAAAAGGCTATTTCTGTGACTATCTGAAACATTCTAACCATTTGGCTCGTCTTTTTACAATTTGCGGTAAATTATAGAAGAATACGAACATAAAACAATATTGCTTATCCCCCATAGCAAATAGCGTGATAATTTATAGCCTATAGACTGACCAGAGTTATAGAAAATATCTATGCGAACAAAATCTATCTGGTAGTATTTGTGTGATGCTGGAACATACATTCAGACAAACAGACAAACATTCAAAAAAACTATATTTTCAGCTTGAGAATCGTTCCCAGACCTCGTAACAATTTTTTTTTTCAAAAATATTCAATGTACCTACTGCTTTGACTTTGCTACGATTTTATTATAAATGTATAGATGAAAGGTAAATATATCGGCGTACTCTTTATTCTTCTCTCTTTATTTATTGGAGTAATAGTCGAACTCTGAACTGGATATAAACATTACAATATGTGCTTCCATTATACACATACGGCTAGAACTTCTCAAAGTTATTCAATAACCCAAGTTTATAGCAGAAGAGAATATTATCCGACACCCATTAAGAGGCAATCCCGTCGCCTTTCCTAGTTATCATAAATACATATGTATTACCACAATACAAATTTACTTTGATAGGATTTATGTCCCAGCCCGCAGGATTAGATAGCTCTTGAATATTCAATCGCGATCCACTAGTAACGGACAACGACCCCTGAATAAATAGTGCGCACGTATCTAAACATAATCTACGGATCTTAGTTGCGATGGATTTTGCGGTTTTATGCTGTGAGGCTTACTGTGTTTTGTGATATAGTGCTCAGTTTTATGCTGTGAGGCTTACTGTGTTTTGTGATATAGTGCCCAGTTTTATGCTGTGAGGCTAACTGTGTTTTGTGATATAGTGCTCAGTTTTTCTGTGTAAAATGACCCGCCCCCGCTTCGAATGGTTTTTAAGACTTGACAATACATCTATTTATTTGTTATATGTAATTTTAATATTCATGAATGATACACATAAACCTTCCGGAATGAATTATTTAAATGATGGTGAAAACCGCATCAAAATCCGTTGCGGCGTTTTGAAGAACAACGCGGTCAAAGTCAAATTATTTATTTCAAATAGGCACATAGGCACTGCAGGCCCACCGTACCCCTGGCCGTACCCCTGGTGGTACGGTGGGTATTTTAAAGTTAAACGATACCACCAGGTAATATGAGGCACTTTTGCATCATGGTCACACAGTCAGATGCGACTTTAATTTATGATATGTATGGATTGTCTACTGATTTTGGTTGAAACATACAGGATTTAGAGCAGCAGTGGTGGCTCAGTGGTATCGGCCCCGACAAGGGTCGCGGGTTTGAAACCAAGCAGGCACTTTCATCATCATCATTTCAGCCGAAAGACGTCCACTGCTGGACATAGGCCTCCCCCAATGGGGGGGTTTGCCATAATCGCCACGCTTGGCAGGCGGGTTGGCAATCGCAGTATGGTGTTAAAATGCATAGAGAACGCTGCTGCCCATTCTCTAATAATTAGTCCCTTAGTCGCCTTTTACGACACCCACGGGAAGAAATGGGCTAGTGCTATTCTTTACGTCCGGCACCACACGGACGTAGCAGGCACTTTACTTTTTATTATTTCATCACCATGCTCTCAAAACGGTACAAAATTAAAAATCGAAGACATGTGACATATTACCAAGTTGCACTGGGCCGCATGGTGGATTATGGCCCACTCCCTCTCAAAGAGAGACGGTCTGTGACCAAGCATTGGGAACGTTAAAAGGCTAATTATGCTTATGCTATAAGTACAAGATATGTAGCCTAAGCAATGGAAGGTGTGACAGGGGTATTGTACAAATCAATGATACCCAGTAATTAGTCATGGTTTATTAGAAGGTGGATATAAGAAAGATAAAATATAAAATGGACTCTAGGAAAATCTTCCTTTTATATTTTCCTTTTTATTCTGGGACAGCGTAATTGTCAATTCTGTGCAAACGCTGAAACTGCTGACGGCAACGAAAAGTCAAACTAAAAACTGTAAAATAAAATGATCAAACGCGATCCAGCTGAGATGCAGCACAATCCTGGCTCTATTGTTATACAGATATCGAAGTTCTCTCAAGGTATACCATTTCTGTCGCGTAATAACCGCGGCATTGCAGTGGACAACTTTTTGAACCTTGTTCCAACTACTTTCTTAGGAAACTCGTATAAAATACGGGATTGGAACGTTTCGACTCAGAATACCGGGTGTTTATTTGAAAACAAAATTGGACGACACCAATGTGAGTTCTAGATCTAAAGATTTAAAAAGTTTTGGAGCGATCCGATCGTTTGTTGTGTTAATAATTTGAGCTATATTTCAATAAGAATGCAAGTTTTCTAAAACTAAACCCCGGTTTGTACACCGACAGAACTATTATAGGTTCAAAAGTCCATAAAATTTATAAAACCCCATTTACACAAGTTTAAAATTGAAGCAAGAAATTACTTCCATCGTCTAAACACTGTTTAGACGGGGCAACTATTATTGTTATTAGGGTTCCGTACCTTAAAAGGAAAACTGCGCTGTCCGTCTATCTCTCTGTCAAGACCCTTTTGCTCAGGAACGCGTGGAGGTATCAAATTGAAATTAATATCAAATACGAAAGTCTACGGTTCCTTGAAGCTCAAAAAAAAAAACAATTTTCTAAGTAATTGCAATAAAAAAATACGGTGATTTATGCAACATATCTTGATACTCGCAAATAAATCAAAACCTATACTGGGTACTTTCCATCCAAGTAAAGGATAAAGTCCGAAATTGTTAATTTGTAGCTTTATCACGTAAAAAAATCTTTTTTTGCGATTATAAACTTACGTTTTCAGTCGGTCAAGTGACCGTGACGTATATATCGATATTAATTACGGGAAAACCTATAAGAAGTCTATGGCCTTAAAATAACATGGTAAATCTCTCAATATTGTGCGTACAAACTTACATTTGCAGTTGGAATGTATGGGAGAACATGTTTTTCAACTAAAATGTTAAGTTTGTTATTGGGATAAATTCATCCCAACTATGGAACCCTTCATTGTGCGTGATCCAACATGCACTTGGCTGTTTTTTTTCAACCTTATTATGGTTTTTACAACTGTACGGAAAGTCAATAAAAAAACCAACATCTCCAATAATCTTCGGAGCTAATCCGATCCGAACTATCGAATCAGCACTTACAAAACTTTTAACAGGAAATTGTATCAGTTTGTCGGACAAATAAGTCGATGGGCTATGTGAACTCAAAGTTCGGCCATAAACCTCCGGTCACTGCGGGCTAGTAATAGCCGCGAGGAAGCGAGTGCTTCGGCTAACAGATTCAAACAGATTCGTTCGTATCGTTTGTTAGCTTGTATCTGGTAACCCTGTTTATTTAATCAACTAATATTCGTATGTCACTCAATCGATCATTCGTTCATCATGAACATTCACTGTCATTCTCGATGGGAGACAACTGACGGTCGGCCTTCTTGTTCGAGACGTCGAGCAGTGAACACATAAAAGTAACAGCGTAGTAAATTGTTAAAAGTGGAAGATTATTAAAATCGTAGCAAGTAAGTACAGGACTTATTAATTATTATTTTTGGTGATATCTGAGTGTCTTTACAAATATTGTGGAAAAGGAAATAAATATGTGTGTGTTTAAATAATGTGTTTCGTTTCCTATTGCGAACCCCTTTGTTTCTGAACTGTAGCTTATAGTTCAGAAGTGGGATCGTAAGAGAATTCTCATAATTTTCTTTTTTTCACGTCCACAACGATCTTTTTGTAATTATGAGTATTTAAACATAATCATTACTGGTATGATTCAAAAGATTTTTACGGATTAAAAACATGCATACTTTATTTTCTTTTTCTGACTACTTACAACTTTTGAAAATGGAACGTTACAATTTCTTTCCTTGACAAATAATTTAATTTTTAAATGTTGGCTAAACTTAGTTCGGAAAAACAACTTGAATATGAAAACTAAATAAGTTTTTAACGATTGCTGAACGCGTTGATAACTAGTGGTCACTTAAACTTAATCCTGTTGTGCGTAATACATTTATTTACTGATGTCATAAACTTACTATTTATTTAGTGATTGGTTTGGAAGAAGCATCATATTGTGACATTGACCTAGTGTGTTTATTCTACAATAAAAAATAAAAATCATAGCTGATGATTTGATGTCGATGGCTAACTGTAGATACGAGTACTTCATTCTTCTTACACATACTCTTCTAGGTCTTGTGATTTATTTGGTGGCCCTGTCTTACACGGACTAAGAATATAGGTACAACTTAATTTTCGGCTTTCTTTTCTACATTATTTTGATAGCTACTCAGTTATAGTACAAAATAATACGATCGTGCGCTAAGCTTTCAAATGTAAGTTTCAGATACATGTTCGTATTGAATACAACCGAGGGGAAGGGTTGTTATTCAATATGGATAAAGAGGAAGAGCCCAGGTTTGAGGGCGGACGTGAGCCCAGGTTTGAGGGCAGGAGTGAGCCCAGGTCTGAGGGCAGGAGTGAGCCCAGGTTTGAGGGCAGGAGTGAGCCCGGGTTTAAGGGCAGAAGTGTGCCCAGGTTTGAGGGCGGAAGTGAGCCCAGGTTTGAGGGCAGGAGTGAGCCCAGGTTTGAGGGCAGGAGTGAGCCCAGGTTAGAGGGCATATCAACACCTAGGCTGGAAGGTCATGGATTGCCCAGGCTAGAGGGCAAAGGACGGAATATGGACAGCCGGGACAAGGAACGGGTTACTACCGGGATGGCAGCGAGGATTGAAGACCGGACACTGCGTTCGTCTAGGAACCGGAAAAGGCGAAACATCGCCACGGACTCGGACAGTTCTTCACGTGGCGGTGCAAACCGCGACAGGACAAGGAAACACAGGAGGAGGTCACCATCAAGGAGAGGCGGCCCCAGGCGGACGCAGAACAGCAGCGACAGCTCGGATAACCGTGAGTCAACCCGAGCTTATAAATCTAGTCGGAACAGAAATAGGGATACTGAAACAAATGTATTATTAGATAAATTTTTGTCGATCTTAAGTAACGTAAAGAGTTCGGAGAAGCCCAAGCTGTCATTTAATAGTAATGTTTTGCCGGATTTTGACCCCTTAAGTAAAGAACAAACTATGTTAGTATGGATCACTAAAGTAGAAAAATGTGCCGAAATATACGGTTGGTCTGAAAAGGATATAATTCACTACGCTCTTCCTAAACTTTCGGGGGTAGCCAAAACGTGGTACCAAGGTTTGCCTTCTCTTCTTTATACTTGGGGTGAATGGAAGAAAAAGCTATTTGAATCATTCCCTTGTCGCGAGGACTACGCCGAACTCTTGACGGAAATGTTGGCTAAACGTGTTAAGTACGGCGAATCATTGGAGCACAATTATTATGCAAAATTGAATTTATTAAATAGATGTAAAATTTACGGTAAACAAGCAGTAGATTGTGTCTTATACGGAGTAGATGATCGTGCCATTAGAGTAGGTGCGCAAGCGGCTCAATTTAGTGAACCAGAACAAATTTTGAAATATTTTCGTACGGTAAAAGTAGGACAAAGTAGAGAAGCATATGAATCTAATGTCAGGAATAGGAACGATCGTAAACCCTCTACTTATGCAACGTCTCGGACCCAGAATCCGAAGTCTGGTACGGCGAATTCTAACATACGGTGTTTTAATTGTAACGATATTGGCCACCCTAGTTTTAGATGCGATAAACCCCCTATTAAATGTTCATTATGTGACAAATTAGGTCATCAACCGTCTAATTGTTATAAAAACAGGTTTAAAACTGATTCTCCTAAAAACGAAACCCAATCGAAAGATAAAAATGAAAAACAGGTATCAGAGTTGTCAATCGACAGATCTATTGATAAATACATTTTAGACATTAAAATTAATGGTAAAGCAGTAAAATGTCACATAGATTTAGGAAGCCAGTGTACGCTTATTACAATAAGCAAGGCTAAAGAACTAGCCATGGGTATTAAGCATCCGCCTAATCTACCGGTGTTGAGAGGTATAGGTTCAAATCTAACTCTTCCATTGGGTGTAGTAGCTGCCGATGTTGAAGTTCAGGGCATTAGAAAACTTATAGACATTTATGTAGTTGAAGATCACGTACTGAGACACCCTGCTCTCTTGGGGCACTCGTTTACGGAAATGTCCGATCTCATAATAACTAAAACCCCAACTAAATTAATATTTAAAAAAATTGATTATTCGAAAATACACCTACTATGTGATGATACCATTTGCATTCCACCGTCTTCATTGCATATAATACCAGTAAAATCCGAGCCATCTTTTAGTGGCAATGTTTACGTACGATCGTCTCTTAGGGAGTTAGACGGAAAACACTATTATCTTTTATCAGGTGAATATAACATCAAGGAAGGAAACGGTTCGGTACTTGTATATAATGTGTCTGGACTCGAAATAACCATCTCTAAAAATTCCTTATTGACTCGTTCTATTAAAAGCGAATATTTAGACTCTTTAGAAGTTCTTGATTGCTGTCAAATGTCTTTCGATTCTGTCAATTCCAATGATTTAATTAAGTGCGGTGAAACACTCAGTAACGAGGAAAGGTTACGGTTACAACAGCTATTAAATAAATATCAAGACTGTTTTTCTAAAGGCCTGAAAGATCTCGGATTCACTAAAGTAACAGAAATGGTTATCGAACTGGAAGACACCGAACCAATCGTGTATAGACCGTATCGTTTGTCTCATGCCGAAAGAACATTGGTAAACGACATGGTTCAAGAGATGATAGATAGTGGCATTGTGAGGGAATCTTCTTCACCGTATGCTAGCCCCATCGTTTTAGTCCAGAAAAAGACTGGAGAAAAACGGTTATGCGTCGATTATCGAGCGCTTAATCGTAAAACAAAAAAAGATCACTACCCCCTCCCACGTGTCGAGGACCAACTAGACCAACTGGCAGGCAACCAACTATTTACGTCTCTTGATTTAGCGTCAGGCTATTACCAAATTCCGATTAGTAAGGAGTCCTGTCATAAAACTGCCTTTGTTACTCCAGACGGGCAGTTTGAGTATAATCGCATGCCATTTGGTCTTGTCAATGCGCCCTCCGTCTTCCAAAGGACGATTAATAAAATTCTTCATGACGCTAAAATAAAATACGCAATCGTCTACATGGATGATATTCTTATCCCCTGTAAAGATGTCTCTGAGGGTTTGAATAGATTAGAGGAAGTTTTACAACTCCTAAAGCAAGGAGGCTTAACACTCAGGCTCAGTAAATGTAATTTCTTCCTAGACACTATCGATTTTTTAGGGTTCGAAGTAAACTCGTCGGGTATCCGTCCAGGCGGTAGGAAAACCGAGGCTATCTCAAAATTTTCGACGCCCAAAAACATACACGAATTAAGACAATTTCTGGGGTTATCCGGTTTCTTTAGGCGGTTTATTAAAGATTATGCCATAATAACTTCCCCGTTGACGAACCTATTAAAAAAGGAGGTTATTTGGACCTGGGATAGTAACCAAGAAGAATCTTTCGACATGGTTAAAACGTTACTTACGCAACGACCATTATTGGCTTTATACGACCCTAAAGCAGTAACACAATTGCATACCGACGCATGCAAAGATGGGCTTGCAGGCATACTATTACAGAGTGATTCTTTAGGCGTATTTCATCCGGTTTCTTACTTTAGCCGTAAAACTTCTCCCGATGAACGGAAGTTGCACTCGTATGAGCTTGAAACCCTGGCAGTGATAGCATCTTTAAGTAGGTTCAGAGTATATTTGTTAGGGATACCATTCACAATTTATAGTGACTGTAGCGCTTTAAGATCTACATTCGTAAAACGCGATCTAATCCCACGAGTTGCACGTTGGTGGGTCCAAATACAAGAGTTCGATTGTACTATCGAATACCGACCCGGCTCCCGAATGACGCATGTTGATGCGCTGAGCCGCGGACCGGTTGCGGCTCCCGAAGCCGAAACACACATATTAGACATTCTTAGTATTGAAAGTTCTGATCAGGACTGGATTGCCACCGTGCAAGACGCGGACGATGAGGTACAGAGGATTAAAAATATATTAGAGGATAAAACTGCGGATTTAGTTATGGATATTCATAAAAATTACAAAATGAAGAATGGTCGTATATATCGTATGGTAGGAGACGAGATTAGGTGGTTAGTTCCAAAGGGTGTACGTTGGCAGATATTGAAACGTAACCATGACGACATAGGACATTACGGGTTTGACAAAACTTTACAACGTATACAACAGCATTATTGGTTTCCTAAAATGCGTCGTTTCGTAAAGAAATATGTGCAGTCTTGTTTAGAGTTTGCCCATCATAAGACCCCTGGTGGCAAACGAGAAGGCGGACTGCATCCGATTGAAAAAGTCAGTGTCCCTTTTCATACGGTACACGTCGATCACTTAGGTCCTTTTATCAAGAGCAAGAGGGGTAACTGTTATTTACTAGTCTTGGTGGATAGTTTCACGAAATTTGTCAATATAAATGCAGTCAAAAACACTAAGTCTCTGACTAGTATACGTGTAATAAAAGAACATTTAAGTTATTTCGGGGTCCCCACGCGGCTAATATCCGATAAAGGATCTAGCTTCACTAGTAAAACATTTAAAGAATTTACAACACTATATGGAATTAAACACATTATTAACGCCGTAGCAACACCCAGAGCAAACGGGCAAGTTGAACGGTTTAATAGGACTATCCTAGATGCCCTGTCGACTTGTACTCATAACAAAGATGACAAATCGTGGGATGACTATATCTATGACATTCAAGTAGGTATCAATACTACAGTACATAGGACTACCAAAAAGAGCCCATCCGAATTATTATTTGGGTTTAATATAACTAGTAGGTCAGAAGGTATCTTGAACCCCGTTATATCCGATACCACTAATTTAATAAACTCTGAAGATTTGAATAGCATTAGAGATGAGGCAAGTTGTAGTATAAAGACACAGCAATTAAAAGACGTAGAAAGGTTCAATAGTCGTAGGAAATTGGGCAAAACGTATAAGGTAGGAGACTTAGTCCGCGTTGAGAGGCAAGTTCCTCATGATGGCCAATCCCAAAAGTTAGTGGTCAAATTCCAAGGTCCATATCGCGTAATAAAAGTGCTTCCTAATGATAGGTATATGATTGAGGACACCCCTATGACACGCAAACACGGCCGTAGATACGAAGCCGTGGTAGCTATAGATAAAATGCAGCCTTGGCTAATATTTCGTAGAAACTTAGAAAGTAGTGATGATGAGAATAGTGATAGTAATATTAGTAAGGAAAGGGATGAAGTAGAGAATTAAATTAAATTATTTGAACTTTATAGTAATTATGATTATGCGTGTTTTGTATGGTTGACTTTGACTTTTTTTTTAGATTATGTATTGAGTTAATTTAAATGGGTAAAATTAATCATTTATTTCCAAATGTTATTTTAATTATAAAATATTACTGATTTAAGATTATTTTTATAAATTATGAACTGAAACTTTATTTCTTTTTGTTTTTTTATTATATAATAATGTATTGTATTATGAATCTATTTTTTAATTTTTTGTTCTTGTTTCTTTATAATTTATATGAGATTGTAAGCGCGAGGACGCACTTTGAACAGGATGGCCGAGCTGTTAGCTTGTATCTGGTAACCCTGTTTATTTAATCAACTAATATTCGTATGTCACTCAATCGATCATTCGTTCATCATGAACATTCACTGTCATTCTCGATGGGAGACAACTGACGGTCGGCCTTCTTGTTCGAGACGTCGAGCAGTGAACACATAAAAGTAACAGCGTAGTAAATTGTTAAAAGTGGAAGATTATTAAAATCGTAGCAAGTAAGTACAGGACTTATTAATTATTATTTTTGGTGATATCTGAGTGTCTTTACAAATATTGTGGAAAAGGAAATAAATATGTGTGTGTTTAAATAATGTGTTTCGTTTCCTATTGCGAACCCCTTTGTTTCTGAACTGTAGCTTATACGTTTACGACGGTTTTATGGTGTTAATTGTTACGACCAAGTTGCTTTCGATAAAATTCACACATACAAGTTTGAGTGTAAGTAGTTGCGATAAGTGCCCCGTTACATTTAATCCCGTTAGCTACTTATAGTAATTAAGTAGCTCTAAAAGCATTGTGAAGTATCGTAGTAAACTGTTTACCTACGTATTATTTTACTGTTGAACACCTATCAATACTGAACGTATATATCACTAGCTACAGTTAACGTCATCAAAACCATCGTTTAATTGTTATGATTACGAATATTTACAACAAAAAGAAAAGTTATGGAATCAGGCGTTACGTTGCGGAAATCTACTCGTATGACAAAGATATTATAAGTAGGTTTTATCAATATTACAATTTAATTCCGACCAAAACTACACTGGAAAGCATGCAGCGGTCAATGCTGCATTCCGTACGCAAAACTATGCACAAGTAGAAGGTATATTATTTGTATTACAATGATAATTGAATAATTAATTGCCCTTTTAACCACAATTTAGATAAATTACAAACTGACACTTCTAAAATCTTTTTTGCCAACAAAAATGAATAAAACATAGAGATGAACTTATTAGCTCCTCCTTTTTGGAATTCTGTTAAAAATGGTCAACACTTGTGCAAAAATTTACTACGCATGCAATAACTAAATTGGATATCATGTAAACAGATAACCTACATAAGGTCTTCATCTGACCAAGATTACGTCTGGACTCTAAGTCTGTTCTAAGTCTCTTTTAAAGTACAGACATAATCTAACGAAAGAAACTCAGGAGTTCGTTTCGCTATTTCTTCTCAGGGGTAGTCAGATAGGAAATGTCGACTCCATCTAGCTTATTTTTTTTTCTATGTCATGTAAAATTGAGCCCGATATCCCATTTACAGAATAAACGATTTCATTTCATTTCCTAGCCCCTGAAAATGGAAATGACAAAGAATCAAACTTCAAATAAAAACTTTACCAAAGACATTATCGTTTTTCCTCAATCAGAACTGGATGTTATCTCAGTGGAACCTGACAGTATGGATTGATCGCTGGAGCTTTTAATTAAAGTGTCAGGTGGGGGAACGGCGTCGTAACTCTCCCTGCTGTGCCCCGTATGATAATAGGCGTTAAGTAGACGCTAATTGGATCTCTTTGGTGATTTTTGGCGGTTAACTGTCTGAAAGATTGATGGTTTAGACGTGTGATTCGGAGGTTAAATGGTGGAAAAAAGAAATACTTTTCCTTTATTTTTGTAATGGATGTAATTGTTAACTTTGATGTAAATATTGGATTTGGGTAAATGGGTATCCGACTCGGAAGTGACAAGAAAGAAATGGTCACCCATTAACGCACGACCGCGTTCTCAACAACTGCAATGAGCGATTACCAGCGCTGGGGCTCTGTCTCGCAGAGGGTCGCAGCATTATGCTGAGCGGTGGCCGTTTTGCATGGATGAGATGCATATTTTCCCCCTACTTGTTCTTTTTGAATTAATGTTCTTTCTTTGCGTCATGTTTACCGCAAATAAACGTATTTTCTATCTTTCTTTCTTTTCTTATTAATTCGGTTCTATCCCATGTTTAAAGTTAAAGTAACAGTCAAACTATTTATTCGCAAATGTGGGTGTAAGTATAAAGATGTAATTATTATTATACCGTACACAATTTGATATCACCATATTTTACCATTAGGCATGCAAAGAACGATGGGCAACCTACTAAAGCCCCCGTCCCCAATTCTTTTTTGATCCAACAGACATCAGTTTTTTCTCATATTTTTCGTTATGGGCTATAAAATAACAAAGCGCTTATTCGAAGTCTTAAATATATGGGGTTTCTTGAAAAAAATATTTTTCAGTTTAATTTAAGTATCTAACGACAATATGGCTCGTTTTCCATTTTGAAATACAACATAAATTGTGAATAAAAGTGAAATAATGAATAGTGTGAAATTATATAAGTGAATTGAATATTTCACTTAAATAATTTCACATTAGTATTCTTCGTGGGGAGGAGTAGGCCGAGGTACACCTCTATAATAGGTTGCTACATAGCTGTGCAACTACTGCATTGTATTTTTCGTCAATACGAGTATGAACGAGATTAAATACAATGATAGCCAACTAATATAAAATTAAACTTAAAACATAATCATTACGCCTGTAATCCTCTTAGGGGTAGGCAGAGATGTAGGCAATGTGTAACTGAAATAATGCGTAGTTATTATGAAAGTAGTTTGTTCAAAATCGATTTCTGGGATTTTTAATATACTTAGGTAATTTTTGATTCCCAAAATATTTAAACTACGTAAATTACAGTCACACTTTCGCTGTACTGACAAAACAAATCAAAATGAACGAAGTATTTACTACGGTAGACCCCTATACGAGTGCGACTGTGTACGTGCGTAGATTTGTAACGTGACCACAATTTCAAACAAGGCAACAAACAACAAACTTATTCTAGTACTCAACAAGAACATCCACATGTCACCAGCAGCATCATACTTCACCAGTAGCATCATACTTCACCAGTAGCATCATACTTCACCAGTAGCATCATACTTAACCAGTAGCATCATACTTCACCAGTAGCATCATACTTCAACAGTAGCATCATACTTCACCAGTAGCATCATACTTCAACAGTAGCATCATACTTCACCAGTAGCATCATACTTCACCAGTAGCATCGTACTTCACCAGTAGCATCATACTTCACCAGTAGCATCATACTTCAACAGTAGCATCATACTTCACCAGTAGCATCATACTTCACCAGCAGCAACGTACTTCACCAGTAGCATCATACTTCACCAGTAGCATCATTCTTCACCAGTAGCATTATATTTCACCAGTAGCATCATACTTCAACAGTAGCATCATACTTCACCAGTAGCATCATACTTACATACACACACCATTACATCACGCCTGCCTGTCATCAGGGAAAGACAGAAAACTATTACAAATGATCAATAACAAAATGTTGTTAGTACATTATGTTTTCCACTCTGTGTTTATTTTATCTTGCAGGGTTCAAGAGATAAATAAAAGTAATTTTATATTCAGACCCTTATTTTTCATACAGCATTAGGATAAGGAACTCAATAGATTTGAAATTGATAAAAGGGTTTTTGAGGGTCACTTCCTGTATGCCTTGTTACAAGAAAACAAAGAGATTTACGAGTAACTGTCTTAGACATTGTCCAACGAAAAGTAAAGAAACTAACCAATGTTACGTTTTAGAAAATACTGAACTACCCTGCACTAAATACGTACATAATCAGCCTACAATGTTCCCACTGCTGGGACACAGGCCTCCTCTCTGTGAGAGGGACTGGGCCGTGATCCAGCACGCGGGCGCAGTGCGGGTTGGGGATGTCACATGTCTTCGAATTTTTAGTTCTAGGACAAGCCGATTTCCTCACGATGTTTTCCTTCATTGTTTTTGACTAGACTAAATAATCAACCACAATGGAGTAGTTTCATTAAAAAGAAGTTAAATAGGTACTAGGACTAAATAGTGCGTGCCAAATCCAATTTGGGGAAAAACTAAAGTTATAAATGTACGGACTTGCTATACGCTACTTTATATGGCACTATTCCAACCACGGGCCATAATTATGATAAAATAAAAATTAATCAAACAAAAACACTACAAGTGAGATACAATAAACACAAAAAAACAAACAATTTAAGTGTGTCCAAGCACGAGTCGCCCGGTGATTAGTGTCGCGCGGTAATCGATCTATCGCCGCCGCCACCGCTGTAGCCACCAGCCACTGTCGCCGGTAGCTACTCCGAACTGATTACTGACGCTAATTATGACGGATAGCGGCGACCAAACATTGCTCATGTTTTAACGGAGTTTTCTTTACCATCTGTTAGTGTGTTTATGGAGTGAACAGATATTATGGGAGTGAATAAGGGCAACAGGTTGTGAGCTTTAAACTGTTGTGTTATGTAATTTGTGATTGGTTAAGTTGATGGTTCTTAAAATCTCATTTATATCTGTAATTTTGAGGGTGTACATAATAAAGAGTATTCTATTCTATTCTGTTCTATGGTTCAGCTGCTGTCAAAGGGATCTCGGTAATATAAGTGTGGAAGTACGAAGGGTGCTATTAAAGCAGTGAATTATAATTATGTAGTGAATAATGATAATGAAGTTTTCCCTTTCCCGTAGATTTTGGCTAGTTTGTATTATTTTATGTTTATTTTATAATGCGCGTTAAGACGCAACGACGAACGAAAACGAAACGAACGAAAGAAATTGTTTTTTTTTCAGCCCAAATAAGATTATGCTGAATACATAATTTTTCTTTCAGCGGTATTTCAGATCCCACCCTTTTTATTTGAGAGCGGAATGGTTCTTCTGTATATATCACTTAACGTGTTAAACACCCACACCCTACATGTGTAAGTAGGAAACATCAGAACTCGGAGCTTACAAATTGTTGGGCGAACAGTAAACACAGCATTTGGTTACCAAACAGGCAAATTATCTTTGCGGAGTAAAAAAAAACTTTGTAAAATAAATAACAAAGTGATAGGGTCCAGATCTCAAAACGAGCACTCCAATAAGCCTGCCACACAAATCTAGGCCTTAATATCAAACGATACATTAGCAAGACAGTCTTGTTTACCGTGGGCTCGTAATAAGCAATCAGCCGAGCTGTAACTGGGTTAGCAGTAACTCGGTTATATGTCGGACGATTGAGAGCAACGCCGCATGTATCTGTGTGTATGTGGTTGTAACGGCTTATGTTGTTTGTGGAGATACGCTATCTCCATGCTCTCATAAGCCGTTACAACCACATAATATAATAAAGTGATCGATATATTGACCGGTTTATGGACAATCGATTATATGTATTGAAGCTACAGCGATACACCAGACAAATGTTTGTAGAGTTCCGTAGTCAACAAGGAATACTTATTGACTACGGAACGCTAAAGGTTGGTAGCAGTGTTGACATCTCACGGTGAGCGACCACAAGGAAGGCTCTTTTAAAAATACACCCCCAAATAAAGACTGATGTCTTGGCAGCTCGTGAATGAATTACGAAGAAATTAATTAAGTTTCAACAGTTTGCAATTATTAACTATAAAGAAATAGAGCGTAACCATGTTCCAAAAGGCACGAACCTAATAAATAAAATGTCTTCCAAGAAATGAACTCGTAACTGTTACTTGTTATAATAATTAACAGAACTTATATAAAAGGAAAAGTTGTGACAAATCTGACGGATAACTTCCGAGCGAGTTCGTGACAAGTTCCGATAAGATTTCGGGTGTGTTCACTGAGATATAATTATGTTGCGTGGTGGCTGCGTGAAATAGGCCATATGTCTACAAAGGTGATGTAAGAAAGTAAATAGAAGTTATATTATAGCCCATTTAATAAAAAATATTAAGTTACTAAAAACTATTGCCACATTAGAATTTTTTAATGATATCGATTGGCTATAAACCGACATCCTAAGTAGTTGATACCTCTATCAAGATGGTTCCAGAAACAATTTTTTTAAGCTTAGACGAAAGTTGTTTACAGATTTCCCCGGGTGAGCACTTTCCTCGTAGAAGTTTTTGATCTTGTCGATTGAAATTGGTTACGTATTATATTTATAAAACTTTATCTAATAAAACAAGAACATAACAATAATTTCTCCGTCAACAACAAGAATACAGCAAAGATTATTTTATTCTACAACTATCGACAGTTTCATAGCCTTTGACAGCAGCCTCGATACCTCATCAGTCTAAAAATCTAGTTCACCGCGCTTCCAATAATAATAAAAGTGGCAAGAGCCTAATTTCTTTCCAATTATTCGCTGAACGTTCGGTAATTGCTATGAGCACTACCCTCGTTTATTACTAAAACGATCCTTTTCAATAATTAAAATTGATAACGATGGTCGGAGTAATGAGATGTCGCGGTTACTGAAGATAGAGAGAGAAAAAGTGCGTTTGAGTTCATCATGAAATTGGTGTAGCCGTCGTTGTCTTAAATTATGCATTATGATGGAGGATGTACGCAGCGGCACAACAACTGAGCTACTCTTGTGCTTGTGTCAACAAACTATGATAATCAGGTAATGGCCATATTAGTAGTTTGAGAGTGAGGTAGACCTAAATCGTTTAAAATCAAATCTACTGCAACATAAAATCAAATCTACTGCAACATAAAACTCTATTCAAATATGAAAAACCTACAACGAACTACAACAGTAATATTTTCGCGATCCAATTCCCATATGCAAAATATTTAGGGCCTGTACCAACTATTTGTATTTAGTTTTTGATCGCTCAATTTTACAATACGTGCCACCAAAGTTGTGAATTATTTTATTCAGAGCCACCGCCGCCGCCGTCCTACGTGTGTCAGACGGTTCGGAGCAATGCGATAAATAATTCAGAGGACCGACATCGAACTTTTGACGGGTTCAGAATCTCTCTAATCTTCTTACAAGTTTAAGTTAGCGAACTTATTGGAGACAAGTTAAGGTTAGGTGACATTTTGTTTTGATTCTTTGTTCATTGTTGTTCGTACATTAGGTGACGAGGTGTCAATGTGTTGTACATTTTTTATTATCTTTGGAATTTTGAAGATGTGTCGTCTAGTTTCACTCAGTGTTTACAAGGAAGTCTTAAGATGAACCGAAAATGCCTGGAGGAGGTACTGGTCCATGAAAGAGCTGATGAAAGGAAACCTCCCTCTATCACTGAAGCGAAAAATTATGGACATGTGCATTCTTCCCATTTTGACCTATGGATTCGAGACTTGGTCTTTGACAAACATTCAAAATTCCAAACTCAATGTTTGCTAAAGTGCGATGGAGCGCAGTATTCTAGGCGTCAAATTAACTGAACATATTCGCAACACCACACTGCACTGCGTTCCAAAACACAGATTACTGACGTTGCTCAAAAAGCCGCAAAGTTGAAGTGGGACTGGGCTGGCCACGTCTGCCGCAATGAGCAGTGGGCCTAACCATTATGTGGAGCCCTGAGACAGCGGTGTTGCGGCAGGCCCCGTAGAAGATGGCGGGACGAACTGGACAAACAAACGACCAGTGGGCCACGTTAGCTCTGGGTCGCAAGCACTGGAAGTCATGCAGAGACGTCTTTGCCCAGCAGTGGGATGATACAGGTTAACAGTAACAGTACGGTTAATCGTGATTTTGGTGTTATCTGGGTTAGGGTTTACTTACTAAGAGGAAAACACGTAGAACTTGATACTTAGAACTACCGTACCTAAATCGCAAGGCTTAAGCGTACTATGACGTAAATATTTCGGTATTGCGCGTGTTATATATAGTATCGAGAGTCGTTCTTTGAATACTAAGAATCTGGATGTTTTAGTAGCCTCAATTCTGCGAACTTTAGTGCCGAATGTAGATATAAAGCTGCATTCTGCATCAACGTTCGCCGGATTGATCCATACGTCGAGACCAAATATAGGTTTGTAGGCAATTTGCTTTTACGTGGGTAGATATCTATCACAGCGACCCGTTTATCATAATTTAGAGGAAATAGCTTAAGGTACGTTTTCATTCAAACCTAAATCGAATATCACTGATAATAATGGATAAAGGAGGCTTATAAATTAGGCATAATGATAAGTTATCAGTGAGAAGATAATATACTTCTAATGGAAAACATTAACAAAATAGAGTCCGCGCACCGCTTAGGAACAGGGCTGGCAGGAACTACCTAGGAATTAAACAAAAATCTCTACGGCTGGTTGAGCGGAGTCCTGGGTGAATTTTTATCATAACTTCGCAACAGACATATAACCAGAACAGCTTTTAAAACTATGCCTATACCTGGACTCCAAGAGACGATCAAATATTTATTTTTCCCCACCTGGGGATCAATTGAAAGGCCTACGAATGTAAACCGAGAATCCCCTTCAGCGTAACCTAGTTATTATAATAGGATTCCTAGGACAATAGGATAGGGACCTGGTTTTCGCTAACAACAAGTAGAAATAATATAGCCCACAAAAAATATCTTAGGTATAAATTTTTCATAGTCTATTACTTTTCGGGTGTCGTCCCTAGCTCGCCCGGTCGGCTGTCTATCATAATTATGTATTATCTGGTAGTTATGTATCATCTGGTAGACCGAAATAAAGCTCGCCAGATGTTCACTACTTCATTATAATGTGTATTATTGCTTCGTTCCAACCTCTTGAAACAATAACCTGTTATTAGTTGTGAGTGCTCTCAGCTTGCTCATTTATTTTATGTTTTGAAGGTATATTTCAAATAGAATCGTAAAATTACCTAATAACTACGATCCCATCTGGATTTTGATGAATAAAAGACGTATCATTCTCTGTTCCTGGTAGTCGTAAAAGGCTACTAAGTGTTATCGTCAAGGGAATGAGACAAAATAAAATAATAATAAAAAGACGACTCTTTCATAATTTGACTACCAAATGCAAATGAGTCCACACACAGTAAGTGTCAGGTGTATCATATCTACAGCCCTTTTGTAACCCTCCTCATGCATACATCCTGTACCCACATCACAAATACTTGCCAAACCCTCTGCCAGCCTTTGTGGAGCTAAGCGTGATGATTACAGGCTGATATCAAAGCCGAGGGTACCTACTACCTATCAGGGTCGGCGGTCGTGCGCGATGCGACGTGTGACGCTCGCATTTGAGGGTTGACTCCGAAATCAATCTGCAGAATGTATTGCTTTGTGCCAATGTGACATTGAAATGTGCCTAAAAGTCGTGCGTAGTGTTGAAAGGGTTAGGGAGTCCTAGATTTTATTTTCACATTTATTTTTGTACTAGGAGTTTTCCTAGTACAAAAATAAATGTGAAAATAAAATCCCGTCTTTCGTTTAAGATCTCCCCTACTACTAAACAATAGTAGGGGAGATCTTAAACGAAAGAGTTCGCGGGGGAAGCTATTCATATTTCACCAAACAACACCAGTGTGGGTGTACCGACACCATGTAATAGAATAGAATAAACTTACAACTTTTCAACTTTGTTACGTTAGCATGAATTAGCGTTAGCGTTATTATTGTTACCTTTCCTGTGACATAATGATAGTCTATTGTATAAGTAATATACTCACATTGTGTATAACCGGTAGACTTTCAACCACGCCCTAGGTTTATAATCAAACTCAAACTCAAACTCAAAACATTTATTTCAATTAAACCTATTACAGGCACTTTTGAATTGTCAAAGAGTCGGTCAGTTAGTCAGAAAGTTGAAGCTACTCGTATTTGCCCATTCCAAAACGTAGATCTCTATCGAGAAGAATAGGCAAGAAACTCCAAGGACACTCTTTTATAGCAAGATATTACAAAATCCTGGGTACATTATTCTTGTTGCGTTGTTCTATATGTGAGAACAATGTAAAAAAAATAATTTGTTTATTTAAAAAACAATTCAAAATATAAGATTAAAAGATTACAAATAAGCCCTGGCAGTTAAGAGAAGACCAGTCTCAACTGACGGCGCCCGTTCACGAACATGACGCGTGGATCAGCACCATCCAACTCAACCATTTTGTAGGGAACCGAATGATCCAACACACGCGCCACCATCAGCGAGCCATTTAAGTGAGCATGACATACTCTCAACTGCCACGCTTTTTTAAGTCAACATACATTTTATCATAAATGTATGTTGACTGTATTGTTGAATGTATGTGCATAAACATACATTTTATCAATCTACATAGTTTCTGGAGTCGCGTCGTGCTGTGTTAGGATAAATATGTTTTTCTTTTTATTATTGCGAAATGGAACTGCTTTTGACCTCGATCTCACCTGGTGTGTTCTGGGCTTGCTCGATCCACCGTAGACTTCATCCATCGCAATGGATGGATGAATTTTAAAAAATAAAAACTCTTCTAACAATATTATTACAGGTAATAAAGCCATCGAACAGAAATATTATTGTTACCTTTCCTGTGAACTCCACCACACAATTTGTTATTTCATCCCCTGCTCCAATCAGTTTTTCTTTAACCCCGATCACAAAACCAAATCATATTAAAGCTTCACAGTACGAATTGTTACAAATCCTGCTGATTATAAACAAACAGCGGCCCGACGGCCGAAAGCCGAAAGCCGAGTTCGGGAATCAATTAAAAGTTATCGCAAGAATTGTTGTGATTTATACGGGAGCCATATCGGTGGGGCACCTACTCGTATAAGCTAAAGAAGGACCGCTGCTTGCGAAATAGTTTGCATTAAACAAACGCGATGCCAAAAGAACGAAGAACCAGGCTCTATCTTAAAACACAGTGATAACAGACTTAACAAAAAGCAACAGCGGCCCTATTATCAAAAACTGTACAGGAATCACTCTAACCTTAGTAAGTATGTAACCAGTTTTATAGGTATTCCCTCAATCGCTCACGATCCCTCAAGCACCATAATTACATTTAAATTGCTATGTATCTATTGTAAAAGGATTGATATGGCAATTCAGTTTTCGAACAGACATTTAAGTGATAATTGAGAGGTCCATGTTCAGAGGTCCATGTGCATAGTCACACTTTTTTTGAGGTTATAGAAAATTGATGTAGAAAAAGAACATTGATTGTCCTTCTATTATTTTCTAAAACCTGTCAAAAAGAAAAAAGAGTAATCGTGAATTTCATGCCGGATTTTCAATAGGACTTGCACGGCTAGCTTCTAACGTTTCTTAAGTGCCCTTGTTTATGTGAAATAAAATATGGAAGGTGGTGTTTTTGTGGAGTGGACCTTCTAGTATTTATTTCCGATATCGAGGTAGTTCAGGGTATCGGGGGTATTGATAAATGAATTCTCGCTATTGTGCACCGGAATTGGGGTACAGTTAACTGTTACCATATGTCGTATTAGTGAAATTGAATATTAGTTTGTGTACCTACTGATTACACAATTGCTTGTTTATGTTATGGCTGTATTCCCAGAAGGGTAGACGACGGAATAGTGACCTATATTAGGGTAACCTATTAAGGGATTGTTGAGTAGCACAGCGCTGCGGTTCGATTTCTAATATTCGAAGGAGTGCGAGCTGCCGATCTTTTCTGTAAAATCTTACCGTGAAAACTTAGGAGAAGTAAGTTGTCAACTGTGAAACAACAGTTCACAAAATAAGAATAGACCGGCCGGTTGTTAGATATATGTACAAGCGAAATCTTAGTGTTGATAAAGATTAAGTTATTATACAATTGATGAGTTGACTGAAAGGAAATAAATATTTATCAGATGACGGTTTCAAAAAAAGGCAAAATTCATTACGCAAAATTACAATTTGCTACTTATAATAAGTACCTACACATAGTAGTAGGGAAGTGATTACTGCTACCTGCAAACACCTGCAACATTTAAAAGTTGATTCGTTGCTTTTACGAAGTACAAATGTCTCATGTCTTTGTAATTTCAAATCCAAATTACAGAAAATCCACTTGTCACGTCGCAGTAATTCGCATAATAAGTTATCCCGGGTAACGACTACATTACGTCGAGTTTTATGCCCGTGACACACTGTACTGGTGTTAGTCGACTAATAAAATTTATGAGTCTCTCTTATGTGTGCCGGGCCTTTAAAAGACCCTGTGACCATTTGAAAGAGATATGGGGAGAAGTGCCACTTAATATATATTCTTTTTTATTTAGGATGAGTTTTCTCTTGACCTTTGTCTAGGGCAGAGGTGACAGAGACAAAGTCGACGATGGAGCTTGCACAGAAGAAGCCTGTTCACTCTAATTTTGAATAGATTAGGGTTGTATGCGTTCGGAAACTCAGACGCAGGTAGAGAGTTCCATTCTTTTGCTGTGCGCATTATATGTATAAGATAAGAGTGAATATTCTTTGCTTACCTAAGCCGGTAAAACCGGAAATTGCTGTAATAACTAAGTCGGAATTGGTGATCACTGTTACTTGACAAAAGAAGGGTTGTACTATCCATCCTTTGTTGCCTTTTAAAGCGCCCACTGTTGGAAGAAACTACATTGCTAGAAACCATTCGGTAGTCACTTTAGAACATTTTTTTTTTGTAGTAGACATATTACCCGATTTATTATTAGTTAATGTTTGATTCTTTCGATGTGACCGATGGAATTACGCTTCTGCGCAGTTTTCTGTTATGCTTGGAAGTTAAACTAGAATTGCATTTTAGTGTGTACATGCCTTTTTATACTCCAAATGTACTTTTTATGTTAAAAATGTAGAGGAAACAAAAGAGTTGTGGTGTAAACGAAGTATTAGCTGTTTACGTTGATTATGATGTATCTTCATACAGGATTCCTGTGGGGTACGTTTGGTATACGGGGACTATATTACAAATGTCGTCATCATAGCACTTTGCTAGTCATTTGCTACGTTCTGATTTACTTGCAGTAAAAGTACCTACAAACTGCGCCTTTAATCAATGTTTTGGCAAAGCGACGGATTACTGTAATTCTCAAAATGAATAAGTTTGTAAATAACGTATATTTTAGCAGCCCTCTATCCAGTTTATAAACCCCTAAACAATTTTGTAATTAGTAAATCCTATCTGAGCTTAAATGTTAATTGAATCGGTTAATTAATTTACTAGAATAACAACATTAATCCCATAAGCTGGCATCACAGTACCTATGTGACTTAGCGTTATTTTAATTGAATTGAATGGATACTAATAAATTAATGTAATGTATCAATGTCAATTGGTTTTTTTCTTCATGTAATGAGTTACACTTACCTGAAATAAACATAACCCATCACACCGGCTTTCCCCGAAAGGTAAGGCAGAAAGAAGGATGGAAGGGTGGGGCTGTAGTACACTATCTACATTTCTCCAGTTAGTTTAAGTCCCATGTAATATGGAGCGAGCCTATTACCAGAAATATGTTAATATTATTTATTTATTACATTTATAGGTCCGGCACACAAATCGTTTTGCATTAATCTGGACATTTAAAAGCTTCTCTCTTGCTTAACTCTCTAAAACCAATATCAGTCACAAGTGTTGGTATCGCCGGACTGCAGCTACCGGCTAGCATTCCTCTCTCGGGACACATCTCACTGTTCCCTAAGTTTCATTACAAACTAGTTGTGACACCCGGCCGGACATGGGGTTATACCTTGTTTAGTGTTGCCAGCTTTTATAACTGAGGGTTTTGAGTACGGTAACTTTATAACTTGACATCATCACACCTGTATTCCCTAAAGGGATGTGCAGAGTAGTTTAGCGCACTCTCTTTTTGAGTTATGTTATAAATCCCATGCCCAAATCCCCAATCCCAGCGCTTGCAGTTAGCAAGCGTTTTGTGCTCAAAATAAAATGCATTTGGAAACTATACCTACTTAAAATATTTAATAGGTGGGTATAGATAGGTATTGATAGGTGGAAAATGTCGTGATGGCCCAGTGGTTCCGAGCTATCTATCCCGTACGTTGCACCTGCCATGTTTTGTCTCTGCATCACCTTAAGGTTGACTGGAAGTCCGCCTTTGTACAGTATTTTTTTACTTGTGCGTAAAGTTTTAATAAATAAATCAATAATATATAAGTCTGAGCAAGCTTGGACATCAATGCTCGCGTCTTCTGTTTATCAGAAGATAGAGATGCCTTTGCCCTGCGGTGGGACAATAATAGGCTGGTAATATTTAACAGGTAAACTTCTAGATAGATTTGAGCACCTTCTTAGGCTTTCGAGGGTCAAATATTGAACCACCATAATAACATGGACAGCTAATTATAATACCCACCTAAGTTGTGGTTTACTTGCATTAGTTGACATAAGTGTGTGCCTTTGCGCCATGGCGCAGTGTCCTTACAATCTGAACATTATTATAACTCTGTGTACACAACAAGATAATAAATTCACTTTATAATACTTTCTGGGATAATGCCACGTCGCCGATGCGTGCAGATTATATAAAAAATCTGTCGCGTATATACATACATACATGATACGGCCCCGCGGTGTACGTTAAGTGTTGACGAGTTTTTCACGAGAAATTTACGCATAACATGTAAATTTCCTTTATGTGCCCCTCGCGAGAGCGCCGACTGACGGGATTAAGGCAGGCGGCAAGCGATGGAGACTATTACTTCGTTTATGAAGGTGCGGCATGGCTTTTTGAAGCTATCTGGGACTAAATTGCATTACAATCTTGAATGGACGAGACAAAATGCGTGCTAAATAAATGCTTGAAGCTAAAGAAATATTTATTTATTACAAACTTGTAACAGGGAGCTCTGTTTCATCCTCTACCACAGACTATAGTTCGAAAGTTATCAAAGAGATCCTTCAAGTACCTACGATACTTATCTAAGTATAGCTATCTTCTTCTTAGCGTGTCGATGGCAATTTAAAAGGAACCGGCCCAGAATTCGGCTACGTGTTTGGCGCCATCAGTTCTTGTAATGTGCAGCTGGCAGGAAACGAAGGACATGATACTAAGTATCCCATCGTTTATGGAACAGCACCACATTTACACTCCAACGCGGAGTCGTCTAATTAATCTCCACCTGAACAGGTTTTCCTTGTTTCGGCCAACCAGGGTCCGGAGTCTGTTTAAAGACTTCCAGGGCAGCCAAGGCAACTCATGTCCAGGTGGGAGATCTTCAGCAGGTGGGACGAATGGTTTGGGTAAGGAAGCACTGTCTCGCCACAGCTTTAGTCTTTCTTGTGATCGCTCGCCAGTGAGTGGGAAGCCACGATTGAAAAAACTGTTTCGGGTTTTCAGGTTTGTGGCACGAGGATATTATCGCGCAAAGGGTGTCATGTGTCGGAGACCATTTTGGCTCTTTCCCTGGAGCTTGCCACTGCTCTGCGAACTACTGGTGGCGCTATTCCCGCTAGCGGATACAGCATTTGTAACGGAGTCGGTTTTAGGCAACCAGTGATGATCGACGTTTCATTCAAAGCTCTGTCCACTAACTTTGCGTGGCCAGAACGATTCCACACGGGACACGCGAAATCACCCGCAGAAAAAGATAGTGCCAGCCTAGTAGTCTACATAACCTCAGGCAAAGCTCTCACTTCGATGAGACTAGTCGCTGAAGAAGACTGTTGTGAGTGTACACCTTCTGCTTGATGTTCTTGCAGTTTTTGATGAATATTAAAGATCTGTGCAAAGAGTAACACCAAGATATTTATAGGGTCATTGCTGTGCTCTATGGACCCCAACTTCAAACGATGTTCAGTTTACGGCGCGCCTCTCTATTGCGGAGATGAAATATGCAAGACTGGGTTTTGCTCAGATTGGGCTTGGGCATTGAGTTAGCGAGGTAATACGTGGCTAAGGAACTAAGAGCGTCTGACAAGTGGACCTCAACCGCCTCAAAGGTGGTGGCCTGGGAGTTGAGGGCAAGGTCGTCTGCATAGAGGAAATGTAACGCGGTCGGGCTGGTTGGTTGGTCGTTGGTATAGATATTAATAAGGAGCGTAGCTATAGCTATGCTAACAACTATTTAATAATGTCAATCTTAAATCAATTGGATTTTGCACGATTCTATTTGACTGCATAATAATGAATATTTTGGACATAATTTAATCTATTTTGACTATAATATATGACGGAAGCCATATTGTTTAACAGCTGCGAGAGGCGGCGACTAGATGGCGCTAGTGGAACGTGCACCATAGACAAATCATTCATTCTATCGCTCATTTGACTTAAAAGACTTGAAGTCAATTGAGTGAAATATTATAACGTTACCCCCCACTAGTGGATCGCCTTTATAAGGAGCTGCGCTGTTGAGTCGGTACGCATTTTGAACGGATGCGTCTTGGTGCACGGACCACTGTCTCTCGACAGTCAGTACTGCCCGGTTATTGAATATGGAACGCTGTCTCCGACAAATTAGTACTATCCTTATTGCGGTGGGTGCATGGACCACTGCCCCTGATAGTCAGTAGTGCCCTATGTGACCGCCACTACCATTATTAGTTATTTAATTAATTTTATTTCATTTCTATATTCTCTCGATTAAAAATAACTGATTGTTCGATTGAAATAGATTTCTGTATTGCCATATCTGAGTATTACTTCTGATGTTTGGACCTATCCCGACATATACTTATACTTTAATAATATCCTGACATCAATTATTATTTATTTATTTTGTATTTTGTAATGAAATTTAGAATGACTTTATGTGAAATGTATTTTTTTTTATACCTACAAAATTTGTACGCAGTTATTGGCAGAACATGGACGTACACAACATCTATGAATTCAATACCTTGCATGTCTGATTAAGTCAGTTTATGTATTTGACAAATAAATTATTTTTATTTATTTACATAAAATTATTAAAAAATTAAAATTAATCGAAACGTATCGACAAAAAAAGATTAGCAAAGTATAAACCAACTTCAAGCAAGTCCGCTCACGTGCAACCCACCTTACGTTAGAAGGAAACATAATACCCACACAGAACGTAAAATTTTATTATCAAAACTCAAAAAGCCGATACGTAGCGAAGTGCGAATTTCTCAAATTGTTACTCGTAATATGAAACAATTCTACTTTTTGTTTCTCAACAGGTAATTTTGCCTTTAACTTCGGTAAGCGGGTTATCAAATAAGTTGTAATGTTATGAATTTATTACCTATCTATGTTGTGACTGGCTTTCGACTTCGAGTTCGGAAAATCCTTTTGTTTTGTGAGATGCCGTGGTAAACAGTTTTATTGAAGGTGTTCGGCGTAGAACAAGAAACTTTGCACTTATCTCAATTTATTTCATTCAATTCAATTTCATTTCAATTTTTCATTATTTTTTTTTTATTTTGTTTTTTCTCAGTATTGTCTTTCGCTCCTGGGGTGAGCGCTAATAACTGCGACACAGTTTCTAAACTAACGCAGTATTAACGTACACGAAAATTGTTATATGTCTTTGTTCCAATAAAATATTTGATTTGATTTAGCAAATTTAATCCAATAGAAATAAATAAATCCATGCCCGAGTGTATTGAAAACTGTTTTATGTTAAGAAGAAAAAAAAATAAAAAAATTGCCATGTTTATTGCAGTCTATATGACTGATCATCTGACTAAACTGTTAGTTGGTCTCCTGTAATGGCAAGTAGGTGACCGGCCACTAATAACTGTGACGAAATTGCGAGACTTTGCAAAATAGTCTTCATTTAATCGACCGTTGCGTTTTGTGATTCGTCAAAGTTACGAGTATACGAATCTTGATATCTGTCAACTTAATATTTAGAACGTGACATTCAACTCTACAAAATGTCTGTTTCACTGTCATCGTAAATAATAGGTTCCATTACAGCCAGTTGATTAGATCATCGTAATCGATTTAGTGTGATCTTTTCTGTCCTTTTTGGAGAACAAAGGAGAATACTAATGATGAGGCGTAAAACTGAAGAAGGTCGCCATGTTATGAACCAATTCAGATGTTCAATAATACAATTACTCTCGAATACGTAAGGAAACATAAAATATTTACAAAATATCGTTGGTTGGGTTGTTATCTTCATATTTACTCCGTAGTTTTCATTTAAATTGGAGAAAGACTTCAATAATTTGAATTAAACATTATAAATATTCGCTTTCCACGAAATACAACCGTTTCATGAAATATCATTTTGTTTTTGTATTTCAGAAAAGGTTTTCATATTCATTTATATTTTTAACTGTATATTTGCATACACAATACAGTTTAATAATTATAATGAAAACATTTTCACGTGAAACCACACTCGAGAACTAGCGCAAAAAGTAATATAAAACACGATGCAAATTGTGAAATTGAAACACAATTGAAACAAATATTAAAGTGGCATCGTAGCACCAACTGCTACGTTCCTGCTACGGATATTGCAAATACGTGCTACAAATGGTGCTTGTTAGCTACGCAGCCGCTACGAGCCGCTACGCCGCTACGAAGCGTAGCGTTGTGTTGCTTCCATTCGTGTTGAGAATAGGATTATGCAATTTAAGTTTGAGATATGTATTCGATTTTTCATCTTGTTGTATTGATTTCAAAGAGGAATGGAAACTTCTCGTGATGAGAACCTACCACGTTTTTTAACGTGTTGGTGGCAAACAACCTGTCGGCCCCTCTGGTGGCAAGTGGTCACTGCCACCTACATACATCTGCAGTACCACAAGCGTCGCAGGGGCGGGCGGTGCCATTTCAGAGACAAAGCTGAAATGTCATATGTACCTGTAACTACACCGACACCCATACCTTTAAAGCAGGCGCACAGCAACTAAACAAAAAGATAAACTACGAGTAGCAGCTCATTGACGGCACAAACTTTTTCCAGTTCTACTTCGTTCGGTTAACTAATTAAAAATAAACAGAAAAACGTGAGCAGTATTTCAAAATATTTATTTTTAAGTTTCAAATGCAGCAGTTAATTGCAGCCTTTTCAGTAAAAGCAAAACGAACAGAAATTATAAATCTTATATATAAAATCCTCGTGTCACAATGTTACCATACTCCTCCGAAACGGCTTGACCGATTTTGATGAAATTTTATATGTATATTCAGTAGGTCTAAGAATCGGCTACTATCTATTTTTAAGGGTGGCTTTCCCACGGGATCGAGACTTACGCGGGTGAAACCGCGGGGCGCAGCTAGTAATCTATAAATATTTATAATGAAAAGGTAACGGAGAATTTTTGTCCGTCTGTCTGTCTGAATGTATGTTCCGGATTGTCGCAAAAATGGCTGACCGGATTTGGATGAAATTTGGCACACAGATAGTTTATAACCTGGATTAATAGATAGGGCACTTTTAATCCCGGTAGTAAGTTCCCGTGGGATAATTTCCGACCTCCACGCGAGCGAAGCCGCGGGAAAAAGTTATTCTAGAATATAGATAAATCTGACACTGAACGCAGGCCGTTACTCAATGGAACTGATTACTGATCAGGTCTTTTCAGTGAATTACTGATTAATTCATTCAATAATTATTGTTAATGAGTTAACAGAAATATGCATGGCTAACTATCGCTTTATTCAGTGGACAGACAATGTTTGCATTTCAAGTTTTTGTGATAAGTGAGTTATAGGTCATGTTACGACAGCACGAAATCATCTACGTATTGTTTCCGTTTTGATACACTTTTTTCTACGACTGCCCAAAACAGGAGTGAGTCCCAACAATGTGCCTCTAATGTCACGGGCACGTACCCCACAAACAGCTTGACAATAATACCACACATCATTATGGTAAACTATGCTTCATCTTTTTAGGGTTCCGTAGTAAACAAGGAACCCTTATAGTTTCGCCATATCCGTCTGTCTGTCTGTCTGTCTATCTATCTGTCTGTCTGTCTGTCTGTCTGTCTGTCTGTCCGTCCGTCCGTCTGTCCCCGGCTTAGCTCAGAGACACTTGGTACTACAAAGCTGTAATTTGGCATGGGTATACATATTAATCATGCCAAAAAAGTCGTCATCTAAAACCATGAAAAACAATTTTTTTTAGGGTATCTCCCATACACGTGAAATGGGGATGATATTTTTTTTCTCGTGAACTCCATGATGTGGGGTATCGTTGGATAGGCCATTTAAAAATATTGTGTGTTTGTAAGAACTATTTTTCAATTAAGGGATCCGTTTGCGTAATGTTAAGCTTTAAAGTGCTATTTTTTGTTAGATTCAAGTGCCCCCCCCCCCTGCCAGCTAAATGGTTGGTTTTGGATATGTGAAAAAATTAATGGCAGTAGCATATATAACGAAATTTAAAGGAAAACTATCACAGCTAAGTAGGGTTTACAAGTTAACGAGTAATCGTCGACCAACTTAAATTTGCAGTTGAATAATTGACCGTAACGTATATAGATGTGTGGGAGAGCATGTTTTTCAACTACAGTGTTAAGTTTGTTTTTGGGATGAATTCAATCATCCTAACTACGGAACCCTTCATTGTGCGTGGTCCGACACGTACTTGGCCGGTTTTTTTTACCCTTTCAAGGCGTCACTGAAAGCTAGAAAAGATTAAATCTGTATCATTTGCGTTATACACGTGTTGCTATCTAACTCCCACATGCAGGCGTTGTGGAACTTTCAAACAAACAATGATATTATCTCTGTTATTGATTTCAATTAAAATTATTTACAGCGAGCGAGCGCGCATTAGCAGCTCTTTATTAAAACTGATCTGCTTTGCAACTCCACATCCGGCCAATTACATCCGGTAAGCGGAATAATTCGAATAAATTGGAATAAACTCCATTATTCGAACCGTTTCGCATAACTAAGAGATATCGGCGCGAACAGACTTGTTATGTACTTTGTTATTGAGTTTCTTGTTCTATTAGGGATGAGGGGCCTATTTTGTGGTTAAATGGGTAAAGAGAGGGTTGTTTTTGATTAGTGGGGCAGTTAGGGTAACGATTTTGCGGTAGGAATTAGGCAGATTTTGTGTAATTTCCGCCCGGCTGTCGTTTAAGATAGGTAATTAAATCATTTATTTGGTGAGTTTTCTAAGGTGAAGAAGACATTCAGGTAAGAAATCATTAGTGTAATAAGGCAGAGAGATACCTAAGATGTTACCTTTCATAAATAGTTTGCTTTAAAATTATTTTTCTTTCTTTCTTTCTTTCTTTCTTTCTTTTCTTTCTTTCTTTTCTTTCTTTCTTTTCTTTCTTTTCTTTCTTTCTTCCTAGAAATCCAAAAGTTGGAGACAGATTGAGTCGTGATTACAGGCAGTCTAACATTTTCCCGGTAACCGAAGCAGACACTATTAGAGATACACCCAGAACTATAAAAGTATTGTTCGGGGAAAGGGTATAACAAGTTTCGTATCCTTGCTAAATTAATTAAAACCAATCTCATTCACGATGTGTACGATAAGACCAATTGAATAACACAACGCTTAGATACAAAACACAATCTCAAAGATCAATAGCTCGTATGCGCTCGCGGCTCAGCTGTCCTCAGTCTTCACGGTCTCGTGTGTCGCCATCCATCACCGCTACGTCCCCGAGGCCCAATTACTTGTGCTGTAATTGAGTGTCATCCACCTTATCTGGCCCCGGGTACAGTTTGCACACCGTCGTATTATAAAACTTTGTGCTTTTTCAATTTAGCTTTAATGTTTTCAAAATAATTTTGTTTTGTTGTTATGAGTGCTTAAGCTTTACACCTTAGAGCATTTCATACAAACTTTCCAGCCCTTGTTTTTCAAAATAATTGAATCGGCAGGAAACAGTGGTCTAAAAAGTTAGTAAAGAACATTTTCAAAAATAGTGTAACAGCCAAATTAGATCGATTTTAAATTTTCCTTAGAAACAGAGATTTCCAGTTATCGGTTTTAAATAAGACATTTCGAAAATGTTCTTTACTAACTTTTTAGACCTTTGTATCCATCATGCTTATGCGTATGAAGTTTCATTGAAATCGGTTCAGTCATTTCGAAAAACAAGGGCTTGAAAGTTTGTATGAAATGCCGTAAGGTGTAAACGCTCTTAAGAATGTTTTTTTTTATTGCGGTATGTGGAGCTTCTTTCATCAGTTGGTACGAGAGCCCATTGCCAAAATTGTTGCCGTATCTTTTTACGACCAAAACCGTGTAGAATCAATAGATTTGGTTAATTCTGAATCCAAAAATTCTAATTTCTGAATATATCCGCGTCACGTCAGTCTGATCTGAAAGAAAATATAGAAAGAAAAATGCGTTTAATGTTTATTTTACAGCAATAAATAAACACTCTGAGCGCACGAGCGCTAATCCTGCTGACAAACTGTCACGCAGTTTGGCAGGTTTATAATATTTGTTTGGTCCAATGAACCATCCCACCGCCACCACCCCCACCATCAACACCACCACCTGAATATAATAATAAAATGTACAGGATGGATTTTTGAGATGGGGCCGTAAGGGTAGGTAATTAGGCGATACTTCGAAAATAATTTATTTTGGTGGACATGAATGCGAATTGTGCAATATGGTACGAGCAAATCTCGTAGTGATAAAACGACTAGACGACTTAACCATGGTGTATTTTCGCTGAGACATGGATCACAATTTTTCTATGAAATTACTCCTAATAGCATCTATCTTAAATCTCTCTGGTTTTTAGTAACCCCGGTAACTATACAAAAGATTAAAAGATGGATCGGTATTTTTTTTTTACATTTTTGAGAAAAAAAGGCCACATGTGACGCGCAAAATGTCTTAAAATAAACATTTTCGTAAGAAAGTTACGAAATTTATGTATATTTTTAATATCAGGCATTTATATTGTGATGAAACAGTCTGCCTATTTTTTTTGACATAGCAGAAATGAGCTCCCATAAAACAGTGACGTTCCTGGCGTGCACTGCCCGCCGAGTCGGGTTCACAATCATCTAAACTAACGATTATATACGGGTTTGGCCGATAAAATGATGCGACATGGTCGTGGGCTCTCGTACTACTCAATCTTTTGCAAGTTGAGGAGTGATTTTTCTAAAGCCCTTATTTCCATTTTCCACTCGATTGGAGATTCAGACGGAATTGGATAGTCAAGACAAAATTACAACTCTTCAACAGAAACGATGAAAACGTCCAATTGCCTATTATTATCTTTTTGTTATAAAAACTAATTATAGTATGCCATCGGCTCGAAGAAAGTATTTCACATTGACCTTTATTAACAAAAAATAAAATTTTTGAAATTTGTTACAAACGGAAATACGGTCATATGAAGAAACACTCCTCAGTTGTTACGGCATGTACTCCCATGATATTATTTTGAAAACCGTCCTAACGGGGCCAAGTGCTAAAGAAAATTATTTCGCGATGAGAAGATCTTTAATATAACGAAATTGCTACAATCAACATCTATCTAGTCTTAATATACTCAACCTCCGCATTCAAGAGCCTCAACAGACAAGTTTAGCGTCTAATTCGTGTAGTGGCACTCCTCGATATTGGCGCGCGTCTACATGTCACGTAGTCGCGCGGGCGTGGAGCCTTGACGCGCGGCTGTGGCGTCATCGGCGGGAGGCGGTGCCGAAATATATGAATTGATATTAATTGGTGTTTGCGATGTGTTTATGCATGGGCGCTACTTGAGTAAACATGGATGCGCGATCTAATTACTTCAGCACCGATCTGGCAGTTTTTTTGTAACAATTATGGAACACTATTTCTTAAGCCTTTTGTCATGGAACCGTGGTACGCAAATGTGTGTGATACCTACCTAAGACCAATACGAGAGTGGTCGCCGCTTCTTCTATTAATGATTGAGTTGAATATAAATGAACTGACTTTATAAGTAGACCCACTTGAGCTTGAGCGTTAACCTCTGATGCAGTAGTGCAGTCCGCACTTGTAGCCAGCATCGCTATCGTCCTGGAATCAGAAAAGCCATTATTTTCATAAATTCAACTGTTCGTTTCTGTTTATACAAAATGCAAACTGTAAACTGAGATAACAATAGACAAAATGCAAACTGAGATACGAAACTCTATGATTATTTTGATTTGTGCAGACAAACTCACACAACATTCACTCACACAATCTCAACTCATTCCATCAAAAACTTGGCTCGTACTGAAGTTGAATACAATTAGTTTTACACGAGAGCAAGGTAGTAGAGGGAGCATCTATCAAATGCAGTCAATATTGCCTCACAGAGAATCGCTTCAAGTTTCGGGAACAAAGGAGGTTAGATGCACGCGCAGTTTGACGATACAGAATAGGTAGGTACAGAAGGTCGGCTCCATGCGACAAGCGAAAACACTTATAGACACGCGTCTACGTACAACGAGTGTAAGCAAAATAGCTGCCTCGTGGGACTGCCTTACCAGATTAAATGTTCAGTTGGTGTTGTGGACGCGCCTCGCGAGCCGCGCGTGGTTTGGGTACAAAAATACGAGCGTTTGGCTCGAGAGGCAGCTCAGCCAGTCTGGACCCGACTACTTAGTCACGAAACGTCTGGCATTCGTTTGATAAAGTTTGGAATCGCCGTACTTACGCGTCTATATAGGCTGTCGCTCGTTGTATGGAGGCCTTCTGTACCTATCTATTTCGTGAGCAGACGTGTGTATGCGAACGTTCTTAAATGTCTGTGTAGCTTTGCACAAACATTTTCAATAGCGTGCTCGCTTCAACAATGGGTAATTGTCTTTCGGCGTACCTAGTTCTATCTTTTTTTCCAACTCGGGTCTTGATGCGTTTATTATTTTGTGATCCCTTGTTCTTTAGGAGTAGTGCAACGTGATAATTGTATGTGGCTAGTATATTTTTTACATACGGCTCAGCAGACATGGACGTTCGTTCGTTCGCGCTTTGTGGTCCATCTATGACGACATCCAAAGGTGTGTTATTTCGAAAATATTTTCAAACTCTATCTTAGCATTTGTTTTAATTAATCATTTACAGCAGGTAATTTTTAATTGTCAAGAAGTTGAAGAGATATTCTTAAAGTAACAGATGCGTGTAATCCGAATACCTTCAAGTGTTTTGTATGTTAAAAGTAAACTCTCTTCGTAGAATGCAGCTGTTCTATGTATATCGTTATTAATTATTTCCTGCTCCTTACCATGTTCTATACAGGCTACATTTTTACCTCCCTTCCGCTCTTAAGACTTCGCAAAGTAACAGAAAGGACGCAGACCATAATTTAGTTAGCAACGGCGAAGTTGTCACGTACTTCCATACCTTGGAGAAGAATGCTGCTACCGTGAGAGTATGAATAGGCTCTGGAGCGCTAATGTAATTGTGGAAACAAGATTTTAGTGATGCTGTTGGCTTCAAAGTGGCTATGCCACCGTCTGTAGGTTTTGTTTTTTTATTCGACTCTAAGCTGCAGTTTTGTCACCTTTACCGCTATTAATATCGACAGGACAAACTTATTGGTGCGCCAAACAAACAGGCCAAAATATGACTGATCTATGTAGTCGGGTCATAGGTTCTGTCACATATTATTAAGTGTGAAATAAATGACACATTTTCAATTTTATTATAATCATTTATCATGTATACTAGCTGACCCGGCGGCGAATTCAAACCATCCAGGAACCCACTGAAATATAAATTAATACAAAATTTCAACCAAATCGGTCTAGCTGTTTAGGAGGAGGAGTTGGTGACAAACACACGTACAGAAGAATGATATATATTAATTAAGATAGGAAGGTATACACAGTTTTAGATGTATATTCGTTTATTGGAAATTACCTGATAACCCAATCAATTTCATGGGCGACAACCAGTTTGGCGTACTCTTGGCTTTACGAGCCGGTGCAGATTGTTGCTGGAATTTGGAACATTGTACGTTTAAAAGGCTCTACGAGGTTTTGCAGGACCGTATTTTGGTACACCAGAGCACTGGTTTACATACTGTTTTCACAAAAAAACATCTCATTGGGGCCCAAATACGACACTCCAAGCCAAACCAACACCGATGAGGGATGATGACCACGTTGAGCGCGCGGGACACGCCGGCTCGCTTCATCACTGTGAGCATACACCTCCTCATTATGCTTATTGAAGCTCTCTTAAACTGTACATTGTTTTTATCTGAAAATAAGTAGTTAGAGATAAGAGAGAAGACAAGAAGGAGTATGTAAGATCGCCAAAACACACATTTGCATACTTGTCTCATTCATACGCTTACCTGTCCCCTTTCACTCTGTCCCCCCGTTCCTCAGCCCTCCTCGGTCCTCCTGTCAGATGTTTTATTAAGGAGAAGTTTAATCACACGCCCCTCGCGCAAAACTTGTGGAATTTTCGAATTAACTTGTGTAGGTAATGAGATCGTGAGTGATTGCTGTGTGCGTGGTAGGATGGCATGTATGCCAATTTTTCTGTTATGATAAATTGGCTCGCTGGCGAAATGTGGGTATACTATAATAGGTGCACCTCTGCCTAACCCTTCGGGGATTATAGGCATGATGTTATGTGTGTGTGTGATAAATTGGAGGAGTTAATATTAGGTACATTACTTTTCCTTCCCGCCCGTGGATTGCTATGATCGCCTTATACTCGTAAAATAAACACGACTACAAGCAGTAAAAAGCGATGACGCAGAGATTGGGTAAGTAATATTTGATATAATTACAAAATCTCTAATATTTACAAGATATAACAACTGAATCTATAATTTTATTTGATATAATGATCAGTTAATATAATAAACGATTGATATAATTTTAAAGCAACTCATTTTTATAAGCATATCACAAATTTAATATAAAATCGTTTGATATACCACTCAAAAGACATAAAACCTATTTAGTCTAATTATGATAAAACGTGCAAGCAAGCATGCAGCATGCAAGCAAGCATGCAGCAAGCAAGCATGCAGCAAGCATGCAGCAAGCATGCAGCAAGCATGCAACATGCAGCAGGCATGTTGTCTGTCACGGCTCCGGCGCTGCAGGGTTCCAGCGGTCACATGCGAGCTTATCGTACTTACGTCAGGCTGTCAAGCTGTCATTAGTTTTTCTTCCTCGTAATTTTCTCTCATAGTTTTCTTACTGGCTTAGTCCATGAAGGTTACTTTTGATTTATATAATTTAAATTATTTTTATCAATATGTTTAGCTCAAATATTGTATTTTATAGATAATTATAATTGTTTACTGTATAATATTTGTATCCTAACTTA
Source organism: Tiliacea aurago (assembly GCA_948098905.1). Taxonomy (NCBI): domain Eukaryota; kingdom Metazoa; phylum Arthropoda; class Insecta; order Lepidoptera; family Noctuidae; genus Tiliacea; species Tiliacea aurago. The sequence continues at coordinate 1,071,611 of OX402581.1, read as the reverse complement.
CATTTATAATAATAATTGAAACGCTCTCAGAATTCATCAAAGAGGTTTTTGATACGAATATGTCTGGCCTTTTCGAACACTGAATTTGAAATTAAATTCTGTAAAGAACAGAAAAACAGATGATGTGAAAAAAACACCTGAGACTCGGATATAAAATGGATTTCTGACACATTCCGGGGAGATCTGATCTGGAAGCGCTCAAGGAAACACCTCCTCTGCAAAAGTCTTGCAATTGGTCTATATTCATTTCACCCTTTTTTTTTTTTGGGTGGGAAATTATCAAATATCTTCTCCCGCTCTGGGCGAAGCGGGAGGGCGTGTCAGACTTTTACTGGCCCACCCGTGTTCCTTCATTTGCCTGTGTGCCAGGGCCACGATATCCCTTTCGGACAAACTCGCAACCCTGGCAGGCATTGGCCCTGACGGACCCCGTCAGTTGGTGCTGACATCTCTTTGAGGCGCGCGTGGAACACAACGGGCCGTCGACCCGGGTCTGGTCCTTATCGGATGGCGAGCTACCCATTGCTCTACGTCCGCAAGCCCGCGCGTATGGTGGCCGGAAATCGGCTTGCAACTCCCGACGCCCGGGGCGCCTCCTGCGGCGACTAGAGGCGCGAGGGCGCGAACCTTGCCTCTCCCTCACGCGTTCCGCCTCCTCCTTCACGAGCATTACTGCTTCGCAGAAGGAGGTGACGGCCTCCCATGCACTCCCGCTCCGAACCATGGCCTGAACCAGTGCCAGACGCGAGAGATCGCCGCCGCCGATCGCCTCCGTGAGGACACGGCGGTGCTCCACCCAAGCCGGGCAGATGTCCACCGTATGCTCCACCGTGTCCTCCGGGCGATCCACACAGTGGTGACACCCGGGCGTTTCCTCCCGCTTTATCCTGATCAGGAACCTGCCAAAACAACCGTGTCCGGTGAGGACCAGCGTCAGGCGGAAGGTGAGGCCGCCGTGGCGCCTGTCCAGCCACTCCTCAAAGAGGTGACTTATCGCCACAATTGTAGCGTGCCCAGATATTCATTTCACCTTGATAACATACTCAGTCTTCTCGGTACTACGTTCTTGCCAAGAGGACCATCGACTACCTAAGTGACCTGGACTGGACTGCCTGTGTTGGTGGGAAGCGGATCTTCAGGCCTCTGAGCTAACGAGGCCTGACGTCTTCTACACTGCCTGTGATCCTATCATAATAACTGGGAAGCGGATCTGGATGCTTCTGAGCTGACGAGGCCTGACGTGTCGAACCTGAACGCCGTAACGATACGGCGTTCAGGTTCGACACGTCAGGCCTCGGAAAAGGTGGGAGGTTTTATAAAGAAGGTACGAACCTTCTTTATAAAACCTCCCACCTTTTTCATGCTGAGAGTGCTAGGAAGGTTAGTTATCTTTTTTAATTATTTTTCTGTATTTTTTTAAAATTAACTCCTAAAATATATAATTGACTTGTTTACTTACCCTTTTATTTTTAATAGGCTAGTAGATTCGTTACATCGTCACAGAGGTGTTTTACGCTCACCACCGAGGCTTCGGCTTGCTGGCCGGCTCTGCCGGCCAGGCTCTGCCGCGGCGGCAACCGTTGAAACCACCTGCTCCTCAGCTCGCGGGCCGCCTCGCCCCTACGCGCCTACGCGATTTTAAATAACACTCTAGGGGTAGGGCAGACAAGACTACGTGGAGTCGGTTTTGCTGCGATTCGTTTCTGTCACGCCGCTCCCGCAGCACGCTCAATCAAATTAATCGCAATATTATATATTTTAAACGATAGGCCTAATGATTTTCTATTAAATAAACGTTATATCCAATAACGTTATACGAAATAAGTTTTAGAATAAATAAATGTTATATCCAAAGAAATTATATCAACAGTTGGTATATCTCACGTTGATTATATCTTATGAACGATAATAAAATGAAATTAGACCAAATGAGTTTATACGTTATGAGACGCACCCAAATACATCATCTGTGAAAATTTCAACTGTCTAACTATCACGGTTCACGAGATACAGACTGGCGACAGACGGACAGACAGACAGACAGACGGCGGAGCCTTAGTAATAGGGTTCCCGTTTTACCCTTTGGGTACGGAACCCTAAAAACTATCGTTCAGCTGATGTTTTTCCTGTATTGTATTTCAAAGGTTAGAAGAATTAAACTAGATAGAAGATAAAAAAAACCTTATTTATAAACAATGACAGTCAGTAAGTATTTAATTTGCAAAACCTTTTAAATCTTTCAACATTCAGAACTTACTTTTGAACTAACTGAACACACTAGGCTTCCTACTTCATACGTACTCCAACAGTGAGTTAACTCTTCAACAGTCTTCTGTGTTCGCAGATAATAGCGTCCTACAGAAGTAGGCACAGACAATTCAATAACCCTCTCTCATGTGAAGTTTAAACTCAATCAAACTTGTGCAACTCCAGCGATGCTGATTCGATCAAATAAACTCTAGTGTATTGACACGTGTTAGAAGATCCTCGTTGTTCTAGTGCTCGCAAGCTTGGCTTTTGAGCATGGGGTCTTGGTTTTGATCTCCCGGTCGGACAAAGTGGTTATATAATATTTATTTAAATGAATACGAGTGGTACCATAAGTTGACGAATATAAGTAGTCAGTTTCCGTCATTTTCTACCAGGTATTTGGTGTGCAAATCTTAATTAAATAAAGGTTGTTACTAAAATGAGTCGTGACTTACGCTGTATGTATACCCCTCTGCTCGGCCTTCTCCTTTAGGGAATGCTGGCGTGATGTTTTGTTTCGTTTGAAGTTTCGAAGACTATGATAACTGTCAAAGGATATTGCATAAAATAAGTACGAAAAGCTATATAACTTAAAGAAAATTGTACCCTTCACACAAAATTCTTGTAAATAAATATTTTCGTAAAAATAGTGTTTGTGGAGTGAGAATGAGATTAACGATGACTTTTATTGTTTCCCGCGTCAACGTTCAGGCGCTTGCTTTTGATGTTTTTATTTGGCCAACTATTACTTATTTTATGGAGTGAAAACTTTGCTAAACAATAAACGACGTTTATATTTTATTCGTTTTTTGGTTCCTTAAGTATTTTATTACCCGTAGTTTTCGCGTCCATAACATGTGTAATTTGAACCACTAAACCACAAATACCTATGAACAACGTAGGTATAATTCCATACCAAAATTACATAGGCAGGTACAGTGAGGCATACGTTTAGTTCAGTGAAGTCTGCGTCCCTGCGGATCGCTTAGTCGCTCATAAATTGAACGTAAAACATATCATGAGCCAGCCTCGCATTACAGGTGCGCTCAATCGATGTATGGTTTCAAGTAGATTCTGGGCTTGTGTGACTAGTGTTGTTTTTTTTGGGAATTTTTAAATGAATGTTTTTTCCAGGATAAATAATGGCCTTATTCTTTCGAGAGGTACCTGTGAGTTAAGTGGATAGCAATCTTATCTTTATACAATCATAATATTATTCATTGACATTTCGGACGAGTAAGCTCGGGCACAGCACAGATAAGACCAAAAGGTTAACTTCAAACAAAACTATACCAGGCTCTTGAAAGATCAGTCACGTGTAAGTATAGAAAGTCGCAGTATTTTTTTTCCCGATTGTCAACAGTGTTAACGACAGGGGTATTACTGATCGGAAATAATCAAAAAATTGTCCCGTTCGTCAACACTGTGAATGAATTTTTTTTTTTTTTCCGATCAAAGTCAAAGTCAAAGTCAAATTGTGTGTTACTGAACGGGAATATTCGGCTCATTCTACTGCTAGTGTGGGACACGGAAAGATAAGATAAGATTTCTTTATTTGTTTAAACATTGTATACATACAAGAACATGCAAGATTTTGCAGTCATCGTTTGAGTCGAATCATGTTTAGCCGTAAGTATCTGCGTACAAATATTTCCATATTATTGAGAATAATTTAACAATAACAAAAATGGAAAAATTACCTAGAATACAAAGTTTATAATTTAGAAACTTGAATAAACTTAAATTAGAAGGCGAAATAAATCCAATTCTCCTTCTCTTTGTTGTTGAATAAACTATCGGAGATTATCTTCGGTTACAGATTTTAATAATGGTGACTCAGTAATATTTTCTTGCCAATTCAAAGGGTCATAATAAAAAAATAATGTGTTAAAGTTTATCGATAGTAACTGAAACAGACGCAATTTATTTGGTGTTTCTGATCTGGCTTTCAAAATTCGACATGCAGCTAATTTACGAACGTGTGGCTATAGGGATCTCTCAACATTGCAAGCAATAAGTTTTCCGGGTATGCAAAATAGCTGTTTCTTTTAATTTCGATAACGACTTTCAAAGTTGTTGGTAAATATCTGATTAGCTCGATGAGTTTCAACAAGTGTCGCGATCCATCTTTACAGCTAGAGTGAGTTTTTATAGAAAACCATATCGGACCGTAAGGCTGCCTGTCCACCGGAGCGGAGCGAGGCTGCGGAGCGGAGAAACGGAGAAATATTAACCAATACGATTGCAAGTGGACAGGGATTTGCAATCCTATGGGTTAATATTTCTCAGTTTCTCCGCTCCGCAGCTTCGCTCCGCTCTGGTGGATAGCCAGCCTTAACCTTGACAATATACGTTGCAAAGTTATTCTATTTTCAGAGGCAGTCTCTACTGAAACATACAGATGGAGAATCCAGTTGGCACGAGTTAGCCATCGGACATGAGGCAGTATGCCTGGTGATTTGTTAACTAAATCGCTAGGAAATATGCCTGTTGTCTGTATTCTGTACAAGTATTTTTGGTATGTAGGTAGGTACTAATATCTTTAGCAGAAAGCTCCGGTAAGTTTGCCGGTATAGGTTAAAACTGAGTTATAGGTCTTGTCTCACAGTTCTCAAGATACTTCCAACAATTTCGAGTACGTTCCATTTTTCCGATGACGTAAAACAAATGACTGCACTCTATTACACTGATTGCGACACTGATTGTTTTACCAATAAATCGCACGTCACTTGTCTCAACTTCCCCCGCACCCCACCCCTCCTTACTCCTTTACCCTTGACCTCAACCAAAGAATTTCGTATTTATCACTAGTAAAAACTATTACTTACCTACGCATTATATCTGATGTCAATAAATGTTCTAATTTGAATTGTATGGTAATTGTATGTAATTAATGACATATGACTGTGTGTTTTTACTATTTCTATTAGATTCTCGTTACTTGAATTAAATTATTTGAATTTGAATAACTTGAGAAAAGTATCAGTATAGTGACGTCAAAAATTTATTTTTGTTTTAATAGTTCTACGACAGTCTGGAGGCAATAAAACTTAAAATAATCTAAAAACTTTACATAATTATCAATTTGTTAATGACAGCATTTGGCACCTTTCTGATAAACGTAAAAAAAAATATCCACCCTTTTCAGGGATCCGTTTGCGTAATATTAAGCTTTAAAGTGCTAATTTTTGTTAGAGTCAAGCCCCCCCCCATTTTTTTTGGGTGGGATTTATTAAATAAGTTTTCCCGCTCTGGGCAGAGCGGAAGGGCGTGTTAGACTTTTACTGACTAAAACCCACCCGTGTGCCATGGCCACGATATCCTTTTCAGACAAACTCGCAACCCTGGCAGGCATTGGCCCTAACGGACCCCGTCAGTTGGTGCTGACATCTCTTTGAGGCGCGCGTGAAAGACAACGTGCCGGTGACCCGGACCTGGTCCTTATCTGACGGCGAGCTACCCATCGCTCACCGTCGGCAAGCCCACGCCTACGATCGCCGGGAATCGGCTGCGACAAGTTGTTCCGGGTCTGGCTGTTTGTGTATGTGTGCTTAAAAGTTTATAACGTTTTAAAAAAAAAAAGATCGCCACCCCCGATCGCCTCCACGAGGATACGGCTCGGCTCCGCCCAAGTCGGGCAGAGCTCCACCATATGCTCCACCGTATCCTCCGGTCAATCCACACAATAGTAACACCCGGGCGGTCCTCCCGCTTTATCCTGAACAGGAACCTCCCGAAACAACCGTGTCGGTAGGGCCTGCGTCAGGCGGAAGTTAAGGACGCCGTGGCGCCTCTCTAGCCACTCCTCAAAGAGGGGACTTATCGCCACAATTGTGGCGTGCTCTGCGCTGCGTTGCGACAATCGCCATCTCCATGTCGCAAAGAGATCCCACCGGAGCTCTGTCCGCTCGCTGTGCCGTGCTTTCTCGCGGCAGCGGCGTTACGCCCCGGCGCGGCGGCGTTTCGCCTCCTCTGGCCACTCCTTTAAATACGCGAGGACTTTTGTCTCCAGATTCCATTGCGGCAGTCCGGCAAGGTCCTCAGTGCATAAAACACGCTGGTAACTGCAATGGCACTTCAGAATTTTTAATCATTTTCTTAGCGACACTACGTTCTAATAATTTTCTCAAAATGGCATTCACCCTTAAAATTAAGCAATCAAAATTTATTTTAATCACGAAAGTTAAGTTTATTTACGTCGCAAATTTTGATGAGGTGTCAATCATTATAGCATTAGCAAATACATCAATCGCAAACTCGACACGCTATCGAAATTGACTGGTAATTAGCCGGCTTGTTAGCCTGCAAACAATGTAAATTGTTGTAATTATTGCACGTTATAGCTGTCATGTACAATAATGTACAAGCATATTTCGGAATGTTAACACTGTGTAGCAATGATTGCGATATCAGTAGTTTCAGGATGATGAGGGTAGGTTTCAGTTTTGATTTGAGCGATGTTCATTATATATTTTAACTAGCTTTTGCCCGCAACTTCCACAACACAAGCAATGGGTAGTTTTTCATGAAATAGTGAACGCCTGCGGCCCTGCATACACGAACGCACGGTTAGCACTTAAATAATATAACAGTAGATTGTGAACACACGATTCCTCATTCAACAGTCACATAATCAAAATGAAAATATTTTTATTTCACATAAGCATAAATGGGCACTTATGAAACGTCAGAAGCTAGGTGCATGGTTCCAATTGATCGTTTCCTATGGAGAAGAGCCGGCAAGAAACTCCACGGTTACTCTTTTAAAGTTTTCAAATTACAATGTTAATAGGTATGAGAGGACAGTGTAGGCTCGTCAAAAGTACCAGGTAGGTACTTAACAAAATAGAAAATGGTCTACAAATCTACAGTCTATTAAGCCTACAACGTCCTCATATTAACAAAACAACAATATTATTATTTTTTTAATGTCGTTTTTTGGCGTCGTTATTGTTATTTTTCTTATAATATTAAAATAATAAAAGTTAGAACCTTGAAGAAATTAAAATTGTAGGTATATTATTAATGTCAAATAGGAAAAGGTTATGTCAGTGAAGTTTGTAAAAAAATAAAATTATAATAAACAACGTAATTTGGTAGCAGTTAATAGACATTTACATAGTTTTGCCGTTAATGAGGTACCGGGGAAGCCACATGTGCAGAAGGAATTAATGCTAAACTTCTTTGTCTTCAAACGTAGTGTATATTCTTATAATAATTATGCTTTGTTGATAAGGGCACGTTTGATGTGCGTTTTGAATTTTCCATCACTAAGTTCTGCAACCGACTTTGGCAACTTCTTATAAAAACGGATACTGTTTATAAGAAATTACTTGCTTGTCTTCAATCATAGATATTTATTTTTAGTATAACCATTTATGACAGAAGAGGCATAAACTTCTTGTTTTTCTGTGTACGTTCTAAGAACTATCATAATTATAATAGAATAGTATTACAAAATATTAAAAAAAAACACAAAAAATGAATTATTTGGGAATCGAAATTACAATCTTATGTTTTACTATTACTATAAATACACGAAATTATGTGCTTCGTTGAAATAACACTGAAATCATCATCATTTCAGCCGAAAGACGGACGTCTTTCGGCTGAAATGATTGCTGCAGGACAGCTGACTGCTGGACATAGGCCTCCCCCCAAGGGAGGGTTTGCCATAATCGCCACGCTAGGCAGGCGGGTTGGCGATCGCAGTATGGTGTTAAAATGCATAGAGAACGCTGCTGCCCATTCTGTAGTAATTCTATTTGTAGCCTTTTACGACACCCACGGGAACAAATAGGGTGGTGCTATTCTTTACGTCCGGCACCACACGGAACTCGGAGCTTAGTATTACGTATACGGAACCCTGAATCAAAAAATGGTTTTCACAGACCTGCAATATTTTTGAACGGCTTACCTAACGATATTCCACATAATGGGATAGACGAAAAAAAATAACATCCCCACTTTACGTGCCAGGGAGTTACCCTACATTGATGGTACCCTATGCCAAATTACACCTTTCTAGTAGTAAGACTATCTCAGCTAAGCCGCGGACAGACAGACAGAGGGACATGGTGGGGTTGTTGACTACGGAACCCTAAAAATTGGTAACAATGCAAAGTAAGAACGTAAGTCAGTAACAATGTAAGTCATTACATAATACAGTTCCCTGCTCTTGTTTCATGTGTATCTGTATAGGTATTTATACTGTATATATGTATATATTTATTAGATAACTTTAAGCTTTGTGTATGTATGATGTATTTATTGTATATGTTAATGGTACGCCACTGACTGCAGTATTGTCTCTCCTGCTCCCTTTAATCCATCCAAAGGTTGTCTGTAAAAGATCGCTTTTAGCGATAAGACCGCCCATTGTGTCACCCTATGTAAAATTTAAACATTTATATCTGTAACTTTTATGGCGAGTATTCTAATCTATTCTATTCTAAAGTAAGTTCAGTCGACCGCACGGCCGCGTCGTTTCAATAGAATAAGAAGCCAGCTCAGGGCTGGTTACTGGAGAGGGCCGGGGCGGGGCTGCTTTGAAGCGGCTTCTGCCCAATCTAGGGGGCCCAAACGCCTCCTGCCGGAGGCTCTACGCGGGGATCGTGCGGTCCATGGCCCTTTATGGGGCACCCGTGTGGGCGCGTTCTCTGAGGCTGTGACCAGCCCAGCCAGGTCATGGCCATCAGTCTGGTACGGGGTTACCGCACGGTCTCCCGTGAGGCGGCAAGCCTCCTTGCCGGACTGCCGCCGTGGGATCTGGACGCAAAAGTCCTCGAGCACATCTGGGAGTGGCGCGAGGAGGCGAAAGGCCGGGGTGAAACTCAGCTGCCGCGAGAAATCGTGGCACAGCGGACGGAGCTCCGGCGGGATCTCATGGCGGCATGGAGAGTGCGATTGTCGCAACCCAGCGCAGGGCACGCCACAATTGTGGCGATAAGTCCCCTGTTTGAGGAGTGGCTAGAGAGGCGCCACAGCGTCCTCACCTTCCGCCTGACGCAGGTCCTCACCGGACACGGTTGTTTCGGGAGGTTCCTGTTCAGGATAAAGCGGGAGGAAACGCCCGGGTGTCACCACTGTGTGGATCGCCCGGAGGACACGGTGGAGCATACGGTGGAGGTCTGCCCGGCTTGGGCGGAGCACCGCCGTGTCCTCATGGAGGCGATCGGCGGCAGCGATCTCTCGCGTCCGGCCCTGGTTCAGGCCATGGTTCGAAGCGAGAGTGCATGGGAGGCCGTCACCTCCTTCTGCGAAGGAGGAGGCGGAACGCGTGAGGGTAAGGCAGGGTTCGCGCCCTCACGCCCTTAGCCGCCGCAGGAGACGCCCCGGGCTTCGGAAGTCACAAGCTGATTTCCGGCCACCGCAGGCGCGGGCCTGCGGACGGTGAGCGATGGGTAGCTCACCGTCCGATAAGGACCAGGCCCGGGTCGACGGCGCGTTGTGTTTCGGCAGGCATTGGCCCTGACGGGGTCCGTTAGGGCCAATGCCTGCCGGGGTTGCGAGTTTGTCCGAAAGGGATATCGTGGCCCCGGCACACAGGCAACGGAAGGAACACGGGTGGGTTTTAGTCAGTAAAAGTCTGACACGCCCTCCCGCTCAACCCAGAGGGGAAAAGTTATTTGATAATTTCCCACCCAAAAAAAAAAAAAAAAGCTCAGGGCTGGTTCTGTTACCACTGCCGTGCGGCCTACTGTACTGAACTATTATGAACTGCTAAACAATTAATAATAGTTTATGCAAAACTATCTGACATAGTTTGAAGCCATGAGCGATAGTGCGAAGTAATGATACGCGCGGTACATATACAAATATTAATCAACTTGGTATAATAATTATTGATCGTTGCTACGAGCGGCACTTGTCTGCTGAGCTTATTGGAAATACCTATTAAAGCCTCTTCATTGCCCGCGACTGTAATGAGTAAAGGTTTGAGAAGATGTGTCTAGACAAAATTAGAGTTCGATAATGGAATATGGATAATAAATAAAACTTATAACCATAGAGCTTATATCTATACAGATAATAAAATCGTAGCGGATTCAAAACTCTATGAGAATGGCTATTTCAGTGTTTTACGCATCCGCTGGATGTGAGAAGCACAGAATCGGTCGAAGTGACGGTAAGGGGAAGATGTAGATGTCCACTGCTGGCCTATGTCCAGCAGTGGACATCTTTCGGCTAAAATGATCATGATGATGATTTCAATATTCTTTCGACGAAGCAAAATTAAATATGTAGCTTAGTGGTTCGACGACTGTTTTACAAAAACGTGGTAGTAAGTTCGATTCCCAAGTTTTGAAATTTTTTGTGGTTCTTATTTATAACATTTTGTACCTAATTCTATTTTACCGCTCGTGTGTTAGGTAGACTCCGCGAGTTCTTAATCAAATCAAATCAAAAATATATAAATACAACAAAGATCCATATTGTTAGTAATACCTTATAGCTAGTGTTAGTAAGCACAGTTATATTATGACCAAACAGGGTACAATTTTCTCACCTGGCCATCTTCTCCACAAAATGCCTTAAAATGGAAGAATAGAATAATGACAGTTCGTAAAACGTACACAGAAAAAACATCTTCTGTCAGTAATTATGAACAGGATATCAACATTACCCTTAGAAATATTATTGATTGGCTTGATAAAAACAACCTGCGGGCTAATTGCGTACAGTGGTACCCAATTGATAAGGCGCGTCGTGAATCTTCGTTCGCACAGAAAAGAAAGTATGGCCCCGAAGATTCACGAAAGAATGCTTAAAACTTACAATCAACCTTAGGTCAGTATTATAAGGTTCATAATACACTGGAGCTGCTAGCGCGCACTCGATCAGAAGTATGGCGGCTGACAAACATGCCACGCGGCGCGCGCTAACATGGCGGCAGCTGCCGACCAATAGCGGTACAGGAAAAAGAACCGCGGTGGGTGGAGCGTGCCGATTGGTCAATAGCAATTCCCGCACTTTTAAAATTCACCTTCTGCGTAGGTACATCGGTAAGCCATATCAATTGGGTACTACTGTAACACACTATCAGTAGGAATCGGTTTCAATTTGGCAGTTCAACAACATTCATTGCGTTATTTACGTTGTTGAGTAGACGACACATGAAGCAATGGATTAGCAATATACCTCAAAATCATTCCGATTCCGATTCAAACAATGATACGCAATTAAGGTGCTGGTAATAAACTTACCAAAGACTAATGTGATGCATTTTCACCAACGTACAATTCCACCGAACGTTAATGCACAGTACAATGGACAGGTGATCAATCAAACAAAGGTCGCGAAATTTTTAGAAATTCTTATAGACGATCAATTGACTTGGAGACCGCAAGCAGAACAGGTGTGCAAAAAGTTAAGCACTGCAGCTTATGTTCTTTTTAATGTGGCAATAAAAGTTGACATAGAGACTGCTTTAGTAGCATACCATGGTTTGACGGCATCGGTCTTGAGGTTTGGAATCATTTTAAAGAGGTAAATACAATCTAAGAGATAACATATCCCAAAAACGCTGTGTTAGAGCTATGTGTATATATAGTCTAAAAAATTCACAACTATCTCTACACCTAGAGATAGTTGTGAATCTCTGTTCAAGTCTTTGAAAATTCTTACTTTTCCGTCGTTATATATTTTGGAAATGGCAATTTTTAAAAATTTGTTTGCAAAGGTCTCGGACACCAAGAAAGGTCCCGTGAGAAGTCAATACAAAAACCTCTTAATTATTGGTAGCTATAAAACAGCACAAGTACTTAGAAAAAGTGTTTTCTGCATGGGTCTAATAATATTTAATAAACTAGTGGACAGCATAAAAAGTGACACCCTTCAACAATTTAAAAATAAACTCAAGTCTTTTTTGATACGGAAATGGTATCTTTTCTTTTGTTTTATATTACTTTTATTTTAGAAAAACCCACGGCAAAGCCCCGGGCGGCAGCTAGCCTAATATAAATTTGATATGTAGTCCAATAACAGTCAATTTAACTTACTAATTAAGTAATTCAAAGAAACCCAGCTCTTTACAAACAATTAAACCTTTACCAGAAAGTCTAATTTCCCATCACATTCGAGCAATATTAGCAAAGTGAAGATGTCGTAGGTGACATAAGCTATATGGATATTGTAACTAAGTTATTTACAAGCCCGAGCTTACGACGGCCCCTGTTCCGGACGAGGCAGCTTGATAGGCACGCCGTCAGGTCGGCCGGCTCGGCGTATGCTTCATAATGGCAGCAATTCCCTTCAATATCGCTGAGATAGACTCGGGAGTGAGAAAATTATGTTTAGGAGTAAGTTCGGTGCCCGAGATGGTTCCAGGGCATTTTAAACGGGGGTTTAAACCTCGAATGAGGTTTTCGCTGTTATTTTTAATGTAAACTTTAAATATTTACAGATTAGATTTTAGACAGATGAGATTACAAAAAAAAAACTCAAAACTCAAAGCATTTATTTCAGATAAACCAATTACAGGCACTTTTGAATTGTCAAAGGGTCGGTCAGTCAGAGAGATGAAGCTAGTTGGGCCCATTCCAAAGCTTAGTTGGTACCTATGGAGAAGAACGGCCAAGAAACTCCACGGACACTCTATTAAATTAACATAATTATCGTTACAAAAAATTGATTACATCATTCATGTTGAAATTAAACATGTGAGAACGATGCAAAACGTCAAAAGCGTCCGTAACAAAAAGATAAAAAACAAAAAACAATTCAATAATTAAATTAAAATAAGCCAAGGTCGCTAAGAGATGACCAGTCCATACTGATGGCGCCCGTTCACGAACATGACACATGGATTAGCACCATTCAGCTCAACTATTTTGAAGGGAGCTAAATGATCCAACACACCCGCTACCATCATCGACACATTACAGTGAGCATGACATACTCTCAGCCGCCAGGGCACATTCAAGTCAATGAAAGACGTACCCAGTAAATGGTGGCTTTATAGTAAGTACTTAGTACTCACACATGTGCTATGCAATTATATAATACTAAGAGATTGAATTTATACAATGTAAAGAATCAGAATCAGAAAAGTTTTTGAAATCTACAGCAGCTCCAAAAGTATTTTCAAATGTTAAGCAATTAAGTGTGGTTGTGGTGGAGCTGGACCAGCATTTTTATCAGCGATGTAATCCCCCAAATTATAATATACCTGCTTGCATAGTGTGCGTTTTATACAAGATTTGCATTTCGTTTCATTCAGTTGAAATAAATGGGGAGGAATTTTATTATAACATTTTAAACAGTATCCCATGAAAGATGAGTCTACTTTTGCCAGTCTGAAACCTGGTTGAGCTAATAGATCCTTACTTCTAGTACTATAATTATCTATGTCTTTCGCCTCTTTTACTAAAAAGAGGGAGAGAAAGGACAGAGAGAAAAAGGTCTTTAAAGAAAACAGTCAGTGATCCTACATAAATATTTACCTGCCTTCTGTTGGCACTGACTCAAAAAGGTACCTAAAAGCCAAAATTCACAAACTCACAAAAGAAAACCGCTCTGAAAAAAATACTTGACCATATCAGTAATTCTCTCTTACATTTCTGCGTTAAACTTTTACCACCCTTTTTTCTGTCCCAAATTCTTTTAATAAGTTACCCCGACCCTGTTTTCTACAAAGATTTTATATGCGAAAGCATCTATTTATAAAGATCAAGCGAAAATCGTCGTCTACAAATCTAAAGGCAGGTAACGTGTGGAGCGATAACGATGGGCCACATTTATCTCTGGCGCCGCCTGTCACCGCTCACCACTCAACACCGGGGCTCATAAACGCGGGTCTGGCAGTCGTCAGGTGTGTTGCGGTGAGCCATCAAACAGCCGAACCCTCGGGCGGATCGCTTGTCGATACTGTTGGCTAATCGCTCCCCCGGGCGACCCTCGTCGGGGCACATTAGCCCGGCCCGCTTTAACGACGCGCTGTAAACATAAAATCGTTAAGATTTTATACCCGAAATCCCTCGCTATAAGTTTCTTTGAAGTATTTTCATATTTATATGCACTTTGCTTGCGGAGGATGTGAAAAGGCTCTAAACATAATTGACCCAGTTTCCACACAAAAGCATCGGCTCTTGACATAGTGCGGTAGACAATGAAGTCAGCTAGAGTATCGGTCAGCCCGTGATTGTATCGGTGTCTGTCTACAACGTTAGTCTGATCGAATATTAGTTGCCTGAATCACTCTTCTCTAGTTATTGAATGCGTTACCTACCTACGCTCGGTACCTGAAAACACCCAAAATGATTTTTATTTCAGGTTCAACAACTCAACAAGAGGCATTGCTAATAATGTCTCTTTCCAAGCATATTGTAACGACCCCCGCGGGAGCAGTTGAGTGGTTTGAATCGGCACCGAGGCTACATTTACACTTATCGTAAACATACAATCCAATTTACAGCTTTATTGAATCGATCTACTTTATATTTCCGCTCATTTCTGAGAAAATGCTAAGGCAATATTTTATAGAAAAATCTAAAAGCGTTCAGCTCAATCCAATTTCTTGTATAAGCCTAAAATGTTTTGAAAATAAACGGAATACCTACGTTTCAATCAGAACATCCAATACACAAAATAATCACGTTCCTTACTCGGATTGACGCAGACGCTCGTTCACTCACCGCTCCGCTCGATGGAATCCATTCACTCGTTCATTCGCTCAATCATTCACCCCACTTGCGAGTGGATGCATGCCTTTATGCAGAATTATTGAATTTCCGAATTCACATAGCGCCTGATTCGAAGCGAAGCGCGCGGACAAAAATCCATTTGGCAAATATTTATACGCGTAACGATGGGGAATACACTTAATGTTCATAATACGTTTTTGAGCGTGCCTTATAATCTGATTTCATATCATCAGCCAGCTTGGTGAGGTGACAATTATTAATAAGTAAGTATGTGTAAGTAATTGTTATTTCATTTCAGGCCCCAGTATACAGTATTAGGTAGCTGATAGGTAATGAACTGTAATAGTTACCTTTTATGTAATATGTACCTATACAATACTCAATACTTTATTGCATTCCTTAATGTGTACATAAAACAGTTGGCTTTCGATTATTGGTTTACCTACCATTACCAACCAAAATGTTGTTAGTAGCATCCGTTTGAGAATGAAACCTGTCTTTATAGCAGCTAACTTATATTACTAGCCATAGCGAGCTTCCCGGCGGCCGGGGCCTACCACTAGTTACCGCTGAAAAGTTAATAAAAATCTAGTCAACTTATACTTGTTAGGCTTGGCTTAGCTAAAAACATTTACTGGTGAAAATTTCAACTGTTTATCTATCACGGTTCATGAGATACAGCCTGGTGACAGACGAACAGACAGACAGACGGACGCGGGACGGCGCCGGCGGCGGTGCGACGCGTCGCGGCGGCGGCGGTGGAGCCTTAGTAATCTGGTTCCCGTTTTACCCTTTGGGTACGGCACCCTAAAACCAGCAAAAAAATCACGTTTGTTGTATGGGAGCCCCCTTAAATATTTATTTTATTCTGTTTTTTAGTAAGTATTTATATATAGCAGCAACAGAAATAGGTACATCATCTGTGAAAATTTCAACTGTCTAACTATCACGGTTCATGAGATACATACTGGTGACAGACAGACCGACAGACGGACGGACAGCGGAGCCTTAGTAATAGGGTTCCCGTTTTACCCTTTGGGTACGGAACCTTCGTCGTATACCTTCGTTTTATTTCGTTGACGTTTAGAGAACCTGTCATTTTGGGTTCTTTTCAATAGACACTACAAAGTAGTTTATTGTATAAATCTAACAAAAAAATTGTGCTCAAGCAGTTACATCTACTGAGAGTAGTTTAAAAGAATAAATGATATTACAGTATTTTAAGCCGAACTGGGGTAAACAAAAAAAATTGGTTACCAACGTATTTTGAAACAAAGTGTCTTAACAAAGTATTTTGAAACAAAGTGTCTTCTATAAAAACCCTTTTTATGATTTGTTAACTTTTCTAAACTACCTAAAGTCCTATGGAGTATAGTTTCTGAGAAAATGTTAATATAAATGTTGCCACTAAATTATAAAACGCAATGTGCTCAACTGGCAGCCCTTTACGTCTGCTGTCATTGTCAATGTCATTGTCCAGTTGTCAACGCGAAACTCCCGTGATGGTGGTTTAGCGTCCGTGTTTATTTAAAAAAATAATTGTTTGACTTAATAACTTTATTGAATAAGTGAAAAAAACCACTGATAGTGTTGTTATAAGTTTTCAAGATGTTGGTGCTGTTCGAAACATCGGCGGGATACGCCATATTCAAGGTAAATTCAACACGTGTGTATTCTAACCTCTAAGCCTGATCGCGACATTCTTTCAGAGAAAAATACTGTGTTTACGGTTTCATTTCACTAATGATAATGATGAACATGCTCATATTTAATCAAAATACACGATTTCATTCATATTACCTCTCGTATAATTCTAAGTAAACATGTAATTTAGCTTTGAGTAGAAGTGTAAACACGTTTTCTTATTTGTGTTTGAGTAGGTTAACTTTTATTTCACTCTATCAAACCTGTTTATTTAACTTCATTTACGCTTATTTTACCTTTTGCATTAATAAGGTTCAATAAATTAATTTACATTAGTGGCATCTGGTATTTACTGAATATTATTAGACAATGATCACTGACCTACTTCTTTTAGTTTCCTAATTTCAACATTGTTTTTTAGATATTTAAAATAATTGCTCGTTCCGATCTGGCAACCGCATTGATTTACTGCCTTTAATTTAATCTTAGTAATACATACCAGTTTTAAAATAAGAGACAATTCATATTGATAGAAAACGTCAGTAATTATAAAAACTTCAGATATCATTATTCAGTCTGTTTCAAAAATCCAGACGATCAGCTAAAACATGTGATAACATTTTAGAGAACATATTATAGCTGCTGAGCTTTAAGAAATATAAATAGATTCAAGGTCTCGTTAGTAAATAATTAAATATACTCTTGAACACAAAAGCTATAACACTGAACATATTATTATGTAAAAAATTGACACACAATTTTGAGAAATCCTAGAAAGTAGAAAAATCTAATCTTGAGTTTCAATTACGTAAGTATACAAATATAGTGTGAAGATTAAAACAAAACCCTGAGTTAGTGTAGTGTATAAAGTTTAGAAATAATAGTGACAACGACACACATACAGTGGCTGGCTGAGAAGATACCGTCAGATTATGGTTGTTTAGCTGATAGTCGTTATAACCATAAACTATGATAAGTAACAGGGGCGAAAGCACCGTATAACACGATTCCTACCGGCTTCCCTTCGGACATTCGGAACACAACCACTCTATCGTCATTGAAAAATGGCATAGTCGAAATGTTGATGGGTTAATAATGACAAATAATATCATCACACTATATGTATCTAATACACCGTAAAATTAAAATATTACAAAACGATTACATTTTAATAATATTATTGTCTTTATATCCCAACAACATAACATTTTTGCCCTAAAATAACTCGTATGCGTGTCCGCTTGCCGTGAGTTAAATTTCTTCGACGTCATGACGAGTTTATTTTGTATACACAGGATTTTTTTTTTGCTCCAGCTTACCTTTCTCATAAAATCACCCTTCGCCACTGTTAAGTAAACAGAAATGCCGGGACCTCAAGATTTCGTCGTAATAACCGTTTTAAGCAATGTAGTTATAAACGGATTTGACTGTCAAAGTCAAATTGCTTATTTCAAATAGGCACCTACAAGGCACTTTTCAACGTCAATCTTTACAAAAATATTGAATTGATTCTAGTCACCCCTTCCAAAAGGTGGTTTCGTATGGAGAAGAATGGGCACGAAACTCCACCGTTACTCTTTTAAAATGTTGTACATTGTACTGTTTAAAATAGGTACATTAATTATACAATTATATGTGAAGACGATGCACCTAGAATAAAATTACTATACCACAATAGGTAAAAAGAGTTAAGAATTAAGCAATGACAGATAAATTAATTATGTGAAAGATACACACTACATGGTGCTCACATATTTACAAACATTGTAAAAAAAAAAAGAAACTTTTCCTAAAAAATTATAATATCAGTGTGAGTTAAGGTAATCACAGAATTGAAAATAAATGTCATAGCAACCTGTTTGATTTTGTCTAGACTCTAGATTGTCCTATGGAGCTGGACCATGTTCCCAAGCCTTCCTATCTTGGATATAATCCTCTAATGTAACTGGACTGTAATTAGAGACAGAGTCACTTGGTAGTGTTAATTACTTTTATGTTATTATTGCAGTTAATACTTATTGGTTATGTTATGAATAAGGTATTCTATAGTATCCATTTCGTGATTTATCCAAATTATTGGAGTTTTGTTTAAGTTTTTAGTGTTGATTTAGTTTAAGTTAAACATTTTGTATTAGCTAACAGAATATTAAGACGCTGTCAAGAGGCAAACGATAAAAGTAGGCTTGTCTTAAACAAAAAAAATTCCAACTCTTTATAGTTTGTGGTAGTGGAAAAAATATATGATATTCTTGACATATTTCTCACGATATTGGACCCCGGGAGAAAGTTGATGTTGGGCCCCGGGAGAACGTTGTAGTTGTTGTTGGTCTGTACCACACTCTTAATTTTTGGCACACCGTATACAGACACATTGTATAAATGTCAGTCGCGCGGTAAACTCACCGTCTGTAAACTCATCAGTTCACTCATCCTCCATAGAAAAGGGAGGATCCTCCGACCAGACAGGTGTTGTGTCTGGTGGGCAACTGCCTGACGGTTATGTTTTGGTTTGTGTCTAATTTGTTGTGTTTTGTCTTAGTTATTGGACGAGTCCAAGTTGTCACAGATTGATGACTTGTACCAGGAGTTCAACACTCCCGAAGGGGCGTCTGCTGTGTGAGTATATGTTATATATTTTTTTTTTTACGTTTGATAGTTTATCTATTTCGGTAGGTAACAATTTCATAACATGTCTTTCTTGCCATCGATATCCATTTGAATATTTTTCATGTTTTTGGTAATTTTGTTCAACTGATTCTTATCCTTTTCCTTGAACGTATTGTAGTGTGCGAGACGTGCTACACTATTAAAATAATAATCCTTTTGGATTAGATTTATACATAATATCTTTTTTAAATTCAATACATATTCGTTCGTAACATCATCCTGGCCGCTAGTTAGCACTGGCAGCTTAGTAAAAATAAATATAAAAATTGAATATGTATTGAATTTTAAAAACATATTAAATATAAATCTCATTTATCCCATTATATAACCCACATCATAATTATAAACCATTTTCACAGTGTAAAACTCAAGAACTTCATAAAGTTCGAGGACACAGCTGAAGCCCTAGCAGCTACCACAGCAGCTATTGAGGGCAAAGTGTCCAAGCCACTAAAGAAAGCCCTTAAGAAGTACATCAGCAAAGAAGTACAAGATCAACTCCTAGTAGGAGATGCCAAGCTCGGCAGTGCCATCCGAGAAAAGTTTGACTTACAATGTGTGTCCAACAACAATGTTCAGGAACTGCTCAGATGTATCCGCTCACAGATGGACAGCCTCCTCGCTGGCCTACCGAAAAAGGAAATGACAGCCATGGCCCTTGGTCTCGCTCACTCACTTTCCAGATACAAACTGAAGTTCTCTCCAGACAAGATCGACACTATGATTGTTCAAGCTCAATGTCTCCTCGACGACTTAGACAAAGAATTGAACAACTACGTCATGAGATGCCGGGAGTGGTACGGTTGGCACTTCCCTGAACTTGGAAAAATTATCACAGACAACACACTGTTTGTAAAAATAGTCAAATTGGTCGGTACACGAGAGAACGCTTCAAAGACAGATCTGTCTGACATCCTATCAGAAGACTTAGAAGAAAAAGTGAAGGAGGCAGCTGAGATCTCCATGGGCACAGAGATTTCTGACGACGACATCTTGAACATACAGAACCTGTGTGATGAAATCATCTCAATAACAGACTACAGGACACATCTGACAGATTACTTGAAAGCTAGAATGATGGCTATGGCTCCAAATCTCACTGTGTTGATCGGCGAGCACATAGGAGCTAGGTTGATTGCTCACGCGGGCTCCTTGATGAACTTAGCCAAACACCCCGCTTCAACAGTGCAGATCTTCGGAGCTGAGAAAGCTCTATTTAGAGCTTTAAAGACAAAGAAAGATACACCAAAGTATGGTCTGATCTACCATGCACAGTTAGTTGGTCAGTGTAGTACAAAGAATAAGGGTAAAATGGCGCGTATGTTGGCTGCGAAGGCGGCGCTGGCGACGAGGGTGGATGCTTTCGGAGAAGACGTGTCTTTCGAGCTAGGAGCTGAACACAAAGTCAAACTGGAGAACAAATTGAGGCTGCTAGAGGAAGGAAACCTGAGGAGAATCAGTGGGACAGGCAAGGCTAAGGCGAAGTTTGAAAAGTACCAGAGTAAGAGGTGAGTCCTATCAATTTTATATTTTCTTTCATTCATAGCATAATACTAATCCTTCCTGATATTAGTTGTATTGTTTACAAGCTGCATGTTTACCAGTAATGGCTCCCTTAAGACTGGCTATTAAACAGACTTCATTACTTGGAACTATTAAATATTTATTGATCGAAGACTGCCAAGATATTGCTACCAGCACGTTTCTTACTACACAGGAAGGATTGTGTTTCTCATTCAGTCGATATTTTCCATTCCTCGACTTTTACCACATATTCAATCAGAAAAGGTGGCATATCATCATGGCGTCATTTAAAAACTCTACATTCAGGGCCCTAAAAACTGCATTATGTATGTCCAATCTATAACTTCTTAACCTATGTTATTTCTCGCAGCGAGGTGTTCCAATACCAGACAGCTGGTGACAGCACCCTGGGGCAGAAGCCAGTCAAGCGCGAGCACTCGCCTGATGAAGACGGAGGACAGACCTCCGCCAAGAAGATCAAACTAGAAGATGGGGCTGAAAATGTAAGTGCTATTTTTGGTTGTGCTTTATAGTTGGATCCCATAATTAAAAAGATTATGATCTTTCAAGTGACTTTATTATGTAAGTCAAAAGTTTTTTTCGGTTACAACTGCAGTAATAACTTTGTTTTATTAAAGGTTTTTCGTGAAACACTATGAAATATGCGGTTGAAACAATCACTACTGCATGCGTCAATATCCATTCCAACAATGAAACCCTTTACTGTTAATGGGCGGCAACCAAGCAGCTGATTCATTTATTTTTATGCATAAAACCATTATTTTTATAGCAATTCCGGTTGCATTGTACATCATTGTTCCTCTTTATTACTCTAAGTAATAAAAATATTATGCCTGTGCTCAGTGCCGGATTAAGCAAGCGCGGGGCCCGTGGCAAATTCTATCAAGGGGCCCTTAATGTGCTATGGGTTCTTAAGTACCTATCTATAAAGTGGTAAAAAACTAGGTTCAAACTTTTTTTTTAAATAAATTATTGGTATATGATTAGTATGATTACCAAATAATAATAAAAATAATGTAGACTGTAAGTCTTACAAATAAATAGACAATTTCAACATTTTGAATCGAGCCATTTCAATTCTGCTACTCGTCCACACCGAATGTCGAGTAAGGGTGCTAACACACGTCAGACTCTGTAGAGCCAATTATCGGGCCGATTCAAATTCTATACTTTACGTTGCCAAATTCTAAACTTTGCATGCGTTTACCGTATGAAATTATATGTTTTATTTTCGCCAACGAAATAATTGGTTACCGATTGTCTGACGTGTATTGTCTTAGTCGGAAAAGGTGTTACGTTTCACGTTTTTGTGACATCAAGTAAATTCAATATTTTATATTGTTTATTTTAGCGTAATTTTTTGAGTGAAATTTATTAAGACGTGGTCTCTTAATAAGTTCACTCAAAAATTACGCTCAGACTGAGGTTTTGGACACGCGGGGCCCCCTTTTGCGCGGGGCCCGTAGCAATTGCTACTCTTGCTACGTGATTAATCCGGCACTGCCTGGAGTCCAAAAATACTGCCTTCTCCTTCCGCTGTGATTACAAGCGTCATGTTATGTCGTAGTTGTTTACATCAAACTTAAACCCGACCTCCTTCCCCAGGTCACGCCGAAAAAAGAAAAGAAATCAAAGACAGAAGTGAAAGAAGAGCCCGCTGACGGCGACCAAGAGGCCGCCGAGCCAGTCTCAGAGAAGAAGAAGAAGAAGAAAAAGAAGTCAGATGTTCAACCCGCAGAGGTAGCAGAAGAGACTGTAGAAGAGCCTAAGAGTGAGAAGAAGAAGAAAAAGAAACGGCAGTCGCAGGCCGACGAAGAATAGAATATCTACCTCCAGCATAAAGAGTAAATCCGTGAAAGATCAGCATCCTCTTAAGCCAAAGCTGTGTATTCACGAGGTAACAATGATTTGCAATAGAAGGTCGAATGTTTGGCAACGTTGCACAAGAGTGCGCGACGTTGTTAGATGAGGCGCAGCATTTCGGGAGCTTTTTAGAAATAATTTGATCGTATTAGTGCGTGTTGTTTGTTGCAACAATATTGTTGCTGAATGAATTCTCGTCATTAATTGTCACACACACAGCGGTAATCGTAAATATAATAGAACTACGCACACCTAACGATGACAATACATACGGGTACTATACAGTACATTTTTTTTATGATAATTCTTGTCTAGAAGGGCTATCTAGCCTGTGGTTCGGCCTAGTCGCTGTGTTCGTTGATATAGTTGTTGTATTTTACGAACGCTCGTCTGATGCTATTTAAACCTACTCCTCCTTATTACAAAACAAGGGTTATCTTCAGACCCAGGTTTAAAACATGGAGCCATTATTGAATTTCGAACTTTATTCCGACTATGGTCAAGTTCCTAAACACAAAACTGACAACTTAGTACCGAACTAAGTTTTCAGTTTTGTATAAAGAACGGTATTTCAATCACAGTAACGTTCTTATTACAAAAACTGGCTCCATGGTTTAAGCCATGTCAAAATATAAATCTTGTTTTGTAATAAGGCGGTATGCGTATGACTTAAAAGTCACATGAGGCGCGCTCGTGATTTGCAAAAACTATACAAGTTTATAGTTGTAAGTGAACTGTATTATAACGCTGGTTATAATAAAAGATTTATAATTATTCATGTTTGTTGTTTATTTCATAGTCATATTGAAAAGTAATTTTGAAGTTTAGGTAATCCATCGCTAAGTCGTAAGCGCGACTGCGTGGCTGATGCTGGTTCCTAGGTTCGATTCTCAGGTTCAACAGTGTTATTAGTAGGTACCTAAATCAGGAATTTCTCAATAGCAGCCCGTAGTTTGGATTTATGGACACGTCCGAGACTTTTCTCTGCCTACCATTTCTATGAATACAGGCGTGATGTTGTATCCCTAGGTAAGGTAAATAATTCAAACAAAGAATACCTACTACCTGCAAGAAGAAAACCATGTTTAGTCTGTCAAACGATACAATCCTCAAATAACAAAGTGACGTAAAGAAGTGGTCCTTTCAACAAACAGTGAGGGCAGTTTCCGGTAAGTCAACAGTCCGTCCTGAGCCAGATTTATCCAGATTATCCCGCAATAAGTGAAGCAAAGCCGCAGCGGCAACACGCCACCGTTTCGCAGCATAATGGACGCGGGTTAGCGCACTAATGTCCTGCTTCAACAGTGGAGTTGACGGATTTTTGTCGCTATTTTGTAATGGTAAGTGTGTTTACTGGGTTTGAGAGTGGTTGAATTGAGAATCAATGTTTACAAAAACTGCGTACTGTTACGCGAATGTTTAGAAGAAATGAGTATAGGTATATACCTACATAAGATGAAGTCTGAAAGTGGCTCCGGTGACTGAACAGTGGTGGGGGGGTTGGGAATCGATGTCGTGACGAACGTTTTGAGTACTTAGGAGTGTATTCTATAAGGTAACGAAGGTTGGACTGGGTGAAAACAATATTTTCGAACTTTTTTATTGCGAAATGTGTGTACCTACCTAAATTGGGATAAGAGCAAGAGAATGATGATGTTTCCTAAAACCTGCACAAGATAAGGTTTACGAATGGACTTCAAGCATTTTGGTACTTAGATAATACTCTAAGTCAGGGATTACCAATTAAGTGAAGATGATATTTTTTTTCTCATCTATCCCATGACGTGGGGTACCTATTAGGGATGGGCCGCATATTCGTTTTATATTCGGTATTCGGCATATTCGGAAGGTTTACCGAATATACCTATATCACCCGTTAACGTTCGGCCAGCCGCAGGCTCCTGCTGCATCGTTTCGTCATTTGGAGAATTTTGGCTTACCAGCAGGCTTAGCATGGCGTTTTCGATCTCTACTCTACTATAGAATAGACATCGCTTGTCTACACTTCTCGTTATCTCTTCTTCGCGAGCACGAGGACACACCTAGACTCGGGTTTCTTCGTAGACAGTGACTTGTCCATAGCAACGGGGTATTCGCTAGTGGTGTGTATTACTACCCAATTTTACCGTACTTTTGCGTTTCGTTCTCAAACAAATCTTTGAAGCAAAGTGTTTTTAACTAATATTTCTTCAATTACAAAACGCAAATGGTCAAGGGGGATGCGCTGAGTAGCCCGCGAAATTCAAAATTTTCGAACGTTTTTTGAATTCTAAGGATTTTTTGAAGAGAGTTAGGTGTTTTGCCGATTCTAATGATTATAATTCTGTAAAGCAATTTTTTTTTACGGCCGCGAATCATATTTAAATCAACTTATGACGTGTTACTGACTTGCAAATTGCAAAAAACGTAATAAAATTTGAATTTCACGGGCTACCTTAGCGCATCTCCCTTTTAAAAATATTGTTTAATGGCTGTAGCCAATGACGTATTATAGGTAATACATCATTGGCTGTGGCGCCACTAAGTTTTAAAACTCATTTGTATTGCATACACAGAACACTATATAATATTGGTAATTGCATATAATGTACAGGCATTATTTAAATAAAGAGCCATAATTATACTATTTTGATGGCGTCACGCAAGAAGTATCCTTTAAGGGTACTGCAGACTGGCGGGTCGCGCTATCACGTCGCGCCTGTCTGCGGGAGCCCTTGTTTTTACTAGGTACTAACATTGTTATTGTATTGTTGTTTATCGATATTTTATTTATTAGTAGGTAAATGCTCCATTTAAAACTGAGTGTGTAAGATTTAGTAAATGAAAATAATAATCACTACATAGTAAAGGCTTCTACAGACCAGCGCGACTCGCGACGCGACACAAAGGCACCGCTCGTCACGCGACGTGCGGGGCCTTTGTGTCGCGCCAGTATGTAGAAGCCTTAATGCAACGCGGGCGAGGCCGCGGGCGGCAGCTAGTACTTCATAAATAAATAATTTAGTGTTCAATGAGGAGATTTTGGCTCATAATCAGATGTTTTATATTCCCTGTGAATGTAGGTATCTAATAAATCAAACTTAAGGGACAACATAGTGTAAAAACTGTAGGATACTTATATTGTTGTTCTTATTTTATTGTTAATTCCAATAATCTATTATTTATTTTGGGCGACAGGTCCTAGCCGAGTTCTTCGCATAAACATTGATTGCACTATCTCCTTGCTTATTTTATAATTCTACAGAACTCACTTCCCGTGAGATCAAAGGCTCCCCAAACAAGCAAAGCAAGCTCTCTAATAGTATTTCTTTCCCATCTTCGCTGAAGTATTTCTATAAAAAAAACTTAAATAAAAAGCGCAATTTGAACCCAACATGTTAATTTCAGCTTAATAAATGATAAAAGTAAAAAAGCACCGCCTAAAATAACTCGAATTAACAAAAAAACAACTAACAAATCGTTGTCTAGGTCATTTTATATGTAGACTATTTCGGAAGAAAGGTTTCTATCCCAAAGATTGTACGTCGTGCTCGACGTTGTAGACAGTTGTCTAGGGTAGAGAAGACAAGTCTCTTCACATTTGATTTTGAACGTGTAGAGAGGGTTCTCGTGCTAAGCCTGCAGCAGGCTTAGCACGAGAACCCTCTCTACGCGTTTTGTCGACGGAAGAATAGACAAAAATGACGTTTCAGTGTAGACAACAGAAAGTTTTCTACTGTCTGTAGCACGGCGATTACAAAACCAAATGTGAAGAGACTTGTCTTCTCTACCCTAGACAACTGTCTACAACGTCGAGCACGGCGTACAATCTTTCTCCGGTGTTGACAGCTTGGGATAGAAACCTTTCTTCCGAAATAGTCTACATATAAAATGACCTAGACAACGATTCGTTAGTTGTTTTTTCGTTAATTCGAGTAATTATAGGCGGTGCTTTTTTACTTTTATCATGTATTAAGCTGAAATTAACATGTTGGGTTCAAATTGCGCTTTTTATTTAAGTTTTTTTATAGAAAAACTTCAGCGAAGATGGGAAAGAAATACTATTAGCGAGCTTGCTTTGCTTGTTTGGGAGCCTTTGATCTCACGGGAAGTGAGTTCTGTAGAATTATAAAATAAGCAAGGAGATAGTGCAATCAATGTTTATGCGAAGAACTCGGCTAGGACCTGTCGCCCAAAATAAATAATAGATTTTTGGAATTAACAATAAAATAAGAACAACAATATAAGTATCCTACAGTTTTTACACTATGTTGTCCCTTAACTTTGATTTATTAGATACCTACATTCACAGGGAATATAAAACATCTGACTATGAGCCAAAATCTCCTCATTGAACACTAAATTATTTATTTATGAAGTACTAGCTGCCGCCCGCGGCCTCGCCCGCGTTGCATTAAGGCTTCTACATACTGGCGCGACACGTCGCGTGACGAGCGGTGCCTTTGTGTCGCGTCGCGAGTCGCGCTGGTCTGTAGAAGCCTTTACTATGTAGTGATTATTATTTTCATTTACTAAATCTTACACACTCAGTTTTAAATGGAGCATTTACCTACTAATAAATAAAATATCGATAAACAACAATACAATAACAATGTTAGTACCTAGTAAAAACAAGGGCTCCCGCAGACAGGCGCGACGTGATAGCGCGACCAGTCTGCAGTACCCTTAAAGGATACTTCTTGCGTGACGCCATCAAAATAGTATAATTATGGCTCTTTATTTAAATAATGCCTGTACATTTTATGCAATTACCAATATTATATAGTGTTCTGTGTATGCAATACAAATGAGTTTTAAAACTTAGTGGCGCCACAGCCAATGATGTATTACCTATAATACGTCATTGGCTACAGCCATTTAACAATATTTTTAAAAGGGAGATGCGCTAAGGCTAAGGTAAAAGGGAGAAGCCCGTGAAATTCAAATTTTATTACGTTTTTTGCAATTTGCAAGTCAGTAACACGTTATAAGTTGATTTAAATATGATTCGCGGCCGTAAAAAATATTGCTTTACAGAATTATAATCATTAGAATCGGCAAAACAACTAACTCTCTTCAAAAAATGCTTAGAATCAAAAAACGTTCGAAAATTTGAATTTCGCGGGCTACTCAGCGCATCCCCCTTGACCATTTGCGTTTTGTATTTGAAGATATATTCGTTAAAAACACTTTGCTTCATAGTTTTGTTTGAGAACGAAACGCAAAAGTACGGTAAAATTGGGTAGTAATACACACCACTAGCGAATACCCCGTTGCTATGGACAAGTCACTGTCTACGAAGAAACCCGAGTCTAGGTGTGTCCTCGTGCTCGCGAAGAAGAGATAACGAGAAGTGTAGACAAGCGATGTCTATTCTATAGTAGAGTAGAGATCGAAAACGCCATGCTAAGCCTGCAGACGCACAGGTCTTTCAAGACTAGTAAATTCCGTAGGGTGCTTCAATTTGATGTGGTTGCTTAAAGCTGAGAATGAAGCCTTTCGGCCGCTGCCTCCCCGCGAAAGTATTTTTTCGCAAATCGTACATTTCACTTTGCTGCGGCCTTCTTCACTTTCCCGAAAATAAGTCCATAAACTCGATCTCCTTCTTCCGCTCATTTTTACACAACAATTAAACCAACCAAAAAAAACCCAATGAAGTAGACTTTTCAAATAAAAAATAACCATAACACAATTGCACGTGGCGAAGTTTCACTCCGTACTAGATGATGCAATAACAACACGGGTACAGCGGGGGTAGCGGGCGAGAGGGTCCGGCGCCAATCCACGCGCTTTGCGTAAACAAGTTCAGACCTGTATTGTTTACGTAAGGAAATCAAAAATGCCGAATATTCGGTTCGGTAAGAGGTTTACCGAACATTCGGCCGAATGTTCATATTCGGCGAAACCCATGTTCGGCCCATCCCTAGTACCTATATCGTTGGATAGGTGTTCAAAAATATTGAGGATCTGTGAATACTATTTTTCAATTCAGGGATTCGTTTGGGTAATACCAAAGTTACATAATATTTTCATAAATGAATTGTAAAGGTTACTAATTCCCGTAAGAATTGAATGTGAACAGCATTTGCTTTGTTTATACTTTCATCAGATATTGTTGGAGCAGACCATACCTACCTATCTAAGGTAGGCACCTACCTATCTAAGGTAGGCACCTACCTACCTACTTCGGAAAGTTTGAGATAGCTCTAGAAAATAAATCCTAATTTAGAAATTTCAAATCTTAACCGTAGGTAGATATTTATTTAAGTATCGCAAACTTTCAAAATTTCAATTTCAATAACAAAAACTTTCGACTTGGTATTTTGAAGAAAAATACTCGGTTTCGTACAGCAGGTAGTATGTAGGTACGTTACGGTACAAGTGAGGGCAAAGTTTATTGAGTAATTATTGGTACAACATTGTTATTTTGCCAAAGTCCGTAGTTTTCTTAAGTAGTAAAGTTAAGGCTTCTACATACCGGGGCGACTTGTCGCGCGACGCGACGCGACACAAAGGCACCGCTCGTCCCGCGACACGCGGGGCCTTTGTGCCGTGTCGCGTCGCGCGACAAGTCGCGCTGGTATGTTTCTACATACCAGCGCGACTTGTCGCGCGACGCGACCTTTAGTGGTACACCGTATCAGAATACCTACCTACCTATATTCCGGCTACCGCGAGACGTCCCTGACACCGTTCAGTTTTGACACGGTTAGGAAATAATAAAGTTTAAATTCGTAAAACACGTTTTCATTTGTACTCAGCTGCTAGGGAATCTACTCCGAACCAAAATCCGAAGTATCGGCCGATTGTTCGGCCGTTGCTTGACGAAGGCATGGCCGACTAGCCAAAGTCAAAAATGTGACTTTAAGTCGGGTCAGGATTCAAAGTCAAAAAAGGAAACTATGGAAGTTATAACATTCGGCCGATACTTCGGGTTAACGCTTCGGAGTAGGCCCCCAGGTGTCAGGAACGCATTCTGACATCGGCCGGAGTTTACGCGAGTTAGTTTTTAATCCCAGATAGTAATTGAAATTTGACATTTGCACCTGTGAAATTAATATATGGGATTAAAAAAAAAACAAACGTACAGACGATTATATAACCTCCTCCTTTTTGAAAATCGGTTAAAAACGAACTTACATGGGGCGTAATATTTTTATATAATTGAGGCATAATAAAATTATTATACCATGTAGTTACCTACCTACTTCGTTCACAAATTAAATCCGAAGTCAGTCGCAATTATATTATTATACCATGGGTAACTAGAAAGGGCCACTGATACAAAAATCATTAAAATCCGCTGTCACTTTACTTAGTAAGTAGTGAAATTCGTACATTATCTGTGGTAAAATATTACGTAACTAGGTTTTTTTTTAATTTATGCGTTTGCTGGCTGTGACATTCTGCGTTCTAGGTAGGTAGGCACATTAAGACATCTATGTCTATACCTACGCTAAAAAGAGGTATCAGACTCAATGTTATTAACTAAATTAAATGGAGTTGGCATCAGAGAAGACGTTGATTGACTTAGATCCACATCTACAATATTTTATAGTATAATTATGGTATAGACAGGAAGCTCTTCTTTTTCTGTTGACAGACGAGGCGCCATCTAGATATCAGCTAACCAAAACTCGTTTAACCTAACATACCTGCTTAGGTATCAACTCACGACCCCATAAAATGAAGTAGGTACCTATTCGCACTATAACTTTACCTATAAAGGTAGGTACACAGATTAAGTTAAAACACTTCCTAGGTCTCACCGCGCGGTTCACGAACTCTTCAAACTTATCGTCGATAAATGCTGAACTACTACCGATCGGTATTAGTTCATCACTAATATCCCTTGATTGCAATAGTTCCTGCACGATACGTAATGCAGTTTTTACTTCAACTAATTACTTGCGAAGTTGCTTTTAGAAAGGTTGCATGTTTTGGAACCATACAATACCGAAGCGTAGTTCTAAATTCTAATGTCTGACTTTAGCAAACGATTTTTAACCCATGTTACCATCTTGATCATCATTGGCAGCCTTGTTCCACCCACTGCAGTGAGCACCTATAGGCCTCCTCCCTTGCTGCTTAGGACCTACCTGCGCCCCAATTGAATAACACAACTTTTCATCACAGACCGACGGATTTTGAAGGAAATTGCTAATCCATTGCTTAGCTTACCCACTATTATTGATCGAAGCTTAGCATCATATTATTGCATATTATTATTGAAAAGTTCGTCTGCTCAACAATGTAAATAATGCAATGAATGTTGTTTTACTGTTAAAATTAAAGGCATTGCCATTGTGTGTTACGGAATGACCGCGCTGGTCTGTGCTCGTCTCGTCTTACCCGCGGTTCTTTGTCCCCCCATCTGTTGGTTGGTATGCCAACACTCGTAACTCTCTCTGCCCACCTCGATTTCAGAGTCACTACCCGTATTCCGACATCTTGAACCTTTGGGCAAGATTCCTCTTTCCATACCGCTCTTTGATTTAACTTGCCAAGTAAAGTAAAGCGTTTCATACAAATGCGAACCTTATTTTTATGTGTACAAAATTCATATTCTTAAGAAGCGCTTATTGTACTTAGCGAAGTACATTAAGTCATAGTCCGATCTGTGAACCTTGCCCTCAATAATCGTAGGTAGGGCGCGTTCCATACCCCTTTGATTTCTGAAACCTTGACTTTGTGTCAGTCTCTTTAAGTCGTCTTTAGTAAACGTTCATGTTTCCAACCCAGTCAACATCTAAAATAGCTTTTAATTATACCTAAGGACTGGAAAGGGTTAGAAAAAACTCATCGGTTCTTACTTTTCAACTAACCTAAAAGTTATTGTGGTTTAAGGCAGTGCATTCTGAAAGTTGCAGTTCATAATCAATATTATAGAGCAACTCAGAGCGATATTTCATAATTTAATTCTATAATATTTATTAATTAAAACAGCGAACTTTTCTACGCATCCTTTTAACACTTTGATATAATATTAGCAACTGCCCGCGACTTTATCCTCGTGAAATTTCATAAAATATATCATAAGACGCTCGGTAATTACTGTAGCTTCCCATTACTGAAAGAGTCTTCGGAATCGGATCAGTAGTTTCAAATATTCCCCCTACATAGAAACTCACAAATTTTACCTCTTTATATTATTAGTAGGTATATATTGATATGCCATATTTGCTCATATCGAGCTGCAATCTCCAGAATAATTTTTCTTTTCTTGTTTCCAAGATGAAAGTTCCTAGTTACGGTTCCCAGTTAACCGGTTTTGTTGGCGGTTATTGTATCATAAGCTCTCGTTTAATCTCAGCGGAACCGACCAATTTTTAACCTTTTTCATTTTAGTTAGAGCTTGTAGGTATTATTGTTTTACTGAATTGTGGGAAATTGTTTTTGTTGAGTGTTAACGTTTGGTAGCTGGAGCTGTAGGTACAGTTTATTATAACTAAAAAATAATTACTACTTGTTTAAGTTCTATTTTTATTTGCGCTTGTTAAAAATAAGTAGGTCCTGTAATTACGATTTCACTTATTTGAGAACATTTTTGAACACAAATCCCAATTTAGAAATTAAAAATCTGAACCGTGTTTATCCCAGTACTTTCCCCTTTTACCCGACTGCGGTGAAGCCAAAAAAGGAGGGTTTTGTGTTTGTCCTGTATGTATGTCTTTCCTTAAGTTCCCTCGTAACTACTAAACGGCTGAACTGATTATGATGAATTCTATGTCGTTAGATTTGTCTTTATTGCGTGAGTGTCGTAGGTTATATTAAAATTATTAAAAATTAAAATTGCGATAGGCAATAGCTCGTTATTATTATAGCGATGCCTCCGACTGCATAAAATTGTTTATAGTACTTATTAATTTATATAAATCTTGTTTCCATCTTGTTTTAAGTTCACTTTTTACGCAATCGGGTTTATGATTTTTTTAATTTATTTATTTTAAGACCGAAAATATTTAATGCCATCGAGTCTCAAATTCCATAATTTATATCAATCAATGTCTAATAGTAATTTCGCTTAGCCATACCTACCTATCTGCTATTTTAAACTAACATCAAAAGCGCGGTCAGTAACAGTGGACAGGCGACCACTTCATATCCTGTCGGGAATGAGCCGGCCGCGGGATTACCTGTGCCGCGGTCCCGCGCCCCGCACTACTGACCAGGGATGAGACAGGGCCCCTTGATTGATAGAATGAAAAATTGAGGCACTTTTCTCTACAGCTCAGCTGTAGGCTCTAGTTTGTGGTTGGTGAAGATGTAATTCGGTTGTAGTAGGTGTTAAGTTATATTGAGCTTTTCGGTGGAGTATTTTCTGAACGGTTTCTTAGAGGTTCTGCTTAGTCTGCGTGTTAGTTAGTTTTTCTTTAGTGACTTCGAGTTACGGCTATACTTAGCTTTATGTAAGCGGGCACGCCCTTTATGCCTGGAGGCTTTTATTTAGGTAATTTCTGTTTACGTTTTTAGTTTTAATTTTTATTTCTGCTTGATTATAGTTTTCGATGAATTTTGGTTGGTACAGTGGCTAGATGTGCTAGCTGACATATATTATGGCAAATAATTTAATTTAATGTTTTGTGTTGCTTAATGCAAATTATTTTACATACTATTGTATAGAATCAAGTTTGTATAACTGAACAGACAGCTGTGCTGCTGGGGAGGTTGTTGCGCCACTTCTTTCCAGCTAAAGGGTGTGCGTTTTGGGGAACTGTCTCATGTAATTTTACCGTTCGAAAAGTTTAGTTTGAATAACCTTTGATGTTGGTTTTGCTCGGATGACTTTCCTATCCAACCTCCACGAATGTTTAAGAAGTTAATGGCACATTTGGAGATAAACTCTATTCATAGGAATACCTATTATAAATGCGAAAGTAACTCTGTATGTCTGTTTGTTGCCTTTTCACGCCTAAACCACTGAACCGATCGCGATTATGATATTTGACAGATTACTAGCCTGGGACCTGGAGAATGACATAAGTAGGTTATTCATCCTACATTGCAGACGAAGTAGCGGGCAACAGCTAGTTCCATATATGTCGGCCCGTTTGCATTAATCACGAATAACTAAATGAATTCGGCTCGCTAAACGAATTTAAAACATCGTTACATTTTTGTTAATCATTCGAAGATGACAGACACAGAATAATGTTTGAACTACGTTTAGCGTTTAATGTTTAGTGATCTGTGGTGCAAGTGGGCCATAGAATAGAAAAGATTCGACGGACAACTTGTATCTATAGCTGACAGCCTCCGTCTGGATGTAATACGTAGTTTTACTTCTAGGAATAATATTATCAAATGTAAATCATCACCTGCCCGCCTTTTCTGAATTATATTGGGGTCAGCTTCCAGTCTAACCGGATGCAGCTGAATACCAGTATTTCACATGGTGCGACTGCCTATCTGACCTTCATAACCCAGATAATGGATAACACGATATCCCTTGGTAAGACTTGTTGTCAGACTTTTGGACTTCTGACGACCAGTAAAAATTGTCAAAGACCTACAAATGGTAGCCGAGACCAACGGCTTAACATGCTTTCCGTGGCACGGAAGGGTTTTGGTATGTAAAGATGGTCACCCATCTACGGACCAACCCCGGCAAGCGTGGCTTAACCAGATTGATCGACCCGTGCGGCTGTTATTACTAAACCACCAAATATAAAACAATAAACTGAATTTATTTTTAAAGTCAGTGCCATGGTCCACGCACCCGTGGAGTGTAAAGTCAGTGCCATGCTCCACGCACCCGTGGAGTGTAAAGTCAGTGCCATGGTCCACGCACCCGTGGAGTGTAAAGTCAGTGCCATGCTCCACGCACCCGCGGAGTGTAAAGTCAGTGCCATGCTCCACGCACCCGTGGAGTCTAAAGTCAGTGCCATGCTCCACGCACCCGTGGAGTGTAAAGTCAGTGCCATGCTCCACGCACCCGTGGAGTCTAAAGTCAGTGCCATGCTCCACGCACCCGTGGAGTCTAAAGTCAGTGCCATGCTCCACGCACCCGTGGAGTCTAAACTCAGTGCCATGCTCCACGCACCCGTGGAGTCTAAACTCAGTGCCATGCTCCACGCACCCGTGGAGTCTAAACTCAGTGCCATGCTCCACGCACCCGTGGAGTGTAAAGTCAGTGCCATGCTCCACGCTCCCGTGGAGTCTAAAGTCAGTGCCATGCTCCACGCACCCGTGGAGTCTAAAGTCAGTGCCATGCTCCACGCACCCGTGGAGTCTAAACTCAGTGCCATGCTCCACGCACCCGTGGAGTCTAAACTCAGTGCCATGCTCCACGCACCCGTGGAGTCTAAACTCAGTGCCATGCTCCACGCACCCGTGGAGTCTAAACTCAGTGCCATGCTCCACGCACCCGTGGAGTCTAAACTCAGTGCCATGCTCCACGCACCCGTGGAGTCTAAACTCAGTGCCATGCTCCACGCACCCGTGGAGTCTAAAGTCTCCCACAGTAGGTATCTATTTACTTTCCCTACAGGAAGTCACATTAAATCAAATTGTGCGCCTAAAAGTGTTAAAACCTATCTTAATTTACTTACCCAATCTTCCAGTTTATGGCAAGCCCGGTTTCCACCAGTTATTAGAAAATATCGGTTAATCTATCATTTTCTGGATAGTTTCCTCTAAATATAATATTGTTGCGCTGCTTTTTAAGTCCCGGTACATGAGGATATTCACTTAATTCAGGTCAAATACCTCGAGTTTACCAACATTCCTTTACCCTCGATTCTTTTAAAACGAATTCTTTTCTACCCACATTTACATATCTGTCGTCGTAGAGCGAAAAATGAAAATTGAGTTATATACCTTTGTTATTTTCACACTCGTTTTACTAAAACGGAAAACTTGTGAAATCACGGGAATTCCGTTTGTGTTTACCTATGTGAGGTGTGTATTACGAAACAAAAGTAGGGAGTTGAAATAAAAAGTATTAAGAATTCTCAATTCTCAATTCTTTATTGCAGAAGAAGTTTAGAAGTAGATTCAGATTATCAGGCTCTTTCTTTAAAACCGATTTAATATTCCAATACATACTTTCCATATCGATACCAAACATTGAAAGTAGAATTACGTTACTTTATCAGGATGTGTGATCTGTGTAATATTTTAAGCCAGTGATAATTGGAGCAGCTAAAATATTTATTTTATCCTTTCACTTTTTTTTTAATTTGTAACGGAAAGTAATACGAACCCCAGTTATTGTTGGAAATTAATATTTCATCAAATCGAGGAGTAAAATTTGACGGTTCAGGGATAACACATGATATTTCCGGGAAAACCTCTCGGTGCGGTTATCAGATCAGATAGCCCTGCCTCGCTGCCTACCCCCTGTTGGTATAAATTACCGTCAGTATATTTGTCGAAACGAGAATGAAATGCTTCGGTAGTTCCGCAAACGGTCGGAAGGCCGCGAAGCCGCGAACCGTTGGCGTGTATTACGTGTTTGTGGGGTTTGAATAAACGTACCTATAACTGAGTAGGAGTCTAAGGAGGGGATGTTCTGATTGCGTACCTAACGTGCCTTATTTCTCTTGGATCAGATTACTTTCAATGGGAAGATAATGAGATTTATAAGAGGTGATTAAAGTAATAATTAACGTTTATTCAGATTTCTACCTGGGAGACAATAAAAAAAAAACAATTTATTGACACACACAAGTTAGGAAACATTTGTATACAGGAACAATGTTAATTGAAGGAGTGCTTATGTAGAAATAGCCGTGGCCCCGAACTAGGCATAGCCTGTATCTTGGTGGCCCAATATACGAGTAGATACCTAGAAAAGGCAGATTGATTTAATGACTGTTCAGCGTGACACAGCACAGCAAGACACAAGTAATAATTAATTATGAAAATATGAATTAAATCATTCAGAAATCAAAATTAAATAATAGTAACAATCAAAAAAATAAAAAATTAAAAAATCAAAAATAAAATAAAAAAGAACCCTTACAAAATAGTCAGAAATGGTGTCAAAAAGTAGTCTTATGTTTACTTCGGGAATAGCTATTTGCGGACGATAGTAGGTAGCAATCTTAGTTTAGTGTCAGCAAGATTATAGTTACAGACAGAGCTACCGCACCGACGCGTGCCTACGGTGTAACTCGGCATGGACAAACAGACAACATTACCAAGTGATCAAGCCAATCCAATCAGTCAGGCAAACACACTGGATTAGATCTACTGACATGACGAGCAGACAACATAATTTGAAAGCTATAGGTATTATTATTTATAGAAGACTAGCTGCGCCCCGCGGTTTCACCCACCTAAGTCTCGATCTCATGGGAATATTGGGATAAAAAGTAGCCTATATGTTCCAGTGTGTGTAATCCAGGGTGTCAGCTACCTCCATACAAAATTTTATCAAAATTGGTCAAGCCGTTTGTGCGTGAAGAAGTAATAAACACACACACACACACACAATCTTTTGTATTTATAATATTAGTGTGATAAAGCTAAGTGTGCAATTAAATAATTATTATTTTTGTCGATTGAAATAATAATATGACGCTACGTTGTTTATCGTAGTGCCACAGAATAGTTAATAGCGTAGCGAAGTGAAGCAGTGTCATTGCTACGAAGCTACGGCGTAGTCGATGATTCGCTACGAAATCTTTCGTAGCAGTCGTCTACGCATCTAGTCATTGTTCCATTAGATATAAATTAGATTAATAAAATATAAATTCCCTGTACGCCTACATCGTAGTTATTTATGGTCTGTTCCAAAAGTATTTGATGAAAATGTAAACAAATGGATGAGAAAGTGTACTTTTTTTTAATAAATAACTGTAATTAGGTTTGTACAAACACTTTTGCACGTCAAACATATTAAAAAAAAAAAAAAACTAGTTGAGGTCGGCGTTTCGTAACTGACTACTCTGAGAAGAAAGGCCGAAACAAACTCAGAGGTTACGTCTGGTACCTATGGTGCCACATGGTGTGCTACTTACAAATTCAGTGATTTGATTTGATTATTTGAATAATTCAACACAAAATTCTTATTTTAATTCACCATAAATATGTTTATCATTATTTTTAGAGTTCCGTACCGGAAAAAAGGAAAAAACGGAACCCATATAGGATCACTTCGTTGTCTATCCGTCTGTTTGTCAAGACCCTTTTTGCTCAGGAACGCGAGGAGGTATCAAGTTTAAATACTATCAAACACGTAGATGTCCGATCCCTTGGAGATCCTCTAAAAAAATCAAGCTTCTAAGTCAAAGTAATAAAAATATAAGGCCGTTTATGCGACATATTTTGATACTCACAAATAAATCATAACCTTAGGGTATCTCCCGTTGACCTAGAAAAATGAAATTTGGCAAGAAGCATGTCTCACAGCACAAGTAAAGGGAAAAATCCAAAAATCGTAAATTCTTAGTTTAAAATAATAAAAAATTGTGATTACAAACTTACGTTTGCAGTTGCAGAATTGACGGTGACGTATATCGATGTATGGAAGAACATTTTTTCGACTACAAGGTTGAAAAAAATGGCAAGTCAAGTTTGTTCTTGGGATAAATTCATCACAACTACGGAACCCGTCATTGTGCGCGGTTTGACAAGCACTTAGCCGGTTTTTTCATTAAATGAAGTTAATTTTATAAGTTCAATTTTCATGAATGATATTTCAAATTTAATTAAATACTGTTACTCAAACAATAATTGTTGGAAACAGGAGTGAGGTTTAAAATTAAAACCATCTAAATACAGACGAATGTGTAACTACTCCCTTTAGTGAGTGATTGCGGAAGAATTTAACCTGAACAGGGTTTGTTTACACTTTCATCAGATACTTTTGGAACAGATTATAGTTCTACCTCGAACTACAGGTTATCACTCAATGTCTTCTAACGATATATATGATGTCAAAGACGTCGATATTTCACTGAAAGGTGGCAGAAAATAAATTAATAACATCGAAGACCGAAGGTAAAGGTCAGCAGTGCGTGCTATATATTATATACCAACCTGTTATTACTTAATATAAAATAGTATTTTCATAGCAAAATAACGGGATACCTTACAAAGTAATACAATTTTATGGCTGAGACGTAATTGCATGAAATGAAAAGAATAAAAGTTGCGTTTTTGTGAAAAATATAGCGCATCTTGATTGACATCGTTTAGTTTTTGTGAAAACCTTTGGTTGCGTGTCGAAGCTGACAACTGAGCATCACTCAAGCATCAATCTAGCAATCAATCTGACAACTGAGCATCACTCAAGCATCAATCTAGCAATCAATCTGACAACTGAGCATCACTAAAGCATCAATCTAGCAATCAATCTGACAACTGAGCATCACTCAAGCATCAATCTAGCAATCAATCTGACAACTGAGCATCACTCAAGCATCAATCTAGCAATCAATCTGACAACTGAGCATCACTCAAGCATCAATCTAGCAATCAATCTGACAACTGAGCATCACTCAAGCATCAATCTAGCAATCATATTTGTCTCAGACAGGCATTAGTCAGGTTTGCGTTAAAGGTTGGCGAAGGATGAAATTGCAGTTTTTGAGGGACATCGTTTTTCTACAGAACATGACAATTTTTAAATTGTATCATGTAATAATGACGGGGCTTATAGGCAAGTCTTTGAGAGGACACGGTGTGTAAGAAAGGCAATGCTGATTGTTATCCTAAGGTAATTTTGGTGGGCTAATAATTTATTCAGGCTACGGACTAAAGGGTATCCAAAGAAGTTAACTACGTGCTCGAATAAACTCGAAACAACAAAATTAATAACAATACCAACTAACTCGTTCAAATTGAATTCCAACAGCGTTATATCTTTATAAACAAAGTCGTGTTCTACCGGGGCAGCAACAAAGCAACTGTAAAAAAACAAATTCCTCACGGAAGGTAACTCAATAAGTGCGTCATCTGACAAACGAACGTAAAAAGACTCGCCGACAATTCAATTATAAATAATCTAATACTTCTTTCATCCGTTGCTGTATAGGAGGAGAATTTCACGTCGGAATCTCAGCGAGTTCGTGTTAGAGTTAAACCGGGGAGATTAAGAATAATACATTCAGCAAAGTGGTGACATTTTCACGTCTGGCTATACGTATACATATACTAGACTGTTCCTTTGCTTGGCTGAGTGTCTTTAAATATAATTAAAAGTACACACAGTCAAGAATTTCAGAAAAACTGTAGGAGGAGAGGCATTTTAATCGCTATTTACAAAATATCATTGCCAAAAGTGGCCCGTCTACCCCCACCTTTAAACAATATCACCCTGGACATTATTTGTTCCGGGGCAAACGAACAAAAACAGTCGCCGTATCTATTGCTTTAGCAAAAAGACAATATATATTCCGTCGTTGTATTTTAATTCAATCCTATGTTTTGTTAGGAAATTAGTTTTTCGTAGGGGCGATGTGTTGCTGTCGTGTTTGGTGGAATGGTGGCAGCTAGTGAACCGCGCTTTTTGTTTGGCTTCCGAATTTCCGATAAATTGTACGACGTTCGGCGTTTGATAAATCTTGTTTTTATGACCTATTTGTTGATGTATTTTCTTTGTAACGAATATGTTTTGTTTGGTGTTGACAGAATTGGTTTGAACTTGTTAGGTCACGTAACTTGCACACGTTACTATTTTAAGATCATAGACTTCATAAAGCTTTTCCTGTTATCAAAATAATATAAATATTTTCAAAATTTTAGGCTCTTTAGTTTTGGACATAAGGGTCAATTTTCTTAAATAATT
The DNA here is from genome assembly GCA_948098905.1 of Tiliacea aurago. Lineage (NCBI taxonomy): Eukaryota > Metazoa > Arthropoda > Insecta > Lepidoptera > Noctuidae > Tiliacea > Tiliacea aurago. The sequence goes on along the minus strand of OX402581.1, from coordinate 1,031,282 downwards.
TTAACAGTATTAATTTTGAAATTGTAAAAAAAATATACCTGAATTCCTTACAACAAGACCTTCCATTTGATAATTATGTACCTACAGTTTGCTAAACAGTTTTTTCGTTTTTCTAGTCTGCCCCCCAAAAGTGCCCCCGTATGCCTAATTTATTTATTTACGTTACACGTCCGTGTTTGGGTCACAAAAGTTCATAATATGTGTACCAAATTTCAACTTAATCGGTCCAGTAGATTCGGAGCAAATTGACTGTGACAGACGGACAGACAGACAGAGACACGAGTGATTCTATACGGGTTCCGTTTTTTCTTTTTCAGGTACGGAACCCTAAAAATAAGCTAGATGGAGTCGACATTTCCTATCTGACTACCCCTGAGAAGAAATGGCGAAACAAACTCAGGTGTCAAAGTTTATTTTAAAGTCCAGACTTAATCTTGGTCAGGTCATGTGAGGACCACGTAGATTAGTGTCTGAAATGGTTTTGAGTAAAGAACCACACAGATTTGAGGGGACCAGTACAGTCAGTGCAGGCATTTGTCAGTAATCGTGTAGCTCAACTTAGAACTTAAGGAGCTTAATAACTCCAAGTAACACACAGTAGCAGTGTTTGTGATAAATAAATAGATATTTAGATTCATTTATTTATTGTAAAACATAGGTACTTATAAGTTCTTATTTGGTAATACATTGAGGCCGCTATGTTTTGCCTCTAGGGCGTACAAAAATAGTAATACATGCAATATAATTAAAACAAGAAATGAATATACATATATGAACCACAAATAAACAAGTAAATAGATTAGATCTTCTATCGTATTAAGAATTTTAATCACACAGAACAATGTTGTTGTACGATAATTAAATAAATTATGTGTATATGGCCCCTTTTTTTGATATAAAGTCAAAGCCAACTCATGTGTTTCAAATATGCACATAAAAGGCACTTTTGAACGTCAAAGTAAAGGCATACCCATACCTCACCGCGTCGCGAAGTTTGCAGGTAGACACAATATAAATGACCAAAGCTTTTAGCGTTACATCCTAAGAACTCGCGCAAACTGGTGCTTAGAGGAAGTAATTAATTGTGGAAGGTCAGTAAAGACGGATTGTTCAATGCTAATATTAGGCCTCTGTTTAAACCAAGGTCAATGTGGCGTCCCAGAGTAGAAACTAGAGCTGTTAGCAACACAGAACTTATAATTTCTTTAAAGTTAGATTTTCAATTACGACACAAATATCTGTAGCTGACTTGTGTGCGGCAGTCAGATTTCTGCTAGAGTGATCTCATTTTAAAATTGAGACACGCAATCCTATCTAAGAAATTGTAAAAAATTGTTCTGCGTGTTATGATTTACCATTAGTACTTTCTCAGTAGCAGCCATATAACATGCGACTTATACATAATTGGCGAAATGTGGGGTACTACAGGTACTACAGGTACACCTCTGCGTAACTCTTTTAGATTACAGGCGTGTTGTTATAAATAAATAAATAAAATAAACTTAGTTTATTGACAAACAGATACATGTAAAGGATAACAAACAGATACATACCTACATAAGATACAGACAGGATAACAAGCATAGACAAGATAACAAGAACAGACAAAAACGAACACTCACAAGGTAACAATATGTCTGCTTGCATGGCCGGATATAAGGGCAATCCAGTCTGTTGGCGAACATCGTCAGGACGGTATTATGACAAACATAAAACTTGTGAAATGTGACACTACATACCCCTCGAGAAATACAGACTCAAATGTTCTTTTACGTACCTACACACACTAATGAAAAGATAACAATTTATTTTACAATAATATTTAGTTTTCCTGATCATGCTCTACTTACCTAATGATGTTCGAATCGGACACAACATTCAATCACCACGTCTCGAGGACTCAGTGATACATACTGCATCATTTTCCGTGCAAACAGTCTTGCGACAGTCGCCCACGACGTATTCTTGCGCAAACACACGCCAGCTGTGCAGACGAGCGACTGTTTGTTGCGCACTCCGATGAACCGGAAAGTTTGTAGTCTCTGCGATTTATATTGACTAGAGACAGAATTGTTAGGCGTATTGTCCCTGAGTTTAAATGTATGGTTTTGTTTAGAATATTGGGCAAGGAAAGGTTTAGATAGGTAGAAAACGCTAGCATGGTTGTACTCGTATGCCCCCGACGGAAAATTGCTCTTTGCCCATTGGTAGGTGTCCAAAAGTGATTATGATAATAAATGACTTTGGATCATTTATTGTTTAACGACCATTACCAGGGCTCATAATAATGTTACGATAATAGCAATCGTTTCCCCTCCAACCAGCCAGCTCATTAAGGTCTGTCAATTATTTGTCTATTCGATCCTCAAAACAGCTCACAAACAAAAAACAAAATGTCAATAAAACGAGGATAAATCAAATAAAAATTAAATTCCTTCTTCCACAAAATCAATATGGAAAAACATTTAATCATATTTCGTACTTATGTTCAGGGATGTGTAATATCTTCGTGGTTACTCGTGCGTCATAACAAGTAGGTACCCTCCAAATGAAGCGATCGCTTTCCAAACCAATATCTCATTTTCTTCATAACATTAGGTATATTAATTTACTTTTTTCTAAATTGTATGGCCTCTTGAACTGCGCGACTCTTAAACTTTGCTGGCGTAATGGTAACTAGATTCGAGGTATGGAGTTTCCTATATAATGTTTTAACTTTTTATGGGTTTTCGTTTTTATGGGAGATTAATAACACAGTACGTGGAAGGTTTCAAAGTGAATGGATTCTGAGGAAAATTTTGAAAGTTACTTATAACTTTTTTTTTGTGACTTCTACTTTTTCTAGTAAACCCAATAAGTTATATAACTTTTTCAAACAAGTGAAAATACCGTTTGCGTTATCTTTAAAACTGAAAAAAGAAAACTGTTCTAATACCCAAGTAAGTAAGACAGTTTTCTTATATGTAGCAACAGCATATTATAGTAGCAAAATTCCTGATAATGTGATTAGATAATATTTTTTATTAAAAAGGAACAAACACGGAACCGAATACTCTTTGCACATCACCAATTTGCCATGTATCCACGATACTGACAATGTAATCTTCGGCTGAGCAAGTCCCGTCCCGCGCTCCCCCGGGACGACTGCGCCGGGACTCCGCCGGGATCCCGGGGTCTCAATTGGGTCAAGACGTCGTAGAGACAGTGTCTCGTTAATCGTATTCATCTGTAAGCGTTTAGGGACATTTTCCGGGAACTGATTTGATGTTTTGGTTCGGGACAGCTCTACCATTATAAATAGGGGCGGTCGGAGAAATATTGTACGGAAATACTTGGTCTGTAGTTATGTTGATGTTCACTAATTTAAATCCAAATTTCTACTAACCCTACTAATATGTAGTGTGAAAGTTTGTTAAATGATTTTTATTTCTGCAAGTAGGTTTGTACAAACACTTTTACACGTCAAGCATATTTTATATCTAGATGAGGTCGGTCTTTCCTATCTTACTACTCTGAGAAGAAAGGCCGAAACAAAATCAGAGTCACAGTTTCTTTTAAAGTTCAGACATAATCTTGGTCAGATCATGTGAAGTCCATGTAGATTGGTGTCTGAAATGGTCTTTTGAGGAAATAACAACACAGATTGAGTGGACCTGTCTAGTCAGTGCACGCATTTGTCAGTAATCGTGCAGCTTAACTCGGAACTTAAGGAGCTCAACGATGCGACGAATAATCTATATAAGGGCACTAGGACAAGAAATTTGCTTGCCAGTATGCAATTTATTAAACAATATGCTGCGCTATATAATAAAATCAATAAATACATCTATATTTACCCAAAAAACTACTATGACAGTAAAAAAATAATAATGAAATGGATACAAGCGCTTACCTACAATGAAACCGAAACAGTTCTGAAACCTTGACACACACCTACACACCCTCACACTCACGTACTCTCACTCACCCTACGGCTCCACTTTCACTCACACACATACTTACACCCACTCATACACACATTTGATTTACCTAATTTAAGTTAATTTTAATTTATGTAGCTTTAGCATGAAAATTATACGTTTTTGCTATTAATAAAACACGTCTTGCTATGGAAGAGCGGACTCTCCTAATACAGGCACTATCTACGTAAAAGGAGGATCCAATCATAAAATTGTTTATACTTGTTTTACCAATAAACTTTGTTTTTTTTTTATACATAAAAATATAGCGTAGTGAAGCACGGCTTTGATCCATAAAAGCATATTCTGTTTAGCCCCAAAAAATTATAATAAGCTCCCAACATCTCTGAAACAGCTGCCCACCAGGTTGCTTAAGTTAAAAAAAAAACTCTTATAGCCAAATGCCACTACAGCATATTAGCGTTCCTAAAGGAGCGAAATTAAGTAAATTGCGACATTTCTCCTAGTCTACTAATGGTAAATAAACTGCTTTATGTAAGTTAGTTGCTGTTTCTAAACTGATGTATTGATAATGTAGTTAGGCATAAGCAAATACATTCTGTATTTATTGTACGCTTTAACTGGCAACACATGTAGCTCCATTTAGCTTATTTTTAATAAAATCCAAAATGCACAAAAAAAAACTTTTTCTTTTTGTCTTTAATATAATCTTTAACGGTATAAAAGTATTTCTCGCACAACTTACGTGTAATGAATGATTTAAATGTATTAAGGCTTAGATCTTGAACGTGGCTTGGAAGTTTATTATAAAAGCCACATCGTCGTTGACATCTGAACGAGCCTCCTATTTTGTTGAGCCTTGTTATAGTTACAACAAATCTGTCTGTCTGTCCGTCTATCCATCTGTCTTTCTGTCTGTCTATCTGTCCCCAGCTTAGCTCAGAGACTCTTAGTACGTACTAGAAAGCTGTAATTTGGCATAGGTATATTTAATCACGCATTTTTTTTTAGCCCTTGCACGTAAAGTGGGGATGATATTTTTTTTCTCGTCTATCCCATAGTGTGGGGTATCGTTGGATAGGCCATTAAGAAATATTGCGAGTTTTTGAAAACCATTTTTAGATTCAGGGATCTGTTTGTGTAATATTAAGTTTTGAAGTTCTAATTTTTGTTAGAGTCAAGTGTACCCCCCCCCCCCTAGCTAAATAGTTGTTTATAGATATGTTAAACAAATCATGGCAGTAGTTTAAATAACAAAATTAATAAAAGGAAAACTATCAGAGCTAAGTAGGCTTTACAAGTTAACGAGTAATAGTCGACCAACTTACATTTGCAGTTTGAGAATCAACCGTAGTGTATATCGATGTATGGGAGAACATGTTTTTCAACTACAATAATAAGTTTATTTTTGGGATAAATTCAACCCAATTACGGAACCCTTCATTGTGCGTGGTCCGACACGCACTAAGCCGGTTTTTTTTTCATATTTGCCTCCCAAAAGTGACACCCATATTCAAAATTCGTTACATGTCCTGCTTGGGTAGCAGACATTAATATGTGTACCAAATTTCAACTTAATCGGTCCAGTAGATTCAGAGCTAATTGGCTGTGACAGGCGCGAGGCGGTCAGATACACACACACACACTAGTGATCCTATGAGGGTTCCTTTTTTCATTCGGACGTACGGAACCCTAATAAAATGTTGTAAATGAACGTATCAATTTTATGAAATACCTAGTTCCGCATACAGTAGGTATGTCTGACCTTTCAGTCGACATTTACTAACTTTGGCTATTGGCTGCATAACCTTTTCACGAAATTTCGGCTTTATGCTTCACTGGGCTCCAGGGGGCCTAAAATGGACGCTTTGGCAGAATCATATTCGAGTACGAGTATGATCTGCGTGCAATTCATCTGTTTGACAGTTGCTATTTGACATTAGACTTCATTAAAGCAATTCATAATTTGTGGACCGTTTTAAGAAACTCCTTATTAAAAATAAAATAAAAATAAAATTCATTTATTTCAGGTACCAACATAACCCATATTTAAAACATCCTTAAATTGTTTAACGATACACACAAAATCACACATAAATGTACCTACAAACGAGAAATTACAATATAACGAATAATTACAATATAAATAAAATCAACACACAAATTAGATAATCAATATATTAAATTATATTGATAAATTATTAAACTGTCAAACAGATGAATTATTGCGGGATATGAATTGTACGCAGATCATATTATGATTCTGCCAAAGCATCCATTTTAGGCCCCCAGGCCGTAATTAGGTAAGTATAACAAAATATCCTCGAAATTAAATTCTAAAATTGCTTTTAGCAACTGTCGAAAGCCGGGATCAGCAGGCGTTGGAACATGTCCAGTTAAAGCGTGTCTATTGAATAACAGAGGTTTTCAACTATCCAACTATGTCTGTAAATTAGTGCTATGGATTTAATTGGCCACACCGAGGGGGAGACCGCCCCCCCCGGGCGTGTGTCGTGCGAACTAAGCCGGGACACCGCACGACGGCGTTCTCAATTAATTTCAACACAACTTGCCGGGTTCGACTCCCGGCTGAAACACGTACCAGTGGTTCGGAAAGTTTAGATTGTTTGCCCGTGGATGGTCAAGTGACGTTAATGTTCAGGGATAAATGTGAATAAACTGGGTATTTTTTTTAATTAAATATAATTTTATTAACTTTGTTTTTTTTTTAATTTTCACCACGCGGTAAAGATCTGTGGTATTCTATGAAGAATACTTCGAAGATTGCTAACATTTGCCTAACCCTATCTTGCTAAGCTGTGACTTGCTTGATACGCATCGTATTTAGTAGTTTCAAACTAAGTAAGTACTTACTAAGTTACATTACATTACATTATATAATTATTTATTTATTATAAATTACAAGTTACAACACTGAAACAAAGCACACAATTAGACCTCTGGGGTCTGTCTTAGCATGCCATGACCTGAGATTTGATCAACGCGCTATGAGTAATGTTCTACCACAGTTGTATTCATTTAATCCTCAATTTCGAGGCATGTTACTCGTATCTGGTCTCTTTCAGAGGCTGCAGCACAAAGTTTGAGAAGCCGCGGCTTGCATACGTTGCGCTGCAACTTTGCATATTAATTTGTTAATCGTTGTTTATTGAGGCGTCTGACAGTGACAGTTGCCACATTGTTGCGCGATGGTAACGCCACTGTTTTAATACGCAGTATATTATGTTATTATTCACTGGGTTGTTAAAAAATTGTTAGAGGCGCCATTTTAAAATTTATTTACTTACTATAATCAAGACTGTGGAGTGACTCCTTAATACATAATTTTAATAAGAATAAGAAACATTTATTTGCATAAAATATAGGTATTACCAGTTGTAACAGTTGGTGGTATATGTACAGTCCATATTTTGCCTGTTTAGGGCATGCAAATTAATTTTACATTAATAGCTAATAGGATCTATTAGCATTTTTAAGTAATGATAAATTTTAAGTTACTTACAATAAAATATACACTCATAACAAAACTTAAATTCTTAAAATAATATTTTTTCTTTAGGTAACAAAAGACATGTTAAAATATTAATCACACAACACATCATACAGGAAATTAAACTACAGGAAACTTAAAATATCTTTTTTTCTTTATGTTGCAGAAATTCTCGTTAACTATAAAAACAATTCTCTATTAACCATCTACGTAGTTTAATTTTAAAATATTTAAATGGGAGCTCCCATTTAAATATTTTAAAATTAAACTATATTTCGAAATTTAATGAATTTTGTTTTAGCTGTATTTACACATAGGTTATTAGATTTAAGAAATTTTATTACAGACTGTACAGCTTCGTGTATTTTATGTTAATGAGTTGAAATTGTATTTTTATTGGGGACTATAACAGAAATATCATCAGCAAATAGGACACTATCATAGTTTATTGAATCTGGTAAATCATTAATCTAAAGTAAGAATAGCAAGGGGCTCAAAACGCTCCCTTGTGATACGCCATATTTATTCAGGCTAAAAGAGGATCTGTAGATAGTGGATTCAAGATTATCATTTAAATTAGTAACTTCAACACATTGCTGTCGGCCTGTTAAAAAACTTTTTATCCAATCTAGAGTGACACCACGGATACCATATTTTTCACATTTGTTTAGTAAGATGTTATGATCTACAAAATCAAATGCCTTACTCATGTCAAAAATCACTACTACAACCGGAATTTTATCGTCTAGATATTCTGTGATCTTTTTAATTAGGGTAAATGCTGCTAAAGATGTCGATTTATTATGCTGAAAACCGTTTTGTTCCTGTTTTAGGACATTATGCTTATTTAAGAAACTTATTAGTCGGTCGTAGAATATCTTTTCAAAGATTTTGGATAACACAGGAACAAGTGTAATAGGGCGATAGTTATTTGGCTCTTTCCGATCACCTTTTTTGAATAAAGGCTTGACTATAGAATGCTTTAAATTTTCTGGAAATATTCCTTGCGACAGTGAATTTTCTATGATATGGTTAAGCACAGGAGCTATGACATGAGCACTTTCCTTAATAATCCGCGTGGAGATAGAATCATAACCTACTGCTTTGGTGTCATTTAATGATTTTATTGTATTAATGATTTCTTGCTCTGTGAAAAATTGAATTATCATTTATCTGGTTTTGAGTCAGTCGTTGTTTATTTGGAACATTTAAGTTGTGATCATTGGCAACATCGATGAAGAATTTATTAAATGTTGATGTATATCTTTATGTATATATAAATTTGAGTAGGTTCTTGAATAAGTTCCCCGGTAAGTAGTAGTGATGTTATACTATTTATTGTCCTAATACTATCATGTTTGTCTTTTATTATGCTCCAAGTGGCTTTGCCTTTGTTATTTGCTTGGTTCATAATTTTTTTATTAATATTTTTCTTTGACCATAGAATGCATTTTTTAAGTATTTTTTCATAGTTACTATATTTCTTGTGTGTCTCTTTTGTTTTATGTCTGTAGTACGAAAATCTCAGATGTCTTCCATTAGCACTAATCTCAATAAAAGACAAATTATGAAGTTTTCAATGCGATTGGTGTTTCAAAACTCATTATCTACCTATTTCTACTTGTCAAGGTTCTTATTGGTAAGTTATTATTAACACTTCGATATGAAAGGAAGATAAGAATTGAAGAGAAGAATAATAAACAAACATTTCGTACAGTCACATTGTAATTCCGAAGTCGTGCAGAAATAAAAACGTGGACTTTAGGAATGATATTAATAATGGCATTTTCGTCAATCGCGGAGGAGCCTCTAATGGATAGCAGAGCCACTCATGAATATTTATATCTCGGCGTGGTGCGACTGACGTGACGGCGAGAGGGTCCCAGCTACGTACACTCTGGGTTGACTTATATTGAAGTGAAGGTTGGGTTAAAAGGCGAAAGCGCCAAGGTAGCCCGCAAAATTCAAATTCTTTTAATATTTTTAAATATCTATCTATAATAAAGTTTTTTTAACATGCATTTATTTACAGGCACTTTTGAATTGTTAAAGAGTCGGTCATATAGTCAGAAAGTTGAAGCTATTTGCCCATTCCAAAACGTAGATCTCTATGGAGAAGAGTAGGCAAGAAACTCCAAGGACTATTAAGACTTGGAGTGACATTATACATTATTTTATTAGTATTTGCAAAATATAAACAGTTTGCCTTAGAGGCTTAGATAATAGGTCTAAGGCAAACGTGTTGGTCTGTTTTTGTTTTTTACTTTTAACATCTCTTGTATGCTGCCAATTTGTGTTGTATTTATGGTACTCATGTTTGAGAAAATAAATTGTTATCTTATCTTTATTTACAACGTATCCAGAAGAAAGTTTCGTAAGATTGTTTGTCTTGAAGAAAACGCATTAGGACTGAATTATTAATTCTTTTTGAAAACAGAATAATGAAATTCAGAAAAATTAACATTTTATTTTAATCGAAAAGTCCAAGACTACTTTCACCGCCTTGTTGGAATTGGAACAAGATACAGTGAAACATAGGTAGTCCACAGCAACACTACAAACATACATAATCCACAGCAACACTACTAACCTATGTTAGTAGTGTTGCTGTGGATTATCTGGACTGGGGGGGAGTGTTGCTGGGAGTGCCTATTCACTCCACAGCAACACTTTATAATAGAATACACTCTAATATAAGAAATCTTCACTCTATTAATGCGTTCAGAACTCAACTTAGTATAATCGCGGATCGATAACTTCTGGACAAATGAAGACATTGTTTATCTAGTTTGTAACTGATGACGACGAACTTTGTAATTTATGTTACATTATTGTTCTCAAGTGAGTGACATTTATGTCTTTATTGAGAATAAAGTTTCTTTAAACTTGTACTCCACAGCAACACTACAAACATAGGCACTGCACAGTAACACTACTAATCTATCAAAAAACACGTACCTACAAAAGCTGCTATTGACTCTACTTCTAGTTGCATGAATACTTGAAACCTATACATAGGAAAGATACACAGTTATACAAAGGAGGCTCGGAACTCTGGCCCCGGGCCCCAACCGACCCCACTCTGGCCCCGGACCCCAACCGACCCCACTTTGGTCACGCACTTAAGCCACAGGCTTCGGTTCGCAATAAATTTGCAATATTTGCCCTTTCAGCCCGTGCCCTTAGTGACCTCGGCTAATACCTTACTGAATTTGAGATCACTGAAAATAAGCAAAGGGCTGCAGTAGTAGCAGATTATGGTGATTGTGTGATATTTTTAGGGTTCCGTACGTCCGAATGAAAAAACGGAACTCTTATTGAATCACTCGTGTGTCTGTTTGTCCGTCTGTCACAGCCAATCTACTCCGAATCTAATGGACCGATTAATTTAGTACACATATGAATTTAGAATATGGGGGGACCCCCCTTTTGGGAGGCCAATAAGAAAATTAAAAACGTTTTGCAAACTACCGTGATGAAAGTGCTTACTGTGAGGGTCTCAAATATTATTTTTCAAGTATTTTAATTAATTCAAGAAAATTTATGAAAATTGTCCATTCCTCCCCTTATCTCCGAATTATATAGATTACAGGAAAACTTATTAGAATTAAATGGTCTTAAAATAACATGGTGAATCTCTCAATATTGTTCGTACACACGGCTACACATCAAGCTATACAATTCCAGTTTACGCCGATCTCGCACTGTACGGAAAACTTATACAATGCGAGTTCAGCATATACTGGAAATGTATAGCTCGATGTGTAGCCGTCTGTATAAACTTACATTCATTTGCAGTTGGAATGCATGGGGATTTTTCTCCCGTATGGGAGAAAATTCCAACTGTTTTTCAACGACAATCTTAAGTTTGTTCTGGGGATAAATTCATTCCAACTACAGAACCCTTCATTGTGCATGGTCCGACACGCACTTGGCCGGTTTTTCATTATTGTGAGTTTATGGCGTGGCGTGGCTATGAGTCTATTATTTTCAACAATAAAAACGAACAATTTTTAATAGAATATCAACGTTTGACTGTGGAAATTCGTCATGCATGATAAAGTGCAGCATTCAAAACGAAATGAAAACCAGGAATATTATATACGACCACTTCATATTCAAATTCCGCGTTTGAAACCGTTGATTTTAGATCACATCCATTCATATTTATGGAGCATCCAGACCTTTTATCTAAAATATGGCTTATGAAAAACAAAATGGTCGGCCACAGTATGTTGATGGATACGTACCTATGTCCGTGTGACAGAGATATGAAAAGCTTATCTATTACAATTTATCTGTCGCATCCGGCGCGGGTAATGGGTTTGATGCGGCAGTCGTGCGACAGTCGCCATGCTTCCAAGATCGATGTGTGTTTGCTGTCAATGTGGCGGTGGACTGAACGATGGGATGTAGCGAGTTTAATGAATAGAGTCCCGCTGTGTTGATTGATGGCCTGATGCTGATGACGTTACCTCAGTTTTTAAGCGAAACAGTTTTTAGGCGGAGTTTAAGAGAAGACAGCAGGCGATGTGAGGACTTCAGTCCCTGCACAGACCTGTTCTTGCGAAGATACGATGCACTGCTTATTGTTCTTGTATAGTTGTTTGTTTGTTACAAAGGTAGTTATTTTTCCACTTTGCAAATGGCATTTTGTTTTGCAAGATTGTCTGTTTTCATATGCCAGTGTCGCAACACAAAGTAATAACGCAATTTAAATTGTCTTTGGTTCCTGGCTCTGATTATTCTGAGCTCCGACATCAAGTACTGGATAAGACTGTCAAACTTTTATTGCTTGAATACGACACTTTTGGCTACTTTTTATGTGTGTATTTTCCCATTTAGATTAAGTGTGGCTACAGCTTCGCAGCCCCGGAGTGGTTGTTTGAGGACTTGCGTCTTGGAAGCACTGATAACTAATCCAAATCGTTGACAAACAACATAGTTTTGGAGATGCGCCATACTGTCGGACATATTACATCGGCACACACCGTCCACATCGTCAGCGTAAAGTGTCTTCAGAATGGAAATCTTTTACAGTTTTGATTTTGCTCTAAACCTAGAAAATCAAACACGGTTATCAATCCGGACGTTCAGTTGGATTTAGTCACTTCAGTACTGCAGGGCGTCTCTCATAACAACTGTGAAGTAAATGATCGTCCTCTGGAAATCCCATGATCTGAAGCTAGGGACAAAGGTTACGGTTTAAGACATTTTTTATTCCTCAAAAAGAACATAATTCACTTGACATGAGAAATACAAGTTAATCTTAGTACTAAATAAAGGAACTTATGAAGAAACGGTAGGTACTCGTAAATAATCTATAATAGTCAGTAGTAGGTAGCTGCACAAATATTTTTTTTTCTTGCAATGTTGTGGGTAACAAGAAAAAGTGAGTGTACAATTACATATCGCTTCTTGATGGCAAGTCAATGGCAATTACACATAGTCAATTGTAGTAGCAAGCTATCAATATTTTTAAGTTTTTTAATGTTTCGAGATGATAAGATATATTAGTACCTAAATGTATTTTATAGTTTGGTATGTATTATAAATAAGTCATAATCAAAGAAACAACATTGACTTTATTATTTAACAACATTATTGACTTAAAGGTTAGTGTTTACAAGACATTAATCTTACCTTATGGTGCTTCTACAAACCCGACATGAGGAAACTGGATATATTTCATCTGCGGTGTTTCAGATCGATCTATAACATTAAGTGGCAGGACCATATTCCTAATACGGAGGTCCTGCACCATTCCGGCATGTATGGCATGAAAGCTTTACTCATGCAGCGTCAACTCAGGTGGTGTCGACACGTCCTTCGCATGAAAAACCACCGTTAACCCAAAGTGATATTTTACTCTGAGATGGCAGAAGGTGAGCGGAAGCGTGGCGGTCAACATCTCCGCTACAAGAATGTGCTCAAAAGACATGTTAACGCTTGCGCTATTGATCCTAAAGGTTGGGAGAGGCTCGCTTTACACAGGTCGTCTTGGCGCCCTACTATTTACAAAACTGTCAAATGTTTCGAAGAAAAACGACATGAAGCTAATATAAAGAAGCGCCAAATACGCAAAGAGTGATAGAGAGAGTAGACAACTTTATTGTTCTAGTTATGACCGGGTGTTCAAAACTAAATTCAGTCTCGCGAGTCATCTGAACACGCAAGAAATTGATTTTTAAGGGTCGCCGTTATCGAAATATATAAGGAGGACTACCACACACACCATATAGATATATATTTGAAATGTGTGTATTTTATTTGTAATGTGCGTTTTGTTTGTGCAGAATAAACAATTTTTCTTTCTATCTTTTCTTTTAGTAATTACGTCGTTATGCGATCCTTTTCTCCTCGATCGCCTTATTTGTATGTTAATATTATTGTATGTTGTATATTACGTATATATTAGGACGCTCGTGGAGGCCACCTCAATAGCCTAGCATTCCCCAAAATTGTTGGTGTCGGCTCTCTCTACTAAGGCAGAATATCAATATTTAACATGTCACCATGTTTAAGCTGTCATATAACTTCCTTAACATCCTCTGTACAACTGTAAAGAACAACGATAAATAAAGAATATTCACCCATCGTAATGTTCACCACAAATTTGCCACATTTAACTATGTCTTAAAAGTTTATCTACCAACCGCTTCAGCTCATTACTTACTCCGCTACACAATGCACACTGTATTGCACTTCACGGAATATTTGCCATCAAATGGTTATTGTCGAATCGTCTTTCTGTAGACCACAGAATTATATGGCTGTCCGGTCACAGCGCACTACATCATATTGTCGTTTAGTTTAACACAGATATACAATCATGCTTGTATTCCCCTTTGGGTTAGGTATAGAGGTGTGTATGGTCTGTTCCAAGAGTATCTAATCAAAATGTAAACAAATGGATCAGATAGCGGGCCTGTGGATTCCAATTTGTATAACCACTTTATTTAGTTATTTAATTTGATACCTTGAATACTTATACCCGAAATTCTAATTTTAAATCACCCTAAAGATGTTTTTTATTTGACAACTCAGGTTATTTTTATGACCTCAATTTTCGTCGATGATTTTTCATTTACAATTTAATAATGTTATTCAAAGTGAGATATAAAGTTGAAAGTTTCTTTGTACAGACCAATATTTTACTAATTCCTTTTAGTGTGTGATTGCATATGAATTTAACCTTGTTTACCGAATATATATCTTTTTATCAAATACTTTTGGACCAGACTATAGGTGCAGTAACACCCACATTTTTCTTTCATTTTGTCTGTTGAATAAATTAATGTTAATCATTTCGCCAGTTATGTTTATATGACTCAATTATAGACAGTGACACATCTGCGGTATATTACAGACAGCAATCTTAAGTTAACTATTTGAACTGGTACTTGCAGGTCACGTCCACTCTAAGGTCGTGTGTCATTTAATTGTGGCCGTGACCTCGAGATCATCATTAATGGTGTCCTGTGCAGCATCGCCCTTAACGCTGGAACTAAGTATTCCGCTTTTACAGTTTAGCTAGAGGCGCCTCGGAGACCGCGCAAAATATAATGATATAAACTAATTGTGTCTCATTAAAACTTTAGTCAAAGCTTAATAAGATTTATGACCGCACAGTTTTTCACGATTCCTTACCATTCAAACTGAATGGTTTAAATTACCTGAAACTAACTAAGGGGTTAGTTAGCGTGACGTAGCCACTATAAAACGTAAAACTGTTTGCATTCAACTATATTTTTTATTTACTACTTGTAGCAGTAGTAAATAAAAAATATAGTTGAATGGTAAGGAATCGTGAAAAACTGTGCGGTCCTGCTTTTGAAAATGAACTTTAGTTATATGACAGTAAAGTTTGTTTTCGATTGTTTAGTCCTACACAATATTTATTTGTTTTAATAAGCTAGTAAAACCCGCGGCTTTGTGTGAACGCTGTTTAAAAGAGTCTTTCATGTGATCCGCATGACCGCCCAACGTGCCTCATTTGAATTAAAATAGCATCGGAACTAACCGACACGCACTCATTGTTTGTATTGTTGTAATTTAATTAAATAACAACAGCCAATGTCATAATGACAGCTGATTAATTAGTAAGTATACTTTATAATTAGTTCACTGTTTAATCCGGAATTGTGGTGCTTGTGAATTTCCAAAAAGTATCCTATGACCTTATCTGCATCATAAATTAGGTAAACTATGACTAAACCACTTTGCAAGCAATTATGGTCTATTTGCTCTAATCAATTATCCACGCTTGGCAAGCGCAGTGGTGCAAAGCATGCTATTACTATGAAAGTAGGTAGGTATAATTAAATGGTTAAAACGTATGTATTTAGTTAAAATAAATAAATAGTAGGTACATAGTACTAGTAATATTAGTGGAACATTATAAAAAAAGTGTACATATAGAAGAAGAACCTTAGACACCGAGCGAGCGAAGCGTCTCAGATTCAAGGCGCAAAATTTAACCTAGTAGTTAATCGAACTGGCCTATAAATTTTTACTCATACATTTTCTTTACCTTGTTTTTAATAACAAAAAAACATGGTAAATATAATTGTTGCAAAAAAGTTTGTGCTCGCTAGGCCTACTGCTCGCAAAACTACTAGTTATTTCATCAAACAGAAACTAAATTAAAACCCAATTAAAAACGTGTTCACCCTCCTAATACGAGTAAACAGTATATGCACAGCTGTCATCACCAACACCGCCCCTAATGTAGGCTGGACGTGTGAGGTGGCAACGGTGGCAATGATTAATTTACAAACATATGTATTATTAATCAGCACTTGGCTGTGGTCGCCGCCGCGTTACATCGATGACAGGCTCCCTTGGGGAGGCTCATTTCATTGTGAGATGATGAACAGGGATGCATTAATTAGATAGGTATTTATTCCTTAACTCTCGAAATTCCACCGACCATTGTTTGTCCCTGTATCTTCCGAAGGTCGCCTGGCAGAAAATTATGTTAAGTCCGGCTCTGCTCATTTAATTTTGTGTGCATATAGGATAAATAGGTAAATACATAATATACTAAGACAGGAGCTAGTGGGTTGCTTTGCTCGTAGAATGGATGGCTGTTAGGACTGAAACGTTTTCATTGGCAGAAGGCCGGCCTCACTCTCGGTTGACCAACGACCTAGACAAAGTCGCGGGTAAGTAGGCAGTGTGGACCCGTCTCTTATCGAGCGATGATTGAGCAAGGCTGATGATTTTGACGGTGTCGAGGAGATAACATTTCGGAAGCTTTTCCAAGATTTTTAATAAATATTATTGATAGGCTCGTGTTTGACTGCTATCTCACTTTAGTTAGCGATGATGTTGACGATGGAGTACTCGTATAATTTTAACTTGGCAACATTTATATTCTTGCCAATTTTAATTTAATTTAACGTTTTCCCATAATTATACTTGTCTCTCATAATTGTATACGAACGCAATGTTAATTAATAGGTAGGTACTGAATAAATATATTAAATTGAATTGAAATTAAACGTGAAATTAAGTTGGTATCAATGATCTCTGTCTTGTACAATCACGCACATATTACCACAAAGTAGGTCTATACAGTCAGGGCCAGTAGTTATCTAGGCATGTTTTATTCAGGCGCTAGACCGGACCCCGGGGGGGGGGGGGGGGGTCAGCCTCTCGTGTACTCTCGTTTTCATTATATCTCTGGCGGAATAATTCACTCGTTAATTATAGGGCACGAGTTCTTTTATTGATACGTGTTGGCGTATGTACGAGTATTGTTGTCTTAGACATTAATGTCTTGTTTCTTGCCCGTTCTTCTCCATAGGAACCCACAACACCTTTTGAATGGGCAACTAGTATAATTCTTCTGACTGACCGACTCCTTTGACAATTCAAAACTGCCTGTAATTAGTATAATTGAAATAAATACTTTAAGTTTGAGTTTGAGATACCTAATCTAGTCATGATCGTAGCCTATATGTGACGGTAGGTTTGATGGAATAGGATTCTAATAAATAGGTATTACCTCAAAAATCTCACTCGAGGTAAAAGCAAGATCAATAATTATAATAAAAAAATATTTGACATAAAAGTACACTTATACAGGTTGTCACTTAATTTAAGCATGGAAATAGCCTGGTACAAAATAAATGATCAATGACCCCTATGCTAGGAAAAACCTGTGTTACAGGGGTCAGTAAATAGTTGTAGCAATGCTGAAATAGTATATGGAATCCTTTCATTCCGCTGAACACCACCGCAAGTTTCCGTATTTTAAAAACTAAAAGTGAAAGGCAGCAAAAAATTCACAATAGTCAGTGCGTCAATAATTTTATAGAATACTATCCGTCAAAAAATCACGCCGGTCACCGAATCGAAGATCGCGTAAAAGAAACTCGAGCCAAGTCAAACAAAGCAAGTTACATTTGCTCCAAAAAAAAAAATCGCTGAAGATATCCTCTTTAGATCGTAAACATTTATTATTTGCAGTTTCAAGCTTTTTTCATAAGTTTAGGAAGGTCGATGACTCGAGGATAGCGTTTCTAGTTCCTTATAAGAACTCCTTATTAGTGTTGCTACCTCAACTCGCTTGGACTGCCTCATTGGTATATTGGTCGCAAGTGGTGCTGCTGAGCAGGAGGTCTTGGGTTTCTTGGTTTCGATTCCCAAACCGCATAGTGTAATTGGGATTTCGGAGTCTAGATTGATGCCCAGTTGATGGCTCGCCCCCTATGCTACTTACATACTTCTTTTGCTTTGCCTATGTTCATAGATCTGGTCATACATGCACGCCGGTTGCGAAACATAACTGGTGAAATTTAGGTGTAGCATAATATGTGGACCTCAGCCCAACCCTTCGGTTAAACAGGCGTGATGATATGTTAGGTTATGAGTGTTCCCAAGTCATATAATTAACCATCGCAATCATTAACGTCCTTATTTTCACGTTGTTTTTTCAGTTCTTTAAGTTGGTTGTCTTAGAATTTACAAATAAAGATAAATAAACTCGCAAATAACATTGAAAAAGTCACATTGATTAGGTTCTTAAATACCTAATCGATTAATCTTTTTCTTACCTATTCATTGATGACTCTGAAATGTCTCCATCGTTTTTTAATAAGACTTACGCATAATGCTAAGATAAGCTTTTAAGGCTTATAGTATTTTTCGTCCTAAATGTTAAATCTAGATGGATGCTGAAGTTTTTCTTTTATCTTCACAATGTTGAAACGTTTCGGCATAATATGGAGATAAAGTTTCATGGTCGGCTCATATTGTGATTTAACATAAATATACCATACGGCTAAGACCTAAGTCTTAGGTTCTAAGACCTTGTCGTTAGCTTGAACCGCGCTCTGAGCTCTGGGGTAAGTGAACCCTTACAATCTTTCGGTTTTATGGCTGATATTAAGCTGCTATGTTTACTATAGAGTTAAGCATTTCTCTTGACGTTTCTTCTTTCTTAGCATGAAATAGCACTTTTGGACATAATAACATCACCTAGCTTCACCTCTGAAACCTTTCACTACTGTGTATTGACTTCAGAATACCCTTCATGAATGAATACTCCTCTGGGATATTGTTTTGATTTCTCCTCATTAGTCATGCTCATCATCGTCTCCCTGCCCCCGTTCCATGTTATTTGGACGCAAAACGTTTTCTTCTTCCATTCTCCCCTGTCAACCATCACCCTATTTTTTTATTTTTACTTTATTTATTTATTTATTAGGAACAATTTCGGTAAAACTTAACAAAAGACACGAAGATAGCTGCAAAAGTAAAATACTGTGGCGCAGCTATCAACGCCCCATACAACATACATGGAAGACATTTGTTCCAGACACAGCTTTAAGGAAGTCTTATAATAAAATTAACAATTACAAAAGAGAAATTCACTCAAAAGTTTGTATGTAGGTAATGATGTAGAGTGGAAGTGAGGGCGAGAGTGTGTGTGAGTGAGTGTGTGAGAGTGAGTAAGATGTGCAATTAGTCTATTATGAGAGGATGCTAGCATGAGAGTTTATTTATGATACTAAAAGTTGCTCAGTTGCATCATAGGACATAGATTTAAGCCAGTCTGTTAATTTTTTTTTCAGCAAGTTTCTTGTTAAAGGGTAGATTTAGACTCTCCTATTTATATTATTATAAAGCTTAGAGCTAATGTGGTTGAAGTGGCGACCTACCAACGCAAACCTGCAGTGTTCAGTTTTACAGATTCTGTCAGAGCGTCGCTTTTTAGTAAGGTACTGAGGGTCGTAAAAAAACGTGGTGTTTCCCCTATCATTCACTCTCTTCTTTTTAAGGTTGCGTACTTCAAAAGTAAAAAAATGGAACCCTTATAGGGTCATTTCGTTGTCCGTCTGTCTGTTTGTCTGTCTGTCAGTCTGTCAAGACCCTTTTTCTCAGGAACGCGTGGAGGTAACAAGTTGAAATTAATATCAAATACATAACTCTACGGTCCCTTAGAGCTCTTAAAAAATCAAGCTTCTAAATCAACGCAATAAAAAAATACGGCGATATAAGCGACATATTTTTTGATTCTAGCAAGTAAATCAAGATCTATAGGGTACTTCCCGTTGATCTAGAATCATGAAATTTGGCAAGAAGCAAGGTCTCACAGCACAAGTAAAGGAAAAAGTCCAAAAATCGTTAATTTATAGTTTTATCACATAAAAAAATTGATTACAAACTTACATTTGCAGTTGAAAAATTGACCGTTGCATAAATCGATGTATCAGAGAACATATTTTTCAACTACAGTGTTTGTTTTTGGTATAAATTCATCCCAACTACGGAACCCTTCATTGTGCGTGGTCCGACACGCACTTAGCCGGTTTTTTTATTTCATTCTTCTTTCTCTTTATTAATATGAGTATAGTACTTAAAAGCTTTTAACTTCATTGCCAACGCTAAAATCTTGTATTCACGCCAGTTAAATGGCACAATAAAGCCCCGTAGCCCAGTCAAATAGCCGACTTAGCAAAGGCAGCATCAGACGGGCGCAAAAGAAAAGCCAATGAATAGTAAAGGCGTTTAATTAATCGGCCCCGTCGGGTCCAGGCAACGATTGGCTTTGCACCTCTTTGCCGTGTGTGTGCACGGAATTGGAATTCACGTACGGACTAATTCACGATAAGGAAAAGTTGGAGCTATTAATGAATAATCTCTATACTCAAATACCTGTTGAAATTGTAGTAAAAAACATCGTTACAAAACAATCGAAAATAAAAACAGTCGAGAGGTGTCGTGGGACAGCCGGGAACGAAGTTCTTTGTTTTGCTTTTGCGAACTTGGCGAATGAGAGCTAGATCGAAAAAAGTGTAATATTTTGACCGTCACAACACTCCTTCAACTGTGCAGTATACCGTCCGAGAAAAAGAAATTCGTTCCAATTTTTTTTGTTTTTTCACATACAGTAACCCAAGCGTGGTGATTCATTGGGATATGAATCAATCAACTATAATTAAAAAAGAAAAGAAAGAAAATATTTTTATTATCTTCCACTGTACATAAACAGTTAGGTAAACACTAAACACTATGCAGCGTAACAACTAAAATAAAGAGTGTTTTCGATGAACTCTGGCACCCAGAGTAAGATTTAACTTGTGTTTAGGGTGCCAGCGTCCTCGCCTATAATTTGAACAAATAACAGTAGTTGTATGACGAGCACAATATATTATTATTAAGAAAAACTACTAACTACTAGAAAATGCATGTTATGATGTGTCTGTTAGAGTACCTATGTGGGGGAATGTGTTTGTGTATGTATTGAGAGAGAGATAAAATATGGTGAAAACTTGTGTGTATATAAGTCTGTGTAAATGTAATTATAAATATATGAATTAATTAACTACTTAAAGATTAAGCGATTGATACATGTAGTAAATCTTCAGTCTTATCGTAACTCATTCTCAGTAGCCACTTTGTGACCTTGGTCTTACATCCATTATGGCACATGGGAGCTATGGTGCATACTTTGTTTATTTTATTATATAAATGGTTGGACAGAATATCATAATGACGCTGAGCAAGGGCTGTTCTACATCCGCGAGTTGAGCATACCTCGAAGCCTCTACGCTTTTTAGCAGCATTCTGCTTGATATCATAGAGGGATGTTTGCGCAGAATGGTGCCAAGAACAAAGAGCTGTCTCACAGTGAGGACCTGACATTCGGTGTAGAGAGCCGAGGTGGGATATCTAAACGGCTTCAAGCTCATAACCTTGAGGACAGCTCTCTGTGCTCGCAGCTGAATTATGTTCAGTAGTAGACACGAATACGCTGCCTATATTAATTACCATGTAATTTCAAGCTATTCGATGTCAATTTAACTAAATTTTATCGAGCAGCCGTTGTTTCCATTGCTGCTTTTATAATATTATCTACATTATGTTTCATGTATTCTCTCCGGGTATTGGGTAAATATGTTTCAGATGTAAACCATCTTCAATTTGAAAGTTTCCATTTCATTCGAGCAGACGTTAGGTGTTTCACCTTTACACTTTTAGGTTAAAGTGCTCACTGATTTGGATTCTCTTTGCTTCAGTACCGTAACATCAGGTTTTAAACGTAATTCCAAGCGAACTGCAACTTCATAGTGTACGCGAAAAATCCCAAAAAGTTGGTGACGGGTTGAATTTTTTTCACATAGTTTTCAGGTACGTATACCTATTGCGTTTTTCACCTGCGCAAAAGTTTAACTTTTCAACACATTTGGTTTTCGATGTTTTTTACACTAGTTATGCAATTTTGTTTCAAAAATAATAATTTGAGAAAATTGCTTTACCGGTAGAACACCAACCATTTTTTTGTCTCAAAAAACTCAAAAGTAGCTCTATCAAATATTTCTTGCCAACTAAACTAGCTACACCGTCTCGAAAACTTCGCCTTCATTTTTTACAGTGGCAACACAAATCCGAGGAAGTGCTCAGGTAGGCACAAAAAGCTTTCATTTCACTCCACAACGACTTACAGTTATTTACGCGCAACCAAATTGGTTTCTCGTAAGTCCAGTTTCATATTTAAGTAGGGTCGCCATCCGTTCTGAGTTTAAAGTTACGACTGGGTTGAAGGAATTGGGTGTTTTCAGGAAGATGGTCTTCCTCTCTGCTAATAACAGCAGTACCCCAGTTAGCTCAGCGCTGTGTTTAACGCAATGTATTATTTGACTGTTCATCGTTCGGGTTTTTTTAAACACATGTGTCTAAAAGAGTGATAAATATAAATATTGATGGGTTATTGAGAGGGAGAGGAAGGCCAAAGAAAGAATGGATGTGTGAGGCATGATATGAAAGAGAAGAAGTGAATGATAGGGTGCCGGTTGACAGTCCGGAATGAAAGAAGAAAAGAGACCGTGATATGTGTGTTTGTTTCAGTGCTTCTTCTCAGAGTAGTCAGATAGGAAACACGGACCATAACTACTTTTAAAATATTTTTTTCACTACTCTTACTCAAAAAGTCCGTCATTTTAGCGTACCAGAGCGGGGCTAAAATAAGCATATCATCCTCTAGGGGAAAAAGTGTTTTTTTTTTGTCTGGTACCAACGAGCCTACAAAACCAAAAAGTCGTGAATCCGCAGTTGTAGCTGTAGCTGTATTAATAATTTTAATGATTATAATTATGTAAATACATACCAATTATATTCGCGAATCATATTGTGTTATATATACAAACTGACACTGATTCACCTAAGTAAAATAATCATGAATCGACTTATTTATTACTGTTTCGTAAAAAAAGAAGAACACTTTATTTTTGAAAATGGAACTAAAAGCGGCGTACTCTTTGGTAGAATACGTGCATTGCGTTGCGGCCTCGCCGTAGGTGAGTGTAAATGTTCCTTGGTTGCGGCTACAGAAGAAATTAAAAAAACCGGCCAAGTACGTGTCGGACCACGCACAATGAAGGGTTCCGTAGTTAGGATGAATTCATCCCAAAAACAAACTTAACATTGTAGTTGAAAAACATGCTCTCCGATACATCTTTATACGTTACGGTTAATTCTTCAACTGCAAATTTAAGTTGGTCGATGATTGCTCGTTTACTGGTAAACCCTACTTAGCTGTGATAGTTTTCCTTTTAATTTCGTTATATATACTACTGCCATGAATTTTTTCACATATCCAAAACCAACCATTTAGCTGGCAGGGGGGGGGGGACACTTGACTCTAACAAAAAATAGCACTTTAAAGCTTAATATTACGCAAACGGATCTCTGAATTGAAAAATGTTTTTAGCAGACCCATAATATTTTTGAACGGCCTATCCAACGATATCCCACACCATGTATTAGACGAGAAAAAAAAATATCATCCCCGTTTTACGTGCAAGGGAGGTACCCTAAAAAAAAAATGATTTTCATGGTTTTATTTTACAACTTTTTCGGCGTAATTAGTATGTACACCCATACCAAATTACAGCTTTCTAGGACTTAGCGTCTCTGAGCTAAGTCGGGGACAGACGGACGGACGGACAGAAAGACAGACAGACAGATAGACAGACAGACAGACAGACAGACGGACATGGCGAAACTATAAGGGTTCCTTGTTTACTACGGAACCCTAAAAATGGCATTTGGCGCGAAATCTTTCGATTTTTTTTCTCTAATTACCAATTGAATTGGTGACCGTAATTTATTTTACAACAGTCAAAATGTCTAGTGAGAATGGAGACCCGTATTTGCAGATGGAAGAGAAGGAAAAATAACTAATTTTCAATCTGTTGCCGTCAAGTTGTTTATGGTGTATACTAGCTGCGCCCCGCGGTTTCACCCGCGTAAGTCTCGATCCCGTGAGAATAACGGGATAAAAAGTAGCCTATGTGTTAATCCAGGGTTTCAGCTACCTCCATACAAAGTTTTATCAAAATTGGTCCAGCCGTTTGAGCGTGAAGAAGTAACAAACATACACACACACACTCACAAACTTTCGCCTTTATAATATTAGTGTGAGTGTGATATATAATATATACCTATATATATAATATATAGTGTGATGTCAATAATCTATATTTTATTTTCTCGCAATCGTAGTGAAACGTATAATGTAACACACGACGCTAAAAACCCTATGTAAATCGGTTTCTATTTTTACTCCCTCGCTAAAGCTCGGGAGTAACATTACAAATACGTTAAAAATAGTAGACTGTTATATACGTATAAAGGGTCATTTTTGCCCCTTGTTTATCAGTTTACTATTTTTAGTGAGTTCAAGTTTTTGTAAAAACCAATTTACAAAAACAAATAATATCATTGCTAAGCAATCGACGGGCTCAAAACTGTATGTTTTAGAGAATGGGGTATTGTCCAACATAATTAAAATAATTTAAATGAGTGCTCTTTTTACTTAAAACCTAATTTTAATGTAAGAAATAAGTAGTTCTGTTTTCTGAAAAACTATCGTTCAAAATATTAAATCACCTGGATCCCGACATCTGACGGTTCCCTGGCCACCCTGTCCAGGTTGACGCCGCGTAACGCGAGTAGCTCGCAGTCCGCCATTCGAGACATCGTTAATCAGAATAAGACTTCGCCAATTTAAACGAAAGAAGGATTGTTAAAACTTTTAACGATGCTTTTTTATAAAATAAACTCAGGAAGTGAAATGGAAATTATGTAATACTTGATAGATTGGTTATTTTTCGTAATGAGGAAACTCTAACCTGGACTGGGGGATTTTAATGAAGCCACTTACAGATCTCTGATAGAATATTTAAAGATTGTGTACTTGCTATGATAAGGAATAAAGTGATAATGCTGACAATTATGAATATAAATTAGATACGAATCGAAAATCGAGATGGGGATGGGAAATTGAAGTTCTAGTTCGTGCTCATTCTACTTGTCTCTTTTATTTTTTTGACCATGTTTACGGTTGCTTTATTTGGCCGACCTGTTATCATAATATATGTTTAATCTCTTGACATTGCTTGCATAGCTGCTTTCTGATCATCATTACCATGTGCAAACAAGACTTCAGTACCTTGTCTAGTGCCTGGAAACTACACTCATTGTCTATTTGTAGTTTGTCATGATAATTGTACATCCCTCTTAAAATTATTATTACGACTCAACATGCAGATTTTAATGAGCTAACTTTATCTACGTGTGCCGCCTGCTTTAGGGCACTGACAACATTAACATTATAATCACATTTAATTAGATCCCATAATCGTTAACTTTAATAAACATTTAACCCCGTATTTACCCTATACGAACATGATCAAAAAATTCATGATCCTAAAATCAAAGAAAATTTTGATAATCTGTTTGACACAAATGTTGTTCATAATAAGCAAATAAACCCTCTTTGGGATAACAACCCCTTTGGAGTGGCAACTCCAAATTAAGAACACAGTTTTTACAATAATCTGGATGGTTTTCATTTAAAAGCACAATCATCGTGCTGGGGTCACAATCTTAAAACTTCGGGATGTACAACCTTTATCTATTAGTCAATAAGGCTTAAAATCATGTGTGGTGTTTGGTTAGGCTGTGTGGTCGGTTTGCAAATGAGATGGGCAAGGGTGTAGTAATAAGATCAAATTAAAATGTCCGCGTCCGTATAACGCGTGTGTGCGTTACTTAGGCTGGTAATGTTCCCTCGTTTGTAATTTCCTATATGGGAAGGCTTTAGGAAGTTATTTTGATGGATTCGCTGTTGAATGTTGAGTAGCTACATGAGGCTCTAAATGCGGTGAAATTATATAAGGATGCGGACGTCATTTCGGGAAGAATTGAAAGCTTTTAAGGATTCGCAATGGCTCGATAACGTTAGCTACCTAAATGACCTGGTAATGCAGTTTTTGTTAAAGTAACTCATTTGTAATCTTCCTACACACACACGACGACACTGCTGCTGCTGCGACACTTATTTTTAAGTGCCGTAGCATCATGCTGAGATACGGGCCTTTGACCTCGTACAGGACTTTGTTTTTCTTTTTGTTTATTTTTGGTTTTGTTCTTTTTGTTTCTATGAGTGTGTTTTATTTAATTTGTGATCTGTGCGAGTCCCAATAAATGTATTTTCTTTCTTTCTTTTTTATTTTCTACAGATCACTCCCTACGTTTAAATATGTGTCAGTTCCAATTAATAATCCAAAGGCGATCCTTAAACCGGGCACAAATTCATACTTCGGGCTCTTATAGCCCCAGGCACTTGGCGCTTGACGCTAAGTATTCGCAATTTTCACCACAAATCCCACGAAACAAAAATTGCTTCAATTCACCCGAAAAACTAGAAACGCAAATAATACTTAACTCCTGTCATGACATTGAGCAGAATTGCGGCGTCCAATCTAGCGGTACGTGATCTAATTAGGACGCAAATGCTATGACTTCTGTATAAACAGGCGATGTTTAGTTAACCACAGATACTGGCGGGTGTTTGATGTGCTGCGGTGGGTAGTTGCAAAGAAGATTATTTTTGATAGCTTGGGTTAATAGAAGGTGCAAGTAGATGTAACTTAATAAGGCTTAACGAATCGAAGGCGCGCCTCATAATGCATTGGTGAAATGCGGGTAAGATAACACACACACACACACTTTTACTTTACCCAATGATAATACAAATAAATATCAACTCAACACATAGTTTTATATTTTCTGCTGACCATTTACTCTTTTTTTATTATTTATTATTATTTATGCATAGGTACAGTCTTAATACATGTTCATATTTGTTTTGTACCATTAAACCAGAAATGGTTTGTATTGGTACTCATATTCGCTATTTTAACAACACTCTTTAATCAAATAATTAACAAAAATTAAAGTTTTTAAGAATTAAACTAAAAAAAAATAACATTTATATATAGCCTCTCTACATTATTCGCGTTCTCTAGCTTCCCATCTTCCTCAAAACTATTCCTCTTGGTTACTAAGTTACTACTGCAGGTAGGTGGACCTCTGTGGCTCTTAATCTAAATTGTGAGATATTTAGATCTTCATAAAAAAATATCAGTCTAAAGGCTCGTGCAGACTGGTGCGATATCGCGAGAGCGACAGGCAGCGCGACGCGCAACGCGACAGTTTCCATTAAGTTTTCATAGAAATTGTGCTAGACTCCGCAGACAGGTGCGACGCTACACTAGTGTAGCGTCGCACCTGTCTGCGGGAGTCTTATGTCATGGAAAAAATAAGAGAAAAGTGTATTTAACTACCTACTATTTTGATCACTATTTTTAATATTGTAACAGGTACTTATTTGTTTGCTTAAAACTGTGACAGGACACAGTGATATACTACTTTATAATGTAACACCAAGATAACACCTTATAACTGGTATGTTTTGTAAACATATTGATTTCATTTGATTCGATCTACATACCAAGTATTGTCAATGTCTGACAATCAGGAGTTACCGATTCTCAGTAATTTCCGCCGTGTTATTATGTTTGTCTACAAGTAATTACCTACTCATTACACGCCCTAAAGCAGCAAACTACAACATTATCACCATCATCAGGCACTTGGAAATCGTCCAAAATCGCCCAATATCGTCCAATATCGCATGATATCGTTCATAATCCTATCTCAAGCGCTGCCAATCGCACGCTGCACGGAACTTAATGCATGACATACGTGACTATGTTACGTGATGTATATTGTGGGCATTCCATGAAGATAGCTTATATTACGTATCTTAGTGTAGTGTTCTCAGAATACTTGTTCAATAGGAAATAGCAATAAGGATTAGCGTTTCCCGACTTATTCCAAGACTAAAAACTAAGAGAAAAATTGGAGGGATACGAAATGATGCTATCTGGTAATACGGATTGTGTAATAAATTCGTGAAGGTCACCTGCTATCTCCGGCCCACTGCTTCACGCTTCTTGGGATCGGCGGGGTGGCCAGGTCTGAATCCAGGTTAAACCACACTACACATATTTTCCACAGGTGCTGGTTATGTTAATTTCTAGTGTCTTGCGGGGGGGATGGTAATATTAAATCACTGAAGGACCATTTCTTTTCAGAACAATGTTTTTGTTAGCGCGGAGCGCGTGGGAGAATTTGACACGATGATACAATGTGAAAGTGCGCGGCCACGCGGCGCTAGTGTGCCCATCAGCCAATCCGATCGCTCAGCGAGTGGACTAATGAGAAGGCGAGAGCTTCATCGAATCAGCAATTACACATAAAAGCTTAATAACTAGTTGTGGGGTGAAAACAATCCTAAAATTCAAAAAGAGAACGGTACTTAACACGGATACATACTGCGACTCACTAATGGTGAAATCTGGTAATTTAGGCAAAACTTTCTTCTAAAATCGTTCTACGTTATCTCTTAGTAATACTTTATGACCAGCATCAGGATATAAAGGGTTTTATTCGTAATCATCGTCTGCCTACGTGCCCAGCCTTTTCCAACTGCCAACTTGTTGGGGTTGGCTTCCAGTATGGGATGCAGCTGAATTCCAATATTTTAGTATTTACATATAATACATACACATACATAAACTCACGCCTTCTTCCCATGGGGGTAGGCAGAAACTATAGAACGCCACTTACTACGCTCCTTATTTTAGTATTTCATCCGTATTATTACAAGAAAACACACGATAGGACACTAATTCTTTGATCCGATGATCTTTAATCAAAAGCTTCCTTCCGATTTCCGATTGCAACAAAAACCTTAACAGGAAAACCAGTTCCTGTTCCAATCACCGTAAAATACATCACCAGCAATAGCCACATAAAGCTGTCTGCAAACTATCGCGCAATCTCGCCAGATTTAAAGGCGCCCCCTGGCGGTTGGCACGCCACTCACGTCGCGCCCTAATTAAAGATGGCGCTGGCTAAACAACAGCCAGTTTAAGTAGTACGTACCTAACGGTGGAATCGTCTGATTGTTGGGTAAGAGAAGGGTTATAGGTGTATTGCGAGTTGAAAGGGGGGTTTGTTTGGAATAAACCTGCGCTTCGGAGGGACTGGTTGGCTTGTTTGGTTTCCGGGTAAAAATAAACGTTCCTTTATCAAAGTATACAATAGCGTCAGCTTCTAACAGCTTGTTTTTTGTGGTTATCAAATAGTTTGTCACTGGGCCCGCGTGGTGGATTAGATACGGCCCACTCCCCTTTACAGAGTAGAGACCTGTGTCCCAGCAGTGGGAACGTTATAGGCTGATTACGTTATGTTATGAATACGTAATAGTCCGCTTCTGTTATTAATTTCGTAATGGTTTGCTTTCTTAATAATTTATGTCTGTTTTGTCACCTGCTTGCTTGCCAAACATAGTGTTAGAAATATGGCCGTATCACTTTATAATACTGTGACTTAACAGTTCGGATCAAATGGGGTTATGGGGCTTATGGCATTTATTGTGCACTGTAGACGAGCAAAAACTCACACACAGAAAACAACATTCTTGAAAGATATAGAATAATAAGCTTTCTAAACAAACAGAATATTGCTCATAATACTCGTACTGCGTACTGCACAGTATACAAAAGATTACACAAAGAAGCACAAACAGTCCATTATAGCTTTAATTTAAATCTCGATACAAACGCTCATTTAAAACAAGGAGTGTTTAACTTTGTTATGCAATGGACAGATAAGCTAGATAACAGCTGTCAAACTGACATGTAACTGTCAGAAATTGTCAGAGCAAAATTCAAGACGTTAACTTTATTTTAATTTCATTATAATTATTTAGAATTGTCAAAATTTTGGTTAATCTAATCAACCTCTTCAGGGTTGTTGACATTAAGAGATTTCTCTTAAATAAGAAAAGCGGCTTAGCATTTTGACAACCGCGTCATTGGTTAAACATGTACGAAAAAAATCGTTCAAAGAAGAAAGGTGACCACAGAGCCTATTAATTCTAGCCCTAGTTAGTACACACGGCTACACATCAAGCTATACATTTCCAGTATACGCTGACCTCTCATAGTACGGAAATCCTACACAATGCGAGATCAGCTTATACTGCAATTGTATAGCTTGATGTGTAGCCGTGAGTACGTATGGCTTGCATGGTTGATTAGTGTACGTTCGTAGTTAGTGACCATTGTAGCGCATTTCGGTATATAATTTCCATTAAATTCGCAAATTAGGCTAATGAAGACCAAATTAAGTATCGGAATTAATTGTGTCTGCTTAATAGGTACTAAACATTATTTCAAATGCATCGGCCTTACCTACCTACAATTATTATTGCCGAGAGACACTTGACAGAGACCTACTCTGCGTCTCAAACCTTGGCTTCACCTTAACCATCATCAACATTAAAACCTATGTAGAACCCCCCGTCTGTGACATAGGTCTAATGAAATACAAGTGGGATTGCATTGCAGCTTTAAAGTCGCGTCTAGTCGCTACTAATAGTATGCAAATAGCGGCTAAATGGTTTTTTCCCGTATCTCTTTAATATGCTGGCGGTCGTTTAAGGCATTTCCATTTTAATTTCGGCAAGTTTAAACCCCGCGCACACTGCGGTGGTTGCGCTATTATGACAGTGTGTGTAATATTCATGATTGTCAAGAATTTAGGAGGACATTTTTGAGATGCGTCGGTTTTGTGTTAGCTCCTTTTGTTTTGAAATTGTTAACATTAATTATAATGTTAACAATGAAATCAACAAATAATGCAAGTAATTTATCCATCCAAATGTTTATAAAGCTAAGATAAAAAGTTGCAGCTTTAGTTGACATCGTTTATATTCATAAAAATTAAGTATGATCGTTGAAACTGTTCCAGGAATTTGTTATTACATTAATTTCGCAGAAATTAAAATAACTAGTTACAGGTAATTTAGATCCAAATTAATATCTTATAAATTTTTCTATTATTTAGAGCAAGACCACCACCATAAACCACCAACACTATCATATACTCAGAAATAAAATTATATTCTATACTATTCTAACACTTTCAAACATATGAGTCTTATCAGGTGTAATTAAAAGTAGGTACGTATATACTTTATTATGACTCATATTTTATAAACATTTTTCCATATTATTTAATCCATACTAAAGTCATACATACGAAAGTAACTCTGTAAGTCTATCTGTTAACTTTTTACGCTTTATCGGCTAAACGGATTTCGATGAAATTTGGCTCCCAGGACATGTTCTCGTGGGATGACTTCCGACCTCGACGCGGGTGAAACCGCGGGCAAAAGTAGGGTAGTTTGAATGTAAGATAGAGAGAAGAATTATACGCATTTAGTGTTCCGTATGGTAAACCTTTTACCATACGGAACACTAAATGCGTATAATTTAGCACTCAAACCGAACGACCACATGCCAGACCAGTCACCATAACGTGATTATTATTTCGACGATTGATATTTGATATCTCCTAATGTAGCCCAGTATTTGATAAATAAATAAATAAATAATGAGAGCGGTGGTTGTATATCTTTGGTGTATAATCATTTATATTCTATAACCAATCATTTAAATTGTATAAAAAAAACAGTTTTTCAGGTTTCGTACCAAAATGGTAAAAAGTAACCCTTAGGGTGAGACTAAGTCTGTCTGTCTGTCACACCAAGAACTACTAATGCTATCAACTTGATGACGTTTGCCCAACTATTTCGCAAATAAGAAGGAAATAACAAAAAAATATATATTTTGCAAAAGGGACTGAAAGGGGGTCTTAAAAATTTGAAGTGGGGCTACTAGGGTATCATATGAAAGAACGCTGTTTGCACATTCTCAAACATTTTTTTTAAGCAGCATAGTTTTCGACTTCTGATGAAAAATTAAAAAAAAAAATACCGTTGCCCCCCTTATCTCCGAAGTTTGCATAGATAAAAATCAGAAATTATTCTATGTGATAGAAGTGTATGTAAAGATTACAAAAAAAAATAAAACTATGTCTCTAAATGAGTCCGCGTATCACTGGTCAGTTTCCCTCAGTCGTCAGTTTATTTAATTCGCCAGTTTCGTTGATTAGTCAGTTTCACTGATTGGTCAGTTGAGGCCGGTTGAGTGACGACTGAGGGAAACTGACCAGTGATACGCGGACTCCTCTAAATAGCACAGTTCTTCAGAAATCATTAACATCATATATACGTACGGAACCCTCGGTGTGCGAGTCCGACCAGCTTTTGACCAGTTTTTTGTTTGTCAAAACAACAGTATGTCTTTAATTAATATGCTTTAGCAAATATTGTATAATAGGTAAACATTTAAACATTGAGAAATACGCTGGCCTATTTTTCTAACAGTTCAATGGTCTGTTTAATTCAAAACTAAAATCCAGTTCTCAGTATGTTATTAGATATAATTATCTTAAGAGTTTTTTCCAACAGACTGTTTGGATTTTTATACTCGTATAACTGATTGTTTGCAACATAATTAAGTGACCGCCAGAAACATACCGTTCGTTACACACTAGTGTGCAAGAATCCTTAAAACATTTTGTGTCCAGAGCGTCACGAAAAAAATATTATTGGTTCGGGGCTTTTAAGCCGGGCTCTGGCGCAGTCCAATAAAAAGTTGGTAGGTGTAATATCCAACTGAGTGAGTACTCTCTATCCTCTGTAATCTAGACTTACAGAGTCCTAGAGGAGAGGGTCTTATTAGTCGTTCGAGTGAGTGCTTATTTTGGCTGTAAAAATGCTTTGCTTTGAGAGAACGTAATGCATAACTGTAATTTATTCAGTTAAAACACTTAGTCTGTTGTTTGATTTAAT
Organism: Tiliacea aurago; assembly: GCA_948098905.1. Lineage (NCBI taxonomy): Eukaryota > Metazoa > Arthropoda > Insecta > Lepidoptera > Noctuidae > Tiliacea > Tiliacea aurago. The sequence continues at coordinate 998,221 of OX402581.1, read as the reverse complement.
TTGATTGTAATCCCCAAAGGGTCAGACTGAAGTGTATCCATAAAACACTCACATTTCACCAGTTATGTTTAACTCAATGTAATGGGGGCGAGCGTGATGTCATCAAACGGGCACCAAACCAGACTCGGGGCTACTAATGAGAAATTCCTGAAGGTTAATCCCAATAACACTTAGCCGTACCTGAAGATTGAACCTAGGACCTCATGCTCAGTAGATGCGCAACCATTAGATCAACAATGTATTTTCTTAAAAAAATGACTAAATATTATAAGTAAGTCATCTCGAGGCCCGGAAAGAGTTGGCGAGATGATGTGGGCGTGTGCCGCGAGGGCTGTTCCGAGCTGGCGCGGGAAAAGAGTTCTTGGAAGACTTAGGGGGGCCTTTGCCCAGCAATGGGACAGTAAAGGATAAACAAACAAAAAAAACCGGCAAGTGCGAGTCGGACTCGCGCACGAAGGGTTCCGTACCATTATCTATAAAAACGGCAAAAAAATCACGTTTGTTGTAAGGGAGCCCTTCAATATTTGTTTTATTTTAATTTAATTATTTGTTTTTGAAGTGAATATATAACTAAAGATTCTGTGAATATTTCAAGCGTCTACCTATTGCCGTTATCAATATCGAGCAAAAACGAGCAAAAAATATCACGTTTGTTGTATAGAAGCCCCCTTACATATTTATTTTATTCTGTTTTTTTGTATTTGTTGTTATAGTGGCAACAGAAATACAACATTTGTGAAATATTCACCTTTAGAAATGTAAATTTCAATCTTTTTAAATCTAACTATCACGGTTCATGAGATACAGCCTGGTGACAGACGGACAGACAGACAGACAGACGACGGAGCCTTAGTAATAGGGTTACCGTTTTACCCTTTGGGTACGGAACCCTAAAAAACACCAAAACTTTAATACACACAACATAATATCTACACATAAAAATAATAGGGTTCGGGCGAAGATCGAGTTTTCATAAATTGTATCACAAAGAATCCCCTTTTTCGGAGAACAGCCGAATTGACGGACGACAGACACTAACGTCAAAAGAAAGGTGCGCCTCGTCTCTTTCACAAACGGCTTCTAGTACATTCTAGAAGCTGCGCCCTTATTGGACGCGTTATAAAACTCATATACATACCATGTAAATTGTAAATCTGAGACAACCTGCAATGTGCACGCGGTTGTGCCCGAGTGGATGTCGGAATAAAAACCTGTATAGGGAGCCTGTCTATTATAAAATCGTAAGTTGGATTTCCTACGAGATGTATGGGAACAGTTTTTTATTGATTTCGGACTTGTTTAGTAATCAAACCTCAAAGTTTTTGATCTATATAAGAAACAGGATTGATTGGCATCCAAAAATAGTTTTTGAGGCCAATCGATCCTGTTTTAATTATTTAAAAACTGCAAGTTTTCTTGCTATCTATACTTTTTTCACCAAAATCTGTGATTGCTTATCAAAATATCTCAAAATGTTAAAAACAGTTTCCTAAGACCGTTTTCGAATCGGCCAAACGGTATTTATCGATCTTTTTAGGTCTTTTAATCTTTTCATATATGATTTATCAACATTATAGGCTGATAAGGCGATAAAAGCAATACTATGCATACGAAACTATTCATCCCAGCTACGGAACCCTTCACTGTGCGTGGTCCATCACACACTTGGTCGGTTTTATTTGCTTTAGGCCTACCTAAGCAAATAAAACCGGCCAAGTGTGTGACGGACCAAAAATCTCCGCCCAATAATATTAAAGTGACATCACTAGTACTTACCTTTACTTGTGATGTCACTATAATTATTGGCTGGAGATCTTTGGGTATACAATACATACTATAGATGCATCTCTGCCTACCCCTTCCATACAGGCGTGATGTTACATATGTATGTGTATTACACCAAATCACAGCGTAATAACGCATATTTATTTCTATTTTTATTATGTTTATCCCACAAAAAATCTGTGCAGATAGAAACTGGCGGCCCGTGGCAGCCAAATTTGCGTTCGATGCAAATTGCGTAAAACTGACAGCAAAAATATTAATAAATCTGCCGCCTTTTTCCAAGTATGTTGAGGTCGGCTACCAGTCTAACCGGATGTAGTGGAATACCAGTATTTTACATGGAGCCACTGCCAATCTGACCTCCACAAGCCCAGTTACTGGGTAAACTGCTTCTACATACGCGACTCGCGACGCGACACAAAGGCACCGGTCGGCGCGCGACACGCGGGGCCTTTGTGTCGCGTCGCGTGTCGCGCCAGAATGTAGAAGCCTTAACACAATATTCTTGGTAAGACCTGAATGATCACAGCTATGACAAAGGTATTATAATAACCTATGTCTTATCTCAGTATCTATAGGTATTCATCATTATTTATAACATATGCACTGGGGGATCTAACTCTCTCTAACTGCGTAATACGATTGGGTTATTCCCTGAGTACCCCGAATCCCGAAGCCCCCGTCCTGGAGGACCCCGATTTATTTTTATCTTGATAAACTCAATTAAAAGTCAGTTTAGCTTAAAGTACCGTCCGCAGATGATAAGTTAAATAAAATTTTATTACTTACTAAAATAATAATACTTAACTTTAAGGATCCCGAAAAAATGATAAAGTCTTGCTTGATTAAGGTAAATATTATAATTAGAGAATACAATATAGAGTCTCCTAGAGCAATCACAGGTTCTAATTATTATCACAATAGTTCCTTTTTCGATACAGAAAATCAAAATACCTACTCTACGTGGAATATTAACATAATTGAACAAATACGCAAAAACAGTCTCCCTTACAGGAATTATTTATTATAATGTAACATTGTAAATAGTGAACTCTAAATGATCTTTTAACATGCAAAATCTTACACATTTTTTTTTACTATACAGAAAATAAAAAAATGCTTTTGAAAATTGATTAAGTATTAGGTAACAAGTCTCAAAACATGCAAACATCAACTATCAAAATAATCAACATTAGTAATAACAATTTAGAAACGTAAAATTTACATTTTCAATCAGTCTTTTTAGAAAAGACCCAGAAACATTAATATTTTAAATATCGTTATAAAAATTATATAATAATATTAACTTTAAAAATAGTCTCAAAATATGAAAATATCAGTCTTGTCAATTATAAATACTGAAGTTTAGTAATAATTGATTTTTAAAATGTTCTATCAGTCTTTTCAAAACATACAAAATGAGTGTAATGTAAAATCATTCTTCTCACAGTAATTTGATTATTATAAATAATTAACTTGAGTAAAAAAAAATATTTAAAACACAAAATATTAACAGTTTTAATCAGTTTTTTTAGGTGTTATGAGCACGATTTTACTAAGGTCTTCTAAAAACTTAGTTAATGCAATATGTCTTTCTTCATAGTCATTTGTCGGTTTTGCTATAGCTTTTTCGTTGAGAATACTTCTGCGCTTCTTTTTTATGATGGGTTTCGCTTTGAACCGCCATCTGTCTTGTGCCGCCGTATCGTAGCTTGCTTTATCAATGATTATCATTTGTAAAAATAATAACAAAGTGGAGTTTGAACCTAAATGGCATTGCAATCTGTTATTCCATGCCTCTACTAAATTAGTGCGGCTGTCATTTAGGTACTTTTTATGTCAACCGTACAAGTTGCAAAAAATTGAAAAAAATAATTGTAATCATATTTATCGTATTCGGGGTCCTCCGGGACGGGGGCTTCGGGGATCGGGGTACTCAGGGAATAACCCATTCGATTCCCCTTGGTAAGACTATGGTTGTCAGACTTTCGGGCTTCTGACGACCCGTAACGACTGTCAAACATCCACGAATGACAGCCGGGACCAACGGCTGCACGTGCGGACGAGTCTCGGTATGTAAAGATGGTCACCCATCCACGGACCAACTCCGGCAAGCGTAGCTTAACCTGATGGATCGACCAGATCGGCTGTTTATTACTTAGCCACGAGCTCCTCTTGATCTCTTTCCTCTTGAGATTAAATTTAATCTGTAAAACATTTCGGGTGACCACTAAAATTAGCGCTGGGCTGTGGGTCCCCCATAGTACAGCATCATACTGAGTGAAAGCCTTCTTGTCACAGTCATGGCGTGCAGCTGCCGACTATGTATGTTCTGTGTTTGTATGCGCGCGTTTTGGTGACAAATCTATTTTTCTTTCTTTCTAATGCATTCTTCACCATTAAAAAAAAAATCCGAGGCATAAATATGCCGTCTGGCTCAATAGATGACGTTGGCGTCGAATTAGAAGTCGCTATGGTTTCGTTACACGGGCTGTTATACAAGGTATCGTTCACTATATATATTTTTTAAATATATTTGGGAAAATAAACAGTTACACATAACATTATTACATGAAATTTGAGCTAAAGAGTGAGTAAATGTATAACCTACGACATTTTCCACATATTTTAAAACCAACTTATAAAACTAATGCGATGTGCGCTTACAATTAGGTACTATCGCAGACACTGGCCATTAACCACTTTTCGACCTTATTACTAGGAGCATAAGGTTGAAAAGCGCGGCAGTGTCCGCGATAGTACGTACAATTAAATTTTTGTACGTAAAAGTTAATGTTAAAACTAAACACTTAGACTAAGAGTTAAAAATATTACGGAGCAATATACAAAATAGTTCCACGAACAAGGCCTCTAAATTTATCAGTTGGGAAAGCGAAGATGTCAATATTCTGAAAGAGATTGTTATATTGACCAGTAAGACGACGTAGGGGTGCTCGCAAGCCTGCGTTCGTACGACTAGAAGATACTGCAAATCCAGGTCGTGCAGGTCGTTATGGCTGTTCTAGGTACTACGTAGCTCCGGCCGTGGTCGAGTCGATGGTCAGCAGTGAGGAGTCCTGGGACGCGGTGGTATCCTTCTGCGAAACAGTCGTGTCGCAGAAGGAGGCTGCGGAAAGGGAGCGGGAGATCTCGTCCGCTCACCCGGCCCGCAGCAGACGCACTGGGTGTCGGCGGAGGGCCGATAACGCCCTCTTTTTTTCAAGCCCCCCTAAATGGGTCCAGGGACGGCGGACTTGGGGACGTCCGCCGCTCCCTATCACATTGGACCCGAGGTGGCGGCGCGTGGAGTTCCACGCGCGCCCCTTTCAGACGTCGCGGGGGGGTCAGACACCTCACCCCCCCCCAGACTTGAAGTGGCCCGCAGAGGCGGGCCGGCACTAGCCGGGGATTGCGGAAGTAATAATAGATCCCAAGATCCCCGGTGCAAGTGTGGGAGGGGAACACTGGGGTGGTTTATAGTCAGTAAGAGTCTGACAGACCCCTCCGCCCGCCCCAGGGCGGAGGACATCCATGAGGATTTTCCAACCCGTAAAAAAAATAAAACATAGGTACTACGTAGCTAATCTTATTAGTGATATCCATACAATCACTTGTGTTATTACATAATTATATCAAATAAAAACATTGTCTCTAAAATAACGTCTGGCCTTAAGATTATGTAGCTTATACCTATTCAGAAGATCACTATAAGGTGCATAATTACGAAAACAACGGAAATGCATGGCTTTCAAGAACTTACTTTGAACTTTTTCAATCGCATCTGAGTATTTAATATAGAAAGGATTCCATACCGCGACATTTTGTAAAGATATAAATATGTATACGGGCAGACAAATTCTGTGGCTGATCTCATTACAAAACCGTACAAAATACGGAAGGCATTGTTTATAACTTTACCAATATGAACGTCAATTTATTGTCCAATAGAACTACAAAAGCGCGCACTAGTGTTTCTCTAGTTAAAATTACATTATTTAAAGAATAAGGGTGCGTGATAATATTTTTGTTTTTAGTAAAATGAATAAAGCAACATTTAGATAAGCTAAGTTGTAGTTTATTAATTTAACAGTATGCAGGGAACCTGTCAAGGTCTTCCTGTAAGAGTAGAGAATCGTGAACATTTTTAACAGGCCTAAAAATTTTGAGATCGTCTGCGTATAGCAATAATTTTGAATTTTGAAAACATGTGTCATTAATAAATATGATGAATAAAAGTGGTCCGAGAATGGAGCGCTGAGGCACTCCCGAAGTAACACCTAGGGTGCTGGAAATGAAACCATTTATCACAACCCTCTGAGTCCTATTAAAAACGTAAGAAGAGAACCATCTCAGAATCAGAAGATCACCACCTATACCATTGAATGCAATCTTTTGCAAGAGAAGCTGATGATCGACCTTCTCAAAAGCTTTCCGGAATTCGGTATATATAGTATCTACTTGAATACGAGAGTCCATATTGTTGAACAAGTAGTCAACAAAAGTTACCATGTTGCTTGTAGTTGACCTTCTTTTGACGAATCCATGTTGTTGTTGAATGATATTGTGCAGTAGAGTGTATACTTTATCATGAACTAGTCTCTTGAAAACTTTCGACAAAGCTGACAGTATTGATATAGGACAATAATTCACGAAATCATCCTTAGGTCCCGACTTATAAATAGGGGTTATATTTGCAAGCTTCCATGCTTGTGGAAAGCGCCCTTGAGAAATAGATTGGTTAAAAACAATATGCAGGGGTACACACAGATTAATGGCTGTCTGTCTAATGAAAGTTACTGGAAGACCATCTGATCCCGGCCCTTTAGAAGGATCTAATGCCTTGAGCGCACTAAGTACTTCATCAATACTAGACACGTGTTTCTGGTTTCGCATATACAAAACTAATATTGTATAAATAGTATTATACAATATTAGTTTTAGTTTATGCGAAACCCGAAACACGTGTCTAGTATTTTTATTTAAAGGATCTATGTACAAAATTTCAAAACTGTATCATTAAAAATCACAAAGTTATAAGGTTGTGTTATGTTATGTTACCGGGTTGTCCGTACAAAAATAAACTAGCAGCGCCCCCGCGCCTCCAGGGTCGTCTTGCGCTCATTGATAATAATTTGGCATTAGGTACCTAACCGTACGGCGATTGTATTGTAATTAATTAAATGGCGATAACATTTTCCATCACACTTAAATATTTTTGGGACAAAATATAACATGGTGTAAAAATTATTGAAATCGATTCAGTTCCTTATCCTGAACAAACTATATTCAGGTTTCGCATATACTAAAAATAATTTTGTATATATATGTAGTTAAGCAGCCGACAACCTTGCAGATGCAAATGCCATACAAAAAAAAGTAGTGTTATGGAATATTATTATTATTATCCAGCTGCGGCTGCATATTTCCGTCGCGTAGCACTGGTACACATTATTTCATACAACCGTCTCACTCACATCACATCACATCGTAATAATTTGACCGAGAATGCGTTACCGCTTACCAAGAAGTCATAACTTGTGAGACGGAAGATTAGCTACTTTACATCAGTCAGGTGTTTTAGGTTGAAACACACCTGACGGATGTTACGTAGCCAATCTTTTCAGTCCTAACGATTAGCCTTGCACAACCAAAAGACTTGAATGTGAAGGCTAGACGCTAATATCTGCTTATTGCATTAGTTAATTAATAAGACTATGAAAGCTGTTGTATTCAACTAACTAAAGGCTTCGATTGTTAAGCCTTTCTGGTCAGCATGGTGTTCTTAAGCAAGTTAGTAGTGAAGACAAAGATGTAAGATAATTTAAGATATTTCGTCATCAGTTCCTACTCCTCATAGCAATTTTACTTTTTTTCAAAAATATTTAATGTTCAGTTTTGACTTTGCTACTTACGATTTCATAATTTTATGATCAATATATGTATATAGATTTCACGAAAACTACCAACTAAAGCGCAAACAATAACACAACCAACCCCAACAAGTACTAAGGTACTTAAAATATTCCCAAAACTTATTAAATCACTTTTCATGTTGCTTAATTGTAAAGGATTTGTCGTCGACCACGGGGCAACATAATGAGTTTCTGTCCTTAATTGTACTCGAACACACCCCTATAGATGAAACAACTGCTTACAACCCTTTCAGGGGCGAATTTCAAAGGTTTCTGAACCAACCTCACCCCGATTAAATTGCGTCAAATATTGCGGAGATATTTTTTGTTAGTTATTTAGTTATGAGAATAATTAATTTGCTTAGTGATGAAGCTTTTTGTAATTAGTTAATTGGTGTTTGGGGTGGTTAGATGCCTGTTAAGTGTTTTGTAGTCTTGTCGGCATGGTTTTCACAAAGGAGGTTTCTTTTCTTAGTCTGCATGGAGTCAGTCATGTAATCATACAAAGTAATAGGCACTGACAAGTAACTGATGTTACGTCGGGTTCTCACACCCGGTGTTCGTTTACAATTACAATAATTTAATTAAATAATTATCGTTTATTTATTTTTATTAAGTATGTTATTTCTGTTGATTTATTTGATTTACTTATTTACAAAAATCAATCTTTAATCGATTCTGTAATAATCGATATATCGTATGTTTTGTAATAATCGATACATCGTATGTACTTTAAAAAAAAAAGGAATACGGAAGCCGACCGCCATCTATGTCACTTTACCTTTCTTGTTTTGTAAGACGGACGTATAACCTTCCTAGTGAATTTAATTGGCTAATAATAATCTATTCCATATAAAAAGCCTATAACTCGTTTTATTGAAGTGTAGAACCTAGATATCCAATAGGTTATGGGACCAGGTTACGTTTTTACTGCAATATAAGTGGTTAAAAGTAAGTCCGTTACGAACTTTTTAAAAATGGAATCAAAGATAAAACGCAACATCAAGCCATTCGATGGGGAAAAATACAGTGTCTGGAAGTTTAGAATACGGGCATTATTAAGTGAACTGGACGTGATAAAAGTTATTGACGACGACCCGATAATTCGATGCAATTTGTGGGAGAAAAATAACCGGATCGCAAAAAGTGTTATCATCGAATATTTATCGGATTCCTACCTCGGTTTTGCGAAGGAAGACAGTACGGCGAGGGAAATTTTGAAAAGTTTGGATGTTTTGTATGAACGGAAAAGTATTGCTACTCAGTTGGCTTTACGAAAAAAGTTATTGACTTTAAAACTGCAAGGTGACGTCATACTCATAAAACATTTTACGATTTTTGATGATTTGATCACCGGATTATTAGCCGCTGGAGCGAAGTTGGAAGAAACCGATAAGGTAGCTCATTTGTTGCTCACCCTACCCGCAACTTATGATGGAGTGATAACTGCGATTGAAACTTTATCGGAGGATAATTTAACGCTAGCATTCGTTAAAACAAGGCTTTTGGATCATGAAGTCAAGTTGAAAAATGAGTCCAGTGATACCAGCCTCAAAGTTTTGCAAGTTTACCGGAATAATGGACCGGAATTTCGAAAACGAAAATTCGATAATTCTCAGAATAATAAAGGAAATAATAGCTACAACCAGAAGGATAACAGGCAGAACAAGAAGTCTCGGTTCGTGAAGTGTTATCACTGTGGCCGCAAGGGGCATGTAAAAAACGACTGCTTCTACTTAAAAAGAGCTCATCAGCAGCAGCAGCAAATACGAAAAGGACAAGGACAGTCCAGGCAGTTGAGATCAGTGAACCATCCACGTCGAGCACTTTTTCTGGCTTTGCTTTTATGATGGGAGACTATCAAGTGGATGATGATGGAAGCAAAGTTACTTTCCTGTTGGATTCCGGAGCATCGGACCATATTATAAACAGGGAAGATCTTTTCATTCGCCACACCGTCTTGCAAACGCCATTAAAAATTTATATTGCTAAAAATGGTGAATTTATTTCAGCTACCAAAAAGGGAACGATGTATGTGACCAGCAACATGGGCATTCAAGGAGTTTTGGAGGATGTGCTCTTCTGTGCTGAAGACCCATACAACCTGCTGTCCGTATCAAAAATGCAACGTGCTGGGTTGACAGTCATTTTCGACCAGCAAGGAGCCCAAATACGTAAGAATAATAAAACCATCATGCAAGGTATGTTGCATAATAATTTAATTGCTGTAGACTTAATGGCATCTGTAAAAAAGTGTCAATCTGTTTCTCAAGTATGCAGTAATAAAAATATGTACAAATTATGGCATCAACGTTTTGGTCATATTAGTAAAAATAAATTCATTGAAATTCAAAATAATAAAATGGTTGATGATATCAGCCATATCGAAACTGTAATACCTGATGATGAGTTGTGTGAGGCCTGTATAAATGGGAAACAGAGTCGACTTCCTTTCAATCAGGTCAAGGATAAAAGTCATGTTAAACGGCCATTATTTATTGTGCACTCAGATGTTTGTGGACCTATTACTCCCCCAACTAACGACAACAAAAACTATTTTGTACTTTTTGTTGATGAGTATACGCATTACTGTGTTACATACCTATTAACCTATAAATCAGACGTGTTCGCTGCCTTTAAAGATTTTGTGGCGAAAAGCGAGGCTAAGTTTAATTTAAAATTAGTCAACTTATACTGTGATAATGGTGGCGAATATCTATCGACTGAAATGAAAGGTTATTGTGTAGAAAGAGGGATATCGTATCATTTAACAGTTCCGAGAACACCACAGTTAAATGGCGTTTCTGAACGTATTGTCAGAACTATTACTGAAAAAGCTCGTTCCATGATAAGCGGTGCTAAATTAGACAAAGTATTTTGGGGCAATGCAGTACTGACTGCTGTTTATTTGATTAATTTGACCCCAACTAAAACTTTGAAACTTTCAAAAACACCATTCGAAATGTGGCATGATAAAAAACCTCAAATTAAATATTTGAAGGTATTTGGTTCAACTGTTTACGTTCATAATAAAATCAGTAAGACCAAGTTTGATGAAAAATCATGGAAAGGTATACTTGTGGGTTATGAACCAAATGGCTATAAAGTTTGGAACCCAGAATGCGAAAAATACGTTGTAGTCAGAGATGTTATTGTTGATGGTTTTCTTGAATCCAGGCCAGACCTCAAGTCTGAAGGGAATATTAAAAATTCTCACGGCAAAACTGATGATGTAATATCCAAGTCAGTGCCGGTAAAGTCTCATAACTCTGACAGTTCTAAATCAGATACGTCTAAATCTGATACGGACGAGTGTCCTAGTAAAATTCGCAAATTAAACCATGATATTTTAATTGAATCGGATCAAATGGTTGATACACTTTCTTCTGATAACCCGTCTTCACCAAAAGAAAACACAGATAAAAATCCTGAGGTTAGAAGAAGCATAAGGCTTAAAAATCGTCCACCTATTTTGTATAATGAAGACGATGATGATGATGATTATATTTTGTGTGCTCAGTCTATTTTATGTAAAATACCAAATTCATTGAAGAGATTAAAACTCGAGACGACAGATCTTAGTGGGAAAGTGCAATTAGGGACGAATTAAATTCTTTAAAGCTAAATAATACTTGGACTTTAGTACCAAGACCTGAAAATAAAAACATTGTCGATTGTAAATGGATATTTACTGTAAAACATGATGAATTTGGAAAATCTTTAAGATACAAAGCACGACTTGTTGCAAGGGGTTTCAGTCAAGAATACCTCACGGACTATAATGAAACTTTCGCACCAGTAGCAAGAATAGCTAGTTTCAGATTTATACTTAGTTTTGCGAATCAATTTAATCTGCTAGTTCATCATATGGATGTCAAAACCGCCTTCTTAAATGTCGAATTAAAGGAAGACATTTACATGAAAGTCCCTGAGGGTATCTCTTGTCCAGATAATTATGTGTGTAAATTAAATAAAGCACTTTATGGGCTGAAACAGGCAGCTAGATGTTGGTTTGAAGTTTTCGAACGATCTCTTAAAGAAAAAGGTTTTCAAAATTCTTCAGTTGATAGGTGTATATATTTGCTAGACAATGGAGATGTACATAAAAACATTTATGTTGTTTTGTATGTAGATGATTTAGTTCTACTATGCGCTGATATTGAAACAATGAATAATTTTAAAAGGTATTTGATGAGTAAATTTAAAATGACTGATTTAAAAGAGATAAAATTATTTCTTGGCATAAAAATTACAAGGTATGCAAATGAAATAACGTTAGATCAAAGTGCATACATAAAAACTGTATTAAATAAATTTAATATGCACGATTGTAAACCTGTCAATACACCCATGGAAAATAAACTTAATTATGACGAATTAAACTCTGAAGAAAAGTATAATGCTCCATGTCGAAACGTTATAGGATGTTTAATGTATATCATGTTATGCACTCGTCCAGATTTAAGTACAAGCGTTAATATACTCAGTAGGTATACGAATAAAAATAATAAAGAACTCTGGCAATGTCTCAAGAGAGTGCTTAGGTACTTGAAAGGTACTGTTGATTTAAAATTAAGTTATAAAAGAAGTGCCTACAATAATATTCTATGTGGTTACGGAGATTCAGATTGGGGTGGCAGTGATTCAAATGACAGGAAAAGTACAACTGGGTATTTATTTAAGCTCTTCGAGCACTGTTCTATAACGTGGAGTACAAAGAAACAAATGTCAGTTGCTGCCTCTTCAACTGAGGCGGAATATATGGCATTGTATGAAGCTGTTAGGGAGGCATTATGGCTTAAATCACTAGCAGTTAGTATTAAGATAGATATTGTGAAACCTATCATAATCTATGAGGATAACAATGGCTGTATAAGCATTGCAAATAATCCAACCAATCACAAACGTACAAAACATATTGATATAAAGTATCTCACGTTACAGATAGTTATATCACGAAACCTTGCTATTGAAACTTGAGCATTACGGACTTGGAAAACTTGCGCTTAGTTTAGTAAAATCTTATTTAAACGATAGACAACAGCTAGTTCAAATAAATGGTATCAATTCACTCGGTTTAAAAGTAAAAATGGGTGTTCCTCAAGGCTCGATATTGGGTCCTTTCCTCTTTTTAGTGTATATTAATGATCTACTCCATTTATTAAATAATCAACCACAAATGGTGTTATTTGCTGACGATACTTTTTTGATTTTTAAGGTAGATAGACGTGCTACAAATTTTGATGACGTAAATAACGCCTTAGCGTTATTTACGTCATCAAAATTTGTAGCAATGTAATTTTACGAGCTGCAGGTCCAAAATTGGTTCACTGCCAATAATTTAGTATTAAATGGAAAAAAAACGAAGTGCATACGATTTTCTTTACCAAATGTAAAAAGTAGTGATTATGAGATAATATTGAATCAAGAGAATTTAGAATTCGTCGATAAAACTGTTTTCCTGGGGATCACGCTCGACTCTAGGCTTCAATGGGGTCCTCATTTAACATCTCTTGCAGGACGGCTAAGTTCAGCAGCATATGCTGTCAGAAAAATCCGTCGATTTACTGATGTAGATACCGCGAGGCTAGTCTATTTTAGTTACTTTCATAGTATCATGTCTTACGGTATTTTACTTTGGGGACGGGCTGCAGACATCGAGTCTATTTTTATTCTGCAGAAAAGAGCCATCAGAGCCATATTATAATCTCCGCAGGCGCGATTCTCTTAGGGAACTGTTTAAGGATATTAACATCATGACGGTGCCTTGTCAATATATCTATGAAAACATCATGTACGTAAGAAAAAATTTACATCTTTTTAGTAAAAGAAGCGAAAGACATAATTATAGTACTAGAAGTAGGGATCTATTAGCTCAACCAGGTTTCAGACTGGCAAAAGTAGACTTATCTCTCATGGGGTACTGTTTAAAATGTTATAATAAAATCCCTCCCGTCATACTTCAACTGAATGAGACGAAATTCAAATCTTGTATAAAACGCACACTATGCAAGCAGGCATATTATAGGTTGGGGGATTACATCGCTGATAGAAATGCTTGGCTCAATGCTGGTCCAGCTCCACAACCACAACTAATTTATTAACATTTGAAAATACTGTTGGAGCTGATGAAGATTGGAAGACTATCGTTTCATTGTATAAATTCGAATATCCTTTGTATTATATAATTGCATATTACAGGTGTGAGTACTATGTGCAATAGAGCTACCATTTACCGGGTAATTATGTCTTTCATTGACTTAAATGTACCCTGGCGGCTGAGAGTATGTCATGCTCACTCAGATGTCTCGCTGATGGTGGCGTGTGTGTGATGAATGATCCACATTTAGCTCCCTTCAAAATGGTTGAGCTGAATGGTGCTGATCCATGCGTCATGTTCGTGAACGGGCGCTGTCAGTTGGGACTGGTCATCTCTTAGCTGCCACGGCTTATTTTTAATTATTTTAGTTTTGAATTGTTATCTTTTTATCAAGGACGCTTTTGACGTATTGCATCGTTCTCACATCTTTAACTTCAATATGAATGATGTAACCAATATTTCGTACCAATATTTTAATTTAAAAGAGTGTCCGTGGAGTTTCTTGCCCGTTCTTCTCCATAGGAACCTACTATTTGGAATGGGCAACTAGCTTCATATTTGTAACTGACCGACTTCTTGACAATTCAAAAGTGCCTGTCAATGGTTTAATTGAAATAAATGCTTTGAGTTTTGAGTTTGAGTTTATCATTTTTCGAGGGAACAGATTGAGAAAAATGTGATAAAATTAAATTACATTCCAACAGGTCAGCAGTTGGCAGATATTCTGACCAAGCCATTACCCGCTATCACTTTTCAAGTGATGAGTAGGAAAATGGGCTTAGAATAAGATACTGATTGAATTTTTGTGATTCTATATTATTGGTTTGTGATTAATTTAATTATAATTATTTAGAATAATTTAATTAAATGGTCTGAAGGTTTTCTGGGTTTCCCTTAATCCTTAGCAACAAATGTTGGGCCATGAGATGTATTTCCCAGCAAACATTAGGAAGTGAATATGTTCCGGTCAATTAGGTATACACTTTGATTTATTTTGTTTGTATAATTGGTAGATTAATTTTTGAGGGGGCGTGTTGATTTATTTGATTTACTTATTTAACAAAAATCAATCTTTAATCGATTCTGTAATAATCGATATATCGTATGTTTTGTAATAATCGATACATCGTGTGTACTTTAAAAAAAAAGGAATACGGAAGCCGACCGCCATCTATGTCACTTTACCTTTCTTGTTTTGTAAGACGGACGTATAACCTTCCTAGTGAATTTAATTGGCTAATAATAATCTATTCCATATAAAAAGCCTATAACTCGTTTTATTGAAGTGTAGAACCTAGATATCCAATAATTTCACTCATCTATTTTTATTTTATTCATTTCCGTATTACCTTTTCGTGACATCACAGCCGGCCCTATCAGAATACCAGCGCTGCGACACTTATTTTTAAGTGCCGCAGCATCATGCTGAGATACGGGCCTTTTGGCCTCGTACAGGAGTTTCTGTTTTTATTTTAATTTTTACTTTGTTTTGTTTTTAGTTTTGTTCCTTATGTTTCTATGAGTGTGTTTTATTTTAATTTGTAATCTGTGCGAGTCCCAATAATCTTTCTTTCTTTTTAATCTAGGTAACATTGTCATTCTAGGACTACTGCTGAGCATAGAAATAATAATTCATTGTCATCAACTTTGAAGTTGATGGTTACTGTACTTATCATAATAGTTAGATGACTGTTCAGTAGAAAACGCTGCTCATTTTGAAGCCGCAATCGCAACCGAACAATGTTAATTACCTAAATTGTTAGGTGAAATCACTGGTGCGTAACAATTAGTACGGAAAATAATATTATGTAAATATGTTTTCCTATGAACTCTGTACACCTACTATTAACATAAGTACTTTGTATAGCTTCCCGAACCTTCTGGGAACGAAATGATTACTGGGTCTAAGAAACCTCTGACATAATGCGAACTTGACAGACGGATCAAATACCAATAACTTATTGTTATCGACGGGATTAAAGCATGTTTTTGTTGGTTATCGATACTTTTTTCAATTATCTACCGTTTTTATGAGTTTTAGTAAGGCAGATTGAGGTAAATATTTATTGTGAACACTAGAAATGGCTCGTGGTTATGTAATAGATACCTACCGTAAAATGAATCTGCGACCTAAGTCTGCGATTGCGATTGTTATTGTTTGTTGTTGTTGATTGTTATAAGTCTGTAAATGGGGTAAGTAATATATGACATAATTACAAAATCTCTAATATTTACAAGATATAACTACTGAATCTATAATTTTATTTGATGTAATGATCAGCTAATTTATTAAACGATTGATATAATTTGAAAGCAACAC
Organism: Tiliacea aurago; assembly: GCA_948098905.1. NCBI lineage: Eukaryota > Metazoa > Arthropoda > Insecta > Lepidoptera > Noctuidae > Tiliacea > Tiliacea aurago. The sequence goes on along the minus strand of OX402581.1, from coordinate 982,104 downwards.
ATTTTTATAAGCATAACATACATTGAATATAAAATTGTTTGATATAACTACCACTCAAAAGACATAAAACCTATTTAGTCTAATATGATAAGTAGTAAACGCCTAGTAAAAAACACAAAGCAAATAAGCATACACCATGCATGCAGCAGGCATGCAAACAAGCATACACCATACATGCAGCATGCAAGCAAGCATGCAACATGCAGCAGGCATGGTTTCTGTCACGGCTCCGGTGCTGCAGGGCGCCTGCGGGCCCATGCGAGCTTATAACACTGTAGGGGTAGGGCAGACAAGACTACATGGAGTCGGTTTTGCAGCGATTCATTTCTGTCACGCCGCCGCTCCGATTCGATTAAATAAACGTTAACAATCCAATAACGTTATACGAAATAAGTTTTAGAGTAGGTATATAAATGTTATACCTAATTAAATTATATTAACAGTTGGTATAACTCACGTTTATTATATCTTGTGAACGTTATTGCAATGAAAATATACCAAATAACTTTATTATGATATGAGACGCACCCCTGTATTATGGCCTCAATTTAATTTCTTAATTTCAGTCATTGAAAGATATTGGTAAATGTCAGTCAATGTCAGTGTTATCCTAGTATTAGCCAGTTTTACATTGTAAATAGGTTTTAATTCAATAATAAGGTTCTCAAACAATTCCCTAATTGTTTGAGAACCTTATTATTGAATTAAAACCTATTTACAATGTAAAACTGGCTAATATTCAAAAGGAAATTAGAGTTTTATATGATCGCCTAGGGTATCGCAGTGGAACATTGAGCGCTGTGTAGTCCCACTGGGAGACTAGTCTAGGGGATTTTAGTGGAACGAGCGTAAAAGCCACGTTATTCTGTCAGTCATATTCAAAACCTATGACAGTTTTTTGACAAGTACTTCCAAAAGCTACTAAAAACTACTTTCAAGCAACTATTTTCACCCAAAACAACATGTTTCCTCATAAAACATGTTCAAGCAAGACGTCCTCACGAGAATGCGGCATTTCTTCTCAATAATTATATCCTGAAGCGAGTCTGTTCAACAAAGAATGCAGCGTCTCCTACAATAATTACACCTGCATTACACTCTATAACAGAGCTTTGCTGGCTTATGACACTGAGTAGGCAGAGGCAGAAGGTAGACTAAAATCACTTTAAATAAGAACGTTTTCTAAATAAAGGCCGTGGTACGTCGATAATAGTGCAGCGTTCGAACCTTACATTCGATACTTTACTATTGCAGTCTAGTTATACATATAACTAGACTGCACATTTTATAACATCGTAATTTTGGGACCGTTTGCAGGTGTAGTTGATGTTATTAAAAGCATGATGATGATGTGATGTTATGCTATTTTCTGTGATCTCACACAAGAAAACTGAGTAAATAAAACATGGAAATAATGTCCGTAGTATTACACAAACAATACTATTTGTATTATATATAGTTTCACATAATGCGTTCATGCATGTTATAGCAAACTTTACGGAGTGATCCTTCTGCACCTCGATAATCTGTGTTATTATACCTCATTCCTTTGCACCGTAGAATAACTTGGATTTATTCGCTCGGGGTGGGATAAATTCACCGCTGGCAACACTGATATTACCACTGTGTGTGAATTTACTGCAAGCATCACTGATGTTAGCGCGGTGTTCAGAGTTAATAAACCTATCATACGTGAGTTAGGATTCAATGGAGAAAGTGGTTTCTTTGGAACGAAGGGATGATGGTGGCTTTAAGATGTGAGTACATGGGTGAAGTATTAACGGTTTTGTATTGATAGTTTCACAAGGGACGCATGACCAGCCCGACAGACAGGATTTCAAACTGTGCATTAGATACGAAGGAATGGTTAAAAATATAGGTACTGAACTAGCTAATATTACACTACTATTCCTATCTTGTTATCGGAAATCGTTATTACTATAGGTAATCGACATTACTGTGAACATAATGTTAGTTCTTGACAGCAAAAAAGGTCACTTCTAATATTATTAGAGATTTATTTAACCGTAACAATCCTAGATAATGTTCTGAGAGTTGCAAATATTAATATGTTTGTCATTAGCATATATGTTAATCCAAGGATTTCTCAGAAAAGGATCCGCCATTACGTCCAACAAACGTTCTAGGATTTTAACATTCGATAGGTTTTTGCGTTAGAATCAAATCCCTTCCGTTTCAGCCCATTGTTAGAGCTCTGTTTACGACGGGTTATGGTTGGCTTGAAGAATGGCGCCGTATTTCAACTTCGCTTCGGGTTTAATTATGCGGAATTAATTTGTGCGTCGCTAGGAATCGTTTGTGAAGGAAGATACTATAAATAATGTGGTGTCGTGATAGTGGCACAAACATATTTAGCATGTATGGACACTGCTAAAAATAGTTCTTCCTTTTTAGAGACAAAAACTTATAATACTGTATAAAATCTTGACGCGCGAGTTAACTGTTTCATTAGAATGATCTACGTCATAACCACGTATTTAAGGGCCTGCGCTCACTGGCGACATGGCACAGCATGGGCATTCTTCGCCATCACTATAAGCGCATAGTAACGACAACGATGCTGCGATATCATTAGGCATGCCGCAACGTCCCGAAATCAAGTAAATGAAATTTAAATTTTATTGTCTTATTATTCCTATTCGTCGCATAAACATCCCTTGTAACAAATTTAAAAAAAAAAAGCGCAAACCTGCCTCTTCCATGAAAATATTTTTATGTTCATACAAGCCGTGTGCCAGATGTAATTTCCCATCGCCAAAACGAGCTCCATACAAACATTCAGCCCTTAGTAAGTTCCCCCTCCACTGGGAGTGAATTTTCAAAAACCTTTCCTTAGCTCATGTTCGCTACATAATTAACTATTGTGTAACATTTCATGCTCTAGATCCAGTGGTTTAGAATGTGCGTTATCTGTCAGTGAATTAATGAATTTAAGAGTTATATATATATTAATTAATTAAGTAGATTTTAAAACACTCACGATCAATCAGAAGTCTATACTTCATGAGATTAAATGATCACTCTTTCAATATCAATAATTCCTCCATTACGCGTCCAGCTGTGCTGCCACATATCTCATGGAGCCGGGCAGCCCGCCAACAGTTTTAAGTAAAATTACTTGATTTTCACCAGCGCTAAGTGAACGCTTTCGAAAAAACGCGGTTTTCTCCATTCTGCGTAGCGTGACGGCTTGAGTTATGGATAGTTTTTAACTTGAATTTAAACTTTTATAGTGGTTTTATAATGGTTTGATGGTACATGAAAAGCGTGAATGATTTAATATAAACGTTTACTGATATTATAAAAAGGGAATCTTTGCTTTTCTTGTATTCCTGAGGACTTTGAATCTCCGTATTGTCTTAGGGACTATTGTACCACGAAAAAAAAATCAGCTGTTCCCTACATTTTAACGAATAATTCGAAAATAAATGTAGGGAACAGCTGTTTTTTTTTTTCGCGATTTCTGTTTTGGTCCCATAGTAAAAGTTGTTCATAATGATGAGTACAATGACCCCTTAAGAGGTTATTGACATTTTAAAAATAACCCTGTATAGTCTCGGTCCGTTTCTAATAAGACGTGAACACTCCTATCTATCCACCCGGACTGGCAATTGTATACCTAAGGATATTCATATTATTATGCTCGTAAACGTGTCACATTGTACGTAACCGCATTATACGCCAGTAGTTACACAGTAATGCGTTACCAGCGCAGCGTCCGCCGCGTGCCGACTGTGAACTATGCACACGCGAAGGTGTGAACCCGCGCGATGGACAAAGAGCGAATTAATGTACGCGTCGCGCGCTCATGAGCAACTTAATGAGCAATACCGGGACATTTGCAAAGTGTAGGCTGGATCCCTCGTAGGTATATATGTATTTATGCTATATGGCCATCAGATTATTTGAATAATAAAACTTACTTGGCAGTAACTTTAATTATGCATGTGCCCGTTGTACAAAAGTTGCATCGGCTTTTTTAACATACACAGCATTTCCAGATCACATCGGAATGCACGCATCTCTAGCCGCTACATCATTATGCCATTGATTAAAAAAATTACAAAGTATGTGCAAATACAACGGCATCGCGGCAGACCCAGGCGTAGATGGTGGGACGAGCTGGACGTGTACAGGAGGGACTGGCCGATGTTGGCGCAGGATCGAGATGAGTGGAGCAAGGAAAGGGAGGCCATTGCCATGGAGTGGAACAACAGCCTGATTTATTTATTTATTATGTGCAATATAGTCACATAAAACGCCTTCGACCCTAGAACTGTGCTACAAAACACTAGCTCAGATATAAAGTTCCAATTCAGAGTCTAACAGTATCGTAGTGCAAACATTTCAGAAGTTTTTTGTATCACAGGTTTGTCACTTTATGCTTTTAGAGCCGGTCTGCAGGGCATGTCGAGTTTGTGGCACAAAGGCTAGTTCACAGGTTGTCACATGTTTTGGCGCAATTTCAACTGTTTCTATTTGGTTCTCTTCAAACTAACGGCTTGTTTGGCTATGGCCAGTTCGTGCTGTGAAATTGTGTATTTTTCTTTTTCGGTGGACTTTTGACGGATATTGTGAGGAGGTTGTATTTGTGAATGCCTTAATTATTTCCCGTATGAGAACTAATTAAAGAAAGGTTGCGGTGCATTTTTGAATACAAAAACAAATGAGTAACCTGCAACGCAGTTGCTACATTTTACAATCCCAACGGATAATTTAGAATTTGATACCGTGAGGAGAACATAGGATTGTGTAGATACCGCAGTTTTAAAACGAATCGTTTGAAGCATTTCCTAAGTATAAAAAAATATAGCCAAAAAGAGAAAAACGTTAAAATATTAAAAAGTTCACTAACTGGTTCAGTTCTTTTTTATAAACTGGATAAAGTTAATTAAACTCTATTTCAACGTCTCCAACAGGGTGGACTCATAAGTTTTAAAAAACCATGAAACTCCTAAAAATGCAGCCACGAAGGATACATAAATCTGAATATAGAAGATTTATAACATATTCTTTTCATATATTTGGTTTATATAAACATTTAGCTGCCTTCACGACACTCGTGGGAAATCGCGCTTCTTAGAGAGGACCGAACTATGAAATTGAGCGCTTTGCGAGAAATATGATCTAGGACGATCAAAGGACTAACACCCGTATTCGAGAACGATACATACATAAGTATGGTAGCGACACTATGCTAAGTAAGGCATTCCTCACTGCGTTCGTCGTGGCAGCCCATTTTAAGGTGAACCCGTAGCTGCAGCCCGCGAAATTCAAAATTTCATAAGTTTTTTGCAATTTGCAGGTCAGTGTCAGGTTGTCATAAGCCATAAGTAATTTATTTCATAACAATATAAGTACATTGTGTTGGAAATATAAAAAAATAATATTATACATTTACACACATTTGATTATACATTGCAATTAAAATAAAATTCGTTAAATACATTAGAAAAGTCGATAAAAACCATAACGGTCAATTATGAATTCAAGTAATAGATCTAATAATAATAAATGTCAAAGTTGTAAAATCAATCATAAGTTACAATGTCATAAGTCATCTAGGAATTCATTGATACTGTAATAGCCTTTCCCCAATAAATAGGTCCTCAATTTGTTTTTAAATAAGTTAAAACTGTATAATAAGGTTTTAAATTGTATACGCAACTTGTTGTATAAAAATACAGACTGATATCTCGGGCTATATTTGACAACTTTTAATTTCGGTTGAACAGTGTTGGGCAAATCTTTCCTACGTGTGCTAGCTCTAGTTTGTCTTTGCTCATCAGTTTCAATTTTGTGCAAATTTTTAACTAAGCTGGTTAGCAACACTAAAATGTAAAGGCATGGCCTGTGGGCATGCCACTGTCAAGATTTTTAGTCTGTCATAGTTGTATCCTGATCAAAATGTGATTCGCGACTAAAACAGATATGTATTTACAGAATTATAATCATTACAATGATTAGAATCATTAATACATCTCTCTAAGTTAGATTTGTTCCATTAAATGACATTTTCATGAAATCATGACATTGTTTCTACTCATCTAGTTTAGTTTTCTTCAATTTATTAGTCAACTATGGATGTGCATTCGATTTCGAAATCTTTAAAAACAAACGAAGCCGTCAAATGGTGTGTTTATTGTTTTCTTTCAATATTAATGATTTTATAGTAGGTATTATTACTACATAATAATTACTTAACCATTTTTTTTCAATAATTGTACCGACACATGTTACAACAAATTTATTATCTACAATAATATAGGTAATCTATTCTATCTGTTCAATAACAATAAATATAATTTTATTTTGCTTCAGTTTCCTTCAAAAATATTTTTTCAAATCCGACGGGTAGTTTCAGAGATATAATTATGTTCGAATAAAAAAGCTCTTCAGTTTTATTATGTTTGTTTATAATTATATTGTGTTAATCGTAGAAGATAGACATATATATATAGCGTTGCTACGTTTTGATAGATCTTATTAAGAATAAAAATTATCTCTAACTCTATTGGTTTACGCGGCGCACGCCAGTAAAGCTCCCAGTCGGCATGACTTTTTCCGACATCTTTAGCAATCATCGACATGTTTCAATTAATTTACAAAATATCTTAATGATTTAAACACTTAAACCTTTCTCATGAATCACTCCTTCTGTTGGTGAAAACCGTATGAAAATCCATTTGATCGTTTTTGAGTTTATCGCGTTCAGACAGACAGACGCGGCGGGGGACTTTGTTTCATAATTATGTAGATAGTCATGATATAAACAAAGTGCTATTACACCCACATTGTCCACCTCCAATAAACATATCACACACCATAAAACTTATGAAATCAATTTATAAAGGCGTGTCCACACTGTTTATGACCGCCTAGTACTACTAATGGTCGGGTAGGATTTACGAGCAGCCCCTCGGACAAAAACTTTATGAGCCACCCTTAAGCAAACGAGCCACAAATTTTATCGCTGTATTACTTCTTTGTTAGTTTACTATGTGTTAAGTACTGCCAGTGATGTGGCCGCCATTTTGTCAACATTATGGGGGATGGACGCCATTTGAATTTGTAATTATTAAAGCTTTACATTGAATTAAGTTGAGAAATAACCCACTGAGTTTAACAGACGTTCTTAGAAACCTATTATCGTATTAGTTAAAATACTCGATCTAGTAAAGTCAACCGTGATAAAAAAGGTAATGAAATGAAATCGTTTATTCTGTAAATAGAATGACGAATAAAATGAATAAAAAAATAATAGAAATGACGTGTAAAAGTGATTCTAATAAGAATCACTTTTACACGTCATTTAAAAAACAAATAATCTAGATGTAGCCGACATTTCCTATCTGACTACCCCTGAGAAGAAATGGCGAAACAAACTCAGGGGTCAAAGTCTCTTTTAAAGTCAAGACATAATCTTGGTCAGATCATGTGAGGACCGTGTAGATCCGTATCTGAAATGGTCTTTTGAGGAAAGAACCACACAAATTTGAGTGGACCTGTCCAATCAGTGCAAGCATTTGTCAGTAATCGTGCAGCTCAACGGTAAACCTAGGCAAAAGCACCAACGGCAAAAGGTAGGTGAACCCACCCCTTTCCAAGGGGTTCCTTGATGGTGTTTTTAGGAGTATTTCTGTATATTTTATAGGAGTGTTCATGAAGTTTCTTGTCCATAAGAACCTACTACGCTTTGTAATGAGCAGCAGCTGCATCTTTCTGAATGATCGACTCCTTTGACAATTAAAAAATGCCTGCTAATGGTTTAATTGAAATAAACGCATACCGCCTTATTACAAAACAAGATTTATATTTGACATGGCTTAAACCATGGAGCCAGTTTTTGTAATAAGAACGTAACAGTGATTGAAATACCGTTCTTTTTACAAAACTGAAAACTTAGTTCGGTACTAAGTTGACAGTTTTGTGTTTAGGAACTTTACCATAGTCGGAATAAAGTTCGAAATTCAATAATGGCTCCATGTTTTAAACCTGGGATTGAAAATAAACCTTGTTTTGTAATAAGGGGGATTGAGTTTGATTTTATATAGAAAAATGTTTTTTCATAAATAACTTAAATAAATTGTGTTGAGGTAGGATTCATTGAAAATGTTTGAATACATTAATTGACCCTCTGTTCAAAATATGATAAATAAATAATCGGCATTATATGGTTATGGCCGATCCTACTCGAGTTTAGAGAGGTTTGAGCTTATGCTCTGCAGGGGACAACAAACAGATCCCAGCCTCCGTACAATAAGATACATAGTCATACCGTATGTAACCCTTTCAAGTCGTTAGCCTCAGTTAAATATCTCTCTGGCCGTTCGCCAGCCTCCCAGGGCGCAAGATGTGTACTATAACCAAGTATATGGGTGTGGCCAGATAAAATGGCACGTCAGTTTAATGTGCCCTGGCCCTGATACTACGTGAAAAACTACTCTTATCTACGTTTTTACAATGTTAACAAATGTGTTTATGGGTGAATAAAAATTGTAGTGTTTGTGTTCTGAATAAAACATGACAAGGTTATGGCTGGTAAAATGTTTACTTACGATAAAGGACGAAGTTAACTTGCTTGATTTACGATATTTATTGATAAAGCTAAAAAGAACCCCATCATCAATTCTCAATATTTTTAAATGCTTGATTTAACATATTCACAGAGCAACAAAGTATGAATGACTTTTCAATTTGATGTATGGGTTGCTTACTGTCAGCCCGCTGGGAGAAAGCCCCTCCTCTTCTTTTAAACGTGTTCTGTTGCTAATTTGTACCTACCAATGCTAATGAGATAAAACCTTAATAAAATTCAGATCATAAGTAAAAAAAAATAATGACCAATCTGCCTTGAGCATGCGTGGTGATCAATGCTCTTGCCTTATCTGTATGAGAAGAGACCTTTGCCCAGCAGTGGGACAGTAGTAGGCTGGTGTTAAAATTACTTAAAAAAATTAACTATTCGTACCACCAACCAATGTCTGTTCCACAGTTTAAACCCTAACCAAACAGCAATAGCGTGGAGTGTCAAATACCCTGGAAGGTGTTAGCATACACCGTGATGACGTCATAACGGTGAGGTATACGATTAATGGCGGTATTATCTCGCTCGTTAATTCTACGGTCGTTAACTGAAGCCCCGCTGAAGGGAGCCATGAGAGTAAATACGAGACAGTAGAACAACCCGTTACTTCATAACTAGATGGTATATTGGGTTTCATAGCTGGTTATAATCGTGAACTGCGAATATAGAACTTGTCTTTCTTAAAGGTTTGCTTTCTTAAGAAAGTGGTGAACGGTCACACAATAACGGCTGTTCATATACAGACCGTTTTTTGACACCATTAATATCAAAAACTGGAGAAAATTACAGATTTTCATGGTGGCTGTTAATAATATGACGGAACTGCCTTCCTAGGAAACCAAGATTAAGTGACAATCCGTAAACGGCTAAAATGTAGCTGCTTGACAACTGCAACTAAATTAATCCGTAATATGTAAAAAAAAAGTAAATTAAAGTGACACTGAATAAAATAACAATGATTTTAATCTCACGTTTCGTCTCCATCATCAACTCTGCTAAAGGGAACTAAAAATATAGCTAAGTCATCAAAATAATTCGTGTATAATTTGAACTCGTGTGTGTTTAACAAAACTAACTCTAAATTAGACAGCTAGTCACAGAAGACAGACAATTAATGCCAAAGGAGTAAAACAATTCAATTACTAAAAACTTATGCGAAAAAATCAGAGCAAATTTTTATCTAAACTAGCAGAATAAAATGCTTAGCTACGAGTATCCTACTACCCACAGTGTGTGGAGGTCATCTGTATTATCTTTACTGCACTCGCTTTGCTTGACTCATGAAAAAGATTGCAGCGATAAGTTCTTATGAATGGGCGTTTATAAGACAAAAGATTAAATCGTTTGATGTTATCTAAAGTGCAGGTTGTATAAAAAGATTGGTGTCATTTATAATGGACACAGTGTGAATGGAAAAGGCAAACTTTTTGTTGGAAGAAAATTCATTACGTAGTAAGCTTCCCCTACAAGGGGTGGATTTAGTGGTAAGTTTAAAGTAATATGCTATCAAATCCACGAATGTTTATCGGTCAAAATAATATTACTTATTCTACGGAGTACTTTCTACCTTGACTACCTTTGTTATGTGCCACCATTGAATTATTTTCCAAATTATGACATTCTTAGGGTTTATGTTCCAATTTTAGTATCTTAATTTATTTAATTAATGTAATTAATTATTTTAGAAACTGTTTTTCATACAACGTGGCAATGCTGCCAGCCTTTTGGGCAATTTTCCTGATAAGAGCAATGCGGACGAATGTTATGAGGCCCTATGATTATTTCCCCTCCTTTTTTATATACTTGTACATAATATTCTTATTATTTTAAGTCTGGTACTTATTATAAAAAATATAGAAACTGTTAAAAAATCCGACCATCTGTAATGTACTACAAATTAATTCTTGCAAATAAACATTTAATTTCATTTGAGTAATTCTTTTAGTTTTTAATCGTTATAATTTTGTGTAAAATTTCAATACAATGTTAAAATTGTTACAGAAATAAATAAATAATAATAAATAAGAAACCTGTAAGAAATCGTTAAAAACATTAAACTAAACATGTTCATGATCCAAGGTTTTAAAAGCAATTTTTGCTGATGATTGTTATCTAAACGTGATGTAAAAAATACTTTAAACGAAACCATTCACAATTCATTCCAACTTGATTCACTGCCAGTTCTCACTGCTCTGTCAGGCGTCACTAATAAAACGGTTTGACGAGCGGTGGCTATCGCCACGACCACCGCGCGATCATCGACGAGCGGTGAACGTATGGCGAATAACAATCACACAATAAACTATAAAGACGGTGTAGAAGCTGATTTGAATTGTAACATTATGCATTGTTGCTTAACATTGATGTTCTGTTCTGCGATACAGAATAACCCAATTTCTACTTATCTTTATGCAACTTCTGTACTTACTTAATAAGTATTTTACGTTGTTTACTTTTTAATTATAAATTACTGGTCCATGAAGAAAGTATTCAAGGGTGAGTTACCTAAGGCACTGAAACGCAGGCTCATGGACATGTGTATTATTCCCGTCTTAACCTTTGGTGCACAGACTTGGTCTTTGACTAACATCCAGAAGTCCAAACTCAAGGTCTGCCAACGAGCAATGGGGCGCAGTATACTGGCGTTAAATTAACTGATCGTGTTCGAAACACAATACTGCGCTCCAAAACAAAGATAGCTGACGTGGCTCAAAAGGCTGCCCAACTTAAATGGGACTGGGCAGGACATGTCTGCTGCATGCCGGACCAACTGTGGCCCCAAATGGCACTGAATAGGTGCCCTGAAACAGTGCGACGGGGTCGCGGCAGACCACGTAATAGATGGCGGGACGAATTGGATAGGTTCCGGCAAAACTGGAAGGAGGACGCGCGGGCTCGCGAAGGATGGAAGGAGTGGAGGGAGGCCTTTGCCCAGCAGTGGGACAGCGTAGGCTAGAGAAAAAAAAACTATTTTATTAATGTTACTCTTAAATATGAGTAACAAGAAATAACACTTAAATTTATTTAAATTGAAATTAAATGTAATACTGACGATAAACCTTAAAGACTCGTGCAGGCTGGCGCGATATAGCGGGTGCGATAGGCAGCGCGACATTTTCCATGGAAATTGTGCTACTAGTGTCGCGTCGCACTGTCGCGTCGCGCTTGTCTGCGGGCGCCTTAATTTTGCATGACACTGTTATAAAATTGTATAGTTTTGTAGATTCCAATATAGCAGTTACTGGAATATTAAATGGCTTTTTTTATTTACTATGCAACTTCTTCTCTCGTGCCGGCACGAGTCATAGAAGATAACTCATGTCATGAAACAAAGATAAGCCGGTGAAAAAGGTTCGTAACTAGCTGAGATTGGCAGGACATGCGTAAACTCATAAGTCAGGAAGCTCTTCCCACTGCAGCACTGGCTGGCTGCTACTACTATAAATGTATTCTTATTTATAAATCCATTTTTGAAACTGTAACGGTGATTATTATTATTTATTTATCCTCTCACTGGGACGCCATACAGCAATTACACCAACGGCGCCATCCATCCATCCTGTGCGTGATGGACATCGAACGGGCGGCGACAGATCACGCACGATCACGCAGCGTCAAGACACTTCTCCATATTTCCATTACTCCATCCGTATTGCGCACATTCTTTGCGATTTTCGAGACTCAAATATTGTTTTAAAATAAGTACATTAAAACTGAAAAAAAAAATTGATGTGTCATCCTGATAAATAAATTGATGATAATTATATGATATTTATATATCGCCTCTTTGCGAGAATACTGTAACATCTCAAAAAAGGCAATTTTACAGGACGCGTATTTTAAACTTTCGAAATGTTATAAAATCTAAAATAATAGAGCTAAAGCAACAAAACCTTCTAGTGATTTATAATTTAACTATTAATTCATCTAAAACTATAGTAATTGTTGCGCTATTGGCTATTTTTCGGTATAAATTAACAGGATTAAAAAAAAGGGATATTTTGTCACACTATTACTGAAAAAGTTTTCAAGGATCGATGTGACATATGAACTTGTCACATTGTTGATAATATATTTTTTTGTGTTGTGTTAGGTTATATGATAAAAACACATTTTAGAAATAAAAATGTTTATTAAATCAATGAAAAATTTGTAGGAAAAGAAAATCAAGCATAAACATTAGTCATTATAACGTAGGTAGGATATACAGTTACCTACTTAAATACAGTAATTCAACAGTTAACAATCAACTAACGAAACTATAGCTATCAGTTCTTAATTAAAAGTATACTGTTATTACTAAATTTGTTATTATTATTTTAGATCTAGCTAACCAATCAGTCTCTTCGTAACATTAGTCTTTGTAAATAATCACTAGGTTTATTCTAAACCTACTTTAGGTGGACCATAATCTATATTTTAACTAAAACAAAACCATCTCAATAAGAATAATAATACATACTAAAAATATTTTTATTCATATTGAGATAGGTTTTAAAAATAAGTATCTAAAATTATAAGTATTATATACTTGCAAAATGTATTAAAAACTTGAGTATTTATCATTAAGTACTATAAAATTACGACTTAGGAACTTTTCATTATAAAATATCACATAGGTATTGTACTTAAAGGAACCGACGTTTCACTTATCTCACATAAAGTAATAAAAAATAATTGTTATAAAAATTACAAAAATAGTATAAAAAATAAAATAAAAACATTCTTAGAGCGATTCGTAAAAGCTCCTATGAACTCCGGGAATTAATTTCTTATTAATCAAATCCATTAGGTCCGATTTTTTTCGTTCAGCTATCCCGGGTTTATTATTATAGACATTTTTTATTTCTATATTGTTGTTTCTCTTTTTTCTCAAAACGACGGCTTTTTTAAAGTCCGTTTCAGCATAAGAATTTTTATAAAATATAGCATTTGTATCATCTTTACTAACTCTTATTACTCTTACTTCTGATAGTTTAACTACATGGTTATCTTCATCTTTTGTTAAGTTAAAATTAATTTGATTACACACACTTTTCCAATCATAAAAATCTTCGAAACACATTTCATTGACGTGTATTGGCTCACTCTTTTTCCTGGCTGTTTTTATAGCACCGATAAATCCGTCGGGAGTGTATATAGGACCGGATCTTAATAGCCTCTTTACTTGTCTCTCAATCTGGGAATGGGCAGAGTCGTCTTCGTTCTGGGTATGGCCTTTTACAAGATATTTGTGTGTTATGGATTTCAGGTTAGGCAAGGTCTGTACGGCATATAAATACAGGGCAATCATGAATTTGTTTTTATTTTGCCCTGCGCAGTTGTCTGAATAGAAGACAACCTCTAAATCTTCAGCTGAATTTGACATTTTGGTAAGGTAATTAAATACACAAGTACCTATTTCATTTATGCCTCTATTTGCATGTGACTCGTCCCATACGTAACTTTCAACAACATTATTCTGAATATTATAAATTGTTAGATTAAGAACATTAAGTTTGCATTTGTAGTAAAATACAGAAATATCGCCCTTAGGGCACTGGAATACAGCTTGGAGATCGTAAACAGCAACTAAAATATTTTTATTGTTCTTGTCATTTGTCTTTTCAATGCGTGATAATTCTTTTTCTCTGATATGTTTTTCGTAGTCTTCTTTTTTCAATTCTTTTTCTTCGGGCGTACTATTTTTATAAACTTCGCATGTATCGCACAAATCTTTCTTCGGCACAAAAAACGATATATTAAATTCTTGTGTAAATATACGATAAAACATTAAATAACTTGCATAGGGTATATTTTTAGATTTACATTGTTCAACGTAGTCTCTATGCAGGTCTGTAATTGCTTTGCTGCCGTCAATGTAATGTCTTTTCGAGTTTGCTCGAATATAGTGCGATTCAATTTTTGGTATCGCTTCTATAAATTTTCTTATGCTTTCTTTAATGTTTTCATCAACTTTACTGTGATTTAGATGAGTGCCACGGTAATCTTTCATTGACGAGATATTAGTGTCATTATTTTTCTTTTTCAACGCGGTCTCTATAGGGCGGTTATTGATAGCCAAAGTGTTTTTGAAAAACAATTTACATACTCTGATCTTTGCACCAGAAATAGTCAAAAAGAAAGCGTTGTTGTTTTCACGCTTTGCAGCAATATTTCCGTCTGAGTCCACTTTCACATATCGCTGTTTTGGAATAACTAAATCGACATTATTAGCTATAAACGTCCATTGTTTCTCAATTTGTCCTAAACCCCAATATTCGTTTAAAATTTTCTCACGTTCAAGCTCTGAGAAGTTAGAGCTACATTTAAATTTACAATTTTCTCTGCAAGGTGGTTTAAGCTGGCGTTTTGGAAAGGGCTTATTAGTTTTTGTTGAAATATATGATAGTCCACTATTTCTTAATCGCTTAGCGATGTTCTTCTTCCAATTTAACTCTTGCCTTGGTCTTTTTTTTCCTACTTTAGTTGGGGTGATGTTGGAAGTGGTTGGCTCTATTGGCATAGTGGTATCATTCCCAACTACAAGCGAATTATTCTCTGTTGCGACCAGATCTATCTGATTTGTATGGTTAACTATTATGTCTCGATTTTCTGCTGAATTACTTACCAATAACATGTCAACTTGCTCTATGGTGTCAACTGAAGCAATATTATTATTTAAATTAAACAAGTCTTGGTCTTTTGAGAAGTTGTAGTTAGTGCTGGCACCTTCTTCTTCAGAGTCTGAAGTATGTATATTATTACTTTTTGACTTCTCCTCTTGATAATTGGGATCCTTTACGGAATCATCACTATCTGGGGAAAAGTTAAAAGAAAATTAGTCCCAAATAATTACGTTGCAAACGTTCGGCATCCGAAATGCACAGAATTGAACACAAATTATTACATAAATTGAATAAGTGCATTTATTAAGAAATAGTAGTCTCTGCCTACCCCAATGGGAAAAAGGCGTGACAATAATAATGTATGTATGTATTAAGAAATATAATAAATGCATTTATATAAAAACTTACTACCTTCATAAAAAGATGGTCCACTGCTTGAGGAGGAACTCGAAGAAGAACTCGAAGAGCTACTTGAAGAGCTACCGGTACTACTAGTTGACTCACGTCGACGATGTTTTGAGTCATCGTTACTTTTGTCTAAAAGAAATATAAATAATAATAACTTAAACAATAGAAAAACTTTATGAAACATAAGTACCTAATAGTTTAAATTTTTGTTTTAAATTCTTAATTTAAAACAAAAATTTAAACTAAAATCGAGGTGTTTACATAATTATCTGTAGAAAACACACTAAGACTCCTTATAATGTTGCTCAATTTGTTTCTTCTTCTCAGCCGATGGACGTCCACTGCTGGGCATAGGCCTCATGTATGGATTTCCAATATTGGAAATCCAATTTGTTTAAAATCTATGAAAATGTAAGCACCTAAGTTCGTTTCGTATTAATAGGTACTCATTTTAAATAACTACATGACAACAGGCTCGCCCCTTGTTACTTGGGACCGAACATAGGTGGCATTTAGTCTTTACAAAAATATTCTTTAAAAAACAAAATTATTAAGTCTTACCTTCTGGAATCATTGCGTTTATATTAGAGTCATCAACTTCCTCGGCTTGGATACTGGAACTATCATTTACGTTACTATCAACTACGTTTTGCATAGTTGCTAATTGTACTAATTTTCTGGACCGCGATCCCATCTGAAAAAATAAATATTTATAATTCATTTGTTTTAGTATTTACAACGTGACATAACGATTTAATTTACAAAAAAACTTATAATTTATCTAGAAAAAAGTAACATTACAAAATACTCCGAATCCATTTTATGGTTTGTAAAATATTTCATTGTCAACAACGCGTCATCTTATGATGTTACAAAACAAAAACGATATCTTTTCAACGAAAACGTGATATCAAAAGTAATAACAAGTTAAAATTGCATACTATTTTCAA
This sequence comes from Tiliacea aurago, assembly GCA_948098905.1. NCBI lineage: Eukaryota > Metazoa > Arthropoda > Insecta > Lepidoptera > Noctuidae > Tiliacea > Tiliacea aurago. The sequence continues at coordinate 965,530 of OX402581.1, read as the reverse complement.
CAAAACTGTGTCAATTCAACATATCACATTACTTAATAAAAAAATATCAAAGAGTTCAAACTTACCTTAGCAATCGTAATGTGGTATCTTCGTGATGTCACGTTTTTGCACAAATACGAGAGCGCCCTTCCCTCCAAATGGCACGCGCCGACTGATGGGACACGTTGTCGAAACAAATCACGAGGCAGAAAGAGACAGCGCGACAACACAAAATATTGCAGTTGTCTTGTCTCTTTTGCTCATAGACGCACCGTTATTGTCGAAAAAATACCTCGTTTTTATCGAAAATAAAGTTCAATACGGCGGTTTTGATTATGGAATAAAAAAAAAATCGATTTTTCTGAAATATCACAGTATTCTTGCAAAGAGGCGATATGATATTTCTTTGTGGTGTAAACGAATTCAATATAACAACATATTATTATGTTTCAATAACACAATGAAATAGTGTGAGACAAAATATTTAATCGAGAGTAAACAAAATAAACGTAGGTGTACCTTCTGTCAATTCTACAGATTCTATACTCCATCACAACTAAAACCTTCTTCCCCATTAAAACAAAAAGCCTTAAAAATAATCCCCATAACGTTTTCCTCTATCCACTGCACCATAACGTTTTTCTCTATCCACTGCACCATAACGTTTTCCTCTATCCACTGCACCATAACGACTGTACCATCTCATAATTAGTTAAAGAGCTCATAAAATACGGGCCATTGAAGTCGAAGCCGATCGAGTGAAGCCGGGAGGGTCGTAAAACACCCCGGATGCACCCCATGATTGAATGGAATTGATTGGACATATTTATGGCGAGTGGATTGGAGTGTTTCAGTTCGGAATTCACTTGTTGGTTTGATATGTAGGCAACAAGCGTAAACATTATTATATGAATGTGTGGAAGAGTAAGTTGGCTTTTGAACAGGATTTTAGGTAAACAATAAAATTACAAAAATAAATCTTTTATCAGGCGGAAGCGAGGCGCGCGCCATCAACGGTTGTGTCATGCCGCTTTTGTTGTACTCTTTCGGCATTCTCAAATGGACTCAGACGAAACTTAAAGCCCTGGATAGGAAGGTCCTGCTGACTGCGAATCGCATGCATCACCCACGGTCATTGGTGATGAGACTCGCGAAGTGTCGAGGTCGAGGCACAGCCGTGAGGGAGGAGGAGAGCAGGCTCAAGGAATACTTTGTTGAAGCCGACGTGGTGATGCAACGAGATGTGGTCTCAGTGGGCAAGGGCCTCACTCCGTTCCCCTTGGCTAACGAGAACTGGCGCTAACCTGTAGTATTAGATACCAATGACCGCAGGGAGGTATGACAGAGCAAAGAGCTTCACGGGCGCTTTTACCGGGTCCTATATGGGCTCGATGTAGATCTCTTAGCGTCCGTATGCTGGTTGTGATTCGGTAATCTCTTAGGGGAAACTGAAGGTTTTGTTTTTGCCATTATGGATAAAGTTATGATGACGAATAACTACCGGAAATATATTGTGATTGACATCTGTCGGGCATGCCACCGTCCGGGGATCAATTCGACACATTATTTCTGGCTGCCCTCGTCTGGCTATCGGAGAATACTTGCATAGGCACAACCTTGTAGCCAGGATTATGGTGGTGATAGAGCGATTAGAGCGTCGTACAATGTTTATTGATATAATGCAGAAGTCGCGCATGACAAAAAAAAAAGACAAGAACCTCGTGACAGCTGAAAAGATAAGCAAATTAAGTATCTTGATCTAGCGCGCGAGGTGGGGGGGGTAGGTGGGGGTACAGCAGGCGTCGTGCCGGTAGTCTAGCGGCCAGTAGGATAATAGCCAAGAGCCTCGACCAACACCTGAGGAGGTTCTCGTTAGGCAGCTGGATCAAGGCGGTACTTCTGAACACGGCGCGTATCGTTAGGAGGTTCCTCTCTCAGGAGCCCTGACCACCGGTAGCTTGACCCTGTTCCTGATACTGGCGGATTACTATTTTTTTGTGTTTTTATAAAAATATTTAAAAATGTAAATAATAATTATGTAAGAAATTAAATGATATTAATAATAAAGTTTATTTTGTCACAAACAGAGTTTTACATTTTTATAGTCTCCATTAATAGCCAGGTTTAATTTTTTTAATAAGACACCACACTAAGTCGAGCCTGTCTCGTGGAGGCCTTGGGAGTTATTCGCTCGCATGGTGCCGGTTCTTGTTACGCGTTTTGCTACGGCGTAGCTGAAATAGTGCTACGGCGTAGTTCATGCTGTGCTACGGCGCACTTCAATACTTTTTATTTGCATTCCATAATGACGTGGTTAGTGTGCTACGGCGTAGTATAGCCCACATAGTGCTGCGGCGCAGCTACATCTGTGCTACGGCGTAGCTAGCAATGCATACCGATCAATCTTTAAAAACTGTCTTAAAAACTAAAAGTATGATGTTGTATACTTCAAAATAAAGCTGATCTTGGTAAACACTGATTACAATACATTCTCGAACAATAAAAAACCAAACCCTAGGAAACAAAGCCTGTATTGCTGGTAATGTAAGTGAGAACAAAACGATAGTGTTATCGTGGGCGCGCGTGAAATCAAGACGTCGGAGCGCCGAGCTGCGGCGGCGGGAGATAGCGCCGCGCGGAGCATTTGCATACAGGCGCTGCGTTTAGACGGGCCACGGGAGGAGCGACAGTAGAACCCATTGTTATACTAACACGCCCGTAGTTAGTATAACAAAGGGTTCTACATTCGCTGCTACAAAAGAAGAGGCAGATTAAAGACAATAGATAACGTCAAAAATTTGATGGCTGAGATGACTGCGATTATGTACGAGAAAAATGAATTGCGCCGACCCCCAATTAATAACGATCACGGCATATTTTAAGAATGATGAAAATTATGATACGTCTTGCAATACTATTCTTACAATCATTCGTCTAACGATAATGTTCACGACACGAGTAAAGTCTGGCTAATAATTCTGATTCAGATGTTTTGCTTACGAGTGATATATAATATTATGTCTGTAAACTTATGATCTATGTTGCAGAATATAACTAATCTTTGTAACTTTATGTAGGTACGAGACCTACGACTGTACGAGTAAGTTCATTTGGCCCTCAGGTATATTTGATAGTTATTTATGACTTTATTTACCGTTAGACAGATCTGTGAAAAATAAAAGGAAGGAAGACAAAATGATTATTATAGCTTTGCTTGGGCACGTGGTACCATTGATTTTTAAATTCTACTCAGGAATCTTGCAGTCGCTCATTTCCTAGCCCCGAAAGGTTTGCCCCAGAAGCAGATATACCCACTAAGATACATGCGAAGCGGCGTGCGCCATTCAACGTTCACGCCGGCAATATTTGTGGAGCAAACAGCACCCCAGCAGCCTACGCTATAGGTACACTTAATGCTTGGCGCAGATGCAACACTTTTAGTGACTGTTGTCGGGTTTTGGTGGCACTCAGCACTCAGTACCACAGGCAAAATTGTGTTATGATAGCTTTTGGGGTTTTAGCAACTTTCGAAGTCTGGCGATTGGGTGTTTGTGTCGGTGCGCACAACGATTGGGTGTTTGCGTCGGTGCGCACAACGGGTTGTTTGCCCCCAGTGTTCGAGCAGGCTTGTTCTAGCAGCATTATGGTTTAAAGTTTTAACAATTGTGAAATATTGCAATAACAAAACTTCTGTATATAAGTCCACTTTGAAAACGACCCTCATCATCTACGAGTAGATACCAACCTTACCTACCTGCCATCAAAAGATATAATTCATGAAACACAATGTACCTACGTGTGTGTGTTCTTGTATGAGTTACTTGAAGGTGTTCAGTTATCTCACCTGAAGCCCCACAGTCTGCGTCATGATCTCCGTATCTCTGACAACTTTAGTCGCTCCAATCTGTCGCCTAATGCTACCCGTCTGTGGCCGTTAGCGCTGCAAAAGGTGTCACTTGAGCGATGGCGTCAACTTCGATACAATTAAGTTTGGAGCAGTTTGCTACTGATGTGTTTGTTTCTTAACTTAATGTTTGTGCGACGGTGTTAATTACATTCCTATTGGTTAAAGGGGTTCGTTCTCTAAGTGTTTAGGGAAGTTGGTGTATTCTGAGCTTTAGAGGTTAAGAACTGGTTTATTTCATATTCAAATGCATCTGTTATAGTCGCCTACCAATTTATTGGCCAGGATGAATAAAAGCTCAATCTTTCTGCCTGCCTTTTCCGGTTGGCTTCCAGTCTAACCGGATACAGCTGAATACTAGAATTTTTTGTTTTTTCTAGTAAATGCAAATACGATACCCCTTGGTAAGACTGGTTGTCAGACTTTTGGGCTTCGAGCGACTGTCAAAGATCCACGAATGGCAGCCGGGACCAGCGGCGTAATGTGATTTCAGAGGCACTGAGTAGTCTCGGTATGTAAAGATGGTCACCCATCCACAGACCAACCCTGCTAAGCGTAGCTTAACCTGATGGATCAGCCCATGCAGCTGTTATTACTTTGCCACTAGCTGTTCTTAGGATGAATAAACGCTCATTATCCTTTAATTATTGCTTGCTGATATTAAAACTACATAAAGCCAGTTGCGCAAAACGTTTAAACAAAGCTTTATCTAAGTAAGTTAATGAGCCATTATTTCATATAGTCCTTAAATAAAAAATATGTGTCTACGAATAATCAGCTTTATGCAACACTATAAAAAAAGAAAGAATGATAAGGAAAAAGAAAGGATTAGCATTAAAAAGCTGCATCGGAAAACTGATGTGAGAGACCGGTACGATTGTAAGCGTATACTGATTCTGTTTAGAAAGGATTCACGTGGCGCACGTTTAATATTTATGGCATTTCCATGAGATTTGTTTGATCAGATTAAATTATAACGAGAATTGAGTTAGTGCCGGGAGATGGTCGTAGATGTCTATGGTCACGTCAAAGTGTTTCAGTTTAGCATCAAAATAAATTGAACTGGATTCAAATGTCGTATTCATAGCGACACCAGCCTTTGTATACGAACCTCACAACAATAAAATAACAACAAAATATTTTGTTTGGACAAACAATCCTTTTCAGGCTGCCTCTATTAATCAAAAACAACTCCCGAACAAAACGGCCATTGTCGCAGTGATCGCCACAAAAGCGACTCATCCCGAACGTAACCGAATACTCCCGAGTGCTCCCGACAACCTGAGTTTATTCAGCCGCATAAAACTTTAAATAGAACGTGGGATATACAGATTTTTACGCGCAGAACGCCGGGTGCGTGCAATGGCGAATATATCGTGCCTGAAACGCTGAAACGCCAGCCTGTTTAATAACAAATGGACATTTAAAAATAGGTAAAATGCGCGAAAACAAGCGAATAAATGTAAATAGTTGGGAAATATGAAAGCTTTGTGCGAGCTTAACACGAATATGGCGCGCGCTTTGTAGCAAATGTGAGTGTTTTTAGTTTTGCTAATATTATTGTCTTTTTTGTTGGATGCTCGGAGTGGAAGGCGGCTCACTGCACGTTATAATAGCGAGTTTAATGTGGGACGAGGATTTCAAAAGAATATATTAAAATCTACGTGTTTAGACAGTTATTTTCTTCTTTTCTTGCATTTCTACGCTGAACACTTTTCTATCACGGATACTCATGGTCATGTTTTTGCACAAAAAACTGTCAACTAAAAGAAACTGACTCAACATTTTAATTTTCCTTGTTTGGCAACAAAATGTAACTAAATAACAATTTCGTGTGCGCATACAGTGACGTGCCAAGCCCAGCCAAACGTGTCGATGAGCCTCTGTCTCCCAAGGCCAGTCAATACAAAAGGGAAACTAAGAGAAGATTTTAAATGGAGTGCTGATGTGAGAGTGATTCTAACATTCATACTAAATACTTTAGTATAAATAAGAGTCTTAATAATCCAAACATAATTATTACAGCCTATGTTATTTTGCGATAGTGATCGTGATTGGTAGACACCTACCCCCTTATTACAAAACAAGGTTTATCTTCAGACCCAGGTTTAAAACATGGAGTCATTATTGAATTTCGAACTTTATTCCGACTATGGTAAAGTTCCTAAACACAAAACTGTCAACTTAGTACCAAACTAAGTTTTCAGTTTTGTATAAAGAACGGTATTTCAATCACGGTTACGTTCTTTTTACAAAAACTGGCTGCATGGTTTAAGCCATGTCAAAATATAAATCTTGTTTTGTAATAAGGCGGATAATGTCTTAATTAGTTATTTAGTCATGCTTTACGCCACGAGCAGTTACCTGAAATAGTTCTGATGGTGCGAAACTGTTCACTGATAAAATATATTTCAAAATACATTTTTATCAGGCAACAACTTTTCTAAACCTGACGTTAAGTATCTGAATAAAGTATGAAAAGCATTATAACATGAAAAAAAGGTGCGGCGCTTGCTAGCTCCTAAGGAAGAGAAGGATAGGTCAATAGGTCGCGGTTTCAAGTAAAATGACCACTCCATGTTGGTCTTTACTCCATGCCAGCTTTCAATAGACCGCCACAATGAAATGTCTTGAGCCAGCGGTTTATATCGGCATGTACGCTGCAATTACAGTGACGTCAGAGTGGCGACGTGCAACGCCATCGGCTTGGCGTAGCGTATGCTACAGAGATTTAGTGACGCAATCTAGGATCAGGCTGAGTTGGAGTTGATTGATTGACTGCTTCAAGAAGAGAGAAGTAATTAAACGAATCGATCACTAGAGTTATTTTTGTAGTTCTCTCGGTGCCACGGTTGTTCGACTTGTAGAGCGTTTATTTGTTAGTTTAGGGGAGACTGGGTACGGTTGAAACAATTTTGCTTTGAAGCGCGTAGTACAGCCATTAAAAATAACAAACATAAAACACTTAAAATGAGAGAGTAGACTTTCGTCTTCAAATACATATCAGAATTAGAGACTCAACTGCTATATTTACTAGATAGGAAGAGTTTAATAAAATAATGTGCCACTCAAGCGTCACCATACCCGGGGCGGTTGAAACAGTGATGGGGTCAGTTGAAACATAAACAAATAAGTAATAAAAAAACAGTTTCTTCATTCATAATCAACAAGAAATTGTTAAATTCTAGTTTGGCACTATTTCTATCCGTCTTAATAATTGATTCCTGCCTGAATGAGATCTTGTTAAATTTGTTGCCCTGGAGAGACTGGTTGCCTGAGCTATGAACCGACAATTACACATTTCTCCTCATAAAAGAGCGAAACCCCCGGCGACCTTATTTTTGATCCACGTAGGTGTGTTTAAATTATATTGGTCAGCGAGATCGAATGCTAATTTTCTTTCTTCTTTTACAGATAGACCAAAGTTTAAATCCGCACAGTGGAACAAATATTTTGAAAGTTTATATTCCTGGTCAGGGGTAAATACTCTGTTGTGGGCTACATACCCCATACTAACATCAGCTTGGTTACCTTATTCGGTCACTGCATCTCTTTTTTTCTTGTATCGCAGAAGTGCAGAGTGTTGAAGTCCGTACCTTCATCTCTGAAGCTCTTCATAAAGAATTCCCTTTTTAAAGTTCTTCATACGTGGTTTCGTAGGGAGTTTATTACACTCACCTATAGATGTTTTATTAATACGTTGTCTGGGCATCTTCAATGAAAAAAGCAAAGGTTATCATTGGGTTTCAATCATACCCACAAAAATTGCTCGATCCGTCCCCAACCCCCAAGCGCTAATAAAACGAACATAGCGTCGAGACAAAACAACATAAACAAAAACGAATCACGGTTTTCGAACCTTCAAAGTCTAACGATAAACCAGAAAATCACTCAAACTGAAAATGCTAATAGCAACAACATAATTTGAACATAATACAAAAGAATATACTTACTGGTTGCGCTGATTCGATTAGAATTATAGTATTGCCATTTTCTTCATTTTTTTGTTGGCAAATTAATTGATACATAAAGTTGGTTTGCAGCCTCCTATCGCTTATTCCATTCCTGCACATGCCTTTTCGTTCGCGTGTGAAAATGAAGGCTACACCAAGTGGCGCCACCCCGCGCAATCCTGTCGCAACGTTTCGAAGAAGGGATTGTGGCTATTTTCTGTGTTCGAAAAAGCGTCGCTCACGCGTCTCTTTTATTAAAACTCTAAGAAACAAGTTTCGTGAAGATTTTACGAGTATATATCGTCGCTCCAGGCCGCATCAAGTAAGGCATTGTTCACCCGTACACAGCGCGAAGTGCAACGCGTCACTGCGATTCATGTCCGGGCTTTCCTGCCGCGTCTCTCTCCCCTTGTACCGCTTATCTCCCTCATCGCTCATCGCACCGCTAACAGTTTACGAGTTATTTATTGGCTTTGCTTCAACCGTACCCTGTTTCAACCGTACCCAGTCTACCATATTTTATAGTTTTTTTTTTTCGGTGGGAAACCTTCAAAAGTTCAAAAGGCACCTGGACTTTGGGGAAAAAACCAGGGAGTGTGGGATTCTTACCTCACTAATACCACCCCGGTGATCATCTAATCCATCAGCACATGGAAGGGATCCCATTACCTTTTAATAGACCAATCCGGAACCCCCTTAGTGCAATGCCTGTTAGGGCACGTCTCTAGGGAGACTATAAAGAGGTCTGAGCCTCGCTATGCACGGTAGCACGTATTCACAGTGCCACCGTATTCCCTGAAATCGCTCGGTGGGCAATCAGTGTCCCCACCTTGATCGCCCGCGATTCCAAAGTCCCTGCATTAAATGATGCAAGTGGGGTTTCGGCGTGTTAGGCGTCGAGGCGGTTGCCTCCTCGACGCCTTCTTCTTCGAGCGGGATCGGCTTTCTCCCGATCCCACTCAGCACCCTCCTTCTGGACCATCATGGTCTCACTGAAAGAGACAACGTCTCTCCAGTTTTATGTCTCCGTCACCATAGCCCTCGCTACTGCTGGCATAGACAGGTCTTGCCCAATCTTGGCGATCAAAAACTGCCGCTCAGAGGCCCACGCAGGGCACTCCTCGAGCGTGTGCTGTGCAGAGTTTAGGTCGTTTCCACAATGGTGGCAATTTGCCATGGCTTCACGCCGAATCCTATTCAGCAACTCACCAAAGCAACCGTGCCCGGTCAGCACCTGAGTGAGCCTGTAGGAGATGCGCTCCCCTCTTTTCAGCTGGGCTTCGAGGTACGACAGGACGGCTTTGACAACGCGCTTGCGCGAAAACTGCGGCTACAGTAGCCGCTCACGCCGCCATTCGAACGTTTGTCGCCGTACTGGCGGTACTGTACACACTGGCGCGACACCGGTAGAAAATTTTCTATGAAAAATTCAACGAAATTGTTCTACTGGTGTCGCGTCGCGCGACAAGTCGCGCCAGTATGTAGAAGCCTTTACAATAGCTATTCCTTGCACACTATCGCCACTTTGGCGCACGGCGCGAATCCAGTCGAATCCAGTTATAAATCCTCACATCCATATCCGTCAAGATGTCCAGTGGAAGCGGAAAGCGTGCCAGGAGTGTTGCCGCCTCAAAAAATACCATTCGGTATCCACGTGCGATATGAATAGCCGATATCTGCTGCAGGCTGTTGATTTTGTTTCAGCAGCGTCGGACGCCTGACAGTCTGTTTGACCAAACTGGCGCCCCGTAAAGGACCATCGATCGCACGACGCCTGCGTAGCTGCGGCGAACTTCTTGTCTTGGTCCCCTAAGATTGGGCAGTAGTCTGTGCGAAGCACCCACTGCCCTGCCGACGCGAGAGACCAGGCGCTCGAAATGGTCTTCGAAGCCCCACCGACCGTCTAGGGTTAGGCCAAGATACTTAATGTATCGATCCACCTGGACTTGCGCATCTCCAACAGTCACTGACGAGCTGGGCGGCTCTCTACTCCTAGGCAGTTTATGAAGCTATAGCGCCTCAGTTTTATGAGGTGCAATTTCCAAACCCAGCTCGCGGATTGACGCCACGACTCTTGCCACCCCGAGCTCGGCAAGCAGAATAGTCTCTCTGAAAGTGACCCAGTCTACCTTACCGTTAATTTGATGAAAAGTGTTTACTACCCAATAGCTCTCATTTGTCACCCGTTTTTATGTATTCCCGAAAACGATTTATCGTTTATAGAACTTAAGTCCGCCCTAATGTTTCATAATGCTCATCATCAATGCTCAATCTATTTCTATACATATTATAAATTAAAGTCGCTTTTCGCGTCTGTCTGTGTGAACGCGTCATTCTTCAAATTGCACAACAGCTTTTGATGCGGTTCCACCATCATTTAGAGAACTTATTCCGGAAAGTTGATATGTAATAAACATATGTCCGTGTGGTGCCGGACGTAAAGAATAGCACCCCCCTATTTCTTCCCGCGGGTGTCGTAAAAGGCGACTAAGGGACTTACTAGAAAATGGGCAGCAGCGTTCTCTATGCATTTTAACACCATACTGCGATCGCCAACCCGCCTGCCAAACGTGGGGATTATGACAAACCCTCCCTTTTGAGGGAGGCCTATGTCCAGCAGTGGACGGCTTTCGGCTGAAATGATAAGATAAGATAAGATAAAGATTTATTGTTCAACTAGGACTAGATTACATGACAAGGTAATATATAAAGCACAAGCATAAAGTTTAAATCTAGTTAGTGGGTGCCGTACTGGTCTCCTAGATAGGTTAAAAAATAACCTGTGTTTAGGAGTAACAGTTCCGATCCCCTTCATACATGGTGGACATAGGATAGCACGTGTTAAAATTTATCTAATAATCATAACAGCAAACTAAGTTAGGTACTTAAAAACAATATGATGAAACATATACCTGTAACAAATTTACTTTTATCAAAGAAACAATGTTTTGTCAAGTCGTAAGAACCGTGTGAAGCAGGGGCGGATCACTAGTGAGGTATAAACAAACAATAACGTTAAAGGTAAATAACCTATCAGTGCAGCAGCATCGTTCGATACTGCAGTCTGTAATATCCCCCGCGAGTCAAGACTTAAAGCCCTGGAAAGCAATATCGTACCTATCAAGTTTAAAAGATATTTACAGGTTTCTTGGAGATCCTATTACCAATAAAACAGGCCATTCCTACGATTGACTTTACAAGTTGTTCGGGAGCTGTTTCCAGAAGTGCTGTAAAGAACATTATAAGGTAGTCTGAAGACTTTTATTGCTAGTACTGTGAGATAGATTGATGAAATGATTGGAGTTGGGTAATTTCATTTGTTTGTTGTGTGCTTTTTTTCTTGCCAGGTTCGTTGATTAGCTGATTGAGTTTATATCACTAGCACTAGCAGTATCTTGTGCCGCTGTCGATACATGTGACAAATTCCTTCAGGCGCTTTTATAAATCTTACAGATGAACAGGATATATTTTTTTTCTTACCAGTACAATTGCCTATCAATACTTCCTACAAAGGTCGAAATTGGAATAAAAAATATACATGCATTATTAAAGATTCCCTACTTATACTTACAAACCACTGAATCAGTTAGTTCAGCAGCATCTGTGAGAAAAATCCGTCAATTTACTGATGTAGATACCACGAGGCTAGTCTATTTTAGTTACTTTCATAGTATTATGTCGTACGGTATTTTACTATGGGGACGGGCTGCAGACATCGAGTTTATTTTTATGCTGCAGAAAAGAGCCATCAGAGCCATGACCTCCGCAGGCGTGACTCTCTAAGGGAACTGTTCAAAGATAGTAACATCATGACGGTACCTTGTTAATATATCTATGAAAACATCATGTACCTACGTTAGGAAAAATCTACACCTTTTAAGAAAAAGAGGCGAAAGACACAATTATAGGACTAGAAAGAGGCACCAATTAGTTCAACCAGGTTTCAGGCTGGCTAAAGAAGACTCATCTTTCATGCGGATAATGTTTAAAGTCTTACAACAAAATTCCTACCCACATACTTCAACTGAATGAAGCAAAAAATCTTGTTTGAACGCACACTATGCAGCCAAGTATATAAGTTGTAGATTACATCGCTGATAAAAATGCTTGGCTCAACGATGGTCCTGCTTTACAAGGGCGTAAAAACTAATTGAATAGCATTTGAAAATACTGTTGGAGCTGCTGAAGATTTAAAAAACTATATTTGTTTTGTATAAATTGTAGTTTGGTGTAATTTCAAACATTTCACATATCTGAAATAATTCCATGATACAGTTTCTAGCAACTTGTATATAACACAACAAATAGTTGGTGAGTCGTGCAGGGAGCCCTCAAGATGTACATAACATCAACGTCATGCAAGTATCAGCTAGCAGTCGGGTAGTCGGGTCAGTGCACTTGACTAGCGCGGTTACTGCCTTAGAGCATCGGACACGGGCTAGTGCAGCTACTAGCATAATTATACTGGCCTGAGGAATGGATTGTTTGTGTGTGCAATTTGCTTAGTATTGGTTTTCATTTCATCTTGCACGTTACATAGCCACTGCGATAACGTGAGCTTTACACTTCGACGGTGTAGAAGTGTAAAGCTCACGTATGTATCAATATCTAATAACTACAAAACCATGATTTCACAGGAAGCGAAAAAACGTTTAATTTCTATAGTTTTTAACATTTTAATCAAAAAGTAACTTTTATTTAAAAAATAGTGGGAAACGCTTGAGATGGTGATAATGATTTCACAAAAATATTTCAGGTTAGGGTTATAATCGTAGATAGAAGTTATTGTTTCAAATTTAACCGAGAACCTCGTATTTATCGTGTAGATACAAGGTATTGCATTTATAAATAAAAAACAACCTGGATTAAATTTACACATCGTATTTATTAAATTTGACTTTCGTCTTTTTATGTCAATGCATATTTTGTTGTATTATCAAGTTTGACAAAACTTACACAATTACAAAAGTAAGGCAGTTTAATTTTAGTGGATATCACAATAGTTGAAAGACAACCTTTGTTTTGGTACTCGTATAATATTAACTTGGCTCAAATAATTATGGCTTTATTAATCAACTAAACATAACGTAGAGCGATGAGATGAGAACAAAAATACAATGTTCAACAGCTAAAATCGTAATAACAGCATCAGTCAAGTGATATCTAGATAATTCGCAAATACAATAATCTGCGATACTTAAATCAGTCCACCTCGCCCCATCCCGCTGCAAGTGTCTGCAGCCCAGGCGAAACCCCTACAAAGGGATTTCGCTAGCGTCACCGCGATTACCCCTGGCGCTCCTAGTATCAAGCCCATGCCAGAAAAGGCGCCGAATAGAGCTGATAATGATGACGGTTTCGTGACGGTGCAAAGGAGACAAGAACCGCTGCGGCAAAGCTCCTGCGGAGCCCGAAGTGAGCCAGCATGCCGCAAAGCCGAACACACCGGTGTACATCTCCCGCCTGCACTACACCACTAAGGTGGAGGACATCGTGGAGTACGAGCGCCAAAACGAGGTACAAGCCGAGGATGCAGTTACTGGAGTCGCGCTGGAACGTCAACTTCAAAGCGTTCGTCGTGCGTGTACCGAACTGTTATCTGCCCCTCGTCATGTATGAAGACTTTGGGCCGCAGGACATGGTGTACCTTCGCTTCCGCGGACTAGTTCCACAGGACCGCACAAAGTCAATCTAGTGCAAAGTGAAGTGCTACTAACATAGTCTTAAGCCTTTTTATTAACAAGTTTTTGTTTATATTACATAATGTATATTTAGTTAACTTTGTAGCTGAAATTGGGATCCTGCAACTGGGGAATAATTGATATTCTCAGAGTTTACTATCTTACAGACAGCTGTGCTGCTGGGGAGTTTGTTGCGCCACTTCTTCTTCCCAGCTAAAGCACTAGGAAGTGGTGAAGGATGGGCGTTTTTGGGGGACTGTCTCATGTACTCAGCCTAGTTTGAATAAATGACTTTCGATTTTGATTTTTTGATTTAGGTCTCTGAGGTAGAGGCATACAGTCTACATCAAAATCTAGTTTTACTTTGATGGTCATTGTGTTGTAATAGATGACTCTAATGTCTACAACATGTGGGTCACCAGCCTTGCGTCCAGGTCTAATGCTTTTGTACATAAAATGTTCTTGACTGGCATAATCTTTTACAAATTCGTGATCAATGTGGATTGATTCATAAGGATTTGAGCTTCGTGCCTCTCTTGTAATAGATAGATATATAATAGATTTTGGATTTGGTGATCAGTAATAATGAGTGTTCTGTTATAACACCCACTGACACACTATTAACCTCAGACCCTTATCACCCACCTCTATGTATAATGGCTTCTTTCAATTTAGGTAACCGAGCCATGACACGTAAATCTATACAGAGGTACAATTACTTTAAGGCGAACTACGAAGAAATTAATGGTGATTTGGACAAAGTTAACTGGGGCGAATTATTGCAGGGGCAGTCTGCAGAAGATGCAGTAAATACATTTTATGAAGTTATTTTCGGAGTTATTAAAGCTCATGTTCCCTTAACATCTGTCAAGTCTTCTAAATATCCGGTCTGGTTCTCCCCATCTATGATACATATATTTAAAAATAAAACTAAGGCGTGGTGTAAATGGAAGGTGTACCAAAACTTATCAGATTACGAACAGTTTTCTCTATATAGGTCGAGATTTCTTACTGAATCTAGAACATGTTATTCCCTATACATAAAGTCAGTTGAGGATAGCATAAAAGTAAATACTAAATATTTCTTTACTTTTATATCTAACCGTAAATCCAGAGCTTCGATTCCTTCAACTATGCAGTACGAGGGACAATCATCCAGCAATCCAGATGAAATCTGTAATCTCTTTTTAAACTTCTTCCATTCTGTTTACGAGCCTTCCACTCTCAACGATGTGCAGCAGCAGACCTTTGACGATGCTAAGAATAGTCGTCTTGTTAGCAATCTTGTGATCAGTATTGATGAAGTACACAGAGCTTTGAAATCCGTGGATTGTTCTAAAGGCCCAGGACCTGATGGTATCCCGCCACTCTTCCTTAAAAATACCGCTGACACTTTAAGTCTTCCACTATATATTATTTATAATAGATGTTTGAGTCAGGGAACTTTCCCAGAAGTCTGGAAACGAGCCAATATCACCCCTGTCCATAAATCTGGTCCAAAATATGAAGTTGAGAACTATCGTCCTATTTCCATTCTGTCGATCTTGTCAAAACTTTTCGAGAGGCTGGTCCACAATCAGCTTTATCCGATTATTCATGATCAGATTATTAAGCAACAGCATGGTTTCGTCAAGAAAAGATCTACAACTACTAATTTGATTGAATATACTGATTATTTATTCAATAATTTAGACACACGTGTACAGGTAGACTCCATTTATACTGATTTCCGTAAGGCTTTTGACAAGGTCGATCCCAGATTACTTTTGGACAAATTAGCATTTAACGGCATTCGTGGGGATTTGTTTCGTTGGTTTACTTCCTATGTTACAAATAGAACGCAAAAGGTGGAAGTTAATGGTTTCCATTCCAAATCCATAACTGTGTCATCCGGGGTGCCTCAAGGCTCGATATTGGGCCCTTTGTTATTTATTATATTTATCAATGATATTGACATGTGCTTTCTTAATTCTAAATTCTTACTGTATGCGGATGACCTTAAAGTCTTTAGACCAGTCAAAACTATGCTTGACTGTCAACTGCTTCAACAAGACCTCACTCGTCTTGCAGATTATTGCACTAAAAACAAACTCCAACTCAGTATCCCTAAATGTTGTTGTATTAGCTTCACTAAAAATAAAAATATATTTAAATATACCTATGCAATACACAGTGAAACTCTGTCAAGGGAGAGTTTGATCCGTGACCTGGGAATATTACTTGACGATAAACTGCACTTAGACGCACATGTTACTAAAATTGTTAATAATGCTTATCGCATGTACGGCTTTGTGATGAGATCAGCCACGGAATTTAAGCACCCTATTACATATTTAAATCTCTATCGATCACTAGTTAGGTCTCAATTAGAATATGCAGTACCTTTGTGGAACCCCTACTACAATAAATACATTGAGTTTATAGAAAGTATACAACGTAAATTTTTGAAATCTATGCATTATCGCTGCTTGAAAAGTTGTTATCTCTCTTATAGTGAGTTACTTATAAAATATAATCTGCTTTCTTTGAGTTCAAGGCGTACTTTTCATGAAACTACATTTTTGTATGACTTATGCAATAACTTCTATGATTGTTCAGACATTGGTAACAAGTTGTGTTATATAGTTCCCAGAACATGCCAGGGACGTGAGGTGCGCGCACGACCTGTATTCGCCACTACTACCAGTCGTACAAATGCCGGCTTGCGTGCGCCTCTTCGTCGCCTGACAAGCAATTTTAATAAGAATTTCAGCAGTTTGGATCTGTTTGCTTTATCGCAAGGAAAGTTTAATAATAATAATAATAATCGTTTATTTATAAAAAGGGCACATTTACAATAAGTTTCTTAACAATTAAAATAGAACACAATTTCTTATTTGCCTGAACTAGGTTGAACCTGTGCTTCAGGCTAGGAAGTGCATAAATACTTAATGTAATAAATTAACAATGAGTATAAAGTGAAAACTAAATCTAATTTAGGTTAGTAACAGTAAAATTGCATGTAAGCGTTTCTATTTGCAGACAACAAGTAGCTCTTCTGTCTGTGCATAGGCGATGGTTAGTAAATATTTAAGTATAATTTTTTACAGCTAAAATAATTCAATTTATAGATACTTAGTTTTCTATTTAATCTATTGTACATAAATGGGCCTAAGAATGTAAAAAATCTTTCCACAAAGACATGTTTTGAAGTAAAATTTGATGCGCATACTATATCATTCCGTCTCTTGTTTGTAATGTCAGCAGTGTAGGTAAGCATGGTGTGTTGTTTTAATACTAAGTGCATAATGAAAAGTTGGCGAACAGTCAGCACGTTGCAGGATTTATAAAGCAGATCAGTGGGAAAGAAAAAGGGATGGAAGTTTGCTACCTTTAAAATTGCTCTCTGAGCTCTTTCAAGAGGAAGTAAATTGGTTTTTGCTGCGCCACCCCATGAAGTAATGCAGTATTGAATTATAGATTGACATAGGGCTAAATAAACTTGTGTTATTAGTTTTGAATCTGCAAATGTTCGCAATTTTTTAAAAACATACATTAATTTGCGTACTCTTTTAACTAAACTATCAATATGTTTTCTGAAAGACAGTGTGTCGTCCATTATTACTCCGAGGTATTTTATGTTGCTCGTTTCGAGGATAAAAGGGCAATTACACATGTTGACTGAACGGATACCACATTGATGGGCATATAACTGAGGGTTAGCAATGTTAAGTTGAGGCTTGCGCATGGAGAAGTGAATATATTTTGTCTTGTCAGCATTTAGTGTAAGTAAATTGCTTTGAAGCCAGTTAGTCACATTATTAAAACCTAATTGAGCGACTTGGAACAGTTCGCTACTGGTTTTAGCGGTAAATATTAATGCAGTGTCGTCGTCGCATATGATATAATTTTGCCGTCTTTAATATTAAGATTGCACAAGTCGTTAATGTAAATCAGGAATAGCGTGGGGCCCAGAATACTTCCCTGAGGAACACCAAAACCAGTACTTTTCTGCTCAGCGCTCGTGATATTATCTATTCTAACACATTGGTATCGGTCATCTAAGTAGTCAGCGAATAGTTTCAGGGGCGTTCCCCTTATTCCAATGGCCTGTAATTTGTTTAGAAGAACAGAAACAGACACCGTGTCGAAGGCCTTGGCTAAATCAAGGAAGACTCCCAGGGTCTGGTTCCCTTTGCCGAGTTCTTCTGAAATGTAATTTGTTAGGTTATGCACCGCATCGGCTGTAGATAATTTTGCTCTAAAACCAAATTGCGCAGAGGACAAAAAGTTATTTTTTTCTAGATAGTTAACCAGTCTATTGTTTACAATTTTCTCTAATATTTTTGATATTGAGGGGAGTAACGATATTGGCCTATAATTATTAACTAAGTCTTTAGTTCCAGATTTAAAGACAGGGATTACAACTGCCTTTTTTAGACAAGTCGGGAAAATACCTTTGGAAATACAGATTCGAAAAATATGCGTTAAAGGAGGTACCAATATATGCTTAAAAAGTTTAAGGATCTTATTGCTTATGTTATCCAATCCAACTGCACAGTCATCTTTTAGCCCAGAAATGATTCGAGTAATTTCGTCTTCGTCAGTGTCAAGCATAACAAAAGATTTCAGGTTACAGATATTGATTGATTTTTGAAAAGGTTGGTCACAATAATGTTTCGGAATCTGTTCGGCAAGAGTTTTCCCAATATTGACAAAAAAGTTATTAACGTTGTTAGCTGACAAGACTGGTGAAGGATTAGTAAGCAGTAAACTCGAATTTGCTTCACGCTGTTTAGACATATTGGTGACGTTTTTAATATGTTTCCAAAGTTGCTTACTATTGTTACCTGCTGTTTTTAATTCATTTTTATCGTAGTTATTTTTTAAATTCTTTAGAAGATTGTTGCAGAAATTCCTGTATCTTTTATAGGTAGTCTGAATTATTAGATTATCTGGGTATCTCTTAGTTCTCTGATGAAGTTTATCTCTGTGTCTTATACACCGAATTAGTCCAGGAGTAATCCAAGGTTTAATATTATAAAGTTTCTTATTCACTGTAGAAACTATCGTGCTACGTAAAATTGCTTGTTGGACATGTTTTATTAAGTACGATAAAGCCAAATTAGCGTCAGCAGTATTGTAAACTAGGCTAAAATCAAGGTTGCATAATTCATATTCGAGTTTATTTGTGTTTAATTTGCTTTTGGTCTGGGGACGATTTAGCTTAGGCAGCGTTAAATTTACGGTGAGTAGGACAGCGTGATGGTCAGTAATTGTTGCGTTAGTAACAAGCGTAATATATGATAGACTGGTTTTGATCATCATATGATCAAGGCAGGAACCGCTCTGATGAGTAGGCATCGTGTGAGCGGGGAGAAATCCATGGTACGAACAGATATTAAGGTAATCTTGGGTCCCAGCATCGCAGTTTTCAGAGCCAATATTTATATTTAAATCACCTGTTAGTATTACATTCTTGAACGAGCTTAGCCCTTGAAAAATTTGGTTTAAGGAATTGTGAAATGAATCCAAGTTTCTAGCGGAAGGAGACCTATACATAGCGATTATCGCTGTGGTTGTACCAATTTTAATAACTAAACAATTACTCATGCAGTCTTGTAGAGGAGGTTCCTCGACTGTGACCATAAGTGATTGTTTTGTAAAGACTACCACACCATCATTTTGACTGTGGTTTATTTTGGTATGCATTAAGTTGTACCCAGGTATTACTGGAAGGTAATCGATGCGGTTACCTAGCCAGCACTCAGTTAATACCATTATATCACAATCAAAGTTTAGTCTGTGTAGGAAAATTTTAAAGCTATCTATGTTCTTATAAATACTACGAATGTTTTGGGTCAGTACGGTTAGTGACTTTTGGTAATCGGAAAGATATTGTCTGCAATCTTCAACGTCACATGTCTTTGACACAGTTAAAAATGTATTATCTATATCGGTAATTAAGTGATTATCCATACTAAAAATACAAAAATAAAAATACGACTAAAATATAAACTATTATGTGGCGCTCTTAGGCGCCTTCATAGTCTATCGAGTTAATGTACCTGTATTCGGCAGCTTTTTTAGCCGGACAATCTGCGTCCCCCGTCTTGTGGTTGGCTTGTTTTTTAAAACGCAAACATGTAGCACATTTTGGCGCCTCCGCTTTCTTTGTGCAGTCTTGAATAGTGTGTCCTTCTTCACCGCAATGTCCACATGTAGGGGCAGGAATTTTGCATGATTTTGCTGCATGACCGTACTGCTGGCACTTGTAACATCTCGTTACCAGTGTGAAGTCTCGTACCGGGCAGGACGTCCAATTTATGAATAGTCTATCTTGTTTGATGAGGGCCTTTCGAATGACTGCTGGAACTTCTATGATAAAATTGCAATACTCAGCATCTTTCCTGCCAGATTTGTGGCTTAGTTTCATTGAGGTCAAAAATTTATCTAGGGTTATAGTGGGCAGTTTATCGGCCAAGTTTTGCTCATAAATACATTTATAAACCTCATTTTCAGCCATTGATGTGGGAACTCCTATAACTATAATGCGAGGTTTGCGCTTTTTAGGTTCGTCGACGGTAAGACCTGACGAAGCGAGTTGGACTGTTGGAGTTGCTTGATCTATCATGATCATGAGTTTAGACTCATGTTGCTTAACATATTGAGAAAATAATGTGACACTGTTGTTCCACTTACGCGGCACTATTGGCAACTAAGTTATGATGATACTATGCTATTAATATTCCTTTTTTGTTTTTTTGTATTCCTCTTTTTAATATTCCTTTTTTTTATTGTTTACAACGTTAGTCTAATAATTTACCAAATTGTCTCATTGTGTATCTGTGGAGAACGTGGTTGATTTCACATTTATATCATTTCTGTATCCTATCTCTTTGTAATTCTTAATGTGTAATTGTTTGTTTTCCCGAATAAATAAAATAAAATAAAATAAAAATAGTGACGTAGTCACTTGGCAGGTGTATTTCCCTTTTCTTCCATTTTCGCTCAATGGCACTGTGATCTGGCTCACACTCCATCTGTGTATGGAAGTCCTGGGCTCAAAAATTTTTTGAGTGATCATGACATTCGGCTTCTCGGCTGAACAGTACCTATTCACCTCTCGGCGAGGGACAGCGCCACAGTCAACATGTTTTTAAGCGTAGATATTCGGTATTGCAAGCAAAAATCAAGCACGCTGACTTAGTAGGTATTTCTTTAAGCAAATATTCTCATAAATAAGAACAATTCAAGACCTTATGTCTTTGCAAATACGAGCTCTTTTAAATTTTACCTACGAATATGCAATAAATTGAAAATCGCAAAAATGTTATTTATTAGATATTGATACTTCACCGTCGACTTGTAAGGCTTACGTTACCAACCCACTTGGTTGCCAATATCAACCCACTTGGTTGCCAATATCAACCCACTTGGTTGCCAATATCAACCCACTTGGTTGCCAATAGAATACCTGCTCGTGAGGCTTTTATGTTTCCTAGAACTTTGATAATTTAAATGGAAGCGTTGTTCTCCGAGGTTTGGGAGGCTTTAAAACGAATATTTGGTGTTTCAGCACGAAATATCATGTAGCGGCATCAACATCGTCACATACGAACAACGCGTCACACTGACGTCACGCGAATCCTGCATCGCGCAATCAGAGTTTACTACGCAACTAGCATATATACAACGTCCCGACATCAACCGTCGGGCAGTTGCCCACCAGACACGACACCCGTCTGGTCGGAGGATCCTCCTTTTTCTATGGTGGATGAGTGAACTTTACACCCTGTTTCTCATTACCACCAAACTGGTGACCCCGAGTATGAACGTCAGCGCAGCCTTCGTGCAACTACTTCAGCGTGACGTCATCATCATCATCACTTCCTCAAGTTTTTCGAGCAGCGAGTCACACAGCCAGCCAGCACCCACGGCTTCAACGGGTATCCTGACCACCAGCATGCAGCGGACGCGCATTCCTGGTCATCACCCACAGCCTCATCAGCAACCTTGGCACAGCACACTGCACTTTCGGCCGGTCCACAAGCAGAGAACATGCCTCTCCTGGTCGACGCCAGCAGCCAGCCACAACCCGGCGCTGTACTACATCCGACGCACTGGAGCATACCGCAGCGCCACCCCGACTCACTGGGGAATCACCGCAGACAGTTCCGACTCACCGAGAACTATGCGGCACCAGGTTCCGACTCACTGGAACCCTCAACTGGCACTGGCAAGTATCGCAAGATACACGACTCAGCCCACTATCGACCTCCGGTCTCCGGAGGGGAGTGATGTAGCGGCATCAACATCGTCACATACGAACAACGCGTCACACTGACGTCACGCGAATCCTGCATCGCGCAATCAGAGTTTACTACGCAACTAGCATATATACAACGTCCCGACATCAACCGTCGGGCAGTTGCCCACCAGACACGACACCCGTCTGGTCGGAGGATCCTCCTTTTTCTATGGTGGATGAGTGAACTTTACACCCTGTTTCTCATTACCACCAAATCATGTTAGAATATTGGAAACTAAACAGTGGATTGCACCGAAAATTTCATCCGAGTATACTTACTATTATTGACATTTTATAAACATTCTAACACAAACAGAAATCCGAATTTCGCACAGGTCGTTAGAAGCTAGGCTAATGATGACTCAAGTTTGATTCAATTAGACTCGCTTGGCTTGCATGTAATTAGATGCGCTTAGATTCACTGTCCCACTTTTCCTGTGACTATCCTGACGAATGAGCAGCTATGTTTGGTTGAGAAGCTTAAGTGAGCTTCATGAACAAGTTCTACGAAAACATCAACATTTATAAAAAGTACCGTCGAACAAGCTATTTGGTATCCAAATTTGAGATCCGGTGGATTTTAGTCAGTAAAAGTCTGACGCTCTTCTTCTTCCGCTCCGCCCAGAGCGGTAAAAGTTATTTGATAATTTCCACCCAAAAAAAAAGGAAGCTAATTTGCAACTACTTTTATACAATGTTTTGCGTGTACTGAGTAGTCAATTCTTTTACGTTACTAACTAAAGCCCTTTCTACTTAATAAAAATGTATTTTTTTTTCGATTTAATGATCGACAACGCGCAGACTTAACCGTTGGGTCTAGAATCGTAAAATTTTGCGCAATAGTTCTTTATACAGGGTTACTGGTAATTCGACGTATATCCGGCAGGGGCTGATAAGGGGGCCAAAATGCAACAAATTGAACCCCCCATATGTATGGCCGAAATTCAATAGTTTTCGAGATATTAGAATTTTAAGGGTTTTTCGATATTTACCCAAAATTTGACATTTCATCCCAAATAAAAAAAAAACTACATATTTGAATGGGTACCATTAAAAATGATGTTGTAGCTGGCACTTCAATTAAGCTATGGACATAATTAAAACTACTTAATTTAACAAAATAATGAAAATAATGAGCGATATAAGAATAATATCTTACCAATATTTTCATTTTACGCTTCAAAAATGTTGTCTCGTCACAAAAATGTATATGACATTAATCGTACAAATAACTAAAACAACTTGCTTATCCTGTAAGCTTTTCAGAAAGGTATAAAAGTCAATTTTAAAATACATAATTCGTGGCATGGCATGTGTTTGAACCGGCGCGGGGAGAGAAATTATCTGTGTTTTTAGTTTATGATCCTCGCTAAAACAACCGATTTTCCTGGCGAAATTCTTCGCGATGGGGCGGGGTGTGAGGGCGGGGTGTGCGGGCGGGGGAGTACACGGCGTCTGCTGCGTGCGCTCGCATCGCCTTCCTTAGTAAATTTTGACTCTCCGCCGCGCAAGCACGTGTGTTGTTATCTTGCTACCAATCTCTCATCCCGTTAATTTGTTATCGATCATTATTGTTAATTCTTGTTTCTCTTGTTATTCTTTTTGTTATCATTCTTATTTCGGATATCATGGCTTCGTATCCTAATAACGAATACGCAGACATAATGTTTTGTTATGGTTTTGCCGATGGAAACGCGGCTGCGGCTCGGCGAGAATACCAACGCCGCTTTCCCGATCGTCGACTTCCCCACGTTACTGTTTTCGGGAGCACCTATCGACGATTGTCTGAAACTGGCAGTGTTCAAAGAGCACAATTCAACGCTGGCAGACCTCGACGGTACACGGCTGACGAAGAGGACACCATTCTTCAGTGTTTTATTGATGACCCAAACATCTCAACGAACACTGTTGCAAGACAGCTCGGTATGTCCCAGTGGAAAGTGTGGTCGGTAGTACATCTATCAGGTAGACACCCGTACCATTATCAACCTGTTCAAACATTGCACGAGGGAGATCTTGCCAGGCGACTCGAATTTTCTCGGTTTATGTTAAACGCTGACGCTGACCAGGAACATTTCCTAAGAAATATTTTGTGGACTGACGAGTCAAAGTTTGACCGGGATGGAATAACGAATTACCATAACTTACATTTTTGGGCACCTAAAGCAGGCAGGAATCCAAAAAAACTAAAAGAAACTGCGTCGCAAATGAGATTTTCCCTGAACGTATGGATGGGTGTCGTTGATAATTATTTGGTGGGCCCACATTTCTTGCCCCAAAATTTGAACGGCGAAAATTACGAGGAGTTTTTGAGAAACAACCTAGACGATTTATTGGCGAATGTTCCCGAAGAAATAAAAAACAACCTCATGTTTCAACATGATGGTTGCCCAGCACATTACCGGATTACTGTCCGACAGTGGCTAGACGAGAGATATCCAAACCGATGGATTGGGAGGGGAGGGCCAATTCCGTGGCCAGCACGAAGCCCTGATATCACACCACTTGATTTTTACGTTTGGGGTCATATGAAGGCATTAGTTTATGTGACCCCAATAAATTCAGTCGAAGAACTTCGACAGCGAATAATAAACGCGGCGCAACAGATGAGAACAACGTTCACATCAAGAGTGACGAAAACCGAAGTTAGGAAGAGAATTCGAACCTGCATTCGTAATCCAGGGGCTCATTTTGAACAAGATGTGTAAAATTTGTAATAAAATTTGATGTACATTTTTTTATGCATTTTATTTCATACAAATACAAATGACCCTTTCTCTCCCCGCGCCGATTCAAACACATGCCTTGGCACGAATTATGTATTTTAAAATTGACTTTTATAGCTTTCTGGAAAGCTTACTGAATAAGCAAGTTGTTTTAGTTATTTGTACGATTAATGTCATAGAAATTTTTGTGACGAGACAACATTTTTGAAGCGTAAAATGAAAATATTGGTAAGATATTATTCTTATATCGCTCATTATTTTCATTATTTTGTTAAATTAAGTAGTTTTAATTATGTCCATAGCTTAATTGAAGTGCCAGCTACAACATCATTTTTAATGGTACCCATTCAAATATGTAGTTTTTTTTTTACTTGGAATGAAATGTCAAATTTTGAGTAAATATCGAAAAACCCTTAAAATTCTAATATCTCGAAAACTATTGAATTTCGGCCATACATATGGGGGGTTAAATTTGTTGCATTTTGGCCCCCTTATCAGCCCCTGACGGATATACGTCGAATTACCAGTAACCCTGTATAACAAGGGTGAGCACTACGGAAGAATTTTTGAATTTCATTACCTATAAGGGTGAAATCGTAGATGAAAGTTGTGGAAGTTCTTCATCTTTGAAACGTAGAACTGGACTGGTACTTGGAGTTTTATTTATTACCCGTGGCAAAGCCAAAAAAGGAGAGTTATGTGTTTGACCTGTATGTATGTCTGTCCCTATGTTTCCTCGTAACAACTAAACGGCTGAACCAATTTTGATGAATGATATGTCGTTAGATTCGTTTTTATTGCGAGAGTGTCACTAGGTATATTAAAATTATTAAATATATAAATGGCGGTTTATAGAAAAAAAAACAATCTCATGCAATCTCAACAATCTGAGGCATCTTCTTAACAATAACGACCTATTGCCCCCGACTGCATGAGATTGTTTATAGTGTTCATTTATATAAATCTTGTTTTCATCTTTTTTTAAGTTTACTTTTTACGCAATCGGGTTTTTAGTTTTTTTTCATTTACTTGTTTACATTTATTAGTTGCATTATCTATTTTTCGAATCTCCTACTTTAATACGCACACAATAAAAAAAGAATACAGACTGACTGACAGTGTAGTGGAAAGATGAATAATTGCTGCCTATAGACCAAACAGCTTGTTCGACTGTGCATGTATAGTTTGTGTCACGTCGCGTGTATCGCCATGTCGAGCATACAAGGCAGCTCATCTTAGAGCTAACATCGTTGCGCGTTGCACTAAGCTTACAGATCGCGCCATTTATACCACGGATCATAACGCAGTAGACTGGACGGTGTTATGCGGCTGACAACTATTCATGTTAATGTGTTTAGCAAATGAGTGACGTGCTTTTTGAATGATTTGGTGCATTAATAATTTGGTGATTTTGATAAATTACAGTTGTTTTATGTGATAACATGATTATTAAACTTTGATGTGGTGACACGTTATTCGACGTGTCAACATTATTATTGTTTGTAATAGAATTTTCAGTGAAAATAAAATGCTAATCATACTGCCTACTTGTTTTCTAACTCAAATTACCAGAATCTGGCAATTCAAAATGGCACTAAAACAAACCGATCAGTAATTTTTCCAGTCACAAACATAAATTCCTAGCCTAGTGTTGAAAATCCAGATAGCAGGCTACAATAAGCATGCATTCGCTGGTGCAATTGCGACTCTCTTAAGTTTCATACGAAGTTTTTAAGTTTCAACCGTTACCTAGATCTTCGTGTGTAACAAACATTTTATCCACCAGAACACACACTAAATAAATCAAACAAAATCACGACGTACCTCCTCGTAAACACCACACATCAATCTCTACCAAATTAAATACATACGAAAGATTTCACGTCTTTCATATCTAATATCATAGGGGATTACCAACAGAATTAATGGCGAAGTTAAATACTTGAGTCCGGGAGAATCCCACTGTTATGAGTTGAGCGTAGTTTTAAGCCCTAATTAAATCCTCGCTCGCATTTGACTTCGTTCCGATGTCAGTGGAATCGACATTCAAGTTTGTTTCAATTTGCAGATCTAAACTATTTGTTATAATAATAGTGTAACGAACAGTTTACTGAAATTCTGTGGTTTTACATGGTTTATTAAATTTGCAGGTAACAAACAGGTGGGTTAGTTCCGCTTTTAGAACCGCGCTGTTATATTTGGCTTATAGTTAGCTTGCATTTTACATTTGAAGCATATATTAAACAAAATTATTTTGTAGATGCTTTAATTTCAGATAAACTATGCATTAAAATAATTCCAAATGACATTATAATTCCAACTACCCTTGCGTTTTACTAGATTTTTTCTTGGATCATGGTATGTGTGTTCTGAACAAAATTAAAATGTGTGTTGCAGTACGATGATTGAACACTACTCGTGTCGCAGACACATTCCTCAGCCATTTGTCGTATCTTGACTACTAAGTAGGTATTTGTTTTTTTTCAGCAACTTAAAGTCGTGCCTCCTTCTCTCTTAAAATCATCCCACACAATTGTGGCGCAGTGCAAAGCCTAGGGGATCGCGTTGCATTAGCCGGCCTCGAACCCGCTAACCTGACCTACATACCGCAGTCTTCATATGCTGAACGATTCGGTGCACTGATGGATAGGACCGGCTAAACGCTGCCTTGTACTGGGAAATTTTCACATCGCTAATGGCTTGGCTCGTCTGCCAAGTTAGTGATAAATGGGAATTAACGGCCATCGGATAGTTAATACGTGTTTAGATATTTAGTATTTGGTGACCTGTTGGATTGTTAGTGCTTTAAAAGATTCATTTAAATTGGCTGGGTTAACTCTATGTTGAATAATGGTGACCAAATGTATTGGCCAACTTTAGACTATTCTTAGATTCTAAATAGGTCGATCATCTAAATCTTCATTCTCCTTTCACTCATTTTTACTACGAAAATTTCCACCTCCTTTTCCAAAAATTCTGGCTTTGATATGTCTAATCTAAGCCTTGTTTTCGCTGCGGTGCGAGGCTCACTTCAGCTGGCACAGCGCCAGATTATCGCTTTGGCAGGTAATAACCAAACTAACATGTTTAGCTTTACTAGATATTACCCACTCTTTTAGCTTTCTGTGAAAAGCGAACAGAATTTGAAAAACTAAAGAGATGGCCTGTCTGTTATGTTGTTCATATAGACCACAACTTCAAACGTTAATTCTATTTAATAAATGTTAGACCAAAACTAGTCGGTTATAATTTATCCTAAACAGATGTTTGCATGCCGTGCTTGGCTTTTCACGTGTACTCTGAACGTTCTCTGTGTTCCTAGTATTTGCTCCGTTGAAACATGCTCCAACTTTTGTTTAGTAAATTTTCCAGCTGCTATTTGCACTGCAGTGGATATTGCGTGTTGCCATCGGTGCATGTTATTTTAATAAGGATATAAATAAAAGCTGATTTTCTTTTGCCTGAGCGGTTTCGAGTAAATATATCAGCATAAAATTAAGTTGGCTACCTCATTAAAAATTATCATAATATTAATAAGCTTCATACCTTCATGTCGGTATTTTTGTCGACTTAATCAGAAGGATTTTTAATATGTAATTTCTAGGTCATTGAATAACCTCACGTAAATCTGGGAGTGGCGCGAGGAGGTGAAACGCTGGGTCGAAACTCCGCTGCCGCGAGAAATCACGGGACCGAGCTCTGGCGGGAGCAACCCAGCGCTGGGTACGCCACAATTGTGGCAATAAGTTCCCTCTTTAAGGAGTGGCTAGAGAGGCGCCACGGCGTCCTCACCTTCCGCCTGACGCAGGTCCTCACCGGACACGGTTGTTTCGGGAGGTTCCTGTTCAGGATAAAGCGGGAGGAAACGCCCGGGTGTCACCACTGTGTGGATCGCCCGGAGGACACGGTGGAGCATACGGTGGAGGTTTGCCTGGCTTGGGCGGAGCACCACCGTGTCCTCACGAAGGCGATCGGCGGCGGCGATCTCTCGCGTCCGGCCCTGGTTCAGGCCATGGTTCGGAGCGAGTGCAAGGGAGGCCGTCACCTTCTTCTGTGAAGCAGTAATGCTCGCGAAGGAGGAGGCGGAAAGCGTGAGGAAGAGGCAAGGTTCGCGCCCTCGCGCTCCTAGTCGCCGCGGGAGACGCCCCGGGCGTCAGGAGTCGCAAGCCGATTTCCGGCAACCGTAGGCGCGGGCTTGCGGATGGTGAGCGATGGGTAGCTCACCGTCCGATAAGGACCAGGCCCGGGTCGACGGCGCGTTGTGTTCCACGCGCGTCTCAAAGAGATGTCAGCACCTTCTGACGGGGTCCGTTAGGACCAATGCCTGCCAGGGTTGCAAGTTTGTCCGAAAGGGATATCGTGGCCCTGGCACACAGGCAACGGAAGGAACACGGGTGGGTTTTAGTCAGTAAAAGTCTGACACGCCCTCCCGCTCCTGCCCAGAGCGGGAGAAGTTATTTGATAATTTCCTACGCAAAAAAAAAAGGTCATTGCATAAGTAAATTGGATTATGTTCTGAGATATTTCAGAAACGAATAGTAATTAAATACGATGATTAATTCCGGTTTTTCATAGCCTCAGACATAATCTGCTAACTGACTGAACCCAACAAGAATATTTTAAGATTATATTTTTTTTATACTTTTCTCTTAATAAGTAATTACAATCTAGCCTATAGGACTAATGAGCAATTTTAATGTAACAACATTTTTAACGTGAGAAAACTTGAAAACTTAGAATTATGTTGATTGTAATTAACACAAGTCCGTTTCACTTTCTTAGCGTCTGATATAATATAACTAGCTGCGCCCCGCGGTTTCACCCGAATTTTTCAAGTGAAGACGTAACAAACACTCACACACTCACAAACTTTTGTCTTTATAATATTAGTGTGATAATTAATAAACTTTGTTCATGTGTTAGATGTGTGTCATTATCACTATGATTTCTACACTTTTTAGACTACACTGACTCAAAAGGTTTTGTTCGTCACTATATTTGTTTGGTATAACAGCTGCATTGCCTCGATGTTATGTAAGTAAGTAATTATATATTTGTTAGGATATAATTGTTGTTACAAAGGTGTTACATGTAATATAATGCCCATAATATTCTGCTGTTTCCAGCGTACAAATATTTCAAAGAATTAAAATTAGGAGTATTAGAACAATATGTCGAAATTAAACCATACAATGGCAAGGTCAAGGAACACGTTAACTACTGTTCGCATGTCGGTGGAGTTGGTGTACATGAGCCTCAGATTTTTTTTGGATTATGTTGATAACGGGTTCCATTTGTAGGTCACGATGGAGGACGATTATAGCAATGCCACCCAAAGCAGAAACAATTCTATCCCAAAGAATCAAAAAGAGAATTCATTCATTTCGCACCCGCCACGAACTCATTTAAACTTTGACAGAAGTCAAAAAAACAAGCCCCGCATAAAATAATCAGTTGGGAACGGAAGGCAAACGAAGTGTCCGTACGATTGAGGTCGCATTACTCAAATAATAAATAGCAGAGGAATATGGCAGTCGTTGCAACGCTCGCTTATAGCCGCCAAGATTGATTTATTTCTGGGATCGAGCGCACGCGCGTAATATTTCGTTAATATTGCATTATAATACCCAGCGCGGCGGTGCCCTGAAAAGGAGAGATAAAGTTTTCATAGTATTGTGCAGAATACTCGATACATTGTAGAAATACAGTCGGCTAAACAAAATATGTACATATTTTATTATCTTTCAGTTAATGACCATGTATAATCAAGAAAATTCATTATTTAGCTGATTGTCACACTACGTCAGTTCCTTCCGTCGTTCCTACGTCCTTTTAGTATGACTCAAAAAATTACAGTTGTGATTTGAATTAACGGACAATTTAAGTTGCTAAGCAAACGTTTTTGCCAGACTTTACAAAATAATCTTTGGTCAGTAATTATTAAATAACTTCTCCCGCTCTGGGCGGAGCGGGAGGGCGTGTCAGACTTTTACTGACTAAAACCCACCCGTGTTCCTTCAGTTGCCTGTGTGCCAGGGCTACGATATCCCTTTCGGACATACTCGCAACCCTGGCAGGCATTGGCCCTACCGGACCCTGTCAGTTGGTGCTGATATCTCTTTAAGGCGCGCGTGGAACACAACGCGCCATCGACCCGGGCCTGTTCCTACCCATCGCTCACCGTCCGCAAGCCCGCATCTACGGTTGCGGGGAATCAGCCTGTGACTCCCGACGCCTGGGGCGTCTCCTACGAGTGGGGCATGAGAGTGCGAATTTTGCCTCTCCCTCACGCGTTCCGCTTCTTCCTTCGCGAGGATTATTAAGCGCAGAAAAAGGTGACGGCCTCCCATACACTCTCGCTCCAAACCATGGCCTGAACCAGGGCTGGACGCGAGAGATTGCTACCACTGATCGCCTCCGCGAGGATACGGCGGTGCTCCACCCAAGCCGCGCAGACCTCCGGTGAGGACCTGAGTCAGGCGGAAGGTGAGGACGCCGTGAGCCTCTCTAGCCACTCCTCAAAGAGGACACTTATCGCCACAATTGTGGCGTGCCCAGCGCTGGGTTGCGACAATCGCACTCTCCATGCCGCCATGAGATCCCGCCGGAGCTCCGTCCACTGTGCCGTGATTTCTCGCGGCAGCTGAGTAACGCCCCGGCGCGGCGGCGTTTCGCCTCTTCGCGCCACTCCCAAATGTGCGCGAGGAAAAGGGGGGGGGGGAGCTTACATCTCGAACCTTCGACCGATAAACCTTACTTCACATACACAAGGTTTGTCAAAGTAATAGAGAACCGAATCGCTTCTACGTTTGATCTTCACTATCCTCACGAACAACTGGATTTCGTCCCCATTTCTCCACAACCGATCATCTCCGTACCATCAATCAAGTAATTGAAAAATACAATGAATTTAACAAACCGCTTTATCTGGTCTTTCTGGACTACGCTAAAGCATTCGACAGCATAGGCCATCAGTCGGTAATGCCTCAGTAATGCCTTGGAGTCCAAAAACGTTAAGCACACCTAAATTAACCTCATGTCAAGTTATATATTGCTGGTCCAAACAACATCAAAAAAGGTGTCAAACAAGGCGATGTAATCTCAGCTATGCTGTTCACAAGTGCACTGCAGGATATTTTTAACAAGTCGCCTGATTCGTGGCAGTCACGAGCCATAAATGTTAGCGGCCATCTAACAAACCTCCGCTTCGCAAATGATATTGTGTTATTCTCCACATCTTCACAAATTTCTTGTTTGGCAAAAGAAGTTCAATATGCATGTTGATGACTGTACTTACTTCTACCTTTCACAGTGTGAGCTTACCGAATCATGCAGACCTATGCACCGAATGACAAACGACATTACAAAAGCTCATTCATTTTGCGCTCCGCACTCAAATGTTTCGTTATTTATCACCAACCACTTTATCAACAGTCAGTTTAAAATAAATGATAACAGCAGCGACGTGTGACAGTTAAATTAAAAAAAATTCGCGACTTTGTCCGTTCCGTTACACGACGCGCCGCGATTAAGCTGCCAGCCGCACTATGCAAATTATGTATTTCCAACGCGCAACGTACTGTTTATTTATTAAAAATTGCCTGCGTTTATTTGCATAGAGAATTTTGTTTGCGTTTGTACTTATAATTAGTGGTTTTGTGAACACTGTTTTGGGGATTTATTTTATTTTGACATAGCGGTCGTATACTTACATATCATAGGTATCTTACATACACACAGTGGGGCCATTTGGCTTTTGTTGTTGGTCAGTTGGCTAGCATTATTAAAGAGCCCATTGAATTGTATTGTATTTGTGTATATGGTTATGAAAATAAGATATTTTAACAATCGTCACTAAAATATCAATATTTCAATTGTACTTTTACAGTATACTCTATCTAGATTAAAGGGCCATTCGCAAAATGTCTATTTCGCAAAATGTGTCCTGGTCGTAAAATGTCTCTTTCTCATAATGTATCTTTCGCAGAATGCTTCTTTCGCAAAATATCGCTTTCGCACAGTGTTTTTTTTTTGTGTTAATATTACAGTAAAGTAAATAAATCATCAATGTTTTAATTTTGGTACATACATTTACTTTAGGGTTACATATTATTAAAGAAAATCATTTATTAAAGTTATAAAGTTAACAAATCATAAATGTCTACATTTTGGAACTTTTTACGTTAGTATATATATAGTATACATATAATAACTACAGTTTTTTTTTTTTTTATATTCAAGTACATTAAACATATCTTATAAGTGTGTTATTCGATACATAAACTTACCTTAGTATGATATAATTAACACAAATATTGAAAAAGAAATATGATAACCAATGGAATCAATAAACAAATGAAAACAAAAAAATACTTTTTAGTACAGTAGATCACAAAGTCAACTATGTATTTATCGTTGGTCTCAAATGTCACCTAAAATATATTTGAAAATTTGTAAAAAAAAAATCTTTAAAAATTGTGACAGCGTCAACTATTACGCTCAAATTATCTCGGTAGTTTCTGTTTTTTTTCTATAGTAATATAATATGTAACACTAAAGGAACTAATACCATAGTAAAAAAAAAAAAAACATCAAAACATTTAAGATGTATTTTTATTTTTACGAACATTGTACCTAGTAACAATGTCTCTTTCGCAGAATGCCTCTTTCGCCAAATGTCGCGTACTATCGCGACATTTGGCGAAAGAGGCATTCTGCGAAAGGGAAATTGTGCGAAAGCGATGTTTTGCGCAAGAGTCATTCTGCGAAAGTGACTCTGCGAAAGAGACATTATGAGAAAGAGACATTTTACGACCAGCAGGCTAATTCACGTAACTAAAGAAGTGCAGTAGCAGTGCAGTTGCAATTAAGTTTCGATCAAAACAACGCATTTCGTATTCTACTATTCTCTACGGCTGTCAGATACTATATATATTCAGCTATCACTCAAACTTAAACTTCATTGCACCTGCACTGCAACTTGATCGGCGCGTCATGAAATTACGTGAATTAGCCCTCTGGACACATTTTGTAAAGTATATAATTGTATAAATTTGTCACAGAAACACATGCATGTAAAAAAGATAAACTAACTCGAATAAAAAACAAAGCATACAGTACATTTAGAGGTTCAATGATCATCGATATTTTGAAGGAATTCCCGTATTAGGTTTCCTACAAAAGTTGGGGGCTCAAAGTTCAGTTATATAAACGAGTAGGTAAACCTATTTCACAGCGGTTCCTACCTATATGCCGTAGGTAACTGTACTGTTTGCACATAAAACTAGCGAGGAGCACGTTGCACATTGTTATTATAGCTGTTCCATATTTTTCTTTCAGTTGAAATTCAATTTGCAAAGGAACTTTTCTATTTTACGTTTAGGAATAATTTCGGTTTTACTCTAAAGTACTCTAAACCGACATCAACGATACAAGATTATTTTGTAAAGTCCGGCAAAAACGTTTGCTTAGCTATTTAAATTGTCCGTTTGTAATTTTTTGAGTCATACTAAAACGACGTAGGAACGATGGAAGGAACGGACGTAGTAATTATGTCAATCAGCTAAATAATAACTACTTTTCTTATTAATTATTCACAATATAACCAAAGAAGATGTAATTATTGGGACACGCACAGATAGATAATGACTTACACGAACTTATTATTATGACACAAAAATAAAAATAAAAAACGCAACGATAGTCCTGTACGAGGCCAAAAAGCTGCTTTCTCAGCACGGTGCTGCCACATTCAAAATAAATGTTGCCGGGCTGGTATAAGGTTGTGGAATAGTGCACCAGATATTCTGGTACGATAAATAAATCCACTTCTTGGAAACCATTAATGCACTAAACTCTACCACTAGTCCACGACCTGCCATCATTTGCAAACCGCCCGCAAACCGCGCGGCAGTCCTCAGTGTTGTATTTTAAAAGCTCGTTAAATACTGTGCTGACGTAATTTGATCCGCGCAGGCAGCTCTTAATTACGGTGGCCCATTTAAAATTGCCTCAAGGCCACACAACTTCCCAACCATTCATCGGTTTCTGCTTTTAATAGTGTGAAAAGATTAAAAATCTTCACTGTAATGTTTATTTTTATTTAAGTAGGTAGGTACTAATGTTTTTTTTATGCAAAGGAAAATATGGCACCTGAATTAAATTTTTTAAAGGTCCGTAGCAGAAGGGTGCCAAACGGAACCCTATTACTAAGCCTCTGCTGTCCGTCCATCCGTCTGTCTATCAACGGGCTGTAGCTCACGTACCCTATTAGGTAGAAAGTTGAAATTTTCACAGATTGTGTATTTCTATTGCTGCAATATCAAAACATTATAAAAATTAAATAAAGTTAAAAATTAAAGTTACATACAGTACATTTTTGATTTTGAAAAAATAAAATCAGACTCTGGCATGTGGGGTGTCATCGTCTAGACCAGGAATGGAGAAGCTTTTTCCTTCGCATGCCAATATTTACTAACGAAATATTTATGGTGGGCCAAGTTGTTCCAGTTTTGGTATGGGTATTATTTACTGAAATAATTTACTTAGGTATCATAATTCTGTATTTAATCAACAAATATTAAAAACGCCGAAGGTATTTTATTTAAATATGATTTTCTGCAACTGCAAAAACTACTTCGTATTACACAGTTAAGATGAAGAATCTTCGTTTAGTATTATCATTTATCGGAACTAAATAAAAAACCTTTATTGATGTATGTAATTAAATTAGACAATTACTTTTGTTTGGATGTGTTCCGATGTGATCGATCTGCTTGTTTAGCTACTACTTTTTGGGCTTTTGAATGGGTATTTTTTATAATAAAAAAGAACAAGTTGTTTGTTACAATGGTCGTTATTGAATGTAATTTATTATTTTAGTATACAGCGATCGAGGGAAATGGGACGGGAACAAACGGGCCAATCACAACAAGCTATCACGTCATTTAGCTGTGCTGCGATTGGCTTACAATGACGCTATCGAATTCTGTTCGAATATTCATCCTAAACAACTTTACAAATCATTACATATTGTTATAGCGCCTCTCTTGTTTCTTATACGAAAGTATTTAAAAAATACATAGTGTTAAATCTTGTACGTTATGAAGGTATGGAACCTTTCGTGTGCGAGTCCAACTCGCACTTGGCCAGGTTTTTTTACCCAACATTTTTAATTATAGGTTCTAAGGCTGGGGGAAATGGCCATAGATTTTTTACATGACATACATACTTCGATTGATTCAAAACTTTAACTTAAACTATTTTTATATGATTAAATTTATATGGAGACGGATGACGGTCCCATAAAAGCTCGGCACAGAATTGAACACAACGAAACAAAATGTGCTATGAAGCCATATAGTGTTTCATACCCCTGTATATTCTAAGTCGTCTTAGAACTTTGTGAAGGAACGTAAGACCCTTCCCAAATCTGATTGATGACTTCAAAAAATACAATCAAAACTGTCGATCGCGGAGTAATTTAGTCTTCCAGCAGAATGCATTTCCCTCAAATCTAACGACTGTATCCCAAATTATTAATTTTCCCAATGATAATAATATAAACAATCATTATTAAATCATTGGATATGCCTCAGTTTATAAAACATTGGTTCTCCGTTAGAAACCAGGCAAAATCAGAGTGGTCCGAGATGCGAGTTACCATTGTAGCTGAGGTGAATTGTAATGCGAAGATCCATAGTCCAAGAAAGGCGAAGTCAAGCAGCTAGAAATGCAAAAAAGATAACTAGAAACACAGCCAATGGTATTGTTTTATAAATCACAAGAAACCACAAAAAACATTAATGATGCTGTCACACGCACCACTTAGTTATAAATAAAATCGAACTCGTCAGAGCTTATTACCCGACGGACAAGAAGGGTTATGTTTCTGGCGTATTTCTTTGTATGGTAGTTTTGCCCTGTTTATATAGGATTTTTTTATTCTCTCGTAGCATCCAGACGGCTGGATGGATTTTAACGTTTGCGGTGACCGCCCAGTGAAACACACTATTCACACAAACACTCAATCACAATCCGAACGATTTTGAAGTAAATTCCTAATCCATTATGTGAAAGGTGACGTTTCTCAAAAAGGTAAGAAGAGGATTCCAAAACTTATGTCTTTTGACCCTGGGGGGTCACCAGTGTCATAATTTTTAAGTGATAAAGCGTACTCTGTCTAACACAGGATAAAGGCTTCTACATACCGGCGCGACTTATCGCGCGACGCGACGTGGCACAAAGGCCCCGCGTGTCGCGGAACGAGCGGTGCCTTTATGTCGCGACGCGTCGCGCGACAAGTCGCACCGGTATGTAGAAGCCTTAATTCGTATAGAAAAACAAAAATAAAATATTACGTTGCGTTGTTGTTTGAATGCCTCTCTCTATGTCAGCTATAGATCTGTGCAAAGCATAAATTACATAAATGACAAATGCATGACAATGATTATGTATCGGTGGTGGAAAGTGGCCATTACATACTTTTAAGACTGGACTGACTATTGATTTAAAAATTAAATTGATGCATTCTTATAAGTTTAAAAACTGAAACCCGACTACTGAAAAATCACAATCAAAAGGACGAAATAAGACAATATTCTCATCGGACATTGTTATGTACAAATTATTCAATATTTATCGTCTATTTAATAAACGACTTACACGTAATATATTTTAATGTATTTAATAAATATTCATAGTGATGTTCAGAGGATAGCCGTAGTTGTATTCATAGTGATGTTCAGAGGATAGCCGTAGTTGTATTCATAGTGATGTTCAGAGGATAGCCGTAGTTGTATTCATAGTGATGTTCAGAGGATAGCCGTAGTTGTATTCATAGTGATGTTCAGAGGATAGCCGTAGTTGTATTCATAGTGATGTTCAGAGGATAGCCGTAGTTGTATTCACTTTGCCATAAAGCTTAAGATCGCATACTACTGTTAGAATGTCTTGTTTTGTTAGGATAGGTGGCATACGACTATGTCTATCCTCTGAACATGCTGGATATAGGCCTCCCCAAGCTTCGCCACATCGACCAGTTTAGTGCTTCTTATATTCAGGATTTTTTTTTTTATACAAGGTATCTGGTTATTGTCTTAAAATACATTAATTTAAAAGCCAGAATTTTAAAGTACCAATTATTCAGTTCCAAACGAAATGAAGATGTGTCTAATATATTAATGTATTTTAATCCATATCTTCGGAAATAGTATAGTTGTCTCTCAACTTTTCATAAACATAGCTATAAATGAAGAACACGTCCATTTTCCTTGGTCTGGTACATATATAGTTGTAACAGTTCCAGGTGGAGGTATCCGCGGAATCCTACGCTGAACGACTAAAAGGGATCAAAGGATCGACAGTGTCTGATCCTTTAGTATTGAACTATCGCGATCTGCTGATAAAAGTCGCCTGTTTGTTACTTGTTACATACTTTTGTATTGAGAAGTTTTCTGATTTAACTTCTTTGAGTTGGTTTTGATTGTTAGTCGTGTTGGGTATTTTATTTAAAGAGTTATACCCTGTTTTCAGGGTTCCATACCCAAAGGGTGCTATTACTAAACCTACGCCGTCTGCCTGTCTGTTTGTCACTGTCTGGCTGTGTCTTATTAAACTTAGAGGTAGTTGAAATTATCACAGTATACTTGTAAAGAACTATAAGCTTCTATCATGGCAATTACAAAGGCAGGTAAAATAGTTAAATATTTAGTTTTGGTAGTACCTTATAACGTCACTGATTTGAACCTACCTAAAGTTCATTCGTGTTGCCCGACTACTTTCAAATTACAGAGTCATGGGTTGATCACGCGTGAAAGTGTTGTGACCTTGTACTTCTAAAATACTCTAAAACCGAGCCATTAAACTAAGTTAAAGTTACAGGCCTAGTTCCACACCCATCACAATACGTTGTCACCTAAGTACCCACTACCCAGCCTCCAATCCGACAACTTTACTAACTAACAATATTCAGAATATTTAAGCGTTAAACTAAAGTACATACATTAAAGTTGTCGAACAAGGTCTCAAATCGTCGTAATCCGGCACAAGTTTGCATACGAGATTACGAGCGTTCGATATGCGACTGCAACTTACCCGGCACTTTGTCGATCGCGAAACTTAATCGATTCCGCCGTATAATTGATGAGGTATCGAGAAGGTTATTTTAAATTGTCTGTAGAATAGCTTGGAGTTTTTTTTATTTTTTTTTTATTTAGGATGGGTTTGCTCTTGACCTTAGTCTAGGGCAGAGGTGATCAGTGACCTATCGCTGCCGGCCGTGGTCGAGTCGATGGCCAGCAGTGAGGAGTCCTGGGACGCGGTGGTGTCCTTCTGCAAAACAGTCGTGTCGCAGAAGGAGGCTGCGGAAAGGGAGCGGGAGATCTCGTCCGCTCACCCGGCCCGCAGCAGGCGCACCGGGCGTCGGTGGAGGGCCGATAACGCCCTCTTCCAGCCCCCATAAATGGGTCCAGGGACGGCGGACTTGGGGACGTCCGCCGCCCCCTATCACATTGGACCCGAGGTGGCGGCGAGTAGTGTTCTACGCGCGCCCTTATCAGACGTCGCGGGGGGGGTCAGACACCTCACCCCCCCCCCAGACTTGAGGTGGCCCGCAGAGGCGGGCCGGCACTAGCCGGGGATTGCGGAAGGAATAACAGATCCCAAGATCCCCGGTGCAAGTGTGGGAGGGGAACACTGTGGTGGTTTTCAGTCAGTAAGAGTCTGACAGACCCCTCCGCTCGCCCAGGGCGGAGGACATCCATGAGGATTTTCCACCCCGTGAACAAAAAAAAAAAAAAAAGGGCAGAGGTGATAGAGACAAAGTCGACGATGGAGTGAGCTTACCCAGAAGATGCCTGTTTACTCTAACTTTGAAGAGATTAGGGTTGTATGCGTTCTAAAACACAGACGCAGGTAGAGAGTTCCACTCTTTTGCTGTGCGCATTATAAAAGTCATTTGGAAACGCTTAGTGCGAATTGGTGGAATAGCAACAAGGAAGGTATGGTAACCTGTAGTGCGTCTAGATGTCCGATAATAGAAGGGGGCCGGTGGAATGAGGTCGTGGAGTTCTTGGGCATACTCACCGAAGTACAATCTGTAGAAGACTGACAAGTAGGCAACCTTGCGGCGATGGGCCCAGCTGTGAAGATTGGCATCCACCAGTTTTACGTCGCCAATGAGCCTCTTAGCTCTGCGTTCCACCGAGTCAAGCGCGGCAAGTTGGTATTTTGCTGAGCCATCCCAAAGACAATACTCCATGCAGGATCGTGTTGCGCTTTGTAAAAAGTCAAAAGCTGTCGAGGCGTAAAGTATCACTTCACCCTATTGATGGTGATGATGTTGAACAGCCCGGAGCTTAATGGTTCCACTTTTTACAGGTTGAGGATTAAATTACAACTGTACGTCGTATATGCCTCTGGCTATGTTCATAGTCGACGGTCACAACTTAACATTAGGCGGGCCGCTAGCTTGTTTAAAAAAACCGGCCAAGTGCGTGTTGGACCAGGCACAATGAAGGGTTCCGTAGTTGAGATGAATTAATCCCAAAAACAAACATAACATTGTAGTTAAAAAACATGTTCTCCCATACGTAAGTTGGTCGACTATTACTCGTTAACTTGTAAATTCTACTTAGCTGTGATAGTTTTCCTTTTAATTTCGTTTTATATGCCACAGTCATGAATATTTTCACTTAAATCTAACAAAAATAGCACTTTAAAGCTTAATATTACGCAAATGGATTAAAAAAAGGTTTCCACAAACTCGCTATAATTTTGAACGGCCTATCTAACGATACCCCACACCATGGGATAGACGAGAAAATAAAAAAAATTCCCAGTTACACCGTAAAAAATATTTTTTAAGATTTTATTTTACCATTTTGTCGGCGTGTATACTCATGCCGAATTACAACATCCTAGTATTAAGACTCCCTGAGCTAAGCCGGGGACAGACGGACATGGCGAAACTACATATAAGGGTTCCTTGTTACTACGGAACCCTAAAAACCACACAATGACACAAAGCAACGCAAAAGCAAATGCAATAGTGAATAAACACGGTATAGGCACTAAAAATATAATTTCATCGATAAAACTGGCGCAAGCTCATCGTTCCATTGAATAAACAAGCGATAAAAATCTGCGAAAATGTGCGACAGACGGGCGCTGCGTTTATTTAGTCACGGATATAAATCGCACGGTGCGCCCGTGTGGCAAGTGCACAATATTATTTATAGAAATAGCATTGAAATAGAGTTTGCATTTTATGGCCAGTGATATTATTGAGCTGTGTACGGTCGCCAGGCTTCCTCTAGTTTCCACGACAAGTAGAGTACGCCTCCTTCCTGGTTGTCTGGTAGTAAATAAAGTACTGTATTTGGAATGTCATGATTTAAAAAGCCCCGAGTAAATCTTTCCCAAATAAAGAGAGCAATAATAAAAGTACAAAAATGCTACCCGCAAGATTTTTAGGTAGACGTTGTGGGTAACATTCTTCAACTTTCAGGTAACGTAACATTACCCATAATACCTACTGGGATTTCCTAAAAATATTTTAATTGTCCAGTTATACATAACAGTAGAGGTGTAGGCCAGTTATAATCATATTTTGTATTGTTTTTTTGTTAATGTGAGGACGTTGTAGGCTTAATAGACTGTAGATCTGTAGACCATTTTCTATTTTGTTAAGTACCTGGTACTTTTGACGGGCCTACGCTGTCCTCTCATACTTATTAACACTGTAATTTGAAAAAATTGTAAGAGACATTTTTTTTTTAAAGAGTAACCGTAGAGTTTCTTGCCGGCTCTTCTCCATAGGAAACGACTAATTGGAACCGTGCACCTAGCTTCTGACTTTTCATAAGTGCCCATGTAGGCTTATGTGAAATAAAAATATGTTTGATTGATTTGATTGATGTACGGTTCTCTAATACGTACAAACCACATTTAACCAACAATACCCTAGACATATAGGTTTCCAATTTATATTTTTAATTCAACAAAACAATACAATATTACAAAACCAGAGTCACCTCACACATCTCAAATACAGCCATGAAAGCTCTGACCCCATCTAATGACCATTGTGACACCAAATTGATACATTCTGCTTCAGATTTAGGTATTTTTAGTCCCCTAAGCTCATTAGCGGGAAGCTCTGTTTGCATTTAAAGCGACGTCATTACGGGTTTGAGTTCGTGAGACAAACGACCATTGTGGGAGATATGGCGAACTGTGGTGGAAAATTTAAGGGGAATGCTCGTTGGTAATAGGATTGTTTGCGAAATTCTTAAGTGATATTTGTTTATATACAAGGTGTTACAGGACGATTGACATTCCTACAAACCACATAAAGGGTATAATGTTTTTTACCCGTATACAAAAATAAATCAAATCCAATGAATACTTTAGCCACAGGAAATTATTTTCCATTTTTTATTTTTCAACATGATGTAGATCTGAGTCCGATATAATAGGTAAACATTATGCATTAGTCGTGCCTATGCACCACTAATGCATAATTTACGTAAGTTCATCAAGTTCATTGGATTTTATTTATTTTTTAAATATTATAATAATTATAATAAATAATAATAAATGTGTGGATTTAGAAAAAGTAAGCGAGTTCAGTTCTTATACTGTGTAAGTAGGTTATGAAACTTATAATAAGTGATATATTTTACAACTTAAGTCCAAAGAAAAGTACCGGTCGCTCAATCTAACTATTTAATCAGTATGAATTAATATTGTAATTGGCTGTGTAATTTAAATACTATAATGTAAAATACGTTAAGTTCGCGTGTATGTAATTAGTTCCACTTAAGTGAGTCTCCCATGTCGAGAGACCTCAATTCCGAAACTTATTCGACGTCTAAGTAACCTCATAATCTTATTTTCACGTAATTTTCAAGTACTTATGTAACATTCATCTTTGGTTTGGTTAATTATTTTCTTATTAGATATTACGCTGCCCTTCAGTTTGTAGGCCGAAATTGTATTTTTACTTAATAAGATATCGACTAAAGTTTTAAGACACGATGATAAGCAATAGCGTTCTGCAGACAAGAGAATGCTGTAAGACAGGACAAAGCTTGTAATATTACATGTTAGAGCGGTCAACAATTAGTGCCAAATGATGACCACCATCGTACTCCTGCTGTTAGTTAAATTTATTTAAGCTCGGCGCGGTATGTCTTGAACTCCTATTATATTTATAATAGCCGTCATCTTAGCAGTCACCCTATTCTATCCATAAAATCCACCCATCGTTTTGTGGTATGCGCCTACTCCCATTTACCATCTATATTTAATTATACTAAAAACTTTATTTGACCAAATATGATGTTTGTATTAGATTACTAATATCCCATTTATAATTTACATACGAAACCTGAATATATTACGTAATATATACCAGGAATTGAAATTTTAATATATTTTGCCATAGGTTGATGATGCCCGTGTAAGCCGCTTTAGGCAGGTTTATTTAACATTCAATTAAAACCGTAATCGAATAAAAAACACCGACCCCGTGTCCAGTAATTATATCAGAGGAATTATTGGAAAACGAGGTCAGTATTGAATAAAATGTAGTCGTAAAACTTGATATTTTTTAAGTTTAGTAAAAATATATAAACCGGAGCTCTTGGATGCTGGAAATCTCTCAAACTCTTCTTAGCTCACGAAATCTGAAAATAAAAATCATGACGTTTCTCCTCAAATAATAATAGGAACCAACTAAGAGAAGTTTGCTGA
Source organism: Tiliacea aurago (assembly GCA_948098905.1). Lineage (NCBI taxonomy): Eukaryota > Metazoa > Arthropoda > Insecta > Lepidoptera > Noctuidae > Tiliacea > Tiliacea aurago. The sequence goes on along the minus strand of OX402581.1, from coordinate 922,241 downwards.
TTGTTTTTACGATAATTATTTTTTTTTTTTTTTCTTTTAAAAACGTTGCTCCACACTAGGAATTTCTCCTGTATTGTGGGTGCATTTACAAACATTTAAATTCACATACACAAACAGCCAGACCCGGAACAACTACTTGTAGGTCATAAAAATATTTGTTCCGTGCGGGAATCGAACCCGCGACACGCAGCGCAGCAGTCAATCGCTTAACTAACTGCGCCAACCATGCCGTCTAATTAGTATGTAATAGCAGTTAATAAAGTAGTTGTTATTAGTAAGTAATATTATTCTGGTGTATGGTACTCGTGGGTTGCAACTGAAAATCAGCGTCAGGTGGTACACCTTGTGTTGTCATCTGACATTATTCTGAGCTGAGGCCCTTTTGGGAATATAATCATTGTTTTCTGTTTTTTATAGTTTTAAGGGATATGTTTTTGCTGTAATGCCAATAAACGCATATTTCTATATTTTTATTTTTCTTTCTATTATCATTACTGTCACGTTTATTTATTGATCATCACTAAAACCTAATAAGGAATTGCAATTTCACGTTGCAATTTTCTCTTAACATAACGTCGGTATCTCTTACAATACCGTCCGCTCAACATTCCAACTAAACATAAATATCTGCAACCACCAGATAACAAGGCCGAACAGTCTTGTAAACACTGCTGTGGCCAAATTTGCAGGTAATTATATCGTGGCTGGCAATATTGTAACTAAACAAACACTTAGGTACCACCCAGGTACCGCTCACACCTGCCCACCAGCCGTGATGTAAGCGGTACTTTAACTGTTAACAATCTCGTATATATTTACATAATTGTATGTGCTGCTGGTTTTTAATGTGTTTTTATTATTTTGCTTGTTTTTTTGGCCACTTTCAGGCGATAGGGTTATTATATGAAATCGAAATATTAAATGTGTTCTTTGGTTGTTTATTACCGTACGTTTTAAATTATCCTAAGTTTTCTCGTAATCTCTCTTCATTTAGGCCAAATTAATATTATTAACAATTTTGATCTTAATTAACTTAAGTTTTTTATTTATTTTTCTCTATTTTTTTTTTTAATATTATTAAATTATGATATATTCAGCCTATAATGTTCCCACTGCTGGGAGATAGGCCTCCTCTCTGTGATAGGGAGTGGGCTGTAATCCACCACGCAGCCCCCCAGTGCGGGTTGGTAGATGTCACATGTCTTCGATTTTTTTGATTCTAGGACATGCCGGTTTCCTCATGATGTTTTCCTTCACCGTTTTGAGAGTAGTGATGAAATAATTTACACAGAGTAAAGTGCCTGGCTGGGTTCAAAGCTACAACCTGCAATTCGTAAGTCGCGGCCGTCACCACTGCTCCTCGGTGCTCCTTAAATTATTATAATAAGGAGAATTTTAACTTTCATTTCGCTATGGTATGTCATGTGACATGACATAATATGCCCTCTACGATATGACCGTACTACGTCCTTCACAGGATTATCAATGATGGGTGTAGTCGGTTGTCATGCATCCCCTAGGCACTGCATAGCCGTGTGGTGAAACATGATAGTATTGAGCCTTTGACTATACGTAGGTACAGATGAGCCATAATAATATGCATATTACCTATCTAGGGAACATGCATAGTTTTTAATAGAATAGAATATTCTTTATGTACACCAAATAAACTACAGATATAAATGTAAAGAATATGCATTTCAGAGCAACATCTCAAGAGCTGCTATCAAAATCGAAATACATAAATATCTTATGAATTTCATAATCTATATTTTACAACATGAAAATACCTATATTCTGATTTACCTATAGTCTCAGGAGACAATATTGAAAGTCGATTTGTTGTGTCCATGGAGCGAGCATTCAAAATATAGTTTACTAGCTAGCTTCTGCGCGCAACTTTATCCGCGTGAAATATCTTGTTTTAGCATAAAATATATCCTATCATACAGGCAATACTGTAGTTTTCCATTAGTGAAAGAATTTTCGGAATCTGATCTGATCAGTAGTTCCGAAGATTACCCCCTACATACTCGTACAAACTCACTACCTCTTTATAATATTAGTACTTATAGATTTAGTTAATAATCCTTTTTAAATAAAGCTTATGATGTTGTTGATTTACCAGACTTAATATAACAATCTGATCTCTATGAAAATATAAACATACGTAATTACCTATATACGCTCAATTTTTTTTTACTCAGTACCGCGACCATTGCTTATTCATGGTATATTGAATGACACCGGCGCGACGAGTGATTGATTGCTAACATCCACATGCACACATCACTCAGTACCATCAGTCAGTACCATCAGTCATCCATAACATCCACAACACAAGAAACGCTCGTGTTTACTCAGACTCTGCTCATGAATACTCCGCACAAAGTGCCAGCCCCGATACATCTGCATTTGTCCAACAAAACGTCACGCTAGCTTTACGTCATTTTAAATATGTACGCGTAGTCGCGTAGTGATGCGCATCCACCGAATATACGCCGAAAACTATCCGGCTTAAGTTAATCGGATATTCGTACTATGTGTTGTTCGGTAATCTGGATTCGCTGTGATCGTATTAGAGGGTGGATTTGTTGTATTTCGTTTACCAGAAATTGAATGGATGTATAGGAATAAAATCTGCCATTGATAAGCTAAATTTGATAGTCTGGTGTGATACGTTCTCATGATAATTATGTACGAGTAAATTAATAGTATATAGTATATTTTGGCTGAGATAATTTTTTGTCGTCATCTTCATTGGAGCCTTGTACCACCCACACTGCTAAGGATAATTTTTACGCTTTATCACTATACCGAATCAGTATAATTATAATTTATGTGATGAATGTGTGCGAAAATATTATAAAATAATATGTTGGATTACCACCGGGAACTGTTCGTGAATTAACTTTATAGCAGTAGATTAATGGCGCTGACAAGTGAATATGCATTACAATTATGTCTCCCGATTTCGAAAATATCTCTCAATGTACGGAAATCATGGCATGCAATGCAAATAAAAAATAATAAACAATGAATACCGCTCAGAACCCCACTTACTGTGAATAAAAGCGTGAGCCAAACTTAAATGCAGTTCCCAACTCCAAGCCACAACTCTTTAATATCCGCACATAATCTATCTCGCACATCTGCACATGTTCAGTTATTATATTCATAACAAGCGCCGACAGATTCCTCGCCTCGAACCGGATAGTCATTACTCACGAGCGAAGCACGTCACTACTAAACACGCATTATAACAGCTAGTAGGTATCTGTTTGAGTAGAAAAACCTTCGCGACTGATATTGATGAATAATTCATGTGGCGTCGGCGTCAACAATAAGGAAGCAGTAAGTGTTTACCGTTTGTGAATAGCTGAATATTTTTGATAGTTGAGATACTCAACAAACACTGAGTATCCGACTGGTAATTACGTCCGTCGTCCGTTTGCCTTGCTAAAGAAGGCACTATTTCGTCTGTCGAAAGTTTACTGCGATAAACGTACTGGCTTAGAGACCAAACAGCCAGGTCTCCATTACTTAAATAAAGTACTGAGCAATTATTGGCTGAGTGTAAGCACAAAATTTATACGAGCATGAGCACAACCAAAAGAAAATTTTGTTTGAAAAATAAATATTTTTAAGCGGTGTTTTCATTACGTTTAAAATATATGATGGAGGATATTTTTCCTAAACAGGTTTTATTTGGTTCTGGCTCACTTTTATTACGGATTCTCGTGAATCTTTTTTAGGTAAATATTTTTGAAAGGACTTTAATGAGATTGCTGTCATAACCCGGACGTTTAGGTACTTGTATTGATCCGCGTATACAACGTTTAATGATAAAATTATTTAATGCTTTAATGGACTGCCATGACGTCACTGGCTGAATTTGATAATGCATTGTAATTTATGATCATTTTAACTTGAAGATATCAGCAGCTATTTTTTGGCTTTCCACAGATTGACTATCTTCAGGATCGGTGATTTGAATGAAAAATACGTTCACCTGGCACTTACTACCAATGTCCTGTCACAACAGAATGTCGGATGCGCCATCTCCAATTGTTTTCTGAATTCTTTCTTTTTCTAAATCTAAGTCGGATTTAGTTTTAGTGATCCGATTTAGAACTGTTGAGATGTTAATGGATATAAAAGAGGGGAGTTTTAGTGTTTCGGTGAACCCAGTCGTAAAAACGGGGAGCGTGTTGGTGCATTACTGCGGAATTGTGGACGTTTAGCTAAATAGACGGTAGTCGGGTAGGTGAGTGTGGAGATCGTTTTATAGCCTCTTTTATTTATTATCGTAGACTAATTGGAATTATTTTTACAAGAATGAAGGCGCGCTCCACAGTAGCCATGGCTAAGCTACGCATGTGTACTTAGCTTCGCTTTGAATGTAATAAAAGTAAAAAATGTAGGCGGGATCTTTCACTGCTACTGCTACCCACAGCTACGCTATGCACGGATGCGCGGCTAGCAAACTAATGGACCACGCAGCTAACGTGGCTATTTAAACCTGTCCAGCTTGGACATCCAGCGTAGCAGTGGACGGTCGATTTCAATGTTCAGCCAGCAACAGTGACACTCTTGACTCTTGATATCAGCAATCATTCCGCCATACTTGCTCAGACTGTTTTTACCGTAACACATCCTTTGTTTGTGTGTCCATGCAATCGCAGAGTTTAGCATTTTGTTAACCATACGCTGAGATGATTATATTTTTACTTAGAGAAAATTTATTTATTTATTTATTTAATAAGGGACAATAAAAAGCTACAATATAAAATGTTTACAAATAACAATAATATAGGCTCATAAGTAGTATTAACAATATTGCAGCCCACTACATTATCCGCATGTTAACAAAATTAAGATTAGGCAATTAAAATGAAATAGTTTAACTTTAAAGTAAAATTAGTGCATGAGTCCACTCTTAAACTAATTAATTAAATTTTTAAACCCTTTAAAGTGTTTTGTTAGGTAAAAACGCGGTGTCAAAAACACAAAACAGACGAATAAAATAATCCAAACAAAACTCAAGCAAGCGATATGATGAAGAGCATCCTTTCCCCAAGCCCCTCAGCCAATATTTCAGCCACTCACATATAAAAAATACAATATTAAATCCATAAATCAAGCCCTCTACAAATCTACGCTAGCATAATTCCCTGTAACAAGAGTCCCGAGGGTTCCGCAGTAAATATTGAAACAGTACCAACGTTCAACAACAAAAAAGTAATAATCTTTTCAAATATTTCAAAAGTAAATTACATATCAAATAAAACTCGAGTCGTAGGCACGTGACGGGTTAAGGGTGGCACACACAGGTTACAGGTAAAAACGGATCTTTGATTACGCGTTACTGAGTCGGATATTCATGTCAATGATATCAGTGGCATATTTTTTATTTCAAAGCTGGAAATATTACACAGCCCTTCCGTTCATGTTGCTACACTTAAATGTAAAAATATTTTATGAAATCGTTTTTGATTACATAAACCCTCGCCACGACTTTTTTAATCACAGTCTTATCAATGTTATTGTCGTTTATCAATGTTGTTTTCTAAAGCCAGTATATTCTAAACAGATTTGTCCTGCCCTGATTTATGTGCTACGTGAGCGTCTACGGCCGGTCTACGCCGCTACGCCGCTAAGGTGCTACGAGCTACGAATAATACGCCACGGGCGAAATACCGACTTCTTATGAAAGGCTACTGCGATGATAATTAATGGTGAAGGTAATTACAAACTTAATTTATATTGCAATGGTGTTTGAATGAAGTATGCAGACACTAACAACAATTCTACTTGTAAGTGAAATGGTGGAAAACAAAAACGAAAAGTAGAAGAAAATGCAGTTTGTATGCAGCGTGACATTACAGGGTTTGTTTTATTTGGAACTATAATAGTACCTGTTGATACAAGTGGAGAATGTTTGTTATTGCATTCGAGGCGGAATTAACACCCGAGCCGTAGGCGAGGTTGTTTTTGAGCCGAGAACTGCAATAACAAATGTCCACGTGTATCAAACGACGTTTTTCAATACACTTTTGAAGAAATAAAATAAACTAACGAAAAATATTTTTGTCATGAATTATTAGGAAACTATGATTTAATTTTCTTTTTTTCCGCGCTTTGCTTTCGCCAGGTTGAAGGGGAAGCAAAGGTATGAAGCCGATAAACAGCCTAATATGAAAAATAGAAAATTCAAATATTTTTCAGTTTCGAACACAAATAAATGTTAATTTGTTCATACGTTTTTTTTTTATTGTAATAATCATGGTATTCTATTTATAAACATTATATAAATATTCCAAAAATATTAACGCCGATAAGACGCATCTTTGCCGAGATTTAACAAAAAAAATTACCTCGGAATAGAGAGGACTGTCTCTGGCGCGAGACGGTGTGAATAGAGGTATTGAACCAATTTGGACTAAGTATAGGTATAAGTTATCTGTGGCAATTTTTATTCTTGCACACGTGTCGGAAAATAAAAAATCAGACGCGTGTGAAATACATTGCATTGTGAACCTAATCGCAGTGCGATATGAACCAGTTTTCAAAGTCAAAGTCAAATTGTTTATTTCAAATAGGCAATAAAGGCACTTTTGAACGTCAATATTTACAAAAAAATAGAATTGACTCTAGTCGCCCCCTCCAAAAGGTAGTTTCGTATGGAGAAGAATGGACAAGAAACTCCACCGGTACTCTTTTAAAATCTTGTACAATATTTTTATAGGTACATTAATTATATAATTATATGTGAAGACGATGCACCTAGAATAAAATTACTATACCACAATAGGTAATAAAAAGAGTTAAGAATGAAGCAATGACAGATAAATTAAATGTGATAAATACATGGTGCTCACATATTTACAAAAATTGTAAAAAATATATACGATTTCCTAAAAAATAACAATATCAGTGTGAGTTAAGGTAATCACAGAATTTAAAATAAATGTCATAAAAATAATAAATTATACAATCAAAATAGCAACCTGTTTGATTTTGTCTAGACTCTAGATTGTCCTATGGAACAGGGCCAGCATGTTTCCAAGCATTTTTATCTTGTATATAATCCTCTAATTTGTAATATGCTTGTGCAAAGTGTTCTTTTAATATGAGTTTTAAATTTTCTTTCATTTAGTTTTCATATATCACAAGGTATTTTGTTGTAACATTTAACACAGTACCCCATAAAAGATGTATGTACTTTAGATAACCTGAAAAATGGTTGACCTATTTTGTCTTTATTTCTAGTATTAAAATTATGTCTATCACTTATTTTATTAAAAAGATGTAGATTTTTCATTACATACTTACATAATATTTTCATAAATTAATTGGCAAGCTACCGTCATAATTTTAATATTTTTAAATAGTTCCCTAAGAGATTCGCGGTGACTTAGATTATAAATTGCTCTGACAGCTCTCTTTTGCAAAATAAAGATGGACTCAATGTCAGCTGCCCGACCCCACAGTAAAATGCCGTACGACATAATGCTGTGAAAGTAGCTAAAATAGACCAAACGCGTGGTTTCTACATCTGTTAACTGTCTTATCTTTCTAACAGCATAAGCCGCCGAGTTTAGCCGCCCCGCAAGAGATGTTATATGTGGTCCCCATTGTAATTTCTCGTCTAGAGTGATTCCTAGGAAAACAGTTAGATTAATAAATTCCAGTTTTGCTCCATTCAATATGATATTACATTCACTACTTCTAACATTAGGTAATTTAAATCGAATGCATTTGGTTTTTGCTTTATTTAGTACCAAATTATTTACCGTAAACCAATCTTGGACCTGAAGAACAGAGTTATTCACGTCGTCAAGATTTTGTGACCGTCGGTCTATTTTAAATATTAATGATGTGTCATCTGCAAATAACACCATCTTCGGTTGATTTTGAAATAATTTGGGTAAATCGTTAATATAAACTAAAAAGAGGAATGGACCCAATATTGAACCTTGAGGAACGCCCATTGCCATTTCAGACCCCAATGAGTTTACGCCGTTCACTTGAACTTTAACCTTTCTTCTGTTTTCGAGGAAGTATATTGAAAAATAATTATCAACCCGTAATTAACGAATAAATGGTAGCACATTTTATTCGTTTATTATGGGTTGATAATTATTTTAAATTATTTACTGGCTTTTTAACTATGTTTTACTATGATAGTGCATATTAACCAGCCTATCCCCACTGCTGGGACACAGGCCTCCATTTTTCTAGAGGGAGTGGGCTGGGCAATCTACCACACGGGCATAGTGCCGGTTGGTAGATGTTCATAATAATTATGTCTTCGCATTTTTCGTTCCAGGACATGCCGGTTTTCTCACGATGTTTTCGTTCACCGTTTTGAGAGCATTGATGATGAAATTATTTACACAAAGTAAAGCGCCTGGCTGGGTTCGAAGGTAAGTCGAGGCCGTCACCACTGGGCTACCGCTGCTCTCGGCAATACCCGGCAGCAACAGTCTAAATTCCCATTTCCGTATGTACGTTAGCAGAATAATCTCGAATCAACGATCACTAAGCACACAGTAACCTGTAAAACGGGTAATGTTTGTATGAACAATATTCAACGGAATGTTAACAGCGACCTCGCTGCGAGCGGCAGGACGGCCGTATTGGTATTACTTGTTGAACTTTGTGTAAGTTTCAGCGAGTATGGGAACTATTGTTGCATAATTATTGCGTTTGTCGTGAACTGATTCGTGGTCGCCAGCGCGACTGCTGAGCGTGAGGTGTCCTGGGTTCGATTCCCAGGTTGAGCAAAGTGTTATTGGGTTTTTCCTACATAAATTTCTCAGTAGCAGCCCGGAGTCTGGATTTATGCACGGTTGGTGGCAATAGGCTTTTAGACTGAAGACTGAAGGAACACGGGTGGGTTTTAGTCAGTAAAGTCTGACACGCCCTCCCGCTCCACCCAGAGCGGGAGAATTATTTGATAATTTCCCAACGAAAAAAAAAGAAGACTAATATGGGAAAGATGGGTGTACAATTCTGCTCTTCGGTGTTTATAGGCGTGATGTTATGTGATTACGTTTGTTTTCATTGAATTACAATTTCTTTTCCCACTTTTCGTATTGAGAATGGACAAAATTGTTGTCCATCTCTCTTTATCACATCATTTTATAAGGATTACGGGTGAAATTAGTGGTGTCTTCAATACTTTCCATAATAGAGCAGGTTTTACATGTCTCGCAGCGATCATCTTTTAAACACAAACATAAAGAACATTTTCTAAAACACGCAAACACAATAGCAGCTTCCATCTGAGACTGAAACACTACACATTATATAAATAATACATGGGAACCCTTTTCCTGACCTCAGCCGCACGCACGCACACATACAAATTACCCGTTTACATCGCCGTGTTCGGCGACCTATGGGGACAGCTTAACGTGAAGTCTCCTATAAACGTCTTCGACCGCTTACAGGGTCATGCCTCGTCAAGATGGCTTCTATGGAAATGTACAGTCAGATAAATTAATTGTTAAGTAATGTGACACACTACTTCACTTTGCCGTGTTATAGCCATTTCATACAACTGTGAAATAATTACATTTGAAAATACGGACAATTTAAGTTGGTATTGCTTTAACAATTAGTTTCCCTGACTTTACTGAAGTAACACCACATCAGTCTGAAACGCACACTGCAGCTTAAAAAATACTTTGTGAAGTTTACCCTAACGGTAGACGTCACCGGATAGCATTTAATAATGAGAACTCAGCTTTTTTACCCGACTGCGGCAAAGCCAAAAAAGGAAGGACCTGGACCTGTATGTATGTATGTATGTCCGTCCTTATGTTCCCTCGTAACTACTAAACGACTGAACCGAGTTTGATGAATGATATATTATGTCGTTAGATTTATCTTTATTGCACGAGTGTCACTGGGTATATAAAAAAATCTAAATTGCGGATTTTTGGCACCAAAAGATGTGTTTTCGAAAGAAACATATCTCCCAAGCCTATCGAGTGTGGTATCAAAATGAAGGGTTTTAAAATGTGATTACAAAAATATAGACAAATGATAATGTTTAAATGTAATTTAAATGAGAAACGATAAAAAAAACTATCCGGAACTTCTGGAGTGAGTGAGTAAGAGGCCATTTTCACCCGATTATAGGTGAGTAAATAACCTAATTTACCGTCTTATAATCCTAACTAAAAATCGTAAAATAAAAAAGTAATTTAAAAAAATCAAAAAACCGATTTATTATAAAACTATAAACAATCTCAAGCAGTCGGAGGCATTCTCTTAACAATAACGAACTATTGCCTCCGACTGCATGAGATTGTTTATAGTTAAAAAAAATCTTGCTTCCATCTTTTTTTTATAAAGTAAATTTTTTACGCAGTCGATTTTTTTTATTTTTTTAACTCGGTTTTTTATAGTAGGCTCGTCCCCTAGTGGGACTTAAACATAACTGGCTAAATGTGTATGTACTATTACACCACTTTTCAACCTTTCTAAGAATACAGGCGTGTGCACCTCAGCTGTATGCGTGCATCAACAATGTATACAGGAAGTAAAGTATCAGTATCTAATGTAATGTGGAGCCTCACGTGAATAATATATCTCATCCCGTCCACCTGCCGCGTGTCACCGCGCCGGGACACGTCGTGACGTCATCTGTACATTATTCACAAGAATCACGACTCACACCCGGTTTGGGATGTTGTGTTAAAGGGATGTGATGTACTTGCGTTGTACATTTAACTTGGCGCTTTGTTTCTTTGTTTTAAAGAGGATCGATAATTTGTGAAACTGAATAAATTCACACTTTCCTAATTGACAGGATGGTTATTTGTCGGAAACTTATTCAAACTTCTTGATATCGTCGTACTGACAACTGACAGCCCTAAAATGAAACCCATAATTCACCGTTTTCTGTTGAACTGATCTATCGTTGTTTGGTTATACAGGCCAGTCACCCTAGATACAAAAATCGCGTCAGGTTGAACAATACTGATTTTTTGGAATGTTGTTAGGATACGATAGATACATTAGTGTCGAACCAAGTTTGCAGCTTCGAATGAGCTGCTACGTGGTAGTTGAATATCCTCGAATTTTTCGGACTTTTTTATTTATTTTTATTTATAGCTTCTTAAAACTGCATCCTACGGAAAAAGTCGCAGCCGTAGACCTGTAGGTCCAAAAGAACCCGAGATACAAATACCAAAAAAACAAAAAATTTCAAAATTGTAGTACAAATCAGTACAGTGCATTTTTTGCGCCCTACGATGTATTAAATGGCTGCGGCCCATGTAATAGTTTCGGGCATCGGTCATAGAAAACTATCTTTAATATTTGTACTTAAGTGCTTACAAACTTTGTAAACACAAATGCTACTCAAAGTCACACAGACTAAACAAATCTTCGAACTATGAACTCGAAGCAATTTGAACGTCTTGTTAGCTCGTAATAATCCCGGAGTTTCCCGAAGATATCCGAGGCTCGCCGAGCGAAATACACGGCTAGCAACTTCCTCATTACTGAACATTTGGTTAGAACAACCTTACCCGATCCTCCACGATTTAAAGGAGATTTGAAGAAAACTCAGAAGAACCATTTTGTACAATCTATGAATAAAATCACCATCCTAAGTCCGTCTGTCCACCGCCAACGTCACCAAGAACGAGATGACGGCGCCGAAGTAACGATACATATATTATATATTTACTATGGCCGCGTGTCCACCGCTTGTCCGTCACCCGAGCGCCCGAATTTTCGAGTAATTCGGCGCGATCGCTATCGGCTCGAGATTGTGACGGGGCGATGTGCCAGCATACAAAACATGTTTGATTTTGCCCACACACTGCCTTAGTACCGGCGCGCGGCGGCGCGGCGTCGTTTGCTCGGCTTTTGTTTTGTCTATCCTTACACACTGAACCGCCGAGTTCGGTCGCGGTGGACAAACGATCTCCGTCACCGGGACGTCAGGTTCGATTCGAAAAATCTCTTTCCTAGTTGAAGTCCCGTTGACGATGACGGTGGACAAATGGCCTAACCCTTCGGGAAACTAGGTACATGCGTACCTGGTCAAAATGTCAAATGTAGGAGCACTAAATATTGCTGCCTATATACAGCGGTGTTTTATTTGGTGACCCCATATTAATTGACCATTTAGGTACGTTTAAGTCTATCATCAAATATTAACAGTAAGTAGGTGTCGTTTATGTATAGGTAGGTAGATAATAGGCCATTATACACAATTCTTCGTTGAATTGCAGCTAAGGCGTTATTCACACAACGAGAAGTAGCGTTCTCCTATTTTGACATGGTTGAGATTTTGGGATTTTAATAGCGATTCATACATATTTCTTTTATCATTTAAAATCTTGTGTTTCATACGTGTACGTGTTTAAATTTTGATTAATTGATTTAGTTTTGTTAGTACACATAAGTCCATCATGCTTCAAGCATAACAAAGCTATCGCGCTATGTGACCGCTTTTGTAACTGCAAAGCACTAGTTTTCATCGCTGTAGTAACTAACGTCATCAGTATTTGACAAGATGAACACTTACTGGCTGTTACGTAACAGACCATCGACTTTCAAGAACAGTTGTGAAGTGGATGTTGAGACGGTAAGATAAACACTTCGAAATAAAAATTACAAAAATACTGCCAAAAATTCTAAAACCTTAAACTAGAGCCTTAAACAGCCCTTGCTGTACATCGAATGAAGAGGGATTCATTAGAAATACCCTTTACACCACATATCTTTCGTTCTTTATCATCTTAGCGTCCAGTAGTCCACTGCTGGGCACAAACCTCTTCATCTGCACCCCACTGTGCACTGTCCTAGGGCATTCTCATTCAAAACAATATTGTTTCTTCTATAAACCTACTATCCTACCTGCATAGTGCAACCAGCCCAAGGGAAGCTCTCAGTGCTTAATATCTCGCTACTATTAATTTAATAAGCGCGCTAGCTCGGAGCCGCTGCTGTATTAGCGCAGTAAAGAGCGCACTCGGTAATCCGCGCCTCAACTCCGTGTACTTACGAGCAGCCATACGTACGCAGAGAAACGATATCGTGTTTGATAAGAAGCTATGTAACGCACTCGTTAAGGCAGTCCATTTCAATTAAATATTCGACAATATCCATTGTGTTATTTAGACGGACTTTTCAAACTTAGGATGCAATTGATTACTTGTATTTTCAAAATGAAGTAATACCTAGCAAAACGGTTTTGAGGGGTAGAACTGAATTAAGACTGAACGTAGTTCTAACTCGAAACTTCACACTTTGGCCGCAAGCCAATTACTCCCACTACAATTAGGATTAAGCTTTTTTTTTAAGAATCCTAACAAAAGACGAAAATCCTTAGTTTGTGTCTGTCATACAAACTGTCACGTTTACCTCGTTCTACTCAACGCACACTCAGTGATCTTATTCGACAATCCCAAGTCACGTCGGTTTCACAAACGTTACCACCGTGTGTATACCCAGTAATGCATAGGAATTAGCTTGTCTCAAGCAATCTACGGGCTTGATTACACCCACGCAGCGCCGACCGACACACGGTTGCGTGGGACGCGTGCAATACGTGCGACACATGTGACTAGCGCGACCGACACGTGCTGTTGACGGCCACTCGAGATTGATGCTGGTTACCGTAATATCCGCTAGTGATTGATTTGCTGAACTATGTGGGTTTTCAAATGACAGTGGTCAGTGTTGGTTATTGAATCGATAATAGAGCGGTTTAAGATAGATTAGTCAGCCTTGTATGTACCTATGTGTCCGAGTGTTGTGCTTGAAGCTCATCAGCCAAACCCAAGCTCAGGTGGCTACCCTATTGTGATTAACAAGACAGCTTTTTATTCGAGTTTCAGTAATAACTCAACTTCTTGGTATCGTAATAAGTTGGCTAGTTGGTAAGTGGTTTTAGTAAAAGAGGCGAAAGACATATAACTATAGGACTAGAAGTAGGGACCAATTAGTTCAACCAGGTCTCAGGCTGGCTAAAGTAGACTCATCTTTCATAGGGTACTGGTTAAAATGTTACAATAAAATACCTCCGCACATACTTCAACTGAATGAAACGAAATTTAAATCGTGTTTAAAACGCACACTATGCAGCCAGGCATATTATAAGTTGGGGGATTACATCGCTGATAAATATGCTTGGCTCAACGCTGGTCCTGCTCCAAAACAAAAAAACTAATTGATTCGCATTTGAAAATACTGCTGGAGCTGCTGAAGAATTAAAAACTTTTTGTAAAAAAAAATTACAGACTTCCAAAAAAACACTACAAAGTGAAAAATTACTTTAATTTCGGAAGTCGGTGTCTTTGGATCTGTATTTTAGTTTTTTGCCACCGACTTCCGAAATTAAAGTTATTTTTCACTTTGTAGTGTTTTTTTGAAAGTCAGTAATTTTTTTTTTACAAAAAGTTTTTATTGTTCACTTTTTAGTGGGTCCGTTTTTAATAAGTTGTTTCTAAGTTACAATAGCCTAAAGTCAACTGCTCATCACCTTTTTACAAAATATTTCTTTTCCCGATGCTGGGACGTTAATTGTTAAGGAGTTTTCCTGGTAAGAACCAGGAGAACTGCCACTCACCATATGCATTGAGACGAGCATAAATTGCTTAGCAACCATATTAAAGTAACTAATCGAATCACAAGCCGTTAAAAACTTATTATTATGTTGTTCCGGTGGCCATCTGTGGTCTCCATCATCAGTTTCATTCCACCAAATGGTGTTTTTTGGGAGCAAATGCACGAGTTACTATAAAAAATACCCAAATCACTATAGGTATGCCTATAAAATTCGAGGGTTTCCCTCGATTTCCATGAGATCGCGTCATCAGATTCTGATTTGGTGGCAATGGGACCACCTCGGGAGCATACTCTATCAAAAAAGTCATGTTCACTGTAATATCTCGCTGATGGCAGCATGTGTTGGATCATTTAGCTCCCTTCAAAATGGTTGAGCTGAATGGTGCTGATCCATGTGTCATGTTCGTGAACGGGCGCCATCAGTAGGGATTGGTTAGCTCTTAGCTGCCATGGCTTATTTTTTATTTAATTTAATTTTTTAATTGTTTTTTTTATCTTTTTATTACGGATGCTTTAGAGTTAGACCGTGTATCGCCCATGGTCCACCCGCCTGGTTCGTTTTGCATCGTTCTCACATGAATGATGTAACCAATATTTTGTAACCATATGTAATTTAAAAGAGTGTCCGTGGAGTTTCTTGCCCGTTCTTCTCCATAGGTACCTACTAAGCTTTGGAATGGGCAACTAGCTTCATCCCTCTGACTGACCAACCCCTTGACAATTCAAAAGTGCCTGTAATTGGTTTATAATTTGAAATAAATGCTTTGAGTTTGACTTTGAGTTCTCGAAACTATTATCAAGTTAGAAATAAACTTTTATTGATTACTTGATTCGACGATTGTGTCAGTGACAATTTTCCACTGAATTTTATGTATTTATCTAATTAGATTGTTTCTTCTTTTAAGGTTAATAGACATAATCCATAGACTAAGACAAATAAAACAATTATAGTAATATAGACAAATTAGGAGCATTATTCATGATTACATTTAGACACAAGTTACGCAGTTCAGTCCCAAGAAACCGAGATATTATGTAAACTTCTCACCAAATATCTAAAGTCTTATTTCTGAGTATACTAGGATTTGTAACACAAGTAATAATATTTTTATAAAAAACCGTCAGTAAAATACGAAGAAAAAGAAAACTTCTGAATCCTAATTACTTTCTGGAATTTATTAATGTCCATTTAGAATGCAAACGCCTAAACTTGTATACATCCGAAAGAAAACTTGGGTTTAAAAATACAAAGGACACAAATGAGTTACATAATTACCTTATTTTTTTAAAACAAGAGCGCTTTATAATAACAATAACAATTGTTGTGGCCTTGGGATTTATCATGTAGGTTATCCGTAACAGATGCTCATCACGTAATAAAATGATATTTCTACGAAGTATTCAAATAAAGGGTTAGGCTTAAATCAATACCTTAATCGGCAAACTGAGTAGGTAGGCAGTAGCACCTATCAAGCTTCATCTCTGAGTAGGTAGGCAGTAGCACCTATCTAGTTTCATCTCTGAGTAGGTAGGCAGTAGCACCTATCAAGCTTCATCTCTGAGTAGGTAGGCAGTAGCACCTATCTAGTTTTATCTCTGAGTAGGTAGGCAGTAGCACCTATCAAGCTTCATCTCTGAGTAGGTAGGCAGTAGCACCTATCTAGTTTCATCTCTGAGTAGGTAGGCAGTAGCACCTATCAAGCTTCATCTCTGAGTAGGTAGGCAGTAGCAACTATCTAAAGTCAACGCCATGAATTTGACGAGATAAATTTCATACTTTGGGATTTAAAACTTTAACTGAAATTGCGTATGGTTCAGTTTCCATTGCAACTAAAATTATTTTATGACGTTTAGCGATAATTTCTTCATTCATAAATCAACTTAGATATCTTGAGTTTAAAGTTGATAGTTGTATAATTTGCAATTTTATGTATAGCTTCCCATGACGGTTACTTTAGTTTCATCTCTGAGTAGGTAGGCAGTAGCACCTATCAAGTTTCATCTCTGAGTAGGTAGGCAGTAGCACCTATCTAGTTTCATCTCTGAGTAGGTAGGCAGTAGCACCTATCAAGCTTCATCTCTGAGTAAGTAGGCAGTAGCACCTATCTAGTTTCATCTCTGAGTAGGTAGGCAGTAGCACCTATCTAGTTTCATCTCTGAGTAGGTAGGCAGTAGCACCTATCAAGTTTCATCTCTGAGTAGGTAGGCAGTAGTACCTATCTATCATCTCTGAGTAGGTAGGCAGTAGCACCTATCAAGTTTCATCTCTGAGTAGGTAGGCAGTAGCACCTATCAAGTTTCATCTCTGAGTAGGTAGGCAGTAGTACCTATCTATCATCTCTGAGTAGGTAGGCAGTAGCACCTATCTAGTTTCATCTCTGAGTAGGTAGGCAGTAGCACCTATCAAGTTTCATCTCTGAGTAGGTAGGCAGTAGTACCTATCTATCATCTCTGAGTAGGTAGGCAGTAGCACCTATCAAGTTTCATCTCTGAGTAGGTAGGCAGTAGCACCTATCAAGTTTTATCTCTGAGTAGGTAGGCAGTAGCACCTATCTAGTTTCATCTCTGAGTAGGTGGCAGTAGCACCTATCAAGCTTCATCTCTGAGTAGGTAGGCAGTAGCACCTATCAAGTTTCATCTCTGAGTAGGTAGGCAGTAGCACCTATCTAGTTTCATCTCTGAGTAGGTAGGCAGTAGCACCTATCTAGTTTCATCTCTGAGTAGGTAGGCAGTAGCACCTATCTAGTTTCATCTCTGAGTAGGTGGCAGCAGCACCTATCAAGCTTCATCTCTGAGTAGGTAGGCAGTAACACCTATCAAGTTTCATCTCTGAGTAGGTAGGAAGTAGCACCTATCTAGTTTCATCTCTGAGTAGGTAGGCAGTAGCACCTATCTAGTTTTATCTCTGAGTAGGTAGGCAGTAGCACCTATCAAGCTTCATCTCTGAGTAGGTAGGCAGTAGCACCTATCAAGCTTCATCTATGAGTAGGTAGGCAGTAGCACCTATCAAGCTTCATCTCTGAGTAGGTAGGCAGTAGCACCTATCTAGTTTCATCTCTGAGTAGGTAGGCAGTAGCACCTATCAAGCTTCATCTCTGAGTAGGTAGGCAGTAGCACCTATCTAGTTTCATCTCTGAGTACGTAGGCAGTAGCACCTATCAAGCTTCATCTCTGAGTAGGTAGGCAGTAGCACCTATCTAAAGTCAACGCCATGAATTTGACGAGATAAATTTCATACTTTGGGATTTAAAACTTTAACTGATATTGCGTATGGTTCAGTTTCCATTGCAACTAAAATTATTTTATGACGTTTAGCGATAATTTCTTCATTCATAAATCAACTTAGATATCTTGAGTTTAAAGTTGATAGTTGTATAATTTGCAATTTTATGTATTTATAGCTTCCCATGACGGTTACTTTAGTTTCATCTCTGAGTAGGTAGGCAGTAGCACCTATCAAGTTTCATCTCTGAGTAGGTAGGCAGTAGCACCTATCTAGTTTCATCTCTGAGTAGGTAGGCAGTAGCACCTATCAAGCTTCATCTCTGAGTAAGTAGGCAGTAGCACCTATCTAGTTTCATCTCTGAGTAGGTAGGCAGTAGCACCTATCTAGTTTCATCTCTGAGTAGGTAGGCAGTAGCACCTATCAAGTTTCATCTGTGAGTAGGTAGGCAGTAGTACCTATCTATCATCTCTGAGTAGGTAGGCAGTAGCACCTATCAAGTTTCATCTCTGAGTAGGTGGCAGTAGCACCTATCAAGCTTCATCTCTGAGTAGGTAGGCAGTAGCACCTATCAAGTTTCATCTCTGAGTAGGTAGGCAGTAGCACCTATCTAGTTTTATCTCTGAGTAGGTAGGCAGTAGCACCTATCAAGCTTCATCTCTGAGTAGGTAGGCAGTAGCACCTATCAAGCTTCATCTATGAGTAGGTAGGCAGTAGCACCTATCTAGTTTCATCTCTGAGTAGGTAGGCAGTAGCACCTATCAAGTTTCATCTCTGAGTAGGTAGGCAGTAGCACCTATCAAGCTTCATCTCTGAGTAGGTAGGCAGTAGCACCTATCTAGTTTCATATCTGAGTAGGTAGGCAGTAGCACCTATCAAGTTTCTTCATCTCTGAGTTGGTAGGCAGTAGCACCTATCTAGTTTCATCTCTGAGTAGGTAGGCAGTAGCACCTATCAAGTTTCATCTCTGAGTAGGTAGGCAGTAGCACCTATCTAGTTTCATCTTTGAGTAGGTGGCAGTAGCACCTATCTAGTTTCATTTCTGAGTAGGTAGGCAGTAGCACCTATCAAGCTTCATCTCTGAGTAGGTAGGCAGTAGCACCTATCTAGTTTCATCTCTGAGTAGGTAGGCAGTAGCACCTATCTAGTTTCATCTCTGAGTAGGTGGCAGTTGCACCTATCAAGCTTCATCTCTGAGTAGGTAGGCAGTAGCACCTATCAAGTTTCATCTCTGAGTAGGTAGGAAGTAGCACCTATCTAGTTTCATCTCTGAGTAGGTAGGCAGTAGCACCTATCTAGTTTTATCTCTGAGTAGGTAGGCAGTAGCACCTATCAAGCTTCATCTCTGAGTAGGTAGGCAGTAGCACCTATCAAGCTTCATCTATGAGTAGGTAGGCAGTAGCACCTATCTAGTTTCATCTCTGAGTAGGTAGGCAGTAGCACCTATCAAGCTTCATCTCTGAGTAGGTAGGCAGTAGCACCTATCAAGCTTCATCTCTGAGTAGGTAGGCAGTAGCACCTATCAAGCTTCATCTCTGAGTGGGTAGGCAGTAGCACCTATCAAGCTTCAACTCTGAGTAGGTAGGCAGTAGGTCCCTATCAAGTTTCATCTCTGAGTAGGTAGGCAGTAGCACCTATCAAGTTTCATCTCTGAGTAGGTAGGCAGTAGCACCTATCTAGTTTCATCTCTGAGTAGGTGGCAGTAGCACCTATCAAGCTTCATCTCTGAGTAGGTAGGCAGTAGCACCTATCAAGTTTCATCTCTGAGTAGGTAGGCAGTAGCACCTATCAAGTTTCATCTCTGAGTAGGTAGGCAGTAGCACCTATCTAGTTTCATCTCTGAGTAGGTAGGCAGTAGCACCTATCAAGTTTCATCTCTGAGTAGGTAGGCAGTAGCACCTATCTAGTTTCATCTCTGAGTAGATAGGCAGTAGGTACCTATCAAGCTTCATCTCTGAGTAGGTAGGCAGTAGCACCTATCTAGTTTCATCTCTGAGTAGGTAGGCAGTAGCACCTATCTAGTTTCATCTCTGAGTAGGTGGCAGTTGCACCTATCAAGCTTCATCTCTGAGTAGGTAGGCAGTAGCACCTATCAAGTTTCATCTCTGAGTAGGTAGGAAGTAGCACCTATCTAGTTTCATCTCTGAGTAGGTAGGCAGTAGCACCTATCTAGTTTTATCTCTGAGTAGGTAGGCAGTAGCACCTATCAAGCTTCATCTCTGAGTAGGTAGGCAGTAGCACCTATCAAGCTTCATCTATGAGTAGGTAGGCAGTAGCACCTATCTAGTTTCATCTCTGAGTAGGTAGGCAGTAGCACCTATCAAGCTTCATCTCTGAGTAGGTAGGCAGTAGCACCTATCAAGCTTCATCTCTGAGTAGGTAGGCAGTAGCACCTATCAAGCTTCATCTCTGAGTGGGTAGGCAGTAGCACCTATCAAGCTTCAACTCTGAGTAGGTAGGCAGTAGGTCCCTATCAAGTTTCATCTCTGAGTAGGTAGGCAGTAGCACCTATCAAGTTTCATCTCTGAGTAGGTAGGCAGTAGCACCTATCTAGTTTCATCTCTGAGTAGGTGGCAGTAGCACCTATCAAGCTTCATCTCTGAGTAGGTAGGCAGTAGCACCTATCAAGTTTCATCTCTGAGTAGGTAGGCAGTAGCACCTATCAAGTTTCATCTCTGAGTAGGTAGGCAGTAGCACCTATCTAGTTTCATCTCTGAGTAGGTAGGCAGTAGCACCTATCAAGTTTCATCTCTGAGTAGGTAGGCAGTAGCACCTATCTAGTTTCATCTCTGAGTAGATAGGCAGTAGGTACCTATCAAGTTTCATCTCTGAGTAGGTAGGCAGTAGCACCTATCAAGCTTCATCTCTGAGTAGGTAGGCAGTAGCACCTATCTAGTTTCATCTCTGAGTAGGTAGGCAGTAGGTACCTATCAAGTTTCATCTCTGAGTAGGTAGGCAGTAGCACCTATCAAGTTTCATCTCTGAGTAGGTAGGCAGTAGCACCTATCTAGTTTCATCTCTGAGTAGGTAGGCAGTAGCATCTATCTAGTTTCATCTCTGAGTAGGTGCAGTAGCACCTATCAAGTTTCATTTCTGAGTAGGTAGGCAGTAGCACCTATCTAGTTTCATCTCTGAGTAGGTAGGCAGTAGCACCTATCTAGTTTCATCTCTGAGTAGGTAGGCAGTGAGACCTATCAAGTTTCATCTCTGAGTAGGTAGGCAGTAGCACCTATCAAGTTTCATCTCTGAGTAGGTAGGCAGTAGCACCTATCTAGTTTCATCTCTGAGTAGGTAGGCAGTAGCATCTATCTAGTTTCATCTCTGAGTAGGTGCAGTAGCACCTATCAAGTTTCATTTCTGAGTAGGTAGGCAGTAGCATCTATCTAGTTTCATCTCTGAGTAGGTGCAGTAGCACCTATCAAGTTTCATTTCTGAGTAGGTAGGCAGTAGCACCTATCTAGTTTCATCTCTGAGTAGGTACGCAGTAGCACCTATCAAGTTTCATTTCTGAGTAGGTAGGCAGTAGCACCTATCAAGTTTCATCTCTGAGTAGGTAGGCAGTAGCACCTATCTAGTTTCATCTCTGCCACTATGCATCTTTGAAAATGAATTCAAAATGAGATCAACTACCTTTTTTCAGCACAGCTTAGCAATCGACTTCAGTTCACTCTTAAACCTAAAATAATTGTACACAACGCAATCTTTAAAAGAGCAGTAAAGAGCATTCCCCGTCAGCGATTTTTCTAAAGGGCCGTTAATGCTCGTTATTAATTAAGCGTACTTGGCTATCAGTAGGCCAGTCCGGCGGGTCCAATTAAAAGGGGACTGCTCCAATAGCCGCGGAATAACAACAAATAACCAAGAGGCCATTTTGTTACCTACTCGTGGCTCTAATTAGAGGTTTGTTAATCATTAATGTAGAGGTTCAAAGGGAATATTTTAAATTAAATATATTTATTTATTCAGCTGTGCTGTCGTTAGAACTGAGAAGCGTGTTTTTTTGACGTGAAAATGACTTTTTAGGGAATATTTTTTCGTCATAGTAATCAAGTCTGTTCTACGAATTAAAAAAAATGCCAGGTTATTTTAGCCTTTAGAATGAAACAAGCTGATTTATTTATGTCCTAGTCAGTAAGAGGTCGAACCCGTGACAACTTGCACTCGTATTGAAGAGCGGTGACCGCCGCGCCGCGTATGGACATCGGCTACACCCAGGAGACACGACGCGTGGCCAAACTTAGTTTCAAAGTTGAAAGGTCTCATGAACCTTTAGTTTCATCGGCAGCAACACTTGTCAAGCTCTCTGAACTGAACGTAACGTCTCTGTGAATTCGTCAAAAATTACAATTATACTTTTGCCCGCGGCTTCGCCCGCGTGGAGGTCGGGCATGATCCCACGGGAACGTACTACCGAGATAAATGATCCCACGAAAACGTAATACTGAGAGATAAATGGTAAATGTTTTATTTCTGTAAGCAGGTTTGTACAAACACTTTTACACGTCAATCATATTAAAAAACGCCATAATAACTATCTACGAGTATGTGCCAAATTTCAGCCCAAACCGTTTAGTGGTTTGAGCTGTGTGTTGATCGACCAGTCAGTCACGGTTTCCTTTTATTTATATAGAAAAAGAAAGTTAATTATGTGAGGTGTCGCAGCTATTTGCTCGTGGCAGACAGACTGACGAATAGACGGGCGGCAGTAGAGGCTTAGTAACAGTACACGATACACGTGTACATTATTTTTACTTGAATACAAAAATTTGTGAGTCAACAACTTAAACACAAAATTTCATCCCCCTTTTCACCCCCCTAAGGTTTGAAATGTCAACAGTACCGTTATACGTTGCGTTAGTTTCCAACTATATGCCTAAATAATAAATTTAGTAGTTTTTACTTTGAAAATGAAGGACTGTCCATACACAACTTCATTCCAGATCAACACTGTATGATGGGCTGGCGCGTTTTCTCATCCTTACGGATTGGAGTGTGGGGTGAGGCAGGGTGGATTGACCTCACCAGATTTTCAACCTTTTTATGAACGAGTTGATTGGCGAGCTCAGCTGTATCAGGCTCGGATGTTATATAGACGGTATCTGCGTCAATAATATCAGTTACGCGGACGACATGGTACTGCTGAGCGCGTCAGTCTGCGCCTTGAGAAAATGGGTTGCTCAATGTGAGGCGTATGCTAAAGTTCATGGCTTGGCATACAACACTAAGAAGTCGGAGGTCATGGTCTTTAAAGGGTGGGGGTAAAATTCCTGATGCAGTACCGCCTGTATTACGTTTTGGCCGTGTTAATTAAAGTTATAAAAAAAATAAAAAAATTGGTACACCTTTGCAGAGAGTCTACAGATTTAAGTATCTTGGTTCTATATTGACTCCCAACCTCAAATACGATGGTGAAATTAAACGGGATCGGAGGGTGTTGTCAGTTAGAGCGAAGGTTCGCAGGTTTGCACGATGCTACTGTACTGCTTTCACAGCCTGTTGTCTAGATATACACAAAGATCGTACAGCGCTCTCCACGTTCAATATAATAATACGTTTAGGATACTGGTGGGGCTGCCCCGTTTCTGTAGTGCTTCAGGGATGTTCGCAGATGCGCATGTAGATTGCTTTTACGCAACAATGCGTAAAAGGTGCACTTCCCTGGTGCGCAGAGTGTGGGGCGGCTCGAATAGTGTCTTAAACGAAGTGGCGAGTTGCCTGGACTATGTATACGTGGGTCAATATTGTGCCCTCTCTCATGGGATTTCGCAACGGTGACCAACCGTAATTCCTTGTATTGTTTTTTTTTGTTTTTGTTTAGTGTCTGTGCTTACTAACATAGTCGTAAGTTTTTTTTTTTTTTTTAAATCTTTATTTGTTTATAGAGAGTTTGATCAGTATGACCATGCCACCCTCATAGGGGCCGCCGTGAGTTTTATTTATTTATTTATTTATTTATCACAAACACTGCTATCATTACTGGAAAAAATCCTAATGCGGTAGCGTGGTCCTTAATTAAACTATCATAGTTATCTATCATAAATAATAACATAACACATACAATATTATTTTTGTGAATTCATTCAGAGAGCAGGAAAATAAATTGATTCTGTCAGCCGTGTCATTCAGTGCGTGCAAGGCGCGGGTCAGTGGCGCTTTGCTGAGCAAGTTGGTGGTTGGTGGTTGTTGGTTGGTTGGTTGGTTGGTTGGTTTTATTAACAATCTTGTTGAGTCTTGGTTACTCTAATAAAGAAAAAATCTATTCTATTCCCCTTTTCACCCCTTCGGGGGTGTAATTATCAAAAATACTGAGACACGTATAAATTCATTTTCAATCTTCAGCCTAAACACAATTTTAAGATTCTAACTTCAAAACTGACAGACTTTCATACAAAATTTCATCCCCTATTTCACCCTCTCAAGGGTGGAAATTCCAAAACTGCTTTCTTATTGGATGCTTTTGTAAGGTATCTATGTGCAAAATTTCAAGTCTCTAAGTCCAGCGGTTTGGGCTGTGCGTTGATATATTATCACCCAGTCAGTAGTCAGTTTACCATGTTATACATACAGACAGAAGACAGATAAGATGCATCCACACCTAAACTACTCGTACTGTTTGGACAGCAACATTTCGCAACATTTCGCAACATTTCGCAACATTTCGCAACATTTCGCAACGTTTCGCAACGTTTCGCAACATTTCGCAACATTTCGCAACATTTCGCAACATTTCGCAACATGCTGACATTATGTAAGTTTACTAAATAACTTTTTGCTGTCCTTTGTTGCCCAGTAACACTTGCAAACGTTGCTTCACAAAAAGTTACTTCGGTGTGGATGCACCTTTAGATCAATACCTATCACAGAAAAAATAAAATGCATCATTGATATCTCTTTGATAACTTTTTCTGCTTTTAATAACACTTTATCTGTCCAAAACAAAAAGCTTTTTGTCCAACACTTGCAACAAAGTAATATTTTAGTTTATTACGGGCAACACAGTTGAGTACCCGGTAGTAATCAGTGAAGCCATCGAGGCGATGGGTAGTGTAGGTAGTGCCCGGAAGTAATTACTGAGATGTCGCTTCTGTAATCTTATCACCTTCTTTGATAAACATATTTAAAAATTATATATTATATTTCTATTATTATTATATTTATATTGAGATAATAATAATATTTAGTTAAATTTTGTGGTCAAAATACTGATAACAGAAAGAAAGATTGGCACAACAACAAGTTGCGCATTTTCAGAAGCCGGAAGTATTGACAACTGATCAAACATAACATATCGATTTACCATTATGAAACATAAGGAAGGAGGACATATGAAAGTGGCGCTGGTAACAGAAAGGGTGGAGAAAAACCGATTGTCGTTGTATGGACATATTGTGATGCAGAGGATTGACAAGGAGTGTTAATGGATAAGAATGTTTTCATCACCATCAGACACAAAAGTATTTCACTCTATGGTTCTTTAAACTTCTCCTAACTCATGTAGGAAAACGTTAAAATCCTCTTTAAATTAAATCATTACATTAAACAGCTAATTTATAGTGTAACATCACAGCAGTATCAAACTCATTGTCTAGTTTATTACCAAAAGTGTCACAGTTGTGCCTCTCCAACAAACGCAGGCGTTAGTATCGGGGACAACAAAATGGCGTTTTCATGGAATAATATGTGGTTGTATAACGTGATAGTTGCGCGATTAGGGTAATAACACTTGGAGGTGTCGGCGCGGCAGCCGGTACTGGCGGGGGCTCGGCGATACCTTTGTTGTGTGTCAGCAGTATGGCGAACCGAATTCGCGTTGGGAAAGAAAATGATTTATCTTTTTTGGGAGTCGTCATCTCTGTCATCATGTGTTAGCTATAGTCCTCAGACTTTTTAATTTGATCAAATTACCGGTGGCTGAGTGTTTTCTACATGGCTCGTACTGATGCAGCTGTGTAGGCGTGTCCTAATAAATTGATATCAATGTATACTGTACAAAAATTGCTGACTAAATTTTGGAATGATAAATCAATGAGCATACAAAAGAAAATCTCGTTTCTCGATGAAAGTTTAAATCATAAAACGCTCAATATTCTCCAAGATTCAAAGAAAGATCTAATCAAAATGAAGACAGAGCCGTTCATTCTGAAATTAACTTTAGTAACTCCATTCCTGGACTTGCTAATAATTCGGCGATTAGATTGTCGTCAATACCGGCGCGGGATTGCAAATTATGCAAAAATCACGGCCTCGTCACATTTTCCGCCTTTTTCCATTATGGAGGGACAAAGTCAAACGTAATGGCAATGTAGGTTGCGGTAGAGTTTTGTCGAAGGATTATACTGTTGTGGTTCTTTGTGAAGTGGAATTAGGATGTTAGAAAAGGGTTTGATGTTCAAGAATCTTCTAGGTTAAAATGATGACCTGGTGAAGTAAATTAGGAGCCACAGGTTTCAAGTGTGTCATAAAAGTCATAATTAGCTAAGCCAGAGTGTATTACTTAAACCTTAGTGATTGTGACTATACTAATGGTTTTTAAACAGTTCGAAACATAGTTCAAAACTATAAAACGAAGCCCTTCTGATATAATGGGTGTGTCATTTCCAGTTCAAATACATAATACGGTTTTCTCGAAAACCATTGATACTGACATAAACCGCAGTAGTTCAAGGAAGGAAATAAACAGTTTCTAGTGAAGTATGTGATTGTTAATCGAACGTCAATCTCACGGAATAGTCGACATCCGACCATACACTGTTATTAATACTCGGAACTGACGTTTGCTCCGATATCATGATATTTCTCCTCCCTCCCTGCCCCCGTTTGTAAGACAAATGGTTAGGGCACGTCATGTCGTAGGGATGCGGGATTAAATAGTAGGTTAAGTTTTGTTTTATTTCTAATATTATTAAGTCATTCTAATTATAGGGGTTTTCAGGCAGTCGCAGAATGTTAGTATTTAGTAGGTTCCGTACATCAAAGGGGATAAAAATGGAACCCTTACAGGATCTCCATTGTGTCCATCTGTTTGTCTGTCACAGCCCATTTGCTCCGAATCTCCTGGACCAATTAAGTTGGTACACATATGAATTTCTGTGACCCAAATAGGACCGTGTTATGGTAAGTAGTATATTATTGGGCATTCTAGACCACTTTCGGCAAATCGCTCGGCGAGTACGCCTCGCTGCCGAAAGTGGTCTAGAACGCCCAATAATCGGTAATCGACTCGACTCGTTCATTTGTTCATTCGTTCGAGTTCTTAGCATTCTGTCCCACAGATCGCTCGTACGCGAAATCTGTTACTGTTTCAGTTTATAAATAATGTTGTAATAAACACATGCACTCATTGTTAATCAGTTTGTTGACAACAGTAATCATGAAATTTGTAAAACAACCACAATCACTGCATGTAAGCACTATTTGCGATGATTTTTGTAAAACTAGATCTCGTCATGGAGAATTATTACCTAATTCAGTACGATGTATCATTTGCGGACCATCGAATTGTGGAAAAACAAATTTACTTATTGGACATCTTATACATGAAAATGGTTTACGGTTTCAAAATGTTTATGTCTATTCAAAAACCTTACACCAACCAAAGTACATTTTTTTAGAAAGAGTTTTACAACAGGTACCAATTATCTCATTCCAGAAATATCAAGGGAATGAGGAAGTTATAGGCGTTCAGGACGCAAAACCCAACTCTGTGATTATATTTGATGACGTTGCTTGCGAGAATCAAACTAACATGCGTGATTATTTCGCAATGGGAAGGCACAAACACATCGACTGTTTTTATCTCAATCAAACATATAGCAAAATCCCTAAACAGTTAGTAAGAGATAATGCTAACTTAAATATATTATTCAAACAAGATGATATTAACTTGAAGCATGTTTATGAAGAACATGTTTACACTGATATGACATGGCTTGAATTTCGTGAAATGTGTTCTAAAATATGGAGTGAGCCCTTTTATTATGTTGTAATTAATAAAGATTGCAACAAAAATAACGGATGCTATAGAAATAAATTTGACACTTTTGTAGTCTTTGATTAGAAATACAAATATTTAAGATATGGTACTTACATGATATCATTATTCCTTGGTCAACTCTTCATCGATAACTATTATAGTCCGTAAAATCGTAGTAATGGAAAAATCACTGAAAAGGCAAATTGTTGATGCTGCAGAAGCTGAAAAGAAAAAGGTACGAAAGATGCGAGATTTGGAGACTGAAAATAAGCAAGCATTGGAATCAGTTTTTAGATCTGTAACAGAGTCTCTAAATGTTTTAGCTGACACCAATAAGCAAACTGACCTCTTGCGATCTAAAGAAGTTGAAGAAACAAAAGTTTCGTTTAAAAACAATACTTTACAGAAAGACAGTTCTAATAACGAAGAAGATAGTAATGTAGAAGAAAATGAATGTGATACCGACAGTGATGAGTCGTACCAATCATTAGTTATCTACATTCATATTTAAGGTGTATTATATTTAAAGGTTGATAATAAAATGAACGGTGAAAAATTTATACCAATTATTTATTACTTAATAATTTTACTTTCACGCAGTTCTTCAATAATAGATATAATTTCGTTGTCTAATCCAGTGTTACCAGCGTCTCGAGATGCAATTAATAATTTTAACCTATCCACAAGTTCATTAGGATCATCCCAATATACAAAATCTATATTTTTTTTCCACATTTTTGTCAAGGGTAGCCCTTTCCCCTTTGCTTGACTGTTTTGAATAGTATTCGGCAGTTTGAAAAGAGGTTTTATAACTTGCAAATATTTTTGTCCCTTATTACTTTTTATTGGTTTGTTCGAATGAAAGTCTCGACGATGTGCGTTTGTGGCAATCAACATCATTTTATAATTCTGCATATCAGACTCTGTAACTGTGCTTAAATCTACGTCCTTTTTCAATAATAATTGTTTCAGTCCTGGAGTACTTCGATATTTCCGTCCAGTAACGGTGATGTAATCATCGCTGATCGTTATGACAGCAGAACCTAACATCAATTGTCCTCGCTCCGCTCGAACACCAAATAGAATATCTGTTAGTGCTTCCGCAGATACTGACCAGGATGATGTATTACGCTCTTGATTATTGTCTCCTAATGATTGGTACGACTCATCACTGTCGGTATCACATTCATTTTCTTCTACATTACTATCTTCTTCGTTATTAGAACTGTCTTTCTGTAAAGTATTGTTTTTAAACGAAACTTTTTCTTCAACTTCTTTAGATCGCAAGAGGTCAGTTTGCTTATTGGTGTCAGCTAAAACATTTAGAGACTCTGTTACAGGTCTAAAAACTGATTCCAATGCTTGCTTATTTTCAGTCTCCAAATCTCGCATCTTTCGTACCTTTTTCTTTTCAGCTTCTGCAGCATCAACAATTTGCCTTTTCAGTGATTTTTCCATTACTACGATTTTACGGACTATAATAGTTATCGATGAAGAGTTGACCAAGGAATAATGATATCATGTAAGTACCATATCTTAAATATTTGTATTTCTAATCAAAGACTACAAAAGTGTCAAATTTATTTCTATAGCATCCGTTATTTTTGTTGCAATCTTTATTAATTACAACATAATTAAAGGGCTCACTCCATATTTTAGAACACATTTCACGAAATTCAAGCCATGTCATATCAGTGTAAACATGTTCTTCATAAACATGCTTCAAGTTAATATCATCTTGTTTGAATAATATAATTAAGTTAGCATTATCTCTTACTAACTGTTTAGGGATTTTGCTATATGTTTGATTGAGATAAAAACAGTCGATGTGTTTGTGCCTTCCCATTGCGAAATAATCACGCATGTTAGTTTGATTCTCGCAAGCAACGTCATCAAATATAATCACAGAGTTGGGTTTTGCGTCCCGAACGCCTATAACTTCCTCATTCCCTTGATATTTCTGGAATGAGATAATTGGTACCTGTTGTAAAACTCTTTCTAAAAAAATGTACTTTGGTTGGTGTAAGGTTTTTGAATAGACATAAACATTTTGAAACCGTAAATTATTTTCATGTATAAGATGTCCAATAAGTAAATTTGTTTTTCCACAATTCGATGGTCCGCAAATGATACATCGTACTGAATTAGGTAATAATTCTCCATGACGAGATCTAGTTTTACAAAAATCATCGCAAATAGTGCTTACATGCAGTGATTGTGGTTGTTTTACAAATTTCATGATTACTGTTGTCAACAAACTGATTAACAATGAGTGCATGTGTTTATTACAACATTATTTATAAACTGAAACAGTAACAGATTTCGCGTACGAGCGATCTGTGGGACAGAATGCTAAGAACTCGAACGAATGAACAAATGAACGAGTCGAGTCGATTACCGATTATTGGGCGTTCTAGACCACTTTCGGCAGCGAGGCGTACTCGCCGAGCGATTTGCCGAAAGTGGTCTAGAATGCCCAATAATATACTACTATGGTAAATTACTCATTATTGTGCGTAAAAACTTAAATTTGCAGTTGGAATGTATGGGGGAAGTTGTTTTCAACTACAATGATAAGTTTGTTTCAAATAAATTTGTGTACATCAAATAACATTTGTGTACAAACAGTGACGAAACCAAACAGTTTTATTGTATATTAAAGTGCTACATTAAAAAAGTTTAAAAAGTAAAAAACAGTTAACAAAAATATTTTAAACCTGGACTTTGACCTCTAGCAATATCCAACAACTAGCGCCATAATTTCTCCAAGCAGTGAATAGATGAACTAACATGTGATACTACTAGTGCCATTGCATCCCCAAGCGGCTAATAGAGGAACTAAAGTGTTACCATTTTATGAAAAATTAATACAACTACCGCCATTGTGACCACTGGTGTCCAATAGTAGAATTAAAAGTGATACCACATAAAAAAAAAAAAATTTGACTTGGTAGAAATTGGGAAAAAATCCGGAATTAAAGACCAAAACTAACTTATACCAATAAATCATTCTAAAACAAGCACATAGTGGGACAGTCGAGAAAAAATGGCTTCACCGAACGACAATATCACCTATCGCAAACCATCCAGGTCTAGCTCATTAACAAATTTATCTCACATAGCAAATACCAGCGAGAAAGCGATATTTGATGCTACTATGATGAGCATCCCAGATAGTCTGCATGATAATAGCGACTTTATAGTTGATTTAAATGAACAGATAAAAACACTTACGTTACAATTAGCGAGCGCACATAATGAAATAGAAAATCTGAACATTGAAAACTTTCGATTAAAATCTGACCTACAAAAAATGATCAAGACTACGAACACATACAAGAAAATATGCTCAACACCATGCAGAAAAATCATGTCACCCAATAATAAAACGCCAACACCAAACCAAAACAAAGTTCGAAGCTGGCGTGGAATTAATGAGATGACCATAAGTGACCCACAAATGGACTCCTCAAGAACCGAACCCGACATGCAAAATAAAGAGACCCAAACCACTAACACACTGAGTTTCAAGGACAATAAAGAGACTCAAACACCGAGCGAAGTGAAGACAGTTTCCACGATTTCGTCACTAAATGAAAACATATTAAATGACAATATTAAGCAACCAGCAAAGAAGTTAATAGAACCCAGACAAAAAAACAAATTGTGTATATTAAACAGCGGAACAACCAAGGGGTCCTTATCTACTATTCAGGAAGCTTATTCTAATTACTCTCAGTACTGTCGATACATCAGCATCAATAGCACCACAGTTGACCTTCTCAGAGATATTGAGCTTAAACTAAAAGGGTTCACAGAGAGCGACTACTGCATACTTTTTATCGGGGAAAATGATATAAAAGAAGAAAGAAACTACAAGGACATAATAAGCTGTATAAGAACATCCCTGCAAAGAGTGAATTTTGTTGTAATTATGTGTGCAGCCACCTATGTAGCAGGTGCACCTATATATAATTACAAAGTGGACATATTTAACAATCTTCTATATTCAGATATACAAAGCAATGACTACGCATATTTCTTTGATAGCAACTATGATCTATCTCTTGAGATGTTCTCCCACAGAACGGGCAAACTAACCAGCTACGGAATAAGAAATATACATGACCGAATTGCAAGCAATATACGTTACGATTTAGACACATTTGAACAGGCCGAAAAAACTCCAATAATATGTAAACATGTTGACAAAGCTATGGGCAACCACACTCTTTTTCGTTTATAACCACATATTTATAATGCACCAAAACATAAATGGCCTGTTAAGTAAATCGGATTTACTAGGCATACATCTTAGTGAGCTCTCAGAAGAAGGTAAGTCAATTGACGTCCTTTGTGTAACGGAACACAACATGAAACAAGGTGATCAACAACACTTACATATTGCCAATTATTCACTAGCAACTTCTTACACTAGAGATGATAGAAATGGGGGATCATGCATTCTAATCAAAAACACACATAAATTTGAGGTTTTTAAAGTAAAGAAATGGGCTATACCCAATTTAATTGAATGCTGCGCAATTAGGCTAATCTCTCACCCCTTCATAATTATTTGTATCTATAGACCACCAAATAATAATAAACATAAACTACTTATGTTTTTTGATCATCTAGATCTGATCCTAAAAGAAATTTGTTTGAAGTCAAATAATAAGGTTATACTCTGCGGCGATTTTAATATAGATATTTGTAAAAATAGCAAAGCCTCTCTCACCTTTCAAAATATATTACTAAGCTATAATCTAATTTTGGGTACTCGATCACCAACACGTCTATGCAGTGGGACCTGCATCGACAATATAATACACAATACCAGAGGCAGCAAATGTGAGATCAGAGAATTAGCATTATCAGATCACACGGCGCAACTGCTAAAGTGTCGGGTCAAAAAAACTTGCACGTTAGCTCATTGTTTTATTCAACAACGCGACTATAGTGATGAAAATATCACGAAGTTTAGAGAATGTCTTCAAAGCTTAACATTTCATAATGTATACATGTGCGCCGATCCCAATGATGCATTTGACGAGTTTCATAACGTATATAAGCTCTTCTATGATTTATGTTTTCCAATAAATAAAATAAAAGTTTCAGCAATTAAAAAACCTAAATGGATCTCAACGGGATTAAAAAAATGCTCCAAACGGAAAAGGGACATGCTATGGGAGTATCGAAAGGCACCTAACCCAGATAACAAAAATAAACTTAAAACCTACACTAATCGACTGAAACGCATAATTAAACAAACACAAAAAGTCCAAAATTCTTACACTATTAACAATTCTGAAAACAAGAGCAAAGCTACATGGAATATAATTAATCGACAAAAAATTAATTAACCTAAAGAAGGAATTGATCAGATAATTATTGACGGAAAAATTATGAATAGTACAGAACAAATAGCGGAATCATTTAATGAATATTTTATAAATCAAATTAAATCTCAGAATGACATTAACTATAATAATATGCTGACATTTGACAAAATTTCTAATTCAATATTTATGATACCCACATTACCAACTGACATCATCAAAATAATAAATTCTTTGAAAAACACAAACAGCACTGGATATGACGATATAAACAAAAGTGATTAAAGCTACATCTTTCATTATTGCACCAATACTTAGCCATATTTTTAATGATTGCACAGAGAAGGGCATATTCCCAGAAAAACTGAAAATTTCTATAATAAAACCAATGTTTAAAAAAGGTGACAGACAAGATCCTAGTAACTACCGACCAATTTCCCTTATTACAGTGTTCTCTAAAATTTATGAAAAAATAATTTATAAAAGTTTATATTCCTTTTTAGAAACCAATAAAATCTTAATCAGTAACCAATATGGTTTCAGGCAAAGTAAAACCATTAACTCCGCAATATATGCGCTTGTTCAACACGCACTTACAAATATTGATCATAGAACTCCTGCTGTAGCATTATTTATGGACATGACCAAGGCCTTTGATCACGTTAGCCACAAAATACTCCTTAATAAACTGGAAAAATATGGCATCAGAGGTAATGTCCTTCAACTTATTAAATCATACCTAACGAATCGACAACAATGTACGTGCTTAAAGAAAATCTGCCCCTACACAAAAACAGAAATGACATATAAGTCTGAATATCGTGAAACCTTATTCGGTGTACCACAGGGCGGTGTCCTAGCACCATTATTTTTTATCGTATATATTAATGACATGCCTAAAACTATTTCTAATCCGATGATCCTATTCGCGGACGACAGCACAATACTATTTAAAAACGAAAATGTAGAGACTTTAGAAGATGACATAAATAATAACCTAACTGACATAATAACCTGGCTCACTGAAAATAATCTTAAAATAAATCTGGAAAAAACAACGTACATCTCGTTTGAACAAAGAACAAATAATCAAAAACTAGATATTCGATATGGTAATAAATATATTCAGGAGACGGACAATACAAAATTTCTAGGTATTTGGATCGATAAAAAGATGGACTGGAAAATACATACCGAAAATGTATGTAAAAAACTTAGCCAATGCATGAGCATTGGCTAAGTTTTTTACATACATTTTCGGTAACTTTCCTTAAATTATATAGGGCATATGAATGCCCTATATAATTTAAGGAAAGTTACAAATCAGTCAACATTATTAATCGCGTACCACGGATATGTTGCATCAACACTGCGATACGGACTCATATTTTGGGGGAACTCGTCCGATAGAGAAATCGTGTTCAAAGCACAGAAGAAATGTATAAGGGCAATATGTGGCATTCAAAACACAGACAGTTGTAAACCACATTTCCAAAAGCTTCAGTTACTTACATTTCCATGTCTCTACATATACGAAGTGGCAAGCTATGTTAAGTCAAATATACACATATATAATCACCCAAAGAGTTTGCGGCACAAGAATGAAATATGCGCAATACCACATAAAAAAGCAATATTTAATAAAAGTTTTCTTGGTATGGCACCCAAAATATATAACAAGCTACCTAAACACCTAATTGAAATTTAAAGTATAGATCAATTTAAAAAAAAGCTTCACGAATTTCTAGTTGCGAAATGCTATTATAATATCAATGATTATTTAAATGAAAGATGCTAGGCCTACTATATCCGATTTAACACATGAGGGTTTAAAATTATTAAGAATAAAGTTTTGTAAGATCCAATATTGTTACTAAATTAATTTATATTTCAATTTGTTATTAATTGTTTAATGCTCTGACATATAATATTATTTATTATAATTTATAACTGTGATTGACAAGGCTGACATAATTAATTAATTTACTGTTTTAGAATAGAATATTTGCATACCCGTGTGATGGTTAAACATGGAGAACTCTAGTATTTAAAGAAAACATCAATGTATTCCTACCCATGTTTGCAAATAAATATATGATTTATGATTGTTCTTGGGATAAAGTCATCCCAACTACGGAACCCTTCATTGTGCGTGGCCGACAAGCAATTGGCTGTTTTTTTTTTCAAAATGGTGTGTTTGGTGCACTCATAGTTTATGAGGGTATTATTACACACAAGTCTTGAATCTGTGGTCGATCCTTTGACACAAAACCCAAGCCGCTACTGCTCCCAACACGCATCGAACTGGGGTGCAACCCAAAAACTTTAAGATGATCTGTAGCCAAGTATAAAAACCTAGACAATAAATCCAATGCAGCGGACATTTAATATTTACTATCTACTGTGGTAGGTATTTAAAAAAGACTGGAGCAATAATGAGTCGGAACACTTAATGTAACATTGTGAACAATCACAAAAATTTCCAAATACATTTAAACTAAAAACACAAGCACATTGCAACTATCCTATAAAAAGACGGAAGGAGTGAGAGACGGCACAACATCATTAACATTGCGGCTGTTTGTCTTGCAAATACTTTTAATTGTACTGATCGAGTCGCTCCAGCGCTCGCAAAGAGAATATAGGATATAGAATAATTACTTTCGTGGATGGTACTAGGTTAAAATATTGTGGTTTGTACTAAGTTTGCCTGACTTTTTTGGGAAGCGAACATGAACAAAGTCCTTTATTATGAGAACATAGAACAGTGTCGTAACTCGCGAATTCAACCTTAGAAAGGTTTTTAATCCAGCATTTTTCCAAAGCAAAAATATGTTTTTTTTTTACTTTGAAGACTGTATGAACAAAATATCGAAAAATGCGTCCAAATCAGTTATAAAAACTAAATAAAACTCATATTTCGTACTAAAAGATTATCTACAAAACTTCCCCTACCCCTTGCTCGGTCGTCACGCGTGCATAAACCCGTCAGTCGTACATTTGCTGGTGAGTTCGGTAAATAGGTGGTAAGGTACGAGCGAAAAGAGGGTTGTTTTATTAGTCTCAACACAAGAGTCAGCAGCAATGTTTCAGTCCTTCAAGCAACCCCAACACAACAACACCGCAACATTGACCTGGATTTTTGAAAAGCTATTCAGATGGTTCACACAGGCTTATATTAAATGACTTACCAAGACTGGCTAAATATAATATAGGCTGTTTAGCCATGTGTGTTCGAATTTATAATAAAATTCCAAGTGATTTAAAAACTTTGGATTTTAGATTGTTTAAAAAAATATTACTCAAATGGTTAAACAACAATAATTTTTTTTTAGTTTAGAAATTACTGACGGGAAACATTTTGTAATGTAACCAATAATATTTGCATGCTAAGAGCATACATGTTTTGCTTATAAAAGCAAAACATGTATGCTCTTTAATGTATTTTTAAAACAACTTTATACACCATGTTTTATGCAAATAAATATTATTTCTATTTCAATTGATGGTTACAATTAGCCATAGGTAGAGGTAAGATGACACGTTATTCAAGTCAAGTTTGAAGGCTTTCAGCAATTATATTTTTTTTTATTTTTTTTTTCTGGTTATTATATACACTTCAGTCTTAAAATATGATTGCAATTTGGCTACTTGTATTAGAGTGTGTTTTTTTCGTCAATTTTTATTTTATTTTTGTAATCTGTCTTGTTTGTGCAGAATAAACAATTTTTCTTTCTTTCTTTCTTTTCTTTCTGAGTCAAATAACTGGTAGATACAAGTTATTATTTCGATTTACTAAACTGGTTGTTTTTCCGGGAGATTATTTTTGTATTTGCGTTGTAAGTGTTTGTATTCGCGCCCTCCCATCCCTTGCAACCTTAAATCTGGTCAGTATATTCACGAGTCGCGTAAAAAGCGTCGGCTGCTTATGCAAATATCTGCATAATTATGCAATTTTTTTTGTAAAAATTTACATTTTTACACCACCGTGAGTAAAGTGCAGTGGCGACCACGACTCGGTTGTTTTACTCAATTTACGAGCACGTATCCTGTGCCACGGTTTTTCATGTCCCTGATAAGGTTCTTTATAAAATAAATTAAATGTGGGTTGTTTATTTGTGACAATTTAACTGTTGTAAAGTTGGACTTTGTACTGCTACGCTAACATAAAGTTTTTGAGTTGAAAGTTTTTATTCTAGGTGCATCTCTTCATATATAATATTATATAATTCATGTACTTATACAAAATATTGTAAAACATTTTTAAATAAAAGAGTAACGGTGGAGTTTCTTGCCCATTGTTCTCCATGCCTTTGGAAGGGGCACTTGTTTCCCCTTCCAAATTTACAAAATAAAGAATTGATTCTTGTAATCAATTCATTTATTTTGTAAATTTTGATGTTTGTTCAAAAGTGTAAATATGTTCAAATAATTATATGCCTATTTGAAATAAATAATTTGACATTGACTTTGAGTGCGAGCAGAATAAGTTTTATTTTGTAAAACAGATAGTGTGACTTATGTCTTAATTAAGTCTAAGATAGGGTTTTAAAAATACAGATTCGTTTGTTTAGCTTTCTTAAAAGATAGCCATTTGTGATGCGGACCATATTTTTTTTGCATCGAGACGGAAAATAAATAAAGTATCGGTTCGCTTGATTATGAAGCTATGACTAATTAGAACTTATTTTCTGTAAAATAGAGATATTGATCAATGAGAGAATGATTAAATATTATTTTGGTCTACAGGGATTTATTTCTAGGTCATAGATTTTGTGTTAGAAAAATCTCTTCTAAGCAAGAACTTTTAGGTAAAATTAAGGGAGAAAAATATACGTTTGATTCACCGGAGGTTTACGAAATAGCTTTCTGAGCTTATGAACCTGGTAAAATGGGAATAAATCCAAGCGTGTTGTGAAAGAAAACATGAAACCAAGCCCTTAGTGATCTCAAATGGTTATCTTTGTAGGTACGCAAAAGTTGTGTTCAATGCGTTCCTTCAGTTAGAAGTGCAGCCTTCGCGTTGTCAATTAAGAACAGTTGGTAATTATGCTAAGAGCCTAATTCACAGTCTCCTGCTTGAATACTCACTAACTGGCGGATAAAATAAATAAGAAATAGTTTTGGTACCTATTGTTTGCCCGTATAGAGCTAAAACTTATCCGGAGATTTGAGACGGTCCACTCCAAATAAATAGTCATTCTTCCATAGGATCGTGGCGACGTTCAACTTCTTTCTCTTCTCAGAAATCTTCCTTCAATATCTTACCCTCCATAACAGTGGAAGCAATAAGCGGTAAAGTAGAATAGCAACAACATTTACAGTTTGCGATGGCTTCAAGTGATCGTTGGCGTCGGTAAGTACTCGGTGATCAATCAAACAGCTTCACACAACGTACCGACCGCGACGTCTCGTTATTTGTGTACCGCCTATAGAATATCCTTATAGAAATAGAGAAAATTTAATAAAATTACTGCTTTTTCCAGGATATGGACTGAAAATGTTCTAAAACCCACCTTTCATTTTGTGATGAAAAACAGAGAATATTTAGAGTATTGAGAATACATTATTATCCATAATCTAACTATAATTATATAGATGAGGTCGGATTTTAATATACATAGCCCTACAACCTTTTATTATCAAAATAGAATGATAGCAGCATCCCGCGACATATACCCGATTTCATATTACTTACCTGTCATACGGTATTTTTCTCGACGATTTCCCCCTCTCCCAGTAGTTTCTGAGCCCGTATTCATGACTCCCCGCGTGGCAACATTCATCCCCCGCCGATATATCCAGAGCAAGGTTAAGCAGGGTTCACACAATGCACCCGGGGCCCGGGAGCGCCCCGTACTGTCACAAAATATGCCAGACCTCTCGACTCACATCTAATTTCGTCGCGAACTCTCTGACATAACCACATCACATTACGTTCGTGCGCGTGCGGAATATACGGGCATTTAGCTTGAACGGGACCTGTTGTGGCTGTGACTAGGAAAGATATCTGCCTACTAGTTATGTAGTCACTCTGGTAAACGAGACTCTATGAATTTGTTTTGTGTCAATCGAACAGATAGATGTGCTGCTGGGGAGTTTGTTGCGCCAGTCCTGCTTCCGAGAAAGAGGTGAAGGGTGGGCATTTTGGGGGACTGTCATATATAATTATGACGTGCATCAGCCTTATTTGATTTTGATTTCACTCAACTCAGCATAACTCACAATCAGCTGTTCGACATACTCAGTCTTGCACACCATTCTGCTCCCTTCGCATCCAAAGTATACATCCAGTAAGTTATCGAGTTTACACTTTCACGCTTGCAAAATCCTTTGTCGTAAGGACAACAATATTAATGTGCCTAATAAATATTACCTAAATATAATTTGGCTATACATGAGCCATTAATAACTATTACAGCAAGGCTGATTAATAGCGTTGCCGGTAGCTGAAAATGATAAGCTAAGCATAAATTATCGCTAATCTAATTTAATTCCATGTTTGTTTATGCTGTGACGCATATAAATTATAAGCTCGAAAAATATACAGAGTTATATGTATATGTGATTAACCCTATAAATATAATATAATGTGTGTGGATCTGGAGGCAAAAGTCCTTGCGCACATCTGGGAGTGGCGCGAGGAGGCAAAACGCCGGGGTGAAACTCCGCTGCCGCGAGAAATCACGGCACAGTGGACAGAGCTCCGGCAGGATCTCATGGCAGCATGGAGAGTGCGACTGTCGCAACCCAGCGCTGGGCACGCCACAATTGTGGCGAGAAGCCTCCTCTTTGAGGAGTGGCTAGAGAGGCGCCACGGCGTCCTCACCTTCCGCTTGACTCAGTTCCTCACCGGACATGGTTGTTTCGGCATGTTCCTGTTCAGGATAAAGCGGGAGGAAACGCCCGGATGTCACCACTGTGTGGATCGCTTGGAGGATACGGTGGAGCATACGGTGGAGGTCGGCCCGGCTTGGGCGGAGCACCGCCGTGTCCTCACGGAGGCGATCGGCGGCGGCGATCTCTCGCGTCTGGCCCTGGTTGAGGCCATGGTTCGGAGCGAGAGTGCATGGAAGGCCGTCACCTCCTTCTGTGAAGCAGCAATGTGGAGGAGAGGCAAGGTTCGCACCCTCGTGCCCTTAGTCGCTGCAGGAGACGCCCCGGGCGTCGGGAGTTGCAACCCGATTTCCGGCCACCGTAAGCGCGGGCTTGCGGACGGTGAGCGATGGGTAGCTCGCCATCCGATAAGGACCAGGCCCGGGTCGACAGCGCATTGTATTCCACGCGCGCCTCAAAGAGATGTCAGCACCAATTGACGGGGTCCATTAGGACCAATGCCTGCCAGGGTTGCGAGTTTGTCCGAAAGGGATATCGTGGCCCCGGCACACAGGCAACGGAAGAAACACGGCGGGGTTTTAGTCAGTAAAAGTCTGACACGCCCTCCCGCTCCGCCCAGAGCGGGAGAAGTTATTTGATAATTACTCACCCAAAAAAAAAAACACATAAATTATCGCTAATCTAATTTAATTCCATGTTTAAATACTGTGACGCATAAAGGTACATTATAAGCTCGAAAAATATACAGAGTTATATTATTATGTGATTTACCCTATACATGTACATAGGTTAATAAAATTTTGATAATAGAATAAAAAATGTTGTCACAAAACAAATAAGTATAGAAGTGTAATTAAAGATCATGACAATGGTCGAATGAAATTAAGAGATCACGATTTTGTCGATGTGCTTTCGGTTACTCCTTTTATTTTGTAACACGTGTTATATAACTCCGGCCTAACAGGCAGGAGTCTGCTTCTTTCCTGTGTTTTTGAACCTGATATTAAAATCTCGCTGGAAATAGTATTCTTTCGATTCCTGCTCCCACTGGGAAGCAGCTGGCTCGTCCTCACCGCACTTCCCGTATATCATCATCCTTTCTACGGAAATTGCCGCTTTTGCGAATTCAATGCTAGCCTCACCCCCCCTCCACGCACCCAGCCGCACCACCGCGTCCCCTCCGTCACCCGCGCTGGGAAACTTTTTAATTCCAGTGTAAACAGAACAAAAGTTGGCTCTCTATAATTCGATACGTGAATTATTCATATGTACGAGTGCCATTACTCCATTAGCAGTCGCGTTAATATTCACTTGGGTATTATCATTTTACATTACACATGTTTACAAATCAACACTTTCTCCCTCTACATTAAGGTTGGTTTTTGCTTGCGATGCATGTTTTGAAGACACGTGAATTCGGGAAATTGCTTATGAAGAAGGAAAAGTTTGAATTATTGTTATTGTACAAGTTTTGTGTTGTAATGTTAGTTTAATCGTTGTTACTTATCTGCGGTGTATCAATTTGATTGAAGCGGTCTGCGAGTATATCAATAAGTATAAGTTATTTAGTTGGGACCGCAGGTGTATGGTAATGTAATGTCGGAACTTTAGTTTGTGGCAAACATTTCTACAATCGATAATTATGTGGCAAAAAGTTCTTCAATCGATGATTATGTGGCAAATAGTTCTTCAATCGATGATTATGTGGCAAACAGATTATATACAAGATAAAATGCTTGGAAACATGCTGGTCGTGCTCCATAGGACAATATATAGTCTAGACAAAATCAAACAGGTTGCTATTTTAATTGTATAATTTATTATTTTTATGACATTTATTTTAAATTCTGTGATTACCATATCTCACACTGATATTGTTATTTTTTAGGAAATCGTATATATTTTTTACAGTTTTTGTAAATCGGTGAGCACCATGTATCTATCACATAATTAATTTATCTGTCATTGCTTCATTCTTAACTCTTTTTATTACCTATTGTGGTGTAGTAATTTTATTCTAGGTGCATCGTCTTCATATATAATTATATAATTAATGTACCTATAAAAATATTGTACAAGATTTTAAAAGAGTACCGGCGGAGTTTCTTGCCCATTCTTCTCCATACGAAACTACCATTTGGAAGGGGTGACTAGAATCAATTCTATTTTTTTGTAAAAAT
The DNA here is from genome assembly GCA_948098905.1 of Tiliacea aurago. Classification (NCBI taxonomy): domain Eukaryota; kingdom Metazoa; phylum Arthropoda; class Insecta; order Lepidoptera; family Noctuidae; genus Tiliacea; species Tiliacea aurago. The sequence goes on along the minus strand of OX402581.1, from coordinate 880,088 downwards.
TGACGTTCAAAAGTGCCTTATATGTGCCTATTTGAAATAAACAATTTGACTTTGACTTTGAGTTCTTCAATTAATAATATCCCTCACTATGAGACAGATAAGAAAAAAAAATATCATCCCCACTGTACGTGCAAGGGAAGTACTAACCCAAAAAAAAAATATTTTCATAATTTTATTTTAACACTTTGTCGTCGTGATTAATATGTATCTTCATCATTTCAGCCGAAAGACGTCCACTGCTGGACATAGGCCTTCCCCGAAGGCCCCGGAGTTTGCCTTAAACGCCACGCTTGGCAGGCGGGTTGGCGATCGCAGTATGGTGTTAAAATGTGTAGAGAACGCTGCTGCCCATTCTCTAGTAAGTCCCTTAGTCGCAATTTACGACACCCACGGGAAGAAAGAGGGTGGTGCTATTCTTTAAGTCCGGCACCACAGAGACAATTAATATGTATACCCATGCCAAATTACAGCTTTCTTGTACTATGCGTCTCTGAGCTTAGCCGGGGACAGACAGACAGGCAGACGGACAGACGGACATGGTGAAACTATAAGGGTTCCTTGTTGACTTCGGAACCCTAAAAATCAGACTGAACAAAAGAAAAAAAACCTTAGAATAAACTTGGTAATGCAGACCTTGTTCTACCCCTCATAGACATGAACATAAATATAGTAGCACATAATGTTGCGTCTGTTATTATCTCGAGAGATATCGGACGTGAACTAGACATCACGTAATTGACCGGAGGCCATGTTTGTGACGTCACTGCTCACAGGCTAATGGTGATTGGTTCACTAAATGAACTCGTTTAGGTCAACTACGTTTATATGGAAACTTACTTTATTGGTTGGAAAAATACGTTTCATATAGGAGTTAATTGCTTGAAGTAATTAATATTTTTCTTAAAACTTTGATTATAATTTTATTTTCACAACATTTTCAATAATAAAAATCACAAAAATAATTTAAGAAAAACAGTAACATTATAACTTAGAAATTGTTGTTGTTTTATTAATTATTATACAATGTTCAAGCTAACTAGCGATCACATATATTTTAAAATAACGGTACACAAACAATCTATTGCGAAAAATTTACGGATTTGAAATACCAATCAGCTTTAGGATCATACCAGTCTAGGACTTTCTTATCGTACCAAATGTACGCACCTTTGATGCTTACAGGAGCCTCCAGCACCATATACAAGGGAGTTTCAGCTGCCTGGTCTGCGTCGTAGAAACCAACGCCTTTCGTCATATCCGTACGGACTAAACCAGGATGCATGGAGTTCACAGATATATTCCTTGCTATCAGGTCTCTTTGCTGGATAATAGTCAACGCACTAACAGCTACTTTGGCTACTCTGTATGCAGCAATTGTTCCATCATCAGCTATATCAGATCTGTTGAAGGTTCCGTTCTTCAGTGCTTCCAAATGCCAGTTCACAAACTCATTGATATCCTTCACGGTCAGATCTTTGTTGGAGAGCCTCTTGATCCAGTATTCATTCTTCACGTTGGATAAATGTCCACAGTCACTGGAAATGTTGAGAATCCGTCCATTGTTTCTGAGCAAAGGAAATAAATACTCCTGGATGATGAAGAAACTGAAGTAGTTTACATCGATGATGTCCTTACTTTCTCTGTAGCCAAGGTATAGTTCGGAGCAGTTGCAGACGGCAGCGTTATTGATCAAGATATCGATGCCTCCGTACTTCTGTTTAACGTCATCCCTGAACCTTGCAACACTGGTTTTGTCGGTGATATCAAGCTGGTGGTATTCCGGATGAAGACCTAGCGCATTCAGTTTCGCGATAGCAGCTTTCCCTCTGTCATCGTCTCGAGAGGTGAGAAAGACTACTCCATCGAATCTCTTTAGAAGTCCTTTAACAATCGAAAAACCGATACCCTTGTTGGAGCCAGTGACCACAGCTACTTTCATCATGATTATGGAGTGTAAACGGTTACTGTAATGTGATAACTAAAAATGACTTGACTCGGTCTGTTGAAATAAGATAATGAGAACTTCGTATTTGTTTTCTCCGTGATAAGCTGAGGTTAATTCGCGATAAGATAAACTACTTGTTGCAGAGGTTATTGTAAATAGAAGTGTTGTTTAATAATTTATGTAAACAGATCAATGTAGATTTGTTTTCGTAGGTAAGTATCCTAAACTAAATGTTCTGGTCAAATATTTCGCTGCGTTTTCCTACATAATTCTCCTAAACAAACAACCTGACATTTATGTTGTTTTATTCTACAAATCTGAAACATCTTCATTGCAATACTCGTGCAGTTATTTATAAAATCTAATAAAACGTAGAAAATAGGCTAAGCGCCAAATTGCCCGCAGTGATTCAATTTATCATTATACTCGTACACCGCCCCGGGGCAGCTAGGTTGGGCTCTCTACGTTTTAAATGTGATCTATATTTGTGTTAGAAGTACCTACATACCTTCTAGATCATCCTTTTTTATGATCTACTAATAACTTTAGTTAAACTGTTGATCAGTCTTGTGTTGATTTCTTAAGTTAGTGTGTAGACTGTGTGTGTGTTGATCTCATAATTTTAATTTATTTATTATAACACCTTAAATCTTTTAAATGAAAGTTGCCCTAATGCGAAAGTTAAGTTTACATGTAAATCTCCAAAGTATATTTATTTAGTAGAAAGCTACATATCAAATGTAATGGGTACCTACATATTTTATAAACTAAATTCACAAATTTAACACCTATATTTAACTTAATTATAACATAACACCCTAGAGGTCACCAGAGTAAAGTCATTCAGTGAACAAGAAAACAAGCTGAGCTACCGCGTTAGCAGTGCGCTCCGAACCAGATTGGTGCACGCGGTCGGCACCGCCAGCAGCCGTGAATTTTACCCCTTATTACATGGAACTGGAACAAGTATGTGGCTAGTACTAGTTCCCGTTAGTTATCTAATTTATAGTATCCAACTATTCCCAAAATAAATAAGGTTGGATACAGCAATGGGTCCTGAATATACCTACTATATGAAACCTCAAATACATAAACCTAATATATTTGTTTTGTATCCGCTCTAGCATCGTACTGTAATTGGCTTCACTAGGACTCCAAGTAGCCGCGTTGTATGAAAGTGGCTCTTTTCAAGTGCTTCATACAAGGCTCTTAAACCACTCATGTTAATAAATTGATTTACCTGTCGCAAAACAAACCCTAGATTGCGGTACGCGTTTTTGCAAACCTCTACGACATGTTTGCGGATGTGCAAATCCATGGTGAAACGCATGCCCAAATCTTTGACCTCCATGACACGCCTTCATCAACTCAACTGGCAATGCTTCAGCAAAAATTGGCTCATCGTAGTCCCAAAGAACAATCTTCTCGACGTCCTATTGACTCCATTCTATTATTTAACTAACATTACTCTTACATTTTCCACCAAAGAAATTTAATCCAAAGCGGCATTGTAAACCTAAATAGAAAAATAATGCAGTGAACACAAGCTCCAAGATATTCAATGTTTACATATTAACCTAACAGAAACAATCTTCATAAAAACGACACACAAAACATACAGCACTTACATGGCGATGCGTTAATGGGATGCTGTGCGGTGTGTCATGAATTATTCATAGTGCGCCAGCAATGGATCGTTACGCGATGAATTTGATCGCTTCGTGCGTTATCTAAGGGCGGTATTTTACGCGAGTACCTCATAATGGCTGCACCCGAATATTGATTGTGATAGAATTATTGTGAATTATAATCTGAGGTAATCGAAATGTCGCTGTTAAGTGAGTATTTCGATTGTGTACTGTAATATGCATTGCATAATGATTGTTTTGATTTGAAATAAACATTTACCTACACTTTGCAGTGATTCCAACCTAAGTAGGCGTATGTCAGAGATAAATAATATATTTTTCATGTTTCATCATCATACTCATCACGTGTGTCTGTTATTCCACCAGTACTCAGCCAAATGAAAAATACCTATGTTACTTCATTTCATTTCATTTATTCAGTTTACATTTTTATACATATAAAGTTGCCGCAAACATAAACTCGAGTTTTACCGTGCACCAAAATCATCAACCACTTATTTTAGAGAATAAACCAAACTTAAGTTCTTAAACAAAATTAAATAACAACAAAAATAACAGCGAGCGTATTTAGCGAAATATTTATCTAATATTAAACAAACGAGCGAACATCGGTGACCGATTTGACCGTCCTTCAAACAAAAGTGGTAGAGGAATGTGACTTAGATTGATACAGGTTGTTCATAAAAGTATAAATATTTTTAGCAACAATACATTTTTCTTTATTTTTGGTTGCTATGACATTTTGTATTATGTTTGTTTATTATTTAATAACGTTCAATTGTAACATTCATTTTCATACACTTATTAGTCAAGGCTAGATTGTAATTAATGATTAAGAACCTGGTTCTTTTTAATAAAGGATAAAAAAAACACATAATATTATTATACAATTAGATATTTATATTTTGTAAGAAATGTTGCTTTAATTTGTACTTTATGTTTTTTATGAGTTATTTTGTCCCTTAATGATATAGGTAGCTGATTAATAAGGTAAGGCATTATATACTTTAACGATCTCTTGCTGTACTTGAATTCAGACATAATCTCTTTCAAATGAAACAATTACTCGAGTCAGCTAGTTTGTAAAATACTGAACACGATAGTTTATTCTGATTTCAACTACACCCGCTAAAACAGCAACAATATACCCGTGTCTAATTATAGTCCTCACATTGTGTTCAGAAAGTCAAAAAACAAACTAACAAGCTCCAATTTATGCTATTGGAGTACATCACTATTGTTTCGGTAGGATTTAATCAAAACTTTGCCAGATAAACAGCGAGCGCTGGCTCCGCCGCGAACACGCTTATATTTTGAACAGACAAGTGGGTATTATAAACGTAAATTTAGTAATTTGTTTGTAGGAACTAGCTTGTGTATGTAAACTTACGAGTTTATGATGTATATTTGTGGATATATTTAAGCCTGAACACATGTGTGACGGACTTATTCGTGAACTTGGAAGCCATAATGTCTGTCGAGGGGATCAATTTCTCAATCAAGACACCGCCTGCCTGCACTATGGGCTCGGTGACCGCAAGATACCCGCAAGATATAGGTGGTCTCGGCTAGTTTATTTTTTTAAGTAAACTGTTGAATTACATATTAACAGATTGAACATAATATTATTATGATAGATATGTACCTATTATTACCTAACGATAAAGCTGACTTTCTTATCAAGAGATTATAAATTAATTATTATATTTTCAGTCAAATGGTTTTTACCGACACGAGAAACAATATCACCATGACTTATATAATTGTTGTGTAATGTTTGTAATCAACATGATGCATGACCTGCTCCAGATAACATGATTAACTACATCTTATTTGTTCAATAATACGTTGTCGTTTGAAAGGATATGCCTACTCCAAAATACTATCTGATCTGCAAAATCGATTATAAGACATCTTTTGTAATTTTCCAAAAACAATATTATCGTTACTCATGTGAGTTTCCAAATAGGTATTTATCATATTTATACCAAATACCAAATTATTAACTAGCGATGAGCAAAATGTGTATGTAGACAATATAGTGTCATGATTCCAAATATTAATAAGATTTGTAGTGATTTTAAATAGTAAATATTAAACTTAAAAAAACAAAAAAGAACAACCGACTTCCAAAAAAACACTACAAAGTGCAAAATACCGTAATTTAGGAACTCGGTGTCTTTGGATCTATATTTTAATTTTTGCCACCAACTTCCGAAATTAAAGTTATTTTTCACTTTGTTGTGTATTTTTTTGTAGTCGGTTGTCTTATTTTGTTTTTTTCACTTTTTAGTGGGTCAGGTTTTAATTTATTTAAGTTCCAAATAATGCCTAATGTCAACTGCTCATCACCTTTTACAAAATATTGTTTTTCTCGATGCTGGGACGTTAATTGTTGAGAAGTTCTCTTGGTTCTTACCACAAATGCCACTCACCATATGCATTGTGACGACCATAAATTGCTTAGCAAACTTATTAAAGTGCCTAATCGAATTGCAACCCGTTAAAATACTTATTATTATGTTGTTCAGGTGGCCATCTGTGGTCTTCATCGTTAGTTCCACTTCACCAAGTGGTGCGAGCAAATGCACTAGTTACTATAAGGCCCGCATACCGCTGGTTGCGCGGCGGAGCGCATTTCCTTGAAACGCGCGGGCGGATTCCGCGGGCCCCGAGCGGCGCCAAGAGTCCTTGAGAGCCCTCGAGTGGAGAGACACGTGGCAGCGCGCAGCTACTCCGATCGCGCCCATGTCATTTAGTGCTGATCGACAGCTCGCTCTCGTTCGTAATGGATGTCGACTGGGACATAAAACTCTCCAGACATCTGACCGCCAGCCAGCCGGGTAAGGGGTAGTGCGGCAGAGCGCAGAGCAGCACGGCGGCGACTGGAGCAGTCGCGTGCATGCTCTTGTAGTAGGTTGAGGGCCCTCCGAGCACCGCGTGCGAATTTATTCTGATATTGACCATATGACACGGTAGTTAAGGTTTGTATTAAATTGTTGTCTTCAATTGCTCTCCGCCGCGCCTCCAGCGGTGTGCGCTGGGCCTAAGAAATACACAAATCGTTTTTTCTGAGTCTAAACTCTCACGTTATAATTATTATAAATAAAGGTATAACACTTACTAAAAGTGTACTTATTCACGTCTAGATTCAGGCAATATATTACAAAGTTACAGCAGTTAACTTACGTCAAAGTCAAAAGACAAATACAATAAAACATTTTATTTGATTACAATTTTCACGTCAACTTATATATCGTTTCAATTTAATCAAAAGTTTCCGAGACGAACATTGGTGAAGTCATGAAGCAATAATTATATGTTTCAATAATTGGGGGTGAAAAGTGGTTCAGGAGCAAAAATAGATATAGAAAAAATCTAAATGAATTACATCATTATAAAATCTAACTGTAACTAAGTGAATATTACCATAAACTAATAACCAGCTAACCATGATAGTGGACGGCATCATAGCATGCTACAATTTACAGTATCGAAGATTACAGACTATCATCACCACGTTTGGTAAACACATTTTTATCAAAGCATGTCAAGTGCTGGTGACCTTCTTGCTAGGTAACCATTTTACAAAGTAGGTACCTACAATATTCGTTATCCACAGAATGTAATTTTTTCACATTTAATCGACGCCCACGGTTTTATCTTTCTAGTTACATAATGAATCGGGCACTCTCTAGAATCGTTAATTAGTAAATTCTTTATTGGCATAAAAAATGTGTACAAACAAAGTTAGCCCTGGGTTAAACACCTATGTTACAGAAGCCAGTGTCTTCACCCAAACAGTAGGTTCTGGGTTTTATGCAATATACATCGTTTGAATTTACTTAGGTATGTAAACAAAACTAATAACTAAAATAGTAATTATACATCGGTTGTTGGAAGTCTATGTCCAGCAGCGGATATAAGTAACGAGCAGTAATTAGTTTCATAAACAAACGGATAAATCTGATAACCAAGGTAATTAAATTACTTAACGCGGAAAGGATCTCCAAATTAAATGTTATAAAATTATTTTTTACGAACCAATACAACGAAATTCAATCTGTGTCCATAATTCAAAATCATTGTCATTATTTTGGTCCCATTTATAATATCTACTGCTTTAAGTTTTTTGTCTTGAAGAAATAATCAGCTTTGTAGTCGTACCAGTCTAGGACTTTTCTATCATACCACACATAAGCTCCTTTGAGGCTGTCAGGAGCATCCAGCACTAGATATAAGGGAGTTTCAGCTGCCTGATCAGTGTTATAGAAACCAACTCTAAGCGTCATGTCAGTCTGAACTAGTCCTGGATGCATGGAATTTACCGAGATGTTCCTTGACTCAAGTTCCTTTTGCTGCAGGATCGTGATGGCACTGAGAGCTACCTTCGCTACTCTGTACGAAGCTATTGTTCCATCATCGGCTATATCATCGTAGTGGAAGGTTCCATCCTTCACGCCTTCCAAAAACCAATTCACGAAATCATTTATATCTTCCAGCTTTAAATCTTTCTTTGATAACCTCTTTACCCAGTATATATTCCGTACGTTTGACAAATGTCCACAGTCGCTAGATATATTGAGAATACGTCCATTGTCTCTCACCAATGGGAAGAGCAGTTCTTGGATTGTCAATATACTGAAATAGTTGATATCCACAATAGTTTTGCACTCATCATAGGGGTTGTAAAGCTCTTCACTATTGGCGACCGCCGCGTTGTTAACAAGAATATCGATACCTCCATGCTTCTCCTTGATGTAGTCTCTGAACCTGACCACACTGTCTCTGTCCGACACGTCGAGCTGGTGGTACTCCGGGTGCAGACCGAGCTCGTTCAGTTTGGCAACGGCAGCTTTCCCTCTGTTATCGTCTCTTGAGGTTAGGTAGACGACTCCATCGAATTTCTTCAACAGTCCTTTAACTATCCCAAAGCCAATCCCCTTATTGGAACCGGTAACTACAGCAACTTTCATCATGTCTGCTCTGTGTTGACACACTTTGTGGAATGACAGTAGTTATTATATCTAATACGAGGCATTACATTAAATAACGTATTTGTTCGTATGAGATAATCTGAAAATAAACATTACCTATTATCCAGTGAACCGAGATAGCGTTTATCGGCGACAGTACGAGTATGTTTCAAAATTATAAATATGATGTCCAGTTAAGAGCTATTTTATTGTTGAGTTTTGTTTTAATATTATCCAATCTAATTTTCTATATTCCAATGTCCACATATTAAAAAAAAAAATTGCTTTAATTCTCCACTTATAAATTTAATATATTCCAATCTCCACATATTGTAACTTTCTTTCTCTTGAATGGCTCCGTCAAGTAATTTAAAAGAATGTCAAGGTTATGAAGAAAGATTACTATTTGCGCCTTTCACTGATCGAGTATTCTATAATAATAATAAATAATGTCTAAATCTCAGAATGGATGTACGAATGGGTCCCGTGGTACTAAGGAGCTGCTCTTTATAGACATGGCCATAAGCCAACAGGTTCGTAGATCCCGGAAGGATTTGTCTACATGTTGGATAGATTATAAGAAGGCCTATGATTCGGTGCTACATACATGGCTCATGAGGGTGCTGGAGTTGTACAAGATAGATGCAACTCTGCCACCTTCCCGATGGCGTGTACGGGGAAATGGAGGACGGTCCTTCTCTATCCAGGATGTCGACAAACCCCCGGGGATCGATGAACTGATCAGGATCGAGCGGGGAATATTCCAAGGCCCTATGGCCTTGGAATATTCCCCGCTCGATCCTGCTTGAGTCTGTTTTTGTTTTGTTTAGCCTTGAATCCTCTAAGCACACTGCTGGAGGATTCAGGTTTAGGCTATCGGCTGAGAAGAGGTGGTCAGGTTTCACCTTCTTTACATAGATGACTTGAAACTCTTTGCCCCCAACAATTTTCCCCTGATGGAGCTACTGAAGGTAACAGAAACGTTCAGTAGCGCCATCAGGATGGAATTTGATGTGGATAAATGTGCGGTCATGCATGTCAAGCGAGGGGAGATTATGGAATCCGTGGGAACCCAACTCTCGGATTCCATGCTCCTTATATCCCTCTCCTCAACCGAAACCTACAAGTATTTGGGTATGTCGGAAGCATTAGGCATCAATGTTGCCGACATGAAACAGTCGTTGAAGGAGCGCTTCTTTGGCCGCCTGAATAAAGTGGTAAATAGTCTTCTATCAGGCGGAAACAAGGTGCGTGCCTTCAACGTCATGCCGGGTTTTGATGTATTCTTTCGACATACTCAAATGGACTCGGACAGAACTTGATGCCCTGTATAGGAAGGTCCGTACATTGCTGACGGCATATCGGATGCATCACCCACGGTCATCAACGATGAGACTGTACATCCCGCGGAAGTGTGGGGGTTGAGGTTTCTTAAATGTTAAAACCCTCCACATCTGCGAGATTTGCAGTCTCAAGGAATATTTCCTCCAAACTGACGTGGGGATGCACCGAGATGTGGTCGCAGAGGACAAGAGCTTCACTCCGCTCTCCTTGGTGAACGAGAACTGGCGCAAACCTACAGTACTTGATACTAATACTCGTAAGGAAGTATGGCAAGGCAAAGAACTTCATGGACGCTTTTTCCGGGCCCTCCAGACGTAGACTTTCTGACGTCCGTATCCTGGCTGCGTTTCGGCGACCTCTTCGGGGAAACCGAAGGTTTACTATGAGTGAAGTTATCATGACGAATAATTATCGGAAATACATTGTCAATATTATTTCTGGTTGTTCTCATCTCGCTAACTAAATTTAGGGATTCATGGCTGGATAAGCGATAGTGTCGACAGGGACGTTCAGTCAACCACTACTCGCTTAAATGATCATGTCACAAATGAAATTACATCTACCGGTGCGGCCAACTGAAGTCTGGAAAGTTATACGTAAACTCTAAACCAGGAAGGCTCCAGGTGATGACGGTATACACAACATTATGCTCAAAAACCTATCGCAAAAAGCTGTTGTGTTTACCACAAAAATTTTCAACGGCTGCTTAAAATTAGGATATTTTCCCAATACGTGGAAAACTGCAAAGATTATTGCAATTAAAAAGCCTGGAAAAGACACCGCCTTACCGGTTAGTTATAAGCCTATTAGCCTTCTTTCTGTTCTAGGTAAGCTGTTTGAGGTCATGATTTATAATCGTTTGCTTCGTTGCTCTGACCAGCTCATTATGAACGAGCAATTTGGATTTCGTTCCTCTCATTCCACGGTACAACAATTGGCTCGAGTCTCTGAACACATTTCCTATCATCTTAATCTTAAGCAGTCTACTGGTATGTTCCTTCTGGACATCGAAAAAGCCTTCGACACCGTCTGGCACGAGGGCCTGCTACACAAGCTAATCAGTTACGGCGTTCCAATAGAGCTGGTAAAACTTATCCAATCTTACCTTAATAACCGCAACGTTGTGGTCCATATTGGTACTGACAGACCTTCGCCCCGGATGGTGTTGGCCGGAGTTCCTCAAGGCTCGGTGCTCGGTCCCTACCTCTTCATTTTATTCGTGAGTGACGTTCCTGTGCAGGTTCGTACTCATCTGGCCTGTTTTGCCGACGATACAGCATCGTACACATGCGATGATGACATCGACATTATCATAGGTAGACTTCAGTTCTCGCTTGAACTACTTCAATATTATTTCAACAAGTGGAAGCTGAAGTTGAACGAATCCAAAACTGAGGCAATACTTTTCACACGTCAACGTACCACCCCAAAAAGAAAATTGAAAATCGCTGGGCAATTGATTCCGTGGGCCACAGAAGTTCGCTATCTTGGCGTTACGTTGGATAAAAAGCTCAATTGGACAAAGCATGTAACTAAATTACGCATTAAAGAAGCTTAAGCACTCGGTTCTCTCAGTCCTATACTTAACCGAAAAAGTAAGCTCAGCGCTAATACCAAACTTAGGTTATACACCACTCTAATTAGACCTTGCATCACATATTCGTGTCCGGTATGGAGTAGCACTTGTCAATCCAATTATAACCTGTTACAAATAATTCAAAATAAAGCACTTTAAATTGCCTATAATACGCCGTTTAAAATTAACCTTAAAGCACTACAAACAAATATAAAGTTACCTAGCATTACAAAATTCATCTTAAAACTAACTCGTAAATTTTACAACAAAACTAAATGTCATCAAAATACATTGATTGCGAACATAGGACGAATTAGTTGAAAGACTTGCGAAATATCGATGGATACGGTACATACAAGCTTCCCCATCACTACGTGTTGTTCGCGCACAATACTGATAACGCGTCATAGCTGGGCCCGTACGATGCGCCTGCGCTTCCCCTCTCTCACCGTATATAGGTGAGCGCGCGGGAGGCGCGGTAGCTCGTGCGTCGCTGGTGGCCATGCGCGATCACCTGAGCTACCGCTTGCACCGGTCGCACTTACGCTGAGCGCGTATTTAAGTATTTGCTGCTACCCCCTCATTTTTATAAATGAAATTATTACAATAGTTTCATAATGATAATGTTAAATTAATTAAGAAATGCCTCATGCTGTAATAAGTTTGTAACCATTATTATTTTATACTTATAAAGGTGCTCCTAGCCTGTAAAATTGTGTGGACTTTTATTTCTCCCTCAAAATACCAACAGCTCACTATTTGTCGGATTATATTTTAGCCCATGCTGCTCGGCGTAACCTTCACAAATTGCGAGCAATTTCCTTATTCCACCGATTGTGGGGCTCAGCAGCACCATATCGTCTGCGTAGCTTAGGTTATTTAAACTAACTCCGTCATTATAGCATCTGACATGCTAATGCTATCAACTTGAAATTTAGATGACGTTTGCCCAACTCTTTTGCAAACAAGAAAGAAATGAAAAAATATATTTCTTGTTTGCAAAAGGGACTGAAATGACTGTCTTAAAAAATTTAAGTGCAGGGCTACTAGGGCATGTGGGGTATCATAATTATGAAAGAACGCTGTTCGCACATTTTCAAACATATATTTTTTTAGGCATCATAGTTTCCGACTTTTGATAAAATATGTAAAAAAAAAATCCGTCCCCCGCCCCCTTATCTCCGAAGTTTGCATAGATAAAAATCTGAAATGATTCTATGTGTATGTAAAGATTACAGAAAAAATAAAACGATCTCTCCTAGTAGCACAGTTTTTCAGAAATCATCAACATCATAATACCCGTACGGGACCCTCGGTGCACGAGTCCGACTCGCTCATGACCGGTTTTTTATCTATTACAATGGTACGCGTTCTCGGGAGCACGAATTATCTCGTTGTGTGTAGTGAATTTGGCAATACTTCCCAGAACCGTATCAGTCAGTGTATGTCTATGTGATTGTTCAGCTGTGAATATTTACGAGCAGTAATTAATTTTAGAAACAAAGAGATGAGTCTGTTTACGATATTACCTAACGCTAACAGGATCTCATGATGAAGCTGTTTTCAAATTCATTTTCATATACCAATAAATTAAAGTTAAAAAAAAGGTTTCATTTAATTTTGATCACGTTTCTCGGTACAGGTTTTAAAATAGTCGGTCTTGAAGTAATAATCAGCTTTGTAGTCGTACCAGTCTAGCACTTTTCTGTCGTACCACACATAAGCTCCTTTGAGGCTGTCGGGAGCGTCCAGCACTAGATATATAGGAGTATCAGCTGCCTGATCTATGTTATAGAAACCAAAACCGAGCATCATATCGGTCTGAACGAGGCCTGGATGCATGGAATTCACTGCGATGTTCCTTGACTCTAGTTCGTTTTGCTGCAGCATCGTGATGGCGCTGAGAGCTACCTTCGATACTCTATACGCAGCTGCTGTTCCATCATCAGCGATGTCATTGAAGTTGAAGGTTCCATTCTTTATGCCGTCCAAATACCAGTTCACGAATTCATTAATATCTTCCAACGTTAAATCCTTCTTAGACAGCCGTTGTATCCAGTACATATTCCGCACGTTTGACAGATGTCCACAGGCACTAGAAATGTTTAGAATGCGTCCATTGTCTTTCACCAATGGGAATAATAATTCTTGGATCGTCAATATGCTGAAATAGTTGATATTGACAATAGTTTTGCACACTTCGTAAGGGTTGTAAAAATCTTCACTGTTACCAAGCCCCGCATTATTGATGAGAATGTCGATACCTCCATGTTTCTCCTTGACGTGGTCTCTGAAGCGGAGAACACTTTCTCTGTCCGTTACATCCAGCTGGTGGTACTTCGGGTGCAGTCCGAGCTCGTTCAGTTTGGCGATGGCGGCTTTTCCTCTGCCATCGTCTCTTGAAGTTAGGTAGACGACTCCATCGAATCTCTTCAACAGTCCTTTAACTATCCCAAAGCCGATACCCTTATTAGAACCGGTAACTACAGCAACTTTCATGATGTCTGCTCTTTGTCAAGTCTCCCTGTGAAGTGAGAGGAAAAATATGTTGAATATGTGATAATTTTGTGTGATGCCATAATAATATAATACTTTAAAAATTATTGCCCTTATCATATGCTGTGCACACAGATAACATTTATCTGTGCCACATTATCACAGTATTTAACATAAATTCACTGCACTCAGCGTAATTACAAATGGCTGACAACGAAATTAGGGATATAGTAAACACAAGTTTATAATTAAATGTAGATAAATTGTTGATTACAGATTAATGTTGCCAATATTAACAAGCGTGTTGGTGCTTTCGTTCGTGTTCTGTCAAAATTGCAACATTTCATTATTAATCGGACGCCTACCGTTATCATAATCAGCTATTGGTAGTTTAAAATTAAATTATTCCGACGATAATTTTGTTAGGGATTTTCACAAAACTGATACTGAATCCTTTTAAAGTTTATGTTTATTTAGGCTAAAATACTGATATCAAGTTTTCGTATAAAAAACATATTCATAGACATCGGAAATTAAATTATGCTATTATGTACTAATGGGCTTGACACGAACTGTTTCAAGTTTTTACAATATTGTAAAAACTAAGGGTGTGGAAAGGAGAGTGAATGCAGGAAATAAAATTAATGCTGCTATACATGCGATTGTTACTAACCAGTCGATGTCCAAAAAGGTTCGACTGTCTGTTCAAAAGATGGCGCCCACGCTTATGTATGGAAGTGAATGTTGGTTGTGGCAAAAGAGACATGAAAGTAGAACAATGTTGTGGAAATTCGTTGCTTGCCAAGTATGTGTGGTGCAAATGTGAATGATAGTCTGAACAATGATGTGATAAGTGACAAAAATGTTAAAGTTCTTAGATGTTTTGATCATGTTGAGAGTATGAAGGAAACACGACTAACAAAAGATATTTACAAGGCAGATGTGAATGGCACGCCGGGAGAGAGCGCTCTAGAAGGCCTTATAGTGACCTTATTTACATATAAGAAAAGAATATGAAGATATATAGAGAATAAAGAAGAATATCACCTTCTTCAGGAAGGTCGGTGCGTAGTACCGCATCCGACGTGCGCCTATGACCAGATATATGACCGTAAATGAAGCAATAGGAGTATTTATGTAATGATCGTAGTAGGTGCCGTTCTGTAATTTCCGCAAAACCCCCATATAAAACAGGCGTGAGTATATGTATGTGGTAACATGAAAAATAAAGTTACTAAGGGCACTATTATTAATCCACCTTTAGTATCACAATATCGCCCTAGTTCCTCTTCAGTTATTTCTCTAAGTCTAGCTCAACACCAGCTCAACAATATCTCAACAATAGTATCGCTGACGCTTTGTGTTGCTTCGAGTTGAGCTGAATAGAGTACACTGCATACCTGGTTTATTACTCTCGAACAAAATGCTCGCTTCGTTATAATTTTTATTAGCAGAATTTCAATACCTATATGCTTTAAAACACACACAAACACACATTTGATGTATAGGTACAACATTGCAATGTTGAACAAAAAAAAACAGCCAAGTGCGTGTCGGACCACGAACTATGAAGGGTTCCGTAGTTGGGATGAATTTATCCCAAAAAAAACTTAACCAAGACCTCAAGTTTAAAAATATGTTCTTCCATACATCAATATAATTATGCCATGGTCAATGTTATAGTATAAGAATATAAGTTTGTAATCGCAAAAAAATGTTTTTAAGTGATAAAACTACTAATTAACAATTTTCGGACTTTTTCCTTCACTAGGTCAACGGGAAGTACCCTAAAGGTTTTGATTTGTTTGCCAGTATCAAAATATTTCGCAAAAATGACCGTATTTTTTCTATTGATTTTTTTAGAGCTTAAAGAGACAATAGACCTACGTATTTGATATTAATTTCAACTTGATACCTCCACGCGTTCCTGAGAAAAAGGGTCTTGACAGACGGACAGACAGACAGACGGATAATGAAGTGATCCTATAAGGGTTCCGTTATTTCTTTTTGAGGTAAGGAACCCTAAACATACTGCTACTATCTAATCTTACGAAAAAATACCGTCTGCTAATATGCGTCATGATTATTTCTTGTGTTCAAGTGGTAAAAATTTTAAAAATCATGCCCAATTTTAACAAAACTGTGTGGTGCTGTAATACTCATTAAGCCCGTAAATTTCGTATTAAAAAAACTTTTTACAAATAAAACAACAACCGACTCCAAAATAAAACACTACAAAGTGAAAAATAACCTTCATTTCGGAAGTCAGTTTCTTCGGATCTATTTTAATTTTTTGCCACCGACTTCCGAAATGAAGGTTATTTTAGTGGGTCAGTTTGCAATTCTAAGTTACAAATAGCCCTATGTCAACTGCTCATCACCTTTTACAAAATATTGCTTTTTCCGATGCAGGGGCGTTAATAGTTGAGGTGTTCTCCTGGTAAGAACCAAGAGAACTGATGGTGACTTCACCATATGCATTGTGATGAGCATAAATTGCTTAGCAACCATATTAAAGTGTCTAATCGAATCGAAACAGTGAAATACTTATTAATATGTAGTTCCGGTGGCCATATGTGGTCTTCATCATCAGTTTCACTTCACTAAATGGTGCTTTTCGAGTGCAAATACATGATCTACTATAAAAAATATTGAAATCGTTATAGGTGGGCCATAAGCCAACAGGCTCATAGATCCCGCAAGGATTTGTTGACATGTTGGATAGATTATAAGAAGGCCTATGACTCGGTGCTACATACATGGCTCATGAGGGTGTTGGTGTTGTACAAGATAGATGCAACTCTGCGCATCTTCTCGATGTCGTGTATGGGGAAATGGAGGACAGTCCTTCTCTATCGAGGATGTCGATAGATCCAGGGGATTGATGATCCGATCAGGATTGAGCGGGGAATATTTCAGGACGAAAGTTTGAGTCCACTTTGGCTTTGTTTAGCCATGAATCCTCTTAGCACACTGCTGGAAGATTTAGGTCTAGGCTATCGATTGAAATGAGGAGGAGAGAAGTTGAAAAGAGGTGGCTACTGCAGGTAACAGAAACGTTCAGTAGCGCCATCAGGATGAAATTTGGGTAGTGGAATTTGGTTGGGTTGGACAAAATGTGCGGTCATGCATGTAAAGTGAGGGGGGATTACGGAATCCATGGGAACCCATCTCTCGGACTCCATACACCTCAGATCCTTCTCTTCATCCGAAACCTACAAGTATTTGGGTATGTCGGAAGCATTAGGCGTCGATACTGCCGATACGAAACAATTGTTGAGGGAGCGCTTCTTTGGCGGCCTGAGTAAAGTGTTAGTGTCATATCAAGCGGAAACTAGGTGCGTGCATTCAACGGTGGGTCATGCCGGTTTAAATGTACTCTTTCGGCACACTCAAATGGACTCAGACGGAACTTGACGGTCTGGATAGGAAGGTCCATACATTGCTGACGGCATATCGGATGTATCACCCACGGTCATCAGTAATGAGGAAGTGGGGGTCGAGGTTTTTTAAATGCTAAAATCTTCCACGACCGCGAGATTTGCAGTCTCAGAGAATATTTCCTTCAAACTGACGTGGGGATGCAGCGAGATGTGGTCGCAGTGGACAAGGGCCTTACCCTACTCTGCTTGGCGAAAGAGAACTGGCGCAAACCTGCAGTACTTGATAAGGGAAGGAAGTATGGCAAAGCAAAGGGCTTCACGGACGCTTCTTCCGGGCCCTCCATGGGCCTGAAGTAGACTTATTGGCGTCTGTATCCTGGGTGCGTTTCAGCGACCTCTTCGGGGAAATCGAAAGTTTTGTCTATGCGATTATGGATGAAGTTATCATGGCGAATAATTTTTATCGGATTATTATTTTTAATAAACGAAGTTGTAGATTGTATATTTTGTCTAGGTAAGTTTTAAATGTTCTGCCATAGCTAATAATTCCATATGAAATGATTGACTCCGCAAGTGCATTATAAAGATTCAGCAATATTTTAAAAGGTACTTTGTATTTAATGATTGCAAATTTGGCTAGCATTGCTCGCAGTTTATCACATATATGGAGTCAATGTGATAGCCCCAGTTAAATCAATCATCAACGACTAAACCCAAATGTTTGTAGTTGGTAACCTGCTCCAATGGTACCTACACATTTGCAACAAAGCCTAGATAATTGCACTTCATGCAAACATTGGTGAGTGCGCGCAATTATTTTTACTGGCTTGTCAGAGTTGAGTAAGTGATTGGAAAGAACGTGGATAGTCTTAGTTTTACCAGCATTAAGCACCAGTCCAGCATCATGAGACCACTTAAACAAATTATCAAAATCGTATTGAATTGATTGCTCAGCCTTAGATATGTCTTTATCAGCTGCTACGAGACAGGTGTCGTCCGCATACTGATAGACTGAGCAATTGCTAATAACATTCTCCATGTCAATTACGTAGGCTAAATAATGCAAGGGTCCTATAACTGAGCTTTGTGCTGTTCCCGTAGCTACTACAACTCCGTCACTGAATTCATTGCTGATTTTTACACGGCATGTTTTTTAAGTAATCTTTGCACCGGTTTAGTTTAATATTGGGCCTCGAACTCCTGTAATGTTAAGCTTGTTTATAAGTGTATCATGCCTGAGAGTGTCAAAGGCTATGCTAATATCAATGAATATCAGGATGTCATGTTTTTTATCATTGGTTGGTTTTGGTTTATTTCATCTGTGAATTTAGAAAGCAGAATTGAAGTTGATTTATTCCCTCCGGCCGTTTTCGCAACTGGGATTCGCAACCAGTTGCGAATTAAGAATTTTTATTCTTTGTTCACAACCAGTTGCGAATCAAAAAAACTTTTTCCTTAACCGCAACTAGGCATCCTGATGATTAAGTTTCGTAACCAGTTACGACAAAAGATTTTTTATTCCTTATTCGCAACCTTCGTTGTCTGTTTATTGACAATCTATTTTATTTGCATACAAACTTTTTAAGAAAATACTGGCCACTACAATAATATACATAGACAATTAAAAGGTATCTTATGTTGACAATGCGCTCATCGTGAGTGCTCACGTCATAAATAATTTCACAACAGTAATTTTATCTGTTATATTATTTCTTAGTCTATTCTAATAAAGAAATTGTAAGTATGTCTTCTTCCAACGTGTTTCCCATAACATCCAACATGGAATTTATAACAACTAAGCGAGGATGGATTGTAATCCACCACGCGATGATCCACCTAGATGTCACATGTCATGTCTTCGAATTTTGGTTCTAGGACATGCCAGTTTCCTCGCGATGTTTTCCTTCAGTGTATTCCCGTTGTCCCCGTTTGCCATATGCCCGTCACGGGGACAGCGGGACGTGATTCAATTTATTTCCCGTTGCCCCCTTATCGTACGAAGTAAACCTTTTTTAAATCGAAACAGGTTAGGTTAGGTTAGAACTGTGACTACACAACGCACGAGTCGAGCGAGCGTAGCGAGCGGTGCCGCGGCAGCGGCCGGCGAGTGCCAGAAACTAATTTTTTAATGTAAAACCAAACCACGGGGACAACGGGAAGTATTTTTAAATATTAAATTGAAGCACCGCTGTCCCCGTAGGATGGGGACACGGCGTATGGGGACAACGGGAATACACGATTCCTTCACCGTTTTGAGAGCAGTGCTGATGAAAAATAAAGCGCCCGTCCAGGTTCTTAGCTACGACCTACAACTCGTAAGTCGAGGCTGCTACCACTGGGCCATCACTGCTCATGCTTATTTTACCTACTGGTTGCGAATTAGGAAATGCTTTTCTCCCATCGCAACTAAGTAAGTTTGCGAAGTTCTTATTCTTTGTTCGCAACCAAGTTGCGGTTAAGGAAAAAGTCTTCTTGATTCGCAACTGGTTGTGAACAAAGAATAAAAATTCTTAATTCGCAACTGGTTGCGAATCCCAGTTGTGAAAACGGCCGGAGGGGATTTATTAGGGTGAAAGCCAAACTGAGAACCTGATAAGACATCGTTTTTAATGTCAAAGTGCTGAATTTGTTGATACACGTATTTTTCTACTACTTTATCTATAACTGGTAATATTGTAATGGGCCTGTAGCTGTCATAGTTACTATGAGATCCATTTTTGTAAATTGGTCGCACGACAATTTATAAATTAAGTCCAAGACACTCTCTCAGAGAGAAATTTAAGGAGATTAATGTAATGACTGTGCCTTCTCAGTATATTTTTGAAAATCTATTATATGCCCATAAAAATATAAAATTATTTAAAAATACAGTGATATCCATAATATAAATACTAGGAACAAACACAAATTTGTTGTACCTACAACAAGGCTCAAGAAAATAGGTGGCTCGTTTCGATGTCAATGTATACGCTTTTATAATAAACTTCCAAGCCACGTTCAAGATCTAAGCCTTAATAAATTCAAATCATTCATTAAACGTAAGTTGTGCCAGAAAGCCTTTTATACTGTTAAAGATTATATTGAGGACAAAAAGGCTTGGGATTGAGCTGCTCCAATTTTTGTACATATTGAGGTAGTTTATTTTTATTGTTTTTTTTTTTTGTTTTTGCTAACTTTATTATTTTATAAACAGTGACATTTAATTATTATTTTATACACAATGACAGGAATATTTACTTGTAAAGTATTATATTATTTTAATTATTGTGAATGTGAAGACTATGTGGGTTATTGCATAATATTTTTTTTTCCCTTTCTTTTATTCTCAGTTAGTGTTAATCATGGTCTGGCAGTTTGAGTCATATAAGTGGCCTACCCAAATGTCCTTTCTTTGGTATTGATCGTCGCATCGTTGAGCTCCTTAAATTCTGAGTAGAGCTGCACGATTACTGACAAATGCGTGCACTGACTGGTCAGGTCCACTCAACCTGTGTGGTTCTTTCCTCAAAAGACCATTTCAGACACCAATCTACATGGTCTTCACATGATCTGACCAAGATTATGTCTGGACTTTAAAAGAGACTATGACCTCTGAGTTTGTTTCGGCCTTTCTTCTCAGATGAGAAAAACTAGATGAGGTCGGCGTTTCCTATCTGACTAAGATAGGAAACGCCGACCTCATCTAGTTTTTAAAATATGATTGACGTGTAAAAGTGTTTGTACAAACCTACTTACAGAAATAAAATCATTTATCATTTATTATACCTGATTTTAATTCTTGAGGATATTCCCCAACTTGTATACTGGTACTTATTAGCTTAACTATGACCTTAACTGTCTTATCACTAAGAACTTTCACGTCTATACACCGAATGCCATCTATACCAGCAGATTTATTAACATTAAGATTTTTTTAATAATTGATATACAAAAGGTAGGGTTTTTAAATAACATGGAGTTGTTAACCGGAAATATGTATTCTGATTTAGGGATTAATTTTATGTTGCATTTAGGTAATATTTTCTTAAAGTTTTCGCTAAATCCCTTACTGAAATTGTTGGCTATTGTACTTATAGTTAAATCATTGTATTTATAGTTATTGGTGTTATACTTATAGTTGAATGCTTTGATTATTGCTTCGTCTACAGACTTACAAATTCGCCCAGATAGTGTGTTCAATATGTCCCACATTTTCTTTTTATTCATTTTATTTTCATTGATTAGGTTAAAGTAAATAAATAAATAATCTTGACAAACCTAATAAATTACATTGTTTCAATTTATTTAATTTCTATTTCTTCAATTTCCTATTGTACGGTATTGTGGATATTTAAATTAATGTTTTATTATAAGAATGTACCACGACGACTACTGTTCAACTGTAAAAAGACCTCAAAAATAATTTAACTATGTCACCATAGCATTTCATTTTATATCAATTCACTTATTATACAATAATGTTGCATGCCTAGTAATAGGTAGATAGTACAAGGATCACCCATATTTTAACTAGAACATCTTATTTACTGTATACCTACAATCTATGCAAATAAATGTTTACTTTACTTTACTTTGAGTGAAAAGAAAATCTTTATTTTACTTTTAAATCTTTTGAAGTAGATAACCAGAGTTAATACAACTTTGTTTTATTTTATACCTACTTAGAATAATTTAGGACGGATTGCTTAACTCCATCTTTTATGTTTTTGTTGGCTATTAAATATTTAATTTGTATTTATTAAAATAGGCAAAATAAAAAAAAACCGTGGTATTTTCATCGACCCTTTTACTCTTATCTCCAATCTTGGAATACTTTAGAGCAACCAGCAAGCAGCAGCAGAGGCTTTGCGGAGCCCTTGGGCTCCGCGGAACACACTTTGAGTATGGCTCAAAGTGTGTTCCGCGGACCCCAAGGGCTCCGCAAAGCCTCTGTGTGGGCTTCGTGAAAATACTGGTTATAATGAAAAAAATACATACATGTACTATATTTTATTTGAATCTGCAACCTGAGTCAAATAAAATCTATCATATTCCAACATAATTAAAGTAAAAAATATGCAAATGTAGTGTCAAGTAATATGATTCTTTATAAAGAATACACATAAAACCATTTTGCATTATTTTAGGGCTCCGTCAAATATTTCGTTTTCTAAAAGAGTTCCGTCGCCAAAAAAAGTTTGAGAACCACTGCTTTAGGGTATCCACATAATCAACCTATAATGTTCCCACTGCTGGGACACAGGCCTCCTCTCTGTGAGAGGGAGGGACTCCTTAGAGTATCCATTTGCGATTTTTTTTAAAGAAGAAAAGAAAGAAAATACGTTTATTTGCGCTAAACATGACGCAAAGATAGAATACGAAATAATATAATATTTTAATAAATACGAACAAGTTGGGGAAAAATATGCGTCACACAAAACAGGCATTGCACAGCATAATGCTACGACCCTATGGGAGACAGAGCCCCAGGGCTGGTTTTCAGCGACAGCCGGAGTTGAAGTATGACGTCAACCGGTGCAGCATACAATGAGATAAAAATAACAATACTTTTTCTGGAATTTAATCTAGATTTCCTCCTTTTGGCAAAGTTTTACATTTTGTCTTCACTTTACTATCTTAGGTACCTTCCGTATATTAAGGTGGTCTTGTTCATAATTTCTGAGTGGGATTCAACTAAACTATTATGAAAGGATGCTAGTAATTTTGTTAAATACAAATTAAAATGAAGAGCTTCAAAGTGGAATATTTCAAGCATTGCGTAATATGAAATCTTACATAAAATATACTCGTACCTAAGATTGGCAACATTTATCATCATATTGGTTAGTACTTATTTATATTTTCTGCCAACATAGCAGGAATAACAAACGGAGCTAATATAATATGTCGTGGGTCGACGGGGTGACATATGTCAGGCATCCCACCGTCTCGGGCATATTATTTCCGGTTGTAGATGTGACCAGGCAACCGGGATTATCCATCAGCAACTTGAGAACCACACAAGCTCGTGGTCTCTGAGGTGACGAACTACGTAGGTAGTGTCGTGTCTGACGTGTCGTGGGATTGATAATTATGTCATTGTGTTCTCATTCAGATAGTCCGTGGGCGTTTTAATATTTATGGCGCATCGAATTTTTGTAAAGAGACTGTAACAATCAGACTGTGTTACAGTCATTTTTATTAGGGTTCCGTACCAAAACGATGAAAAGGAACCCTTATG
Organism: Tiliacea aurago; assembly: GCA_948098905.1. NCBI lineage: Eukaryota > Metazoa > Arthropoda > Insecta > Lepidoptera > Noctuidae > Tiliacea > Tiliacea aurago. The sequence continues at coordinate 856,499 of OX402581.1, read as the reverse complement.
GTGAGACTAAGTCTGTCTGTCTGTCACACCTGGATATCTCAAGAACTACTCTAATGCTATCAACTTGAAATTTAGAATAGTTTTAGATGACGTTTGCCCAACTATTTTGCAATTACGAAAGAAATTAAAAAAAAAAATATTTTTTGCAAAAGGGACAGAAAGAGAGTCTTAAAAATTTTAAGTGGGGCTACTAGGGCATGTGGGGTATCATATGAAAGAACGCTGTTTGCACATTATCAAAATTTTTTTTTAGGCATCATGGTTTCCGAGTTTTGATGAAAAGTGTAAAAAAAATACCATTCCCCTCCCCTTATCTCAGAAGTTTGCATAGATAAAAATCTGAAATTATTCTATGTGATAGAAGTTTATATAAAGATTACAGGAGAAATAAAACGACGTGTCTAAATAGTACAATTTTTCAGAAATTATCAACATCATATATACGTACGGAACCCTCGGTGCGCGAGTCTGACTCGCTCTTGACCGGTTTTTAAAACTAAGGGCGTATTTCACTCGTGAAACGTAACGCAATCAGCGCAGTAATTGCGTAACATACATACTTTTCGCGACGATGCGTAACAAATGAGTGTTTTTTGTGTTTTTGAATATTAACTTAAATTCAAGTGAAAATGTGATAGTTAACGTAAAAAAAACAACAGTGAAAAGTGCTTCGTACGTAAAACTGTAAGTACGACCCGTACAACCGCAATTATGTGGGCTATATAGTCATCATTTTAGTGCGTCTAGTTAACCTAGATCAGGACCTAGCCCTGGACCTAATTTTTAACCGACTTCCAAAAAGGAGCAGGTTATAATGTTCGGCTGTATGTTTTTTAAAATGTTTGTTAACCGATTACTCCGTCAATTGTGGACCGATTTTGAAAATTCTTCTTTTGTTTGATATGCCCCCGAGGTGGTCTCATTGTCACCAAGTCAGAATCTGATGGGGGAATCCCATGAAAATCGAGGTCAATCCTCAAATTGTATAGGCACACCGATATTGATTTCAGTATTTTTTATAGTACTCATGCATTTGCAGTCATCATCATCATCATCATTTCAACCGAAAGACGCCCCAAAAGGGGGGGGGGGGTTTGCCATAATCGGGTTGGCGATCGCAGTATGGTTTTAAAAATGCATAGAGAACGCTGCTGCCCATTCTCTAATAGTAAGTCACTTTGCACTTGCACTCAAACATTTGCACTCGGAAAGCACCATTTGGTGAAGTAGAACTGATGATGAAGACCACCGGAGCTATTTAATAATAAGTATTTCACTATTGCGATTCGATTAGACACTTTAATATGCAAAGCAATTTTTGCTCGTCACAATGCATATGGTGAAATCACCATCAGTTTCACTTCTCCTGGTCCTGAAGCAGGGGCGTTAATAGTTAAAGCCTATTAACGCCCCTGCTTCAGGACAAGCAATATTTTGTAAAAGGTGATGAGCAGTTGATAAACTAAGTAGTAGAAAAAGTGGAGTGGAGTGGAGTGGAGTGGGTGGGAGTGGGTGGGAGTGGGTGGGTGGAGTAATAGTTGGTGATAAAATATTTTTCTTACTTTCTTTTCTTTCTTTCTATTCAGTTTACATTAGGCTATTATAACTTAGATACTTAACTGCAAACTAACCCACTAAAAAGTGAAAAATAAAAAAACTGTTTTACAAAAAAAAATAACCGACTTAAAAAAAAAAAACACTACAAAGTGAAAAATAACCTTAATTTCGGAAGTTGGTGGCAAAAAACTAAAATAGATCCAAAGTCAACGAATTAAGTATCTAGTCCATTAAATAGACCCATTTAATTGAGCTTGAATGTCGTGTTTCTTTAATCACGCCCTGAAAAATATACTTGTAACGTTTTAAATATCAGATTGCTGTAGGTCTATAAACCTGTCTGAGGTATCTATAATCAGAATGAAAATCGGTCTAATAGTTTCCGAGAAAAGCGATTAGAAAACCAATTTAAATTAAAAATAATGATACTTTTCCTGTTTGAACTGAAATATTCTTTCTGTGGAAACAGGTATAGCTGAAATAGATACTTCAGATGACAGGGAATTTCATAAGGAATCCATAAATATGTAACATGCTTTATATACTTGTGTATTTCATGTACTATTATGTAAACATGTAACATGTACTTAGTGAAAATTTCAATAAAATTAATTTTAAATCAGGAAGTTATTAGCGGCTCTCGTTACGGTAAAGTACGCTTGTAGCTAAGCAAACAGAAAATTCCAAATTCATAGTCATCGGCAAGGTATTTTATATATTTTTAAATAGCTTCAATGTAGTCGCGTAGTGTTCCCAAAAGTACCGAAAATTGCTTCCTGAGGGTTCATGAAGACTTGTGTTATTATTCAGGTAGTATAATCCTATGGCTGGAACGTCAAAAAGTACTCCTTATTCAGGTGTTTGGTTAAAAACTATTCCCGTTTCAAACAAACTGGTCCATAGAAGCTGAAGATAGCAGGCTGTCCCGAAGATATCTGGAACTATTGGTGCAGGACGTCAGCGCCGCTTGGACAGGGAGGCCTGCACACACCGAGATAAAACCCGGGATAGGCAGACACCTTCCCCACACACCCTTCGCGTCCATAGATCCCGTCCGGCGCACACACACAATGACAATTGATCACATTTTCTTCCATTTTGACAGTTCAGTCACGTTTATTGCGTTATTTACGTTGTTGTGCAGACGGATTTATTAAACTTATGAAGCAATGGAATAGAAATATCCTTCAAAGGTCTCGGATTATGATTGAAACTGTGTTACGCAATTAGGGTGCAGCTCATTTAGACCGCTTGCAAGAGCTGTCAGTGTCATCATTGTTGTGGAATATTGGCAGCTCTTGAACGCGGTTTATATTTGTGTTGATCGCGTTCAGTTTTATTGGTGAAATTCACCTTAAAACTAATGGCAGAGACTGCGCTCTACAAAGCAAACTTTTTTAAAACCCTCGATTTCTATAAATAACGTCCTCGTGCTGGAGGTTTTAGAACCTTGAGATCGTGAATATTTTGGTATCTATGATTAGAAAAAAGGAATAAAAGTTAATTCATTTCGAAACTAATAACGGTTTGTGTAAATTTAAGTCTTAGACTTAGTCATCGACGTCCTCGTGATGAAGGTTTAAAAATGTTTAATTCGCCAATATTTTTGTCCGTGTGACTAGAATATTTCATAACGTTAAAAGCTAATTAATATCGAAACTTGTAACTGTCTGTGTAATTATAAATCCTAAAAGATAAACATCATCGACTTAACAGATTAAGTTGAAGAAGTAAAGAACATTTAATAACTATTAGATACGTGTAGCACATTTATAAGTTAATAACTATTAGACACGTGTAGCACATATAAGTTAATCGCAGATTGTTGCTATGAGCAACTGTCGGCCATTTAATTATTAAAATTAAAATAATTTAACAAGAAAAAGTAGGTATTTTGATTTTTGCTACCTGAGTTTATCATAATAATGCTTGGCTATAGGTAGGCACCAAATATAACATAATATATAGGTATATTATGTTATATTGTGTGTACCTACCTATAACTGGACATTCTTAAAGTTTACCCTGGCATCTAGAATGGCCGCGCTTTTATTTCTGTCTGCAACGAAGTGCACGTGTCCAAACAGATCGCGACATGAATATAACATCAGCGCTGTTCGTTGCTGCAACCGATACTGTAACGCGATGCTGCTACAACCCTCGGCTTCTGGCAAATGTCACTGGAGATCTTTGTCTTAACATTTTGGGAAAATGCCAGAGCGCTTAAAAGTGGACTCATGAGCTTAGTAGATCCGACGAGATTTTTTCTTTTATATATCTAGGTAATAGAAAGACACGAAGCTTAAATGAAAACTCCTTACTATCTCAATAGAGTATGTGAACAAAAAAGCAAACATAAGAATAATTTTATAAACAAAAAGAAGAAATACATGCATGTTACGTTAATAAGATATTACATATTTTGTGCTCAATGTTTGTGAATAATGACCCCGATGCTAGGAAAATCCTGTGTTATAAGGGATATATATATCTACGGGTGTAGATAGAGCTGTCAACTTCATTCTTTATAATAATACTTTATAATAATTATGTGCGTTTGGTCTTCCTATACCCTGACACTAGGGCTAGTTTATTTTAGTAAGGCACCGGTGTCTAGGTATTTTATAAGAATTCATAGCTAAGACTTTTGAAAAGTCAACTTCAAATCGTATCTTGCAAAATGGTGAAGTCTGTGTATTGTTTCAGTTAAAATAAGATATGTTTAATATAGAAGAAAGAAAGAAAACACCAAAAACTCCGAAAATAGCAACAATATAAAATATGTGAGGCGCACATTATAATAACATTGGTCACTCTTTCTAATTAAAGTTTTTTTTTATCATCACTTATTGACACTATGGATAAGATAGTGGATTCCCCCCAAAACAAAAAACACCACTTCTATTTTAAACACCAATAACTGAAAAACGTTCAGTTGGTCGCCCGGGTGCCAAACCCACACTCCCATAGTGACAATCTGGCCCGAGGCCAACCGAGACGCCCCAACCCTTCCGTGGCCTGTCGTGCCTCTGCCACATACCACGGACAGGCAAAAGGTTTATTTTGTAACAGTCAACTTATTTCAATCTCACGCATCATGCTAACCTAAATGTGAAATGAATCTGTTGTCACGGTATCGGCTTGTAATTCGGAGGAATGAAGAACAATGTTGTGATGAAAGTTTTATGAATGTGGAATTGTAGATGGTGATAAAAAAAACGATGGGTGGATTATGTGATAGATGATGTGGCTAGAAACAGGGTGATAAATGAGATGCGAGATTTAATAGAGATACGTATGAGTGAAGGAGACGTGCTACGATGATCTCAATAAATTGGGGTAAAGGCAGAGGATGATCAGCATTCAGACAGAAAGCATGAATTAAGAATGAATTTATTACACCTGCTAGCTATGCCCTAGCTAGCCTATGTGGGTACCTACACATTTGATTTTCTGTGCGAGTTCCTAACTGTGCGATGTTAGAAGTGTCCCTTCTGTTTGTGCCTGCTCTGTGGCTACCATTTGATTAGAATTATCCCTTCTGTTTGTGCCTGCTCTGTGGCCACCATTTAATTAATTCCACTCAATTCATACCGCGTCGATTGTTTTAATACTCTCCTTTGCAAGTTTTCGCCGGCGTTACGTTTAATTGAAGCCGTTTGCGGTTTTTTCCAGCGGTTATAACTGTTATTCAGTGTTAGTGCGAAATGGCCAAGTTTTTGCTCAGCTCACAATGAGAATTTTGTTTTAATAACTGTAAGAATATTTGCATTTTAAAGGCTGGCAATGGTTTTGTTTATTTTTAGTGGTTTCGGTATCAGTAGGTATTAAAGAAAAATATGTGAATAGTCTGCTTTCTTTTTGGCAATAACTGTTTAATTGAATATTCTGAAGGGAAGTTTTGTTTGTTGTGCCGGTTCATTTCTGTGTGACAATAATACTTATTCAGCCAAGGTATATTTATGCGGTTAAACCGTGGTAGCTGGGGTAGTCTTTTGTACGGGTGACCACATTTTCTTTAAGACCGAAATGTGAACATTTAAGATCTAAATAAAACGAAAAAGGTCAGTTTTAGCGATAAGCCCATTGTTTCACCCTATGTATTTTTATTACATTTATCTGTTATTTATATGGTGAAGGTATGTACTTACATAATAAAAACTTTTTTACAAAAAAAACAACCGACTTCCAACAAAAACACTAAAAAGTAAAAAATAACTTTAATTTCGGAAGCACATAACATAACATCACGCTTTATTTCCTCGAAGGGTAGGGCAAAGGTGTATCTGTAGTACACCCACATTTAATATTATATTTAATTAAATTTCGGAAGTCGGTGTCTTTGGTTTTGCATTTTCGTTTATGGCCACCGACTTCCGAAATTTAATTAAATATAATATTAAATGTGGGTGTACTACAGGTACACCTCTGCCCTACCCTTCGAGGAAACAAGGTGTGATGTTATGTTATGTGCTTCCGAAATTAAAGTTATTTTTCACTTTTTAGTGTTTTTGTTGGAAGTCGGTTGTTTTTTTTTTTGTAAAAAAGTTTTTTATTTTTCACTTTTTAGTGGTACCTACCCCACTCCAATTCGTATACTACTACTTGCTATGAAAACAACAGAGACAGGAAGTTTTATTTTACACCCCTTAAGGGGTTAAATCTTCAAAAATCTGTTTTTAGCGGTTACTTACGTCATAATAACTATCTATGTGCCAAATAGCCCAATCAATTCAGTGATTTCAGCTTTGTGTTGATAGATCAGTCAGTAAGTCAGTCACTGTTTCCTTTTGTATGTATTAAATCTATAGTGTAATTCGACATGTTACGACGACCCCAAATTAATTGGGATTAGGGCAGAAGACTGATGATGAAGTATTCAGGCTAAGTTTCAAGTTAATAGATCAACGAAAGAAGATTTTTTTCATACAAACTGTATCCATCCCCCTTTACACCCCCAAAGAGGTTAATTTTTAAAGTGGTTTGCGACTTTTCCATTATTTGACATAGAGGTTATACCAATTTTCGAGTTAATCAAGCCACGTAGTAAAATACTCTCTTGTAAAATTGACTACCCCTTTTCACCCCGTTATGGGTAGATTTTCGAAAAACCCTGATACAAGTTGTTCTTCATTTTTGGTCTTAAGTATAAATACTGAGTTTCGAGTTGATCGGACCGCGCGTTAAAATTCTTCTATACAAGCTTTGACATCCCATCCGTTGAAGTTAAGTTAACAAAAAAATATAAACTTTATAGTTTACTTACGTAAGTATTCGTCCAAGTTTCAAGTTTATTAACCCTAGGAATAAGATTTTTCATGCAAACAAAACCCCCCGTTTTCCACCCTTAAAGGTCAAATTTCCAAAAACCCCTTCTTAGCGGATGTCTACGTGCCAAATTTCAGGCCAATCTGTTCAGTGGTTTGAGCTGTGTTGATAGACCAATCAGTCACGGTTTCCTTTTATATGTACATATGGCTAGATATATATATATTGAGAACCTCCTCCTTTTTTGTAGTCGGTTAAAAATCATTTATAGCCAGAGTGCATCTCATGACAATGCCAATAAGACCAAACACGGGTAGGATACATTGTTTTTTAACGGAGTTCCAGTGCCTACCATCCGGCTTCATCATCAGATCAGTTTGATGGTACCATTTTGATCAGAACTATTTATTTAAATTTGCTTCGCTTAACTATCTTAATCCAGATATCTCATCGCCACCCGTGAATTACGTATCACTGAGAAGTTCCGGTGGTCATCTGTGGCCTTCTTCATCTATTCCACTTCACCAAATTATACTTTCTGAATGCAAATGATTGACTTGTTGATGAAAATATAAAAATTGCTATAGGTATGCCTATAATATTTGAGGAGTTCCCTCAATTACTCATGGATCCCAACATCAGAACTGGATTTTGAAAAAAATGGGACCAATCTGGAAGTATATCCTTTCAATTAAAAAAATAATTTTCCAAATCGGTTCATAAACGACGGAGTTCTGAGGTAACAAACATTAAAAAAAAAAACATACAGACGACTTGAGAACCTCCGCCTTTTTGTGAAGTCGGTTAAAAAGGGTACTATATACTATTCTTATTATTTTCCTTTAACTAACACGAAGAATATTAAATAATGATATGAATATTTAAGATCCTAAGAAGATACTAACTACGAAAAAAAAATTCCAACATGAATAAAAAAAATTTAAAAAAGACACTTAAGCGTCGAAGTACTCGTCCGCATCAAGTATTATATTATATTAATTATTGTGGATGTGAAGACTATAGAATAGAATAGAATAGAATACTCTTTATTATGTACACCATAAAAGTTACAGATAAAAATGTTGTGATGTTGTTGTTGTTATGTTGTGTTGTTTATGTGTGTTGTTATGTTAAATGTTACTATGTGGGTCATTGTTCTTTTATTTTTTTCTCATTAGTTTTAATCATGTTCTGGCAGTTTGAGTATTTTATGCAGCCTACCCAAATGTCCTTTCTATGGTATTACATCGGATCATTGAGCTCCTTTACTTCTCAGTTGAACTGCACGTTTATTGACAAATGTGTGCACTGACTGGACAGGTCCACTCAATCTGTGTGGTTATTTCTTCAAAAGTCTATTTCAGACACGGATCCACATTTGTCTTCACATGATCTTACCAAGATTAAAGAAACTGTGACCTCCGAGTTTGAGTAGTCAGATAGAAAACGCCGTCCTCATATAGTTTTTAAAATATAATTGACGTGTAAAAGTGTTTGTACTGAAACAAACATTCATCATGTATTTATCATTTAAGGAACAATTGATTTAATGTTACAAACATCAGCAAAAAAAACTGTCGACACAAAAAAGTATATATCGTATCGTATTCGTAATTATAGTAAATATTTATATCATATCGTATTCGTAACTATAGTAAATAACTAACGCCGTTTATTTTGTAGCACTATACGTTTGTATGATGTGAGGCTTATTTCCAACGCGCTGACTTGGGAGCTTACTACGAATGGGAGATAAATAAAGATATATTGATAAGAAATAGCTTATTTTGCATTATTGTAAGGCTACGAGCCTCAATACGGATGCCGCCTGGTAACATTGGTACCTATGGTTTCAATTCTCGCACGTGGACAGAGATCAATAATTGCCTATATTATTATATTAGGAATAATATTCTTTCTGTACGATTCGCAGCAGAAGCGTAAGATAAGAGGCATCTTAAGAAAAGGGAAAGAAGGAATCTGCTCACCCTTTTGACCTTAACAGATGAGCAGCGCCTATCGTCGTCCAGTTTCTGCTAATAACAACAAACTGCAGTCACGAACCATTCAGCAAAGCGTGATGAATAAACACCGCATAGCTCCTAAGTCTTTTTTTTTAAATTCAATGCTTGTGATGAATAGGATCGTTTACTTCCTAATTCAAAACGAAGTGGAACTTTTTTTTGGTCATAGGCGTGTAGCTCGGGTTAGAACCGCAAGAGGTGAATTAATCAGACCACTACAGCGCCTCTTCCCTTTAGAGGTTCGTCATACGGATCTGCCAACCACTGCGCCTGCACAGCAGCTGCCCACTAAAATGCATGTCACTCGTTCCGGGCGGCTGGTGAAACTGCGCACTAAGTATTTATAAATTTAAAGATTTTATTTAATTTTATTATTCCCGAACAGTGTTTTAGTTTACATCGATTTCTTCCGCTTTCTCGCGGGGCCGAAGGATGTTGTGAAATTGTCTTTGGGATGTTGTGAAATTGTCTTTGGTACTTTTAAAAAGAAATTGTTTTTTCTTACTATAAAACTGTCATTCACATATTATAATATAACATGAACAAAGTGTTTTTATTATAATATCAGACTCTAAGAAAGTGGAACGGACATGTGTAAAGTGCAATAAACACTATTCTAAATTTTAAAATAAGTATCACATAAAAAATAAGGTTAGATTAAAATTGCTTAATAGTCTTAAAGGCTAGATTGTAATATTAGAACCTGTTTTCGTTTTAAATAAAATACAAAAGAAAAACTGTCATTATAGAAATATATATCATTATGAAGGTCTATATTTTTTAACCAACTTCCAAAAAGGTTCTCAATTCAGCTGTATGTTTTTTTTTTTTTTTGTATGTTTGTTACGCGATTACTCCGTCAATTATGAACCGATTTTGAAAATTCTTTTTTTGTTTGAAAGGGTATACTCTCGAGGTGGTTCCATTGCCACCAAATCAGAATCAGATGAGGGAATCCCATGGAAATCGAGGGAAACCCTCAAATGTTATATGCAAACCTATAGCTATTTGGGTATTTTTTTATAGTAACTCGTGCATTTGCTCTCCGAAAGCACCATTTGGTGAAGTGGAACTGATGATGGAGACCACAGATGACCACCGAAACAATATAATAATGAGTACCTATTTAACGGGTTGCGATTGAGCAATTTATGCTCGGCACTATGCATATGGTGAGTGGCAGATCTCTTGGTTCTTACCAGGAGAACTCCTCAACAATCAATGTCCCACCATCGGGAAAAGCAATAAGGTTTAAGCATTGTAAAAGGTGATGAGCAGTTAACATTAGGCTATTGTAACTTAGATAAATTCAAAACTGACCCACTAAAAAGTGAAAAATAATAATATAATATAATAAATTTTTCACTTTGTAGTGTTATTTTTGGTAGTCGTTATTATTTTTTTGTAAAAAGTTTTTTTGTGATCCTTTTATTTTCCAAGTAAATCATTGTACCTAATATAGAGTAATTCCCGGCCCAATTTGTAATAGAAGTACCTGTCTTCTGTTGCCAATATTTGTGTCATTTGTGCAAGAAATCCATAATTTTATGTCGAGCTCTTTGGCCTAAGTTAAAAAAAAATCCAAGTTCAATATTGGAGCGTCGTGCATGAGTGAGTTCTACAGCTGTCACAATTATTAAATGTCTACATTATATCCGAGCGGGTCGGACTTGAATAAGTGACGTCTACAATATCACTCCGGGTCACTTCGAATAAATGTAAAGTGGCTTATTCCAAGTGAATTGTAAAGTCCATTTCACGAAAGAAGTCCCGCGGAAATAAGTGTAACTAATTATTATTATACGCTAAGTTAGCAACATTCCTAAAATAACCCATGCCTGCAGCGCCACGTCTGCGGGACTTCTTTCGTGAAATGGACTTTAACGCGAGTTTTGCAAAATTCTTTAACTGTCACGAACTCTGTAGTCAAATTGTCAACGTGAAGTGATGTCTATGATGCTATAGAGAAAGTTTTTAATTGTTTGTTGAGTTCATTGAAAATAAGACGACTCATTTTTAGAGTTCTGTACCTTTAAAGCAAAAAAACGGAACCCTCATAGAATCACTTTGTTGTCCGTCCGTCTGTATGTCAGTCTGTAAAGGCCCTTTTTATCAGGAACGCGTGGAGGTACCAAGTTGAAATTCAAATCAAATATGAAGGTCTACGGTCACTTGGAGCTCAAAAAAATCAAGCTTCTAAGTTGACGCAATAAAAACATACGGCCATTTGTACGACATATTTTGATACTCGCAAATAAATTGAAACTAATAGTGAAGTCATTTTAATAGGTAACATTTGACGTCTGTCAGTTTCATCTTCATAGTGAGGTGACCTGCTTAAAAGCATCGATTAAAGTGAATGAATCGATACGGACTTGAAACATAATTATGTGAATTTTAAAAATCATCAGGCGAATCCCTGTCCCATTATTATTTTTCTTTCGTAAATTTAAGGAGCAAAATAAGACAAGTACATAATTCAACAAAAAAATTGCGTTTATTCAGTTGAACTCAAACTGTATTTTTATAGTTAGTTAAAAGAATAATAACTATAATTATGTTTTATTATAATCACAAGGTGGTTATTAATTTATGGTGATATTTCTTCACAAGTAATCATTGCATTCGAATCAACTTATCAGCATTCGATTTTTAGAGTAATATCCCTAGTGTTTAAAAAGAAAAAGGGTTAACTGACGCAACATTGTAACGACTTTCAGTTCTTTAGATCAGAAATTGTTTATTAAGTTTAGAATGGTTTATTAGTGAAAGCAAATCGTAAAATTACTCGTATCGGTCATTATAACAATAAATTTGGCGAGTCTCTAAAATTTGGCGAGAAGAAAGGTCTCACAGCATAAGTAAAGGAAAAAGTCCGAAAAACAATAATTTGTAGTGACTTAAAAATTATTTTTACTTGCGATTACAAACATACATTTGCAGTTGGAGAATTGACCGTGACGTATATCGATGTATGGGAGAACAAAGTTAAGTTTTTTCTTGGGATAAACCCCTAAATTCCCTTCATTTTGCGTGGTCCGATACGCACTTGGCCGATTTTTAGGGTTCCGTAGTCCACAAGGAATCCTTATAGTTTCGTCAGATCCGTCTGTCTGTCTGTCCAACTCTAGTACTAGAAAGCTGTAATTTGAGTATACATATTAAACACGCCACCGACAAAGTGGTAAACTATAATCTTGAAAAAAACATTATTTTAATGTATCCAATTCAAATTCAAAAACATTATTTCAGACCAGCCCTTACACAAGTGGGGATTATATTTCGGCTAGTGTGTCAATTTCCTAAAGCCGTCCAGGAACGCCGCCGTGGCGTTACGTTAGCTTTTACTAAAATTTTAATAAAGCCGGCCGCAAACGATGTTGGGCTCGGCGTGACAACACTTTGTGCACGCCAGCGACAAACATAGTTTGTCACACGACACGCCAAAATGTCGCTCGAATAAAATGGCGGAAGTATGAATAATATTTACATGGAGATGTAGAGCGTGTCGATGGCTTTATAACTGTGTTGGTTGCAAAATAACTGAGTGCAATAAGAAGTTAATCAAGAAGTAATATTATAAAGGAATCGGTAGACACAACTTTGAGAAAGAAGCCAACAGAAGGATTCAGTTGTGTTGGGCAGTGTTTGGAAAACTGCATCAAGTCTTCTCGTCGCCTATACCGCAATGTTTGTAAACTCCTTAGTCTTCAAGCAGTGAGTTCTGCCCGTTACGACATACCTGCCGCAGCGTGGACACTGACAGTCGAGCTGGTGCACAAATTCGAGGTCGCTCAGCGCGCTATAGAGCGGGCTATTTTCGGAGTGTTTTTGAAGGTTAAAATCATAAATAAAATTATCTGGAAAAAAACTGGATTTACTGAGATAGCAAGCAGATTCTTTTCTGATAAGAATTTAGTGTTTGTAATATTCCATTCTCAGTGTGTAAAGTGTTTATAAAACCCTCAGTTAAAATTCCAAGACAAAAAAAAAAAAAAATGAAAAATTCTTAAAAAAATAATAATCCGCAAATTAATAACCAACTAAATTCACGAATTGAGAGTAACGCGAGAAACGCTTTAATAAAGTCTAATCTTTAAAAATTAGAGGAGGCTGGGCCAATGTGGCAAAGATCAGTTACCTTTCTTAACATCATGACGGTGCCTTGTCAATATATCTATGAAAACATCATGTACATAACAAAATTACATCTTTTTAGTAAAAGAGGCTAAAGACATAATTATAGTACTAGAAGTAGGGATCTATTAGCTCAACCAGGTTTCAGACTGGCAAAAGTAGACTCGTCTTTCATGGGGTACTGTTTAAAATGTTATAATAAAATCCCTCCCCACAACTCCCACCCCCACCCACTCTTCAACTGAATGAGACGAAATTCAAATTTTGTATAAAACGCACACTATGCAAGCAGACATATTATAGGTTGGGGGATTACATCGCTGATAGAAATGCTTGGCTCAATGCTGGTCCAGCTCCACAACCACAACTAATTGATTAACATTCGAAAATACTGTTGGAGCTGCTGAAGATTGTAAGACTAGCTTTTCATTGTATAAACTCAATCTCCGTTGTATTATATAATTGCATATCACAGGTGTGAGTACTATGTACAATAGAGCTACCATTTACCGGGTCATATTATGTCTTTCATTGACTTGGATGTGCCCGGGCGGCTGAGACTATGTCATGCTCACTCAGATGTCTCGCTGAAGGTAGCGTGTGTGTTGGATCATTTAGCTCCCTTCAAAATGGTTGAGCTGAATGGTGCTGATCCATGCGTCATGTTCGTGAACGGGCGCTGTCAGTTGGGACTGGTCATCTCTTAGCTGCCACGGCTTATTTTTAATTATTTTAGTTTTGATTTTTTTTTTTGTTTTTTATCTTTTTATCACGGACGCTTCTGACGTATTGCATCGTTCTCACATGTTTAACTTCAATATGAATGATGTAACCAATATTTTGTATCAATATTTTAATTTAAAAGAGTGTCCGTGGAGTTTCTTGCCCGTTCTTCTCCATAGGAACCTATTATTTGGAATGGGCAACTAGCTTCATATTTGTAACTGACCGACTTCTTGACAATTCAAAAGTGCCTGTCAATGGTTTAATTGAAATAAATCCTTTGAGTTTGAGTTTGACCTGTTTAAAAAATTTAAGACTAAAGTGAGACGGTGCCGGTGCAAGAATTGCAACCTAACTAACTATGAGATAACAAGAGCGAGGATTTGCTGATACTGTAGCAAGCTGGTGGCTGCATAATAGTATAATATACTTTTAAAGCCACCGCAGCTAATATTGACATTATTTTTCATGCTCTCATTTTCTAGCAAAAAAACATTTTAAAACAGTTTGCACACTTTGTCATGGTCTAACATCGTAATCCATCTATTTACATTTAAAGCGTATCTCTTTTTGAATTTAAACTCAGGAAACTTTTCCAACAGAATTTTTATTCCGCGTTTCACACAAACTAGAAACGGGGCCAAACCACACCTGTACATTCTCATGGCATCCACACAAATTGCTTTTTCAATAAAATCTAAAAAAAAGTTGTCACACTTTTTCCCGGGAGCCATTCATTTCTCCCCGGCATCCTCTAATTAATTAAATTCCCCGTCAAAAAATAGAATTCATTAATAAAAAAGTTCCGCGCGCATTATACACCGAGTGGCGGGAATTCCCGGTGTTATATTAGAATTACCCGGGATTATGCGGGATTTCACTTAATTACGGGATCCGCCGAAATTACACGAGCTTCTTAGTTTTTTAACAGTCTCTACACGAGAGATGAATTATTGTATGGGTTTGTCAGTAATTAACATTTTATGAACTGAGATGGCTCCGTGTATTTTTTGCCTGTTAATTATTATTAATCGGATTTAGTTTTCCTGTTAAAATATAAAAAAATGCACGTAAGACCTAGCGAACTAATTTAAAAGACATTTTCTAGTTCTAGTCAAGTGACAAGTTCTAGAACGCCTAACAAAAGATGTGTGATCTAAAACTTAATACAATATTATATTACGTAGACTATGACATGACATGTGACACAGATCCCGGCGCCCCGGGAATACAATAGGTTCCCGGCATTCGCAACCACTGACATCTGATTACGCCTCCCTATTATTTTAAATGGAATATAGCTGTCATTCTTGAGGATACTTCAGTTTTCATTGAAACTGCTTCTATATTGTTAGGGTCCTGTATATATAATGAATCTATTGTATGCCTTTTATTGTTTATAAGATTACGAATTTGCAGAAAGCACCAATAGACCATAATTATTACTGGTTTGTTTACCCAGAATTGGTACATGACAGCAATTTGATTGAACTCATAACAAAGCTTATAATTGAACCAATAATAAAATATATTTGTAAGATATCTCTCGCTAGACGAACAATCTCTCGATGAATGAACCAGCCCACACCAGCCAACAGCAATGTGTTCTAGTAGCACTACACAACACAACATGTTTTATTATGACTGATTTCATATTACATTTATTATCTCCGCTTTTTTTCTTGGCCCCAATCCACCTTTTCTTTCTATATCCCAGACTTAGTGAGTTATTCTTATGAAAACCAGGCAGTGCCTAAGGTACTCGCCGCTAGACTCAGCCGAAATAATCCCTTTCTCAATCGATATGAACCCTAGAGAGTATCAGGGTTACATTTTTCGATAATAACAGAGAATTTTTATTTACCACGATAGTTGAGTCCCGGGGAAATATTTACTGTGTTCAGTTTTCCGCATGGCTGGCGACCGGGACGCGTTTGTTCGGCGTCGTGTCGCTTGCAGTGGATCTGTGCGACATCGCGGCCGACAATCGTCTACAAGTTCACTTCACGCACCATTGCCAGCTTTTTGGGAGCACCGTGTGCTGTTGTCGCAGACGTACAGCGACGGTCGGTGGAGCGGGTGAAGCGACACGTTACTCACGTTGCTGGCAGGTCATGGAGGCGTATTTAATGATGCAGAGTGCGCGCGGCGCGACCCGCCGGCCGCGTCCGCGCCTCCTACAGATAAAATATTTTCTGTTTACCTCCGCGACGCTTAACTTCCGCCTATTAAAAAGTATTTTGTAATGTTGGAAGTTCGTATGGAGGTGTGGACATAATGACTTCGTCTCCCTCGCATAGAAAAAAAGGGAATATAAGTGAACTTTTTACAATAGACCCGAGTTTTCAGGATTTCATTTGCGTGTGATTGCTGCGTTTCCAATATCATAAAGTGTCATCAGTTTTGGAGTGTAATGACGAGGGAGAAATGGCACGGTCGGTTAGAGGCGTCATCTGCAAGGGAAGCGAAGGGACAGGACGCTTTTTGTTCAGACCCATAAAGCGGACATTTTTGAATGCAGCGTATTATGAATAAGATATTATCTACAAATTCTTCGCACCTTTGTGATGCGCTGGGCTGTGAGGATAAAGCTCGAAGATTATTACTTGCAATTTTGAAGATTCATTTCCGTGTTTTATTCTTATTAAATTGAACTGGATTCCGTCAAAAACGTTTTTTCATCTTTTCAGACTCTAAATTGATAACTAGATATTTTTAACGATATTTGAATTAGGTACTTTTAAAAACAACAAAGATAGGTCCCATAACCAGTCGTGTATACACAATTACACAACAAAGATAGGTCCCATAACCAGTCGTGTATACACAACATAATCAGCCTATAATGTTCCTACTGCTGGGACTCAGGCTGTACAGGTCTGTATTTGTAAAACTTTTCATAAATTATTTTCTTCTCTGTAAAACAGATCAGAGTCATTAGAAGGTGCTGAGGACAGCAGGGCGTTACATTCGCATATTATACTCGTCTACAGTGGCGACACCTGGTGCTGGATATTTATGTGTTGTAGGATAGAGCGCGGTTTAATCTATGTTTGGCATGTATTTAATGCGGCAACTAAGTAAAATTAATATAGGTTTTAAAAAAAAATAGAGTGGGTACCATATATAATGGGTTGGCAGCTAATAAGGAGTATCGTAATAAGTAATAGGTAGCATATTAATATATCAGTAATAAGCTCCGTTTTAATTTAAACTAGCATCAAGTTTTTCTTTTGGGAACAGAATTAATATCTAAGCGGAAACTTAATGGCGAAAATAAAATAGAAAATGGGCATTCATAAATAATATATTATTATTGTATTATTAGGGCAGGTTTAGATTTTCTAAATAATCTAGTCGTTTCTGGCACTCGCCGGCCGCTACCGCGGCACCGCTCGCTTCGCTCGCTCGGCTCGTGCGTAGGAAGTCACAGTTTTAACCTAACCTAACCTAACCATTAAAAAAAAAATAATAACCTACGCTAACTAGACTGGTAATATATTATCTTTGCCACCCTACTAACATTATTAGTCGCCAAGTCATTATTTATAGCTCCTCGCCTAATATTTTATTTGACTGGTATAGTTTATTTGCTACCTAAACGCAGCTGCTAGTTTTTAGTTTTTATAACACCTTTAATTTTGAACCTTACATAATATAATAGTCGCGAAAATATTTAATCACTGGCAAGTTATTTTATTTGTTGCAAACATTTAGTCGACTTTTAAGTTATTAGTCACTCGGAAAATAATAAGCTTTTTTAAATCTACAACTTTTGTTTCTCCGATTTCTTTATAGGCTGGCGAGTCGCTAAACATCTTACTGACAGTTTATTTTCCCTGTAGACAAAATCAACAAGGTCTATGTGAATTTTTGTGGACTTTGGCACCTCATCTTCGGTTGATTCTAGAACACACAATGCTGAGGCATTAATTGAAGGAAATGGAATTAGGGAATTATTTTCATAGGTTTTCTTCTTTTCCCCAAGTCGAGTTTAAAAGGTTCAACCAACAAAACAAATGACATTCCGTATTTAACCTCATCTTACCCCAGCTAGCCGTCACACACTCGCGACCTCTCCTCCCTCACGCCTCACCAAATACAATAATAATCACATTATCGCAGTCCCCGCGGGTTGCCGTCAGCCGGCCGACCGTCCCAGGCCTCTCAAGGCGCCGCGCCGTGTAGCAGTTCCTAAAGATAAAGATCCAAGTAACCAGGGACGTACCGAGAAATAGCATGCATAACACGTCCTATTTAAGGCGCTACTTGATGCGCAAAGTATAGTAGGTAAGTATAGTAGGTAGTGTGCAAACATAAACTTTTCTAATGTTTTTTGCAATTTGCAGGTCAGTACAGATTGTGTGTTGATCAAAATTGCACTCTATAAGTTAGAATTAACCTTAAATGTTATGATTTCATGAAATAGTCCATTAATTAGGGCAATATAGAGTTGTATTGATGATTATAATTCTGTAATACAACTAGGTACTGACCAGCAAATTGCAAAAAATGTAAGAAAATTTGAATTTCACGGCTGCCCTTTTGTTTGGATAAGGTATTAGTTAGATGTTAACAGCAACTGGAAATGGATTGTTCTGGGTATTCTGTTCAATGATATCAACCGTTAAGACGTTACTGTCCACTCAAACCATCATTGATATTCAATATTTGTACAGATACTGGCATACGATCGTAATTGTTGTACTTTTCACTACGTATAAAACACAACTATACCATACGAGTTTGAAAAAAAGGTGATCGATCCCATTTAAAACAAAGTCCTTATTGCGATTACTGTGAATTATTTATAGGTGAGAGAAGTTACAGGTGTGTGGAACGTAGCTTTAGTAGGATTTTTTTTTGGCTGGGAAATTATCAAATAACTTCTCCCGCTCTGGGCAGAGCGGGAGAACTCGCTCCCTGGCAGGCATTGGCCCTAATGGACCCCGTCAGTTTGTGCTGACATCTCTTTGAAGCGCGCGTGAAACACAACGCGCCGTCTAACCGGGCCGGGTCCTTATCGGACGGCGAGCTACCCATCGCTCACCGTCCGCAGGCCCGCACCTACGGTGGCCGGAAATTGGCGTGCGACTCCCAACGCCCGGGTCGTCTCGCGCAACGACGAGGGGCATGAGGGCGCGAATATTGCCTCTCCCTCATGCATTCCGCCTCCTCCTTCGCGAGCATTACTGCTTTGCAGAAGAAGGTGATGGCCTTCCATGCACCCTCGCTCCGAACCACGGCCTGAACCAGGGCCGGACGCGAGAGCTCGTCGCCGCCAATCGCCTCCGTGAGAACAGAGTGGTGCTCGGCCCAAACCGGACAGACCTCCACCGCATGCTCCACCGTATCCTTCGGGCGATTCACCTCCTCGCGCCACCCCATATGTGCGTGAGGACATTTGCCTCCAGATCCCATGGTGGCAGTCTGGCAAGGAGGCCCGCCGCCTCCCTCACGGGAGACTGTGCGGTATTCTCGGACCAGCCTGATGGCCATAACTAAATTTTTTGGGGCACGTTCAATCGGCGGTCTGGTCGCAGCCTTAAAGAACGCGTCCACACCGGTTTCCTGTAAAGGGCCATGGACCTCACGATCCCCGCGTAGAGCCTCCGGTAGGAGGCGTTTGGACCCCCTAGATTGGGCAGGAGCCGCTTCCAGGCAGCCCAGGCCCGCTCCAGTCTGGGAGCCAAACGTCGGAAGTGCTCCACGAAGTTCCACCAGCTGTCGAGGACGAGTCCCAGGTACTTCATCCTCGACTCGACGCCGATGTGAACACCTCCTGCCGTTATCTGGGAAGCCGACGCGCCACTGTCCCGACAGTGGCGCGTCGGCTTCCCAGATACCGGGATTTTCCCAGATACAGGCGTTCCGAGGACAATAAAAGCACATGGACTCGGACTTGTGCAATGCCACCTCGAGTCTCAATTGCCGGATCCTATCAATGATTGTTGTAACCCTACGTGCCGCCAGTTCAGCGGCCGCCTGATGCAACCTCCGCTGCGCCAGGACCAGCGTGTCGTCAGCGTAGCAAACTACGCTGACGCCGCTAGGGAGGTCGGCGTGCAGCACCCAGTCGTAGCCGATGTCTCACAAATGCGGCCCCAGGACCGATCCCTGTTGGACACCGTACGACATCTCTCGCCGGTTCCACTCTCCTTGATGACCGGGGTAGATGACGGCCCTCTTCGTCAAATAGGCCTCGACCACGCGACACAGGTAGGTCGGCATCCGGTGAAACCGGAGTGCCTCCCTAATGCAACTCCAGGGCAGGGTATTAAAGGCATTGGCGATTTCAACAGATACCGCCAAGACGATCCAACCCCGGGCCATAGCCTCCTCCATCGTGAGGGCTCGAACGCGCACGATGGCATCCACAGTAGAGCGCCCCTTGCGGGAACCAAACTGGCTCTCCGCCAAAACCGGCCCCACCCGCACAAGCCGCCCGACAAGGCGGTCTGCAATTACTCTTTCAAAGAGCTTGCCCACCTAGTTGAGCAGCACGATGGGCCGGTAAGCGGACGGAGAGTCCGCCGGGCGCCCTGGCTTCTTAATAAGGACCTGTTTCCCCGTCTTCCAACGAAGTGGGAACTGGCCCCTCTCCAAGCATGCGCTTAGGAGCCTCTTTAGTCAAAGCCCGAGAGCCTCCAAGGCCAGAACCCAGGCTTTCCCAGGTAAGCCATTGGGTCATAGGGCGGTATTTTTGGCACTCAGCCTACGTACCCCTACTCTCAAATCTACCTCGGTCACCTCCGGAGCATCGTCGTCGTCGTCGTTGGTGTGGTCCGCATCGGGCACCGCAGGACGCGAAGCCATGGGCGGGGGTATGTTACCCTTGCGAAGGAAACAGAGCGCTCACCATGTCCTCCAAGCTTTAGTGGCCTGGCATCTACATTATGTGCACGATACGCTTTGAACATAAAGCGAAGCTTTGTTTTGGCTTAGTGAGGTTTTTTTTTTAGATTGGCCTAAAGCCGAGCTGATGCTTCGTCCCACATTCCCATCTGATGTATAGTGAATACATACAATCGTTTATAAACATATAACACCTCGGGCTTCGCAAATGCTTTTTAGGGTTCCCTAGTCCACAAGGAACCCCAATAGTTTCACCATGTCCGTCTGTCTGTCTGTCATCCCCAGCTTAGCGCAGAGAATTAGTACTAGAAAGCTGAAATTTGGCATGGAGATACATAAATTAATCACGCCGACAAAGCGTCCGAATAAAATCTTATAAAAAAAAAATTGTTGTGTTTCCTTTGCATGTAAAGTGGGGATGATATGATTTTCTCGTCTATCCCATGGTATGGTGTTTGCGTATAATAATAAGGTTTAAAATGCAATTTGTTGTTAGAGTCAAGTGTCCCTGCTAATGGTTGTTTTTGGAAATGTGAAAAAGTTCATGGCAGTAGTTTAAATAAAGAAATTAAAACGAAAACTACGAGTATCACAGCTCAGTTTACAAGTTAACGAGTAATAACGACCAACTTAAATTTTCAGTTGGAGTTTGACAATTGAACATTTTTTTCAACTACAACGTTAAGTTTGTTTTTGGTATAAATTCTTCTAAATGTGTTCTGACACGCGCTCGGCCAGTTTTTTAACTAGAGTTTCAACTCAAAATGTATTATGTGCCTGTTCCACCAAAACCAATACTTTTCATTCCAGTGCTTTACTTTTCATTGCGCACTCGGCAGCTAAAACAGGCATACTGTTGAATGAAACCCTTTTTCAGAATATTATCATAATGATAATAGTTTAAAATACGTAGAAATAAAACATAATTTTATCACTATCATATTAAGGTTAAAACTGCTTGACCACCGAGCCCGTACCACGCGAGTAACCCACTGCCATCAATCGACAAAATTTGGCAGCAAGCCAGTACACCCCACTATCACTCTTCGCGCCTTCTGAATAAGGCTGCAAATCCTGCGACATGATGTGATAGAGCTGGTGGAAATTTGCGGTGTTCGGAAACTCCCCGATTAGCTGCCAGCGATTGTAATGCCGGGTTTATTAACATTGCACTTTATTTTTATAATATCAGAGCGGAGAGAGCATTGAATCGAACTATTGAGGTTTGAATGCGTGTGTCGGAATATGTAGGACTATATAAAATTTGCCTTTGATTTATTTTCTAAATTGTATGGAATTAGTATGAACTATATTCTTGTTAGACTGTCAAGAGTATTTCTAGACGAATAAATCAGTTCCGAACGAAACCGGTGATCTGTGAGTTGGTCAATTAAATATAAAAACTTATTGTACTTTGACCTAAAATTTAAGGATAACAACATTATAAATTGTATTTAAAATATTTTCTTAATTTGATGTGGTATTTTTGATGTACCGTCTGCGTCACTATGTGGTAACCCCTCAAGTTTTAGTTTTAAAATATTGCACTGCTACAACATTGAATTCGTTACGAATAATCTAAAGAATAATCAAAAAGAGTTCATTGTTTCGACTTGGATTTGAACCATCGCAGCACCGAACGTCATCATACTCATACCAGTTGAATGAACTAGCCAGCGAGCCCGTATGAATTGTGATGAAATTGTGATCTGGTGTCGTCCGAGTCACTTTATCTTTAGGCCTCTGTCTAATCGAAAGATGTTTTATTTTGAGGGAATCCATTTTACGTTTCTTTAAAAGATTAATCCATACCTTCAAGCTATAACTACAACGTTGAATGTATATTGCAGTCTGTTACAGAACTTAGCGATGGAAAATACCAAACCCACATCAAACGTGTCCTTATCAAAAAATAATATTATAAGAATAAAGACTACGTTGAAGACAAGGAAGTTTGGAATTAATTCCTTCTGCACATGTGGCTTCCCTGGTATCTCATTAACGGCAAAAATATGTAAATGTCTATTAACTGCTCCCAATTTGCGATGTTTATGTTATTTATTTTTTACATACTTCCTTGACATAATCTTCTTTTTTTTCGTTCTTTTACATTATATAGCTTCAATTTTAATTTAAACAAGGTTCTAAATTACTAGAACGTTGTACGCTTAATGGACTGTAGCTTTGTAAACCATTTTCTATTTTGTTAAGTACTTGGTTCTTGTTGACGGGCCTTTGCTGTCCTTCCATACCTATTAACACTGTAACTTGAAAACATTGTAAAAGCCCATTATTTTTAAAAGAATAACCGTGGAGTTTCTCCATTATGAGAACAATAATAGACGTTCTGTATGAACAAAATGTGAGCATAAAAGGAATTGCGAGTTTTTGAAAAGTTTTGTTTAATAATAGCAATAATTAATATTATTAAATGATTTTTTAATTATTTATAAACATTACTAAATAAAAATAAATAGAAAAATACTTTATAATAATACAAATATAAAGCATGACAATAAGTTAATTTCGTGCCTAGGATTTGAACCTCCAATCTTGTGCACGGCAAGCGGTCTTGAAACCTCCGGTCTACTTGGACACCGAGTAGCTACATGTATAAGTTAACCGTAGTATTTCAAGTCGTTGTACGCAATAATAAAAGTTTACCCAACCGGTGTGTTTCAAGCACTTTATTGAAAAAAAACAATATTAAAAACAGACTTTAAAAAAAATACCAACTTATACTTATTCATTCACTAAAACAATACATTAAAATAAAATGTTTTTGTAAAATACAAAAACCAACTTGGGCCTATCTCGGATTTGAACTCACATGTCTTTTGGGGGTAAGCAATATACTGTGGGTTATAAACGATAAATGTAGTAACTCAGTGGACATTATGTTTAAGTCAGATAAATTGTTATTAAAATACTCTTAAGGATCAGAAGTCTAATGAGTTTTTAAAAAAGAATTTACAAAACGGCCTACAGTTATTTATTTAAATTAGAAAAACCGTTACAAGAAAAATATCTGAATAATATGATCACTAGTACGCGTCCGTCGCATCCGAGCTCCGCAGCATAAGTGACCGAGGCTAGTGAGCACCCGGCTCATGGTGTGTCACCCCTTCCCCTGACAGCGTCATCGCACCGACTTGATATCCCCACCCTCTCTGCTGCCAAATCTTCTAATAATACATTAAATATCATAAAATGTTTTAAAACAGTTCTGCCAAATTCGATTTAGGTACTTATGATTGTCAATATTAAAAATTATTCGGTCAATAAGTATAATTGGTTTAAAAGGGCGGCATAAAGTGAGTCTGCTAGGGAAGGGATAAAGATACGATTGACATTCTCTTTTTGGTGGCCTTGATGGCAAACTGGTTTGGAGAAGAATCTACTAAAATAATAGTACGACTTGATCTGGGATATACTGGAAGGAGTCACGTGAGTTAAGTACTATGTCTGTTTGTATTAGTCTGAATTATCTAAAACTGTCTAAATAATTATAATTATGTATCTGGTAGGTTACTGACATAACTACCGTTATTCTGTTTATTTCTAAAAATGTTATAGTGTTAATTTAGAATACCATTTTGTTATATCCATGTCGTTGTGTACTATCCATTAAATATCCAATTGATTCCTGTAATGATAAATCTATGTCACGAGTGTATTGCTCGTTCTCCCGCGGGGTTAGTTTTGGAATGAGCAACTAGTCTTTTCTAATTATTTTACAGTCTCTTGATATCAAATTATTTAAATAAAATATCTAGTCTTGCCTATTCTGTTGTTTTCATAGTATAATCCTTTTTAGTCAAGTACACACAACCCCCACACACAGTCAATCAACCTAGATAAGTAATATAAATTTCTCACGATTATTTATCTTAACCTAAATAGTTAGTGTATCTGACACGTGCTAGGACAACTAACTTTTTAACATCCACTATTTTTAGGGTTCCGTAGTAAACAAGGAACCCTTATAGTTTCGCCATGTCCGTCTGTCTGTCTGTCTGTCTGTCCGTCCGTCCGTCTGTCCCCGGCTTAGCTCAGAGACGCTAAGTTCTAGAAAGCTGTAATGTGGCATGGGTGCACATATTAATCACGAAGAGAAAGTTGTCAAATAAAACCATGAAAAAAAAATTTTTGTAGGGTACCTCCCTTGCACGTAATTTTTTTTTTCTCGTCTAATACATGGTATGTGGTATCGTTGGATAGGCCGTTCAAAAATATTGTGAGTCTGTGCGTAATATTAAGCTTTAAAGTGCTATTTGTTAGAGTCAAGTCCAACCCCCCCCCGCCAGCTAAATGGTTGGTTTCGGATATGTGAAAAAATTCATGGCAGTAGTATATATAACTAAATTAAAAGAAAGGAAAACTATTACAGCTAAGTAGAGGGCTTACAAGTTTTTGGGATGAATTCATCCTAACTACGGAACCCTTCATTGTGCGTGGTCCGACACGTACATGGCCGGTTTTTCTAAAAAAGAATTCTATCAAGCGGTGGCGTGCAGTGGAGGTCCACGGAGGGTAAAAAACATAAGGAAAGGAAGGATATCACTGCTTGCTCTGTTGATCGCTTATGTGAGGTAGCATGTGCGGAGGTTGAAGGCTATACTTTCTTAAGTGTTTATAGACCCCCAGCGTCAAACTTGTCATCATTTTTGATAATTATGGAAGAAATATTAAGCAAACTTTTTAAAGATAATAAATTAGTTTTTGTTTGTGGTGACCTAAATATTGATCTATTAGTTAATTCACCCGATAAATGTAAGCTTGTATCATTGTTTAAATCATTCAATTTAAAATATATATTTAATGAAGCGACTAGAATAACAGCAACCTCAGCTTCATGCATAGACAACGTATTTACTAACTGTAAAATAAAAGACTCGTCCTTAATTAGTGGCGTCAGGTCTGATCATACTGGTCAACTTGTATCATTTAAAAAAGCATTCAACAGTCTTAACATAAAGAACACTGAAGACTTATGGGGGATTTCCGTTAAGGTTCTTGGAGATATAATTGACACAATAGCCCCTGTCCTAACTGGCATATTTAATCAATGTTTAGACAGCGGTACGTTTCCTGATTTAATGAAACATAGTAAAGTAGTACCAATTTTCAAATCGGGTAGTAAGAGTGATCCCTCTAATTATAGGCCTATATCTGTGCTACCAGCATTGAGCAAAATATACGAAAAAATAATGCTAGACCAGATGTTGTCACATTTTAATTCAAATGGGATTTTACATAGTCGCCAGTTTGGTTTCACGAAAGGTAGGTCGACGACTGACGCAGAAGTGAAACTCATCAGTCACATTTTGGAATCCTAGGAGAAATCCCAGGATGCCATTGGCGGTTTCTGTGACCTCTCAAAAGCGTTTGACTGCGTTGACCACAATACACTGATCTGTAAATTACACCACTACG
This sequence comes from Tiliacea aurago, assembly GCA_948098905.1. NCBI lineage: Eukaryota > Metazoa > Arthropoda > Insecta > Lepidoptera > Noctuidae > Tiliacea > Tiliacea aurago. The sequence continues at coordinate 830,499 of OX402581.1, read as the reverse complement.
GAGTTCGTGGACTAGCTGCTGATCTTGTTCTTTCCTATCTATCAAACAGGCAGTAAAAAGTAAACGTTAACGGGGTGACGTCCTTGGGATCTCTAGTAAAGATGGGCGTGCCTCAAAGTTCAATTCTTGGCCCTTTCCTATTTCTAGTTTATATAAATGATCTTCCTTACATGATGGCTAACTTATCGGATATAATTCTATTCGCTGATGACACTTCTCTTATTTTTAAAATAGATAGAAAAGATTCGGATGTCTTACACGTCAACGATAGTCTAGCTGTTCTTTCTAAATGGTTCTAATAATCTTTTACTTAATGCGAACAAAACAAAATGTCTCATTATCAAATGTACCCCAAGTGGGTCTAAATTTAAAACTTGATGGCAAGAAACTAGATGCTATTGCGGAAACTGTATTTCTAGGAATTACTCTAGATTCCAAATTGCAATAGGGTGCCCACATTAGAGCTCTTTCAGGTAGATTAAGTTCAGCTGCTTATGCAGTAAGAAAAATAAGGCAGTTGACAGATATAGCCACAGCTAGGTTAGTATACTTTGCTTATTTCCACAGTATTATGTCTTATGGCGTTTTGCTTTGGGGATCGGCAGCCGACGTGGATTCAATTTTCATTTTACAAAAGAGGGCAATCCGCGCGGTCTATAGAATGGGTCCTCGTGGGTCCCTTAGAATCAAATTCAAAGAAATTGATGTACTAACTCGGCTTTCTTTTTATATCTTAGAAAGTATTTTATATGTTCGCAAAAACTTAGGCCTTTTTAAAATAAGAAGCGAATTCCATAATATAAATACGAGAAACATGAAATTGTGATACCCAAATTTAGATTAAGTAAAACAAGCAAGTCATTTCTTATTAACAGTATCCGCTTTTATAACAAGTTGCCAAAGTCTGTTACAGAACTTAGCGATGGAAAATTCAGAACCCACATCAAACGTGTCCTTATCAAAAAAGCATATTATAAGATTAAAGACTACGTTGAAGACAAGGAAGTTTGGCATTAATTCCTTCTGCACATGTGGCTTCCCTGGTACCTCATTAACGGCAAAAATATGTAAATGTCTATTAACTGCTTCCAAGTTGCGATGTTTATGTTATTTATGTTTTACATACTTCCTTGACATAATCGATGTTTTTTGATTTCAACAAGGCTCTAACTTTTATTATGTTAATCATATTTTATATAGTTTTTTTTTGTTAATGTGAGGACGTTGTAGGCTTAATATACTGTAATCTGTAGACCATTTTCTATTTTGTTAAGTACCTGGTACTTTTGACGGGCCTACGCTGTCCTCTCATACTTTGAAAATATTGTAAAAGACATTTTTTTTTTAAAAGAGTAACCGTGGAGTTTCTTGCCGGCTCTTCTCCATAGGAAACGACCAATTGGAACCGTGCACTTAGCTTCTGACGTTTCATAAGTGCCCATGTAGGCTTATGTGAAATAAAAATATTTTTGTTTTTGATTTGATTTTGATTTTGGTAGGCCACAAAATACTGACAGTGAAAAAAAAAAAACGCAACGTCGCTCTACATAATTATGATGACCCTCAAAGTAGTCACATTTATTTATTTATAATATTTGAAAATACGCCTGTAAAAGAACTCAAGAACTCACCACATTATTCAAGGTTCACGATTTTTTTTTTTTTATTAATCCTCGTAATTCGGGTACACACCTACCTTTAGACACAACTTGAATCATATCATTATACGATTGACAAAACTTATTGCATTTAACTTCTATCAAACACACATTTTCAGCGCACACTTCACAACTGAATACCATTTTTAAGTGATAATCACTAAGACACAATACACAAGTAACATTTACGGTACTTTTCTGTTTCAAAACAAATAGGTTAAAAACAATTAGGAAGTAAGAACGCGTTATAAATTGCTTATCACGATGAAACAATATGGCGTATTTAAGAAAAATATTATTTCGAAAATATTGATGGAATAATACTACCAGATAAAATAGCGACATGTTCATATTAAGTTGCTTTACAAAAGCGGGCACCAAAATTTGGCCGGGTTATTGGCGTCATCCAGGCTGCATTCCGAATTAGAACATAATCGCTGACAGCGGTTGGTTTTAAATAAATTGCTTATCACGATTAAACATTATGGCGTATTTAAGAAAAATATTATTTCGAAAATATCGATGGAATAATACTACCAGATAAAATAGCGACATGTTCATATTAAGTTGCTTTACAAAAGCGGGCACCAAAATTTGGCCGGGTTATTGGCGTCATCCAGGCTGCATTCCGAATTAGAACATAATCGCTGACAGCGGTCGGTTTTAAATAAATTGCTTATCACGATGAAACATTATGGCGTATTTAAGAAAAATATTATTTTGAAAATATTGATGGAATAATACTACCAGATAAAATAGCGACATGTTCATATTAAGTTGCTTTACAAAAACGGGCAACAAAATTTGGCCGGGTTATTGGCGTCATCCAGAATTATTGGCGTCAATTCGGAATGCAGCATTCCGAATTAGAACATAATCGCTGACAGCGGTCGGTTTTAAGGGGGATGAGCGCATCCTCCTTAAAACCGACCGCTGTCAGCGATTATGTTATAAGGTAGCCCGCGAAATTCAAATTTTAAAATTTGAATTTCGTGGGCTACCTTAGCGCATCCCCCTTAACGCTCAACCTTTACGGTGAGTATTTTTTACAGTTGATAACAGTCTAACGGCCGAACCCAATTACTTATTTTCAGTGAAAGACAGATCGCTATTGATGATAGACAGTATAATTATATCTATCCTCGGATGGCGTCTCACAATCATTGATAAAGGCTATCTATCTAACGAAAACAATAAGTAGGTTTCTCTACTTCGCCCTCCCGTGCGTTCCATTACAACCAACATCACTTTAAAAACAACATGTGTAATTACAATTAGGGTTATATTAAAACTTCTTTGTTTCTTACTTTTAAATAAGTTACTGGATTAAGATATAATTCTGTAGAGCCATATTTGTTATGGCTGCGAATCAAAATACAACCTGTTACTGACCTGCAAATTGCAAAAAACGTGATAAAATTTGAATTTCGCGGGCTACCTTAGCGTATCAATGTTGTTTTTTTTTTAACTTAAATTCATGTTGGCATGGTGCTTGCACGGGGGGGGGGTAGTCAAGGGGGGGTTAAATTTCTGTTATTTTTTGCCTAGGGCGCACCGTTTTCGATATATTTGAATTTCAATTTTTTTTTATTACTTTAAATAAAAAATACATCTATGATCATTATTGCAAGTAATAATAATAATAAACTCCAACTTGGAACACACCGCAACTGTGTAGCAGCCATGAGCTAATCACAGCCCAGCTCCACTCAAAGGAGTTACGCCCATAATCTAGAAATTTGTGCCGTTCATACACACAAAATATGCATCAGTGTGCTTAAATTTATCAATGAAAAAGTCGCAAAATGAGGCAATTCGTCTTGGAGCCTATACAGTCTACTACGTACTGACTTACGCGCGTAATTACGCCACACGGGCGCGAGAAGTTGCTATAAGTATTCTAACAGGAGTTTTAAATTTTTTTGATATATTTTGTATTATTTTATAACAAAGTTAAATAAATGCATTTTGGCTGCTCGGGCTAGGGTAGGCTAGGCCTAATTGCCTTTATGGGCGGCTCACCCCTGCTATCAAGAGCAACAATTTTTTCATGTTATGATTTGTGAGAAAACAATAGGTACCTACATGAAATTCTTCGCCATTACGCTGCTTAAAAGAGTTCGGGTTCGTCCTTATTTTCCCAAGAAATCACCTGAAGTAAGTAAGCAATGTAAGGACTCAAAAGTATTTAAATACTCGACCCACGATCGTGACAGGTCGTGATTCGTCGACTCTCCATTCATCTGCTAGTTTATAACACATCACGAACTCCTCGACCTGACACGCTAATATATCGGCACTCTTCGCGCGACCCCGCACGTCTACCCACGATGTGCAACTTCTGTACCACGATAACTCTACACTTCCCACCAACCTTATGTGTCAAGGAATAAGGCGAAATTTAAACGTGTTGGAGCGGTTCTAAGTTTGTGAATACTCGGATTCAACCCGCGTACAAACCCAAGGCGTCTTAACTTATTAACTGAACACGTACGGAGCAGCAAAAATCGATGGTCAAATGGAAAGTCTATGGAAAAGTATTGCTGCCAAATTGAAATCTGGAATAAAGCGCTCTTACGTTCTGAGCTCGAATACATAAGAGTCCAGAATGTTTGGATCTTGGTGGGTCCTGCGTAGTTCCTGTGGCATTGTTTACTAACTTTTGGGTAAGTTACTGACGTGCATAAAGTGGAAAGCTTCCACCGGGGCTTTGTGGAAACTTTTGAAGCGGGTACATTTCTTTGGGGACTTAAGGGGAGCTTATGCATAACTTCTAGAAACAAAATTTTGGATACTTAATTTTGGACCAATTTTTCTAGTAAATATTAGCTTGGTTCACTGATTTCCTTGATTTACCTTTTTTCCGTTCAACCCTCCGAATGACCTAAATGAGCTGGGTACTCGATATCGTAGTTAAGAAAATCCAATATATAAAATAGCACTCTCTTCATACTCCGGCAAGGCACACAGGCACAGGATATCTTCAAAAGTAAACAAACATAAAGAAATCGTTTACTCTAGACTTCACCTTTATTCCTGTCAGCTGAACAATAAAGTGCGCTATCTCAAACACAATTTAGTTTCTATATCTGACAAATAACAGCGATAGACATAAATGGATTGTGTAGGCAATCCCCGAGGCTGTTAGACAAAAGCGAACTCTTTACATTATTGATACAGGCCGGTATAAGTGGGGCCATTTCTCATCCGGCCCGAAGGCCCGAACGACCGGACTTCACAGGAGCTGCCATAAATATGTGAACAACTGAACTCTGTTGTTTTCTCCATAACTTGGAGACTCCGTTTTGTCTGACGAATCTTTGAAAGAAAAGATGAATTCATTGTAATGTAGGATTTGTTTTTGATATATGGGCTAGCTAGTGGGGCAAGTGCTATTTAGGTGGTTTTGTTACTTCTTGATCAGTTTGTTAAGGTTAAGTCAGAATTATAGGTACTTACATCTATCTATATATATAAAATTCAAAGTCCTGACTGACTGACTGACTGATATATCAACGCACAGCCTAAACCGCTGGTCCTAGAGACATGAAATTTGGAGGGTGTGTTCTTTGTAACGAGTAAGTATCCATTAAGAAAGGGTTTTTCGAAGCCCTAAGCGGGTGAAATAGGGGACGGAAATTTATATGAAAGTCCGTCAGTTTTGAAGTTAGGATCTTCAAATTTGGTGTATAGGCTGACGATTGAAAATTAATTTATACGTGTCTCAGTGTTTTTGATAATTCGACCCCCGAAGGGTTAAATAGGGGGATTAAGTTGTGTATCAAACAAAGTCCTTAACTTTCGAAGTAAAAAACACTAAATATATTATCTAAGGTTATGGTTAGAAGCTAATGCAACGGTGTTGTTAGAATTTCAACCCTTAAGGGGTGAAATCACTAATATTTCGGCTTATGGTTGGAAACTATCCGCTAAGCAGGGGTTTTTCGAAATTCGACCTTTAAGGGGTGGAAAAGGGGGATAAATCTTATTCCTTGAGTAAATAAACCTGAAACTTGGCACGATTATAAAACTTAAGTAAATTATAAAGTGTGTCATTTTTTGTTTTTTTTTAAACTACTACTTAAAGGGGGATTTGCGGGTGTCAAAGTTTGTATGGAAAAGTTTTAACGCGCGGTCCGATTACTCAAAACTCACTGATTATACTGTAAACCAAAAATTAAGAATAAAATTTATCAGAATATTTCTAAAAATTGACCCCTAACAGGGTGAAAAGGGGTAGTCAATTTTACAAGGGAGGATTTTACTGTGTGGCTTGATTAACTCCAAATTATGACGTGGGCATCAGCTAAGAAGGGGTTTTTGTTTATTTTTTTTTGGTTTTGGTTTTTTTCAACCTTTAAGGGGGTGAAAAGGGGGATTTTGTTTGTCTGAAAAATCTTATTCCTTGAGTTAACAAACCTGAAACTTGGCACGAATACCTACTAACCTAAGTAAAATCTAAAGTTTGTAATTTTTTGTATTTTTAAACTACCCCCTAAATGGGGATTGGGGGATATCAAAGTTTTTATGGAATAATTTTAACGCGCGGTCCGATTAACTTGAAACTCAGTATTTTTACTGATAACAAAAAATCAAGAATATCTTGTATCAGGTTTTTTTGAAAATCTGCCCCCAATAATGGGGTGAAAAGGGATAGTCAATATATAAGGAAGGATTTTACTGCTTGGCTTGATTAACTTGAACATTGGTATAAATAACCTATAAATCCAATAATAGAAACGTCAAAAAGATGTTTGAACAATTTACCCTTTTGAATGCGTAAAAAGGGGCAATATAGTTTGTATGAACAGAATCTTATTACTTTTGATATAATATAAACTTGAAATTTGGCCCGAGTTCTTATTTACATAACATCACGCCTGCAATCCCCAAAGGGTTAGGTAGAGGTGTACCTTTAATACACCCACATTTCACGAGTTTTGTTTAAGTCCCATGTAATAGAGTCTATTGCCATCACCCGGATATAAATCCAGACTTCGGGCTGCTACTGAGAAATTCCTAATGGAAAATCCAATAACACTTTTCCCGACCTGGGAATCAAACCCACACCTCATGCTCAGCAGTCGCACTTGTGACCACTAGACTAACGATGCAGTCATTACTTAAATAACAAAGTTTGTCATAATTTTTGCGTTTTTCAAAACTACCCCTCAAAAGTATTTTAGGGAGTCAGGATTTTTTTGGGTTTTTGGGGATTTCAGTTTATATTTAAGAATCTTAACGCGCGGTTCGATTAACTCGAACCTCAGTGCTCATTATTTTGGCAGAAAAAAAAAAAGAAAATAAATCGAGTTTTCGAGAATCGGGAAAAAGGGGAATTAAGTTTTCGGGAGAATTTTACTGCGTACCTTGAATTACTCAATAGTTGGTATACATCAATTATTATTTAAGAACAAAAACGTAGAAAAAATAAACAATACAAAATTTCTTTCAAATAGACTTAGACATGAAATGGAGGACACGTTCATTGAACAAGTATATACAAAACGAAGTCGGTATTTATACGCTATCTATATCCTCCGTAAAGTTGTAAATCAAACTGCACTCCTATCTGCTTACCACGCTTACGTTGGTTCCAACTAAGATATGGTATAATGTTTTGGGGGAATGCTGCTGATAGAGAAGCTGTTTTTTTTCGACATCCGCGCGGGCGAAGCCGCGGGCGAAAGCTAGTCTTATACATAATTATATAAGCCTGGATGAATAAATAAGATACTTTTAAATCCAGTATTACGTTCCCGTGGGATATTTGCCGACATCCACGCGGGCGAAGCTGCGGGCAAAAGCTAGTTCAGTTATAAATAGTCATTCTTAGCTGAGCTTTACGAGTATTATGGTTAACTACTCATACTGAATTACCAAAAATTATTTCCAAGCAAAACTGAAATAAATTATGTTTGTGCCCCTAGATAACGTGCTTCACAAAAATATTAACTGCAAAATCTACCGAACTTTTTTTAACAGACGAGTAAGGCACCAACTTGGGTTACTTTTCGCTGATATGCAGCAAAACTTGGAAGCCTAGGTTTTCCTCCAAATCCTGAGATACCAGGGGCGCAGTGTCGTTAGCAGGGCATAACAAGTTCACTTCTCTCGGAGTCGTTCGTCTTCGGAATCCTCTGAAGCCGCGCGAAAATGAGAAAACTATTGACGATTTCTTTTGTATCTTATGAAAATATTATGTCGTTGGGACGGGGTTTGAGTTACATAAAGTCTCGTATATATAAATGTACTCTGTGCTTACAGTGTGTTGATACCTGTCATGGTAACTGCAAATAGAAATTGTCCCTACAATATTTGTCTACCATTTTGTCACTGTCATTCTGACTTAAATGCAGAAAAAGTTTTAGCTGTTATAGTATTTCAGATTTATAATATAAACGTTAGCCTGGACAAGTTGTTTTTTTAACTTGTTTCCGCTATCGCAGCACTTTCCACATTTATCTTTTAAAGGCTAAAAGAGTATTTTCATAGTAACACGACGGTGATGTTTGAACCTGTTCTGATCAGAATGAACCCGCACTTGGCCATGCATGACTGTTCCAAGGTCTAATGTTTGCTATGCCATTAAATTTTATGGAAATGCCGCAGTTTTAATAAAGCGGTTAGTGCTCGGTGGTCAGAAGTAATGGGTGGGAGACGTTAGCCGTTACTTTTGTTAAATGGTATTGATGTTTTAAATGAGTTAAGTTGTTTTAATACTTCGGCAAAGACACGACTAAATCGTGATTCGGTCATCCCGAGCAGGTTTTTTATACATTAAGGACACCCAGTTTAATCAGAAAACATTCTAGAGCTTTCATTAACTTACGGTTACGACTAAAATCCTAACGATATCACACTAATATTACGAGTATAAAGGCGAAAGTTTTTGAGTATGTGTGTTTGTTACTTTTTCACGCATTATTCATAAAATTTTGTATGGAGGTAGCTGACATTCTGGAATAACACATAGGCAACTTTTTATCCCGATATTAATACGGGATCACACTAGACTTACGCTGGTGAAACCGCGGGGCGCAGCTAGTTATAATATAAATGCGTAAATGAGTTTGTTTGTTACGATTTCTGCTAAAACGGCTGAACGGATTTGGAAAAAAAATGGCACATGGGTAGACGATGACTTGGGTATTAGGACACTATATCACTATATGCGGGTGAAAGCGCGGGGCACAGCTAGTAAATAATAAAATCGCAACAAATGTTCTAAAAGTTCCCCGGAAACCCGCCGAAAATCTTATTAAGAAACTAAAACACGAATGCCAGAAGTAGGCACCTGGATGGCGACCAGTAATTCTTCTGCCACTTGTATAGATAATATTTTTTGTAATTGTGATTACTTACAAAAAAAAAATGTTAATAAGTTGCCATCTGATCACAGTGGACAAACAATAACATTTTGCTTTTATATGCCTTTACAAAAAACTCAAATAATTCCGAGTAAAAATTTGGAGATATTAAATAATTCTTTGACCAGTAGGTACATTATGTGTTCAGAGATTTAATAATATTTGTGAACCAAATTAGTTAGTAGGATTCTCACTGTGTACCTACGGGGTTTGCCAGGGGGGATACTACGGCCTGTCATGTGTTTAAATAAAACCTTTTACGAGTATTTACCGTGGTATTATTATTTTATTCTCGAATTATACCAAACTGACACGCACACAGATCGGCCAGCGCGCAGTAACTGGCGATCGCCCATACACACCTCTCTTTCATACTACAAACCGCTGACGCATTACATTCGTACTTACATTGTCCCTACAAGTTCTACGCCGAGTTCTTTTCACTATTAAACACGCAATTTAACGACACTTTTCCACTAAAGACTAAAAGTATTTACACAAAAATCGTATTTAATTATTGGGCGACTCCAGACTCCAGATATTCGTAAACGCAGAGAAAATCTTTTTGAACTTTATGGCCTAAAGCATCATATTATGAATAATACAAGCTTTTATCAATAGAATAGAATAGGATAGAATACTCTTTATTATGCACACCATAAAAGTTACAGATATAAATGTTTAAATTTTACATAGGGTGACACAACGGGCGGTCTTATCGCTAAAAGCGATCTCTTACAGACAACCTTTGGATGGATTAAAGGGAGCAGGAGTGACAATACTGCAGGTAGTCAGTGGTGTACCATTAACATATACAATAAATACATACATACACAAAGCATACACTTATCTATCTTGAAACAAGAGCAGGGAACTGTATTGTGTAATGATGATGTTTAAGGAGAGATGAAGTGTTTTTTAGTGGTTTATCAAGTAGTGTTGCAAAATATTCTAAAAGTTTTAAAAGTGTGTGCAAAGTAGCTAAAAGCTCTTTATATTAGCAATAAAATAAAATCAGCTAATGATAAACTAAAAACAACCAGGCAAATAATAAATAATGAAACAGGTAGAAAAAACAGCGTAATTCTGGATTAAATTTAGAAACGGCCCATGGGCCCATCACTTCAGAGGTAGAAAGGACAAGGACAAAAAATACATTCCATGTACAGAGACATAGTAAATAATTTCGCATAATAAAAATGAAATTTGAATTAATACGTAGTTTTTAACCTCTCCAAACCAGGGAGTTTTTTTTTCAAAATATTAAGTACCTAATGCAAGCTGAATTCAAAGAACCGTTTGTCAACTTCCGCCATAGTGGACCATAGAGAAAGATAAATATAATGATGGACGTTCCTCACCACGGATAATATTTAAGTATACATGTGATTTGGATGACAAATGCTCATAATAGGAACATTTTATTCATACAAAACTGTCTTTTTTGTTATTTGTTGCATTTATTATTATATCTTTTCATTATGTTGATACGTAAGATATTTTTTTAAATATTTCTAACAAACAAATAATACTTACAACCGAAACACGTTTATGAGTTTGACTTGAATGTGTCATAGACATATAGTTTATGTCAAATGTCAATTTCTGTCAATTAAATGATAGTGCAGTTTCTTCGTTGCGCTATACTGTGTTTTTGCGATTATTTTCTAATATTTTTGACCCGTGCCTAACTCTACAGACTGTTAGCTTCTATCACTCAATTTCCTTGCTATTAACTGGACTCTGATTTGCATTGCGCATGTGCATCAACTGCGGAATAGCCATGCAAAGATTGCAAAGGCTCTCATATCCTCGCTTTCCGCACACCATCAAACTAGACTCGCGTTGGGTAACCAATACCTACTCAAATCCAGGTATGAACTTGGAGTAGGAAAAACTTGAATCTGATTTATTTCAAACGATGGTATTTAAAAGGTATGCGATATTAACTTACAGTGCGTCTTATTTTCAGTTGCCTCTGGATACACTTATTTGTCATGCATGCTTCTGATTATTAAATACCGAAGCTAGTGAACATAAGAGACTACTGGGGCATAACCAGGTTTGCCATGGTTGTGGGAAATCAGTGAGAAAATAAGACACCATAATGTCAGTATGGAGCGTCCATTGCTGTCTGTCCTATTATCACAAAATACTAATTATGTGGTAAGCATTTTGTTTTTCATTATTATAAATACCTAGTCGTCTACAAAAAAATGAGTGTGTGTTTATTTTTTTTCCATCATAACATATACTTGCCTAAAGTAATCATGTTGTAAAAAATAAATGGATTTATTGTTATTATTATAACATATAGTAAGTACTGCTCATTATACAAACCTATAATATTTTAAAACATAAACAGATGTAAAAACCCTTGTTGCTAATATTGATTTAAACATAGGCTTTTAGATAAAAGCCTATGCTCCTAGCCTAACACAGATGTGTTTATTCATATTGTGGTTTGTTTTCAGCCCTCAAGAAATAACTTTGTCTTGTATATATATATATATATATATCTTCTTCTATACTTGTAAGTGTGTTATATGCGAACAAATAGACTGACAGTGCATGACTCATCACAAGACGTGCAGGAACTTGCTTTGGACAACAATGCAGCAGCAGCCTCTAATGTTCAAGTGGTTAGCCCACCAAATTAAGAGCAGGCGAGAGTAATAGACGATTGGCAACTCTTCAACTCTCAGACCTCCACATTGTTATCCGGGCGATCCATACAGTGGTAACACCCGGGTGTTTTCTCCCGCTTTATCCTGAACAGGAACCTCCCGAAACAAACGTGTCCCGGTTAGGACCTGCGTCAGGCGAAAGGTGCGGACGCCGTGGCGCCTCTTTAGCCACTCCTCGAAGAAGGGAATTATCGCCACAATTATGGCGTGCCCAAAAACGTCACCCTAACTCTAATTAATTCAATATAAAAATAACTCACCGTTGTAAAATAATAACCTATGCTCGTATGAGTTTTACATGTCTGTTATATTTAAAACAGTTATATATGTAATTACTAAAGCATTACAATACTTACTATACACTCAATACAGATTAGTGTGTATGTGAAATAAAAATGTTCTGTTTTATACAAACTGGTTGGTTGACCTCTGTCTCTTTAACACTAGCACTGCATTGTTGTAATATTGCGCTATGTAGGTAGGCATTAAAGATATATTATAATCTAAATAAAAAAAACTCAAATAAATAATTATTTTTTACTCTGTTGTTTTATTTTGTGTTTCCCTGGTATTAAACTATTAAGAATATACTTTAAAAGAAAAACATTAGTTTCGAATATACCTACTTTGTTATTATTGTCATATTTTTGAGACTATTACCCAGTTTAATAAATGTTAATCAATATACAGTTAAAAATCCTTAATTCAGGTGGCCATTACTTCTTTTAAATGCCTAGTAATACTAAAACAATATCAGTTAAACGTAATAATTCACAACTGTTCACTATTATAAAGCGCCTTACGTTTTTTAATAGTGAAATCATAATCTATACACTTATTGCCAGCGATCTGACTAAAAGGTTTAACGAAACTGTTTACGTCTAGTCCGCTGTAATGACGAAATCTTTGAGTTTTTTATTTATAGCAATTTAATGTGCCAATATTCACGAATATATAACACCAAAAATCATTGGTGTACACCAAATTTGATAACTATGCAACCGTCTCTTTATTTTATTTTTATTTTATTTTATTTGGGAAAATAAACGGTTACACATTACAATGTTATGGTATAGAACTTAAAACTAAGTTATGAGTATAAATGTATAACCAACAACATTTTCCACATAATATAAAAAAAAAGTTAAACAAACACAAACGGCGTGCGATATAAAATACCCACAAAGGTTAAAATTAAATATAAAAAGTAAAACTAAATTGAAACATATACAGGAATAAATAATAATAATAGAAAAAAGATATAATATAGTATTTAAAATAGAAATTATGATTTTAGAATTGTTGTGTACTTAATTCTGCTATGATTTTAAGCGCAATACTTCTAAATTTTCCAGTGGAAACAGCAAAGAACTCAATATCCTGGAAAATCCTATTGAACTGAGTAGTAATACGCCGTAGGGGTGCTCGCGATCCTGCGTTTGATCGACAAGATGTTACAGCAAACAGCGGCCGCGCGCGCACACCTCGACACATAGTAGTTCTGGGTACTACATAACTTATTCTATTGCATAAGTCTATACAATCATATGAATTGTTACATAAATCAAACAGAAACGTCGATTCTAGCATTATACGTCTAGATTTAAGGTTTTGAAGCTTATATCTATTAAGTAAGTCGCTGTAAGATGCATACGTACGAAAACAACGGAAATGCATGGCCTTTAAAAATTTGCGTTGTACTCTTTCTATCATGTTAGAATATTTGTCATAGAAGGGATTCCACACCGGGACCGCATATTCCAACTGAGACCTAACCAAAGTTTTATAAAGGTATAAATAAGTACCAGGGCGTTTAAATTCCCGAGCCGATCTCATCACAAAACCGTACATACGAAAAGCAGTGTTCACAATTTTAGCAACATGAGCATCAAGATCTTGGAGTTTATCATCCAACAATACACCAAGATTACGGACCACTGTTTCTCTTGTCAGATCTATGTTGTTCAACGAATAAGCATATTTAAATATGTTTTTATTTTTAGTAAAACTAATGCAATGGCATTTGGATATGCTCAATTTAAGCTTATTCTTTACACAATATGCAGAGAATCTATTTAAATCTTCCTGCAAAAGTAAACAGTCACGCAAATTATTAATCGGCTTAAAAATTTTTAGATCATCTGCATAAAGTAATACTTTTGAATTTTGAAAACACGTAATTATATCATTAATAAACATAATAAACAAAAGAGGACCCCCAGTATAGAGCCCTGAGGAACACCGGAAGTAACATTCAGGGTCGCAGAATTAAAACCGTTTATCACAACTTTCTGAGATCTGTTAAGAACGTAAGAAGAAAACCATCTCAATAGGTCGCCACGTATGCCATTAAAGGCAATTTTACTCAACAGCAATTGATGGTCCACTTTGTCAAATGCTTTTTGAAAGTCCGTGTATATAGTATCAACTTGATTACGAAAGTCCATACTGTTAAATAAATAGTCAACAAAAGTTATAAGGTTAGTAGCAGTTGACCTTTTCTTGACGAATCCATGTTGTTGTGGAATTATGTTATTATGTAGTAGAGGGTAAACTTTATCATGAACAAGTCTCTCAAAAAGCTTCGACAAAACCGATAATATCGATATGGGACTTTAGAAATGGGCCATGTCTTTTGAAAACTTGTTTGCTAATATACCCTTTAAAACTGCTGAAACTATAAATTTCTCACATGCACTTTCTGCTGCCTTACTTAGAAAGAATGTAAAGGGCCTTTAAATGCCCTTTGGAATTTAGGTTTCAGCATACAAAACCCAGGTTGTTATAAAAACTTTTAAAGATCTTAAAATTAAATCAACAAAAGATCTCTGGGGCATGTCTGTAAAAGTCTGTAAATCTATAATCGAAACCATTGCACCCTATTTAGCTTTTATATTTAACACCAGTGTGGACCAAGGAGACTTTCCGGATCTCATGAAACACAGTAAAGTAGTTCCTTTGTTCAAATCCGGAGATAAAGAACCCACCAATTATAGGCCTGTGTCAAATCTGCCAGTTCTTAGTAAGGTGTTTGAAAAGTTGATGCTCAATCAAATGTTACGTCACTTTAATAAAAAAACCATATTTCATTTCATTTTATTCAATAACAATTTACATTGTGGCTGAATGTTTACAAATTTACCTAAGCAAATAATTAAAATAATAACAAGTTAAACACAGAATTAAAATCACACACACAGTCTCATTTACATTAATATCATTTTCATTAACAAAATTCATGAACAACAGTACGGTTTCACTAAAGGCGTTGGTACTACTGACCCTGTGTTACCCTAATAAAGAACATTTTTAACCGACTTCCAAAAAGGAGGAGGTTCTCAATTCGGCTGTTTGTTTTTTTTTTTTTTGTATGTTTGTTACGCTATTACTCCGTCAATTATGAACCGATTTTGAAATATTTTTTTTGTTTGAAAGGGTATACTCCCGAGGTGGTCCCATTGCCACCAAATCAGAATCTGATGAGGGGATCCCATGGAAATCGAGGGAAACCCTCAAATTTTATATGCAAAACTATAGCGATTTGGGTATTTTTTATAGTAACTCTTGCATTTGCTATCCGAAAGCACCATTTGGTGAAGTGGAACTGATGATGGAGACCACAGATGGCCACCGGAATAATAATGAGTACCTATTTAACGTGTTGCGGTTAAGCAATTTATGCTCGTCACTATGCATAATGGTGAGTGGCAGTTCTCCTGGTTCTTACCAGGAGAACTCCTCAACAATCAAAGTCCCAGCATCGGGAAATGCAATATTCTGTAAAAGGTGATGAGCAGTTAACATTAGGCTATTGTAACTTAGATAAATTCAAAACTGACCCACTAAAAAGTGAAAAATAAAAAACTTTTTACAAAAAAATAATAACCGACTACCAAACATAACACTACAAAGTGAAAAATAACTTTAATTTCGGAAGTTGGTGCCCAAAAACTCAAATACAGATCCAAAGACACCGACTTCTGAAATTAAAGTTATTTTTCACTTTGTAGTGTTATGTTTGGTAGTCGGTTATTATTTTTTTGTAAAAAGTTTTTTTAATGCCTAGGAGGAAGCACAAGATGCCATTGGAATCTTTTGAGACCTCTCTAAAGCGTTTGATTGCGTAAACCATAAGACACTTTTGCTGAAACTAGAGCAATATGGGATTAGGAATGCAGCTCTTGATTTACTAAGATCATACCTAAAAGATAGAAAGGTTAAAGTTCAAGTAAACGGCGTTAACTCATACGGATCTGAAATGGCAATAGACGTTCCTCATGTTTCGATATTGGGTCCATTCCTTTTTTTAGTTTACATTAATGATTTACCCCAATTACTTCAAAATCAACCAAAGATGGTGTTATTTGCTGATGACACATCATTGATCTTTAAAATAGACCGACGATCACAAAATTTTGACGACGTGAATAACTCTATTCTTCAGGGTCCAAGATTTGTTTACGGTAAATAATTTGGTACTCAATGAAAAAAAAACTTATTTCCCATAACTCTTGTTTAAATTAGTGTCCATCAAAATATATATTTGGTAACCTAGATATTCTGTATTCCAATCGCAATAAAGACACACTACCATAAGATTATGTTTGATTTACAAATTATTTTGGTATTACGTTTGTATGAACTACGCATCCATCGCCGGCCGGCTTCTTAAGTGCTTAATTAAACCAAAGTGACAAATTTATAGTTCCTTAAATATATTCTATCCTATAAATAAAATTGGATAAATGCATTCTAGTATTCTATATCAGTAGTTGGTCATTTATAGTACCTACGAATCCGACTATTCAAATTATTAAAGTAGGTACTTACTTAAACGAATGAGTTTTATTTTAATACGCACTGACCATGATTAAAACTTCTGACGAGCACACGTTCATAAGGTCACCGTATTGCTCTAAAAAAAACTTACAAACTGTGTACTTACTGCTAGCAGGAGTCAAACTCAAACTCAAAGCATTTATTTCAATTAGACCATTTACAGGCTCTTTTGAATTGTCAAGAAGTCGGTCAGTTACAAATATGAAGCTAGTTTCCCATTCCAAATAGTAGGTTCCTATGGAGAAGAACGGGCAAGAAACTTTTAAATTAAAATATTGCTACAAAGTATTGGTTACTTCATTCATATTAAAATTATACATGTGAGACGGATGGAAAGCGTCAGAAGCGTCCGTGATAAAAAGATTAAAAACAAAAAAAAAACACTTCAAAACTAAAATAATTAAAAATAAGCCGTGGCAGTTATGAGATGACCAGTCCCAACTGACAGCGCCCGTTCCCGAACATGACGCATGGATCAGCACCATTCAGCTCAACCATTTTGAAGGCAGCTAAATGGTCCAACACACACGCCACCATCAGCGAGACATCTGAGTGAGCATGACATACTCTCAGCCGCCAGGGCACATTTAATTCAATGAAAGACATAATATATTACCCGGTAAATGGTAGCTCTATTGTACATGGTACTCACACCTGTGATATGCAATTATATATCACGGCAGTCTTCGGGCAGGACGCAAACCCATATCCTTCCAGAAGAGCTTCCAGCAGGGGAAGCTGATCTATCATTAGGGTGGTGAAGTTATTACGACGTTGACTATAAATAATAACAACACCAGTCTATTAGTGCCCCACCGCAACACAAACGCCTCTTCTCACACACAGAAGGCACGAACATGGATCACCACGCATGCTCACGACGGGTTGGCGATTTCCGACTTATATCAACCAATTCCAGGTTCACGATAAAAGTATCGTTTCCTTCACCGATCTTAGTAATGTCCAAGATGAAGTCAGAAAGTACGTATGAATTAAAAAAATCACATTAGTACTTGCCCGGATTGGAACCCATAACCTCGGGCATGAGATGCGAGGCTTTGACCACTGAGTCATCACGACCCTCGTCGTCGAGGTACACTGTACCATCGAAAAATTAGCTTCTATATTTCACTAGTGACAGTATGGAATCCCGACTCTAAGATTAATTAATACTGCAATACTGTTGCATACCATATTTTCAATTAAAAAGAACTTACCGCATTCTTCACAAATTGTTATCTTTCGTGAATCTAAATTAACTTGACCTAATTCAGTGGTAAACTTTTATACCTACTTGCTTGGACATTTTCTATATCATAGAATCGTACTCAAAGGCCAACTACTCGCGAGTATGACGTCAGACGGCAGTAGGGAGCCGTGTCAGCGTGGCACAAGTATGGCGTCAGACGGCAGTAGGGAGCCGTGTCAGCGTGGCACAAGTATGACGTCAGACGGCAGTAGGGAGCCGTGTCAGCGTGGCACGAGTCCTGCATTATTCAGCCGGCGACAAACTCGCTCACAATGATGACCGACGAGCTGGAAACATGGCGCAACTCGGTGAAAGAGTGTGCAGCCGTCCTAAGCAACGCGGTCATGAATGCTTCACTAATGTTTTAGTTATTAGAATGTTAATAACTTTGTCCTTCTTCTAAATGTAAATAAGACTGAGTTTTTAAACAAGAGAAAAGTATGTATGTATACTCGTAGTATCTAGTATCTCCTTTATTTTATTTTTATGAAATTTTATGAAATAAAGGGAGCAAAAATGAAATTTTTTGTAATTATTTTGTATCTCATCGTAAATTCCCTGTGTTTTCCGTCATTTCATGTAATTTGTTTTATTGCAGTATGTCGTCACTAAAATACCGTTTCCATAAAAATTTTGTATGTACTGTAAGTAACTAAAAAAAAAAAAAAATATATATTTGTATATATATTTTCGGGAATAAATTGCATGATGAAATTATTAGGCACGTTCGAATAAAATGGACATTCAGATAGGGTTACGAGTCTGTCCGAAAGGGATATCGTGGCCCTGGCACACAGGCATTTGAAGGAACACGGTGGGTTTTAGTCAGTAAAAGTCTGACACGCCCTCCCGCTCCGCCCAGAGCGGGAGAAGTTATTTGATGATTTACAACTCAAAAAAAAAAAAAGGTAGACACCACGCTGCCAAAAAAAATATGTGTTGGCCCATTGATTAAAACCTCGCCTCTGATGCCCGAGGTTATGGGTTCAAATCCGTGCAAATACCACTGTGACTTTTTTAATTCATACTTATTTTCTGAGTTTATCTTGGCCATTACTGACATCGCCTGAAAAATGAAAATCGCCTGGCACCCGTCTTGAGCAAGCATGGCGATCAATGCCCGTGCCTTCTGATCTCTTACTTAATGCGAACAAAACAAAATGTCTTAAGTTCTCATTACCAAATGTACCCCGAGTGGGTCTTAATTTAAAACTTGATGGCAAGAAACTAGATGCTATTACGGAAACTGTATTTCTAAGACTTACTCTAGATTCAAAATTGCAATGGGGTGCCTACGTTAGAGCTCGTTCAGGTAGGTTAAGTTCAGCTGCATATGCAGTAAGAAAAATAAGGCAGTTGACAGATATAGCCACAGCTAGGTTAGTGTACTTTGCTAATTTCCACAGTATTATGTCTTATCGCGTTCTGCTGTGGGGATCGGCAGCCAACGTAGATTCAATTTCCATTTTACAGAAGAGGGCAATCCACGCGGTCTATAGAATGAGTCCCTTAGAAAAAAAATCTAATAAATTGATGTACTAGCTCGGCTTTCTTTTTATATCTTAGAAAGTATTTAAAAACTCAAGTTTTTGCGAACATATAGTTCGCAAAAACTTGAGTTTTAAAAATAAGAAGAGATTTCTATATTCTAAATACACGTAGTAAACATGAAATTGTGATACCCAAATTTAGACTAACTAAAACAAGCAAGTCATTTCTTTTAAACAGTATCAGCTTTTATAACAAGTTGCCAAAGACGGTTACAGAACTTAGCGATGGAAAATTCAAAACCCACATCAAAAGTGTCCTTATCAAAAAAGCATATTATGAGATTAAAGACTACGTTGAAGACAAGGAAGTTTGGCATTCATTCCTTCTGCACATGTGGCTTAATAAAATTTGATAAATGTTTTGCTGCAACAATGCTTCAATTTCAACTCAAAATAAAATGTTTTTTCAGAATCAGTTATTTACTTATATTTTTATGCAATAAGCCACATATTGTTTTCTCCGTGATAAAAAAACCCAATTCCACTGAAAATATTTCAATTTATCAAATAAGTAATCTATATATATAAAATTCAAAGTCCTGACTGACTGATATATCAACGCACAGCCTAAACCGCTGATCCTAGAAGCATGAAATTTGGAGGGTGTGTTCTTTGTAAAGAGTAGGTATCCACTAAGAAAGGGTTTTTCGAAATTCCACACCTAAGAGAATTAAATAGGGGATGGAACTTTATATGAAAGTCCGTCAGTTTTGAAGTTAGGATCTTCAAATTTGGTGTATAGGCTGAAGATTGAAAATTAATTTACACGTGTCTCAGCGTTTTTGATAATTCTACCCCCGAAGGGTTAAAAAGAGGGATGAAGTTGTGTATCAAAGTCCTTAATTTTCACAGTAAAAATTTATTATCTAGGCTTATGGTTGGAAGCAAATGCAACGGTGTTGATAGAATTTCAAGACGGGAAACGGGATAAAATGTTATTTTTAATGAAAGTTCTTTTTAAGTTAAAATACTAATATTTCGGCTTATGGTTGGAAACCATAGCATCCGCTAAGAAGGGATTTTTCGAAATTCGACCTTTATGGGGTGAAAAACGGGGATAAATCTTATTCCTTGAGTTATCAAACCTGAAACTTAGCACGAATACTAACCTAAGTAAATTATTAAGTGTGACATTTTTTTTAACCCTCTAAAGGGGGATTTGCGGATATCAAAGTTTGTATGGAAGATTTATAACGCACGGTCCGATTAACTTGAAACTCAGTATCTATACTGAAAACAAAAAAATAAAGAATAAATTGTATCAGGTTTTTTGAAAATCTGCCCCTAATGGGGTGAAAAGGGATAGTCAATTTACAAGGAAGGATTTTACTGCTTGGCTAGATTAACTTGAAAATTTGTATAAATAACTTATAAGTCCAATAATAGAAACGTCAAAAACGATGTTTCAACAATTTACCTCTTTGAGTGCGTAAAAAGAGGCGATATAGTTTGTATGAACAGAATCTTATTTCTTTAGATATATAAACTTGAAATTTGGCCCGAGTACTTATTTACATAACATCACGCCTGTAATCCCCAAAGGGATAGGTAGAGGTGTACCTTTAGTACACCCACTTTCGCCAGTTCTGTTTAAGTCCCATGTAATAGGGGGCGAGCCTATTGCCATCAACCGGGCATAAATCCAGACTCCGGGCTGCTACTGAGAAATTCGTAATGGAAAATCCAATAACACTTTGCTCGACCTGGGAATCAAACCCACCCCTCATGCTCAGCAGCCATGCTTGTGACCATTAGACTAACGAGGCAGTCGTTACTTGATAGAAATAGAGAATACCATTTAATAATAAAGATCGTAATAATTAATACTACACCATTTAAAGGAGGTGGAGGTGTTGCTGAAATATTTTTTACGGGAAAGTACGAAATCCAAGCGAACGAAGTCGTGGGCGAAGTCCTGACTGACTAACAACAGAAATTTTTAATTATTATAATAATATTTTTATTTGAGAATATATAATATTTACATTCCATACATTGTAGGCGAACTCTAAGATTCGGTTTTTGAAAATTAGATCAATATTATCAGGGTGAAAAGGGATTTAGATTGTATGAATAATTATATTTTTTGAGTTAATAAACGTGAATTATAGCAAGAATACGTTCTTAAATAACAAAGTTTGTAATGACGGTTGCGTTTTTCAAAACTACCCTTCAAAAGGATTTTAGGGAGTGTTACAGTTTGTTTTTAAGAATCTTAATCTTAATCTTTACGCGAGGTCCGATTAACTCGAAACTCAATGCTCATACTTTAGACAAAAAAAAGAAACAAAAATATGGAGTTTTCGAGAATCGGAAAAAGGGGTAATTAAGTTTTCGGGACAA
The DNA here is from genome assembly GCA_948098905.1 of Tiliacea aurago. Lineage (NCBI taxonomy): Eukaryota > Metazoa > Arthropoda > Insecta > Lepidoptera > Noctuidae > Tiliacea > Tiliacea aurago. The sequence goes on along the minus strand of OX402581.1, from coordinate 808,803 downwards.
TTTTACTGATTACCTTGAATAACTCAAAAGTTGGTAAGTATATAAACATCATTATGAACAAAAACGTAGAAAAAATAAACAATACAAAATTTCTTACAAATAGACTTAGACATGAAATGCTGGACACGTATATTGAACAAGTATGTACAAAACGAAGTTGATATTTATATGCTATCTATATCCTCCGTAAAGTTGTAAATCAAACTGCACTCCTATCTGCTTACCACGCTTACGTTGGTTCCAACTAAGATATGGTATAATGTTTTGGGGGAATGCTGCTGATAGAGAAGCTGTTTTTTTTTCGACAACCACGCGGGCGAAGCCGCGGGCGAAAGCTAGTGGTTTTATAAGATCTTCTCAAAGACAGCTACATATGTAGGTATATTTTATCGTTAGTGACAGATAAACCTCTTAAATTAAGTAAAGTAAAAAAGCCATGCATAAGTTAGTGTCAGTCCGCAGAGTCTAAACGAACAGGCCGCTAACGTAGTATGAATATTTATTAGTTGAAGTCGACTAAGTTAACATGTTCTAGCCACAATTATTTGTGTGGTAAGTCATGAATATCAGTGGCTCGTGGCTTGTGGTTCGGGAACATGTCGCATGTCGCGATAACGTCTGCTCGGCGACATGCTGACACTAAGTAGCTTTGTGTGAAACATTTTATGGGCTATACGATATTAATATCATAAATTGGCGCCTATTAAACCGAGACTTTGCCGACAAAGCGAGAACGGGTATAAGTAAAGAAAAGCTTCTTTTTTTCACGAGATATGCCTTAATTTAATAGCTTCTTTAAATTGTTTTGATTTTGCAGCATGATAATAACACCTACACAACAAACCAGCTGCTATAAATCTCCACACTGAGAACCTGCGCTAGAACATAAGTGATAAGAAGTAATAAATTAACCCCAGAAAACGGAGAAAGTTTATACAAAACACCGTCACTCATCAAGTACCTACTACAAAATACAGTTGACGAAGGACTTATGTAGGTAATACATCGCTCTGGATAAAGAATTTCCAATTAAACCTGTAACGAATAAGTTGATATTACTGAGTATCAGGTTCGACCCTTCCCCCCTGGGTCGGGCACTTAAAACTTGGACATGTAATTAAAAATGTAGGCCCATCGTGATCCAACGTCGATGCAAGCCCAAGAGGGAAAATTGAGAAGATTAATATTATTGGCTTGATTATTAAGTGAAGTGTAAAGTTTGTTACTGTTCATTTAATTTATATTAACCTGTAATGAACTGAGTACAGGAAAGACAATTATCTTTTTTTAAAAAAACCGGGCAAGCGCGTGTCGTTCCACACACAACTGCTGTAACCAATTAGCCAATTCACCGCTTTGACCCAAAAAGTAGGGTTGTCCTTTACTAAAATAGCATAAACAGGGAAACACAGCACATTGTACACAAATCGTGTTGAGTAATAAACTCATTTTTAGTTTACGTATTTTTATAGGAGGAGCTTATATACTAATAATTATGTTCGTCTCTATGTTTTTTTTAATGAATGTTCACCGATTTCTCCTTCAATTGTACTGGAATGCTCTCGAGGTAATCCCAATGTCACCAAGTCAGAATCTGATTAGGAAAGCTCATGGAAATCGAGGGAAATCCTCAAATTTTATAGGGACACCTATAGCGATTTGGTATTTTTTGTAGTATCTCGTGTATATGCTCTCGAAAAGTACCATTTGGTGAAGCGGAACTGATGGCTACAGATGGCCACCGGTACTACTTAATAATAAGTATTTAACGGGTTGCGATGCGATTAGGTACTTTAATATGGTTGCTAAGAAATTTATGCTCGTCGAAATGCATAATATGGTGAGTGGCAGTTCTCCTGGTTCTTACCAGGAGAACTCCTCATCAATTAACATCCCTGCATCGGGAAAAGCAAAATTTTGTAAAAGGTGTTTTGCAGTTCACATTAGGCTATTGTAACATAGATAAAGTACAAACTAAATCACTAAAAAGTGAAAAATAAAAAACCTACACAAAAAACAAAAAAAAAAACACCTGACTTCCAAAAAAAACACTACGTAGTGAAAAATAATTTTAATTTCAGAAGTCGGTGGCAAAAAACTAAAATACAGATGCAAAGACACCGACTTCCTAAATTAAAGTTATTTTTCACTAGTTGTAGTGTTTTTTTGGAAGTCGGTTGTTTTTTTAATTTTTTAAGTTACGCATGGTTATATATTTACACAGATACATATATTTTATTTTTATATATTATTATACTACACACTACTATATATTATTATACTACACACTACTATATATTATTATACTACACACTACTATATATTTTTACATACTATGTTCAGCTGGAATCAATGTTATTTCTTTAGAAAATCATACCCGATTTAATATGTCACACAGGGGGACGTCATTACGTCATTCGAGAGGTAGTTGCTGAAAATCATCGCTGTTGACGATAGGTTCGTCCGAAGTCACAGCATTTAGCAGAGCAACGACATGTTCATGCACCGATGTGACGCACTGCCTAATTATTGTTCTTATTATTATTGTTGTTTTTTTGTTACAACAGTACCTAGTTATTTTTCCACTCTGCAATCATGTTCTGATGTTTGATTCTGTTTTTTTCGTTTTGAGGTACGGAACCTTAAAAAAGGAATGAGCTCATATTTTAATTAAATTGATACCGTTTAGTGGTTCAGTCATTGCAGGGTAAATTCCTCTTCAATGCAAATACAATGAATGAGAATTGTATCATGGTTGCTAATTCTGTGCCAACCCTGAATGTTTTCCCTAAGATGTGTTATTTTAGGCCTATGTCGAGATTAATATGCCGCTGTTAATACAGGGTGTTAAAGAGACTGCGTGCCAAAGCTTAGGGGAAACAATAAAAGAAAGAACAATAGAAGAAAAGAAAAAAAAGAAAACAATAAAAATATTGCAAGATCAACCTAATTTAGTACCTACTAACCTGAAATAGCAATTGTTTAGAATAAAAATTATTTTATTTGACGGTCCTAAGCCCTTTAAAGTATGAAAAGACCTATTTTTTTTATATTAAGTTAAGTTTTTTGCTTATACAATTTGCTTCTGTTTTTTTTTTTTTCTTGGGTTCCTTTATTGATATTGAACCTACCCTTAAGCTATGCCACGGAATTACTTTAACACCCTGTATATAATCCAAGCTCGAACAAAAATCTACCGACCTAACCGAAAGTAGGTACAGTCAGCTACAAAAACCAAACACACTTTTACTTTTACACATCATCTGCTTTGCACATGTTTCGATATTGCTTTTCAAGTTCAAGTAAAATCTAAGCATCAATACCTACTCTATAAATTGTAGGAATATCAGTTTATATTATTTAAGTAGATATTTTTAATTAAGATTGAAAAAAAGGAACTTTTGATCGGGTTTTGTTGCCGACCGTACCAATAATAAACCTATCGTATTCTAAGTACTACTGCGTACCTACCGTTCTATCAACAACCGTTTGTAATATGTCCCAAGTGTGTGTAACCGAACATGACTTAAACCGCTAGTAATTACATTAATACGTTCCTAACGCCCCTAAAACCTCGGATTACACGCATTATGCATTACATAATGTGTAGATAACGTTTGATATATAGCCACTTAGTTCTGGATATTGATTTCACTGTAGGTAGGTATTATGATTCTGTTATGTACCTACTGGTAATGATATGGCTTAAGACCTCTGACGTATGTGGTTTGTTGTGTATATGGAATCTTGTGTAGGAGATTATGGTTTACCAGTTGTTAGGTGCCCTTGTTACTGAAAACTATTTAACGCTAAGGTTCCAACACTCACATGTTATTAATAACTAGCTTTTGCCTGCGGCTTCGCCCGCGTGGGTGTCGAAAAATATCCGATATATATTTGTACCGGGATCAAAAAGTAACCTATAGGTTAATCCAGATTATAAACTATCTGTGCCAAATATAATCCAAATCCGTTCAGCCGTTTTTGTGCCAACGATTTCCGTTAGTTTCTAACAATAAGTCGAAATATTAGTGATTTTAGCTTAAAAAAAACCGGCCAAGTGCATGTCAGACCATGCCAAATGAAGGGTTCCGTAGTTGAAACGAATTTTTCCCAAAAACAAACTTAATATTGTAGTTGAAAAACGTGTTCATCGATATATGCCACAGTCAACTTTACAACTGTAAATGAAAATTTGTAATCGCAGGTTTTGTTTTATATGATAAAACTACAAATTAACGATTTTCGGACTTTTTCCTTTACTTGTACTATGAGCAAGGTCTCATAGTACAAGTAAAAGAAAAAGTCCGAAAATCGTCCGACCTTGCTTCATGCCAAATTTCATAATTCTAGGTCAACGGGAAGTACCCATAGGTTTTGATTTACTTACGAGTATCAAAATGTGTCGCATAAATCACCGTATTATTTTATTGCGTTGACTGAAGAAGCTTGATTTTTTTATAGCTCCAAGGGACCGTTGACCTACGTATTTCATATTAATTGTAACTTGATACCTCCACGCGTGCCTGAGAAAAAGGGTCCTGACAGACAGACAGACGGATACCCAGACAGACAGACGGATAACGAAGTGATCCTATAGGGGCTCCGTTTTTTCCTTTTGAGGTACGAAACCCTAAAAATAAAGAACTTTAATTAAAAACAAAATTTGATCCCCCTTTTCACCCCTTAAGTGTTAAAATTCTAACAACACCGTTGCGTTAGCTGCCAACCATAAGCCTAGATAATAAATTTTGTTATTTTTACTTCGAAAATTAAGGACTTTATCCCCTTTTTTAACCCTTCGAGGGTGGAATTATCAAAAACGCGGAGATACATGTAAATTAATTTTTAATTGTTAGCCTAAATACAAAATTTGAAGATCCTTACATCCAAACTGACGGACTTTCATGTAAACTTCCATCCCCCGTTTCACCCCTTTAGGGGATGAATTTTGAAAAATCCTTTCTTAGTGCACCCTTAGACCTCATAAAGAACTTGCGTGCCAAATTTGGAATCATACCCAGCGGTTTGGGCTGTGCGACTGTGCGTTGATATGTCAGTCAGTCAGTCAGTTTCTTCTTTTATATATTTAGATTTATATTTACCGATCTCATAAAAAATGTAAACCCTTCATTATATTTTATGACGTAGTTTTAGGCTTCCACACACACAATAACAAAGTTATATCAAAAGCCCGAATCATTAATGTATTTATTTAGGCTCCGGCTATGAATTCTTTATCTGACCAAACAAAATCAACCAACAAACATAAAGGTACATTTATAGGTCGAATACGAGACAACTTTGAACAAAAAGGCGACAATCCTTAAAACTTTTATTTCAACAACTTCTGAGCAAAGACTTGAATCTCACAGTGTAATTTACAGCTGAGACCTGAGGCGTCTTTACCGAGTTTAAGGCAAGACGGAACGTGTGGAGCCAAATACAAAGTTAGCCTTACAAATGTGCGACACAAAGGGGCCGCGTTATCCCATCCCGGACAGAAAGGGCACGGCTAGCACTTAGGGTGTGTCGGAACGAGGTAGGGACTAGGAATGCAACACCCTTTGTATCGCGACGAAATGAAGTTATGGTGGCACGAGTGTGGCGATGAAACGTGTTGTGTGGAATTGGTTATGGTAAACGCTTGTCTATACTTACTAGTGTCGCGTCAAAGGTTAGACGTAGTAGTATTGGTGGTACAATCTACATCATATAAATACATAGTGCCAACGGAATAGGAAGTCAATTATCGTAACATAAATTCCATGCAAATTACATCAATGTTTTGTTAAGTTAGCTGAACAAAAAAGTTACATGAGCGACGTGATTTGCGTCTGTAACGATAAAAATTCTGACCTTTTTCAAAAACAACCTGAACATTACAATTCATTGAAGTAAATTGTTACAGATTCATCTCAACAATACTAAAATTCACATCAAAATCTCCATTTCGCACATTTGATTCAAATGACTGTAAGATATCTCATTTCCATAGAAGGCACCGCTGATTGATGATCGTGCGCCCCTCCCGGGACGCCGGGATACGGGATCCTCAGCATTCACAGCCGGATCATAAATTAAGTGCACTCTCATTTGGCGTACAATAAACGGTGGGAGTTCAATAGCGATTGTTCTACGGAGGCCGGCGATGCCTCCCCCGCTTTTTGTGCGAATTTAATAAACTTGGCTATTTGTTCGGTTTGTATGGCCGCCAGTAATCAAAGTTTTAACGGTTTTTTTTTGTTCGTGTTGTGTTGAGTTTCAGGTGTGTTCCGTTTCAGGTAGCACGGTTTGGATTTAGAAATTGGTAAATGAAAATGGTTTATTCTGTGTTCTGTTGACACCAAATCATTGATTGAGTTTTGCTTTAGTACATACCAAAGTATCAGCTAGTCGAGGCTATCTCTTATCTCATAATTACTTGTTTGATCATTATTCGTCTCGCTTGTTTCATTACTGGGAACTCGAATCAGCTTTATCAATACAACAAAGCTACAGGAAATCATTAAAACATCTTTTACCTTAAACATAAACAGAAAATAAATAAGGTAAAATCAAAATAAAACCCAAACAAGAACGTGTTGAGGAAAATTATTCAAAAGGTTCGAGGCTCTATAGATTAGGTACTCTTTTAAAAAAGAAAAACTCCCAAAGTTTATCTCTGGCAGAGATTCATATCTTTATCCTGAGCTCCAAACTGTTCTAGGTCGTTGAATCACTAACTTCATCTTGAAACTTCCACATTTTTCGCTGTCCGCGACAATCATAACTTCAAGCGTCTCTGTAAGTATTTTCTTACAGTTTTCGTCAAAATTTAAAACACAGATTTTGCCATTTGTATGCTGAATCAAATCTTTCATTTTGCGGTGTTCATGGCATTTTTTTTATTCAGACTTTTTCCTTGTTTTTTTTTTGCCCAATAATTTGCCGAGATCTGACGTCAAGATTCAAAGATCAGAAACAGGCCCCGCAATTCTTAACCCAATTTTTTCGCGACCTTTCAGGCGATTTATTAAAATCTAAAGGATGTTTTATCCCCTCAAACTTGGGCCCTGATAATAAAGGCTGCAAAGAGGTCCGCGTTCCGAAAACACTGTACAATAAAGATCAACATAATTTTGTTGATGGTAGGAGTTTTTGATTTTTTTTTAACTTGTGGCAAGACATTAAAACTTTTGCTTGGGGTAAGCGTTTATGGTTTTTGCGCAGTCACCTTTAAGCCGGGATCGCGCGATAACGCCCCGCTTTGAAATTAATTAATTTCTAAATTATCGCTACCGTCTTACGCGTGTAAAGGGAATTTATTATTTTAAATTAGTTTTGTTATCTGCAATCAAAGCAATTTTATTCTATCTAGATATTTTACGTAAAATTATTGTTTCATTTGTCTATTGAATTCTATTTTTCAAAGTATATTCACGCTATGACAGTCACTGCCATGGCAGTCACCACCAGAGCCAGAGTCCAGTGCCGTGGTGGTGGTGGTGGTTAAGTCATGACTTAACCTCGGTAGCTTCAAAGGCCGAAAAGACGAAAGTGATAAATAAGAAGTCGAGAGTCCAGGAAAAATGGTCTTTATTAAAACCTCTTTTCGTAGATGATAAAATCATCAGAGTTCACAGATATTCACGACGATCTAATATGTACAATGTTATTTAGTAGAAACTAATAGTAGTTATATACAGAGTTAATCATACGGCATCGTTTCCACAAATGGATTTCAAGATATCTTTATGGGTCTATATTATTATTATGTACAGATTAGTATAACAAGTCTTTACAAAAAAATCTAAACGTACCAGAGTTCACAACTCAAACATTGATTCCATTAAATATTCAACTATCACATAATATAGAAACAGTTTGTTAACAGAGGTGTCTAGACACTGAAGTAGACTATATAAATTCAAGATGAACAATAAAAAAGATTTAACTGAAATAGTAATTGCACTAAACCATTAAATTGGTCAGGAGGTAGAAACACGAATGCCGGAACACACGGCCATTATCGTAATAGCCGACAACAGACGTGTCGATGATCATGCGAAATCACGTATCGATTGCGCACTGACCTCGCGATCAGAGCAGATTGGAACTGTATAAGCCAGCAGTGAAGAGAGAACCCTTTGAACCGCGTACACACGGATGCATACACAGTATATTACGTAGTGCGGGCACCCGCCGCCGCCCAGCGGACAGCTGTCTCTCACGCTACGATACGTCACAACAATCTTACGAGTACGTTCACAATAATCACTCGATATCATAGACTTATGGCCATTTTGAACATCAATCACACATTGGTTTAGTCTCGACTATGCGGAGTCTACTTTGTTTTAGTTGAAAACGGAACCAGGATCCCTCACAATTAAAATTTTCCTTGTCACAAGGAAATACACTCACGTAGAGTTTCATCTATAATGGCGTCATACCGTTTTCAAGCTAAAATTGGAGTTTTACACTTCTCATCACAAATATGTACCCAAAACATCTATACCTTGCACGATTATCATTTTGATTTCTGCTGTGGTCAGTGATTTTTCAGTTGTTGCATTAGATAAATCAGTATTTACAATAATTTCATCATTTTTAGAAACAGTTATTTCAATTCTGAAATAATTATCTTTGTTATTGGTTCCAATGATAAAAGAAGCTATGTTATCTTCAGTGTTAGTTTAGAAGTCATCTACACAGATATCTCTTGGATCTGGACGCGTTTTTTTGGAGGCGCGACGGCGGCGCTGCTCGGCCTCTCTTTGAGTTCTGACTCGCTGCTGCGCTGTGGGAATCGAAAGATATGTTAGTTGATGCCGAGATAGTATCAACATCATTTAGCTGGGTGACATCGACTGCTGGACGATTCAGTATGGCTTGCATGAATTTCAGAGCTTGATCCTCGGGATCAGAAGAAATATGATAATTAATTTAATATGTTTCTTTAATAGCTTGAATGATTCTACAGTGTTTAAAATATAGTTTTCTGTTCTAAACAATATGATTACCTTAAGAGTGCTCTTGCGTGGCGAGGTGATGGAAGCCGGCTCGTTGCTCAGGGAGGCTCCGCTGCGACTGCTGCAACTCCCTGTGAGGAAAACTTACTTGTATTTATTAAATACATTACTTTGAGCTTTGACTGTACATGTTGCTGTGTACGACAGAACATTGTGCTAAAAACAAACGAACTAAAAATGAAAATTTCATACCATTTAATCGTACTAAAAATAATTCTCACTGAATAATTAATCCCGATCTGCATGCGGATTTTATGGCGTAGGTACGTTTCACAGATAACTATAATGTCCGCTCTGTGGTCCCACAAACATTAATGTATTAAAATTTTCAAGAATGTAGAATAAACTTTAAAACTACACAAAATATACAGCAAAGAAACTTATAACCACAATAAAAGACAGACGGAAAATACGTTTTCTTTTCAAAAGAAATAACATTCGGTATTTTAATATTTGAACCGCACAAAATGTCCGGGCTTCGAGTAGCTTTTGAATCGGGAACTGCATTGAAACGGCACACGAGTGCAGCAGCGTCGTGTGCCTCAAATAAATCGCCAGAACGTCTGTAATAAATGTTATAGCTGTCTCCGCCTTGTGGAGACTGGAGACATCCTGCTGGTAGCCACTAAATAACTAAATGTAGTGGTATTCAAAAGTATGGGCTATTGGGGTGGAAAATTTGCTAAACAAGGAAAAGTAATATATCGGAAGTGTATAAGGAGCATTGATGATGGAGGCGGACTGAGGGTGATAGATATTGAGATTCTTAAATCTAAGGATTTTAATGAATGAAAACTCCGAGCAGCGAACGAACTTCAAATACCCAAATACGAAACATAAATAAAAAACACACTGGTGAACCCGTCCGTTTACCAGTGATCTCAATAATTGTTGACGTAAAACTGACAACCCGATCCCTATCACCATGATTTTGTCTCCAGATAAAATAGTTCGTGTCCCTACTATGAATAACAAAGTCTCCACTGGATTCCACATAACTCGTGTAATTTAGTGGCGTGGACCAGCCGCGGCTATGTGAGAATCGTGTGCGTAGTTTATAGTACGGTCTGCTCCCAAGTGGTCGCCCATAAAAAATGGGTTTTAGATATGACGTCTTTTTTGCCTCTATGTAAAAAATGTGTTTGCTTTGCTCCCTGCGAATATTCATAGCCTTGACCCTACATGAAAGTCAGCGACGTATATAAATATTATTATGTTGGGATAAATCATTTACAATAATCTTGGAACGAAACCGCGTCCTGCAGTTGACACGTTTCATTGAGCTGGAAAGATAAGCGGTTGGCTCGACGTTTTACTTCGGAGTTTTTTCATTCCGTGAGACGAAACAATTTCAGAGCTTCTTGCGTAAGCTTACTTTTTGTAATGACTTAACCTACCCTAAGTAACTTTAGTTCGGGCAAGCAATTATCTTGAAAGGTTTTTCTAATCCTGACCTTCTCTCCTTGGACGGCGGTGGGCAGTTCTCCGGCGACCTCTTTGAAGGTAGATTCCTGCGAAGACCAGCACGTTGAGAGCCAGCAGGAAGCAACCGGCCCCGACCGTCACACCCAGCGCCACTGTATAGCTACGACAAACAAAAAGGTTCTTCAAGGTGGTAAATAATCAAGGATGAAGTACCTACCTAATTAGAAATAATCCAAATAGAGATCCTGATAAATGATACATTTTTCTGGAACAGCTTAGGTATGTAAAAAGGTCACAATAACAATTTTGTTTTTTTTTTCTTAAAACTGGTACGAAATATTGAGGGTGCTTTAAATTATCAAATTGTCATGAAGCATCTCAAGGGCAATGCATAAATTTGGGTTCAAAATGTCAACAGTGCCAGAAAAATATGAATATCTTGTCGCATCCGTTTGAAATATTACTATCATTATTTCTGGAGTGACGCGCAGTCCAGTTAATTCAGTACGAAGTTCGGCGCCATCCATTACCATTATCAGCAGTATCCAGTAGTCTGGAGGAAAAAACGCTCCCCTTGAGAAATGGGTCAGCATTAAGACATTATATGCGAGACAAAAGGGACAGAACTCAGGAAGGTAAACAGGTAAGTAAACACATTAGCGAGATTACGAGCCTCGCTACAAAATGCCCCGATCAATCTTGTTTAGAGTCAGTCCTGGCTGAGGTTCAGGTGACGCTGCGACCCTCGCGCAGGGAATTTACATGTTATGAAAATTTTGCAATGTTCGTGAGAAACACTTTGTGTACTCTGATAGTTATCCTGTTCCGCTTTGTTGCTTTGTTTATATAATTGAATGGAAGGTACCCGACAAGGTGACTGTTGAACTTACGGAGTAAGTTATTAAGCGTGGCGTAAGTCTGAATGCTCATTATTTTGTCGTTTCCAAATCCGAGACGAATATTCGTTTGGTCACTAGACCAAACTTTTCTAAAACATCCGATGAAAATGGTTGCTGTTTTCCAACTTCTGCGATAATAAAAACATGTATACGAAAAGCAGAATGTCTCTGTGAAACTTTGAGAAAGTTCGAGTGTTGTTCCAAGTTGCGCCTAAAGAAAAACTTGAGATCAGAACTAGCGAAGAGGACTTCAACAACGGATCAACATCTTAGTGACAGCGAACATTTCATAACAGTCCGATATTGTATTGGCAGCATATTATAATGCCTCGCTGTTACGTGGTGAGGGACCGTTTTTTTGTTTGTCTCTGCACCCTAGAGACAACGTTCTCTTCAAAAAAATATTTTTCCGTCACGTGTTTGTCTTATTACGGCAAACGTTGTTACGTACGTTCTTTCCTATAAAAGCTTTAAAAGAATACAGAAAGTTGTCTCCTAATTGGACGCGAATTTTGCATCATAGAGGTATTACTCTATTATGGTGCCATCCGTGTGCCCCGCGGCATACGATACTGTTAATCCGCGGCACAAAAATACTCGTCTATTTTTATAAAGTTGGCGATATTTTCGTCATAAATAATTCTGTTTTAAAGGTGAACTGAAATCTGAATTTGTTACAATGAAATCATATCTATATTCAACATTTAACGGTACTAGTTTTTACTAAAATTGCAAATAAACGTCAAATAGTTAATTGTTTCTGTAACCTGCATGCCAAAATCATTATATGTCGGCTTTTTTGCGCGAAAATGGGATTTGCCACTATACGAACTGAATCAGTCGGTCTGAACTAGATCGGATGGCGAATCCGGCATAATTGACATCGGCCTGATTCAGGTCAACCGACAGATGAGAGTGTAACCTCTTCTGAACTAGCCTATTTGGCGCGAAAATGGGTGTGCGCCACGAACAAACTGAATCAGTCGGACTGAATCAGACCGATTGGCGAATCTTGCATAATTAACATCAGCCTCATCGGCCTCATTGAGGCCGATCGGCGAAAGAGAGGCTATATTAGTTGGATGCCGCTGATTATTTGCTCTGCGATCTACGTTTCTCAGGTACTAACCTGTAGTACTGGGAGTCCAGGTTGGTCAGGGAGTCTTCTTTGGGCTCGGGTTGCGGCGCCGGCGGCGCGGCGGGGGGCGCGCAGGCGGCGGGCGCGGCCGCGGCGCCGGCCGGCGAGGCGTCGGCAGCTGAGGCCGTGCTGTACAACTCCGGGAATATCTCACCTACGCGAAAAAGGACAATTCCTGTTATTGGTTTTACCTCTCCGTTTTATTACCTCAATTTATTTCTTGCGATATTTATACTTTACCTTTTGTATTATTAGCTACACAATCCTTCTATTCTGAGTAGTCAATGTATGCGTGCCATTATTTTTAAGGACCTAATTACTAATTACTAAAAGGGCTTAACAGCACAAAATTGCTCTCTTATGCTTCAAAACCTTAAGAATTTGAATGAATACCTACCACGTTAGTTTTGAGGTCTAAGTCTAATCCAGAGTCTAGACAAAAACTGATTGCTATTTTAACTGTATATTTTATTACTTTGATGACATTTATTTTACATACTGTGATTACCATAAATTCACACACTCATTATTTTTTATTTTTTTTAGGAGAACGTTTTATTTTTTTTTACAATGTTTGTAAATATGTGAGCACCATGTATCTATCACATAATTAATTTATCTGTCATTGCTTCATTATTAATTCTTTTTAACTATTTTTAGTAATTTTATTCTAGGTGCATCGTCTTCACATATAATTATATAATTGATGTACCTATACAAAATATTGTAAAACATTTTTAAAAGAGTAACGGTGGAGTTTCTTGCCCATTCTTCTCCATACGAAGCTACCTTTTGGAAGGGGCGACTAGAATCAATTCTATTTTATTTGTAATTTTTGACGTTCAAAAGTGCCATTTATGTGCCTATTTGAAATAAATAATTTGACTTTGACTTTAAGCCCAAAATGATAGGTTTATTAAGTAACATATTAATTACATTAAGTGCTCTCGGCAGGTATCTGAAGTTCGCATGGAATTTTAATAAGCTAACGTCGCCGTCGGTCGGTTAAAATGAAACTCGTCTATTTAGTTGTAGCGGCTTTGATTTTAGGAATGTTTCTCTTAATTATGTTTTATTTCAAATATTAAAATGTGAGATAACATATTTATTCAATAACTCAGTAATAAAATATTTACATCATATAAAAACTAACCGACTTAAAATAATAATATATAAGATATACGCTAACAGACTTAACATATTAGTATATGTACTATGTACATGTACATGTATAAAAAAAAAAAAAAAAAGGTGGGGGACAGAATCATAGGGCATCAAAATTCGTCCGCATCGCTGTTAACAGGAAAGGTGCCCAGAAGGCTGGCAGCATTGCCACGTTGTATGGCGATGCTGATTCTTTGTCCGAAAAATAGACCAGCCCTCTGGTCACGTGAAGAGTCGACCAACCGCTTGGCGATATCTTGAAAAACCAAGCGGGCACTCGGACCCCATGGCCCTAGTGTTTCAATCCCAAACGGCTCGAACATATAGCTCCCAATAAGATTGGAATATTTTCACCGTTTGAGGTTTTCTGCACCTGCAGCAGCCGCCCCAGCACAGCTTGCCGTGCTAGGAAGATGGGATGACGCAAGGGTGTCGACACACGTTAAAATGTTAGCTTAAATAAAACAAAAGTAATGTAACGTATTTTCAACATTATTCTGAACACAGTTACTGGATTTAAAACCAATATTCCGCAGATAACACGGATGCAACATACCTAGATATAGATTTCCAACCCATCTCAACAATATGATATCCGCATGAAATTCAATACATTGCCAATTGAATGGGAATAAACAGCACACCAATATAGAACATATCTGAACAAGAAAGCGATCCCTGAAGTTATCAAAGGCTGGTAATGAATGGTCCACGCGCGCACAATGCGGTCCCAAGTTGTGCCCACGCGCACAAAGAGCGATTGTTAGAGCCTCCGCGCGATCTCTTTTGTTGAACTAGGGATGAACCGGCGCTCATTGCTTGACTTATTATGCCAACATAGATCTTGTGAAATGTGTGGAACATACAATATTGATGAACTAACTCACGCGAAGGAAATCTATCTCTCTCGTAGGTACAATAAAATCCGGAGCATTTTATTTCAGATATTTTTACCTGATTCAATGATTAAATTACAAAATCAGGCGGCAGTTTGGAAGCCAGTTTTAACAAAGTGGAAAAAGAAAGGTTTTGACTCGAAATTCCCTCGAAACCCTTCGGCTTCGTGTAAAATAAAAAAATTCTAGTTCAATTTTCAGACTTATTTTAGAAACATTTTATAGGAATTATAAAAGGACATCCAATCAAACTTTTTCGTTTCTTCTCATATTGAATGGTCATCAGTTTCGGTACGTTTGGCAGCCCTGCGAAGTGGCAGGAACTGAACAAAGAAACCCGTGGGAAACCTGCGGAGTCTCCTAGAGCTCAGTTATCGGCACTTAAACGTGCTCGTTTGCCACTCTCTTCTCGCCAAGATAGTGTTTTTATTTGAACACTTTATTCTAAGTAATGGTTTAAGATTTAGAGCTAGATTTTATAAGAAAATGGTGGCAGTATCTTTAACAGTGTTAGCAGTTTTAGATTTTAAAGGAGTACCTATCTTTGATGTCATGTCGCCCTAAAAAACAATTTTATTAAACTAAATTATGATCTGATATAAAATCCACGCCCTAAAATAGTTGTTTGGTCAGTCATTATAGCAGAAAATGACTACATTATCTAACTTTACTACTATATTTCCTGTTAATAAAACCATTTACTATTAGTCATGAAGGTTAAGACTCGTGCAGACTGGCGCGATACCGCGGGCGCAACACTAGGCGCGCTTTCACCATTTCCTAAACTGCACCGACATCGCAAATACTTCCGCGCACCTATTCTGCACAACACCCAACAATGTCACTCGACGCGGCGCTAATTGGCACGTGATTGCTCAAAAACAAAAGGCGATCGGCGACCGGCCACAATTACCGGCGCTCGCCACAGGGCCGATAAATTAGTTTAGCAGAACCCGGCACAAGTGAAGGTACTCGGAAATAACGTTGTGTGTCGAAAGATACTGGGCTTTGTTTTAGAATTTAAAACATAGCTTTTTGTGAGTATTCGAGCAGGTTAATTGCAAATCTTGTATTTAAATTCCAGCAAATGGCGAATAAAACATGTTCAAAACATGTGGTCTAATATTGATGCGTTATCAGTAATAAAATATTATGTTCAGCCCTCGTAGTCCTCATTTTTGTTGGTATAAACCAACAAAAAATAGGACCACAGAGACCAAAATAAATATGCCAAATTGACTATAAACCATATAATCTTACGGCTTCTACATACCGGGGCGACTTGTCGCGCGACGCGACACGACACAAAGGCACCGCTCGTCCCGCAACACGCGGGGCCTTTGTGCCGTGTCGCGTCGCGCGACAAGTCGCGCTGGTATGTAGAAGCCTTACTCCTTGTCGATTTGGTTTGCAGAGCCTATAAACAATTCTTGATGTTAAAGTAGGCAAATACTTGTTAACATTTCCGGTTTAGTCATGTTTGTAAAACGTGGGTGGCAACGTAAAGAGGGGTCATGAAATCTCGCAAACCAAAGTGGTCGACAAATATTCTTCAGAAAAAAATCCGGGCACGCAATCAGCGTACCTACCTCTCGCACGCAACAGTATACGAATTTGAAGATGCATGTCTGTGTGCCGGCAACCGGCCCCGGGGCCGGCGGCGGCAGCGAGTGAACTTGTCCGTGACAAAGGGCCGCATTGTGCGCCGCAGACCGCGCCATTCTTCCCATACCGCTCATTATGGAGGTATTCCAGCCATTCGCGGGACAATTAATAACACCCCGAGTTCCCGAGCCGGCCCGGAACACTCCCTGATCGATTTATTTTCATTCGTGACACCTTCCACCATTAATCACTTCGCCACCAAATATTTTGGTGACAATTTTTATTTTTATAAATTCTAGGGAGACCTCATTCGCCTAATGGCTCGCCGCCTAAGTACCGATTATAGTGAGTAATGTCTGCAAAATTTTATACAAAAGAGACGCGGAGCGCTTAGCAAATAGTTGCGTGTCTCTTTATACAGAAGCAAGTACTCTCGCTCGAAGAGGTTTTGAGTAATATTTCTCATTGACTTTGTGTAGACTGTTATTTAGTATTCAAACTGTGTCGAGCTTCCAAACTTCAATCCTTTCAGTGACGTATCTTTCAATGAATATAATCTCACGCGTGTTATTAACTTTGGTGGTGTTGATTCCGCTCACGCGCGAGCTATTAGTGTTCCTGAACAGTTATAATGCCCCCCCATTGGATGGGGAAGCGGTTAATGAGGGCGTTCCGTTTACGCGCCGCGCCAGGAAATGGCACTAATGGTTCTGGATAATAAGGCATGCTCAATTTAAGCAGCGGTAGCCGTTACCAATTTGCTTTCCATTAAAGCTGCGCCTACGTTTCGACGTGATTGGCCAAATTTTGGCAGCTATTTACTACGAATTCCGAGTAAGACTTTAGACAGCGAGTGCTTTTCATATTGGGCACTATGTTTTGATTTATTCATTCAAATGAATAGTTTGCTGTTATTCAAGCTCGCAGAATATCACGGGTTATTAATACTTTTAAAGTAAATATTTTCTCGGCCGATTATTAAAATACTATTACGAAATTATTATTCAGTCCATTGCCCGTAACGACCTTAAAAAATACTTCTACGAATTTATTTATTTACAGAATGGATTAGGTTCATAATATTTTTCAAGGAAATTACTAAAAAATTCATTACTAACGTAAAGGAACCTTAATAAGAATCCGAAAATGTTTTAACGAAAAATCTCACTGAGTACATATTAGTTATTAATCATTATCATTCAAAGTTGCGTGCACATTGGTGACATGACTATTACTACAACTAATCGATACGCGTCTCAGACCACGCGTGGTGAACATGACACACAGCCATCAATTGAACGATCACGTAGTGCAGTGACTTAGACAGATGTGCACAACGATACTGTCAATAAATTTCTACGAGTTTTTGTAAACAATCCAACAGCGATTTAATATTATTTTAATTTTATATCTGTTATCATAATTTATCTTTATTTTTGTTTTGAATGACTTAATTCATTATATGTAAAATTTCTAATAAGTAAGATTTCTAATTTCAATCCTAAAAATAAATAAATAAATGTAACACCGCCACCGTACAGAATATTATACACTTTGTATGGAATATTGTCCGTTTGAATGTATCAAGTGTGGATGCAGCTTAAGGACTTGGACTGACCTGCAAACATGTCCGGATGAATGGACCGGAACTGGTGGTGGCGCGGCGCGGCGCCCGGCCGGTGCAGCTGCGGGATGAGGTGCAACCACAGCGCCATCTTGTGCCCGCGGTAGTGACTCTTCACGCGGAGCTTGCTACCTGGTTAAGAACACCAGAAATAAAAAAGTGTGGCGATAGGAACTTTATAAATCTTTCAAGTGCAGTAGAAGGAAAAGCTGGTTTCCAAACACAATCATTTATTAATGAACAATTGTGGAGGAAAATAAAGCCAAGAAAGTGCGATTCCCTAAATCTAATTACTGACAGAACCGAGTCTCGGCCATTTAAATTCGACTTCAAACAAAGGTGTGACGCGGAAGGAGCGGGGAAATTGCTCTCAAGTGATTATGAAACAATCAATCGCAGCAGGTATCAGGCGACATTCAATCATAATAATATTTGAAACCCATTGACGTCTTTGCAGTATAGTCGTAAGTAAACCGTTATCAATTTACGAAAATAAACTCCGAAACAACTCTCGCTTCAAACCAAACAAGCACCTTAACGAAAGGATTAAAAAAGTTGTAAACCCTTCCAGAGAACGAGAGGGAAGAAAACACGCACATTCGCTGCGAAGTGATCGTAAAAATAACGAGTTTCGACACAATATGGCCGCCGAAACTTTGAATGGGGCTTTATCTGATTAACTCCGTGCCGTGCGAGATTTTATTTTCAGATCAGTTTAGATGAAAAATCCCTCTGTTATTCTGTTAGAGCTTGTTTTGTACGCACACGAGTTTGTGACTTTCATTACGATGAATTTGATTAACCTATTTATGGAGCTGTTTTTGGCATAAAGTGAGTAAAGTTGCCGTCAAAATATGGAAACGTGTTTTCAGATGACGGTGAATTTTCCGTGGAGTATTTTTGTTGTTTCAGTGCGGGGTTCGAATTTCTTTTCTCGACATTTATACAATTTTGAATACATTTGGGGTTTCTTAATAAACCAATTAACAGCTATTATCAGTCTGCTTTTGATAACGTGTTGTCTGAAAGGTATTATGGTCGTATGATAATCAACTAAATGATAAGCATTTCTTACCTATACTTAAATACTGTTGCGTGTTCATTTCATATCGGGGCCAGCTGGGCACTCCTTCATGATGCCTCTCATCTCCGCGAGGAGTTGGGTCCCCTGTCTTCGCGAACGCAGCCAGAAGTGACACAGTGATTTCCGCTACGGCCACGTCACCACGCGAGTAGTTTCGGGGGGCATACTGCATGCCTCCTACCAGGGGAAGACCCAGGAAGTACGGCAGGGTCTCACTTGTCACACTACCTAGACGCTGGTGGGAAGCAAGAAGGATTATTTAGGAGTTTAGTTGGATTTAAAACTTTAAACACCATCTGCTCGATATTGTCAAATTATATGTCATGCAAACTTAACATAAAGACAAACTCAAACACAATGCATTTATTTCAAATAAACCAAATTGTCAAGGGGTAGGTCAGTCAGAAAGATAAAGCTAGTTGCCCATTCCAAAGCGGAGTAGGTTCCTATGGAGAAGAACGGGCAAGTATTGGTTATATCATTCATGTTGAAATTATACATGTGAGAACGATGCAAACGTCAAAAGTGTCCGTGATAAAAAGATAAAAAATTACAATACAAAAATCAAATGAAATTAAAATAAGCCATGGCAGCTAAGGAATGACCAGTCCCTACTGACGGCGCCTGTTCACGACCATGACGCATGGATCAGCACCATTGAGCTCAACCATTTTGAAGAGAACTTAATAATCCAACACACGCCACCATCAGCGAGAAATTTGAGTAAGCATGACACACTCTCAGCGACGAGGTCACATTCAAGTCAACGAAAGACGTACTCAATAAATGGTAGGTACATAGTGCTCACACATATGAAAAGAAATTAAACAAATACTAAGAGAGTGAATTCATACAACATAAAGATAGTATTTACAATCTTCAGCAGCTCCAATCATATTTTCGAATGCTAATCAATTAGTTTATGCGCCCTAGTGGAGCAGGACCAGCGTTAAGACGCTGACAACAGCTAAAGCGCGGTAACCGTCCGACTGCATACAAAAGAATGAGAAGCGCGTTGACACTACGCTTGTAATTTATTGCAAAATGTGAAGCAATTATCTATTTACTCAAAAATGAGTGGAGTCATCGAAAATAAAAAAACAACCAAGTTCTGAGAAATATGTTCAAGCATAACATATATTTTTCCGCTACCACAAACTATATAGATTTGGAAATATTTTTGTTTAAGACAAGCCTACAATCTTCAATCATCAATTTGCCTCTTGTCAGCGCTTTGAGCCAAGCATTTTTGTCAGCGATGTAATCGCCAAATATACATATAATATGCCTGACTGCATAGTGTGCGTTTTATACAAGATTTAAATTTCGTTTCATTTAGGTTGGAGTATGTGGTGAGGTATTTTATTGTAACATTTTATACAGTACCCCATGAAGTAAGTTCTAGGCCACTATAGGCCTAGGGTCTAGTCGGGCGATAAATTGTACTGAATTCCATTATAGCCCGACGCCGTCCGGTCAATAATGTTATTTGAATTTGGAATCTCAACTAATATTCGTATGAAATTATTTACAAAAATGCAAAGCCTGTTAAAACTATAACCGTCTTTAGGTTTTGTGTTAGTCAGGTACTTATACATATACAGCTTATAATGTTCCCACAGCTGGGACACAGGCCTCCTCTTTCTGTGAGAGGGAGTGGGCCGTAATCCACCACGCGGGTCCAGTGCGGGTTGGTGGATGTCATAATTCTTCAAATTTTTGGTTCCAGGACACAGGACCAGGTTTCTCACGATGTTTTCCTTCGCCGTTTTGAGAGCAGTGGTGATGTAATTATGTACACAAAGTAAAGCGCCTGTCTGGGTTCGAACCCACGACCTACTACTCGTAAGTCGAGGCCGTTACCACTGGGCCACCACTGCTCTCAGTGTTCAGTTAGTCGGGTAAAAAAAGAAAAAAAAGTGCTTTTTATTACCTCGCAGAAGGTTTGAAAAGTAGAGTATTCTCCTCGGGGATAAATGTGTCTTGGGCTTGGGCGAGTTTTAATACTTTATTCAATATAGCGCCCATGAAATAAGTAAGACACTGCTTTATCCTCTTGGTGAATAATCTACTATAAAATTATGATGTTGAACAACCCTATTAATTAAAACTTGAATTAAATAGTGACCTAATTAGAAGTCAACCGGCTAATGTGGCTTTCACACAATATGTATTTCACGATAACACGAACAGTGTGTGAATTAATAATCGTGTGGAGCAATAAATTACTACTAAATTATTAATTTAACTTTAATAATAAGATGTTAGTGAGAATGCAAATGAGCTAATATTCATCAAAGGATGTTTTGACAAATTCCGCGATCATGTAGAATTGTAGATTATACTTAATTAATGACCTCGCACCTCCCTAATTGATTCACATATTATAATGAGCCTGTCGCCGCTACGGTAATTTAACCACCTACATTAATTACGATAAAATTGCTTAGATTTGAAATTATGACTTAATTTCTTAATCACGTCACTTTATTTTATTCTTGAAAAATTTACTTGGGTACCTACTTTAAGTTCTTCTACAATAATTTACTAACCTGAGGATAGTCAGCATCCTTGCTCTGATGTGCGAAATGCGCAAAGTAAGTCCTGGCTCCTCGCCTCGCATGCAGCTGCGCCACTCTGAGAGCTGGTGCGGTGACCGCAGCGTCACTGAGCGACTCCAGGGTCGCGTCACGGATGTTGATGGGGTGCTGGATGGGCTTCTCCCAGTCTGTGTACTCGTTGCGGATGGCCGCGAATATCTCGTTACGGTGGAAGCGGTACACGTTGCGGACGTACGTGCGGAGGATGCGGTTCCTGACGAGTAGATGCATGAGAGGAAGATGGTTGAAATTCTGAAGTAAATGAACACGAGCATAGTAGGGTGGTAAAACATATGACAGTTGTGTTAAAAATTTTAGAAACTAAAGCTCACAATAAATTACAGGATCACTAAATGTTTGACCGAAAAAAACATATTGCGCTGATACTTAAACAATAGAAGATAAGAAATTAGTTCAAAATCAAAATATTTTATTTCACATAAGCCTACATGGGCACTTATGAAACGTCAGAAGCTAGGTGCACGGTTCCAATTGGTCGTTTCCTATGGAGAAGAGCCGGCAAGAAACTCCACGGTCACTCTTTTAAAAATAATGGGCTTTTACAATGTTTTCAAGTTACAGTGTTAATAGGAATGGGAGGACAGTGTAGGCCCGTCTACAAGTACCAAGTACTTAACAAAATAGAAAATGGTTTACAAAGCTACAGTACATTAAGCGTACAACGTTCTCACATTAACAAAACATTAAAAAAAAAACCGCTCAAGAGCGAGTCGGACTCGCGCACCGAGGGTCCCGTACGTATATATGATGTTGATTATTTCGTAAAAACTGTGCTATTTAGAGACATTATTTTATTTTTCCTGTAATCTTTACATAAACTTCTATCACATAGAATAATTTCAGATTTTTATCTATGCAAACTTCGGAAATATGGGGGGGAGAACAGTTTTTTTTTTTTACATTTTTCATCAAAAGTCAGAAACTATGCTGCTTAAAAAAAAAATAAAAAACAATTGAGAATGTGCAAACAGCGTTATTTCATATGATACCCCACATGCCCTTGTAGCGCCACTTCAAATTATGCAGACCCCCTTTCGGTCCCTTTTGCAAAAAATATATTTTTTTTAAATTTCTTTCTTGTATGCAAAATAGTTGGGCTAACGTCATCTAAAACTATTCTAAATTTCAAGTTGATAGCATTAGTAGTTCTTGAGATATCCAGGTGTGACCGACAGACAGACAGACTTTGTCTCACCATAAGGGTTCCTTTTTACCATTTTGGTATGGAACCCTAAAAACGATATTAAATATTATTAAAACAATACAATTTAGAACCTTGTTTAAATTTAAATTGTAGGTATATAATGTCAAAGAAAAAAAAAAGATTATGTCAAGGAAGTATGTAAAAAATAAATAACATAAACATCGCAACTTGGGAGCAGTTAATAACATTTTTTTATACATTTTTTAAATACATATTTTTGCCGTTAACGAGGTACCAGGGAAGCCACATGTGCAGTAGGAATTAATGCCAAACTTCCTTGTCTGTTAATAACGTTACCTATGTTCCTCTTCAAATCCATGTCTAATATCCTCTTCACTAAAGAACTGGTAGCTCTCAGTGGTGGCCACCACGACGGCGAGCGCGCAGTCCAGGAAGGCGTCGCTGGCGTGCAGCGCGCGCGTGGGCGCCGCGCCGGCCGGGGCCCAGCCCGCCAGGAAGCGGGCCAGCGGGGCGTCTACTGCCAGCAAAGCCGCCAAAGGACGGGCGCGTATGCATTCCACGAACCTGAGGGAATAGTTCAGGCAATAGCTTTTTGCTTCTCAAACGGTGAACGAAAACATAAGTAAACAGCGTGTCCTAGAATCGTAAAATCAAAGACAGGTAGCAACATAGAACCGCGTGATGCATTCGGGGCAGCTATCTCACATTAAGAGGACCTGTGAGTCCAAGCAGTGGAACTAGAAACGTATTAGCTGATTATGTTTGTTTAAATTGTTCCATCCTTTGATTTCAAAGTACACTGGAAGTCGCAACAATATAATATTTTCACTACACACTTAGAATACTGAAAATCTCACCAGTTCTCATCATTGGTGGACTCTGGTGTGCAGCGCAGCGCCTGTGCAGTGTGTTCCCTCGCCAGCGCCGCGTCGGGCGCGAGAGCAGTGGGGCTCAGTGCTGACCCGCTCAATAGGAGGACGCGAGATACTAGGCCTGACACAGACAATGGTTGGTGAAAATAATTGTAAGAAAAATTGGGCAAGACTGAAGAAATATTTTGACTGATTAATAATATAGCAGAATTACTTATGCCCAATATACCTAGTGGCTACTTAGTTTAAAGTGACAAAACAACAATAGCCATGTCATCAGTAACATGATTTTTACTCAAAATAGCATACCTGATTACATCAAACGGTTGCTAGGTTATGAGAGTGTTTTGTTTGTTACCATACAATTAATATTTCAGAACAAAACAAAACCACCAACCATGTAGAACATTTGAGATTTAAGTACGTGATAGCTATACGTAATCGAAACAAAGAAAATCAAACATCATAATACGACGAAAATTTACGTGGTTTATGGGCTCTATATTACTAACATAAAGAGAACATTTCCTTCCGAATCACATGTCAAAATTCTGATATTTTTGCACATTTTTCTCTTTGATTTCATGTTGATACGTGATACTGCAATGTGCAATGAATATTTCAGTGTGGCGCGGCGCAATCTGTCCGGACTATATAATATTTCAGTGTGGCGCGGCGCAATCTGTCCGGACTATATAATATTTCAGTGTGGCGCGGCGCAATCTGTCCGGACTATATAATATTTCAGTGTGGCGCGGCGCAATCTGTCCGGACTATATAATATTTCAGTGTGGCGCGGCGCAATCTGTCCGGACTATATAATATTTCAGTGTGGCGCGGCGCAATCTGTCCGGACTATATAATATTTCAGTGTGGCGCGGCGCAATCTGTCCGGACTATATAATATTTCAGTGTGGCGCGGCGCAATCTGTCCGAACTATATAATATTTCAGTGTGGCGCGGCGCAATCTGTCCGGACTATATAATATTTCAGTGTGGCGCGGCGCAATCTGTCCGGACTATATATAGATAGATAGCCATTTCTCAGGTGGACTCCAGACTTCATAATATCTAGGAAATTATGTTCGTATGTGAGTAGCTTCACTCGTTTATAGTTCGAACCCAAGTTGAGTCAATATTCTGGATTTTGAAACACGTTTTTTCTAACTTATAATGCTAAAAAAGATTAGGGAAAAAACGCCAGTCCTGTAGTTCAACATGTCAAGTAGATAAATTATTGGAATGCCTTCTGTAGATACTAGAGATATTGCTTCTTTTTAATACCCTTTTGAAGAAATCGGTTTCCTTTCTTGTTACAAAAAATACTTACACAAAGTTTACGAAGCCTAGTGATTCAACTGGAGAAATGTTTACAAGTTCAACTGATGAGTACAATTTTACAACGTTATTTAATTGCATCTTATAGTAAAGAAGTAAGAAATCAATCACGGTGATGATAAGGTTTGACGGCTCATCTAATAAAATTTTAATAATATTAGGACTAATAGTTATAGTACTCGTACATAGGTACATTACTGCATCAGTCTGCAGCAGGGGCATTGATGGACGAACGTGAAAATGTGGGCCGAAGCGAAGCCGAGGCACTCATACGTGAGTCCGTCAATGGCTGGTTGCGGCCAAGGCTTGTATAGTTCTAAGGAAATGTCCGATATTCATAGTTTAAATACCAGGAATAAACACAATCTTGCTGTACATCGCACTCGCCTTCACAGAGTAGGCAACTCGTTCATGGGTCAATGTATATGCTTTTACAACAAACTTCCTACTGACATTCTAAACTTACCCATTAAACGATTTAAAAGCTGTATTAAAACCAAACTTTGTAAAAAGGGTACTAAATTTTTTCTGATTATTTAGAAGACAAAAAAGCTTGGGATTGAGCTGCTCGCTCTGCTGCTAGTCTTGTGATAAAACTGGAAAACTTGACATTTTAATTATTATGCATGACTTTATATAAATATTGACATGGCAGACTCAAAACACAAACTCAAAGCATTTATTTCAATTAAACCAATTACAGGCACTTTTGAATTGTCAAAGTCGGTCAGTTAGTCAGAAAGTTGAAGCTACTTTCCCATTACAAATCGTAGATCTCTATGGAGAAGAACAGGCAAGAAACTCCAAGGACACTTATCGCTTCTATGTGTGAGACCAATGTAAAAAAATAAATTATTTAAAAACAATAAAAAATATAAGATTAAAAGAAGCCCTGGCAGATAGGAGATGACCAGTCTCAACTGACGGCTCCCATTCACGAACATGACGCGTGGATCAGCACCATCCAGATCAACCATTTTGTAGGGAACCGAATGATCCAACACACGCGCCACCATCAGCGAGACATTTAAATGAGCATGACATACTCTTAACTGCCAAACTTGTTAAAAGTCAACATACATCATAACATAATAAACGGCTCCATGGTACTCACATTTACAAAATTGAACAAATGCTTTTAAATTACACAAAACTATAGCTTGCAATTCATTTCAAATATTAATACAAATTTACTAGCAAAAGGAAATAATACACAATATTACATTAATATTTACTTTGAAAAGTATTATATTTACTGCTTTAATTTATTGTGAATGTGAGCAGTATGTGGGTAATTTTTTTAAATTATATTTTGCTTTTTTTTTCTTTTTCTCAGTTAGTTTTAATGATGGTCTGGCATTTTGAGCACTTTATGCGGCCTACCCAAATGTTCTTTATTTGGTATTGTTCGTTGAGTCGTTAAGCTCCTTATGTCTTGAGTTGAGCTGCACGATTACTGATAAATGCTTGAACTGATTGGACAGGTCCACTCAAATTTGTGTGATTCTTTCCTCAAAAGGCCATTTCAGACACGGATCTACATGGTCCTCACATGATCTTACCAAGATTATGTCTGGACTTTAAAAGGGACTTTGACCCCTGAGTTTGTTTTGCCATTTCTTCTCAGGCGTAGTCAGATAGGAAATTTCGACAACATCTAGCTTATTTTTAATTTTTAATACGTCGTGTAAAAGTGGTTCTGATAACCTATTTACAGAGTAAAAGATTTCATTTCAGTGCTTTTCTCAAATAATGCGCGGAAATTCAAATAAAGTAAATTATTTATAAATTCCAAATTCAACGACGCGACGATTATGACGAACAACGATAATTTTTCACGCGCTAATGTACTCTTTTTTTTTTTCAATAAACAGCCAAGCAAGCCAGTTCAAAATTTAAATAAAATCTTTGATAAGTGACCTCCTTAGTTGCCATGTTTCGGAGTAAAAGATCGTTCCGTTTTTAAATTACACGATAGATATGAGTTTACTATGTAATTTATGTGGCCGCTAATCCACGACACAGTCATAATATATGGATTTTCAAACAACTTTCGATTTATCTCGAAGAAGGTTGTCAAAATAATGCTCGATTTTCCAAGCATGTTTGAGAAAATAATATTGTTGAAAAAACAAATAAAACTCAAATAATAAATCGCCACAATCTTTGTCTATTGTGTGTACATAATAGCTTAAAATAATATTATAAAGATACAAAATCCAAGTCATCACGTCTAACTTCCATCACCTTTACTATCGGGCAACATAAGCAGCGCGTTGACTAGAGCCGCGCCAGCCGCGTGGCCGGCCAGCGTGACCCGCCGCGGGTCGCCCCCGAAGGCGGCCACGTTGCGCCGCACCCAGCCCAGCGCGGCGCCCACGTCCAGCGCCGCCGCGCCGCCGGCCGCTTGTACCGGGGCGGACCTCACGCCCGGAGTTAAATAACCTAGGAGATAGATGGCAAAGTTACCATTTTTACTGTTCGCGAATCAGAAACAATCACCCTGAACTATCAGACTAGGAACGAGTTAAGATTTTAGTAAGGGAAACAATAAAATTAGAATCTCAGATACCGTCAAGATGATGGACAGCAGCGGAAGCAGAAGATGCTTATAACAATTTATAGATAAAATCAATGTTTAATGCAACAGAAAACAAACGTACCCGATGCTAGATGGGGTGGGTGATTTAATTTTAAGTGATTTGTGCACCTCTGATTTGTGTGCTACGTGAGCGTCTACGCCACTACCCGGTGCTACGAGCTACGAATAAGTCCACGAGTGAAATACGGGCCATTCTTATTAAACACGGGCACAAATGGAAAGAACTGCCTAACATAGCGAAACTAACATCTCTAGGTGTATTTGAGTGCTGTGCCATTGAGCATATTTGCTATAATATGATTGTCGTTGGTATTTATAGAGTACCAAATGTAAATAATTTAAACGAATGTTTGAATAAGCTTGAGACACTTCTACAAGAGATATCAAATACCAGCTGTAAGAGTATTGTAATCGAGGGGGTTTTTAACATTGATGTACTAAAGTCGAATAGAATTTCTGCTATGCTTGAATGTCTACTATTAAGGCGCTGACAAGAGGTAAATGATAAAAGTAGGCTTGTCTTAAACAAAAAAATTGCCAAATCTATATGAGTTTGTGGTAGCGGAAAAAATTTAATTTTGTTCTTGAAACAATTATGTGATTCTTCAATTCTTGATATTTCTCAGAACTTGGTTATCACCCGTTTAAAAAAAATCTCGATACAACTTAACGGTAAACTAACCCTTTACTTTGAGTTTCAATCCAAAATATCTGTAATAAATATCAACATACGGTGGGTATTTAATTAATAACAAGAACGTCGTAACGAATTTGTATGCTGAACTTGGTTGTTTTTTATTTTCGATTACTCAACAAATTTTTGAGTAAATTAATAATTGCTTCATATTTTGCAATAAATTACAAGCGTTGTGTCATCGCGCTTCTCTTTATTTTGTATGCAGTCTGACAGTGACAGCGGTTCACCTGTTGTCAGCGTCTTAATTAAGTTATAATTTAAAGCTATAATTTAAACAGCCGACACGCATGGCCAGCCAGACACATGTCTGGCTGGCCATGCGTGTCGGCTTAGACAATTTCGCGCACAATTATAATAAGTCATGTAAAGGCAAAGTAATAGAGTTTAGTTTATCAGAAGGCCAATTCTCGTAATTTAAAACGTTCAAAATCTAGTCGCAATCTCATCTTGGCGACAAACAAACGTCAAAAAATTTTCAAAATGTAGGGAAATAAGAGGTATTTTTGACAGATTGAGACTGAGATCAGACTGTGAACGTTCCTAAAAATAGTAGAATTGCCCCTCAGATCACACAGCGCAGTTGCTTCAATGCGCCGTAATAAAGCGTGTTCTATTTACTATTGGTACTCGTATGTGACCTGAAGACTATAATACAGAGAACATAGCTAAGTTCAAAGTCTGTTTAAAAATATTTACTTTTCGGAGATCTACGAACTAATGATCCCAATATAGCCTATAATGCATTTATCGACACTTTCAAGTTGTTTTTTAACCGACTTCCAAAAAGGAGGAGGTTATATGTTCGGCTGTTTGTTTTTTTTTTTTTGTTTGTTCACCGATTGATCTGTCAATTGTGGACCGATTTTAAAAATTATTTTTTTGTTTGAAAGTGTATGCTCCGGAGGTGGTCCCATTGTCACCAAGTCAGAATCTGATGAGGGGATCCCATGTAAATCAAAGGCAATCCTCAAATTTTATAGGCACACCTATATCGATTTCAGTATTTTTTATAGTACCTTATGCATTTGCACTCGGAAAGCACCATTTGGTGAAGTGGAACTGATGATGAAGACCACAGATGGCAACCGGAACTATTTAATAATAAGTATTTCACTGTTGCGATTCGATTAGACACTTTAATATGGTTGCAATTTATTCTCGTCACAATGCATATGGTGAAATCACCATCAGTTCCAATTCTCCTGGTTCTAACCACGAGAACTCCTCAACTATAAAGCAATATTTTGTAAAAGGTGATGAGCAGTTGACATTAGGCTATTGTAACTTAGATAAATAAATTGCAAACTTACCCACTAAAAAGTGAAAAATAAAAAAACTGTTTACAAAAAAAATAACCGACTTCCAAAAAAGAAAACAAGACAAAGTGAAAAATAACCTTAATTTCGGAAGTCGGTGGCAAAATACTAAAATTGATCCAAAGACACCGACTTCCGAAATTAAGGTTATTTTTCACTTTGTAGTGTTTTCTTTTTTGGAAGTCGGTTATTTTTTTCGTATTTTTTTTTATGTTTTGTGTTTCCCGCTTACCCGAGTCAAAATTAATATTATAAAACCAAGCTGGTTGTCCAAAGGTGTTAAATAATGCAGGAGAAAGAAAATATAATAACAACACTACTTATAACAATAACTACTTTGTGAATAAAATACAGCCCAAATTAATGGACGACAGCCAATCTAAAGCAAGTAGGAAAATAGACACAAGAAGGGAGTCAATGTTCATGGCACCTAGCGTACCAGATGATATACATAAAATAATAATGGCACTGAAAAATACAAATAGCGTAGGTTATGATGGGCTCTCTACAAAGATTTTTAAATCTGTAGCTAATGAGATATTTGTACATTCAAGTTACATACTTAATCTTAGTATAAGTGCTGGCATATATCCAGGTGCTTTAAAAACACCCATTATGAAACCAATATTTAAGAGGGAAAATAGAGTGTTATTGATACTAAAGGTAACGCAAAGCTGAATTGAAACTGAGGGTATTGGAAGCAAAGCTGAATTAATTCGTTGGGTTTTTGAATCATGTGTCGTTGCTTACCTAACAAACCTAGCCTATAGTTGATGGTGACGACAAGCAGGTGCGCGCGCGCCGCCAGCACGGCGCCGTCGAGCGCGTTGGCGGTGCCCCACTCGTGCGACGGGCCGCCTGCCCACACCACCACCGCGTACGGCGCTTCCACGCCGCGCGCGCCTGGCGAACACAAACCGCCTTATTACAAAACAAGATTTATATTTTGACATGAGCTAGTTTTTGTAATACGAACGTAACTGTTATTGAAATACCTTTCTTTATACAAAACTGAAAACTTAATTCGGTAATAAGTTGTCAGTTTTGTGTTTAAGAACTTTACCATAGTCGGAATAAAGTTCGAAATTCAATAATGGCTCCATATTTAAACCTGGGTCTGAAGATTAACCTTGTTTTGGAATAAGGGGGATATTGTTAACACGTTTGGACTAAAGTAGACACAGGATTAACATCATCCTAATCAAAATGCAAATAATGCATGAAGAGTCCTGTGACCGACATGGGATATGTCCTGTCCACACAGTCCACATTCGTGCATTTCATTTTCATCTTCTCTCGTCAACTTTCGACGCATCGGTATTACTAACACTTTATGGA
Source organism: Tiliacea aurago (assembly GCA_948098905.1). NCBI lineage: Eukaryota > Metazoa > Arthropoda > Insecta > Lepidoptera > Noctuidae > Tiliacea > Tiliacea aurago. The sequence goes on along the minus strand of OX402581.1, from coordinate 778,005 downwards.
TTCTGTCCGAAATAAATAAATTTATAATAATAATTGCATGCACACACATGCTTTAGAGGAAAACGAAAAATGAAGATGAAAGCATATGACACGAGTGTGGAAATATAATAATTATAATAGGAGGAGATTCCTATCTCTGGAGCCCTAACCACCGGTAGTTTGGACCCTGCTCCCGATACCGGCGCACAACAGTTCTTTTATATTTTTAAATGTTTTTATATTTTGTTTTAATATTTTCTATTTAAAAATATAATATAAATTTTTGGGACCTTTACTACCGGGTGGTTGGAGAAGAAGCATAAATTAAATTCCAGTGTACTGAGTAAAGTCTATGGGTCTAATTAGTAGATATCGAGTACAGAGACGTTTTTACATAATTCATATAGTACACGAGTTATTACCACGGCGCTGGTGGAAGACTGGCGCTGAACTCTATGTATAGTGAACGTTACATTTTGCACCGCCGGCAAGATTGTTGCCTGTAGTTTCTACATAAATGTATTTAATTAACTAAAGGAGATAATATTAATAATAATAGTAAATTGTTGCACCGAGCGCAAACGCAAAGTGAGTTATTTTAGCAAGGTGCGTAATCTACTTTTCTTTCAACTACCAATCTACCTACCGTGATAAAATATAACTACTCAAAATAAAAACTCAAGTTAATGAAAACAAAGTTTTTCACCAAGTCGGTTTTATTCAGCCGATTTTTATTTTCAGCCAGTATCTTTTTGATCTAATGCATAGGTACATTTTATATTAAACTTAATGAGAGACATTAAACCTCTGTGGTAAATTTATATCTAAATAAAAAATAAAAACAGTGCAGAACCAAAAAACGTAAATGTTGTATTAAATCTCAAATCCCATTGTTGCACTGAAAACAGTGCAACAATGAGATTTAATACAACGTTTCTGCACTGTTTTGGTTCTAAAAAAAATACGTGCTTTGTGATCGGTTTTGTAGTGATTAATGATAACATTACTACGAAGTTGAAAGAAAAATCTTTATTTATACAAAAACCTTCAACAATGCTTAAAAACTAAGTCGGAAGAATTACAGTGAATAAAGGTAATACAAACAGTAAACCCTAACTCCCAAACTAGGAGATCCCCACACACGCGTAGGTAAATAAAAAATCGCACGCGTGTGAAATACATTGCATTGTGAACCTAATCGTAGTGCGATATGAATCAGTGTTAGAGGAAGTGTATTGAAAAAAGTATTATCAAGTCTGACTCACCGCTACCGGGCACGTATATGTTGAGGTAAAGGCAGTCTTCGCTCTGGTTGGCGAGTAGCGGCACCGTCGCGCGCAGCTCGTTGTATATACCGAGAGGCATCTTTGTCAGTGCTGCACTCCTGGTACAAAACGTTTCAATAACTTTCTGTCTTTACTTTGAAACAGACTGTTACATATTAATCAGAAGTGAAAGTAGTAGAAAGAGTCAATCAAACTAACGCCCAGTTTCTGGAACGAAAATTTTCAACATGTACACATAAAAAACAAGTCAAGTGATGCGCTTGGCTGTTGATAATAATATCTAATGACTGCAGATTGATTACACGCGCTTGACAATTTTTTTTCAAATTGTGTTGATTTTCGTTGCAGAAACTGGGCTTATGGCCGACAAAATTATACGATAAGTAGCACGTGCGTTGACTAAGCAACCCCCTGTCACACTAGCGCAGTTGTTACACTAAGCAGTGTCCCTGTCACACTAGCGCAGTTGTCACACTAAGCAGTGTCCCTGTCACACTAGCGCAGTTGTCACACTAAGCAGTGTCCCTGTCACACTAGCGCAGTTGTCACACTAAGCAGTGTCCCTGTCACACTAGCGCAGTTGTCACACTAAGCAGTGTCCCTGTCACACTAGCGCAGTTGTCACACTAAGCAGTATCCTTGTCACTCTAGCGCAATTGCCACACAAGCGCAGTTGTCACACTAAGCAGTGCCCCTGTCACTCTAGCGCAGTTGTCACACTAAGCAGTGTCCCTGTCACTTTAGTGCAGTTGTGTCACTGCCACTCTAGCGCAGTTGTCACACTAAAAGGACAAGACAGCGACGGGAACAGTCATAATTTTTTTGATGGTCAGCTTATTACTAACATCAAGGATTCTCAAAAGATTAATTATACCATAAAGTTCCATAGCACAAAACTACAAAAAATGATGTAGTGTTCGAAAGTTGACTTACTTGTTGGATATGTCGGGATAGCGTTGCGGACAGACGGGAGCGAAGGCGTCGGCGAGACGGGTTCCTGGCCAGCTGGGGGCCGGTGGCGGCGGGGCCAGTCGCGCTGGGGCTCCTGCGTACGGCACCCCCAGGAACACCTCCACCGGCTCCAGGCGACGGGATGCAGGTTCTACTATGATGCCGCGGATCGCACCTACAATGAAACGGAATGATTAAATCGAGTGGCAGAGAATAATAATACGAAAAGCGCTTCTGTAATAAGCGCACCTGTTCCACTATTATGCCCTGCATTAGGCATGACTGCTCAGTACCAAAGCAAAACTTGTATAAAAAGCATTATCGACAACATTCGAAACTTTTCATCTATTCAAAACTTTTCATTTATTCAAACGTGTTTTCAGAAAGTATCTGGTGACCAATTATAGTACCTTGAGGAATACGCTAGCTCAGAGGTTTTTTTTATAAACAGTTACTGAACAACATTGACATTAAACGTTACGCTCTTCCATGTTTGGGTCACAGAAGTTCTTATATGTTTACCAAACATCTTAATAGGTCTAGTAGGTAGATTTGGACCAAATCGGCTGTGACAGACGGACAGACAGACAGAAAGACACACGAGTGATCCTATATCTTGCAAAAGGGACTGAAAGGGGGTCTTAAAATGTTGAAGTGGGGCTACTAGGGCAGGTAGGGTATCATATCAATCTAAGTCGCATTCGTCTACTCACTCACTTTCACACGTCACTTTTGTTTGAAGGACAGTCAAATCGGTGACCGATTTGAAATATTAGATAAATATTTCGCTAAATACCCTCGCTTTTAATAGGAAGGAAATTTATGTATCAAGGGAACGCACACCTACATATGGTTTTCCTCAAGGCAGCGTACTCGGATCTTTATTATTCATAATGTACATCAATGACCTGCTATTGACCACCCCATGACTCTCTTTGCTGACGACAGCACTATGACTTTAGCATATAAAAATAAAGACATATATGAAAGTGACATTAATGAATCTTTAACATCAATAATATCATGGATAAACAGGAACAACTTAAAAATAAATCTAGATAAAACAACTATTATCTTTTAAGGCCCAAAAGAGATGCATTCGTGCAATGTTTAATTTGAAGTCGACCGACAGCTGTATGCCATTATTTAAAAAACACAAATTAATAACTCTACCATCTCTGTATATTTTTGAAATTGCGGTATTTGTTAGGGGGAATCAATCTCTATTTCCACGACTAGCTGACACCTACCCCGTAACAGACGTGACAATAATCAACTGTGCTCGCATGCGTCAAGGACTGCATTAATGGGGTAAAGCGTTTTCTGTATGGCTCCTGAAATTTATAATAAACTACCACAGTCTTATAAAGCATTGCCGGTAAAGGAGAATGCCGTTGTGCAGTACCAACTTGCGGGGGAGCGTGTCACAACCAAATTTAGTTCATAAAATTACTACTATTTTTTAAATCAGATTTACGTTTTTGTTATGAAAAAGATTCCCGGATTTCGGAGATCAAAAATAAAAGTATTTTTTTTACTTTGTACGTATTTTCCACGTATATGTCACTGCCATTGCACTTCATTTCCGAATGTTGCTACTACCACATAATACTACAGAATAAGTAATAGGTAGTACTACGTACGTACTACTACGTAAAAAAAACAATATTTATGTACCTGCCAGCAAACATTTAAATGAAGAATATAATTATGTATCGTACCGATTTGCTTTTTAGAATACGTGATTACGTTGACGTATTGTATGATATGTGTGATAAAAATAAAATCTTTATTTAGGTCACGCGTTGCGTCATAATAATTTAAATTATTATTTTGGAATACATTTATTTAATGAAAAGAGGCCCGATTCAAAAAAGGAAATGTCGTGTTTATTGTGACGTATTGCATTTTGTTTTTTTGGCTTATTTAAATTATTATCTGTAGTTTTTTGGCTTCACGCATGACGTTACTTTCAATCTTTCAATGTTGGTTTCTTAAATTGATAGAAAAGGTTTCTATTTCTTTCTAACTATTCGATTATAATTAAAATAACGAGAACGGGCGTTAAAGTGCTTTTTCTTAACGTAGTGTTTGTGTGATAATCCTTAACGATGTCCCCATCTAGGGTAAAGGCTTCTACAGACCGGCGCGACTCGCGACGTGACACGAAGGTACCGCTCGTCGCGCGACACGCGGGGCCTTTGTGTCGCGTCGCATGTGCCCCGGTCTGTAAAAGCCTTAAGACATCGGCCAGCAAGTCGTCGTCGCTGATGTGTAAACTGTTCACTGGTATTGTAAGAACAATTTAGAGTACATGACATCGAAAATATATCCGTGGCTATGATTCGTGTTTTAAGATCATGGATTGCTCCGACGCCTGTTAGTATTACCGCATTAACTAACTAACGCATTAACTCCACCATTTCGAATCAGTAATTTTTTCGAAACTAACCTCAAAATATTAAGTAGGTAAATAGCAAATAAATATAAATTGCGGAAATCCATGTAAAAAACAGTTAACAATTCAAACTCAACTCAAACTCAAAGCATTTATTTCAATTAAACCAATTACAGGCACTTTTGAATTGTCAAAGAGTCGGTCAGTTAGTCAGAAAGTTGAAGCTATTTGCCCATTCCAAAACGTAGATCTCTATGGAGAAGAATAGGCAAGAAACTCCAAGGACACTCTTTTAAATCAAGATATTACAAAATCCTGGGTACATTATTCTTGTCGCTTCTATATGTGAGAACAATGTAAAAATATAAATTATTTAAAAAACAATATAAAATATTACAAATAAGCCCTGGCAGATAGGAGAAGACCAGTCACAACTGACGGCGCCCGTTCACGAGCATGACGCGTGGATATAGGTAGAACATTGAATTCTCCTCCAAATACACTGGGTTTGGTTGTGACAGCGGACTTTTCGTTTGGTATAGGGCGCCCTATATTTGTCGGCATTCTCCATTGTTTAAAAAAAAAATCGAGATTTATTAACAGACAAGTGTTATTATAATATAAATGACTTTTTGCATGACACTATTTGTCATTATTTATTTATTTTTTTCATTTTATTTTTAATTTATTTTACTGACTTATCAATATTTGTGTAATGTACTTGGAATGAAAAGAGCCTTTAGTAATTTAGTTTTTATTTTGTAATTAAGCGTTGTTTTTTTTTTTGTAATTTTTATAAATTTGTATGCCGTACGGGTAAAACATGTACGTTCTTAAATATTAATATTGTGACATCCTGCATGCTGAATTTGCATAATACGCATGTTTTTACAAATAAAATGATCTTTATCTTTATTTTTGTTGTAAGAACTTAAGTTTGGTTTATTCTCTAAATTATGCGGTCGATGATTTTGGTGCACGGTAAAACTCTAATGGGTTTATGTTTGCGCCAACTTTATATGTATAAAAATGTAACTGTATTACTGTGTAAATGAAATGAATGAAATATGAAAGAACGCTGTTTGCACAGTATCAAAAAAAAATTTTTTTTAGGCAGCATAGTCTCGTAGGTTTAACGACCCCCCCCCCCCCTATTTCCGAAGTTTGCATAGATAAAAATCTAAAATTATTCTATGTGATATTAGTGTATGTAAAGATTACAGGAAAAATAAAACTATGTCTCTAAATAGCACAGTTTTTCAGAACCCTTGGTGCGCGAGTCCGACTCGCTCTGAACCGGTTTTTTTTTTGTTGAGGCACGGAGCCTTTAAAATTAAATACGTAAATGTCCCTTGTGCTCCCAGTTTATCAGTTATTTAGAAACCATTCAAATATTCACTTTTCCAACATACTTTCCTCTTTGGTTCTTTAACTAATGTTTTTCCTTGAAATTACGTTTTCTGTTCATCCAGAAACTTTTAGAAAGTTGGGCAAGATTAAAATGCGTAAGATAATGCCAGACTACATAAATCATTTATTAAATATATCTGCCTAGTCTTAGTTACAAGTTGCACAAAATTCAAAGTTTTTCCATATAAAAGTTGCTTTAAAAACAGGAATGATGTATCAAATAAAAATCGGTGACAGTATTTCCCTTTGACATACCCATCACATCGACAGCTAACAAAAAATGGACCTGAATTACTGCAACCGAGTCGAGACAGTAGTGAATAAATAAATTGGCCGAATCACCCGCGCTGCGTGTCGGAAAAGCCGCCATTTGTCCAATTTGCCCAGAATCGGCTTCAAACAATAATTAATTTGATCCCGTATTCCTGAGTCGCGTCTGCAAAACGGGGCACCATCATTTGCTCACCATGTACCCGGCTCAAAGGACCACCTGATTGGATTGTCCCAGGATTTGACGGAATTAAAATCTCACGAGTCCGTGACCCTGAGGACGTACTCACTACGTACCTGGGTGTGAGCGAGTTCGGAACAAAACTCTTGATTACGTCGCGTACGGGTAATCTGCCGTGGTTCTGTTTACGCAAAGCATTAAGATTTGCGTAATACGCGTATCATAGTGACCCAGCTACGCTAATTTTGTAACGGGCGAACACACAAACGTTTATAACTGTATTACAAGGAAGCATGGTTGGATATTGTTGTAACAGGTTTACACTATAAAACCCTTGCTTACTTCGCACGGAAATTCCTGGCGATCTCGGCTGTCAGTTCAGTTATCTAAACGTCTTAAAATCTTAATCATTGTCTTACATTTCAATCTGAGATTCATTGGAAGCTGCCTTTTGCCATTAAATGGTGGAGGCTGCCTTGGGAAATTAATTGTACATTATGGTTATTTATGTTCATTCTCGCCACGAACATATTATTTAGGTACAATACATGAGTGCATGTTGTCTTCATCGTTAGTGAAATGGTTCGGTATATCATGTTAAGGCGTGCTCCTTGGTACGTCTACACGTACCTGCGTGTGTGCACGATGAGGGAGCTTTTCCCCGAGAGCCAGCATGATACATGGTGTGTACGTACCTGCGTGTGTGTGTACGATGCGGGAGCTGTACCGCGGGCCGGCGGCGGCCAGCGACGCGAGCACCAGCGCCGCGCACCAGCACCACGCCGTCCGCAAGCAATCCATGCGCCATCACGCGACGATTGGCTGCAATAACCGATACATTTTAGTTCATGATATATAGATATTATCCTCTTTATTGAAAACCAAATAGAAGAAGAAAACTAATCGAACGAGCATCATCAAATTAAAATTCATATTATTTTATTTCACTTTAACCTACATGGGCACATGTAGGTGCACGTAGATAGAACGGTCACAATTAGTAATTTCTTATGGAGAAGCGCCGGCAAGAAACTACATGGTTACTCTTTTAAACATAATGGGCTCTTACAATATTTTCAAATTACATTGTTAATAGGTATAGGAGGACAGTGTAGGCACATCAACAAGTGCCAGGTACTTCATCATCATCATACAACAGAAAGTCCTCTACTGCTGGATAAAGGCCTCGTTCAAGCATCGCTACACCTAGATTCCTAGTGTGCATGACACAGACGCCCAATCTATTAAATACACTTTGTATCCGAGACAACTTTAACATTTATATTCAAGTTCAGTTATATGTTTTTCTGCGTGAAGGAAAAATCTCGCAGCAATAGGTTAATTGTTTTAAACAGACAGCTCGACAAGACAAAAAAGCTCCCACGCATGTAATTCCTGGTAACTTTGTCGCACCTGGTGGCGGCCCACTGCAGACGAGTGAAGAGGGTAACGTGACAAACAAATATTTATTATTTGTGTATAAAATTGTAAAAAAATTAAGGCAAGCAATACCTGAAATATAACTGGCAAACAAGAATAACGAGCTGTTTAATATAAAATTACATCTGCCACATGAGAAAATGATGAGACCTTTACAAAGTGAAATCTGAAAATATCCGGAAACTTAGCTCAATCATAAAATATGAGACAAAAGAAACGTTCGGAAACAGGAAAACGTAGCAAATGATCAAAACTCACGATCCACTCCCACGTTGATTAACTTTTCTTTGTAGCAACACGAATGGAAATTGTAAAGGGGCTTACTTCAAAAGCCGATCACACAATAAGGAAGTGAGGAAACAATCATCGAACACAAACAACAATATCGCGACGCACGCAGTGACGTCACACGCGCAAAGTTTCCCAATTAATTTAGTTCCGTATATTCGAGGAACAGAATTTCGTCAACTCTTTAGAAATGTTTTCCCACAAATGGTTATTCTTCACAAAAGTTAAGTTTGGGGAAAAAGTGGTTTAGTTTTTGCCGCCGGCGCGCGGCGGCGGGCGGAAGACAAATAGTCTCCTTACGTCGGTCGCAGACGGAGCCGAATGGGGCTCGTGCCGGGTCATCATGCACCCGTCCTGCTACACTTACCTACTTAGAAGTAAACCCTTAAAAGTGTACATTAATATAAGATTCTAATAAAAAAATTATTGTGTATTTCGTGACCTCTTAACTTTAAGCCTCACTCATGTAGGCGCTTTGATTTCAGTTTGCAGAATCCTTAAAGTTTCTTTTATGACTTTTTGTGAAAGGGTTGCGGCTCAATAAAGGCTAGGTGTCCTGTACTACACGCTACAGGGTATTGAAGGCGTTGACCTGGCCACCTGTTAGGCATGAACCTGTCCCGACGATGCCCGCATACTAAAACTTGGCTAACTCAAAGGGACACGTGTAACGGACATATTGCCGCTGGGTACCGAACGCTTCAGGATATCTGATATGTTCAGCTTTTGTAGCATAAACACTCATATTGGGCGGTCGGTCCTAAGCTAAGAATATGTAGCCAACTCTTTAGGCAAAAAGGTCGTGAAAAAATCTTTTGGGGATTATATCTGATACAGGAATCGCGATAATGTCCCGACTTATATCGCTGTGTAGCCTGTTGTAGTATACCCACTGTCCAGAGGCATGTCAAAACATTCATAGAGGAGACATACAAATGAGATAATCTCAAAATTAAAATGCAACACACGACACGGTTAAGTCGATCACTTAGTGAGTAGTAACGTATTGCTCTCAGATATTCTGTATAGTTTATATCTCACAAATTGATTGCGACCGTCTCCTTTCATCCAGTTTTAATCAACGACGTCGGCATTCAATTCATGGAAGGTCACCATCGAACTATTTAAAAGCTCCGTCCGGCGGAGCCCCGCAGCTAGCTCAGATGTCAGTAGGTATGTCATTACGTTCGCTTTTGTTCTTCCGAGGGTGAACCTTACGACAATATTAGCGAATTTTTTGGACTTTTGTACGCGAAATGTTAGAATTGAAATTGAGAAATGAATACAAATAGCTAGTTTACGAATAACGTATTGTCCTCATTCGGTGTAGCTTGTGCAAGACATCTCGTTATTACCTACATCGTGTAAGTGTTCATGAATCACTCTGACTACATGTCCAAAATTGATCGAGATATTATGAAATGTTTTCGTTATCTTGTAGCAAATACTGCTTTTGTATAGACAATAGACGTTCTTTTAATATTAAATCAAAGTAGGTACGTCTTTGGTAATCGAATACTAGAGATAAGTTGCTAAAATTTAAAAAGAAGAGTCTGTTTACCAAACTTCTTTTATCCTTTTAAATTTCTTTTCAACGGCTCACATCTACGAAGAAATATACGCCACATTTTGCGCCATTTGCATTCCCTCGGAGGAAATATAGGCTCGGTATGGGGCCCCAGGTACCTCAGGAGCCATATCGTTAGGAAGCACGCGGCCCGGGGACCCAGCCATCGACGACAGGGTTCGTTCGACATCTGCATACGAATGTTTCAACTCCGAGACTGCGAGTCTCGGTTACCGAATGACCTCCAGTTTATTCTTTGATAGAATTTTGCGTAACAAGGTGAGAGGTCGTTCGACTTTCAAGCATTCATTGTTTGTTTTAGTTTGTGAATGTTTTATCAAGGCCTTTGGAAGATTGCTTTTGGATGACCCGAGAAAAAAAGCTTTCAAATCAATCTTCTATCCCAAAATGTTCTTATCACTAAGTAATCAATAGTAACTTGGGCTTTGAATATGTTTTAGATGTTTACAAAGTTAAATGAAAGTGAGATAAACTTGTCGTAAATCTTATTTTTATTATATTTTGGTGAATCTCCGTAAACATTATCAAAAGGTCTGGAAAACATAATGTAAAAAGATATATCTTTTAGCTATCAAAAACTCGATTACTTATGAATATGTGTTATTGTTAACATAATCGGATTCCACCTGCTACGTTGTTCAGAGTTTAATCTGTAGTAACTGTGTGGTATAACTAGTTAGCGTAAACTATCTGAAGGCGATGTTAGTGCAGTTGAGGCGCCGACACTTGCTGGCGTAACGTCATTAGCGTGCTACGTGTATGCTGAGCCGATGTTATTATATAACTTATACTCGGCAACCGAGTGTACAACAGTGTGTAGTGTACTATGTAGAATGCAACGGAGGAAGCTTTATTTGGATAACACACGAACGTCTTGAAGGAATGTTGTGATAAAAGCCTGATTTACGGGGCGATTAAATTGCCTATGGCATACCACAAGTTCCATTCAACCATTCTGCGATCGCCAACCCACCTGCCAAGCGTGGCGATTATGGCAAGCCCCGCCCCCACCCTTTTGGGGGAGGCCTATATCCAGCAGTGGACATCTTTCGGCTGAAATGATTTTACCACAAGTTGGAGCAAAAACAAAAGTTGCATGTCATTTGTTGCTTCCATGTGATTGTGTACCACTCAAGAAACTTGCATCGTGTAAATGGGGCTTAATTGAGGATAGTAAAGAAATCTTGCTACCTACTTAGTTTAACCAAGTAGGTATAAATGTAATAGGTACTTACATACCAATGATGATTAAGGAAAGTATCATGACAATAAGTCTTGGGTTGACTTCAATTTAGTCAGATTCTCAAGAATATATCATTTGATAAAAATAATATAACTGAGAACCGTCCTTTAGGTGAACTAGGTCAAAAACTAGCCGAAAGGCATTAGTAGCGAAATTGGATGGAAAGCAATAAGATATTGGTTGATGGAAGGGCCGATGGAAGGCCGCTGGCTGCGGATCCCTCACCGGCTGACGTAAAACAAATTGCTTTGAGATGTAAGTAGCAGACGTTCGCTTTCTCCATCATAACTTATCGACATTTCCTTGGGATGTCATGTAGAAATAAGAAATAAACTCTTTGAGATTCCAGTGACTTTGTGATACCTATGATCTATTTCTAAATCAAAGAGCGGTTTAATTGATTTTGTTTTATTTTTAGAGGTTTCACCTCTTTGATCAACACCAAATTATGTTTTTAAAAAGTATAATAATATATGTTTTCTTTAAACCTCTTACAGGGAATTCTGATAAGAATATTATGAGTATCGATGCATAGTTAAAAGACCGGATTTAAAAAAAAACCAGCTAAGTGCGAGTCGGACTCGCGCACGAAGGGCTCCGTACCATTATCTATAAAAACGACAAAGAAATCACGTTTGTTGTATGGGAGCCCCCCTTAGATATATGTTTTATTTTAATTGAATTATTTATTTTAAAAGTGGATATATAACTAAAGATTCTGTGAATATTTCAAGCGTCTACCTTTTGCCGTTATCAATATCGAGCAAAAAAATCACGTTTGTTGTATGGAAGCCCCTTAAATATTTATTTTATTCTGTTTTTTAGTGTTTCTTATTATATCGGCAACAGAAATACATCATCTGTGAAAATTTCAACTGTCTAACTATTACGGTTCATGAGATACAGCCTGGTGACAGACGGATGGACAGACAGACGGCGGAACCTTAGTAATAGGGTTCCTGTTTTACCCTTTGGGTACGAAACCATAAAAAACACACCATATTATTTTATTTTGTTAAAACTCTTATTCACTCACTCATTTACTCAAAAATAAATCACTGTAACGATTTGCTTTTGATGTCAACTTGATATTCATAGCCGATCCAGCGCACACTTAAAATATGGAAATAATAGGGCTTCTCAATTTATTTAATAATATCATATTATTCTGTCCTAAAAATGAGAGGATATGATTGGATGACGCGGGGTACCGACGGGGTCCACGTAACGAAGTCTTGGCAATAGCGGAGCCGCCGATACTCTGTGACGCAAGAGACCACTCCAACTGTTCTCTCAGACGTCATTAATTCAATAGCATTACCTCCCTTTGTACCGAGGATTATAAAAATTGTCTGTTCCGGAGCCAGCTTTGTTCGAACAAACCCAGTACCAGTATCAGTTATTATCAATTATTTATTAGTATTTTTGGAAACAAAGCCGAATTCTCTTTCAAGATTTATCTTCGTTTTTATTTTTATTTCTAAAAACATTGTTCTATTGAAGCTTTGTCCCGTGATTAACGACAACGCGCAAATTAGGTTTCTTTTGATAGGAAGTTAATTCATTTTATGTTGTTTCCAAAGTTTTTAATGGTTTGTTTGTGTTTAATTTGTTAATGGCGATGATAATGAGTTTTAGGAAGTTCGTGATAAAATCCTTTTTTTGTTTTCTTTTTTTTTCCCGATTTTGAAAGCAATTACACGTAAGTAGTCTACATCTTATTTATTTTTCTCTTATCCATACTAATATTATAAATTCGAAAGTAACACTGCCTGTCTGTCTGTATGCTACCTTTACACGCCTAAACCACTGAATGGATATTAATAAAATTTGGCGAGGAGATATATTATGTCATCCTGGGGAAGGACATAGGCTACTTTTTGTCTCAAAAATAATCCTTTAAGGGATGAAAGTTTGTATGGGGAAGTTAGTATTTCTTAAGTTAGGGATGTGTCAAAGGAGACGTTTCATTTTTGTATAAGGACTCCGGCCTTATCATGTACGCTTTAGAAAACCAGGGAAACGAACCTCTGAATATAATAAAAAAAAAATTTTTTCATAATAACGAATAGTTTTTAGGCACTAAGTAAATAAAAATTGTAGTGTTTGACGTTTGTCATGCAAGTTACGACCATCAATAGCCAGCCATGACAGGTTGGAGAGATGACGTTTTTCGTCCAGAAGTATCTACAAATCTACAATCCACAAAAGTAGAATATTTTTTTTTACGAGAACTTTCTTATAATTAGTCTAAAATAGCTAACTAAATCTGATCTTAATAGCACAGAGATACAGGCCTTTGATATTTATATAAATAACGTCTACGTAATATTATTGTATACCTATAGTTTTAATGTAAAATGATTTTTGGACGAAAGCAGTATGCAATTATGACGACGCCAAGATCAATAGATTATGGCAATAATTTGGAAAACTATAATTTTTTGTGCCGAAGTAATCAAGGGAATTCAGTTTCAGTTCAGGAATGAATAATTTTCCTCAATTCGTGGTATTTTTTCCTCTTTTTCCATTACTTTATGGCCGAAATTGAAACATCTCCTTTATGCTATTGGTAAGAAATAAAAAGTTCAGATTTCAGCGTTTTTGTAAAATATTCCCCCAAGTGGGTAGACTGGAGGATGATTTTAAAATTCACATAATAATTGAAATATTTGTGTACGTTTTTTAAGAGATTTATGAATTGGAAATATAGTCAGAATCAGTATCATGAGGTAATAATTATTTTAGTATTTTAATTTAAAATTAAAATCGGTCCACCCGCTTAAAAGTTATTTTAATTTAATGATATAGCTAATTGTCAGCTACGTGGTCAATGGCGGCCCTAGAGTATTTCAACTTAATAGTGATAATAATATTATCACCATTAAGTTGTAATTATAATATTATTATAATTAATTATTATTATTTTTAAGTTAGGCATTTAGAATCATAAAAACCTGTTTAATTAAAAAAAAAGATCATTTGCATTTATTATATGTCTGGCTGTCTATCTTTCTTGTAACCCTTTCACGCTTTAATGGTTGAATTGATTTGGATGATAGGTATACGGATAGGCCATAACCTGGGTACCTGGGTACACAGGATACTTTTTATCCCGGTAGCACGTTTCCGTGGGATAATTCCCGACATACAAATAAGTCAAACAAAGCTCTGCAGGCACACCTATGAAGACCCATGTCTATAGAGAGGTAACTGCTACCTAAACACGACCACACGACTTTAAAAGTGTCCGTGGAGTTTCTTGCCATTTCTTCTCCGTAGGAACCTACGCTTCGTAATGGGCACCTAGTTTAACCTCTCTGACTGCCCGACTCCTTTGACAATTCAAAAGTACCTTGTTGGCGTATTACTATACTGATTTCACGTCACTACGGTGTGTACGAAAACTAACTGGAAATCACTAATCGACCGCTGCGATTGGCCGGGCTGCGATCACGCGACGGCTAGTCGGCCAATCAGAAGACAACGAAAGTGTAGTGTTTGTGATCTATGTCTGGACGCCATGACAGTGACTCTTACGAACTTAAGAATCATCGAATGAAGTCGCAATAGTACGTGCTCGTTCTAAGTAATTGGGTAATCTCAAAACCTGTATTGTTTACCAACACACCAGTTAAACCTTTAAAAGTTTGCAGTCATTTCACCGGCCTCAATCCTCTAATAATAGCAGCTACAACCTGTAAATGGTTTAATGGAAACCAAAACATTTCCGCGGTGACGAAGCATTATTATTAAACTAGAACACAATATAACAATATATTCCGTCCGGCGCGGCGTCGCAGCACAATATCTGGGCGCGGAGCGGCGGCGGCGGCGGCAGGCTGCGACGTGCGCTTATCTCGCCACTCAGGCGCTGCTGTATTTACTCCTCCTGTACAACCACGGGCAGTCGAGGAGCCATCGTCAGCGAGACCATGACATGATATTTTTTCAATTACTTTTTAGGGTTCCGTAGCCAAATGGAAAGAAAACGGAACCCTTATGGATTCGTCATGTCTGTCTGTCTGTCCGTCCGTATGACACAGCCATTTTTTTCCGAAACTATAAGAACTATACTGTTGAAACTTGGTAAGTAGATGTATGCTGTGAACTGCATTAAAATTTTCACACAAAAATAGAAAAAAACAATAAATTTTGGGGGTTCCCCATACTTAGTACTGAAACTCAATTTTTTTTTTCATCAAATCCATACGTGTGGAGTATCTATGGATAGGTCTTCAAAAATGATATTGAGATTTCAAATATCATTTTTTTTCTAAACTGAATAGTTTGCGCGAGAGACACTGCCAAAGTGGTAAAATGTCCCTTGTAACTTCTAAAATAAGAGAATGATAAAACTAAAAAAAATATATGATGTACATTACCATGTAAACTTCCACCAAAAATTGGTTTGAACGAGATCTAGTAAGTATTTTTTTTAATACGTGATAAATCGTAAACCGCAATTTATCTTTCATTCAATCAACTCAAATATAAAAATAAAAAAATACGTTTAATTTCATAAACATAAACTTTATGCAAAGTTACAACGAATTACAAGAACTTTTATATTATGTTACTTGCTGCTACGGAACCCTTCATGGCCGAGTCTGACTCAGACTTGGCCGCTTTTTATTTATAATAGTTACAGAATACTTTTGACATTTAGCTTTTGAAATTGTGTTTTTTACTAATTTGTTTTGCTGAGCAATCGCAAGATTTCGATAGGTTGGGGGAGGGGTAGGTTTTAATATAACAACTATTTTGTTAAATTAAAGCCCTTCCTCACTCCTATTTTGCTGTGCCCGACCAGGTCCACAACGACCATGTCTTTGTAAACCTACCACTTAGCTCAAATTGTAGAATGCCATAAATATTAATAATATGATGAACAGTGTTGGAAGGAGGGCTCCCAATTTGTAATCTATGGATCCTATATGCAAAGTCATAATACTTTATCAGGGAGAAAGCTAGAGCATTCAATTTAATTACGATTGTAGGGCTGGAAATTCCCTTTGATATTCAACTATTACTGATTTAGGTAATAGATACACAGAAAGCGATTTGCTGTAGTGATTGTTTGTTTAGTTAGCTATAATCTACTATGACATAGCCAAAATCAATCAAAATCAAAAGTCATTTATTCAAACTAGGCTGAGAATCAGCACTTTTCGAACGTCTAAAATTACATGAGACAGTCCCCCAAAAACGCCCGCCCGTCACTACTTCCTAGTGCTTTTAGCTGGGAAGAAGAAGTGGCGCAACAAACTCCGCAGCAGCACAGCTGTCTGTTCGCATATAAAACTTGAATTAATACAATAAAATGTAGAATGCAACACAAAACATTAAATTTTGTAATAGAGTGCTGTTATTTGAGTTCATAATAACTATGCCTCGCTTGTATCCTCTTTTCACACCTAAATTAATCGTAAAACCGGTACCTTTGACATAAAGAGTCAATCATTTACCCAAAAATACCTTTTCCCTGCAAAAGTAAACAGTTTATTCGCAAAAAGGGTAACATAATGTGTCTCACATTACACCTTTTTACATAATAACCTAAAAACAAAACAGACAAAATGGCCCAAACACAAATATGTTTCAGAATGAATTATACTTAATTATTCTGAGCATAATATTTTTTTGAATATGACACAGGCGTTGTTACACCACTCATTAAACAGCTTTTATGGCGTTCGTGAACAAAGGAAGGGGGTTGAGGGGGGCGTAACAGTCAACCATTCATGTCTGATGGACGAATGTAATAAATAAAGGTGGATCTGGGAAAGGAAATATTATGGAGAAAAATGAGAGGAGCTTTCAGAGGATCAGAAATGAATTGGAAAAGAAAAGGTTGATAAACACGGTTGATGAGGTACCTTCATATTATTTTATTTTTGAACGGATACGATTTTATTGTTTTTAAAAGTAGTAAGAATTACTAAAACGCCATTTGCTGATTTCCCTTGTCTAACGAGTGTTTCAAAGTACCATCAATTAGGATTGGTGTTCCTAATAAAAGTAATTAAGATCTGCTCCTCATCTGATAATAAAGTATCTTGTTTGTCTCAATTGCTTGTTCCCCGTAATTACTTTATTACGAACTGTCGTCCAATTAGCAAAAATAAGAATATTTTGTTTCTCGTTATAAAGTCTCACTGAACATCCGTCAATTAATTGAACAGTCGTGTCGCCCGCCGACCCTTTTGTTGTTAATAAATATCTTGATCACCAAAATACTTTTGTACGGAACCCTTTTACCGAATTGTGGCGTGTTTTCTTGTGTGTCGTCTCCGGGGAAATTATTACTCGCACCGAAAGTGATACGAATTTGATCGTTTCATGAAATATGAGTGATGAATGTGCGACAGTCGAGTTTCGCGGCTGGCTCAGAGTGTCGCGCGGGACGTGGCGGCTGCAGGAAATACGACAGTTAGGAAACACTTTCCGTATCCATCCATACTATACTATTAATATAATATATAATATTACTTTATTTACTACATAATAATATTGTAAATTCTAAAGTTACATGTCTGTCTGTATGTTACCTTTTCACGCTTAAGGCACTGAACAGATTTCGATAAAATTTTGCGAGGAGATAGATGACATCCTGCAGGCAGCACGAGCACCGTTCTGTCGGCGGAAGAGAAGACAAAAATGACGTTCCCCGTAGACGACGGCAGCTAAGTAAAAAAGGTCAACTGCACTTTTTACGAAATTCTATCTTTTACATAATTCGTCTCAGAATTCTTTGAATTGTTTTATCATAGGATTTTTTTTCTGTTTTATTCTCAATTTACTGATACTAAGTCACGTATTTATAGTCGTACCACAACAATTTTTCTCAAAGTGTCGAAGTACTGCATTTTGAAACAAAAAAATATTACAGTAATAATATTGGCCTTAACCATTTCCTTGGTAATGCCCTATTAACTAAATTATGTAAAATAGGAGAAGATAGCTTTGTTCTTCTATTAATTATCAGAGTTTTACGTTTAAAACGCTATCCTGTAAAATCATGATTTTATAGATAACCGTCTATACTTTGTGGCCGTCGATAGAAAGTTTTCTACATCTTTAGCATGGCGGTTACAAAATCAAATTGTCTTCACTACCTTAGACAACTGTCAGTTGTTATTGTGATTTTGACAGTTTGGGATAGAAAACTTTCTTCAGGAATAGTCTACATAAAAAGGGAGCTAGACAAAGATCGTTAAAAACGAAAGACAATATGACAGATTATAGGATTTCTGCGGTGCGATGTCAAAAATGGAGAAACGAAATGTCACTTTGTATAGAAGGAGCTGTGTCATTATTCGTAGAAATAAAAAGCATAAGGCTATAGGCTACTTTTTGTTTCAAAAATAATCCTGAACGGGGTGATATAGGGAATGAAAACTTGTATGGGAAACGTAGCACTTTTTTGGTGGTGGCAGGGTTGTGAAAATACAAAATTTATATTTTGGAAAGAAATAAAAAAATACTTTTCAGTGTTTTTGTAAAATCACTAAAAAATCACCATAAAAATAGGGGATGATTTTAAAATTCACACGATTATTAAAATTTTAATTAACCACTTTTTAAAAGATTTAAGGAATTGGAATAAAGTCAGAGTCCGTATCTTGAGGTAATAATTATTTATTTTAATATTTATTTCATTAAAATCGATCAACCCGATTAAAAGTTATTAAAATTGAAAGTTTTAAAGTAACTTAGCTAATACGTATGTATTACGTGGTCCAGCTAATATGTAAGTATTACGTCGTCATGGCCCCCATGATCACATACTTACATATTAACTGGCGCTAGAGTATTTCAAATTAATGGTGATAATATTAAAATGAATAATTATTATTTTTAAGTTAGGCATTTAGAATCATAAAGCCTGTTTAATAAAAATAAAGATTATTCGCATTTATTATCTGTCTCTTTAGGTCTGTTACCTTTTCACACTTGATTTGGATGATATCTATACGGATAAGCCATGACCTGGGTAAGAACAATAGGATACTTAAGGATACTTTTTATCCCAGTATCACGTCCCCGTGGCATAATTTCCGACATACACGCAGGCGAAACCGCGGGCAGAAGTTAGTGTTTCATACGTTTAAATACCTACTACAAAAATTGCACCAATTTTCATTTCCTTTGTTCCCATTAATAATTTCTTCATTTATAATAATTTAATCATTGTGCTTTATATAATTATTTTAAACCACGGATAACCACAAATTTGTGGTCGTCGGGACTGACCGGTACCCATCCGTATACATATTCATTTACGTAGATCGGCGACCACAGCTCTGTGGGCGGATAGTTCCGCGACCCAATTGTCTTAAATCATAGCGATGTGACCTACATACACCACATACTCGTTGTTCATCCTGGAATGGGTAGGCAGAGGTATGCTTCATACAGACAAAGCCTGAAACTTTTAAGCTAAGTATGTCTGTACGATGCATACCATAAAAGTTGAACACAGTGTACCTACTGATTGCTTAGTTCACAATATCACAGCACGCCTTGTTTCCCAGAAGGGTGAGGGCCAGAGGTGTGGTCGGATTGCTTAGTTAGTTAGCTATTTATTAGATTTAGGTATTACATGAAACTGTTTGTAAAAGTTCCTTTGGTATGATCATTAATTTTTTTATAAATCGATAATAACAGTTTTTTTTTCTGAAAGAATTATTTTTTCATTAATTTTCCTATGTAGTTTTCTATTTAAAAAATTCTCGTGCGTCACGCAATAACTACCTTTTAAAGTTTCACTACATCCAGTATCTTAATCACGGCATAAAATATTCTACCGAATACTTTTTGCCGAAAAGTTACAAAATAATTTCTAAGCAGACAAAGTTGAGCACAATAGGCCTTTATAGTCCCATACAGCTAAAAGGTAATTTTATATTCGTTCATAAAAGAGTTATGGCAGTTATAATTGTGTGTCATAAAAGTGATCGATGTTCGCGGGTGGTACCTAATGTGTACCCTATGTACTACAGTTTTTGTACGGTACTAAAATGCCTCGTAAATTACTTTGGGCTGGTAACAAGGAATGTCCTTTTTCTGGAGGTGCGGGATTGATGCCCTCTGCGTCGTAAAGTCTAGGAAAGGTTTGTGCCTCACGCCTTTGTCTTGTCTCCTCAAATGTCTGAACGCTCATATAACGAAAAGGTAAGGGGGAATGTACTTTTACAGGATTTATCGAAAATTCTTCACAATTCTGAGACGTTCGGGTTTATGGATCTAAAGGTTTCAGGCAATAAATGATTGAGTATTGGGTAAAACCGCAGGTAGGTATTGCACGAATCAAATCATTCAGTTTCCAGCTATTGCTAAGTGGATTGTAGGTACGTGTACACATTACCCGGAATATCAAATGCTGCTGTTTCAGCTAAATAGTCCTGGTAATAATGAATTATCCTTTACCTGGATTTATTAGAGGAGCTTGTTAAAATCTAATACCTTTATACTAATAATTATTAATGTTGTTATATTATGAATTGTTTTAAAGTAAAAAATACCTAGGTACTAATCACAAGCGATTGTAGTGCAGGAGGTAAACAAGTATACCAAACTGTTTTCCTGCAAAAGATTCATGATAATATGAATGTATTATATTGACGCCGCGAAAGTTATAACTCAAAGGGAAAGGGGTGAATAGTTGAGCGGCCGAAAGTTTAACACTTCATGCATTATGAATCGGCAAACGTTTGGCAACCTGCGGCGCGTGAGGGTTACCGGCTCTGCCCGGGCAGGGGCCGGGAGATGGGGGGGGGGACATATGGTGGAAGTTTAATGTCAATCTACACGCATGGTGGAGTTCAAGTGACTTAGGAATTCTTTCAACAATGTTATAATTTAATATTATGTCAATACACCGCGATGTTCATTAGAACTAGAAGTTCATTATGTATTAGAACAAAATGACAAAAAAAGTAAATAAAAAAAACCCGAATGCGTAAAAAGTGAACTTAAAAAAAGACGGAAACTTGATTTGTAAACATTAGTAGGTATATAAATCTTGTTTCCTTCTTTTTTTAAGTTTTCGCATTCGGGTTTATATAAAAAATCATACTATAAACAATCTCAGGCAGTTGGAGGCATCTTCTTAACAATAACGAGCTATTGCCTCACTTTTTACGCAGTCGGGTTTATTTCCTATTTTTATTTTACACTTTTTAATTAGGATTATAAGACGGTAAATTAGGTTATATACTCACTTATAACGGTGTTAACGGCCTCTTCCTCACTCCGGGACAGCTTTATTATCATATCTCATTTAAATTACATTCATCATCATCATCATTTCAGCCGAAAGACGTCCACTGCTGGACATAGGCCTCCCCCAAAGGGGGGGGATTTGCCATGTTTAAATTACATTACATATAATTTATATATATTTTATACACATTTTAAAACTCTTCATTTTGATAAGTAACTCGATAGGCTTGGGAGATATTTTTTATCAAAAACACCTTTTGTCGCCAAAAATCCGCCATTTTGATAGAAAATACCTAGTGACACTCGCACAATAAAGACGATTCTAACGACATATCATTCATTAAAATCGGTTCAGTCGTTTAGTAGTTACGAGAGATCATAGGGACGGATATACATACATACATAGGTAGGGTACAGGTCAAACACACTCCTTTTTTGGCTTCGCCGCAGTCGGGTAAATAGCGAGCTACATGCAAACCAAACTTTAACGTGTTCAAAATTAAATAACTATCTTTCATTGAACACGAGCGTGAAATAAATTAGCGCAACTTGGCGCGAGTTTAACACAAATTGCCCGCAGAGTCGCGCGGCAGACACGCCCGCCGCCGCTGCCGCCCGGCCCACCCGGCCCACCCGAGCGGCCGGTGACGCGGCGGGCGGTCTCGCGAAAAACCGACACAATGATAAAACATCCTATAACAAAGTTTGACAGGCGTCACGAGTTGGGAATAATGTGCAAAGCGCCCGATAGCACATTTTAAAGGCTTCGGCTTGAGCCCGGTATTAGAGGTATTTATGAGAAATTAAATTTTCACTTTGAAGAAAGTCGCGGAGTCTGAAAGAGGACAATGTTGGCATTGTAACTAGATTAAAATTACTGTTGCGTGCCGAGCCGGAAAAGTCGATATAATATTATCATAATATTTTAAATAGATTTTCCTGTAAGTAGGCCATAGGTGGAAGTAGCAATTACGGTTACGAAATTAAATCCCGTCTTGTTTAAAGTCGCAGTATGAATTATTCCTGCCAGGGTTGCGAGTCCTGCCAGGGCTGCGAGTTTGTTAGAAAATTGTGGCCCTGGCACACAGGCAACGGAAGGAACACGGTGGGTTTTAGTCAGTTAAAGTATGACACGCCCTCCCGCTCCGCCCAGAGCGGAAGAAGTTATTTGATAAATTCTCAACCAAAAAAAAAAGGATGATTTATTGTTGGTTCAATTATTTTTTTCTTGTCCTTGTCATCATTGGTTTCAATAAATACAAATCTTAAATTACACATTTTTATTACTTTTTTAACGCTGTATTAATCCTAGGAAAGAACAACCTAGTTAGGCTCTACACTAAAACACAATTTGTGCGCGGTAATTACTGTCAATATTAATTCCCGACCACGCAATTTTTCTACTTTAACCTATTTCAAAATTAAAACTGTATTTAAACATCAAAACCAAACCACATCAAAGCGCTGCTCGTAGTAGTAGTAGGTACATGAAGCTAATTAAGAAAATGTTTTATATTATACAGGCTGTCGCGAGCGCACGGAGGCCGGGAAGCCACAAACGTCGCGTCAGGTTACCAAAGCTTCCTGAATATTCCTGGTAACGTGAGCTGCACGTCGTCTGTTACCGAAACATAGTCAATTTTCAGTTAGCACTACGAAATATATACGTGAAATTCCATATTCCATAAGTATTTTTTTTGTATGAAACAGTTTCGGAAATATAATAATTATATTAAATATTCTAATATAATTCCAAAAAAAATATTTTCTCTAAAATGCTTGGAAATTTGAGCATTATTTTGACAAACCTTCTTCGAGATGAATCAAAATGCTGTACCTACTGGTCAATACATGCGAGCAACGGCCGGTAATGTTAGTATGAATCCACATCTGTCGTGTTTGGCGGCCGAATATATTACTATGACACTCATAGATTAATAATGGTATTCAGCTGCATCGGTTAGACTGACCATAGTTGGGAAAAGGCAGATGATGACTTATATCATTATAGATTTATGTACATTACAGCAATCGTAACTTGTTTGTACATTACAACAACCGTAACTTGATTGTACATTACAGCAATCGTAACTTGTTTGTACATTACAAAAATCGTAACTTGTTTGTACATTACAGCAATCGTAACTTGTTTGTACATTACAGCAATCGTAACTTGTTTGTACATTACAGCAATCGTAACTTGTTTGTACATTACAGCAATCGTAACTTGTTTGTACATTACAGCAATCGTAACTTGTTTGTACATTACAGCAATCGTACCTTGTTTGTACATTACAGCAATCGTAACTTGTTTGTACATTACAGCAATCGTAACTTGATTGTACATTATAGCAATCGTAACTTGTTTGTACATTACAGCAATCGTAACTTGTTTGCTGTGACCCATCCACTCTTCTCCGAAGCCTTTTATCAAATCAAGACAAGAATTACATTAAACACACTAGTCGGTAAATCATTCTAAAGCAACAAATGTATCACGTAAATCAGTTAAAAAATGCGTTAGATATACAAAACACTTACGAATTCAGAATCTCCTTTCTAAAACCAAGCTTAGAAATTGGTAAAGGAATATGCTAGAACGCTGGCATTGAATTGAGTGGGTACGTACGTACGGGGTTACGTTTGATGTGTAGGTTACCTCGTTAAGAGCCTGAAGTGGCCGCGTGGCTCTCAGTGCGGATGTTACCTTTACAGCCTCTTTCAAGAGGCCTATCGTAATGCCGAACAGTATGCTTGTAACTTTGTACCTACTACTTCTGTCTCATTTATGTACCTACATAATCTGTATTTTACTCGTACACCTTTCATTATTTTAGGAGCGAAGTAATGGCCATCTTGTTTTTGTACAAATATTAGAAAAAGTCTAAAGCAATTGTTGGCAACGTCCCAAATAGTTGAACATATTTACCCGTTTTGATTTATTTGTCAATCCTATTGCTGAATGAAAATATAAAATATCGTTCTATAGTCCTCTTAAATATTGATTATGAATATGGCAATAATTAGGTAATATCGTAACAGTGAAAACTTATTTAATTTTAAGTGTACCCAATGATTTGGAAAGTTTTCAAATGCTTTTTAGTGTTTTTAGGGTTCCGTACCTCAAAAGGAAAAAAGGAACCATATAGGATCACTCGTGTGTCTGTATGTCGTCGGTCACAGCTGATTCGCTCCGAATCTACTGGACCGATTAAGTTGAAATTTGGTACACATATGAACTTCTGTGACCCAAATACGAACATGTTACGTAAATAAACTAATTTTGAATATGGAGGTCACTTTTGGGTGACAAATTAGAATATTAAAAAAAAAGTTTTGCTGACTGTACCGTGTGACATATCAAATGAAAGGGCTTATTATAAGGATTTTACATATTTTTTTTTATAATTTTAAAATACATACTTTTGAAATTATTTAAGAAAAATGACCATTCCCTTATCTCCGAAACTACTGAGCCTAAAAATTTGATAAAAATACAGAAAATAGTTCTTTACTTATAGATTACAGGAAAAGCTATAAGAAGTCTGTGATCTTAAAATAACATGGTAAATCACTCAATATTATGCGTACAAACTTACATTTGCACTTTGGAATGTACTGGGATCATGTTTTTCAACTACAATGTTAAGTTTGTTTGGATACATTCTTCCCAACTACAGAACTCTTCATTATGCGTGGTCCGACACGCACTTGGCCGGTTTTTATTACGTCAAGTTCAAAATCTAATCTTAAATAAACCAATAATATTCTAAGTAAAAAAACCGGGCAAGTGCGTGTCGGACCACGCACAATGAAGGGTTCCGTAGTTGGGAAGAATTTATCCCAAAAACAAACTTAACACTGTAGTTGAAAAATATGTTCTCCCATACATCGATTACGTTACGGACATTTCTCCAACTGCAAATATAAGTTGGTCGACTATTACTCGGTAACTTGTAAAGCCTACTTAGCTGTGATAGTTTTCCTTTTAATTACTTTCGTCTGTTTTTGTTAAATGTAGGTACTATTGCCATGATTTTTTTTTACGTTTTCAAAAACAGTCATTTAGCTAACGGGGCGGGGGAGGGAGTCATTTTTTTTTTTTTGTTTTGGGTGAGAAATTATTAAATAACTTCTGCCGCTCTGGGCGGAGCGGGAGGGCGTGTCAGACTTTTACTGACTAAAACCCACCGTGTTCCTTCCGGTTCCTGTGTGCCAGGGCCACGATATCCTTTTCGGACAGGCTCTGAACCTATTTTAATGATACTTACAACAAACTTAATGAAACACACGCATACGCAGGATATAAAGGTCTAAAAAGTAAGTAAAGAACATTTACAAAAAATAGTGTTAAGTACATCCAAATTAGACCGATTTTAAATTTCCCATGGAAACAGAGATTTCCAGTTATCTGTTTTTAAATGAGACATTTCGAAAATGTTCTTAACTAACTTTTTAGACCTTTGTATCCTGCTTATGTTTATGAAGTTTAAATAAAATCGGCTCCGTCATTTCGAAAAACAAGGCCTGGAAAGTTTGTATGAAATGCCGTACGTCGTAAACGCTCTTAGGCAACGATAACCGACTTTTAATGATTTTAAACTGAAGATCACGTCTAAACGAAAAAAAAAATATGTTAAATTAGAGCATTTTCTCAATAACTTAATATGTGAATATTTTAGATTATGTTTATATTACATAATGAAATTAATTTGTAAAATTATGTCTAACGCGAATAAAAAACTGAGAATGGCGCAAAATCTACCAAGCGTATTTTTCTGAAACCTTCACCAATTTAAAGATAATTTAATTATGGATCTTTTAGTATACGCGTTTTGTTAAAATACCTTTTTTTTGTGTATAATAAATTAATAATGCGTCAAATTGGGGACAGCGCTCCTTGATGGGCGAGTCCTATTACTGGCTGAACGTACGACGCGTTGCGTGAGCTCAGTACAGAACACGCAAGCTAACCACTCAAGGTCACTGGCATATATCTGAGTCTAACAATGCACTTTAAAGCTTAATATTACGCAAACGGATCCCTGAATCGAAAAATGGTCTTGACAAACCCTCAGTATAGCCTCAATATCCCACCATGGAATAAACGAAAAAAAAATATAATCCCCACTTTACATGTAAGGGTACCAGCTCCCTTACATGTCAAGTGGGGATTATATTTTTTTCAGCAAAAAAAATTGTTTCTACTCAATACTCAATACTTTATTGCATTCCATAATGTGTACATAAAACAGTTGGTATGTTAAAACATAGAATCAATTATGGACCCTGTCGGGCACAGCAAAGTTAATTTTTAATAGAAGAGAGGATGAAGGCGCTTTTTGCTAAGAAAAAAATAATAATAGTAAAAATATTAAATTAAAATTGAATCATTAAAATAGTATCATTTGTAGTAAAGTATTTTTTTAGTAAATATTGCACGATTTACATTATTAATATTATAAATTACAATAAAATAAAATAAATATTTAGAATTTTATTTAGTCTTATAGAATGTTATTATTATTAATTAGTTGTGCACTGTTTAGCTTAATCATTTTTAAATTAAATTTTAATTTTAATTTTAATTTCTAGATTTTATATTACCACTTTTTCGGATTGATTAATATATAAACCCCTGCCATGCCCATATCTGTCTGTCTGTCTGTCCCCGGCTTAGCTCAGAGACTCATAGTACTGGAAAGCATGGGTACCTATGCATAATATATTAATCACGCCGCTTTCTGTGGGAGTGATTTCGTGAAAAGGGCCGGAAGTGTGTAACATGAAGTGACAGCTTGAGCATGGTATAAGTAAAGTAACTTGATATTAAAATGGAATTAGTGTAGTCATGGAATTAGTAAGTACTATAAAGATGGTAAGTACAGAGGGTCAAATTTCGACCAGTGGGCGACCACTAGTAATGAATAATTAAGTATTCGAATAAATATTTGAGTATTTAGCTTATTTAAATTTGAAGGTATTTTTTATCGCTGCTGCAGTTGCATTACCAAGGTGAGATGTCAGATGTTACACATCATATGCGACTACTGTTAGGGTCGCTCGTTTTTTAGGGTTCCGTACCTCAAAAGAAAAAAACGGAACGGAACTTATAGGATCAGTCATGTGTCTGTCTGTCTGTGTGTTCGTCTGTCACAGCCGATTTGCTCCGAATCTGCTGGACCGATTAAGTTAAAATTTGGTACGCATATGAGTTTTTGTCACCCAAACGGACGTGTAACGTAAATAAATCAATTTTGAGTATGCGGGTCACTTTTAGAGGGCAAAATAGTAAATTAAACAAAAAAATTTAAAAACTGTACCGTGTCACATATCAAATGAAAGTTCTTGTTGTAAGGATTTCAGATATTTTTTTTTTAAATAAATACTCTTAAAATTATCAAAGGAAATTGACGAAAATTGACAATTAAAAAGAACATTTTGAAAAAAAATACAGATAATAGTTCTTTACTTGTACATACAGGAAAACCTCTAGGAAGTCTACGATATCACGGTTATATTAGCAGTTGGAATGTATCGGAGAATATGTTTTTCAACTACAATGTTAAGTTTGTTTTTGGAATAAATACATCCCAACTACGGAACCGTTCATTGTGCGTGATCCGACATGCACTTGGCCGGTTTTACTTATAATATCATTGAGAAAAACACAGTTTTTTTTAAAGCATAATGAAATCGTTAATCTTTCTGATAAAACTTATCAGACATTTTATAAAAAAAACTATTTCCAAAAAAAAAATAACCTACTTCCAAAAAAACACTACAAAGTGAAAAATTACTTTAATTTCGGAAGTCGGTGTCTTTGGATCTATATTTTAGTTTTTGCCACCGACGGTTTTTAAAATTAGTTATTTATGCTCTGTGGTCTCCATCATCACTTCCACTTCACCAAATGGTACTTTCCGAAAGCAAATGCTCGAGTTACTATAAAAAATATTCAAATCGCTATGGGCTTGCCAATAAAATTGGACGGTTTCCCTCGATTTCCATGGGATCCCCTCATCAGATTCTGAATCTGAATCTGAATTTTCAAAATCGGTCCATAATTAACGGAGAAATCGGTGAACAAACAAAAAAAAAATCATGTCTAGTCAACAGAAAGCTTTCCGTTAACTATATCGTATACCTGCTTTAAATTTTCACCCCATAAAACATCAGTCTAAGAATAGTTCCTTAAACAATGAAACAAGACACCGAACCCGATGCGTACAGTGCCGACTGCCGCAGCCGACAGAAGTGCTCACGCCGCGCGCCGGCGGCGGCGGCGCGCGGCGCCATGTTTCGTGGGTATTAACCGCGTTAATCTCGCACGGAATCACCCAGGTCCGCACGGGATCGCGCGGAGTCGTAGCCGGCCAATCAACCGCGCGCCGATTGTCCCGGGAATTAGCTGTTTGTGTCCCCTGCTGCGATTGCTGGTTAGATTCATTGCTTGGAGGGTAGCTTTATATTTCGACATTTCTGTATTTACGAAATAGATTTTGGGAATTTTTCAAGTGAAGATCAGATAAAATAGATCAACCATTTACAGATTATCTAAATTACATACATATTTTATGGGGTACTGTGTTAAATGTTACAACAAAATACTTGTGTTATATTGCAATTATATGAAAGAAAATTTAAAACTCACATTAAAAGTAAGTACCTACACTTTGTAAACATATTACAAATTAGAAGATTATATCCAAGTTAAGAAAAAAAAACCCCCCTTAGGGGAAGCCTATGTCCAGCAGTGGACGTCTTTTCGGCTGAAATGATGAAGAATGCTTGGAATCATGCTGGCCCGGCTCCATAATTATGACAGACTAGAGTCTAGACAAAATCAAACTGGTTGCTATTTTAATTGTATAATGTACTATTTTTAGGTCATTTCTGTGATTACCTTAAAAACTTACACACTGACCTACTTTCAAATTTTTTGAATTTTTGTAAAAAAAAAAAACACCATCCTTAAATTATCTGCCATTGTTTCATTTTTAATTCTTTTTACATATTGTGGTGTAGTAATTTTATTCCAGGTGCATCGTCCTCACATAAGTAATATATTATATAATTAATGTACCTAAACAAAATATTGAAACATTGTTTAAGAGCAACGGTGGAGTTTCTTGTCCTTGCTTCTCATACGAAACTACCTTTTGGAAGGGGCGACTAGCATCAACTCAATTTTTTTTGTACATTTTGACGTTCAAAAGTGCCTTTTATATAATGCCTATTTGAAATAAATAAAAACTTTATTTCGGGTGGCATAGACCCATAAATAAACCTTAACCTAACACATTTTTATTTGCCATGACTCGCCACACCCACACAAGACATGACCCACTGCTTCTGAAAGGGACAGTCCAAACGTACAGCAAATAATAATTTAAAAAAAAATCTATATAATTAAATTAATTTTAGTAAATAATTTGATTTTGACTTTGCTAAGGAGATAGAAAGTTGAAGTTTAGATTTAAAGGTCTTAAAATAGCCTAATTGAAACGTCGCCATTGTACTTGAAATATTCTCTAAGTTGTTTTCGTCTATTAGAACTTAGATTTAACATTTTTCTTAAAACGTTTGTTTAAAAATACACCCAATTTTAAACAACATCAGCAGTATTACAACAGTCGCGTCAATGTTATCTATTTTATACTAGCAGTAATAAAACTTCCCTGCAAAGACTCAACTGTGCCGTCTTTGTAGTTATAATACAAGCAACTTTCCCGACAAGTGACACAGCCTCTTACGCCGTGTTCCGCTTAGTCTGCTTCTCAATTAATTACAATACCAACTTCGTCGGATTTAAATCTAACGAGAAGGCACTAGTTGTCCATAAACAAGGTGGAGGCGCATCATCAAAACGCTTGCTTTATAGCCGGTGACGTTGACAAGTGGCGGCTCACTTAATTGATGTCGAAACATCATTAACGTCAGCGCTCATCCTAAACCTAAGCTCCAGATGTCATTGATTTATATTATACATTAATTACTGTTATTTTATACTTTCACTGAACAAACACTATTTATTTTTAATTTTCCAAGCCAAAGGAACTCTTCCTCGACCTTTTGTGTTGGTTTTGTCGTTTTTGTTAGCCCATCGACAGCAGACAACTAAGTAAATATCCGGTGAAAAGTGAATCGAGAACCGGGAATGAGTAACTCTTTATTCAGTTTGATATTTATCCGCTTCAGTTTCATTGGAATACAATCGCTATGTGACGTTGTTGAGGGATCCCCGGGTTCCTCTCGTCTTCTAGAGCGTTTGGCTTGTTCCCGGAAGATGCACAAGCAATAAATGTCTTTTGTATCGATACATCCGCCGGTAATTGGCAGCAGGCGCGCGCCGCATCATAATTGCTACAAGGCGACATTTCGCCAACAACCCCGAAATATTATATGGCGGCCATTATGAAAATTAAGGAAATAATTTAATGACACGATTTTTGACAGATGCTGCGATTTCGAATTATGCGGCCAGTCATTAATATAGATTGCGGCCGCGGCAGAAATAAATCACAAGTTATATTAAAAGGCTCTAACTGTTAATTAAAATGAGTTCCCTCA
Source organism: Tiliacea aurago (assembly GCA_948098905.1). Lineage (NCBI taxonomy): Eukaryota > Metazoa > Arthropoda > Insecta > Lepidoptera > Noctuidae > Tiliacea > Tiliacea aurago. The sequence continues at coordinate 747,171 of OX402581.1, read as the reverse complement.
AATGAAGGTTAAGACGTGCCGAAATCAGTCTGAAGAGTAAAATTATACGGGTACGATATAACTTTACACACATAGTACTTATAATTATTTTGTTCGGCAACTCGGTTGCCTCGGGTTTAAATAATTTCTTCATTGGGAACAAAGAGAGCTCGGTCAAAGGATACTGAATTGTTGAAGTAAAGGTTAATGCGTGTTGGCACGCAACAAGATGAAATAGAAGACCCACTTCATTAAACTTCCTACAATAAAGCTAGTGTACAAGAATTTCGGTAACGTGTTCTTGAAACCACCGCAGATTGAACATACGTAAGTGATGTTTAATTTCGTCCGCTATTTCGTGATGCTTCTGAATATCTCTATTTCGTGAGTTGGGGTCGGTCCATGTTCGTTGCGTCGGAACGAGGGCCGCCCGAGTAGTAAATAAGAGGGTGGCTGCGAATAATTCAGGGCTCGTGATGGGCCCTCCAGCTCAATAATGCACGCTACGCAATCACACGCGGTGTGTTCGCACCAGAGAGAGATGTATCCATCTTCTTCGGCGCTGACTAGATTAAGGTTGATCCGGTTTCGAAAGACAAATCTTAATAAAAAAATTATCTTAATCTTTCTTTTCTTATGTTAAATTCTTTCTTATCTTTTTCTTATTTTCTTCGTGTCCCAAGATGGCGTGTTGGTATTTTATTTTAGGTACTGCTTCTTTTAGAGTTTTTTTCAGGTAATACATTAAATAACCTTCTTTTCAAACCATGGAGTTTCACGTGAATGAGTTATCATGTGTGCTAGCACTAATTACTGTAGTTGTAGTAAGCCGATATGAATTAGGTATTTGCGAGAGGGACTGCTAGTCAGTGAATTATCGAAAGTGTCTCTCAAACCCGAGAAGAGTGCCTTTACAATCAAAGCGGAATTTCTATAATCATCCCGATTTAAAATCAGATTTATTCCTAATTTTCGATAATGTTAACCAATGTAATACCATAACGGAATCAGCAACCACTTTCCTATAGAATATAACAAAGGCTCCGAGACATCATCATTCGCTTCAGCAGTGAAACCCAATCAGGAGCTAATTCCGTTGGTACAAGCAAATCGCCTATTATCCGCCGCGACTTTGATATAATTCCGTCACTGAACGGCTCTGGGAACAAACTGGCCGTTTAATAGATTAAAAGCTTTTACAATTGTTTGAAAAGAAGAGAAAAATATTGTGCAAAGTGGCTTATTGTACCGCAAATGTATAATTGTGCATAGTGTTGTGGAAACGATTTGTATTTGTCGTGTTTCTGGTTTTTTTAACCAACTTCCAAAAAGGTTAAGTATAATTATGTATTATGTTTAGCTGTTTGTTTTTTTTTTATGTTTGATCACCGATTTCTCCGTCGATGATAAGTGGACCGATTTTGAAAATTCTTTTTTTGTTTGAAAGGGTATGCTCCCGAGGTGGTCACATTGCCACTAAATCAGAACTTGATGAGGGGATCCCATGGAAATCGAGGGAAACCCTCAAATTTTATAGGCAAACCTATAGCAGCATTATGCTGAGTGATGGCCGTTTTTCGTGAATGTGACGCATATTTTCCCTCAACTTGTTCTTTCGTGTTTGTGTTTTTTTTTTCTTTGCGTTATGTTTACAGCAAATAAACGTATTTTCTTTCTTTATTTCTATAGCGATTTAAGTATTTTTTATAGTAACTCGTGCACTTGCTCCCGAAAATCACCATTTGGTGAAGTGGAACTGATGATAGAGACCACAGATGGCCACCGGAACAACATAATAATAAGTATTTAACGGGTTGCGATTCCATTAGGTACTTTAATATGGTTGCTAAGCAATTTATGCTCGCCACAATGTATATGGTGAGTAGCAGAATTGCCTCAACAATTAACGTCTCAGCATCGGGAAAAGCAATATTTTGTAAAAGGTGATGATGAGCAGTTAACATTAGGCTGTAACTTAGATAAATTAAAAATGTACCCACTTAAAAGTGACAATTAAAAAGCTTTTTATTAAAAAAAATAACCGACTTCCGAAAAAACACTACAAAATGAAAAATTAATTTAAGTTTGGAAGTCGGTGGCAAAGAATTAAAATACAGATTCAAAGACATCGACTTCCGAAATTAAAGTTATTTTTCACTTTGTATTGTTTTTGTTGGTAGCGGTTACTTTTTTTATTTTTTATTCGCCAAAGGTGTGAAAAGTCAACCTCATCTAGTTTTTTTTTTAAATATGATTGACGTGTAAACGTGTTTGTTTGTACAAACCTATTACTTACAGAAACAAAACCATTTATCATTAGTTTGGTGGTAAGAGATCTCGAAATCTATACAACGTGTTTTTTTTTATATCCCATAACTCTAGGGTATGATTGAGGCCATATCAAAGAATCAACTGGCATACGAGTTATGTTCCAATCCTTCGTTATTTTTTTTTTTCATTTTTCATACAAAATAATTCGGCAAAGTCACGATTATTAATGTAAAACACCCTTACGTGAAATATGACAACGTCGACAAGGTAGCTTTCCCTTCACTAGCTGCCGCCGGGAAGCCCCGATACCAACATACCTACATATTTTATTTTACTACACTACTGCGAAGTTTGGCAACCTCGCAAAAGTAATACTGGTGACAATTTTTGACCTAATATAATTATGATTGATGATATCTCCGAAACGATGCATTTTTGGACCACCTATTCTAGGAGTTTTAGTATTATTTTTACCTACAGAATATAGTACATTAATACCCTAGAGTTATGGGATATCAAAAAAAACAGGTTGTATATGATAAGGATAACGAAGCAACGATTTAGTGTTTCTGGAAACATGCCTACTCGCAAATAACAATACATGGTGGCAGGGGCATCGACGAGCAAACTGCAACCATGAATTCAGCACCCCTCCTAGCGTATAAATTTTCCATACGTACAACCATGGATTCAGTTAAATATTTTTTTTTTTTTAAATTCTGGACCGCTATGCTTTGAAATGTTTCGTCAATTATTTAAAAAAAATGCTGTTGATTCATTTTGACCGCGTAGTTATTGCACTTTTGTAAGAAACAGCAATTTTTTTTTGCCGACGATACATTTGATTGGATGGTCCAGAGTCATGTACTGAATCCATTGCATTGCATTACAGTTTGCGCGTTCATGTCTCTGCCACCCTGTATAGTAAAAAGCGATACAGACATTAGTCGTTAGTCGTCACGATCTGGATTAAGTCTTTAAGCCCAGTAACAGTTATTATATCCAAAGAGAGCCATTAAGACTGGAATTAACTGAAAGACGTTAATGGAATGAACGGAGGCTTTGCAAGACGCACTAATGGAAAAAATAAGTTCTAATGAAAATTCATAGAATCGGTTCTTTGTGTAGTAATGGAATTATATTGGAAGTTTTATATACCGTGCTTAAAGGTTTAGCTGTAGATAAGGTGTTTATGAAAATTAAAAGCTTTAGGAGAAAAAGAAAGCAATAAACATAATAGGTCCCCACTTATGAAATTAGCGTTTTGTATGGAGAACTTTAAAGAAGTTGCATTTTTCATACTAACATTTTCTTTTTTTAAATTGCTATTAGACTACTATTTTATTCATAGAACATTATAATTGAAACCTTAATTAATATATACATGGTAACACTAAAATATATATAGTATGTACAATTAAAATAAAACAAAATAAAAAATAAAGGGGGGGAAGCTTATCGGGCTGCAAACTATTCGTCCGCATCATCGTCATCATCATTTCAGCCGAAAGACGTCCAGTGCTCGACATAGGCCTCCCCCAAGCACCGCCACTTCGACCGGTTCTGTGCTTCCCGCATCCAGCGGAAGGCTGCAGGTAGCCTTCACAAGGTCATCGGTCATCCTCCGCATCGCTTTTCTTAATTTATTTCAACCATGAACACTAATGTTTTTAATCTTTTATGCAATAATGTTTAAAAACTAAGTTATCGTAATATGCTTAGATTAACCGACATAAATAAGTTTTGGCTAAGTTAAAACAAATAGTGGTAATTTCTGCTAACAAAATGAGGAGTCATTTTTAAGGTATTTTTTTATGTTTAGAAAACTATAAGTAATAAGGTTTTTTTACTAGTGGTAGTTGTCTATGATGGTCATTATTCGATATAATACCAAGCAATTGATGAATATTTTAAATCATAGAAGTGAAGAGGTTCTTTAATTGTGAGAAAAAAACGCCAATTTCATACGTGGGCACCCAATATTACGTAGATATTTCCTCGCAAGACAAGTGAACTGAAGGAAACTCTGCGTGTTCTACTAATGAATAGCAAGTCTTGTCACTGCCCAAACTTATTTTTGTACAAAACTTACTTTAGGTAATCTGCCAACGATGTACGTTCTGATACTTTTTAAAATTGTGTATTTACATAGAATGTTTCGATAGGTAAAGTATCAACCCGTTGTTGGTTAGCGAAGACAAATGGACAAAAATGTGAACATTGTATTCAACTCACCCCATCAGGGAGCACAAGCGTGATGCGGTGCATATCTGCATTTATCTGTAAAATAAGAAAAATAATAAGATTGATTGCATGACATTGACATGATGGTGTACAAACAAACATAAATAATCCCTCTAGCCCAATTAACCCCCATTAATAAATAACCCCCCCTTTGGGGTAGGCCTATGTCTGGAAAAGAAATACGTGTTCGTGATTGTCCGTTTCTCAGTCACTGAAGTAATAATTACTGTAAGTACCCATTATTGAACCTTTGACATACAAATATAATGTGTACCTACATGAACACGTTTCTGTGAGTTCGTGCAATGTTATTATGATAATTAAGAACTGCTTATTTCTGCTTTGTCTTAGCGTTTTTAGTGCCAATTTATTTATTGATTTTCTTTTATTTAATAAGAGACACATTCGTACGAATCGGTCAGCAAGCATAGTAACAAGGAAATGTTAGTGTTTATGTTTAGAAAAGATACTATAAGAGGTAGGTAACTGTTTTTAACCGACTTCAAAAGAGCAGGAGGTTATAATTATGTACGGCTATAATTTGTAATATTTTTTTTATGTATGTCTTACCGATTTCTCCGTCGATTGTGAACCGCTTTGAAAATATATTTCTATTTTTGAAAGGGTGTGCTCCCGATGTGGTCCTATTGCCAACAAATCAGAATCTGCGCAATCTACGACGTTGGTACTAGTAGGACCAAACCCAGATACATGATCTCTCATTTATTATAGTTCACTTAGCATACTTAATAAAGTTATACTAGCACATTCAATTCCAAAATTTCTGTAATCTATTGTTAGACGAGGACAACTGCCGAAATAAACAACGACTAAACGATTACTTTAACACTATTACAAACTATTCAAAAGACACAAAAACATGCCTGAAATTTTGAACAAGCGTCTGCCGCCGAGGTGTCAACCTTAAATGTGAAAGTGCTGTGGAAATAAATCAACATTTACAAGTCCATAATTAAATACGGCGTTGTCCGCGCTTGTCGCCGCGACACAATCGCTAATTGCTTCTCAGGAAGAAACTAAATCACTCCGCGATGGAAACACGCCGGACACGTTCCACGGAGAGTCTGAATTAGTTTCTGGCGATGACGTTTGAATAGCCGGTTTAGACCAAATGGTAACAGCAAGCGTACTTACTATAAATTCAGATATTAGAGGAAAATTACTACGACAAAATACGTGATATAAATACTTGGAATTTATTGATGGAAGCTTGTCATTGGAGTTTTTCCATTAGGAATTTCTGAGAAGAAGGTCGGAGGATTAATGTTTGTTTATTGGCGATACGCAAAATATTGTACTTTTCTTAATAGAAGATTAGAATTCTTGTAATATTTAAGAATTACTCGTATAGTTAATTTATTTACATCAGATACGAACGCGTTAACCATGAGACACTTCCGCTGAAACTAGAGCACTATGGAATTAGGAATACAGCTCTTGATTTACTAAGATCATACCTGAAGGATAAAAAAGTTAAAATTCAAGTAAACGGCGTGAACTCATTGGGGTCTGAAATGGCAATGGGCGTTCCTCAAGGTTCAATATTGGGTCCATTCCTCTTTTTAGTTTACATTAACGATTTACCCCAATTACTTCAAAATCAACCGAAGATGGTGTTATTTGGAGATGACACGTCAAATTGATCTTTAAAATAGACCGACGGTCACAAAATCTTAACGACCTGAATAATTCTATTCTTCAGGTCCAAGACTGGTTTACAGTAAATAATTTGGTTCTAAATGAAAAAAAAACAATTCCATTAGATTGAAATTACCTAATGTTAGAAGTAGCGAATGTGATATCATTATTGAATGGAGTAAAACTGGAATTTATTAATCAAATGGTTTTCCTAGGAATCACTCTAGCCGAGAAACTACAATGGGGACTACATATAACATCTCTTGCGGGGCGGTTAAACTCGGGCGCTTATGCTGTTAAGAAGATAAGTCAGTTAACAGATGCAGAAACCGCGCGTTTGGTCTATTTTAGCTACTTCCACAGCATTATGTCGTACGGAATTTTACTGTGGGGGCAGGCTGCTGACATTGAATCCATCTTTATTTTGCAAACGAGAGCTGTCGGAGCCATTTATAATCTACTTCGCCGAGAATCTCTTAGGGAAATATTTAAAAGGATTAATATTATGTCGTTACCTTGCTAATTCATTTATGAAAATATAATGTATGTAAGAAAAAATCTACATCTTTTTAATACTAGAAATAAAGATAAAATAGATCAACCATGTTTCAGATTATCTAAAGTACATACTGGTACATCTTTATGGGGTACTGTGTTAAATGTTACAACAAAATACCTTGTGATATATTGCAATTATTAAATGAAAGATTTTTTTCACAATGTTGGGAAGCACCATGTATATATCACATAATTAATTTATCTGTCATTGCTTCATTCTTAATTATTTTTACCTATTGTGGCATAGTATTTTTATTTTAGGTGCATCGGCGTCACATAAAGATATAATTAATATAACAATACAAAATATTGTAAAACATTAAAAAAAAACCGGCCAGGTGCGAGTTGGACTCTCGCACGAAGGGTTCCGTACCATTGTCTATAAAAACGGCAAAAAAATTACATTTGTTGTATGGGAGTCCCCCTTAAATATATATATATATATTTTAATTTAATTATTTATTTTTAATGTGAATATATAACTAAAGATTCTGTGAATATTTCTCAACCGTTTACCTGTTGCCATTATCAATATCGAGCAAAGACGAGCAAAAAAATCGCGTATGTTGTATGGAACCCCCTTCAATATTTATTTTATTTTGTTTTTTAGTATTTTTTGTTATAAAGGCAACAGAAATACATCATCTGTGAAAATTTCAACTGTCTAACTATCACGGTTCATGAGATACAGCCTGGTGACAGACGGACAGACAGACAGACAGACGGACAGACGGCGGGGCCTTAGTAATAGGGTTCCTGTTTTACCCTTTGGGTACGGAATCCTAAAAAATAACGGTGGAGTTTCTTGCCCATTCTTCTCCATACGAAGCTACCTTTTGGAAGGGGGGCGACTAGAAACAATCCTATTTTTTTTGTAAATGTTGACGTTCAAAATTGCCATAGGTGTAAGTGCCTATTTTAAATAAATAATTTCACTTTGAACACGCTGTGACATACAACATGTAAAAGTCCGCTAAGAAAGTTATCCTCTCTATCGTTTCAATATTGACAGAGCACTTACCTGTTTAGAAAGTATTGCGCTGACTGAAAGTCCACAACGTTGTACCGTCGCTGTACCTATTAGAGTGAGCGATCAGTTGATAGCATCGGTGCTCTGTGCACCGGATAATACAAATACGAGTATTATTTATTTGTTATCTACTGCCGGAGGCTTTCAATGTTTTTGTGTCAGCAAGTTTCTGTTATCCGGAATAATATCTGTTACTGGAAATGTATGGCATATGTTGTAGTTTTATTGCTCTATTGTAATATTATCGGGCTATGTACAACACTGCTGAATATGAATCTCTCCTGGGTGTACAATGAACAATCTTGTGGGAATGACGCTATAATCGTTACGATTGGGCTGAATTGGTACATGCAATTATGGATAAAATAAGAAACATGCATTTCAATGAAAAGTACGTTTTCACTATCATGTTGATAGTGAAAATGAAACTAAAATAACTGGTAATCAAACACATACCAAAACGCGTTTAAAATCCTTATCCAATATTTTCCTACACATATAGTCCGCTTGGTAACGACGATATTACCATGTAGATATGTTTTATAGCAATAAAACAGTACGGAGTGGCACAGTCCACCCACAGTGCGTCGGAAAAACGTGATGGATGGAGCGAGCGCCGGTTAATGGACGCGCGGGCGTGTATCGAAGATCACTAAAACTATTTTTTTTTATTACTTTTGAATTAATTAGTTGTAATTTTTGAGTTTTAGTTTTCATGTAACCAACTTACTTAATATCCCTGTTTATCCTTAAATAGTTCAATACATATTAGATTCACGAACCAAAAGTGATGATCACGAGTGTAACCACTTCATAAATAGTCGGCCGAGAATTGGGTCAGTGCGTTGTTTGGACAGGATGGCTAGTGACCTGCTAGGGCAGACTTTAAACCCGACCAGGGCATGTTTAACTTTAATTGGACCCAACTTGGTTGTTGTTTATATGAGGAGCCTTTGTACAGAATATATAAACTAGCAGTTTTGTTAAGCATGAAGAGAAGATAAAATGAAATTATGTTAGTGACACGTAGGTACTTAAAACAATTGGCAGCATTCCGTAAGCAAAATGTAATAGAAATAAATGGCAAAACAGGCTTTTGATTGCAATTATAGAATAAGTACTGCGTTTGAATAATCCCGAACTGAAAATAGAAGAACAGTACGGCAGAGTAATTACAAATCCTGGTACCGATTGTTGTCGATTCCACATTTGTCACACAGTTCGTATGTCGCGTCGGTCCGCAACTATATGGCAAAATCAATCACGACCTACTTCTAATCTTATTCATCACTTAATTACATTTAATGAACATGCACATTGACAGCCTCATTATTAGTTCCATCTCTCGTAACATCTCAATCTGCTGGAGCTAACTCTCACTAGTCTAGACTAATCCGAACATGTCGAGACACGTTCCTATCATTATTTCTTCTGATAGTTCAACGCTATAGTACAGTAGTTGTAGTATATGAGGTTAAGCATCCGTTTGTACATATTACACAATCATTTCACGTTTGTTTTGAGGACTGGCTATTATAACCTTTTTTACTTTTGGTTCTAAAAACCCTGCTTTCAATACCAACCATCATTACTGTTATTCATAAAAGAGTCTGTTCGCGACGGTCGGGAAGCGTTAAAGTCATGAACATGTCAATGCAAAATTGACTTACGAATATTTTGATAGAATCTGTTTTCGGGTATGGGAATCAGGGTTAGATGGGAACAATAAGTAAAGAATAATATATTATAGCATACAGATATCTTCCTCCTATACCTTTTTAATACTTAAGTAAAACCAATCCTGAATACGTTCCCGGCCCCTTGGCTTCCGACCGGTGGGCCGCTGTGGGCCCACATCGCCCACATCATCCAATGTTTGCATAACTATCCGTCGAGGTAATCCCCGCTAATATTAGTTTGTCAAAATATTCCCGGACGTATCATTGAAAAGGGAAAGGGTCTGAGTTCGTATAAAAATATATCCCGAGTCGCAGGTAACCCTCAATTGTTACCCGCCTCCAATACTTTTCTATTCGATATGAGATCGGTCCGAGATTTTTCTCCATGGGCAGATACCTTTTTCCAAGAGATTAGAGCTTGATTAAGATTCGGGAATATTTCGGGGTGGCGTTATTCAGTCATAGGTTTTTGGAACTCGTATTAAGTTGGGCAGTTTTGTGAGGAGTTCGGGTTGGATTAAAATGTTGCTCTGGTATTTTCATTATTATTTTTTTTAGGTAATTTTCAACAAACTATTTTTTTAGTGTCAATCCATTTGTGCGATATTGGGACATTTTCCAATCTTTCACAATGTCGCGAGAGTTCCTCAGACCTTTACCTACATACACCAAACTGTAAAATACCGACATATATCAGCACCGACCGACAAGCCTAACCATCCCCCTACGCCCATCGTAACAAATAGCCCAAACTTATCTCCAGCGGATATACGAGCCAGTTGTAACTGAACTAACAAATGAGAAGGCACGGTGGCCGTCAAATGGCGCCAATAAAGACAAACAAGTCAAAAAGGCCAATTTTGGCGCGGCCACGTAACGTGACCGGCTATTAGGGATTCAGGCCACAAGCCAGGCTTCCCCGGCCAGGCTAGGCCGGCGCACAATGCGCGTTGATTGCGCTAACTCGATATCGATAATGTCCATCAGAATTATTGTGGCGAAGGCCCAATCATGAACTCGAGTTTCGGAAGCGAGGTTCATTGTACACCTAATTTGAGCAAATTCGTTAGAATTCTAAATTGTGATGAGATACAAATAAAGCTACTAAACAAACAGGCTGACTATCAGTAGTTGACTTAAACAAGCTGATGCAGATGAAAATGAAGGTCAGTGCCTCTAACTATAGTTAGCTGTTTCCACATGACATAGTATACAAAAGCCTGACTTACACGGTGCGACTAAATTGCCTGTGGCATACCATAAGTTGACAACAATAATAGTTGCACCTTTGGGTACCAGTTTATGCTTTGGATACCTACTTGAACACTTTAATTCCGTCGTTCTATAGAATTTAGCAATGGACAGTTCAAAACCCACATCAAACATGTCCTAATCAAAAAAGCATATTATAAGATTAAGGACTACATTGAAGACAAGGAAGTTTGGCAATCATTCTTCTACACATGTGGCTTCCCTGGTTCCTCATTAACGGTATAACTATGTAAATGTCTATTAACTGCTCCTAAATTAGGATGTTTTTATTTTTACATACCTTGACATACCCTACAATTTTAATTTAAAATATTTATTAGTGACTTGTGGACAGAATATTAATTCAGATTTGTTACAGTTGTAAAGGCAATCTTGCCATTTGGTTTAAAGGTTTTTATTTTTATACCTCTTCTCATGCAGTCGGATCTTCTTAACACGACAATAATTGCCTCCGACTGCATAAGATTGTTTACCTATAGTATTAGTTTATATGAATCTTGTTTCGATCTTTTGTAAGTTCACTTTTTATGCAGTCGGGTTTTAATTTTATTTTAATTTTCTTTTTTTATTATAAGAGTAACCGTGGGGTTTCTTGCTGGCTCTTCTCCATAGGAAACGACCAATTGGAACCGTGCACCTAGCTTCTGACGTTTCATAAGTGCCCATGTAGGCTTATGTGAAGTAAAATATTTTGATTTTGATTTTTGGTCCCGAATCACAGCTTTAAGGACGTATCAATTACAAGAAGGAAGGATTTACGCATATTAGACCAATTTTTTTTTCACAAATTATAAGTTGCTTCTTAATGTATCTACATTTATTATGGGAGCTTCTGCCTCTTAACAGGCGCACCTCGTAAATAATCGTACGTATATGTACAAGTAACGGATACCCACAACATGTCAGGTTTCAACTTATCACCCACAGGAGTGGCGACTCCAAGTTATTACGAAGACTGTGTGTCGATAACGTTCTATATATTAGTTATTACATCAAAGACTGTGTCGATAACGTTCTATATAATATATTAGCTCGATGCAGCTGCAGAACAAAGAGCGAGATTTATAACTTCGTAATTAATAACGTGATAGAATTTTAAGTTATTATGTTATGTTACTTAATGAAGTAGTTGCTGTATATTATTTAGTTTATTATGTTATGTTACTTAATGAAGTAGTTGCTGTATATTATTTAGTTTATTATGTTATGTTACTTAATGAAGTAGTTGCTGTATATTATTTAGTTTATTATGTTATGTTACTTTATGAAGTAGTTGCTGTATATTATTTAGTTTATTATGTTATGTTACTTTATGAAGTAGTTGCTGTATATTATTTAGTTTATTCAGTTTTCTTGTTTGTACCTAAGTGTTTCAGCTAGGGTGCGAGTAAGTATCTATTTACCTTAGGGAAAATTATTATGCTTAATTATTATCCCTTCATGTCAATCATATTTATTGTAGTGATGAAGGACCTTTTCCAATGTGTACCTACAGCGTATTCATTTTTTATTATTTTAATCTGAAAATAAATACCTATTATTCAACGGCTTGTTTCCGATGGAAGTTCACACCAAAAAAAACAGTCAGATGATAAAAGTCCAGAACATAACATTTGCTAGCGATTACCAATAAAACTTTTGTACATAAAAGTTGACGACTCTCGTAAACCGCCTCTGTTTACGACGACTAGCGCACAAAACAATACGTTATTAATATCTACCAATTAATCGCTCCCTGCTTACAATCCGACTTTCAACCAAAAACTAGAGTGACAGAAGTTCAATACATTAGGTATTTCTGGAATTGAAATAGTTATAAGACACTTTATAGTTACACATACAATACATATTGATCACAGCTCAGTTAAACTACGCAAGTGAGTACTCCGTGTGGCGCCGGACGTAAAGAATAGCGCCGTCCTACTATTTCTTCCCGTGGGTGTCGTAAACGGCGACTAAGGGGCTTGGTACAAAAAAATGGACAGCAGCGTTCTCAATACATTTTAACACCATACTGCGATCGCCAAGCCGCAAGCCGCCTGCCAAGCGTGGCGATAATGGAAACCTACCCCCCCCCCCCCTATTGGGGGAGGCCTATGTCCAACAGTGGACGTCTTTTGGCTGAAATGATGATGCAAGTGTGCTTAGACCTCTGGGAAGTTAGGAAGTCATATTGATCGTACATTTTCGGGCTTTAGCGATAAGAAGTAGGTACGCCGGATGAAACTAGTCATAATCGTAGTTAGCTCAAATCAAACGACGCACCGTAACAGGTGCGATTGTCGCATTGTTGTATATCTTAAATGAAGGTATTATGCAATATAGTGAGACCAAAATTATTTTACCAGGTTATTATGTAAGGACATATATTCTCGCAAATAAATAAATTTCATTTCAATCTTCTTTGACAAATAAGATTTGTTCAAGGAAGTCGCATGATTGCATTTAGACGAAATATTCACATATTAAGATAATGAGAAAATGCTCTAATTTATCATATATTTTTTTCAAATCATTAACACTACTCGTTTAGACCACCACCACCACCACTAAATGACCTAAAGATTTTATTAATTGTATAGTTTGATAATGCCATAGACTCATGGTAGCATAAGTTTAACCCTTAGTGGTTTTTGGTTGCTACGAGTATCTATTATGTAATCCTGTGTTCTTTGTATATTATGACAATAAAATAAAAAAATCGGTTATCGTCCCCGTTAGCGGCCAACCCGTCATACTTTTCATACAAACGCTCGCGTACGTGATTATGGCGTTGTAACACATATTTCTTTTAAATGTTTGAACTAATAAGTATCTTGTACACTATATATAGGTTTCTATGGAACAAAAAAAATTCAGTATACCTATGCCTGCCAAAATCTGCTTTTTGCACAAATTTTATCTGAACTTTGGCCATCCATAATATACCCATAAGTTCTAAAAGTTTTTCATAGAAACCTCGTACATGTAATGGAGATTCTAAATGACAAACATTTATTTCACAAACTTGTAAGGCTTACTCAAAAACACGTATTTCTTGGAACAAGTTTTATGAAATTCCCGCTCACTATTTTTCGTTCAATTTTATTGCGTTCTCACTTGCTTGTTAGTAGTTCTGACTCGCGCTGGATGAAACAGCAAGCTTTTCGACCATGCTCGCGTTGACGATAGATCGGCGGGGAAAGGCCCTTTTAAAATAATATTGGAACATGCTGGCAGTCAGCCCCGCTACCAGCTGGTACATCTGCCTGCCTTTACTCAACTACGATGGGGTCAGCTTCATGTCTAACCCGATGCAGCAGCATATCAGTATTATACATGGAGTGACTGCCTGTCTGACCTCCATAACCCAGTAACTGCCTATAATCATATAACAGCAATTGGCTATAATCTCTACATCACAGCTTGAGCTATTTTCATGTTACATAATATAGCTCATGAAGAAAATGAAGCCTTTGCAATATGTGCTTATGATCCCAACGTGGGACTCTCCTTCTGCCTTCACCTACCTCGTGGTGCACTCCCACTCTTGAACCCGTCGCAAACAATAGTAGGAAATACTCGTGTGATCCCGCGGCTTTGCTCGCGATATACCTATTGTCATCGGTTAATTGAATGCATACATTCCTGATTGGTTCCGTACCCGATGTCAACTAGACATGCCGTAATGTGTGTTTATGTATCAGCAGTGAGTGGGTATTACCGATAAAATAATTATTTAAGAAATAAACTGCCTCATATTTTCTTGCAAAGACTACAATACCGATTCCGTTTCAACATAAAAAAAGTCTTGGCTTTTAGCTTCAAATAATTCGCTCATCATAATTACTTCTACACAACACAAACAGTGATAGACTTATTTTCATGTCAGCAGTCACCTACTTTATCCCGCAAAGAATGAAAGGAACTGTTGATTTCCCCCGAAGTGATTTTAACACCACAATAATATGAAACTCCCACACGTTGTTTTCCTTACATTCGAACACCACGTACATAAACATGCAACACAGTGTTGTTTCCCAAAGTTTTGTGTTTGGTTGGTGTAGGTGTTACAGAAATAATGTCCGTATTGTTATTAGAACAAATAACACCGATAAGTTGCTTGAGGGTGTTGGCTGGGCACCTGTTTTACTACTATTTGGGAAATGAACACAATCATATTAAATTAGACGCAGTTGTAGTAGCAATGAAATAATGATCGTAATGATAAATTAGTTGTGAAATAAAAGTGATTAAAGTGTTATCCATCTATTTATTCGTGCTTTAAGTAGACACAACTTACACTATGCTCCTAAATCTGTTATCAAGTCTCATGCTCTTGTGATAAATCTGTTATCGGAACTAATGCCACCATGTTCATTTTTCTATACATAAAAACAAATAGTTGCTAACAGCGTCCCCCTGGCCCTTTGAGTATTTATACTCCTGTCTACGTCATTGAGTGCCAAAAGATCCTTGTTGCAGTGTAACTATGTATGTTAACCAGTGAATCATGATTTATTTATTTGCCAAAGATATTCTAGCGCCTAAATGACATTGACAGGGGTGCGTTGTTGCTGAAAATATGTTGTGCAAGTGTCACACACATTGTATTGACAAAACAAGATGGCCGCCTTAGTTTCCGATCTTAGCCACCTCTTGACCGGAATAACTTTGTACATACTTAAGACATGGTAATATTATCAGAACCCTTCATTGTGCGCGATCCGACACACACTTGGCCGGGTTTTTTTTTGGAATCAGCACCCCCAAAAGGTACCCCCTTAATGAATTAAAGTTTATTATGTCATTTGACAATATAATTAATTTAATTTTTCTTTCAGAAACCAGTTACGTAAGTCCTGATACCCAATAGAAAAGCAATACACATCAGTTTCTATTTAAAATTACCATCATAGTTACTAATTAACTTTTATGTTCAAACGAACGCGAGAACTTCGCTGCGAGCGCGTAATTAACCAGAGGCAATAACACGGACGCACTAAACGTAACGTAAATTCAAACGATATTAAAATTGGAAACACTTTAATCATATCTATGGGTAAGACTCATTGTGCTCGTTGCTAAACTAGTAAACAGAACATTCTAAAGGACAGTTATAGTAGTCTAGATTCAAGGAAGTGGGAACATAGGGACAGACATACATACATACAGGTCAAACACATAACCCTCCTTTTTTGGCTTCGCCGCAGTCAGGTAAAAATAACCTAATTTATCGTCTTATAATCTTAACTAAAAAGTATAAAATAAAAAAGTAAATTAAAAAAATCAAAAAACGTGACTGCGTAAAAAGTGAACTGAAAAATAGTTAAACAAGATTTATTATAAATGAATACTATACACAATCATATTTAGTCGGAGGCATCTTCTTATCAATAACGACTTATTGCCTCCGCCTGCTTATGTTTGTACATACTATTAATTAATAAAAAATAAATCATGTTTCCATCTTTTTTTCAGTTCACTTTTTACGCAGACGGGATTTTGTTTTTTTTTATTTACTTTTTTTGTAATGTATTTTAACTTATGATCCATTAATTACCTGTAATGGAACAATGTTTGTATTATATTTTTGGTGGCATGAGGAACAGGGTGTAAAGTTCACTCATCCACCATAGAAAAGGGAGGATCCTCCGTCCAGACGGGTGTCGTGTCTGGTGGGCAACTGCCCGACGGTTGATGTCGGGACGTTGTATATATGCTAGTTGCGTGGTAAACTCTGATTGCGCGATGCAGGATTCGCGTGACGTCAGTGTGACGCGTAGTTTGTATGTGGCGATGTTGATTCTGCTACATCACTCCCCACCGGAGACCGGAGGTCGATAGTGGGCTGAGTCGTGTATCTTGCGATGCTTGCCAGTGCCAGTAGAGGGGTTCCAGTGTGTTGGAACCGGGTGCCGCATAGTTCTCGGTGAGTCGGAACTGTCTGCGGTGATTCCCCAGTGAGTCGGGGTGACGCTGCGTTATGCTCCAGTGCGTCGGATGTAGTACAGCGCCGGGTTGTGGCTGACTGCTGGCGTCGACCAGGAGAGGTATCATGTTCTCTGCTTGTGGACCGGCCGAAAGTGCAGTGTGCTGTGCCAAGGTTGCTGATGAGGCTGTGGGTGATGACCAGGAATGCGCGTCCGCTGCATGCTGGTGGTCAGGATACCCGTTGAAGCCGTGGGTGCTGGCTGGCTGTGTGACTCGCCGCTCGAAAGCTTGAGGAAGTGATGATGATGACGTCACGTTGAAGTAGTTGCACGAAGGCTGCGCTGACGTTCAGACTCGGGGTCACCAGTTTGGTGGTATGAGGAACAGGGTGTAAAGTTCACTCATCCACCATAGAAAAGGGAGGATCGTCCGACCAGACGGGTGTCGTGTCTGGTGGGCAACTGCCCGACGGTTGATGTCGGGACGTTGTATATATGCTAGTTGCGTGGTAAACTCTGATTGCGCGATGCAGGATTCGCGTGACGTCAGTGTGACGCGTAGTTCGTATGTGGCGATGTTGATTCCGCTACATATTATTTAGTAATAGTAAACTCAAGTAGAGTCGTTGTTCCGAAGGGACGCTGGTAGGAATGTGTATGTTCGAAGCCGTCACCCCTTTTTTTTTTTTGCGTGGGAAATCATCAAATAACTTATCCCGCTCTGGGCGGAGCGGGAGGGAGTGTCAGACTTTTACTGACCCACCGTGTTCCTTTTTCCGTGTTCCTTTCCTTCCAAATTAAAAACCCACCGTATTCCTTCAAATGCCTGTGTGCCAGGGCCACGATATCCCTTTCGGACAGACTCGTAACCCTGGCAGGCATAGGCCCTTTCGGACCCCGTCAATTGGTGCTGAAGTCTCTTTTTGATAGTGAAGACCGCTGACGCAAAACTGTGCCGTGGGCCGGAAGCCTCTCGAGCCAGCAGGCCATTTGCGGCGCGGCTTGTGAATTCATGCTCCAACTGCGGGCCGGTTCGATTTGCGGCTTATTATACAATCTCCTGATTAGCTTGGGTAAATTAAATTTATATTAGGATGGTGTTGGCTGCTGGGTTTTATAGTTTCACTTTCCGAATAGTTTTTTTTAACCTGTTAATTATTAAATAATGTTTTAGAGATCATAGCTGTGTGTCTATGGGAATTTAGTTTTTACGGCAAATGCAGTGTTACAAATTAAATAATGAGCTATGTGTTGAATTTGTTTGCAATTTTTGTAATAATTATTTTTAGCATATTATCTATGCGAATGCTTAACAATGTATTTTCTAAATAAATAAATGTAATAAGTAGATAATGATGCACACACAACGCAGTCACTCCATATTGAATACATTTGTGTCACAAGACGCCACTTTGTGTTACTAAGTTAAAAATGTTTTTCCCTCTAATACTTATTTTGTCTTCACGGACCAACAACTTCGACTTAAGAATTACAAGAACGCTTCATAACATTGTTATCTTTATAAAGAAAAGTTTTATTGGATAAAAGTGCTTATCCAATTGATATAAAGCCTTGAGTAACGTTCTCTCGGGCGAAGTCACAGGGGACCCTTCGCCTGTCAGCTTTACGATTCGTGTGGGCTCATAAGTAGCTAATTCTTTTTCTAGTTTCTCTTTATGCCGCCGAAATGTAAGTGGATGTATAGCCGAAAGACTCGTCAGGAAATGTGGCAAAATAACTTTGTATTTAAATATAGAAAAACAAACTATTTTAGTAAGTCTATCACAAGTAGTATTGATTTTAAACCAATATAGCCATGTGAATAAGTAGTCCTACCTTTCCAAGTAGTGATTGTCATTATTTCTAGACAATGATTCGCTGTCGTTTAAGAATGTCTGCACCAGATCCTATACGTTTCTAAGCAAATCCGATTTATATCAAAACAGTATCGGCAAAGTGGCGGTAGTCTTACTAAGCGAAGCTGTCACTGTTCAAACATAAGATAAGTTTGAGCGCAAAGGAATTGAGACTATCCACAGCTCTCCGTTGATAACATCCCCAAAGTGGAACGAAATAAAATATTTCAAGACGGCTTTCTAGTAAATTGAGAAACCGAGTTGGTCAGGAACTTCGGTAGGTTTTGAGCGATACAATATAGGTACGTACAGTCAGCACCAAAAGTCGATGAACAGAATCAACATAACAAAACACCTGTTCACAATAAAATGCCATAAGTTATAGTCGCAACTAGGAAACAAAATAGCCTGTACACCTGAAATTTACAAAAGTCGTTAAACACGACTATTTCAAAAGTATCTGTGCACTAGTATTCCTAAAGTCGCCGTACACCATCAATCCAAATGTCGCTGAACATCATTGTATCAAAGTCACTAAACAGCTAATTTCACCTGACTAAACTAACTACTACTAAATATAGAAACTGCTGATATTGTTATTATAGAAGTGTTTAGTACCTACTGAATAAAAGTATAATTAAAATCGTAATCATTTATTTATTAATTAATAGCACAATCAAAAATTCTAATGATATTTATAAATTATAAAAAAAAAACAAATATTTTAGATATTTTAATTTAATAAACTAACAGAGCGCTTGACATGACAGAAGTTATGTCACTACATTTTTTCGTTTCATCCAATCATTTTTGCTTGTGTTTAGTAGATATTTTTTGTAAGCGATGGTTTTTCTCTGTGCAAACTTATAGTTTTTATGTGTATTTTTTGTTTTGTCAGCAGACATTTTTACCAGTGCAATTTAGTAGTAACTTACTTAACTGTGAAAATAAACGTCATAACAACGAGGTTTAGAAACATCTACTTTTTATCCGATACAAAAATTTTTACAAAATCGTATCATGAGTAGACCAACCCTTCTAAATCAGATTCCTTCGTCGCAAAATGTGTGGATCGCGAAAAATATACTTACACGTGCCCCAAATTCAGGGTGTAACAAACTCGATTTTTGACAACCCGGTCGGTGGACAAAAATACTGTCGGCACCTTCATTTAGGACTGTTACGTACATACAGTGAGTGAATTATCAATGGAGAGCTGCAGCGAGTATAGTTGGCTCCGTACCACCGGCGCCGCAATCCATTCCTCGCACGGAATTTGTACAACATTACCCGCAGAACAGACTCGAGAATTTAATAATGCCTGCGAGCACGTGTACGTACCCATCAGCACAATCATGTTTTGATATTGGGTGAAATAATAACAAAAGTTCTAATGATCATGACCTAATTTCATATATTATACTTTTTTTTAAACAATGAAATGATATAATTAAACTATTCAAATTTAGTAATTTTACATAATTTTATTATGGTTTAATGCACATTTGAATATATTCAATTAAAAAATCAGTTAAGTAGGTACTATAATATAATATATTCCAAATTTATAGGTAACATTTAATATTATTGAATCATTTGGGTTAGGTTATGTTAGAACAGTGAATCGCTGCTGGCCGTGGTCGAGTCGATGGTTGGCAGCGAGGAGTCCTGGGACGCGGTAGTATCTATCCTTCTGCGAAACAGTCGTGTCGCAGAAGGCAGAAGGAGGCTGCGGAAAGGGAGCGGGAGATCTCGTCCGCTCACCCGGCCCGCAGCAGGCGCACTGGGCGTCGGCGGAGGGCAGACAAAGCCCTCTTCCAGCCCCCCTAAATGGGTCCAGGGACGGCGGACTTGGAAACGTCCGCCGCCCCTATCACATTGGACCCGAGGTGGCGGCGCGTAGTGTTCCACGCGCGCCCCTATCAGACGTCGCGGGGGGGGTCAAACACCTCACCCCCCCCCCCCCCAGACTTGAGGTGGCCCGCAGAGGCGGCCCGGCACTAGCCGGGGATTGCGGAAGTAATAACAGATCCCAAGATCCCCGGTGCAAGTGTGGGAGAGGAACACTGGGGTGGTTTTTAGTCAGTAAGAGTCTGACAGACCCCTCCGCCCGCCCCAGGGCGGAGGACATCCATGAGGATTTTCCACCCCGTGAACAAAAAAAAAAAAAAGGTTAGAACAGTGAATCGCTGATGGCCGTGGTCGGGTCGATGGTTGGCAGCGAGGAGTCCTGGGACGCGGTGGTATCCTTCTGCGAAACAGTCGTGTCGCAGAAGGAGGCTGCGGAAAGGGAGCGGGAGATCTCGTCCGCTCACCCGGCCCGCAGCAAGCGCACTGGGCGTCGGCGGAGGGCAGACAATGCCCTCTTCCAACCCCCCTAAATGGGTTCAGGGACGGCGGTCTTGGGGACGTCCGCCACCCCCTATCACACTGGACCCGAGGTGGCGGCGCGTAGTGTTCTACGCGCGCCCTTTTAGACGTCGCGGGGGGGTCAAACACCTCACCTCCCCCCCTCAGACTTGAGGTGGCCCGCAGAGGCGGGCTAGCACTAGCCGGGGATTGCGGAAGTAATAACAGATCCCCGGTGCAAGTGTGGGAAGGGAACACTGGGGTGGTTTTTAGTCAGTAATAGTCTGACAGACCCCTCCGCCCGCCCCAGGGCGGAGGACATCCATGAGGATTTTCCACCCCGAGAACAAAAAAAAAAAAGAGGTTAGAACAGTGACCATTAAGGGGACGATAACCTTCTTAAAGACTTTTAATGATTTTATACTGAAGATCACGTCTAAACGAGTAGAGATATTGATTTGAAAAACAAATATGTTAAATTAGAGCATTTTCTCAATAATTTAATAATTATACGTATATTGTAGATTACCTATGTTTATATTTTGTTCCGTTTGGTGCCGGACATAAAGAATTGTTCCATCCCCTTTCTTCCCGTTGGTGTCGTAAAAGGCGACTAAGGGACTTACTAGAGAATGGGCAGCAGCGTTCTCTACGCATTTTTAAAACCATAGTGCGATCGCCAACTCGCCTGCCAAGCGTGGTGATTATGGCAAATCCCCCCCTATTTGGGGGAGGCCTATGTCCAGCAGTGGACATCTTTCGACTGAAATGATGATGATGTTTATATTACGAGTACATAGTGAAATTAATTTGTCAAGTTGATGATCAAAACTGATAATGGCGCAAAATCTACCAAGCGCATATTTCTGAAACCTTCACCAATTTAAAGATAATTTTATTATGGATCTTTTAGTATACGCGTTTTATTAAAATACCTTTTGTTTTGTGTATAATTAATTAATTATGCGTCAAATTGGGGACAGCGCTCCTCGATGGGCGAGTCTTATCACTGGCTGAACGTACGGCGCGTTGCGTGAGCTCAGTACAGAACACGCAAGCTAACCACTCAAGCTAACTGGCATATATCTGTGTCTTAACGCGCGAAGGCGAGCGAGCGAAGCGAGCGTGCTGCGGGAGCGGCCGCCGAGCGCCACAATCAGATCCCCTCTATTGTTGGTGAATCATTCGGAACCGAACGTTTTATAAAAAGAGCATTATTTATGCACACAAATTGAAAATTATATGAAATGAACGTTATACTAAATGTTGTTAGTGCAAAAGAAGGTTATATGAAATATAACATTAGATCACATGAAATTAGGTTAAGTAGGTATTTGTTTTTATAGTATATGAAAATTATATCATGTGAACGTATTATATAATATTTGAAGTGTTATTATTAGAGATCGGATATTCGGATGCATATTTACCTAAAGTTTGAGAGTTGACTAGTATGAAGTGCGCTTCGGTACGAGAAGTGTCGGTTTCCAAGACTCACGACTTTTTAAGAACTACTCTTTTGTACTGTGTATCCCCGAATAAATATATTTCATTTTAGAATAAAAGTTTTTAAAGAAATATTATTAGTGTTTTTTAAACGTTATATATTTTCTACAAAATGTTTGCTTATTTCTCAATAGCTAAGAAATATTTGTTATACTTAGGAATACGAAATTGTATACAGACCTACACACTGTTATTAATGAAACCCCGCGATCCCGGAATAAAGATATATTTTAAGAAGCCGTTTCCATACTTTGTATCCTTTGCCGGGAAGAAAACGTACTTTAGGTAGTTAGATAAAGTAAGAGATCGGATATTCGGATGCATATTTATGCATCCGAATATCCGATCTCTAGTTATCTATATATATAAAATTCAAAGTCCTGACTGACTGACTGACTGACTGATATATCAACGCACAGCCTAAACCGCTGGTCCTAGAGGTCCATGAAATTTGGAGGGTGTGTTCTTTGTGAAGAGTAGGTATCCACTAAGAAAGGGTTTTTCGAAATTCTACCCCTAAGAGGGTGAAATAGGGGATGGAAGTTTACATGAAAGTCCGTCAGTTTTGAAGTTAGAATATTCAAATTTTGTGTTTAGGCTAATGATTGAAAATTAATAAAATTGATACATGTCTCAGCGTTTTTGATAATTCCACCCCCGAAGGGTTAAAAAGGGGTTTGATGATGTTGTGTATGGAAAGTCCTTAATTTTCAAAATAAAATCACTAAATTTATTATTTAGGCTTATGGTTGGAAGCTAACGCAACGGTGTTGTTAGAATTTGAACCCATAAGGGGTGAAAAAGGGGATAAAATTTTATTTTTAATGAAATTTATTTTTAAGTTATTATTATTTACTTTCGGCTTATTGTTGGAAACTATAGGCATCCGTTAAGAAGGGATTTTTCGAAATTCAACCTTTAAGGGGTGAAACGAAAGGGATAAATCTTTTTCCTTGAGTTAATAAACCTGAAACATGGCATGAATACTAACCTAAGTAAATTATAAAGTGTGACATTTTTGTTCTTTTTTTTAAACTACTCCTTATTAGGGTATTTGCGGATGACAAAGTTTGTATGGAAGAATTTTAACGCGCGGTCCGATTAACTCGAAACTCAGTATTTATACTGTAAACCAAAATAAATAAAAGAATTTATCAGTTTTTCGAAAATTGACCCCTTTTTTTGCGTGGGATATTATCAAATAACTTTTCCCGCTCTGGGCGGAGCGGGAGGGCGTGTCAGACTTTTACTGACTAAAACCCACCCGTGTTCCTTCCGTTGCCTGTGTGCCAGGGCTATGATACAAACAAACAAAATTCGGACAAACATCACAACCCTGGCAGGCCCTAACGGACCCCGTCAGTTGGTGCTGACATCTCTTTGAGGCACGCGTGGAACACAACGTGCTGTCGAACCGGGCTTGGTCCTTATCGGATGGCGAGCTACCCATCGCTCACCGTACGCAGGCCCGCGCCTACGGTGGCCGGAAGACGGCTTGCTACTCCCGACGCCCGGGGCGTCTCCTGCGGCGACTAGGGGCGCGAGGGCGCGAACCTTGCCTCTCCCTCACGAGTTCTGCCTCCTCCTTCGCGAGCATTACTGTTTCACAGAAGGAGGTAACGGCCTCCCATGCACTCTCGCTCCGAACCATAACCTGAACCAGGGCCGGACGCGAGAGATTACCGCCGCCGTGAGGACACAGCGGTGCTCCGCCCAAGCCGGGCAGACCTCCACCGTATGCTCCACCGTGTCATCCGGGCGATCCACACAGTGGTGACACCCGGGCGTTTCCTCCCGCTTTATCCTGAACAGGAACCTCCCGAAACAACCGTGTCCGGTGAGGACGCCGTGGCGCCTCTCTAGCCACTCCTCAAAGAGGGGACTTATCGCCGGCTTGTGGCGTGCCCAGCGCTGTATTGCGACTATCGCACTTTCCATGCCACCATGAGATCCCGCCGGAACTTCGTCCGTTGTGCCGTGATTTCTCGCGGCAGCGGAGTTTGGACCCAGCGTTTCGCCTCTTCGCACCACTCCCAGATGTGCGCGAGGACTTTTGCCTCCAAATCCCACGGCGTCAGTCCGGCAAGGAGGTTCGCCGCCTCACGGGAGACCGTGCGGTAATGACCCTTAACAGGTTGAAAAGGGGTAGTCAATTTTACAAGAGAGGATTCCACTGTGTGGCTTGATTAATCCCAAATTATGTCGTGGGCATCAGCTAAGAAGGGGTTTTTGGAAATTCAACCTTAAAGGGGGTGAAAAGGGGGATTTTGTTTGAATGAAAAATCTTATTCCTTGAGTTAATAAACCTGAAACTTGGCACGAATACTAACCTAAGTAAAATATAAAGTTTGTCTTTTTTTGTTTTTTTTTAACTACCCCCTTTTTTTTTTGGGTGGGAAATTATCAAATAACTTCTCCCGCTCTGGGCTGAGCGGGAGGGCGTGTCAGACTTTTACTGACTAAGACCCACCCGTATTCCTTCATTTGCCTGTGTGCCAGGGCCACGATATGCCTTTCGGACAAACTCGCAACCCTGGCAGGCATTGGCCCTATCGGACCCCGTCAGTTGGTGCTGACAACTCTGCGGCTCGCGTGGAATACGACGCGCCGTCGACCCGGGCCTGGTCCTTATCGACCCCCTAAAGGGGGATTGGGGGATATCAAAACTTTTATGGAATAATTTTAACGCGCGGTCCGATTAACTTGAAACTCAGGATTTATACTGAAAACTTAAAATAAAGAATAACTTTTATCCGGTTTTTTTTTAAATCTGCCCCTTTAAATGGGTTGAAAAGAGATAGTCAATTTACAAGGGAGGATTCTACTGTGTGGCGTGATTAACTTGAAAATTGGTATAAATAACCTATAAATCCAATAATAGAAACGTCAAAAACGATGTTTCAACAATTTACCCCTTTGAATGCGTAAAAAGGGGCGATATAGTTTGTGTGAACAGAATCTTATTTCTTTTGATATATAAACTTGAAATTTGGCCCGAGTACTTATTTACATAACATCAAGCCTGCAATCCCCAAAGGGTTAGGTAGAGGTGTATCTTTAGTACACCCACATTTCGACAGTTTTGTTTAAGTCCCATGTAATAGGGGGCGAGCCTTTTGCCATCAACCGGGCATAAATGCAGACTTCGGGCTGCTACTAATAAATTCCTAATGGAAAATCCAATAACACTTTGCCCGACCTGGGAATCAAACCCACCCCTCATTCTCAGCAGTCGCGCCTGTGACCACTAGACTAACGAGGCAGTCATTACTTAAATAACAAAGTTTGTCATAACTTTTGCGTTTTTTAAAACTAACCCTCAAAGGGGTACATAGTTTTCGGGAGAATTTTACAGCGTACTTTGAATAACTCAAAAGTTGGTACATCAATTATTATTTAAGAACAAAAACGTAGAAAAAATAAACAATACAAAATTACTTACAAATAGACTTAGACATGAAATGGAGGAGGACACGTAGGTATATTGAACAAGTATGTACAAAACGAAGTTTGTATTTATATGCTTTATATAAAGTTGTAAATCAAACTGCACTCCTATCTGCTTACCACGCTTACGTTGGTTCCAACTAAGATATGGTATAATGTTTAGGGGGAACGCTGCTGATAGAGAAGCTGCTTTTTTTTCGACATCCACGCGGGCGAAGCCGCGGGCGAAAGCTAGTTATACAATATGTAACAAAAACCCTGTTGTTCCCTCTACCTACGTTTTAAGAATCGGTATACATACGTAATAAAGCAAGTCATTTATAAAAACTGATCAACAAAAATAATTAAAATAAATATTTAATTATTAATATTTGTAATGTTTAACTGATTTCTAACCTCTTTCATTCTTTGATTTTGACTTTTCGACTGGCCAATACTTAACTTTCTTAAATTATAATTCCACCAATGTTGTGCTTGTAGGTTAATGTATACATCCCTAAAAGGAACAACACGGTTTTTGGGACATACTGTATACTATCTGTTATTATGCCATATATTTTTGCCCTTTGATTTCAGTGTTCATACAGTAATTGATAATTGTTTACATGCTGTATTTATTTAGTTTTACTTTGTAAGGACAGTTGTGTCTGTCAGCTTCTTAAAACCTGCTTTCTTTGTAAACTACACCCTGGAGAGATATACTTAGTCCATAGGATCTTAATTTCTAGTAGTGCCTAAATAATTCAAATTAATGATAGATTTCCTTCTGTGAGCGTCCGTATTGAACCTCTGTGTCTCGTAAGCCTCTCAAGCAACCCTCCTCTGACGCGGAGCACCCGTGACATCTCCAATCTAATAAACTCTTCTATATACATTATTTAACATCTCAGACTGTTGAGTGTATTATGTATGTACGGATAACTTCAGTCGTCTCCTCGCTACGAGGTCATTTATCAAGCTTACACTTAACTTAAATCGTTAGGCGTCTATGAGACTGAAGTTATGACATAATGGACCTAACTATATTACAACTAGCCTAAGGTTTAGTGACCATTACTGTAATTAATTACATTAAGATTTTGTAATGTTCAAGTATCTACGTATTATGTGAAATTGTCCGCGCTTTTGCCGTTTTAATTCCGCGTCCTTCATGGAACTTTATCACAATAATTGTCATTTAGCCACCCCAGCCACTTCCTCCGTGTACATCCAGATATTTAAATTAAACTCACACAAGCGGCAAACAAAAGCAACGTAAAAACGTTTCCTTTGTTAATCCATTAAGTAAATTTCAGCAAAAAAGAGAGAATGTTCCAAAACACAATGAATAGGAACAAAACTTGAACGAGGCCGGATCGCTTTCAAATCCCTGAGTGAAACTTTGAGCGAGTAATAGATTAATATGCAAATGAGTGCGAGTACGGCCACCTCGCTCGCAGCGTGCCGCCGGCAAGCAGCGCCATTAGCCCACGTTTATTAATACAATTAGGAACGGATATCACGTTGACGAAAACGAAAACTGTTATCAATAAAATATTTAAAACAGTGCTAATGAGCGCTGCACTTGTTTTGTAGCTGTTTATGTTAAAACTAGCTAATGGAAGTTTCACAAACTTGGTCGAAATTATAATAATTATGAACGTTATGATTAATGAAGTGCTATTTAAAAGTTCACTTGTATTTAATCGCAAAATGCAGTTCTCAACCTCTACTGTAATATTTAGTTTAATTGAAATGTCTTTAGCGATGATCTGAAGGAAAAACAATGGCTTTCGGTTGCTTATCGCGCCGGAGTTCCGAAAATCAGCGAAGCAATGTTGAATAAATACGTTTTTAAGTAAATAATGTAGCTAAGTTCACTCTGCCAAGAATTTTTTTTTAGTCTATTAACAATATCACGCCAAGGATAAAAATGAAACTAGGTACTGCGAGCACTGGAAATCCTAAAGAAACAATAATGCTATCAAAAGGTAGGTCAATTGGAAAAACGAACTTCATTTTCTGGAAATGTTTCAAAAAGAATATCTGGTTAAATCTCATGTCGTCTTTATTATAGTCGTTTTTATTTTGTTTAACCCGATAACATGAAAAAAATATCCTACTAATTAGACACAACTGTGTTTGACGCCATTTTTTTTTGTTATTTTTGGTAAGCAAATATGAATAATACCTACCTATCACCGACATCACTACGGTACCGAACATATTCCAGTGGAACTAACTCAAATAATGTCGTCAGCCCGCTATACGCTAAACTCCTTAAACTCCGCCTAGGCAGGCATTTCGTGCTAAAACTCTGCCAAGCAATGAATAAGTGTTCTTGTAATGTTAGGTCGAAAGCTTTTTGTTTTTGCGTGTTCACGAATTTATGGTTTGCCTCCAAACTGTTTGTTAATGGCCGCCATTTTGTACAAAACGCTAAAAACGTAGTGAACCCGTCGTGGCGGTTGCGTGGACATAAATCGTAGTAACAGCTGCTATTTGATGTATTCAGTTTATATCAAAACTGTTTTTTATTCGCACAGTATATTGGTTTGTCATAACTCCATGAAAAAGAACTAACTTAGCAGTAGCTTGACAACTAAAACATTCAAGGGACTAATAATACTAACACTGGCTGTCGTCTGTGTAGATCTTGGACAGTCGTCACGGTGGTCAGTAACCCCAAAAGTCTGACAACCAGTCTTGTCAAGGGGTATCGTGTTACCCAGTAACTGGGTGGTGGAGGTCAGATAGGCAGTCGCTCCATGTTAAAGACTAGTTTTCATTTGCATCTGGTTAGATTGGAAGCCGATCCCAACATGTTGGAAAAACGCTAGGCTGGGCTGATGATAAAAAGTACTAACACACAACCACACATTTATAATATATTTTATTTTGTAGTTTTTTAGTAGCAAAGACTTTGATAAAGCACATTCAAACTATTTGCCCAAGTTTTTATTCAGTGACTGGGCAACTAAAGGTATCAGGAAGAGTAGGGAAAGATTATTTGAACTGTATGGCCTGAAGCCGTATATAAACACGGAAACTTTTAATAAGTATGTTGCTACTTATTCTAAAACTTTTAAAAATGTCTGCAAAGCGGCTAAAGCTTCATACATTAGCAATAAGGTTAAATCAGCAGACAATAAAATAAAGACAGTTTGGAAAATAATTAACAATGAAACGAACAGGAACAAAAGACATAATACTGATTACACACTGGAAACTTCCCGCGGTCTCGTTAGCGATAACATTAATGTTGCTGAGGAATTTGCAACTTTCTTTACAAATATTCCAATTAAAACTACAGAAACTTTAAATTCCTCTCCCTCACTTGCTATTGATCTATTAAAAGCGAATGTTTCAGCTTGCCCTGTGGAATTTAAATTTAAACATATAAACCCTGTGGTCGTTGTAAAGACTTTTAAGCAACTTAAGATTAAAATTACCGAAGATCTGTGGGGCATGTCTACTAAAGTTTGTCAATCCATTATTGAGACAATTGCACCATATCTAGCTTTAATATTTAATTTGTGTGTAGATCAAGGGATATTCCCAGATTTAATGAAGTATAGTAAAGTTATTCCACTTTTTAAATCCGGTGACAGCAAAGACACTAATAATTATAGACCTGTATCGGTTTTGCCTGTTTTCAGCAAGGTGTTTGAAAAAGTAATGTTAAATCAAATGCTCAATCACTTCAATCGTAATGACATCTTACACGATCAACAGTATGGTTTCACCAAAGGACGTTGTACGACTGACGCCGGTGTCACATTATTGAAACACATTTTTAACGCATGGGAAGAGGCACAAGACGCAATAGGCATCTTTTGTGACCTTTCCAAGGCATTTGATTGCGTAAATCACGAAACACTGCTATTGAAACTTGAGCATTACGGACTGGGTAAACTTGCGCTTAACTTAGTAAAATCATATTTGTATGATAGATTGCAGCAAGTTCAAATAAATGGTGTGAGTTCATTGGGTTTAATAGTCAAAATGGGAGTACCGCAGGGCTCAATATTGGGTCCGTTCCTCTTTTTAGTATATATAAATGATTTACCTCATTTACTGAAAAACCGACCATAAATGGTGTTATTTGCTGATGACACATCACTGATTTTTAAAGTAAGCAGACATGCACAGGAGCTTGACGACGTAAATAACGCTATGATTATGGTCCATAATTGGTTTACTGTAAATAATTTGGTATTAAATGAGAAGAAAACTAAATGCATAAGATTCGCGTTACTGAATGTTAGAAGTAGTGAATGTCACGTTGTATTGAACAAAGAGATACTAGAATTCGTCGAAAAAACTGTTTTCCTGGGAATCACGCTTGACTCTAAGCTGCAGTGGAGTCCTCACTTAACATCACTTGCAGGGCGGCTAAGTTCAGCCGCCTACGCTGTTTGGAAAATTCGCCAATTAACTGACGTGGATACAGCGAGACTGGTCTATTTTAGTTACTTTCATAGCATCATGTCTTTCTTTTATTTTGCTGTGGGGACGGGCTGCAGATATTGTTTCTATCTTTGTTCTGCAAAAGAGGGCTATCAGGGCCATCTACAACCTCCGCAGACGCGACTCTCTAAGGGAACTGTTTAAAGAAATTAACATCATGACGGTACCTTGCCAATATATTTATGAAAATATTATGTATGTTAGAAAAAATCTACATCTTTTTAGTAAGATAAGTGACAGGCATAATTTTAATACTAGAAATAGGAACAAATTAGATCAACCACGTTTCAGATTGTCATAAGTACATACTTCTTTTATGGGGTATTGTGTAAAATGTTATAATAAAATACCACTCGATATTCTTCAACTAAATGAGAAGAAATTTAAAACATGCATTAAACGCACACTATGTAGACAAGCATATTATAGGTTGGATGATTATATCGTAGATAAAAATGCTTGGCTTAATGCTGGTCCTGCTCCACAACCACTTAGGCTCACTTGTTAAAATTATAATATTTGGAAGAGATGCTTCCCCCCTTTTTATGTTCTGACATTACAATCATATTTATTATATAAAATGTACTTAATCAAGTTTTAGTTGTTGAATACTTCAATAGGTAATTATGTTTATCCTTTTGCTAGTAAAATGTTATTTATCTTTGAAATGCATTGCATAATTGTATAATTTAAAGCATAGTTTTGTATAATTTAAAAGCATTTTTTCAATTTTTGTAAATGTGAGTACTATGGAGCCGTTTATTATGTTATGATGTATGTTGACTTAAAAAAGTTTGGCAGTTAAGAGTATGTCATGCCCACTTAAATGTCTCGCTGATGGTGGCGCGTGTGTTGGATCATTCGGTTCCCTACAAAATGGTTGAGTTGGATGGTGCTGATCCACGCGTCATGCTCGTGAACGGGCGCCGTCAGTTGTGACTGGTCTTCTCCTATCTGCCAGGGCTTATTTGTAATATTTTATATTGTTTTTTAAATAATTTATATTTTTACATTGCTCTCACATATAGAAGCGACAAGAATAATGTACCCAGGATTTTGTAATATCTTGATTTAAAAGAGTGTCCTTGGAGTTTCTTGCCTATTCTTCTCCATAGAGATCTACGTTTTAGAATGGGCAAATAGCTTCAACTTTCTGACTAACTGACCGACTCTTTGACAATTCAAAAGTGCCTGTAATTGGTTTAATTGAAATAAATGCTTTGAGTTGAGTTGAGTTTGAGAATGTTCTTTTGCTTCAACATTTTGCATTTGACTGCATTGTTGCCTTCTTGTAATGTGTTTGGATGTCGCGTCATTATATTAGGTATATTATGCCGAAATTGTTTGTTCGAGACAAATACGAATTAACACGAGTGTTTCTGAAGACCTCGTTACAATTGGTTTTGGATTTAATTTTTTGTGTCAGAGTTATGAAAACAAAGAAGTTGGAAAGAGTGGCACGCTTGACCAATTTTCGTCTATAACTACAACAATAAAAATAATAACGAAGTCAAAGCTGTACATTGAATATTTTTGAAAAAAGGTCATTTCTACGAGATGTGGGAATGATCTTCATGCCGAAAATATAGTTTTTAGAATTTTAGTCCGTTTGTCTGCTTGTCTGGATGTATGTTCCGGATTGGCGCAAAAATGACTGAAAAGATTCTGTTAAACATTTTCGCACAAATAAACCTTACAAGTCTGGTCATCGTATAGGCGTCCTCTTATACAGGAAAAGTTTTTATCCACTGCGCAAATTTTGACAAATTAAACTTTCGAAAACGAATTTTATTAAACATATATTTTTTATTTTGATACGACTTAGTACAAAAAACAAAAAATATCGTTAACGAAGGATGTTTATTTTAAAAGTGGTTGTATGGCTACCCGGCGGCGCGCGGCAAAGCGTAACGCGCTAAAGTACCTACCTATCAGCTGTGCGCTCGCTCGATTCGCCGGCGTAGGTATTTACGTGGGTTACAATGTACTGATCGCTAATTTTATCAGGTTCGAACTAGACTTTTTTATGTTTAGACCGTGACCTGAAGTTATTTGCAGAGTAATTCCAAATTTTCCTTCATACTTTAACGGGCTTAGGATGGCTTCTTCGATTTCGATCGCCAGTCGGGGTCTGCCAGACCCTCGTGCATGATTCGGGGTTCTGAACTGTCCGTGATCAAGCAGCCTTTGAGTGGCCGCTAAAATAGTCCTTTCATTAGGGACCGCGGGGTTAAGGATTCCATGGGCTCGCATTCGAGGTATGCTCTCCGTCGCATACATTCGGCGAGCTGCTCGCAAACTTTCACCACTCAGTACATACACTCGCACCATCTCGGTTACTGAAGTCCGACATCGTGACCGGTATGTACAAGCACGACACACGTGCAGCGCGGCGCTTGCGCGGGAAAGCGATTAGACGCGACGTCACACGACAGCGCGTGCGATGAGTGAACTGTCGGCCGGCGCGCCCGGCGCGCCCTGCCGCCCCCTGCCGCCCGGGAGCCGTGCAACACCGCCGCTTGCGCCGGCCGCCGCGTGCGCCCATTGATATTATTACGAATAGATTGTGTCCATATTTTGCTGATTTAAAATAGGATAAAAAATTTAAAAAAAGTATTGAATAAATAATGGAAATGTGTTCTATTACTGATACTGAACCACCAAAAAAAATTTGCGCACTGGTTAAAAACTTTTCCTGTATTATCACACTATTTGTTATCGTTACAGTCCTTCAATACCTAGTATACCGCCAAATTTAATTAAATGAGAAAAATATATAATAGCGCAGATAGATACGAATGTATCTGACTACTTGGAGCTAAGCAGTTAATCTTGACAGTATAACTAAGAAGAACTATTTTAGTTAAATAGTCAACGATGATACTTTATTATCCCACTATAATAGGTACAGTATCATGTACCGTTAGGTGCCGGACGTAAAGAATAGCACCATCCCGTTTCTTCCCATGGGTGTCGTAAAAGGCGACTAAGGGACTTACTAGAGAATGGGCAGCAGCGTTCTCTATGCGTTTTTAAGACCATACTGCGATTGCCAACCCACCTGCCAAGCGTGGCGATTATGGTAAATCCCCCCTTTTTTGGAGGAAGCCTATGTCTAACAGTGGACGTCTTTCGGCTGAAATGATGAATACAGTATCAACTAGTACGCCGTATTGTGACTTTTACTGGCGGCCTTATATATTGTAACTAGCTTTCGCCCGCGATTGCGTTCGCGTGGATTTCGTAAGACATGACAATCTACAAATAATAGCCACATTTTTATAAAAACTGCCTCGTTGCTCTATTGGTCGCAAGCGCCACTGTTGGGCATGAGGTCCTGGGTTCGATTCCCAGGTCAGGCAAAGTGTTATTGGGTTTTCCGTCTGGAATTTCTCAGTTACAATCCGAAGTCTGAATTTGTGCCTGATTAGTGGCAATAGACTCACCCCCTATTACATGGGACCTAAACATAACTGGCGACATTTAATGTGGGTGTACTATAATAGCTAGGTACACCACTGCCTAACCCTTTGGAGAATACAGACGTGATGCTGTTATTTTTATAAAACATAAATACATACATAAACTCACGCCTTCTTCCCATGGGGGGGAGGCGGAGGGGGTCGGCGGAGGGGGGAGGCGGAGGGGGGAGGCGGAAACTATAGAACGCCACCTGCTACGCTACTTATATAGGTATTCCTTTTGCTTCGTTTACGTCCATACATCTGGTCATATACGCACGCCTGTACCGAGAACTACACACCTGACCTTTCTAGAGATTATCACCAATTAGGTCACTACATGTCCTTCCAGGACTTGTCCCGGCGTTTCCACTCTCATCTGCCTTGTAAATAACCTTATGTTAGTCGCCATTCAATCATCCTTTATACATGACCAAACCATGTAAGCATACTCTTTTAAAAAATTGTCACTACTTCTTCTTGTAAACCGCACCGTTGCCTTATCGCATAATTTTTCAGCCTATCATTCATAGTCACACCACACATGCTTCTCAAGGAATACATTTCCACAGCATTTATTCTACTTTCATGCTTCTTCTTGCTGCCACACCCAACATTCACTCCCATACACAAGCGTGGGTACCAGCACACCATTTTGAACAGTCAGTCGAGCTTTTTTGAGCATCTACTGGTTGGTCACAATCGCATGTATAGCACAATTCACTATTTTCCCGTATTTACTCTTTATAAAACTTTCCTGTATACTACGGTTGTAATTATGGTCTCAGCAGCCAAAATATACAGAGACTCAGGTCGCGTGAGCAAGCGACGTACAGTTGTCCGTGTGAGAAGTAGTTAGTCCTGAGGTCGACTTCGCAGTCTTCAGTAGCAATTTCCCATGGCATGCGAAGTTTTTCGTTTTAATTGAACTAATAAACGCCTGCGTTCCTGCATATATTACCTAATGTCACAAAACTGATACACTGACTGATGCAGTCTTACAGATTATTCCTGACGAACAACTATCACTAAAATAATATAACAGTAGATAATGCAGAACACATGGCCGAAAGTTTCTGGAGTGGTGACCGCGTACCGGAAGACGTAGCTTTGGAAGGCCTCCCACAAGGTGGACCGATGACTTTGTGAAGGCCGTAAGATTCCGCTGGATTCAGGAAGCACAGAACCGGTCAAAAGGCGATGCTTGGGGGAGGTCTATGTCCAACAGTGGATGTCTTTCGGCTGAATTGATGATGATGTAATAAAACTACAAATTTGCAATTTTCGGACTTTTTCCTTTACTTGGTGCTGTGAGACTTTACTTTTTGCCAAATTTTATGATTCTAAGTTATATATATTTTGGAGAAGTTTAGAAAAAATAAATAAATACAAAAATTATAATTTACTTAAGTGAGTATTCGTGTCACGTTTCAAGTTTATTAACTCAAGCAATAAGATTTTTCATACAAACAAAATCCCCCCTTTTCATCCCCTTAAAGGTTGGATTCGACCTTTAAGGCCTAAAAGGGGGATTTTGTTCACGGTTTCTTATAGATAAAGATATTATAGATATGTCGGAGCGTCATGATTTTACTCCGTTAGATTCGGACATAATGTGGGCAGAAAATGGGTTTCGTGCAATGAAAACACACTGGGAGCGAAGTAGCGAACACAGCGTTTATTAAAATCTCAAATTGACACAATCACTACAAATTATAATTACCACAATAACTGAGCACAACGAATCGAGTACAGTTCCGCGATGCGATCAGACACTGGAATGTCTCCTCGCCATGGGCTTAAAACATCACGACTCTGTAGAAGCGCGCTAGCGATCCGTTTCTTGTCCGTACTAATGACCGTATCCGACAGATATATTATAATATAGAAGATGTCAGCAGTACCTATACTTAAGGAAATAAATTGTGCAAATAAATAAACGAAGTACACAGCCTCGTTAGGCTGACAAAAAAAAAACTGAAAATAAAATTACATTTGAGATCCCACCCACAAACCGTTTGTGGCCGTACACGGCCTGTAAGCCAAAGTTTGTGGGTGCGATTCCCAATGTAATTATTTATTCAGTTTTTTTACTTTAATTTAAATATGTTATATATTTTAAATTAACATCGTTTGTATTTCTAACAATACTAATAATATGAATTCGAAAGTAACTCTAATCTGTCTATCTGCAGTAACCTTTTCAGCCATTTTTTTTTTTTTTGGGTGGGAAATTATCAAATAACTTCTCCCGCTCTGGGCGGAGCGGGAGGGCGTGTCAGACTTTTACTGACTAAAACCCACCCGTATTCCTTCATTTGCCTGTGTGCCAGGGCCACGATATCCCTTTCGGACAAACTCGCAACCCTGGCAGGCATTGGCCCTAGCGGACCCCGTCAGTTGGTGCTGACAACTCTTTGAGGCGCGCGTGGAATACGACGCGCCGTCGACCCGGGCCTGGTAGTTATCGGATGGTGAGCTACCCATCGCTCACCGTCCGCAGGCCCGCGCCTACGGTGGCCGGAAATCGGCTTGCGACTCCCGACGCCCGGGGAGTCTCCTGCGGCGACTAGGGGCGCGAGGGCGCGAACCTTGCCTCTCCCTCACGCGTTTCGCCTCCTCCTTCGCAAGCATTACTAATTCGCAGAAGGAGGTGACGGCCTCCCATGCACTCTCGCTCCGAACCATGGCCTGAACCAGGGCCGGACGCGAGAGATCGCCGCCGCCGATCGCCTCCGTGAGGACACGGCGGTGCTCCGCTCAAGCTGGACAGACCTCCACCGTATGCTCCATCGTGTCCTCCGGGCGATCCACACAGTGGTGACACCCGGGCGTTTCCTCCCGCTTAATCCTGAACAGGAACCTCCCAAAACAACCATGTCCGGTGAGGACCTGTGTCAGGCGGAAGGTGAGGACGCCGTGGCGCCTCTCTAGCCACTCCTCAAAGAGGGGACTTATCGCCACAATTGTGGCGTGCCAAGCGCTGGGTTGCGACAATCGCACTCTCCATGCTGCCATAAGATCCCGCCGGAGCTCTGTCCGCTGTGCCGTGATTTCTCGCGGTAGCGGAGTTTCACCCCGGCGTTTCACCTCCTCGCGCCACTCCCAGACGTGCGCGAGGACTTTTGCTTCCAGATCCCATGGCGGTAGTCCGGCAAGGGGGCTCGCCGCCTCACGGGAGACCGTGCGGTATCCTCGGACCAGCCTGATGGCCATGACCCTTTGGGACGCGTTCAATCGCTGGGCTGGTCGCAGCCTTATAGAACGCGCCCACACCGGTGCCCCGTAAAGGGCCATGGACCGCACGACCCCCGCGTAGAGCCTCCGGCAGGAGGCGTTTGGACCCCCCAGATTGGGCAGGAGCCGCTTTAAGGCAGCCCCGGCCCGCTCCAGTCTGGGAGCCAAACGTCGAAAATGCTCCACGAAGTTCCACCGGCTGTCGAGGACGAGTCCCAGGTACTTCATCGTCGACTCGACGCCGATGTGAACCCCTCCTGCCATTATCTGGGAACCCGACAGTGGCGCGTTCCGAGGACCATAAAAACACATGGCCTCGGACTTGTGCAAGGCCACCTCGAGTCCCAATTGCCGGATCCTATCGACGATTGTCGTAACCCCACGTGCCGCCAGTTTGGCCGCCGCCTGATGTGACCTCCCCTGCGCCAGAATCAGCGTGTCGTCAGCGTAGCAGACTACGCTGACGCCGATAGGGAGGTCGGCGCGCAGCACCCAGTCGTAACCGATGTCCCACAGATGCGGCCCAGGACCGATCCCTGTGGGACACCGCACGACATCTCTCGCCGGTTCCACTCTCCGTGGTGACCAGGGTAGATGACGGCCCTGTCCGTCAAATAGGCCTCGACCACTCGACAGAGGTAGGTCCGGCATCCGGTGATATCGGAGTGCCTCCCTAATGCAACTCCAGGGCAGGGTATTGAAGGCATTGGCGATGTCAAGAGACACCGCCAAAACGACCCCACCCCGGGCAACAGCATCCCTCGTCGTGAGGGCTCGAACGCGCATGATGGCGTCCACCGTAGAGCGCCCCTTGCGGAAACCAAACTGGCTCTCCGCCAAATCCGGCCCCACCCGCACCAGCCGCCCGACAAGGCGGTCTGCAATTACTCTTTCAAAGAGCTTGCCCACCTCGTCGAGCAGCACAATGGGCCGGTAAGCGGACGGAGAGTCCGCCGGGCGCCCTGGCTTCTTAATGAGGACCAGTTTCCCCGTCTTCCAACGAAGTGGGAACTGGCCCCTTTCCAAGCATGCGCTTAGGAGCCCCCTTAGTCGAGGCCCGAGAACCTTCAAGGCCAGAACCCAGGCTTTTCCAGGTAAGCCGTCGGGTCCCGGGGCGGTATTTTTGGCATTCAGCCTACGTACCGCCACTCTCAAATCTACCTCGGTCACCTCCGGAGTATTGCATTGGAATAAGGGGAACCCCTCTTTTGTTTTTAAAAGATTATTTATCCAACAGAAGACAGAGAGTTAAGATAGGGACATTCATCAGCGATGACGTGGAGGTATCATTCGGCGTGCCTCAGGGAAGCGTTTTAGGGCCTACACTTTTCTTGTTATATATTAATGACCTATGTAACTTAAAAGTAGATAACGCATAAATATTCTCTTACGCCGATGATACTGCCATTGTTTTCTATGGAAATAGTTGGTCCGATGTTAAGCTCAAAGCTGAAATAGGCATGGCTCAAATTGCTTATTGGCTTAATGAAAATCTCCTTACCCTAAACGCAACCAAAACCAATTATATATGTTTTACAATTAGAAATCGCTCACAACCAGGTCAAGATTTAAATATCAAAATACATTCCTGCAACCGAGCCATGAATTATCCATGTACTTGTCCTATAATTAATAAAGTAACACAAACAAAATATTTAGGTGTCATAATTGACCAACATTTGAGTTGGTACTCCCACCTCGAACATGTTGCTGATAGAATACGAAAATTGGGATGGATATTTAAATCATTGAGATACGTGGTCCCTGCAAGTATAGCTGGAAAAGAGGGCGCTAAGAGAAATCTTTTAAATGAAATCTACACAGCCCCTGCACAATCTGTGATAGTCTACTGTATACCTGTATGGGGCGGGGCAGCAAAATCAAAATTTATGAACGTGGAACGAGCGCAAAGAGGTCTGATAAAAATAATGTATTTTAAGAAACGGAGATTCCCTACTGTAAAACTATACGAGATCAGTGGCCTGCTATCTGTTAGAAAATTATATATCTGTGCCTCGATCTTAAAAAAACATAAGACACTTACGTATGACAAAAATGTAATATTAAAAAGAAGAAAGGATATCATTGCGCAAGTCCCACAATCTAAAACCAATTTTGCTGCTACACAATATATTAATCAATCAGCACGGTTATATAATACAATAAACAAATTTATATACATTTACACTGAAAATATTCATAAAGGTAAGATTATGTTAATTGAATGGTTAAAATCACGCACTTATGCAGATATTGAATTATTGTTAAAATAGGTGGAAATTAGGTATAGACACCGTCACACTCACACACACATTCTCTCTCATACACGCATCCACACCAACCACACACCCCACACACTTCACACACCACACACACTCGACACACCTCACAAATCACACAAGCAGCGCACCCAACACATTAACATAAATTTATACTTGATGCTCAATTTACTTGCGAGCGATCGTGTTTGAATGTATGATAATAAATTATTCTATAAGTAAATGGAAAGCACGCAACACGCGCTCTAGTAATATATATTATTTTAGTAATAAGGAAAAATCTATACTTAGAACTAAAAACTTATTTAATATTTTTGTAAACTGTACAATCAGCCAAAACGATGGAAGTGCGGAGTCTCCTAACACAGGCGTCATCATGCTTAAAAGGAGGCTCCAATCACAACTAAATCAAACGATTGGTAAAGAAATAAACAATTTGTATTTGTATTGTCGTCGTCGTCAATGGTGTGGTCCGCATCGGGCACCGCAGGAGGCGGAGCCATGGGCAAGGGAGTATGTTCCCCTCGCGAAGGGAACAGAGCGCTCACCACGTCCTCCACGAGCTGGGGCCGGAGACTCTGCGTCAGTGGGGGAGCCCATGGGCGGAGCTTATCTCGCACCCATTTGTAGGGGCGTTCCCACGGTCTCTGTTCAGAGTCTCCAGCGACTCCTCGCGGGCCAGTCCTCTGGCCCGTTCGATCTCCGTTCGGAGGGCGGTCTTTGCCGCTCTGTACCCGTCATACAGCTCCGCCTGAATGGCTTCCGTATCCGGAGGGCGGATACGGAGCCTGCGGTGCCAGGAGTACCGGTGGCGCGCAGCAACGCACGCCTCGCGTAAAGCGGTCAGCTCACGCGACCACCAGCACACCTGGCGCCGAGCACGTCCGTTCTGGACCCGGGGCATTGCCATGTCACATATTTCGGACATGGCCTCCCGGAACCACTCCGCCTCGTCATTGATATCGGCAGGCCTGTCCGGTGATGACACCCAGGCCTGCACGATCGAGGCTTCCAAGAGGAGCTCCCGGTCCAGCTGCTTCAGCGCCTACCGCGGACCACTCGGGGCCTGTCGGACCCCCTCCATGACGCGCCAGTCAATGACACGCGGCGACAGAGCGGGGCTTGCGAACGAGATGTCCACCACTGATTCACCCCGCATCCGCACACACGTGGGGACAGAACCCCGGTTTAGGACGACCAGGCCTGTCTCGAGAGCCCAGTCCTCCACCATCCCGCCCCGTGTGTCTGTATACCGGGAACCCCAAGCCACGTTCTTGGCATTGAAGTCCCCGAGGACGATCACGGGAAGGGGATGGTACCTGACGACGACTACTCTCAACTCCCCAAGGGAGTTGTGGAACTCGGCGAGAGTTCGGTTCGGGGAGAAGTATACTCCTACCACGACAATCTCCCCGAACCGTGCTGCTACGCAACCCTGTCCCCTCTTGACGGCCTCGAGGGACGTGGTACCGGCGGCGGCCAACGACATAATGGCCACTGAGCCGCTCAGGTCCTCCACCCAGTCATCCCTGGGCAGGACAAAGTACGGCTCAGTGACCACGGCGATGTTAATCGACCACTGCGCCATGCTCTGGAGCAACAGATCCTGAGCGGCGGCGCAGTGGTTGATGTTCGCCTGGAGGAGGCGTAATGGGGCCATTTATTGGCATTCCATAGCAGCCTCCTCCCGGGCCCTCTGGGATGGCCCTGCCGCGGTGTTAGCGGCGGCAACGACGACGGTAGAGGCGGCAGCGGCGGTGGCAATCGTGGCGGCTGCGGCGGTGACGGCGGTGGTAAAGGGCTTGCCCCTGCCCCTAGGTTTGGGGGGGGGGGGCGCAGGCCTTGCCTCCAGCCCGGTGGTCGGCCGGCTTCCCAGCCGCTGCACATGCAAAGCAGTGCGGCGTGGCCTCGCAAGAGCCGGCCTTGTGACCGGGCCGACCACAGCGAAAGCAATCCTCGCTGCGGTCCACCTCCGAGAACCTTTTCAGCCTAAATCTCTGAACGGATTTTGACAAAATTTGGCAAGCAGATAGATGGTATTCTGGGAAAGGACAATTTTTTTTGTCTCAAAAACAACCCTAAAGTAGGTGATATAGGTTGTGAAAGTTTGTATGAGAAACCTATCATTTCTTGAGTCAGGGATAAGACAATTCAAATGATATGCTCTTAGTAAGAAATAAAGAATTGTGCCTTGCAGCGTTTATAAAAATCACTGCGGGTGTAAAATTGAAGATGATTTTAAAATTCACATGTAGTATTTTTTTGTACGTCTTTTAAATACATTTTAAGGTATTGGAAATATAGGGGTTCATATTGGCTCAACTAAAGTTCTTTACCCGAAATTGTTCTTCCTAACGATTTGTAATCCGAATTATCACTCTTCCTAAAATTTTTCATCCTAAAGTTTTAATTCATACTATTTGTAGTGCTACCGGCGATGTTCATAACACTCATGTTTCCGAAAATTGTAATTAATAATATCATTAATGTAAATATATTTAAACTCCTACTGTTTTTTATCATAACGCTTTTATCCCTAAAACTATAACTATACATGAGATAATTATGTCTAAAAAACCAACTGTTTAGAATGATTTAAGGTCGTTTCACAGATTTTTGTCTTAAATGAATGAAATTCAGGTCAGAATGTCGTCTTGGGGGCACTATAAAAAAATACTTATAAAAATTTCGCGACCAATTTCGAGGTAGCGCTCGCCGGCCGCTTTCGCGGCACCGCTCGCTTCGCTCGCTCGGCTCGCGCGTAGTTGGTCACAGTTCTAACCTAACCTAACCTATGGATATCTTTGCAGGTACACACCGCTATAAATAAAATTAAAATATGACTTTGAATAATATTGTAAAAGATGGTTATGTTGAGAAAATATAGGAAAACAAATAAAAGTCTATTAGATGTTTATTGCTACTGACATTATGAAGTTAAATGCTTCGGAATTATGAACATTAGAGACAGTAGTTAGGAATTGTGATTGTTAGGATAAAAAATGTTAGGAAGAACATTTTCGGATTTCCAATTATCGGAGTTAAAAATTTAGGTGAACTTTGGCGCACCCGAAATATAGTCATAGTCCGTAACTTGAGCTAAAATGTAAGTTTTATTTAATTAAAATTAGTCCACTGGGTCAAAAGTTATTACAATTCTGTTATTACAATCTGTCTGTCTGTCTGTTACCTTTTCACTCCTTCACGGCTGAACGGATTTGGATAAAATGCATACACGGAATAAATCAAGCTTTAGCAAAGTACCGATTTGGCTTGGCTAAAAATTATACAGCTAAAAATAACCAAGACTTATTTAAAACTTCCTATACAGCTTTGTTAATATCAAACAAACAAGTATTACTAATTGTTCTCGGGTATACTATCAAACTAGTTGTCTATTTCTAAATGAGTGTCTTAGTAATTTCAACAGTAATCGATTTTGGTTAATCATAGACAATTATACAATAACTGACTAGTATGTTATTTAATTTAAGCCATTTTATTACTTGATTAAAATTAGATATGTCACCATGATGTTTATATTATCCGTGTACTCGTATAATGTTAAAAAACAAATAACCAAACTATTTATCGGTAAATAAACGCAGCTCGGCAGTTAACAACGGAGTATTGCGACTATTTCTGAACGAGTAGCTTATTTAGAATTAAACATGAAGTTAGCTGCGTAACAACTGAGCTCACAAACAGGCTCTGCAGCTTGGCCATTTTTATTCAATTTTCAGAAGACACGGACGCGTCACTACACCAAGCAAAGCGCAAGTGAATAATTGTTGAAATTATTTTGTTGTGGTGTAGGTGATATAGGTATTTTTTTAAGTAGCACTAAAATTATATAGGTATTTCCCTATCTGATTATATTTTTTAAAGCTAAGTTCTGCCAGGGAGCATGACGTGACGTTCTAAAATATGGCTCACCCTTTTTGTTTATCTGTACGTTCGTTCGTGAATAAAGGTATATTTTCTATAATATTCTTCAAGTTAGGCATGTCGGCAAATGAACCACAAGATTGTTCTGTCGTTATCATCTTTCACCAGTGAAATATCTGTTCCTGATAGATGAACGATCTTTTAGTTTATATCTCGATATCCTATCTTTTTACCCACTACAAGTAACCACAGTCGTGTCCATACAATTGGTGTTCTTAGTCATGATACTTGGTATTGTTAAGTGGGTGAATATGTGGGCGATTTTGGTAACTACGGCTAAATACTTTTTGCAAGTACCAAGTCTAGGCGTACACCATGTCAAGCTATACATTTTCATTAGGCTTCCCATAATAATTTATTGAGAGTCACCTTCTATACTGAAAATGTATAGCTTGATATGTGTCGTCTAAAATAAATTGGTACTTTCAAAGAGTATTTAGCTGTAGTTACCCAAATTAACCCACTTAAGAATACCAAGTAACATGCCTAAGAATACCAATTTAATTGATTGTAGCTTCCGAGTTATTTTGGTAAATCCAACAAACCACGTTGGCTGTAGTGAAAAGAAAGAAAGAAAGAAAATACATTTATTTAGCACAGACTAAGGCACACAATATAACATAAGTACAGCATGTAAAAATAAA
The DNA here is from genome assembly GCA_948098905.1 of Tiliacea aurago. NCBI lineage: Eukaryota > Metazoa > Arthropoda > Insecta > Lepidoptera > Noctuidae > Tiliacea > Tiliacea aurago. The sequence continues at coordinate 703,391 of OX402581.1, read as the reverse complement.
AAAAAAATAAAAAAACAAGTAAATAGTGTAAAGTGCGATGTAAGAAATTAGCGGGTAAGTGTGCCTCACGGCTGCGCCAAAAAGGCCCAGTTCAGCATAAATGCCAGACAACTAGTGCCTGACGCTGGTTTTCAACTGGACCTGAAGTGTGAGGTGACGGATGTGAATCAGTTTTATACTGCATACATAAATAAATAAATAAAATAAATTTGTGTCAGATAAAAAATAATATAGTGTGATAATAGTGAAAACTGCAAAAAAAAAAAAACAAAAAAAAACACTAATAAATAAATGAGAAGGACACATCAGGACCTTCGTTAATATGTAAGTAAATAAATCCTTCGAAACAAGTCGAACAAAAAACCTGTTTAAAAAAAAAACGATGCCAAACTTCCATGTTCCAACACATTGACTCATTATTAATCCGTGCACTTCATCGCATAATCGCACAATACGCTGCAAGCAGCCGAGCGCGACGGACTATTTACGAACTATTTACGATCGAAGTAGTGCCTATGTCCACCCAGTTAACTCGTTACAGTTACCGATTAAATTGATTTATAATAGCAGACTAGATTGGTAGTATTGCTAAATCCAATAAATTGGCTTGCTGATAGTTAACCAAGTCGCTCAGTTAATAATACAATTAGGTTTGTTAAGTTAACAGAGTGAATAGCTTAAAAATAACCAAATATATAATATTTTTTTATAAATTAACTGGGATTACGTTACCAATTTACGTTAACCAAGTTCACTTGTTCAATTCTAGCAACAAACTTTCCGGGCTCCCTCCGAACCAAGTCGCTCGGTTGTAAATAGCACGTTGTTTATTTCTAGCCGTTACGTTTTTTCCGTGTATGGATAGGCCATGATCCGGCTTAGGCTATAAGATATTTTATCCCGGTAGAACGTTCCCGTGGGATAAATTCCGACATCCAAAAGGTAGTGATAGAGAAATGAACGTTGTCGTACCTAACCTTGGAGGTCACATCGATTTATACAAATTGTTTGGCTTTCGTGGTCCCCGTCATTTATTGCTAAGTTTAAGCCTCTTTCTAATACTCAATGTGCTATGGTAACGCCCGGCGACTGCACAATATAAGTGTACAGGCTACAATATAGTAGTAAATATTAGAACATTTAACACAAGCCTAGTCTTCCACTATTATTAATGGTAGCCACTTTAAGTCGTTCAACGTCCTTCAAAGTAACTTTTAACCCAGAAAGCAGTCTCCAAATATTTGGTCATTTTAATTTTGTCGGATAATATCCTAGCCACTATAACTTTGAACTCCAGTACAATGTTAATAGGCACCTTGTTACCCAAACACACCCGCGCAATAGTTCCCACTTGCTATAATTGGTATTGGTTCAGGCCTCGTTGGCTAGTGTCGGCTGCTAACGATCTGTTCGTGTATCGAAGCAGAAGACAGATTGAAATACGGAGTCTGAACTATTTGCTTTCAATTATTACATGCTCCTCCTGATTTTATGTCAGACTGAAATAGCGTCAATAGACTGCCTATAAAAATGTAAAAAAACAAATCGACTTCAAAAATAAATTTACTCAAAATTATGAAATAAAAAACCAACAAAACGAAATCAAAAGTATGTATGAAACAAAAGATAATTATGTATATTTAGAATTACATAATACGGGGCCTGCACTAAGGAAACCCGCGAAATGCAAATTTTCAAAATTTTTGGATTATGTTGGTGACTGGTTCCATTTTTAAGTCACGATGGAGGTCGTCATTTCTTATATAACAGGGCGCATTAACAATACTCCTGTGTACCTTATTCTAGAATGTTTGTATAATTTTGATATTGTTCGGTTTAGTACTGTATATCATAATGTCCATATCGGCCGCGGCGTAAGAATATGCTTGTATAATTAAAAAAAAATATGTATCGATAAGCACGAATTCCGTCCAATCAACCTACATGTTTTGAAAACGGTTGTCTAGTTCTTTTAACGTGCGTTTTCCAGCGCAGTTTCGCGTCAAGCGTTATGCCAAGGTATTTGGCTGTATTTGCGTATGGCACTCGTTGGCCATTTATGAAGATTGGGTGGTAATCACATTTTCTATTGGTGAAATCAATTTGATGATGAGTTTGATTCATTCAATTTGATCCTCTATTTTTCTGCCCAGTCATGAATTTCATTTATAGCAAATATAACCTTTCTGATTGCTTCCGTATGGCATGACCATAAGATGATTTTTATGATTATAACTACCGGGATTAAAAGTACCATAAGTGTTAATCCAGACTACGTTCACATTTTCACTCTTTTTTTAAACGACTCGCACCAATTGCAAAATTACTTACATTGTTATTTCTAAGGGGTTAAGACTATTTAATTTTATTTTTTGAGGTTATACTTCAAGTACCTCTTTGTAAGTATATAAATAGGTACTTTAAGTAGTAACATTAGAGGTTATGCCCTCAGGTTCTTATACAACCATGCAGGCTGCTAGATGAGCTCACTCTCGAGCAGGCCACGTACTCGTAAAAGTTGCCGTTCGAGAAGCAGTCCTATTGTGCCGCTGTTTTCAATGACTGACTCTGAAACTTATTAATCATCATTGCGCAAGATACCGTATATAGGGGTTACTGCAGCGTTTTAAACTCGAATGGATATTCCGCCGGTATTAGTGGTATCCGCGAAATATACACTGATTCAGCTCGAGCACAGCCATTCAGTGGCCTAGTATAGTAATAGTTGGCCCGCCTCCTCGCACTGCTTTGTATGTACTATCCGAGGAGCGGAGCGCGGATTGATATAATATGATTGCTGGAGGATAAAAAATCCTAAAACCTATTAATAGTAACGGAATTTACAAAAGGAAAACGGAAAACTACCTACTTGCATGCCAAATTTGAAGGAAACTTTAAAGAAAAAATATAAATCGTCTTTATCCTATGCCGTGGGAATTTTGAAAATGAAATGTTACCTAAGTACAAAATCAAAATCAAAAGTCATTTATTCAAACCAGGCTGAGAATCAGCACTTCTCGAACGTCAAAAATTACATGAGACAGTCCCCCAAAAACGCCCACACTTCACCACTTCCTAGTGCTTTAGCTGGGAAGAAGAAGTGGCGCAACAAACTCCCCAGCAGCACAGCTAGCTGTGCTGCTGGGGAGTTTGTCCGTTCGCATATAAAACTTGAAGCTATACAATACAATATAAAATAATTTGCATTACGCAACACAAAACGTTAAATTAAATTATTTGCCTTATGTTAGCTTAGCTAGCACACACCATTATACAAAAATATAAATAATAACCGTCGAAAACTATACTCAAGTAGAAATAACGTAAACAAAACGTATCTAAATAAAAGCCACCAGGCATAATGGGCGGGCCCGCTTAAATAAAGCTACAGCTATAACTCGAAGTCACAAATGATAAACTAGCACCATCGAAGTAAAATAAAAACAGTTAATTACTAATAACAATAACAAAACCATGGTCAGCAAGACGACCAGTCACCACAAGCAGCACCCGTTCACGAGCATAACGCAAAGATCAGCCATCACCCCCCTCGCTATATTTAAGGGAAGGAGGCAACCCGACCCCCGACGCTACCGCAAGCAGTGACATCTAAGAGATCATGACGAACTTGCTGCCGATTGCTCAGGCAAGAATAAAGTGATCAATTTGTTGAGGTCGCTAGCTAACCACTTATTGCAATACAACTCATAAAAGAACATTGTAATGAGTAGATTTTGTCACTAATAAATTAAAATAAATTGACTTAGACAGTCGAAAAAAATAAACAAATATAGGAACTCATATAACCTGTCAGTAGGTAATCTATCTGGAGAAAGAACATGAACATTGTCTTGAGTTAATCACAGCGACCAACTGTTCTTATCGTTTAAGTAGTCGTTGATAGAATAGTATGCCTTTGAACAAAGATTAGATTTAACTTTAAACGCATTAAAAGGCAAATCTAGCAAGGAAGAGGGTAGCTTGTTATAAAAAGTTATACCAAGTCCAACAAATGAGTTATGAACCTTATGAAGCCGGTGAAATGAAGCACGTAATTTGTCTTTATTTCTGGTATTAATATTGTGGAGATCACTGGTTTTAGTGTATAAGTGTATATTTTGCCTAACATATAAGATGTTGGTGAAGATGAATTATTGTGATGCCACCGTGAGAATACCAATATCTTTAAAAAAATCTCTTAGAGAAACTCTGGCACCCAGCTGGTAAATTGCTCGGTTGTCGGTTGCTAGTGTTTATGGCGATATTGAAAGTCGGGCTGACCGATTACGGGTTTCCCATAAAAACTGTCATCCCCTATTTTACCCTCATAAGAGATCATTTTTCAAAAACGCTGATACATAGGCTAAATATAAATTTTCATGGTTTAAACTACAAAACTGATGACTTTCATCCAAACTTTCATCCCCTATTTTACTCTCTTAGGGCTTGAATTTAGAAAAATCTTTCCTTGTTCTTTGTCTACATAATTAAGGGAACTTCTGTGCTAAATTTAAGCTTTGTAGGTCCAAGGGTTTGGGCTGGTTGTTGATGAGTCAGTCAGGACTTTTCTTTTTATTTAGACGGATAAAATAAATACATATTTATTACGGTCGCGAATTATATTTAGATCATCATACACCTGATACTGACCTGCAACTTGCACAAAACTTAAAAATAATGAATTTCGTGGCTACCCTGACGCTACCCTGACGCTACCCTGGCGCTAGCCTGACGCCACCCTGACGCTTTTGCTTCTCTGGTTACCAGATTTGATCTAGATTAAAACAATGTACCTATGGGAACTTAATTCTTGGTCTTCTATATTACCAGGCCAAGAATTCGGATACTGAGGGCTTAATTAGCTAATATACATAATTGTATAGCTAAACGAGTTTAATAACCCTTACCAAACTGTATGTACAAGGCCGGCCCACGGGCTCACGGGTCAATGTAAACATGTGTATCAACATGACACGTATGTATTTGCAGTAAGTTGAAACATTCCTGCCACCCGACAGCGACAAACTGCCTCCGGGATATTAATTACACTGAATTTAATGTGCTGTTCAATAAACTATTTAACAATTAACGAGTAAACAGACAAATATGACGATAGAATTCCAAAACCTCATCAAATTCCAACAGATTTAGAAAGAAATCTAAAAATAAAATTGACTCCTAACTTGAAAGTGAAACCCAAAATTCAAGCTCAGAAGCTGAGATGATAAGATCTTGATCAAAAAACGTATAGGTATGGTCGTAAAATAAATGGAAAAACGACGTCGATTATTTGCCACTCGTTGTTGAAGCAGGAAACTGTTTCTTTCCATCCTCATGGACCCAAGGACCTACCAGCAATAAGACGTCCTTTAAAGAAGGTAAGTTCAGGCGACACAAGGTCTCCTCGCTGTCGGCCGCCGGCAATCGCACAAAATCGTTAGAGTGTTACAGTGTACATTCCACACCCTCGTCTAGTTCCCTCACGTTTACTGTTCCTCTCGCAACCGAAGCGTTTCAACGTTTTCTTAACTTCACCTTCGAATGCTTCGTTCCTTTTATCTTGATAGCTTTTCGTTGTGCAGTAATCTATGCTATATCTAAGCTTATTACGATTAGTGCCATCACTAATTTGTGTTTGAAGTAATGAGATGTTCTTTACTTTTGAATGAATGCGACACTTACGGTTACAAAATACAAAGCAGTTTGCGAATATTGAATAAATTCAAATCCTTGACAGCAATATACACTGGATCGCAAAAATTCCGGGTCGCTAATAAAAGGCGTGATAGTTTCTTAATAATTTGCGAAACTATAGTATATTATATTGTGACGGATTAATATATGTAAAAAAAAGTGGAACACGTTTTTTACACTATATAACTTTAATTAAATACTAAAAAATAAGAAAATTTCGCTTCTAACATAAGATAACTAAAATACACTTAGCAGTAAATCATAAAGACAAGATATTTTGTCAATTTAATATTTTGTATTTCGTCCACGAGCCCGTATCACTTCATTATTCATCCCCGCCCCCCCGTCTTCTTCATTTTCTTTTTTATTTATTAAGACGATGTGGCATACTGTGAACCAAATTCTTAATACGATTTTGGTCTATGTTTGCCCATTCTTCCACTAGCGCATTCCTTAACTCGTGTGGTAACGGGAGCAGGGGAGCGTTGTCTCACATATCTCCCGAGCTCGTCCCATGCATGTACTATGGGATTTAAGACTGAGCTGCGAGCTGGCTACTCCATGCAGGTAATACCGACGTCTTGAATTTACATATTGACCAAACGAGCAGTATATGGTCGCGCACTATCGTGCATAAAATGGAATTTGCACCCATATTCACTAAGAAAGGACCAGCATACTCATTTAAAACCTCTTCTACGTATCTGACAGCAGTCAGAAAACCGTTTTCTATGATCACTAACTCCGTGCGGTCCTCTGAAGATATCCCAGCCCAAACTATTATTGATCCTCCACCGAATGGCACCTTTTGTTCAAAACACGCTCGGTGATACCGTTCTCCTGGTCGTCTAAATACTCTTCGTGTCCCGTCGTGCGTAAATAAACCAAATCTGGACTCATCGGAAAACATAATCTTGGACCAATCTTCATCTGTCCATCGGATGCGTTCTCGAACAAACCGTAACGTGGAAACTCGATGTTCTCTGAGCAGTTTGGAGCCGTTTGCTGGTCAATAAAGCTTTATATCAGATTCACGAAGACGTCGCAGAATCGTACCAGAGCTCACATTGCTATGGTGAATTTCTTGAAGACTGTTTCGGACCTGAACAGCCGATTTCTTAACATAGTACTCACGATAAATCGGTATTCTCGTGTAGTTGTGCACCTTCGCCTGCCATTCCTGGTCTCCTGATGTTCATGCCGGTCTCTTGAAATCGCTGGAGTACTCTTTGGACCGTTGATAAAGATAAGATAAGATAAGATAATATTTATTTTGTAAAACATGAGTACATTAAGGTCTTATAATTAATATGAGGTGGCTACATATTTTGCCATTTATGGCGTACAAAATTAGATGCACTAGACAAACAATACATAAAAAAAGCGACCCCTACTGTTCTAGCAGTGCTACGCTGACTTCTTCCTTCTTGTACCATGGTAATAATCCATGTACATTCTTCAGGTGTTAACAACATGATATTGCACTGAATACTCTGATCAATCCAAGGAAACATTTATAATGACAGTTTGGTATAAAATAAAAGCAACATAAAAAATATTCTATTCCTAATTTTAAATTTTGAATTTTTTTTAAATGCAAAATAATTTTCTTTTATCTGTAACTAGTACAAATGAAACCTCTTTAGAGATTTAGAACAAGCATTAGTAGTAACCTGTTTACTACATATTATTTATTGTAGCGGTAGGTATAATTTATGGAGATATCACGGTTTTAATTAGCGACCCGGAATTTTTACGATCCAGTGTACGAGTAGTATTCATAAACAGGACATCAAACCTTTGGCACTCTTCGCCTGGGTTCACATCTACATATCAGCAAGTGCATTCGAGGTATTTCGCTGTGAAAATGTCAGGCGAAATCCGAAGTTGGAACCTTGCCCGATAAATATCGATAGCTTCGCGCCCTCTCGGGTTAGGCAGCAATGCTGTTAGCGAGCAGGGGGAAGTCAAGCACATCTCTGTTTACCACATGCGGATGATGCGTGATGGTATACAGTTGTCAGCTCTGATTGCGGATTAGGGTAAACGTGCACACTACGTCTAAACAAGGAACCGCTCGAGATTGGCTGGGGCGCATGCCAGTCTCGAACGTGAGTCGACATATTATTCCAATATGAACAGCTGATGGAAAGCGGCGAGCATTTATGTAACCTTAATTTCCTTTTTCGATTATTCGGTAAAATTACTGTCGTGACATGAATGATGTATGTGTCCGGCAGTCACGAGCCGGCTGGACACGTAACGGACGATGTCGGGACACACGCCTGCTGAGCCCCTCTTTGTGGCTGGTGGCTCGCATCCGCTCCCTGGGAATGCGGGAATCAAAATTCCGTCTCGGGCTCTGTCGGTGGCAGCAATATTATGCTTTATTGGAATAAATCGACACATCCCACGCCACACACTCTCAGTCACTCACAGACGATCTGCGACTCTATGCCCGACTTCTCAAGAATACCTACTACATCAAATTATACTTTACTAGATAACAGGTATAAAGATACAATTTAAAGGCAATAAAGAAAAGTTCCTTAGGTAGGTACTGTTCAAAGTCAGATCCGTAATCATCGCTACAGAACATGCTTCACTAGCAAAAAACAATCCATTTTTTAGGTGGAAACGTATGCGCGATATATTTTAGATGATACGTATGTCATAAATACAGGTAGACATACTTAGTGTATCCCGATACAAGCGGCATGACACAACATGATCTGTTCGGCGGCGCGCGCATTGAATATAAACCACCACGTCCCGGGCGGCCTCCTTCTTTTGGGAAAAACATCGTGGCCTTCCAGCACATTTGTCATACCGATTTGCCAATTTTCAGAAACAGAAGTACGATTAAAACTGAGTACTCTCTTAGTTAACGAGGCTTACTTTGATAGATGGTCACTCGGGGCGGCCCCACTCCACCCTTGAGTGCATATCCTAACGATCGTCCGGATTAAAGCCAAGCTGTACAGCTCGTTTGGCATTGTAGCCAATTTCAGCGCTAACAAGAGAAGTGCGACGGGGTCGAAGATAATTGGAAACTCCTTTAAGGATCTTCGAGTGCTCCTGTTGACAGAAACAGGTTGTTAGATTAACAAAAGATTGAAAGTGAAAAATATTAATTTTCGAGAGGTGGTCATGAGTTTGATTATATAAATGTTCAAAGGTAAAGGTATTTTCGAGAGACAAGATAGCAGCAATAAATACAGCGAAGTGTTCTGAACGATGTCGGGACGCAACATTTAACATACACATCTAGCACTCGTGAATAAGCTGTTGAGTATTCGCGACAAGCGAACAGCCTTTGATGTAAAAAGGAAACGTTTCGCTGTCTTTGAACTTTCCGTCTTGTGTGTGGCAGCTTTAAGGCTTCTACAGACCGGCGCGACTCGCGATACGACACAAAGGCAGGCGGGACACGCAGGGTCTTTGTGTCGCGTCACGTGTCGCGCCGGTCTGTAGAAGCCTTTATTACATACCTAAGCTCGAACTGCGAGTCGGTCGCGAGGGCGTAATGTTTGCAGCGCTGATGACTGTGCTAATATTATAACAACTCTGAACTAACTTCGATTTCAACATTTAATTTAATAACTACGGCTTTGTAGCCAGAGCCTTGTTGGGATCGATGCCCCGCCCCGTACTGTGCCTTGTTTAATTTTGGTCGTTATTATCCACCGTAATGAATTTCCTTTCCTTTTTTGGCTCCCAATAAGTTCACAGACAAATTTGACGGATTTTGTTGGCGCGACGTATAAATAAGCCGGTGGGGGTATAGTTATACCGCAGGGTGCAAAACTTTCAGCATCAAGATTTACGAGCGCGCTTAATCTCGCAGATGACCTTGCGGGCGCAGACTTTGTAGCCGTGTGCGAAGTTCCACAGCACAGCGAGTTGAGCTACAAGTTGTAAACAGTTTAAAGTATCCGTCTCCCGACGCTACATTTTCCAAGTTCTCGTTGCTACAAAATAAAAGAAATGTCGTGTTCACGTCGACATTACCGCTCCCCGTGCTATTATCTCGGAATCTCCTCAAATGTCGCGTTCACGACATTACCGTTCCCCGTGCTTTTATCTCTGGATTTCCTCAAATGTCGTGTTCACGTCGGCATTACCGATCGCCGTGCTTTTATCTCGCAATCTCCTCTAATGTCGTGTTCACTTAGACATTACCGCTCCCCATGCTTTTATCTCGGAATCTCCTCAAATGTCGTGTTCACGTCGACATTACCGCTCCCCGTGCTTTTATCTCGGAATCTCCTCAAATGTCGTGTTCACGTCGACATTACCGCTCCCCGTGCTTTCTTTTATCTCGGAATCTTCTCAAATGTCGTGTTCACGTCGACATTACCGCTCCCCATGCTTTTATCTCGGAATCTCCTCAAATGCAATAACGATAGAAATTTAGCGTGAGATCGAAGTGAGGCCATTAGAGCTCGTTGCGGTGCATTTGCGTGGAAAATGTAACGGTCAAAGCGAGTGCGGAATCCTCACGAATAAACACGAATGTCCGTAGTTATATGTAATTCGTTGAACCAAAGTGGGTTCAAAAAGAAAATCTTCGCAAACGTAAGACCCGCTTTCCTAAACCCTCTGCGTCCGTACTCTTCGTTTATTACTAACGTTAATCCAAATCTTCTGGGCCGTCTGTTTTCTCACTCATTTCCAAACAATGGTCTCGTCTGTTTATTTTGGCTCCAATTTTGACCAATATCGGGATCGTTTTATCTCACCAAGTTTTACGACTGTGTCTACTCGCTTCCGAACAATATCATACGTTACTTCCTCTCCATAAAAACAATGTCGTCTAATGATAAGGCTCGCTATTATGATATTTTTGTACTGCGCTCCCCTCGGCCTCGGTTGAATGGAAGCAATTTTTCTACTTTCTGGCAATAAAATCCACAAACACGATCACACCGAGAACAATAACGTAAGTAATTCGGTGTAAAAAGCAATCAGGGTTTATTCGAGGTTTTTCCTACTCAAGAAGTTCCAGTTCATTTGTGCTGGTTCGCGTTATTCGTCCGTCATAAGCGAGTGTCAGCGGGATGTGGCAGCCGCCGCACGCCGCGGGATCCGCGATCATCCATCATCCATGAACGGCGGCGGATTTTTATCCGCAATTGCGAATACACCACCACAAAAAAGTTAATTTATTTTATGCGGTAATCATTTGCGCGTTGTACACCACGACTGGGGTTTGAATAGATTTATTCAGAGCATGAAGATAAATAGTATAAGATATTCAATTTAGGGGTTTATGTCCGACCTCGGGGTTTTTGAGAGAGGAAAAATGCAAATATAAGTATTTACCAGCACGTCTATAAACAAGATGATTTTCATAATAAGTTCGAGGCAGAGACCGAAATAAATAAGCCTATCACAATGGAAGTATTGAAGACGCGTCAGCGGAATCGGCGGGCCGTAAAACAGTCCCTCTCGTAAAACGAATTTAATTCTTCGTTTCCACATTAAGGGCCGGAAGGGACTGATGATGGTTTAGGAAAATGATGACGTCACATTTTCCTTTCTTACGTCATTTTTATGTATTGCCATAAATACGCTTAAGAGTTCGCGCAGCGGTCTGATGAGCGAGGACGACGACAAAGCAACCGGCGAACGGAATCTGAGAAATTGCTTGAAGGTTATTTTACTTTGATTGTAATTTCCCATAATAAACTGGTATAGACGGTCTTGTGTATCTACTGTTTTATAAGGAAATATCACAGTTGATTGGTACAATCAGGTTCTGAAAAACTTTAGAGACTATGGAAGTTCGAGTAACTAATTCTTTTCAAAACAAAAAAAAACAGCCAAGTGCGTGTCGGACCACGCACAATGAAGGGTTCCGTAGTTGGAATGAATTTATCTCAAAAACAAAAACTCAAAAACTCAAAACTCAAAACTCAAAGCATTTATTTCAAATAAACCAATTACAGGCACTTTTGAATTGTCAAGGGGGTCGGTCAGTCATCAAAATGAAGCTAGTTGCCCATTCCAAAGCTTAGTAGGTACCTATGGAGAAGAACGGGCAAGAAACTCCACGGACACTCTTTTAAATTAACATATGGTTACAAAATATTGGTTACATCATTCGTGTTGAAATTAAACATGTGAGAACGATGCAAAACGTCAAAGGCGTCCGTAACAAAAATATTAAAAAAAAAACAATTCAAAACTTAAATTAAAATAAGCCAAGGCCGCTAAGAGATGACCAGTCCCTACTGATGGCGCCCGTTCACGAACATGACGCATGGATTAGCACCATTCAACTCAACCATTTTGAAGGGAGCTAAATGATCCAACACACCCGCCACCATCAGCGAGACATTACAGTGAGCATGACATACTCTCAGCCGCCATTGCACATTCAAGTCAATGAAAGAAGTACTCAGTAAATGGTAGCTTTATAGTAAGTACATAGTGCTCACACATGTTCTATGCAATTATATAATACTAAGAGATTGAATTTATACAAAGCAAAGATAGTTTTTGAAATCTTCAGCAGCTCCAACAGTATTTTCAAATGTTAATCAATTAGTTGAGGTTGTGGAGCTGGACCAGCATTGAGCCAAGCATTTTTATCAGCGATGTAATCCCCCAAATTATAGTATGCCTGCTTGCATAGTGTGCGTTTTATACAAGATTTGAATTTCGTCTCATTCAGTTGAAGTATGTGGGGAGGAATTATATTATAACATTTTAAACAGTACCCCATGAAAGACGAGTCTACTTTTGCCAGTCTGAAACCTGGTTGAGCTAATAAATCCCTACTTCTAGTACTATAATTATGTCTTTCGCCTCTTTTACTAAAAAGATGTAAATTTTTTCTTACGTACATGATGTTTTCATAGATATATTGACAAGGCACCGTCATGATGTTAATATCCTTAAACATTTCCCTAAGAGAATCGCGCCTGCGGAGATTATATATGGCTCTGATGGCTCTTTTCTGCAGAATAAAAATAGACTCGATGTCTGCAGCCCGTCCCCATAGTAAAATACCGTATGACATAATACTATGAAAGTAACTAAAATAGACCAGCCTCGCGGTATCTACATCAGTAAATTGACGGATTTTTCTCACAGCATAAGCCGCCGAACTTAGCCGTCCTGCAAGGGATATTATATGAGGACCCCATTGAAGCCTTGAGTCGAGCGTGATCCCCAGAAAAACAGTTTTATCGACGAATTCTAGTTTCTCTTGATTCAATATTATCTCACAATTACTACTTTTGACATTTGGTAACGAAAATCTTATGCACTTAGTTTTTTTCCCATTTAATACTAAATTATTAGCAGTGAACCAATTTTGGACCTACAATAGGGCAATATTTACGTCGTCAAGATTAATTGCACGTCTGTTAATTTAAAAAATTAAGGAAGTATCGTCAGCAAATAACACCATTTCTGGTTGAGTTTTTAACAAATAGGGTAGATCATTAATATATACTAAAAAGAGGAAAGGACCCAATATCGAGCCTTGAGGTACACCCATTTTTACTTTTAAGCCGAGTGAATTGACTCCATTTATTTGAACTTGCTGCTGTCTATCATTTAAATAAGATTTTACTAAACTGAGCGCAAGTTTTCCAAGGCCGTAATGCTCAAGTTTCAAGAGTAATGTTTCGTGGTCGACGCAATCAAATGCCTTGGAGAGGTCACAAAATATTCCTATGGCGTCTTGGGCTTCTTCCCATGCCGCAAATATGTGTTTTAATAAGGTGACACCGGCGTCAGTCGTACAACATCCCTTGGTGAAACCATATTGTTGATCGTGTAAGATTTTATTGTTGTTAAAATGATTGAGCATTTGATTAAGCATTACCTTTTCAAACACCTTGCTGAAGACCGCAAACTTAACATTGTAGTCGAAAAACATGTTCTCCCATACATCGATATACGTCACGTTCAATTCTCCAACTCCGAATGTAAGTTGGTCGACTATTACTCGTTAACTTGTAAAGCCTACTTAGCTGTGATAGTTTTCTATATATATTCGGTTATAATTATATTATACTATGAATTTTTTGTCATATTCACTTCAATCAATAATAAGATCAGAAATTCTTTTGTGGTCTTATTTCAAATTAGTATGGTCTAATCATAGCCAACGTTGTCTTAACGTTGGCTGCCGTTCTGGTCAACATGCCGCAGAAAAATAGGTTAAAATTGCGATTTTTGCTCATGTACAAAATTGGTGATCTGTCCTATACACACAACGATTTAATCTATCCTATTTAACTTTATATAAAATTATAATTATAATTTATATTGTACTTCCTGTTCCTAATTTCTCAGTTTAATTGTACTAATATAAAAGAAAATAATTAAGTAATAAAAATGTTTAATGCATGCTAATTTAGGATTTTATGGGTAGGCGAATGATAATTGCAATGCTTGTAAAAGGCTGCTAAGTAATAAGTAGTAACATAACAACACCTACATTGTACACTTAGTTCGCAATAAACGTTTTGAATTTGAATTTATTTTGGTATTCAAGGGTAAGAAGCTCTGGAGGCATTATAACGACTGGAACATGTAGTGTACTTTGCGACTGACTTGAGCAACATGGGCAGTCGACGATAGGTAAGAGTCCATGGTCACCCCCAGGTTTTTAACCGTATTTGCGTCTTCAATCTGAACTCCATTCAGCTAAAGTGGAGACAGCGACGCAACGTCGAGTCTATTCCGCATAATACCTTTCGCCGATAAAGTATGGCCTGGGAATTCTTAGGGTTGATCTCCAGTCCAAAGTACCGCGACCACTCAGCACTAATCAAATCCAGGTCACTGTTCATGGCAGCAGCACGTCTTAATATAATTACTATTGCAATATTTTAGTCCTACTACTTTTATAAATCGGTTAAAAATATTTGCCACCATACAAAACGACCCTTCGCCTAAAAAATATATTTTGCAACTCTACGTCGTTCAATACTTACTGCGTTCTGAGCATTGAAATGTAATACCAAGAACTACGTCTAGTTCCAAAATAGAGTAAGCATGAAATTGTCAACATATTTTTTTTAACCTTATCGATAGGATTTTAAGTTTCATTTTAAAGAATAAATATTTTTGAACTTATATAAAAATGTTTTTTTTACTTGTAAGGTAAAACCTCCCTTACACGTAAAATGGGGGTGATATTATTTTTTCTCGTACCTACTTTTTTTTTTTATATTTTATTTTACCACTTTGACGGCGTGATTAAGATGTTGATGACCCATTGCCAAATTACAGCTTTCTAGTAGGTACTAGTAGGTACTAAAAGTCTCTGAGATCAGCCGGGAACAGACAGACAGACGGACATGGCGAAACTTTATGGGTTCCTTGTTGACTTCGGAACCCTAATAAAAAGCAAACCTACGTTACGCAGATCACAAATAAAACGTTTGATGGAGAGCAAATATTAAAATAATGTAGATAAAATATTATATTCGTTCAAGGCGAAGCAAAGACGAAACATAGAAATCTGAGTGCTCATTTCCATAAAGGATTTTAATACTCTCCAAACAGTTCTACAGAAATTACCTTTCTTTGTGGATGGTATTTGTGAGGGAGCGACAGACGTCGCGTCGCCTCAAAAGCGCTCGCGATTACACCCGTGCTTTTGATAAATGATGACGAAAAATATTTTCTCGTTCGCAGCCGCTCGCCACGATATTGGTTTTTGATAACGTCACTTTACTCCTTTAAAACGGGATGTCGAGACAAATTCCCATCAGTTTTAATACAAAGCAACAATCGTAATCTATAGCGTCATTCACCCGCTACCCCCTCCCCCCACTCCCACTCCTGGCCCTTCCCACCCGGCGATCGCCCATTCCGCTGAAATCTGATAAAAAATAATTCCGTTTATAGGATCAAACAGTTGCAAATGCTGCCTCATATTAATTATTATTTTTGCTCTTTTCATTACCTAGCGTTCGACGTATCCATGAATTGTATTTGAAGGAATATTTTTGGAAGATTCACAAAATGATCTAACGAATTTAACAACATCTGAGAATCTTAGAATTATAAGTGTCGTGTCTTGAAATAATACCATCGTACGTAACGATCTCTAAATCAGTAAAATGTAATTTTTCCTATGAAAGATGAAGATGATAGCGATTCACTTCTTGATCGGTTTAAAGCTCCCGCAGACAGGCGCGACGCGACGACGCAAAGCGACTCTAGTAGAACAATTTATGCGAAAACTTCATGGAAATTGTTCTACCAGAATCATATCGCACCGTCTGCGGGAGCCTTTAACGATAGCGCCGAAGACGGTCTAACAAACGAATTTGGTTTTAAAATATTTTATCAAGATATCGAAAATGTATCATTTCTTAATGTGCATACTGTCTCATAAATTAAATAAAGGCTTGGATAGGTATGTACCTATATTGTGCGGTTGGCCATGTTCATATTTCTAGGTATCTATGTAGCTGTATTCTAAGAATCGTAGATAGGTACAATGTACGTTATCGTGTTTACGGCAATGGGTTCATTCCTCCACTATTGCAATCTGACACGTCACGCCTGCTCCACGTAATATCAAGCAATATCCATGCATAAGTAATTCAAGTATCCGCTGACACCGCCACGCGCCACCGCCGGGAAACAGCCCCAATTGTTCAGGTAATTCTCGGCAATTTCCCTTATCACATATTTACTTGTGTTCAATACAAAGGCCTCCTCCCGTCACTCATGTTCAATCATCTCGTTTGTTTCCAAGGCAGCTATATTAAATTTCATGGCTGTTTGAATGTATTTCATTCGCATTACATCGTACCCACTCTTGACAGAATTCCTTTTAATATGATTCGTCGGGTGTCAGTCGCTGGCATCGTCAATCATTCTCAGTAACTTTCTCAATATATTTTTATCTTTATTCAAATTCTTTTCATTCGGAAGTTCATCATTAAGAATTGGCTCTCTTTTCGTGATGATTGATACAAAATATGGCAAAGCGCTTTGTTACAATTTTGACGTTTTTATAAATTGGGTAAGAAGTTACAACAAAATCGAATGGGATTACTTTGATAATAGAGCTTCTCGTAGTTTTCTGAAGCACATGTAGTGCCTCCTAGCGTGTATTGCTAACTAACCAAAAGTTACAAATCTTGAGAAGTAAACTACAAGTGCATGAAGCCCGCGCTTAGCTGTCAGTGTACACACGAGCCACGAGCCACTCCTTATGGCTGCACATTAAACTCCGGGAACTTTGCTCGCTGCTGACTCCGTGAGCTTCGTTTTGTTTTGTTCTAGCCGACTTAAGTTGTACACTCACTTTTATTACATTGTATGAACTTGCTGAATAATACTTACAACGATATTGTGCTCGAACTCTTTTTATAACAACATTTTGTAATACTCGTAATAGAACCGAGTGTTCCAAAAAATATAATCCTTTTTAGAATATAACGAGAAAAATGTTTAAGGTGATTAGATAAAATATTAAGAGCATTTAGCATTACTTATTCACGTATTGCTCTAACTCGACGTTTCCATCTAACAAAAAATAAAGAACAAGGAGTGAACCATTCCGTTTACATAACACAAACAACCCAATGATTGAACGTAAAAAATTGAGCCATCACGGGACGCCTGGCAGATGTGAAACATCGAAACTATTTACACACTATACTACATAATTATAAACTGTATAGTAGCGACGCGTCGCCACGCGGCATGCGTCGCCCCGCCAGTAATCGATTTTACGTGCGGATATAGATGTTTCACATGAATAATAAAGTAATGTCAAGAGATAGGGTTCAAACCGACATGCAGTTAAAAAATTAACTTTTACAAAGATCTAAAAATACACTTGGTGCCGAGAAATGCTGTCCAGTAGTTAATAATGTTGAAAATTAACGGAGCTCTGGCCGCGAGGATGACGTCACATATATTTCGTATTTGTAGTGCACGACAACAGACTAGCAGTGTACGTGTGTCGTTAAAATGTATATACCCTCTCCGTCGGCGTCGCCGCATCGCGCGAATCGACGCGACGACACATATATTAGTAGCAGCAAATATTATGTAGGTATGTTCCGTTAAAAATGTACCTAATCTCTTTGTTGATTTTGGAGTGAATTGAATCGATTTGAGATATTTAAAAGTATATATTATCATGATTGCTCAATACTGACCATTTTTATTCTGAACGATTCTTCAATAGACTATTCTAATAGTGTTGTAGATTCTATGTTCAATATCAAGTTCTAACTTATACCAACTCAACCCTCCCGGGAATATCCCTGAAATAACAAAACCGTCATGTAATCGGCATCAAGTACACACTGACAAAGCCATCGCCTCCCATCCCCCGACTCTTGCGCCGTGAGTAAGTAGCTGACATATTCTGTTATTCTTCCATTTCTCCGCAACACCTAGCTTTTGCTCGACATTGAAACGCGATATTATTTGGCGGATTTATATATTCCCCGAGGCCTTGATCAGTGGGTGACAAGTGAGAAATCAATTTCAATTCGTCTCTGGTACGGGCTGGCGGGGTGGTGGGCTGGCGGGATGGCAGGGTTCGAGATTTGTCTCCATCACGTTGCTCGCGTTACAAGATGATGATGAAAAGACATTTTTATATGCCCATAAAAATATAAAATCGTTTAAAAAATAGAGTGATATCCATACTATAAATACTAGAAACAAACATAAATTTGTTGTACCTACAACAAGGCTCAAGAAAATAGGTGGCTCGTTCCGATGTCAATGTATACGCTTTTATAATAAACTTCCAAGCCACGTTCAAGATCTAAGCCTTAATAAATTCAAATCATTCATTACACGTAAGTTGTGCCAGAAAGCCTTGTATACCGTTAAAGATTATATTGAGGACAAAAAGGCTTGGGATTGAGCTGCTCCAATTTTTTTTTTTTACATATTCAGGTATTTTTATTGTTTGATGTTTTTTTGCAAAATTTTATTGTTTTCTATACAGCGACATTTAATTATTATTTTATACACAATGACATGAATATTTACTTGTAAAGTATTATATTATTTTTTAATTATTGTGAATGTGAAGACTATGTGGGTTATTTTTTTTTTTTCGTTTTCTTTTATTATCAGTTAGTGTTAATCATGGTCTGGTAGTTTGAGTCTTATAAGCGGCCTACCCAAATGTCCTTTCTTTGGTATTGTTCGTCGCATCGTTAAGCTCCTTAAGTTCTGAGTAGAGCTGCACGATTACTGACAAATGCGTGCACTGACTGGTCAGGTCCACTCAATCTGTGTGGTTCTTTCCTCAAAAGACCATTTCAGACCAATCTGCATGGCCTTCACATGATCTGACCAAGATTATGTCTGGACTTTAAAAGAGACTGTGACCTCTGAGTTTGTTTCGGCCTTTCTTCTCAGAGTAGTCAGATAGGAAACGCCGACATCATCTAGTTTTTAAAATATGATTGACGTGTAAAAGTGTTTGTCCAAACCTACTTACAGAAATAAAAATCATTTATTATTTATCATCAGACACAACTTATATCTCCAGAATAGAGGACAACACTTTTGTAAAAAAGAAGAGTTATTTGGGTACGTTAACTTGTTAGAGCTCTTAGAGCTTTTCTTCGCTTGTTTTTCGTGAGAGATAGCACATATCTAGAAAATATTACGGATAGCTCGATGTGTCGCTATAAATTTCGTATTGTTTGAAGATTGCATTTCCAGAATAGTGCAGAAATG
Source organism: Tiliacea aurago (assembly GCA_948098905.1). NCBI lineage: Eukaryota > Metazoa > Arthropoda > Insecta > Lepidoptera > Noctuidae > Tiliacea > Tiliacea aurago. Next base: position 683,996 of record OX402581.1, on the reverse strand, counting down.
TTACAACTATTTATCACTTTTCGTATTCTTTCCATACACTTTTACATTTTTATTAACACTTATGTGCCTCGTGTTGTGCCTCTTCAATCTTTCTTCCAATTACTCCCTAAGTCACAAAGTACCTATCCTAATATCTCACTCATCATTATTTTATTCACAGTGAGTAGTTCACGTCAAGTTTCCAAGCTGTTGACCGCAGCACGCGACCGCTGACTTCCGCACTCTCTGTCCGACCACCCCGGACAGCTCGAACAACACGCCGGACAAATAGACAGCCCGCCGGTAATACGCGCAACAATAACACCACTCGAGATTTATGCACTTTGTTCAAGTTTGTAGTCTCGAGATTATAACAGCAGCGTCGGTCGTTGTTGCTCCACTTAGATTTGTGCTCGCTTATAGTTGCATCCAGACGATGTTACTTCGACCTCGCTCTATAATAAGATTTAAGACCACTTTCTAACTTGATAATTCCTTATTCAGTTATATTTTTAAGCAAAGGATTAACACGACCTGGTTTATCACAGTTTAATTATAGATTAAACGGTTTATCACAGTTTTATATTATATAATACTATATAGTAAATAGAGAACTGTCTATTAATTATACGAGATTTTTTCTGTTTACATGCACATGAGAACAAAGAGCTGATAAGTACTTGGATTAAAATAACAAAGTAGAGCAAAAGCGAAAACCATTTGGCTGAATGCATTATTGATTTGATGTTTCTTTTCTCATTCTGGGGAAAGTCAAAGTCAAGTTATTTATATCAAAAAGGCACTTTTGAACGTCAAAATTAAAAAAATAGATTTGTTTCTAGGCGCCCTTTCCAAAGGTAGCTTCGCATGGAGAAGAATGGGCAAGAAACTCTACCGTTACTCTTTTAAAATGTTTTACAATATTTTGTATAGGTACCTACATTAATTATAAATTATAATTAATATGTGAAGACGATGGATGCACCTAGAATAAAATTACTATACCACAATAGGTAAAAATAATTAAGAATGAAGCAATGACAGATAAATTAATTATGTGATAGATACATTGTGCTCCCCTAATTACAAACATTGTGACAAAAAAAATTGCGTTTTCCAAAAAAAATATAATATCAGTGTGTGAGTTAAGGTAATCAGTAATCACAGAATGTAAAATAAATGTCTTAAAAATAACAAATTATACAATTAAAATAGCAACCAGTTTGATTTTGTCTAGACTCTAGATTGAGCTGGACCAGCATGTTTCCAAGCATTCTTATCTTGGATATAATCCTCTAATTTGTAATAAGCTTGTTTACAAAGTGTACCTTTAATATGAGTTTTAAATTTTATTTCATTTAATTGCAATATATCACAAGGTATTTTTTGTAATATTTAACACAGTACCCCATAAAAGATGTATGTACTTTAGATAATCTGAAACATGCTTGATCTATTTTATCTTTATGTCTAGTATTGAAATGATGTCTATCACTATCACTTATTTTATTAAAAACATGTAGATTTTTCTTACATAGGTACATAATATTTTCATAAAATAGTTGGCAAGGTACCGTCATAATCATAATATTAATCCTTTGAAATAGTTCACTGGGAGATTTTCGGTGACGCGACGTAGATTATAAATGGCTCTGACAGCTCTCTTTTGCAAAATAAAGATGGATTCAATGTCAGCAGTCCGACTCCACAGTAAAATGCCGTATGACATAATGCTGTGGAAGTAGATAAAATAGACCAAACGCGCGGTTTCTACATCTGTAATCTTCCTAACAGCATAAGCGGCCGAGCTTAACCGCCCCGCAAGAGATGTTATATTTTTTTTGATATCCCATAACTCTAGGGTTATATTCTGTAGGTAAAAATAATACTAAAACTCCTAGAATAGGTGGTCCAAAAATGCATCGTTTCGGAGATATCATCAATCATAATTAAATTAGGTCAAAAATTGTCAACAGTATGACGAACCTTTACTTTTGCGAGGTTGCCAAACTTCGCAGTAGTGTAGTAAAATAAATAGTAAAATAAAATATGTAGGTATGTTGGTATCGGGGCTTCCCGGCGGCAGCTAGTCAAGGGAAAGCTAAAATGCGACGTTATCATATTTCACGTAAGGGTGTTTTACATTAATAATCGTGACTTTGCCGAATTATTTTGTATGAAAAATGAAAAAAAAAAAATTACGAAGGATTGGAACATAACTCATATGCCAGTTGATTCTTTGATATGGCCTCAATCATACCCTAGAGTTATGGGATATAAAAAAAACACGTTGTATATGGTCCCCATTGTAGTTTCTCGTCTAGTGATTCCTAGGAAAACCGTTTGATTAAAAAATTCCAGTTTTTCTCCATTCAATATGATATCACATTCGCTACTTCTAACATTAAGTAATTTAAATCTAATGCATTTGGTTTTTTTTTCATTAAGAACCATATTATTTAGGTATTTTGGACCTGAAGAATATAATTATTCACGTCGTCAAGATTTTGTTACCATCACAGTCTATTTTAAAGATCAATGACGTGTCAGCTGCAAATAACACGATCTTTGGTTGATTTTAAAGTAATTGGGGTAAATAGTTCATCAAAACTAAAAAGAGGAATGGACCCAATACCGCATCTTGAGGCACGTCCATCGTCATTTCAGACCCCAATGAGTTTACGCCGTTTACTTGAACTTTAACCTTTCTATCTTTCAGGTATGATCTTGGTAATCAAGAGTTGTATTCCTAATCCCATAGTGCTCTAGTTTCAGCAGTGTGTTTCATGGATAACGCAATCGAACGCCTTAATTCAAATTTAAATTTATTTATTTTTGGGACAACTCGATCCAAAGGTTAGTATACAAAAACTTAGACAACTATTGTTAGTAAATAAATACAATTAAAAAGGACAACACTCCTCATATTTAACCAAGTAATTCTATATACAAATGCAAATGCCCCTGTGCTGAGACACCCCGTCCCGTCAAGATAACCCATAGGGAGACACCTAACAGATACCAGACGAACGAAATGTCTCAACACAGGTGCACGTACATCTTCAGCTATCGTTTTCAGGATGCTGTTGTGACTCCCCCGCACCCTCCTCATAAGTGACACGACTTTTTTTCGCATGACGGCATGAAAATCGTCAGTATGAGCCTGCGCAAACATCTCGGAGGCACTGCAGAAACGAGGAAGTCCCAACATCATCCTGAAAATGTTATTGTATTGGACGCGCAGTGTGTCCAGGGATTTTTTGGTATAACTAACCCATAGACCCCCCGTGTACAGACCCTGACAATACGCTTTGAATAGCGTGATCTTGACTTGGTCCGTACAGCAGGCGAATCTACGGGTCAGCATGTTGCCACGCACTGACAGCGCCCTGCGCTCCCTCTCTATGTCAGAATCATCATTAAGGTCGTCGGCAAGGTAATGTCCAAGATACTTAAACTGCGACACCCTATCTAAGTTAATACCATTTAAAGTAATGGGTGGAACAGTTTCAGGGCACCTACCAGCGGGCTTAAAAATCATGTACTGACTTTTATTTACATTGTAAATAAGTCCGTGTGACTCGGCATAGGCTTCACAAACTTTCAGCATCTCCCCGAGCGCCCCCACAGTGAGACTCAGCAGCACCATGTCGTCCGCGTAGCTGATATTATTAACACTAATACCACCCACGGACACGCATGCTGCTGAGTTCCACTATGCCTTAGAGAGGTCGCAAAAGATTACAATGGCATCTTGTGCTTCCTCCCAGGCGTTAAAAATGTCGTTTATTATGGTGACACCGACGTCAGTGATACAACGCCCTTTAGCGAAACCGTACTGTTGTCCATGAAAGATGGATTTTTTTAATAAAGTGACATAATATTTGATTGAGCATCAAATTTTCAAACTCCTTACTGAGAACTGGCAGAATTGACACAGGCCTATAATTGTTGGGTTCTTTACTATCTCCGGATTTGGTTTATTGGCTGATAGTGTTTTATAAAAAAAAAGGATGTAGTCAAAGTTAAATAAAAGAATTATACAGTAAAACCTCCTCATAAAGGAAAGCAAAAGAATAGTGTACGAGTGGTATCGTCATCCATTCGTCACCTTTTTGTTAGCCTCGCGAACAAACCGGTCAGGCTTTGTTTACCGGTCAAACGCCGTAAATCAAGGCTTGCAACTCTTCGACGGGTGATAACTTGCGAGAGGGGACCTGATGGCAGTTGCTAACTCGAGGTAAATATCACCCTGCAAGGTGAAACTTGGCGATTGGAATATTGCCGACTAATAACATTGTTTGGAAGAAAAGATTTGTTGAAAACATTTTCGTAAGTTTGGTTTTTGTAGCGCAGGTTTTATTTTGGGTAGTTTGTTTTTATTTTTATTTATAACTAGTTGCCCTCCCCTGATTCGCACTGTTTTTACGACTTGACAAAAAATCTCGATTTCTTTATTTTATGTAAAATGGTTAAATATTAATCTATAATAAAAAAAAACATTTATTTCAGACATAATTAAAAATTTACCATAATAAAATTATAATGTTAGTTACGAAGGTCTTCAAATTATAGACGAAAAGCTTTCCGGAATAAATGCTCTAAATGGTGGTGAAAAGCGCTAGACGCTTTAAAATAATAGATATCACTGACAAGCTATTCAGATACAATGATAGTGCTTTATGTTCAAAAATATATCATTGTCACACGATCTCTTCGAAATCAATTGCAAACAAAGAGAAAACCCGGCCAAGTGCGTGTCGGACCACGCATAATGAAGGATTTCGTAATTGAGATGAATTTATCCGAAAAAAAACTTAACATTGTAGTTTAAAAACATGTTCTTTCATACATCGTGATACGTCACGGTCAATTTTCCAACTGCAAATGTAAGCTGGTCGACTATTACTCGTTAACTTGTAAAGCCTACTTAGCTGTGATAGTTTTTCTTTCAACTTCGTTATATACCACTGCCATGATTTTATTCACGTAACCAAAAACAACAATTTAGCCGGCAATAAAAGTTTGCACTTTAAAACTTAATATTACGCAAATGGGGGATCCATTTGCGTAATATTAAGTTTAATAATAATAAGATTAGAAAATAGTTTTCACAACCCCGTAATATTTTTGAACGGCCTATCAAATGACATCCCACACAATGGAATAAACGAGAAAAAAATATCATCCCCACTTTACGTACAAGGGTAGAACGCACAAAATTAAAAAAAAAATCGAGATTTTATTTTACGATTGTTGGCGTGAATAATATGTAAATGAATAATAATAAATAATAATAATAGAAGCCATTTATTCAGACCATTTGAAACTTATGCTACTAAAATAAAATTATTGACAAGTTGTAAAAAAAAAAGTTGAAAACTAAAATAAAAATAATTCTATTACTGACACCGGCTGAATAATAATAATATGTATACCCATGCTAAATTACAGATTTCTAGTCCATAAAGTTTCTGAGCTAAGCCGTGTATCCGGGATAGAAACACAGACAGACAGATAGACAGACAAACAGACATGGCAAAACTATATGTAAGGGTTTCTTGTTGACTACGGAATCATAAAAATGGAAAAATACAAAATGAAGTATACCTCCGCACGGTTCGTTGGGATGGTTTAATAAAATAAAATGTCTCTCGTCGGATCCACTGCGTTCCCATTCAGATTTATTGTGTCCTGACTAAAGCCTTGAAATCCGAATGATTTGTTCCCACTTTTATATTTTGTTGAGGGATGATATCGCTCAACGTCACCGTTCTGCTTATTTCAACGGTAATACGACACATTAAATGTTTTATCTCGTTTTTAAAAGCGGGCTAGATAACAGTGTCAGCCGTGGAAAATAAATGATGTATGTGGTAACCATACGGACTGGTGAGATCATAATAGGCGTTCGATTTCGATAAGGGTTAGTGAAGGTCGTCAGCTCGACAAGTGACCGGAAACATATTATCATGTAGAGGGTTAAATTGGAAATAAGAGTATGCTCTGCACTGTGAGCACCTGACGCACTATAAGTTGATTCGGAAGTAGGTAACTATGTACGGCGAAATAGTTGATGAAAAAAGGGAGACTAAAAAACCTGATTATGGTCATCACTTGTCACTCACGACAGAGCTTGTCACACAACGGGGGGTAGTGGCTTAGTCATAACAGCCGCACGGCTCAATCAATCAGGAAAAGCTACGCTTGCCGCGGTTGGTCCGTGGATGGATGACCATCTCTACGTACCAAAACCCCTCCGTGCCTCGGAAAGCACGTTAATCCGTTGGTCCCGGCTGTCATTTGTAGATCCTTGACAGTCGTTACGGGTCGTCAGAAGCCCGAAAGTCTGACAACCAGTCTTACCAAGGGGTATCGTGTTACCCAGTAACTGAATTGTGGAGGTCAGATAGGCAGCTGCTCCATGTAAAGTACTGGTATTCAGCTGCATCCGGTTCAAATCAAATCAAAACAAAAATATTTTCAAATCAAATCAAAAATATTTTTATGTCACATAAGCCTACATGGGCACTTATGAAACGTCAGAAGCTAGATGCACGGTTCCAATTGGTCGTTTCCTATGGAGAAGAGGTTAGACTGGAAGCCGACCCTAACGTAGTAGAGAGAAGGCGGCAGATGATGACGTGTCACTATTTGAACACAACAAAGCCCAACACAACATTACAGGGAAAAGTGAAGGATGCACACATAGGTACACAATTTACGTTGTACGCATAAATCCTACTTTGAGCCACAGAGCGTGGGTACATCGCGGCAGCGGTCATTGAAATAATTGATCGCCGAGCACCGCTCGTGAGATCACGGTTATATTTCATTCGGAACAAAAATGTAAAGCTAAATTATGTAACAGAATCCCTTAGAGGCCTAAGAATTATATAAAGGTTTCTGTAAATGTATAAATTCCAAAGGTCTGCGAAGAAGGCTATGAAAACTGTAGGATTATATATGTCTGTGCTCTTTTATGGTTAAGCTGAATGGTGCTAATCCATGCGTCATGTTCGTGAACGGGCGCCATCATTAGGGACTGGTCATCTCTTAGCGGCCATGGCTTATTTCAATTTAATTTTTACTTGTTGTTTTTAATCTTTTTGTTATGGACGATTTTGACGTTTTGCATCGTTCTCACATGTATAATTTCAACATGAATGATGTAACCAATATTTTGTTACCATAAATTAAAAGAGTGTTCGTGGATTTTCTTGCCCGTTCTTCTCCATAGGTACCTACTAAGCTTTGGAATGGGCAACTAACTTCATCTTAAGACTGACTGACGACCCCTTGACAATTCAAAAGTGCCTGTAATTGGTTTATTTGAAATAAATGCTGTGAGTTTGAGTTTAAAAAGTATATTCTGTACTAAGTTATTTTAGACAATTATTTTTAGTGATAATTCTTGGCAACCAACCAATATAATAATATTTATGTTTGTGTTTCACTTTAGGATAATAGTTTCTGCTTGTACAAAGTACGAACAATGTTATGAGACCACACTTCCGAATACCAGTTTTATTCATGGATTTTAATTTCAAAACTTTACCAGACCAGGTTGTCTTAGGCTAACATAGAAAGTGTTAGTCAGCATACGCTCAGTTAACTCGTGTCCGTTAACCATTAACGTATAATAAGTTATCAAAATGTACGCACTCCTCACTCCATATTTAACTAATAGGTAGTCTTACAAAACCATTCTACTTTACTTACAGTAACCGCCTCCTATATGAAAGTAAGAGGTCAGACAACCTGTAGTTATGGAAATGTCTGGTAAAGTTGCGAGGTCAGGCGAGCGACCCATGTGCCCCGAGCTCCCGGCTGTGGGCCGCGGCGGCCATTCCCGTGATTGATCGCAACCTGGGCCGTCTCCCATGGGGGAAATCACAGCATGGATGAAATGGTACAGAATAGAAACGTTGTAGGTTTTAGGGGTAACGCTGTAGGAAATTGATAAAGCGTCTGTCTATTGTTTGTAAACTGACGACTACAAAATACAGGTGTTTTTTACATTGCAGACAATTATTATAAAGTAAACTCAAAAAATTACACACACAAACATCACAACACGCGTATTGCCCGAAGAGTAGGGCAGAGGAAAAAACATAGCTAAAAGAATTATGCTCTAACATTTCTAAGACGTATAAGGAATTTTGATATGAAAACTTAACTTTATAAACCATACGCTTTATTTCTGCTGAGTAAATACCTACTGTAGTTGTCGCGTTTAGCATGGCAATAGCGGTCACTAACCCACCTACATTTTCTACCATTTTTTTTTCATAAACTGAAGTAAAGGCCGTTACCGTCCTGAATCAATATTATCGTGATCTTCAACATGTTTTAATAACGAAAAACCATGCATAATTCGTTGTTTGGGTCCCTACGGAGGGAATTATTTGGGAAAGAGCAATGACCGCTGTTGCCATGCTAAAGCGCAACAACTATAATTATCTACTAATTTGAAATGCATAATTTCTTAACAACATAATTTATTAAAAACAAAAACACAAAGCTATTCAACAAAGTGGCAGTTTCTATAAACGTAACAGTGTAAACGGATATAATTGAACCCACTGTAAACAGCTATAATGAAACTGTCAACAAATAACTGAAGAGGGCGCTGCGGTGCGAATGATTACGAGAGACACAAATGAATCAATTCTGTCGACAGTCGTATAATTGGAAGGCGCAGCAGCCACTTGCTGTTTGTAACTGAAATACGAATATACGAATATATACGAATATATACGAATATATACGAATATATACGAATATATACGAATATATACGAATATATACGAATATATACGAATATATACGGCTCACGGAAATAATTATCAGAACTTAGCGGTATTTCAAGTTTACGTTACAATAATTATTCATGACAAGATTAATTATCATGATAATTTTATTAATTAACTCATCATCTGCCCAGTAATTTCCTAACTATTGGGGTCAGCTTCCAGTCTAATCGGAAGCCCCGGAATACCAGCATTTCACATGACATGTAATACAATAATTTAATAACTGAATGTTGGATGTCACACGAACCACTGAATGGTGAAGTTCCGGTGCAGATGATACAAATAATACCCATCTTGTTACATCATTCTTTTTTTAAAGATGACGTTCATTGAAGTTCCGTCAGTAGCAACCGACGGTAGCAAACGTCTAAATACTTATACGGCAGCTTATACGTCTTATAAAGCAGTTTTGACGTTAGGATAACTTTCCAGCTGAAGAACCTCAGCTATTTTGCACAATATAGTGTGTCCTCACTGTTTGTGTTCCAGTAGTATCTCCTAATTCCCGAAGACAAAATTCGTATTCTTAAGTTCGAGATCCGATAGTTTATAGTGTCTAGACTAAGACAGCACGCATAACATGCCTATAAACCCCGGGAGATCTGTACGTACTCGTACAGACGGCTACACATCAAGCTATGCATTTCCACTATAAGCTGGTCTCTCATTGTACGAAAATCCTATACAATGCGAGATCAGCCTAAACTGGATTTGTATAGCTTGATGTATAGCCGTGTGTACGCAATACTAGCAGTGACTTGTACTTATTTATAGGAAGATGAATTTATGTATAATAGCAGTATTTTGGCATAATTATACTTGGTAAAATAATACCCCAAAGAACTCATACAGGAGATAATATTCTTTACAGGATGCTAACCCTATTAAGGAGTTAGTGGGCTTGGACTAATAATATCATGTTTCTTTACCTAAATTGTGAGGTATCGGACTCAAATTGAATATTAATTTAAGGTTTCTAAGTTCAAATTAAACGGAACGGACTGTTAAAATAGGACTACGCCGTTGCTACGGCGTAGCGGTTCGTAGCGATCGTTGCTACGCAGCCGTAGCAAATAACCAATTTGTGTGCAACTCGACCGACTATCAAACGTGAGTTACGTGAGCATGTTATGTTCTACCGGTTAATATTATGTGTTCGCAGAAATATATTTCTAATAATTTAACAACGTCTCATTCACCAAATAATTTTGAATTGAAATCACGTATAACTTACGTCTCAGCATTAAGTACACAAGAGCTACTCCATAATATAAGTTAATATTGTATTAAGATGACCATTATGTTCGGGGATAATAAAGGAGCCATTACTCCGCTATGATGTAGGTTACTTATTTAAAAGTAAGGCGATTACTCTTTGGAGCGAATGCAGGCCCTCGGGGGCATTAAATCCACGCAGAGCATCCCAAAGCCATATACTTGATGTATTAGCTTCAGCGCGAGGTAAGAATACTAATTTATGTAGGATGAGCTATAAATTATTTTTTGATAAGCCCGGTCAGAGAAATATGAAACAGCGAAGTAAGTGGGTCCTTGGTAAGTGGTGACCTTACAGTCCGTCTTTTGAACTCGACAGCCCGTTGGATGAACGTGTGAACGATATATTTACATTCTAGAATCAAATGCAGAGTAAATACTGTTGAAATCTTATTGATTTTTCTCGTTTCATCGAACTCTTTTATCACATAATTGAATTTAAATCAGCGTTCGATCGATCTTCGGCACACTGAATATAAATTTAAACAGAATACTCAAATAGTGTCACCCCATTACAAATAACCCTTCAAAGACTAATGTCCCCAACTAGATGTGACAGTTCATTACGAAACGATTCCAGCGTATTGTTTGAGAATAAAGCGATCTATAGTTTATTGGAAAGCATTAATCTGAGGGAATATTTACTGGTACTTTAATACAATTCGTTGTCTGTAATTGCCTTATTCGTTATATTGATAATACTAATTAATATCATCGTAATATTAGAACAAGTATTACGTGATATTGATTTGAGAATAAATAGTGAGTCAGTAATTAGACGAGTCTGTTAGATACCTATATTTTAATCTATTCTCAGGTAATATTCTGACAAACAAAAATACAAACCAAACAAATCCAACAAACAAACGTAACGGTTCAGCACTACGTAGTCGATGAACAGAACCGCGATGTTCACAAATATTTGATGAACGTATTCAAAAAGAGCAGTTTATAAATAAAATATTTCCGAACGACTACCCAAATGGAGTTGCAGTTTGTTTGCGACTAGATAACACAGTTATTGTGAATGGATGGCCGAACTTGTACGCACTCGGTGGGATACATATGCGACTGTTTATTGCCTGTAATATGTTAGATCCGACGTGTTATTGCTCAGTGCAGCGCAGAGTGGTCCTTCATGTCTCGCGCACTTGGCCACCTGCCGCGCACGGCGCGCACTCTAACAGCACTAGATAATTATAACAAAGTTGTCACGCCTGTACAGAGAGTGGTGACGTACGTTACAGTCAGATTACAGTGTAAGTGCCATGACAAAGATAGTAGTTTTATAGCCAATTTTTAGCTGCAATTCTTAGCCCATACCTAAAGGTTCCTACTCGATACTCGCTCGAGTAATGATAATAATGTTTATTAAAATTCATCAATGGGTAGGTACGGGAATCCCGCTGAAGCATAAACATTATGAAATCTCCACAGAGTAAGTTATAAATACTATATAAATTAATTCTATGAACATAAACTCCGCTTTGATGGACACTTATGTGTAAATACTTTATCAAGATTATGCAAAAAATTGTAAACGATCAAATTGTTAAATGATGTATAAGAGAAATAACATCAAAATGTATAACGCCACGCCTGTTTTCCTATTATCTTTGATTATGGACGGCATGGTTGGCGCAGTTAGTTAAGCGATTGACTGCTGCGCTGCGTGTCGCGGGTTCGATTCCCGCACGGAACAAATATTTGTATGACATACAAGTAGTTGTTTCGGGTCTGGCTGTTTGTGTATGTGAATTTAAATGTTTGTAAACGCACCCACAATACAGGAGAAATTCCTAGTGTGGCGCAACGTTTTAAAATAAATAAACAAACAAACAAAAATGGGCATATTTGGATAAATTAAATATTCATACCCCTTACACGGCAATTAGTATTTCCACTAACTATCATTTCCATAGACCATCAGATTTTGGCAAAAACACGTTCATAATTTCGGACACACCGCATTTAATTACAGACAACGCTGTAATGCTACGTAGACAGGCTATAAATTGTAAACTTCTCAGACGGGACCCATCTCCAGAGACGAGCGGCCATCTTGTAGCGGAATACAAGTAAGTATTATTAGTACTATGTTGAAACATTTAAAGTTTCTTTTTAGGTTTCCTTGTACGTTAGCATGAGATATTTCAGCTAAATCGCTTGGGGATGGAAATTCCATGAAGCTATTGGAATATTGCTCATAAATTTCACCTTGTTGGTAACTTTCAATGTATAACTCCATTGGCAAGTTTGTAATGCTTATGGACTTAAATTGCTCTAATTAATTTCTGTTTGAGTACGTATAAGTAGTACCTATCCGTTTTCATACAATCCAGTGTCTTATTTTATCGACCAGGTCAAATTCGTAGGTGTTTCGTCATTATTACATAACATCACGCATGTAATCTCCAAAGGGTTCGGCAGAGGTGTACCTTTACACCCACGTTTCGCCAGTTATATTTTAGTCCCATGTAACAGGGCGAGGCTATTGTCATCAACCAGGCACAAATCCAGACTCCGAGCTGCGAGAAATTCCTGGTGGAAAAACCCAACAATACCCATTGCCCGACCTGGGAATCGAAGCCCGGACCAGACCCCGGGTATTTCATCACAATTAATATAAAATCTACCATAGTATTCCAATGCATGAAATAACTCATCAAACCCTATTGAAAACGTTATTGAACAAGCCAAGAAAATGAATAGAGTAATAAATTCAAAATTGAATTGTAAATATATGCGGCACACGCGAGTTAATCCTTGGCGATCTCTCCTAAACCGATACTCAATAAATGAACTGTTCCCATTACATAGCTTATCGTGAATTAATTCGTGGTCCAGCAATAAATGCTAAAGCTAGCCAAGAATAATGGACCGCTGAATAATGAACAACACAGAGCACCGGCTCACTAAGTCCTAATTGGTTGACAGATCAATTAGCAACCAATTTGGTTTATTCGTCTTAAGGGATTAGCAATTCTTGGTGGTCACCCACGATTGTCGTGGGAATACAACAGTGAGATCTCCAATTTGTAGTAATATTAATTGAACGTTCCAAATCTGGAGGACTTCCCAATAAGTGGACTGTGTAAATATCACAGACACTGGCTCAACTCCAGAGAAATGTTAAGAAGGACGAGACTGAGACTCTGCACACAAAATTATTTGTGTTCGTTTTCTGCTTGCTGAGTAGAATCTCAAGTGGCAACGATTCAGGATGCAATTTTATTGTGTAGCCTGGAGCAGTTTGTAAGTCGGTACTGGAGTATTGGTTTAAAAGATTGGAATTGCTCTGGGAGTAATCAATTGGTGCCTGATTCCTTTCCAAGATTATTAGATTTTCTTCTGTTGGTATCACTTCAGATTTCTAAAATACGAAAGAAAAAACGTGAAGGAACATAATAAGAAAAATAATTGTAATTACTTCGTCGTTTACGTCGTCCACTAATCTCGAATACTTTCCCGTCCGACCGGAAATTAAAGGCAAACACAAATAAAACTTCCACAAAGATTCAATATCGACAAACATTTCATCTAAATAAACTCAACTCCTGCATATCGTTGCTGGCACAGATTTCGTTGTACACAGTCGTGGAGAAGTACACAATTTTGATAAAGAAAATATTATTATTTGTTCATTTAATTTCCAAAGGAAAAAGGCCCCGTTGTGCCGGCCGGTCCTGAGCGGCGACCAGGGAGTTTATTAGGAAGATAAGCAGAATAATTCATTATGATGCTTAGAGTATTACTTTTGAAACAATATGGAATAGAGATTATTGTCTAGGTGTTATGTTGTCGTATTGTTCGTTTAAAATACTGAGCTGCTTTTACCACATTTAATTACTGAAAATTAAATGTTTACAATTCAAATAATACCTACTTAGTTTTCAATTACACCCACCAAATTTTACAAACATAAGTATCGATTCCGTTAAATTGGCGCGCTCAGCTTCCCCTGATGAGTTGATCACGTATCTCTGTATACAGGGTATAACAATAGCTCCGGCTGTTCGTCGTTAATTCGCACCGAGCAAACACCTCGCTAATAGGTGCGCAAACATAATCAGACACCCATCTGCGTCGACCACGTGTCGATCCAGACACACGCCACAGAAAAGATAGACACAGAAGGCTGGCTCCATACTTAATAATAATATTCTTTATTGTTCTCTCATACACAAACACAGTAAAAAGTCAAGGTAACACTTAAAATAGACGATGTCCGTTATAGGTAGGAGCTGTGTTACAGATCACCAGGCAAACCCTCCAGCGGACAACTCACTTATGACCTATGACCGTATTAAATGAACATACAGGTTGTACATTATAAAACACTATAATAAAGTAAACAAAAACGAAAATTAAAAATTCAAGTAAAACAATTCTGGTGGCAAAAGTGGCTTTATTGATTTAGGGGTGAGTATGCGTCGTGTGTGTCGGTGAGTGTAGGTGATGGTGTGGTGGGTACGTGTTTGTTAGCTGTACATCGTTCCATGCTAGTCAACGTTACCTTAAAGATTCGTACAGACTGGAGCGATATTGCGGGTGTGACAGGCAGCGCAACCCTTGTCGCGCCAGTCTGTGCGAGCCTTAAGTTGCATTGTAATCAATGCGTTTGGAATGACGAGCAAAGACGCACACACACAGACTCTCGTCTATGCAAACTGACTCCAACTTAAATTACCCGTTTATTTAAATCACAACTGTCATTCTTTGAAATTTGTAAAAAATACCTCTCACAGAAAGAGGGGGCCTGTGTCCCAGCAGTGGGAACATTACAGGCTGAACATGGACAAATTGACGTAGGATGTCAATTTGCTTAACAAATAACTTCTCTGACCATACATCGAGTGCAAGCACACTCACGACTGTTAAGGCTCGTTCAGACTGGCGCGATATCGTGGGCGCGACAAGGGTCACGCTGCCTGTCGCGCCCACGATATCGCGCCAGTCTAAATGTTATACATCTTTATTAATAACAAGTTTACAACAGTGTTAAGCATAAACAAGTCTCCACAAAACTGTTTTTACAGATTGTCTGTGGAAGCAGATCATTCAAAATATAGTTTCGAATATAGTGTCTGTGTTCACTCGATGTGTGGAGCCGGCCTTCTGTACCCAAATATTTTGCTACGTGCCGATCCGGATCCACACTACACGTACCTAGATGTTGTGCCGATCCGGACCCACACTACACGTACCTAGATGTTGTGCCGATCCGGACCCACACTGCACGTACCTAGATGTTGTGCCGATCCGGACCCACACTGCACGTACCTAGTTGGTATATCAACAGATATTATATACCTATAGTTGCTCCGAAATAAATCAGCAACGATATCCTCCTTTATCTAGTTCAGTTTGATCGAGTTCTAACTTTGGAAGTTCTAAAATAGAGCTGACTATGAACGAGGGATGAAATTTTACGATTTTATTGGATTTCCTAGTTTATCCTTTGTAGGTATTTGTCCATTCTATTCCAATAGTAAATGAGGAATTCCCAGAAATATAATTTTGGGCCAAATAATTTTACTAGTAAGTTTATTCATCAATTTCTATTTTAAACTTCAATAGACTTGATTCTATTCTTCTCTTCTAGAGAAGAATAGAATCAGCATTGCCATCAAACGTGGCAATGCTGCCAGCCTTTTGGGCACTTTTCCCATTGACAGCAATGCGGACGAATATTTTGATGCCCAATGAGCTTTCACCCTCTTTATTTTTTATATCGTTTTATTTTAAACTTGTACATACTATACAACATTAGTTTTTGTTAATACTAAACCCGAAAACGGGTCATTGTACTCATCATTTTGAACAATTTTTTCTATAGGACCGGGACCAACCTTGAAATCGCGAAATAAAAATCAGTTGTTCCATACATTTTGTCAATTTAAGTATACAAAAACTAATGTTGTATTTTAGTGTTACCATGTATATTTTAATTAAGGTTTTAATTATAATGTTCAATTGTAAATAAAATAATTATTCTTGACAATTAAAAAACTTATTATTTTCCTATTACAACCACAAGTCAATCAGTTGGTATTATATTCGTATCTTGTGCCTACTTTCGTTTGAATCAAAACTTACTGTGCAAGACACCAGAGGCACTTTATTTTTTATTATAACTTCTCGTCTTGTATATTAAAATGCAAATACAAGTGGAACTTCCACAAAAATATATACTTACATAGCGAAAAATATACAGCCAACTAAGTTCTCAAAAGAAGAGGTCTTTTCCTTGTTTTTTGTTTAAATTTAAAAGAGTGGTTCCTGCTGCTCGGGTGAATCTCCATTATTCTACATTGCAAACACCAGCTTGTACGTTGCCTCAATGAAAATATCTTCAATCTCAATTCTTTGTAATCTTTTTGACTTTTATTTGTCCTTTCCCGTTTCTCTGAGAGAGGATTCTTTTTTCATTTTGACAATGTTAATTCATTTACAAATAAAGCAAAATATTACTCTTTTACTGCAGTCTGATTCTTTTTCCATTGTTTTAACTCTGTGAAATCAGGCCTTAAGTAAGACGGGATAAAGGAAACTTATGCGAAAATTAAATATTCAACACAATTACAAGTAAAGCTTACCTACACGGAGGCCTCGGCGATACGATCTAGCTGAGATTAACAAAAGGCGAGATTAGCGCCAACCGGTGGCGCCTATTGTCGGCTGGGAGTTATCGGAGCGTAAACAATGTCGAAAGTTATCGTGCCCGATATCTGCACTTTTCAGTGGCGCCATTTTCGCTAAAAAATCTTAAACAATCAAAAGAATAAAAAATAGTGGAGTCTTTCAGCTTTAATTAAGACAAGACCAACTCTGCCGGGCCGCGCTTAATTTACAATTTTTCTTTATTTCCCTTCATTAAAAAGTTGAAGCGTTTTCAATTAAAATTGAAAAAATCTCCTCAAGATGCGGCTGCTACTGGACGCTACTCGCGATTGAATCTGTTCTAGTATTTGTTGATACTTTGTTGAACAGTTGTTCGAGTTAGATTTAGTTGTTCAACTCAACGCTGGAATATTTAACGAGCAACTTTGTTTGCCGGACAGTTGTCGGTGACAAATGAGAAATAAATAAGAAAATGAAAGAACTCACAGAATGGCCTGACCTAAGTAAATAACAACTTGAACATTGTGTCACTGAGAGCGGTGTCACTGAATATTACAGTTACGTTCAGGCGTATCATTTATTGCTTATGTCATATCTAAATCTTAAAAAGGTCCTTAAATCTACTCAGGATACCTATCAAACATATGAGTCTGAAGTAATAGAGGAGTATGTACACCTATATATTACATACGTCGTAGTTGCGCAACAAACTATCAATAAATCAAACTACATAGATAGATTATAACAGTATCTATAGGCTTGAGACATACAGCGCTGAATTTATAAACGAAACAATATAATTTGCTTACCGATAATACTTTTACTAAACATAGTAAAGCTTTCAACGTAAGTTGAGATCGATCCGCCGCCGCCGCCGCGCCGCCGTGAAAACGCTACTTTAACTTTTATTGTTCAATTCAGCCCTCTGGTGATGATTTCATCTACTCCACGAATTATAATACGAAATTCACGTAGATTCTGTATAATCAACTTCGGTATTTCTTTACCACCCTCAGATTGAATGTCACTTGCACGTCATAGAACGACAAAGTATTTTTTTATGTGACAGAGGTAGTTTCAACCTAAGTGAAGTTTTAGTTTAGTGGGAATTGTTGGCAAAACGGGTAAAGAAATTACGAGCTCGACTATAACTCCACGTGTACCCAGAAATGTAAGAACATCGTGTACCTACGTAGATATATTTTCTTCGCCATCATGTTTAATGGTTGAAGGCGACGCACGGCCCGGCCCGGCCCCGTGCGTCGGCTAAAAAACTGTCGCGATAGATACCGCTATATTTTATGATTCCAGGTTAAGCCCGTTTTTCCGAACCATCTCTATTATTGTGGATGAATCTGGTAGACAATGTTAAATGGGTTTGAATACCTACATTCATAAAATGTTTGATTATTTTTAAATAACAATTTATTTCATGACAACCACAAATGAATGAATTTTCATTATGAAGACAAAAAATCACAGTAACTTATGAGCTACACAACAGCATTACTTATACGAAATCTATTAGCCTAATCGCATGCTAGTAATCCACTACACACATAATTAGTCAGCGGAAGCTACTAACGAGATCAGTGGCACACGTCACATCAAACATGGTGAAAAGCCGAGCGATCCGTGGGCACATCAAAGAGTAATTCCATCCTATCCACCTTCCACCACCCATCATCCACCAAACGTGATTACTGATCCCACACTACATCTTATTAGCGGGGGATCAAACGCTGGACCAATTGAGTCATACGTGTTTAAAAGCACCGGACTACTAACGTTGAGGGTGGATTTATTTTTGGGTGAGTAAGGTCATTAGGTGGGCCTTGTCTTTGTAGTGGCGAAGTGTCAGGAATGACAAAGGATATCATTTCGTACCTTAAATAGGATTCCTTTCCATAATTAATCTTTCCGTCATTCGCGGCCCGGTGCCTTTTATGAAAAGTATTTACAGTAGTGTTTACAGTATTTTAGGCTCATTTGGTTTTAGCTAGTTTTGATTCGTATTTAGCTTCTTTATTTTCTTTTCGTAATCTCTGTGTAAAATGCCATAGACAGTGTTCATGAAATAGTTAAGTGACAATAGGCATCAATTTATACTTTTTTGGATGTGAAAACCTTAGTGACTGAAACAGGAAATCGTTGTATGGTAGGTAGTCTTCCAATTACTTCCAAGGAATCATCAATGATATCTGTCTCACATAAACTCACACGCTTGCCTCTGACAAATGGAGGTTTGAATTCAGTTTGGGTGAACCGGCCAAATAATATTATCATGTATGTATCTTCAAGAAAAATCCGAGTTATAACCTCAATCATAGTGTAAGTTTGTTCCCTGTATTAGCAATACATAGGTACAGCTTTCAAGGTAGTCGACTTATACTATAAGCATGTGTTCCTTCCTGCCCAGGTTTAACAAACCTATCAATTTATTTTCCCTCCCGCCCAGGTTTAACAAACCTATCAATTTGTTTTCCCTCCTGCCCAGGTTTAACAAACCTATCAATTTGTTTTCCCTCCTGCCCAGGTTTAACAAACCTATCAATTTGTTTTTATAGTCGGCGCAGCATGTCTTCTTCCATATATCTCTTGTTTTTAAAAGACTCATTAAGGAACATACTGGTCGTTGTAATCCTGTTCTCGTAACTGTAATTATCTATATAGCCTTCATTTATTTTCGTTGCTTAAATATTTAGTATGTAATTATCTATTATAGGATATGTATATATTTGTTTATCTATTTAAGTACATTATAATATACTAATTATTTGTAACAACAGCCCCATTTTATGGGCAAATCACCGTCTATCCTAGGTTGCCTGGAAGAGATCGCAGAAAGCGACAAGACCGTCCATTGTATATTTTGTAGTGTTTTTTTTTGTTATGTATTTTTGTGCTGTACAATAAAGTATATGTACATAAATACATCTCTCAAAAATCAAAATCAAGTCATTTATTCAAACTAGGATGAGAATCAGCTCTTTTAGAACGTCAAAAATACATGAGACGCGCTGTGAACCGCCGTGTTAATGTTAATGTTCACCCTTTATCTAGCCATATCATCTTTCACAGAATTCATTAATCGTTTCTTTGCCCAATCCTCCAATCTACAGTATAAAGTAGGGTATAAACTCCATCTAGGTAAACCATTTAGCAGCAGGTAGGCCGTTTAGGAGCAGTGGGGTAGATTATGCTGGTCCTATTCAATTTGTTTGCATTATGCATCATCTACAAAACCGCCTAATCCTCCAATCTACAATATAAAGTAGGGTATAAATTCCATCTAGGTAAACAATGCTACTATGCAGATCACTACTCCACACGAAGTTAGTCCCTCTCGGTGCAGTAGGTACTAAAACTAACTGGTACCTACCAACTATGTACTTACAAGTACATGCAGCATGACGTCATATTTTACAAGTTGGTGCACTGCGCGGAATGCCTCCGACGCAGCGGTGTCAAGTATGTGATAGTTGATTGTACGTGCTGATATTGGCATATTGTTTAGATACTCACTATGGAGTTGGTACATTAATTAAGGCAAGACGAGATTTCAGAGAGTTATCAATACAAGGGACTTTTTGCTGATGTAGATATAAAGGCTTCTACAGACCGGCACGAGCCGCGAAGGCCCCGCGTGTCGCTTGACGAAGGGTGCCTTTGTGTCGCGTCGCGATTCGCGCCGGTCTCATAATCATAATCATTTAATCATTTGTAAACATAGGTACAATAAAATAGTTGATATACAAAAAAAAATACAAGCGCGCTATGTTATACCAGAAGGCGTATAAATATTCATGGATGTCATTGATACTAAAAATTGATAACATAATTACATTAATCAAACGATACTAATTGATTTTCTCAAAAATAAAAAATATACTTACATGACAAAAGTGAGAAAAAAATAAAAAATAAAAATAAGATTACTACGTCAATATTCAAATAAAGTTTAAACAAAAATAAAGAAAAAAGTAATATAATAATTAAAATGGTACAAAAAAAATGACGCGTGCAATGTTAATAACAAAACCGGCCAAGTACGTGTCGGACCACGCACAATGAAGGGTTCCGTAGTTAGGATGAATTCATCCCAAAAACAAACTTAACATTGTAGTTGAAAAAGATGCTCTCCCATATACGCGACGGCGACGGCGACGGTGTCGTGATATATATACGTTACGGTCAATTCTTCAACTGCAAATTTAAGTTGGTCGACGATTACTCGTTAACTTGTAAACCCTTCTTAGCTGTGATAGTTTTCCTTATAATTTCGTTATTTAAACTACTGCCATGAATTTTTTCACATATCCAAAACCAACCATTTAGCTGGCAGGGGGGGGGGGACACTTGACTCTAACAAAAAATAGCACCTTAAAGCTTTATATTACGCAAACGGATCTCAGAATTGAAAAATGTTTTTCACAGACCCAATATTTTTGAACGGCCTATCCAACGATACCCCACACCATGTATTAGACGAGAAAAAAAATATCGTAGATACCCTAAAAAAAATGTTTTTCATGGTTTTATTTTACGACTTTCTTGGCGTGATTAATATCACCCATGCCAAATTACAGCTTTCTAGGATTAAACGTCTCTGAGATACAGACGGGGACAGACGGACGGACGGACGGACAGACAGACAGACAGACAGACAGACAGACGGACATGGTGAAACTATAAGGGTTCCATGTTTACTACGGAACCCTAAAAATGGATTAAACATACCAGGTCAATGATTACCAACTAAGGTCAAAAACAGTTATTACATTTTGTCTGTCAAAAATTCCGAAATGCTGTAATATTCTTTATTCAACAGAAAAGATTTAAGCCTTTTCTTAAATAAGTTTATGTTTAATTCTTTAATTGAACTAGGTATGTGGTTGAATATGATTTATTATAGAATACACTTTTTTGCATCAATGCTGTAAGAGCCCTGTTTACGCACTAGTTATTATTCTGTGGTCGAGTTCGTTTGTGATAAAATGATATTCTAGTAAACAAGTCTGGATTGGTCATAACAAATACTACCTCAATAATATTAAAGCAAGGAAATGTCAATAATTTGTATTTGATAAACAATGGCTTACAGGAATCTAAACTGTGGAGTCTGAACATTGACCTAATGCACCTTTTTGTACTTTAAAAACTAATTCCCTATTGGTCTGTAGAAGCCTTTAAATAGGTTTAATCATTTTATTTTTGTAGGTAGGTACTCTAAAAACCACTCAAAGCCTGCCAATCGACACTTTTATTTGAATATTGAATTTTGTTGATCAAATCAAAATCAAATGAAATCATGTATTTGCATAAGACATGGTGTACATAAAATGATTTAAATGGCAATAGCATTTTGCTTAAATATTTTTTAAAAAAGCTATCTTTAGTAGACCATAATTTTATAAATGTGGTGCGAATTAATATGCTTGCAATACCATAAAATTATCAATCCAACTTGTCTATGCATCCACCAGTTCGAGTGACAAATAGCAGCAAGTATATCACTATATGTACCACGTCTCTCGTTCACTCCTATTGTTGATCAAATTGACCGGTCGAGTCTGACGGGCAGGTCAACAGAGGCAATAACCGCGCGCAAACAGATATGGGAATATACGCGCATTATACGGATTGCAATCACAAGTTGAAAAGGGGCACTTTGTATGAAATGGCATGGATAATTTTAGCTTTGAATTTTGACAAACATGTACATACAGCTAGAAAATACGAGGCTAAACACTGGATTATTGACACACAGCGCTCGCCAGTTTCACAAAAATAAATTCATAAACTCTATTTCCAATATTAGTGAATATTATTTTAAAGCCTTTAATCGTTTAACGTGCCACTTTATCATAAAGCTGTTTAGTCTCGAACTTTAATATTATTCTCGCAAGTTACCGCTAATATTCAAACTTCAATATGAATTTCAAGTATATATTCCCACATGAATCCTAAACTTCGCTCACTCAACAAACTAATCTAATATTATAAAAGAGAAAAGATTGTTTTTGATGTGAAACATCTTTTATAAGTACATAAAAATATTAATGTTTAAAAAATACAGTGATGTAAACACTAGGAACAAGCACAAATTTGTTGTTCCAACAACCAGGCTTAAAAAAATAGGTGGCTCGTTTAGATGCCAGTGTATAAGTTTTCTATAATAAACTTCCTAGCTATATTCAAGAATTAAGCCTTAATAAATTCCAACCAACCCCCCCCCCCCCCCCCCTTAATTAGTTGTGCCTTTATAAAGCGGAAACTATGCTAGAAAGTCAACTATTTATAATATTTTAATTTTTTTTATACCGTTTTACATTACCAATGACAAGAATATTTACTTTGTAAAGTACCTATTATATTATTTTAATTATTATGAATGTGAGGACTAAATGGGGAAAGTTTTTTTTTTTTTTTCCTCTTAGTTTTAATGATGGTCTGGCAGTTTGAGTACTTTATGCGACCTACCCAAATGTCCTTTCTTTGGTATTGTTCGTCGAATCGTTGTGGTCCTTAAGTTTTGAATTGAGCTGCACGATAACTGACAAATGCGTGCACTGACTGGACAGGTCCACTCAAATCTGTGGTTCTTCCCTCAAAAGACCATTTCAGACACCAATCTACATGGTCCTCAAATGATCGGACCAAGATCATATCCGTATTTTTTATACACATTGACATTGATGAATTTTATTTAAACAATGACATGAATATTTCCTTTGTTAAGCATTATATTGTTTTAATTAGGTATTGTAAATGTGAAGACTATGTGGGCTATTGTTTATTTTTGTTTTTTTTTTTACTTTTTACTCAGTTAGTTTTCATCATGGTCTGACAGTTTGAGTAATTTAGGCGGCCTACCCAAATGTCCTTTCTTTGGTATTGTTCGTTGAATCGTTGAGCTCCTTAAGTTCTGAGTTGAGCTGCACGACTACTGACAAATGCATGCACTGACTGGATAGATCCCCTCAATCTGTGTGATTCTTCCATCAAAAGATAATTTTAGGCATCACTGCTTCTACAAGCAGTAAACGCGAGCTTCAGCAAACATCCCTGATGCGCTGCAGTATCGAGGCAACCCCATCAGCACCCTGAATGCGTTATTGTATTGAACGCGAAGCGCGCCGTATGATTTCTGAGTATGATGAGCCTACAGACTCGCACACCGAGGGTTCCGTACGTATATATGATGTTGATGATTTCTGAAAAACTGTGCTATTGTGACATAGTTTTATTTTTCCTGTAATCTTTACATAAACTTCTATCACATAGAATAATTTCAGATTTTTATTTATGCAAACTTCGGAAATAAGGGAACGGTATTTTTTTAATTTTTCGTCAAAAGACGGAAACTATTCTGCCTAAAAAAAAATTTATTGAGAATGTGCAAACATCGTTCTTTCATAATAATATGATACCCCACATGCCCTAGTAGCCTCACTTCAAATTGTTAGGACCTCCTTTCAGTCCCTTTTGCAAAAAATATATATTTTTTTAAATATATTCTTGTTCGCAAAAAATTTAAGCAAACGTCACCTAAAACTATTCTAAATTTCAAGTTGATAGCATTACTAGTTCTTGAGATATCCAGGTATGACAGACAGACAGACAGACAGACTTAGTCTCACCATAAGGGTTCCTTTTTACCATTTTGGTACGGAACCCTAAATGACGTACAGTAAGCACTAAATATAGTGTGCCCTCCTAATATGAATAATTATGGGATGAATTGTATTATCAAAAAAAAAAAATAGAGATCCCCACGAAAATTACAATAATGTAATCTAAGGTATCAAAATTATTATTTGACGTGCGCTGCAAACACTATTGATGATACATGAATTAATGTACCTACTACATTAGTACCTACTCATCATATCCACAAAAAAGTTCACGAGGCTATACGTCTTACTAATAATGTTAAGTGACATTCCTGGTTTTTGTTCAAATAAGACAATCAAAACACGGGTAGAATCGAAAGATGATGATATTCGTATCATGATATTAATAGTTTCATAATCAAGGTTGATTCTCTTCTTCATGTTCGCTTCGCTGTTAACAGATCAGTCGTGCTCACGATGAGTTTTGTGCAGTCGCAGGTGTACTCGTAGCTCGACTCACGAACTCCCTCCATCTGGTTCTGTTAGAAGACAGTCTGGCGCATTAACAAGGCCTCCAAGAGCGGATTTAATTTGATCGGTCCACCTGATCGGTGACCTCCCGCGTGGTTTATTACCTCCTTCTCTGCCCTGTACCACTAGACTCTCCAGGGAGTAATTATTCCGCCTCGAGACATGACCAACGAACTTCAGTATTCGAACCTTTGTTGACGCTGTTTGATGCTGAGTTCTTGAATTGTATGGACACGTTTGTGCGGAATTCTGTCCACGAGATCCCAAGCATTTTTCTCCAGCACCACACATCTATTTTTCTTTTCCAGTTCCCGTAATGCCCGTCTCAGGTGCGCACAGGAATATGGGGAATACGAGTGTAAATAATAGTGTAAAATAGTAGTTTGTAATAAATAATAAAGTTTGTCATAATATAAAAATATCCCAATCATTCGTTTTCAGAAACTATATTTTTAACGGGGTGGAGAGAGTGTTGGACTTTGTAGGCGAAGATACGAAATCCACGCGGACAAAGTCGCGGGTGAAGTGCTAGTATATCAAGATAAACCATAAAACAAGTCGGATGACGTATTGAAGTCTCCGCAGGATTGAGTACAGTCTGTAGTGGCACGTCAATTTGCGGGATACAAGCCCTCCCGGCCGCGGAGCGCCGCACGCCTTTTATTGTTCGCATAAAGCAAGTTTATTGCGGCGTTATCAGGCCCGGATCGCGCCCGAGCCTCTCTCCTCAGGAAGGCGACTCCCTCAAGCCTGTGCATCTGAACGAGCCTGTCATATTTGCCGCGTGATGCGAATAATTTACCGCTTAGGTGCCGTTTCGGTGCACCGACAGCCTATTGCGATGAAACGTACTCGAAAGATTTTTGAATTTCGGTCCTGTCGTTTGATGTGTCGCAAATATTCCAAGTTACCCTGCATTGGAAGATATTGAAGCAGAAAGCAATATGCTTGCAAGTATTTTGTTTTGTATAGCTGAATTTAATATGGATCCTTCAAAGGTATATGTACCTATCGTTAACATAATATATGTATAATTCAGAGATCTCGACGCAGAGAGCAGCTTTTCAAAAGGGTAGAAATGTTTTGTAATATCCATAATTTATTGAGAATGATATCTGCTAACATTAAGAAATTATTTAAACACGGTCATTTAGGCGAATTTCTTTCTTAAAACGACTCACGTTAATTAAATTGGGCTATTAAATAAAAGATAAACTAAGAAATTCATGGCTCCTATCGCTTTATTTAATCGTCTTTTTGGTTTTATTACCGTTCCAGAGTTGTATTAATTATTTATATATCGTATTTAATTATTGTCTATGTATTTTCAGAGAAAACTTCCAATTTGACTCAGTAATGTGTATCAATATTTAAGAATCAATCAATATCAATGTTACCATGCCTGGTACAGTCAGTGCTCTGCATAACCCGACCCCTCTTTTCCTCGTCTTATTCTTTTAAAGAGGGGTCAGTTATTGCAGAGCACTAACCGTACATTCGGGAGGTTTTTGAATTGTTTATTATTATTTTCATTTGGAAAACATGGGAAAATCACTTTAACACACTAATTTAACTGGCCATAACTACCTACTCATATAATGCGTAGTGACCGCAACGTCACATCCATTAAAATATTGATACCTGCTGGCTGCTAGTTCATTTAACTTACTTAGTCATTCGTCAAAGTTAGCTAGTCATCATGCCACAGAACGTTTCGGTTTACCGACATATTTTTAATTTAAACTGTCTACAATGTCATCTCACGGACTAACTACAACTTCTGGTGTTTTCATTAAACTTCGAATAAAGTGTTCTTATTATCTTTTACTTGGATCTTGCTTTAAACTTTTCACAAAGTAAATCTTTACGTTTCACGTTTAAACATTTTGTAAAGTAAAATTATATCTTCAAGGAGTTTCATATCAGACTAGCTTTTGCCCCGAGAATTTTTTCATTGAATTTTGCTCGCAAGCGAATTCTGACGTGAAACAAAAATAATTAATAAAAACTTAAAACATTTAATTCAATTAAACCAATTACAGGCACTTTTGAATTGTCAAAGAGTCGGTCAGTTAGTCAGAAAGTTGAAGCTATTTGCCTACCATAACGTAGATCTCTATAGAGAAGAACAGCCAAGAAACTCCAAGGACAATCTTTGAAATCAAGATATTACAAAATCCTAGGTACATTATTATTGTCGCTTCTGTATGTGAGAACAATGTAAAAAAAATAAATATCAAAACACTATTCAAAATATAAGATTAAATGATTAGAAAGAAAGAAAGAAAGAAAGAAAGAAAAATATTTTATTCGGGACACGCACAAGAAATACAAATAAGCCCTGGCAGTTAAGAGATGACCAGTCTCAAC
Source organism: Tiliacea aurago (assembly GCA_948098905.1). Taxonomy (NCBI): domain Eukaryota; kingdom Metazoa; phylum Arthropoda; class Insecta; order Lepidoptera; family Noctuidae; genus Tiliacea; species Tiliacea aurago. Next base: position 656,785 of record OX402581.1, on the reverse strand, counting down.
TGACGGCGCCCGTTCACGAACATGACGCGTGGATCAGCACCATCCAGCTCAACCATTTTGTAGGGAAACGAATGATCCAACACACGCGACAGCAACAGCGAGACATTTAAGTGAGCATGACAAACTCTCAACTGCCAAGGTTTTTTAAGTCAACATACATCATAACATAATAAACGGCTCCATGGTACTCACATTTACAAAATTGAAAAAATCTTCGCCGAAATAGTTACAAGACTTGTGGTACAGAATAGGAAAAGAAATTCTATGTTCATAGTTTTAGACAGCGTGTTGGCAATCAGTAAGTGGCAAATGTTTTATTAATCTTTAGAAAACAATCCAATGTTTAATTATTAAATCTCCTGTAAAAAACCTTCTTCTTTTATAAATTAAGAATATTAATAATCATTTAATAGTATCCTAACTCCTAGGTATTGGACTTTATTCATCCATCGAATAAAAACCCTGAGCGCCTGACTACAGCTTGTTTTGTGATTAAGAGTTCTCCACTTTTTCTAAATTGACCTTTTGCATCGAGAGCGCAGTTCTCAATAGGTACCAGTTTTTCTCCTAAGTAATATTGTTAGCGGCAGAACGGTCCATTCACTTTAGTTTTTCTTCTATTTCTCATTTCCATCATTCGTCTTGTTACTTTATTACTGTGAGTTGTTGCCATGTCATCTTTTACTGTTTCTATGTTTTTTTTTAATTTCTTGTTGGTTAAGCCTGTTAGTTCTATCTATACCGACAGATAGTGTTTAACTACGGTGATTATGAAGTTATGTTTTAGCATTTTACCAGTTATTACCGCCAAAATAATTTCAGACACATTTGCGAAACCATACCATCATTGTTACCAGTGCCACTCGCGCAATTGATAATGAACGGTCAACCAATTTGTATAAGCCGAACAGACAATGCCAATAATTGTTGTAGTTATAAATTGAAGACCTTTTTGTTCTTTATCAATTGTCTGTGGTAATCTTTCAAAATAAAAAGAACGTTGCAAATTATTTTCATTTAATAAATTTATTAGGTTATGGCCCAGTTACGCGGAACAAATAATACCATTACCTACCTACTAATGACGAACAATAATTTTTATTGCCTCCGCCGCACTATTATATTTTACGTTCATACTTAATCCATTTCGTCTGTCTCCGCCCTTAATTGAGCACTTAACTGCACAGATAGCCTTTATCTGAAGCTATTTATTTCAGCACTTGGCGTCATATAAATCTTTAGTGCAATTTCCGCACGGCCACTGGTCCTAGGGGTAATACAAAGTTTTCACATAATATCAATCGTAAATCTCCAAATCGTTCAGTTTACTTACTTTTGTATGTTTTATAAATCGTATTGAAATATGGTTTTAGAGCAGTTACATTTATTACGCTTCGGCTTACAGATCTATATGTTACCGTGGTTTAGTTCGGTTATATTGACTGGGAGAGGAGCTAAGTTAAATAAAACTTCGAATTCGATAAATAAGAATAATAACCTACCCACTGTATTGCACGGTCTACACATAACGAATGCATTCATATATATTTTAAAACAAATCCAGCCTAACTTTACATGTTCTTTTTTAGCTGTTATTTTGATCAATATACGAACTATTTCAAAAACACGTAAAACGAACTAATGCGGGTTTTAAAAGGCGTGCATAGTTTGTATTGAATATTTCAGGATGCCAGCCTCGCGCGAATCAATCAGCTTGATGAATAAGGAATGCTGCAAATGGCGCGTTTGTTCCCGCACTCGCGGGTCGCGCGCTAGTCGCAATCGCGGGGTGCGCGCTAGTCGCACTCGCGGGGTGCGCGCTAGTCGCACTCGCGGGGTGCGCGCTATTCGCACTCGCGGGTCGCGCGCTAATCGCACTCGCGGCGCTTTTAATCGTTGCACTCGCAGGTCGCGCGTTAGTCGCCCGTGCTTTGTCACCTACGCCAATTGATTTTGTGGCACTTCACCCATGGTATTGACTGATATTTCTCTTGTTATTTATGTGATTGCTACTTTTTGCATTGCGAGTCAAGCATCAATTAAATCATTCTCAATTATCCCAAAAATATAGAGAACAACAAAAATATTGTCCTATCCTTGATTGTCCACAGTATCAAAGATAAACAATGAGTGAAAGTTGTAATATAAAGCACTTTAAAATTGTAACCTACCCATTTCCAGCAAACTTTCATAACATTTATCGTGTTTTAATGGCTGACATTCTAATTATTTTTCACGAAATTTCTAAGTAAATATATCATACCTGTTTACTTTCACAAGTTACTAATTACATTGTCAAGTTTCGAAATTCTCACTAATTTTACAATTTTTTTATTTGTTTGATGAATATTCACATTATTTTCCATGTTTAATTAGCCTGTCAGATTACCAATTCTAATCTAAACACGAAAAGATCATCGAAAAGTAACATGTACCAAAACTAAAACGTATTCAAATTCATAGAATATTATTTAATATGTATATTAGTTTTTCATGAAAAGTTGATTGCTTTTACATTGAATTAAAAATAAGTGAATGGAGTCAGAATAGTGACAAAAGCTGGCAAGTGGAGCCGACTGGAGCCGTAGCGGCAACGTAATGAATACGTCTGGCTTTTCATTTGAAATACGTTTTAATATCGTAGAGCCGGGAGCCGTGTCCAATTAATCGTTTTACGTCTTTGTAAAATGGTAGTTTAATAACATGAGCAGGTAACTGCGTTTTATTTCTTTTTCCTTCAGACCAAGTAAATTACTAAGAACATTATTAAATAAAGAGAAATAATATTTATCAAGAATTCGCGATGTGAGTAACATGTCTAAGAAAACACCACCCGTGTACTAAGTTGCTAGTCCATCAGACCTTACTTTTCCTAACGTATCATAAAAGAGGACTTACGAGTAGCAACATTGTGTTACATCTTCCATTGTACTGGTACAAAAGTCCACAAAAATCCTTGTGTATATGTATAATAAGAATTTGCTTTCACCAAAATGTGTTTTGGTTAGTTACTATAACGTGGCTTCCAACTGGGTTGACAAATTATTAACTCATTAGTCAGCCCTTATCACCAAAGACCTAAAAGAAAACAAGGTAATGTACACAAGCGTGTGCCTGTAATTATGTGATAATGTTATGCAAGTACATACGCGCGGCATTAACGTTATGTCCAAGTTTATCATACGCAAACAGCCGGCAGCGGAGCCGGCACCGAGCAGGGAACACGTCGGGCTCGCCGGGCTTACGTGTCCTCGTATAGCTTAATTACTTGCAAGTTTTAGGGAACGTTAAGTGAAAGAAATATTTTCTTGACGGTTTTAAAAATGTTAGTGTATGGACGTTTAACTATTCTGAATTCGAATAAAAAATGCTTCAACAACTGGTATACAACTTCAACACGCAAAATGTTCCACAAGTTTTTTTGTTCAAATGTCGTTTTAAAAAAATATCACTATCTTTTTATGAAGAAAAAGCGTGAAATGCGTAAATTGATAATGATATATTTGAAAACATTTACATACTCTCAGTGTTTTCGAAAAATAACTGGTTTTTGGAAGTGTGGCATGTTTTCGGTACTTAAGTTTTGGCACGATTGGAACTACCTAACACTGGATGGAATTAAATCAAAACTTGTGAAATAGGTTGGTTGGCTGTTTGTGTGCGACGTACGAGCCATCACGTTTGTGGCGATCTTTAAATCCGATGCAAAATTGCGGTACGTGACTCCTAGCGATGGCTGTGGTGTGCATGTAGCAAGTACGTCATGTGTGTGCCGGATTGCGGTGCAATGATGCGACAAATTGCATGTCCATCGCAGCGCACTTTGTAGCAACCAACACACAATTATTAACTTGAACCGGGACCGATAGCAGAACATCTTTTTGTACAAACAATAAATCATTATTATATCATCGAGATAAATCAGTTTTATTGATTGATTATAAATTATAACCATCAACCAAATTATACCTTAACTTATGGCTTCTACTATGACTATAAATGAATCGTGTTTTTGTAAGAAAAATACCTATCACTAGTTAAAATGTTATTTTTATTTAGCCGGCTTAGAATTAGCTGCAGCGTTACCTACTTGATAAAAAACCACAACTGGATCTACTAAGAAGTTTTCTCATTTATTTAAAAGAAACATGGTTCATAACAAAACAAAGAGCAACGAATTTCAACCCCAATTTTTTTTTTTAATTATGTACTAATTTTGCTCCTCCTTGAATTACAACAATATTGTGACAGCGTGGTGGCAGCTAAGTAAGATCTGTAACACCGTCTGGCAAGTGCGGGCGCAGCCAGCGAGTGCGCCGCCCGCGCATATAAAATAAGTTTATTGGCGCTTATCACGCCTGTAGCCCAGACCCCCACACCCAGGTATAGCTATTTTGGACGAACGAACTCTGAAAAGATCCAGAAACTGTCCATAAATGAGCTTTAAATTGCAATCACTGAATCTAGAAAGACCGTTAAATGTCGATGTCGGAATTACATAAAGTCATGAAGCAGTCGTCTTTATTTCTTGAAAACTTGAAACAGCTTTTACAATATTAATAGGTAGTTAAGCGACTATTTATACCGCACCTTTAAAGAAAAACCGTTACTAAATGAAAATACTAAATGATCGTAGATTTATTTTTCTATTGCGAAAAAGCCGTGCATTTTTTTTGTTTAAACTTGTGTGTAAAATTTTGTATTTTCATTTAGTAACGGTTTGTTTTTAAAGGTGCGGTATATATTTTCTATTTAAATGCATTGTGTTTGCTTTTCTAAAAGTTCAGAGATCAAAGCTAGATCTTGTAAGCTCACTAATTGAAGCTGGATTTTCTGAAATTCCCAGACTGAGCCTTAATGAGTGTTTAAACGGGGTTGGCTTCGTTGCCAATTAGTTGTCGTTTATATGTACCTATGTAATACTATACTTTTTCATTCCTAATTAAATGGCTGCACTTGGTACGAGTCTCCAGGAACCCTTTTCTGTAATCTCATATATACTATTTCTCAGAATAACAATCAATCTGCCGCCTTTTCGCAACTACGTTGGGGTCAGCTTCCAGCCTAACCGGATGCAGCAGAATACCAGTATTTTACATGAAGCGACTGCCTACCTGACCCATCACAACCCAGTTACTGAGTAATTCTCAGAATATAGGTATAAGTACCTACATAATAATGTCAAACCTAAAGTTCGAGAAACCATTAGTGGTTGCTGCCGATGACGTTAATATAACACAACAAGGTTATTATCCAATATGAACTATGAACAATACAGTACAACAATAATTAATAACAATTAACATGCTCTTGGCATTAATTACTTGCTCTGATTCTCCGCCATTAATCCCAACGTTAATTTGGAAAGCGGGTAGGCAGTCCATTTGTAATAACTTAACTAGTGTGTTTTTGTCAGCTAGATAACCTACTACTGTCGTGAACCGAGTGGGTATATTTAATAAGACGTACCCTTTATTACCGTTTATGTAAGACGTAGAAGGCGTTGTAACGCTTAGTTAGCAAAAATGTAACTACGGTCATTCTGGGCAGACGCCAAATATTAGCAAGAATGTTTATGAACCAAAATATTTTGTGGATAATAAACCAAGCTTTTTGTCAGTGAAAATATTTTATAAAAGCCTTGTGAAAAAGTCAAGATTTATAAATATAAAAGATTTTCATAAGGTTTTTGTAAAACTTGAAAAGGTTGGCTGCCTTTTGGGTCAACGTAATAGGACATAACATGTATGAACATTTTATCTAATGTAGGTACTTCAAGTAAGCTTAAAAGATCCACGAGAGGTGCTCTACGCCACTCGCTCTTTATTCTAGATAAAGAGTTTTTGCTTTGATTACACTTGACTTGCTTTACGCTTTTGATTTTACTTTATTATGTACATAATATGTCACGTTATTGTATATTAAATAAGTGATCGAGCTTACACTCATTTATAAAAATAAGTAGAACATGAGCATGCTCTTAGAGAAATTAATATTTGTTCACCAGTTTCAGTCTATTTCAGTGGATTTTTTTTTCTCGTTCTTGTATAGTCTAAATGTAGCTTTAACAATGGCGGGTTCTCAAAATAACGGTTACGAGTAGTCCCGACTGTTTCGAGTCTGTAATGGACGTAAGGGGACGAATAACCAGCCGCTTATCTGTGGCGGACAGTTCACATCGCTGGCTCCGGCCGGATACAGGCCCGCCACCCGGACCCGCTTGCTTATAAACTTATCACATTAAACATTCACGCGGCTCGTTGCAGTAACTCGCTGAACGGCGACAGCAGAGCGATCTCCTAAATAATACATGTTACCCACCTCGAGCGGTGCCGGCTCTCCGAGGTAGCCCCGATCTTTTATTCACACCACACTAGCATTCCGAAAACTTCCACCATAACACTATCACGTCACAGGTGTTCCGAACGCGGCTGAATGAGTCGACGAGCTCAAACAGACGGAGCGGCGCGGTGGTTCCAGTAGCAGTGCGGCGCGGTGACGTGCGGATTGTGCGGCTGGCACCGCGCGACTGCCGCGAGGCACACCCGGCCCCGCCGCGCCGCCGCTAGCTGCCGCCGCCGCCGCCGTCCGGTGCCCACACGTTTTTTCTCCTGGCTCCAGAACACGGGCGTGAGTTAACGTATTTAGCATTCGTCAAGGATTAACTCGCGATGTACAACGGAATACATTTGCATGCCAAATGTTCCACTTTCTCCAGCTCTTTTATACAGCTCCGTGTAATCAGGGCGCGTGATTGACCCTCAATGTAAATGGATGAGGATAGCGAACCGTTCTGTTTCGTACCAGTTAAAGGGTATAATAGACACACTTACAACATCATTAAATAATTTCCCCGAGAGAGGCTTTATTATACCACATAAAAATAACAAAGCAAAGAGTTGATGAGTACTTCCACAATTTATTTTGTAAAAAGTCTACCTGCGCGGGTAGGACGCGGTAATGGCGGGAGGAAACTCGTTAGCCGACGAAAGTTTCACCTTTAAAGTGTTTTATTATTCTTTACTAACTGATGTGACTTCATACAACAGCGGGCGCGCGCTTGGTCGCCCGCTCGTGCGCATCAACTACGCGCCTTCAATTGCTCTTTAAAGCCAATCTCATCGAGTTGGAATGACTCTTTTTTGTGAAAAGAACTCCTCTCAGAATTGATCGCATTAGATACGTTCGTGAGCCCTAGTGCCATTTGATTTCCTCGGCGATCACGTTACTGGCCTTTGTCCGAGATCAAACGGAGTATGCAGCTCCGGCATTCGAACTAGGTGTTCTAAAATAATGTTCTATTATGCAAATTTTCTATTTTGCAAAGGGAAGGCTTTTATCCCTGGCATCTGGCAGGGTTGGCGTGGGGTGCAGCGGCGTCGCTCATAGTAAATTATAAAACAACAACGGCGGGGCAGCCCTTATGTCCGTCACACACGCACGCAACTTGGCTGACGTTTTAATTGTGAACTCTGCGTATGTGAGCTGTGGAGTGCGGGGCCGACTGTCCCACTCTGAGTTTGCTTATAATTTGAGAGACATAGTTATTCCTCTGCGCCATTTTCTCTGACACAACGTTCTAGATTGCTCTGGTTCGCTTTTAAAACATAAAACACAGCCTTTTTAAATTAGCGCTTCTCAAGTCGTTATTTCATACCATACTATTCAAATCCTTAAACAAAAATATGAGTAGGCAAATGTATAAAATATTAGGGTTGTGTTTGTTAAAAACTGCGGCGGCGGCGGCGGCGTCCGCCTGATCGTGAGTCAACAATCAGTGTGTCGGAACATGTTGGGCATTGTATCGCAGTGGTGCCGACAGAGCGGACTCGTACAGCGGCGGACACAATTGATGTGTTTAGGCGCAATGTATCAGGTGCGGTACAAACAGGCCTAAATAAACAGTGTCCCTTCGAGATAGTGGGCCAGCGCTGACCATCGCCGCCCACGCACGACCCTTCGAGATAGTGGGCCAGCGCTGACCATCGCCGCCCACGCACGATCCTTCGGTCTGTATTTACGATAATTAGTGCTTACTCAGTGTTGACGGTACCAAGATGCATACATTCCGGTTCACGAGTATTTTCACGTAATTAAGGAAGGACTTCGTAATTTTCCGGTTTTAAGACCACCTGAAAGGGTCAGGTTAAGGGGCAGCTGATTCATATTAATGTTACCTTGGAGTACCTTCCTATAGTCACTGGCGCACTAGCTAAACAGGGAGAGCTATAGGTATTACTTTTGAACCAATTACACAAGTTGGCATAACACACAAAACGTAATCTTTAGCTCTGTTCGTTTATGCAAAGCGTCTCACAAATCAGCATGAGTGCGCAAATATTATGTACAATAGATAATTCCCGGTGGCACCATAGTAACATAAAGTGAGACCGTGTCGGGTCACGCTCAAATGCGTACAAACGGCTTATTTACCGGCTGCGCGGCTGGACCGGACTGCACAGTGTCTGACCGGCTGATCGCCCGACCGTCAGACCAGCGCCGCTACGCTAATGTAATGGCCCCGTGTGCTGTAAATTGTGTGGGTTAAGTAATGTTCCAGTCTGTACAATTTGATCTCACTGTAGTTAATACATACTGGACCACACGTAGGTATCATATAAGGTGGTCTAGACTCCAATAAAATTGTTACGCAAGTGAGATCCAATTTCAGAAATAGTTTTCAAAATAATGTGTTAAATACGTATAATAATGAGCATGTATGACCTAGTTCTATAATATTACACGTCGTTTTACATCGAAGCGCAGACTAGAGTCTACATTGACCTGTATGGGAGTACTATTATATAATACACCTTTGTCATTCCCTTCCGAGAACACAGACGTGTAAAGCCGGGTCTGCTGCGCCCAAATTTGCGTGTTTCAAACAGTTACAAACACGATTTGGGGGCGTGGCTTAAATCAAAATCATAAAAATCGTGTTTGAAACATGTTTGTAACTGTTTGAAACACGCAAATTTGGGCGCAGCACACTATTACTCGCCAACACCTACCCTTGCCAATATGTATACCGCAAACATCAATAAATTGGTTTCTTCAGCAAAAAGCAAGCCCCGACTCGATTGGCACACTGCACAGTCTAAGTCATCTGAATATGATTAATATTGGGGCAAGTTCACAACGGCGAGAGTCGCTTATCGCGCTCGTAAATTAATATCGGCTAAACGACACGTTGCGGCCAAGCGACAGTTACGCTTAAGCCGCACGTATCGACTGGGGCTTAGGCTAAATTATAGATTTCTCGCTTGAATGGTAGCTCTGGAAATGGTTGGTGGGACTTTTACAGAGGGAAAATTATATTTTCGAAGACAAATATACTTTCTGAGTTGAAAAACGTGTTGCAGACTGTTTACTGTTTTAGTCTGAGAGTTAAGTGGTATCTAAGCTCCGCCACATGTGCTACTTATACCTTGTCTGACAATTACCTCTTACGTCTGTCATACGTATTCATTACGTCTGATATGTTTAACATAGATGAAAAGTTTTAACAACACACCATTCGAAACACCGCATTTATAACTTTTAACCGGCATTTATGTTACTTGGCGGCAAGAATTCCACTAACGTGATAGTACAATCCCGGAACAGCTCCATCACAGAGATCTTTATTAGAAAAACTATTTGTAAAAATAAAATAACCGACTTCCAAAAAAACACTACAAAGTGAAAAATAACTTTAATTTCGGAAGTCGGTGTCTTTGGATCTGTATTTGAGTTTTTGCCAACGACTTCCGAAATTAAAGTTATTTTCACTTTGTAGTGTTATTTTTGGTGGTCGGTTATTATTTTTTTGTAAAAAGTTTTTTATTTTTCACTTTTTAGTGGGTCAGTTTTGAATTTATCAAACTTACAATAGCCTAATGTTAACTGCTCATCACCTTTTACAAAATATTGCTTTTCCCGATGCTGGGACGTTAATTGTTGAGGGGTTCTCCTGGTAAGAACCAGGAGAACTGCCACTCACTATATGCATTGTGACGAGCATAAATTGCTTAACTTAGAGGATTATATACAAGATAAGAATGCTTGGAAACATGCTGGTCCTGCTCCATAGGACAATCTAGAGTGTAGACAAAATCTAACAGGTTGCTATTTTAATTGAATAATTTATTATTTTTATGACATTTATTTTAAATTCTGTGATTACCATAACTCACACTGATATTGTTATCTTTTAGGAAATCGTATATATTTTTTTAAAAATTTGTAAATATGTGAGCACCATGTATCTATCACATAATTAATTTATCTGTCCTTGCTTCATTCTTAACTCTTTTTATTACCTATTGTGGTATAGTAATTTTATTCTAGGTACATCGTCTTCACATATTATAATTATATAATTAATGTACCTATAAAAATATTGTACAAGATTTTAAAAGAGTACCGGTGGAGTTTCTTGCCCATTCTTCTCCATACAAAACTACCTTTTGGAAGGGGCGACTAGAATCAATTCATTTTTTTTGTAAATATTGACGTTCAAAAGTGCCTTTTTTGCCTATTTGAAATAAACAATTTGACTTTGACTTTGACTTTAACAACCATATAATAATCGAATCGCAACCCGTTAAATACTTATTATTATGTTGTTCCGGTGGCCATCACCATGCGATTTGGGTATTTTTTATAGTAACTCGTGCATTTGCTCTCCGAAAGCACCATTTGGTGAAGTGGAACTGATGATGGAGACCACAGATGGCCACCGGAACAATATAATAATGAGTACCTATTTAACGGGTTGCGATTAAGCAATTTATGCTCGTCACTATGCATATGGTGAGTGGCAGTCCTCCTGGTTCTTACCAGGAGAACTCCTCAACAATCAACGTCCCAGCATCGGGAAAAGCAATATTTTGTAAAAGGTGATGAGCAGTTAACATTAGGCTATTGTAAGTTTGATAAATTCAAAACTGACCCACTAAAAAGTGAAAAATTAAAAACTTTTTACAAAAAATTAATAACCGGCTACCAAAAATAACACTACAAAGTGAAAAATAACTTTAATTTCGGAAGTCGGTGGCAAAAAACTCAAATACAGATCCAAAGACACCGACTTCCGAAATTAAAGTTATTTTTCACTTTGTAGTGTTATTTTTGGTAGCCGGTTATTAATTTTTTGTAAAAAGTTTTTAATTTTTCACTTTTTAGTGGGTCAGTTTTGAATTTATCAAACTTACAATAGCCTAATGTTAACTGCTCATCACCTTTTACAAAATATTGCTTTTCCCGATGCTGGGACGTTGATTGTTGAGGAGTTCAAAAATAACACTACAAAGTGAAAAATAACTTTCATTTCGGAAGTCGGTGGCAAAAAACTCAAATACAGATCCAAAGACACCGACTTCCGAAATTAAAGTTATTTTTCACTTTGTAGTGTTATTTTTGGTAGTCGGTTATTATTTTATTGTAAAAAGTTTTTTTTTATAGTTACTATTACTAGTTACTATAAAAAATACCCAAATTGCTATAGGTTTGCCTATAAAATTCAAGGGTTTCCCTCGATTTCCATGAGATCCCCTCATCAGATTCTGATTTGGTGGCAATGGGACCACCTCGGGAGCATACCCTTTCAAACAAAAAAACAATTTTCATAATCGGTCTATGATTGACGGAGATATCGGTTAACTAACATAGTAAAAAAAAACATACAGCCGAACATTTATAACCTCCTCCTTTTTGGAAATCGGTTAAAAATAAAGTTCAATGTTATTATTACTTTGTTTAGTCATAATATTATAAAAGCAATTAATTCTACAGCGTTTCTAGGTAAATGAGAAGAAGCAGATCGCGTCTAACTGCATTAAGGCGAAGCTCGTCGCTGTCATTGGGTAACTAGTAAAATAATTATATTGAGGCAGGGCAGGTGGAGTGACCGTTACTTGTTTGTTACAGCAGCTGGAATCGTTGGTGTTGTAGGAATAGAACAAAATGTTAATTTTAATGGAAACAGGCCAAGTCATTAATGACAATTTAGTTTTGGTTTTGGGATAAGGCAGGTCGTTTTAACAACCACCTTCGAGGTTGCTGGACCACTTATCATAGTGAAGCAACAAATATACGTCAGTGTTTATCTTAATAGAAGTAATCATAATAATAGATGTAGTCTCTCAGCGATGTCCTTTTCTATGAAATAATCATATCGCCTTCAGTGTTACAAAATTATTGAAGGGGTATCGTTTCTACCTGAACATACTTAATCATTTCCGAGAAAGGACGTTGGTCTCTTCCAACCTGTGTCTGTCTGCCTGTACCCCAGGATTCGGAAATGCTGGGGAACAACACAGGCTACATTTTGTCTTAAAAATAATCCCTAAAGGGGGTGATATAGGGGATGAAAGTTTGTATGCTGCGGAACTTAGTAATTTTTTTTGTATTTCTTTAGTTAGGCATCTAAATATTCAAATTTATGCTTTTGATAAGAAATAAAAAACCGGTCAAGTGCGTGTCGGACCACGCACAATGAAGGGTTCCGTAGTGGGGATTAATTATCTTACGAACCAACTTAACATTAGTAGTAGTAGTAATAATTATTTATTTGTAAGAATATTGTTGTTACAAAGGTGTTACATGTAATATAATGCCCATAATATTCTGCTGTTTCCAGCGTACAAATATTTCAAAGAATTAAAATTAGGAGTATTAGAACAATATGTCGAAATTAAACGATACAATGGCAAGGTCAAGGAACACGTTAACTACTGTCAAATACAATGTCAAGGATTATTAATTATAATGTCAAGAATTATTAAATACAATGTCAAGGATTATTAATTATAATGTCAAGAATTATTAAATACAATGTAGAAAATTATTATAAAATACAATGTCATAGACATGAAATTCCATTCAATTTAAAATCACCCCTATTTACCCTCTTTGGGGATGACTTTTTTTTAAACCGTACCTGAAAAGAAAAAAACGGAACCCATATAGGATCACTCGTGTGTCTGTCTGTCTGGTTGTCCATCTGTCACAGCCGATTTGCTCCGAATCTACTGGACCGATTAAGTTGAAATTTGGTGCTCCTAATGAAGTTCTGTGACCCAAACACGGACATGTGTCCGAATGTGAAAATAATGAATTTTGAATATCACCACTGGGGTCACTTTTGGGGGGCAAATTAGAAAATTAAAAAATAAAGTTTTTTAAACTGTGCCGTGCACATCAAATGAAAGGGCTTATTTTAAGGATTTCAGACATTTTTTTTATGGTATTAAAATAAATACTTTTAAAATTATTAACGAAAATAGATGAAAATTTGCCATTCCCCCTTTATCTCCGACACTACTGAACCAAAAATTTAAAAAAAATTGCAGAAAACCCTCCTGCCGTGGCGATTATGGCAACCCCCCCCCCCTTTGGGGGAGACCCATGTCCAGCAGTGTACGTCTGTCGGCTGAAATGATGATGATGATGAGATTACAGGAAAATCTATAAGAAGTCTATGATCTTCTCGATGGAATGTATGAGGGAACATGTTTTTCAACTGTAAATAGGGGTGATTTTAATATTAACATGATTATTGAAATTTATGTGTAAGTACCTCTTTTTAAGAGATTTAAGAAATTTAGTCAAGAGTCCGTATATTGGGGTAATATTGATTTTACAGACTATTTCAAAATATTAAAATGAATTAATATTATTTTTTAAGTTAGACATTTAACAATATCAAAATAAAACGCATTTAGGTATTATCAGTCTGTCTGTTTATTACCCTTTCACGCTTTAGCAGCTGAATTGATTTGGTTGATTTGATATGTATACTGATACGACATGACCTTGGTACACAGGATACTTTTTATACCGGTAGCACGTTCCCATGGGATAATTTCTAACATCCAGGCGGCGAAGCCGCGGGGAGAAGCTAGTAGTAACTATAAAGAAGCATGTACCTGTATTTTGATACCGCAGTAGATACCAAGAGAATCGGATTTTCGATTAGCCGCCATATCAATTACGGAATTAGTGGAACATTTCTACGTATCTCCGCGACATATGCAGACGTATACACGTGTATTGAGTAGGCTATGCTCCCTCTAACATAGATTATCTAAACTATTCACGCACTCCCACACAGTCACAGGTGCCACACAGTAACGCTACTTGGAATAAACCTCTACTACAGTATGCATCCACACGCTTACTATCTATTTGAAGATCGGCAATATTTTGACCTGAAATTATACCCATTTATATCATACTAAAGGAGCAACAGTTTTAGTCAGTCCTGCACCTATTACTCAGGATACCTACTGCTTAATTTAAACAGCGGTTTATTCATGGCAAGTGAATGCTTCACGCTTTAATTACACAATTAGTTAAATAACTGATATAGACTCTCATAAACCAAACTATAAAACGGTAATTGCAAACTTGACATTATCCGAGCATACAGCAATACAGGTACAGATTGGTGAAACGTAACATGAAATGTAACACACATTGAAACAAATTCGCCTGATTGTTGTGTTACATTTCATGTTGTATTCTACTGGATGGCTCATTTGTATTACATTTCTACAATCTGTGCCCTGCATTATGCATCATTCAACTTATTTATTTTATCAAATTATAGACAAACATTTCAAGAACACAGCCCAGTTGCCTTACTGTTTAGCCTATGCTACATTATTACAAATGGCGGCAGATCCGAACCCTATCATAGCAATTATGTGCCCCACAGCGGTCGACGTGATTAAGGAAACACAAGCCGTTACCGAATTCGCTAGTATTCACTAACTGCTCCAATAATGGCTTACTGAGACGTGTATAATGATCAGGGTTATCTGATGACCCGAAGAGTACCTTTAAATTAATTAATACTTACTTTGTTTATTTTCAGGACATCCAGTATGATGGAATAGCGCGTCACGTAAGGTGTTGGTTTTCGTTATTTTAATAAAATTGCTTGTGTTCATAAAATGAGTCTGCACCCTAATTAAAACACATTGTAATACAATAAACGTAACACATTTTAATCACAATCCGAGGGTTTTGAAGGATATTGCTAATCTTTTCCCTCACTCACACACACACTCACTTACCCTCTCACTCACACACACACTCACTTATACTCTCACTCACACACACACTAACTTACACTCTCACATACAAACACACTACGCTTAGGTATTCAGACTCGAATCATACCCTCACTAACATACTTACCTTCTTTAATTTAATTTATGCTGTACGGTGGAAGAGCGGAGTCTCCTAACACAGGCATTGTTTGCTTAAAAGGAGGCTCCAAACACTATTCTGTTATCAACTGTGGCATAAAATAAAAAACTTTATTATTATTATAGGTTTGAAAAATTCGTCTGCTCAACACGTAAATTATAACGCAATAAGCGTGGGTGAACTGTCAAAATGAAAGCGTGCAGCAGGTGCTGCTCCAGTCGACCACACAGTTGCAAGAACTGATTATATAAAACAACTTTATGTTAATATTGGACACAGTAAGTAGCCTGTTTCCCGAGCTACTTAACTTTCGCCACGCGGACCACGAGGAAAATCTACATTACGCATATTTTCGTCCTCTGAATATATTTCAGGAGCGCTTAATTCGATCATGTCAGACTAAAATTAAAATACCTAGTGTAAAAAATGTCAACGCGACGCTGCTGTTTTAAAAATATTTTGTACGAAATCTCATCAATCTTAGTCTGCGAAACAGTCCGTGCTGCGAAATAAATATTTTATTTGATATTTTTACCTTATTTTCAAATATATGATGAAAAACGACACTTCTTTGAGCTAGAATATTAAAGTCATTTGAGTCTCATGATTACGAATTTTCTTCAATAGAGATTTTCTGAATTCTAACTTTGAATCTGAATAAATTATGGGAAAATTCACACTGTAGATTAATATGTCCGAAGTTGTCGCCATAAAGCAATCCGCTGTAGAGCACATCACGGATCCATAAAAAATGCGGGGTCGTGACACTTGCGACATTTGTGACACTAACGCGACACTCGGGACACTCGGGATTTGTGGCGCTCGCATGCACAGCTGTGGTGAAGCACTCTGTAGTAAAGCACGCCACAACCATGATATTAATATCCCAAGACTTAAGGCAAGCCCAATTTACGATGGCTGATGTAGGCTGCAGTTCCGGGACAAGGTACTTACCTACCCCAATCTACCCAATAGTAAGGTATGCAATTTCTGCTTCTGGAACCATAGCCTCCGTGGCGCAATGGTTAGCACGTTCGGTAGACAACCGAAAGGTTGGTGGTTCGAATGCACCCGGGGGCGGGCTCTTGTTTAGATTGACCGTACATAATGTCAAGCCTATCGGAAAAAAATATTAAGTGAAGTAGGTAATAAAGGCAAGCAAATTAAGCTTCCCTGGCTGTACCGTAAAGTATCTGTTGGTTGTTATCATAATAAATTGCAGGAGAACAGAACAGAGTGTATTGGCGACAACAGTCGTCTCGAAGGCAAATCTGCATAATCTCAGACTTGAAGGCGGATCGGTAATCAGACGTGATATTAGCTCTCAAGGACAACCGGACAGTTTACTCCAAGTGTGGATAATCCTGCTCCAGCTTACTGTGAAACAGACTACACAATACGCTGTCACTGTTCAATGAAGGCACTGCTGTCGTGTTTGTCATGTCTCGCATCACACCTTGGGGTACAGCCACGAGCATGAAAACCCTTACACTTACGCAAGATTCAAAAGCGATTATTTCCTAAATAAAATATTGTTAAGTAGTTCTATTTTTAACCAACTTCCAAAAAGGAGGAGGTTATGTAGTGTAACGAACATAGTATTATCGAAACAATTCTGTTATGAAATAGGTTTTATCTCAAAGTTGCAATTACTATTTCATGAGGAAAATGTATGATATTCGGCGTTATATCCGAAACTATTTCCAACCGCTTCCGCCACAATCCGCGCGCTTCTGGCTAAAACGCCTCTAGTTCCCGCTGGGTCAATAAGGGCGAGCCGAGGCTTCTAGAACATTCTAGAAGCTTTCATAAACTCAAATTCAAACTCAAAGCATTTATTTCAAATAAACCAATTATAGGCACTTTTGAATTGTCAAGGGGTCGGTTAGTCAGAAAGATGAAGCTAGTTGCCCATTCCAAAGCGTAGTAGGTACGTAGAAGAACGGGCAACAACTCGACCGACACTCTTTTAAATTAACATAATTATTATGATAACAAAATATTGGGAACATCATTCATGTTGAAATTATACATGTGAGGACAATGTAGAAAAACGCGCACGTTAAAAGCGTCCGTAATAAAAAGATTTAAAAAAAAACAATGAAAACATTAAAATAAGTTAAAAAGCCGTCGCAGCTTTGAAAGGACCAGTCCTGACGGCGGCGGAGCCCGGCTTACTGGAAATAAAGCACTTCATAGTTATACATAAATGTGTGTATGTTAAACTGTCACTAAAAGTGATTCCGACATCCTATTTACAGAATAAACAATTTCATTTCATTTAAACAATTACTCGCCATCGTTATTCCACCGAGCTACATCAATTGACAAGTAACGAGTTTAATGTGACAAAATTCAAAAGTGATCGTGTTTTAAAAAGGCCTTTAGGTCAACTGGCATACAATCTCCGAGGCAATCGCAGTTTTTTTTGTTCGCATAAATCTCCTTGTAAGTAAAATATTGTTTTTTCCCAGTTCCAATTTTAGAATTTATGGCTCTATTACGTCTATAAGGGTAGGTAAACGATAAAGATATTGTCATGTTACATCAGTTAGTAAAAGTAGTAAAGATAGTAGTAAAGATATCTTATTTTTATAAAAGGACTTCATTGTTGTGTCTTTTCTTTAAAAAATATTGATAGGTACTACAGAAACTGTACTTTAATTCAAAGATCAAAAGAAAGATCTTTGATATTATAAGAATGATAACAGCTCAAGTATATATGAAAAAGTAGAAAAGTGGTGTCATAGTCGCTCGTTCGCGGCATATCTTACCTCGTGGCCATGATCATAGTCGCTCGGCCGCGGCATACCTTGCCCCGTGGCCACGTGCTACACGCTCCATCGATGCGTCCTGCGACTGCGGAGTAAACTTATAAAAGAATTTGCTTAGGCCTTGTCACGAGTCACCGCAACGTCTTGCGGAGCGTCGGTATTCACGCGAAGGAAACAAGAAAAGCGCGCGCGAGTCGTTTGACGCTAGCCGAGTCGCGAGTAGTGAACGGGCCTTAGCACCGCGTCGCTCTACCCGCGATTTGCATAAAGTAATAGAAGCTGTAGCCACTCCACTCTCCCGGTCGCCCGCGCCGCTAGGGCCGGCTGCCCGCTATCGACTTGTCGTTTGCACGCGCCGGGAAATATCTGCTGCGTCCTATTCTCTGTTTCTCTGTTAGCTTTTATTATCTGAAGAAAAAGTCGGTGCATTAGAAGTTGTTGCAGTGATTTCTTCCAAGAAACTTGATTGGATCATAATTAGTATGAATCATTTTCATTATTATTACTAGTAATGAGGACATAATACTTATCTTTTTGCCTTCTTATTTTTCTTCGTCTTTTTGATAATATTTATAAATAAGAGCTATGAACTTGTACTCAACGAGCGTTCATATTTTGATCACGGCTATTAAAATAATGCTCTAAAACCAAACAAAAATCTACTAACATTTGTAGAAACTAATTTTAATTATATTCTTTTTGAACTACAAATTCGAAAATAATACCAACATTGGAATAAAATACATCTCTCACAATATCACATAGTACTTATTCAACATCACTCATCAGTTATGGATCCTTCCCGAAACATCACAACCAATATATTGCCTTCACCTCTCACCTCACGCAGTTCCCGATAGACAGCTGTAACTAATACCTCGATACAGGCAGCTTTCCCACTCTAGCCCATTGCGCGGGAAATAGTCCCGCAGATTTATAGCGCCGCACTTTGTAGCGGAAATAACATTGTCCATGGTGTTCCGAGATCGTAAGATGCGGGCAGTTTATGAGGGAAGTGATCGTTGACTCAAGTATAATAGATGTTTTTACGCTTTACGCATACAAGCTGGTCCTGGTCCATAAGTGTGGCTGGTTTCTGACTGGTTGTTGCTTGGAGACGAAAATAACAAACACAAAATGAAAATAAAAGTTTTTGGCATTTGCTTAATCAGTACATTAGCCCTCCTGGATTCCACATAACAGTGTCTCATTACATGGACGAGTAATTCTAGAATATCAAATGAGCTATGTGAACTATGCATTGCGCATAGACTGATTAATACATTGAATTACTATTGAGTTTGCGGTAAGGACATCGATACGTTCATCTCATATTTCGTAATTTATGGAGGAAATAGAGTATTATTAATTATATCAAGTGGGAGTAATCCCACTCATCTTTGAGGTGGGGTGGAATCGAAACAGTTAAACCTGTAGAAAGCCAGCGAGCCATCGATACCGTCAATAGTTCACGAGCCGCTGCCGTAGCGTTACGTTACACCTTACATTCAAATCAATTAAAACACCTCGCTGAGATAAAAATCGCAGGCTTCCCGCAGGTTGAAGTAGGGCTGACACGGGGTAGACAGGAGTTTAATTACCATTCGTTGACATATTAGATTTATAGATTAGCTGTAAATGTAGAGCTGTTGACAGATTCAACAAGCTTTCTTACTAATGCATCTAGAACAGTTTATAGCCTTTAATAAAATAAAATAAAATAACGAATGCATATCCTAGTCTCACATAAGACATGGTAAACTAGGACTGAAATTAAAATAATATTTTAATGAATACAACTTTCTAATATTTTATAATTCACATTTAAAGCAATAATAACGTAGCCATTAGTCATATCGTACAACAAAATGGTGCAATATTGCGTTACCTCGTCAAGTACGCTCTAAAACATTATTTTACTGGTCAAGATTATGGGTCACTAACTGTTACTTTCTAACTTGTCGTGTAACCCTTCAAACTTTATGAGAAAGCAAAATTAATATTTAGTACAACGTTTATTTAAACGCATAATGATTTGTATCCCTAAAGGCTTCTACATACCAGCGCGACTTGTCGCGCGACGCGACACGGCACAAAGGCCCCGCGTGTCGCGGGACGAGCGGTGCTTTTGTGTCGCGTCGCGTCGCGCGACAAGTCGCCCGGTATGTAGAAGCCTTAACTCATGATCGCAATAGAATCGAACTCAGGAGCTCATACTCAGGTCTTGGGTTAGTTTCCCAGATCAGCCTAATTGTTATTGCATTTCTCGATAGAAACAGTCTTCTCAGTAAGTAGCTGTCCGGTGTCTGGAGTTGTGTCCTGTTGATGGCAATATGCTCGTTCTCTACTACAAGGGACTTAGACATAACTGTGAAAATGGCGTGTCGGACCACGCACAATGAAGGGTTCTGTAGTTGGGATGTATTTATCCCAAGAAAAAAACTTAACTTTGTAATAGAAAAATTGTTCTCCCATAAATCGATATACATCACGGTCAATTTCAATCTGCAAATATAATCGCCTTTTTTTTAATCTGATACCTACATAATACAAATGAACGATTTTTGGACATTTTCCTGTACGTGTGCTGTGAGACCTTGTTTCTTGCCTTTCATGATTATAAAAATATAAAATATGTCGCTTTTAAGGTGGTATTTTTTTAATGCGTTGAGTAATGGGTCCTCGAAACGATCAATTGCAATTGCCAATTTTTACGCGATACTTTGATGCACAAATTTATCGTCTACCTAGTTCAATTGAAGCGATTGACAATATTACTACGATATAAATTGATGGCAATTAATCAATTAAGATTGATCGTTTCGAGGAACCCTTAGAAGCTTTTTTTTTGAGCTCCAGGGAACCGTTATACTTATATGATATTCATTTCAAATTGATTCCTCTCCGCGTTCCTGAGAAGAAGGGTCTTGACAGACAGGCAGATAAGACTGTGGGACGGATGGACAACGAAGTGATCGTCGTATTTGTCTTTTGAGGTACGGAACCCTAAAAAAAGGTTTTTTCTGGTTCTAAGGACCATAGTCTGTTAGTATTATAAATTGCTTAAAAACTACACTGGATCGCAAAAAATCCGCTAGTAAATGGCGGCTTATATCGACTACATGAGACTAATTTGCGAAACTATAATATATTGTAGATGACTGATTATATAAAAAATGTGTAACACGTTTTGTACACTATATAACTTTAATTAAATACTAAAATATAAGAAAATTTCGCTTCTAACATACGACAACAAAAATACACTTCGCAGTAAATCTTAAAAAATAAAAGATTTTTTGTCAATTTAATATTTTGTATTTCCTCTAAGAGCCCGTATCACTTTATTAAGACGATGTGGCATGCTATAAACCAAAATGTTACTACTTATACGATTTTGGTCTACGTTTGCCCATTCTTCCACTAGCGCATTCCTTAGCGCATTCCTTATAAGGTAACGGGAGCAGGAGAGCGTTGACTCACGCATCTCCCGAGCTCGTCCCATGCATGTTCTATGGGATTTAAGTCTGGGCTCCGAGCTGGCCACTCCATGCAGGTAATACCGACGTCTTGAATTTACATATTGACCAAACGAGCAGTATATGGTCGCGCACTATCGTGCATAAAAATGGAATTTGCACCCATATTCACTAAGAAAGGACCAGCGTGCTCATTTAAAACCTCTTCTACGTATCTGACAGCAGTCCAAAAACCCGTTTTCTATGATCACTAACTCCTGTGCAATCCTCTGAAGATATCCCAGCCCAAACTATTATTGATCCTCCACCGAATGGCACCTTTTGTTCAAAACACGCTTGATGATACCGTTCTCCTGGTCGTCTAAATACTCTTCGTCTCCCGTCATGCGTAAATAAACAAAATCTGGAATCATCGGAAAACATAACCTTGGACCAATCTTCATCTGTCCATCGGATGCGTTCTCGAGCAAACCGTAACCTAGCAACTCGATGTTCTCTGAGCAGTTTGGGGCCGTTTGCTGGTCTATAAGGCTTTATACCAGCTTCACGAAGACGTCGCAGAATCTTATCAGAGCTTGTAGACTGTTTCGGACCTGAACAGCCGTGAGATGTCAATTTCTTAACATAGTGCTCACGATGAATCGGTCTTCTCGTGTAGTTGTGCACCTTGGCCTGCCATTTCCTGGTCTCCTGACGTTCATGCCGGTCTCTTGAAATCGCTGGAGTACTCTTTGGATCGTTGATAAAGATACTCCTACTGTTCTAGCAGTGCTACGCCGACTTCTTCCTTCTTATACTATGGTAATAATCCGTGTACTTCCTTCAGATGTTAACGCATGATATTGCACTGAATACTCTGATCAATCCAAGGAACCAGTTACAATGGCAGCTCGGTTTGAAACGAAAGCAGAAAAAATATTCTATTCCATTCTATTCCTAATTTTAAATGTTGAAATTTTTCAAAATAGAGAATTTTTTTTTTTAAATCTGTAACTTGTACAAATGGAACCTCTTTAGAGATTTAGAAGAAGCATTAGTAACCTGCTACTACACATTATTTTTATTCTAGCGATCTAGGTATATAGGTTACTAGTTCTGCCCGCAACTTCGTTCGCGTGGAAGTCGTAAGACACCACAATATACGACAACCACATTTTTATACAAAACTGCCTCGTTGGTCTATTGGTCGCAAGCGCTACTGTTGGGAATGAGGTCCTAGGTTCAATTCCCGGGTCAGGCAAAGTGATATTGGGTTTTCCGTCTGGAATTTCTCAGTTAAAGTCCGAAGTCTGAGTTTGTGGTGGGGAAATAGGCTGGCCCCGTATTCCATGGTCCGCTGCGATGTAACGAGCCTTCTGAAGGACATTGTCTTTCTGAAGGCCCGCCTCGCGGATGTGCTAACGAAATAAAACGCATCCCAAAACACCGTCGCTGATTTGCGCAAAGAAGTTAGCGAGTTGCGCAACAGTGTGGCGGTAATTAGGTCACCTGTCGATGCGTCTAACGTAGACACGTGTCGCGGAGCCCGCCTCGATATAATATCATCGTCGAATTCCGCGTCAGCTGTTGTGTCGCCAACGCATACGTCGATTGCTGAGCTTGCAGCGTGCCCCGCCGCTACCAGCGCGCCTCGTAGCTCCGTGCTTGTTACAGCGGCTCCATCACGCAGCGCCGTCCGAGCCCCTCGCCCCATCCCGCTGCCAGTGTCTGCAGCCCAGGCGAAACCCCCACAAAGGGATTTCGCTAGCGTCGCCGCGAGTGCCCCTGGCGCTCCTAGTAACAAGCCCATGCCAGAAAAGGCGCCGAATAGGGCAGATAATGATGACGGTTTCGTGACGGTGCAAAGAAGAAAGCGCCGATCGCGAACTAACCAGAACCGTTGCGGCAAAGCTCCTACGCAGCCCGAAGTGAGCCTGCGTGCCGCAAAGCCGAACACTCCGGTGTACATCTCCCGCCTGCACTACACCACAAAGGCGGAGGACATGTGGAGTACGTGCGCCAAAAAAACGAGGTACACGCCGAGGGTGCAGTTACTGGAGTCGCGCCGGAACGTCAACTTCAAAGCGTTCGTCGTGCGTGTTCCGAACCTTTATTTGCCCCTCGTCATGGAAGAAGACTTTTGGCCGCAGGACGTGGTGTTCCATCGCTTCCGCGGACAAGTTCCACTGGACAGCACTATCTAGTGCAAAGTGAAGTGCTACTAACATAGTCATAAGCCTTTTTATTAACACAAATTTTTTGACCTTCGACTCTATTGAAATATGGGCAATTCTGGCCTCTCTACAACGATGTCGAATTGACTGGCGCGCGTTCATTTCTATGTATCGAAGTGTTGAGATGTTTGTATGACGCTGCCACGATGACTGTCCAGATCCAGGATCAGAAAACCAGCCCCGTTCAAGTACTCAGTGGGGAGAGACAGGGGGATGTGATATCCCCAAAACTGTTCACCAATGCGTTGGAGGATGTCTTCAAGACGCTGGACTGGACTGGACAGGGCATCAACGTGAACGGCGGAAATATCCGGGAAAAGAACCGGAGTTACCTACATAGCTTACAGAGTAAGCAAACTGGAGTGGCAGTGGGCTGGCCATTTTGTTGAAAGACCGATGGCCGATGGAGCAGACGAGTCTTGGAGTGGAGGCCGTGTATCGGTAAAAGTAGTGTGGGACGCGCAAGACAATCAAAACAGCCTTGAGTTGATTGTTCTATTTTTAACCGACTTCCAAAAAGGAGGAGGTTTTTTTTTATGTTTGTTCACATAGATCTCCGTCAATTATGGACCGATTTTGAAAATATTTTTTTTCTTTGAAAGGGTATGCTTCCGAGGTGGTTCCAAATCAGAATCTAATGAGAGGATCTCATGGAAATCGAGGGAAACCCTCGAATTTTATAGGCAAACCTATAGTGATTTGGGTATTTTTTTCTAATAACTCGTGCAGTGTGGGCAGTTGTTTTAACCGCAAATCTATGCTGCGTGGGGGTTCACTAATCTTAGTTAAAACTTCTATTAAATCTAAGACTCGTCAAGATATAGTTGATCTGTCGGTGGAACATAACATTGAACTCTCCTGTGTTGAGCTGGATAAGCATGTCATAGTGTGCGTTTACAGACCCCCAAATTATCAAAACTACTCGGTATTTGAGTCGGTAATGGAAGATGTTTTAGCAAAACTTGCAACAGGTAAAAAATCGCTTATTATCTGTGGTGACTTCAATATTAATATCTTAGAGAATAGTTCAAATAGCACTCGATTATTATGTCTCTTTAAACCATTTAATTTGTCAAATGTGTTTACAGAACCAACACGCATAACTACAAGTTCTGCTACATGTATTGATAATGTTTTTTGTTGCTGCGAATACTTAGATAAAGCCATTGTAAATTATCTCCCTTCTGATCACAGCGGTCAATTCGTTGCTTTCAAGTCCATAACACCATTACAAAAAATTCAGATACAATCTAGACAAGTAACACCCAGCAATCTAAATAGATTTAATAATAACTTAATTAGTAAGTTATGTATACCGGGCCATATCAAAAACAATGTAAATGAATTTTATGAGGAATTCTTTTCGGTAGTGTGCACCGAGTTCAATGATACTTTTAAAAAGAAAACAAAAACTATTTGCCCAAATTTTTTGTTCAGTGACTGGGCAACTAAGGGTATTAGGAAAAGTAGGGAAAAATTGTTTGAGCTTTATGGCCTTAAGCCTTATATTAACTCTGAAACTTTTAATAAATACGTTGCTACTTACTCTAAAATTTTTAAAAATACCTGCAAGGTAGCTAAAGCCTTGTACATTAGCAACAAGATTAAATCAGCCGATAATAAAATAAAGACGGTTTGGAGAATTATCAATGACGAAACTAACAGGAATAAAAAACATAATAATGATTTCACTTTAGAAACTTCACGTGGTCTCGTATGCACAAACAAAGAAGTTGCGCAAGAATTTGTAAATTTATTTACCAATATCCCACTTAAAACTACTGAAACCATAAATTCCTCGCCCTCGCGTTCTATTGATTTATTAAGAGCAAACGTTTCATCCTGCGCGATTGAATTTAAATTCAAGCATATAAACCCCGTAACTAATAAAAGCTTTCAAGCAAATCAAAATCAAATTAACAGAAGATCTATGGGGAATGTCTATTAAAGTTTGTACCTCCATTATTGAGACTATAGCGCCGTACTTGGCCTTACTATTTAATTTGTGTGTTGATCGTTGAAATATAGTAAGGTAATACCACTTTTCAAATCCGGGGATAGTGAAGACACCAATAATTATAGACCCGTATCCGT
Organism: Tiliacea aurago; assembly: GCA_948098905.1. NCBI lineage: Eukaryota > Metazoa > Arthropoda > Insecta > Lepidoptera > Noctuidae > Tiliacea > Tiliacea aurago. The sequence continues at coordinate 631,027 of OX402581.1, read as the reverse complement.
GTTGCCGGTCTTCAGCAAGGTGTTTGAAAAGGTAATGCTTAATCAAATGCTCAATCATTTTAACACCAATAAAATCTTACACGATCAACAGTATGGTTTCACCAAGGGACGTTGTACGACTGACGCCGGTGTCACCTTATTAAAACACATATTTGCGGCATGGGAAGGCATTCGATTCGAAGGCCTCTCCAAGGCATTTGATTGCGTCGACCACGAAACATTACTCTTGAAACTTGAGCATTGCGGCCTTGGAAAACTTGCGCTCAGTTTAGTAAAATCTTATTTAAATGATAGACAGCAGCAAGTTCAAATAAATGGAGTCAATTCACTCGGCTTAAAAGTAAAAATGGGTGTACCTCAAGGCTCGATATTGGGTCCTTTCCTCTTTTTAGTATATATTAATGATCTACCCTATTTGTTAAAAACTCAACCAGAAATGGTGTTATTTGCTGACGATACTTCCTTAATTTTTTAAATTAACAGACGTGCATTAAATCTTGACGACGTAAATATTGCCCTATTGTAGGTCCAAAATTGGTTCACTGCTAATAATTTAGTATTAAATGGGAAAAAAACTAAGTGCATAAGATTTTCGTTACCAAATGTCAAAAGTAGTAATTGTGAGATAATATTGAATCAAGAGAAACTAGAATTCGTCGATAAAACTGTTTTTCTGGGGATCACGCTCGACTCAAGGCTTCAATGGGGTCCTCATATAACATCCCTTGCAGGACGGCTAAGTTCGGCGGCTTATGCTGTGAGAAAAATCCGTCAATTTACTGATGTAGATACCGCGAGGCTGGTCTATTTTAGTTACTTTCATAGTATTATGTCATACGGTATTTTACTATGGGGACGGGCTGCAGACATCGAGTCTATTTTTATTCTGCAGAAAAGAGCCATCAGAGCCATATATAATCTCCGCAGGCGCGATTCTCTTAGGGAAATGTTTAAGGATATTAACATCATGACGGTGCCTTGTCAATATATCTATGAAAACATCATGTACGTCAGAAAAAAATTACATCTTTTTAGTAAAAGAGGCGAAAGACATAATTATAGTACTAGAAGTAGGGATTTATTAGCTCAACCAGGTTTCAGACTGGCAAAAGTAGACTCGTCTTTCATGGGGTACTGTTTAAAATGTTATAATATAATTCCTCCCCACATACTTCAACTGAATGAGACGAAATTCAAATCTTGTATAAAACGCACACTATGCAAGCAGGCATACTATAATTTGGGGGATTACATCGCTGATAAAAATGCTTGGCTCAATGCTGGTCCAGCTCCACAACCTCAACTAATTGATTAACATTTGAAAATACTGTTGGAGCTGCTGAAGATTTCAAAAACTATCTTTGCTTTGTATAAATTCAATCTCTTAGTATTATATAATTGCATAGCACATGTGTGAGCACTATGTACTTACTATAAAGCTACCATTTACTGAGTACTTCTTTCATTGACTGGAATGTGCCCTGGCGGCTGAGAGTATGTCATGCTCACTGTAATGTCTCGCTGAAGGTGGCGGGTGTGTTGGATCATTTAGCTCCCTTCAAAATGGTTGAGTTGAATGGTGCTAATCCATGCGTCATGTTCGTGAACGGGCGCCATCAGTAGGGACTGGTCATCTCTTAGCGGCCTTGGCTTATTTTAATTTAAGTTTTGAATTGTTTTTTTTTTAATATTTTTGTTACGGACGCCTTTGACGTTTTGCATCGTTCTCACATGTTTAATTTCAACACGAATGATGTAACCAATATTTTGTAACCATATGTTAATTTAAAAGAGTGTCCGTGGAGTTTCTTGCCCGTTCTTCTCCATAGGTACCTACTAAGCTTTGGAATGGGCAACTAGCTTCATCTTCATGACTGACCGACCCCCTTGACAATTCAAAAGTGCCTGTAATTGGTTTATTTGAAATAAATGCTTTGAGTTTGAGTTGAGTTTGATTTGCTCCCGAAAATCACCATTTGGTGAAGTGGAACTGATGATGGAGACCACAGATGGCCACCGGAACAACATAATAATAAGTATTTAATGGGTTGCGATTCGATTAGGTACTTTAATATAGTTGCTAAGCAATTTATGCTCGTCACAACGCATATGGTCAGTGGCAGTTCTCCTGGTTCTTACCAAGAGAACTCCTCAACAATTAACGTCCCAGCATCGGGAAAAGCAATATTTTGTAAAAGGTGATGAGCAGTTGTTTTTGGGCTATTGTAACTTAGATAAATTAAAAACTGAACCAATAAAACGTGAAAAATAAAAAACTTTTTGTAAAAAAAAATAACCGACTTCTTTTTTATAAACGTTCGCTATTCTCTAATTAGGTACCTATATTACAGACTATAGAATTTTATTGTGACTAGGGCCCATTTGGCCCCGCTAGAGCTGGTTAATAATGCTCATGTCAGTAGTATCTAATGATAACTCATTCATAATGATTAACAAATGAGTAGCTTAGTCCTTGGAATGTAATTTTGTAAGAAAAAACATTTATCAATATCGTTTTTAATTATTGTCATCATAAAGTTCATTATCAGGTTAAAATAAACGATAGTATAAGTAAATCGATCGGCAACTTCATTTAACCTCGTCAATGATTTGAAAAATCAAGTATCAAAAATTCAAAATTGCAAAATTTTGCTCCCAAAGGTACATGATTTGTACGTCATCTTGATTGCCGTGTATATTACAATAGCTCGTGTGAGCACCCAGTACTACAATTCCGTTCAGTAAAAAAAAAGTACTTTAACTTTTTTCTTCCATACAAAAAAACACAAAACTTTTTTTTCTCAGAACAGAGTAATTTATTATTTAATTATTTATTGAATACTTTAAGCACACAAATGTACCGGCGGACTTAATGCCATAGGTATTTTCTACCAGTCAACGTTTGGGTGATGCAGAGACAAGCAGTGGTAGGTGCAATAAGGAAAATTCTAATAAATAATAATTAATTATTTTTAATTTAATTTCTTTTTTTTTATGCCTTACTTTAAATTTCTATGAGTATGGAGCTCGATTTTCAGACCACTGTGCGGCGGTTCGGTGGCGGCTACCGCGGAATGATATGCAAGCCAATGCAGCAGCCACTGACGGATGGGTATGTGGCTGGTAAGATACATGCGGCTTGTTTGTTACTCGCCAGCTGCATAAAAAGCTCGACCAGTCAAGTTGACAGGGTTTTTAATTTAATTTGTTTTGTTTGTTTTAAATGCAGAATAAAAAGATTTAAAGGGTGACTAAAATCAAATAATAACAATCAACTATTAAGTAAAATCTCCTTTTATTATCTTAGTGCAAGCCAACCTTGCAACAGAGGAATATTGAGTTTATGCAATTTTTTGGTACTAAGCTAACTTAAATGGGTTTAAAAGAAACGGTATAGGTACCCCAGATTTTAATTTAAAGATAATTGTATCTGCAAAGAAAACTGAAAATTTTACCTAAAGGGTATTTCCATTACTCAGTCTACAAATAAAACTCTTGCAATAAAAAATAAATATCTCGTCAAGTAGCTCATTACTAGATACTAGGAATTTCAGAAGCAAATGATCGTGTATTACAAAGTAAACTTCGCTTTTCTACCGCACAAACAAACTCGATAGCGCAGACTAATCCGGGCCAATTTGTCTCGTCTGCAAAACGAGACTTTATGAATGCATCCGACGAGATTGCGTACGGCCACGCACACGCACACGTGCGACTAGCTGCGATTGTCGGCGGCGATTGAACGCTTGTTGCAGGGCAGGCTTAATGTCCCGCAAATGTGGCCGTCACAGCTTGGGAGGAAAGTGTGCCTAGTATGTGCTTTGTCTCGTGTACTTGTGAATGGCGGATTAGATTAAATCATCGATGAGGTAGATATGTATGTTATTGATTGATTAAAGAGCTTAACCGAAACTGCAGTGCAGTAAATACAATAGAATAGAATTATTTATTTCTGATAAAGTCAGGAAGAAGATTTTAGAAGAAACAGCATGAAATGGTTTACGAGTGACTGACTTTTAACCTCCTTTCCGCTTTACAAATTTACTAAAGAGCGACTAATGACTGACATAATTTTAATTGACTGCACTCAAACGACGTACAGACTAGCACTTGACTAGCACACATGATTAAAATAAAATTGCTCACCAACCTGAATAAGAGAAGATCATTCAAATTTTTCCGCGTACTTTAATCCACCTAATTGCGTACTCTGCTTGAATTGTGATTTCCTTTGAGGCGGTACATCCCGGCAGTGCAAAGGCAGGCCCTCGACCGCTCTCGGCGCACTTGCGTAAGCCTGCGTCCTCTTGCGTACGCTCGCGACCTTTTACGAACACCGACGCGCGACCGTTGGGGTCCGACGTTGTATTGCTTGGTTGAGCTTTGTGTGCGCATACAAGGACCATGCAGTGGAGAGCTTGACACTTTCTTGGTGTTACAAAAATGCATTATTGTAAAACAGAGGTGAAACTCACTCAATTTTTTTTGTACTTGTTTAATACATTATGTAGATAAGTCTTTAACATGGTTTGTAGATATCAGTTCTAACTGCGGTTATTTGTTAGTAGGTACAGACAACAGACAACAAAATTAACATTTCATGTGAAAACGTTTAGGGTAATGGCCTAACATTTCTCTGTCTGTCTCCACATTTTAATAGGACTGTTCACAAGTATGCACAATGCAATTAATGTAAGTGCATTTTGCTGCCCCCATTAGCGCGAACACTCAACGCCCACATACACAATGTCTTACCAACCGGCCGGCACACAACTTGGCTCATGTCTGCTGCGGCTGTGGCGCTATGACTAATGCGCGATGTTGGGCCACGCTGAGCACAATAACCCCCCACCACTAGCCAGGCATAACTTTACGCCATTAAAACCCGTGTGCCGTAAAACTGACCGCTGCAGCCGAGCGGCCAATACAAACCATGTTAAGGCTTCAACACACCGGCGCGACTCGCGACGCGACTCAAAGGGGGTGCGTAGGCTAAAGAGAACTAAACCATTTGAGTTAGTGTAGTGTATAAATAGTGAATGAATAATAGTAACAATGCTGTGCTATATATATAACACATGAACAAAGTGTTTTTATTAATTATCAGACTCTAAGAAAGTGCTACGGAATTGTGTAAAAGTGCAAATTGACACTATTCTTAGTTATAACGTAATCTATCACGTAAAATAATAAGTTAGAGTTAAATTGCTTATTAGTCTATTAGGCTAGATTGTAATAAATTATTAAGAACTTTAGTTCTTATTAATAAGGGAAAAAAAAAAAAGGGGGTGCGTCTCATAACGTATAAACTCGTTTGGTCTAATTTCATTTTATTATCGTTCATATGATATAATCAACGTGAGATATACCAACTGTTGATATAATTTCTTTGGATATAACATTTATTTATTCTAAAACTTATTTCGTATAACTTTATTGGATATAACGTTTATTTAATAGAAAATCATTAGGCCTATCGTTTAAAATATATAATATTGCGATTAATTTTATTGAGCGTGCTGCGGGAGCGGCGTGACAGAAACGAATCGCAGCAAAACCGACTCCACGTAGTCTTGTCTGCCCTACCCCTAGAGTGTTATTTAAAATCGCGTAGACGGTCACCACCTGCTCCTCAGCTCGCGGGCCGCCTCACCCCTACGGGTGAGGCGGCCCGCGAGCTGAGGAGCAGGTGGTGAGCGTGAATCACATCTGTGACGATAAGCTCGCATGGGACCGCTGCCGCGCTGGAGCCCCGCAGCGCCGGAGCCGTGACAGAAAACATGCCTGCCGCATGTTACATGCTTGCTTGCTGCATGATTGCTTGCATGCTGCATGCTTGCTTGCATCACGTTTTATCATATTAGACTAAATAGGTTTTATGTCTTTTGAGTGGTATATCAAACGATTTTATTTTCAATGTATGATATGCTTATAAAAATTAGTTGCTTTAAAATTATATCAATCGTTAATTATATTAACTGATCATTATGTCAAATAAAATTATAGATTCAGTTGTTATATCTTGTAAATATTAGAGATTTTGTAATTATATCAAATATTACTTACCCACTCAAAGGTACCGCCTGTCGCGCGACACGCGGGGCCTTTGTGTCGCGTCGCGTGTCGCACCGGTCTGTAGAAGCCTTTACGTGTTATTTTAATTATCTCCTTCAACGTTTATTGTTCGGCTGCTTTAAAATATGTTAATGATTCTAGGAAAGTTTCGGTTGTATTTATATCAGTAATAATTATAATTAATTAATATTTTATTTTATTAACCTAAGTACCAACTGTTTTTTTATAAAAAGAGACTGAAAAGCTCATTTCTAATTATTTTGCAGCATAAATCGTATGCACAAGAGGAATGGCTTACTTTGCAAGGCAAGCTTCCCCGCGTATCGGAATTGCTAAGAGCACGTTACTTCATATGGAAAAACGCGAAGCTTATGCATTCAAAGAAAATAGTCGACGAGAGTTACGTTCTACATAGAATTTACTTAACGAAGTGAATAATTCTGAATATTAAGGTAATTTTTGCGGTAAATTAAAACATAAGTCATGTACGCTTTGACATCGAAACAAACTCTTTATTGGACAGCGGTTGCCTGACGAGTGCTTGCCAACAACTTATTATGTGCTAGTATATTATTTTAAAATAATTAAATTTCCGCCAGTTTGAATAGTAAAAGAGCGCATCGTTACAACCCCACGTGCTGCAGCGCTATCTGCGTACAAACTGTAACAAATGCAGACAGACTTGCGAGGGCCGCTGCAAGCGCTGTGTAAGCACTAGCCCTGATGAGATGGACCGACTTCAAGCGCTTTGTACATTGTCAGCCACGGACGTAAAGCGATAAGAATGGACAGACATGTTTGTCTGGAATATTCCAGGATTTTCCGAACAAAATGGTGAATCATTTACAGAAGACTACATCGCTTAGAGAGGTACAAGCACTGTATTTATTTGGAGGTCTCTCCACGTAATTGTATTTTTTCAAGTGAGACATGTGATCGCCTTTGACGAAGAGTGATCCAATTGTAGTAACACGAGAAGATTTATTGATAAATAATAATGATCTGTGAACACTGACACGCTGATGTGATTAATTAATAATTATCTGTGCAAACTGACACGCTATTGTGATTAATTAATAATTATCTGTGCAAACTGACACACTATTGTGATTAATTAATAATTATCTGTGCAAACTGACACGCTATTGTGATTAATTAATAATTATCTGTGCAAACTGACACGCTATTGTGATTAATTAATAATTAACTGTGCAAACTGACACGCTGTTGTGATTAATAGCATGTCTCTTACTTTTTGAGGTTTCATGTAATAATATGATAATAATACTAGACATATTCAGCGATAGATTCGAGCTTTGTCTCATCTATAGCGCGAAGAGGCTGCGTTAGGAACAAGAAGTTAAGTTTCTCTTTGTAAGTACAGTAGGCTCCGTCGTCCGCTAAACTTAAACATTTGCGGATGATTATTAATTTTAGCTCCAGTGTATGAGGATGTTCAGGGGTCGAGAGGACTAGACTCTTGTACCATTGAATTGACTGGCTGTGTTTCTTTGTGTAAATTAACGTAAATTGATACAATTTTTCTAATATTAGGAATTGCTTTCTGAATGAAATTCAGAAACCAAATTAGTTACGTAAATACCCCCAGGTACACAATCATAAACTTATTCTTAGAGCTAATCAATACGTCTCGATACGTCTTTATTCGAACATACTCGTATTTAGGTATCTTCTTAATGAATCCCTAAATAAAGTGTTATTGATCGAGCGAGCGCAGTGAACGAAGCGTCTCTGCTTTCCGATGTCAGTTTGTTGCTACTCCTCTACAGCAAGCTTAGCACGAGAACCGTTGAGAAGCGTTTTGTCGACGGAAGAGTAGACAAAAATGACGATGACGAAAAATGCTTCTTTCAGTGACTGGGCCACCATTGGTATACATAAAAGTAGAAAACGACTGTACGAGTTGTATGATGAACGGACTAATATAAACACTGCTCAATTTAATCAACAAAAATGAAGTTAAGATTTTTTAAATTATTTAATAATGTTGGTTGTATCAAGTCACGTTACTTGAGTTCAAAAATTAAAATTATTAGTAATATTCCGTTTCACTATTAATAATATTAGGAATATTACTAATAGTGAAACGGAAGGTCATGCAACCGAAGTAGTGATTTTTTTTTTTATTATAATATAAATAATTATTTTTTCAGCCTTGCTATTGATGACAATATAATTAATTCAGATTCTCAAGTCGCCGCGGCCTTTGAAAATTTTTTTGCAGAGATTCCCGTATCAACTACTAAATCTCTAAACTCATCACCCACTGCTTCAGAGTCCTTACTTATTTAATTCAATTAATATTATATATTGTTAAATTAAATTATTATTACCAATTACTATTAATTATTACTAACACTAGTTTGTAAGCCTGTGGTACTAACAATTATGGATGTAATCATAATGATGAATCTGAAACAATTAGAATTTATTTGTGTAAACATGGTGTACATACATTGCATGCAAGATATTAAATCTAACTTTAATGGTTAAAAGACTTATGACTAATTTATGACAAAAAAAAATATATAGTAATAACTAAAATATATTATTAACTTGAAAGTTTTCTTAGCCCAGGGTATTTTACATTAATAAGACAATAAACGTCAGATTTTGTATCTATTTCTAGAATCACCTCCATTCTTCCTTTTAGTTCACTTAGTTATGATTAAATAAAATATAATATATTTCCAAATAAGTTCTCTTTGAATACAATGAACAGCCAAAGTTTAAATAATATTCTTAGTGGAAACTTTAAGTCGAAAGTTTGTGTCATAATACTTATTTAATAAATAAGCTTTATCAAATGTACTTGTTTCACATTTTACAGCTATTTTTGTTCGTTTCAGGTTTGTAGCTACCCACTTGATAAAACGGGCAAGTACATAATATTCTAAACGTTGAACAGTTCGAATTATCGGTATATTTAAGTGTAAAATAGTATTTTGTAAATATTTTTTTCTTCCAACTACCTAGTAATAGCGTAGTGGTTAACTTAAAATTCCAGCAGAGACCTGAACATTTCTGCGTCGCTTAATCAGTACAGAAATTATTGTATATATTATTTTCATTACTGCATCGCTAACATGATGCGCAAATGAGTGTATGTTTTTCATTGCTGCTTTGTTTGTTACTTTTCAAAACTTTCTCATTGGCCAAAAAGTTTTCATAATTAATATGTTCTTTATAAAATGTACGCAGATAACCAGAGAAATTTAAAAATAATACGTGCTGGCTGTAAAGAAATAATAATTTAAAAAAAAAGAAAATGATTTCGCGCGAAGTTTATAATTTTTACAGCTGAACATTATGAATTTCATCAGAATTAGTAAAAAAAAAATGGATTCTTCGAGTGAAAGTGAGTTATCGTTAACGCCGGAAGCTATAAAAATGAGGCTCTGCTCGTAATTGATAACCTATTACCAGAAAAATCTAGAGCCAGATATTTCAAGGCATATGGAAATTTCATGTCTTGAAGAAACGAAAGAAAGGTTAAATCTGTATCTGAGAGTGTGTTTTTAGCGTATTTTAGTGAGTTCACGAGAACTGGGCTACGTACTCAATGCTCAAAAGCACCGTTGAGCCATAGCATAACATTGATACCTATAAAAAAATATAATGTCTCCCATCATCCCAAGTAAAACAAACAAATATAATTGTACCTACCCAGTGCAAGCCTTACATTTAACAGTTGTTCCAACATTACCACTACTTGTGTACGTTTTTTGTTAATGTAAAATGTTTTTATTAGTTAGACTCTGATTTTTCTGACTTCCTACCAACTCTTATGTAGTAGTTGCGAGAAAAGTAGATTACGCACCTCGCTTGACGTGACTTCTTGTTGCACTCTGGGTTTTGGAGCCCTCGCTGACGCTCGGCCTCCAATCTAACTCGATGCAACAAGAAGTCACTTTCTGCTCGATGCAGTTATCTACTATAGCTTGCTTAGAGCTCGATACAAAATGTAATTGCGTTATCCGCAACATTCTAGGTACATCTTTATAGTTGCATGTACTCAAAACACCGTGTTTTCAAAATAACACGAGGTATCTGATTGTGCATTCACACAAAATAATTAGTTTCACATCGAATACCGCACTCGTGGTTATAGAGCGACGTACATTTAATTTCTGTCCGTTTTGTTACCGGTAAACTAAACTGTTCATTCTACGGCGGAATTTTATTTCTAGTCTGTTCCAAAAGTATCGGATGAAATATAAACAAATGAATCAGAAGACGAGCCTGTGGATGTGCTCATGAATTGAGTGATTTCATTCGATTATTTGAATACTTAAACCCAAAATTCTAATTTTAAATAACCTTAAAGATGTTCTTCTCTAAGCAAATAAATAAAGTAAATTTTATGGCCTCAATTTTCGTCGACAATTTTTATATATCAATTAATAATGAAAATAATTTTATTCAAACAATAATTGTTGAAAAAAGTGGTGAACTATGAAGCTGAAACCTTCTAAATACAGGGAATGTATTACTAACTCCTCTTAGAGAGTGATTGCGAAAGAATTTAACATGAACAGGGTTTGTATAAACCTAGATCAGATACTTTTGGAATATACATTATCTACGAGAGTTTCAGTTCGAGGAATCCGCAGCCTTCCTATAATTACTGCAACTCAGAGAAAGCCAAATTTCGTTGTTTTCTATTTCATCGTAACGCTGCTTTGGCGGACAAAGGAAATGTGATTCTCATATTACCCCGGAAACTTTCATAGAAGACTCTTCATATAGATTGCTCATAACTATGATCAACATTATTCTTTAATTGCAGCTTCTACTGATTATACTTTTGATCTTAATATCAAAAATGAGCATACGATCAACATTCCCAACTATCGATAGATTCCTGGAACTTTTTATTAGATTTCTATTTAGCTTTGCTTATCAGACTTACCGCAAATCTAGGTCTACACAACAACAAAACATAACATAATAATATAACAGAAGGATCAAATTACACAAACACGCTAATATTGTGCTTACAAACGAATCAAAAAGATGTAATACTTACAGTGGATAGTCTGCATCCTCATTAGTTGGAGAATGTTCTTCGTTTGCTATTTGATAGTAATTCTGGTCTACTCTGGATTAGTCTTGTTGACATGAATATCAATGGGAGGTTTATAGTATTATATATATCTGGCAGCAATGGTCCTAACAGCCACACACCTTGAAGAAAACGCTGATAGTGAAGGGTCGTCCTTTTGTCCTTCTCTCTCCCAAACCGTTAGTATAAAGTACGACAGCTCGTAAATCATAATCTATTACAGAAAGTGGTTTAGCCGGGCGGCGCGCGGTAGGAGGCACGCGCAGTAATCCGTTAGTAGTTCGGCGCGGAGTGAGTCTTGTTCTAAATTACACAATACATTTTAACTAAGCGGATAATTGACTCGGGTTAATCGTTGCTCGTCGGGATTTACAGTTGTTAAGGTTTTGTTAATTTGATGCTGTTTCCTTGCGGTATAGGATAATAATTATATAGGATGAAAAAACCGAAGATAAGAGCAGTTATTTAACTACTATAGAATCAAAACAGAAAATAGATTCAAATAGTTTGGAGCTAATAAGTCATTGTGTAACTTTAGCGAAATAATTTTTTCATCATCGTATCATCCTGCAAACGTTTACTGCGGAACTTGTGCTCCATCCTGAAACATGTACCGCCTTATTACAAAACAAGATTTATATTTTGACATGGCTTAAACCATTGAGCCAGTTTTTGTAATATGAACGTAACAGTGATTGAAATACCGTTCTTTATACAAAACTGAAAACTTAGTTCGGTACTAAGTTGTCAGTTTTGTGTTTAGGAACTTTACCATAGTCGGAATAAAGTTCGAAATTCAAGTATAGCTCCATGTTTTAAACCTGGGTCTTAAGATAAACCTTGTTTTGGAATAAGGGGGATAAAGTTTAACTCACGGCAGTTATGTTTTCAGTAAAATCATGATTTGGGTACATATAATAATGTAAGGTCAAAATATGCTGGAATGTTTAGCAACAAAGAATTGCCGCATTCAGTACCAAAACTCGCGAGCGACTTTTTGAACAAGGTACCTTCGATGACTAGCGAAGGTAACTTGTTCAAACAAAACAGCGCACCTGCCCCGATCCCAAGTCCCAACTCCCAAGCGTCATATTTTCATAATATTAAGAAAACAAACATCCATCCAAAATAAATTTGTTTATTCCACCTCAACACAAACAGCGGAGTTTTAATGAAAAGTCTTTAAAAATAGAAAAATATGGGTAAGGACGCGTATTTTGCGACGACGAATTCCTATCCGAGGAACATTTGAGTCCCTAGTATAATGGTGGGTGTGCACGTGTTTGTGTGTGTCGAGGCAATGGTGTAGCTTGCTTCGATGCATGGCTGTGCACCTTCGATTTAGTACCTGGTCTACTGACGTCACTGCGTCATTTATAATACTGCAAACTATGTTATATTATTATGTTACTGAAACATGATGAATTGAAAAAAGTTGCTCCAACCCCAAATAAATAAATTGGGATAAGAACAAGAGAATGATGACTGACTAATGAAGTGTGTTGTGAAGACGACCACGAAATGATTTCTCATAGTGATGGGCACGAAACCTTATGATTTGTAAATTAGGTAAGTCAACAAAATATCTGCACTGTACGCGGATCCCAAATTGTGTTGATATCTGACAAAGAACATTATTTTGGTCCATAAGATAATATATCTGTCATCAGTAGTAGTGGTAGCCTGACTGCGCCTTATCATACGTTAGCACCGTGTTCAGACGAGAGGCAGCAGTCGCGTGTTGCCGCCGATTAAAATCGCGTGATGGATGTCTCGCTAATGCATGCCACTCGCCTCATATCGCCTCACATCGCCGGAACTAGCACCGGTTTCAATTAGCTACAGTCCCGGACATCAAACAAAAAGTAAAGCCTTTTGTTTGGTTTGCAGTTTTGCACACGCCAAATATGGATCCAACATCGAGTGTTGTTAAGGGTATTAACATTTTCGGTGTAAGTAAGTAAGAGTATTTCTTTACATGAGCATCTAGCAAACAATACAACTGAATCGCTTTAAAAATGAATAAACTTTCTAAAATTAAAACGTAATTGACACACTATCATTCATGATTGGCGGATCTAAAAACTAAACTTTTGTGCGGTCCATGGCCCTTTACGGGGCACCGGTGTGGGCGCGTTCTCTGAGGCTGCGACCAGCCCGGCGGTTGAACGCGTCCCAAAGGGTCATGGCCATCAGGCTGGTGCGAGGATACCGCACGGTCTCCCGTGAGGCGGCGAGCCTCCTTGCCGGACTACCGCCATGGGATCTGGAGGCAAAAGTTCTCGCACACATTTGGAAGTGGCACGAGGAGGTGAAACGCTGAGTCGTAACTCCACTGCCGCGAGAAATCACGGCACAGCGGACGGAGCTCCGGCAAGATCTCATGATGACATGGAGAGTGCGATAGTCGTAACCCAGCGACGTGCTGGGCACGCCACAGTTGTGGCAATAAGTCCCCTCTTTGAGGAGGGGCTAGAGAAGCGCCACGACGTCCTCACGCAGGCGTTTCGCCGGACGCAGGTCCTCACCGGACACGGTTGTTTCGGGAGGTTCCTGTTCAGGACAAAGCGAGAGAAAACGCCCGGGTGTCACCACTGTGTGGATCGCGCGGAGGACACAGTGGAGCATACGGTGGAGGTCTGCCCGGCTTAGGCGGAGCACCACCGTGTCCTCATGGAGGCGATTGGCGGCAGCGATCTCTCGCGTCCGGCCCTGGTTCAGGCCATGGTTCGGAGCGAGAGTCCATGGGAGGCCGTCACCTCTTTCTGCGAAGCAGTAATACTCGCGAAAGAGGAGGCGGAATGCGTGAGGGAGAGGCAAGGTTCGTGCCCTCGCGCCCCTAGTCGCCGCGGGAGACACCCCGGGTTTCGGGACGCGCAGGCTGATTCCCGGCCACCGTAGGCACGGGCTTGTGGACGTTGAGCGATGGGTAGCTCGCCGTTCAATAAGGACTAGGCCCGGGTTGACGGCGCGTTGTGTTCCACGTGCGCCTTAAAGAGATGTCAGCACCAACTGACGGGGTCCGTTAGGACCAATGCCTGCCAGGGTTGCGAGTTTGTCCGAAAGGGATATCGTGGCCCTGGTACACAGGCATCTGAAGAAACACGGGTGGGTTTTAGTCAGTAAAAATCTGACACGCCCTCCCGCTCCGCGCATAGCAAAAACGACGAGCGATAATTTTTTTTTCTTTCTTTCTTTTCTTTTCTTTCAGAGCGGGAGAAATCAATACCACGATTTGACGAACAGAGCTAATAAATTAAATGTACACGCCATGTACAGTGACAGTTCGCATTTCACACCCTTAAGTTTACGCCGATGTCATAATGTTTTATAACACGAGAACGTAAAGTAAGCTATATAATTATGACATGTTGTTTCGAGAGTAGGGTTTTGTTATTAGAACGGCAAGTTTTACTCACCATACTTACGCTTTTTGGTATTAGTTACTAGTGTATACGATAGCTTTCACACAAATAGAGCCGTGAGCAAAAACTTTGTAGCTTAATAAATGTTCACCGTACGGCGGTAAGCCCGGCCAGATGTGTTACCAACAGCATCGAAGAAACTGCACGCAAGTAAAGTAGCAAGTGCCGTGGGCGAGTAACTAGCTAATAACGATGGTTGTAGGTAGGTACTTTGTATTGTGCCTCGTTACTTTAGTGAAGTTGTATGAAGTCGAATAGTGTTTGTCTAGAAGTCAACTTTTTGTGTCAAATAACTAGCACTCTTTAAAAGGCAATTTTTAAGGCAGGAAAAATAACAAAAAGTGTTTTTATTAGAATCGAACTTGCAGACTTGCGTTTTATAATTGTAGAAAGTTAATACTTTACAATTAAAGTCGAGTTCTGAAAATACCTCTAAAACAAATTTGCTTAAAATGTATTAGGTAGGTACATTCGTGTACTTTCTGAAGACAACACCAAGTTGCCAAGAAAAAGATTTAAATGACTCCTCCGGACAAGTCCAAAGCTTACATAAAACCAATGCTCAATACTGTAACTTGCATTATAAATACAGCTTCTCTAAGACTTGTCCTTCTTGTCTCAGCGGTCCCCGGCGACCGGTAACTTGCGGAGTCCTCCCGACTCCAGTTACCCGACAGTCTCGGTATCCTCCCGACTCCCGAGTTACTGCGAGAGTCTCGGTGTCCTACGAGTCGATGCGTTTCGACGCGACGTGCCGGACGGGCGCCTCCGGTAATTAATGGTCGCGAGACACTCTGGGGGCAAACGGGGGAAAGTGGGGTGACGATGAAGATTTTACAAAAGGACCACTTTATAATATTTGCGGTTATTATTTCGGAAACTTTGGTCCACCCGTACTTGGGCATAAAGGTGATTATCACATAACGTCAAAGAGATGGGCAGTAACATGAATCAAAACAACACAATGAAGGGTTCCGTAGTTGGGACTAATGTTTACGAATTCACAGTATTGATTTTATTGACTACAAATAAGTTTTTCATATTCTTAAAATAACTATGTAAAACAAAGTTATTGCTGCGTTTGTCACCGAGAAACGGTTGACTTAAATAAAAAAAATGACTTAGGAACATAATATTTTTTTTTAATTATGGGATTCAACGAATTTGTCCTCCGATTTTTTTATTGCTTCTTTTAATTTTTCTATTATACAACGAAATCTAAACAACAATACCTCAGTCGATGGGGTAAGTAATTTTTTTTACACCCCCCTTTACCTGTTTGGGTTTTTACCAAAAAATATTTTTAAGGGAGGCTCCCTTAAAAATATTTTTTGACATTTTATATAAGTTTGGGCAAACAAGATGCTTTAATACTGTGAACATTTGAAGACTGGTAGCTCTAACCGTTTGGCTGTAACACCTGTTTGATAGACGACGGATGGACACCTGAGTCACAGCAATAGTGCTCCGTTTGGACCCTTCGGGAACGGAACCCTAAAAATGAAGCAATGACAGAAGGTTTATTTAGTACTTTTTAGTTATTTCTTTTATTGTAGAGTAAGTACTTTTTAATAGCATGGAATTAAAATATTATGTACTTAAATAACAACATATTATAAGTACCTAATTAATTAATTACTAACAATGTAACAGATAAATTAATTATGTGATAATAGCATCATAGTGCTCATATATTTACAAACATAACAAAAAAAATTAGTAATAGTGTGTGAGTTAAGGTAATGAATGCCATAAAAATAATAAATTGTACAATTAAAATAGCAGCCTGTTTGATTTTGTCTAGACTCTAGATTGTCCTATGGAGCTGGACCAGCATGTTTCCAAGCATTCTTATCTTAAATATGATTATATTTAATTTTTTTGTGCACATTTCCACATGGGTTCATGTGGAAATAATGTTTTTTACTCATTTTGATTTTCTCATATTGTTTTTTTTTTATTTACTTAATAATATATTTTTAGCTAAGATTTTTAGATAAGATTTTTAGGGACATTATTGTTTATTTAAATTAAACATATTAGTATCAGTTTGTCATTTGTTACCTATTTATTTTATTTTTAAACCCCACAATTTTTTTAATACAATGATAAATGGAAGAATCGATAACTTTCCGATTTAGTCAATCACTAGCTTATATGTAAAATAAATGGCTTTTGCACAGAAAAACGATAGCGACCGATGTTTTTGTATGAGTAAGGGCGTTATCATACTAGCCGATTGCGAGCGTCCTCAAAGCGGAGCGGGCGCGCAACGAATAGGTTACGGGCGCGCAATGAACACGCCGCGGCTGCGCACCTCCAACTGAAGCGACTAAAATGCCTGTATGAGTTCTAGCAGGAAGAGAATAACCTATCTGACTCGTAGTGGCCAAGGATTTATAATTAATCACTATGTTGTTAGTATAACTAGACAACACAGACTCGTCACTAATATTACTACATTGTTAAGCGGTGCACAGCACCTTAATTGCACAGTTTCAATTATAATCAGAGTTTTGAAGGATATTTCTAATCCATTGCTTCATAGATTTAATAAATTCGTCTGCACAGCAACATACTTAAGTAACGCAATGAACGTGGTGAACTGTCCAAATTAAAGAAAATGCGACTAATTATCATTGTTGTATATGTGTTAGCAACTATGATGGTCTCGTAAGTTTATTTTAGAAGTCATTATAAGACATAGTACAAAAGTAGAAAGTGTGAACAGAAGCCATGATTGTGTTTATTTATTTGTAACTGCAATCATTCGATGTCCAGTTTCAAGCTTTTAGGAAATTCGAAAGTCCTTCTGCTCTTTCCTACTATGTGTTAAAAGAGGGGAGGACACTATTATTCTTTCAACTTTCAAACTACTCTGAATGAATTAGTTTTTAAATGGTTTAACAGTCTTGATATTTTTAGCCTTCGTCTGCTGTTGAGAGCTCATTGCGCTCAGTTAGTTTTAATGAACAGTTTTAATTTAGCGACGAGACCCTAGCGAGACGGCGACAAAGAAACAACAGCATTTATATTAAAGGCATCCAACCTTTCGGGTCTAAATAATGTATTTTGTCCTTGTCAGTTATGCAAATGGATGTCGAATTTCGACAAAAGTGTGGCTTCACCCTTGCGCAGGACAGGACAATATTTTAAGCTCTTTTGACTTGATCTTTCTCCAATATTATCTTCAAGGTTTTATAATGTGAAAAGAACGTTACCATAATTATTCATATTTCTAGGAACCGTAGTAACCAGTAACATACACTTTTGAAATAAATATTTCCGAAGTACCTCGTGACCCAACGTACCGTGTATTTTCCGTTGAAGTCCATGAAATTCTATAAAAGAATTTGTATTCACTTTAATCACGTAGGATAATAACGTCGAATAGGCCCCGCGAGTTGATTCGAACGATCTTCTAACTGACGGCTCGTTTAGATTATTAGCTAATACGTGTACTTATTACTTAGCTACGATTTTTTGCAAGTAAGCTCCATTATGAACGTTAAGTTAGGTACTCACTATTACTGCTCTAGTGTGCCAGATCTTACTAGTGTCGAAGGATGACTTTTCTTCCTTTTAGCATGTAGATTTATTCAGATCTGATGAGTTCTATCCTTTAATACTTATTTTTAACTCTCCGCTTTGTTCGTCAGCATTGCTGAAAATTAGAACGAATATTGCATTATTTACACACATTTTTTATCCTTGCATAAAACCACAAAAAGTTTGAATGTACAAAATAACTAACAATGAACTTATCAAGAGCGTCGCTCCTCACCACATCGCACATTCCCTATAGCTCGCATTCATCATGGGCTATAAATATATCAAATGTATGGAATTAAGACGATGTTCTGGTATATCGTCGGTCTCGCGAGAATCTACCCAGTTATGGCATATTTATGGGTAATACAGCGTATTGTGTGCCCGTCACGCGTGATGGATGGATGGCACGCCAAGTGCGTGTTATGCACGTACTTCTTTGTTAATATTGCGGATAATAAACGGCAATATTACAGTAACATGTGGGAATCAGATGAAATGGTGCTTCAGAAGTTATTGCTGCGTTTTAGTTAATGTTCTCGTCTTTGTTTATTAAGGTTTGATAAATGACAATCAAATGTAATGGTTGAAAATAAATGAATGTATTGTATAGGTTAGGAAAACAAATTATTTAAGTACTAGTCCTGAAAACACAGCCTCCATTCTAAAATATCTTAATCGCTAGCAGGCTTATCATTTTAAAACTTTTCACTGGTTATTTAAAAGTCATTACAAATTAAAGAGCAATTTAAAATAAAGGTAAGGTGTATATAAATCTGTGCGGACGACTTAGCCGCCTGCTGTCTGTAGGGCGCGCCTAATGCGGCCCAGGCCCCGCGGCCCCGTGGCTCCGTGGCCCCTGCTAATAAATAAACGATTTCAATTACAGAATGAGCTATATTTTCGGATGGTATGATTCAGGAGTTTGAAAAGATTTGGGAACGCTTAGAGTTTAAAGGAAGTGCTAGAATCAATGGGGATAATTATTAGAATCAGCACATAATACCACTATATCTGGGATTAGATTACATTTTTAGGTTTCCGTACCAAAATGGTAAAAAGGAACCCTTATGTCACTAAGTCTGTCTGTCTGTCACACCTGGATATCTCAAATACTACTAAAGCTATCAACTTGAAATTTAGAATAGTTTTAGATGACTTCCGCCCAACTATTTTGCAAACAAGAAATAAATTTAAAAAGATCAAAAAAAAAAAACACCTTTTCTGCAAAAGGGACTGAAAGGGGGCCTTAAAAATTTGAAATGGGGCTACTAGAGCATGTGGGGTATCATATGAAAAATTTGAAGTGGGGCTACTAGAGCATGTGGGGTATCATATGGAAAAGCGCTGTTTGCACATTCTCAAACATTTCTTTTTTAAACAGCATAGTTTCCGACTTTTGATGAAAAATTTAAAAGAAATACCGCCCCCCCTTCACCCCTACCTCTTTCCCTCTCTCCCCATCTCCGAAGTTTGCATAGATAAAAATCTGAAATTATTCTATGTGATAGAAGTTCATGTAAAGATTACAGGAAAAATAAAACGATGTCTCTAAATAGCACAGTTTTTCAGGAATCATCAACATCATTTATAAGTACGGAACCCTCGGTGCGCGAGTCCGACTCGCTCTTGACCGGTTTTTTCAGATGATGAGACTTATGAAGATATACGATGAAACATTGTTTCTGCTCTACGTTGTATAGGTTCACAGTTCAATCAGACGGACTTGAACAACTTCAGAAAAATAGAAAATCAATACCTACTAACTGAAATTTATTTGAACAGCCTGGCTTTGTACTATGATTGACAGCAGACAGGTCAAGTCAAAAACTTAACTCTCCTCGGTTGAAAATACTTTCCATTAATAATTTTGGTTTCGTGAAAAATGCCTCATAATAAGATTTCAAGGAATCGCGGGTTCGTAAGTTAGTAAGGAACAAATTAATCGTGGGTTAGTAAGGAACAAATTAATCGTGGGTTAGTAAGGAACAAATTAATCGTGGGTTAGTAAGGAACAAATTAATCGTGGGTTAGTAAGGAACAAATTAATCGTGGGTTAGTAAGGAACAAATTAATCGTGGGTTAGTAAGGAACAAATTAATCGTGGGTTAGTAAGGAACAAATTAATCGTGGGTTAGTAAGGAACAAATTAATCGTGGGTTAGTAAGGAACAAATTAATCGTGGGTTAGTAAGGAACAAATTAATCGTGGGTTAGTAAGGAACAAATTAATCGTGGGTTAGTAAGGAACAAATTAATTATTTATTCGATTCGATGTTTCAATGTTTATGTTCGTAAATTGTCGTTTGTTAGCTGACATTTCGCAAAATTCACTAATTATAATAGGTTATTGTACCTCACACTATTGTATACTTAGAACCACAAGTTGTACTAGCTACATCACCCAGCGCGTGCTGGGTACTTATGTACCACCACTTATTTCACCGCTTCTTCTCCCTGCTCTTACTAAGAAGTGGTAAAGTTTCAGTTTCTTAGAAATGAAGATAGCAGACAGATAACATTTTTTCTGACCAAATTCAAAATATTTTCTTTAATGGCTAAGAAAGTTCAGTAAAGAAGTTTTGCGAAGCGGGAAAAGAAAAATTGTAAAATATAAGAATATTATAACAGCATGAATATTAATAATAATAATAATTTATTAATCATCATAATTTCAGCCGACAGGTGTCAAAGTCAAAGCCAAAGTCAAATTGTTTATTTCAAATAGGCACATAAAAGGCACTTTTGAACGTCAATATTTACAAATACATAGAATTGATTCTAGTCGCCCCTTCCAAAAGGTAGTTTCGTATGGAGAAGAATGGGCAAGAAATTCCACCATTACTCTTTTAAAATGTTGTACAATATTTTTTATAGGTACATTAATTATACAATTATGTGTGAAGATGATGCACCTAGAATAAAATTACTATACCACAATAAGTAAAAAGAGTTATGAATGATGCAATGACAGATAAATTAATTATGTGAAAGATACATAGTGCTCACATATTTACAAACAAAAAATATATATATTTAAACGTTTTCCTAAAAAAAATAATATCAGTGTGAGTTAAGGTAATCACAGAATTTAAAATAAATGTCATAAAAATAATAAATTATACAATTAAAATAGCAACCTGTTTGATTTTGTCTAGACTCTAGATTGTCCTATGGAGCAGGACCAGCATGTTTCCAAGCCTTCTTATCTTGGATATAATCCTCTAATTTGTAATAGATATGCTTGTTTACAAAGTGGACTTTTAATATTATTTTTAAATTATCTTTCATTTAGTTGCGTCCACTGCTGGACATAGGCCTCCCCTAACATTTGGAGGGGTTGCCATAATCGCCACGCTTGGCAGAGTTTGGCAATCGCAGTATGGTGTCAAAATGCATAGAGAACGTTGCCTCCCATTCTCTAGTAAGTTCCTTTGTCACCTTTTACGACACCCACGGGGAGAAATAGGGTGGTGCTATATTTTTTTCGGCATCACGTTGAACTTAAGCATACTGTAGTTATTAAAAAAAAAGGCCGCGACCGGGAATCGAACCCCGTCACCAAAGGGCAGATAATAAAGCACTGATTTCACCATATAAAACGTATAATTTGGTATAAATATAAAATCATGAAACTGAGTAAAAGGTTGAAATATATAAAAAATATATGAAGGGTTGGCTATTGTTGGTTTATTAAAGGTTTTTGAAAAACAAAAGGTTAATGCAAAGTTAAATTTTAGATATGTCCCTAGGGACTGCGGTTGGCGCTGAGCAATTGTAATTGTTGGCACACCGAGCCACCTACATACACCGTATGCGTACGTCAAAAACAAGATGTAACCAGAGTTTTTCAGTTTAAAAAGTCGGAAAATTGAAATGAGCAATGTCAAATTTGTTAAATTATGAAAGTCTACGAAGAAAATAGTGATAAAAAAATTGTTCATGAAAAAAGTAATAGGTCAGGATTAGAGTGCACCGGGAGCTTTTGCTGGTGGATGACGACACGTCGTGTTACGGTGCGGTCACACGCAACGCGGTCTCCTGTTGTACTCGGCGCCTGGACCAGTCGCCCACGGGTCTGGTGAGGCGCCGGAACGCGGCGCTAACCTTGGCGTGACCCACGCCAGGCACGACAAGCGCGATGGTGGTGGATAACAATAGCCGGGAGATGAGGCCGTTTGGCCTTTTTATATCTGAATCCAAGAAATAAAAAATTAGATTAGAAAAAGAAAAAAACACTATATAAACTGAATCGGCGGGGTTGGCAGCGTAATTTGGAGTACTCACGATTAAATATACAATACAAATTAAATGGAATCCAGGAAAAAATCGTCACACTGGTTTTGCGGTACTGTTTTTGGTTGAACCACCACCACACCACACCACCTGGTTATACATTTATAGTAATAATTAGTAGTAACCAGAATCTCTCTCTATCTTGCTACATGAGCTCTTGCACGCCAGTGTTGTACATTACCTACATATCGCACGCGGTGGCACCGCCGTAGTGCAGCAGTCGTCCAATTTCTACAAAAAACCCCATCTTTTTAATCTCTTCAACATCGAATAGTAACAAGTATGAGTTTTATATATAACACCTACCAAAACATCGTGAGCTCTGTCAAACGCGACCCCTCCCGCTCTAATCGATCGATGTACTGCTGAGTAATCACTAAATAAACACAACGCCCGATGGTAAATTAATATGCCGTCTGTCTTCTAAATTAGGGTAATTAAATAATGCTGTTAGGGACTATAACTACTTCCAAAGTAATAAGCGATTTTGCCATAACATGTTTGGTTACTTAATATGGTTTTTGCAAGTGACCCCCTACTGACCGAAATGAAAGTCGTAGTTTCATGTCAAAAGACATGTTACGCCGACCCCAAATAAATTAGGATAAGGAGAATGATGAAACGAACCGCCAGCGCATTAATTTGGTTCATAAAGGTCACGGTTCTAAAATGTAAAGCAGGCGACACTCAAAGGAAGTACCCTCTCAACTTTGAACCCGCATAGAATTTAGAATTCCTGTAATACAGGCTAGGTAATAGGTCATATAGGCTGGTGTCCGCAACTCCATGACAAAGCGCGTATTTTGCGGATGGTTGGGAATAACGATTATTAAAAAAAAAATAATAATAATATTCAAGTATAAAGTAAAGTAAAATTATAATTTAGATTAATTACAACCAGGGAAAAATGTAATTCTAACTGTAATGTAGACCTGCCTGAACTAGGTTTATGAAAAACCTGTGTTTCAGGCCATCGATTTACATCAAACATTTAAAATGAAGACAACAATAGGTTTATTACTAAGTTAAATTAAAAAGGAGACAATATTTTCAATGACTTAAAGAGTAACTCTTTGGGTATATTATTTTTAAAACTAGATTATGAAAGATAATATTATGTTTAAATAAATTAACAAATAATATTAAAGTAGATAAAGTAGACACTATTATTAATTAGATAAAGGAATAGACTTGTATTAGAGTAGGTCGACAGAGCTATTATTTTAAAAATATGGATCCACCCCAGCTCCTCAAGGAAGGCCCACAATGCCTTGGTGTTACTGACAATCTCGCGATGGGTTACCGAAACACTTTTCCCTGTATGTGGCAACCACTGGAAAGTTTACCATAATACATAATACAGGCTAACGTCTACACGATATACATGCGAACATTACTGCAGGCTGATAGCAAAAGGTAAAAGTTAAAAACTACCTAAGTTTCAGACACTGCCTGCAGTAGATATAGGTACAGATGTCAGAACATTTTCTTAGCTTCGTTACAAATACTAGACGTGAAATTAAATACTGTTTACGGAACACTAACAATCGTCACATTCGACTTGCACTGAGCCGGTTGTTTCGTTTAATCGTCAATTGTACACTGTTGCGGCTCATTAATAACCCAAGAACATGTGTGTAATCTCAACAACGACATGACGACAATAAGTTAATAACATTCCTATCTCGTCTCACAGATGATCCGCGATCACAAGCCTCATTGTGTCGGTAATGGCGGCTGTAGCTAAACTATTGTTACACCTCGGAGAATCCACCACGCGGCAGATGGATCACCTTCTCTATTCGATCGATCACATTAGCAGGGATTGGTTACTTTGAGAGACGTCAACATTAATGAGAAGGAGAGTTCGTAAGTTTAGTGTGTGAGATTCCATTGGCACAGTCATGGTTTAGTGGTTGGACTCGGTGGTATTATTTATGGCCTTCAGGATCATATAGGTACTAATAACCCCCATATAACATATTCTTTGTCCACAATAACTGGTTGCGTGTCCTCCTCGTGCATACCATGCAGGTGTTTTTCTTCAGCTGCAATCAGCGCTCACCGTGCAGCACAATCAGTCGTCATCAATATTAATAAGTATAACATTGTTATACTCAGGGTTGACAAGTTTCCGATATACTTTCAAACACCACTGTAGTTTAACTTTTATTCAGAAGCTGTGTGCCCAATGTGATTTCCGATCTATACCTAACTTCTATACAAGCTTTATTCCCGTTAAATCTCCCTATTTAACCCCGTTAGGGGGTGAATTTTCAAAAATCCTGTTTATGTGGTTATCGTCGTTATTTATGGAAGTTTTATGCAACATTTCATGCTTCTAGACTCAGCGGTTTAAACTATGCGTTGTCTGTCAGTGAAATAATGATTTATTCAAGATTTTGATTAAGTAGAAGAAGCTAGTTAATAGAAGTCCACTGCATGGAACTGAAACTGCTTCTCTCATGTTTAAGTATTATGTCAATGCATTTCATGTACAGGTCGCATTGTTATGCATTAAAACCAGTATAAAACTATTCAATGTGTCAAGTTTTCTATATATTTATCTATATTATAAATCCCCTAGAGTTTGATCATGAAAATATGATGTGCTCATCAGACTCAACAGTGTTTTGTTTTGACATTCCATTAATAATAATTAACCCCCTCCCCTTCAATTGTTCTACAATCAGATAGTAGCAGCCCTGTTCCCTGCTACAGCCTATTTATTGTACAGCGGGTGCAGCACAATGCGAGATAATGACAGCGCGACACTCGCGAACACAAATATTTGCTCAGTGATTATATCCAATACCGCTGTGCCGCTGACATATTACTGTGGCATTACATTGTGATGTTCATGGCTGATTGCGGCGTTACATCGAGTGGCAATGCCGATGAGTTTGGGGAACCAGTAAAGGACGTTAAATTACAGTGTTTCGGCTTTTTTAATATTTTGATTTTTGATAGGATTTATAAAATGAAGAACGAGGTTTGACGTTTCTTTTAAAAAAAAAGGTTTTGTTTTTAAAATATAGCCAAGGGATTAACTTTACATACCTCGCTATAAAATTAGCCAATTCTAAAATGCAACAAATCCGACATTGGTCCTTAGTCTCGCGCGACACAAACACGTCGTCATTCTCGTAACGCTCTTTGCATTACAACATAAATTGCTTGCATTATCGGTTCTCAAAACTGAGCAGTCGCGGAGGCTTATGATGAAGTCGTAGAGCTCACCAGACGTGCGTATTGCATGGAAAATCACAAAGAACAAAATAATAGGTTAAATAGAGAATTTAAACAATAGACAGTATTACTTTTTATCTTAAACCGTGTTGTGTTTATTTTCCTTCTGCGAGACAGAATCCGAAGTATCCCAAGGGCATCATTTGCTACACTGGTTCCTACAATTTGTGTACTTCTTTAACGTTTTGTACAGTTTCTTGTTCTAAATCTAAACGAACCGAGCTCTCGTAAACACTTCTTCTAAATAATGTTGAGCAGATCTTAGGAAACCATAAAGGAAACTTTCAATAATTAAGCTTCATTCACATATTAATGTCGGCACGGTTGGTGCAGTGGTTAAGCGATTGACTGCCGCGCTGCATGTCACGGGTTCGATTTCCGCACGGAACAAATATTTGTATGACCTACAAATAGTTGTTCCGAGTCTGGCTGTTTGTGTATGTGAGTTTAACTGTTTGTAAACACACACACAATACAGAAGAAATTCCTAGTGTGGGGCAACGTTTAAAAAAAAAAATGTCAGCCACTCCCTGCGACCAGACAACCTTACCCAGGCAGCACACAAGTCATATAACTGGCCAACAATTTAACCTTATGCAGGGTTAAGCTTTATTATATATGTATAGAAGCTGTGTGTATTACGAACTTCTGTATTAAACATTTTGTTTGCTATAATACTGCTATTAGCTGAGTTAGTTTTGTAATTTGCCGATTTTATTTCTTAAAATTGAATAATCATCATAAAAAGACCTAATACTCAAGAGTTTGTGTAACCTTTTGTATAACATTGGTATAAAATTCCATTATCAAGCATGATACTGGATAATTTATATTCTGTTCTCTTTTAGTTGTATTAAACACCACATCTTGACAGTTATTCAGCTGCTGTATAAAATAGGCGCTGTTTCTGTTATGAAGCACATAGTAACTTAACAGAAATTAAGATAGCTGTTGTAACTGCTTTATGCCACTTTAAGTACGAAATTACCGTCATGTGCAGCTAACTGTGGTAAAAGCAATAGTAACAGATTCTTATGCAGAAGTTTGGTGAGTACTGGGACTACACCTATACTGTGGGTTTTCATTACTATATGACTGAATCCTAATTGTTTGATTTACAGTACGAATGTGTGTAATTATAGAACAGTTATCGATAATATGTTGAGTGCAGACCACTTTTAACCAGATAACAATTTAATAAGTGGACACAAGGTCTGTTAAGCAGACATAAGACGATAAGCCGCTGTGCAATCAGATTTTATTCAGAATGAGCGTCGCCATGTCGAATAACATAACCTATTATAATGATGTGGAATTTTATACTCAAATACTCAATTTTAATTACGAAATCGGTATAATATTCTTATAAAAGTATTACAAGGTTATTTTTGAACCCTTAAATTGCATAAAACATAAAAAAATATTTCACACGTAAAACAAACCAATAGACGAAATGTTGTTTGTTTCTCCAAAACCCGGCTTATCAGGTAGCCCATGAAAATGTTATACGAGATGTATATATAAATACACAGTAAAGTTGCATGCGCAACTACAATTTCCTTATTTAAGCATAAATAATTAATTACGATAAATTTGGCCATATTATATTTCAATGTCGCAGTTCACCATGATGATACAACGCGTACCGCGGGTGTTGGATTTGTCAATTTCAATTTAATTTGATTAACTTCTTGATAAAATATACTTGAAATAAGCTCAACGCTGTGTATCATCTGAATATCTGAGCTTTGAAGGACTTAACTATAGTTCAGTCGATCATCATTCATTCATCATCTGGCTAACAGAGCTGTAATACTTGTATAAAAGAACATAATGCTTATATGCAGAATATACTCAGCTTGTCGTACAATTATTCAAAACTTATTCATCTGTTAAGTTGCTATTAAACAGCTATTAGCAATTTAATTTTGTGCCCAAATTGCTTGAATAACGTCTGAGTAAGCGCCAAATCAGCTAATTACGGTAGTCTTATTCAGCAATTAGTTTCTATGACTGCTGTTAAACAAAACTTACTCAGAAGGTTTGTGCTGCCTGGGTAGGAACTAATATTGACAACAAGATGTCGGTTCTATCAAGTTGATCGCCTTAAAAGATAACTTTTACAAAGCGTTGATAGTTTTACATTTTTTTTATGTTAAAAACTTGGTCCTGAAATCAAGCTTTTTCGCAAGTAGTTGAACTCTCCTCAAATTTACGAGTTTAATTGAAGCTTTATTTAAGCCCGGGCATAAAGCTCACGAATCATAAATTACACAATATTTTATGTGCATATTATCGGCTGCAATAAAAGTATACCAGCGGCTTGAAATAAAAAATTGCTTCACAGAATGATGATTTAAATCGGCATCGGCATCACGCAGTAAATTGGTCGGCATCACGCCTGACGTATCGTTAAAAGCACGCGTACGCGGAACATACGACAGACATCAGACAGTCGCGACATGACACGACACTACACTAATAATTATATACTAAACGAACAGATATATATGTCTGACTATAATGATAAAACCCCGAGATTTTAAGATACGTCTCTTAGGACCAAAATGAAATTAAAATATCACCACATGGTTAAAAGAGCAGTGGTGGCCTGTTGGTAACGCTTCCGAGTCTTACGAGTCATGGGTTCGAACCCAGCCAGTCGTTTTAGTTTATGTCAATAATTTAAATGCTCTCAAAACGGCGAAGGAAAACATCGTGAGGAAACCGGTATGTTCTAAAACCAAAAATTCGAAGACATGACACAGACCTGTGTCCCAGCAGTGGGGACATTATAGGCTGATCATGCTTACGGTTAAAAAACCAGAATTGTTAAGACAGTTAATATGATAGCCCGAGTTGAAGAATTAGCCGCCATAGTCTGAGGACTGTAGCAGTGGCACCAACATCGTGTACCGCGCCGATATTCGGTCCATGCGGCAGCTTACGGCATTAAATCCGGTTAATGTATGCCAACGACCGCGAATGTATCGCAGATATGAAGCCATAAAATTGAAAGCGTCCCTTGTTTGTTGAGTATGTAGCGACAAAACTGTGAGCGGCAGAAGGTTGATTGTATGACTACAATCACAACCATCTAGCTATAGGCCAACTTTACACAGTCCCGTGGTGCTAGCGGGCGAAGGGGGACTATTATTATTTTAAGTCTGTTAGCGTATAAATATTAGGTCTTTACCTATGAAATGGCCGTTTTATATGAAATAAAAAATATAATACATTTATTTTAGACATATCAAAAATGTCCCTTTATAAGTTTACTTAATTTTATTTCTATATTTTTTATTTGTAATAATCAAAGTTATCACCATTGTAGAATTATCATTCTACAATTGAGTGTTCAATCTATTTTTGAAGTTCGGTACTGGCATATTTTTGTCTAGGTTTCAAGTCTATGCGAGAGTCGTGGGACGTCTAAAATGTTTCTTTGCCTGGTGTCATTTTTCATTATGAGATGAGACTGGGTAATTCATAATTATATTTAATCAATAAGTACTTTTAAAACTAATGCTTACACTCTTTTTTTTACTATTTTTTCGTTACCATACAATAGGTAATAAAAGAGAATGCCTAGAAATAATGTGATATCAACATTATTTCTAGCTGATACCTATGACTTGTACGCGAATGTAATGACCGGAGCGGTGTTGACTCGGCGACGGCGCTCAGAACAGTGTCGTTGCTCAGTGACGTTTCTTTAGCGCGCCCCTCCAGAGCTTCGATGACGTTCGCGCGCATGCCACTACCGGAAAACGGAAACTTGCGATAACATAAATAAAACTTTAGAAGCATACGCCGACGACCATTTGACCATTTACGCCTAAATCTTTAGTACCTATTTATTTGTTTTCTACTAAATATCGATTTGTGGATTTTCACTCTACGGTTCGTATATTCACTTTATCTAATTTCGAATGCTGTTACTTTTGCGCTCAGGCCAGAGCTTTTCCGCCTTATTACAAAACAAGATTTATATTTTGACATGGCTTAAACCATGGAGCTTGTTTTTGTAATAAGAACGTAACAGTGATTGAAATATTGTTCTTTATACAAAGCTGAAAACTTAGTTCGGTACTAAGTTGTAAGTTTTGTGTTTAGGAACTTTACCATAGTCGGAATAAAACTCGAAATTCAATAATGGCTCCATGTTTTAAACCTGGGTCTGAAGATAAACCTTGTTTTGTAATCAGGGGGTATGTGTTTAAAAATTTCTTACGATATTTGTCCTTTACGCCGTAGGAACTACCAATAGAGGAGTTACTGAAGTCGCTAGCCAATTTTTCTGAATTCCTGGAGGAACTGGTACGTAAATTGCTCATCTTTTTATTCTCTTAAAGATTTCGCTGGTAAATCGAAGACTCATCCACTATTTTTCTATTTAGGAAAGTTCGTCGTAAGATTTGCCAGCCTTTTTTGGTTTTCCACCTCGCCAGCAGAACAAGGCGGCGCACCATCGCGGCGCTTCGTGCACGCGACCGGACCGTGCTGTGCGTCCTTCGGAGTTACTACCAGAATCTATTCCAATATTTTATTCGACATCAATAGCAGCTAGCGTTTCACCAATATCATTTATTTTGTACAAATCGAACTCTCCGCATAGTGCTTTGCGTCGCGTTCTAGGCTTAATGCCATCGATATCCGATAAGCGAACCTGAGGGCCGAGACAAAGTACCATTTGATTAGCGATAACACTGGTAGAAAAGCATCAAAATGTATGGGGTTGACATAAGCTATCAAAATGTCACGTGATCATAGTTCAACGAATAGAAATTAGCTACACAGTGTTATCATCATTCAATTCCATGAAATTGTGACTGTTCCAAAAAGACCCCAGGCTGATAAAAATTTCGTTTTTCCTAATTCTGTTAATATTATTGTTTAGGTCAGTTTCCCCCTTTGGGGAAAAGGTCGCACCCCTCCACCGTACGACCCTGTAGCGCTCGTCTCCAGACTGGACACACTCCCACTGACAGAGATTAAGTGAATTCCAAATATAAAGAAGCCTAGCGCCTTATCTCAATAACAGAGTAAGGAAAGGATTAAAAGAAATGATAAATAAGATTTAGGAATTCATACTTATGAAATTGAGTGTGGTTTTAGAAAGTTAATAAACAATAGAGGGATGTTAAGTATATTATTATAATTGAGCTTGTGAGTAACCGTTATGCTAAAGTAACAGGTATTAGTCAGCCATTACTCACACGATACTTTACATCTACACTCGGAGTACTCAGAGCAACACTTCCATAAAGTGACACTAGCGGCTTTTCAGCGGCGTTGCGTCGGCCATCATGCTCTTTTGGAGACATGGTCCCTATCAGTCCTTGGACTGGATATAAAATAGTCGTGGTCACCCAATCCCCTGGAAGTTCACCCTTTATACAACAAGCATATCTGCAAGACACGTGTTCATGTCAGTCTAACTGAATTATCGGTCTGAGATAAAGAATACAACATTCAAGAATTACTAGACAATAGAGTTAAGAATCTAAACTCAAGATTCATTACTTAATAGAGTTTTTGGATAATCTCTCTTAAAGCCCTATTATTGATCGGAGGCTGAGAATACAAAATTCAAGGATTAGTTACTAGATAATAGAATAGAGAATAAAATTCAAGAATAATTAATTGATAGAGTCGTGGATCAACTCTCTCAATGGCCTATAGACAGCCCCCAAAGCGCTCCCATTTAGCCACTTCCTAGTGCTTAGGCTGGGTAGAAGAAGTAGGCTCAACAAACTCCCCAGCAACACGACTCTGTCTGTTAGTTGCAAGAACTTTAATCAATCACTCAATAGTGTTTATTTATAGCCATAGGTTACAATGGTGTGCACAATGATACAATTAACACACGTGGTATTTGATAATACTATCAGCCTAGGGTAATTATTGTAATGTAAGACTCACCCAGTCGCACCAACAACACACACACACACCCACAGCGTTATATACTAAATTATCATAATTATTATAATCTGGGCTTTAACCCAACTATATTTAACTTAATAATTAATACTCGCTATCTTGCGACAGCTCCTAAGTTAACTCCCTCTCGCCTAAAACTCCCACGTGCTTATAATCTGATCGTACAAAATCAACTCTTTCCTTTCACATATTAGCACTAACTTATAAAACCCAGTATAAACTGCACTTATTATTTAACGTGTTAAATAACACTCTCGCTAACAGATGAACACTCTCTACCGAGACATAGCCTCATTCCTATCCACTAAACTACTCTCTAACACTCAACGTCTTTCAAAACGATCTGTCTTCCTTCACCATTCAAAACTCACTGTCCTAGCCTACGTCTTAATACCAACGTCCCTGATCACCCCTCGCTCCCGCCTTGCGGGCGTGCGGTTTTTTGCCATCCTTAAGAAATACGCAGAATAGTTTTTATTGCTGCATTCTTTTTAAATCTCTCAATTATGTTTAAGGGTTCGCCAGTTCGCTTTAACCGACTGAGTGCATCCTAATGATAAACAGATGGTGGCACTGATTTTTGAGATTAGAAATCGGATACCCAACACTTGTATTCTTACAATTTGTTGAAAGGGCAGTTTACGTCCCATAAAATATAAATGGAATGGGTTTTCTAAAAGGTTCAAGTATTGTTTTTGCAATTCTAAAGAAATAAGATATTTCGTGGTTAATTACGGTGCTGTCATCCATAAAATAGAGATTTTATGCGTTTGTAAGAGGTCCGCAAACATATGTGTATTTGAAACTAAGAACTTACATTTAAGATATTTTGTTATTAATTAGGAGTAAGTGACAGACAGTCACAAAATGAATCGACAGCTTCGGACGATAACTTCCATAGAGATGCGTAGCCAAGTGGCACTTTTAGACTAGCGTTATCGCTAGTTTACAATTCGTATGAAGGAATTCGAATCGAAACCTAGCAATAACGCTTGTCAAAAAGGGAAATAAGGATAGCAATTGTAGAAATAGAATCGCTCCGAAGCGAATACCATTTGTCTAGGCCCTCTGGGGTTTGGCTGCAGTCAATCAGTAGGTCGTATTAGCTGAAGATCAATAACGCGACGTAATCTAAGCATCAAATATATCTCCTTTTTATACTAATAGCACCAAAATTCTGTATACGCATTTTTATTCCTTTTTTGAATTTATGAAGTCGTCTATTCCCGGAGTGTGTATTTTTTTTAATTCGATTATAATCTATATTTTATAGTAAAAGATTATTTTATTTATTTACGCCACACCTTGCAATCGATACATCTTTGCCAACGCCGTGGCAGTTTATTGATGTCCTTCTTGAAGAAATCAGCTGGACGGGAGGCAACCAATTCTTCAAAGGCAATTTGTATTTGCCTCTCGGATATTGAATTTTTTTCCCGCCAAGAAGGTATCGAAATTCTGGAAAAAGTATAGTCTGTAGGCGCAAGGTCTGGTGAGTATGGAGGATGACGGAGCGCTTCCAAACCCAGCTCTTGTAACTTGGAGACCGTCTGCTGTGCAGTGTGAGGTCGCGCATTGTCGTGAAGGAGTAGTGGAGAAGAGCGATTGACCAAAGCTGGTTGGAGACGTGCGAGCTTTTCCATCATTGTGTTCAGTTCTTCACAGTACACATCTGCAGTAATGCTCATCTCGTTTGGTAAGAAGCTGTGATAAATCACACCGGCCCTAGACCGCCAAACAGTGACCATCACTTTTCTACGGGTAAGTTTTCGTTTAGGGCATTGTTTAGGTGCTGAACCAGTATTCAACCAACTTGCTGAGCGCTTGCAATTGTCAAACAGAATCCATTTTTCGTCGCAGGTAACAATGCGGTTTTAAATTCCTTCGTTGTGTACCTGTTGAGCAGTGCAAGGCACGTCTTGACGCATACTTCGCGCTGATGATTATTGAGTTCGTGCGGAACCCATTTCAAGTCAGTCAAGCTTTTTTACTTTGCCAATTTGACGCAAATGGACAAATATTGTTTTGATGCTAACGTCGAAAGCTGCTGCTTATTCAGTCGTAGATTGAGTGTTATCAGTTTCCACAATCGGCTTTAATTCGCTATTGTCGATTAAAGTTTTCGGACGACGACCACGGGGTTCATTTTTCATGTCGAAATTTCCAGAACGGAAGCGGTGGAGCGTTCGAGACATGCCGCACTTAACGACATCATACGCCGGTCCCTTGCCACCGTCAACGTGCCAAGTCTACTTGAACCGACTGGTATTGCAAGAGACGATGGCAAGAGACCGGATGGTATGAGTTTGATTCCATGGAAGATGAGCCGGGTGCTGGTATGGGATACAACCTGTTCAGACACGCTGGCCCCTTCCCATCTGAATGGAACCAGCAACAGAGCTGCCATAGGAATCAAGATGCCATAGGAATCTTTTGTGACCTTTCCAAGGCATTTGATTGCGTCGATCACGAAACCTTGCTATTGAAACTTGAGCATTACGGACTTGGAAAACTTGCGCTTAGTTTAGTAAAATCTTATTTAAACGATAGACAACAGCTAGTTCAAATAAATGGTATCAATTCACTCGGTTTAAAAGTAAAAATGGGTGTTCCTCAAGGCTCGATATTGGGTCCTTTCCTCTTTTTAGTGTATATTAATGATCTACTCCATTTATTAAATAATCAACCACAAATGGTGTTATTTGCTGACGATACTTCTTTGATTTTTAAGGTAGATAGACGTGCTACAAATTTTGATGACGTAAATAACGCCTTACTGCAGGTCCAAAATTGGTTCACTGCCAATAATTTAGTATTAAATGGAAAAAAAACGAAGTGCATACGATTTTCTTTACCAAATGTAAAAAGTAGTGATTATGAGATAGTATTGAATCAATAGAAACTAGAATTCGTCGATAAAACTGTTTTCCTGGGGATCACGCTCGACTCTAGGCTTCAATGGGGTCCTTATTTAACATATCTTGCAGGACGGCTAAGTTCAGCAGCATATGCTGTCAGAAAAATCCGTCAATTTACTGATGTAGATACCGCGAGGCTAGTCTATTTTAGTTACTTTCATAGTATCATGTCTTACGGTATTTTACTTTGGGGACGGGCTGCAGACATCGAGTCTATTTTTATTCTGCAGAAAAGAGCCATCAGAGCCATATATAATCTCCGCAGGCGCGATTCTCTTAGGGAGCTGTTTAAGGATATTAACATCATGACGGTGCCTTGTCAATATATCTATGAAAACATCATGTACGTAAGAAAAAATTTACATCTTTTTAGTAAAAGAGGCGAAAGACATAATTATAGTACTAGAAGTAGGGATCTATTAGCTCAACAAGGTTTCAGACTGGCAAAAGTAGACTTATCTTTCATGGGGTACTGTTTAAAATGTTATAATAAAATCCCTCCCGTCATACTTCAACTGAATGAGACGAAATTCAAATCTTGTATAAAACGCACACTATGCAAGCAGGCATATTATAGGTTGGGGGATTACATCGCTGATAGAAATGCTTGGCTCAATGCTGGTCCAGCTCCACAACCACAACTAATTTATTAACATTTGAAAATACTGTTGGAGCTGATGAAGATTGGAAGACTATCTTTTCATTGTACAAACTCGAATATCCTTTGTATTATATAATTGCATATCACAGGTGTGAGTACTATGTGCAATAGAGCTACCATTTACCGGGTAATTATGTCTTTCATTGACTTAAATGTACCCTGGCGGCTGAGAGTATGTCATGCTCACTCAGATGTCTCGCTGATGGTGGCGTGTGTGTTGGATCATTTAGCTCCCTTCAAAATGGTTGAGCTGAATGGTGCTGATCCATGCGTCATGTTCGTGAACGGGCGCTGTCAGTTGGGACTGGTCATCTCTTAGCTGCCACGGCTTATTTTTAATTATTTTAGTTTTGAATTGTTATCTTTTTATCACGGACGCTTTTGACGTATTGCATCGTTTTCACATCTTTAACTTCAATATGAATGATGTAACCAATATTTTGTACCAATATTTTAATTTAAAAGAGTGTCCGTGGAGTTTCTTGCCCGTTCTTCTCCATAGGAACCTACTATTTGGAATGGGCAACTAGCTTCATATTTGTAACTGACCGACTTCTTGACAATTCAAAAGTGCCTGTCAATGGTTTAATTGAAATAAATGCTTTGAGTTTGAGTTTGAGTTTGAGCTGGTGCGGCTTGTGAAGCGGCTGAAAAAGCTAACGCATCCAAATACAGGGGTCTGGGCGGAGCACCGCCGTGTCCTCACGGAGGCGATCGGCGGCGGCGATCTCTCGCGTCCAGCCCAGGTTCAGGCCATGGTTCGGAGCGAGAGTGCATGGGAGGCCGTCACCTCCTTCTGCGAAGCAGTAATGCTTGCGAAGGAGGAGGCGGAACGCGTGAGGGTGAGGCAGGGTTCGCGCCCTCACGCTCTTAGCCGCCGCAGGAGACGCCCAGGGCGTCGGGAGTCGCAAGCTGATTTCCGGCCACCGTAGGCGCGGGCCTGCGGGCGGTGAGCGATGGGTAGCTCGCCGTCCGATAAGGACCAGGCCCGGGTTGACGGCGCGTTACGTTTCACGCGCGCCTCAAAGAGATGTCAGCACCAACTGACGGGGTCCGTCAGGGCCAATGCCTGCCAGGGTTGCGAGTTTGTCCGAAAGGAATATCGTGGCCCTGGCACACAGGCAACGGAAGGAACACGGGTGGGTTTTAGTCAGTAAAAGTCTGACACGCCCTTCTGCTTAGCCCAGAGCGGGAGAAGTTATTTGATAATTTCCCAACCAAAAAGAAAAAAACATCCAAATACAGGGGTCTTTTTTTTTTTTTTGTGTGTGTTGTGTCCCACAGATGCGGCCCCAGGACCGATCCCTGTGGGACACCGCACGACATCTCTCGCCGGTTCCACTCTCCTTGGTGACCGGGGTAGATGACGGCCCTGTCCGTCAAATAGGCCTCGACCACTCGACAGAGGTAGGTCGGCATCCGGTGATACTGAAGTGCCTCCCTTATGCAACTCCAGGGCAAGGTGTTGAAGGCATTGGCGATGTCAAGAGACACCGCCAAGACAACCCCACCCCGGGCAACAGCATCCCCCGTCGTGAGGGCTCGAAAGCGCATGATGGCATCCACTGTAGAGCGCCCCTTGCGGAAACCAAACTGGCTCTCCACCAAATCCGGCCCCACCCGCACCAGCCGCCCGACAAGGCGGTCTGCAATTACTCTTTCAAAGAGCTTGCCCACCTCGTCGAGCAGCACGATGGGCCGGTAAGCAGACGGAGAGTCCGCCGGGCGCCCTGGCTTCTTAATGAGGACCAGTTTCCCCGTCTTCCAACGAAGTGGGAACTGGCCCCTCTCCAAGCATGCGCTTAGGAGCCCCCTTAGTCGAGGCCCGAGAGCCTCCAACGCCAGGACCCAGGCTTTTCCAGGCAAGCCGTCGGGTCCTGGGGCGGTATTCTTGGCATTAAGCCTACGTACCGCCACTCTCAGATCTACCTCGGTCACCTCCGGAGCATCGTCGTCGTCGTCGGCAGTGTGGTCCGCATCGGGCACCGCAGGAGACGGAGCCATGGGCGGAGGCGTATGTTCCCCTCGCGAAGGGAACAGAGCGCTCACCACGTCCTCCACGAGCTGGGGCCGGAGACTCTGCGTCAGCGGGGGAGCCCATGGGCGGAGTTTATCCCTCACCCCTTTGTAGGGGCGTCCCCACGGGTCCCTGTTGAGAGTCTCCAGCGACTCCTCGCGAGCCAGTCCTCTGGCCCGCTGGATTTCATCTCGGAGGGCGGTCTTCGCCGCTCTGTACCCCTCGTACAGCTCCGCCTGAATGGCCACCGTATCCGGAGGGCGGATACGGAGCCTGCGGTGCCTGGAGTACCGGTGGCGCGCAGCAACGCACGCCTCGCGTAAAGCGGTCAGCTCACGCGACCACCAGCACACCTGGCGCCGAGCACGTCCGGGCTGGACCCGGGGCATTGCCACGTCACATATTTCAGACATGGCCTCCCGGAACCACTCCGCCTCGTCGTAAATACAGGGGTCTAGGCTCCGAATATGATTTTGTCCCATTCGGTGTCGAGACCCGGTCCGTGGGGTCCTAGCGCTATAAGGCTTTTAACGAAATAACAAAAAGGTTAGTCGACATCACAGGAGACCGAAGAGCTGGCAGCTACCTCGGACAAAGAATTAGTCTAGTTATTCAAAAGGGGAACGCTGCCAGTATCTTCGGAACCTTGCCTAAAGGGACTCCTTTTAATAATATATTTTAGTTAGTTTAGTTATAGAGAATGTAAATTTATTATATTATTAGTGTATGTACCCATTTTGATTTTAAATGAAAAGCAGAACGGCAATTTCATAGGGAACAAACTATTATAGTACACAAACTAAACTAAACAAACAAACAAACAAACAAACTAAGTAAACTATTATTGTTGTAAATATTATTATTCAAACCAAAAAAAAAAAAAAACATAGTATTTTTTAAAGGACTTATTTGGCCATGATTAGCTTTGCTCCATGATGTGCTAAACTCTGTCGTAAAGTGCGTCGTTTGCGTCACGAAATGTTTAGATAAACGGTTGAATAGTTTTTGTTTTTTGTTTTGTGTTATAACTTCCTATTTTTTTAATTTCAAATTAAAATCAAAATATTTTATTGCTTATACATGGGCACTTATGAAACGTCAGAAGCTAGGTGCACGGTTCGAATTGGTCGTTTCCTTTGGAGAAGAGCCGGCAAGAAAATCCACGGTTACTCTTTAAAAAAAAAATTACTTTTACAATGTTTTCAAATTACAGTGTTAATAGGTATGAGAGGACAGCGTAGGCCCGTCAAAAAGTACCAGGTACTAAACAAAATAGACCTATTTAATAATTTAACCTATCATATTGTCACCACAGAATCTCTAATATTTATCTTCAAATATTTTAATCTTTACCTATATGCTCTAAACTTAGAGTATAAATTTCGTTAAATGCAAGCGTTAAACGTATCTAAGACTGCACAATTTCTCCTATTCTTTAAATGAAAGTTCTCAGAGAAACTGCATAAAAAGCTGTGAACGTTATCAGCGCGCGCCCATCAGCGCGGGCGCCAGCTGCGGGGTGAGAGGGCGGCGGGGAGGGGCGAGGGGGGCTGGAGTGTAAGATAGCCCGGTGCCGAGCACTGCTCTGCACTCACGTAGTGTCTGTTAGCTCCTTCAGTGTGCAATGTGCATTGTAGATATTGTGTTTTTTTTTGTGTGCAGAATAATAACGCTTTGCGAATTACCATCGTCAATGTTCGTCAAAGACCGTGTTTGTTCTCACCATTATTTATAATGTTATTGACATTATAAATAATGGTGAGAACAAACACTCAAGCGCTTATCTTTATTATTTATTTGAAGTCCACGTAGCATATTTCCTTCGTCCATATATTTGTATAGACGTCATCTTAGTAGTTGCAATGCTAATAAATACACAGCATTAAGATATGTGCTCAGAGCACGTGTACCATGTACGCTATCAGGTAACAAACAACACACACACGATGTGCCGTCAGCAGCAGCTATCATCTGCCACTTGGTCGCGGCACTTGGCTGGCCTCTTACGTCGCACCTCCGCGCTCCATCTCGCGACCGCAACAGTTGAGCGCAAGTGCATAACTTTAAATATTCATGCGCCATCACCACGCTATCACTTAGCGACAGATTATGCGCGATGAATATGCGAGCGCGCGCGTGTCGCTCCAAAACGCGCCGCGCGCCGTGGCGTCTGCACCCGCCTTTATAAATACCACATTATTATTTATGAGCGACTAAATTTAGTAACTCTTATTTTTCAAGTGGACAAAAGATGGCTCTTGTGTATTCAGCCCTTAGCAACTGAATGTTAATAAGAACCAAGCGGTGAGTGTGTTTCAAATTTAGATCATGCAACTTGATAAATTTAGATACTGCGAGTATGTGAAAAGTAAGTTATTTACTTCTAGAATTTAATTAATTATACTACATGGGGGGTTTAGCTGTAGAGATTACGAAAACGAATAATCCGAAACGTCTTTTCACATTTTCCTTTCACATCCTTATCCAGAGACATATTATTATTCCTCGCTACTTACAAGCTTATACTCTTCTTGTACCAAGTAGGTACCTACATAGTGCTCAGGATAGGATCGGGGCAGCGGTGCTTTACTAATAAAATCTTGCTTCAAACTTGAGCGGGTTAAGACTACGAAATATTTACATTAAATCTGTAGCGAGTACTTCTGTGCACTGCAAACGCAAGTTACAAGACGTCACGTAGACCTTGCTACGGCGTAGACCTTGCTATGGCGTAGACCTTGCTACGGCGTAGTCCTTGCTAAAGCGTAGACCTTGCTACGGCGTAGAACTTGCTATGGCGTAGACCTTGCTATGGCGTAGACCTTGCTACGGCGTAGACCTTGCTATGGCGTAGACCTTGCTAAGGCGTAGACCTTGCTACGGCGTAGCTAATGCTGCGTAGCTTTATATCGAACCCACAAAGAATCTACGTGTCGGTGAATATTTCATGTAAATGCGTCTGATGTCCGCGCACCTTGCTGGCGCGACGTTATCCCCTGAGTGATGGCGTTCATCCGTCACTTGCCATCCATCCCATCCCTCCATCCCTCTCGCCATTTCCTTAGCGAGTAGTGAGCATTTGACACGCACAGGGCTGCGATCCACTGTCATTTACTACGGATCTATTAATTACTGGCTCGTTAGGGAGACGCCTGAATAGCTTTGTTGCTTAAAGTGGGACGAACAAAATTATGCTGAATTAAGAAGAGATCGGATCAGTGGACTTCAGATTCTATTTATAATTATTGGGCCACAATCACAACCCACTTGATTGTCAATATTATCAACAAAATAAGTGGTACTCGTAAATAGAATCGCTGTCGCAGATAATGACGACTAAGGGTGAAACCTCCTAGAAGCTACAAGTAGGTGTAATGTCTGAATAATTCAGAAGATCGCTTTTGCTTGTCCCTTGGGAGGAGGTTTCAGGATTTTTCGGCTTAGACACCGTGAAAATTATTAGCAAAGCATGAATAAAACGATTTTGTTTATTTTCCTCCAAGGAGCGCAGGCTGTTAATATTTGATGCTCCTTCATTTTTACTAGCTGTACTAAACTCTGCGCATCTAATATTTATTTTTTACGACCGCTATATTTTTCCATTCAACAATAACTTTTGTGAATCTGTTTGACTTATTCAGAATTTGTCGCATCGTCTTCACATATAATTATATAATTAATGTACCTATAGAAAATATTGTAAAACAAAAGAGCAATGGTGGAGTTTCTTGCCCATTCTTCTCCATACGAAGCTACCTTTTGGAAGGGGCGACAAGAATCAATTCTATTTTATTTGTAAATTTTCTTGTCTATTTGAAATAATTCATTTGACTTTGACTTTATGTCACCATGTGGCAACCCTGACTAATCGATATAAATGAGATGTCGGTGCGATGACTGTGATTACAGTATCGAGTACCGAGTAGGTATTACGGAGTGTTTCCGAGTTCTCCTCCAACTTGGCCGGTTTTCTTCAGTCTTAGTCCTCGACTGCACTTTTTGCTCGCCCTCGGGGCCCATTGTCCCAGCCTCGGTGTCAGCCTTTGACGGCCGCTTGTGTACCAGACGAGTTCGCGGCAGATGTCTTTTATCTGATGTTTAACTGGTTACGACAATTAGCCACCATTTTCTACAGAGCAGGGAAGTGGTGCCAAGTTGTCCTGCTTAGCGCTCGCTACTTTATTTTCTGTTACTTTCTTTATTAAAACTAAATAAAAATATGGTTTGTCAGATTTTTTTTTTGTAAAGAATTTAATGTTGTGGTCGCAAAAACTTAATGAGCTTTTCATTGAAATATTATTATGTAGTCATAAAGATATTTTAAAATCCGGCAGAGGTTTAATAATAAACACTTCCACGACAGGCCGAGTAGCCGCCGGCGTCGCGGCACGTCAAGTTTTATGACGTCATTAATCTGGCTCCGGAGGTCGAAGTAAATCTTATAATGCCTGATCAGCTTATACCCGAAAATAATAAAAAGATGAAAATAAAATATGAACTACTACTTATATTTCAGCTTTAATAAAACATTTTAAACGAGACCATATTTTACAACTGACACCCGGTTTCTGCATTGAGAATTTGAAGTTAAGAACTTGTCTAACTCATTCTTAAGGTGATTCCTTCAATTTAGCCCGCGAAATTCGAAATCTCTTCGCAAAAAATGCAAAAAAAACTGACTCCGTGGGCTACATTGCAGAAATCACCTGAGGTAATGATTGGTGCACGCTTTGATGTAAACTGTAAGTGCAGCAAGCACTTTTTATATAAATTAATGCTATTATAATTTGTTAATAGTTTGAGCTAAGTTCAAATAACTTATTTTAGCAATCTCAATATGTAGAAACGAAAAACAAGTTTTAGATAGTTTATTAGCAGACATTCTCAGTAGTTGCCAACACCGGGAACTGCTAGGTCACTAGGTGTTCTAAACGGCAAACGAATACAAGGCGAGTCATCAAAGTCGACTCAACTCGTGTTCACAGTTTGTATCGAGCACCAAATACACGACTGTGGCGGTCTTTTAATGCAAAGTACTGAACTATTTAACCAAGAGGTCAATAGTCGTGTTTCTTTCCGAAGAACTAGCGTGAATGAAATCTGTGATCAACACAATAATGAATATTCACAAATAAACAAATAATAAATGTTAGAATATTTTCATATAACTTTTGTATACGAGTTCAATAAATAGATCTTTGAAAATGTTATGATTCAGTAGCATTGCTCGTTAATTTATTTTAAGAGGCCGACTACCATCGCCCGCATCTGCAAGTCACGGTGAGCGCAAAATTCGTTCGGAATATTGCTATCTCTGTTTGACTCTCTGAGTATGTGAGCGGCGGACGCGGTGTGCAGTCTTGTGCGTGTGTGCATGAGTGGATAGATAGCTATTATTAGCTGTAAGTACTTATCGTTCATTCATAACGACTCGGAGGCATTTATATTTACTTATTAGTAATTAGGTATGTTCATTATTTGTTTTATTTTTGTTGGCTACTTCGGGGAATCGTTAGTGTGAATGTACAGTAATGCGTTTTTTGTAAATTTCTTTAGAATGCCGATATCTCAACATATTAGGATATATATATAGGATAGATACAAGGCCTAGCTTGTAGTGAAAATCTAGTAGATACGTCATACACAAGGTAAGGTACCTATACCTATATTATATCGTCCAAGGGATCACACATCACACGCACGTCGCGTAAATATAAATTATTGGGATATTTATTTTAAACCTGCTTATGTTATTTCAATTTATTTCCTATAAGATGGTCACAAATAAAAAAAACCAGCCAAGTGCGAGTCGGACTCGCGCACGAAGGGTTCCGTACCATTATCTATAAAAACGGCAAAAAAATCACGTTTGTTGTATGGGAACCCACTTAAATATTTATTTTATTCAATTTTTTTGTATTATTTTTATTATAGCGATAACAGAAATACATCATCTGTGAAAATTTCAACTGTATAACTATTACGGTTTATGAGATAGAGCCTGGTGACAGACGGACAGACAAACAGACGAACGGACAGCGGAGTCTTAGTAATACGGTTCCCGTTTTACCCTTTGGGTACGGAACCCTAAAAAAATGGCTTCTTCCATCTTATTTCTATATTCCTTT
Organism: Tiliacea aurago; assembly: GCA_948098905.1. Taxonomy (NCBI): domain Eukaryota; kingdom Metazoa; phylum Arthropoda; class Insecta; order Lepidoptera; family Noctuidae; genus Tiliacea; species Tiliacea aurago. The sequence continues at coordinate 587,681 of OX402581.1, read as the reverse complement.
TACTGAACTTGAAATATTGTTATTACTAAACAATGAATACAACTCAAGTCAAATAATAAAAGTGTTATACAAAGTATTAGTAAAAAACAGGCCAAGTGCGAGTCAGACTCGCGCACGAAGGGTTCCGTGCCATTATCTATAAAAACACCTATCTACAAAAACCGGTTTGTTGTATGGGAGCCCCTTTAAACATTTATTTTATTCTGTTTTTCAGTATTTTTTGTTGTAGCGGCAACAGAAATACACCATCTGTGAAAATTTCAACTGTCGTAACTATCACGATCCATGAGACAGCCTGGACGGACAGACAGACAGACGGACGGACAGCGGAGCCTTAGTAACAGGCTTCCCGTTTTACCCTTTGGGTACGGAACCCTGAAAAGACAACTATTCCAATAATTAATAAATCGACGATATCCGTAAATACATACATACACGACGTAGATGAATTGCGGGATGTATGAATTGTACGCAGATCATAATAAGATTCTGCTAAAGCGTCAATTTTAAGCCCCCTGAGCTAAGAATAATAAAAAACGAGGATTTTGAATAAACATTTATTTAGTTATGTTCTAACATCATAGTTATAGATAACATAACACCAACATTGTACATGAAGGCAGAGGGTCCAACATCTTAAATGAAAGTAAGAGATATAGCAGAAGTCAGCCTTTATTTCCACAACTTATTAATTCACTGTAATAATAGTTTAATTCAGACTACAGTATCTAAGCGCTACAACATGTGCACCGGGCCGAGCCTGCGACAAGAATGCTCCCCTCCTTGCTGCGCGCTCGCTTATGTAGAGCGGCTCGAGTAGTGGGGAGAGTGGGGAGGCCTAAGTGACACATTGCAGTGCGTAATTCGGCCCGTTGCACGTGCTGTTTACAATGGTGACGCCGACATACACTTAGTTCGCAATAAACGATTTGAATTTGGATTTATTCATCTATAACTCGCAACGTGATATAGTCGTATATGGTGACCATATAATAACAACTGAACGAATGAAAAAAAATACAATTATGGTAATCAGAATACATAGTGTCAAAGATCCACACTAAACACTGATTTATAAGACTGTAAATATTTATGCAGTTTATAATGAAGTCGATTTACCAGTTCTTGTCGACACAAGCTGCCTATATCTGAATAGCTTCTGTCGGAAAAAAAATGTTAGCCAGTTATTATCGGAGCTTCCTCCCCAGGGTCACCAAAGCCCAGATAAAAATCCCAGAATTATTAAATAAACTAGAAAGATTTTAAACTTTTCATTTTAGTTATATCAATGTTTCGTGTAACAACGGAATATCACAAAAAAAACTGTGCAAAAACCGGGCCGAAACCATAAAGCCGCACTTGTCCAGACAAATCCGGTCGTATGGTCACCCTACCGGGTGCGCAGAATAAACATCACAGTACCAGTAATTCCAGTAAGTCTCAGCAGTGTCCTTGTGATAATATTACCTAAGCCCGGTTGGTCATATGAGTAAAGAAACGGAACAGTGACATGATAAATGATTTTATTTCTGTAAGTAGGTTTGTACAAACACTGTTACACATCAATAATATAAAAAAAAACTAGATGAGGTCGGCTACTGGCTCCGTCGACGCTTCGTGATTTTGATCCTTATTTACATTACGTTACGGATCAATTTTCTAGGAAAGAAGACACGGCGCGCGCCTTCTCGAAGCAATAAGAAAATAAATGATACATCGCTCTCGGTCGGTTGTGCTTTCCACTGAGCGACAGCGATGTTTACAAACTACCTACCGAGTACCTACTACTCAATCATATTTTCAATGGTTGCATTACTTTTTGCAAATGCGATCATGATCATTATCGGTAAGACCGCACGGAACAATTTTCTATGCAAGTATTTTTACGTAGGTATGGAAGTATCTATTTTGCATACGCGATTGTAGCCCTTATCTCAACGCAGGAAGAAAATACTTCAAAGTATGTTGAGTCTTGGTTTTTGGCGCACACACATTTAAACACACATTTAAATTTAGTTGGGTCTAATGTTATCTAAAGATAGGTAGGTTAATCCTAATTTATACAAAATATAATTAGGTACCTACTAGTACTACTACCAGTTTACGCTGACTTCTCATTGTAAGGAAATCCTATACAATGCGAGATCAGCTTATACTGGAAATGTATAGCTTGATGTATTGTACAAAACAGCCCAAGAAAAAAATATCTTTATATTCTTGGGCCGAGTTTAAAAGTATCAAAACAATTAGTAGCTATGAAGGCAGATAGGTAACTTATAATAATATATCACTGGGTAATACTTACTGTGAGGTACATCCCAACCAAAATCGTAAATAATATTCCAACTCCGCAGTACAAAACAAAGTTCGTAAGAATGTAGGTACTTATGCTCGATACCAAATCACAAAGCAAATCAAAATCCAAGTTCATAGCATAGGTCAATAGTGTTAGAAAATTATTACAATACCTACAATTTCGCAAACAAATACGTACGCACGTGCACTTTACTGTACGTAAAGTAATCATAAAACACAGAATTTCACTGAAAGCTGTAGTAGATAGATGATGACAACAAACAATCCGAGTCGTTGCCCTTGTGTGAGTGCCTGTCGGAGCGATTCACACAGCTACCGTGCGCAGTACGACTACGCACACATTGACATTTGCTTGACGCGATGGCACTACTAGCTATTGAAAATTTATGATAAATTTGGATGTGTTCCGTAATACCAAAAATTATGAATGAAAACTTAATGTTTTTCGGATATTTTTTCGCTAATTTGTAACTTGATATTATACGCTATGTTCCTGCATAAAGCATATTTCAAATATTGTTGATTATAATACAGAAAAAAATACATGAAAACATGTCATTTACGCTGTAAAAATGTGTGAAATTCAATTCGCTAAAACTTCACACTAGGTAAGTATTTTCGAAAAAAAAAGATGTAGGAACCTAGATAAATACTGTCTAAATCCGAATATTAGCATAATATGGTGGAAATATGCTCAAATTTCAAATGATTTTGGTATTACGTTTGTATGGGCAGTTCTTGCATCGCCCCGCTCTATGCTTTATAGATGAAAACAGTCATAGTGTGACATAGTTTAGTATTTACACCTGTACACCTCAAAAACGTTATGTATGAACGTCAGGAACGTTACGTCACCAAAAAATTATAATTAAACAACACATTGTTGTAATGTTACTAGTTCACAATACAATCTAAGTGCAATAACATGCCATCGGCTGATACCCGGCGCTCAACTTCTGGCAATTTACCGCAGTTGCGCAGTTCAGTACTATCGGAAATACTTGATAAATAGCCACGAATAACCACAGCACTACCTACTAGCTAATCATACTGTAGTGAGTTTGAAACTCTTAGCCGAGGGCTGGAGATATTAAAACTTCTCTGGACTTTAAAACGTGGATCGTTTCTGTGAAGACTGCTCCGAAAGTTTCCAGAATTTTGTTCTCTTGTAGGTATTATGCGATCGCAGAAGCTTTGACAGTAATCCGCTTTGAAATAATCCTAACTATAATAATGTTTATGAATGTGAAAGTTGGTGAGTTTGTGTTGGAGTGCGTAGTGTTAGGTATACCGGTAGCAGCATCTGCAATTTGACAAAGTTGTGTGCATCGAGCGCCCGAGCTTGCGTTATTGTGTGCATCGAGCGCCCGAGCTTGCGTTATTGTGTGCATCGAGCGCCCGAGCTTGCGTTATTGTGTGCATCGAGCGCCCGAGCTTGCGTTATTGTGTGCATCGAGCGGCCGAGCTTGCGTTATTGTGTGCATCGAGCGGCCGAGCTTGCGTTATTGTGTGCATCGAGCGGCCGAGCTTGCGTTATTGATGCATACAAACTTAAAAAAACTCAGTAAAAGTGGTACCGCTTAGATTTTCTTTAGTCATAATTAAAAATTAATCTTGTAATTTTAGTACGATGTACCCAGAAAACACAATTCATCAGTAGTCGTGTGCGAAAGCAAGTCTTCCATAATTATAATATAGGTGTAATATAAGATAATTACTTAAATGTGATTAACATGAATCTCGTGGAGCGGAGCCGATTACGTGTAATTTGTAATTAAAATAAATAAGATGCGCGCGTGAGTGTGACGAGCGCTTATCAAAACGAGATGTATCAATGTTCCGGGTCCTGATAACATTATCGAGTGTTAGTGTACTGCACTAATGAAATATGTATAGATTAATGATTCAATGCTTTTTTTTTTGCTGGCTCATCCGCCGGCCGTCAAATATTTTCGTAATAGAATTAAGTTGTAAAATTAATATTTTCTGTGTTTATAAATGATACAAGTGCTTAAATTCGATAGATATAGTTATTAATATTAAGGATTTGTATTTGTGAGTAATTTCGTTGCAAAATCAAAGAAAAATCAATGAACTAGTACCAGCTGTCATCCAACGGACGGATTTAAATCATCACATAACCCGGGGAGTATTTGTTTTAATTAAATGCATGTATTATAACAGTTAGTTCGTACTACACCTACTGCCCTATAAGGTGTACATTGCTCGTCCCTGTGTTTTGCGTCCTAAATAACCCTGTAATATATTTATTGTACTGGACATTATGTTCATGGTTATCTAGCATAAAATCACATTAAATACGTTAGAGACCCCATAGAAATCACTGCACTTTATTACTAAACATACCTCTGTTATATTAAATTACAGTATTAGTGCCAGTTCATTAAATTAATGTTAAAAAAAGGATTTACAATCATTTTAAAATAGTAGTACCCCCAACCATTTCACAAAACTTAATTTTGTTGTTTTTTTTTCCTTTTATTTTCTAGATTGTTTTATTATCTCAATTAGGACTTAACAGTGAATAATAAATTTATCATCCCATAATTGAGATTACACACTACTTAGCTAAGTATCTCTTTTTTTTTTTTTAATCTAAATTCTAATTAATTTAAAACTCTCAATACACTCTTCATCCTAGTACTTTTTATCCAAATCTTATTCCTCTTAGTCACTTGAGCTTTCTCTTCTCTCATTTCAGGGTGCCTCTAGGGTTGGCCTATCAATATGTTGACCCGTAGAGCTGCATCCTTGGAGGAAAAACTGAGGGCTACATTGAATGAGTTGGAATCTAGCCAAAAACAGTGCAATCAGCTGCTACAGGAAAGAGATGACAGCGAGGTTGAAATTCAGTTTATTAATAATAAGAACACTGAGCTTAAGAACCAGTTGGCTGAACTACATATGGACATACTCGACCAGCATCAACATCTCCGTCAACTTGTGTCAAATTTCCAGCAATGTAGTGACACACACAAACTGGCTTTGAGACGGATATCTGAATTAGAACTGGAATTAAGCAGGGCCCACAACACAATAAGCCTTTTAGAATCCCTCAAGGCCGGTGAAGAGTCTGCTGTCACCTGCAGTCTTTATGATGAGTTGGTTGGTAGCCGGTCCGGAACCACATGTGTTGAGCCAACTGTAACTATAGATTTAACTAATGATACTATTACTAAATGCCATTTGTTTACTAGCCATAATAAGATAAAAAAATATATTAAAATTAATAGATTAATTAGGAAAAATCAGAAATTGTTAAAATGCCAAAAAGTTAACAAATTAAATACAAAACTTAGGCAAAAAAATCTAAATTTAATTCAAGAATTAAAGGAGTGTAATAGTGAATTACAATTATGTAATATTATGTATGATACTGACACTCAGCACCTTCAGGATGAGTTGTTTGTTAGGGAAAATGCTCTAAAGGTTATCTTTCGTAAATATGAGGCTTCTCAACAAGACCTGAGTAAGCGCTTGGAGGAGGCCAATGAGTTGGCAGACCTGGTCAAGTACAATGCAGAGAGGTATGAGTCTCTGACAAATAACCTCTCTTTTAGCTGTGCCTGCTCCCAGGCGCTCCAGCCTAAACTTGTTGCACCCACACTCTCAGTGGCTCAGCCAGTAGGTAGCTGTATTAATAATGATAACAATAATAGTATGAATAATTTGATTGATACAATCTATGTATTTTCTGACAAATTTGGTCAAGGTTTTGATAGTATATTTAATCAGTGTTCGCAACAATATGTAATTAATAATTGTTTACCCGGTGCCAGTATTAGCCAATTAATTAGCTATATTAAATTGACAAAAATAAACCCCAGTTCAACTGTGATTTTATTATATGGGGATAGTTTAACTGTACGAAAAAAGGATATAGTTGAATGTGTCCATTTGATGTTACATCTCAATGAGACCAATAGTTGTAAATTTATTTTTTGTGCCCTGCCTTACTCTCAATATTTGTCTGATGAGCATAATAGGTACATTTATAATTTAAATATGTTAATTTATAATAGGACTTGTCGTCACAGGGACCCTATTTTATATTTTGACTGTAATCAATTCATTACTGATTACAAACTGACAAATTATACTATGTATTTGCCACCTAGTTGTAGGAGACATATTGCTAATCTTTTAGTATACAATATATGCAGTGACACTGGTACCTGTAGTGTACCATCGATTACTGTTAGTAGTGGTACTAACGCTACTTTTGATACGCCTTGTAGTTTAAACTATTAGGTGCGACAACGGGTAAGCCGCATAAATTGAATGTTGTACATCAAAATATGCAGGGTCTGTCCGGCAAAGAGCTAGAGTTAAGTTTATTTATGGAGAACTATGATGTTCAGGTCTTATGTTTGACGGAGCACTGGTTGAAAGAACATGAAGTAGTGTTTATGAATGATAATTATTTTACTGTACAAAGTGTATTTGTAAGAAAAAATGCTATTCGCGGTGGATCTTTAGTTCTTGTTTCAAATATGTTGAAATGTAAACAACGTTTAGATTTAGTTAATCTTTCCATCGAGCGTACTATTGAGTTGTCTTGTGTTGAACTCGAGCGATACGTTATAATTTGCGTTTATCGACCCCCCTCTGGGGATTTTATTCGTTTTGAATCGGTAATGGAGGATTCACTGAACAGGTTAAAATCTAGTAATAAAAGTATAATTTTATGTGGAGATTTTAATATTAATATTTTAGATGTTACTCCATTAAGTATTAGACTACCTACTTAATCTGTTTAGGTCTTATAATTTAATTAACTTGATTTTTGAACCTACTAGGATCACGGCATCTTCGTCGACTTGTCTAGATAATATATTTAGTGATTGTGATGCCAAAAATAAATAAGTGTTAAGTGACTTAACGTCCGACCACTGTGGTTTACTAGCTAGCTTCCCTATGCCATTACATAAAAATAAGCCTAAAATAAAATGTAGGCCTTATACAGTTACTCGTTGCAATAATTTTAAAAATAATATAGCTCATAAAATTACACCATCTATAGTAGAACACGACAATCCTAATGAAATCTATGGAGCCCTTTTTGATGTTGTACAAAAAGAGTACCAATCTACTTTCAAGACTAAAACAATTAACATTAGTGGTACCTCCGTTGGCTTTAACCAATGGGCTACTCCAGGTATTTATAAAAGTAGAGCGAGACTATACGAGTTATATGGTTTAAAAAAATATAGATTTGATACTCCTTTTCTAGAGTATGTCAAAAATTATTCAAAATTATTTAAAAAAAATAGTGCTTTTGCTAAATCAAAATTTTTAAGCGATACAATTAAAAAATCGAATAATAAAGTAAAAACTACTTGGAAAATTATTAATAATGAAACTGGCAAGTCTGTTAAACTAGAAAAACAACTTGAGATTATGGTCGAAAACAAATTAGTTAATAATGCAGCTGACGTAGCTGAGGCATTCAATGAGTTTTTTGCCAACATACCTATAACTACGACGCGCTCCTTAAATTCATCTCCGTCGAAAGCTGAAAATCTTTTGCATAGTAGTGTGCCTAAATGTAGTCGTTTATTTAGCTTCAAACATGTAACTCCTCATGACGTAGTTAATGTTTTTAACACACTTAAGTCTAAAAACACTGGTGATTACTGGGGTATCTCCATTAAACTATTAAGTAATATAATAGACATCGTAGCCCCCTATCTAGCTGTTACTTTTAATAAATGTGTTGATTTGGGAACTTTTCCTGACTTCATGAAGAGTAGTAAAGTCATACCTTTATTTAAATCAGGTAATAAAAATGACGTTGGCAATTTTAGGCCTATTTCTATTTTACCTGCATTTAGCAAAATATTTGAAAAGTTAATACTCAAGCAGTTGCTAAGACATTTTAATTTAAACAGCCTCCTTCATAATGAACAATATGGCTTTACAAAAGGTCGTTCGACTACAGATGCGGGTGTTGCACTGCTGAAACACATATTTAACGCTTGGGAGAACTCGCAAAATGCTATTGAAGTTTTCTGTGATCTCTCCAAAGCCTTTGATTGCGTGCACCATGACACACTTTTGCGTAAATTACGTCATTACGGCGTCCAAAACGAAGCTCTTAAAGTAATACAGTCATATTTAAATAATAGGTTTCAATGTGTAGATGATGATGGTGTAAAATCTTCCGAGCTACCAGTTCAGTTAGGTGTACCTCAAGGCTCAATACTGGGTCCATTCTTATTCTTGGTATATATCAATGACTTACCATTCTATATAAAGGGTATCTGTGACGTTGTACTATTTGCAGATGATACCTCTCTTATTTTTAAAGTAGAAAGGAATAGACAAGATTTTGACGACGTAAACATTGCACTCTCAATGGTTACGGATTGGTTTACGACCAATAACTTAGTACTCAATGCCAAGAAAACGAAATGCATAAAGTTCGCCTTACCGAATGTTAGAAATTTAGGTCACAACATCGTCTTAGATAAAGAGGTGCTTGAAACTGTAGACTCGGTAGTGTTTCTGGGTGTAACAGTAGATGCCAAACTTCAGTGGGGACCACATATATCAAGTCTAGCGGGAAGGCTCAGTTCGGCCGCATATGTCAGAAAAGTAAGACAATACACTGACGTGGATACAGCCCGTTTAGTCTATTTTAGTTATTTTCATAGCGTTATGTCCTACTGTATTCTGCTGTGGGGTAAAGCCGCTGACATTCAAAATATATTTGTACTTCAAAAACGAGCTGTTCGAGCAATTTACCAGCTGGGTGCCAGAGTTTCTCTTAGAGATTTTTTTAAAGATATTGGTATTCTCACGGTGGCATCACAATTCATCTTCGCCAACATCTTATATGTTAGGCAAAATTTACACTTATACACTAAAAACAGTGATTTCCACAATATTAATACCAGAAATAAGGACAAATTACGTGCACCATTTCACCGGCTTCATAAGGTTCATAACTCAGTTGTTGGACTTGGTATAACTTTTTATAACAAGCTACCCTCTTCCTTGCTAGATTTGCCTTTTAATGCGTTTAAAGTTAAAGTTAAATCCAATCTTTGTTCAAAGGCATACTATTCTATCAACGACTACTTAAACGATAAGAACAGTTGGTCGCTGTGATTAACTCAAGACAATGTTCGTGTTTTTTCTCCAGATAGATTCCCTACTGACAGGTTATATGAGTTCCTATAGTTGTTTATTTTATTTGACTAAGTCAATTTATTTTAATTTATTAGTGACAAAATCTACTCATTACAATGTTCTTTTATGAGTTGTATTGCAATAAGTGGTTAGCTAGCGACCTTAACAAATTGATCACTTTATTCTTGCCTGAGCAACCGGCAGCAAGTTCGTCATGCTCCCTTAGATGTCACTGCTTGCGGTAGCGTCGGGGGTCGGGTTGCCTCCTTCCCTCAAATATGGCGAAGGGGGTGATGGCTGATCTTTGCGTTATGCTCGTGAACGGGTGCTGCTTGTGGTGACTGGTCGACTTGCTGACCATGGTTTTGTTATTGTTATTAAATAATTAACTGTTTTTATTTTACTTCGATGGTGCTAGTTTATCATTTGTGACTTCGAGTTATAGCTGTAGCTTTATTTAAGCGAGCACGCCCATTATGCCTGGAGGCTTTTATTTAGATACGTTTTGTTTACGTTATTTCTGTTTGAGTATAGTTTTCGACGATTATTATATATATATATTTGTATAATGGTGTGTGCTAGCTAACATAAGGCAAATGATTTCATTTAACTTTTTGTGTTGCGTAATGCAAATTATTTTATATTGTATTGTATAGCATCAAGTTTTTTATGCGATCAGACAGCTGTGCTGCTGGGGAGTTTGTTGCGCCACTTCTTCTTCCCAGCTAAAGCACTAGGAAGTGGTGAAGGGTGGGCGTTTTTGGGGGACTGTCTCATGTAATTTATTGACGTTGGAAAAGTGCTGATTCTCAGCCTAGTTTGAATAAATGACTTTTGATTTGATTTGATTTGATTCAATTATTAATTGATATAGTTTATGTTTAATTAAAGTAGAAAGCCATTGCAATAAATAAGTTAACGTTTTTTTTAATTGGTTTTAAATTGCTATAAATGCCGAACTGTGGGAATATTTAAGATGGTCTTTAGTAAAATGTACGTCTGCATTCGTTTTGTTGAAAACGAATAAACTACAATGTTCATAAAAAAAATTGACTTTTTCCAGGCTTAGCTCCAATTTCAGGTTAAATAAAGTTTATTTTACTTGAAACCCTGAAATGATAGTCCCGAGATAGTTTTAGGATTCCGTAATAAATAAAACTCACATTGATTCGCTGAGTTGAGTCACATGGATATTTCACACCCGAGTAGTTTGTCCATTTGCCTAAATTTAATGACATGTTAGAGTAAGTTATTTATTTTTCTCTTTTTTTTGTAGTAAGTAAATAAGTATTACTTTAGAATAGAAAAATAATAACGTTGCCTTGAGGAGATTCTAAAGGTAGAAACTCCTCAAGGCAACGTTATTATTTTTCTTAGGTTTATGTTGGAGTGGCGAATATTCTTGTTCTATTAACATAGAGTTGACTTTATATTGCAATCCATGGACCCTTTTCCCCGCCATCGGTGACGGGCTACAGTCGCCACATAGATAAGAGCTCGCAGTTGAAACACGTTGAGTAAGCAAGTCACGCAGCGGCCGCGTCACGACACGTTCCGGTGTGAACACAGCGACAGTGGCGCCACCTCGCGGTTCACACTGGTTGAACTACTTGGATACCGTACGGAGTCTAGTGGCGCGAGTGGGCCGAGGTTCTCGAGGTGTGGGGTTTAATTCGTACAGAATTTATACACACTACGTGAAGTATAAAATTAAGTCTCTTTTCGTGTCTGTCTGTATTTTCTAAACTACACAATGTGTTTTGATGCGATTTACACCATAATTTAGAGAGTTTATTCCGGAAGGGTTTTTGTGGGTAATATAATAATAACATAACATCACGCTTGCACTCCCCGAAGGTAAGGCAGAGGTATACCCACAGCACATCCACATTTTGCCAGCTATGTATAAGTCCCAACCCAGATAGCAGATCAGTTTGCTGCAAACTTGATTTTTATTTGAATTTAAATTGTCACCTGAAATATGATAAAATAAGTTTATGGCAATATTGCTGCAAGCTTGTTAATGTAAAGACGATGATTGAAGTCTAAAGTAAGTTTGTAGCAGTCTTGCATTTTGCGCTATGTTTCAAAGATGAAAGTATCAAACTTGCGTTTTCCGTTATCGGCACAGGAATATAGGAAGGAGTAGCGGGGTAAGAGGTGGGACGAGCGCAAATTAATATGATTGGTTCACTTTTGATACATCAAACTTATTGCAAGTCAGATTCAAGTTTAAATTGCTATCTGGGATGTAAGAGGGGGCGAATAATTAACTTCGTTATAGCGCAAAAATCGCAGAAATCGCGATATTTTGACACGTAGCCACAACAGTTCATTGTAGCCATGCAAAGCAGGGGTGGGTCACCAGTTAATAGTATAAAAACCTGCCAAGTGTGAGTCGGACTCGCAAACGAAGGGTTCCGTACCATTATCTATAAAAAAGGCCATAAAAATCACGTTTCTTGTATGGGAGCCCCCCATAAATGTTTGTTTTATTTTAATTGAATTATTTATTTTTAAAGTGAATATATAACTAAAGATTCTTTGAATATTTCGAGCGTCTAACTGTTGCCGTTATCAATATCGAGCAAAAAAATCACGTTTGTTGTATGGAAGCCGTCTTAAATATTTATTTTATTCTGTTTTTTTGTATTTGTTGTTATAGCGGCAACGGAAATACATCATCTGTGAAAATATCAACTGTCTAACTATCACGGTTCATGAGATACAGCCTGGTGACAGACGGACAGATAGACAGACAGATAGACGGGGTGAAACGGGAACCCTATTACTAAGGCTCCGGCCTTAGTAATAGGGTTCCCGTTTCACCCTTTGGGTACGGAACCCTAAAAACCGGACAAGTGCGAGTTGAACTCGCGTGGTGAGAGTTCCGTACAATGAACAACCTTTGTTATCCCAAGATATTTTATTCCAAGAACAAACTTAACATTGTTGTTGAAAAGCATGTTCTCCCTTACATTCCAACTACAAATGTAAGTTTGTACGCATTGACCATGTTATTTTAATACCATAGACTTCCTATAGGTTGTCTTATAATTTATGTAAAGAACTACATACAATTTTTTTTTTTTTTTTTTTATAATTATCACAATATAAACAATCTCATGCAGCCGGAGGCAATAGGTCTTTATTGTTTAATTTAAGAAGATGCCGATTGCATGAGATTGTCTATTTTTAAGTTATCTTTATAAATCTGGTTTTACACATTTTTGTTAGGATTAAAAGATGGTAAATTTGGTTATTTACCCACATAAAATCGGGTGAAAACGGCCTCTTACTCCAAAAGTTCGGGATAGTTTTTTTTTATCATCTCCATACATTTAAACTATTCATTTTGATACCACATTCGATAGGCATAATCATTTTTACATCCGTTTGCGCCAAAAATCCGCCATTTTGATTTTTTATTTATTTTAACAAATCCAGTGACACTCGCGCTAATATGTCGTTAGATTCATCTTAATGATGAATCTAACGACATGTTATTCATCAAAATCGGTTCAGCTGTTTAGTAGTTATGAGGGACCATAGGGACGGACATAGATAATATACATACATACATACAGGTCAAATACATAACCCTCCTTTTTTTATTTCGCCGCATTCGGGTAAAAAGGAAGTCAGGGGGTAGCGAACGCTTCATAACAGTAAAATCAACTCAACTCGCAGACGGTACTACTAGCAATGCCACATGCATTTTGAAATTTGGAGATGTTGCTCCCCTACTTGAGCTGACATCTTATTAGAATATCTGTGTTAACGGTTGCTCTGCCGATACCTTTGTTAGTAGAGTTTGTGAAGGCTATGACGTCGTACGGTAAGGGGGGTATGTGCTTCGTTTTAGAGAGTCAGTGAGACTCAGTGAGAGTCGATGATTAATGCCGGCGTAGATTAGTGCCGACAAATTAGAGTTATGAATTAGAGAGCTAACGCCAGCGCCCGCCACCGCTCTAACATGTCTTGTGTCGTAATCTCTTGTTCTTTCTTTCTTTCTTTCTTTCTTATGTTAAGGATCATGTTTTGTTGTTCAAGTGTCTTTTAGGTACACACGTTGTTTAGCTCGTGCTTTGACTAAGACATGTTACCGCCCTTCTCTTGCATTTGTTGTTTGACAGATGTGCGACAGTGACAGAAATAACGCTTAGCCGAAGTATGTGCTAGGTAACGTTAGATCTCGGCCTAACAGAACGCAAAGTATTTTATCTTCCTTATGGAATAAATAAAAATACCCTTTTAAATTAATAATGATGTTAACAGTTGATTTATTAGACAAATACGTTATTCACTGTAACACTGCGACTCCCACGACACCTATGCACCGGGCGACGGGAGGGGGAGGCGGTGCGCCGCCCCGGGGGGAGGGGCGGCTCGGGGAGAGGACAACAATTAGGCGACATTCCGGCGCCTGCAATCTAAGTGGAATGCCTTTAGGTGAGCGAACGATTTATCGGCCGCAAGCGCAAATTTGTAGGCGAACCGCGCGAGCGTCCCGGGCTTAGGTGAACAGTCCACTGCAGCGTAGGATGTGCACGGAGAGGTTTGCTATGTTAGCGGCGCGGTTCATTGTTCGCCGGGCACGCGCTGGGGGCTAAGTCTGCTAGTTTCAACGATTGCCTGTAATGACCGCAAGGCAACGCCATCACCATCATCTGCCCGCCTTTTCCCAATTACGTTGGGGTCAGCTTCCAGTCTAACGGGATGGAGCTAAATACCAGTGTTTTACATGGAGTGACTGTCTATCTGACCTCCACAACCCAGTTACTAGGTAATGCGATAACCCTTGGTATGACTGGTTGTTAAACTTTTGGTAACAACTGTCCAAGATCTACAAATGACAGCCGGGTCCAATGGCTTAGCGTGGTTTCCGAGGTACGGGGGGGTCTTGGTATGTAAATATGGTCACCCACCCACGGATCAACCGCGACAAGCGTAGCTTAACCTGATTATTACTTGCCACGAGCCCCTCTAAGGCCACGCCATCACCATTGTGCTAAAAGTTCGTAATCTTCTAAATTCATATCGGCGGCGTCTCAGTCGTTAAAAGTAATGTCAAAATAATAGGAGATTACGGCTTGTGATGAATGAGTATGACATTACCAAATATGAACATTTTTTCCAATGGAGTAATTGTCATGCGACTGGCATGACAATATCATCATAATAACGGCTTTTGATGATTTTGATAGATTTGGCAATCCCCTAAGGATTGCCAAATCTATCAAAATCATCAATGACGGGGTCAATGATCGGTTATATCGACACAATTGTGTTAGGAGGCTTGGTCCCCGGGCGTAGCGTGGCCGCGGGTCGCAATGGATAACCCCGTCTTCATTTTCACACGTGAGTAGCTTAAGCATGGGCTTCTGTGGAGCGGCGCTTGTATGCAGCGCATCGCCGCGTGGGGGCAGCCTTACGTCTAGCTGCACTTTTTGCGAGCACTAGTACAAGTTTTGTCACTAGCATGTAGTGTTGCGGTACCTGCTTCTAATTAGGTGTCGCCTGCGCTTTGAAGACGTGAACTGACTGTGGCGCAATCAATAGTGAGGCTGTTTAGCCGGTGAAGGGTAATTCAGACTGTTTATTTTAATCAGTATGTTTAGTAAGGTTTCTGTAATTATCAAATCCCGATGAAATGTGTTTTGTTTTGTAATAATTGGGCAGACAAACAATCTAACAATGTTCAATTGCCTCGCCTTCAGGAAACTCTAAAATGGTGCTTAAAAAAACTGTTCAATATAAATGCTCAAAAAACCTTTACCGTAGTCACTAAACTTGTCACGTAAGTGGTCGCAGAGTTTATTGCTAATAAAACCCTCTCCTAAAATATAACTTTGGTCAAACTGTCCTGGGTCAGAGCACATAAAGTCATAAACAAAACATTTTCACAACAGGTACACGGCACAAGTCCAACAATTAGCTCCAAAGGTTTGCTTTAGTTGCAAAACTAAGCGGTCTCTCAGCACAGCACACACAAAGCGCTTAGCGTTGTGCTACGACGTAGCAGATGTCACCGCTACGCTTGCTACGCCGTAGCAGATACGCTACGCAGCAAATATTTATTTCATTAGGTTTTTGTTTCTGATTACTTTAATGAAAAGTGTTTAAAACGAATACCTAAACAGCGTAATTTGTTGTCAGTGACCCTATTTTCATCAACAACCCCTCGTTACACAAGTTACTATCCGTCACGTTAGTTTATTTAAGCACCGGACAAACTATGAAAATAAAATAATCCTAAAATATCTATTAAGGGAGCATGTTTTCATTAGAGCAAGGGCGAAGGGTCACATTAGTTAAATATTCATGCGGCCAAGTCCTAAGCCGCTTTATATTAAAACTAGTGCTGTCTCTGCCCATCCTCACACTCGAGATTAAATTATTTCGCATTATAATCTGTTTCGTGTACAACGGATCGTTGGTTACGTGATGAAGGTGACGTCACATGACGACAACATGTGTTTATGTTATTTCTCGCCACAAATAAGAGTGAGCGGAGCGTAAATAACGACGTACTATAGTAGCCAGAGGAATATTTTGTTACGGAGAGGATAATCATTTTATTGTTTGTTAGCCATTGTTTACGGACGATGCATTCGGCTAATAGAACACTATCAGATAACTCACTCACTACAGTACTCGTTATCGTAGCATCATGGGGCGTTTTTCTAGCCATAAATCAAATTATATAAAATGCAAATCCAGCCGCTTGTATAGCACTCGACGCGCTCGCAACAGACGCACGTGTTCGGGAAAAAGTGTTTAGTTTTTAGTTTACTTTGAAAATAAGTAGTTTAGTCGATTGCGGGTTCGATTCATGCCCAAATACTCGACTTCCGTAAGTGTGGCCTTTGCATAGTTTTTCCTTATCTGAAATCCAGCCATGTGCCATAAAGTATACGCATCCAGGATTTTATAGCAAATGCCTTAGAGACGAGAAACGTGTTCAAATATTGAACAAACTGTTTAACAGAAAGTAGTTCCGGAACTACCTCACGAGTCGCAGCGCGCAGGTACCACACGAGCACTAACTAGTTAAAGAGCTCGCGGTAATCTGTGAATAATTGAAGCTGCACAATCACACTTATGCAGCACTGCCTGTGAACATAATGAGCATACTTTATTACTAAATCCGTAATTCTTTGGGTTTG
Organism: Tiliacea aurago; assembly: GCA_948098905.1. Classification (NCBI taxonomy): domain Eukaryota; kingdom Metazoa; phylum Arthropoda; class Insecta; order Lepidoptera; family Noctuidae; genus Tiliacea; species Tiliacea aurago. Next base: position 571,041 of record OX402581.1, on the reverse strand, counting down.
AGTAGATAGGCCATTTAAAAAGTATAACTTTTTAAAAAGGCTCTAAAACTGTCACCGTAACGAATGGGTACAAACATTACAATGTTAATAGTGTCATGACGGTTTTATTGACAGTCGCAATCGGTCATCACTGTGATTCAAGAGTTTAATTTCTTTTCCAATTCCAATTCATAACAATTTTTTTTTTCAAAAACGGTTTACTAATAAAATAATAAACGAGTAGACTTGAGGACCTCTTCCTTTTATTGTTGGCGATAAAACAATAAGAATCCCTTCCATGGTTCATGGTCCAATAAGGTTCCATGCATCAAGATCAAGCATTTGTGTACTTTGTAAACTTTTGTTTGTGTGTGTCTGTCATGCACCTGTAAATACAAGGTTTTGCCTCGCTGTAAGACATTGTAATAGATTACGTTTCATAAAAGGTTTCCATCAGATTTATACTAGACCCTCGCGTGTGCACGCTCGATGTAGCCACGGGGTGGGCAAGGAACAGACAAGAAGTAATTGAACAATAACTTAGCGCTGCTGTGGGTGACAGCGCCATCTATCGGTCACCTTCACAAATGCACAGGGTTTGTTGTCCATCTATACTAATATTATAACGAGATGCATTTTTTTGTAAGTTTGTACGTAACGGGTAATCTCCGAACCGTATGATCTAATTCTAAAAAATCATCCCTGGTCAAAGCTACATTATTTCTGAGTGCTATAGGCTAAACATTACATTTGACGGCGCAGCAAGTGGCGCCATCTATTTTTGTTACGAAGCTACTGGAATCACCGGAAAGGTCGGATACGAGTGACACTGGCTGCTGACAGTCACTCTGCCAGAGCATCGCATCGATGGTTGCGTGGCGGCTGTCTTCTGATGACAGAAGAAGAGAAGAAGATGTGAAGGGAGCCGCTGTCGCACCACGTCCACGACGAACTGCTCTATTCCGGCACAATCCTAATGATATTGAAGCTGCTGAACCACTAATACAATTATCACTTCTGGTAAAGGCTATCCTGGGCTGTTATGTTTATATCATGCATATTAACCGAGCTATCACAATTTTTGTCTTGCAAGTCGGAAAGCAATACCTCTTAAGGCGCTGACAAGTGATAAAAGTAGGGCCGTTTTATACAAATAAATTGCCAAATCTATATAGTTTGTGGTAGCGGAAAAAATATAATATGTTATTCTTGAACATATTTCTCAGAACTTGGTTGTTACCAAAACACGTTTAGAAAAAAAATCTCAATACAAATTAACGGTAAACTAACCCTTTACTTTAGAGTTTCAATCCAAAATATCTGTATTAAATAACAACGTACGGTTGGTATTTAATTAATAACAAGAACGTCTTATTTCTGCGCAGAAATTTGTTGTTTTTTTATTTTCGATTACTCAACTCATTCATCATCATCATCATTTCAGCCGAAAGACCTCCACTGCTGGACATAGGCCTCCCCCAACATTTGGGGGTTTGCCATAATCGCCACGCTTGGCAGGCGAATTGGCGTAACTCAACCAATTTTTGAGTAAATAAATAATTGTATCATATTTTACAATAAATTACAAGCGTTGCGTCATCGCGCTTCTCTTTTTTTTGTATGCAGTCTGATAGTGGTATGCGGTTTACTTGTTGTCAGCGTCGTAGTTTTGGATATGTGAAAAAATTCATGGAAATAGTATATATAACGAAATTAAAAGGAAAACTATCACAGCTAAGTAGGCTTCACAAGTTACCGAGTAATAGTTGGCCAACTTAAATTTGCAGTTGGAGAATTGACCGTCGATGTATGGGAGAGCATGTTTTTCAACTACAATGTTAAGTTTGTTTTTGGTATAAATTCATCCCACCTACGGAACCCTTCATTGTGCGTGGGCCGAAATGCACTTGGCCGGTTTTGTTTATTGATTTATCAGCCCAAACATTGGCTAATAAAACTGTAGCTTCTATTGAGCAATTTCTGACAATTTAATTGATTTTTCATTTAAATTATAAATTGAGACAATAAAGAAGACCTCTTCCATAATTTAAATTCTCAATCGTCGAAGTGTCAGAATAAGTTCTAACTCAGTTAACCTGGCATGAAGAACTTCCCTGGGCGAGCGCGATTAGACAAATTTTCCCGCGGAAAACCTTTTGTGTGCCACAAACATTATTTAGGTTCCTCGTTTGTATCAGCAGTTCGCAGCTAATAATCTTTTACTTAATGCGAACAAAACAAAATGTCTTAAGTTCTCATTACCAAATGTACCCCAAGTGGGTCTTAATTTAAAAAATGATGGCAAGAAACTAGATGCTATTACGGAAACTGTATTTCTAGGAATTACTCTAGTTTCGAAATTGCAATGGGGTGCCCACATTAGAGCTCTTTCAGGTAGATTAAGTTCAGCTGCTTATGCAGTAAGAAAAATAAGGCAGTTGACAGATATAGCCACAGCTAGGTTAGTATACTTTGCTTATTTCCACAGTATTATGTCTTATGGCGTTTTGCTGTGGGGATCGGCAGCCGACGTAGATTCAATTTTCATTTTACAAAAGAGGGCAATCCGCGGTCTATAGAATGGGTCCTCGTGAGTCCCTTAGAAACAAGTTCAAAGAAATTGATGTACTAACTCTGCCTTCTCTTTATATCTTAGTAAGTATTTTATAAGTTCGCAAAAACTTGGCCTTTTTAAAATAAGAAGCGATTTCCATAATATAAATACACGTAGTAAACATGAAATTGTGATACCCAAATTTAGATTAACTAAAACAAGCAAGTCATTTCTTGTAAACAGTATCCGCTTTTATAACAAGTTGCCAAAGTTTGTTACAGAACTTAGCGATGGAAAATTCAAAACCCACATCAAACGTGTCCTTATCAAAAAAGCATATTATAAGATTAAAGACTACGTTGAAGACAAGGAAGTTTGGCATTAATTCCTTCTGCACATGTGGCTTCCCTGGTACCTCATTAACGGCAAAAATATGTAAATGTCTATTAACTGCTCCCAAGTTGTGATGTTTATGTTATTTATTTTTTACATACTTCCTTGACATAATCGATGTTTTTTCATTTCAACAAGGTTCTAACTTTTATTATTTTAATCATATTTTATATTGTTTTTTTGTTAATAAGAGGTAGTTGTAGGCTTAATAGACTGTAGATCTGTAGACCATTTTCTATTTTGTTAAGTTCTCGTACCTGGTACTTTGGACGAACCTACGCTGTCCTCTCATACTTTGAAAATATTGTAAAAACCATTTTTTTTTTTAAAGAGTAACCGTGGAGTTTCTTTCCGGCTCTTCTCCATAGGAAACGACCAATTGGAACCGTGCAACTAGCTTCTGACGTTTCATAAGTGCCCATGTAGGCTTATGTGAAATAAAAATATTTTTGATTTTGATTTTTAACTTTAGCTTTGAAAACTTGCCAAGTTACATTATAAACTTTATTTAAACTCATTCTCATTAGATCACAATTCTTTTGCCGGTGAAGACGATAATCCCAACCATTGTGATCCGTCACAACCTTTACTCATACCCACCATAAAAACGGGGCTCAATTTAAGTCATGAGAACACCATCCGTATGAAAAATGTCAAGTCCCGTGCACATGACCGTTTCTTTTGCCCACAATAAACCCATGACCTATTATAATTTTCCGAATTATTTCTTTTGTATACTCCAATATTAATAATATACCAATACCAACCTACCTTTAATTAAATCCTTGAAAGACAAAAAAAGCTTCGGCTATGACGGTGTTTCTACAAAAGTCATAAAATATGTCGGTAGTTATATAGCTGCCCTCCAGCTCATGTTATTAGCGCATGTATATCAGCTGGACAATTTCCAGAAAAACATAAAATAGTTAAGGTGAAGCCACTATATAAAAAGACTGCCATTACATAGATGAAACTTCAAACTATAGACCAATTTCCTTATTATCAATTATTTCCAAAATAATAGAAAAAGTTATTTCTAATTCAATATACGCCTTTTTGACAAAATTGTATAATTATATTGTGTAATGAGCAGAAGGGTTTTAGAAAATATATATACTATATTTTCGAGAGCACAAAAGCGATGAAACTATTATCAGGTGCTGTGACTGACACGAATGGTTTAGCGCCACGAAATTACTATAGTCCTACTTGTATAGTTGCACAGACGTCATGTTTCAATTATTTCAAGCTTTCTCACAATTAGAGCCTTAACAGGAGTGTTTTTTTATAATTTTTAGAGTTCCGTACTCAAAAGGAAAAAACGGAACCTTCATAGGATCACTTCGTTGTCCGCCTGTCTGTCTGTCTGTCTGTCTGTCAAGAGCCTTTTTCTCAAGAACGCGGTGGAGGTGTCAAGTTGAAATTAAAATCAAATACGTAGATCTACGGTAAGGTGAAGCTAAAAAATCTAGTTTCTAAGTCAACGCAATAAAAAATACGGTGATTTATGCGACACATTTTGATACTCGTAAGTAAATCAAAACCTATAGGGAGGGTACTTCCCGTTGATCTAGAATCATGAAATTTGGCAAGTCTCTTGAGGTACGGAATCCTAAAAATGGACATCTTTTTAGTAAAAGAGGTGAAAGACATAATTATAGTACTAGAAATAGGGACCTATTAGCTCACCCAGGTTTCAGACTAGCTAAAGTAGACTCATTTTTCATGGGGCACTGTTTAAAATGATATAATAACATTCTTCCCCACATACTTCAACTGAATGACAAAAAATTCAAATCTTGTATAAAACATACACTATGCAAGCAGGTATATTATAAGTTGGGGGTTTACATCGCTAATAAAAAAGCTTGGCTCAATGCTGGTCCTGCTCCATAACCACAACTAATTGATTAACATTTGAAAATACTGTTGGAGCTGCTGAAGATTGTAAGACTATCTTTTCTTTGTATAAACTCAATCTCCTTTGTGTTATATAATTGCATATCACAGGTGTGAGTACTATGTAAGTACAATAGAGCTACCATTTACCCGGTAATATGTCTTTCATTGACTTGAATGTGCCCTGGCTGGTGAGAGTATGTCATGTTCACTCAGATGTCTCGCTGATGGTGGCGTGTGTTAGATCATTTAGCTCCCTTCAAAATGGATGAGCTGAATGGTCATGTTCGTGAACGGGCGCTGTCAGTTGGGACTGGTCATCTCTTAGCTGCCACGGATTTTTTTAATTATTTAAGTTTTGATTTTTTTTTCTTGTTATCACGGACGCTTTTGATGTTTTGCATCATTCTCACATGTATAATTTCAACATGAATGATGTAATCAATACTTTGTATCAATATTTTAATTTAAAAGAGTGTTCGTGGAGTTTCTTGCACGTTCTTCTCCATAGGAACCTACTACTCTTTGGAATGGGCAAAGCTTCATATTTCTAACTGACCGACTCCTTGAAAATTCAAAAGTGCATATAAATGGTTTAATTGAAATAAATGCTTTGAGTTTGAGTTTAAGTTTTATATTTACGGCCCTCTTTTCGAAAATAATAAAAAGGAAATGACCTTTGTTAGTAATTATTTTGGTTATTGGTTGTGCTAATAAATACAATAAAATTATAAAGAATATGAAAACCATATTTTTTTTTTTTTTCATAAAAGTAGAATGATCCTATTATGAGCACAATCAAGATAACTACAGTCTAGTAGTCTTATAGGAATGATTACAGAATAAATGGTTTTAAGTAAAGTCTAATTATTTTTGTCATATTTCATCATCATCACATCACCCTGCTGCCCTGTGCCACGTCACTCGTGGCTCGTGGCAACACGTTTTCTTCTTCCATTCTCGTGTCAACCGTCACGTAAATTTTTCATATTTATGAATTCAAAATAAATAAGCAATAAGCAACAGATATTTTAAGCCTTATTAAAACAGAATTGTACTCAAAAAAGGAACAAATGATTGTAGCAGATAGTTGATTTTATATAGTAGATATTTATTTTAATTTTATGGAAAGAGCCGGCCACCCGTCCTCCATTGTCGAAAAAATAATGAGACGTCATATAACTCGGGTCATATTACATGCGGCTGAACGTACCTGTCGCGCGGCACAATGTATCCAGGGCATTGATACGAGGACTCCCAATGTACCCGATATGGATATTTTACGAGGGTATTAAGCTTTTTATGCATAAAGTTTTGGCAGGTAGGGACGGCCTCGCATATATTACGCAAGTAAATCACTACTGAATGTTAAGAATGGAATGCATACGAGATTTTGCAAACAAAGATTCGGTAATACGGTTATTTCTTGATGTGTAATAAAGTACTTGAAACCCACTGAGGGCTTCAAGTACTTTACGTTTTTATTGAACTCCTTTAGCAAATCCTGTAAATTACATAGAAATGCAACAAAAACCACATATACACAAACATAAACTCACGCCTTTATCCCATGGGGGGGCAGAAACTTCAGAAGAAAGATAAATAATTTAATTTGTCACAGAAACACGTGCGTACGAAAACATAAACTCGTCACCTGCTATGATCCTTACTTAATCCTTTTGCTTCACAGAAAAAAAAATAATTTCATAAAATGTTTCTTTGGTGCAGGTACCTACTTGGTGCAGGTACCTACTTGAAAAACTTAAAGGTGAGGTTTTGCTGTTTTACATGAGTACTTATCTACACAATAAGTAAAGCATAGTGTTTCCTTATTGTTGAGCACAAGTTGAGCATTCGCGCCAACTCGCCCTCTCGGGGCTATTTGTATAAGAATGCGACGAACGTTGTCGACATTAGAGCATAACAAGTTCAAACAAGTGCCTCGCGAACAACTTGTAACTTGTTTACTTCTCAATTTAACTGTTAAAATAGCCGTTATTTTGTCGTTTAGCAACTCGTCCGACCGCTCGCTAACTTGTTGCGAGGCTGCGCTCTCTTCTCCAGGCTATCTGCAAACAAATCTAGGTTTATCATTTATGCTCCAAAAGAGCTATACCTATTGCATTATAAATACAAATATTTCAGTCACTATAAATATAAAAAGGGCCGGCCGTGCTGCTTCCTATACAAAACATCAAAAACGTTACAATTGTAGTAGTTGTGTTTGAAAGCAACCTCCACGAACGTTTTAAGTTAATGGCATAATTATCTAATATTAAGAGATCAAAATTATTTCGTTGTTAAAAGAATAGAAGGGAGAGTGGAGAATAAGCCTTTAGAACTGATAGCGCCCATCTGGTTGTATAATTCCGTCGCGCTCTTGCGGGGCCGCGCCGGACGGGGAGCTGTGTCCGAATCCGAACACATAATTAGTTTTCGGGGTCAACATGGATTTAACCATTCATTAGTAACAGTAACATTGATTCTATGTTTACTAATTCATTAAAATTTCAATTTTAATTCATTAAAATTGTCTGAGAAGTGATGTTTAAATTATAGATTTCAAAGTAATTTACTAACTTTAATTCTATTGTAAATCATGGACTTTGAATATTATTGTAGCTAAAAGTTGGTCAGATAATTAGAAAATTCCATCGCAATAAATTATTACTTGGACATAATTACTTTTAGAGGCTTTCATTATCTAGTTTCGGATTAATTCATTATTCTGGAAACATTGCTGGATTCCTTGAACAACTTTGTGAAATATTTTTAAAGATGAAAGTTGAATAAATCGTGATAATTTATTAAGGGAACATTCTTTGATGTCAAAACATTATGTTACGGAAACAGATGAGTCTGATGTTTTATAGGTTGCTAACGGTTTGTTTTCATTTAGCAATTACTACTGTCATTCCTCCTGTGTATAGTTGACGTCGTAATTGCTATTTCACCCTAAGGTTGAATGTAACTTGCACGTCATAAAACGATAAGGTATATTTGTCTACGTGACAGTCAGATAGTTTCAATCTTAGTGAGGTTTTAATTTACTGAGAATTGTTGTCAAAAGTAGTATAGCAATCGAGAGGTCGACTATCATCATCATTCATAATTTCAGCCAAAAGACGTCCACTGCTGGACATAGGCCTCCCCCCAAAAAAGGGGGGGGGGTCGCCACGCTCGGCAGGCGGGTTGGCAATCGCAGCAAAGGCGACTAAGAGACTTACTAGAGAATGCTGCTGCCCATTCTCTAGTAAGTCTCTGAGTCGCCTTTTACGACACCCACGTGAAGAAATGGTATGGTGCCACTCTTTACGTCCGGCACCACACGGAGGTCGACTATACGAGTACCTAAATGGTAAAAAGGAACCCTTAAGGTGAGACTAAGTCTGTCTGTCACACCTGGATATCTCAAGAACTACTAATGCTATCAACTTGAAATTTAGAATAGTTTAAGATGACGTTTGCCCAACCATTTTGTAAACAAGAAAAAAATTAAAAAATATATATCTTTTTTGCAAAAGGGACTGAAAGGGGGTCTTAAAAATTAAGAAGTGGGGCTACTAGCCCCATGTGGGGTATCATATGAAAGAACGCTGTTTGCACATTCTCAAACATATTTTTTTTTAGGCAGCATAGTTTTGATTAAAAATGTAAAAAAAAAATATCGTTCCCCACTGAAATTATTCTATGTGATAGAAGTGTATGTAAAATTTACAGGAAAAATAAAACGATGTCTTTAAATAGCACAGTTTTTCAGAAATCATCAACATCATATATACGTACGGAACCCTCGGTGCGCGAGTCTGACTCGCTCTTGACTGGTTTTTTTATTTACTACGCTTCTGTACGTCAAATAATTACGGACTTCATTTTGTGATTATCTTACATTTTACACATTTTAAGTCTATTTTCGCCACCATACCTGCACCGCTCACACAAAGCCTCTGGCACCTGCCATCCTACAGGTAGGTACCTCATCGACTATCCTTTATATCCCCAAAATTATTTCCCCCTTGGTAAATTTAATCAAAGTGCCTGCGCTGAAATATTATAGGTAAAATTGGTTGCTCGGCATCACGCAGTAAATAATATTCTTAATTTATTGGATATTGTAAAATTAATTGTGCAGGTAAAGAGCCAACATCACAGTTGGGCTATTACTTGGATTATTGAATGAGATATATTAATTGATAAAAGTGAAGGTGAGCATGAATACAGCTTCTTCATTTTAGTGAAAAACTTGTAACCATCGTCTGATTCTCAAATATTTTGTGTTGACTCCTGGCTATCTAGATGAGCCCAATACCCACAGTAATATCCTGAATAATTTGGCTTCTCGAGCCCAATCCTACACGTGTGGGTCTCAGAAAGCCATAGTCCTAAAATTAATATTATATGGAGTTACCGTGCTCTAGAATATACACAATCGATCCTGTCGCTACCGGCTTACATAACAAGGTGATTGTAAGACAAAGCCATTGATCCGGCGCGAGATTAGCCGCGCTTACGTCACGTGTCTCCTCTAATTGATTCTATATTTATCAAAGGTTCACAATACTAGCACGTGTAGAACTCGTGCAAAGTGCGGACGATGCGTGTTTTACCGAACATTGCTATAAAACGTGTTATGGCGAGTTTTTGCATATTTTGTTAGGAATGCGGAACTCGCCTCCTGTAGGACGGTGAGAATACTTGTGTAACGTGATAGAGAATATTGTCGCGTCTATAGAAGTGTCGGGATAGAACAGTATTTCATTTTTGAGTTGTACTCGGTTATTGAAATACTATTTGCAATGATGGTGTTTCAAGTATGGATGTCGAAAATTATGTTGTAGAACTACAGAGATTGATAAATAAGTATTATTATTGGAGGAAATAGCATTCATAATTTTTTTAAACCGTTATTTAAATAGGGAACGTTTAGCACGTTAAAAATATGGCTAGAAAAAGGATACTTATTTGATATTAACAGTGACTACCTATAAAAAACTAACATCATTCTTTTGGTTGAGCTAAATAGTGCTGATCCATGCGTCATGTTCGTGAACGGGCGCTGTCAGTTGGGACTGGTCATCTCTTAGCTGCCACGGCTTATTTTTATCACGGACGCTTTTGACGTATTGCATCGTTCTCACATGTTTAACTTCAATATGAATGATGTAACCAATAGTTTGTATCAATTTTAATTTAAAAGAGTGTCCGTGGAGTTTCTTGCCCGTTCTTCTCCATAGGAACCTACTATTTGGAATGGGCAACTAGCTTCGTATTTGTAAACTGACCGACTTCTTGACAATTCAAAAGTGCCTGTCAATGGTTTAATTGAAATAAATGCTTTGAGTTTGAGTTTAGATAACAACATTTGGTAGCGCAACAGTCTGCCTCATAGACAACAAACTCAACATGTTTTTCTTTCCACTATTTGCGTGGATGTTCCCAAAACAGTAATGTATATAACGACACGTTTTAGCGAGTATGCCAACATAGAAACAGTCGAAACGGAATAGTAAAAAATGATCGTACATTCGTATATTATGTTCTAAGCTTATGAAGGGTATAAATATGGGAATCTTACCTACAGTAGCAGACTTTACGAGTTCAGTTCGGTAAGGGTAGGATGGAGTAAAAAAAGGGTTCCATCCTGGGTTATTGTTGTCGGATGGGCGAGAACGTGGGCGACTGGTTTACGAGCGCGATATAAAACTGAATCATAACACAACAGCTGAACACAAACACTGGATAATGAGATTACACAATGTAGTTACATACTGGGTTTTGATTTAAAGTAGTTCTGTTTGAAAGAAAAGAAAAAAAAAATTGGTAAATTGGGCTTGATCACAGAGTAATTAATAAAAATGTTGATAAATGGAGAGGGAGAGGATACCCAAAGAAAAAATGCGATGGATTGTGTGAGGAAGGGTATGAAAGAGAAGGCGGTGAATGATAGCGTGACGGTTGATAGAGGAGGGGGGGGGGGCAGCAGAAGACGCGTTGCGCCGACTGCGAGTGTAGGGCAGGAACAGGGAGACGATGCCGCGATGATGAGTTCGAAAGAAAAGAAAGAGGTATCGACTTGATCACAATCAGCCATCATGATGTGGTTAGTGCCTGACGGTCAAATAAAGAGACATAGGATGATCACTGATTACAAATCCTTGTTATTATGGACGATGTCTTGTTTGACCGTTAATTTTTGCGCGTTCATCTTAATGCCAATAATTTCAAGATTGCCCTTTAGACGTTTGCTAGTTTAAAAGTCAAAATAATATAAAATATTGATACACCCACTGAGAGACTTCCGCGGATACCACAAACACTGATGCAACATAGCGGGTATCATTCAGATCCCTGCGCGCACTTACCGTGCCTGCATAGCCGGTATGGATACTGCAGCACGCAATGCTCCGCGTGGCACAAGTCACGTGTCGCGGTGATGACTGGGCAATAAGCTTCAGTCACAAGTGACGAGCAGCTCATACAGTAGGAACTGTGCGCTGCTTTCTTACTCCATCCGCAGCTTATGATATGGGGCTTTACCTATCATGTGTTGTTATGATTAGATAATTATGATTACTGACATAAGCGGGTACTAAGTTTGTCATTATTATTTTTCTTCCTTTTAATAATTACTTTCCTCGACATTTTTCTAAAACAGTATCTCCGTTATTTTTTTCCTCCCAGAATAAACGCGTACAATTGGCCAGGATTTTGACATATTATGAACAACAAAATATGTTGCGAGTGAGCCTAGAAACAGTAAGTAATAACGAGTTATCGTCAAGTCTCACATGCATAGAATAAAAGAGTCTTCTTCATCTTGTCGGCTGGGGTCAACGCCCCGTGCAATATATCCACATTACTCTCGTACTAAACGAATAAGTAGAGGGATAGATAACTGAGTAACGTTAGGTACTCACTAGGACTCCACCTTTACGTTGCCAATTAGTCTCTGAACATGATTGCAATAAAGCTGTCACGGGCTTGTAGACGAAGGGCTACAAGACAATCGTTAACCCCGTCCTCCGTATCCTCACCGTCCCAAGTAATAGATAATATCACAAAACCTACCGATCTCACTGATACAGATCGTAACCAGGTAACTATCGGTTACGACGAGCGCCACTTTTTGTTGAGATACCATCCTACGTACTACCATTCGTTTTAATAGGCCGATTAAAATGTTCATTGCGATGTAAAACAGGGTATTTGCGGGGTGCGGTGGCGAGCGGCGGCGGGGGGAGGCCGAAAGATTGGAAAAACGTTGGTAGTCAAAGAATTAATTGATTCGCGGCTAGCGGCCAGTACCTTTGTTCTTTCTGTTTAAAAAAAAAAGGGGATTACATTTGTTTCTGAGGGGTTTTTAAGAAATTAATTGTTTCATAATTGTTGCGGAGGAGAGCTGTTTGGATACCTGCGTTTGAATGGAAATCAGAGGGAGGTAGGAGAGAGGGGAGTTTTTTTGCATGTCGATATAAAGTAATTGTTTCGTATTGTAGAGCTTTTCACTTCAGATTTTGTTTTTTTTTTCAATACATTTGTCTGGGTTTTCAATGGGAGATTTACATCTGGGTTTTTGTACTTGGTCTATCATTGAAATTTTTACTATTATTAGTTATTTTAAAGGCTCGTGCAGACTGACGCGATATCACCTCTACATTCTATGAAGTTTTCATAGAAATTGTGCTAGTCGTACTTATGTCGCGTCGCGCCTCTCTGTGGCTCACGTAATAATCATAATATGGAATACCTTGAGCCTTCGGTCGAGTAACCAACTGACTCTAACATAATCACGACAAGCCGGCTCAGCTCAGCACCACCACACCACCCGCCACTTCACAACTATGTTGTGTCAGCTTTCAGTCTAGCCGGATGCAGCTGTTAATACCAGTATTTTACATGAACTGCTGATCTGACCTCCACAACCCCGGTTACTGGGTAATGCGATACCCCTTGGTAAGACTTTCGGGCTTCTGACTAGCTGTAACGACCGGTTCCCTCAACTCATCATGAATGAGAGATGAGATCCTAGAAATGACTGGTTTGGAACAGCATTTACCTAATATTGTAAATTGTATTATTAAACGAACGAAAAAATCTTTCCTCAATAATGCTTGGAAATTCGAGCATTATTTTAACAACCTTTTTCGAAATTTATCAAAAATGCTATACCTACTTAACTGGTCAATATATGCGAGCAATGGCCGGCAATGTAAATTCACTCAAATTTGGTAACAAATAATTCATAAATACTTACTACAATTCAAGGTAATAAAAATAAAAACTTGTATCATGCAGATATCATATATTATACGGACAAGGTCATTATCTTTCATGGCAAATCCTGAGAATCACTACTTATGGAGGCTCAAAACAGTTTGACTAGTATCAAACGATATCTTGACTACAATCTTCTTTCGTTAAATATTTACAAAACCAACTACTTGTGTTATCAGTCCTTAGTTGCCTCGTTACCACTTGACATCAAAATCCACTGTGCAACCTGTGACCCTCTCCTGTGCATCGGCGAGGAAATAAATAAGTTAGAATGGATTAAATATCTGTGGGTTTTAATAGACCAGCGGCTCTCTTTCAAGCCCCATATTGAGCTGGTGGCCAAACGCACCAGGAAATTGATTCATATAATGAATCTCCTGTGTAACTCTGGCAATAAAAACCTTAAATATGTTTTTTTTTGCATTATGTTAGTAACAATATGGGGTGGAGTTGAAATCACCACCATAATCCAATGCAAACGAGCCCAACGATCGGTTTTGAAAGTCATGCTAAAATAACCTTTCAGAAACCCGACAGTTATTTTGTACAAACAAGCGGCATTACTCAATGTCCGACAATTATATACGTATACCTTAAAATGTATACTGAAATAACATACAATTGTAACACACCCCGAACACTCGCAACTTCTCAAAAATGAAAAAAAGTGTGCTTTGATAAGGACGCGTACAACCTTCGCACAACACATGCAAGAATTCATGCTCAGTCACATATATAATAAAATGGTCAAAATATACAGGGTGTTTGGCAGAACGTTGAACATACGAAAATGGTGGGTAGGTGGGGTCATCTGCTACTTACTCAGCCCTAATTTATTTGGCCCTGGCCGACTGGGTATTTTTAAAAAAAAAAAAAAGTTTTTTTCTTGTTTCACCACTTTCCTAACTTTAAAGTGTATTTTTTTTATTAAAAATGGGCAATAAAACAGGCAATTTTTTTTTTTTTAATCTTTGATGTTGGCAGATTCTTATAAAATTATTGCTTTGTTCAGATGTTAGCTAGAAAAAAAGTTATGAGTCCTCAAACTTACAGAAAGATGTAAAAAATACTTGAATGTTAATTTCAACTTGCATTTAAAAAAAAACAAAAAATGATTGAGGAGTTCCAATTCTAGCAAAACATCCCTAGTGTGTGAGCTTTCTAATGGTATGTAATTTGCTTTTATAAAAAAAAAACTTTAAGAGTTATTTCATAATTTTATCAAGTAGGAAATTTTTGACTAAACTCTACCTTTACGGAAAGTTAAATGTTTTGCGAAATTTAATACTGCAAAGTTGGTAAAAATTATGGATCGACGGCTTGCCAGTAGCAGTGGTGCAAATTGACATTCACTATTCCCTTGAGATGGTTACACAAAGCAGGTAGAAATTTTGTTTCACTCTTGCGCAGTCATAGCGTATTTTTGCTCTCTTTCGCTCTCGTGGCACCGTGACGCGTCAGAATCAATTCTTGACGAAACTCTACCTTTACGGAAAGTTAAATGTTTTGCGAAATTTAATACTACAAAGTTGGTAAAAATTATGGATCGACGGCTTGCCAGTAGCAGTGGTCCAAATTGACATTCACTATTCCCTTGAGATGGTTACACAAAGCAGGTAGAAATTTTGTTTCACTCTTGCGCAGTCATAGCGTATTTTTGCTCTCTTTCGCTCTCGTGGCACCGTGACGCCTCAGAATGAATTCTTTTCTTTTATTCAGTCGAGACTTAACTGCCTCTGCGATCTCACGTGCCCGTTACGCTTACGTTTGTTTTTGTTCACTTCGTTTTCTTTTATTGTTATCACTAGTTAAGTTTAAGTTTAAGTTTGTTAAGTTTTTTGTTATTACTGTTACCTGTTGTTATTGGTAAAGAAATGGCTGCTTTTACCAGTGAGGAATACGCGGACATGTTGTTAGCGTATGGAAGCGCTAATACAAATTCGCGTGAAGCGCGAAGAATTTATCAAGAGCGTTATCCCAACCGCCGAGTACCCAGTCATCAGACGTTTGCGAGTACTTACCGACGTTTACGACAAACCGGTAACCTGAACTTACAAGAACCACGAGTGAACGCAGCACGACCCGATGCTACCATTGACGAACAAGTTCTTGCCGAGTTTGACGCGGATCCTACCAAAAGCATTAGACAGATAGCTTCAATACTTGGCTTAAGCATATGGAAAGTGTGGTCTGTTCTCCGGCAAGATGGTAGACATGCTTTTCACTACACTCCAGTGCAAGGTAAGATTAAGCCGTTTATGCACTGCATCTAAGTCAAAAATTTCCTACTTGATAAAATTATGAAATAACTCTTAAAGTTTTTTTTTTATAAAAGCAAATTACATACCATTAGAAAGCTCACACACTAGGGATGTTTTGCTAGAATTGGAACTCCTCAATCATTTTTTGTTTTTTTTTAAATGCAAGTTGAAATTAACATTCAAGTATTTTTTACATCTTTCTGTAAGTTTGAGGACTCATAACTTTTTTTCTAGCTAACATCTGAACAAAGCAATAATTTTATAAGAATCTGCCAACATCAAAGATTAAAAAAAAAAAATTGCCTGTTTTATTGCCCATTTTTAATAAAAAAAATACACTTTAAAGTTAGGAAAGTGGTGAAACAAGAAAAAAACTTTTTTTTTTTTTTTTAAATACCCAGTCGGCCAGGGCCAAATAAATTAGGGCTGAGTAAGTAGCAGATGACCCCACCTACCCACCATTTTCGTATGTTCAACGTTCTGCCAAACACCCTGTATAGCCCTTAAACACTTTTTTACATCAGGAATGCTTGCCCCCTAATCTCTTCATCGGACGCACTTCATCTTCTCTCCTGGTGTACGGGAGCCACCTCCAGCGAGTGTGTATTATTGAGTGCAGTAGGTGCGAGCCGGCATTAAGCGAACAAAGCATTTGCCATCGCGAATAATTCACTCGCCGAACTAGCAGCGTTTAAGTGCCCTCCAGCCCGATCTAAGCTTTGTTTTCATACTTTTCTTCACATCTCATCTCGCGAGGATATCAATTTGCACCTTATTTTTATCAACAAATGGTGTCTATTTGATTGGTTGTATCGATGTTTTAGTCCCTTTACGCGCGTCAAGGGAATTTCTTTCGAATGTCTTCTATATATCTCGGCGGGTATTATCCGCTGTATTCGCGGGAAAAATCTCTATTGCACCGGGTACAGATGCATTTTCAGTGATTTTCCACTTTCACCCCGCCCCCCTTTCCTTTAGCCCCGCCCCCCGCGCCCTCTACTAGCTTGTTTCGCTAGTTCTCGCCGTGTTTTAGTTTTGTTTCATTAACTGCATAAGTTAGTGCTCGTTTTGATCACAACGAAATGTGTCTCGGATTAGAACAGTAGAAGGTGCCAGGCGTGAGTGTACGATGCGGGTCTCGTCAGGAGGTACCCACTTAATTGGTTTACGGCTGTAGCAATACTTATTGCTTTATGTAAGTTTCCGTAGCGCCTTATTTATTTGACATTATTTTATTTATTATCTAACAGTAGTTAGTAGATTGTTCAAACATATTGTTATTTGGGCATACAAAAATATAATTAACTCGAGTAGGTAAACAAGTTGACCTTTTGGCTAAGACGATTGTGATAAAAATTTCAAGCATTTCTGAGAGTCAAATGATTATGCAACCGTCAGTCAGTCCGTTGTCGGCGCTTATACAAATGTACAGTTAAGAACTCACTGATAGGACAACATTGTCGATGCTCGCTACAAGGATCCATAAATAACGCGCTTCCGCGGTAATCCCGCGCCCCGGGATTCTCCCGGGATTGCGGCCACGGCCTTCCTTACTCCCATCTGATTCGAATTAAACCCTTGCAGTTTAGGGTTGAAATGAGTTTTTTATTGCATTACTGGCGAATGATTAATTACTATTTGGGTCGTTGGGTGCCATATCGGGTAATTTTTGGATCATTTAGGGGTTTAATTGTAATTCAAATTCTTTATTTCAGACATAAGTCCATAGTGTTCGTTTCAACAAAATAACTTAATAACTAGTGTTAGAAATAAGGAGATAATACTTCAAATATCAACTGGTATGGATTATTACCCAGTGGCGCAGCATAGAGGAGTCCCACCGATCTGAGAACACGCGCAGGAGTCCGTTGGTGGTGGCGCGCAGCCGGCTGGCTGTGGAGGCGATCCTTTTTCTTATTATGGAGTAAAAATCGTCGGTGCGCGCCTCCGATACGCACGCACTACAACGCCACGACAGCCCCAACAGTATTCTGAATGCGTTATTATTTTGAACACGCATCACTGTATGTCCTCTTCGTAAAACGGGTCCAAAGACTGCACGTGTATAGAAAGACTGACAGGAAGCTTTGAAAAGATTGACTTTAACTTGATTTGTATACAACGTGCAAATCTTCGAACAGCCAATGACCTGCGCTCCCTCTCTATATTCATATTGCCTCTAAGATCATCCCAATGACCCAAGTAATGAGCAAGAAACTTAGTCCCCCATGCTAAACGAGTGCCCCAGAGCGAGATACCGGGAATATCCGAATAGTTTATGGCCTTCGCCATAAAGATAATTAACTTCGCTCTTCTTAACATTGTACTTGAGCCCATGGGACACTGGATAGGACTCACAAATAGCCACCAGTCTCCTCAAAGCGCCGATCGGTGTGTTTAGCAGCACCATGTCATCCGCTTAACTAATATTATTCAAACAAACGTTGTCAATATGAAATCAAACTTTGGTGCTACTAAGCTCACCGATTACAATAGATTATAATAGAATACTCTTTATTATGCACACCATAAAAACTACAGATATAAAAGTAGAAAATTTACATAGGGTGACACAATGATTAGCCGCAATGATTAGTGGTGGGTGGTTAGCCGGTTTATGTACACATTGTCGAGGCGTAGTGAACTTAACCCTCACCCCGCACTCCAGCTCGTACACATCCGACTGAGCCTCCACCCATCTGACACTATTCCTCTGGTGGTAGCACCAGTGATTAAACAAGGATGTAATTTCATTCGGTAGTGTTGTATCCATGTATCACTCCGCAACTTATCCTATAGTACCTCGTACGACACTAGGTAGTGTTGTATCACTCCGCAACTTATCCCTTATTACCTCGTACGAAGTGAAGGCGTTCGACCTAGTGAGGTCGAACGCCTTTGCCAGATCCAAAAAACAAGCATAACAGGTGCTTTTCGGGAAGTATAATATTGAACAATTTGTTTGAGGCACAGAATGGCAATTTCCGTGGATAAACCACATTTAAAGTCATAGTCTACAGCGGACGCGCTGGGGACAAAGTTAACAAGAATAATAAAATGTTTTTATTTAACAATGACTTAGTTAAACAAAGAACCCGAGAGATATTAGCATTGCGCCAGGTATTGCAATTCTTTCGTTTGATATCAGATAAAATGAAATTGTATGTTATTATTTTCTGTGCACTGATACCTATTGAAAACCTACATACAAACACAAACTAATCTGGGTTTTTTTTAAACAAAAGTCATTTAAATATTTATACAAGCATGTTTTCAAAGGAAGTTATTTTTTATTTAAAATAAAAGTTCGTTAGGTTTAGAGCTGTCTGTATTTACAGATTTTTTTGGTGGCAAAATCTTTAAATTCGGGTAAAGGAAGAACTTGAGATGGAGTAGTAAACACGGAAGAACTCTGAAATAACGTGAAATCTTGTCATTCCCCGTGCGGCCCCAGAGACGCGCAGTTGTTCAGACGGTGCGTTTATGGCTCGCTTTACGATCGTTGCGGGTTGCGTTGTGGCTACGGATAAACAGACACGCACAAAACCTGCACTAAACAAATTTTAGATTGCCTATCAATACAACCTACATACTATTGAGCTTTTAGGAATTGATTTTTGAAGTGGCATGACAAACTGATAAAATAAACATTAATTTATTTCAAATAAAAGATGTTCGAAAATTAAAAAAGCATACAACCTACACTTCACACAATGTGTGACTATAGCATCATTATTATTTGTGATTTTATATAGCAAACTGTTGCTACGAATAACACAATTAATCAATCAGTTCTAAGGGAAATTAATTTATCATACGGATGTTAAGTACTTGGTACTTGTTGACGGGCCTACACTGTCCTGTCATACCTATTAACATTGGAACTTGAAAACATTGTAAAAGCCCATTCAATTTAAAAGAGTAACCGTAGAATTTCTTGCCGGCTCTTATCCATAGGACCAATTGGAACCGTGCACCTAGCTTCTGAATTTTCATAAGTGCCCATGTAGGTTTATGTGAAATAAAATATTTTTATTTTGGATAAATTGGGTTGCTAGTCAATTTGCGTAACAATGAACTTTCTTGACTTTACGTTGTGATTTGATGTTAAAGATGGCAGCTAAAAGTCACGTATGTTTCCAATTTGATCATATTTACATAATTATTATAAGACAAAGTCGCCTGAACGCGATAAACTCAAATACGATTTTGAAACGATTTGCAACAATGCATGGACGGAATGGTTCACACAATTTATTACAGTTTTATGTAAATTGGCTGAAATATGACGATTATTGTTGAAGATGTCGGAAAAAGTCATGTCGACTGGAGCTTTACTGGCGTGAGCCGCAACCGTACGAGATCAGTTTATGAGTGTTTTACATCTTAAAAGGTTCAACAAAAAATTATGTCTATCTTCTAAGGATGACCTACAGTAACCGTTTTTATCTTTCAGAATTTGATAAATATTATGTTATTTTCGATGCTATTTTAACCGGTATTATATGTGAGGTGGTGTGGAAGACCGAATTAAATAATATTTACTTCTTGAAAACTGCTTTTAATGATTTTAAAACTTCTTACATTGCGAGTCGTCTTGTTCGCCTCTTAGCTCGCCATCCTCCTTCCTCCCCTCTCCTACACATACCCTCTCATTCACTCACCGCTGCATTCATATTACATTTAATTCTTAATATTATGATGCGTTCCGAATTAACATCCTACATAATTATATTAATCCTTATCCAATGAAATATGTTAAATTGGGCATTAAATTTAGATTAAAACATCCCTATAAATCTTATAATTTAAATGAATACTTTAAAAGATATCACAAAATCTCAAATCACGCGTAACAAAATAAGGATGGTTGACGGTGACGCGGCATCCAGTTACCTCTTCGTCTGCTATTACTATGACAAAAAAACGGCTGAAATGATTTTGGTGAAATTTGGCACATAATCAGCCTATAATGTTCTCACTGCTGGGACACAGGCCTCCTCTCTGTGAGAGGCAGTGGGCCATAATCTACCACGCAGCCCCAGTGCGGGTTGGTAAATATCACATGTCTTCGAATTTTTGGTTCTATGCCGGTTTCCTCACGATGTTTTCCTTCACCGTTCTGAGCGCAGTGGCGATGAAATAATTTACAAAAAGAAAAGCGCCTGCCTGGGTTCGAGCCCACGACCTACAACTCGTAAGTCGAGGCCGTCACCACTGGGTCACCACTGCTCTCAAATTTGGCACACAGATAGTTACTAACCTGGATTTTCCGTTGGATAATTTCCGACCTCGAAGCGGGCGAAGCCGCGGGTTAAAGCTAGTTATAATAATATTTTTAAGTAGATAAGTGTATCTGTATCGAGTATTGTCAAGAAAATCACCAATAAATGCAGCCTCTACTAATGCATACAAATAGCCCGCACGGCACATCGCTTACAATCCGTCGCTAACCCTGGCTCCCGCGGCGCGGCGGTACTTAGCGCCGACGGTTCTGTTCGATGCTCTCTCCGTCGCGTAACTATCGTGCCGCGCATTACTCTTCGTCAGGTGGTAAGCTGCTGAGCTGCTGAGCGAGCTGGAAGACTGCAGTCATACATCTCTCTTGTACGGAGAGGTGAAACAAAGAAATTGGAATTGCAATGAATTCGTAATTCCCGGCTACAGGTCGTTTGGATAAGGTAAAAACTCTTTATTGCACATCACTAAAATTCTAAAGACTTTTATGTTGGTACTGTAGAGGCTTTATCTGGGTAGCTGAACTTCTTGATCGTCATAAGTCAGGGCCTGTGCACACCACGTTTTTTAAACGCGCCGTTGACGCGCGTTTTAGAAACGTGCGTCAACGGCGCGCTTTTATCCTACAGAATAGACTGACTTGCGTGCGTATCCCGTCTGTATCGCTACAAACGCGCGTCGACGGTGCGTTAAAAAAACGTGGTGTGCATAGGGCCTTAATGGGATAATTATAGGTATATTAAGAGATAAACACTATTTCATATTTAATTTAGAAGAATAGAAAAAGAGTAGACAGTCTGCTCGGCTACCTGACCACGCCCGTCTTGAAGTATATATTATTATTATATTAAGTTGATGTAAATATAATAAGTAGTTTTACTAATGGAACAATCATTATTATTAATTAAAATCAAATATGAGTTTTTTCTCCAGTAGGCTTTTCGATCCCTTATAGTACCAAGAAAAGCACTTTTAATTTAGTTTTTAGGGTTCCGTACCCAAAGGGTAAAACGGGAACCCTATTACTAAGGCTCCGCCGTCTATCTGTCTGTCCGTCTGTCGGTTCGTCTGTCACCAGGCTGTATCTCATGAACCGTGATCTAGCTATCACGGTTCATGAGATACAGCCTGGTGTACAGTTGAAATTTTCACAGATGATGTACCTATTTCTGTTGCCGCTATAACAACAAATACTAAAAAATAGAATAAAATAAATATTTAAGGGGGCTCCCATACAACAAATGTGATTTTTTTTTGCTCGTTTTTGCTCTATGTTGATAACGACAACAGGTAGACGCTTGAAATATTCACAGAATATGTAGATATATATTCACTGTAAAAATAAATAATGAAATTAAAATAAAACAAATATTTAAGGGGGGCTCCCATACAACAAACGTGTTTTTTTGCCATTTTTATAGATAATGGTACGGAACCCTTTGTGCACGAGTCAGACTCGCGCTTGCCCGGTTTTCTTGTTTTACCTGTTTGTGTTCAATTAACTTTGAGTCCACATAAGCCCACACAATACAGGAGATATACTAGTTTAAAAAAACCTCCCCTTTTGCTGTGGTATTTGTTGTAAGATTTATACCGAATCAAATAAAGCGAAATTACAAAAGACTTCTTTTTTTCTTAGTCTGTGCTGAATAAATGTATTTTCTTTCTTTCTTTCTTTCTTTTCTTTATCATTAGTCTGAAATACATTTGAGGTTGAGTGTGCGCTCATTGTTCGTTTTATGGCCGCTGTGCTTTTAAACCTGCTCAAATATGTGCATTACAGCACAATGGCTGAAACCGAACATGCATTCGTTGAGAGCTCGCTATAAATATGTCGGAGTCTCATGCAAATAGCTGCCAATGTCGTAGAACGAATACTACCACTGTGCAAACATAGTTTCATATAGATAGTACACACTATCTTGTAGGCGAGCATGCACCATCGTGAACTGTGGTGAATTACGTTTATTTGCGGTAAACATGACGCAACAAAGAACATAAACACAAAAATAAGAAAAGGTTGGGGGAAACATGCGTCACATCCACGCAAAACGGCTATCGCTCAGCATTATACTGCGACCCTATGCAAGACAGAGCCCCAGCGCTGGTTTTCAGCGACAGCCGGCGCCGACGTATGACGTCGTACGGTGCAGCAAACCAATCCAAGAAAAGAAACCTTTGCATCATTATCTTATACATATATTCGTCAGTTTACGTTATACATAATCTGATACACAGCTTGCATAACATATTAATATATTGACGGTTCATGTAGCTCGTATTGCCACTCCGCGTGTTTATGGACCATCTATATCTACAAAAAAGTCGGAATCAATCATTCGTGTTCTGATCGATAAGGGTAGCGTCTGGGGATGTGCATATTTATAGTTAAACATAATGTACCTGTTAGTAACCGCTGTAATACCTAAACAATTATTTACTGTTTCAAATACAAAAATAAATGAAGATAAAACAGTCTGATTATATTTATGTCAACATTTTCTTTTGCTCGGGAACCAGTCTCAACTAACTTTGTAAATTCTTATAGTTTATTTCAAGCACCTGTGTGATAAAATAAACATTTGCAATTAAATTACGTGAACGTTTTTCCGGTGATTGGTCTGTTTCGTGGAACTCGACTCGGCAGGACAGCTCGTCTAAGTTTCGGGCAACTGCCACACGCGCAGCTTGCTTGAGGCTCATCAACTGCCACACGCTCAGCTTGCTTGAGGCTCATCAACTGCCACACGCGCAGCTTGCTTGAGGCTCATCAACTGCCACACGCTCAGCTTGCTTCAGGCTCATCAACTGCCACACGCTCAGCTTGCTTGAGGCTCATCAACTGCCACACGCTCAGCTTGCTTGAGGCTCATCAACTGCCACACGCTCAGCTTGCTTGAGGCTCATCAACTGCTACACGCTCAGCTTGCTTGGGGCTCATCAAACTGTTTGCGGTCTTACAACGATGGAACCCGACTACCGCCACTTATGTAACTACTAGTTATAGCACACACACATTATACTAATCATTATAATACTTAGCAATACTATAAACGAGTATAGTAAAGTCAGGCACTGACGACCAAATTAAACCACAACTGCCTCTTTGACAGTTTTATGGCTACAACACAGCAAATTGACGTAGGTTGTCAATTTGCTTTACATATAATTTACCTGATTATAGTAAAGCATAATGACCGCGGCGCTCTCAAAGGGTTCACGTCGAAGGAACGCTCTGTGCCAAATATTTGACGGCATGACACCGGTCTGAACCTTGTACGAGATGTTACTAAACATAAGATCATAATGTTGCTGCGGACGCGGCCACGGAACGGACGCGGCCACGGAACGGACGCGGCCACGGAACGGACGCGGCCACGGAACGGAAACAACACTGAACAGTTTCTGAACACGGGAAATAAACTCAATACCAGTCGGTGAGAGAACACTGCAGGGGCTCATTAATATAGCTAGCGAAACTCCGCAGATCTATGTCAATAGGTATCAACATCCAATGACAAAAAAAAATTGAACTCATTAAGTAACAACACTATATACCACCGGCCGTTGACAACGGTCAGCTGTAGTTACTTGAAATTAAGGGGTGCGATATTTTTTGTTGTTAATCATTATTACATATCGGTACCGCGACCCGTGACTTAACCCTGATAGTGAACTAACGAGGGTAGGCATCTAATGTGAAAAGAAAATTAACTATTTAAAGTACCTACATGATATCCTGTATACTTAGAAACGGTTTTAGCTAGCATAGCTTATATTGAACGATTGTAGCACGAATATGACGCAACATGTTGCCGGCTTTTGAAACACGATAGCATTGACACGTGGGCGAGTATGTGTGAGTGTGTGTGAAATACAGTGAGTGTGTGCGTGAGTGCAGTGCGACGCGATTGTCCCTCCGTGCGGAGATGCCGTCACTCCGGCGTGCAAACTGTGCGGTGTGTAATCTGAGGCCCGTTATAATCTGAAGCCAGTTATAATCTGAGGCATCGCACGTACCGATTAAGACGCTCAATTACATAAAATGTTCCAGGAAACAAGTCTACTCTATAATACATCATTAGGTTTTATTATTAGATCGTATCATAAATAAGTAACTAGAATTTTGTAATAACTTGATATATAAGAGTGTCCATGGTGTTACTTGCCCGTTCTTCTCCATAGAGATCTATGTTTTGGAATGGGTAACTAACTTGAACTTTCTGAGTAACTAGCCGATTTCTTGACAATTTAAAAGTCGTCATTCATGTCGTATGCTGTGTACATACAACATTATTTTTAGTATATGCAAAACCCGAAACACGTGTCTAGTATTTTTATGTAAAGAATGTATGTACAAAATTTCAAAACTGTATCATGAAAAATCACAAAGTTATAAGGTTGTTATGTTACCGGTTTGACCGTACAAAAACATGCAAACGGCGCCCCCGGGCCTCCAGGGTCGTCTTGCGCTCATTGATAATAGTTTGGCAGTAGGTACTTAACCGTACGGCCATTGTATTGTAAGTAATTAAATGGTGATAGCATTTTCCAAAACACTTAAATATTTTTGGGACAAAATATAACATGGTGTCAAAATTATTGAAATCGATTCAGTTCCTTATTCTGAACAAACTATATTCAGGTTTCGCCTATACTAAAAGTAATGTTGTATACGTCAAATATGGTTTAATTGAAATATGCTTTTGTGTTTGATTAATCACTAAACACACAAACCTTACTAAAACACATAATTATGCACAACTTGCAACACAGTCCGTTTTATTCCCTAGATATTTTTAACCCAAATAAATTCCGAAGTAATTATTATAGTAACTGCAGTCGTATATTTTAGAGTATTTTATACGTCATGCGCCGACCGTAGTTATTACTATTTATGGCCTGGACTTGTTCCAATTGTGCTGTTTTTACGTGCCATGCTTAGTTCCCGTGTACCTGCAACAGTGTGTGCGCAACATGCACGGTGCATACAGGTGAAGGAACTTTGTGCGATGATCTACGGCGTAGCAAAGTGCTACGAGCTACGCGCTACGAGCGCTACGATATGTCGAGCTAACTTGTGTATATTAGGTTACGGGGTTCGGAAGCGCTCGGTTGAGCAATTGGTTGTGTCGGAGGCGGAACTCCGTGATGCATGCTGGTCGGCTATAGCGTCCATTGACGTAATAAGAGTGATGGCTCTGCAAGCACTTTTGTCATATACAGGTCATAATTATCGATACCTTATCTATGCAGTTTTTATTATACGTTGGGTCCTCGGTGTCTCCTTATCCAAAAGTCTTCAATTTAGTATTTTACCGGCAGTTAAGTAATAATCAATTTTGTTCTTAAAAACATATTTACTAATTGGAAACGCCTGAAAGACGTTTGATACGAAATAAAACATGAATGTGTTAGGTATCCGAAAAACATTTGCTTTGAAAAGAAAATAAACAGAAATACAGATCTCATGAATCATTTCGTGGGAATTCGATAACTTAGTCCATTCACACAGAAAATAATCGTGTTTTGTAGATCAAGCGTGTCGTGTGTAATTTATACCTACGCAATTGCTTGTGTTATTTTGTACAAAATATTATTTTACTATTCATAAGAATTTTGAATAAGTAAATTGAAGTAGGAATATCTTAGTGGAATATGAGAATTGTCGTCATCGTCTTTTCCAAAAATATCAAAGTAACTCTATACGGAATACAAAGCGTCAAAGCAATCTGTAAAGCAAATAACAATAATCAGATCGTCAATCTTAAACAATGAATCATAAATCCAAGCAGTTAGTCAAACATCCTCGTCGCGCAAATGATAAGAAAAACTCATCTGTATCCTGTCTGTGTTGTCCGTGTGTTTGTGTAGCGCTCGCGTAATTCCTCTATTTGCTTAGGACGACGCCGAGACGCCGAGGGGGGAGAGGGCTGCACAGGGGAGGGGCGTAATGAACCTTTTCGTTGCAAACAAATATTGAATAACGTTAATTAGAAGAGCTAATCGCAGTCCCGCACGCCCCCCCCCCTCCGCCCCCCCTCACACCCGCACGCCCCGCACTAGCTGTTTATTTAGATCACAATAATTGTGAGTATACTTCATTCTGCGGTGTTTGCCTGAAGTGTGGGACGACGCTTATTTATTATATAAAAAGGTGACTTTTAATTAGTGTTTCTTATGCCAGTCCACGAGTGAGACTGAGCGATAACTTGAGGTTGGCTTTGTGTTCGTTTAAACTGTTAACTTTATTCAATGTATCTTTTTCATTTTAAACAAATTAACCCTTTTTAGTAAATTAAGACCAAATGCCGTTAAAATGTATTTTACGAAGTTTGTCGCGATATAAATAAACATGAAATAATGTAAATTTAGCAAACTCCGATACGTACCTACCTCAAGAATCATTGCCGATGAGCATACGAACTAGACATTGTCAGACATCATCGAGCTCAGTGCATTGCACTCCATTGCATAGGCGGGACATAATCCTCTCCAAACTTTGTTTTGCACTTGTACCGCGTAAACTAATCACATTGTTCACGTAACAGTTTAATTAATACTGAAACAATTTTTTTTTTGCATACCTTTTTTTAGGAATAACTATAGGTATGGAAAACAAATTCTAAAGACGCTTTGTAGGTTCCCAAAAGTCCTTAATATGTAGGTCTCATTCGTGGTTGGAGGGTGCCGAGACCGACCGACGTCTTTCACTCTTAACATCGTTATAAGCACAAAAAACGAATTTTACTGGAAACAAACTTATCATTTAAAACCCACCTCTTAGTACCTACATCAAAGTAATTTAAAAATGTTTTCTGAGTATCGTCTCAATCATCGCTCAGCCGATAAGCTTTACAAATACGATTCAAATTAATAAAAAACATACATGATAATGTCGATATTCTGTAAAGCAAGCTTCTTCAAAGGTTATCTAAATTGAAGCCGCAAAAGATATTTGCTTGGAGGTAATTTAATCCTCTTAGACAGATGAGCTCGAAGTGTTGCGTGTTGTTGATACATTCTACTGTGTATATGTTCATAGTTTTGCTCATGACTGTTCTTACAAATGCGTCTAATAAGTATATTCACTGCTTCTTCCGTACTACACAATTCCAGCAAGCCATTGGAGAAAACAATAACTCTTATCAACAAACCATAAAACCCTTGAAGAAGCACGACATGTACTCTCACGTACTCTACACAATCGAGGATTCACACTCGATTAGCTGTGATCGTCAGTTAATCAACGCGGATACTTTTCCTTGTTCCCGTAAAGACAAAGCCCCTTATCAAAGACAATGGGCCAACATAACGCTGAGCAAACACTCCTTGAGTGAGTTCACGCAAACATTGTGCAAATATTGGACCCATTCTGACAAGTTGAATCACAACCACGCATTTTATTGGTTATGCCGTTTGAACAAATATGGGATTTTTTTGCGAATAATACACATCATTTAGGAAACCATAAGAATAGAAAACAGAGTTCTGTTTTTATTTTATTCTAAGAAACTAGTGACTTGCCTTGGCTTCGCATAGGTGCGATTCACATGTGAAGACGGTATTCTTTTTATGACACGTTGTGCACATGTTCTGAGCAGTAACCTAACAAAAAGTACTATAGGCTTGCATAAATTTGTTGTTTCGGGAGGTTCCTGTTCGGGATAAAGCGGGAGGAAACGCCGGGTGTCACCACTGTGTGGATCGCCCGGAAGACACGGTGTAGCATACGGTAGAGGTCTGCCCGGCTTGGGCGGAGCACCGCCTTGTGCTCACGGAGGCGATCGGTGGCGGCTATCTCTCGCGTCCGGCCCTGGTTCAGGCCATGGTTCGGAGCGAGACTGCATGGCAGGATGGCAGGCCGTCACCTCCGTCTGAGAAGCAGTAATGCCCGCGCAGGAGGAGGCGGAACGCCTGAGGGAGAAGTTCGCACCCTCGCACCCCTAGTCGCCGTAGGAGACACCCCGGGCGTCGGGAGTCGCAAGCCGACTTCCGGCCACCGTAGGCGCGGGCTTGCGGACGGTGAGCGACGGGTAGTTCGCCTTCCGACAAGGCCCAGGCCCGGGCCGGGTCGATTGGGCACGCCACAATTGTGGCGATAAGTCCTCTTTGAGGAGTGGCTAGAGAGGCGCCACGGCGTCCTCACCTTCCGCCTGACGCAGGTCCTCACCGGACATGGTTGTTTCGGGAGGTTCCTGTTCAGGATAAAGCGGGAGGAAACGCCCGGGTGTCACCACTGTGTGGATCGCCCGGAGGACACGGTGGAGCATACGGTGGAGGTCTGCCCAGCTTGGGCGGAGCACCGCCGTGTCCTCACGGAGGCGATCGGCGGCGGCGATCTCTCGCGTCCGGCCCTGGTTCAGGCCATGGTTCGGAGCGAGAGTGCATGGGAGGCCGTCACCTCCTTCTGCGAAGCAGTAATGCTTGCGAAGGAGGAGGCGGAACGCGCGAGGGAGAGGCAAGGTTCGCGCCCTCGCGCCCCTAGTCGCCGCAGGAGACGCCCCGGGCGTCGGGAGTCGCAAGCCGATTTCCGGCCACCGTAGGCGCGGGCCTGCGGACGGTGAGCGATGGGTAGCTCACCGTCCGATAAGGACCAGGCCCGGGTCGACGGCGCGTCGTATTCCACGCGCGCCTCAAAGAGTTGTCAGCACCAACTGACGGGGTCCGCTAGGGCCAATGCCTGCGGGTTTGTCCGAAAGGGATATCGTGGCCCTGGCACACAGGCAAATGAAGGAATACGGGTGGGTTTTAGTCAGTAAAAGTCTGACACGCCCTCAAGTTGCTGAACTGACAAGTTATTTGATATAATTTCAAAAAAAAAAAAAAAAAAAAAAAAAAAAAAAAAAAAAAAAAAAAAAAAAATCGTCGATGCAGTAGAATTCCTGCTGTTTTATGTATGTATGTTATGTTGGTGTGTGCGGGAATATTGTTGTTGAAGTTACTGTATTACTTTAATAACGTTAAGTAGCTACATAAATGGTATAATTTTGAAAAATGAACGTACTAGGACGACGACGCAGCGTAACGAGAAATGAGGTGGCGGAAGCGGATTTTGCAGATGACCACAGAACACATATGAAGCTGACATGTCAGCTTCATTTTGAACTGTATACGCAGCCAGAGTTGCCCATCGCAGCGCACAGATGGCGCCCGCAGTCGCTTCTTAACACCTGCATTAAAACTTTTTTGCGCGTTCCGCATTCGAACTCTTTGTGTATTTTGGGCTATTCATTTTTAAAATTAATTGATTTCAAATTCAATTTTTTTCTCAATGAAGCTTCCAAACAATGTTGTCGAAAATTCCTATTTTGTTCAGTTCACAGAGTACATTAGTATATGGTTCAGTTGAGTTGAAGCATTGGCGTGATCAATCTGTTTTTTTTAATATTATTCAAATCATTGTTGTCGTAGCTTAAAAGCATATAGTAACCGTAGTGACGGTATTTTTGTGTTGTTTATTCGCGTTTTTCTTTTAATGGTATGTATTCCTTTAATTTTTAATATTTTTACTGCTGCTTTATTTCCTTGGTCTCAACAAAATTTCTTACTTTGTCCTAGGTTGGGAATCAACAGGTTTTTGGCCCAAGGTACCGGCTAGATTTTAACAACCTACCACGTTTCACTTTTGGAGGGGGGCAGAGGTGTTTGACCGCCCCCCGCGACGTCTGAAAGGGGCGCGCGTGGAACACTACGCGCCGCCACCTCGGGTCCAGTGTGATAGGGGGCGGCGGACGTCCCTGAGTCCGCCATCCCTGGACCCATTTAGGGGGGCCGGAAGAGGGCGTTGCCAGCCCTCTGCCGACGCCCAGTGCGCCTGCTGCGGGCCGGGTGAGTGGACGAGACCTCCTGCTCCCTTTCCGCAGCTTCCTTCTGCGACACGACTGTTTCGCAGCACATCACCGAGTCCCAGGATTCGTTACTGCCGACCATCGACTCAACGACGGCCGGCAGCGATAGGCACACTCTGCCAGCGTTTGCCGCGCCTTGTCCTCCCAGCAGCGACGCAGTGGTGACACCGGGCGTCCGGCTCCCTATTTATGCGACACAGGTACTTCCCAAAGCAACGATGCCCCAAGAGCACCTGCGTCACCCGAAACGACAGGGTGCCGTGCCTCCTCCCGAGCCAGGGTTCGAGCACCGGCCGGACCGCCTCGATGGTGACGAGGCCGGTGGTGGGGCATGAGCCTGTCCCGCCATTCCGCCACCAGGGCTGCGCGAAGCTGTGTTTGACGCAACTCCACATGTCGCTGCATCAGCCACTCGCCCCGCGCCCTCGCTTCCTCGCGCCACTGATACAGTGACGCGAGTACTTTCGCCTCGAGGTCCCATGGCGGGGATCCGGCCAGAAGCCGCCTCGTAGGAGATCGTGCGATATCCCCTGATGACTAATGTAATAAATCTATCCCTAAGCGAAGGAGTCTTCCCAAAACGACTGAAAATGTCTATTGTCAAAGCTTTATATAAAAAAGGCTTAAAGTCGGATATGAGTAACTATCGACCAATCACTTTAATCCCCATATTATAAAAAATATTTGAGAAGGTTATGTGTAAATAAGAACTTTTTGACATCATGTAACATCCTTAAAAAAGAACAGTTTGGATTTAGAAAGGGGAGGTCGACAGCTTCAGCATGTTTTTCCTTAATTAAACAAATAACCAAAAGTCTAAACCAAAAATCCAAAATAGGCTGTGTCTTTCTAGACATGACAAAAGCCTTCGACCTTGTCTGCCATAAAATATTACTTTCAAAATTTTCTCACTATGGTGTCCGCGGGAAGGCCAACGAGTGGATCAAAAGCTTTCTTACCGACCGACTGCAGTGCGTAGAAATAACAAGAAATCATCAAAATGAACAAAAGAAATTTAGATCAAAATTCAGACAAAACAACTTCGGTACAACTCAAGGAGGAATTATATCCCCTCTTTTCTTTCTAGTATACATCAACGACCTGCCAGAGGCGATTAATGAAGAGTGCGTACTATTTGCTGATGACACAACATTGGTTATTAAAAGCGACGATAACAAAGACTTAGAAAAACGAATTGTTAAAGCATTAGACAAGGCAATCAAATGGCTAGAAACTAATAACTTAAAAATAAACATGATAAAAACAAATATATACGTAATACAATTTCAAGCACTCAACACAAACACAGATAGTCTAGACATCCAGTATAATAATTCTCCCTTAAACACTGTTAATGAATGTGTATTCTTAGGTATAACCGTGGACCAAAATTGCAGTTGGAAACCACATGTAGATAAAATACTCAACAAAATAGATCGCTTTGTGTATGTCCTGAAAAGATTAAGACAAACGGTTAATCTAAATACCGCAATGGTTGCTTACCATGCTTATGTAGCATCTGTACTCAGATATGGTCTTATAATCTGGGGGAACTCAGTAGATGTGCAAAGAGTTTTTAAAGGACACAAAAAATGCATCCGGGCAATGTGTGGAGCCCACTTTTTAGATAGCTGTAAACCTTTATTTCAAAAGCTTAAAATACTGTCTCTACCATGTCTTTATATATTTGAAATATGCACTTTTGTAAAAAAAAATTATAACTTATTCCAAAAAAGCAGTTACAAAATAAATAGTAAAACACGGCACAAAGACAAATTAAAGTTACCCCAAATAAAACTAATGCTATTTAAAAAAAATACTTACTGCATGGCAATTATTATATTTAACCATTTGCCAAATAATACTCAAGACTTGCCATTGCCGTTGTTCAGAAGGGTATTGTTCAGACTGTTATTAGAAAAAAATTATTACAGTGTTCAAGAGTACTTGGAGGATAAATCATTAATAATATAATAAAGTAATAAAATTGCCTTTAAAATCCATGACATGCAAAAACTACTTAATTCATTATTTATAATTATTATTATTACTACAATAAAATCTTAATCGGTATTAATTAACTATTATTCATATTTTATTCTCTAATTCATTATTATTCATAATTTTATATAGGTTATTAAATGATGGGCTTTGCTTTTGTGTATAAATATTTCTACGCCATACTATGGCAGGGTATGCTGGAAACACTATTGTAACATCTATTGTACCATATCCTACCGAATAAACATATTTGATTTGATTTGATTTGATTTGACTCTACCACATTTCACCTAGTTCGACTTCCATCCAGTTTCGAACAGAAGAGCGCCGTGTCATGGAGTCATTTTTCCTGGTATCACTTAAGAACTTTGTCCGTGGCGAACGCCTCTCTTGATCCGACGTCCGTTCGACATTAAAGCGCGGAAGAGAGCGGTACGAACGCCTCTCTTGATCTGACGTCCGTCCGACATTAAAACGCGGAAGAGAGCGGTACGAACGCCTCTCTTGATCTGACGTCCGTCCGACATTAAAGCGCGGAAGAGAGCGGTACGAACGCCTTTCTTGATCTGACGTCCGTCCGATTAAAGCGCGGAAGAGAGCGGTACGAACGCATCTAATTTTCAGCAGAGGAGCTCCACGTCACCGTGTCTATCTCAAGTACAGCTAGGGCAACTTTTCTGTCAGCACACCCTCGAGGTGTGCCCGTCGTGGTCCGAGCCGCGCCACAGTCTAAACGCGGTGATCGGACCGGACCTCTCACTCCCCGGCTTGGTTAACGCTATGCTGAGGGATGAGGGGTCCTGGGCGGCAGTCGCCTCCTTCTGCGAACACGTCATGTCACAAAAGGAGGAGGCGGAGTGCGTGCGGGAGGACGACCCTGCCGCGGCGCCGCTCCGAAGGCGGAGGAGGGGTCGAAGAAGACGTCACTTTGAACGTCATCTCCGACTCCTCCCAGGTGGAGGCCAGCAGGCAACGGGTGCGGGGGCACCCTTGCCTGTATTGCACAGGCAAGGGTGCCCCCCTCCACCAGTGTCGGACGGGAATGGCCAGGTGTTCCCGGCCATTCCCGTAGCCCCCCAGTAACGGGGGGGCATGCGGGGCCCGCCAGCTAGGCGGGCATGCGCCGGGAGGGTTGTGGAAGAAAAGGTTCAACCGTTATCCCATGGCCCTCCCAACACGGCGATGCGGGAACACCGCTGAGTTTTAGTGGGTATACTGTCGTCATTACCGACAGGAGTCCCACATACCCCGACTCGTCCCCCACGAGCGCGGATGCGTAATTGCATTTCTCAGCGAAAAAAAAAGGGCGCGTAAAGACCATTTTTCGATTCATGGATCTGTTTGCGTAATATTATGCTTTAAAGTGCAAATTTTTGTTAGAGTCAAGTGTCCTCCCCCCCTTTTTAGGGTTCCGTAGACAAATGGCAAAAAACGGAACCCTTATGGATTCGTCATGTCTGTCTGTCCGTCCGTATGTCACAGCCACTTTTTTCCAACGAAACTATAAGAACTATACTGTTGAAACTTGGTAAGTAGATGTATTCTGTGAACCGCATTAAGATTTCACACAAAAATAGAAAAAAAAACAATGAATTTTGGGGGTTCTCCATACTTAGATCTGAAACTCAATTTTATTTCATGAAACCCACACGTGTGGGTGTAGCTGCTATTGTTAGGAGGATTGAGGCCGGTGAAATCACTGCAAGCTTTTTAGGATTTAACTGTGTATTGGTTAAAATTACAGGTTTTGAAATTTGTTTAGAACGAGCACGTTCTATTGCGACTTTATTCCATTTTTAAGTTCGTCAGATTCACTGCCATGGCGTCCACACACCGATCACAAACACTACCATTTTTGTTGTCTTCTGATTGGCCGACTAGCCGTCGCGTGATCGCAGCCCGGCCAATCGCAGCGGTCGATTAGTGATTTCCATTTAGTTTTCGGAGACACCGTAGTGACGTGAAATCAGTATAGTAATGCGCCAACATGCTCCCGGCTTTGGAAGCGCTAGGTTCCAACTAGAAGTAGGAAAGCCCAGCAGCTACCACTTGTTTAGTCAATCAGTCAGATCAGAGGCAGCGGACAAATTTTCGAAAACGCCCGTCTAGTTATGCCGTCTGCCTTTCTTATATCAGCTACACGCGATACGCCATCTCTTCCAGGGTAAGTTTTCAGGATTCTTCCTAAGCTCCACTTTAATGGTGGCATATTATCATCTTTGATAAGAACCAGCGTGTTTTCCTTGAGGTCGTCTTTATGCTTATGCCACTTGCTTCTGGTCTGCAGTTCTGACACGTACTCTTTAGCCCAGCGCCTCCAGAAGTGCTGGCGTATCTGCTCAACCCTCTGGTATCGCGTTAGTCGGTGCTCAGGAACATCGTGAATGTCAGCAGGTACAGGTGCAGTTAGCGGACGACCAACCAAAAAATGAGCTGGAGTAAGGGGAAGGAAGTCAAATGGATCAGTGGACATAGGAGTTAAGGGTCTGGAGTTGAGGACCGCCTCAACTTGCACTAAAATCGTAGTGTACTCTTCGAAAGTGAGATGAGCATTGCCCACTACACGCCGGAGGTGATGCTTACAGCTCTTTACCCCAGCTTCCCATAAACCCCCAAAATGACTAGCGTAAAATGGAATCATCCTAAATTTAATGTTTTGTGAAGTTGCATATTCTTTAATATCATCAGAACAATCTTTCAAAAGTTTTGAGAATTCATTCATCAAACCAACAAAGTTTTTTCCATTATCAGAGAATATCTCAATCGGTTTACCGCGTCGCGAAATAAAACGTTTGAGAGCTAGAAGATAAGCTTCTGATGAGAGGTCGCTTACAAGTTCCAAATGGACAGCGCGAGTAACAAAACATACGAATAAACATATATATGATTTCTGTAATTTCGCTCCCCTCCCCTACCTCCCCTACCCTTACGAGTCAACGTGAACACTGGCCCTGCATAGTCCACGCCACATCGTAAAAAAGGAAAGCCTGGATCGAGGCGCTCTTTCAGCAGATTGCCCATTATTGGATTAACCGTAGTCGCGCGCAGTCGTGCACACTTAACGCAGTCATGCACTATCCTTCTTGCGAGGTTCCGACCACCGACCGGCCACCAAGCCTCTCTTAACGTAAAAAGTAGCAGCTGTGGTGCAGCATGCATTGTACGGTAGTGCTCGAAACGAAATAGCAAAACTGTAAACCAATGCTTAGCAGATATTAAAATTGGATGCTTCTTATTGAAGCTAAAGTTTTCAGAATTTTGTATACGCCCACCTACTCGTATTAAATTATTGGCATCAACAAATAAATTCAATTTAACTAAATGAGCATTCTTTATACCTATATTACTTTTAAGCGAACCATACACATCACTAAATGATTCTTGCTGACTCAGTCTTGCTAATGTTAATTCCGCATATTCAAGCTCTTCCACGGTCAATAAACCCATCCGCTGATTAATTTTATTGCGCGTATTGTTTATGAATCGAAATACATAAGCGGCGGCACGCTTCAATCTTGAATACTGAGAAAACTTCGAAAATTGAAACAAATCACTCGATTGATTTAATACATGGCGCAAAGAACCTTTGTTTTTAACTCTGGCAAGTCATGTACTAGATTATTACTATTCGCTAAATTTGGCACTTCAAAATTAGCATTATGTAAAAATTGCGGCCCTTCCCACCATAAAGATGAAGAGCCAAGTACGTCTAAACATTGACCTCGCGACACTAAATCCGCTGGATTATCTTTGCCAGAAACATGCCGCCATGGATGTCCCTTAGTTAGGTCATGAATCTCTGCAGTTCTATTCTGAACGTAAGTTTTAAGTAAGTTAGGTGACATACCTAGGCAGCCTAAAACTATAGTAGAATCAGTCCAGAACACGACTTTATTTACTGTAGAACGCAGAGATTCAATAACTTTTGTATATAGTCGCGCGCCTACTACAGCGCCGCACAACTCTAATCTAGGTATAGTTATGGGTTTTGTAGGCGCGACCTTGCCTTTGGAACATAACAAGCGCATCGTAACAGCTGATTCACTATTAATCGTGCGGATATATGCGCAAGCGCCATACGCTGTTTGGGACGCATCGGTAAATATATGTAATTCAATATAAGTAGGATCATAACACATTACATAGCGCGGTATTCGTAAATTACCAAGTGAGTATAAACTACTAACAAATCGGTTCCAGACTTGCGCGACGTCTGTAGGAACCGGTTCGTCCCACTCTAATTTTAATAACCAACATTTTTGTAACAATGTTTTAGCTATTGTTATTACTGGACTAATTAATCCTAACGGATCGTAAATCTGAGAAGCATTCGATAAAATAATACGTTTAGAAATTACACAAGTTTCAGTTTTAATTTGCGAATAATAGTTTAATTCGTCCGACTTATTGTTCCATCCAATACCTAATATTTTGTTTTGAATATTATCGCCCAATGCGAGTTGTTTTGTAACATCATTAAGTGAATCGTTAGGGTTCGCGCGGTCAAAGTTAAAAACCCATTTACGTAAAATTAGGCATGCGGAATTTATAACCTGACTAGTACCTTCGCAAATTGCATTCAACTCCGTTATACTATTTGCACCACAGATTAAGTCATCGACGTAAAAATTATTTTTAATGGTCTCCGTTACGTACGGAACCTCACATTCGTTAGCTAATTGTTTTAAACATCTGCAACTAAGAAACGGTGCAGAAGCCGTACCATACGTTACAGTATTTAACTGGTATACCTTTATTGAATCGGACGGGTTGTCGCGCCACAAGATTAGCTGTAGGTCGCGTTGATCCTTGTCTATTAACACTTGGCGATACATCTTTTCTATATCAGCACAAGCTACGTATCTGTTTTCACGAAATTTAAGTAATATTGCAATCAAATCACCTTGAATGGCCGGACCTACCATCTGCAGGTCGTTCAACGAAACACCCGAACTAGAAATCATTCCAGCATCAAAAACAACACGCAATTTAGTAGTTGCGGCATGTTCGCGCAACACTCCGTGGTGCGGCAGGAAATAATGCGGTGTACCGTAAGTGTGAATAAGACTCATATGACCCAGCTTAATATATTCGTGAATGAAATCGCTATACATTTGTTTATAGTTATGTTAAGGTATTAGTTGTTTTATTGAAATGCTCTTCGCACGCGAGCTCCTCGTCGCTGCCGAGCTTATTATTGTTACACACGGGTAACTCTTCGATCTCCCAAAATTTGCGTAATAATTGATCGAGTGAACAGATATCACCTTCAATTGAAGATTGTGTAAAATTACAAGTAACATGTTTCATTGGTTTTTGAGAAAAATGTTGAATTGAACCTGACACAATCCATCCTAATTTCGTGTTTTGAAGGTAAGGGCCATTTTTAAGACGCATCTTACCTTCACTAATTAACTCCCAAAATCCTCCCTCCCCTATTAACATATTTATTTGTTGACTATCATTAAAACTCGGATCGGCGAGAGTAATATTATCGGGTAAACAAAAATAACTGGTGCACAAAGTTGTCGTAGGTAACTTTGACGATATTTGTGGCAAGATTAAGCACTGAACTCGTGCAGTGAAGCTACCGTTACGCGATCTCAACTCAATGTTACAGGATTGCGAACACTGTGTTATTGAGTTTCCATCACCGTGAATTTGTTGAGTGGACTGTATAATTTGCGTATTTAATTTTTCACTAAACGATTGCGTAATAAACGAACGTTCACTGCCGCTGTCGAGGATCACGCGTGCTTTATGATCAACACCCGACTGGCCACGTATATCTACAATGGCAGTTGACAACAACACATGTTTCACCGAAGATGTACTATTATTTTTGTTTACATGTACATTATGTACCTGTAATGAATTACTATGAGTAGTTATAGAAGCTGTACTATTACCACTGTCGATCCCAGCACGAGGAACAGCTGATTGCTCGGTAGTTGTGAGTGTAACTACACCTAAATGGTTATCTTTAATTTTATTAATTACCTCACAAATTAACGAATTGTGTTTTTTATCACACTTCCGGCATGGACCAAAAACACAGGTACCCACAGAGTGACCAGAACGCATACAATTGATGCACAAATCTTTGTCTTTGACTATTTTAAATCTGTCTTCAGCGCTTAAGTCTAGGAATGTTTGACAAGAATACAAAGGGTGTTTTTCATTACACATCAGACAAGCTTTGTACATCCGTGAGGCTTTATTTTGTGATTTACTAATAGAAGATTTATTATTAGTAACTACATTACAATGAACTTTAGGTGTTGAAGGATTGTTGGTCTGTTTCTTATTTTCACTCCCACTGTAAATATTTGATTTACTGTGTGATACTATAAGGGTCTCCAAAATATCAGCCTTGTTCCTAAGAAACTGCATTAAATCATCTAATTTAATTACTGAGTTTAATTTACTACCAGCATTAAAATATGTTCCTCGATGCTGTTCCCAATCACGTTCTGTAACAGGGTCTAACTTTGAAACAACAATATAAATCATCAATGTATCCCAGTATTCAGTTGGTTCTCCTAGTAATTTTAATGCACGTACATTTTTAAGAATATTATCCATAAGCTTGCGCAACAGTCCCGGAGATTCCTTAGCTAATGCTTGAGTTGTAAACATGGACTTTACATGATTGTGAACCAATAACTTGGTATTGTCAAACCGATTGGTTAACAACTCCCATGCAACATCATAATTGTCTGCAGAGAATTCAAGAGAATCTATGACTGACTTTGCATTACCTTTCAATGATGACTTTAAGTAATGGAATTTTTGAATTTGCGTTATGTTTTTACAATTGTGCACTAATGACTTATATGTATCACGGAACTCCAACCAGTGTTCATATGACCCTTCAAAGTTGGGAATTGTAATTATTGGTAATTTAATAGAATTTGAACTAGAAGTTGGTAAGTCTGAGATGCTAGTCGACTTCTCATCAGTACTTGTCATACATTCTACTAGTGCAAGGACATTATAATAGTCCTGCTCAAATTCTTCGCGGGATTCGAGCTGATCGTCGATCTCTAACGCGGAACTAATATCCTCTATTTTACTCTGTACTTGATTGAAATCATTTATTAATAATTGAGATCCTACCACGCGTAATTTTAACTCAACTTGCTGTTGAGAAGATAAGTCACAATCTGTGTAAGAACTCACGTACTTTTTAAAATTGGTTAGCCGACATTTTATCGACGCACGTTTCCTTTTCAAATCTTTCATTAACAATTCTGTTTTAGCATCGCGATCGGATGATTCCATTTTAAATATATTGAAATGTAATACTCACGGTTTTTTGTAATCAGCGTACTTTAAAGCGTAAAAGCGAACCTTTGCAAAATCTGTAGCGTGGCGAGCTAAAGCGTATGCATCACCCCTCGACGTGCAAGTCGACATGCGAAATTGCAAAGCACTGAAATAATCATGGAAAGTATTATTTAAGGTGAAGAAGAAAGGGTTTGGAGGTTTTAGTTGGCACACCTCACCAAAAGCACTGTAATCCACCGTTATTCTTGAGTTTAGGTTATGCACCGAAATGCGTCTCTCAATCGTCCGGTCGGCGTTCTTTCTTGAAGCGAAGAATTCCGGTTCGAAGGTCCAAAAATATGTAGCTGCTATTGTTAGGAGGATTGAGGCCGGTGAAATCACTGCAAGCTTTTTAGGATTTAACTGTGTATTGGTTAAAATTACAGGTTTTGAAATTTGTTTAGAACGAGCACGTTTTATTGCGACTTTATTCCATTTTTAAGTTCGTCAGTCACTGTCATGGCGTCCACACACCGATCACAAACACTACCATTTTTGTTGTCTTCTGATTGGCCGACTAGCCGTCGCGTGATCGCAGCCCGGCCAATCGCAGCGGTCGATTAGTGATTTCCATTTAGTTTTCGGAGACACCGTAGTGACGTGAAATCAGTATAGTAATGCGCCAACAGTGGGGTATCTATGGATAGGTCTTCAAAAATTATATTGAGGTAGCTGATATAATTTT
This sequence comes from Tiliacea aurago, assembly GCA_948098905.1. Classification (NCBI taxonomy): domain Eukaryota; kingdom Metazoa; phylum Arthropoda; class Insecta; order Lepidoptera; family Noctuidae; genus Tiliacea; species Tiliacea aurago. The sequence continues at coordinate 530,577 of OX402581.1, read as the reverse complement.
TTTCTAAACTGAATAGTTTTAGCGAGAGACACTTCCAAAGTGGTAAAATGTGTGTGTCACCCCCCACCTGTAACGTCTAAAATAAGAGAATGATAAAACTAAAAAAAATATATGATGTACACACTGCAAATTAGATCGGTTTGCAGGGCACACCGACATAGATATTGGTGTGCGTACAATCAACGGGTGTACATTACTTCGCCTATTAGTGCTTGCTTCACAATAACCCGTTGTCCACGCACACACTTGCAATTTCTTATCACTTTAATGTTGCAGGCATCGGAATATGAAGTATAAATTTAGCCAAAATAACATTCGTCTCCGTGGCGCATTAGCCAGGCGTTTGGTAAATAATATCTCATGCCGCCGGCGCCGCAACTTCGAGTCCGACTGGCAACAGTTCAATATTTTTGTATGTTTTAATAAAAGATTTTGTTTGTTCATTTCATTGCATAACTATTATTAGTAAGTCTTCTTTATATTTGGGTTGGAATTTATTAATTGTCTACCCTCTAAAAATGACAAATCTTATTAAAGTTAGTAGGTAGTTTAGGTTCATCGTCATAGTGCTATTGACTATCGGGCTTGCGTTACGTTTTTAGACATTATACCCTGTGTGTTTTGAGAAATGCTTTTATTTGTGAATCTAGTTTTTTGTAACAATTTTTTTTTATTATTATTGTTCACAGAGAAGAACTGTGCAATTGTGGGCCCATCGATATGCAGGGGAAGCATTGATCCTCGCCGACCGGGACCAAAGGCTGGATTTGCGTATACGAAGGCTGGATATGCGCGGCACCGTGATATAGTTGCTGCGCTTAAGGCTGAGCCGTTCCTCACTACTCGTTCCACGGCGATTAAATATGACGTGACATTACAAACTGTACGGAACCACTTGCGTGTAGCTGGAAAATTTTATTGTCAGATATTCACAGGCAGAACCGGATACGCTTCGCAAGAGAATATTTGGATTTCGATAGGTGCAATAATATAGTTATATTTATCTAGCGATGAAAAATGTTTTAAGTCAGACAAGGACGGTCGCAAATGATTGTGGCGAAAATTGTGTTGGAATATGGTTGCCAGCATGAGGACACGATTGCAACAAGTAGGTAATAGATACTGAAGCCACGAACCATGATAGTGAACCAATCGGCTATTAATAAATAAAAATATCAGGGGGTAATTAAATTTGTTTTGTGTGAGTAATGTTATTGTTAATGAGATTACAATTTAGGATACCTGTAAGTATCTTATTTTCTAACTTACTAACATGTTTATTTATATCACTAATAAATATTCATATCACTAATTAATATTCATATCACTAATAATATCTTCGTCAGTTATGAGGGCCTTAAACCTACAAATTAGAAAGCTGACGCGACGCGACCTTCGGTGCTCCAATATCCGTGACATTAAGGTCGCGATTGAGCAGAACCGAGGGTCGAAAGTGTTCGATCAGCAATTAGGGAGGTTCCATTTGACGAAACTGAAAACTGCGGATGGTAGAATCGTGACTTCAAAGTCCGAGATATTCGAGGAAGTCGAGGATTTTTACGGACACTTGTACTCATCGCGGACGGCGAAACCAGCGGGGCATAGTAAAGATGACCATCGAGCCGAATTAACGCGCCACTACACGGAGGACATCCCGGATGTCGACCACTGCGAGATTAGGGCGGCTCTCGAGCAGCTAAAGAACAACAAGGCACCTGGTGATGACGGAATAACGACAGAGGTCCTTAACCTTAAAGTGGGCGGGGCTCCAGTCCTGAGAGAGCTAGCGAGTCTTCAACTCCGTCATCCAAGAGGGTACAACGCCCGATGCGTGGAGCAGAGGTGCGGTGGTTCTGTTCTTCAAAAAAGGCGACAAAACCTTGCTGAAGAACTATAGACCCATCTCACTTCTGAGCCACGTATACAAGCTATTCTCGAGGGTCGTCACGAACCGTCTCGCCAGGAGACTTGACGAGTTCCAGCCACCAAAAGAAGCCGGTTTTCTAAAAGGCTTCAGTACCGTAGACCACATCCATACTGTTCGGCAGATTGTGCAGAAGACCGAAGAGTACAATCAGCCGCTGTGTATGGCATTTGTGGACTACGAGAAAGCCTTCGACTCCATCGAAATATGGGCAGTTCTGGCCTCTCTGCAACGATGTCGAATTGACTGGCGCTACATCGAAGTGTTGAGGTGTTTGTATGACGCTGCGACGATGACTGTCCAGATCCAGGATAAGGAAACCAGCCCCATCCAACTACTCAGGGGGGTGAAACAGGGGGATGTGATATCCCCGAAACTGTTCACCAATGCGTTGGAGGACGTCTTTAAGACGCTGGACTGGACTGGACAGGGTATCAACGTAAACGGCGAGTACATCTCACACCTTCGTTTTGCCGATGACATATCGTCATAATGGCAGAGACGCTGGAACAGTTAGACCAGATGCTGCACAGCCTAAATGGCGCCTCTTGGTGGGTTGGCCTCGGCATGAAATGAAATCGTTTATTCTGTAAATAGGATATTAAAATCACTTTTACACGTCATATAAAAAAAAATTCTAGATGTAGCCGACATTTCCTATCTGACTACCCCTGAGAAGAAATGGCGAAACAAACTCCGGGGTCAAAGTCTCTTTTAAAGTTCAGACATAATCTTGGTCAGATCATGTGAGGACCATGTAGGTCCGTGTCTGAAATGGTCTTTTGAGGAAAGAACCACACAAATTTAAGCGGACCTGTCCAACCAGTGTAAGCATTTGTCAGTAATCGTGCAGCTCAACTCAAAACTTAAGGAGCTCAACGACTCGACGAACAATACCAAAGAAAGGACATTTGGGTAGGCCGCACAAAGCGCTCAAAATGCCAGACCATCATTAAAACTTAACTGAGAAAAAGAAAAAAAAGGAAAATATTTAAAGAAAAAAAATGAACCACATAGTTCTCACATTCACAATAAATTAAAACAGTAAAGTTTAAAAGTTTAAAAGTAAAAAAAAAAGTAAATTCATGTATAATTTTATACAATATTCTGCAATGTCAATATGTATATAAAATCATGCATAATAATTAAAATGTCAAGTTTTCCAGTTTTATCACAAGGCTAGCGGAGCCAGCAGCTCAATCCCAAGCTTTTTTGTCCCCTAAATAATCAGAAATTTTATAGTACCCTTTTTTACAAAGTTTGGTTTTAATACAGATTTTAAATCGTTTAATGGGTAAGTTCAGAATGTCAGTAGGAAGTTTATTGTAAAAGCGTTTACATTGACCCATGAACGAGTTGCCTACTCTGTGGAGGCGAGTGCGATGTACAGCAAGATTGTGTTTATTCCCGACGATGAATTTGAACAAGACGAAAGTCATGTACAATTCGCACGTCTTGCAGAGTCCAATCCACATCGAAGGGTCGCTTCTCGAAATTGTGAAGGAGTACGTCTACCTAGGGCAAGTTTTCCAGCTTGGTAGGCACAACTTTGAGAAAGAAGCCGACAGAAGGATCCGGTTGGGTTGGGCAGCGTTTGGAAAACTTCGTCAAGTCTTCTCGTCGCCAATCCCGCAGTGTTTGAAGACTAATGTCTTCAACCAGTGCGTCCTGCCCGTTATGACATACGGTGCCGAAATATGGACACTAACAGTCGGGCTGGTCCACAAATTCAAGGTCACTCAGCGTGCTATGGAGTGGGCTATGCTCGGAGTTTCTCTGAAGGATACGATCAGAAATGAAGTTATCCGGAAGAGAACCGGAGTTACCGACATAGCCTGCAGAGTAAGCAAGCTGAAGTGGCAGTGGGCTGGCCATGTTTTTCGAAGGACCGATTGCCGGTGGAGCAGACTAGTCCTGGAGTGGAGACCGCGTATCGGCAAGCGTAGTGTGGGACGCCCCCCAGCTAGATGGACCGACGACCTTAAAAAGGTGGCTGGGATAGACTGGATGCGGGAGGCGGAGGACAGGGTGTTGTGGCGCAGCCTGGGAGAGGCCTATGTCCAGCAGTGGACTGCTATAGGCTGAGTTGATAATAAATAAATTCACCACTTGAATATGAAAAATAACGTTAATTCTTGTCCGATTTAGAATATTTTGTAATGCACAAAACTTTATAATTGGTAAGTAATTATACTTACCTACCTACTAAATTATAACTTATAGGCCGTCTGTGGCGTATACGCCACGGACGGCCCATTTTCTTCGGTAGAAGTTAGAGATGCACAATAATATACATCAAATAATTGTACTTAAATAAAACACTACGAATCCTAAATATTAACGCGATAGCGCGCACCAAACGGCCACAAAATTAAATTGAAAATGGTGAAAATTTAACCTAAAAACGCAGCACCCAGAAAAAAGGTATTTTTGTGTGATTATTTCATCCTAAAGAATTGTACTCATTTCACATCTCACAAAAACGTAATTATGTTACAGAAACATGCAATACTTTAAGAGAAAACAGCAAATCAAAATCAAACTCACCATCACCAACACAGACCTAGCAATCTTTGTAATACCTAGATGTGACAATCAAATTCGATGTACTGAACTATCTTGTTTGTTGTAGTGGTATTATTTTAAAAGCAAAAAGTTTACACAACTGTTATCAGGATAAGGGCAAACTTATTAGTAACAAGCAATACAGGAAAAGTTTTTAACCAGTGCGCAAATTTTTTTTGGTGGTTCAATATCAGTAACAGAACACATTTCCATTATTTATTTAATACTTTTTTTTTTTATCCTACTTTAAATCAGCAAAATATGGACACAATCTATTCGTAATAATATCAATGGGCGCGCGCGGCGGCCGGCGCAAGCGGCGGTGTTGCACGGGGGTGAACCCCCTCCCGGGCGGCAGGGCGCGCTGGGAGCCTGGGCGCTGTGGCCGACAGTTCGCTCATCGCACGCGCTGTCGTGTGACGTCGCGTCTAATCGATTCCCCGCGCAAGCGCCGCGCCGCCGCCGCCGCACGTGTGCCGTGCTACCGGTCACGATGTCGGACTTCAGTAACCGCGAGTTTTACGAGATGGTGCGAGTGTATGTACTGAGTGATAAAAGTTTGCGAGCAGCTCGCAGAATGTATGCGATGGAGAGCATACCTCGAATGCGAGCCCATGGAATCCTTAACCCCGCGGTCCCTAATGAAAGGACCATTTTAGCGGCCACTCAAAGGCTGCTTGATCACGGACAGTTCAGAACCCCGAATCATGCACGAAGGTCTGGCAGACCCCGACTGGCGATCGAAGTCGAAGAAGCCATCCTAAGCCCCTAAGGTATGAAGGAAAAATTGGAATTACTCTTCAAATAACTACAGGTCACGGCCTAAACATAATAAAGTCTAGTTCGAACCTGATAAAATTAGCGATCAGTACATTGTAACCCACGTAAATACCTACGCCGGCGAATCGAGCGAGCGCACAGCTGATAGGTAGGTACTTTAGCGCGTTAGTGGTTGTATGGCTACCCGCGCGCCACCGGGTAGCCATACAACCACTTTTAAAGTAAACATCTTTCGTTAACGATATTTTTTGTTTTTTGTACTAAGACGTATCAAAATAAAAAATATATGTTTAATAAAACTCGTTTAAGTTTAACTTGTCAAAATTTGCGCAGTGGATAAAAACTTTTCCTGTATATTATTTTGTTAGCTAAATTATTTATCACAACAAATTATTTGATCGTTCCGTCAACTTCCATCTGCATCACTCCTATGGCTACTATGGACTATGGTTATTCTGGCCCGCAGAGCACGGAATTGCTACGCGCCGGTACGACAGGAGACGGCATCGGCAGTACTAATAATATTCATACCGCGCTGCAACATCAGACCAGCTCCATAGTACCTACCATATAGATGTATCTATGTATTACATTGTCACCGAAGATAAATAGGTTAGGTGTGCCAGATTTCAGCTCAAACGGATAACAAGTGCTTCGAATCGGCAACGCCGGGGCTTTAGCGGTTAAAAACTGTCTTATAAAATATCAGGAATGCCGAAGCAAGTAGAACCTTCTAATAATAATTTAAATAACGAAGCTGAACTTGCTTGATCGAAGGGAAACTGTACTATAAAATATTCTTTAGAAGTATTGGCCTTTTTCCACAGCACGGCTACTTTTATAATTTCTTCATTTTAAGGCAGTACTGATACGAAAGGCAGTGTGACAGTACACTAAATTGATCTCAAGTGATAATATTATTTATTTGCTCTTATCACGTGAGTTCGACCCAAAGCAATCAGATTTCGCATTTCAGATTTAGTAACATTTCTACTTAAAACAAAAACAAAACTAATTCAAATACCTATAACTATGTCCGTTCCCTGCTGAACCAGACCTGCAGCTGTCCATACGGGTCCAGTGCCCCAGGAACTGGCTCAGGCTTATACAATTACCTCTTAAAATGCTGTTGTTGCTCCTCCGAATCCTTCGCATCAGAGATGCTGTTCTTTTTCGCTTATTAGCTTGAAAGCTATCTGTATGTGCTTCAGCAAACATGCCCGATGCGCTACAGAATCGCGGGAGCCCCAACAGAACCCTAAAAACGTTATTGTACTGTACTCGAAGAACGTTGTAGGCCCTCTACGTATGTCTAACCCACAGGCTGCATGTGTAGAAGGACTGACAAAATGCCTTGAACAGCGGAGTTTCACTTCTCTAGTAGTACATCGTGCAAACCTACGGGCCAGCATATTACATCGGACCGACAACGCTCTTCGCTCCCTTTGTATGTCACTGTCATCATTCAAGTTCTGTCCAAGAGATTCATTATGTGGCCGAGGTACCTAAATGCGACACTCTGTTTAGTGGCACACCATACAGAAACACCGGAGGAACTATCTTAGGCTTTTTAGTACCTACCCTAAACACCACAAGCTCACTCTTCCATACATTGTGCAATAAACCATGAGACGTGGCGTACCTCTAACATATCTCAAGCATCCTTCTGAATCCATCAATCGAGGGACTCAGCAGCGCCATATTATCTGCATAATTTATACTATTAATAACTTCATCAATAGAGCATTCAATACCAGTGCTGCTGAGCTCCTGGATCAACTTACTACACACTGACAACAGTTACTCCTAAATGCATTTTCCGCGATTCATATCAGGTTCTGTCCGGTTCTAGTCCTTTCCACATGCTATTTGACATTTATCAGGTTTTATCTTGATCAAAATATGATTCGCGACTATAACAGATATGTATTTACAGAATTGTTATCATTAGATTCATTAATATATTTCTCTAAGTTAGATTTGTTCCATAGTGTCATGATTTCATGAAAAAGTGATTTAATGGGACAAATCTAATTAATAACTTAACTTGGATCGCGGAAAGTTCAGATGATGATGTATTAGTGCGGAATAGAAACTGGACTGACCCGGCTACAAAACGGAAAGTGTTAGACCCGAACCGGATAGTGCCGGATATAGGGGCGTATAAACCATAGCGCTTTGAAATTAATAAGAAGTCTATAATAGCATGCGATTGCCACAATTTATGTAGCGGCCATAAAACTTTTAAGAGCAGTCAATGCAAAATCTGATTGCTTTGGGTCCCTTACTCACGTGATGACAGCAAATAATTAAAATTATAACTTGAGATAAATTTAGTGTAGTTTCACACTGCCTTTTGTATCAGTACTGCCTTAAAAGGAAGAAATTATAAAATTGACCGTGCTGTGCAAAAAGGGCAATAGTTCTAAAGAATATTTTATACAGTTTCCCTTCGATCAAGCAAGTTCAGCTTAGTTTTTAAAATTATTATTAGAAGCTTCTACTTGCTTCGCCCTTCCTGATATTTTATAAGACAGTTTTCAAGCAATTGCTATCCGTTTGAGCTGAAATCTGGCACACCTAACCTATTTATCTTCGGTGACAATGTAATACATAGATACATCTGTATGGTAGATACTATGGAGCTGGTCTGATGTTGCAGCGCGGTATGAATATTATTAGTACTGCCGATGCCGATCCTGTCGTACCAGCGCGCAGCAATTCCGTGCTCTATGGGCCAGAATAACCATAGTCCATAATAGCCATAGGAGTGGTGGAGATGGAAGGTGACGGAACGATCAAATAATTTGTTGTGATAAATAATTTAGTTAACAAAATAATATATTGCTTGTTACTAATAAGTTTGCCCTTATCCTGATAACAGTTGTGTAAACTTTTTGCTTTTAAAATAATACCACTACAACAAACAAGATATTTCAGTACATCGAATTTGATTGTCACATCTAGGTATTACAAAGATGGCTAGGTCTGTGTTGGTGATGGTGAGTTTGATTTTGATTTGCTGTTTTCTCTTAAAGTATTGCATGTTTCTGTAACATAATTACGTTTTTGTGAGATGTGAAATGGGTACAATTCTTTAGGATGAAATAATCACACAAAAAGACCTTTTTTCTGGGTGCTGCGTTTTTAGGTTAAATTTTCACCATTTTCAATTTAATATTGTAGGCGTTTGGTGCGCGCTATCGCGTAAATATTTAGTATTCGTAGTGTTTTATTTAGGTACTATTGTGGTATAGTACTTTTATTCTAGGTGCATCGTCTTCACATATAATTATATAATTAATGTACCTATAAAAATATTGTACAAGATTTTAAAAGAGTACCGGTGGAGTTTCTTGCCCATTCTTCTCCATACGAAACTACATTTTGGAAGGGGCGACTAGAATCAATTCTATTTTTTTTTGTAAATATTGACGTTCAAAAGTGCCTTTTATGTGCCTATTTGAAATAAACAATTTGACTTTGTACAATTATTTTATGTATATTATTGTGCATCTCTAAGTTCTACCGAGGAAATGGGCCGTCCGTGGCGTATACGCCACAGACGGTCCTTCTTGTTTTTCATTTTCTAGCAAAATTCAAGAGGTTCAATTATTTTCAATGGAGGTACTAAATATAACAATTTAGGTGCAATATCCTCGCGAAATTTCAACAAAATCAAATGTCACTAAAGCTGAATTATTAATCATTATTTTATTCGATCATACTACTTATCTGTGGATGGGTTTTAAGTATTTGTCCGAAAAAAATAATTAAAGACCTCATTATGTGTGTCATAAAAACTAATATACAAAAGGAGAATCCGAATTTTGTGAGTTTGTGTATATGTGGAGGCTTTTCTCCGGTAACACTGCAATTATTTGAAAAATTATTTCACCATTTGAAAGGTACATTATTCTAGATGGACATAAGCTGTTTATCGTGTATTGTTCAATCCCGGCAAAGCCAGGATGAGCAGCGAGGTATTCCATACAAAAATGGTCAATGTCCTTTAACAATATAAAATCTAGCTCAATGTCTTGATCGGACCTAAACTGAAAACCTCTTAGAATGTAACAATTGTGCTATCGGAATTTACATTAGAATAAATAAAAATTGCTTTTACCAATCAATCAGTTTTATTTATTTATCAATTTTTTATCCAAACATTGTTGTGACTCTATTTTAAAAGTTGCCTTACCATAATTTAAGAAAAAAACATCGACATCTCACATAAGAGTAAGATGTCTCATTCATTCTACATAATTATAGTTTGAGACCATAAATTACCACCCGATGAGGAGTTGTTAACATACACAAAAAAGTTACTTATTTAAAATTTAAAAATCTTTATTGTACAAAGTTATGATCTCTTAAATTATAATAAAGCTAGACAACTAAGTGTAGTGCTGTGGAGCAGGAACAGATTAAAGCGGCTATCGCTGCGGACAAGCGGCGGATATTACAAAATTATCCGCGCGCAACTACTAGATAAATACGAACAGCGCGCACCACGACGCGAGTTAGACGCGACTACCGCTCGTATTGTTCCGAGTATCAAAATGTTCTATTGCCCATTACTCAAGAAGTCTCATAAACTGTTTAAGAGGGCTATCACAATTTTTCTTGAATTTGCGCGTTTTACTCGAGTTTTGATGTGTGATTATGGTTTAGATATAGCCATAAAATAAAAAATAAAATATGCCCAAGCAAGTTTAATTATTTATCTTGGGAGCGCTTTAAATAAATATTTCAATTTATTTACATAAATCAGTAAAAACCTTGTCTCTGCAAAGGATGTTTCATAAAATTTTACTTTTGGGTATCTTTTGATGCTTTTTTACACCGAACATAACGTAATTTAAGAAATTATAAAAATGCCCATGGTACCACTGTATTTTATACTTGAGAGCGCTTTAACCAATTTATTATATTTCGTACAGAAATTCACCAAAAATAATTCTGTAAAACACAGAGTTACTGACCATTTTTCATCCGAAGTTTTATTTTTTATCTACGAATATAAAATCCAAATTCAAACTAAAACTATTTAATAACTAAGTTAACTATGTTAAATTGCTCGAAAAAAAAATTGTCTATTTAAAAGTAAAATAACGGCGTAAATCAACGGCGAAATAAGCTATATTTTCGAGCGCAAAAGTGATGAAACTATTAACGGGTGCTGAGACTGACACGAATGGTGTATCACTACGAAAACTGTACTTTTATAGTTACACAGACTTATTGTTTCGATTATTTCACGCTTTCTCACAATTAGATAAGAAATTGACGAAAAACTTTTGTTTTTGTGATGCACCCTTAAGAAATTAATTATATTTTAAATTGCGATGTGCTTGTAATAGGAAAGTCTATTTTTAACACCCGACGCAAAAAGAGGAGTGTTATTGTGGCGATGTTACGTCGGGCTTTGACACACGGTTTACAATTATATTAAACTAGCTTTCTCCCGCGGCTTCGCCCGCGTGGATGTCGAAAAAAAACAGCTTCTCTATCAGCAGCATTCCCCCAAAACATTATACCATATCTTAGTTGGAACCAACTGCAACGTAAGCGTGGTAAGCAGATAGGAGTGCAGTTTGATTTACAACTTTACGGAGGTTATAGATAGCATATAAATACTATATCAGTCAGTCAATCAATAATAATTATATCAGTCAGTCAGTCAGGACTTTGAATTTTATTTATATAGAAGATAAATACTAGCTGCGCCCCGCGGTTTCACCCGCGTAAGTCTCGATCCCGTGGGAAAGGGGGTATAAAAATAGATAGTAGCCGATTCTCAGACCTACTGAATATGCATATAAAATTTCATAAAAATCGGTCAAGCCGTTTCGGAGGAGTATGGTAACTAACATTGTGACACGAGCATTTTATATTATATAAGATTTTATTTTTACATGTTATGCACATTCACACTCATGTATGAATTATTTTATTTTATTTATTATTTATCTATCCGTAACATTTTAACGGGCCCTATTAAAATACCAGCGCTGCGGCACTTATTTTTAATTATCGTAGCATCGTCTTTTGGCCTCGTACAGGACTTTGTTTTTATTTATTTTCATTTTAATTTTTTTATTGTTTTTGTTTTTTATGTTTTTAAAAGTGTGTTTTTAGTTTAATTTGTGATCTCCTGTATTGAGTACAAGTAACTATTTTTTATTTCTTTTCTTTCTTTATTAGTTTGACCGCCATGTGTGTGTGTGTCTGTCTGTGGCACCGTAGCTCTTAAACGGATGAACCGATTTGGATGTGTTTTTAGGGTTCCGTACCATAATGGTGGTGGTGATGGTGGTGATGGTGGTGGTGGTGGTGGTGGTGATGGGTGAGTGGTGGTGGTAATGGTAGGGGTGGTGGGTGGTGGTGGTGGATGGCTGTCTGTCTGTCTGTCTGTCACACCTGGATATCTCAAGAACTACTAATGCTATCAACTTTAATGTTAACAATAATTTTGATGCCATTGATCTAACGAGTTATTCTGTCCCCCGAACAGTTCATGCGCAGCAAGTTCGTGCACGTACTCTGGTTGCGCTAAATTCTTGTCGTACGAACACTGACTTACGCTGCCCTATTCATAGAATGTTGGAATCCTATAATTCAAATTTATTTGATGTTGATATATTTGCATGCTCGAAAAATAAATTTAAATCTAATATTATAAAAATTCTATCTTAATTGTAGCTTAATTACATCTTACTATTATTACCCATTTATTGCTTAATTTAAATGAATGAAACTGTTTCTGAACTGATTTGGTTTTGTAGCTATAGCTAGCTTTATAGTAATTTATTTATGTATTTCAAAATATTTGTTAATTGTGTTTGTCATGTTCGTGAACGGGCGCCATCAGTAGGGACTGGTCATCTCTTAGCGGCCTTGGCTTATTTTAATTTAATTTCTGAATTGTTTTTTTTTAAATCTTTTTGTTACGGACGCCTTTGACGTTTTGTATCGTTCTCACATGTTTAATTTCAACACGAATGATGTAACCATTATTTTGTAACCATATGTTAATTTAAAAGAGTGTCCGTGGAGTTTCTTGCCCGTTCTTCTACATAGATACCTACTAAGCTTTGAAATGGGCAACTAGCTTCATCTTTATGACTGACCGACCCCTTGACAACACAACACAAAAGTGCCTGTAATTGGTTTATTTGAAATAAATGCTTTGAGTTTGAGTTGAGTTTGAGTGGTAATTCTCGTCTAGTGGCAACCACTGATTTTTAAATATGTGTTACCTGCGGATAATGCAGTGGACTGCAACATTGCTACTAAAAGTATTGTTAACTTAATGTATTATTTATGTTGTAGTTGTTTATTATCCCTTAATAAATAAAATAAAACTTGAAATTTAGAATAGCTTTAGATGACGTTTCCCCAAATTCGGCAAACAAGAAATAAATTTAAAAAAATATATCACTTTTGCAAAAGGGACTGAAACGGGGTCTTAAAAATGTGAAGTGGGGCTACTAGGGCATGTGGGGTATCATATGAAAGAGCGATGTTTGGACATTCTTAAACATTTTTTATGGATTTTATTTTACCACTTTGTCGGCGTGACTTGGTATAACTATGCCAAATTACAGCAGCACAGTACTGAGAGCAGGACTTGAAACCGGCTAATTTTTATTTCCGAAGATACTAATATTTTTGATACAATATTGATATTAGCTTCAAAGATTGCTTCATCACATTAAGTTTAGCATTGATTTGTAACAAAATATTAAACAATCACCAAAATACACACACATTTAACGGAACATAAAAAACGGGTTTTTTTTTTTTAATATTGTAGTTGTAAAATTTAGTATTTAGCCTTCTTCTCTTATTGAAATTTTAAGATCATATCTAATATTAATTTTGCAGAAAAATATTTTTTTTATTTAAAAATGTACTTTTAAGGTAACCAAGAAGGCTAATAAAAAATATTACTCCACGTGCTCTTATTAAAGTTTCCACCCACCTAGACTTTCTGAAAATGATAAAATTGGTATCTATTGTTTCCTATGACTTTGATTGTCACTGCCACTCCTCAACTACGGCGATTCGCAGTTCACCCACATAGATAGGAGCTGGGATTCTGAATTTCACTCTTCGTTTCAACAGGTCCCAGACGTGTTCTATCGGATTTTTATCCGGCGATCGCACCAGCCACCCCATATCTGTGATATTCACATTATTAAGATATGATTGAGTTGAACGAGCAGTATGCGGCCGAGCATTATCTTGCATCAAAACGAAGTCGGACGGTTGATCCCTTTATCGGTGAGATAAAGGGGTCAACCGTTACCACATTTTCTTCTAAAATGTCACAGGAACCGGCTTAATAACACCCTATTTGTTAATCCAGGGTATAACGGAGGCGATCGGCGGCGGCGAACTGTCACGTCCAGCCCTGGTTCATGCCATGGTTTGGAGCGAGAGTGCATGGGAGGCCGTCACCTCCTTCTGCGAAGCAGTAATGCTCGCGAAGGAGGAGGCGGAACGCGTGAGCGAGAGGCAAGGTTCGCGCCCTCGCGCCCCTAGTCGCCGCGGGGGATGCCTCGGGCGTCGGGAGTCGCAGGCTGATTCCCGGCCACCCTAGGCGTGGGCTCGCGGACGGTGAGCGATGGGTAACTCACCGTCCGATAAGGACCAGGCCCGGGTTGATAGCGCGATGTGTTCCATGCGCGCTTCATAGAGATTCAGCACCAACTGACGGGGTCCGATAGGGCCAATGCCCGCCAGGGTCGCGAGTTTGTCTGAAAGGGATATCGTGGCCCTGGCCCACATCTGAAGAAACACGGGTGGGTTTTAGTCAGTCTGACACGCCCTGATCTCCGCCCAGAGCGGTAGAAATTATTTGATAAATTCCCACCCAAAAAAAAAAGGTTATAAACTATGTGTGGCAAATCTCATCCAAATCCGTTCAGCCGTTTTTCCAGCAATCCTAAATATACATCCAGACAAACAGAGAAACAGACGAAAATTTTTAAAAACGATATTTTTGCCTTCAGACTCGTTCCCATAACTCGTAACAATCATTTTTTTTCAAAAATATTCAATGTACAGTTTTGACTTCGTTACTATTTTTTTTTATATGTATAGATATCTAATGCTAGTGCTACATAGTGGTTGGAATGTTAATATTAACAGATTTATAAAATGTGATTTACATAATAAGAAGATTTTCCATACAAACATTGTAGATTAAAAAAGGTGTATTATTTGCTTAGCTAAATATTAATATATAATTCGTGCAAAATTTCAAGTTTATTAACTCAAGGTTTTTTTTTTCATAAAAACAATGTCCCTAGTTTTCACCCCCTTAAAGGTCACATTTACAAAAACCCCTTCTTATAGTGCTCACATACATCACAAAAAAAAACCTTAGTGCATGATTTCACGTCCCTAGTCTCAGTAGTTTGGGTTGTGCATTGATTTGATTTCATTTAATCGTTATTTAGATCAATACAAATTGTAATAAATTAGGACATTTTAGTTTTTTTTGTTGTTCAAGCGTAATAAATAAAACGAAAATATGATATTTAAGTGACCAACGTCTCGAAAAACATTGAAAATCGAATAAAACTACAATTTCTAGATTTGCGCACATTTTAAATTCCAAGTAGTAGTAGATCGTAGTAACATCTAGCGTGCGTCGTGCTGGCGGGCACAAGTTGTCCGTCAGTTGGGTATTGCGTCGCGCTACAAATAACTTGTTCTTTGTCTCGCTCCCCCACCTGGCGTATTGTTATTTGTTCTGTCTCAAACTCTGCTGGTATTACAGTAACAGTTTACTTTGCAACTGTTAGTGCAATTTAATTGTGTTGCTGTGGTGATAGTGTTTCTACGTCTGACATTATGAATATTCAATTTTTACTTTACCTTACCTTCTCCCACCATGGGTGTCGGATCAGCTTAGTTGTAGAAGTGGGAGCTTAATGGAATTTAACTCTAACACTCACTGAGCGCCTGATTAGCAGCACGAATGAAACTTTAATGACACTTTCATATTGAAAGCCGAGTATTTGTGTTGCTTTATTTATGTCACGATGAAATTGTTTTTCTTTTGTTCTGAATAATTTCCAACAAACCAAGGACTTTATGGCGGGAAAGTGAAGCGTCATGTTTAGCAGTTTTATTTATTTATTTTATTATTTATGTACACACAGTAAAATACAGAGCGATATGACAAATTATAATAGAGATACATATATTATGATATAGTTTTGTTATTTTATAAAATTTGTGTTTAGCTGAATATTAATGTGTAATAATGGTGGATTATAACCATGTGTTCGTGAACGTGCATGTGTGTAGGCATAATGAAACAAAATAGTGCAACATCACTTCAAGTTCTCCCAAGAAGTCTGCGTGAGGTCTCAGTAAAGTGCAAATGAAATGAAACTCAAGGGGACCGGGCGGGTGCGGATATCTTAAACTCAATGGGAGTGGGCGGGTGCGGATATCTTAAATCACGCATTGAATATAATTAATTTCATCATTATTTAAACAAACTTAGTAGGTACTTGTTACCTCATTTTACTTCATCATCATCATCATCATCATTTCAGCCGAAAGACGTCCACTGCTGGACATAGGCCTCGCCTAAAGGGGGGGTTTGCCATAATCGCCACGCTTGGCAGGTGGGTTGGCGATCGCAGTATGGTTTTAAAAATACATAGAGAACGATAATTTTACTTGACACTGCCTAAATGTGCAAACTGCACGAAGCAAAACAAAAACAAGGTTAATGTATACAGTTTTATGGTTATTTTTTATGTTAAGTCTATTTTTTACTGGCTAATAAGATTTTACTTATTTAGAATATTCAGTGGGATGCGAGTATGGTTGATGGTATGTAGAAGCAGCTGAGGGATAACTAAATAGTACAAAGATAATTTATATGAGGGGGATCAAGAAGTTCACGGTTTCCTAATAGTCTAGGGTTTTTAAATAGGTAGTGACTAAAATTGTGTGTTTAAATTTAGGTTAGAGGTTCAATATTAAGGTTGTTATTTAACTTATTATAAAGCTTTGGTCCGAGAAAGAATAAATTACGCTAATATTGAAAGGTGAAAGACGCAATATGTATCTCATCTCTGTCCCAAGCCTCTTCTAGCTGTAATGGTTATAACCTCTGGACCAAAGTGCCACATATCCACATCATAAGGTGTTTTGTATCAGTCCCTTCTCTGTTAAGAGCGGTCCGTTGCATCGCTCACGAGCCGACGATAATGACCTGCAGCCGCCCGCCACTTAGATCGCTCCGTAACTAACTGTCCGCTTGTCAGCTTGTCTCACTGCTCACTTGTCTCACTGCTCACTTGTCTCACTGCTCACTTGTCTCACTGCTCACTTGTCTCACTGCTCACTTGTCTCACTGCTCACTTGTCTCACTGCTCACTGCTCAGCTGATCGACATTCGCCACACGTACTCGCTTCACACTGTTTAGACACTTATTGTTATAATTTATTCACCGACTTCCTCCTTTGAAGTCCGTGTCAACCCCGTGGTTCTGCGATGAATAGATAACTTCTTTGCCGGTGGCAGTCGCAAAAGTCGACTTAAGTATTATTTTGCGAACGACGAGCGACGACGGCACTCTGCTGTGATTCGCTTATTAATTAAAACATAGGCAGGTACCTACTTTGTTTACATCTCATTTGCTAAGAGTAGGTAATAATAATAATTATTACAAAAACTATATTTAAATGCTGTTTTTGACAGAACTTAACTATACTTAAGTATCATTGTTATCTTTAATGGATACAATCAAACTCGTGAGAAAATATCTTTGTTTATTACATTCACATGAAAAATGAAAGCAATATTTGGAATATCGCACCTCAAACTGTTGATTTGCTTACGATTACGTTCCTGACCTAGTACAAAGTCAAATTGTTTATTTCAAATAGGCACATAAAAGGCACTTTTGAACGTCAATATTTACAAAAATAGAATTGATTCTAGTCGCCCCTTCCAAAATGTAGTTTCGTATGGAGAAGAATGGGCAAGAAACTCCACCGGTACTCTTTTAAAATCTTGTACAATATTTTTATAGGTACATTAATTATATAATTATATGTGAAGACGATGCACCTAGAATAAAATTACTATACCACAATAGGTAATAAAAAGAGTTAAGAATGAAGCAATGACAGATAAATTAATTAGGCGATAGAACATGGTGCTCACATATTTACAAAAAATATAAAAAATATATAGGTACGATTTCCTAAAAAAAAAAAAAATAATAATAGTACAACTAGTGTATCTGTCGTGCAGTACAACAGTACGTCACGAACTCACGTCGCTCTCACTGCATACATTATTCAACGTTCGTCGCTTTAAAAACACAGTTCCAAACTCGCGGCGTGGTGATAAGGTGGCGTCCGCAACCACGCGGCGCGTCGCGATGCCGAATATTAAAGCGCCGCTTGTCAAAGCACCGCCATTAATTGGATAATATAATAATTCTTCAGGAAAACTCCACGCAACTTGTTTTCTTGTTAAACTTCTTTGAAATTAAAGGAAATTTTACGTTTCTAAATATTCAGTATTAAGTTTCCTGTCTCAGAATGAAAGACAAGCTTGTGTTTTCATTTAGATTTAATAGATGATTAGTTGTATTTGTCTCCATTAGAAAGAAAATAGTTTATTTTGTAGGGATTGATCTAAAATGGCAATTTACTACGATCAATGGAGATATCCATTGACTGACAACATAGTAGGCTTACTATTGTGAAGGGTTCTGAGATAACCCCCCCTCTTTAGGGAAGGCCTATGTCCAGTAGTGGACGTCTTTCGGCTGAAATGATGATGATGGTAGCACAATTTGAATTATTTCTTCCATTGAGCTAATATTTTGGCCTCAATAACATTATTGCGATAGAGAGCTGTTACTTGGAGTGTAGTTCCATTGCACAATAATTTGGAGGCCGTTTATTTCTAAGCATCATGACAGGAGCACCTATGCAACATAAGCCTGTGACGTGGATTCAAACAATCAACAGGATAATTTATCGACCCGACCAAGGTGTCCGCAGAATTATAAATCATTTCACAGTAACTTATTGTTTGCACTTTTGCTTTCTTCGCACTATGTAATACAAACCTAACATGACAGAAGTGCATCCGCAAGCCGAAAGAACATTCACTCATTCCTCCCATTTGTATGAATATCAAGACACTTATTTCCTATTATTTACGAAAGTAAACACACCCCTAATACTTGCAATATTTGTGAGGTATATAGAGTTACTGGAAGTTAGTCGGCGAAACTCAGTCAACGGTACACAACTGCACAACTTTCCCAAAGAAACATAATCTAAACTCTAAAGAAAAAAAAATAGGTTTCATACCTTGTCAGATCAGCTGTCAAGGGTCCAATGTATGGAGGTCAGATCAGCTGTCAAGGGTCCAATGTATGGAAGTGATTTTTATATTATTTCTTGACCCTTGTTCCCTTGAGCAAGTTCTGCAGTATCGTTGACTAGTTACACTGTTACACGCCTCCTTTGATAACTGAAGGCTTCAGGTCGGCATTCGATACTAAATGGAAGCTCTGATATCCTTTTATTATGAAGCCTTATAGGTTAATTCCTTACTTTTTTTTTACAAGAAATCGTAATAAATGATTAAAGACCAGTGTAAGAGTATCAGTCTTTTGTAAGAGTATCAGTCTTTTGTAAGAGTATCAGTCTTTTGTAAGAGTATCAGTCTTTTGTAAGAGTATCAGTCTTTTGTAAGAGTATCAGTCTTTTGTAAGAGTATCAGTCTTTTGTAAGAGTATCAGTCTTTTGTAAGAGTATCAGTCTTTTGTAAGAGTATCAGTCTTTTGTAAGAGTATCAGTCTTTTGTAAGAGTATCAGTCTTTTGTAAGAGTATCAGTCTTTTGTAAGAGTATCAGTCTTTTGTAAGAGTATCAGTCTTTTGTAAGAGTATCAGTCTTTTGTAAGAGTATCAGTCTTTTGTAAGAGTATCAGTCTTTTGTAAGAGTATCAGTCTTTTGGCCAATGTCTTTAAGCCAAGTTATTTTATTTCAAGTTAAGTAGTTCTTACACATTATACAGACTTCCTCCTTTCATCTGCTTGCCCTTAGAGTAGGAATTAGCTAGCTTATTGCCATTCATATGTATGTTAGATTCTTCTCCACATTTAAGAATGTTTATAAATACAGATAATGTCTAAGAATGTTTATAAATACAGATAATGTCTATGCCGCCGCAAGAGCATCGAGCTGTTAAGATTATTACTTAATCTTAGTAACTAATTATTATAATTCCTATTTATTATACCTATAGGTTACTTTTTGATCCCGGTAGTACGTACCCGTTGGATCCCGGTAGTACGTACCCGTTGGATCCCGGTAGTACGTACCCGTTGGATATTTTTCGAAATCCCCGCGGATTATTATATAATAAGTTAACCTTAATTAAAACCTAGCTATAAGTTAAATGTAACAATACGTGCTGCCCCCTAACAGGGTCACGTACCTTCTCGTGGCTATTAGCCTAGTCATAGCCCGTAACAGTGCGCACATTGTGGAAATAAAATATATAAATCAATAACTTTGTCGGTCTAGTCGGTTATCTTTCGGTATGTAAGTACTTGTTGGTTATTAAATAAAATCTTCATCATAACACTACATTTTGTAATTTAATACTGGCAAGACGTTGCCACGACGCATGACTAAATGAACTAAGTAACAAAGTGGCGATTTCCCAAGCCGGGTGGCGTCCCGTAGCCTCAGCGTAGCACAATACTACGACATAATACGTAGCGCTGCTACGGCGTAGCACACGTAGCGAGGAGGCTACGACGGACGCGACGCCGCTGCAACCTGTTAAACTAATAACTGCGTTGCAGGGTAGTTAGAAACACGAATTAGCCTTAATAACGCTGTTACATGTGTACCACGGGCGGCGCTCTGTGCAGTTTTAATGAAAACATGGCACACTCGCCAAATAGTATCCTATTATTGGAATTTATAAGCAGCTTTTAGCTACTAATTCCATGCCAGCGTCAACTGTCATCCTAGTGCATGGAGCTATTATGTACTATCGTACTTTATTCAAGCTCCTTGAGCTAGTGTCTCTCGTAATAACGTCACTCAACGCTTTCCAGCCCTTCAGCCGAACATAAAGAAAAACAAAGGATGAAAGAAAATAAAGTGATTTGCCCCAGGTTACGGCGTTTCTGTTCCCATCTTTGAGTATTTATACAAATACTCAAAAGTTCCCATTGAAGGACTATATTTGAATTTTTAGCTTTTGAATGCATCAGCCTTTTGTAAAAGTTTTCAAACAATTGTAAATTCAGCCTCAAGTTTGTAAAAGTAGCCACTCAAAAAGTAAATTCAGTAAAAGGCGATCCCTCAGTCGTGACTGTCAGGCATCCATTTAACAAAACTTAGTTAAAATTTACAACAACTATAAATGACTACTCTTAGTAAAAGATTTGTAAAACCAATTTATTGAATATCAACCTCCTGTTCACAGAATGTCAACCTCCTGTTCACGGAATAAAAGAACTAGCTTGAGTGGAGACCACAATGGAAACATATGGACTATTTTAGTAGGCACTAATGCATTATCCGCTGTTCCTATATCATTCACTGTGTTAACTACTTGCACGACGTTGGGTACTCTAGTACCAACAAAAGTTATAGGGACTTACGTCAGTGGTACTACAGTGCCAATATGAGGAACGTTCGAAAATATGGTTCTATGGTTGAACTATGGCTCCTTCATACGTTATCTGTAGTCGTCAGCTGTGTTTCGTGTGTGAGAATGTCACCGTATTAAGTGGTAAATACTTTTGTTTAATTGCATATTTCTAATAGTGTAACATAATAAAATGTTCACGATACAATGGTGTATAAATAATAAAATGTTCACGATACAATGGTGTATAAATAATAAAATGTTCACGATACAATGGTGTATAAATAATAAAATGTTCACGATACAATGGTGTATAAATAACATACACATTTATTCTCCTTTGATAAATTTCGCAAAAGAAATGTCGAGTACCGTTTGTTTGTGTGCGATCGGTGTGTGGTTTGTGTTTGTGTACGATCGGTGTGTGTACGATCGGTGTTTGTGTACGATCGGTGTGTGGTTTGTTTAAGTTTAACATTATTTTTAAGAATGGTTTTGTAGATTTGAGGCATATATTTTTATTCAAGTTTATTCTCTATATGCTAACGTAAGCAATGATACGTTTTGTTATGAAAATGCTTGAATACTTTTCTTTTGGCAAACGTTTTTATCGGGGAAGATCCCGCGGCATTTTAACGCGCTGGTAATCGGTTGCGCTGCGACGTTAGCCCCACATAACGGCTCGTGAACGCCGTCGGGCAAGTGGTTAAGTCGGTTTATTTTATACAATGGAAACCTATCATATCAAGAGTTTGCTAGTCATCTGAATATTACCAGATTGATAATATTGCAAAATATAATTGCTAAATAACACAATCTTTAATATTTATAGCCTACCCTTAGATTCGAGCCCATATAATATATCTCCCTGGGCATGGTTAGGTACACCAGGCTGACAGTGAGAAGGGACGTGGCGCTGGTCAAGTACGTGGCTCGCGTACTGCTAGGGTTGCTGCAGTAGCCGGAGATGCTGGCAGCGCTGCGACTGCGCGCGCCGAACGGGTGCGTCGGTGCGCGTCACCGCCCCGCTCTGTGACGACGTGCCAGCGGCTAGGACGAACCTACTCAAGTTTACCCCTATGTCACGAGCTGCACGTATTTTTAACAGTATTACAGTTTCGGAGGATATATTTGGGCAAACCTGAAAGGGTCTTGACAGACTGACAGGCAGACGGACAGACAAATCAAATCAAAAGTCGTATTTAAACTTGGCTGAGAATCAGCACTTTTCGAACGTCAAAAATTACAAAAGACAGTCCCCCAAAAACGCCCACCCTTCACCACTTCCAAGTGCTTTAGCTGGAAAGAAGAAGGGGCGCAACACACTCCCCAGCAGCACAGTTGTCAGTTCAGTTAGAAAACTTGATTCTATAAATTAGTATGTAAAATAATTTGCATTACGCAACACAAAACATTAAATTAAATTATTTGCCATTCGTTAGCTAGCTAGCTTGAGGTACGCCCATCTTTACTAGAAATACCGAGGACGTCACCCCGTTAACGTTTACTTTTTGCTGCCTGTTTGATAGATAGGAAAGAACAAGATCAGCAGCTAGTCCACGAACTCCGTAGTGGTGTAATTTACAGATCAGTGTATTGTGGTCAACGCAGTCAAACGCTTTTGAGAGGTCACAGAAAATGCCAATGGCATCCTGGGGTTTCTCCCAGGATTCCAAAATGTGACTGATTCACTCCTGCGTGAGTCGTCCACCTACCTTTCGTGAAACCAAACTGGCGACTATATAAAATCCCATTTGAATTAAAATGTGACAACATCTGGTCTAACATTATTTTTTCGTATATTTTGCTCAATGCTGGTAGCACAGATATAGGCCTATAATTAGAGGGATCACTCTTACTACCCGATTTGAAAACTGGTACTACTTTACTATGTTTCATTAAATCAGGAAACGTACCGCTGTCTAAACATTGATTAAATATGCCAGTTAGGATAGGGGCTATTGTGTCAATTATATCTCCAAAAACCTTAATGGAAATCCCCCATAAGTCTTCAGTGTTCTTTCTGTTAAGACTTTTGAATGCTTTTTTAATCGTGACAATAGAAATGGGCTTGAATTCAAAACTTGGAATGTCCTTAGAGTAGTTTTCTTTGAGAAGAGATTCAGCTAATAAAAATGATGAGAAGAGAGATTTCGTAACCTCTATTGGGATGTTGGTAAATACATTTTCTAGTGTCTCAGCAACTTTTAAACTTATTTGAAATGGTTTCATTATGAATTTTCAAAGACAATTCATTCTGATCTCGCTGTTTTGTGTTTCCAGTTTCTTTGTTAATTAACTGCTACACATCTTTTATTTTATTATTAGAAATACTAATTTTGTTACTTATGAATTTAGATTTAGCTTGAGCGCAGACTCTTTTAATTATCTTAAAATAGTTTCTGACAAAATGATGAAGGGCTTGATCAGAAGTCAATGATTTCTCGTAGTACAAATTATATAAAATATCTCTGCTTTTTCTAATGCCAGCAGTGGCCCATTCACTAAACTTTCGTTTAGTATTGATTCTAACGTTTTTTACAGGACATGCTTTATTGCATTCTTGGCTTATTGGGGTATTGTGAATCAAAACTAGCTGTTGAAAGATTGGTAAGAACACATTAAACATTTTCAATTTGGTTTTTGTGACAGGTCTTAATTCAATGATTTTATATACGTGTGACTTTTTATCTAAGTTAAATGACACAAGTTGACCAGTATGATCAGACCCGACGCCACTAATTAAGGACGAGTCTTTTATTTTACAATTAGTATATATGTTGTCTATGCATGAAACTGAGGTTACTGTTATTCTAGTCGCTTCATTAAATATACATTTTAAATTGAATGATTTAAACAATGATACAAGCTTACATTTATGTGGTGAATTAACTAATAGATCAATATTTAGGTCACCACAAACAAAAACTAATTTATTATCTTGAAAAACTTTGCTTAATATTTCTTCCATAATTATCAAAAAAGATGACAAGTTTGACGCTGGGGGTCTATAAACACTTAAGAAAGTATGGCCTTCAACCTCTGCACATGCTACCTCACATAAGCGATCAACAGAGCAAGCAGTGATATCCTTCCTTTCCTTATGTTTGAAACAGCTATTATAATTACATAATATCAAGGTACCACCCCCTATTGAGGATCTGTTGTACGCACTGGCAACTGAAAAATTATTTACATTAAATAACATTCTATCCGGTCTTAACGAGGTTTCACAAAAACATAAGATATCCAAATTATATTTATTTATTAACAATTCCACGTCTAGGATTTTGCCAGAGAAGCGTTTTATATTTCGGTGATATAATAAAATATTGTTATTATATTTCTCTTTTGTCGAGTCTTAAAGTTTAAAGATTCTATTATTTTTTTATGATTACAGTATTATTAGAAATACTAGATAACACTGTTTCGTCACTTAACCTAGTCTCAGTTAAATTATCAATAACTGCGTGCATATTGTAAGCTAACAGAGTAGCCAGTACATGTTGACTTTTCTTGGGAAGAAACATATGTTCCCGAACTAAAACAAAGTCTCTAACAAAATTGTTAGTATCAAAATACAATAAACGGTCACTATGACGACATGTCAAAATATGCATTAGGTTGTTTAAACTATAAATGTAATTATTTTCTTCCACATACAAATGATCCGACTATGGTAATGCTCATAATATTAATTTACCTAATTTTAATTTAAGTAGGGTGTCAACACCCATTTAGTTAAGCTCAGACTGTTTCCAATTAATAGAACTACAGTAGTCTGTTCATTCATTTTTATGTGTTTTATTTTATGAACAAACTTTTTAAAATGCAGGTTATGGTAACAACAGTTAACTATAGTATGTTTAGAGCGATTATTTAACAATGTTCCAAAATCTGCTCCTAATCTATCTGAATCGACCAAAATGTTACTTTGAGTGATGATAATATTATTAAAAAAGCTTCTAAGGCGCTAGGTTTCATTTTGAGTGTATCAGCCGATTTTAAAAATATCAAAACACTCAAAATTATTTACTGTGCTATTGTACGCAGTCATCTCGAATATTGTTCACCAGTATGGAATCCCATTTATAAATAATACTTACGGTGCATTCAGTATAGATCAAAAACCTATTTGCCTAATTATTACAGCCGCTGCAGGAAGTTTCACATTCTTCCAATAATTGAGCGGAGAAAAATGGCCGACATGGTATTCTTGTTCAATGTGGCAAATGTTCAACCGACTGTTCTGAGTTGATGAGCAAAATTGGGCTCCGTTCCATCCTTCACCTTAAGGAATCATCAACCTCTGTATGTTCCTTCTGCGCGGTGCATATATCGACAAAATTCTTATATGATAAGAACTCAATGTGTCAGAGTGTTGATGATCTTGATTTATTATCCACCGGTGCTCCTAAACTTAAACAAAATATTATGTAAAAACTTCTTTGAACATCACTAAGACCGGTTCAGTCTTTTCTAAATTCTCGCCGAGTGCTTACTTATCCTTGCTTTCGCTATTCTATTCTAGACAAACATGGTTATGTATCGGGTATGGGGTAACTCAGTAGATTTTGACAGAGTTTTTAAAGCTCAAAAAAAATGTATCCGAGCCACTGTTTCAAAAACTTAAAATTCTACCCCTGCCATGTTTATATTTTTGAAATAAATGTTTTTGTTAAGAGAAAGTACAATTTATTTGAAACTAATACTGACTGGCCAAATAGCCAAAACACGGCATAAAGATAGACTTCGGCTGCCACCAATAAAACTAAATGTAAGAAAAATGTATACTGCATGTCGATGATTATTGACCATCATTTACCAAAATAATGATGGTAAATGATGGGCAATAATCAAACATATACATAAGATATTACAAAGTATTAATTTAATACTTTGTAACACCTTATGTACCATATTCTAGCAAATAAATATTTTTGATTTGATTTTGATTCGATTTGAACATTGTCTTGAGTTAATCACAGCGACCAACTGTTCTTGTCGTTTTAGTAGCCGTTGTTATAATAGTATGCCATTGAACAAAGGTTGGATTTACTTTACCTTTAAACGCATTAAAGATTAGGGTAGATTGTAACAAAAAGTTATCCCAAGTCCAACAAATGAGTTATGAACCTAATGAAGCCGGTGAAATGGAGCACGTAATTTCTGGTGTATATTTTGCCTAACTTTTATGTTGGTCAAGATGAATTGTGAAAATCTCTCAGAGAAACTCTGGCACCCAGCTGGTAAATTGCTCGAACAGTTCGTTTTTGAAGAACGAAGCCTCATCGAAGCCGAAACATAGTATTTTGGATATACCAGTCTTGTCTGCGAGTGGTGATGCGAGATCGTCCTCCATCTCGCTCGGCCGCGCTGCCCGTGGTACGACACCGTGTCCAGAAGCAGCTTATGATGTTTTGTGTAGTGCCAAGAGCGACAGCCACAGTACGTTGCCTGGAACCAGCTTGCAAAATTCCGATGGCTCTCATCATTTCTTTTCGCTTCAAATGATGTCGTTGCTCCATATCAATGCAATTTTTTTCAGTTTTGAATTTCTGATGCTGTACCAAGTATTTTTTAAAGTATTTATTTATTACTAGGTTGATTTACAAATTAAACCTGGGCTTGTTTTGAGTAGAAATGAGTTAAGCATCTGTAGCCAAACTAGGCATGGTGACGACGACGTTAGGTTGTTTATGCGTTGTAGATATTTTTGGGAGATTTTATTAAATAAAATAACGCGACTGTTTCTAAGCTCTGTATTGAGGCAACTAATCATGCAAAACGATCGGACAAGGCGAAACCTGTATTTCGGCTACCAGCGCCAATCCCCTCGAAATTTTTTACATATATCATAGCCGTGTTCAGTATCATTATTGTTCATCAGTATCAGTAGTGTTATGTAGAGTATGAATGCGTGTCCTCTCCTTGTGTGGAACAAAGTGTAAGTGTGTGAATTGATAGAGGGTGTGTGGTGTGTGTAAGTGTGTGTAGTCCATGAGAAGTTAAACATCTGGAAGTATATGCGTGTGATCTGTGTGAGTTTTGTAAGTTTCAATCAAACAAGTTAATGCTAACGTGATCATTGTGCTATAAGCAGTAGAAGTTCAGTCTCTTCGTAATATTATATATAATAATTTAGCTTTTGTAAATATTCAGACACCTTTTTTTTTGCATTGAATTTTTGTTAGTGGATATGTGTTTATCGCCCTGTTTAATCTATTATAAAGAAAAGGGTCCAATGAAGTTCACGAAGAGTTGACAAAATTTACTTTAAAAGACAGTCATTCTGCCACAAACCTACTCTTCGTTTTTGGAGGATTCATTGGTCATATACCTGTTTGCTATGCTGTAGCAAAATTATACACAACACAAATAACTGTCTAACAGTCATGACTCCACAAAGCTGTAACAGTGTAGCAGTAGGAAAATAAAGTGGTTAAAAATGGCTCGCCATAAGAATTGCACGTAGGGCAATCTCTAATGGCTTTAACGCAGTCTTTACCGCACCTCCCCGTAAAGATATGAAATGAAATGAAATGAAATCGTTTATTCTGTAAATAGGATATTAAAATCACTTTTACACGTCATATAAAAAATAAAAAAAAATCTAGATGTAGCCGACATTTCCTATCTGACTACCCCTGAGAAGAAATGGCGAAACAAACTCAGGGGTCAAAGTCTCTTTTAAAGTCCAGACATAATCTTGGTCAGATCATGTGAGGACCATGTAGATCCGTGTCTGAAATGGTCTTTTGAGGAAAGAACCACGCAAATTTGAGCGGACCTGACCAATCAGTGTAAGCATTTGTCAGTAATCGTGCAGCTCAACTCAAAACTTAAGGAGCTCAACGACTCGACGAACAGTACTAAAAAAAGGACATTTGGGTAGGCCGCATAAAGCGCTCAAAATGTCAGACCATCATTAAAACTTAACTGAGAAAAGAAAGGAAAACATTTAAAGAAAAAAAAAAAATGACCCACATAGTGCTCACATTCACAATAAATTAAAGTAGTAAATATAATACTTTTCAAAGTAAACATTCATGTAAAATTGTATACAATATTCTGCAATGTCAATATGTATATAAAATCATGCATAATAATTAAAATGTCAAGTTTTATCACAAGGCTAGCAGAGCGAGCAGCTCATTCCCAAGCTTTTTTGTCCTCTAAATAATCAGAAATCTTATAGTACCCTTTTTTACAAAGTTTAGTTTTAATACAGATTTTAAATCGTTTAATGGGTAAGTTCCGAATGTCAGTAGGAAGTTGGTTGTAAAAGCGTATACATTGACCCATGAAAGAGTTGCCTACTCTGTGGAGGCGAGTGCGATGTACAGCAAGATTGTGTTTATTCCTGGTATTTAAACTATGAATATCGGACATTTTCTTAAAATTTGATTTATTTTTGTGTACATATAATAGATTTTCAAGTATATATTGAGAGGCTACAGTCAGAATATCTATTTCTTTGAATATTTCACGAAGTGAATCTCTTGGACCTAGATTGTAAATGGCTCGAACAGCCCTTTTCTGTAAAATAAAGATATTATTAATGTCCGCACATGTTCCCCAGAGAAGGATCCCATACGACATAAGACTATGAAAATAACTAAAATAAACAATTCTGGCAGTATCTACATCAGTAATCTGTCTAATTTTTTTAACAGCATAGGCGGCCGAACTAAGCCTTCCTGACAATTTTTCTACGTGTGGGCCCCATTGTAATTTACCGTCAATAGTTATTCCAAGAAAAACTGTCGACTCAACAGGGTCCAACTCTATTCCATTAAGTTGAACATTAGTAGTTAGCTGCCTGACATTTGGCATTGAAAATTTAATGAGTTTAGTCTTTTTCTCGTTCAGGAGAAGATTATTTACATTAAACCAATGGACAACTTTAGAGAGTGCATCGTTAACATGTTCAAAATTGACTAGCTGACGTTTGATTTTAAAAATGAGTGAAGTGTCATCTGCGAATAATACAATCTTGTGATTATCCCTTATGTGAAAAGGTAAGTCATTTATATAAATTAGAAACAAGAATGGACCTAGAATTGAACCCTGCGGAACGCCCATAGTGACCGCAGATCCTGCAGATCTCTTGCCATTAACATCAACCCTCTGAATTCTGTTGTTCAGATAAGAAGTCAGAAGGTCGAGAGCACTGTCCCTCAAACCATAATGGTGCAGTTTTCTGATGAGTGTATCATGATGAACGCAATCGAAGGCCTTAGACAAGTCGCAGAAAATGCCAAGAGCATCCCGCGACTCCTCCCAGGCCTCGAATATGCTCTTCAGTAATTCCACGCCCGCGTCTGTAGTTGAACGACCCTTAGTAAAACCAAACTGTTTCAGATGTAGTAGATTATGTTTATTAAAATGTCCTAACATTTGTTTCAAAATTAATTTTTCAAAGATTTTGCTCAATGTAGGTAATATCGAAATAGGCCGAAAATTCGTAGGATCAGTTGTGCTGCCAGATTTGAACAGAGGAATCACTTTGCTAAGTTTCATCAGATCAGGAAATACACCAGATGCAATACAAGAATTAAAAACAATTGCTAAAAAGGGTGAAATAACATTAATTATTGAAGACATGGTATGTACTGATAACCCCCAAAGGTCCGCAGTTTTTTTTATATCAAGGTCTTTAAAAGATTCTATAATGTCTTTAGCGGTAACGACCGTGAATTTAAGGTGTTTATCACATTCTGGTACACATTCTTTTAATATTGAGTAAGCAGAAGTGGAGGACGACGATGACAGAGTTTTGGTTGTTAAAATAGGAATATTAGTGAAAAAAAATTCAAACTCACTTGCCACCTCCATGTCTGCCTTAATATCTACATCATTGATTTTTAGATGGAAGTCACGATTCTGTACTGTCGTTCTTCCCATTTCTGAATTAATAATATTCCAAGTTGTTTTAATTTTATTTCCAGAAGATTTTATTTTATTTTTAATGTGTATGGCTTTTGCCGAGGAACAGGCTCTTTTAAAAGTTTTAGAATATCTTTTAACAAATTCTTTAAAAGTTTCATCATGGTTATATGTTTTTTCATCATACAATTCATATAACCTCTGCCTACTTTTGTAAATACCTGGTGTTGCCCAATCACTAAATATTACGTGGTCACAAACAGGCAATGTTTTTGAGGTGAACACCTTCCTAAATTCACAATTAATGAGATTAAATTAAAAATAATTTAATGGAAAAACTACCGGGTTTGCCTTATCACACCGACCCAGATCAAGCATATAATTTACATATGCTTGATCTGGGTCGGTGTGATAAGGCAAACCCGGTAGTTTTTCCATTAAATTATTTTTAAATTGTTCTAAGCGACTTTTGTTTACAGGAATATAACTCACTAGTTTTCTTTGAGCTCTGACTATTTTCCGAGGGAAAGTTACTAACTGGCCACAGTGATCAGAGTCCAACTCGTTTATAATTAAATGGCTAGAAGGTCTTAAGTTTGTAAAAATATTGTCAATACAGGTAGCGCTAGTGGCAGTTATTCTAGTCGGCTCAAAGAATGTATTGTACAAATTATATGACTTTAATAAGGTTATAAATTTATTTACTGTAGCAGATTTTTCCAGTATATTAATGTTGAAATCTCCACAGACAACAACTGTTTTATTACTGTTACAAGTCTTTAATAATACTTCTTCCATATATTTCTCAAAAATATCATATGAAGCACATGGGGGCCTGTATATGCTCATTACAATGAACTGCTCAAGCTCAATGCAAGCTATTTCAATAACTCGCTCAACAGAGAGGCTCACAATATCCTTACGTTCTTTAAATTTCATATTGTTACGAACAATTATTAAAGAGCCACCGCGTATCATATTAACTCTGCTGAATGAGCAGGCAACCTGGTGGTTGTTAAAGCTGAACATGAACTGGTGGACTTTTAACCAATGTTCAGTTACACATAAGATATCGATATAACTACAGTTCATGAACAGCTCCAGTTCTAATTCCTTACCTATCACACCCTGTATATTTTGATGAACAATTTTTAAAGTATTATTATTATAATTACATTTATTTAAATTACTACAATTTAATGGGTGTGATAATAAAGAAGTTTGTGTAACATTTTTTAAGCAAGAGGTTTCCTCTGTTGTCCTAATTTCTAATTTAAATGATAATCAATGTCATTAGTCGTTGCCAAATTATTGGCAGAATTATTTAAAAAGTCATTGCATTGCTCAAAAGAAGCAAGTTGTTTAGCCAAATTTTTGGCTGAAATAGAAAAAAAATATGATAGCGACACAGCTATCTGTCGTTTATAATAGTTAGAAAGATAGTACATATCAATATTATATCTATCTTTTGTCAAATACAAATTGTTACCTACATAATTGTTAATATCCACTAGATGGAATAAATTATTGTT
The DNA here is from genome assembly GCA_948098905.1 of Tiliacea aurago. Classification (NCBI taxonomy): domain Eukaryota; kingdom Metazoa; phylum Arthropoda; class Insecta; order Lepidoptera; family Noctuidae; genus Tiliacea; species Tiliacea aurago. The sequence continues at coordinate 499,212 of OX402581.1, read as the reverse complement.
AAATGTCAAATAGCAAGAAGCAACTGACAGAGTGCGTAATAAATTTTCTTTACCAGCACAGGATCTGCAACGTGTGTTAGATTTTTTTAAATATACATATATGAGCTTTCTTATCCTACCGCTCAGGAGTCGTATGTGCTCTTTGAAGTTGAGGCTGCTATCTATTGTAACACCAATATATTTAATATTTGGCACACGGTCCAGTGAACGGCACGCGCGTCAATTCTAGAGTGACACTCATGTGCTATGATCACTTGGCTGAAATTGCTGTTAGTTGTGACCAAATTTACACTCCTTATACGGAAACAGATGTATTTGGTTTTTTCTACATTTAATGTAAGGATTTTACTTTGGAGCCACCTTCCAATGACGTTAAAACCCAGCTGTGCAGCACCAAATTTCATCCCATGTATCACCGGAAAAAAAGAGAGCAGTATCATCTGCAAACGATATGATTTCTGCTTGGGAAAGTTTAAGACCTGTGAGATCATTTATATAAACGAGAAATAACGTAGGCCCCAGTATGCTGCCCTGCGGAACACCGTGAGTGACAGGGAGGTAATAACTCTTGTGTTTATTTACTCGAACAGATTGAAAACGCCCGGTTAGAGAGCTTGTTAGATAGTTTGTGCTGCGTACCTCTTATACCCAGCCTCTCGAGCTTGTCCAATAGGAGTGAGACAGAGATTGTATCGAATGCCTTGGCCAGAAAAAGATCTAAGAAGATGGTGAGGCATTTTTTCTTTTTATCTAAATTTGAAGCGATGCTTTCTATTAAATTATTTACGGCTTGTTCAGTGGACTTGCCTTGTCGAAAGCCATATTGGTTAACAGAAAGTAATTTGTTTTTCTCTCAATAATTTATTGTATTTATAATTATTTCTAGTATTTTTATAAGGATGGTAATATAGAGATGGGCCGATAATTTTCAACAAGGTGGTACAACAAGCAAGTTTTTAAACGTTTTAAGAAAATTGCAGCTAATATTTTCCCAGCCACTGCCTGGTACAATCGGTTTTTATGTCTAGGATAAGACGTTCTACATCTTCATTAGAAGTATCTGTTAGGACAAACAAGTTGACGACACTCGTGACGATATTGGGTATATTAATTAATGATGTGAGACGTTTGCACATTTCTTTGATAGCCAATGAAATTCCTACATTTATAAAGTAATTATTTACTTCGTTAAGTGTTGTCTCTGGGGAGGTGGATTTATCGTTAGCAGTTCTTTTGCATGGTTTATTTTTTTAGATGTGTTAGTGATCTCTTTTATTGCTTTCCACAGTTTTTTGTTGTCTTTGTTCGCAGACATAAGTAGGTTCTTTTGAAAAGACCGTTTTACTCTTTTTAGTATCGCATTACAGAAATTTCCCGAGTGTTTGTTAGTTTTAAGATGTCATTTTCCGGTTTTGTAAAAACGCTTATACACACTTTTATAGAAATTCTGATTGACAGTTGATTTTAAATTTTTGCACAAAATTTAAAGATTTTTTTTTATTCAAGTAGCGAAATTCACTCCAAAAAAGTAAAGGATCCAAAAAAGTTAAAATAATAATCCTCAATTGCGGAGATACTCTAAAACGTACTTGATCCCTAGACACTTTTAATGTGTGTAGTTGTTCGTATGCTAACCTACTAGCACGAGCTGACAGTAGCTCCCTACATATTATGTAGTTATTCGTATGCTAACCTACCACCACGAGCTGACAGTAGCTCCCTACGTATTATGTAGTTATTCGTATGCTAACCTACCACCACGAGCTGACAGTAGCTCCCTACGTATTATGTAGTTATTCGTGTGCTAACCTACCACCACGAGCTGACAGTAGCTCCCTACTTATTATGTAGTTATTCGTGTGCCAACCTACCACCACGAGCTGACAGTAGCTCCGTACGTATTATGTAGTTATTCGTGTGCTAACCTACCAGCACGAGCTGACAGTAGCTCCCTACGTATTATGTAGTTATTCGTGTGCTAACCTACCACCACGAGCTGACAGTAGCTCCCTACGTATTATGTAGTTATTCGTGTGCTAAACTACCAGGACGAGCTTACAGTAGCTTCCCACGTATTATGTAGTTATTCGTGTGCTAACCTACCAGCACGAGCTGACAATATCTCGCTACGTATTAGTATTCGCTAACTAGTTACTCCACTGTGTTGTAATGACGTAGTGTATACAAACCATGTTTCACTAATAAGTTCGTAATAATTAACCGGATTATAATTAGCCAACCTTTTTGTTCAATGGTAGAAATCAGTAAAGCTTTCAGTTGAAGTCACGTGTAAAGTTCGGCAAAAAATTTGTGAAGATGCGATGCGATGTGTGTTTTTTGTGTGTGTTATTTGATCGCGAAAATAACTTTGGATTACGTTCGACGATGAAAATATGTTTTTTGATTGCGAAAATCCAATAATCCAATATTGTGAAAACGTGAGCATTAAACGTACAATGTTTTATGTGTGCTGTGCTTGCAAGAAAACCAAATCAGTTACTACGATAGTCTAACTCAAAACAAATGTATTTATGTAAGGAGGTAATATAAATTAATTCGTTTCCGGCGGAGGGGCGAGGTTTGTCCTGTATGCGGCGCCCGTAGGAACCAGTTTATTTCATTATTTTATTCCTACGATATAAACGGAGTCAATTAAAACTTTCCACCTGCAGTCCGCACACAAAGGCAGTGTCTAATAGAAAATAATTTAATACCGTCTGTCTTTACTAATACCATTTAATGTGGATTTAGATAACGCTGCCACTAGAAATCTATACTTAATAAAAAAAAGTAAAATGTGTTTGTAAGTTTGTATGTGAATATCAAAAGAGGGACTAACTAAGGGCAGTTGTCAGTTTTATATTAAACATTGAGTGACAGTGTTGCCATTATCAGAAACCTATTATTCTTCTTTTTTTTTTTTTTTTGGGTGGGAAATTCAAATAACTGCTCCCGCTCTGGGCTGAGTGGGAGGGCGTGTCAGACTTTTACTGACTAAAACCCACCCGTGTTCTTTCCGTTGCTTGTGTGCCGGGGCCACGATATCCCTTTCGGACAAACTCGCAACCCCGGCAGGATTATTCTATGTCTTGGTATTGTCTGGAACTACCAATCGGATTTGAAAAAATATTTTTGCGTTTGATAGCTTAATTCTCGAGGTTATTTCTCCGCAGTTTAGAAGAACAGCGCAGTCACACGATTTTGCATTAATAAAGGTACTTTCTATATATATTTTTTTTTTAATTGTAGGTACACAGACATTGGGTATGACGGCGCGTTTGATTAATTAAGAGTGAATGTCAACCGGATATAGCCAACGCCATCTGTCGAAGTAATCGGTTGTCATTCGCTCTGACTCAACACCAAGAGCTAGTGTGGGGAGAACGAACGGGGCGACAAGTCAGTTCGAATCCGAGAGGCGACCTGTTCGCACCACGAATACGCGCTACGTTTTTGGTGGAGTGTCTAGTGATTTAGTGTTCCTAATAATTAATCATTGTAATAAGATCCTGATTATACTTTGTGTGAAACACGTCGTATTGATTCTCCTCGCCCGATTACCCACGTCCTAGTAAATTCGACCATGGATCCAAATGATATTGTGGACCGTCCTGACGTCCCTTTATCAGAAGTGGGATGCGAAGGGCATTCACCAGGAGAAGATATCGATGCGAACGTGGCATCGTCGCACAATTTACTACGCAACATGGAAGCTTTATTATCTCGCCTGTTGAAGACTCCGCCGCCTACTGAAGATTCAAACCGCATGACAATACAACTAGTGCGGTTTGACCCAGATGAAAAAGATGCAGACATAGAAGGTTGGTGCAGGATAACGGAAATAGTTGTGAATAGTAGGAAACTAGATGGTGCGGAACTTTTGCTAGCGCTTACACACGCTCTGAGAGGACGGGCGGCCACGTGTTTGACCAGATTACAAACTTCACAGTTAACATGGATTCAAATAAAAGAATTACTCCTGGCAAAATTTGGAAAACCAATGCTACCGCAAGATCACTTCGACGAGATATTAAGATTCCAACTGGGTGCAAAAGAAACCGCAAGTGAAGCTGCAACACGTGTCTGGAGCATGATAGAGCGCATCCCTCACACCAATATGTCAGAAGATGTCATCACGGGGTTTGTAGCTTCTGTGCTATGCCAAAAAGATGGTATTATACGCCGAGAGCTGCAGACTTGTAATGTATCTACCAGAGCTCAGTTGCTAAGGGTTCTCAACGGTGTTTCATCGAAACGAAAATATGAAGGACAAGAAAGTAACGAGACCGAACTCAAAAGAAGCCGCTACAACGAACCACGCTTTACTGGATCGTGTCATCGGTGTGGTATACCAGGCCACCGAGCCCTGGACTGTCGCAAACGCCGCGAAGAGCCTGTTTCTAAAGCAACTACGAATACAGCTGAGCGGCCCATGAAGACGCAAGTCCATCCACGTCCTGTTACCTGTTACGTTTGTGGTCAACAAGGGCACGTCGCATCAGCGTGTCCAGACCGCAAAGGGAGCAACGAGAAACCGGCCGCCAGGGAGGTCCACCTGTGCGAGCGAAGGCCGGCAACTGGCCTCTTTACCACGTCCAAGGGTGAGCTCGTTTCTTTTCTTTTTGATAGCGGCTCCGCCTGTTCATTGGTGACTTCCGACATGGCTAGCAAGCTACCGGGTACAATATGTAACGAACTTGTTCATCTGACGGGTATTGGATATAATAATGTTGTGAAGTGTGACTTGCAGATACTTAGCCCCATCAATGTTGAAGGCATTCAATTAGACGTATTGTTTCATGTAGTTCCCAACGCTGCTATTAGCGAACCAGTTATTTTAGGCAGGGATATTTTAGACAAGTGTGTTAATGTCGAAATTAGCAATGAGCGCATTCAATTCTCGTTACGTAAGGAGGTTAGCATTGTAGAGAAATCGAGTCAGTGTGATTTTACTAACATAGATTCAGATTTACAAGGTGAGCATAGAGTAGCCCTCATCAGATTATTACAAAAATACCGCGCGTTCTTCATAGAAGGCATACCGACACGTCGCGTCTCTACAGGTTTCATGCGAATAGAGTTAATTGACCCAAACAAAACTGTGCAGCGGCGTCCTTATAGGTTGTCACCGGTAGAAAAGGAAATAGTTAGGGATAAAATAAGGCATCTTTTAGAAGCGGGGGTTATTCGCGAGAGCACGTCACCCTTTGCCAGTCCGATATTACTCGTTAAAAAGAAAGACAACTCTGATAGAATGTGTGTTGACTGACTATCGCGAGCTTAACGCTAATACCAAGCCAGAACATTACCCGTTACCAATAATTGATGAGCAGATAGATCGTCTTCATGGTGCATGTTATTTTTCCTCATTGGACATGGCATCAGGTTACCACCAAATTTTGATAGATCCTGAGGGCGACAGCACGGCTCGTACATCTTTCGTGACCCCGGAGGGTCAATATGAGTTCCTTGCCATGCCCTTTGGGTTACGAAATGCAGCGTCGGTGTATCAAAGGTGTATTAACAGAGCTCTAGGTACGCTTAAGGATACGGTGACATTGGCTTATATGGATGACGTCCTCTGCTACTCTGATGACGTCACGCGCGGCCTTGAACGTTTAGACCTCACACTTAAAGCGCTATCTGAAGCGGGTTTTTCTCTAAATGTTCATAAATGTAAATTCATGAAAAATGAAGTAGATTTCCTCGGTTATGTCGTTAGATCAGGTCAAGTAACTCCTAATCCTAGGAAGGTACAAGCACTAACTGATGTACCTGCTCCGCGAACAGCCAGTCAAGTTCGTCAATTTTTAGGTCTCGCATCTTATTTTCGGCGTTTTATTCCAAATTATACCCGTTTAGTAGGTCCTTTATACCCCCTAACAAAACTAAAAGGTCCGATAACCTGGACGAGCCAACATAGTGAGATCCACAAAACAATAGTTAACATATTGACATCAGAGCCGGTCTTGACGATCTTTGACCCTAAATCTCCAGTAGAGCTTCATACAGACGCGAGCTCAGAAGGGTATGGTGCAATCCTTATTCAGCGACGTAATAATCTACCACATGTAATATCCTACTTTAGCCGTCGGACGGCCGACACGGAATCTCGTTACCATTCTTACGAACTTGAAACCTTGGCGGTGGTCCGAGCGGTCGAGCATTTCAGACATTATCTGTATGGACAGCACTTCACAGTTTTCACGGACTGTAATTCTCTTAAAGCATCAAAGTCTAAAACCGATCTTACACCCCGAGTCCATCGGTGGTGGGCCTTTCTCCAGGCCTATGACTTTGATATTGTCCACAAGCAAGGGAGTAGCATGGAACATGCCGATTTCCTCTCCAGAAATCCATTGAACGAACTTACTGCCAACCAGCCCGATACCGATCTGTCCAAGAGAAACAAGTCTGTCCAATTCGTTGAACTTCATCAGGGTTGGCTGACAGTTGAACAAAAGAGAGATAGTGAAATACAGGACTTAATTAGCAAGCACAACAACAAAGAACTCCCTGAAGCCATTGCCCATACCTACGATGTTCGAAAAGGGATACTTTATAGGAAAATTGAGCGTAACAAAAGTAGCTATTGGCTCCCCGTTGTACCACGCTCCCTCACTTGGACTTTAGTCAACCATGTCCATGTAGAGATTAAGCACCTCGGCGCTGAAAAGACGCTAGACAAACTATACGAGCAGTACTGGTTCCCACAAATGTCAAAGTTAGTGCGCAAATTTGTAGATTCTTGTATAGTGTGCAAAGCTTCGAAGGGTCCGTCGGGTGCTACCCAGATAAGACTTCATCCGATTCCTAAAGTTTCTACTCCGTGGCATACCATACACATTGATATCACGGGTAAACTCAGTGGAAAAAGCGATCGCAAAGAATATTCATCGGTAATTATCGATTCCTTTACTAAATATGTTCTCCTTGAATATACCCCCTCGTTAGATTCAGCAAGTGCTATTAAAGCACTAAAAAAAGCGGTTTGCCTTTTTGGAGCACCTAAACGTGTTATAGCTGACCAAGGCAGATGCTATATAAGCGCCGAATTTAGAGAATTTTGTAGGGACCATTCCATAGACCTTCATCTCATCGCAACGGGATCTAGTAGAGCAAACGGACAGGTGGAACGCGTAATGCGCACCCTGAAAAGCATTCTCACTATAATTGAGAACGACCCGAACAAAACTTGGCGAGATGAACTTCTAGATGTGCAGTTAGCTATAAATAGTACGCGATCTAGGGTAACTGGATTTTCACCCACTGAACTAATGTTTGGAATTAAAGCTCAATCGTTAGGTATGTCAAAAATTGTATTTGGTTCCGAACCCCAGCCCCGATCAGACTTAGACACCATCAGACGGAACGCCTCTGATAACATTGCGAAAGCAGCTTCAGCAGAAGTAGAAAGATTCAATCGAGGCAAGGCAATCGTAAAGCCGTTCTCTATAGGCGAGTATGTTTTTATAAGGAACAACGAGCGTAATCAGACAAAACTTCACAAAAAATTCAAAGGTCCATTTTTAATTACCAAGGTGTTAGAAAATTATAGGTATGAGCTGAAAAACATTGATGGGTCTAATCGAACTTACAAATATGCACACGAAAATCTGCGTTTAGTACCCGGGGGCCATGACGGTTTGGTAGAGATAGCTACCTCATTGATGAACGATGATGAGGAGGAGGCCGAGACGGCGGAGCAGGGCCAGATCGATGGGACACTAACATTAGATGATGATAGTGACACACTATCGGTGTCCAGCGGTCATACTGAAACCGCAAGCTCGGTAACCCTCTCGGCGTCAGAGCGTGAGGAACTTCAAGGTTAGTAATGTCAGTTTTATGAGAATTAATCACTGCCACTAGAATGTCTAAGCGTGGTCATATGAGATGACAGGTAGAGAGCCAGTTGTCCGGTCCACGTTGTCATATGAGATGATGACTGGTCGAAGGGACGCTGTCACTCTCTGGGTTAAGTGTGGTCATATGAGATGACAGCTTGGGTTGAGAGCTAGGTTGTCCGGTCCACGTTATCATATGAGATGATGGCTGGTCGAAGGGACGCCTTGGCCAGAGTTGGCTTGCATAAGGTCAAACGTAATCCCTTGCGTTTATGTGTGCTTGTGTGTGGATCCCTAAATGTCCAAAGATAGAGACAGTGTACCTGTCATGTCAGGATAGGACGAGCAAAATGAAAGTGGTAATCCCAGCGGGTTTTATTTTTCTATTGTTACAGAGTAACTCAGCGCTGAAAGAAACTGAGAAGCACGAGGACGTGCTAATGTCAGTCTGGCCGTGACGGCGCGTTTGATTAATTAAGAGTGAATGTCAACCGGATATAGCCAACGCCATCTGTCGAAGTAATCGGTTGTCATTCGCTCTGACGCAACACCAAGAGCTAGTGTGGGGAGAACGAACGGGGCGACAAGTCAGTTCGAATCCGAGAGGCGACCTGTTCGCACCACGAATACGCGCTACGTTTTTGGTGGAGTGTCTAGTGATTTAGTGTTCCTAATAATTAATCATTGTAATAAGATCCTGATTATACTTTGTGTGAAACACGTCGTATTGATTCTCCTCGCCCGATTACCCACGTCCTAGTAAATTCGATCATGGATCCAAATGATATTGTGGACCGTCCTGACGTCCCTTTAGGTATTTATTTTAGTTTTCCATTAATCACAACACACACACATGTCTGTCACAACCTTTTATTTTATTTTGTATGAGCTCTTTTTATATTATCACCTTTAATTTATTCTCTTAATTAATTAAAAACGGACACAACCTTCCCACATGTGTTTATTATTGTAGCGCATGGCACTCGTGGGCTGTACCTGATAATCAGCGTCAGCTGGTACACATTATGTTGTCATCTGACATTATGCTGAACTGAGGTTCTTTTGGCATATAATAATTGTTTTCTGTTTTTATAGTTATAAGGTGTAGGAAATTAGGTTACGGGCGTAAATAAAAAGCAGTACTTTGAATTTAAATAACGGTCAATTATATTGAACGTTTTACAGGGAAGGAATTGTTTCTTCTTTTCTTTTTTTAAAAAAACGTTGCGCCACCACAATTATGTTTGATTTCTATCGCAGCAAATATAAAAAGAGGAACTAACTAAGGGCAGTTGTCAGTTTTATATTAAACATTGAGTGACAGTGTTGCCATTATCAGAAACCTATTATTCTTGCTAATATCGTTTAAGAAGCGCATTGCATCTCCTCTTCAAAAACACCGGTTTAAAATAAACAAGATTATTGCGTACAGTCTCAAAAACCGTAAATAATTTCTATCAGAATACGCGTCAAAGACGCATACCCACCTTTTTAGAAGTCGGTTAAAAACCGAGCAAGATGAACCAGTATCAAATAGTAATGGAAACTTCTCACCGGATTATATCTCCAATCTACATGATACCCGTAACCCTCCTAGGGTCAGTGACAGTTCACGCTGATTGCCTTGGCCTTCCACAGTTCCACCTCAACTCTTCCTAACCGGACCAACCGGCAGCACGTGACTTGGTTTTCCTCGCATCTTGAGATCGTAATGACCTATACCCTAAGTCATCAATTCAGATAATTTATGTAAACAAAGGTGATAACAGATAAAAAATATTGTCATAATGGTAATTCACATAAAATGGCGGAAAACAAGGCTATATTGGCTTTTATGTACTGATTTTAGAAATAATAATTAAACAATTATCATACCGTGTTAATTTTTATAAGTTTTCGGTTTTAGACAAAGTTATTAAAAAAAGTAAATTTTGTGGTATAAAAATTATTATGATACTGGTAACATTACAGGAGTTCCCAACATTCTCAAATTTCATTTGACATAATTTGCAAACTCGCGTCTTTTCAATACGTTCGTTTTCTTTTCTCCAGGCAAGACATTTGCCACATGTAGGATGAAAACGGCGATTTTGGGAGCCCTAAGTCCACTGCTAGGCGTAGGCCACGCCTGGCAGTGGACTTAAAAGGGCTGATTATAATAATAATAAGCCGCGACTCCGACACAGAACAAACACTGTTCGGCTACGGTATTTTGTTTGCATAGCACATCTAAATAGTTAATTAACTGTAATTAAAAGATAGAATTTTTTTATGATAAATTGTTTTGCAGCACTGTCCTGTCATTTTGACAGTGACATTTCTTTGTTTACTAAAATTATCTGAATTGATGACTTAGGGTATAGAATGTTCTTTTTGCTTCTCGCACTCAAATTGTCGTCGACTTGTCAAGCCCACCATGAAATTTTGCAGAGAATCAGTTTGTAATGGGGTTGTTTCCCGGAAGCTTCACCGCAAGGTGGCGCTGTGTGTTTGTTACCTTTCAAAGGTTTTTGATCAAAACTTCTGCATTGTGTTAACAATTTTAGAAGTATTTGCGTGTTTTTTTTCGTCAATTTGTGTTGCTTCACAATGTATTATATCTGGCGTATCGCCCAGTGGAAGGAGGAGTTAAAAAAGAGGAGTATCGCAACAAGGCAAACAAGCCGAAGTTGTCGTAAGGTACATTATATCGACTTTTAGCTGTACTCCGGGCAATGATACGTAGCAAAAACATACGGAAGTAATTCTCTTTTCTCTTAATGTAATTCTTAGGGTTTCACTAGTTATAAAATAAACTTAATTCATAAAGTTTTTTCTTTTTAATGATACTAATGAAAAAAAAAAATCTTGTTTACAAGATTTAAGGTTACTTGTTACAAAATGTAAGGTTATTTGAAAAGAAACCATTTATTTCTTCACAGGTGGGAAGCTTACGAAAAAAAATTCAACTTCGACAGTGTGTGTTACAGTCCTGAATCCCGATGGAATTGACAGAGGAAGCAATGTTTCGTGATGTTAATAGCGTGACATTATTGCCACCTTTAACAAAAGAACACATTTACTTCATGCGAATATTACTTGGGAATTTGTCAACGCCTATTTCTTTGCATCCAAAGGCTACACATGCACTTCACTTCTTCTTCTTCACTTCTTCATTCACTTATTCTTCTTTCATTCACTTCTTCTTGACCAAAGAGAGATTGATAAAAGTCACAAAAACACAAAATATTGTATAATTTCTTTGGAGTTTGACAGTTCGTTTGTAACCATAGATATAAGAAAGAAGTTTGTAACAAACACTTAGCGCCATCAACACGGAACTAATGTGACAGTTTTCTTCCCCATTGATTTCATTGCTAAAGTCCATTTCACGAAAGAAGTCCCGCGGAAATAAGTGGAACTAATTATTATTATACGCTAAGTTAGCAACATTCCTAAAATAACCCATGCCTGCAGCGCCACGTCTGCGGGACTTCTTTCGTGAAATGGACTTTAGTTCTTGGTTTCCATAGATAATAAATTATTATGTGAAAAGCAGCGTAGTTCAATACGCAGAGTTGGAGGCTCATGTTACCCAAGCTCAACTAAATAATAAATTATTATCTATGAAAACCACCGATTATTCCTAATAATCATCCCAATCGACGCTTGTGTGAGCAATTGTCAAATATTCGAAAAAGTTGAGCTTGGGTTGTAACATGAAATAGTTGAGCTTGGGTAACATGAGCCTCCAACTCTGCGTATTGAACTACGCTGCTTTTCACATAACACTGGTATTATAAATCCAGTGGTGACTTCTTCCGGTAAAACACAGTTTTTGGTATGCGGTCATCAGGTTCTTAATACGCAAAGCACAATCAAATGCAGTTTCTTTAACTGTAATTTGTAATCAGCACGATTTTCAAATATCAAACTAATTCAAGATCACTGTCTGATCTTCAATTAGTTTGAGCTTTGAAAATATTGAAAAAATTGTTTGTTGTGTAGTACACATAAATGATTATGATGATAATAATAAAATGGTAATGCTGTGTACATACAGTTTTATGTTCTTTACACCAAGCACAATAAACATACGAAATTAAAAATCAAAGTTTCCATCGAATAGCGAACAGCTTCTTTCCCAAACGTTAATGGATACGTTGTAACGTGAACATAGCTGCAGTAAGTTAATAGATGCGAGCGATATAATCGCACGAACTTCGCTCCTTTCGTTCAGTTTTGCAACACTATCCTCACACTATCAAGCCAGCATTCTTTCGAATTCCAAACAAAAGTAGTTACAGTTCTGAAGTGCGCAACAACGTGCAGATTTGCAATATGATAATTATTGTGACAGAACTAAAATGTTTGTTCGGTATGTGCGGAGTCATGTTTCACTTGATTTAAAAAATATTTTCCCAGTGAAATTCGAAAATGCTTTTCGCTACTGATCGTTTAAAACTGTATTCTGAAAAATATTATTATTTGTGATATCTTAAAGCAAAAAGATTATTCGGGCAAATGTTATTTAGTATAATTATTTATTTACAAGAAGCTAAAGACTTTTACTAAGACTATTGAATACCGCAAGCGCTAACAATCGGGCCATAAGTTCGGTAAGCCGGTAACCACGAAGACGGACGCTCAAACTTTCTCTCAGACGATAAATTACAGATTAGAATTCCGAAGGCACATAGAGGAGTCTGTTGTCGGGGAGAGGTGGGGGAGGAGCGTGGGCAGCGAAACGCGCCGTGAATATTATATATCCATCATCATTTCAGCCGAAAGACGTCCACTGCTGGACAAAGGCCTCCCCCAAGGGGGGAGGGGGGGGGGTGGCATAATCGCCACGCTTGGCAGGCGAGTTGGCGATCGTAGTATGGTGTTAAAATGCATAGAGAACGCTGCTGCCCATACTCTGGTAAGTCCCTTAGTCGCCTTTTACGACACCCACGGGAAGAAATAGGGCATCATAATATCCATAGTTGAATTCATTTTACTCGTATCAACGTATGAGATAGCTGGCCTTGACCCCTGAACAGTGGCAATTATTTAAGGGCTAGTCTTTACTTTTCATATCCATCATGAACCCTTCACTTATATTCTTTTTCGCCAACATCAGCATCAGCTCAATGTTGGACTTTTATCAGAAAGGAATAGAACTGGAATCAGTAACACAGTTAAATCACATGTAAACTTCATGGGACGCATTAAAGCCGATTGTTTCTCACATCGCCGGCCATCAGGAAATAAGTCGACGACATACTCGTACTTCTGACGAACTAAAGGTTCGCTGACCGGAAGGTACATTCAGGTACATTTCGATTGATTTTTAGATTGACGACGTCACACTTATTAGCCAATCATAGCGTGCTGCACTCATACAGTGCGCGCAGCGACCAATAATTTTTTTTTGGGCCCGTCCCGCCTTTTACCCCGCTACTCCTTCGTATCTTCCTGTGCCGATAACGTAAAACGCAAGTTTGTACTAACCTAAAAACGAGTTTGATACTTTCATGTTTGAAATATAGCGCAAAATGCAAAACTGCTACAACCTTACTTTAAACTTCAATCATCATCCTTATTAACAAGCTTGCATCAATATCACAGTCATGTGGCAACAAAGTTGAAGTGGTTGACTATGTAAAATTCCGAGGTGTTCACATTGATGCATTATTAAACTGGAAGGTTGAGACATCGTCTGTAACGAAGTCTGTTAGCTCAGCATGCTATGCAATTAGAAGCCTGAGGAAAGAACTGACCTTGGCCCAGCTTAGGATGGTATACTTTGCCTTGGTTGAGTCTAGGCTTAGATACAGTATTGAGTTTTGGGGCAAAAGCTATAAGTACAATATCCACTCGGCATTTGTAATTCAAAAAAGAGCCTTAAGGACAATGCTCCGCTTAAAACAGACGGATTCGTGCAGAGACCATTTCATTACACTTCACATTTTGACACTGCCATGCCTTTATATACTGGTGCGCAGAGACCATTTCATTACACTTCAGATTTTGACAGTGCCATGCCTTTATATACTGGTGCGCAGAGACCATTTCATTACACTTCACATTTTGACAGTGCCATGCCTTTATATACTGGTGCGCAGAGACCATTTCGTTACACTTCACATTTTGACACTGCCATGCCTTTATATACTGGTGCTACTAACCAGTTTTGTTAAGAACTTGCACAAATATGAAAGTGATGACTAACGACAAGTTAGAGTAAATACACGTAGGAAAGACTTGCCTAACACAATACAACCGAAAATAAACGTGACAGGCCTAGGTACCAATCAGTATTTTTATACAACAAGCTTCCCTTAGAATTTAAAAGCATAAAATATAGCGTAAACTTATTTAAAAACAAATTGAAGACATATTTATTGAGGAAGGGCTATTACAGCGTCGATGAGTACCTAGATAATAAGCGACAACCGTAATATTATTGTTTTAGATTGGAATTAATTGAAGATGCTATGTTGACTGTTATCATTTTATATAATGTAACTATAAATTTTATCTCTGAAACTTTATTTTTACAGTTAGATGACATCGGAACTGATGCAACTCTGATGCCGAAAAATTAAAATGTATGACATTATTTAAAATCTAAAATCTCTTGAAATCATATATAAAACTGTTTGACATTTTAATTGTATTGTTTTAAAACTGTTTTTGACATTGCAGGTACTTTAAAATTGTTTGACTTCATAATTATATTATTTTTTAACTGTCTAGTAATATTTTAAAACTGTTTGGACATTATATTTGAAACTGTTAGGCACTATATATATTTTGAATTTCTTGGAATTTTAATTAAAAATTCATGGTTCATATAATTTTTATGTAAATTGCATTTTCAACACGATGTAAATTGTTCACGAATAAATGAAATGAAATGAAAAAAAAAGAAATATTGCTATAAACTTATTTTATCATAATATTTGAGGTGACAAATTTAAATTCAAATAAAAATCAAGTTTGCAGCAAACTGATCAGCTATCTGGGATCGATTAGACAGAGATCAAAAGATAAAGTGACTCGGACGATAGTTTATAACAATTTAATCGCAATTGATATGGGCTCGCTGGCTAGTTCGTCAAACTGGTATGAGTATAACGGCGTTCGCTGATGCGGATTGTTCGAATCCGCATCAGCGAACGAAAAACGAAATCAAGTCGAAATAATGAAATCTTTTTGAAGTATTCTTTAGATTATTCGTAACGAGTTCAATGTTATAGCAATGTAACATTTTAAAACTTGAGGGGTTAGCTGTTAGCACATATTGACGCTGTGTGTACCTACTTCTACCAAACTAAAGTAAACAATTAAAAAGTTTATTTTTATTTTTGACAAATAACAAATTGAAAACAATGAAATCGATGATAGCTACAAAAGTTATTTCTTTATTACAAAAAAAAAAACACTACAAAGTGAAAAATAAGTTTAATTTCCGAAGTCAGTGTCTTTGGATCTGTATTTTAGTTTTTTTGCCACCCCTTCCGAAATTAAAGTTGTTTTTTGTGTTTGTTGGAAGTTGGTTGTTTTTTTTTGTAAAAAGTTTTTATTTTTCACTTTTTAGTGGGTCAGTTTGTAATTTATCTAAGTTACAATAGCCTAATGTCAACTGCTCATCACCTTTTACAAAATATTGCTTTTCCCGATGCAGGGGCGTTAATTGTCGAGAAGTTCTCCTGGTAAGAATCAGGAGAGCTGTCAATCACCATACTTATTTATTGTGACGAGCATAAATTCCTCCTTAGCTAGATTTGCACACCATAATATATTTGTACGCCTCCTGGCATAACATAGCGCTCTGTTTATCAAGAATAAGATCTGTATTTCTTTACCTATGTTAACAAATAAATAAATACAACATTAAAATACCTAATCAAATCGCAACCCATTATATACTTATTATTACGTAGTGTCCATGGCCATGTGCGGTCTTCATCATCAGTTCCACTTCACCAAATGATGCTTTTCGAGATCAAATGCACGAGTTACTATAAAAAAATACCCAAATCGCTAGTGTGCCTATAAAATTTGAGGATTGCCCTCGATTTCCACGGGGTCAGATTCTAACTGGGTGACAATGGGACCACTTTGGGACATAATATCCCTTCAAACAATTATTTAATTTTTTTAAATTGGTCCACACTTGATGGAGAAATCAGTAAAAATACATTTTAAAAAATATTTAAAAAATCATACAGTCGAACATATAACTTCCTCCTATTTGGAAATTGGTTAAAAAACTGTGTCGCAGTTAGCAACGCCCGTCTTAATATAATAAACTCTTTGTTCCAGACTTAACTGTGATACGAGTCAATCAACCTGCAGCGCCTTTCTTATGTTGGTGGCGGCTGCCAGTCTAACCGACATGACGACACGGTTGGCGCAGTGGTTAAGCGATTGACTGCTGCGCTGCGTGTCGCGGGTTTGATTCCCGCACGGAACAAATATTTGTATGACCTACAAGTAGTTGTTCCGGGTATGTGAGTTTAAATGTTTGTAAACGCACCCACAATACAGGAGAAATTCCTAGTGTGGGGCAACGTTTAAAAAAAATAAAAAATAATATTAATAATAACCGGACTTTTACATGGAGCGACTTCTATCTACAATTCTACAGATAACAGTGACGTGAGTACAGTTTACAAACTACCAAAAGGAAAAGAGTTGAATTAGATATTCGATACAAAAATTTGTTGGCTACTGGTAGACAGCCGCTATTGCCAATATCGAACAAATTGTTGATATATTTACTAAGCCTTAGGGTTAAAACTGAAATTTTCTTAGTGCAGTGTATCAAGGGTGGTTCTGTGACACAAGTAGGTGTTTTGGTGGTGTTGGAAATGATGATGGTAGCTGCTTGGAGAGCTATGGCGCAGACACCGCCTGCGATACTTTATAAAAGGAAAAGGAAAAATGTACCTACTTGAATAATATTATTATGAACACTTATACTCCCGGCTCCGGTGCAAACGCTAACCCCAGGAATCAAAACGTAAGTCTCTGCGCTAATAGGAGCGTTGGTAGTAAGTTAGGGCCGGCGGGCGCCGCTGGCGACGTGCGCTTTGTTACGGCTCGGACCGGGCCGCACCGGGCCGGCACGGCACACCGCACACTGCGCACGATACGACGGCTAGCGTGTTCGCCCACACTAAATCGTTCCCCCGTCCTCCACAGTGCTCTGCACTTCACACAAGTGTCGCAGCTCTCTATTGCAATATAAACGCGGTAACAGAGCAGTGCTGCTGTTTTTTTACAGCACTATATACGTTGTACGGCGCGTCGCCCGACGATGTTCCGACAATTACATACACAGGCCGCCGCCGAACAGTTTTAGGATGTGAAAGGAGAAGTGTTTTTAAACGGAATTCGTCTGTATATTTGGATGTAGTGAAAAATGTCAGATGCGAATATGACATCGAAATATCTGGTGCCTCTCGAATCTATACAACGTTCTTCTATGCTTGTACCTATAGATATATAGATCCATCATGCCTGTTGTATACCGTAACTGTTCTGCTCAAATTAAAAAAAGCATCCCCGGCATGAAACTACTTGATGTATGTCGCTACGATACATCGAGTGTCGAACAGCCGTCACAATGACTGACGTCACCACTAACTCAGTTACTATGACAGGTGTAATCCCAAACAAGATGAAACAGCGAACAATTCCGCCAGCTCACAGAACGTGCAATAGGACCGCTCATTGAAAGCCACCACTAACGTCCTCCGTAATGGTCGCGCCAAAATTGTGGAACACATAATAATTAAATACACTAAAGATAACACTCAAGGCAGGCGCGAGTCATTGGGTCCACATAATTATCCGGCAGGTCTCGCGGCCGCCTCTTTGTGTCCTCTTAATTGGCGCGCCTGGAGGCCTCCGCCGCCGCCACCGCCACGCGGACACTCAGGAAGAACCTCGTTAATCCGCTCCTCGGGGCATCCCGCGCCAAATTCTCTTTAATGAATGAACAAAATCATTAACTTCACTATGACACACTCTTAATTATAATTATATAATTTAGTTTAAATTATGCTTTTAAACTGGAATGGAACTCTCACTGTTATTCTATCTTGGACTGAGAGTGAACTCATTGCGAAATCTACGAGAACAATGTGTAAAAACTGTGTGTTTATTACAGACAGGCGCGTTCTGTCACATGTGTCTTACAGAGGAAACTTTACTTATATTCGTTGTTTAGTTTTACGTTTCACAAAAATGGGAGCAAAGCGGCTACCAGCTACGCGCTAAGAGCCGCTACGGCGCTTCGGATGCTCCCAAAGCGGAGTAAGTTTTCAAAGTGTTTGTGTGGTGTATGCGCGAATTGTTGGTAAGTAACTCGGCGCCAGGGCGCGGGGCCGCGCGGACCTGAGGACCGCTGCTAGAAGTTGCCAACATTTACCTGCGAGCAGATTTTTCCCCGACGAAGTAGTCGGAGTATCTTGTTTGGTTTAAGACGGTGTTGGTAAATAAAGTGCAGTTTGAGCGGTACGTGGTACGTGCCCGCGAGCCGCTCTTACAGCGATGCAGTTTTATCTGCGAACAGTATTACAAACTTGGATATCATCTAGTCGGTAGCGTGTTTACGTCTTGAGCTACTGTATTGCGAAAAGTACATTTGTTTGATCTGGAACGATTTGAATGTTTCTTGAAACTTGTTTGCACCAAGTCTTCTGCTCGGCCATTATGAAACTTTTACATATAGGGCATATGCTAACTACATTCCTATTGTTGTAACGGGAGTGTTTAAGAAAATAAACTCAATTCAAGAGAGAACAGTTGGGACTATAATGTTAAATATTGTAAATCTCATAACTTCGCGTTAGAGTAAGACCCGGCAGGATCCAGTACATAAACAATGTAACAATACATAATAATATAGTCACGTCCCCGGACACGCGGCCTGCATGGAGTAAAGGCTTCTACATACCGGCGCGACTTGTCGCGTGACGCGACACGGCACAAAGGCCCCGCGTGTCGCGGGACGAGCGGTGCCTTTGTGTCGCGTCGCGTCGCGCGACAAGTCGCCCCGGTATGTATAAGCCTTAAGTGGATTTACATAATGATGTACTACGAGTACTTACAACGACTACGTGTTTGAAAACAATTGGTTTTTAATGGATGACGAATCCGAATGCCGTAAATTAACAAAGATAACATTCATCAACCTTAAAAATAATAAGTAAGTTTAACAGTGTAAGCCGTTAGGCAAAATTGTACAGCTACTTTCACCAAAATAATCAACATTACCTACTGAAGTTCATAAACTATGAATGCTCCGAACATTACTCTGACGAAAAGTTAAGGAGGATTGAAGGACAAACTTAACTTTGTAGTTGAAAAAATGTTCTTCCATACATCGATATACGTCACAGTCAGTTCTCCAACTGCAAATATAAGTTTGTAATCGCAAAAAAACAGTTTTTTTAAGTGATAAAACTACAAATTTACAATTTTAGGACTTTTTCCTATACTTGTGCAGTAAGATCTTGCTTCTTGCCAAAATTCATGATTCTAGGTCAACGGGAAGTACCCTATAGGTTTTGATTTATTTGAGAGTATCAAAATTTATCGCATTATGTCTCATAAATCACCGTATTTTTTTATTGCGTTGATTTAGAAGGTTGATTTTTTTAGACCTACAAGGGACCGTGGATTTACGTATTTGATATTAATTTCAACTTGATACCTACACGCGTTACTGAGAAAAGGGGTCTTGACAGACTGACAGACAGACAAATTTACAATTTTAGAACTTTTTCCTATATTTGTGCTGTGAAACCTTGCTTCTTGCCAAATTTCATGATTCTAGGTCAACGGGAAGTACCCTATAGGTTTTGATTTATTTGCGAGTATCGAAATATGTCGCAATTTTGTCGAATAAATAACCGTATTTTTTTATTGCGTTGACTTAGAAGCTTGATTTTTTTAGAGCTCCAAGAGACCGTGGACGTAGGTATTTAATTTTGATGTTAGTTTCCACTTGATACCTACACGCGTTCCTGAGAAAAAGGGTCTTGACAGACTGACAGACAGACAGACAGACAACAAAGTGATCCTATAAGGGTTCCGTTTTTTCCTCTTGAGGTACGGAACCCTAAAAAACCAGTGAATGTGCGTGGTTCGGACCACGCACAATGAATGGTTCCGTAGTTGGGATGAATTTATCCCAAGAACAAACTTAACATTGAAGTTGAAAACCATGATCCCCATACATTCCAACTGCAAATGTAAGTTTGTACGCACAATATTGAGTGATTTACCATGTTGTTTTAAGATCACAGACTTCTTATAGGTTTTCCTGTAATCTATAAGTAAACAACTATTTTTTTATTTTTATCAAAATTTTAGGTTTAGTAGTTTCGGAGATAAGGAGAATGGGAATTTTTCATCTATTTTCTTAAATAATTTCAAAAGTATGTAATATAAAATTATAAAATAATATATATAAAATTCTTAAAACAAGTCCTTTCATTTGATATGTCACACGGTACAGTCAGCAAAACTTTTTTTTTTAATATTCTACATTGCCCCCCAAAACTGACCTCCATATTCAAAATTAATTTATTTACGTAACACGTCCGTGTTTGGGTCACAGAAGTTCATATGTGTACTAAATTTTAACTTAATCGGTCCAGTAGATTCCGAGAAAATCAGCTGTGACAGACGGACAGACAGACAGACACACGAGTGATCCTATAAGGGTTCCTTTTTTCCTTTTGAGGTACGGAGCCCTAAAAAGGCATTCAATAACTCAGCAATTAATAATAAGGAGTTCCCGCTCGTTTCCTGTACAAGCCTATGTCTATATCTCATTAGAAGAGGTACCTTACTAGTCTAATCGGTAAAACGAAATTTGAACAGTGATCAAGATGACACTGTCACCCATCTCCCGAAATCCGTGTTGTCCCCTCCCCAGAAAGTTCTTCTTTAACTACCAATCAACGACATCATAAATGAACCATCGCTGCATCGTCGTGAGCTCGGACTGTATCCATAATGACGCAAACACAGGAGCTACTCGAACGGTTCAAGTCGAAAGATAAACATCAGTCTGAGAGAAACGGAAGACTTTCTTATTTGTTCTGCTTTGAGAAAATATTTTTATCACAATCAATTGAGGAGACGGCGTGTTTGTATAAACGTTGTTCCTACAAAGTGTTTATAAGTAGATAATAGCTTTGATTGAATAAAATGTGAGCCGAATTAGACAGAAAACTAACAAACACGATAAACCTTTTGGATACCTGCTCTGCACAAGAGACACTGCATAATAAATAACATTAGGTTCTTTGTCTCGCCGTACTTGTGTGAAAAAGCGCGCCATATAAATAATAAATAAATGAGCGCGCTCTGTCTCAGTTAATCACCGTTACTGTTCCAGTAACACGGTGTTGTGCCGGAGAGGGGAGAGATCTGATGGATGCTGTACTGAGGTAACTTTATGATCCTTGAACATAGCTGTGAAGTTACTCAGGTGTACGCCTCCAGCAGCGATCGGATTTGTTCAGAGCTCTCTACTGGTGCTATTGGTTGTAACTTTTACCGCTCGTCTAAAAGGCACAGGACACACGTTTTCAATACAATAATGTCTTGTTAACTTTTTACTAATCCGTAACCTAAGAAAACCGCGCAATCACTGCCGAGTAACAGAGAGTGTTTCGCTGGCACAATGAAAAGTAGTTAGCGGAAAAACTAGATCTCAGTCTTGCACTCTGCAGTAAGCTAAGTACGGAGAGATAAGTGAGCGAGCGACGACGCTCGTTGAGAGTAAGCGTTCTTTCATCAAATCACAGAATGAATCTCTTTCGTCAACTGTTCGTTAAATTACGGGATGGAAGTGGAACACAAGGTTCAGTAACAACAGATGTGCTTGTGTTGTCCAAGTACTAAAGCAGTAGTAGATAAAAGATAAAAATAATATTATTATTTCCTTTATTTAATGTTCAACATATAAAGTATCGAGAATTGTAAGAGGAATTGAATGGATGTCGTGATGCTGATATAAATGTTTGAGGTTGGAAAACAGAATAGGTAATACAACTAGTTATCTTTCCCTATCACATTTAACATAGTTGAAGACGAGAGTAGAGTTTAAGTAACGATTGGGCATACCCAATGGTCACATAAAACAAATTGTAATTATCTTTCAACTGAATATTGAATACACAAAAGCGATACAATGTTTAAAATCAACAATGTCAAGTGAACCCGTGCATAACTTGAAGTGGTTTAGTGACCACCGCAGGTGACCGGCACCAACCGAGCGTGCACATGACCGCTTGGGGGGCAGGGGGCAGATCAAAGGACTTTTTGTGTCCCGTCCTCCTCGCCCCGGTCCCCCACAGGCCCAGATATAATCTGCCGTGACTTAACTCGTCTTAACTTTAGGAAACGTATCGTGCGTACTCGTAGTTCCACGTCGCCGCATGTCGCGGGCTGCTCTGCAATTTGCGTGACGTGTGATTACAGGTGAACGGCGGCCTACCACCAACATTCACCTGAAGTATACACTGACGAGAATTTTAAACAATTCATCCTCATTCAATTTCGTCTATTCTTATTCAATCCGGGCTGGTTGGAAATCTTGAAGTCACAATAGCTTTGAAATCATTTTTTATTGCAGCTGATATACATACAAACATACATAAACTCACGCTTTCTTCCCATGGGGGTAGGCAGAAATATTCATATCACAGTGGATTTAAACTTTAAGTACCCCTTATATTAATCCTTGCTCGTGTAATAACAGCTCATCGTACCTATATAGACACGCATTTGTTTAAAAGCGCTAAAGTGGTGTCGTTCCGGCCCGTGCGACTGGCCCGTGCGACCGGACCGTGCGACCGGCCGTTGCGCCGTTTCGTCCGGACAACCTCAGCTACGGTCAACGTATTCACTGGCTTGTCAAAGTCAATGAGGCGACGCGTCTACAATGTAACCACATTTCACGAGATATAGGTATATTGAACATTTGATATTCAAGTAATAATTATGCGATACTAACCCCTCTGCAGGCACGACCGCCATTTGCAAAAAAATTACAGGTGTCGCTGAAAGTCGTGGGTGTTATTACCCAATAACTCTTGTTTAGTGAAATATGAATCGATACAAATAAAAAAAACGCGCGTACAACAGTCGGCACCATGTTGTGATCATCAGCACTGACTTACCGACGCAATGCGCATCGAGAGCTCTAAAAGAAAAAAGATAGAAATAATATTATTATTTCCTTTATTTAATGTTAAAAGGACGCTATCACATTTTGAACTCGCTCTAGTTTAGGTATCTGAATCGCAACACAACAACATTACGCGCACGCACACATTGAAACCGCTGACCGCTCGATTTTATACGTAACTTAACTAATCTTGGTACTTGAAGGTATATTTTTTTTTATTTTACTGGTATTGATTGAGTAAAGTTAGTTGTAAGTTTGCAATCGAATTTTAGTAACTGTGACTAAGTACTTTCTGCGTGATAATTATGTTTTTAGTATTTTTAAAATTCATCAGCCATTACGTAGCGTAGGTAGGTACCCAAAAATTTCAAGCGCTGGCCATATAGATTAAACACCATATTTTTACATAAACTAACAACCCAAACTAACGACCTATTACAAGGAACACCTACGATTATCCCCCAGGCTACTATTAGTTAGAAAAGATGTAAGTAGGTACTTGTAAATATTATTTTAGCTGGCAAATGTTTGAGCATTACATAATCAAATACTAGCCTGGGAGTTTATCGTAGACTTTCGTTGTGGTATTTAAAAATAATCATTCCGTTATGAAAATAGTAAGTATTTTATTTACAGAGACTGGGGCGCGATTTCAGTACTTTTGATAAAAATTAAAACCAAAGTAGGTAGTAAAAAGTATATTTTCATTTCATGTTTCAAAGAAGTTCAAATTTAGAATGAAGGCCAGCTCTTTCTAGGGTTAAGTACCCGAAGGGCCAAACGGAGCACTATTGCTGTCACTCACGTGTCCGGTTGAAGCTACAGTCTTTAAATGTTGACTGTATAAGCATCTTGTTTCTTCTTTATTCATGATGAGATACTTCACGCCGCGATCAAAAAGAGAAGTGTGTCTACCTACAAGGATTAGC
Source organism: Tiliacea aurago (assembly GCA_948098905.1). Classification (NCBI taxonomy): domain Eukaryota; kingdom Metazoa; phylum Arthropoda; class Insecta; order Lepidoptera; family Noctuidae; genus Tiliacea; species Tiliacea aurago. The sequence continues at coordinate 475,249 of OX402581.1, read as the reverse complement.
TGCTCAAAAAGGAAATCAATCTCGATTATTTTTGTGCCTTTTGGCTTATATTCTCTTATTGCGCATTCTTGCTCCTGAAAATAAAAAAAAACCAGCCAAGTGCGAGTCGGAACCGCCCACGAAGGTTTCCGTACCATTATCTATAAAAATGGCAAAAAAACACGTTTGTTGTATGGGAGCCCCCCCCCCCCCTTAAATATTTGTTTTATTTTAATTTAATTATTTATTTTTAAAGTCCCCGTTCCCGTTTTACCCTTTGGGTACGGAACTCTAAAATCGGTCAAGAGCGGGTCGGACTCGTGCACCGAGGGTTCCGTACGTATATAAGATGTTGATGATTTCTGAAAAACTGTGCTACTTAAGTAAGTAAGTAACATTTATTTCAGAACAAATCCATATTTCAACACACACATTTTAAAAACAACTAATTCACATCAAAACAAAACTAACAAAACAAAACAACACACACAAAATAAAAGCAGTCAAGGACACATTAGTCCCGGAACTGTTTAACCGAACTTCTATCACATGGAATAATTTCAGATTTTTATCTATGCAAAATTCGGAGATAAGGCCCCTCCTTATCTCCGAAGTTTGCATAGATAAAAATCTGTTTTTATAAAAACGGTATTTTTTTTTACATTTTGCATCAAGTCGGAAACTATGCTGCTTAATTTTTTTTTTGAGAAGGTGCAAACAGTGCTCTTTCATATGGGCCCACATGCCCTAGTAGCCCCATTAAAATTTTTTAAGACCCCCTTTCAGTCCCTTTTGCAAAAAAGGTATATTTTTTAAAATTGATTTCTTGTTTGCAAAATAGTTGGGCAAACGTCATCTAAAACTATTCTAAATTTCAAGTTGATAGCATTAGTAGTTCTTGAGATATCCAGGTGAGACAGACAGACAGATAGACAGACAGACAGATTTATGAATTGACAACTAAGTCGATTTATCACTAAAATGTACATCCGCCATCACGAATCAAAAATTGGATGGTATATTCGTAAACACCACCTTCAACACCTCCACAATTGATAACAATGTCGAATTTTTATTAAAAAAATACACCCGCCATCTTGGATTTAAAAAATTATGACATACGTAATCACCACCCCCAAAAACCCCAAAATTGATTATGTATCGAATATCTCGAAAAAAAATATATTTCCGCCATTTCAATTTGATTAAAGATAATATAATTATTTACACAATGTTTATCCGTAATCTACAACCATTATTTATACAAAAAAAATACAACTATGTATTTATTTTTAAAACAAACTCCAATAATCATACTTTTATTTCGGTCCGAAAAAGTATCAACTTCGTCGCGAAAAATCGATACACCGGTGCTTCCACGATCGCGTCTGAGCGCGGAATGACGAACCGCGAGTAGAAAATGTATGGAGAAATTTGAGAGCGCTTCTTATTTTAATCATAAATAAAAAAGTTATTTATTTACTTACAAAATATTTAGTAGGCCGTATAGAGGACTATATATGCAACATTTTTTTATTATTTGTATGTTTAACTATGCAGTGGATTTAGCTATATTGGTTCCTTTTCAGACCCCATTTTTTTCATTTGTTGGTTTTATTGTGATTGCTGAAACGTATTTGAGTGAACATTTTGTATGGGGCTATACAATTTTTATGGGCCTTTTTTGGAGATGAATATATTACCTTTAATTTGAGACAATAATATCTTTGCAGTTGTGACTCTTAATTCATTAAAATGGTATCTGAAAAGCACTGATATTTGAGGAAAAATGTGATAGCGTCCTTAAACATATAAATTATATTTTTAAATATTAGAATATAAAAAAAGTATATAAAAACATTAAAAAATATAAAAAATTGTTGTCCACCGGTAGCGGGAGCAGGGTCCAAGCTACCGGTGGTTACGGCTCCAGAGGAACCTTCTCAAGATGCGAGCCGTATCGAGGAGCCTTCTGAATCAGGCCCTTGATCCAACCACCTAACGAGAGCCTCCAGAGATGTTGATCGAGGCTCTCGGCCATCAGATCATTGGCTGATACGACAATCGGCACAATGATAGCCGAGCTCACATTCCACATGTCAACACCCTCGTGTGCTAATTCGAGATATTTAATTTGTTTCTCTTTCTCAGCTTTCACGAGGTTCTCGTCATGTGGAATGGTAACATATATATCTTATAGCTGTAGCTTTATTTAAGCGGGCACGCCCATTATGCCTGGAGGCTTTATTTAGGTACGTTTTGTTTACGTTATTTCTGCTTGAGTATAGTTTTCGACGATTATTTATTATATATATACTCGTATAAATATATTTGTATAATGATGTGTGCTAGCTAATACAAGGCAAATAATTTAATTTAACGTTTTGTGTTGCGTAATGCTAATTATTTTACATTTTATTTTAAAGATTCAAGTTTTATATGCGAACAGACAGCTGTGCTGCTGGGGAGTTTGTTGCGCCACTTCTTCTTCCCAGGTAAAGCACTAAGAAGTGGTGAAGACTGGGCGTTTTTGTGGGACTTTCTCATGTAATTTTTGACGTTCGAAAAGTTCTGATTCTCAGACTAGTTTGAATAAATGACTTTTGATTTTAATTTTGATTTTGAACATCGATAATCATTGCGCGGTGCACTAATCGATCTATCACCACTATATCAGGCTTATTGGCGACAATAGTCCTGTCAGTGATGATAGAAAACGTGATATGGTCTTTTTCGACAACTGGGTCGGGCACATACCTTTAATACGGTACCTCAGAATCCACAAGTTTATATTTCAAAGCAAGTTGCTGGTGAATAATCCTGGCTACTTGGTTATGCCTGTGCAAGTACTCCTCGTCAGCCAGACGAGAACAATCAGAGATAATAAATGTCTGATGGACTCACCTGGACTGTGGCATGCCCGACACACGTCAACCGTCCCATCCTTCATAATATGTCTCCAGTAGTTATTCGTGAAGATAACTTCGTCAATAATTGCACAGACAAAACCTTCGGTTTCCCCGAAAAGGTCACCAAAACGTAGCCAGGATACGGACGCTAAGAAATCTACACCTGGCTCATGAAGAGCCCGAAAGAAGCGCCCGTGAAGCTCCTTGCCTTGCCATATCTCCTTGCGGTCGTAGTAAGTATTACAGGTTTGCGCCAGTTCTCTTTAGCCATGGAAAGCGGGGTGAGCCCCTTGTCCACTGCGTCAATATCCCGGTGCAAACCCAGTTTGGTTTAAAAAAATACTCCCTGAGACGGCACCTCGGACGGATGTAGAGGGTCTTCGCATTTAAAAAGCCTCGACCCCCGCACTTCCGCGGGATGTACAGTCTCATCACCGATGGTCGTGGGTGATGCATCTGGTTTGCGGTCAGCAGTGTACGGATCCTACTATCCAGGGCATCCAGTTCGGTCCATAGTATGCCAAAAGAATAGTCCATTTGAGTATGCCAAAAGAATATATCAAAACCGGCATGGCCCAACCGTTGAAGGCACGCACCTTGTTTCCGCCCGAAAGAAGGCTAATAAATACCTTTTTCAGGCGACCAAAGAAGCGCTCCTTCAGCGATTGCTTCATATCAGCAACGTTGAACCCTAACGCTTCTGACGTACCCAAATACTAGCTTTCGGATGGGGAAAGGGATCTAGGGTGTATGGAATCCGAGAGTGGAGTTCCCTCGGATTCCACAATCTCCCCTCGCTTTACATGCATGACTGCACATTTATCCACATCAAATTCCATCCTGATGGCGCTACTGACTGTTTCAGTTACTTTCAGTAGCTCGATCAGTTGCAATTTGTTGGGGGCAAAGAGGTTCAAATCATCCATGTAGAGGAGGTGAGATATGAGCTGACCTCCTTTCCTTAACCGATAGCCTAGACCTGAATCCTTCAGCAGTGAACTTAGAGGATTCAGCGCCAAGCAGAACCAAAGTCGACTCAAACTGTCGCCCTGAAATATTCCCCGCTTAGTCCATGCAGGCTCATCATTCCCCTGGATCTGTCGACATCCTGGATAGCGAAGGACCGTCCTCCATTGCCCCATACATAACATCAGGAAGGTGCGCAGAGGTGCATCTATCTTGTACAACTCTAGCACCCTCATGAGCCATGTATGTGGCACCGAGTCGTAGGCTTTCTTATAGTCTATCCAGCATGTCGACAGATCCTTGCGGGATCGACGAACCTGTTGGCTAATGGCCATGTCGATGACGAGTAGCTCCTTAGTACCACGAGACCCATTCCTACATCCGTTTTGAGAGTCAGACATAATCGAGTTGTTGTCAATGTGCGTATTCACTTTCATTCTCAAAATGGATGTAAGAAGTTTATAGACCGTCGACAAACACGTGATCGGTCTATAGTTCTTGCGTTCCGCGGGACTACCTGATTTATGGAGCAGGTGGGTAACGCCTGTTGTTAGAAACTGCGGTAGCGACCCAGACTCCAAGGATGACTGAAACTGAAATGCCAGGCAAGTGTGTGAACTAATTAACCATTTCAACCAGAAGTTGTGCAGTCCATCCGGTCCCGGTAATTTCCAATTTGGACGGACGGACTGCTTTGGCTACGTCTAATGGTGTAATTAGTACTGGTTCCATTTCTGGTATAGTCTCACACACTCGCTTGACATCCCGCATCCAACCAGCCTCAGTATGACAGACTGGCACCGACCAGATGCTGTGCCAGAATTCACTCGTGACGGCATCATCCGGATGGCATACGTCTGTCACATTTTGTTTGGGTCGCTCCCAAGCTCTGTATACCCACCTTTCATCGCTCTGGAACATGCGATTTGGCGTGTACCGATCAACCCGCCGCTTATACCGCCGAATACGGCTCGCCCATGCACAAAATTTCTGCTTCAAGAAGTCGATGCGCTCTGTGACATAGGACATGTATTCTTGAGGGCTGATTCCTGTCCCCGAGAATGCCTGCCTCACAAAGCGCATCACTCGTGGTCGTGTATTGCCCTCCCTGAAGCAGTATAGTTTGCCAATGAGTACCTCATCGATACGATGCTCGATCCTGCATTGCCAGGCTGGTACGGCTGGTTTTGGTTGAGTAGCTCTGTCCCAGTTTGGGAACTTGACGTTTGCTCCACGACATGCCGCAACAGCCGCGCAATACAGGATCGAATGTGTATCAGCGAGGTTCGAAAAATGTTTAAGCTGCGAGTCCAAGGCACACACCAGCGCCCTATTTTTCTTGTGCATGGGTAGGCGTGGTAATCGGGGTCTAAGTTTGGTCGGAGTGGACCTATACTCGCGAACCGCATCTTCCAGTGCGCTCCTTAATCGGGCGTTGCACTGGCTACTTACTGTGGTAACTCTATCATTCTCCTCTTCAACACCATGATTGAACCGCGGCGGGATTTAATCAATAGCTGACACTTGTGCCGTGGTTTGTGCCGAAGTTGAGATGATATGGTTGCTCAGTACCTCTGAGCGCAGCCTATCAAGTGCGGCATCGTCCAACCTATGATTGCGTTGGATGACCCCGCACCTGATCCGACAGTCGTTGGGCCGAGACGTTGACGGTTGGCTCTAGTTCCTGAAACAGAGAAAAAAATATATCATCAAACATATTATTATTAATTCATTTATTTCAGACAATACAATACAATACATTATATAAAAAAAAATCAAATTCAATAAAACACATATCATTAAAATAATCAACGATAAATATTTTTTTTTTTTCTCCTTCTGGCTTCGCACGGTTTGTGCATTTAGCCAATGTCACGTTTTAGTTCTTGTATAATATTGATGAAATGAATTATAAATGCATGATGATGATATCCCCGCCGACTCCCCTTGAGTTTCAGTAAAGATGTGGCACTTTACTGAGACCTCACGCGGACTTCTTGAAAGAACTTGATGCGAAGTTGCACTGTTTTGTTTCATTTGCCTACACTAATGCACGTTCACAAACACTTAATGGTTAATAATCCACCATTATTACACATTAATATTCGGCTAAACACAAATTTTGGAAAATTAAACAAACTGCTGAACATGACGCTTCACTTTCCCGCCAAGAAGTCCATAAATAAAATTGCACATTAGAATTATAAACTTATTATATGTATGTATAACACACGCCACCATCACCGAGACATTTGAGTGAGCATGACACACTCTCAGCCGCCCGGGCACATTCAAGTCAATGAAAGACGTACTCAGAAAATGCTAGGTAGACAGTGCTCACACATGTGCTATGCAATTATGTGCTATGAGATTGAATTTATATAATATAAAGATAGTATTACAGTCTTCAGCAGCTACAACAAAATTTTGGAATGTTAATCAATGAGTTTATGCGTCCTTGTGGAGCAGGACCAGCGTTAATCCAAGCATTTTTGTCAGCGATGTAATCCCATAACATAAAATATGATTGGATAGTGTGCGTTTTATACAAGATTTAAATTTCGGTTCATTAGTTGGACTATGTGGGGAGGTATTTTATTAACATTTTAAACAGTACCCCATGAAGGATGAGTCTACTTTAGCCACTACTAGTCACTACTACTCTACTTTAGTCTGAAAGTACCTAATCGAATCGCATTCCGTGAAATACTTATTATTGAGTAGTTCCGGTAGCCATCTGTGGTCTTCATCATCAGTTGCACTTCAACACTATAACAAAAGATAGATTTTTTATGGATAGGTACTATCTTTCTAAATATTGTAAAAGACAGATAGCTGTGTCGCTATCATATTATTTTTCTATTACAGCCAAGAATTTGGCTAAACAAATTGCTTCTATTGAGCAATGCAATGACATGTTATATAATTCAGCCAATAATTTGGTACCAAAAATTGACATTAAAAATAATTTAAATTAGAAATTAGGACAATAGAGGCAACCTCTAGCTATAATGTACAGAATTGCAAAAATAAATCAAATAAAAGTTTAAAATCAGTCAATAGTATCAACCTGGTGCATCAAAATATTCAAGGATTTGTAAACAAAGATTTAGAAGTAGAATTATTTATGAATTTTAACAGTATTGATATTCTATGTATAACAGAACATTGGCTTAAAAGCCACCAGTTCTTGTTCAATTTTAATAATCACCAGGTTGGTAGTTCGTTCAGCAGAGTAAATGCTATACACGGGGGCTCATTAATTTTAGTAAGTAACCAGCTTAAATTTAAAGACCGTAAGGATATTGTGAGCCTATCTGTTGAGCGGACAGTTGAAATAGCGTGTATAGAATTGGAGCAGTTTATTGTATTAAGTATGTACAGACCCCCTTCAGGATTGTATGACTGCTTTGAAAGGGTAATGGATGAAGTGTTGCACAAAATTTGTAACTCGATCAAGTCCATTATCACTTGTGGTGATATTAATGTTAATTTGTTAGAAAACTCGGGTTCTTGTAGTAAAATAATAAGTCTGTTTCAGTCATATAATCTTGTAAACCTGAAATTGGAGCCCACAAGAGTACTAGTGCCACATGCCTAGATAATATTTATACAGATATTATACCAAGCCACAAAGAAATTATAAATTTATTACATTCTGATCATTGTGGGCAAAGGATTACTATCCAAAACCAAAACAACAAAGTGGCTAAAAAGGATATCACTGTTAACCCTAAAACTGCAAGGCGCTTGGAAGCTTTTAAAGGTAAACTCATTAACAAATTACTAGTTTCATTTATGCATGCTGATCTTAATAATCTATATAATGATTTTTTTAATATTTACTGTCAACAATTTAATCCCACGTTTATGCCCAAGACTATCTCCGTTAATAAAATGATAAATGATTTATTTTCTGTAAGTAGGTTTGTACAAACACTTTTACACGTCAAACAAAATATTTAGAAAAACAAAAATAAACTAGATGAGGGCGGCGTTTCGGAACTGACTACTCTGAGAAGAAAGGCTGAAACAAACTCAGAGGTCACAGTCTCTTTTAAAGTCCAGTATATAGTAACGCATCTTTCAGTGATTGGGCTACCATTGGTATTCATTAAAGTAGAACACGGCTTTATGAGCTGTACAATGAAAGGTATTATGTAAACACTGATGAATTAAATTTGTATGTTAGAAATTATTCAAAATTATTTAAAAAAGTTTGTTGTATGGCCAAGTCGTGTTATTTGAGTTCGAAGATTAAAAACAGTAGTAATGTAATTAAAACGACTTGGAATATTATTAGTAACCGAAATTCTGATTAATGACAACATAATAAAATCAGACTCACAAGTCGCCGTGGCCTTTGAAAATTTCTTTTCAGATATTCCCGTTTCAACTACTAAATCCCTAAACTCATCACCTTCTTTTGCGGAGTCTTTGCTTAAAGAAAATATTAATGTTTGCGAGTCGGAATTTTATTTTGAACACATTACCTGTAGAGATATAAATAAAACCTTTCACACTTTAAATGTAAAAAAGACTGCAGATCTGTGGGGTAATACTGTAGAAGTTGCTAAGTCTATTATAGACATTGTAGCACCTACTTTAGCTCTTTTCTATAATAATAGTATTGACTGTGGGGAGTTTCCTGACCTTATTAAAAATAGTAAAATAATACCGTTGTTTAAATCAGGTAGTACACCAGACCCCTCAAATTATAGACCTATTTCAGTACTACCTACCTTTAGTAAAATTTTTGAGAAATTAATTTTAGACCAATTGCACAGATTTTTTAATAAACATAAATTACTACATAGCAAACAGTTCGGTTTTACAAGGGGTCGTTCGACTACTGATGCCGGTGTTGAACTGTTAGGACATATTTATAATGCATGGGAAGATAAATGCGCGATGCCTAAGGCATTTTTTGTGATTTGTCCAAGGCATTCGATTGCGTTTTTAACCGACTTCACAAAAAGGAGGAGGTTATCAAGTCGTGTGTATGTTTTTTTTTTTTTTAATGTTTGTTACCTCAGAACTCCGTCGTTTATGAACCGATTTGGAAAATTCTTTTTTTATTTGAAAGGATATACTTCCAGATTGGTCCCATTGTTATCAAAATCCAGTTTTGATGTTGGGATCCATGAGTAATTGAGGGAACTCCTCTGCCCTCAATAGCATAGTTACAGTAAGTCGGAGTTCTGACAAAAATGAGTTAGATATACAGCCGTGATAACGATAACGAGATCGACGTTTTTATCTTACCCATTCGTTTCAATCACTTTTCAAACCAAATTTGACAATTAAAAATTTGCAGTAAGTCGAGCATTTTTTTTACATCACTAAACATGATTACAGTGGGTACACTTACTGCAGAAGTTCTTATTCAGAGTCTCTCGGCCAAAGTACAGTATGACATCTTTACCACTAATATGTTAAGTAATTTACTGTATAAAAATTGGTTATAAGCCTAGCAAATAGACACTAAGAAGATATACTGTTTTGATCCTAAGCAGTTTCCCAATTTTTACTAAATGAGTTATCTAGTCTTAAAAACAGTATGCTGCGATACTCCATGTATGCTTAGTAACGATCCTTGGCGTAGGTTACAGATTACTTTACCACAAAGACAGTTAGATGCGATATTGCGTTTATGTTAAGTAACGTAATAAGATCTTACTTAAGGTTACTTATTATACTGAGAGCATGTAGCCATCCTGTGTTCATGTTTAGACAGCAGTTGCAGCGATAACGGTCAGGTGTACTTACCATGGGACCAGTAAATTTGCATTACTGTACTCATGCTTAAGAAGTACATACATATAATATGATCTTATAACTTGTTATAAGAATTGTAAGTCGTTTTTACTGCATATCTAAGTAGCTGCGATATCATGGTCCGTTATAAATACGGTGCAGTAAAGTTGCTTCACTGTGACCATACCTAAGAATGACACAAAAGTTTTTCGAGTTCTTCATACAAGTGAAGACAAGACTAGGACAGGTCGTCGCTGTCAAAGGATAAAACCTTTATAACTTCACACATAATGTTTTATAACCCTGCAATATCGCATTACTGCCGTGAACATGCCCCGCATCGTTTGTATTTACCCAGCAATATCACTATCACAATGACGCATGCCGATTTTAACAAAATATACCCTGATTCTGAATGCTTTTACGAAGTTTACCGAAGAGTCACAACATTTCCTTCGCCGTACTGGGCAATGAAGAGTGTGAACTATGTGTTGTATACGACATACATGCTTGCGAATTCAATAAAGCTCCTAATACAACTTGTGCTACATGTAACAATCATGTTGAACAATGAACATCGCCAACGCTATACAGCCGCAGGAAGGCGTACAAATTGGACAAGAAAAACTTAGACGAACATAAAGATAATGACACCGTTTATGTATGTGTGGAGCTTCAAAAGGTGGTAATGCTGCCTCGCATGGACAGCAACACAGTAGCAATATTCTGTCCTCGTATTATTGCATTCAACGAGACTTTTGCTCCTTTAAGTAAATCTACTAAAGAAAATACTCCTTACGCTGTCTTATGGCACGAAGCCATTTCAGACCAAAATGGTCATGACATTGTTTCAACATTTAGAGCTTTTTTAATACACCACCGGAACAAAAGTCATTTGGTGATTTGGGCAGATAATTGTTCGTCACAAAACAAGAACTGGACACTCTTTTCGTTTCTTGTCAATGTTGTCAACAGTGATTTAATTGAAGCACGATCTATCACTATAAAGTATCTAAAACCAGGACATACATTCAATTCAGCTGACAGCTTCCACTACCATGTGGAGGAACCTCTTCAAAAAATTAAAAATGTTTGCGACTTTAATGACTATGAAGAAGCCGTTACCGAACCTCTAACTTAGGATTAAATATTCTAAAATTAATGGACGTCCGTGATTTTTACAAAATTTGTGACTTTCATTCTGAACAGAAAATGCGTGCATTGCAAGACCTCCCGAAGAATTTCACTGTGGTCAAAGTTGTGCGTGGAGAGTACAATTTGTTCTACAAAAAATCTCACGCTGTTGAGGAATTCAGGACCTTGAACTTTTTACAAGCCAACATTTTAATAAACAAACAATTCCCTTGTGCTGAACCGAGAAGTTCATAAAGGTGTATCGCCTCTTCACGAAAAGAGAGAGTTGTCAAAGATCTCGTTCCCTTAATGTTACCCAGCCGAAGGCAATTCTGGTTTGACTTGCCAGTTGACGAGGCATCCTTGGATCTTTCCAAGGAATTTGACGATTAGTTCTCGCCTTCTTGTTTTCGTAGGAGTAGATTCTCATATAAATTTAATCATAAATTTATATGGTTACTTAGAATAAATACAGTAAAATACACATTTACTGTGTTTATGCTAAGTGTTACCTATCAGAGAGCCTCTAGGAGATACTAAGTATAACTAAGATAATGAATTTATTCTATCTTTCAATTACTCAGTATTGGTTTCCAAATAAGCAATAGATAGGTGCTGAGGTCCTCTTTCATTTAAGGTATCAACCATCATGATCTGATTACAAACAAAGGATTTATGGTAGAATTTCTTACCAAAACTTTAACCGCGTTTTTCTCGAAACTGTCTAGAGCGTACTTACTGCAACTATGCTATTGACGGCAGTCCTCAGATATTATAGGCATACATATAACGATTTTTATATTTTCATCAACAAGTCGATCATTTGCATTCAGAAAGTATAATTTGTTGAAGTGGAACTGATGAAGAAGGCCACAGATGGCCACCGGAACTTCTCAATGATAAGTATTCACGGGTGGCGATGAGATATCTGGATTAAGATAGTTAAGCGAAGCAAATTTGATCTGATGATTGAAACTGATCTGATGATGAAGCTGGAAGGTAGGCACTGGAACTCGGTACTAAAACAATCTATCCTACCCGTGTTTGGTCTTATTGGAATTGTCATGAGATGCATTCTGGCTGGATGTAAATTTAACCGACTTCAAAAAAGGAGGAGGTTCTCAATTATATATATCTAGCCGTATATAGGTACTATCGAGGAATTTCATATCTATACACCTTAAGGACTATTTTTGCTTGCAGCGCTCGGCCGCTATAGAAATCTCATCAACCAATAGCATCGCACCATCAGATTTTTGATGAGACCCTTGTTTTTGTAAATGAAAAAAAAAAAGACAGTAAAAAACCAGCTGAGGTGGTGCATATTTTTTCAATGGAAACAATTTCAATGGGAACCCTCGTTCGGTCGTAGTTCGAGATCGTTTGGGACAAGTTTATGGGTTTTTTTTTTCTCTCAGAAAAGTATAATATAAAATTAGAATTGAGTAGTTTCACAATTAGCAGTTTTTGGGTGAGAGGCGGAAAATTTCCATAATACTTTAAAAGCGCAAAACGCGGTATCGTTTCGGTATAGTATGCTCGGATTTGACTGATGTTTAATCCAAGAAACAAGATTTCATGCCTCTGTTGTGTGGTGAGACGGTACGAAGACATGTTTCAGAAATGCTACGTAAAAGCGTTAGTTGTTACCGAAAGCTCTGCAAATTAGCAACTGAACCCATGCAATGCGTTAGAACAAAATGTAAAGTATAAAAACATTAAAATTAAAAACTTTCTCAGTTTGGTTTCTTTTGTTCTATTCCTAGTGGTCGAGAAAGGGTCACCATATCCGTAGTCAGTCATCTTCAGTCAGATCATTGTAAAGTTTCGTCGATGCAAAAAGGGGCGTAAAACAGATGTGGTCATCGTGTTCACGGGATTTTGTTTTGAAACTGGTTAGATATGAAATTCCTCGATAGTACCTACATAATATATAAAAGGAAACCGATTGGTCTATCAACACAGCTCAAACCACTGAACAGATAGGGCTGAAATTCGTCACGTAGGCATCCGCTAAGAAGGGGTTTTTGGAAATTTAACCTTTAAAGGAGGGAAATCGGGGGTTTTTTTTGCATGAAAAATCTTATTCCTAGAGTTAATAAACTTGAAACGTGGACGAATACTTACGTAAGTAAAATATAAAGTTTGTATTTGTTTGTTATCTTAACTTCAATGGATAGGATGTCAAAGCTTGTATAGAATAATTATAAAGCGTGGTCCGATCAACTCAAAACTCAGTATTTATACTTAAAACCAAAAATGAAGATGAACTTGTATCAGGGTTTTTCGAAAATCTACCCATAGCGGGGTGAAAAGGGGTAGTCAGTTTTACAAGAGAGGATTTTACTACGTGACTTGATTAACTCGAAAATTGGTATAACCTTTAAGTCAAATAATGGTCGCAAACCACTTTAAAAATTAACCGCTTTGGGGGTGTAAAGGGGGGATGGATACAGTTTGTATGAAAAAGTCTTCTTTCGTTGATCTATTAACTTGAAACTTAGCCTGAATTCTTCATCATCAGTCTCCTGCCCTAATCCCAATTTAAGGCTTCTACATACCGGGGCGACTTGTCGCGCGACGCGACGCGACACAAAGGCACCGCTCGTCCCGCGACGCGCGGGGCCTTTGTGCCGTGTCGCGTCGCGCGACAAGTCGCGCTGGTATGTAGAAGCCTTTATTCGGAGTCGTCGAATGTTAATGTCGAATTACACTATAGATTTAATACATACAAAAGGAAACAGTGACTGACTTACTGACTAATCTATCAACACAAAACTCAAATCATTGAATGGATTGCATCTCTGCCCAACCCTTCGAGGAAACAAGGCGTGATTATGTTATGTGCTTCCGAAATTAAAGTTATTTTGCACTTTTTAGTGTTTTTGTTGGAAGTCGGTTGTTTTTTTTGTTCATGAAATGTTAATCAGGAAACTCCGCCACTACGGGATCCGGAACACCGCTCTGGATCTTCTTACTTCATACTTAAGTAATAGAATTCAGAGCATTGACATTAATGGGAAAAGATCTCCCGGATCTATAGTCATAATGGGAGTCCCACAGGGCTCAACTCTTAGTCCTTTCTTGTTTCTTATTTATATTGTTGCGCGCACAACTAAAAAGCCTACTACTAGCGCCATCTAGTATCAAGTAGCGAAACTAATAGAGTCGAGATTCTTCTAGAAAGTTCGATTCTAGAACTATCAACACCCGGTCAGTCGGGGCCGGTATGTACTCGAATATTCTAGATGTTTCGGGAACTATCCGATGCCCTATATAAGGCCGGTATGGGCCGCGACGGAGTTTAGTTTTACTTTTGAAAACGAGACAAGCGAAAACCACTGAACGATATTTGAGAGTGATATTAAGTGATTGTGTTTTTAATTGTGTTTAAAGTAGTAGTGTGTTTAAGGTGTTCTTAATTAAAGTGTCTATTTGTTTAGTTATTAAATCGGCAGTTTTTATTGTCACGAACCCCAAGCTCGTAACAATATTAATGACTTGCCTTACCTCATAAAGGATAATCATGATATAGTGTTGTTTGCAGATGACACTTCACTTTTTTTTAAACTTAAACGTCAGCAGCTGGTTACTAACGATGTAAATAGCGCGATATCAAAAGTAGTTCACTGGTTTAATGTTAATAATTTACTTCTAAATGAAAAAAAACCAAATACATTAAGTTTACGCTACCTCACGTTAGGCAGGTAAAAACTAATGTGTTAATAAAGGGTGAAGAATTGAATCCTGAAAATAGCACAGTATTCTTGGGCTTGAATTTGGATGCTAAGCTTCAGTGGGGCCCACATGTAGATAAACTGTCAAAAAAGCTAAGCTCCGCAGCATATGCTGTTAGAAAAATTCGTTATTTAACTGACATAGAGACAGCCCGTTTAGTGTACTTTAGCTATTTTCATAGTGTAATGTCGTATTCTGTTATGGGGAATTGCCGCCGACTTTCAGATTATCTTTGTTTTGCAGAAAAAAGCCGTTCAATCAATTTATAAATTAAGTCCAAGACACTCTCTCAGAGAGAAATTTAAGGAGATTAATGTAATGACTGTGCCTTCTCAGTATATTTTTGAAAATCTATTATATGCCCATAAAAATATAAAATTATTTAAAAAATATAGTGATATCCATGATATAAATACTAGGAACAAACACAAATTTGTTGTACCTACAACAAGGCTCAAGAAAATAGGTGGCTCGTTTCGATGTCAATGTATACGCTTTTATAATAAACTTCCAAGCCACGTTCAAGATCTAAGCCTTAAAAAAATCAAATCATTCATTAAACGTAAGTTGTGCCAGAAAGCCTTGTATACCGTTAAAGATTATATTGAGGACAAAAAGGCTTGGGATTGAGCTGCTCCAATTTTTTTACATTGTGAGGTGGTTTATTTTTATTGTTTGATGTTTTTTTTGCTAACTTTTATTATTTTATATACAGTGACATTTTAATTATTATTTTATACACAATGGCATGAATATTTACTTGTAAAGTATTATATTATTTTAATTATTGTGAATGTGAAGACTATGATTGTGGATTATTGCAAATTTTTGTTTTCCTTTTCTGTTTATTCTCAGTTAGTGTTAATCATGGTCTGGCAGTTTTAGTCATATAAGTGGCCTACCCAAATGTCCTTCCTTAGGTATCGTCGCATCGTTGAGCTCCTTAAGTTCTAAGTAGAGCTGCATGATTACTGACAAATGCGTTCACTGACTGGTCAGGTCTACTCAACCTGTGTGGTTCTTTCCTCAAAAGACCATTTCAGACACCAATCTACATGGTCTTCACATGATCTGACCAAGATTATGTCTAGACTTTAAAAGAGACTGTGACCTCTGAGTTTGTTTCGGCCTTTCTTCTCAGAGTAGTCAGATAGAAAACGCCGACCTCATCTAGTTTTTAAAATATGATTGACGTGTAAAAGTGTTTGTACAAACCTACTTACAGAAATAAAATCATTTATCATTTAACAAATGGTGCTTTCCGAGAGCAAATGCACAAGTTACTATAAAAAAAAATCCCAAGTCACTATGGGCTTGCCTATAAAATTTGAGGATTTCCCTCATTTCCATGGGATCTCCTTATCAGATTTTGACTTACTGACATTGAGACAATTTACGGAGAAATAAAAAACATAAAAAAAAATCTTACAGACGAACATATTTTAACCTCCTCCTTTTTGGAAGTCGATTGAAATGATTATCAGATTATCAGTTGTTTTAGATAGTCAGGCCTTCATGAGAGATACTAACTGTTATAATTATCACACAGAGTGCCAAAACTTAGTACGCGCACGGCTGACGGCAGGCACCGCTCAACCGCGCCTTCGTGCGGTGCGGAGAACACCGCGTCGCGTCGCATCTGTTTGTCTCACTAATTTACCGGCCGGACGCTGCGGTCGTTCCTCGTCAAATTGACTCGCGTGCAATCAATTTACATCGGTTTAGCAGCCGCTCGGCTGTGCTGCGCATATTTACGCATTCACAGCGGATGCCTGCGGACGTTAGCGACGGATATTCACTGATAGTGCAGTGAAGCGAGCGTAATTATTGCGGTAGCTTCATTACGCTTTCCACAATCTGAATTGAAACCCACATAATTATAATCACACCAAATCATCCCTTACAAACACTTGTTTAAATATGACCATGTAAATATATTTCCCCGATGTATCGACCACGTCAGCTCACTATCACACGCGTGGTCCCGCGAGTCGCGACCTCTTCTGTGTGACTGCGCCCCGATCGAGCGTAATCGACGTGTTTTGTTATTTCTCGCGCCATCGTCTCGCGGCCTGCCGCGAGACGGGCGTCCGCGTCGCCGTCGTGCGTTCAAGTGCGGACTCGACCAACACATACGAACAAAGATACGAAATACGATCAAAAATGAGAAATGGACAACGAAGCGAACTTACGGCCGAACCCTATAACCTATTTTCAGTGAAAGACAGATGGCCATTGATAATAGACAGTATAATTATATCTATCCTCGGATGGCGTCTCACAATCATTGATAAAGGCTATCTATCTAACGAAAACAATAAGTAGGTTTCTCTACTTCGCTCTCCCGTGCGTAAAAAACAACATGTGTATTATTAGTGTATTATTGTTTTTTTTTTTTTATAATAATGTATGGACTATGTCTGAAATAAATGAATTAATAATTAATAATAATTAGTCTTATATTAAAACTTCTTTGTTTCTTACTTTTAAATAAGTTACTGGATTAAGATATAATTCTGTAGAGCCATATTTTTTATGGCCGCGAATCAAAATACAAGTTAATCTCTGTTATTTTTTTCCTAAGGCGCACCGTTTTTGAGATATTTGAATTTCAATTTTTTTTATTACTTTAAATAAAAAAAACATGCAAACAAGCATGTACTAAAGAGTTCATTTTAAACAAATCGTATATTGGGACGCATACTTTGGCATTTTCATACAAATAGCTATCTGTTGTAGGCAATACACCCTCCCATCAGTAGATAGCATGGGCAGGTAAGATTCCATAATGTATCATAGATTATTGGGACGTTAAAACCATCGACAGATATATTTTTCTATCTCAAGTAGGCCAAAACTGGTGATATATAGGTTATTGGGTTCGGCCGTTACACAGCGGTTCGCTATTTGGTCCGTCTTCGGAATAACGTAAGATTGCAATATTTGGCGGCCGTCCGGACATCTGCACCGTTCCAACTTCCAGCGCAGTGTCGCGAGCGCACTTTATCGGCCATGGTGCGTCGCTGTTCCGCTGTTCATTGTTGTTTATGACCACTGTTTTTACGACGCTGTATAGTTTTAGGATTCCGTTCCTATCGCACTATAGGTTATTACACAGTTTTTATTTGTAACTCTGGGCATTTAAGTTATATATATAATTATGTATATTATTAACGGAATAATCTCTGAAAGTAAATTACAACAATTAAGTCAAAGTATATCTCGGAACCCTCCAGCAGCCAGTTTCATGTCTCCATTTCTTAATTTAAATATTTTAGTATTCTTTTGCTTTGATTGGAAAAGTGAGATTCAATCCAAAAACTTGGGTATCCAATAAAGTTAATGAATGGTTCAATCCAGGTACAAAATGGATAGATTTTGCTAAACTTTTTGGAATATTGCTCGTACATTTATTACTGAAATTGAAGGAACCCAGCGGTAAAACATAATTACTTTTCCTAAATTATTCTAATTTCCAATTCAGACAGGTTGTCGCTGAAGCCGACTTATGTTTTGAAACAAATCGTTAGTTTATCTTTAAGTTCTATTACTTTGGTTAAACCAATCAATGCCACAAAACACCACACGCCACAAATTTATGAACATTCCTCGAAGGGTTAGGTAGATAGGTTACAACCACCTTTAGTCAGTTCTGTTTAGTCAGCTTGTCAGGGTTCCATAGTCAGGGATTCACGTCGGCGTCGAGTTGACGATGAAGTACCTGCCTGGGACTCGTCCTCGGCAGCCGGTGGAACTTCGTGGAGCATATCTGACGTTTGGCTACCAGACTGGAGCGGGCCGGGGCTGCCTTGTAGCGGCTCCTTCCCAATCTAGGGGGTCCAAACGCCTCCAGCCGGAGGCTCTACGCGGGGGTAATGCGGTCCATGGCCCTTTACTTTACGGGGCACCGGTGTGGGCGCGTTCTCTGAGGCTGCGACCAGCCCGCCGCGCCGGCTGAATGCGTCCCAAAAGGTCATGGCCATCAGGCTGGTCCAGTAATACCGCACGGTCTCCGGCGAGGCGGCAAACCTCCTTGCCGGACTACCGCCATGGGATCTGGAGGCAAAAGTCTCGCGCTCATTTGATAGTGGCGCGAAGAGGCGAAACGCCGAAACTCCGCTGCTGCGAGAAATCGCGCCACAGCGGACAAAGCTATGGCGGGATCTCATGGCGACATGGAGAACGCGATTGACCCCTTTTTGAGGAGTGGCTAGATAGGCGCCTCGGCGTCCTCTTCTTCCGCTTGACGCAGGTCCTCACCGGTCGCGGTTATTTCGGGAGGTTCCTGTTCAGGATAAGGCGAGAGAAAACGCCGTTACCACTGTGTGGATCGCCCGGAGGACACGGTGGAATATAAGTTGGAGGTCTGCCCGGCGTGGGCGGAGCACCGCCGTGTCCTCGCGGAGATGATCGGTGGCGGCGATCTCTCGCTTCCGGCTCTGATTCAGGCCATCACCTCCTTCTGCGAGGCAGTAATGCTCACGAAGGAGGAGGCGGAGCGCGTGAGGGAGAGGCGAAATTCGCGCCCTCACGCCCCTAGTCGCCGCCGGAGACGCCCTGGGCGTCGGGAGTCGCAGGCCGATTCCCGGCCAGCGGCCAGGAATTTTTGTTAGAGTCAAGTGACCTCCTTTCCCCTTCCAGCTAAATGGTTGTTTTTGGATATGTAATAAAAATCATGCCAGTAGTATATACAACGAAATTAAAAGGAAAACTATAACAGCTGAGTAGCCTTTACAAATTATCGAGTAAATAGTTACACTTGCAGTTGGAAAATTGACCGAGACGTATAACGATGTATTGGAGAACATGTTTTTCAACTACAATGTTAAGTATGTTTTTGGGATAAATTCATCCCGACTACCCTTCATTGTGCGTGGGCCGATACCCACTTGGCCGGTTTTTGTTTTAGTTCCCAACTAATAGGGCGCAAGGATCAATAGCGAAATATTTTTATTATTGCCAATTCAAACTATTTTTTTAATACGGTTTGGAGCTGCCACTGCAACTTGTGACAGCTGCAAACCGCTCCGACTCTCTGACGGCACCACCAGTTTAACAGTACATGGTTGGTTATTTCCGGTTTACAGCTGCGTGTGTGTGTGTCTCTCAGTGGCTCTCGGTCGAGCTCTTCGTGTCTCGCCACCCTTCCGGAGCCACCCGTCACCCGTCATCCGAGATTGCTTCCGATGATTAAAGGCGATTCGTAAAGTCTTTCCGCAGTAATCCTTTAAGACAACGCCGCTCATAAATTTCCAAGTTCTAGCAGTAGATCTATCATTTCGACGCAGCTAATCTACTGCTGTACTGTTTTTACAAAACTTTACCAAAGTATTAGTGGGGAGATTTGGTTCAACAGTAAATAATTGAATGCGATTTCAACTGAAATGTTTTGTTTTTGAAGAGCTTCCTCGTAATTAGAGGGCTGAGCCTGAGCAATAGTGCAACATCTCAGGAAGCAAATATGTTTACTGGCATATATTTACACATTGTACACAATAAAGAAATAGCTAGAATTTACGAAGACGTTCTATATTATGTTGTGTCTGAAGATGGATGTGTGATACCTGTGACGATGACGTCTCACAAACTGGGTAATGTTACACTGCAATATTAAGTAATACAGTACAGTACTACAGTAAGTGACGCTATGACTCTCATCAGACGCGGCATTTTTTTCATAATAATCTTTTAGGTAGGTACCTACTTGAACGTCGAAAATTAAAATGCCTACGTGTAAAATCGACACCTAAATTTTGCTACGCTAACTTAAATTTTGGGCAATTTCCGTTTTAATGCCAAATTATTTATATTATGGACTTTAAATGTGTACAAAAACAATACTATAGAAATTCCAAAAAATAACTAAGTTATAAAAACACAACGCTAAATGAATGTAATTTTTCCAATCGCGCGATATATAATATATTACGCTAATCTTAGTTAGTCTAGTGTAGTCCGTTCGTGATCATTTGTAACAAAATTTAAAATTTTAAAAACTGCCAACGCAAAAAAGAAGAGTGAACATTTAAAAAGTCAAAAATAATACCTATCCTTCAGCCATCAAATTCGATTGAGAAATACCAATATATATTTTAATAATAGAAATTGATGGATGGCACGATACGGTTTGCTCATTGAAATGGCGCTATGATTTCGCGGCGGGGCACCACATATTTAAGTAAGTCAGACCTGTAGCGGCATCAACATCGCCACATGCGAACTACACGTCACACTGACGTCACGCCAAATCATGCATCGCGCAAGCACAGATTACCGCGCGACTAGCATATATACAACATCTCGATATCAATCGTTGGGCAGTTGCCCACCAGACACAACACCCATCTGGTCGGAGGATTAACAATTATCAACTTTACACCCTGTTCCTCATGCCTCTAAAGACCCTTCAATTGATTGACTATCTACATAGTAATTTACTAACATTTCCAACCAACTTGCTTCGATACGATCAAATTTTTGTTGCAAATCTAGTTCCATTGGGGGTTAAATTGTTAAATGAGTTTGCGATCACCCTATTTTAGCTATTTAGTTATTGCTTTAAACTTAACGGTACCCCGCCGCGACATTATAGCGCCATCCATCAATTTCTATAGTTTAAATATAATTTATAGGTAGGTATTACTTGTCCGTGTGGTGCCGGACGCAAAGAATAGCACCATCCTATTTCTTCCCGTGGGTGTCGTAAAAGGCGACTAAGGGACTTGCTAGAGAATGGGCAGCAGCCTTCTCTATGCATTTCAACACCATACTGCGATCGCCAACCCGCCTGCCCTGTCCGGTGGCGATTACGGCAAAAGCCCCCCTCCCCCTTAGAGGGAGGGCTATGTCCAGGAGTGGACGTCTTACGCTGAAATAATGATAGGTATTACTTTTTAAATGTTCGATTTTTTTTGTTGCGTTGGGGATTAACATTTTTAATCTTTGTTACAAAAGAAGTTATTGATGCCTTAGTTCACATTATTATACTAACTACATAATTTTCCAGTTTCACTTTTTTTGAGTCAAATACACAAAATTCCATGTTATATGATAAATGACTTATTTCTGTAAGTAGGTTTGTACAGTACCTGCAAAATTGCATGCCTGCATGATACCTTAGTGTGTATTGCATGCCTGCATGATACCTTAGTGTGTATTGCATGCCTGCATGATACCTTAGTGTGTATTGCATGCCTACATGATACCTTAGTGTGTATTGCATGCCTGCATGATACCTTAGTGTGTATTGCATGCCTGCATGATACCTTAGTGTGTATTGCATGCCTGCATGATACCTTAGTGTGTATTGCATGCCTGCATGATACCTTAGTGTGTATTGCATGCCTGCATGATACCTTAGTGTGTATTTTGCAGTGAACGTTTGAGTTCAAGTTTTCGAAAAATAAACTAGATGGCGTTGGTTTCTTGACAGCTTTGACTAATTTACCAAACGTAACTAAGGAGTTAGGAAGAAATATTAAATAAGGAGTTACCTACACAGCTAATTCCTTTATCTAATTATCTATTTAAGCTTTAGTGCAGCATTACATTTACTAGCATACGTAGCTTAACTGATAAACATGACAAAAGAAACCGATAGCAATAACGTTGCCCCACACTAGGAATTTCTCCTGTATCGTGGGTGCGTTAACAAAGATTTAAACTCACATACATGTGGGAGAGAAATGATTTAATGATTTTTTTAATAATATTTTTATCAACTTCCAGTATATGAAAGTATTGTAACTGACTACTTAGTCCCCCACTATACGAGTGACTCATGCTTTAAAAGGGGCGCACTGTCTATCGACGGATCAGAAGCTGTCCGATAGCGGACACGGCACAACACGGTGCTCTGAACTGTCAGGTACGTTTCTTAAAACGTTGTAATGTTGAATTTCTATTTTTATGTTGTATTTTACTGTGTTATTATTTTTAAATCCTAATATTTAATAATGTTATGAAGTATTGCTGAGTCACTTACTGAAAAATATAATAACGAACTTATTTATGTCTATTATTCTACCCTACCTCCTACTTCAGAAGTAGGATTGATAACAAAAAAAACTACGCCTACAAATGTTTGATTTCAGGAAAATGAATAGAAATAAATCTGTGTCAGTCGAGAACGGGCTCCTGCAAGATGATGCAGAAACAACGCAAGGATGTCAAGAATGTCCTACACCTGATCATCAATCGCTAGTCTTGGGATAAAGGACAGTGGCATACGCTGTTCCAAGTGCAACTAATAAGGCTATGGCATACCCAGGTGATAGCGATGCACCTCTCGGGGATTCAATTGCAGCCAATAACAGCAGTAATTCAAGGACAGTAGAGTTTATGAGGCTAGAACGCTGTTTATGGACTACATCAGTGTGCAGGCTTATCAGGCAGTCTTGCTGAGTACGCCACTCGAAGATGGGAGTTGGC
Source organism: Tiliacea aurago (assembly GCA_948098905.1). NCBI lineage: Eukaryota > Metazoa > Arthropoda > Insecta > Lepidoptera > Noctuidae > Tiliacea > Tiliacea aurago. The sequence goes on along the minus strand of OX402581.1, from coordinate 452,336 downwards.
AAAGAAAGCAATTGGTGTGGAGGTGACTGAACTTACACCGAAAAGTTTCCTACAGTTAATTCAGATTCTAAATAATTCGTATAAATGAAAAAGACCGGTCAGAGAGTCTGATCAGATACTTCGTCTAGACGTTGTCACAAATGCTACAAATTAGGTCATATTCAAAGAGACTGTAGTCGGGGTACTAATCGCGGGCCTAGTAAAGATTCAGCTTCTACTACTAATTCTAACAGTTCAAAACCAGTAGAATCTAGTTCAAAACCCCCCTGTAACTCCGTGCACTTTTTGTAATAAAAAGGGAATTCCAGTGAGAATTAGTTTCACCCCTTAAATAATAAAACTTAAGATGAAAAGGCCTCTCACGTGAATAGCTTGGTTTCATTCAAGTTGATAATCACGATTATTCCTGCCTTGACTGAATTCTTGCCTGACTGGTGCGGAATGTTGTCTAATGCGCAAACGTATTGGCGATACAATTAAAAGTAAAATAACTTATGAAACCATACTTCTGAGAGGTGTTGGAGATAATACTTTCTGTTCATCGCGTAAAAAGCTGTGTATGGTCTGTGTTGATGGCATAAACGTTAAATTTGATTTAATTCTGGTTCCTGATAGGTACATTCAGTATGACATATTAGGTACTTGGTCAAAGAAACTGAAATATTATCTGGAATTTAAGTGACTTTCTCTAGGAATTCTGCTAAAGTCTACCGTAACTCTTACAGTATTAGTTGTTTTAAAAAAAAATTTTCGGTGTGACGGAGTGGATATTAATCCTGAAATACTTTCGGAGCAGGAAACTGCTAGAGATAAAGTCTTTGAGTACCTAGCCTCTGAACCAGTTCTAACTTTGTTCGATCCTGCTAAGTCTGTCGAACTACACACGGATGCCAGTACCGCATGTCTAGCGGGAATTCTTTTTCAAAAACATGATCAGTTGCTGAGACTGAAAATCGTTACCACTCTTATGAGTTGGAAACTTTGGCAATCGTTAGATCTATTAGGCATTTTCGTAACTATTAACTTGGCAGGCCATTTAAAGTCATTACTGATTTTAACACGCTAAAAGCCTCGCGTAATAAAAAGAATTGCTTCCTAGGGTTCATATGCAAATGGATTATTATATCGTATTAAAAATCAAGTTAAGAAACGTCTCTATGTTTCAAAAAGTTATAGGTGGCATATTATAAAAAAATATCAGGATACTCTTTAACACTTTGGTTGAAATAAAAACCCTCGACAAACTTAGAGAACAATTTTGGTTTCCAAATATATCTAAGTATACCCGTAAATACGTTGTCAGTTGTCAGACTTGCAAAATAAATAAAAGTCAATCTGGTTTACGACAGATTACATTACACCCTATAAATAAGCCCCCTACTCCTTTTCATACAGTCCATATGGACACAACGGGCAAACTGAGTGGCAATAAACGCAGTTGTCTTTGTAGATGCATTTACAAAGTTCTGCTACTTGAATCCTGTTACTAATTTAACGGCAGTAGCTACAGTAAATGCCTTAAAACAATGAAAACTGGTCTATAGAATTGCAATTTATAGCTAGTGGTGTAAGTCGTGCCAGGTCGAGCGGATCATGAACTTTCTGACAAAATGTTTTACTATTGTTGTAAATACAACTACAAACAGTTGCAAAGATGCTGTCGGCGAAGTACAGTTGGCCATCAATATCACCATTAGTAAAAGTACTGTTCATACTCCTTTCCAACTTCTGATGGGCTGCGATCAGTCACCTGCAGCTATATCAGCTTTGCTAAATGATGTTGAACGTATGGACCTCGTTATGTGCCGTCAAGAGTCAAAACTCAGAATGGACGAGCTAGCTCAAACCCAAAAAACGGATTATGATAAATCTAAAAGCTAAAATGATACCTTTTAAAGTCGGTGATATAGTACTGGTAAAACAAAATCCGCGAGTAATTAACAAACTTGACAGTAAATTTAAAGGTCCCATGCGTCATTACATTACTCATGTAAATGATAAAGTTAATAAAACTGGCAAAGAGTTGTATGTCTCTCATGTAGATCTCTCATGATAATTTACGAATTGTCACTCCTGACATGGGATGTGAGTTGACAGACTCTTTAGGTATTTCTGATTAATGTTACGAAGATAATTAATGAATCTTTTTATAAAATCTTGTGTTTATTATAATGTATATTACGCAATTCTAAAGATTGTCCTGCATATCCCTGAGCGTCTGGCCAACGGTTATGGTTATGCTTGACAATCTCACCAATGTCATGAGATTTGACAATAACCATGTGATTTGGCATATATCTGGTTGTCATGAGATTTGACAATAGCCATGTGATTTGGCATAATTATATCTGATTGTCATGAGATTTGACAATAGCCATGTGATTTGGCATATATCTGGTTGTCATGAGATTTGACAATAGCCATGTGATTTGGCATATATCTGGTTGTCATGAGATTTGACAATAGCCATGTGATTTGGCATATATCTGGTTGTCATGAGATTTGACAATAGCCATGTGATTTAGCATATCTGGTTGTCATGAGATTTGACAATATAGCCATGTGATTTGGCGTATATCTGGTTGTCATGAGATTTAACAATAGCCATGTGATTTTGCATGTATCTGATTGTCATGAGGTTTGACAATAGCCATGTGAGTTGGCAGATACAGAATCATGATACCATGTGATTTGGTAGATACATCATTATGATGCCATGTGATTTGGCTTTGGTGGTCATGTGGTTTGGCTATGTAATGTAACAGCCATTGAGAATGACGATTGGGTCACTGATTTGACCGTTGGTAACTATTTGATAATTTTTGATGGTGTGATTTGACTAATTGCCTGAAATTATCTATGATATGATTTGAAAGAACTGATATAAATCTTTTTATGAATTTTGTTCGCGAGCCATAAAGGCTGCTCGTCAGTATGGCCGTGTGGGAGAGAAATGATTTAATGATTTTTTTAATAATATTTTTATCAACTTCCGGTATATGAAAGTATTGTAACTGACTACTTAGTCCCCCACTATACGAGTGACTCATGCTTTAAAAGGGGCGCACTGTCTATCGACGGATCAGAAGCTGTCCGATAGCGGACACGGCACAACACGGTGCTCTGAACTGTCAGGTAAGTTTCTTAAAACGTTGTAATGTTGAATTTCTATTTTTATGTTGTATTTTACTGTGTTATTATTTTTAAATCCTAATATTTAATAATGTTATGAAGTATTGCTGAGTCACTTACTGAAAAATATAATAACGAACTTATTTATGTCTATTATTCTACCCTACCTCCTACATACACAAACAGCCAGACCCGGAACAACTACTTGTAGGTCATAAAAATATTTGTTCCGTCCGGGAATCGAATCCGCGACACGCAGCGCAGCAGTCAATCGCTTAACCACTGCGCTAACCGTGTCCTCATGATCATTAAGCCAACGAGTGGGTAAATTTAATAATATAATATTCGAGTGGGTAGTTACTTAGCAACAGGAAAAAAACCAGGGTCATCGCAGGTAAACAGGATAGCCAAACAAAAAGTCAGTAAGTGTGTGTGTAGTGGTGGAGTGGAGTGTGCATCGCGCTCTGAGGCGGTCGTTGCGACACGGTTTAAAATATAATTATTAGCGTAAAGCGCGGCGCAAGCCGCCGCTCGTAATTTTGTTGACATGAGTGATAAACTTGTGCCAAATGAACTGCTGGCGTTCCTGCAACAGAAACTGGACGTGATGGACGAGGTGTCTGCCATCCAGATCTGTGTCACGAACTTCAGCGAGGATGACATTGCTGCTTCTAAGTTGCTGCTGTTCCGGTCGCTTAATAAAATCGACCAGATGGTGTCTCGTCGGCGCGATGGGACAAAGAAAAGTGTGCAAAACGTCATCACCCTTTTGAAGGCTACCAATCCTGACGACGTGCCGACATTTGTGGCGAGGGATCTGAACAAGTTACCTCCAGTCACATTCGACCACGTCGACGTTACGAGCCTGTTGAAGGACATTGTGTCTTTGAAGGCTAGCCTAGCTGATGTGCAGAGGAAGTTGGAGACATCCCAGAACACCGTCTCAGGCCTGCGCACAGAACTCGATGAGTTGCGCAACTCTGTGGCGTTAATTGGGTCACCGGCGTGTGTTAGCAATGTAAATACGCGCCGAGGTGTCGGCTGCCTAGACACATCGGTCACGAGTTTTGCGTCAGCAGTTTTGTCGCCGGCGCCGATTGCTGAGTCTGCGTTTTGCGCCGCTCGCGTGTCTCGTAGCCCCCTCCCGTCCCCGCAGCTCCTCCCCGCAGCACTGCCCGATCAGCGCGACCATCTTACCCGTTGGTCACTGTGAGCGCCCCCTCTGCTCCCCCCGCAAAACCCGTGGCTATGAAGGAAACGAGCCGGGCTGATGATGACGGCTTCGTGATGGTGCAAAGGAGGAAGCGCCGGCAGAGTAGCTGTAAGAACCGCTGCGGCAAGGCTCGTACGGAGCCAAACGAAAAACTGCGTGCTGCGAAGCCGAATACAACGGTGTATATTTCCCGTCTCCACTACACCACCGAAGCGGAAGACATCGTGAAGTACGTGCGCCAAAGGCTGAAGTACGCGCCGAGAGTGCATACTGCAGAGAGCTGCTGGAGTCGCATCGCAACGTTAACTTTAAGGCGTTTGTGGTGCGCATACCAACGTGCTACCAGCATCAGGTGATGAAAGAAAGCTTTTGGCCTCAGGATGTGGTATTCCGCCGCTTTCGCGGTCAAGTGCCACCAGAACGCATAAAGACTTAGTGCATCTAAGTGATACTAACATAGCTTTAAGTTTTATTTACTAACGCAATTGTTAATAATTATATTATGTATACTTAGGTTAAGGTATTCATCTATGGGTCTTTGTAACTGATAATAAATGGTTTATTATTATTATTATTTCCTTTATTTAATGTTATACATATCAATTATATTTTTAAATATTAGAATATAAAAAAAGTATATAAAAACATTTAAAAATATAAAAAATTGTTGTCCGCCGGTAGCGGGAGCAGGGTCCAAGCTACCGGTGGTTAGGGCTCCAGAGATAGAAACCTCCTCACGATGCGAGCCGTATCGAGGAGTACTGCCTTCTGAATCAGGCCCTTGATCCAACCACCTAACGAGAGCCTCGAGAGATGTTGATCGAGGCTCTTGGCCATCAGGCCATTGGGCGATATGACAATCGGCACAATGATAGCCGAGCTCACATTCTCAGCTTTCACGAGGTTCTCGTCATGTGGAATTGTAACATCGATAATCATTGCGCGGCGGCGCGCTAATCGATCTATCACCACTATATCAGGCTTATTGGCGACAATAGTCCTGTCAGTGATGTGATGATAGACCGATCCCAGTACAACGTGACATGGTTTTTTTCGAGAACTGGGTCGGGCACATACTTGTAATACTCCATATTATTATTATTATTAAAAAATTATAGAGGTTTATTTCTTACAGTTTATTATTCAAATTAAACAGTCAGTTTATTAATATCGTATAACATTATAATATTATTTATAACTTCTTATTGAGGCCATAGCTTAAGTATTCGTTTCCAAAATCGGAAAGAGTATTGAAGCATGTAACGTCAATAAACACAACCAGGAGACCAGATTATTTTATCGCAAAGGTCAAACGGATTAAATTGATTAAATAGGTGGGAAAAAAATTACAAAATTGCACAAAAACATATTAATAGGAAATGGTTAGTAAAAAGAAATAAAAATGTTGTGTTTGAACTTGAAGTGTTCATAACTTTTTTAAGTTATTAAAATCGTAAGTAATAGGTTATACAAACATAACCAGGTCTCCAGCTAATATACATAATAAGTACTAAGTAAAATAATATTAATTAAGTATAAAGCACTCATCCACCCCCACATGTTCACTGTTATATATGACCAGATTGCATATTGGGCACTACGTGACCACTTGTGTATCGCGTATTATTTCGACGCCACAAACATAAGCGTCCGTGTTCACTGAACTTAAAAGATTTTTTATCTGTAAAGATGACATTACTCCAATCCAAGTTAAAGTGATCCAAAGTGAATTGTAATCCTGCCCTTCTATGGTTTTCCGTGAGCAAGGGTTTTACAGCATGCCTCCGATAATGCAGCCCTTCACTATGGACAATGGGCACGACGGACAATGTCAACACTGGTCAAATAAACGCATACCACCTTATTACAAAACAAGCTTTGTATTTTGACATGGCTTAAACCATGGAGCCAGTTTTTATAATAAGAACGTAACTGTGATTGAAATACCGTTCTTTATACAAAACTGAAAACTTATTTTGGTACTAAGTTGTCAGTTTTGTGTTTAGGAACTTTACCATAGGCGGAATAAAGTTCGAAATTCAATAATGGGTCCATGTTTTAAACCTGGGTCTGAAGATAAACCTTGTTTTGTAATAAGGAGGATTGTGTTTAGTCGCCAGAAATCCATTTTCTTCATACTCCCATAACATGGTTTGACGCTGATGTGTTTATAAGTCGTGGTCGACCAGTTCTTTGACGGTGTTGTAAAGAACCCTCCTCTTCAAATCGTCGTACCCATAGAACAACTGTTTTTCTCTGCAACAATAAAACAGAAATATATAATACCCAATAATGATTATTATGTAGTAAAGTAACTAAAAAATAATGCAGTTATTTTTATATAAAAGTGTAAAAATAAAACTACTTACGTTTACACTGGTCTCTCTTGCTATTTCTGACAAGTTTTTGCCTTGATTATGCAAAGGAATTATCTGAGCTCTTGTAACGAAATCAATATTACAACGCGTACTCATTTTGGTAAAATAAGTAATTCAGCTGATTAAAAATAAAAACTACACAAAAGGCACTGGAACTTCGCGAACGATCAATTGAGCTTAGTCATAACTCTTCGATTCAAGTATTATTTATGCTACCTACCAATTAATTCTAAATCCATATTCAACCTACCCTCTCAAGTTTAAAACTAAAACTTAGAAAATCCGATACTAAAATGATATTCAATTTTAACATAATATTAGGTTTTCTTTAAAAGAAACTATAAATTATAAATTATTTGAATGTTTGAAGAGACAAAAAGAAACTACAAAATTATTTTATCATTTAAAGCAAAGCAACGCCATCTAGTAACAGCATAATTAACTTTTGTTAGTCGTTAATTGGTTTTACGCTAGATGGCGTCATTTCTCCCTTCACACGATTTTATTTCTGTACTGTCCATGGACTTTAGCAGCCCACTGTATAAACACTTTTACACGTCACTCATATTAAAAAAAAAACTAGATGAGGTCGGCGTTTCGTATCTGACTACTATAAGAAGAATGGCCGAAACAAACTCAGAGGTTAAAGAGTGTGGCAATATTGGTAACCATTTCGCAGATCGCGAAATAAAAATCAGCTGTTCCATACATTTTGTCTATTAAAGCGAACACAAATGTAGGGAACAGCTGATTTTTTTTTGCGATTTCAATGTTGGTCCCATAGAAAAAATTGTTCAAAATTATGATATAATAATAATAATAATGACCCCTTTTCGGGTTTAGTATAAACAAAATTCAATTCAATTCAATTCAATTCATTTATTCAATAACAATTTTCACATCGTGTCTGAATTTCTATAACTAAATATATTACATGCATGCAATCAATATTTAAATCATTATAATTATACAAAATCACATATAAATAAAAAAATAACACAAATAAAAAAAAATATAAAAGTAAATGTCATAATTCATAAGTTAATTCATAAAAATTCATTATTAATTTCAAATCAATAAAATTATGTTACTTCAACCTTTGTATTAATTTATAAGTCATCAATAGAATATAGACACTTATTTAACAAGAACCGTTTAAGCTTAGTCTGAAACCCACTTGTATAAACTAGACTTTTTAACTCTGTCGGCAGTTTATTGAACATTTTTAATGACTTGTGGTAGGCGCTATCCTTTACCACGTTCAGGTGAGACACTTGCTTCATCTGGAGATCTTTTCTTCTTGTACTCTCCCTGTTTTGCCTTTCATCTACAGTCTCATATTCAAAGATATATTTTGATAAGTGAGTAAGTAGGACCAAAATGTACAAGCTTGGGACTGTCAATATATTTAAGTCATTAAAATGTGGCTTGCATGATTCTAGCTGTTGAATTCTAGCTATGGTTCTGACTGCTCTTTTCTGAATTACAAAAGCTTTTTGAGTGTTGTAACCATAACTTCCTCCCCAGAAAAGTATGCTGTATCTCAGTTTCGACTCAACTAATGCGTAATAGACCATTTTTAAATGTTTTATGGTTACCTCGTTTCTTAGACTTCTTAGTACGTAGCACGCAGAGCTGATTGTTTTCTCTAGGTGTGTTAGCTCTTGTTTCCACTTTAACTAGCTATCAATGTGAACTCCCAGAAATTTAACCACTGGGACCACGTTCACTGTTTCTCCATTTATGACGCAGTTAATGTTATCTTTCTTTCTGGAAGTAGAACGAAAAAGCATAACATTCGTTTTACTGGCATTTACTTTAAGACCGTTAACAGAAAACCAGCTGTGGAAGATATCTAAGGTTTGATTAACTATGGAATTAAGATCGCGTATATTGTCAGCCGAAACAACTGCGTTTGTATCGTCGGCAAATACCACAAGCTGGATAGATCCAGCAGCTTTTCTACTCATGTGTTGTATAAGGTCATTAACAAACGTGATAAAAAATATCGGACCCAGTATGGAGCCTTGTGGTACGCCAGTGTGCAGAGGAGACAATGGAGACCTATATGTTTCTTCACTTGGATATTTTTTACCAGAAGAATTTGTCTGTGCTTTGATCTCCACGAACATATTCCTGTTGTTTAAATATGACGTGAGTGTGTAAAACTAATGTTGTACAAGGGGTATCCTTAGATTCGTTTTAATTGCGGGAGTGACTTAATTAGGATATAAAATTTTAATATGGCATTTGAGAATTAATAAAGAGAGGGGGAATAAAAACAAATATTTTGTTATTTTATTAATATGGGTATCAAATAAAAGCTAGTAAATAGCCAATTCCAAATATATACATGTTATAATACTTTCAAGCTACTATTTTGTCACAAACTACAAAAAAGTACATTTTCTTTAAAAACAAAATCGAAGCGAAGTTAAAATTGTACGAGTACATTGAATATTTTTGAAAAATAGTAATCAGTTTGATGTCTGAGATCGTTTTAATGCCGAAAATATAGTTTTTAGAATTTTTGTCTATTTGTCTGAATGTATGTGTACAGAGAGGGCGCTGCTGTCAGCATAGTAAAACCGGCTCTGTAATGTTATCGTATTTAAAATTAATATAGTGAATAAAACCAAGTGAAAACTAAACACAAGTATTGATAATACAGTGATACAAAGACTAAATTAATAAATGTTATCTGGTGCTAAGTGGAAAACAAGAAATTACGTGAAATATATCAGTGGCAGTTCCAAGTTTGTTTATGAAGATTGGCCAGCGGTTATATAAAATACTCAGCTGTGGACTAATAATTTATCAAGAAGCTGATGTTGACATTGAAAGGTGTGCATAAAAGTGACTAACAGTGAATTTGTGGAATACATAATATTAAATATAACCTAACTTTTGATTGTCATCGATTAGACTATCACTGTGTCACACAAATAAATCAGTAGAATTGGACAACAACGCCATCTGCTGCACACTGATGGAAACCGAAACGATAGCCATCTAGCGGAAACAAGCAGAACTATCAAAACAAACACTAGAAAGCAAGTTCAATCGATAACTGAGTTATTTTTTACACGCATTACGTTCACTGATTACACACCAGAAGGCGCTAAATAAAAATTGAAAGTCTCAACATGGAAGAAATAACAACATTGTTGAAGAAGCTGCAGAATGATTTGTCACAGCAAAGTACAGAAATAAAAAGTTTGAAAGAAGATATTTCGAAACCAATAATTGAGAATATGAACATAAAATTTTGTGTAATTATGTCTAAAAATGAAGAACTAGAGGAAATTATTAATAATCAACAAAATACAATAGAGAAGTTGGAAAGACAAGTACGTATGAAGAATATTGTTCTATTTGGATTAGAAGAAAAAGAAAAAAGTTATGAAGACTTGGAAAAGCGAATTATATTAATTTTCAATGAATATCTCGCCGCAGAATGTAATACATATGATATAGAATCCGCCATAAGGTTGGGGAAAAAAGGAGAAAACATAAGACCTATTAAGATAACGTTCTCTAAATTAAACATGAAAATAACAATTTTGAAAAGGAAAAAACAACTAGAGCGAACCAGCTACTACATTAAAGAAGATTTCTCTCCACAGGTCATAGAAAAACGGAAAGAACTTCAAAAAGAAGTAGACGTAGCAAGAAGCCAGGGCCAAAATGCTGTACTGAGATATGATAAAATTGTGTACTTAGAGCAAAGAAAAGCCTATCAAAACAATCAACACAGCTCTAAAAGGAAACCATCGAAATCACCAGAGAACCAAATAACTTTCGCACCATATCAAGAAAACAGAACATCACTCTCACAACGCACAACCAAAAAAACTAAAGTAGATATGAGAAACTATTTTGTACCAAAAGAAACAGACATACGTTATTCTTCAACTCTTACCTCAACCCAAACCATGTGTGATACCCAAATTGAACAATAGCAACCAGCAGGCCTTCCTCCTCCTAAATACTATGAAAACCGCAAAACTAACCTTACTACTCTTCACTCTCCCGGCACGGCTGGTCCCCGTGGGAGCAGTAGACCAAAACCCTCCATCGAAAACGAAGACAATGTTACCAATAGAAAAAGCAAATACCTTTACATTGGCACATTGAATGTGAGATCGCTGATTGATACGTCGAGATTTGCCGAGTTGCAATACGCTATTGATAAGTTAAACTGGCATGTAATTGGACTCTCTGAGATAAAACTTGAAGGCAAGGAAATTATAGAATTTCAAGATTTTATCTTTATGTACTACGGACAAACCTATAACAGAAACGGTATTGGATTTTTAATAAAAAAAGAATTAAAAGAAAACATCAAAGACTTTGTACCAGTATCCGACAGAGTAGCAAAGTTGAGCATATACATAGAATGTAAAACAATTCATATTATCCAAGTGTACGCGCCAACAGAACAGTCCTCATTGGAGGACATAGATCGATTTTACGATGATCTCAGAAAAGCAATGAAAAACACTAACAGAGACACATTGATCATTGGCGATTTCAATGCACAGATTGGCCTGCCCACTAATGATGATAAAGATGTTATGGGATCGTGGGGTTACGGGAAACGGAGTCCGAGAGGCCAGATACTAATAAATTTTTGTTTTGAACATCATTTACATATTTCAAATACTTATTTCAAGAAGAACTCGAATCGTCGATGGACTTGGATGCACCCTAATAGCGTTACACGAAATGAAATTGACTACATCATAACAAAGAATAACAACAGTATCCATAACGTCGATATCATATCTACTACACATCCTACTGATCATAGACTGGTACGTGCATCACTTATACTTCACAACAAGCGCATCACCTCAAGAAAACATTTCAGAGAAAAAAACATGATCGATATTTCGCCTCCTGAGCAGGAGTATTTGAAAGAAGAATTTTCGCAAGAAATCAAAAACATGGAATTCATAAACATACAACACACCTACTCTACCTTGGTCACAAAAATTACAAACAGTAAAGACAAACTAAACAGCCACAAAAAGTGCCCCAAAAAGCCTATTATTCGAGAAAACCTAGCAAGACTAATAAAGGAAAGGACTTTGTTAAAGGAAAAGAAAAACAAAACTAGCATAGAAAAGAAACATTTATCAGCATTATACAAATTAATTAGAAAGCAAATACAAAGGAAATCAAAAGAACATAGATATTCTATTATTGAATATGAATTAGAGAAATTTGCATCAGTCAAAAGAGCCTATAAAAGACTAGATTCCAGCAAAAAATGGATTACAAAACTTACGAAACACAGACAACATGTAACAAACAGAAATCATATATTAAACATTGCGACAGAATTCTATACTAGATTATATGAGCATCATGCTCCTCACGAAGACTCAAACCGAGATATGGAGTCACTCGATTCAGACAGTGTACCGGAATTTCTGGAGTACGAAGTTAGCCACTCCATCCATCAACTGAAAACGAAGAAAAGCCCTGGAGAAGATCGTATAACAAATGACATGTTAAAAGCCATCAGAGAGCCAATAACACCTATTTTAACCACAATATTCAACGAAATCATGAATCAAGAGTCGATACCACCTGACTGGAATACTGCGATTATAACCTTACTCTATAAAAAAGGGGATCCATGCAAAATGGACAACTACAGACCACTGAGTATGCTACAGACACTTTATAAATTATTTACCAGCCTAATATTAAAAAGGATCTCAAAGACCTTAGACGAAAACCAACCTAGAGAGCAAGCAGGATTCAGATCTGGCTTCTCTACAAACGACCACATTTTCACGCTAACCCAGATAATCGAGAAGTACAATGAACACAATAAAGAGCTCTACGTAGCCTTTGTAGACTACTCCAAAGCATTTGACTCTATCTCCCATGAATCTCTATGGTGCTCCCTTTGTGAACAAGGAGTCCACATAAAATACATCAAAATTTTGAAAGAAATTTACAAGAATAGCAGAGCAATAATTAAACTGGAGAAAAAGGGAGAGCCATTTAACATCCAGAAAGGAGTTAAGCAGGGTGATCCCATCTCACCAAATCTATTTAACGCAGTTTTGGAGCATATCTTCAGACAGCTAAATTGGCGCGAAGTCGGTATCAAAATAAACGGCGAGTTTCTCAACCATCTGCGCTTCGCAGATGACATTGTTTTGGTGAGCGAAACACATGCAGATCTTGAGCGCATGCTGACGTCTCTGGATAAGGAGAGCCGAAAATGTGGTCTTTATATGAACGCTGAAAAAAAATGCCTGTTAACCAACAGCATAAGAGTACCAACGGTGATACAAAGCACGCCCATTGCGTACGTAGATAATTGTGTTTATCTTGGACAAAGCATTGCATTTAACAAACCGACAGAAAACGAAGTAGATCGCAGAATAAAGAGTGCATGGAGAAGATATTGGTCATTGAAAGAAGTATTCAAATCTCGTATCCCGATTCGCTTGAAAAAGAAAGCTATGGACAACATCATATTACCTACTCTGCTCTACGGTTGTCAAAGTTGGATACTTACAAAGGCAGTTACAAACAAACTTCAAGCCTTCCAACGAGCAATGGAGAGGAGTATGTTAGGAATCAAACTCCGAGACCGTAAAAGAAGCAAGGACATACGGTTATGCACTAAAATAATAGATGTTGTGGAATTGGCTTGCAAGTTGAAATGGCGATGGGCAGGACATGTAGCCAGAGCCACAGATGGACGCTGGAGTGAGAGGGTTCTCCATTGGTACCCTCGCGATGCTCTACGCTCCAGAGGCAGACCCAGACGCCGGTGGTGCGACGATATTGTGGCCGTGACTGGCCCCACTTGGACTAGAATAGCCCAAGACAGACAGGAATGGCGAAAGATGGAGGAGGCCTTCGCCCTTAAATGGGCACCCAATATAGGAATTAATTGAAAATATATTATTTATTTTATTTTATCCAATTAATTCATTTATTTAAGTATCAATTTGTGTTTATTTCATTATTGTTCAATTTGCATGTTAAATTATTATTAATGAGTTATTAGAAACGAATGAATGTAATGAATGTTTAATGTAATTTATTATTCTTTTTGGGAAATTAAAAGGCTTAATAATAATAATAATAAGCTGGCAACACCAACGTCAACAAACGTCTCCAAACTGGATCTTATAATTTTCATATTTTTTAGCAGTTTTAATAATTTTCGACTCAATATTATAGTTTATATGTGCTTTAAAAAAAAACCCGAAAGAAGTCTGAAACCAATTTATCCCAAAAAAACACCATATTTTATTTAAGACATGAATAAAAAACTGCCGATTAAGAGATGACATCTGTCATACCATGCCACTGAAAAACAGAAAATAATAATGAAAATTTTATCGAGATGTTGACGAGATCAGCCGTAAGAAGTGCACGCCCACCACCTCCGGACTCTTCGCTCAGCTCCGCCTCGCCGCCGCCGGTACCCAGCCCCACTGTGACGACACCGGCAGCGGTAGTTGCGTCGAGCTCGAGCGACGAGTATTTCTCCCCGCCCACGACGCCACCACCTGCTCGTCGACGGGGAGGACGCCGGCCGCCGGATGGTTTAGGACCTCGAGGCCCACCGGCCTCTGATAGGGTCCCAGCTCCCGGCGGAAGTGTGCAGCGCATGAGATGGACACGAACCATCAATGAGAACGTCATGCGCTCATACTATGGGGCTACAGAGGGGGGAAACAATCTGACCGCGTACCGTGTTCGGATGCTCTCTCTTTTTCAGGTGCTTGAACCAGCTGTCAACGTTTCGGCACAACGACTATCGGATCAGGTGCGGGTTATCCAACGTAATCATATGTTGGATGACACTGTACTTGATCGCCTGCGAACTGAAATGCGGAATAGCCATGTCATCGCCCCCCTGTCGCAGACTGTTGTGGTACCACCGCAGTCCCACACAGTCCAAGCTGACGAGGGGAATGATGACAGGGCTACAAACGTAAGTACCCAGTGCAATGAGAAATTGAGGAGTGCTTTGGAGGGTGCGATTCGGGAATATCGGTTTATGTCACCCGAACTTAGACCACGCTTACCTCGTTTGCCCATGCATAACAAAAATAGGGCGCTGGTGGCAGCTCTGGATTCGCAGTTGTCAAACTATTTTGATGACTGCGAAGACCTCACTGATACTCATTCGATTCTGTACTGCGCGGCTGTAGCGGCATGTCGTGTAGCTCACGTAAAATTTCAAAATGACTTTATAGCTACACGACCGAAACCAGCCGTACCAGCCTGGCAGTGCAGAATTGAGCGTCGTATTGGTGGGGCCAGAGCGCTCATCGGTAAACTAATCTGCTTCAGGGAGGGCAATACTCGCCCAAGAGTTATGCGCTTTGTGAGGCGGGCGTTCTCAGGGACTGATACCAGCCCTGAGGACTATTTATCTCGTGTCACAGAGCGCATAGACTTCCTGAAGCAGAAAGTGTATGCTTGGGCAAACCGTATTCGTAGGTATAAGCGGCGTGTGGACCGATACACTCAGAATCGCACCTTCCAGAGCAATGAAAGGTGGGTTTATAGGGCTTGGGAGCGACCGAATCAAGGTGTGACTGACACGCACCTGCCGGATAATGATGCCATGTCTTCTTTCTGGCACAGTATCTGGTCGGTGCCTGTCGGTCACACTGAAGGTGATTGGACTCGAAAAGTTGAGCGAGCCTGCGATCCAATACCAGAAATGGGGGCTATTACCATCTGCCCCCAAGATGTAGCTCGTGCGGTCCGTCCGTTGCCTAACTGGAAGTCTCCAGGACCGGACGGACTGCACAACTTCTGGATCAAATGGTTTGTTGGGTCGCACGCTCGCTTGGCGGCTCAGTACCAGACTTCTTTGGAGTCTGGTTCGCTACCCCAGTTCCTAACGACAGGAATAACCCACCTGCTCCATAAATCAGGTAGCACCGCGGAACCCAAAAATTATAGACCGATCACGTGTTTACCGACGGTCTATAAAGTTCTTACATCCATTTTGAGAGCTAAAATTAACAAACATATAGACACTAACTCCATCATGTCTGCCTCTCAAAATGGATGTAGGAACGGGTCTCGCGGTACTAAGGAGTTACTCCTCATTGATATGACCATTAGCCAACAGGTTCGACGTTCCCGAAAGGATCTGTCGACATGTTGGATAGATTATAAGAAGGCCTATGACTCGGTGCCACATACATGGCTCATGAGGGTGCTGGAGCTGTATAAAGTAGATCCAACTCTGCGCACCTTCCTGATGTCATGTATGAGGCAATGGAGGACAGTCCTTCGCTATCCAGGATGTCGAAATATCCAGAGGAATAGCGAACCGATAAGGATCGAGCGAGGCATATTTCAGGGCGATAGTTTGAGTCCGCTTTGGTTCTGCTTAGCCTTGAATCCTCTAAGCACACTGCTGGAGGATTCAGGTCTAGGCTATCGGTTGAGGAGAGGTGGTCAGGTTATATCTCACCTCCTCTACATGGATGACCTAAAACTCTTTGCCCCCAACAATTTGCATCTGATGGAGCTACTGAAAGTAACTGAAACTTTCAGTAGTGCCATCAGGATGGAATTTGGTGTGGACAAATGTGCGGTCATGCATATAAAGCGAGGGAAGATTGTGGAATCCGTGGGAACCCAACTTTCGGATTCCATAAACCTTAGAGCCCTCTCCGCATCCGAAACCTATAAGTATTTGGGTATGTCGGAAGCGTTGGGCATCAATGTTACTGACATGAAGCAATCGTTGAAGGAGCGCTTCTTTGCCCGCCTGAAGAAAGTATTTAATAGTCTTCTATCAGGCGGGAACAAAGTGCGCGCCTTCAACGGTTGGGTCATGCCGGTTTTGATGTACTCTTTCGGCATACTCAAATGGACTCAGACCGAACTTGACACCCTGGATAGGAGGGTTCGTACGCTGCTGACTGCATATCGAATGCATCACCCACGGTCCTCGGTAATGAGACTGTATATCCCGCGAAAGTGTGGAGGTCGTGGCTTTTTAAACGCTAAGACACTCCACAATCGCGAGATATGCAGTCTCAGGGAATATTTCCTAGAAGCCGACGTGGGGATGCATCGAGATGTGGTCGTGGTGGACAAGGGCCTCACCCCGCTCTCCTTGGCTACAGAGAACTGGCGCAAACCTGTAGTGCTTGACACTAATGATCGCAGGGAGGTATGGCAAAGTAAGGAGCTTCACGGACGCTTTTTCCGGGCCCTACATGAACCCGAAGTAGACTTTTTAGCGTCCGTAGCCTGGCTGCGTTTCGGTGATCTCTTTGGGGAAACCGAAGGCTTTGTCTGTGCAATTATGGACGAAGTTATCATGACTAAGAATTATCGGAGATTTATTGTGAAGGACGGCACGGTTGACGTGTGTCGGGCATGCCACCGTCCGGGAGAATCAATCCGACACATTATCTCCGGGTGTTCTCGTCTAGCTAACGAAGAGTACTTGCATAGACACAACCTTGTAGCCAGGATTATCCATCAGCAACTTGCTCTGAAATACAACCTTGTGGAATCGGAGGTGCCGTACTTCAGGTATGTGCCCGACCCAGTTCTCGAGAGTGGAAATATCACATTGTACTGGGACCGATCCATCATCACTGACAGGACTATTGTTGCCAATAAGCCTGATATAGTGGTGGTGGATCGAATAGAGCGGCGCACAATGATTATTGACATAACGGTCCCTCATGACGGGAACCTCGTGAAAGCCGAGAAAGATAAAGAAATCAAGTATCTTGACTTGGCTCGCGAGGTTGTCGACATGTGGGATGTGGACTCAGCAATCATTGTGCCGATAGTTGTATCAGCCAATGGCTTAATTGCCAAGAGCCTCGACCAACACCTAAAGAGGCTCTCGTTGGGCAGCTGGATTAAGGGCCTGATTCAGAGAGCGGTACTTCTGGACACGGCTCGCATTGTTAGGAGGTTCCTCTCTCTGGAGCCCTGACCGCCGGTAGCTTGGACCTTGTTCCCGATACCGGTGGGCTACTATTTTTTATATTTTTAAATGTTTTTATATTTTGTTTATATTCTAATATTTAAAAATATAATTTATATGTATATTTAATGAAATAAAGGAATAATAATAATAATAATGTGTACGCAAATTCTATTCGATACATTCTGTTTAATTTTTGTATAAGTATAATACAAGTCTGGTCACCGTAGGATACAATATATTATCACGCTATTTACTATGAGGGATGAGCAATATTGCATTATGTTTGTATTCCTCTATGGTTTACAGCAAATTGTAAAAAGACGAGCCAAATGGTTAGAACATTGCAGATTGATAAAACTCAACTCAAAACTCAAAAAAACTCAAAAAACTCAAAACTCAAAGCATTTATTTCAAATAAACCAATTACAGGCACTTTTGAATTGTCAAGGGGGTCGGTCAGTCATCAAAATGAAGCTAGTTGCCCATTCCAAAGCTTAGTAGGTACCTATGGAGAAGAACGGGCAAGAAACTCCACGGACACTCTTTTAAATTAACATATGGTTACAAAATATTGGTTACATCATTCGTGTTGAAATTAAACATGTGAGAACGATGCAAAACGTCAAAGGCGTCCGTAACAAAAATATAAAAAAAAAACAATTCAAAACTTAAATTAAAATAAGCCAAGGCCGCTAAGAGATGACCAGTCCCTACTGATGGCGCCCGTTCACGAACATGACGCATGGATTAGCACCATTCAACTCAACCATTTTGAAGGGAGCTAAATGATCCAACACACCCGCCACCATCAGCGAGACATTACAGTGAGCATGACATACTCTCAGCCGCCATTGCACATTCAAGTCAATGAAAGAAGTACTCAGTAAATGGTAGCTTTATAGTAAGTACATAGTGCTCACACATGTTCTATGCAATTATATAATACTAAGAGATTGAATTTATACAAAGCAAAGATAGTTTTTGAAATCTTCAGCAGCTCCAACAGTATTTTCAAATGTTAATCAATTAGTTGAGGTTGTGGAGCTGGACCAGCATTGAGCCAAGCATTTTTATCAGCGATGTAATCCCCCAAATTATAGTATGCCTGCTTGCATAGTGTGCGTTTTATACAAGATTTGAATTTCGTCTCATTCAGTTGAAGTATGTGGGGAGGAATTATATTATAACATTTTAAACAGTACCCCATGAAAGACGAGTCTACTTTTGCCAGTCTGAAACCTGGTTGAGCTAATAAATCCCTACTTCTAGTACTATAATTATGTCTTTCGCCTCTTTTACTAAAAAGATGTAAATTTTTTCTTACGTACATGATGTTTTCATAGATATATTGACAAGGCACCGTCATGATGTTAATATCCTTAAACATTTCCCTAAGAGAATCGCGCCTGCGGAGATTATATATGGCTCTGATGGCTCTTTTCTGCAGAATAAAAATAGACTCGATGTCTGCAGCCCGTCCCCATAGTAAAATACCGTATGACATAATACTATGAAAGTAACTAAAATAGACCAGCCTCGCGGTATCTACATCAGTAAATTGACGGATTTTTCTCACAGCATAAGCCGCCGAACTTAGCCGTCCTGCAAGGGATATTATATGAGGACCCCATTGAAGCCTTGAGTCGAGCGTGATCCCCAGAAAAACAGTTTTATCGACGAATTCTAGTTTCTCTTGATTCAATATTATCTCACAATTACTACTTTTGACATTTGGTAACGAAAATCTTATGCACTTAGTTTTTTTCCCATTTAATACTAAATTATTAGCAGTGAACCAATTTTGGACCTGCAATAGGGCATTATTTACGTCGTCAAGATTTAATGCACGTCTGTTAATTTTAAAAATTAAGGAAGTATCGTCAGCAAATAACACCATTTGTGGTTGAGTTTTTAACAAATAGGGTAGATCATTAATATATACTAAAAAGAGGAAAGGACCCAATATCGAACCTTGAGGTACACCCATTTTTACTTTTAAGCCGAGTGAATTGACTCCATTTATTTGAACTTGCTGCTGTCTATCATTTAAATAAGATTTTACTAAACTGAGCGCAAGTTTTCCAAGGCCGTAATGCTCAAGTTTCAAGAGTAATGTTTCGTGGTCGATGCAATCAAATGCCTTGGAGAGGTCACAAAATATTCCTATGGCGTCTTGGGCTTCTTCCCATGCCGCAAATATGTGTTTTAATAAGGTGACACCGGCGTCAGTCGTACAACGTCCCTTGGTGAAACCATATTGTTGATCGTGTAAGATTTTATTGGTGTTAAAATGATTGAGCATTTGATTAAGCATTACCTTTTCAAACACCTTGCTGAAGACCGGCAACACGGATACGGGTCTATAATTATTGGTGTCTTCACTATCCCCGGATTTGAAAAGTGGTATTACCTTACTATATTTCATTAGATCCGGGAAAACTCCTTGATCAACACACAAATTAAATAGTAAGGCCAAGTACGGCGCTATAGTCTCAATAATGGAGGTACAAACTTTAATAGACATTCCCCATAGATCTTCTGTTAATTTGATTTTGATTTGCTTGAAAGCTTTTATTACTGTTACGGGGTTTATATGCTTGAATTTAAATTCAATCGCGCAGGATGAAACGTTTGCTCTTAATAAATCAATAGAACGCGAGGGCGAGGAATTTATGGCTTCAGTAGTTTTAAGTGGGATATTGGTAAAGAAATTTACAAATTCTTGCGCAACTTCTTTGTTTGTGCATACGAGACCACGTGAGGTTTCTAGAGTGAAATCATTATTATGTTTTTTATTCCTGTTAGTTTCGTCATTGATAATTCTCCAAACCGTCTTTATTTTATTATCGGCTGATTTAATCTTGTTGCTAATGTACAAGGCTTTACCTACCTTGCAGGTATTTTTTACAATACAGATTTAACCTTTTAACTTATTATCATCACGCTATATCTTTATGGGGCCAAGCAGTCAATCATCATGTCATATGCAGGGCGGATTTTTAAGATGGAAAGTAAGGATATTTTAACCGTTGTAGCTACACAAAATCGGTCTTAGGAGACTGTCCTTAAACTTTTGAGACATTTTGATCTGCATTCACAGATTTAAAAGATAAATTACAGTCAGCAAGAAAACGAGCAGTTTTCACTTTTTTTTATGCCAATAGATCCTGTTTCTTATAAGAGAGTAGACCAACTGAGATTTGATGCATCGGATTTGGTACACTTGCGCGAATGACATTTCTGCTAAAGACACTTGCGCGAACCCACTTGCGCGAAAAGATGTCGTGATTTTGTGATGATTTTTCGTCATGGGTGTCGTTTTTATCGTTTTTGAGGTCTCTGATAACAAAACTGGGGTCAAAATCAAAATTCAACATGGCACCACCGAAAATTTGCAAATTTTTCGTCATGGGTCTCGTTTTAATGGTTTTTGAGGGCACTGACAACAATAATGGGATCAAAATCAAAATTTAAAATGGCGTTACCAAAAATTGGTGAATTTTTTGTCATACGTGTCGTTTTCATGGTTTTCGAGGGCGCTGACGACGATAATGGAGTCAAAATCATAACGCAAGATATTGCCAAAGAAAAAACGGAACCCTTCAAGGATCACTTCGTTGTCCGTCTGTCTGTATGTCAAGACCCTTTTGGCATTGGCAAGCAATGGGGAATTGCCACTGAAAACTGCGGAGACGACCTAGGTTTAAAGAATCTTTATTTCTCATAAGAACATAATACAGTTCACTTAAATGAGATTTAATGTTTGACCTCAGGACTAAAACAGGTTCTCACACGGACAACTGGACGTCACTTGCTCTCTCGTCACCAGTCTTGAGTCTCTCTGTATTTTGGCTGCTGAGATCAAAACAACAAACGTAGTATACAGGGATTTTTTATAAAAAATAACATAACATCACGCCTGTATAAGGGTTAGGCAGAAGTGTACGGTATAGTACATCCACATTTCACCAGTTATTAGGTCCCATATAATACGGAGCGAGCCTATTGCCACTAACCGGCCACAAACTCACTTTGGACTGTTTCTGAGAAATTTCAGATGAAAAACCCAATAACACTTTGCCTGACCCGGGAATCGAACCCAGGACCTCATGCTCAACATTAGCGCTTCCGACCTATAGTCCAGCGAGGCCGTTTTCTATAAAAATATGGCTATTCTACTACTTCCACGCCAAGTCGCGGGCAGAAGCTAGCTTTTCTAAAACCTATCGTATCTTATCTTGCTAAGTTGAATAGCTTTTTAACTTACCAATACTTAACTAAACAATATGTTCATTAATAACACTAAAAAGCTTTAAATAAAACAAATTATTGAAAAAAAAATAACCCGACTGCAAAAAAATGATCTGAAAAGATGGAAACAAGATGAAAAGAAAACCAGTATCCTTTAAGTATCAAAAATAAATAAATGCAGTCGGAGGCAAAATTTAAGGCGTTCGTAACATCTTAAATGCCTCCGACTGCATTTATTTATTTTTGATACATAAAGGATACTGGTTTTCTTTTCATCTTGTTTCCATCTTTTCAGTTAATTTTTTTGCAGTCGGGTAATTTTCTTTTCAGTAATTTGTTTTATTCTTCACTCCAGTTGAGGCTTCTCTGTAGTGGTTATTCGTGGATGATTCACACTTGTCGTTCACAGAAAGATTTTTGAACTGATTGTGCAGAGGTAATCTGCGTGCTTTATCAAAGTTTTCAGAGTTTCTTGAGATCGCAGGACGTTTGGCGGACTGCCATGGGCCAGAGATATCTTCACCAGGTCTTTCGGAGGTGAGATTACCGGTAGATTCCAACCTCACTAAGAATCTATCCATTTTTGGTACAATATCGACGAAATATCGATAAGTAGCGAGGCATCCCTAGAGATGGCAGGCAACTAATGTGGTGTGGTTAACGTAACTAAGCGTGCGTGCAAAAGAGAAGCGCGACGTACGCGTAATGTGGTACTGAGCGTTTGCTAGGACCTATCTACATAGCCTTCATTTTCATATGTTCAACGTTCTGCCATACACCCTGTATTTTCCTTGTTAGATTTTTTTTTTATCAAATTAATATACGTGTTAAAGTGGTAAATTCTCCTTTTTTTTTGCTACGGTCAAATGGATCGTTGTAAGATTAAGAATTTTCTCTCTTTTGCTTTAAAACATGCAAGAAGTCGGCTGATTGAAGTGAAACACAATCTTGCTAGATAATGACTGCTTTATTTGCATGTAAGGTGGACGAACCAAAACATTATTATTCTGTTACCCTCAATATATAATATAATACTACATCTTTCCCTTTTATAAAACAACAGTAAACTAATAAAATTCCCACCACCAATTACACAATCTTGTAAATATAAAGGTATGACATCCGCTCCGTGCAGGCACCACGTACTTATTCTTTATATAAGACAAATTAATTACTAAGCATTTATTATTTATACTACCACTAACGCATGTAAAAATTTACATGATACAGGTATCTCTGATCCTAGTTTTTTTTTTGTTTTCTAGCCTATGCTGTGTGATCCTAATTACTTTTTAAAAAACATTGCAAGTTTTTCACGTGCCCGTCTAGA
Organism: Tiliacea aurago; assembly: GCA_948098905.1. Taxonomy (NCBI): domain Eukaryota; kingdom Metazoa; phylum Arthropoda; class Insecta; order Lepidoptera; family Noctuidae; genus Tiliacea; species Tiliacea aurago. The sequence goes on along the minus strand of OX402581.1, from coordinate 429,066 downwards.
AGCAGCTCGGGTTTGCTGCACTACAACAGAATCAGGAGAAGAACTAGTCGACCTAGTCACTCCCCTGTCATTGTCGCTCAGCCCTTCATCTATACTTTCTGCCGCATCGCTATACGTGCTCGTGCGCTCATTTTCTTCAGTGTCACTATCCTCCTTCCCATGCAAGGAAGCAGAATGTGCCGTGGAATCTCCCGAGCTCATACCCTTCATTATGTGCCGTATGTTGCGGCGGTATCTCCGACCACTGTTATCAGTGAGGAAGTACGATTGCGGCTGCGGTGCTGGTGCCTGCACTTGCATATGTCGCCGACGCTTATCACCATCGGTTACTATTACATTCTGTCCTGGTTTTAATACAGGCAACTCTCGTGAATGCATATCGTAATACTTTTTAGATAGTTCACGTTTTGAGAGTATGTTTTTAAAATCATCATGATTGTTACGTTCTGGTCGCAATCTTTCTGTATGTACTGGTAAGCGAGTATTCAGTCGACGACCCATCAATAATTTCGACGGTGCACTAATTCCATCTCTCAGTGTTGTCCTAAAATTTAGCAACCCTAGATAAAAATCTGTACCTGTACTCAGTGATTTTTTAATTATAGTTTTTACCGTCCTTACAGCTCTCTCACTCAGTCCGTTAGACTGTGCGTAGTTGTGCGATTATGTTGTATGTTTAAAACACCAATCTTCAGTGAATTTCCAGAATTCCCTGGACCTAAATGCCGGACCATTGTCAGTTATTAGTTCCGTAGGAATCCTCGTCTCGCTAACTCATCTTTCATCGCTGCAATTATAGCTCTGGATCCAACATTTTTAAGGCACTTATCTCGATATAATTTGAAAAATAATCAACTATAATTAAGAAGTTCTTTCGGTCGCATAAGAATAAATCAGCGCCAACCTTTCTCCATGGTAAATCTGGAATCGAATGCGGTATCATAGGCTCCTTTACGTTGCGCGCTGCGTGCTCCGCGCAGGTGGCGCAGGCGCGCACTGCCTGCTCCACGTCACGTGACAATCCGCTCCAAAACATGACATCACGCGCTTGACGCTTGCATCGGTCAATTCCTAGATGTCCCTCATGAACGCGGGATATCATTTCACCTCTCCGATCACGTAGTATGAACACTGAGTGGTTTTTGAAGATCACACCATCTACTAGCTGTAATTCTTCTTTATGTGCTTAATGTATTTGTATCATTTCATTTAAATCTTTTTGATATCTTGGCCAACCATTTTGAATATAATACACCAGTAATTTGCATTCTTGATCTTCGTGTGAGACCTCTCTGACCATATCGAGTTTACTGTCGGCAAACGGCACGTTTGCTATGAGGAAACACGCTTGATCCTCCACTTCAGATGTCACTCTGTCATGCATAAGTTCCGGTAAGGCTGCCCTCGATAATGTATCAGCTACGTACATAAATTTTCCTGGTTTGTTAAAAAAATAAAATAAGTTTGTTAAAATAAATTTAAATCAATAATTTTTGTTACAAATAAAATTGTATGTTTTAATAATCGACTCATTGAATAACAAATCAAATATTCTCTATCCGCATATTGCTTAGATAATATCGAACTTATTACCAAGAAAAACATTTTATCGAGTGACAGTTTCTAAACGTTTCAATTCGTATCTTTGACAAAATGCATACCCTCATATAAAATTACAACACTGCGTTCACAAAAACAATGCGGGTTGCAGGAAAACAATCTTGTTATTCTCATTAATAGTGATTTCATTGCACGTATTAACTGTTTCGACAAAATAACATTTGTTCGAAGTATTATGTTTCCGAACATTCATTGTACCACTGTTTTAATTACCATATTTTCATTTCACCAAACGCCTAAACAATAGAGGGGATCTGGCGCTCGGCGGCCGCTTCCGCGGCACGCTCGCTTCGCTCGCTCGCCTTCACGCGCTAATGGTCACTGTTCTAACCTAACCTAACCCAAATTATTCAATAACAGTAGATGGTATCTGAGGCAGATATGAACATTCAATATACCACAGTTTTAATTACCATATTTTCATTTCACCAAACGCCTAAACAATAGAGGGGATCTGGCGCTCGGCGGCCGCTGCCGCGGCACGCTCGCCTTCACGCGTTATTGGTCACTGTTCTAACCTAACCTAACCCAAATGATTCAATAACAGTAGATGGTATCTGACGCAGATATGTTAATTAAAACACTTTGATTCTTTTATTATTTTACTTATATATTTCTTAAACGATGTTATTAAATATATATATATGATATTTATTTATAAAATTATGGATATAATGGCTGTTTTTACATTTTCGTTGAAATAAAATACCATGAAAAAATACACCGAACAAACAATATTCGTTAAAAAATAATTCTACTGTTTAATAAGTATGTTCTAAAAAAAATGTTACTATGAAATCCATTGAATTGTGTTTCTGTAAAATATGTTCATTCAACTAAAGAGTCGTTGAAACAATAATATTCGAAATAAAAATACAAGGATCAAATATTATATGAAACATTTTCTACTAAACAAAATTCTATGAAATTTCTGTCTGCGAAACAAGGGAACACCTAAAATATGAAATGAACGGTTCGCGGGGCAAAGCGACCTAGGTCCGTCTAGCTGCGCGTCTATGCGATCACTGTCGGATTGCATAGTACTCGTAATGAAAGAGAAGCGCGATGAAGCGACGCTCGTAACTTATTACAAACCATAAAACAATTAATTACTTAAATATGGGTTGAGTAAGTGAAAAAAAAAACAACCAAGTTCTGTATTTAAATACGATAAGTCATTGTTATTAATTTTATCAACGTACGTTGATCAGTAATACAGATTTTTTTGTTTGAAGATCATTTTAAGAGGTTAGTTTACCATTTTTTTGTATCGAGAAATCTGTTCAAAAACGTGTTTTGATTACAACTAGGTTCTCAGAAATATGTTCAAGTTTAACATATTTTTTTTCCGCCGTCACGAACTGTATAGATTTGGCTAAAAATTGTTTGAAACAAGCCTACTTGGGTCTTGTCAGCGCCTTAATAGGTGCTGTGACTAACACGAGTGGCTTAGCATCACAAAAACTGTACTCAAATAGTTACACAGACTTAATGTTTCAATTATTTCACGCTTTCTCACAATTAAGAGAAAAATACCTTTCTTTTTTTTGTGCACGAAGCCTTAATAGAATTACAGTACAGTTTACATTTACCCAGGGGGCCTAACATGTTATACAAGGGGCCTAACATGGACGCTTTCGCAGAATCATATTATGAGCTGCGTTCAATTCATATCCCGCAATTCATCTGTTTGACAGTTGTGTATGGAGTTTCGTAAAATGGTCCACAAATTAAGAATTAATATAGTGAAGTCTAATGTTAAATAGCAGCAGTCAAACAGATGAATTGCGGGCTGTATGAATTGCACGCATGATTCTGCCAAAGCGTCCATTTTAGGCTCCCAGAACTTTAAAAAAAATAAGCGTTTCGAAGGAGCGTCAACATTCAGTTCTCAAGGTTTCATTCAAACAATTAAATCTTAAGAAGTCTTTCTGTATCCTCCAGCAATACGTAAATAATTCCAAACAGCTTTATAAAGGCTTTATACCGAAATCAGAAGCAGACGGTGATTACCTCAGTACCGGCGAGCGGCGGAGCGGCCGCGCTTTAATATAACGTGACGACGCGACGAGACGAAATTAAAATCGGACTCGTACTTTTAAATTCGTTTAGAGCTCGCGGACCGCCGCGCCGCACCGTCCCGCACCGCTCCGTGTCTCGCCCACAATACCATATTTACTATTTTCACACGAATTACTTTTCATTTTCCGTGCGAGGCTTTTTCAAACGTCTTACTATCGTATTCGTGAACTAAATTTATATATCTCGTAAGTTTAAATGAAATTCAAAAGGGGTGCGGTGCGCTGCGGCGCGTTGCGGCGAGGCGCGGTAAGACGGCGGCCTTTAATCGAATATGTCTCCTCTGCCAGATAAATGTAATTCGAATGTTTTATGGCGAGTTCAGACGGAGGGCGCGTGGAGGGTGTTTCAATGACATTTCAAATGGCCACGGCATTTTATAGCATTACGTACTGTTTGTTTGGCATTTCTCTATCATAGACAGGCCTTTATGTTCGTTTCAAAAACATTAGTTCGATATGCTTTACTCATCATCTGCCGCCTTCTCCCAACTATGTCGGGGTCAGCTTCCAGTCTGACCGGATGCAGCTGAATACCAATACTTTACATGGAGCGACTGCCTATCTGACCTCCACAACCCAGTTACTGGGTAACACGATACCCCTTGGTAAGACAGGATTCCCTGGTACTGGTGGCTCTTCGATGTGCTTTATTTTATGTACTTATTATGTAAGTACCTGTCTATGATTTATGAATAACAAGTTAACAATCCCAAGTGACGTTGGCAATAAGCAGGTATAATTTGTGTAACCCGCCAATAACTTCAATAAATTAACCACGACTGGTAACTATGTCAAATAATGATATAGTTTTGCATGACTTTACTAACACCCCGGAAACAATGTTACGAGTACTGTATACGAGTGTAGTGATGAGTATCGCAGAGTGACGTAATGTATCTCCCGGAGTGACCTCGTGTGAGGAGCACCGCTCAGTCGTCAGTGTCGCGAGTGCTCTCCGCTGCACTCGCCTACGTCGCTTACTTCGCTCCAGCACCCGTACTGCAACACTTATTTACTTATTTTTTCGCTCCCAGCACAATTGCTGTCTCTCCGTGTAACGCGCGCTGCATTTTGGCGGCCATCGACGCCTGACCGGAGTGCTTTTTTAATCATTTAAACACATGAACATTCATATAAACTATTGCCTATGCTTGAGACAAATTAAGTTCTTTGAAATATAGAATTGTTGATTACACCTTAGTACAGACGTGCACACAAGAAATGCACATGGTGTTCATTGATCTGGAGAAAGCGTATGATAGGGTACCTCAGGATGTGTTGTGTGGGCCTTGAAAGAGAAAGGTTTGCTCGAGAAGTATGTGGAGTTAATTCGTGCCATGTACAGTCAATCTTGTACCTACGTCCGGTCGGCTGCTGGCAATACCGACAAGTTCAGTGTGGCTGTAGGCTTGTACCAAGGGTCGGCCATAAGCCCTTACCTCTTCCTGTTGATTATGGACGCTGTGACGTTGGACATAAAGAATGAGGCACCCTGGTGCATGCTGTTTGCCGATGACATTGTTCTTGTCGATGAAGATGCTCCTGAGATCCAGATGAGAGCAGGTCACGGGAACAATCTGCGACTCCCGCATTCCCCTTAAACTTAAGAAGAAGGTATATAAAACAATGATTAGACCTGCTGTCTTGTATGTATCAGAATGTTGGGCTACAAAAGGGATAAATGAAAGGCAATTGCATGTAGCAGAGATGAGAATGCTAAGAGGAATGTGTGGTGTGACACGAATGGATAGAATAAGAAATAAGTACATAAGAGGAAGTTTGAAAGTGGCGCCGGTGACTGAAAAGTTGTGCGGAAATCGGTTGTCATGGTATGGGCATGTGATGCGGAGAAATGAGGAAAATATCGTGAGGAAAGTTTTGAGTATGTATGTCGATGGCTATAAGAGTAGGGGAAGACAGAAGACACGATGGATGGACTGTGTGAAAGATGATATGGCTAGAAAGTGAGTAACTACCGAGATGACGACTAATAGAGAAGTGTGGCAGAAAGGGACATGTTGCGCCGACTCTACATAAATTGTGATAATGCTGATGCAGCAGGAGAATGACATCATCATTCTCCTGCTGCATTACGAGGACTTATAGATGCGTGTTGTGATTGGTCGCGCGCCACCCGCACCGATGCGCGGCGTGTCGTCAATTTATGTCAGTAATTTGTTCTGTGCGTCTGTTTGTCTCCTCCACTAATCTAGAACATGCATCACGGTGAAACGTTCATTATTTTTTGACGAGGGAAGAAATCTTTTTTTCGGTGTAATGTATGTGGCGCGCGGAACATATATTATATGTAAACCAATCCGCAACGAGAAGATAAATTGCCGCCGCATATTTACGTTCTGCCGTAGTACTGTGCCGTTCAGTGCCGAGATGTGCGTTGCTGTGTATTTCCAGCGTCTCTGTATCTGAATCTGTGTATATATTTATTTGGTTCACCAACAATTGTATACACTGGTTTATGCAAATGAAAACGAAGCAACAAATTAGAATAGAGTGTAACAATCACTTATAGGTAAACTCTGCATGCACACAAAACATTGTTACTCTTACAAAAAAGAAAAATAGAAATAAAAGACTATAATATAAAGTTGCACTAAATAAAACTTAGTGCAACTATATAATAAATTAATTAAAACAAAATCAACTAAAGTTAACAAAACTAGGTAATACAACAATATGCAATAAGTAGCCCAAATTCACCCAACCGGTTAGATAACGCCTAGGATAGGATAGGATTTTCAACCCCGTGACAAAAAAAAAAGGGATAAGAAACTCAATGTTCGGGGAGATACTTGTAAAAGGTGGCTTTCAATTTGCCTAAACTGTCAAAATTGAGGTCAATCCGATCACTGCAATCGTTCACAGCCCTGCAAAACCTCACATACGGCAAATTAGCACCCAGAACCGTACTTCTCTGCGGGGGGCAGAGTGGCGTTATAGGATTGCGAGGAATTCTGGAGGGGGCGCGGAAGTTAAAATTATTTAATACTAGCTTTACCCGGCCCGGCTTCGCACGGGTAGCGCTATGTATCTACCCTACCATACCCTATCTAGTAGGCCCTACCTACCTACCCTACCTACCTACCCTACCTACCTACCCTACCTACCTACCCTACCTACCTACCCTACCTACCCACCCTACCTACCTACCCTACCTACCTACCCTACCTACCTACCCTACCTACCTACCCTACCTACCTACCCCACCTACCTACCCTACCTACCTACCCTACCAACCTACCCTACCTACCTACCCTACCTACCAACCCTACCTACCTACCTTATTTTCTTTTTTCAAAAACCAACTGTTTTGTATTCCAACAAAACAGACCAAAGAGATCGGACCTCATACTACAGCTTTGAAACAACAAATTTCTGAATGCACCTATACTCGTATTACAATTACACACATATATTTGACAACCAAGTGACAGACTTCTTGGCAGGAAAGTGAAGCGTCATGTTCAGCAGTTTGTTTAATTTTCCAAAATTTGTGTTTAGCCGAATATTAATGTGTAATAATGGTGGATTATTAACCATTAAGTGTTTGTGAACGTGCATTAGTGTAGGCAAATGAAACAAAACAGTGCAACTTCGCTTCAAGTTCTCTCAAGAAGTCCGCGTGAGGACTCAGTAAAGTGCCACATCTTTACTAAAACTCAAGGGGAGTGGGCGGGGATATGATCATCATGCATTTATAATTCATTTCATCAATATTATACAAGAACTAAAACTTGACATTGGCTAAATGCACAAACCGTGCGAAGCCATAAGGAAAAAAAAAAAAAAAAACCAAGTGACAATGACAAAAGACAAACGGTCATATGACACAACAAGATTTATATTTTGACATGGCTTAAACCATCGACTCAGTTTTTGTAAAAAGAACGTAACAGTGATTGAAATAACGTCCTTTATACAAAACTGAAAACTTATTTCGTTGACAGTTTTGTGTTTAGGAACTGTATCATAGCCTAAATAAAGTTCGAAATTCAATATTGGCTCCATGTTTTAATGGTCTGGTCATGGTCTGAAGATAAACCTCGTTTTGTAATAAGGGGGAAAAATTTTCACAGCTAGGAACAGCTTGTATTGGAAAATTAAATTGTCATTTTTAGTATTTTCCTTTACTTATTATTTATGTTTCTTACCGTTTAAACCTTCCCTGAACTTTCACAAATATTTCAAAACCAAAATTAGCCAAATCGGTCCAGCCGTTCTCGAGTTTTAGCGAGACTAACGAACAGTAATAAATTTTTATATATATAGATAGATTTGCGGACAGTAAATTTTATGGGCCATATCTTTGCACACAAACATTGCGTCATTCAGTCCTCGACGTTTGTCTCGAGAAAGTGTTTGAGCTTATAACTATAAGATCGCATTTTCTTGGACAAACCGCATGTATAGGCCAGGTGCCCCAGAAAACGTTTTTGTACATGCTCAAGACGCAATGAGTGAGTAGCATAGTGTGGCCGCCAGACCAGACCACGCTACAATACTCCAACATGTTTCGTCTCAAACATGATAATATATACATAGATAATTTTAGTCCTACAATTTTTTAATTGTTTCGTGTTTCTGATAACAAAACCCAGCATTTTGGAAGACATTTTCACTATATTATCAATGTGAGGGATAAAAAATAATTTCTGGTCAAATATAACACCAAGGTCTTTTATTGTGTCTAATTCCTTTATTTTATCTCCATTAATATAATAGTCCTGGTCGATGAGATGATGTTTCCTAGTAAATTTTATATGGTAGCACTTGCTAGGATTTAGGAGCATCTGGTTTATTTGGCACCATATCACCAATTCATCCAAATCGCTTTGTAATTCAGAGGCGTCATGCTTAGATTTAACTATTTTGACGAATTTTAAGTCATCTGCAAACATAAAAATTGTACAGTGGCAAAAACAGTTCGGAATATCATTAATAAAAAAGTTAAATAAAACCGGCCCCAAATGAGACCCTTGTGGTACGCCCGAGGATATGTGTCTGACGGTCGATCGAAAGCCATTGACTACTACAAAAAAAGTTCTGTTCTCAAGATACGAACTCAACCATGAGAGTAAAGATCCAGCGATACCATTTTTTTTTCTTTTTTGGGTGGGAAATTATCAAATAACTTCTCCCGCTCTGGGCTGAGCGGGAGGGCGTGTCAGACTCTCCCTCACGCATTCCGCCTCCTCCTTTGCAAGCATTACTGCTTCACAGAAGGAGGTGACGGCCTCCCATGCACTCTCGCTCCGAACCATGGCCTGAACCAGGGCCGGACGCGAGAGATCGCCGCCGCCGATCGCCTCCGTGAGGACACGGTGGTGCTCCGCCCAAGCTGGGCAGACCTCCACCGTATGCTCCACCGTGTCTTCCGGGCGATCCACACAGTGGTGACACCCGGGCGTTTCCTCCCGCTTTATCCTGAACAGGAACCTCCCGAAACAACCGTGTCCGGTGAGGACCTGCGTCAGGCGGAAGGTGAGTACGCCGTGGCGCCTCTCTAGCCACTCCTCAAAGAGGGGACTTATCACCACAATTGTGGCGTGCCCAGCGGTGGGTTGCGACAATCGCACTCTCCATGCCGCCATAAGATCCCGCCGGAGCTCTGTCCGCTGTGCCGTGATTTCTCGCGGCAGCGGAGTTTCACCCCGGCGTTTCACCTCCTCGCGCCACTCCCAGTTGTGCGCGAGGACTTTTGGCTCCAGACCCCATGGCGGTAGTCCGGCAAGGAGGCTCGCCGCGTCACGGGAGACCGTGCGGTATCCTCGGACCAGCCTGATAGCCATGACCCTTTGGGACGCGTTCAACCGCCGGGCTGGTCGCAGCCTTATAGAACGCGCCCACACCGGTGCCCCGTAAAGGGCCATGGACCGCACGAGCCCCGCGTAGAGCCTCCGACAGGAGGCGTTTGGACCCCCTAGATTAGGCAGGAGCCGCTTTAACGCAGCCCCGGCCCGCTCCAGTCCAGACTGGAGCGGGCCGGGGCTGCGTTAAACGTGACGTGACGTTTGGCTCCCAGGAGCCAAACGTCGAAAATGCTCCACGAAGTTCCACCGGCTGTCGAGGACGAGTCCCAGGTACTTCATCGTCGACTCGACGCCGATCTGAACGGCAGGAGGCCGTTATTTGGGAACCCGACAGTGGCGCGTTCCGAGGACCATAAAAACACATGGCCTCGGACTTGTGCAAGGCCACCTCGAGTCCCAATTGCCGGATCCTATTGACGATTGTCGCAACTGAACGGCTGCTGAACTGGCGGCACACGGGGTGCCGCCAGTTCAGCCGCCGCCTGATGCGACCTCCCCTGCGCCAGGACCAGCGTGTCGTCAGCGTAGCAGACTACACTGACGCCGTTAGGGAGGTCGGCGCGCAGCACCCAGTCGTAACCGATGTCCCACAGATGCGGCCCCAGGACCAACCCTGTGGGACACCGCACGATATCTCTCACCGGTTCCACTCTCCGTGGTGACCGGGGTAGATGACGGCCCTGTCCGTCAAATAGGCCTCGACCAATCGACAGAGGTAGGTCGGCATCCGGTGATACCGAAGTGCCTCCCTAATGCAACTCCAGGGCAGGGTATTGAAGGCATTGGCGATGTCAAGAGACACCGCCAAGACGATTCCACCCCGGGCAACAGCATCCCCCGTCGTGAGGGCTCGAACGCGCATGATGGCGTCCACCGTAGAGCGCCCCTTGCGAAAACCAAACTAGCTCTCCACCTAATCCGGCCCCACCCGCACCAGCCGCCCGACAAGGCGGTCTGCAATTACTCTTTCAAAGAGCTTGCCCACCTCGTCGAGCAGCACAATGGGCCGGTAAGCGAACGGAGAGTCCGCCGGGTGCCCTGGCTTCTTAATGAGGACCAGTTTCCCCGTCTTCCAACGAAGTGGGAACTGGCCCCTCTCCAAGCATGCGCTTAAGAGCCCCCTTAGTCGAGGCCCGAAAGCCTCTAAGGCCAGAACCCAGGCTTTTCCAGGTAAGCCGTCGGGTCCTGGGGCGGTATTTTTGGCATTGAGCCTACGTACCGCCACTCTCAAATCTACCTCGGTCACCTCCGGAGTATCGTCGTCGTCGTCATTGGTGTGGTCCGCATCGGGCACCGCAGGAAGCGGAGCCATGGGCGGGGGAGTATGTTCCCCTCGCGAATGAACAGAGCGCTCACCACGTCCTCTACGAGCTGGGGCCGGAGTTCCGGAGGACTCTGCGTCAGTGGGGGAGCCCATGGGCGAAGCTTATCTCGCACTCATTTGTAGGGGCGTCCCCATGGGTCTCTGTTCAGAGTCTCCAGCAACTCCTCGCGGGCCAGTCCTCTGGCCCACTCGATCTCCACTCGGAGGGCGGTCTTCGCCGCTCTGTACCCGTCATACAGCTCCACCTGTATGGCTTCCGTATCCGGAGGGCGAATACGGAGCCTGCGGTGCCTGGAGTACCGGTGGCGTGCAGCAACGCACGCCTCGCGTAAAGCAGTCAGCTCACGTGACCACCAGTACACCTGGCGCCGAGCATGTCCGGGCTGGACCCGGGGCATTGCCACGTCACATATTTCGGACATGGCCTCCCGGAACCAATCCGCCTCGTCATTGATATCGGCAGGCCTGTCCGGTGATGACACCCAGGCCTGCACGATCGAGGCTTCCAGGAGGAGCTCCCAGTCCAGCTGCTCTAGCGCCCACCGCGGACCACTCGGGGTCTGTCGGACCGGCGCACCCGAGGTCTGGGTGGAGACGTCAAACCGGATGTACTGGTGATCGGAATAGGTCTCCACCCCCTCCATGACGCGCCAGTCAATGACACGCGGCGACAGAGCGGGGCTGGTGAACGAGATGTCCACCACTGATTCACCCCGCATCCGCACACACGTACAGACAGAACCCCGGTTTAGGATGACCAACCCTGTATCCAGAGCCCAGTACTCAACCATCCTGCCCCGTGTGTCTGTATACCGGGAACCCCAAGCCACGTTCTTGGCATTGAAGTCCCCGAGGACGATCACGGGGAGGGGATGGTACCCGACGACGACGACTCTCAACTCCCCAAGGGAGTTGTGGAACTCGGCGAGAGTTCGGTTCGGGGAGAAGTATACTCCTACCACGACAATCTCCCCGAACCGTGCTGCCACGCAACCCCGTCCCCTCTTGACGGCCTCGAGGGACGGGGTACCGGCGGCGGATCCAGCGATACCATAAGTTCTCAATTTGTCAATGAGAATTTGATGAGAGACCTGATCGAACGCTTTGCTGAAATCCATACACGTATATATATATGACATTAGCTTGATGGCCAAAATCTATTGCTGCCGTCAATAACTCGGTAAAAAGTGTCAGATTTGTATTTGTGGATAGAGACTCCACGAAGCCATGTTGTCCCTCACTTAAGTAAATTTTAAGATGATTTTGGATGTGAGGACAGATCATAGACTCAAAAATTTGACTTAGGGTTGATTAAATTGAAATGGGTCTATAGTTCGAGACTAAGTCCTCATTTTCGGATTTATGAATGGGAACGACCTTTGCTTCCTTCCACTTTGATGGGAAGGCTCCACTAGACAAAGATTTATTAAAAATAAGCAACAAATAACACCAGCTCATTCGCACACTCATCTATGAATATTGGTGGTATATTATATGGTCCAGCACCTTTTTTGCAGTCTAAACTTTTTAGCTTTTTGTATAAGACTTCTCTGTCAATAACTGGGCTGTTCAAAGATATGCTACTTTATTTAATATTATTAACATTTGCTGTTTTATCGGTACTGTAATCGTTTTCAGCAGGGCTGTACACAGAAAAAAAGAAAGAAGCAAAGATCTCACATATTTCCGTGCAATCTGATGATGCAACTGTGCCGTCTGTCATAGATAAAGGATACGAGCTGGATCCACCTCGCTTAGTTTTAACATATGTCCAAAATTATTAAGGGTTATTGGTTAGAGTGTGTTCAAGATTCTTTAAATAATTATTATAGCAAATCGTAGCAAACGCATTACAGCGTTTACTTATTATTTTTAACTCAATTTTGTCCAACGGGTTTTGGTATGTACGAGTATTGTAACGTTTCCTAATCTTATTTTTTGTGTTTAATATCTTTGAAGTTTTGTTAAACCACGGGGGACACTTACTATTTTTGGGTATTTTAATAGGAATAAATCTTTGAATAGCACCATTGATGATGTCATTAAAAACTTTTACCATATCATTAACGTCATTAAGTCCCTCAAATAATTCCTCCCAATCCTGTTCCTTTAGGTATTTTATCGGTATATAGCTTGTTTTACGGAAGTTACGTAACTCATTTGTAATATTATATGGAAGTTTGGTTTCTTTTTTAAGACAAATTTTTATATCTAAGGGTGGATGATAGTGATCGATATTATATATAAGGAGCCAATACTTTGACTTACATTACACAGTGAATGATCAGTTATCACAAGATCTAGTATGCGAGAGGAGGCATTATATACGTTATTACTTTGAATGAGCTTATTAACTGTGAAATCCAACAAAGCTTCACGCCACGTCTTAAGACGCAGATATATGCCAGTAACCTTGAATGGTTAGCTTGCGTGTTCTGTAATGAACTCACGCAACGCGTCGTACGTTCAGCCTCGTAATAGTACTCGCCCATCAAGGAGCGCTGTCCCCAATTTAACGCATTATTAATTTATTATACACAAAACGAATTTTAATAAAACGCGTATACTAAAAAAACAACCGATTTCCAACAAAAACACTAAAAAGTGAAAAATAACTTTAATTTCGGAAGCACATAACATAACATCACGCCTTGTTTCCTCGAAGGGTAGGGTAGAGGTGTACCTGTAGTACACCCACATTTAATATAATATTTAATTTAATTTCGGAAGTCGGTGTCTTCGGTTTTGTATTTTCGTTTATGGCCACCGACTTCCGAAATTTAATTAAATATAATATTAAATGTGGGTGTACTACCGGTACACCTCTGCCCTACCCTAGATTGTCCGTGTCTTCACGGAGGCCAACGGCGGCGACGATCTCTCGCATCCAGCACTGGTTCAGGCCATGGTTCGGAGCGAGAGTGCATGGGAGGCCGTCACCTCCTTCTGCGAAGCAGTAATGCTCGCGAAGGAGGAGGCGGAACGCGTGAGGGAGAGGCAAGGTTCGCGCCCTCGCGCCTCTAGTCGCCGCAGGAGACGCCCCGGGCGTCGGGAGTTGCAAGCCGATTTCCGGCCACCGTAGGCGCGGGCTTGCGGACGGCGAGCGATGGGTAGCTCGCCGTCCGATAAGGACCAGGCCCGGGTCGACGGCGCGTTGTGTTCCACGCGCGCCTCAAAGAGATGTCAGCACCAACTGACGGGGTCCGTCAGGACCAATGCCTGCCAGGGTTGCGAGTTTGTCCGAAAGGGATATCGTGGCCCTGGCACACAGGCAAATGAAGGAACACGGGTGGGTTTTAGTCAGTAAGAGTCTGACACGCCCTCCCGCTCTGCCCAGAGCGGGAGAAGTTATTTGATAATTTCCCACCCAAAAAACGAAAAAAAAGTATAAATACTGAGTTTCGAGTTGATCGGACCGCGCGTTAAAATTCTTCTATACAAGCTTTGACATCCCATCCGTTGAAGTTAAGTTAACAAAAAAATATAAACTTTATAATTTACTTACGTAAGTATTCGTCCAAGTTTCAAGTTTATTAACCCTAGGAATAAGATTTTTCATGCAAACAAACCCCCCGTTTTCCACCCTTAAAGGTCAAATATCCAAAATCCCCTTCTTAGCGGATGTCTACGTGCCAAATTTCAGGCCAATCTGTTCAGTGGTTTGAGCTGTGTTGATAGACCAATCAGTCACGGTTTCCTTTTATATGTACATATGGCTAGATATATATATATTGAGAACCTCCTCTTTTTTTGTAGTCGGTTAAAAATAATTTATAGCCAGAGTGCATCTCATGACAATTCCAATAAGACCAAACACGGGTAGGATACATTGTTTTTTAACGGAGTTCCAGTGCCTACCATCCGGCTTCATCATCAGATCAGTTTGATGGTACCATTTTGATCAGAACTATTTATTTAAATTTGCTTTGCTTAACTATCTTAATCCAGATAACTCATCGCCACCCGTGAATTACGTATCACTGAGAAGTTCCGGTGGCCATCTGTGGCCTTCCTCATCTGTTCCACTTCACCAAATTATACTTTCTGAATGCAAATGATTGACTTGTTGATGAAAATATAAAAATTGCTATAGGTATGCCTATAATATTTGAGGAGTTTCCTCAATTACTCATGGATCCCAACATCAGAACTGGATTTTGAAAAAAATGGGACCAATCTGGAAGTATATCCTTTCAATTAAAAAAATAATTTTCCAAATCGGTTCATAAACGACGGAGTTCTGAGGTAAAAAACCTAAAAAAAAAAAAAAAAATACAGACGACTTGAGAACCTCCTCCTTTTTGTGAAGTCGGTTATTTAATAACTTACCTTTAAATTGGTGCAGGTTTCAGAAAAATACGCTTGGTAGATTTTGCGTCATTCTCAGTGTTTTATCCGCGTTAGACATAACTTTACAAATTAATTTCACTGTGTAGGATAAACATAATCTAAAATATTCACATATTAATTATTGAGAAAACGCTCTAATTTAACACACTAAATTAACATTACTCGTTTAGACGTGATCTTCAGTAACCTATATGGAATATATGGTCTTAAATAAACATGGTAAATCACTCAATATTGTGCGTACAAACTAACATTTGCAGTTGGAATGACATGTGTCTTTCAACTACAATGTTAAGTTTGTTCTTGGGATAAATTCATCTCAACTACGTAACCCTTCATTGTGCGTAGTCCAACACGCACTTGGCCGGTTTTCTAAGTCGTCCAACTCAATTCACGAAAATGTTAAAAAAAAACCCAGCGCTTCCGGCTGGTTCTATGGGAACTACACATTACAACAACGTGATTATTTCAGAAAAAAACATTCAGTAGGATTTTTTGAACTTAGAGAGTTGAAATGCTGATTCTAGTTATTATAATACTGTAAAGCCATATTTGTTATGGCCGCGAATCATATTTAGATCAACATAAAACCTGTTACTGACCTGCAAATTGCAAAGAACGTAAGAAAATTTTAATTTCGCGGCTACCTTAGCGCATCCCCTATAAGTACATTTGCTGCCACTCATCATCCACTGCTGACATCACAGATTAGTGCACGTCGAGTCTTCACAATAATAATAAAACGTTTGGTCGCGGCACAGATTTGTTTCCCGGCTGGACGCCGCTCCACTACAAGTGAGCTGAGTGTGGCCCTCTTGAGTACATGTTCTGTGGTGTGGCCGCGGGAGGTCCCTCGCGCAACACTCGCACGATCTGTCTCCGCGCAAACAATGCGCGCCCACATATTATCGCACGCTCTCGGGACGCTCGTAATTGTTCGCGTTTTGTTTCGCTATTGTGCGATGACGGAGATGTCGCCTAATGGAAGCATACGTTGACAAATAGTTGCGGAGACGGCTCCCTTCTATTCTGGGCCTCAGGTCTGCTTACAATAGTGTCAGAATGGTCTTGATTTGATTTCATAACTGTTGATTTTGACATGTTTGGTAATCTATTAATATAATGGCGTCATTGTGACTTTCCAATGGTTAAAAGAAATTGTATTTATTGGTTATCTCGTACATAATGAATGACAAATGAATTACTGACTTAGGCGGTAGTCTGCTAAAATTTTGACAGTTCCTTTGATCAGTGACCTACCATTAGAACGTCATTGAGCAGTCATTTCTTTTAATTCGTTACGAGTATCGTGTTTGTGGAATATTTATTGAATGGAGACAATTTAATGTATTCACTACGAGCAAATATTATCAAGCTAGCCAACGCAGTGGATGCTAGAGAAAGAAGATGGGCGGAATCCATAAAACGTCGTCGAGCCCGTCGCTTGACGAGAATGTATACGAACCCTTTTATTGATATTCACGAAGCGGAATTTGTAAAAACGTTTTGCCTTGGAAAGGCGGTTAATTGTAAGGGGTTATTTGAAAAACTAATTCCCCTTATGGCCAGACCGCGTCGAAACGATAGCGTATCGGCAGAAATGAAGGTGAGAACACGAAATTTTACTTTGATTTATTAGGATTCCGTACCAAAATGGTAAAAAGGAATCTTTATGGTGAGACTAAGTCTGTCTGTCTGTCACACCTAGATATCTCAAGAACTACTTATGCTATCAACTTGAAATTTAGAATAGTTTTAGATAACATTTAACCAACTATTTCGCAAATAAGAAAGAAATAAAAAAAAAAAGTTTTTGCAAAAGGGACTGAAAGGGGGTCTTAAAAATTAGAAGTGGGGCTACAAAGGCATGTGGGGTATCATATGAAAGAGCGCTGTTTGCACATTCTCAAACATTGAATTTTTTGGCAGCATAGTTTCTGACTTTTGATGAAAAATTAAAAAAAAAATACCGTTCGCCCCCCTTATCTCCGAAGTTTGCATAGGTAAAAATCTGAAATTATTCTATGATGATGGAAATGTAATAGAAGCCTTAGGAAAAGGGACAATTAGAATGAAACCTAATGTTGGAAAAGAGTTTCTCCTCTGTGATGTCTGGCTTGTTCCTTGTATTAGCAAGAATCTTTTTTCATTGCTAGCGACACAGGACAAGAATACAAATAGTTTATTTGAGTCAAGAGTAACTACATGCTCTATTAAGGTGAATGGAATAGTCGCCATGACGGGAACCAGCACAAGATATGGTGGATTATATAAGCTGAATTGTAAAGTATAAATACACGTAGTAAACATGAAATTGTGATACCCAAATTTAGATTAACTAAAACAAGCAAGTCATTTCTTATAAACAGTATCCGCTTTTATAACAAGTTGCCAAAGTCTGTTACAGAACTTAGCGATGGAAAATTCAAAACCCACATCAAACGTGTCCTTACCAAAAGCATATTATAAGATTAAAGACTACGTTGAAGACAAGGAAGTTTGGCATTAATTCCTTCTGCACATGTGGCTTCCCTGGTACCTCATTAACGGAAAAAATATGTAAATGTCTATTAACTGCTCCCAAGTTGCGATGTTTATGGCCTTATTTTTCTTACTGCATATGCAGCTGAACTTAATCTACCTGAAAGAGCTCTAATGTGGGCATTGCAATTTGGAATCTAGAGTAATTCCTAGAAATACAGTTTCTGTAATAGCATCTAGTTTCTTGCCATCAGGTTTTAAATTTAAACCCACTTGGGGTACGTTTGGTAATGAGAACTTAAGACATTTTGTTTTGTTCGCATTAAGTAAAAGATTATTTGCTGCGAACCATTTCGAAAGAACAGCTAGACTCGTTGACGTGTAAGACATCCGAATCTTCTCTATATATTTCACTGAAAAACCGAACGGCGGCGGCGTGGCGTAAGTGCGACGCGAATTTATATGGCCAAGGTCAACGGTGATTATCCGACCCGACAGTGCGGTCGCCCAAACCGTCTTGAAACTCATCTGAATGGGACCCTGCAAGCTGCAAGCTGCAAGCCAAGATATTATCGGACAGCAGCGTCACCTGAACGACACGACTGACCTGACGTTCATTTTTCTTTTCCTAACATAGTAATTCAAAGCGAAGGTAAATAAGAAAGGTACTAAGAAGCATTCGCAAATTGTCACAAATACACTCTTGTCGTGCGGTAAAATGAAAGCATAATAAATAAAAAGAACACTAGGTGGTGGAGCGCGTCGCGTCCAGAAACAAACAAGTGTAAAGTAACAATTGTTGTTGTTCCAACTTGCAATCACAGTCCGGCCGCGCCCTCATGATGAAATAATAACATTAAGCCCCCCCAACCCCCCCTACTCACTTGCGCGCCCGCCACAGTGTACAGATCCGCCGGTCGGTGCAGCTGCAGCCTGCAACACAATAAAATTGTATTCTGTGTAGTTTTCATTTGAAACCGATATGGAATGGAACCGATCGCGACGTGTCGTCGACGGAATACTGATCACGTGCACATTAAGGACGCTTGTAAAACGTCCACGAATCAGGACTCCGTCCTACAAACGAACGGTTCTGAGTCGATCTCTGATTAATGCGCCGTGTGTGGCGACACGTTGAGTGCCGCGACACGGTACCTACCTGTTTTTAACTGACTTCCAAAAAGGAGGAGGTTATATAATTTCCGGATGTATTTTTTTTATTAATGTTTTTTCACCGATATCTCCGTCAATGATAGTTAGATTTTGAAAATTATTTTTTCTGTTTGTAAGTGTATGCTCCCAAGGTAGTCCCATTGCCACCAAATCAGGATCTGATGAGGGGATCCCATGGAAATCGAGAAAACCCTCAAATTTTATAGGCAAACCTATAGCGATTTTGATATTTTTTATAGCAACTCGTGCATTTGCTCTTGGAAAGCACCATTTGGTGAAGTGAAACTGATGATGGAGACCACAGATTGCCACCGAAACAATATATAATAAGTATATAACGGGTTGCGATTCGATTAGGTACTTTAATATGGTTGCTAAGCAATTTATGCTCGTCACAATGCATATGGTGAGTGACAGTTCTCCTGGTTCTTACCAGGAGAACTCCTCAACAATCAACGTCCCAGCATCGGGAATAGTAGATTGCTATACAAGGGTCGAAACGAACAAATTCCCATACGAGGTATTTATAGGTAGGTTGTTTCGTCTATAGTCCGAGTAGAAATTGGTGACTTTCACTCGTGTTAAGCACTCTAATTTTCATTTCAAATAAAAGGAAAGTAAAATATAGTCGTTTTTCTAAAATATTTATTGATACATGAGTAGTACCTATTTAAAATTAATTGAGAAGTTAGAACAATTTGTGAAAAAAGTTAAATTTTTGTTTGGATAATTTACGCTGTTTGATATATTATGAAAAATATGGCTGTGCTGGATGTCTGTAAAAGTAGGAGACTCTGGTATTTGATTAGACGATGGAATCCATGGCAGATTCGCCTCAACCAACTACTTCAAGGGAGTCTTCCCTTGAAGTAGTTGGTTGAGGCGAATCGGGGCGTAAATTTATTGTCTCAGTTAATTTGTTTAAAATTTTAGTTTTATTTTGAACAGAATCCTCAATGTAGCCTTCCGCGACTGTGCTGGATTTCCATCCTCCATGTCTTTTTAACATCGTCAAGTTCGCCCCAGAATTGGTTAACAGTGTCGCTGACGTTCTTCTATAACAATGCCCGGTATACTGTTCACAGTTTGGTAAATTCAAATATTTTGTATGCTGCTTCAGCATACCTGAGATTTTATTTTTACCGATCACTTGTTTATAGCATTTTCCCTTTTGGTAGTTGAGAAAAAAGCGATCCGTATTTATGTCATTAGATCTGATTTTTTTATATTTATTTACTATTTTTGTAAACTCTTCTCGTACTACAAACGTGCGCTCAATATTTGTTTTTGTTTTAGTCACAAGTAATAACAGGTCTTGATTTTCAACATCGTTAATTGGGTATGTAAAGTAAAAATTAACGTAAGCCGATTCCAAAACCATTTCGAGATTAGCTTCTAAGACTTATTTTTCTATTAATAGGTCTTAAAATTATAAGATCGTATTTATTTTCACAAAAATACTTAAAATCACTTGACTTTTATTTGACCTCTAAATGACGTCACAAAGCAGCCTGAATTGGAAACATTCAGTGCCTCTTGTAATTAAGTTGTTCTTTATGTGTCAAGTGTCATGCAAACGTCAAATTTACATGAAACACTTATTATTATTCTATTCAGATAAGTAAATATGTAAATAGTGTAGTTTTTCACCAGCTGTGGACAGTACAAGTCGAATCACATCGATGTATCGCCCCAAGAAAACTTAACTTACGTTAAAATGATCTTCACAATAAAACAGTCGCCGCCCAGACTTGTACTAAACATTTACTTCCTCGCACCATTTCCTTTTTAAGGTTTCTTTTACTAACAATCAATTTGTGTCGGCTATTTGTTGTGGTGTTTATACTTGACGGTATGACGAACTTAGCAGAAGTAGTCTTTGAATCCATTCATTTTATTAAAAACTTTAAACTAAAGTACGGAAATCGCTAAAGTATGAAATGTAAACAAATTAATTGTCATATTTGACAGTTTGAGTTTACGGAATTTTGGTTTTAAATAAGTGTTAAACGTGGCAAAGATCCTAAGCTATTCAGCTACTAGTGACGTCATTACGAACAATACTATAAAAAAATATATAAAAATAACTACAGCTTGAAAAAACCAAAAGATGAAATTATGTGTTTCAAATACTCTTATCATTAAAATAAAAATATAAAAAACATACCTGAAAAATACTTTACATACCCAATTGTTAGATTTGTGAGCTCACTGCTTCTGCAGGCTCCGCTTACTCGTATACCGAGGATCAAATACCACCTGTGAAAAACATATAATTTTGTCAGTATTTCCAACGTTTTTACTCTCAATATACGCAATTTGGTCAGTATCATTGCTTTTTATGCAAACTATAATACTTAACAGAGTAAAGACTTCGGAAACGACGTTAATTTTTTGAGTAAAAGACGTCTGCCTACCTAGATAAACGTTTATAGCTTACCTTCACTGCCAAATATATCTCGTCAGGTGCTTCATTCAAAAATGTTTCCACTTCGTATGAGGTGAAAACCTTTGATTTTTTGCTCGAGTGGGAAATTATCAAATAACTTCGCCCGCTCTGGGCGGAGCGGGAGGGCGTGTCAGACTTTTACTCACTTAAAACGCACCCGCGTTCCTTCATTTCCCTGTGTGTTAGGGCCACGATATCCCTTTCGGACAAACTCGTATCCCCGGCAGGCTCTGGAACCCCTGAGACTGTCCTTTCCAAAACGATGGTAGATTATGGTATTTTTTCAAATCTATATTGTGTTTTACACTTAGTGTACTCTTGAGCATTGAATGCCTGCTCCATAGCGTAGAAGGCTGAATTTTTCTAGATAGACCATTTAACTAAGTATGAAACACACTTTCGGAAAATGATTTTATTTTTTTGTTTACTCGCATCGCCACTTCATAAAATCACTGTACGTACTTAAATATCTTTCCTTGGAAACTTCTGGCAAAAGATTTTTAATTACTGTATTTGCCTCGTATTTAACCCGAATAAACCGAATCTGGGGTCAACATTTCAGAATCGCTTGAACAGATTTTTATTATTTAATCAAATAGTCTGTTGCTTCCGAGATTTTGAATTTCGGTGCAGTTTACAGTGTCAGTATCCCGCCAAATTATATAGTCTTTTTTTATTAAAAAAATGGAACACACCGCGTCACAGCCGCGGGCCATCTCGCTTACTAGGTATTTTTTTAAATCCACACTGGCTGTTTATACACTCACAACACCGCACCATTTTTTTATTTTATTTTAGTCGATATTTTTTTTTAATAAGTTAAATTGTTCGTAGCCGACTAGCCTAACCACGTATAGTTCTATTTTTTAAATTCATTCCCGGCCTAGAGAGGGAAGCAATTACTATGAGTTTTTTCCGCCCGAGGCCAGAGTGGGGAGCAGTGTCTCCCACCCGCTACTCGGATCAAACAAACACTACTTTCCAAGTATGAGAAATGAAAAAGCAATATTTTAACTTAGATAAATTAAAAACTGACCCAATAAAAACTTTTTATAAAAAAAAAATAACCTACTTTGAAAAATACACTACAAAGTGAAAAATAACTTTAATTTCGGAAGTCGGTGCCAAAAAACTAAAATACAGATCCAAAGAAACACACACTTCCCAAATTAAGTAAAGTAAAAATAAGTAAAAAGTTTATTCATCAAAAAAGTAACAATACAATGTGACATATTCGGTGAGCCACAAACTAAGCATTGCTTGTATCTTGTGGCTCTGGAGTGCGAATTTTACAAAGTTAATTACATTACAATTTGAGGATGTAATATTTTTTTTTTTTATATATAAAATCAGATAGGTTAGAGTAAAATTAAATTAAATAAAAATTGTGCGGTTCTGAACACAAAATAAAAGAGCAATGATCAAGGTTGGGCTTGTGCTGTGGTGTGTGTGAGTGCATGTATGCGTGCGTGTGTGTATGTGTGTGTGCGTGTGAGTGTGTAGGTGCTATATCAAGGCTTCCGTGTCGTTGTATGATAATTTTAAAAGAGCTGAAGTTAGGGTTTTCTTACAGGTCGTAATTGAGCAGTCCTTTAGATCGAAGAGTTTGCTAACTTTATTGAGTTACATATTTTTCACTTTGTAGTGTTTTTTTGGAAGTCAGTTATTTTTTTTTACACGAAGTGAGCGAGCGCCCACGACGTGAGTCGTGACTGACCGTAACCTGTCGTACAGTGTGAGTTCCTCAAGTACCTCGCTGTCTACTTCTGTTCGCAACAAGCGGCGCAGTCTGTCGACGAGATTACTTTTAGTGTGAGCACAAACTGTGCCATAATTGTATTATGAAGATATCCGCGGCGCAATTTTTATATTTTTATGGCACCCTTGAAATGTTTAGTGCGAATAAACCGCAAAGAGACATTACGGACGAATTGCCTCCGAACGGAGCAGAGTACTCGTAATAACGAGTGTCGTAAAAGTGTATCGATGTTCAAGTCATGCCGCCGCGTCCCGCTCGCACCGCGCCGCGTCCAGCTCTCACCGCGCCGCGTCCAGCTCGCGCCGCGCCGCGTCCAGCTCGCACCACTCCGCGTCTAGCTCGCACCGCGCCGCGTCCAGCTCTCACCGCGCCGTGTCCTGCTCGCGCCGACTTATTATTATATATTATTTGACTTTAGGTACTGTTACCGAACATAACATTTTTTTTAGGGTACCTCCCTTGCACGTAAACCGGGATGATATGTTTTTGTATACGCGCCACAGAGTAATTTTCGCAGTGATAAATTCGCAGGCACGTTACCAGCCAAAGGACGCATAGCAGCATATTTAATGACCATTATTCTGAATTGTACACCTCAATATTAACAACTAGCAAGGCAAAGCCCTGCGAACCGACCAGCTGCCGCCTGCCACCTGCCGCCTGCCGCCTGCCGCCTTCCCCAACTACATTATTGTCGGGCGCGCATTGTGGGCGCGGCTTCCCTTCTAACCGGATGCAGCTGAATACCGGTATTTTACATGGAGCGACTGCCTGTCTGACCTCCACAACCCTGGGTAATAGGATACCCCTCCCCTTGGTAAGACTGGTAGTCAGACTTTCAGGCCTCTGACGACCCGTAATTACTGTCAAAGATCTAAGAATGACAGCCGGGACCGACGGCTATAGTATCTACACACTACATTTTACATCTTATCTATACTTACACTTTGCATCTTTGTTTAATATTGAAAAATAAAACTGGTGACGTCAGTGACAAGGGTAATTACAGACCGATCTCACTAGCGACTATTGCAGCGAAAGTGCTTGACGGTGTGTTTGAGAGACAACTTAGTAAACATCTTAAAATACACGATGCTCAGTTCGGCTTTAGGCCGCAGTTATCGACTGAGTGTGCTATTCTGTCCCTCAAGCATACTGTCAGGTACTATACGGAGAGAAGTACGCCGGTATATGCGGCCTTTCTAGACCTTTCCAAGGCATTTGACCTGGTTAGGTATGACATATTGTGGTGTAAGCTGCGCGAAGCGGGAGTGCCTGATGCCATAACAAATATGTTTCAGTATTGGTATGGCCACCAAACTAACCATGTTAGATGAGCCAACGAGTTGTCTGAGGAGTACAGGTTGGAATGCGGGGTGAGACAGGGCGGATTGACCTCGCCAGCGCTTTTCAACCTGTATGTCAACCAGCTGGTTGTCGAGCTCAGTAGCACGCGTGTTGGCTGTTCTATTGACGGTCTGACAGTAAATAGTATTAGTTATGCGGACGACATGGTGCTGCTGACTCCGTCAGTTAGCGCTCTCAGGAAGTTGTTGGCGGTCTGCGAGACTTATACTGAAGCGCATGGGCTTATGTATAACGTGCAGAAAAGCAAACTACTTGTGTTTAGGGTAAAGCGTAAAAAACCAGCACATATCCCACCGGTTATGTTAAAAGGTGTGGCTCTTGAAAGGGTGTCAGATTTTAAGTACTTAGGGCACATAGTTACTGAGGACTTGAAAGATGACGCCGACATGGAAAGAGAACGGAGGGCGTTGGCTGTCCGATGCAATATGTTGGCCCGCAGGTTTGCTCGTTGTACACCAGAAGCAAAAATAACTCTATTTAAGGCGTTTTTCTAATCCTTGTACACGTGCACTCTGTGGGTTCGATATACGCAAAGGGCATATAACGCCCTCAGAGTTCAATATAATAATGCCTTCAGAATGTTGTTGGGGCTTCCACGTTACTGCAGTGCATCAGGGATGTTTGCCGAAGCACATACTGATGGTTTCAGTACCATCCTGCGAAAAAGGATTGCGTCCATGATGCGCAGAGTGCGTGGGAGCGTCAACGACATTCTGAAGGTCATCAGTGATAAGCCGTGTTACACCATTATGGCGCATTGGGTGCATGTACATGTGCATGTACCCGGTGTGTCAAGTGAGTGCAGCAGGTATTGGAATTAAAAAATTGAGTTGTATTTGTTACTAACATAGCATAAGTTTTGTGTATTACTAACATTATATGGATCAAGGTCCGAATTAAAGTATTTTTTAATTTTTTTTATTAATATTATGTATCATACTCTTTTATTGGTTTTACATTAGTATTTTGCGAATTGTTCTAAAACGATTCGTTTCCTTTCATGTTTTTCAATGTTATGACACTTACGTCAGGCTGTCAAGCTGTCATTATTTTTTTCTTCTAAATATCTCTCAGAGTTTCTTGCTGGCTTAGTCTATGAAGGTTACTTTTGATTTATATAATTTAAATTATTTTTACCAATATGTTAGCTCAAATATTGTATTTTATAGATAACTAGCTGCGCCCCGCGGTTTCAGCCGCGTAAGTTTCGATCCCGTGGGAAAGCCACCCTTAACACTTAGGGGTATAAAAAATAGATAGTAGCCGATTCTCAGACCTACTGAATATACATATAAAATTTCATAAAAATCGGTCAAGCCGTTTCGGAGGAGTATGGTAACTAACATTGTGACACGAGAATTTTATATATATGACGGCGCGTTTGATTAATTAAGAGTGAATGTCAACCGGATATAGCCAACGCCATCTGTCGAAGTAATCGGTTGTCATTCGCTCTGACGCAACACCAAGAGTTGTGGGGAGACGTGGGGAGAACGAACGGGGCGACAAGTCAGTTCGAATCCGAGAGGCGACCTGTTCGCACCACGAATACGCGCTACGTTTTTGGTGGAGTGTCTAGTGATTTAGTGTTCCTAATAATTAATCATTGTAATAAGATCCTGATTATACTTTGTGTGAAACACGTCGTATTGATTCTCCTCGCCCGATTACCCACGTCCTAGTAAATTCGACCATGGATCCAAATGATATTGTGGACCGTCCTGACGTCCCTTTATATAAGATTATGATTGTTTACTGAATAATTGTATCCTAACTTACATTTATAAAAATAATTCACACGCTCTCAGAATTCATCAAAGAGGTTTTTGAACGAATATTTCTGGCCTTTTCGAACACTGAATTTGAATTTCAATTCCGGAAATAACAAAAAAAACTGATGTAGAAAACGCCGAGACTCTAGAGACTGGACTCTGGAGCCCTTGGGCAAAGCCCTGCGAATATGGCAAAATAAATATTCATTGGTTTTCCAGGTCAGACATAGTAATAGTAAGATACCAAGAGCTACCGCGTCAGCTGAGCGCAGTCTGCCTCCGCGGTACTCGATAGTTTTATAGCTTCGGTGATATTATAGCTTCTCTTCTGCTTTTATCAAGTTACCTGCTCATTTGTCGGAAGTTCGGAACAAGCTAATCGCGCGGCGTGTCTAACTGGCGCGATCAGTCACACGACGCGCGACACGCGCTCGATACGGCGATTAACTACAAGTTAAATGATTTACGTTGTTCAATAATAAATATAATATAAAACCTTATATCACAGAAACCATACCTAATCGTCGTGTGAAACAAATTACTAAATTAATGTCTACTTAATTTATGCGAAATTTGGCTAATGGTGGGTACTAAAGCGTTTACTTTTACTTCTAGCAGGTGATTATTTACGGTTTAAGACATTTATTCCTCAAAAAGAACATAATTCACTTGACATGAGAAATACAAGTTAATCTTAGTACTAAATAAAGGAACTTATGATAAACGTTAAATATAAATTTAACCTTTATCATATGTGTTACATACTCAAATACCATAAATAGAATAAT
This sequence comes from Tiliacea aurago, assembly GCA_948098905.1. Taxonomy (NCBI): domain Eukaryota; kingdom Metazoa; phylum Arthropoda; class Insecta; order Lepidoptera; family Noctuidae; genus Tiliacea; species Tiliacea aurago. Next base: position 402,073 of record OX402581.1, on the reverse strand, counting down.
TCTACCTCCATTTTCTGCGTAACTGGTAGAGCAAAGCACGGCGTGTCCATTCCTTTGGCGTAACCTAACGCTTGCCTTTAGAGTTTAGAACATACACGAGAATAGACCAACTATCCTGTAATAAAATAATATAACCACATCATTCTAAATTGTGAATAATATGATTAAGCTTTCTATTAATATAATTTACGATCCTTCGATTTTGATTCATGAAAGTTATTTTTATTTCGTAATAGAGCAATTGTTCCAATTTGTGATACGGCGTCCGATGACTCGCTATTACAAATCAAACAGATCGGTGATCAGTCGATGTAGCGCCTGGTTTAGTCGAAGTAGTACTCAAAACTCAATGCATTTATTTCAAATAAACCAATTACAGGCACTTTTGAATTGTCAAGGGGCCGACCCCTTGACAATTCAAAAGTGCCTGTAATTGTCATAAAGTGTAGTCATAAAGATGAAGCTAGTTGCCCATTCCAAAGCTTAGTAGGTATTTTAATCAAAGATCTAAAGAAAAAGGAATATGCTATAGGTCTATAGTTTCGGAGCCTCCTCACGTACCGTGGTTTTGTAATACTAGGCTTAGCTAAAAGTTATAGTTACAGCTCACAGACTGAGATCTGGACACATGCCGCTCAATAATTTTGGATTTTTAATGAAAAAAATTGATTCACCTAATTGTGAGGTATGTAGCACACTGGAGGATGTTATCCATTTATTGACGGAGTGTGTCAGATTTCAGTCTGCAAGAGAAGATATATGAAGGCAGAGGGTCCAACATCTTAAATGAAAGTAAGAGACATAGCAGAAGTCAGCCTTTATTTCCACAACTTATTAATTCACTGTAATAATAGTTTAATTCCAACTACGGTATCTAAGCTCTACAACATGTGCACCGGGCCGAGCCTGCGACAAGAATGATCCCCTCCTTGCTGCGCGCTCGCTTATATAGAGCGGCTTGAGTAGTGGGGAGAGTGGGGAGGCCTAAGTGACACATTGCAGTGCGTAACTCGGCCCGTTGCACGTGCTGTTTACAATGGTGACGCCGACATATACTTAGAGAGCTTAAGATAAATATTATTATGTCCGATGTTTGCATGTTCCACCATATGTTTGCATGTTCCACCATATGTTGTCGTCACCGAACTCCGAAGCTGCTTATAGTCTAATTCAGTTTGTGTTGTTACGTTTTAAATTATAAGTTCCGATGGGACTGGCTTATAAAATTGTATAAAAGTCCCTAATAATAAAAAAAGAGAAAAAAAAAAGCTTAGTAGCTACTTACTTACTTATGGAGAAGAACGGGCAAGAAACTCCACGGACACTCTTTTAAATTAACATATTATGGTTACAAAATATTGGTAACTTCATTCGTGTTGAAATTAAACATGTGAGAACGATGCAAAACGTCAAAAGCGTCCGTAACAAAAAGATAAAAAAAATACAATTCTAAAATTAAATTAAAATAAGCCAAGGCCGCTAAGAGATGACCAGTCCCTACTGATGGCGCCCGTTCACGAACATGACGCATGGATTAGCACCATTCAGCTCAACCATTTTGAAGGGAGCTAAATGATCCAACACATCCGCCACCATCAGCGAGACATTACAGTGAGCATGACATACTCTCAGCCGCCAGGGCACATTCAAGTCAATGAAAGACGTACCCAGTAAATGGTAGCGTTATAGTAAGTACATAGTACTCACACATGTGCTATGCAATTATATAATACTAAGAAATTTAATTTATACAATGCAAAGATAGTTTTTGAAATCTTCAGCAGCTCCAAAAGTATTTTCAAATGTTAATCAATTAGTTGTGGTTGAGGAGCTGGACCAGCATTGAGCCAAGCATTTTTATCAGCGATGTAATCTCCCAAATTATAATATGCCTGGTTGCATAGTGTGCGTTTTATACAAGATTTGAATTTCGTCTCATTCAGTTGTAGTATGTGGGGAGGAATTTTATTATAACATTTTAAACAGTACCCCGTGAAAGACGAGTCTACTTTTGCCAGTCTGAAACCTGGTTGAGCTAACAGATCCCTACTTCTAGTACTATAATTATGCCTTTCGCCTCTTTTACTAAAAAGATGTAATTTGTTTCTTACGTACATGATGTTTTCATAGATACCTATATTGAAAAGGCACGGTCATGATGTTAATATCATTAAACATTTCAATACGAGAATCGCGTCTGCGGAGATTATATATAGCTCTGATGGCTCTTTTCTGCAGAATAAAAATAGACTCGATGTCTGCAGCCCGTCCCCATAGTAAAATATCGTATGACTATGAAAGTAACTAAAATAGACTAGCCTCGCGGTATCTACATCAGTAAATTGACAAATTCCATCCTGATGGCGCTACTGAAAGTGTCAGTTACTTTCAGTAGCTCCATCAGTTGCAAATTGTTGGGGCCAAAGAGTTTTAGGTCATCCATGTAGAGGAGGTGAGATATAACCTGACCACCTCTTCTCAACCGATAGCCTAGACTTGAATCCTTCAGCAGTGTGCTTACAGGAATCAAGGCTAAGCAGAACCAAAGCGGACTCAAACTATCGCTCTGAAATATGCCTCGCTCGATCCTTAGCGGTTTGCTATTTCTCTGGATATTACGACATTCTGGATAGCGAATGACCGTCCTCCATTGCCTCATCCATGACGCCAGGAAGGTGCGCAGAGTTGCATCTACTTTATACAGCTCCAGCGCCCTCATGAGCCATGTATGTGGCACCAAATCATAGGCCTTCGTATATTCTATCCAACATGTAGACAGATCCTTTCGGGAACCTGTTGGCTAATGACCATATCAATGAGGAGTAACTCCTTAGTACCGCGGGACCTTATTATTATTATTATACTGTTGATCGTGTAAGATTTTATTGGTGTTAAAATGATTGAGCGTACCTTTTCAAACACCTTGCTGAAGACCGGCAACACGGATACGTAAAATTACGGATTTCGTACCGTACTCGGACCGCTACAATGTGTAGACGTGCACTAGATCCGTAACAATCTATTAAAAAAAATAAAATCACAAATTCAAAGTAAATTTAAATTCAGTGAAATAATAAGACAGCATAGAAACGTAGGAGGTGTTCGGTGCAGTACGCAGCGCGCGAGTACCGTTCACAATACTACTAACTCCTTGTACTCATCACAGCCTAGTACTTAAAACGGGTAAAATGGACAAATCTCTCTCGGATCCAAATATTAGCGTAGTAATGGACATGACTACCCCGAATTTTATTTCTACGCGTAATAAAAGATTAAGGGAGGAAGATCTACTAGGGGAGTTTACTAAATTCAAGGCTGAAATCAAAGAGATGTTAACTTCCTTTATCTCAACTCAAGAAGGTGAATTAAAAGTGATTGCCTCGAATCTCAAGGACATTCTCACAACAAATAACAACATAGAGGCTGCCATGACTAACTTATCTTGTCAAAATGAGAAATGCCGTAAGAAAATCGAGATGCTTGAGTTACAAGGCAATAAGGACCGTGGATACATTATCTTGTTAGAGGATAAGATCGAAGACTTACAAAGAAGTAATAAGAAAACTTGCATTGAAATGAAGAACATCCCTAAAATGCCTCACGAAAATAACTCTGAATTAGTAAATAATTATGATCATGAACTTATCTAAACATCTAAACCTTGAGATGGACTCACGTGACATAAAGGACATTTACCGACTGCCCAGTAGGAAAGAAGGTATCACAAATACTCCTATAATTGTGGAACTGAACTCCACTATGTTAAAAACTAACTTACTAAAGAAAGTAAAGTCATATAATATTAAAAACACAAATAAACTTCAAGCAAAGCATCTTGGGATAACAAACAAGGCCGAGGTACCTGTGTTTATATTTGAGCAACTCACTCCTAAGGGCGCCCGACTTGAATCCTTAGCCCGAGATTTGGCTAAAACTAAACAATATAAAATACGACCAAATGCTGTCCGGTCGTATTTTAGTAAAAAAACATGAAAACGCTCGAGCAATTACCATCAAAAGTGAGGCCCAGGTACATCAGCTGATGTACTCGTAAGTGAGGCCCAGGTACATCAGCTGATGTACTCGTAAGTGAGGCCCAGGTACATCAGCTGATGTACTCGTAAGTGAGGCCCAGGTACATCAGCTGATGTACTCGTAAGTGAGGCCCAGGTACATCAGCTGATGTACTCGTAAGTGAGGCCCAGGTACATCAGCTGATGTACTCGTAAGTGAGGCCCAGGTACTCAGCTGATGTACTCGTAAGTGAGGCCCAGGTACATCAGCTGATGTACTCGTAAGTGAGGCCCAGGTACATCAGCTGATGTACTCGTAAGTGAGGCCCAGGTACATCAGCTGATGTACTCGTAAGTGAGGCCCAGATACATCAGCTGATGTACTCGTAAGAAGCATGACTGGTTTGTACAGTCACTATCAAGAAATTATTCCTAGTACTAAAAACTTTGTTTTTTCTATTAATAATAATAATGTTTTGTTTAACTTTACTCAATACGGATCTATTTTATACCATACTAATTATCATTGTAAGCATGCTCAACTCGCTACTACACACTGAAACTCAACGTTTCATACATTCCTTATCAAAAAACAAAAACAATTAACTCATTCAATACATTCACACTCACTCAGCACAGTGCCGAATATAGTAAGTATTGATGTTCCACTTTACATGCATATAATAAATTCCACTTATACAGAAAAAGTCGTCGGACTGCTAAATTATGGTTCAAACTGCAAAAAACACCGTTTGTTTACTCTAATTAACAATGGATAGTAGCTTATGTAATTTACTGGAATTGGACACCGCTGAGATAGCTAAGTCTACTATTCTTGCAGACCTACATACATACCTACAGCGGGATTCTAATAACTTGACTGTCCTGACACAAAATATAAGAAGCATATACAGTAACTGTCAGTTAACCCTGTCTCAAATCGGATTTGAGGTAGATGTGCTAATCCTAACAGAATGCAGATTAAACGCTACTAAACCACTACGAAAATATTAAATAATTATACTTCGTTTAATACAATTAGACAACTGAACCAAAATGATGGCGTAGTAGCCTATGTAAAAAACTGCCACTTACCCCAGTCAACTGAAATTAATTTAACACATGCATCAGCCTTGCAAATAAGTATCTCAAATTTCACCATTATTGGTATCTATCGGTCTCCGTCGAATGTATCCACAGATAGTTTTATTAACTCACTTGATCAATACCTCCAAAGTATTCACTCACATAGAAACATTATTATTACTGGAGACATAAATATTAACTTAATAGGAAAGCCGTCAGAATCAGCACAAACAAGAACTGGCAGATTAACCTACTTGAATATGACGGCTTTACATGGTTTCGTCCCAGGACACTGCTTGCCTACCAGGGAAGAGAACTGCCTCGATCACATGCTTCAAAAGCTAGACAAATTAAAAAACTCTGCTTCCGTGGCAGTCCTGAAAACGTCTGTTACGGATCCTGCAACGGTTTATTAAATATATCCCACGCATACAAAGTCAGTCAAAGTCAAATTATTTATTTCAAATCGGCACATAAATGGCACTTTTGAACGTCAAAAATTACAAATAAAAAAACTTTTTACAAAAAAATAATAACCGACTACCAAAAATATCACTACAAAGTGAATAATAACTTTAATTTCGGAAGTCGGTGTCTTTGGATCTGTATTTGAGTTTTTTGCCACCGACTTCCGAAATTAAAGTTATTTTTCACTTTGTAGTGATATTTTTGGTAGTCGGTTATTATTTTTTTGTAAAAAGTTTTTTATTTTTCACTTTTTAGTGGGTCAGTTTTGAATTTATCTAAGTTACAATAGCCTAATGTTAACTGCATCACCTTTTACAAAATTATTGCTTTCCCCGATGCTGGGACGTTGATTGTTGAGGAGTTCTCCTGCAGGCTTAGCATGGCATTTTCGATCTCTACTCTACTATAGAATAGACATCGCTTGTCTACACTTCTCGTTATCTCTTCTTCGCGAGCACGAGGACACACCTAGACTCGGGTTTCTTCGTAGACAGTGACTTGTCCATAGCAACGGGGTATTCGCTAGTACGGTAAAATTGGGTAGTAATACACACCGTATTACTACCCAATTTTACCGTACTTTTGCGTTTCGTTCTCAAACAAATCTATGAAGCAAAGTGTTTTTAACGAATATTTCTTCAATTACAAAACGCAAATGGTCAAGGGGGATGCGCTGAGTAGCCCGCGAAATTCAAATTTTCGAACGTTTTTTGAATTCTAAGGATTTTTTTAAGAGAGTTAGTTGTTTTGCCGATTCTAATGATTATAATTCTGTAAAGCAATATTTTTTACGGCCGCGAATCATATTTAAATCAACTTATAACATGTTACTGACTTGCAAATTGCAAAAAACGTAATAAAATTTGAATTTCACGGGCTACCTTAGCGCATCTCCCTTTTAAAAATATTGTTAAATGGCTGTAGCCAATGACGTATTATAGGTAATACATCATTGGCTGTGGCGCCACTAAGTTTTAAAACTCATTTGTATTGCATACACAGAACACTATATAATATTGGTAATTGCATAAAATGTACAGGCATTATTTAAATAAAGAGCCATAATTATACTATTTTGATGGCGTCACGCAAGAAGTATCCTTTAAGGGTACTGCAGACTGGTCGCGCTATCACGTCGCGCCTGTCTGCGGGAGCCCTTGTTTTTACTAGGTACTAACATTGTTATTGTATTGTTGTTTATCGATATTTTATTTATTAGTAGGTAAATGCTCCATTTAAAACTGATTGTGTTAGATTTAGTAAATGAAAATAATAATCACTACATAGTAAAGGCTTCTACAGACCAGCGCGACTCGCGACGCAACACAAAGGCACCGCTCGTTACGCGACGTGCGGGGCCTTTGTGTCGCGCCAGTATGTAGAAGCCTTAATGCAACGCGGGCGAGGCCGCGGGCGGCAGCTAGTACTTCATAAATAAATAATTTAGTGTTCAATGAGGAGATTTTGGCTCATAGTCAGATGTTTTATATTCCCTGTGAATGTAGGTATCTAATAAATCAAAGTTAAGGGACAACATAGTGTAAAAACTGTAGGATACTTATATTGTTGTTCTTATTTTATTGTTAATTCCAAAAATCTATTATTGCACTATCTCCTTGCTTATTTTATAATTCTACAGAACTCACTTCCCGTGAGATCAAAGGCTCCCAAACAAGCAAAGCAAGCTCTCTAATAGTATTTCTTTCCCATCTTCACTGAAGTTTTTCTATAAAAAAACTTAAATAAAAAGCGCAATTTGAACCCAACATGTTAATTTCAGCTTAATACATGATAAAAGTAAAAAAGCACCGCCTATAATTACTCGAATTAACGAAAAAACAACTAACGAATCGTTGTCTAGGTCATTTTATATGTAGACTATTTCGGAAGAAAGGTTTCTATCCCAAGCTGTCAACATCGGAGAAAGATTGTACGCCGTGCTCGACGTTGTAGACAGTTGTCTAGGGTAGAGAAGACAAGTCTCTTCACATTTGGTTTTGTAATCGCCGTGCTACAGACAGTAGAAAACTTTCTGTTGTCTACACTGCAGGCTTAGCACGAGAACCCTCTCTACGCGTTTTGTCGACGGAAGAATAGACAAAAATGACGTTTCAGTGTAGACAACAGAAAGTTTTCTACTGTCTGTAGCACGGCGATTACAAAACCAAATGTGAAGAGACTTGTCTTCTCTACCCTAGACAACTGTCTACAACGTCGAGCACGACGTACAATCTTTCTCCGATGTTGACAGCTTGGGATAGAAACCTTTCTTCCGAAATAGTCTACATATAAAATGTCCTAGACAACGATTCGTTAGTTGTGTTTTCGTTAATTCGAGTAATTTTAGGCGGTGCTTTTTTACTTTTATCATATATTAAGCTGAAATTAACATGTTGGGTTCAAATTGCGCTTTTTATTTAAGTTTTTTTTATAGAAAAACTTCAGCGAAGATGGGAAAGAAATACTATTAGAGAGTTTGCTTTGCTTGTTTGGGAGCCTTTGATCTTACGGGAAGTGAGTTCTGTAGAATTATAAAATAAGCAAGGAGATAGTGCAATCAATGTTTATGCGAAGAACTCGGCTAGCTAGGACCTGTCGCCCAAAATAAATAATAGATTTTAGGAATTAACAATAAAATAAGAACAACAATATAAGTATCCTACAGTTTTTACACTATGTTGTCCCTTATCTTTGATTTATTAGATACCTATATTCACAGGGAATATAAAACATCTGAATAAGAGCCAAAATCTCCTCATTGAACACTAAATTATTTATTTATGAAATACTAGCTGCCGCCCGCGGCCTCGCCCGCGTTGCATTAAGGCTTCTACATACTGGCGCGACACAAAGGCCCCGCGTGTCACGTGAAGAGCGGTGCCTTTGTGTCGCGTCGCGAGTCGCGCTGGTCTGTAGAAGCCTTTACTATGTAGTGATTATTATTTTCATTTACTAAATCTTACACACTCAGTTTTAAATGGAGCATTTACCTACTAATAAATAAAATATCGATAAACAACAATACAATAACAATGTAAGTACCTAGTAAAAACAAGGGCTCCCGCAGACAGGCGCGACGTGATAGCGCGACCCGCCAGTCTGCAGTACCCTTAAAGGATACTTCTTGCGTGACGCCATCAAAATAGTATAATTATGGCTCTTTATTTAAATAATGCCTGTACATTATATGCAATTACCAATATTATAATCTCGTAGTGCTCTGTATATGCAATACAAGTGAGTTTTAAAACTTAGTGGCGCCACAGCCAATGATGTATTACCTATAATACGTCATTGGCTACAGCCATTTAACAATATTTTCAAAAGGGAGATGCGCTAAGGTAGCCCGTGAAATTCAAATTTTATTAGGTAATTTTTTTGCAATTTGCAGGTCAGTAACACGTTATTAGTTGATTTCAATATGATTCGCGGCCGTAAAAAATATTGCTTTACAGAATTATAATCATTAGAATCGGCAATACAAAACTCTCTTCAAAAAATCCTTAGAATTCAAAAAACGTTCGAAAATTTGAATTTCGCGGGCTACTCAGCGCATCCCCCTTGACCATTTGCGTTTTGTAATTGAGGAAATATTCGTTAAAAACACTTGGCTTCATAGATTTGTTTGAGAACGAAACGCAAAAGTACGGTAAAATTGGGTAGTAATACACACCACTAGCGAATACCCCGTTGCTATGGACAAGTCACTGTCTACGAAGAAACCCGAGTCTAGGTGTGTCCTCGTGCTCGCGAAGAAGAGATTACGAGAAGTGTAGACAAGCGATGTCTATTCTATAGTAGAGTAGAGATCGAAAACGCCATGCTAAGCCTGCTGAAACGTCATTTTTGTCTATTCTTCCGTCGACAAAACGCGTAGAGAGGGTTCTCGTGCTAAGCCTGCTGGTAAGAACCAGGAGAACTGCCACTACCCATATGCATAGTGACGAGCATAAATTGCTTAATCGCAACCCGCCGAGCTTTTTATAGGTACTTGTTGGGAAGGATTCTACCTATATCTAGTTATGTATAAATTGTTTAACCGCAAGCATGTCATATTAGATGAAGTAGTTGAAAATAAAGCTTTGAACTAAACACGTCTTAATTACTCCAATTTCTGTGCCAACCAAAAGTGAACCTTAATACGCTGAACATATGGTCCAAACGAACCGGATTCATTAAGTGTTTTCAATAAAGTTTATAAAAACTGTCCGGCCGATCGAATACAAAAGGCTCGCATTCCTCAGCGATAAGAGTGAATAACAAACTCATTAGTGAAGACTTCTTAGAATTACGAGTTATTACATCGTCGTAACCAATATTATTTACGCGAATTTGGCTTAAAATCAACCGATTAAAAGTGCCTATTTACGAAAATTAGTACTTCAAGCAGTCAATTACTCAATATTCTAGAAGAAACAGCTGTTAAAATGCAGAAAGCCCAAGTAAACTTGAAGAAATGTCCTAAGACACGATTAACAAGGGGTTACATCCAAGCAGGATTAACAAGGGGTTACATCCAAGCAAGATTAACAAGGGGTTACATCCAAGCAAGATTAACAAGGGGTTACATCCAAGCAAGATTAACAAGGGGTTACATCCAAGCAAGATTAACAAGGGGTTACATCCAAGCAAGATTAACAAGGGGTTAAATCCAAGCAAGATTAACAAGGGGTTACATCCAAGCAAGATTAACAAGGGGTTACATCCAAGCAAGATTAACAAGGGGTTACATCCAAGCAAGATTAACAAGGGGTTACATCCAAGCAAGATTAACAAGGGGTTACATCCAAGCAAGATTAACAAGGGGTTACATCCAAGCAAGATTAACAAGGGGTTACATCCAAGCAAGATTAACAAGGGGTTACATCCAAGCAAGATTAACAAGGGGTTACATCCAAGCAAGATTAACAAGGGGTTACATCCAAGCAAGATTAACAAGGGGTTACATCCAAGCAAGATTAACAAGGGGTTACATCCAAGCAAGATTAACAAGGGGTTACATCCAAGCAAGATTAACAAGGGGTTACATCCAAGCAAGATTAACAAGGGGTTACATCCAAGCAAGATTAACAAGGGGTTACATCCAAGCAAGATTAACAAGGGGTTACATCCAAGCAAGATTAACAAGGGGTTACATCCAAGCAAGATTAACAAGGGGTTACATCCAAGCAAGATTAACAAGGGGTTACATCCAAGCAAGATTAACAAGGGGTTACATCCAAGCAAGATTAACAAGGGGTTACATCCAAGCAAGATTAACAAGGGGTTACATCCAAGCAAGATTAACAAGGGGTTACATCCAAGCAAGATTAACAAGGGGTTACATCCAAGCAAGATTACAATGTATCGAAGAATATTGGCAGTCCTTTAAAATAACACATAATGAACTTGTTAAAGTGTACACCGAAAGATCACCGTGTGAACATCCAGTACTTTGTTAACGAAGACTATTACGTTATTGAAGACTTGTTTTTGTGTTTACAAGGAGATTTAAAGGACATGATTTCTACATTGTCATCAACAGGAGAAGTATATAGTAACATGCCTACGATTAATCAAACTCAAGTTAAATTACCGACAATCCAGCTACCGGAGTTTAATTACTGCCTGATGTGGTATGTAGTATTTTCCTAAGTTGTAGCTCGTTGTATCTACTTTTCTCATATGACCCATATGTAAGTATTCGTTCATAAATTCCATGTATTGTTGTCGTAAGTTTTCGTTTTTTGTGAACTGTCGTTCCAGTTGTAACAGTCGGGCAGCGGCTTTTCTGAGTGATTCGCCGTTTAAGTTTAGGTTTACGTTTAATTCCTTAAAAGGAAGTCGTATCGTGTAAGTTCCGTCTGGGTGTCTTATTGATGTTTCTTGATAGTAGTTTACACAAGTCTGGTCATCCTGTGTAAGTTTGTAGTTTTGTGGTATTTCTTCTAATTCCCAAAACTTCGTAAGTTGTCGTACATCTTCGGTGCAAGCCGCCATGCTCATTATTTTAACTCCATTCTTCGTATCATTGGGATAAAATCCGGATAAAATCCACCCTAGTTCTGTGTTTTGAGTGATAATTCCGTCCCGTAGTCTTTTGAAACCCTGTAGTAATATTCTGCTATACTCTTGTTGAACTTGTTAGTTTAGGTAGTACTTTTAGCGTTACTGGCAGTTTGTAATCGCTAGAGTACCGAGGTTGTAAAGTAATGTTGATTGTGTAACTTGATGTTTTCGGTTTTTCATCTCCGATACCTTGTATTTTGGCTTGGATTTTTTGTCGTGGGTAAGACAACAATTGTGCTACTTCTTCAGTGCAAAATGACGCTTCTGATCCTTGATCACATAATACTCTCAACAACTGTGGCATCCCATCATACGAGGTAGTTCTTACTATGGCAGTAGCCAATAAAGTTGTATTTTTAGTGTCGGAGTTAGTTGCTGATAGGTTTGATGTCGCTATATTTTGCGGCTTCTCTGCCCATGTATTTTTTGATGTGTACTTTTTAGCGTTATCATTATTTTGGTACGGCTTAGATTGATGCAATAACGCGTTGTGTTGACAAATTTCATATTGTTTATAAACTGCACTCACACATTGTTTCTGATCATCATGATTTAAGCAACGTTTGCACATTCTTTTTGCGCGACGGCCTTGTATCGGTCGTTAACGCATAACGCCTTGAAACTAGAGCAATTATGAATAATATGATCATTCTGTTGACAATATCAAGAACGTTTATATTTTTCTGGTGTTTGTTTATCACGTGATAATTGATTGTTAGTGTATGATATAGGCCCGCCAAAAGACTTAAGCCAATTAAAACGGTTTTCCGTGAATTTCATCATCTCGTCAAAGGATTGTAATTTATTCCGGTTTAGTAGTTGATCTTCATACTTCGTATTTGTTTCTTCGTCCCATTTTCTACTGACTATTCTTATCATTAGAGGGCCCCAAGATGATGTGTTTATGCGTTGATTTTTTAGTGCCTCAAGACATTCATTTACAGTGTCATGCATATCTCGTAATTGTGCCGCGTTTGCTCGTTGCATTTTAGGTAAATCTAATAATTTGTCAATAAACTTGGTAGCGATCATGCGCTCGTCTTTATATCTCTGCGTAAGCAATTTCCAAGCTGTTTCATAATTTATTTCGCTTATTGTTAGGTGACGTATTAATCTTGCTGCGTCGCCTGTTACGTGTGTTTTAAGATAATGCATTTTTTCTGTATAAGATATTGATTTGTCTTCGTGTATTATTTTTGTAAATAAATCTTGAAATGTGCACCAAGAGTCATAGTTTCCCGCGAATATGGGTATATTTCTTCGAGGAAGTTTTTCTGAAGATTTTGACGAAATTCCTTTGTTATCCGAGTTCTGAAAGATTCTTTCTTCCAATAACTCCGTAGTAATGTCATAGTCTTTCTGTGTATTTTCGAAACAATTATCTCTGAAGTAGCTATTGTCCAATGTACTTTCGGCCATCAGTAGTCCGATGTGCATTTCTTCGATTTCTAACCATTGTTTTTGTAAAGTTTGTAATAGTGTTTGTAAATGCCATATTGGCTTGTCCTGAGTAACGGATTCCTTAGCCTGAGATATTTTCTTAGATATCTGCGTCATTCGGAATAACTGTATAAACAGTTTTGGGCTGCTGACAACGTCCTTGTCTTCATCTTCTTCTAAAAGTCGTGGTTCATAGACACTTTGTACACGTTGTAGCCTTTCTTCGCACTTTTTAAGGTAGTCGATTCCCTCATCGTAACATTGTTTTATGTTACCAAAGTAGTTTGTAGTAATATATTTATGAGTTGATAACACCTCCTGTTCCTGTAGTCTTAAGTGATTTTCTTGTACTCGCTGAAAAACTTGGTCTAAGGTTTTTTTTCTTTCGTTGATGTATTTTTCTGTTTTTCTTGTGGGCGAGTCTTTTTTTATGTTTGACAATACCCTTTTGATCTCGTTGTAATCCGCCTCCTGGCTCCTGATTAGTTCGTTAACTCTCTCTATCTCCATAGTGCTCTTCTTTCTTCTTCCCTAACGGCCCTACCCTACTCCAATAGTAAAGTCCGTACTAGTGATATCTGCGCTCTTGTTATAACTTTGCGACTTCTCAATCAACTAGTTAAACCCGCTTGTGGGAGGCCAGTGACCGATCCGCAACGAGAGGCTTTCCGACAGAATACCCTAGTACAATGTTCTTCAGGAAACCTGAAACTGATGCTTTGTTGAGTACACCAGCCCCCAGTTCCCTGAAGTGTCAGTCTGTCAAATTCAATACCTTCAATGGGCAAGGGGACCGCGTAATTCAAATGCTCGAAGGACCAAAATGTACGTCCACCCTTAACAAACGTCACGTAACGCCGCAATATTGGTAAGGGAGTGACAGTACAAGAGAATATAAGTATGATAAGTTAAGGGAACCTACACAGACCTACAAGCCTAACAGCCCTACGACCCTAAGCCCTATAAGCCCTACAGCCCTAACCTACCATATACCTAGTATGTGATAAATAAATATATAAATAAGTTCAGGATGTCTGCACCATGCGACCTAAGGTTACAGACGGATAGTAGACAGGATTTCCAGGTTTTGGGAAGGGTAAACTCACTGCCAGTCGCGCAAACTCACGAGACTGATCAGAGATGGCTAAAGGTGTCTTGGCCACAGTGAGGGGTAATGAGACAAGAATATAAAATTCAAATCTGATTTATTTACAAAATTATACGGCTTATATACTACTTTTTCTTCACACACACTATTACATAAAATCTTTGTGTCCTATGCGTGTGAGATGCAACCAAATCAATATTTTTAACTGGGCAGCGCGTCAGCCGGGCCGAGTGCTGAGTCAATGTCCAAAGGTAACGTTGAACAGCTACAATGAAATTGTAATAGATAAGTTGTATGAGCATACACTTGAATTAAAAGAAAATAAAAAAAGAGATCTCAAAGATTTGGTAAGAAAGAATTTAATACCTAGCATTTACGCCAGTTTTTTTAATTCTTTGTAGATAAAATCGAATGATTATGTAGATTTATTAAGGGCTATGATCTGAATTGTGGAGTAAGCTACTACTACCTACTTTGATTATAAAACTGAAAGACTGTTAAGTTTTATTTTATGCTATTGGTGATTTGGCTAAAATACTTTAATAATTTTGTTACAGAAATAATTATTTTTTGTTATGTTTCCTTTTATTTTAGAATTACTTTATCTAAAACAGTGTAAGGTAGAACACTCACTGTGTAGTTTGATACCATTTTTTTATATGATTTTGATATATTATTTTGTTTGGCGTGTTGATTACGGGTTACTATTATGTCATAGTAGTGATTTAATAAATGGGATTTAAATATTTTTCACTGTTTTATTGTCCTTGTGTGGGAAAAAGCGCAAAATCATCAGAAAGAAACTGACATATTTTGAAGAAAGAACATATTTTTTTTTAGTACTACAAGAATTAAATAGGCCTTTACCAAAAAAGTCTGTAGGAATTACAATATTTCTAATACTAAAGTGACCTATTTTTTCCAGTTTTTTTTTTCCAAAAATATATTACATAGAAAAAATATTTAATTTTATTTTTTATATACGTCTATTTAAAGTGATAAAGCCAAATAATAATATACAAAAGAAATTCGCAACTTTCGTTTTCATATTAAAAAGTTATTGTATGAATAGAAAATGTTCAATGAATCGAACACATTTTCTTCTATTCCCAAAAATCGTTAATTTTGACTTGAGTCACTTTCGTTCTCAGCGTGCGTTATGTACCTAAGTAATCAGACTTTTAAATATGCATATTTGTTTAATACCAACAAACATCTGGAATATAATTATAATATGTTTTCTAAATTTATAGGCAAAGTCAACAATAGGGCTTGTCGTGCTTTATACGAGTAACATACATAGGCCAGGGTTATCACTAAATGGTGAATCTCCCTTGCGACAAAATAACTATGGGGTGAGATTATGGGTCGATCATTGACATTCTTATAAACTGCTTCGCAATGAATTTACAGCCCTAAGCTGGCTGAAGGCCGGGGGTCTGACTCCACAGACCCCGTGATCGACCCTGGTCCCAGACTTGCCCCAATCACGCGTGGAACTTCCACGCGCCTACTTGATTGTGCCCGGATTTCTAGCCCCGAAGGCAACCGGATTGGGCTTGGTATCGAATACCAAGGGCTCACTCCTTCCATCCCCACGAGCCACCACCGCTTCCTCTCAAAGGGTCGGCCACGCCCTATGTGGGCCATCAAGTGCCTCCATCCATTCGGCTATGCCAGGAGCCCTGAAGTACCTGTGTACCTCAGACCCCCCTCATCTTCGAGCTTTGCTCGATGGGTTCTGACTACAATCAGAACCCCGTTCCCCGGTGCAACAAGCACCCTCGGTCGACCGATCTAGTCCGTACATACACAAGTGGTCTTTATACTTAATATCGCGGTTCTAGATTTTATCATGAAAGACTGCCTTCCCAAAATCTCACTACCCTTATCATAAAGAGTAACTTTATTACTAGCTAGTACTCACCACGTAGCAGCTTATCGCCTCTCCAATCGAGAGCACACACACGCCCTTTATCTCCATCCGAGACCAAGGCTCAACACTGACTCACCGAACACACTGAGTCTTTTTCTGACTGCCCTCCCGCTACTCGTAGCAGAGTAGCTCCTCATTACAGTTTCAAATGGGGTTGGCGCTCAAAAAGGTGTCAACCTATAAACAGATCACGAATTACCTCCAACAGCTGTCTCACATAGAACACTGTTGCCATACTCCAAAATAAATTGACAAAACAGGTATCAAAACTTACTTGTTGTCTATGACCTCGTGCATTGCGCGACAGGGCTATTGTAAATATCTTTCAGAACTTGAATAGCTGCATAGAGCAATCACTAAACTCTGAATATGATGAAAATAACTGTGACAGTTTAAGTATCGTATATATATCAATAAACACGAAAGCAGTAAAATCGGCCAGTTACAACCTGGTACTATTCCCTACTACTTTAAACAAAAGATAATGTTGGATAGAGAAACATTTTTTCGTTGATAAACATGTGTCAACTGTAACACATCTAAACGAGTCTGTAGATAAGTCATTGTGTGATCGTTTAAACATATTTCATCAAAATATGTGTGGCCTAAATAATAAGAAAGATGTGTTAGAAATTTAGCTAGATAGTTTGAATAGCCCTTCCAATTACTTGTGTATTAGCGAGCATTTTCTTAATGAACAACTAGTTTCCTTGTTAAATCTGTCAAAGTACAATGTTGCGTCGTATAATACCAGAGTAAATAAGTTGAGAGGAGGGACTATTATCCTAGCAGAAATGGATAGGGAATACGAAGATCTGCACATAGCCAAAAAATTACATAAAATGGACAGTTTTGAAATATGCTGTGTCAGAGATGTTTCAACAGGCCTACGAGTATCTGTGTGTTGCTGTTATCGTACGACTTATGATAACAACTTGGACACTTTTATGGTGAGGCTCGAAAAACTATTAGAACATTCCTTTAACAAGAACTGCGTTATTTGCGGTGATTTTAATATTGACTTATCCACTGACAATAAAAAAAGAAATGACTTATTAAATTTATTGACATGTTACAACTTTACTTTAGACCCCTAATTAGTTCGACTACATTTATTCCAAATGACTCACGATCTTGTATAGACAATGTCTTCTCCAATTTGTCAGACAATTGCGTGATAAGTTGCGATGTTGACCACAATGGTTTGGCAGATGGACATGCGGGATTACTTTGCAGTACAGTATTCAGAAGTAACGAACTATGTAGGAAGATAAAAAACAAGTGTTGAAATTACCAAACGGATTTTTAATGCAAATACAAGAGGAAACTTTAGGAATTTACTATTAAATCAAGACTGGAGTTATTTCGGAATAAACAAATTTTTAAAGCAATTCGATGAAATTTTCACACACTGTTTTAGAAAAAGGAAACTGCTGGTACACTTAACGCGTAATACGCAGCTGCGCTGAGTCACTAAGGGAGTAAAGGTTTCTAGTAAAATGAAACGATTTCTATGTGCTGGCAAAGGGAATAGACAAAATGACACTGTGATTGATTATAGGCAAAAATACATGGCTCTGTACAGGAAAGTAATATATATGGCCAAAAAGCTAACAGTACAATCTGAATTACCAAAATCAACGAACATCTCAAAAGATGTTTTGAAAGTTATAAACAAACATAGAAATAAGAGTGTCAAAAACAATACAAAAATAATTTTAAAATCAAATAATAAGTTTATGTCAGAACCATTAGATATTGTGAATACCTTTGCCCAGCAGTTCAATTTTAATTCGTCAACTATTACATGCACAGTGGCTGCTATGGATATTCTACGTAAAAGTGCAAAAAGAGTAACCAATGACGTTGTCCTAGACCCTGTAAAAAAAAACGGACGACAAAAAATCTTGTGGCTATGATGACGTAAATATATCTATATCTATGTAATTAAATTCAAAGTCCTGACTGACTGACTGATATATCAACGCACAGCCTTTAAACCGCTGGTCCTAGAGACATGAATTTTGGAGGGTATGTTCTTTTTGTGTTCCACTAAGAAAGGATTTTTGGGAATTCCACCCCAAAAGCGGTAAAATAGGGGATAGAAGTTTATATGAAAGTCCGTCAGTTTTAAAGTTAGGATCTTCAAATTTTGTGTATAGGCTGACAATTGAATACCCTGCCCTGGAGTTGCATTAGGGAGGCACTCCGATATCACCGGATGGCCGACCTACCTCTGTCGAGTGGTCGAGGCCTATTTGATGGACAGGGCCGTCATCTACCCCGGTCACCACGGAGAGTGGAACCGGCGAGAGATGTCGTGCGGTGTCCCACAGGGATTGGTCCTGGGGCTGCATCTGTGGGACATCGTTTACTACTGGGTGCTGCGCGCCGACCTCCCTAGCGGCGTCAGCGTAGTCTGCTACGCTGACGACACGCTGATTCTGGCGCAGGGGAGGTCGCATCAGGCGGCGGCCGAACTGGCGGCACGTGGGGTTGCGACAATCGTCGAAAGGATCCGGCAATTGGGACTCGAGTTGGCCTTGCACAAGTCCGAGGCCATGTGTTTTTATGGTCCTCGGAACGCGCCACTGTCGGGTTCCCAGATAATGACAGGAGGGGTTCACATCGGCGTCGAGTCGACGATGAAGTACCTGGGACTCGTCCTCGATAGCCGGTGGAACTTCGTGGAGCATTTTCGACGTTTGGCTCCCAGACTGGAGCGGGCCGGGGCTGCCTTAAAGTGGCTCCTGCCCAATCTGGGGGGTCCAAACGCCTCCTGCCGGAGGCTCTACGCGGGGGTCGTGCGGTCCATGGCCCTTTACGGGGCACCGGTGTGGGCGCGTTCTATAAGGCTGCGACCAGCCCAGCGGTTGAGCGCGTCCCAAAGGGTCATGGCCATCAGGCTGGTCCGAGGATACCGCACGGTCTCCCGTGAGGCGGCGAGCCTCCTTGCCGGACTACCGCCATGGGCTCTGGAGGCAAAAGTCCTCGCGCACGTCTGGGAGTGGCGCGAGGAGGCGAAACGCCGGGGTGAAACTCCGCTACCGCGAGAAATCACGGCACAGCGGACAGAGCTCCGGCGGGATCTTATGGCGGCATGGAGAGTGCGATTGTCGCAACCCAGCGCTGGGCACGCCACAATTGTGGCGATAAGTCCCCTCTTTGAGGAGTGGCTAGAGAGACTCCACGGCGTCCTCACCTTCCGCCTGACACAGGTCCTCACCGGACATGGTTGTTTTGGGAGGTTCCTGTTCAGGATAAAGCGGGAGGAAACGCCCGGGTGTCACCACTGTGTGGATCGCCCGGAGGACACGGTGGAGCATACGGTGGAGGTCTGCCCAGCTTGGGTGGAGCACCGCCGTGTCCTCACGGAGGCGATCGCGGCGGCGATCTCTCGCGTCCGGCCCTGGTTCAGGCCATGGTTCGGAGCGAGAGAGCATGGGAGGCCGTCACCTTCTTCTGCGAATTAGTAATGCTTGCGAAGGAGGAGGCGGAACGCGTGAGGGAGAGGCAAGGTTCGCGCCCTCGCGCCCCTAGTCGCCGCAGGAGACGCCCCGGGCGTCGGGAGTCGCAAGCCGATTTCCGGCCACCGTAGGCGTGGGCCTGCGGACGGTGAGCGATGGGTAGCTCACCATCCGATAACTACCAGGCCCGGGTCGACGGCGCGTCGTATTCCACGCGCGCCTCAAAGAGTTGTCAGCACCAACTGACGGGGTCCGCTAGGGCCAATGCCTGCCAGGGTTGCGAGTTTGTCCGAAAGGGATATCGTGTTTTCTTTGTTTTTCCTATTGAATTCTTTCGTTTTCTTTAGGAATTCGGTTTTGAGAAGAGTTGAGCCCATTTCAATTATGGTTGTACTGTTTTTAGTGTTCGACCGCTTATTACAGAATAAGCGGTCGAACACTAAAAACGGTATATGTCTGTAATATATTTTGTTACTATATTACATTCAATGGAATTCGATGAACAAGTAACCATTTTTATTAAGTCGTCTTTCCTTTCCCCTGCCACTTTAGGGACATTTTTTATCTCCAGGTTGGCAAGGCCAACCTCGTTTCAAGGACTTCCTCGTTTGGAGGTCCTCGATTTTATTCTCTAGGATCACCATGTATTCATTATCTTTTTTAGACTGAGTTTCTAGCAGTACAATCTTCTTTTTAAAATCATAATTTTGCGCTGAAAGAGCGGCCATTGCAATTTCAATATTTACATTGGTGTTTTTAATTTCCATCAAAGTGGGGTAAATTTTTTTGATTTCCTCGTGTTGTGTTGCCATCATAGTCGATATCATATTCTTCATCTCCTCCTTGAAGGCATTGAATTCATCACTGTCAAATTCAAGCCCTCTCGTCCTCTTAACACGTTGAAATACAAAGCTGGGAGGAGTACGTTGTTCCGTTGGTTCGGAAATATTAGATTCGGAAAGCCATTTATTGCCTAATTCCTGCATAGTGAGTACCAGGAGATTATGCGCACTTGGAAGTTGTCAGTTATAACGCTGCTAAAAGATTATTATTTTCGTGATGCGGTTGATCAGTACAATACAGTTTAACAGCAGCGTAAAAACTGTCTTTTCGAGTACCAGGAGACAATAAATGGGTCTGTAGGTTGTCCCCATCCAACATATGTAGTTCACGCACCAGGTAAATCTTAGCTTTATAAGTACAAATCACAGGAAGCAATGAAAGAGGTGGAGTTGTCTGCAGGTTGTAGTAGTAGATTAGTAATTATCAAATGCGCATATCAAGTAAATTATATTTGAGTTAGGATCACGTAGTTGGTTTTAATAGATGATCGCAGGTACCAGGAGATAATAACTCTAAGCGGGTGCTCTATCACTGCGTAGGTTTCACACATCCGCTGTATTTGTACAAATAGGATACGTCCATATATGTGTCAGTGTTGACTAATGACGAGTAAGGAGGCGGGGTCTCTGCCTTTCTCTCAAGCAAAGGATACACGTGCGCTTGCTCACTCGTTGCGTTATAAATGAATACACTGTACCTTAGTAGCGTTGAGTGGGATGAAGGTACCAGGATGTTATAAGTCGCGTAGAGGTGGCCGTTTCTCCTCCAACTGCTCGATCCGATCTCCTCAATATTTATGCAATCCTATTTTTATGCATGATTTAACTGGTTTCTAATTTGATTTAATACTTTTGAAACAATTTAATACGGGTATTGAGCACGTCTACACCTTGAGGCGGTCCGGGGGGAAGAGGCTAAATATAATAAGTGTTTTGACGAAGAAATTTTTCCAGATCAACTGAAGATAGCCAAAATAATACCTGTACACAAAAAAGGATCTAAAACAGACCCAAAGATGTACAGACCAATTTCATTACTACCTATTCACTCAAAAATTCTTGAAAAGCTAATTATAACTAGATTACTCAGACATTTTAACCTAAATGGAGTGTTAAGTAGAAGACAATTTGGTCACAAGACGCAATATCGACTCTAATTATGAACGTAGTTAGCAGATTGGATGACAAACAGAAAGTAGCTGGGCTTTTCTTAGACTTAAGTTCAGCGTTTGACACGGTGCATCATAAATTACTGCTAGAAAAACTTGAGCATTACGGTGTCAGAGACACTGGCGTACCACACGGCTCCATACTGGGTCCGATATTTTTTATCGTGTTTGTTAATGACCTTATTTAACACATGAGTATAAAAGCTGCTGGATCTATCCAGCTTGTGGTGTTTGCCGACGATACAAATGCAGTTGTTTCGGCTGACAATATACGCGATCTTAATTCCATAGTTAATCAAACCTTAGATATCTTCCACAGCTGGTTTTCTGTTAACGGTCTTAAAGTCAATGCCAGTAAAACGAATGTTATGATTTTTCGTTCTACTTCCAGAAATAAAGATAACATTAACTGCGTCACAAATGGAGAAACAGTGAACGTGATCCCAGTGGTTAAATTTCTGGGAGTTCATATTGATAGCCAGTTAAAGTGGAAACAAGTTCTAACACACCTAGAGAAAACAATCAGCTGTGCGTGCTGCGTACTAAGAAGTCTAAGAAACGAGGTAACATTAAAACATTTAAAAATGGTCTATTACGCATTAGGTGAGTCGAAACTGAGATTCAACATACTTTTCTGGGGAGGAAGTTATGGTTACAACACTCAAAAAGCTTTTGTAATTCAGAAAAGAGCAGTCAGAACCATAGCTAGAATTCAACAGCTAGAATCATGCAAGCCACATTTTAATGACTTAAATATATTGACAGTCCCAAGCTTGTACATTTTCGTCTTACTTAGTCACTTATCAAAATATATCTTTGAATATGAGACTGAAGATGAAAGGCAAAACAGGGAGAGTACGAGAAGAAAATATCTCCAGATGAAGCAAGTGTCTCACCTGAACGTGGTAAAGCATAGCGCCTACCACAAGTCATTAAAAATGTTCAATAAACTGCCGACAGAGTTAAAAAGTCTAGTTTATAAAAGTGGGTTTCAGACTAAACTTAAACGGTTCTTGTTAAATAAGTGTCTATATTCTATTGATGACTTATAAATTATACAAAGGTTGAAGTAACATAATTTTATTGATTTGAAATGAATAATGAATTTTATGAATTATTGTGACATTTACTTTTATATTTTTGTTATTTTTTTATTTTAATGTTATTTGTATAATTATAATGATTTAAATATTGATTGCATGCATGTAATATGTTTAGTTAGGTATAGAAATTCAGACACGATGTGAAAATTGTTATTGAATAAATGAATTGAATTGAATAAGGCTGTACTTTTAGACTTTCCAGGTTAACTGCGGGGGTTTACACAAACTGAGATTTGAAGCAAAATTCATTAATTATTGATCTATACATGTACTTTCAGGATACAATACTACATCGTTTTCCATGCGCAGGAACTACTAAAAGTATTGTTAACTTTACGTATTATTTATGTTGTAGTTGTTTATTATCCCTTAATAAATAAAATAAAAAAACTGGTTGGTTGCCATCTCTTCACATGGGTTGGCTAGCGGTAAGTATATCCTTAATATATATACTTATTATCTGGACACAGCTATCTGTCTTTTGTGATAGTTAGCTAGATAGTCCATAACAATGCAATCTGTTTTCCCAGAAATTAAAATATAATAGGCCGAAAACAAATACCTTATCTAATACCAAATATTGTGATGGTTGCCGCTGCGCACTGGCTACGTCATGAAGTGTTCGATGGCGCTGCGACACGTGAGATTAATGACGAGCGCGACGCGTCACAATGGCCCCAGGCGCGGGCGTTGATATACGCCGGCGACAGAATATACAACACGTCACTAAACTATCTGTTTCCGCGCGGCCGCTCGCCGCGCGCCGGCCCGGCCTCATTATAGCAAGAAAGCGTCGTCTTTTGTGCTTGTATTTATTTCTGTTTCCCAACAATAGCGCATTGTGACGTGGCGGACGCAATCAACTGGCCCGCGCCGCGCTCGCCTGCATGCAACGTCACTACGCTACACAGACATCCATGAATTTCAAACATTAGAATGTTCACCACTTCTTCAGCGTTTCGGTTTCACGGATGCGCGAGCCGTGCCATGGACGAGGCGTGGCTCCTCCGTCCACGTGGACGAGGCAATCAAACGCATTTATTATATTAAACCAGTTAGGATTAGGTTCCTATGGAGACGATCGGGCAAGAAACTCCATGGACACGAATCCTAAACTTCATGAACCAATTACACGTCTTGTTCCCCACACATCGAACCGACACGGACACGGCTCTCGCCCGGCATGGTCAACCATACATTGTTCTAACTACTAATCTATACTATATCTTTACTAATATTAGTATACAAAAACTTTACCTCTATATAATATCTCTCATAAAATAAATAATTATTTATTGACATAATAGGAGATAGAGGCTTCAAAAAAATTCTGTTGAATTTGTTTGAAGCCTCTGACTCCTGAACTAGGACAAACAAACAATCAAATCTTTCCTCTTTATAATATTAGTATAGATTAATAGTCATTGAATACATGACGTGGGCTGCCTGTGTAAGACGACTAAAATGCCACGGTGTATAGATAGATAAATAGATAAGATTAAAGTTAGGATAATAGTAGCATTGTATCTGTATATCTTTAATAATTATAATTATTGGTTGTCTGAAAAAACTTTTTACAAAAAACAACCGACTTCCAAATGTAATACTACAAAGTGAAAAATTACTTTAATTTCGAAAGTCGGATATGTCTAATATAGCCTAGTCGGAATAAGTATTTAAATTTTTTCCCACCGACTTCCGAAATTAAAATTATTTTTCACTTTGTAGTGTTATTCTATAGAGAACGCTGCTGCCCATTCTCAAGTAAGTTCTTTAGTCGCTTTACGACACCCACGCGAAGAAATTGGGTGGTGCTATTCTTTACGTCCGGCACCACACAGAATAAACGAATCTCAACCATGAAATACTTATTGTTAAGTAGTTTCGGTGGCCATCTGTTGTCTTCATCATCAGTTCCACTTCACCAAATGGAGCTTTCCGAGTGCAAATGCATGAGTAAAAAATGCCCAAATCGCTATAGGTGTGCCTATAAAATTTGAGGATTTCCCTCGATTCCCATCAGATTCCGACTTGGTGTCAATGAGACCACCTCGCAAGCATACACTTTTAAACAAAAAAATCATTTTCATAATCGCAACTGACGGAGAAATCGCTGAAAATACTTAAGAAAAAACTTTTTACAAAAAAAAAAATAACCGACTTCCAAAAAAACACTACAAATGAAAGATAACTTTAATTTCGGAAGTCGGTGTCTTTGGATCTGTATTTTAATTTTATGCCACCGACTTCCGAAATTAAAGTTATCTTTCATTTGTAGTGTTTTTTTGGAAGTCGGTTATAAGTCGGTTAAAAACCATGCAAACGAACGTCATAAAACCACCAAAACTAGAGCATTCACCTCGCATTGGATTTATTTCTTTTTTTACTCATTTCTTACTATCAGTAATAAACACAGTCATTTTCTGACGATATAGCTGCGCCAGCTGCCCTGTAAAATTCTTGGATTGCTTGTACTAAATGGAGCGCGTGGTCAGCCCAGCTCGCTATCTGATGCAGAAAGACAGTTGACACAAGATCGCAATTTGAACGTCATCTTACGAAGCATTTAGGAAGCAGAGTTAGAAGTGCCGGAAAAACAGCAGCGGGTGGCGACGCTGCAGCAACGTCAGCCGCGGCCTGATCAAGCTGAGCGGTCTGTAGACCGGAGCAAACGAGTACGGCGGTATTAGGTCGTATGGCGACGGCACCGCAGAGTGCTGAGGCCCGGGGTAGTGCGGTGGCCGCAATCGCGGGCGCGGTGGCGGCCGGTGTTCGCCAGGATGCGGGTACGCTCCGGGTGGCCGGTGTGGCGTAGCAGCGAGCTGCACTGGTGACCCTGGCCCACGCGGAAGCTTGTCGTGTTTCCACGGGGGCATCGCAGAAATTCGTGGTGGCGTCACTATGTATGGTACTGATGAAAACCTGGGACTCTGCGATGATATCACTTCGTCTGGCTTTTCTTTGTTCGATAACGAAGGCAACTCTACGCCATAAGACTGCGATACATCTTCCTCTGTGGATACTTGGTTGGTTGGTGTAATATTAATGGTTACTTTCAGTGAGTGTGGTGTTTTTGCTATTGGACGGGTCGTGTTATTCGGTGAGGCTATAACCAATTCAGTTGGTGGTGTAAGTTCAACCTGCGCTGTCGTCTCCTCTTGAGTAGGTGGCAACTTTATGCTCGAAGTTGGGTTCACTGTTGTTGTCAGTTCGGTTGACTTCAAGTCAGTTGATTCTAATTCGTACGACGTTTCTTGATTTGAAGTCACTTCTTTCGAGCTCAGTTCACTCGATAACATCTCGTATGTGGCCCTCGAGTCTGTGAGGTGGGGCAGCGGCGGGGCGATGCTGGTGTTAGTGGGAGCTGGCGGGGGCGGTGGAGGCGGTGGGGGTGGTGGGTGCGGTGGAGCCAATAGGGTCAGTGGGGGCAGGATGCAGTAGACCGTGACGTTGACGGTAGCGAACCCGGCGAGCTGCCCAACGCGGTGCACGCGTGCCAACCGTGCGTCGCTCATGGCCACATCCGGCGTCGCGTCCGCGTCGCACACACGCATGTCCGCGCCCGTCACTTGCGCCTCCGCGCACGGCGGCGGCATCTGCACAACGATGCCAATTAATTACAGTTCACAGTTTCTAGGCAATGGGTGCTTACAACTGAATATGTTTGATTTATCTTCTAAAATAAAGAATGTGGGTATGTTACTCACAGGTACGACGATGTTCCAGTCGGCGACCCCAGGCGCCAGGTGCGTCTCGACCAGGCGCTGCGCCGAGCCCGCGGCGCTGCCTGTCTGTCACACAACAACACATGTACTTATGACACGCTACTGCAGCTGATTACATTACTATTTTTTTATATTATTATTTTCTCTCAATCATTACTATGATTCCGCGCCGACCCGCCATCTTATCTCTTCACCACCCTTTTTCGACTGGTAGAGAATGCCTAAGGCATTAAGTCCGGCTTTGTACCTTATTGTGTGCGAGAAGTTTTAAGAAATAAACACGCAACTGTTCATATCTGTAGAATTCATCAATACCAAAATAGTATATAGGCAGGATTCGTTCCAAACTGACATGATCCAAAAACTTAACGTTAAGCGTCTTCATTTCCTTCTCCACATTAATCTATAACATACATAATTATAATAAAATCGTAGCGAAGTCGAAACTGTACACTGAATATCTTGACTCGTCGGCGGGCTTAGTACGCGGCAGACCTAATAGTGATGTTGCTCTGCTCTGGCGTAAAAGTGCGTTTTTCTAGGAAGATATGCAAAGATCACTTTAAAACGGTAGATGTTGTGACGATTTGTGTCAAATAAAGATCACAGAATAGTTATAAACTTAATGTGCACGGATATTGATGCGACTTTCTGTGAAGTGGCTGTGATTACTTCAAATTGCAGAGTTAATAATGATATGATAAAACGAAAACGTGTTGTGCTAGGCTTGAATAAGCATGTTCGTGGTGGTCACGAGGTTGCCAGGCTACGTGTTCAAACCTGGTTACTATACGATAAGCCAGAAAACGGACCTATGTAGTAATACATGGTGGAGTCTCGGCGTCGTTTCAAAGCTAAGTTAAGATAGTTTCAAAATAACGCCAAGCCTATTAAGATTAGACATTCTTGCATCACACCACGCAGATAAATTATTTCAAGAGCTTCTGGAAAGGCACGAGAAAATTCAGTTGTAAACCCACTGTTCCTCTAAATTTTAACGGAGTTACTGAGCCGCGTGACATTACGAACATGTTCCAAAGTCTTTTTCAGATAAAACCTTCTTCATCTGTGCCGGGAATGCTCAATACTACTGAAATCAGGCAAAATACGCAATAACAATGCCTTTAGGATGTTGATGCGGCTGCCGAGGTAATGCAGTGTGTCGCGCATTTTCGCCGACGCTCATATTGATGGCTTCCATGGGGTACATGGTGGCAGTGGGCTGGCCATGTTTGTCGAAGGACCGATGGCCGGTGGAGCAGACGAGTCCTGGAGTGGAGACCGCGTATCGGCAAGCGTAGTGTGGGATGCCCCCCAGCTAGATGGACCGATGACCTTAAAAAGGTGGCTGGGTCAGACTGGATGTGGAAGGCGGAGGACAGGGTGTTGTGGCGCAGCCTGGGAGAGGCCTATGTCCAGCAGTGGACTGCTATAGGCTGAGTTGATTGATGGGGTACGTATTACAATATCGAAACTTAAAAGACCGTATTTTAAAATACCTATGGAAAAAATCCCGAAAATTTTAACGCCGAATGATTGTTTGGTCGAAAGTTTTAAATCCCGAAAGTTAATTTGCCCTAAAGCTATTAAAATCCCGAAGATCCATATCCCGAAGCTTAAAATCCCGAAGATCCATATCCCGAAGTTCAAAATCCCGAAAGTACATCCCAAAGCTTAAAATCTCTAAGACAATGACAAAAAACCAGTCAAGAGCGAGTCGGACTCGCGCACCGAGGGTTCCGGACGTATATATATAATGTTGATGATTTCTGAAAAACTGTGCTATTTAGAGACATTGTTTAATTATCCTGTAATCTTTACATAAACTTCTATCACATAGAATAATTTCAGATTTTTTACCGACTTCCAAAAAGGAGGAGGTTCTCAATTCAGCTGTATGTTTTTTTTTTTTATGTTTGTTACGCGATTACTCCGTCAATTATGAACCGATTTTGAAAATTTTTTTTTTGTTTGAAAGGGTATACTCCCGAGGTGGTCTCATTGGCACCAAATCAGAATCTGATGAGGGAATCCCATGGAAATCGAGGGAAACCCTCAAATTTTATTTGCAAACTTACAGCGATTTGGGTATTTTTTATAAAAACTCGTGCATTACTCTCCGAAACCACCATTTGGTGAAGTGGAACTAATGATGGAGACCACAGATGGCCACCGGAACAATATAATAATGAGTACCTATTTAACGGGTTGAGATTAAGCAATTTATGATCGTCACTATGCATAATGGTGAGTGGCAGTTCTCCTGGTTCTTACCAGGAGAACTCTTCAACAATCAACGTCCCAGCATTAGGAAAAGCAATATTTTATAAAAGGTGATGAGCAGTTAACATTAGGCTATTGTAACTTAGATAAATTCAAAACTGACTCACTAAAAAGTGAAAACTAAAAAACGTTTTACAAAAAAATAGTAACCGACTCAAAAATAACACTACAAAGTGAAAAATAACTATAATTTCGGAAGTCGGTGGCAAAAAACTCAAATACAGATCCAAAGACATCGACTTCCGAAATTAAAGTTATTTTTTACTTTGTAGTGTTATTTTTGGTAGTCGGTTACTATTTTTTTGTAAAAAGTTTTTTTATCTATGCAAACTTTGGAGATAAGGGTATTTTTTTTTTATTTTTCATCAAAAGTCGGAAACTGTGCTGCCTAAAAAAATATAAATAAATGTTTGACAATGTTCAAACAGCGCTCTATTATATGATCTATTATTAATTTGAAGTGGGGCTACTAGGGCATGTCCCCACATGCCCTAGTAGCCCCACTTCAAATTAATAAGACCCCCTTTTCAGTTCCTTTTGCAAAAAAGATATATTTTTTTTAATTTCTTTTTTGTTTGAAAAATAGTTGGGCATACGTCATCTAAAACTGTTCTAAATTTCAAGTTGATAGCATTAGTAGTTCTTGAGATATCCAGGTGTGACAGACAGACTTAGTCTCACCTTAGGGGTCCTTTTTACCATTTTGGTATGGAACCCTAAAATTATACCAAATTGGTGCTAACACCACCTAACAACCTGTAAAAAAAATAAGATACAGAATTATGTAAAAAAGATTACTGGCGATCCCCCTTAAGAACTCTACATAATATATAGTCGGTTATATTTTGTAAAATATTATGAATCTTCTCCATCTTCACTGCGTTTTTATTTTTTCTTTTCTTGGCAGGTGTTTCTCCGTTTTGTAATTTAGTTATAACCTTTGTTTCCTTCATCAACTCCGCCACCAATCGGTAAAATCCAACATGTCTTTTAGAACACACCACGTTTATAAGGTGGTGGAATGGCACTGTTTTGTGTGCGTGGAACCGAAGATTGTGCGTGGAGACACCAAAAGGTTGGACTCTACACAGTGTACACAGGCTGTTGATTATTTTTTCCATTTATGTATTACTCGTTGAACCAATTAGCAATTCTGCGGGCATTGGGCATTGGACAATGTTTCAACAAGATCCTTAATTATAACACATGTCGACATTGTTTGGGTGGTGAAAACACAATGCCAATAAAGATTTTACGAGTATCTCACGATTCAATTCTCCATCATTAATATATTTTGAAGACAAACCTTCCCTTTGAAGTTTTCGGTAGATGATCTGCCTCAAATGAAAAAAACATCCTTTGAGTGTCACAATTTCAAAATTTTGACGTTAACTTAAAATTGCAGCCTTTTCAAAGTCCAGTATTATAAACGACCGATTAAGCGTTATTCATGTTCAGTACAGAATTCCAATAATAAGTCCAGCATCATATCATACGACGCTTTCTCTTTGTGGGTACAAAGAGCAAACAATAACGGGAACGTGTTATTGCTTCCGTGAACAGGACCGTGCATCGTAATTGTTGGTAAATCATAAGCACAATTTTAAATGTACCGTCCATTACTAAATAAAGAGCTTGGCACAAACATGTTATTGTTTGGTAAACGTCACTCTTTTATTGTCTGCAAAAATGTCTTTGATGACAAAACTGGTATCGTTATCGTACATTGTTGCTTCCAAATCCAGCTCAAAATCAAAAGAAGTCGGCTCTTTTGGCATTTTTAGAGTTTTTTTTTCGTGCGTATAATACTTGCCGGAGCGCGTCTCTAGAAGGCATATCCGTCGCAATACTTGAGCAAGTACTTGCCAAGTGGTTTTGTAAAATTTGGCAGGTCTTAACAGTAGGCTGGTCTGATGTTTTTGATTTTAATTTATTAATATTGTCAGCAACATTGGCACGAAGCGGTGTGCTTTCATGGGAGATTTCATTATATTAATGTTGCACTTTCATCATTCGGGTATACTTGGTAGTAAAGGTAGCTCGGCACTTATACACATCATGTCTCTTATATTCACAGTTTAAATAGCATTTATCCGTTGTTTTCCGGTTCTTTGTAAACACAAAACCGCCTACCGGTACTTTAAATCCACCTTTTTGAGACTTGAACACTTTTAATGTATCTTGACTCATTAAAGCAACCCCTCGGTACTAAGTAGCTAACAGTAACTACGAATAAATAAAACATTACGGAATAAAATATTTTTTCGAGGATCTACCCCCGCTATAAAAAAAATATTAAAACGTGTTAAGCAGAATGCCCACCGTCATAACTGTGTTGTAGTGCCATTTATGAGTAATCGCGGGAACTACGTCGCCGCTCTTTGGGATTTCATCCATCGGTATTTCGTCCATTCGGGGTTTCATCCATACGGGCATTTGGACATCGGTATTTTATGTTTCGAATATAACGGCTATCGGCATTTAAAACTTTCGGTATTTTGAATTTCGTTGTTTTGGACGTTGGTATTTCAGCCATAGTTATCATGAAATTTCGGTATTTTTAATACTTACCCATTAAGAATGAGTCGTAGAACCAGCAAACGCTGTAATTACTGATTTTAATAACCTAAATTGCCATAGGTACATAGTGTGACGCCAAGTGATCGTAACTTCACCATTTCTTTCTCTTTATCAGGGACCTAAGTTTTAATTAGAATTAGAATAAAAGTATCTTCTCAATATGACCTAAGCCACATACCAGCTCACGGTATTAAATTTTAATTTAAAGAAGATTAGTTCACACTAACTCGTGAACAACACAGAAGAAACAAGCTCAGAACACAGGTGTGCTTGATGGGATAATATCCTGGACTGCAACTCCACAGGCTAGCGGTACTGCATGTGAAAGCCTGTCTTTTGAATTAAGGTTATTTGGGTAATTTGACCCTTTGAATGTAAGAGTCATCTTTGTATTAACATCAAGAAAACTATAACATCAACTTGCTGTGTGTGTAAAGGAGATTAAAGTTAATTGAGAAAACCAAATACAAGGACTTTATTTTGATTAGAACCTCATGCAATGTAATCCCTGAAAGTCTCCTATATAAGAACGGTCATTTGTGAGCCAGACCCGACACGAACGAGACATATCTCAGTCTTTTTGTTATTTTAAATATAGCTAAAATATATATTTTTTATATTAAAAATCAATGGCTGACACCAAAATATTGCCTATGTTTATGTTCAGGTGATATACAAAAAAAAATTTGAATTGTATGCAACTCAATCACGATACAATAATTATGGAATTATCCAGGTGACCTGGTGATCAAACTCAAACTCAAAGCATTTATTTCAATTAAACAAATTACAGGCACTTTTGAATTTTTAAAGAGTCGGTCAGTTAGTCAGAAGGTTGAAGCTATTTGCCCATTCCAAAACGTAGATCTCTATGGAGAAGAATAGGCAAGAAACTTCAAGGACCCTTTTAAATCAAGATATTACAAAATCCTGGGTACATTATTCTTGTCGCTTCTGTATGTGAGAACAATGTAAAAATATAAATTATAAAAAAAAAATAAACAATACAAAATATAAATTATTTCAAATAAGCCCTGGCAGATAGGAGAAGACCAGTCACAACTGACGGCGCCCGTTCACGAGCATGACGCGTGGATCAGCACCATCCAGCTCAACCATTTTGTAGGGAACCGAATGATCCAACACACGCGCCACCTACCACACCTACCACATAAATAAATCAATTAATCAGCCCCCCCTCTTCATTAAATTTTTTTTTAAATTAGTTATGGTGGTATATTATTACAAGATATAGGTTGCTATCAGTCAATAAAGGTTTATGTAGTATCTTAGTAACATTTTTGATAAGAAACTACTCGGTGTTACTCGGATGTGAATTTTCAAACTTTCAAAGACTTCATGAGGCCGGCCTCAAGTGCCATGAACTTTGGGATTTATTAATACAAAAATGTTACATAGAACTCTCAAAGGAACGCTGTTGTTAGATTTCTTATCTATTCATAATGTAACTTGCAAAATTTAGTGTAAATTGATACAGTAGTTTTATCAGAAATAGCCATAACATTGGACCTAAACAATACAGCTGTTATCTGTAATTAGTGGTACGACGCATCCGTTCAATGTGCGTACCGACTCAACAGCGCAGCTCCTTATAAAGGCGATCCGCTAGTGGGGGTAACGTTACAATATTTCACTCAATTGATTTAAGTCTTTTATGCACGTTCCACTAGCGCCATCTAGTCGCCGCCTCTCGCAGCTGTTAAATAATATGGCTTCCGTCACGGCCATTCTGATAAATCACTCGTCCTCGAGTGCAAAAATTCATCCAAAAAAAATTAAAAAAGGACTTCCATTAATTCACATCATCATCATTACATATCAAAATACCAAATATCACTGGTCTAGGTATTTCTTTACAACAGAAAACCCCTGCAGTTCAAACATGCTGGTCTAAATCGTCACCCACTAAAGCAGGTGAGATTCCTGCAGTTCACAAAGCGCTGGGCTAGGTTATCAACCCACAAAAGCACCTGCTTTTGTGGGTTGAAACCCCTTCAGCTACATATTTGCTAGTCTAAATCGACAAAGCGCTGGACTAGGTCATAAACCCACAAAAACAGGTGAGACCCTTCCAGCTACAACTGGGCTAGGTCACAACTCTTGCAACCCCTACGGTATAAACCAGTACTAGTATATTTAGTCATCCAGCAAGGGACCTTGTTCCGGTACTGGGTTATACAGAACAGAAATACAGGATTCAGAATTAATAGTTACTGTTTGTGAACTAATCGATAATGTTTTTTTGGATTCTAAGACACGACTGGCATTTTAAGTTTTGAGAACTATCCCTTTAAAATCCGTTTTAATTTCCAAGCAATTTGAAACTAAAAGTTGGAACTATCTGGTTTTGAGATTACCGAGATCAAGCACAGCGATTCCACATTAAATTAATCAAAGAAAACAAAACCTCAGGTATCTCATTCATGGTCAATAACACACACTAATCCCCACGGAGTCAACCCTTGACTCTACAGTCTTTGCTTCTAGGCAAAACCCGACTATACCACCCAGAGGTACCGCCTACCGCGTACCCATGGATTACTCATTGAGCACTACAATACTCTGGTCTCCGACCCACTGAACCGGGAACCTGTTACACAAACTAAAGTGATGCCAACTCATCTATTTCGTCTACAATCTCTATTGGTACTTGGCATCGGGCGTCTTCCGAACACGGTCATGAGCGTTTGTAAGTACGCTTGTTAACTAGAGATTTTTAAAACATACCGACCGCCATCTAACACTTCAACAATTTGAAAGGGCCTCTATACTTCACGTCAAGCTTAGTTTGATTAAGCTCCACGTTCGTTCTGGCTACTGGAGTTCATCCACACACAAGTGCAGAACTGGTGGACCTCGACACCGGGCTGCGGGCAATCCAGGAAAGCCATGCCATCCCTAGATGGCAGGCTAACCAGGCGCTTGCTACGCCTGGACAGGAACGGCCTGCGCCCGGTGACGGGGACCATCACGGGACACTGATCACTAAATAAACACTTCCCCACAATAGGTATAACGGACAGCCCTCTGTGCAGGGCTTGCATGAAGGCTGAAGAAACCGTTGCACATGTGCTCTTTGACTGCACAAGCGTCACCCAGATCCAAACAGAAACCCTCGGGTCACTCAGATCCTTCACAGATATCCTATGCAGTCCAGAAGACCTAATCAGCTTCTGGAGGTAGGTGGGCTGGTTGGAATAACACTCACAATGGTCCACATGAAGGACTAAGTGCGGAAACCAAACCCTCTAACATAGAACGCTTTTCAGTCTCAATAAGCACGAATTCACCGACAGAGAACCTACTCACGCTTGCCATTGTACTATCAAAACGACTTTCATCATAACGCGCGGACTTTTTAATGCCTTCAGATGCCAATCTCCTAAAGCCAACAAGGTCTTGTTATCATTGTCGTTAGCCATTAAATGAAGTGAACGTCTGATTTATCAAAATTAAATAAAGTCAAAATTTTAACAGAACTCTTCACAAGAGGCATCCACAGTAGCATGCCAGCCTCATCATAACTTAAACTAGTCTAAATGAAATCTACACAAACAATATAAATTATTAATGTCTAAACAAATCAGTAAGTAGGTTTGCTATCTCGGGTGAAGGCTGCCCCAAAACTTTAACATATTTACCAATATCATATTCATTACCTTTGGCCGCACTCAACAATGATTCTCTTTCCTTCTTAGTCTTAGTACACTAAGTAGATGGTGAACATCTTTAACCGATCCGCATGTTTCACAATTGAGAGAATTTACTTTGTTCATCAAATAACCAAACTTGCGGGATGGGTAGTGACCAGAGCGTAATCTATGAAACAGAACAATATGATGCCTACTCATTTCCTTGATAGCAAACCACGGTATACGAGGAGGCTGGACACTGTATAGTTTTATACCAGGTACCCTTTTCCCCTCAGATTATAGAAAGAAGCAGATAGACCGCGCGGAACACCGAGAGTGCGGCCAACAAAGCAAATACAAATTCAAAAGCGAATACAATCTCGATTCAGTACAGCACGAAGCGTCGCATCGTTAGTACGTCACGGGCTCTAACAGATAATTTCAAAATAATGCCGTCTTGTATTTTTAAACATTGTAAAAACTGTTCCCAAAAACAAAAGAAATAAGATGGAGTATCTTTCTTATGTAAAATATTGATTATTTGTCTATTTGGATTTATTTTACGTGTTTATTGTTAGTGACATCTTGAAACACAAAACCTTAACAAAAATCATTCGGTGTTGCTAGTTTATATTGAAACATTTACCCCTAAGTTAGGAAATAAGTATAAGATACAGGAGTATCGATTTACAAAAATATTTAGTTTGATAATAGTGTTTTATTTATCGCCTTTTCTGGTTGGTATGTTTATAACTAAATAAGTATGTATGTGTCTTCGTAAGTGTAACTAGTTAATGGATTTTATAATACATAATACATCAGTCGATTTGCTATATCATGGGTTATATGACGTCACCATAAAGTAAATATAGCTACCAAAAACAATAAAATGTTGGTGTCTCAAAATAAAAATATATCGCAAATGTATCGTTTATAATTGGGTATTGTTAATTTGACGTTTATTGTTAACAAAAACAACTGATTTAAGAAAAAAATACTTTTTTTTAATCATGTAATCAATTATTATGGCTAATTTTTTCATTATCCTGGCAACCGTACACACACATAGAGGCACCTGTTCTTATAGTCCTGTCACGTGGCTGTAACGCACACATGTCTACAAACGGGCCTCACTTTATTGTTCCGCACGGAGATAGACCGTGCGGAACAATAAAGTGAGGCCCGTTTCTTCTTTCTATAATCTGAGCTTTTCCCTATTTCGTTCGTCAAAGTACTGTTTAAACCTTACTGTTTATTTCATTTTGAATTAAACTAGAGTACCATATTACTATAAATCAATGAGAAATTAGAAGAAAATTAACATGTTATCAATAATCAGGAAATTCAAAGTCGAAGTCAAAGATTTATCGCGCATCTCGCAAAAGACAAAATCAAACTAAACATGTGAGAGCAATTCATAAATCAGCCTTAGAGCATAACAAAACACAAAGTAGGGATCTTATCCGTGGCCTGTGACTTTTCACTAAGCCCGTTCAACAAACCCCATGTTTGTTTCACTGAATTCTCCTGAATTCCGAGTCCCACGGACTATGGTCACTACAAGACCCGACCTGTACTAGAGCCACCCGCGCACTGCGCATCCACGGACTACTATAAGCAGATACCGACTTCTACGAAATGGTTACTGGTACGGTCCGACCAGCCGAACCAAGATTCACCACTATTACTCGACTCAACGTCTTCTTCTTCAAATGGCTATCATGCACGTACCATCAAGGACACTGTTGCCCGACCACTTCTCAACCCTATGCTCCTAGTAATAAGGTCGAAAAAAGGCTAGGCGCCAGCGTCCGCGATAGTACTTGTCAATACGCTTGAAATTGAATGCTCTCAATTTGTAGCGATCACCGTCTAAAGAACCTCTATGACCTCAAACGGTCCCTTAAATTTTGGATGTAACTTTGTAAAGAAATTTGGTCAGAAATCAACGGTAATGGATAACGATCTGTCACTGTATTATTATTAACGTCTCTATAATCTATGCACATACGGTCTGATCCATCATACTTTATAACCAAAAGGGCTGGCCTAGTAAACGGCGTACTACTGGGTACTGATGGGGTGACATTTAGCAAATAGCATAGCATTACGAATTATCACTCAAACAGTTCGAACATCACTCGAAAAATTCGAACAAGGCTGAAGAAGTATTCGAATATTAAAAATGATCGAATATTTACAATCCCTACCTCCAACTCACCAGTGTTAACACGTGTTGTCGGAAAACCGTTATTAACAAAAGTCCAGAGTATAATTCTAAGATGTTTACAAGGTCACGTCTTCTAACAACTGGTAAATCGTTGTCAATTTTATGATTGGAATAAAATTTGGTCATCTCCAAAAAAAAAACGAAAATAAGTTAAGAACGTTATTTTAAAAAACAAAAAGTCTTTTATCGGTTGTCATTTACAAAAGTAGTCAAATCCACGTAAATTATGGCAAAAACCGGTTTTAAAATACACGTTAGTATCTAACTCAGTCAAATCCTTCGAAGTTTATTAACTTTAGTCAAATCCTTTCAGTCAATCAAAAGCGAGACGTCAAATCCTTTCAGCCAATCAGGAGCGCGAGATTGTTTTAACTGACAGAGGTTTAAAATTACCATCTTTCTCAGTGTTGGTAACGTGTTGACTCTGTACTTATTTCGTGCCGAATTTTAATTGATTTACTACGTTAAAATGGATAATGTGAACATTTCCGTTGTTTTCAACAGAACTTTGATATGCGTCATAAGGCGATAAGCTTAAAGATCGCAACGATGGGCTTTCTGAAGGCCGAGACAAAAAGAAAGATAGTCTCACGTACTACCTCATCGAGAAAGTAGTTATTGTATTTCTGGATAACATCGCGTGTTACCTCGCTAAGAAATACCATTTTGTTATCAGGATAACATCAGGTGTTATCTCATTAAGATAACGATAGTCTTAAAAATAAATAAACGCCTAAAATATTCTTCGTCACGTTCATTTTTTCGTTTCCCATGACTAATTTTCACTTTGTTAATACTTTTTGCAATGAAAATATAAAGATTTTTAAGGATGTAGATTGAATTATTGAAAAAACACAGCGTAATAGTGCAACACACGAAGAACGAATGAGATTTGGATGACAGTTGACAGATGACACGGACTAGTACATTTTTTTTTTTAGTCTCTCAGCAGTGTGCAGTGTAGTACATTATGGAACGTTACTATCATGTGAATTAAATCTCGAGGATGCAACATTGAAGTATAATTTGACTACTTAGTTGTTATATTAAATATTGTAATTTTTTTATAAGAATTTATGTAATTTAAAATATTCATTTATTATATTATGGAAATCACTTCTTCATTTTGAAAAGTCCTAAGTTTTTGCGAACATATAAAATACTTTCTAAGATATAAAGAGAAGGCAGAGTTAGTACATCAATTTCTTTGAATTTGTTTCTAAGGGACTCACGAGGACCCATTCCATAGATCGCGCGGATTGCCCTCTTTTGTAAAATGAAAATTGAATCTACGTCGGCTGCCGATCCCCACAGCAGAACGCCATAAGACATAATACTGTGGAAGTAAGCAAAGTACACTACCCTAGCTGTGGCTATATCTGTCAACTGCCTTATTTTTCTTACTGCATATGCAGCTTAACTTAATCTACCTGAAAGAGCTCTAATGTGGGCACCCCACCGCAATTTGGAATCTAGAGTAATTCCTAGAAATACTGTTTCCGTAATAGCATCTAGCTTCTTACCATCAAGTATTAAATTAAGACCTACTTGGGGTACATTTGGTAATGAGAACTTAAGACATTTTGTTTTGTTCGCATTAAAAACACACCACACACGTAATGATCAAAATTATAAATAATCAGCGGTCTCCGAGACTATACTTGTCGCACACAAGCAAAAACACTCGTGCGCGCACTATACTAGCACACACAAACACATTCATAAAGTATTTGTTGTTTGTTTCTCGCAAAGTGAAATAATCAGTACAAGATGAGGGTACTTGGTGTCAAATTGGCCAGCTGTATTACATATTTTTTATGTAACTACCTACACTTTTGTTTGCCGTTGATCTCGTACGTTGTTGTTAAAGTTTTAGTTATTCTACATCTGCATGCTTCGTCATTAGACGACGAATATTTATGTTAAAAGTTAAATCTCATATAAGTGAACTGTGTTCTTATGAGAAATAAAGATTCTTTAAACCAAAGTAAGAGATTATTAGCTGCGAACTATTTCGAAAGAACAGCCAGACTATCGTTGACGTGTAAGACATCCGTATCTTTTCTATCTATTTAAAAAATAAGAGAAGTGTCATCAGCGAATAGAATTATATCCGATAAGTTAGCCATCATGTAAGGAAGATCATTTATATAAACTAGAAATAAAAAAGGGCCAAGAATTGAACCATGAGGCACGCCCATCCTTACTAGAGATCCCGAGGACGTCACCCCGTTAACGTTTACTTTTTGCTGCCTGTTTGATAGATAAGAAAGAACAAGATCAGCAGCTTGTCCACGAATTCCGTAGTGGTGTAATTTACAGATCAGTGTATTGTGGTCAACGCAGTCAACCGATTTTAAGAGGTCACAGAAAATGCCAATGTCATCCTGGGATTTCTCCCAGGATTCCAAAATGTGACTGATGAGTTTTACTCCTGCGTCAGTCGTCAACCTACCTTTCGTGAAACCAAACTGATTACTATGTAAAATCCCATTTGAATTAAAATGCGACAACATCTGGTCTAGCATGATTTTTTCATATATTTTACTCAATGCTGGTAGCACAGATATAGGTCTATAATTAGAGGGATCACTCTTACTTCCCGATTTGAAAATTGGTACTACTTTACTATGTTTCATTAAATTAGGAAACATACCGCTGTCTAAACATTGATTAAATATGTCTAAGACATAGTTTGCCCTACAAAAAGTACAAATCATGCTTTCGCAGCCAAATTTTTTGTCTTGCTAGGACCATTACTT
The DNA here is from genome assembly GCA_948098905.1 of Tiliacea aurago. Lineage (NCBI taxonomy): Eukaryota > Metazoa > Arthropoda > Insecta > Lepidoptera > Noctuidae > Tiliacea > Tiliacea aurago. The sequence goes on along the minus strand of OX402581.1, from coordinate 362,160 downwards.
TATAACAGACTAAATGCGAGAGCCAAAATTTATTCTCTTAATTATAATAATTGCAAAGGAAACTCTCAAGGAAGCTCTTCAAATTATGTCCTATGAAGATACAGAGAAATTATTATTTATACATAAATAAAAGTTTTGTACTAATTAAGTTTAGCTAAGTATTTTAGCAAGTAGGATTTTTGTACTATTTACATCTTTTTAAATACCTATTCAATGACTAGATTTTTATAATTAATGTGATTATTTAGAAATATTATACCTTGCCTCGCCTGAAACACAGGTTATCCTAGTTCAGGCACATAACACAATAGAATTTTACGTAGATTTAAGCAAATTTGTATTTAGAATTTTACCTTTTTACCTGAATAAACTTTTATTATTTATAATTGTGCATTAAATAAATAAATAAATATGACGTGTAAAAGTGATTCCGACATCCTATTTACAGAATAAACAATTTCATTTCATTTCATGTGTTAAATGAATAGATACTGAATTATTAAAAAAAAAAACTAATCATAACAACTAATCATAGCTATTACAGAGATGCGATGGTGCACGCGACCTCGGCGTTTTTCATGATTCCAAACTTTTATTTAACGTGCACATTGAGCAAGTAGTGGCCAAAGCATCTAAGTCACTGGGTTTAGTTAGGAGACTCACAGGGTGCTTCAAGAAAGCCAAAACCCTTAATATTCTTTATTGCTCTTTTGTGAGAAGTCATCTTGAATATGCGTCACAAAGGAACCCGTGTTATGGCAAATACATTGATCTATTGAAAGTATACAAAAAAGATTTATTCGTTTTCTATGTTTTCGGCTGCGTATTCCATACCATTCTGATAATTACTTAAATCTCTGCAAGAAATTTCATTTACAGCCACTTCTAAATTGTCGTCGACTAGCAGATTGCACTTTTCTTTTAAAAATTATATCTAACGAGATTGACTGTTCTGATCTCCTGCACAAACTACGTTTCAATGTCCCACAGAGATCAGTTAGATTTAATCCGCCTATTCCATATTCCTCTACTAACTACAGGCAAAACTCATACATAGTGCGAGCGAGTAAGGACTTTAATGTTCTTTGTAAAGAGTTTTCATTTGACCCATTTACCACCAAAGCCTATTCTGCACGCACGCAGCTGAATGCCTACTTTTTTAAAAGTGTATAGTGTTTAGTGTACCTTAAATTATAATTATTCTTTTCTATCGTGCTTGTTAGTGATGCTAAGATTTCTTCTATTTTGTCTGTTTTTTACCCGTGAGAACCTGTAATTGGCTTTGTGTTTCATATGCAATTGTTATCTATATGTTATAGTTGTTGGTTCCCCTATAAATAAATAAATAACGTAATAGTTAATAAAACATGCAAGTTATTTAGAATTATCTATATATATATAAAATTCAAAGTCCTGACTGACTGACTGACTGACTGATATATCAACGCACAGCCTAAACCACTGGTCCTAGAGACATGAAATTTGGAGGGTGTGTTTTTTGTAAAGAGTAGGTATCCACTAAGAAAGGGTTTTTCGAAATTCCACCCTTAAGCGGGTGAAATAGGGTACGGAAATTTATATGAAAGTCCGTCAGTTTTGAAGTTAGGATCTTCAAATTTGGTGTATAGACTGACGATTGAAAATTAATTTATACGTGTCTCAGCGTTTTTGATAATTCCACCCCCGAAGGGTTAAAATGGGGGATGAAGTTGAGTATCAAAGTCCTTAATTTTCGAAGTAAAAAACACTAAATATATCATCTAAGGTTATGGTTGGAAGCTAATGCAACGGTGTTGTTAGAATTTCAACCCTTAAGGGGTGAAAAACGGGATAGTTTTATTTTTAATGAAAATTCTTTTTAAGTTAAAATCACTAATATTTCGGCTTATGGTTGGAAGCTATGCATCCGGTAAGAAGGGATTTTTCGAAATTCGACCTTTAAGGGGTGAAAAAGGGGGATAAATCTTATTCCTTGAGTTATTAAACCTGAAACTTGGCACGAATACAAAACCTAAGTAAATTATAAAGTGGGACATTTTTTGTTTTTTTTTTTAACTACTCCTTAAAGGGGGATTTGCGGATGTCAAAGTTTTTAGGGAATAATTTTAACGCGCGGTCCGATTAACTTGAAACTCAGTATTTTTACTGAAAACAAAAATGAAAGAATAACTTTTATCATGTTTTTTTGAAAATCTGCCCCTAATAATAGGGCGAAAAGGGATAGTCAATATACAATGGAGGATTTTACTGCTTGGCTTGATTAACTTGAAAATTGGTATAAAATAACCTATAAATCCAATAATAGAAACGTCAAAAAGATGTTTGAACAATTTACCCTTTTGAGTGCGTAAAAAGGGGCGATATAGTTGGTATGAACAGAATCTTATTAGTTTTGATATACTTGAAATTTGGCCCGAGTACTTATTTACATAACATCACGCCTGCAATGCCCAAAGGGTTAGGTAGAGGTGTACCTTTAGTACACCCACATTTCGCCAGTTTTGTTTAAGTCCCATTTAATAGGGGGCGAGTGTCATCACCCGGGTATATAAATCCATCCTTTTTTATAAATCCAGACTTCGGGCTGCTACTGAGAAATTCCTAATGGAAAAACCATTAACACTTTTCCCGACCTGGGAATCAAACCCACCCCTCATGCTCAGCAGTCGCACTTGTGACCACATAATTTTACTGCGTACCTTGAATAACTCAATAGTTGGTATACATCAATTATTATTTAAGAACCAAAACGTAGAAAAAATAAACAATAGGTACAAAATTTCTTTCAAATAGACTTAGACATGAAATGGAGGATACGTTTATTGAACAAGTATGTATAAAACGAAGTTGGTATTTATACGCTATCTATATCATCCGTGAAGTTGTAAATCAAACTGCACTCCTATCTGCTTACCACGCTTACGTTGCAGTTGGTTCCAACTAAGATATGGTATAATGTTTTGGGGGAATGCTGCTGATAGAGAAGCTGTTTTTTTTCGACATCCACGCGGGCGAAGCCGCGGGCGAAAGCTAGTATTATATATATCAATAATTTATTAACTTTATACGACGTGTTTTTAATCGGGACTACAGGTTGACCTGGAATGATACCCTAAATAGTTAAACACTGTGGGTGCTCTGCCCTCTATCTCGAAAATGGTTCAAGATATAAAAAAAATGTTGAGACAAAAGTTGTAGTGAATTTAATCCTCTACAATATTTATAATAAATACAAGTAGCATAAAACTCATAGAAAACGAGATATTTGCAAAAAATGCGTAAAAATAGTTTTCGTCGACTTTTGACCTTGAAATATCTGTAGTCGCGGACACTGCGATAGGTAAGTTTTTAGACAAGTTAGGGTGTCAAAATAAAGGTTTATACAAGTTTATAGCCCTAATCCCTAATACTCGTATCCCTGGACAAATATAACAATTGTGTGCTTGCACATCGCGGACGACGCATAGTTAACGCGCTAGCAATAGCGGCTAGCCATAGCCTAAATTCAAGGCGTCGCCGTGCTGCAGCTGTGCAGTTGTGTAATTTGCGGTAGCGGCATAATGTGCCATGACCTTTATCCTCAGTAACGGCATCGGCATCAACCCTTCAAAGGCTCGACGTCAACCAGGCGTCAACGCAACGTATCTAGACACGTAACCACCTAGCACCTCTGTATATCGGCGTGGCCGCCGTGCTTACTACTGTAAGCAGGGTGATGCCTCAACTCAGTGCTCATACACACGAGCGACACGCATCAACGGCAGAGGCAACTGCAGCCGTCAACACGCGTCGGCGGATGCCGTCGATAACGTACCGCTCGTATATTTGAGTACGGTGCTCAAATACAGGAGCGGCATTTTGTCGACGGCTGCAGTTGCCTCTATCGTTGCCGCGTGCCGCTCGTGTGTACGAGCACTCAAGCGGGGTGACGCCCAGCCGTAGGCTCAACGGCAACCACTTGTGGGCCAAAAAAAATATGTACGGTGTGTTAACCAAACATTAGAATATGCAATGAATGTCAATGTATGTCAATGAATGCTCAACGGGTATGAATCTGAATAAAAATGCAAGTTGTCCGACTCAAACCACGTCTAATTGAACACCAATTTAAATTATGTACAAAAATGCATCATCTAGGCTCTGCCGTATGTCGATGCGCTCCCAAATGTAGGTCACGATCAAAGTGCAATTACGCGAGCCTAATAATTAACTTATTGCATCAAGTACATATTTTTAAACCATGGACGTACACCATACATATTGCCACCACAAAGAATGGTGACCGTAAATAACTGCAAGTCATGTCAACAATAACAAAAGGTAGAAAAAACAATTTAAACAAACATAACAGGCATGCCATTTACTAGCTTATCCGCAAGGCGAAAAGTTGCCATTACGATGCTGATAAGTCGGCGTTACCGTATGGCATTTCATAGAAAGAGTGCTAATCGCATCGAGTAGAGGTGATGCCGATCCGGTGCCGAACTGATATGTGTGCGCTGACATTTAGCATGATGAAAACTAACCATAATGGCCGAACCCACAATTGCTTGGCGGTCGTTCCCGAAGACTGAATTGTGGCGACCGCAGCGCGGCGACGCTCGCTATGAGCAGGAGAGCTGCGAGCATCCAGCGGAAGGGCATCGTGAGTGACAATGGGCGGCGTGCCGTGTTGCGCGCGGCACTGCGGTTGTCTAACGGCAAAGCGCTCCTCTTCCTCGCCGACTTGTTGTTACTTTATATTCTATACATGTTCTGAAAATTGTTTTCTACGTAAACATTTAGTAATCACTGTAACTATACGTGGAGCGAATTATGACATGCACTCACTTATTTTTACAAGGCAGTTGGCGGAATTCTGATATAATTACATAGATCGGACTAACTTACCTAGTGACGTCCGAGCCTTAATTATGTGCCTGTGTATTATGTGTCCTTAAAAGCTATAATGGTCGCTTTTCATTCTCTGGTCTTTGAAGTACGGGCCTGCCTGTATGCTTATGTGAATTTAGAAATATCTATTCCACTACTACTTAAGTTTTGTTTTATCCATCTATTATTGGTTACAGTAGCGGCATGTTATGGTTTTCTTAAAGTTTTTTTATAGTTACAAATTTTTGGTTAGTCATTCTAAACCAAGGGTTTAACTTAGGAAATAAATTGGGTAGATAACCCAAAACGATACTGAGGTCCCAAATTATTTCATATTTAGGGTTGTTTGGTCTTAATCTAAATATACACTAAGAAACCTTGACACTCTCTATGTAATGTGGGAGCCCATTAGGGTATTGAGTGAGCTATATGACAATCCTTAATTAAACTTAGTGGTCAAAAAAATAAGTTCAAAAACTAAAACCCGACTACTGAAAAATCACGCTCTAAAAAGTATGAAACAAGTAAATATTCTCATCTGAAATTATTATGTACAGACTATTCAATATTTATCGTCTATTAAAGTACAACTAACACGTAATATATTTTAATATATTTAATACATATTCATAGTGATGCTTTCGATTACGTAAAGCACGATGTCTTATTAGACAAACTGCGTAGTTAGGGTATCAGAGGAAACATTTTAAAACTACTTGACTATTTCTCCAACAGAATGCAATGTACAGAGATTGCAAGAATATGTGAAAAAACAAAATTTGAAAAGAGTTTTTTTTCTTATTCTAGATTGATTAAGTTTGGTGTACCACAGGGCAGCGTCCTTGGGCCACCTCTTTTCTTAATCTATATAAATGATCTGCCAAAGGTGACTCAACATCAAATGGTGATGTTTGCAGACGACAGTACTGCCATAGTCAAATGTATTGATCGCAATTTGATCGCAATATTTATCAAGATGACATAAATAATACACTATCGGACATAATTAATTGGCTTGACAAAAATACAAAATACAAATACTTACAAATAGTTTATTTTCTTTAACAAGCTTGTACTACATACTAGTGATAGAAGTGTCCCTTTAAGCAAGTAAATGCCTGTACTAGGACACTCCCCTCTTCCGTAACTTAAATTTACATAATGTACACAAGAAATGCCACTGTTTACTATTTATAATTAATTACAATATAAAAAAATAGATTAGATTAGATTAAATATAACTTAGTGTGCGTTTTGTGTATGTAATATGAGGTGAGGTGGGCATAATTATGTGATCTATGTTATGGGATGTATGTTTGTGTAGGATGTGTGTGTGTGTGACTTGTATGTGTGTAATTGTAAAAGTTGTGCATGAGAGTAAGTGTGTGCATGAATGACTGAGTTATGATGTGTGCTGCAGGAGGGCCTCAGTGTCCTCATATGATAGTGGTTTTATCCATTGAATTACAAGTTTTTACATTCTAGAAATTGTTTGGTGTAGACATATAATTCTTTATTTATTTTATTATAGAGTTGAGATGACCGTTTCTCGTATTGCCTGCTACAAAACCTGGTTTTTGTTTGAGGAATCGGTGCTATAATATCTTTCCTCCTTTTTGATAAGATAGCGGAATCACAAGGCAGCTCTTTGTGTTTTTTCAAAATAGTCTGAACAATGTAAAGTTTTCTCACCGAAAGCAAATCACTTATCTGATAAAGACTCTCGGTGGGAAATCTAATTCTTTTAAAAAACATTATTTTTATTAGGGCTCGTTGAACTCGTTCCACAGCAATAAATTTGGATTTAGCTGCCCCTCCCCAAATTGGGATGCAATACACCAAAACAGACTGCACTAAAGCAATATAAATATCCTTTAATAGATTTCCAAATGGGTCTCCGGTATCAGTAGCATTTTTTGGAACAACATATCTCAGTGTTTTAAAAATCCAGCTTAGTTTACGAATCCAAAAAAATAAAAAATAAATTATAAACTTAAAGAAAACAAAAATAATGCACTTTCACCAAAGAACTGAAGTACCAAAAGTAAATATCAGACATAGTGATTGTGACATTGAAGAAGTTAAAGTAGCAAAATTCTTAGGTTTATTCCTTGATAACCAACTTAACTGGAAGCCCCACATAGATGACCTAGGTAAGAAAATAAATAAATCAGCATACGCACTTTTCCAAATTGCTAGAAAAATAAGTATGGATGCGCTACTAGTTGCATATCACGGCTTAGTAGCCTCAATTTTGCGATTTGGTATTATTTTTTGGGGCAATTCTACTGATAAAGATATCGTTTTTAAAGCACAAAAAAGGTGCATAAGATCAATGTGTGGTCTGAAAATTGACGATAGCTGTGTACCATTATGTAAATCGCTGAAAATACTTACCTACTATATATTTTTGAAATTTGTGTTTTCGTCAAAACAAACATGAGGTTATTTGAAAAAGTGTCAAGGTTACGAGAAGTTGCGATTCGTCGCCAATACGCAAACTCTTTAAGCAATCAGCGTTGTAAGACTGCCCTAGTGAGAAAGAGCGTTTTAGGCATGGCACCGTGCATTTACAATAAATTTTCAGATGTCATAACAAAATTTGAGTGTTACACAATTCAAAACAAAATTAAAACTGTTATTAATTGGAAAATGTTATTATACGACTGATGAATTTCTAAATGATAAATTATAGCCTTAAATAAGTCTTACTTGACTGGAGAAACAAAAATTTTATTGAATATTTTGACCAATTGTAATTTATGATAATTTATTTGACTGTCGAAATTATTCCATATTGTGACATTTATAATTTTTGTTTTTATTTATTTAACATCATTCTATTAATTTTGACATAACTACCAAATAATTTGTTTACCTCTCGCATGATCAATATTTTATTTTGCATGCAACCACATTTGTACGCCTCTTGGCAAAACATAGCGACTTAAGAACTGTATTCACCTATGTTATACAAATAAAAAATGATTATGATTATGATCAGAAGACAGCCGTGGTCGTATGCCACTTTGCCCTAAATATTATGATCGCTTACTGCTGTCAGAATGTGTTGTTTTGATAGGTTAAGTTAACGCCTTACTGCAGGTCCAAAATTGCTTCACTGCCAATAATTTAGTATTAAATGGAAAAAAACTAAGTGCATACGATTTTCTTTACCAAATGTAAAAAGTAGTGATTATGAGATAGTATTTAATCAAGAGAAACTAGAATTCGTCGATAAAACTGTTTTCCTGGGGATCACGCTCGACTCTAGGCTTCAATGGGGTCCTCATTTAACATCTCTTGCAGGACGGCTAAGTTCAGCAGCATATGCTGTCAGAAAAATCCGTCAATTTACTGATGTAGATGCCGCGAGGCTAGTCTATTTTAGTTACTTTCATAGTATCATGTCTTACGGTATTTTACTTTGGGGACGGGCTGCAGACATCGAGTCTATTTTTATTCTGCAGAAAAGAGCCATCAGAGCCATATATAATCTCCGCAGGCGCGATTCTCTTAGGGAACTGTTTAAGGATATTAACATCATGACGGTGCCTTGTCAATATATCTATGAAAACATCATGTACATTAGAAAAAATTTACATCTATTTAGTAAAAGAGGCGAAAGACATAATTATAGTAGTAGAAGTAGGGATCTATTAGCTCAACCAGGTTTCAGACTGGCACAAGTAGATCTTTCATGGGGTACTGTTTAAAATGTTATAATAAAATCCCTCCCCTCATACTTCAACTGAATGAGACGAAATTCAAATCTTGTATAAAACGCACACTATGCAAGCAGGCATATTATATGTTGGGGGATTACATCGCTGATAGAAATGCTTGGCTCAATGCTGGTCCAGCTCCACAACCACAACTAATTTACTAACATTTGAAAATACTGCTGGAGCTGATGAAGATTGCAAGACAATTTTTTCATTGTATAAACTCGAATCTCCTTTGTATTATATAAAAGCATATCACAGGTGTGAGTACTACGAGTATGTACAATAGAGCTACCATTTACCGGGTAATTATGTCTTTTATTGACTTATATGTGCCCGGGCGGCTGAGAGTATGTCATGCTCACTCAGATGTCTCGCTGATGGTGGCGTGTGTGTTGGATCATTTAGCTCCCTTCAAAATGGTTGAGCTGAATGGTGCTGATCCATGCGTCATGTTCGTGAACGGGCAGTGTCAGTTGGGACTGGTCATGTCTTAGCTGCCACGGCTTATTTTTAATTATTTTAGTTTTGAATTGTTGTCTTTTTATCACGGACGCTTCTGACGTATTGCATCGTTTTCACATGTTTAACTTCAATATGAATGATGTAACCAATATTTTGTATCAATATTTTAATTTAAAAGAGTGTCCGTGGAGTTTCATGCCCGTTCTTCTCCATAGGAACCTACTATTTGGAATGGGCAACTAGCTTCATATTTGTAACTGACCGACTTCTTGACAATGAAAAAAAGTGCCTGTCAATGGTTTAATTGAAATAAATGCTTTGAGTTTGAGTTTGAGTTTGGACGATCAAGACGCTTCTAACAATACCTCATTTGTCAAAATATGACAAGCAGTTTAGAAGTAATGAGGGAACAGATGAACATACATACATACATATATACATACCGGTAAATAATCATAACCCTCCTTTTTGCTTCGCCGTAGTCGGGTAAAAATATGTACTATTGGCTACTTTGTATTAGAGTGTGTATTTTGACAATTGTTATTTTAGTTTAAATTTTTGTAAAGTGTGTCTTGTTCGTGCAGAATAAACAATTTTTCTTTCTTTCTTTTTTCGTTTCTCTTTCAGGTTATGTTCAACCAACACCTCACTCCGGGACCGATTGCTGTCAATGGCGGTACTCTCGAGGTTGTTCGAGAATACAAGATTATTTTGGCGCGTGGCCAAAATCGGAAATAACGCCGCCATCTCGTTTTTTTTAATAAGTACATACATTTCAAGCGACATTGCACAAAATGTTTACCAACAGCGCCCCCTGTCAAAATCTGTCGAGCGCCAAAAAAGTCCTTGAATTTTAGCAGTCTATTTCTTAATGATATGTGGCCTTCTTTTTGGTTATTATGTGGCCAACTGTAGCATGGTTTTTGCAAAAAAATAACTATAAAAATCCGGCCAAGTGCATGTCAGACCACGTACAATGAAAGGTTCCGTAATTGACATGAATTTATCCCAAAAATAAACGTAACATGGTAGTTGAAAAACATGTTCTCCCATAAATTCTCCAACTGCAAATGTAAGTTGGTCAACTATTACTCGTTAATTTGTAAAGCCTACTTAGCTGTGATAGTTTTCCTTTTAATTTCGTTATAAATACTACTGCCATATGTTTTTTACATAACCAAAAACAACAATTTAGCTGGCAGGGGGGGACAGTTGCCAAGAATACCGCCCCAGGACCCGACGGCTTGCCTGGAAAAGCTTGGGTCCTGGCCTTGGAGGCTCTCGGGCCTCGACTAAGGGGGCTCCTGCTTGGAGAGGGGCCAATTCCCACTTCGTTGGAAGACGGGGAAACTTGTCCTTATTAAGAAGCCAGGGCACCCGGCGGACTCTCGGTCCGCTTACCGGCCCATTGTGCTGCTCGACGAGGTGGGCAAGCTCTTTGAAAGAGTAATTGCAGACCGTCTTGTCGGGCGACTGGTGCGGGTGGGGCCGGATTTGGCGGGAAGCCAGTTTGGTTTCCGCAAGGGGCGCTCTACGGTGGATGCCATCATGCGCGTTCGAGCCCTCACGACGGGGGACGCAGTGGCCCGGGGTGGGGTCGTCTTGGCGGTCATCACCAATGCGTTCAATACCCTGCCCTGGAGTTGTATTAGTGAGGCACTCCGACATCACCGGATGCCGACCTACCTCTGTCATGTGGTTCAGGCCTACCTGATGGACAGGGCCGTCATCTACCCTGGTCACCAACGAGAGTGGAACCGGCGAGAGATGTCGTGCGGTGTCCCAAAAGGATCGGTCCAGGGGCCGCATCTGTGGGACATTGGGTACGACTGGGTCCTGCGCGCCGACCTTTAAAAGAGTAACCGTGGAGTTTCTTTTCTCTTCTCCATAGGAAACGACCAATGGGAACCGTACACCTAGCTTCTGACGTTTCATAAGTGTTCATGTAGGCTTATGTGAAATAAAAATATTTTTGATTTGATTTGACCTCCCTAGCGGTGACAACACGCTGGTCCTGGCGCAGGGGAGGTCACATCAGGCGGTGGCCGAACTGGTGACACGCGGGGTTGCGCCGATCGTTGAAAGGATCCGGCAATTGGGACTCGAGGTGGCTTTGCACAAGTCCAAGGCCATGTGTTTTTGTGGTCCTCGGAACGTGCCACTGTCGGGTTCCCAGAAAACAGGGGGAGGGGTTCACATCGGTGTCGAGTCGACGATGAAGTACCTGGGACTCCTCGACAGCCAGTGGAACTTCGTGGAACACTTCCGACGCTTGGCTCCCAGACTGGAGAGGGCCGGGGCTGCTTTGAAGCGGCTTCTGCCCAATTTAGGGGGTCCAAACGCTGGGCCTGCCGGAGGCTCTACGCGGGGATCATGCGGTCCATGGCCCTTTACGGGGCACCGGTGTGGGTGCGTTCACTGAGGCTGCGACCAGCCCGGTGGTTGAACGCCTCCCAAAGGGTCATGGCCATCAGGCTGGTACGGCGTTACCACACGGTCTCCTCCCGTGAGGCGGCAGCCTCCTTGCCGGACTGCCGCTATGGGATCTGGAGGCAAAATTACTCGCGCACCTTTGGGAGTTTTGAGAGGAGGCGAAACGCTGGGGTGAAACACCACCCCCACAAGAAATCACGGCTCAGCGAACAGAGCTCCGGTGGGATCTCATGGCGGCATGGAGAGTGCGATTGTCGCAACCCAGTGCTGGGCACGTTACAATTGTGGCGATACCCCTCTGTGACGAGTGGTTAGAGAGGCGCTATGGCGTCCTCACCTTCCGCCTGACGCAGGTCCTCACCAGACACGGTTGTTTCGGGAGGTTCCTGTTTAGGATAAAGCGGGAGGAAACGCCCGGGTGTCACTACTGTGTGAATAGCCCGGAGGACACGGTGGAGCATACGGTGGAGGTCTGCCCGGCTTGGGCGGAGCACCGCCGTGTCCTCACGGAGGCGATCGGCGGCGGCGATCTCTCGCGTCCGGCCCTGGTTCAGACCATGGTTTGGAGCAAGAGTGCATGGGAGACCGTCACCTCCTTCTGTGAAGCAGTAATGCTAGCGAATGAACGCGGAACGCGTGAGGGAGAGGCAAGGTTTACGTCCTTGCGCCCCTAGTCGCAGGAGACGCCCTGGGCGTTGGGAGTCGCAAGCCGATTTCTGGCCACCGTAGGCGCGGGCTTGCGGATGGTGAGCGACGGGCAGCTCGCCGTCCGATAAGGACCAGGCCCGCGTCGAAGGCGTGCTGTGTTCCACGCGTGCCTATAAGAGGTATCAGCACCAACTGACGGGGTCCTTTAGGACCAATGCCTGCCAGGGTTGCGAGTTTGTCCGAAAGGGATATCGAAACGGAAGGAACACGGGTGGGTCAGTCAAAGTCTGCCCTCCCGCTCCGCCCAGAGTGGGAGAAGTTATTTGATAATTTCCCACCCAAAAAAAAAAAAAGGTGGACAGTGGACAGTGGTCTCTAACAAAAATAAAATAGCAATTTAAAGCATATTAAACAAACAGATCCCTGAATCTAAAAATGTCTTACAGAGACCCGCAATATTTTTGAACGGCCTATTCAACGATACCCCACTATATGGGATAGACGAGAAAAAAATATCATCCCCACTTTACCTCAAAGTCAAAGTCAGATTATTTATTTCAAATAGGCATAAATATAATTTATTTTACCACTTTGTCAGTGTTTTTATTATAATATACCCATGCCAAATTACAGCTTTCTAGTACTAAGAGTCTCTGATCTAAGCTGACGGACAGACCGACAGACAAACAGATGGACATGGCAATCATTGAAAAGGTAATTTATGAGTCATTTTATTCATTTCTGTCAAAATACAATATATTATGTGAGGACCAAAAAGGTTTTCGTAAAAATAAAAATATGGTCATACACGATCTACTAAATAAAATAATCGTTAATTTGGATAAAAAAATACCAATTTGCGCCATTTTTACCGATATGACCAAAGCTTTTGATTACGTGAACCATGAAACGCTTTTGGTCAAACGTATACGAGGGAATGTTCTACGTCTAATAGAATCGTATCTAAGTGGACATCTTCAATATACAGAAATCTCTAAAATATGCTTCAAATCAAAACGTGAGATTAAATATTTATCTGGTCATAGAGAAAATAAATATGGCATTATGCAGGGCAGCGTTCTAGGGCCATTATTATTCTTGCTGTATATAAATGATCTACCCCAACACATCCCATACCCTTGTGTGTTATTTGCCGATGACAGTACGATCCTAAAGATTGCCTCAACAAAGACCTTTAAGAAGATGAAATAAATGATTCTCTAAAATTAATAATAAACTGGCTCAACGATAATAATCTTACCATTTCTGTCAAAAAAATCTTTAAACCTAAAAAATAATTATAAAGGATAAACTATTGATAGCGTTAACGTGGCATTTTTTTTGGATATATTGATTGACAATCAATTAACTTGGAAACCACAGGCTGAAGAAGTTTGCAAAATATTAAGCATGCTGCGTATGCTCTTTACAATCTGTCCAAGAAAGTTAACATTGATACATTAATGGTTGCATAACACGGTTTGGGTCTCTGCTCTTAGGTTTGGTGTAGTATTCTGGGGTTATTGTTCCGAAAGGGAGTCTATATTTAAGCCAAAAACGATGCATAAAATCTATTTTTAATCTCAAGGTTACAGATGGTTGCATTCCTTATTTCAAGAAACACAAAATACTAACTTTTCCTAGTATATACATTCTCGACGTAGCTAGATTCGTTAAAACTAACAAGCATCTATTTTCGGCATTAAATGACACGAGGATGCGAACTACTGCCATGAGATCAAAATATCACGAGTCTATTGTGTACTGGTAGACATAACACTGCTTTGCTAAAACAAACATTATTGGTATAGCACCTATTATATTTAACAAATTGTCAAATTGTATAAAGGATCAGCCCATAATAAAATCAAAGTAACTCCTGTCGTCGTTTGCTGATAGAGAAAATTTATTACTCTGTTACCGATTTTATAAATGATGAATTGTAATTTATATTTGCTTCACTTTATCTCATTATGTAAATAACTTTAAACTTAGCTGATCCATGATCTCTTTAATTTAAGAACCTAGTTTCCAAATTATCTGTAAGTTAAACACTATTATTTTTGTATGCCAATAGGCAGAATGCACTGGGAATATATCTGAAACTAACACCATTATTGTAACACCTGCATTCTATACAAATAAAGAAATTATTTATTTATTTAATTATCTGCGGCGAAACTATAACGGTTCCTTGTTGACTACGGAATAACGGAACCCTAAAAAGTACTGGGCATAATAATTGTCATTTATAAAACCTTGAGGTTGAGTTATTCATAGTGTTATTTATGTAGTTTCGTTTTCATACAGAGTTTTACATTTTGAAGTGAATATTATTAATCATTGTTTAGTAACTACCATCATGGACTTGCACTACGAGTACGCGGTGAAGCGGTACGAGATGGGTAAGCAGCCGCTGTATAGTGTGCTGGCGCCACAGCTGCTCGACACCATCGTGCCCAACCCTTTGGAGGCCAAGAAGTACATCCTGCGCAACCCTGTGCACCAGCCTACGCAGAACACGGCCAGCTTCTCACAAAACGATGTCAACACCGAGCGGTACGTGACAGTCGCTCGCATGCCACGTGCCGCACGCATCGCACTCTACTGGCATTTTGATTGCAGAGTGGAGTACACCGACTACGGCGCAAATCATGCAGAAGGCGGCTGGCCAAAGGACGTGAACGTCAATGATCCCGAAGCCACGCAGCGATACCGCCGTAGACTTGAAAAGGATGATGCTTTCATTAACTGCGTAATGAAAAATGCTGGGGTGAGCATGTGTTACCGTCGTGGAAGCAAGGAACAACTTTATCCAGTCAAGGAATTAGAGGCCCGCGATGTTTAGCATAATCGATATATAATGTTCCCACTGCACACCGACTTGTCACCTTGCTTTGAATTTTTGGTCCTGGGATCCTCACGATGTTTTTCTTCACAATTTTAAGTGCATGCCAGCCTGCTCGATAAGTTCGAGGTAAGTTGACTTTTTAATTATCATGGAACTCCACTGCTCCAATAGGAGAGGAAGACTTTAAAACTACGAACGACTACCTTCAACTGACACTCCACATCAGAACAACCTTACATTAAGTCATAATTTCAGCCGAGAGACGTCCACTGCTGGACATAGGCCGCCCCCAAAGGGGGGGGGAGTTGCCATAATCGCCACGCTTGGCAGGCGGATTGGCGATCGCAGTATGGTGTTAAAATGCATAGAGAACGCTGCTGCCCATTCTCTAGTAAGTCCCTTAGTCGCCTTTTACCGACACCCACGGGAAGAAATGGGATGGTGCTATTCTTTACGTCCGGCACCACACGGAGTACGTTAAGTAAACCATACGAACTTAATAGTCTGTACGCCGATACTTAAGTGTAATAACCACAGTATGTTGTTTTGTACGCCATCAATGGCTAAACATGCAGTTACACCTGTCATTTTAAGACCTCGCAACATATTATGTGATGTATAGGTACTCATATTTTATAATAATTATAATCTATTCTTCTATTCTATTCTATTCTAACATTATGTATAACTAGCTGTGCCCGCGACTTCGTTCGCGTGCATGTCGGAAAACAATAATGTGTCGCTTAGAGAAGATGTAGGTACCACTCCTCTATTGCAAAGAAATAATCTTCTGATCTTGCCTGGTGGGAAGCGCTACCTGGCGTTCTCTACCACAACCCTTTCGAACGCAGTCATGCGTCTTCAGGGTCCATAATGGCAATGTGACGAAGTGTCGCTTTGATTTTTGAGAATAAGTAAATAAAAATCAAGGCGCTTGGTCGGGGCTCATTACCTGTGCACTTGCCTTATTCAATAAATCGACAGCCCGTCTGGCAGAGTGTGCTGAAGCGTTATCATGGTGAAGAAAGATCATGCTTTAAGAGCGATGTTGAAAACGTCAAGTTCAATAAAAAAAAGTCCGCGATAGCATAATTATGTCTATATTTTATGCATGAAAAACGGTAAAAAATAACCGTCTTTTATCTTTCAAAAGTTGATAAAAATTTCAGTTATTACCGAAGCTATTTTAACCGGTATCGTATTAATCCATATCCAATAATAGTATAGATTGTTATACAAGGGGCTAAAATGACCCATTTTATACGAGGTAGTGTTACTCCCGAGCTTTAGCGAGGGAGTAAATAGAAACCGAGTTTTATTGGGTTTTTAGCACCGTGTGTTACACTATACTTTTCACTACGATTACGAGAAAATAAAATATGTATAATAAAAATAAAGTAAATAATAAAATTTATTCAAAAATTAAAAATGGGTAAAATACAGTATAAATCTATGAAATAATGTAGGTATTACTAAGTATGGTGCCTGTACTAGGATAAACCTGTACCCCGAGTGTGAGTTTTTTCTTAAAGAAAACGCTACTCTCACGTTTCTGTATCGAGTATTAAATGTATGAAAACGTAAAAAGCGCCCCTGGCGGAAAGTATTGTAAACCAAAACAGCGAGTGTAAGATTTTTAACGGTACTAGAATAGTTCGGTATTTTAAACGTGACTTACGTAGTAGCGTCTCAGAGAACATTTTGCGGGATATTGCGAGTGTGAGTTACAATTTGACGTTTCCAAACTACGTTCAAGTGTTTGTAAACGTAAACTTTGTAGTTTAGTGACTCACTCGGTGTGCGGCACGTTGAAACGTGAAATGTTGTTTGTAAACGTAAACTTTGTAGTTTAGTGACTCACTCGGTGTGCGGCACGTTGAAACGTGAAATGTTGTTTGTAAACGTAAACTTTGTAGTTTAGTGACTCACTCGGTGTGCGGCACGTTGAAACGTGAAATGTTGTTTGTAAACGTAAACTTTGTAGTTTAGTGACTCACTCGGTGTGCGGCACGTTGAAACGTGAAATGTTGTTTGTAAACGTAAACTTTGTAGTTTAGTGACTCACTCGGTGTGCGGCACGTTGAAACGTGAAATGTTGTTTGTAAACGTAAACTTTGTAGTTTAGTGACTCACTCGGTGTGCGGCACGTTGAAACGTGAAATGTTGTTTGTAAACGTAAACTTTGTAGTTTAGTGACTCACTCGGTGTGCGGCACGTTGAAACGTGAAATGTTGTTTGTAAACGTAAACTTTGTAGTTTAGTGACTCACTCGGTGTGCGGCACGTTGAAACGTGAAATGTTGTTTGTAAACGTAAACTTTGTAGTTTAGTGACTCACTCGGTGTGCGGCACGTTGAAACGTGAAATGTTGTTTGTAAACGTAAACTTTGTAGTTTAGTGACTCACTCGGTGTGCGGCACGTTGAAACGTGAAATGTTGTTTGTAAACGTAAACTTTGTAGTTTAGTGACTCACTCGGTGTGCGGCACGTTGAAACGTGAAATGTTGTTTGTAAACGTAAACTTTGTAGTTTAGTGACTCACTCGGTGTGCGGCACGTTGAAACGTGAAATGTTGTTTGTAAACGTAAACTTTGTAGTTTAGTGACTCACTCGGTGTGCGGCACGTTGAAACGTGAAATGTTGTTTATATTAGTTATGTTCGTATTATTTGCGTGTAATTTTATGGTAAATGGTGTTTTTTAATGACAGAACGTAATTTTTTCGCATGAAAAATGATGATGACTGCTCAAGATGAACGGAATCATCTGAGAAAACAAAGAGCCGATTTTCGAGCCTGTTTTAATCCAGTGGATCTCAACGATACTGAATTTAGGAATGGATATAGTTTGTCAAAGGAAGCCTTTCTATTTCTTTGTCAAGAACTATAGTATTCTCCGAGATTATCTAATCCGAGGAAGAGTATTGCGTGATCTAATAGCCTGATGATTACATCAGTCATTTCTTCGTTTTTATTTAAAAAAAATCTGACCCTTTATTTATTTCTACCTGGTCTATGTCTACACACAAACTATATTTATTTAAGTACTTCTTATTCCATACATAACACATTTAAACCATTACATTAATGAATCACCTCTATCAAATTTGTAATAATTGTTATTTGGTAAATAAAACATACTTTATTATTCACATCTGGCGAAAGTGTGTACTACCGGTACACCTCTACCCTACCCTTCGGGGAAACAAGGCGTGATGTTATGTTATTATAAACATAGTAGAATAGCCTTTATTTACAATAACTTGAATTTGACGCCACATACAATTTATTTCACATCTCCCTTACTCACTGCACGTTAAAACGAAATAGGAATACTTCATTCATAAACAATATTGTACGTCTAAATTACGTAGGGCACGCATACCGCTTGTTAACATGGTTGCGATCAATCTGTATTTTAGACGTATTATCTCGCCCAAACGATTCTAAGTTCAGTTTAGGCAACATTAAAAAAATAACAAAACGTTCGGCTTACTATCGGACAAGTGACGATACGATTGCGTTTCTTGGCGGGAAAGTGAAGCGTCATGTTCAGTAGTTTGTTTAATTTTCCAAAATTTGTGTTTAGCCGAATATTAATGTGTAATAATGGTGGATTATTAACCATTAAGTGTTTGTGAACGTGCATTAATGTAGGCAAATGAAACAAAACAGTGCAACTTCGCTTCAAGTTCTCTCAAGAAGTCCGCGTGAGGTCTCAGTAAAAGTGCCACATCTTTACTGAAACTCAAAGGGAGTGGGCGGGGATATCATCATCATGCATTTATAATTCATTCATCAATACGAGTACTATACAAGAACTAAAACGTGACATTGGCTAAATGCACAAACCGTGCGAAGCCAGAAAAAAAAACAAAAAAGTGACGATACGAGCTGATGATCGTACGACAAACTTCAACTCACACTCGCACCGTTTTTAAATACCATCGCTCATTAGTTTGCTCGATTAACTTGATCGTCGCGTATTTCGTGATACGGCAAGAAACTCACACTCGGGGTACTGTATCACGGGCGGCATGAGTTCTTACAATTACTATTAGGACAACTGATTTCTTAACAATATTTAACATAAATCTTAAGAATAGTGACATGTTAGTTAATTTATTATTTATAATTTACTTATACATTAATAATTACGGTCTTAAACATGTAGATAATTTCTATATTATTAAAGGAAAATAAATTTTAGCACTTGGTTACACGATTATGATTGCGACTGCAGTATTATTGAACTAGGTTCAAACAAAAAAAATGCTTAAATCATCTTCAAGGCTACATTACATTTTTAAAGCGGTCGGCTAATGTGCTTAGACAGCGAAAAATCGATGGTAAGTAGGACAGCCAAGTGGTCAGGTATATTGTTGTTTCAGCAACAAGCGATACCGAAGTATGGCCTTATGCACGACGCTCTAGGTTTCATAATCGATAGAGTTAATGTATCTGTATTCTGCAATTTTCCTAGCAGGGCATTCAGCGTCTCCCGTTTTGTGATCACTAGGCTTTTTAAAGCGTGAGCAAGTTGCACATTTCGGAATGTCGGCTTTTTTCGCGCATTCGGACATCGAATGGCCTGCGTCACCACAGTAACCACACGTAGTACTGATCTCACGGCAAGTTTTTGCTGCATGGCCATATCCAGTAGCCATACCAGTGTGAAGTCCCTGACAGGACAGGACGTCCAATTTATAAAAAGCCTTGATTGAGGGATTAGGGCTTTACGTATATCGGCTGAAAGTTCAACAACGTAATTACAGGTCGTAGCATCTCTCTTCCCCGATTTGTGGCTTAATTTTATCAAGGTCAAGAAGGATCCCAAGGACATTGATGGTAACTTGTCGGCTACGTTTTGTTCGAAAATGCATCTGAACACCTCATTTTCAGCCAAGGAAGTCGGCACTCCTACAACCACGATCCGAGGTTTGCGCTTGCTGGGTTCGTCGGCGGTAAGTCCAGATGTAGAGAGCTGGACTGCGTGCTTCAGTTTATCAGCGTCAAGTTTCGTCTCGGTACTGATAATTACGCCTCCATTTTTTGTTTCTCGGACACCACGAACGTGTAGCTTCATTTGCTCGGGCCGTATGATTTTTTGCACGAGTTCTTTGGTTTCGTCACTTGATTTAAATTTATCATTGGGATAAATGGCAACAGAGCTTAAGTTATTGGGTCGAACGAAATCATTTGATCCCTTTTTCACCATATCGGCAAACGAAGCATTTCCTGCAGAACCAGAGTCCTTTATTGTCTGCTTGAGCTCCGAAATATGTTCCATCAGGAAGCGCTTTTCTTGAAGGGCATCAACCATGTTATAAGCGTGAAAGGCTTTCTGCTTGAGCGACTGATATAGTACTGCCATTTGTGAGGTGCCGGAACCTACTTTACAGAAATTCTCATTTTCTGCTCCGAGTTCAGTTTTCCATCCGTGAGAGCAAACTTCATTTAGGTTCTGTTCGATGGCTAACATCCATTTTTGAATTTCGGGCGTCGAAACAACATCAGCCGTGGCCAAATCGAGGGCTGGGTTTTGCGTAGTCGTCTTCGAAGGGGAGGCAGAGGGTTGCACAGGGCCCCTTGGATTAAAGGGGCTATTATCCATTTTGTTTTATCACAAGTTCACTATTTTGTGTCCATTATTAACAAAACTACACTCTAAGCAAAATTTTACACATGCATTACGACAGTAATGCACTAAAGGAGGTCACTATTATTAAATCAATTATTTATTAAATATTTCTAATGAACACGTCTGTTCGCTGCAAGTGTCGCGTTTTTTGACAACATAAACACCTTAAACACCTTGACGGCAACAGATTGAAAATTCTTTATTTTCCTTACTCTTCCATCTGCAAATACGGGTCTCCATTCTCACTAGATGATGACATTTTCACTGTTGTAAAATAAATTACGGTCACCAATTCAATTTATAATTAGAGAAAAAAAATCTAAAGATTTCGCGCCTAAGCCATTTTTTTATTTCTTCTGTAGCCGCAACCAAGAAACACTTACCCTCACCTAGGGCGAGGCCGCGACGCGACGCACGCATTTTATTTCTTCTGTAGCCGCAACCAAGGAACACTTACCCTCACTAGGGCGAGGCCGCGACGCGACGCACGCATTTTATTTCTTCTGTAGCCGCAACCAAGGAACACTTACCCTCACTAGGGCGAGGCCGCGACGCGACGCACGCATTTTATTTCTTCTGTAGCCGCAACCAAGGAACACTTACCCTCACCTAGGGCGAGGCCGCGACGCGACGCACGCATTTTATTTCTTCTGTAGCCGCAACCAAGGAACACTTACCCTCACTAGGGCGAGGCCGCGACGCGACGCACGCATTTTATTTCTTCTGTAGCCGCAACCAAGGAACACTTACCCTCACTAGGGCGAGGCCGCGACGCGACGCACGCATTTTATTTCTTCTGTAGCCGCAACCAAGGAACACTTACCCTCACTAGGGCGAGGCCGCGACGCGACGCACGCATTTTATTTCTTCTGTAGCCGCAACCAAGGAACACTTACCCTCACCTAGGGCGAGGCCGCGACGCGACGCACGCATTTTATTTCTTCTGTAGCCGCAACCAAGGAACACTTACCCTCACTAGGGCGAGGCCGCGACGCGACGCACGCATTTTATTTCTTCTGTAGCCGCAACCAAGGAACACTTACCCTCACTAGGGCGAGGCCGCGACGCGACGCACGCATTTTATTTCTTCTGTAGCCGCAACCAAGGAACACTTACCCTCACCTAGGGCGAGGCCGCGACGCGACGCACGCATTTTATTTCTTCTGTAGCCGCAACCAAGGAACACTTACCCTCACTAGGGCGAGGCCGCGACGCGACGCACGCATTTTATTTCTTCTGTAGCCGCAACCAAGGAACACTTACCCTCACTAGGGCGAGGCCGCGACGCGACGCACGCATTTTACCGAAGAATACGCCGCTCTATAGTGTATTATCTATGACGCCGCGTTTAGTACAATTTTCAAAAATAAAATGTTCTTCTTTTTTTACGAAACAGTAATAAGTCGAGTCTTTATTCACGATTATTTTACCTAAGGAGCCGGCGTAGCATGTGTAGTTCATACAAACGTAATACCAAAATAATTTGTAAATCAAACATATTCATATTCATATATTTATTTGCATTCCATAATGTATAGGTAAAGGTGTTACAATGGCTTAAAGCTAAGGTACAATTACGGGCCCTGTAGGGCACAGCAAAAGGTATAATACAATTAATTCTTAAAATAAAATATAAATAAAATTAGGAAACAATAAGCAATCAATAATTTTATATATTACTAGCTTTCGCCCGCGGCTTCGCCCACGTGGATGTCGAACTAAAACAGCTTCTCTATCAGCAGTATTCCCCCAAAACATTATATCATATTATCTTAGTTGGAACCAACGTAAGCGTGGTAAGCAGATAGGAGTGCAGTTTGATTTACGACTTTACGGAGGATAATAATATAGATAGCATATAAATACCAACTTCGTTTTGTACATACTTGTTCAATATACGAGTCCTCCATTTCGTTTGTTTAGTTTTTCTACTGTTTTTGTTCTTAAATAATAATTGATGTATACCAACTTATGATTTATTCAAGGTACGCAGTAAAACTCTCCCGAAAACTTATTTACCAGATTATTTCGTATTTATTATTTTATAAGTTATAACCAAATTATTTACCGTAAACCAATCTTGGAACTGAAGAATAGAATTATTCACGTCTTCAAGGTTTTGTTATCATCGGTCTATTTTAAACACTAATGACGTGTCATCTGCAAACATCTCCGTTTGATTTTGAAGTAATTGGGGTAAATCGTTAATGTAAACTAAAAAGAGGAATGGACCCAATATCGAACCTTGAGGAACGCTTATTACTTCAGACCCCAAAGAGTTCACGCCGTTTACTTGAACTCTAACTTTTCTATCTTTCAGGTATGATCTAAGTAAATCAAGAGCTGTATTCCTAATCCCATTGTGTTCTAGTAGTTTCAGCAGAAGTGTCTCATGGTTAACGCAATCGAAAGCCTTAGGGTGGTCACAAATTCCAATGGCATCTTTTGCTTTCTCCCAGGCGTTAGAAATGTTCTTTATTAGGGTGACACCGGCGTCAGTAGTACAACGACCTTTAGTGAAACCGTACTGTTGTTCATGACAGATGGAATTTTTATTGAAGTGACGTAACATTTGATTGAGCACCAACTTTTCAAACACCTTACTGAGAACTGGCAGAATTGACATGGGCCTATAATATTGTTGGGTTCTTTACTATCTCCGGATTTGAACAAAGGAACTACTTTACTGTGTTTCATGAGATCCGGAAAGACTCCTTGGTCCACAGTGGTGTTAAATATGAAAGCTAAATAGGACGCAATGGTTTCGATGACAGATCTACAGACTTTTACAGACATGCCCCATAGATCTTCTGTTGATTTAATTATAAGATCTTTAAAAGTTTTTATAACAGCCTGGGGGTTTGTATGCTGAAACCTTAACTCCAAGGGGCATACCTTTACATTAATTCTAAGTAAAGCAGCAGAAATCGCGGGTGAGGAACAAAAAGTTTCGGTAGTTTTAAGGGGAAAATTAGGAAAAAGGTTTTCAAATTCCTGAGCTATTTCTACCTCTGAAGTGATGGGCCCATGTGCAGTCTCTAAATTAAACCCACCAAAAACATTTCATGTAAAATGTTGCCAAGACAACCACATAAGGTTTGTCCTGAGAAAAAGATATCAGATCTCATGTAGAGCCAAGCTTCTGAATCTACACGGCCTAACTCTACCGACCCTAACTTCACAAATTCTACATATCAGTAAAAATTTATCAGCTGAGTTTATTTTATTGCTAATATAAAGAGGTTTAGCTATTTTGCACACACTTTTAAAAGTTTTAGAATATTTTGCAACATATTGATGAAAGCGTGTATTATTCATAATGTTGCTTTAGGCCTTAGAGTTCAAAAAGATTTTCCCTGCTTTTACGAATACCTGGAGTCGCCCAATCACTAAATACGAACTTTGAGTAAATACTTTTAGTCTTCAGTGGTAAAGTGTCATTAAATTGCGTGTTTAATAGTGAAAAGAACTCTGCGTAGAACTCATGGGTCACAAATATTATTAAATTAACTTAGAATTTATTAGATTAACTAATTAATAAAAAATAATCCATCACCGGATGCAGTTGGGCATTTGCAATTTTATGGTATACTTATAATTATAATTATAACTGTTAACGAAAGGTTCGTTAACAGTTATAATTATAATTATAAGTTTATTATATTGATTGAGTTAATTATTTTGAAAGCCTTTTTTATTCCAGTTATACCTATAACTGGAATAAAAAAGGCTTTCAAAATAATTAAGAGTTGTCTTTGAAGATTTTTTTGAAGTATAAAATTATTTGAAGTATAAAATTATGTTTATTTATGTTTTGAGTTCCATCACCGTATGCACAAAAGACTTGAAAATATCATACTGTTTTTGTTTTGGAAAAAATATTTACGGTTTAAGAGATACACTGCTTTAAAAAACACATTTTTTACCATTTTTAGAAATCTCCACCTTAAAGAGTAGTTTAAAAAAAAAACGGGTCAAGAGCGAGTCGGACTCGCGCACCGAGGGTTCCGTACGTGTATATATGATGTTGATGATTTCTGAAAAACTGTGCTATTTAGAGACATCGTTTTATTTTTCCTGTAATATTTACATAAACTTCTATCACATAGAATAATTTCAGATTTTTATTTATGCAAACTTCGGAGATAAGGGCCCCCCCTTATCTCCGAAGTTTAGGATTTAGGGTATTTTTTTTTACAATTTTCATCAAAAGTCGGAAACTATGCTGCCTAAAAAAGAAAAAAATGTTTGAGAATGTGCAAATAGTGTCCTTTCATATATGATACCCCGCATGCCCTATTAGCCCCACTTCAAATATTTAAGACCCTCTTTCAGTCCCTTTTGCAAAAAAGAGATTTTTTTAAATTTATTTCTTGATTGCAAAATAGGCAAACGTCATCTAAAACTATTCTGAATTTCAAGTTGATAGCATTAGTAGTTCTTGAGATATCCAGGTGTGACAGACAGACAGACAGATAGACAGACTTAGTCTCACCATAAGGGTTCCTTTTTACCATTTTGGTACAGAACCCTAAAAACAAAAAATGTCACACTTTATAATTTACTTAGGTTAGTATTCGTGCCAAGTTTCAGGTTTATTAACTCAAGGAATAAGATATATTCCCCTTTTTCACCTCTTAAAGGTCGAATTTCGAAAAATCCTTTCTTAGCGGAAGCCTGCCTATAGTTTCCAACCATAAGCCGAAATATTAGTGATTTTAACTTAAAAAGAACTTTCATTAAAAATTAAATTTATCTCTTTTTTCACCCCTTAAGGGTTGAAATTCTAACAACACCGTTGCATTAGCTTCCAACCATAACCCTAGATAATATATTTAGTGTTTTTTACTTCGGAAATTAAAGACTTTGATACACAACTTAATCCCCCTTTTTAACCCTTCGGGGGTAAAATTATCAAAAACGCTGAGATACGTACAAATTAATTTTCAGTCGTCAGCCTATACACCAAATTTGAAGATCCTAACTTCAAAACTGACGGACTTTCATATAAACTTCCATCCCCTATTTCACCCTCTTATGGGTGGAATTTCAAAAAAACTTTCTTAGTGGATACTTACTCTTTACAAAGAACACACCCTCCAAATTTCATGTCTCTAGGACCAGCGGTTTAGGCTGTGCGTTGATATATCAGTCAGTCAGTCAGTCAGGACTTTGAATTTTATATATATAGAAGATTAACATTAATTAAATATAATTAGAAAGTTTATTTTATTGAGATCATTTTAGGTTGTACAATCATCATCATCATCATCATTGCAGCCGAAAAGACGTCCACTGCTGGACATGTTGGCTGCTTGGTTGTACGATAATTATTTCAAATGGCCAATTAAACATTTAAAATAATAGAATATTTATCTATGTATGTATGCATGTATCTGACGACTAACTGTTTGTGTTGTCAGTTTGTATTAAATCAATTTTATGTCATGTATGTATTCGTTTATTGTGTAGTATGCTTTTTGAATTAATATTTGCTTGAGCTTATTTATAAATGTCGTATCGCTGGTTTCGTCTTTTAATGCATCTGGTACTTTATTAAATATTTTTATGGACATTACGTAGGGACTATTGGAATGCAGTTTCATGCGCGAAGAGGGTAACAATAACATATTTTTATATCTGACAGATCGCTCGGTATGTTTATCGCCGCGGGTTGTGTAAAAGTTCATGTATTTTCTAACAAATTTGCATATTTCCAGGATATACCATATTTTTAAGTTATTGAGTATTTATTTGGATTGGATTCATCATCATCATCATTCATAATTTCAGCCGAAACACGTCCACTGCTGGACATAGGCCTCCCCCAAAAGAAGGGGGGGCTTGCCATAATCGCCACGCTTGGCAGGAGGGTTGGCGATCGCAGTATGGTGTTAAAATGAGTGGAGAACGCTGCTGCCCATTCTCTAGTCGACCCCACGGTCGGACGGTTACGGCCGAACCCAATAACCTATATATCACCAGTTTCGGCCTACTGGAGATATAAAAATATATCTATCGATGGTTTTAACGTCCCAATAATCTCTTAATCTACCGGTCCACGCTATCTACTGATGAGAGGGTGTATCGCCTACAACATATCTATTTGTCTGAAAATGCCAAAGTATGCGTCCGAATATACGATTTGTTTGACAGGACAGTACTACAGATGGCAGATTTGGCTATTCCCCGAATTGCAGGGATAAACGTAAAGTAGCCAAGCTAACATGAACTCTTTAGTACTTGCAATAATGATCATATATGTTTTTTTTATATTTAAAGTAATAAAAAAAAATTCAATTCAAGTATCTCGAAAACGGTGCGCCCTAGGCAAAAAAAAACAGAAATTTAACCCCCCTCCCCCTTACTAACACCCCCCGTGCAAGCACCATTCCAACATGAATTTAAGTTTTAAAAAAAACAACATTAATGCGCTAAGGTAGCCCGCGATATTCATATTACGTTTTTTGCAATTTGCAGGTCAGTAACAGGTTGTATTTTAATTCGCGGCCATAACAAATATGGCTCTACAGAATTATATCTTAATCCAGTAACTTATTTAGAAGTAAGAAACAAAGAAGTTTTAATATAACCCTAATTACACATGTTGTTTTATAAAGTTCCCCTCCCGTGCGTTCCATTACAACCAACATCGGTTTTAATGGAACGCACGGGAGGGCGAAGTAGAGAAACCTACTTATTGTTTTCGTTAGATAGATAGCATTTATCAAGGACTAGCTTTCGCCCGCGGCTTCGCCCGCGTGGATGTCGAAAAAAAAACAGCTTCTCTATCAGCAGTATTCCCCCAAAACATTATATACCATATCTTAGTTGGAATCAACGTAAGCGTAGTAAGCAGATAGGAGTGCAGTTTGATTTACAACTTTACGGAGGATAATAATATAGATAGCTTATAAATACCAACTTCGTTTTGTACATACTTGTTCAATATACGTCTCCTCCATTTCATTTGTTTATTTTTTCTACTGTTTTTGTTCTTAAATAATAATTGATGTATACCAACATTTGAGTTATTCAAAGTACGCAGTAAAACTCTCCCGAAAACTTATTTACCTACCCGATTATTTCTTATTTATTATTTTATAAGTTATAACCAAATTATTTACCGTAAACCAATCTTGGACCTGAAGAATAGAATTATTCACGTCGTCAAGGTTTTGTGACCGTCGGTCTATTTTAAAGATCAATGACGTGTCATCTGCAAATAACACCATCTTCGGTTGATTTTGAAGTAATCGGGGTAAATCGTTAATGTAAACTAAAAACAGGAATGGACCCAATATCGAACCTTGAGGAATGCCCATTGCTTTTTCAGACCCCAAAGAGTTCGCTGTTTACTTGAACTCTAACCTTTCTATCTTTCAGGTATGATCTAAGTAAATCAAGAGCTGTATTCCTAGTCCCATAGTGTTCTAGTTTCAGCAGAAGTGTCTCATGGTTAACGCAATCGAAAGCCTTAGAGAGGTCACAAAAAATTCCAATGGCATCTTGTGCTTCCTCCCAGACGTTAGAAATGTTCTTTATTAGGGTGACACCGGCGTCAGTGGTACAACGACCTTTAGTGAAACCGTACTGTTGTTCATGAAAGATGGATTTTTTTATTGAAGTGACGTAACATTTGATTGAGCATCAACTTTTCAAACACCTTAATGAGAACTGGCAGAATTAACACGGGCCTATAATATTGTTGGGTTCTTTACTATCTCCGGATTTGAACAAAGGAACTACTTTACTGTGTTTCATGAGATCCGGAAAGACTCCTTGGTCCGCACTGGTGTTAAATATGAAAGCTAAATAGGGCGCAATGGTTTCGATGACAGATCGACAGACTTTTACAGACATGCCCCATAGATCTTCTGTTGATTTGATGTTAATAATAATAATAGGAGGAGGAGTTGTCAGGAGGTTCCTCTCTCTGGAGCCCTGACCGCCGGTAGGTTGGACCCTGTTCCCGATACCGGTGGGCTACTATTCTTTATATTTTTAAATGTTTTTATATTCTTTTTTATATTCTAATATTTAAAAATATAATTTATATGTATATATAGTGAAATAAAGAAAATAATAATAACTTAAATACATTTGCCATCCCCATATTAACATACTCATTCGGAGTCATTAAATGGACAAAAACAGACACAGAACAATTAGAACGAACCTCGCGCACCACTCTTACAAAACATAACAACTTACACCCTAAATCTGCGATGAAAGACTTACTATCAAAAGACAAAACGGGGGGAGAGGCCTAATAGATATCCAGCACCTTTGGCGGAAACAAGTCTGTCGACTAAAAACATTCTTTCACGCAAAATCTCGCACTAGTAACATTCATAAAGCCATAGTTCAAAATGATTTCAACTACACCCCACTTAACTTAAATGAACAGCCAGATTCTCCACAAATTACTAGCGATGACCCGCAGAAACAAAAAATTGAGGACTGGAAGAAAAAGGTACTTCATTGCCGACATCCTCATGACCTAGAACAATCCATGTGAACAAAGTAGCTTCAAATAAATTTCTTAAAATAGGTAATTTATTCCCAGAAACTGAAGGATTTATAATTGCGATACAGGACCAGATTATTAACACTAAAAACTATAGAAAATTTATTATCAAAGACCCTTCAATTATAAATGATAAATGTCGCAAGTGTCACATCCAACCAGAAACAATTCAGCACATAACAGGAGCTTGCACTACTCTCACGCAGACAGACTACTCATAAAGGCACAATCAGGTGGCAAATGTAATTCATCAAAAATTAGCACTCAAATACACACTCATACAAGACACACCCCTTACTACAATTACACACCACAAACTATCCTAGAAAATGACACACACAAACTTTACTATGACCGTGCCATTCTCACTGACAGAACAATTCACTACAATAGACCGGATATAACCCTACAAGATAAAGAAAATAAAGTTACCTACCTAATAGATATTGCCGTTCCCAACACACATAACGTTCAAAAGACAATATCTGAAAAAATTCGTAATTATGTAGAACTCAAAGATGAAGTAACTAGAATATGGCGCCAACAAAAAGTTTATGTGATCCCTATAGTCCTCTTTACAACAGGCGTCATCCCGAATCACCTTCTCCATAGCCTTAAATTACTAAATCTAAAAGAAACCTTGTATATCACCCTACAAAAAGCTGCAATTTTAAATACATGTCGAATCGTCAGAAAGTTCATGCAAATAGATGAAAACGAAATAGGTACTCACACAACACATCTTTAACATAACACACTATACACCACACGCTGCATTTACTTGGCTTCGGTCCGTAAATGTTTCAAAAACCAGCCAAAGTGCTGAGAAGAAAAAATACTCTACAAAAATAATAATAAAAAGCTTTTATTGATTCCTTACAATTATTTCAATACACACAATTTCATTTAAAAAAAATACATTTCAATTTACTTATAATAAAATTCATAGTGGTTAGTTGTTAGTATTAATTAATTAATTTGCTATTACATTATAAGGACCGCCTAGTGCGGTAAAAGCCTCCTCCATCTGTCTCCATCTTGTTCTGTCTCTAGCTAGTCTGCTCCATGTTTTTATGCCTGATATGTCGTCACTCCATCTCTTGTTGGCAAGTAATTAACGAAAATAGAGGTCTCTTGCGCTTTTAACTGTTTTGTTTTTGAAGTAGGTAAAAAGTTTTTAACCGACTTGCAAAAAGGAGGAGGTCATTATGTTCGGTTGTAGGTATGTTTGTTGTTCACCGTCAATTGTGCACCAATTTCAAAACTTTTTTTTTTTTTAATGGTATGCTAGCCAGGGAATCACCAAGTTAGAATATGGTGAGGAAAACTCATGGAAATCATTGGAGGGGCATAGTGGGGTAAGTATAGGTACCTACAAGATTAGTTATTTATGGTATTAGTGCGGTAAGTTGATTTTTACAAACGAGTAGACGAATGTAAGCCCGAGACGAAGTCCCTGGGGCTTACCATAGTCACGAGTTTGTAAATATCAATTCCGCGCGTGTGTCATACAACGTTTTTTTAACACATTTGCGAGAAAACAGTACAATAGGTAATAAAATAAGCCATCAATATTTTAAGACAATGATTGAGTATTTCTTCGAGTCTTCCATGATATAAAATTATTGTAAATCATTAAATAGCACTCACGTTTTTGGCGGCTCATTCAAGATATCAGGTGCAGTATATTCCATATTAATATCGGATTCCTCGCTTGAACTCATATTAATAATTTGTAAATATCCGTTGGAAATTCGCAACAATGGTTGACATTTCTAATAAGAAAATGCCGCGAATTTGCAAAGGCGCCACGTGCAGATGGTGAAAATTAGTACTACATCTTTCGTCTCATTTTCTCTTTAATAATAAAGTGAGATAAACGTATTGAGCAAAAGCGCTCCAAGGAGGTTCAATCATTCAGCTTATTTATCCTCGTAATTTGAAACTCCTTGGTGGAATCTTATATCATTTTTATGGTAATAAAAAAATCCGATAAGGATACGCACGGCGCTATACAACGAAGGGGCGGTAAAACATGTACTTAGGTAAGAGTACCTATTATACCGCCCGTTCCGTTGTATGGTGCGTAATTTTTAACTTTCTAACAATGTATACAGGCTTCGTAAATGCATTTTTTGGGCAAATGTGTTGAAAAAAATATGTGCCAGTCAATCATTTCATACTGCATATTATCGTGGGGTGGAGCTCCTATAACCACTATGAAGAGCTTAGAAATTGCTCAACGAGCAATACTGCAAGTGAGCAATTTTAAGCCGATATTGTTCCCTACAAAAACACTCTATCAACACTGCCAAGTCTCTACTGTTAAGCAGTTGTTCATTGAAAAAATTGTTTTGAAGAAACACAGCGAACTTGTTTATGATCTAATACTGACCAACAAGCGCCGAAAGCACGAGGTATGTACACGATCCTGTGAGCCCAAAACATCATTCATAAGGAGATTTTACACAGTTATTGCTCCTTTTCTTTACGATAAAATAAATAAAGAACTCAACATATATCCGCTCAACAAATCTTTATATAAGAAAAAGGTGCATAACTACCTAATTGGCCTTTCATATGAGGAAACAGAAAACCTGTTCATTGTTTCGAAATAGCTAATGCTTTTGTCAAATAATCAATTTTTATTTTATTTTTCGGTAAGACGTATTTACACTACCCAACACCTTTCACTTCTCTACACCTACACAAAATTACAAGCACATACACACAGACACACACATTCATTTTTGTATGGTTTTAGTTTTTCTCTTTTTTTTTTCTTTGTCTTGCAGGTATATATGATTATTCAATGATGCATCTTTTTGCATGTCTTTTGGGCTAATATTTATTATTGTCTGTTTTGAGGGGTATGTATGTATTCCGAGGTACAGGACTCGTCCTAGTTCGGCTACAGATGCTCCCATGTTATATACTCCCTATTACTAGTCTATAAGTTAAATTAAATTATAGTTACTACAAATAACTATGTAAATTATCACCAAGGTGACTATGATACTTTTTTTTCGTGAATTTAAATTTGTATTTAACCCTCGTACATTAAAGACATATGAATCTTAATATTTGAAGATATCCCCTGAATATCTGTAAAGCATTTCTAATAATTAAATGAAAATCAAAAACTCACGAGAGGGGTGCGGGTGGGATGCGGGCACGGCGCGGCGGCGGGCGGACTGCGAAAACGTCGTAAGGTCCAACTTGAACAGCGTCGTAAATAAAATTTGTTTATATCGGAATTTGAACTTTGTCACGTCAACATTGAGTTTCTAGTTCCAAAATATTAATATTATCTAAGATTCTGAATTCAAGCTTAGTGTATAGTACGAGTATATGCAACATAAACAGATGTTTTTGTATAACGAAGAATTTCTTTGAAAATAATGATATAGGGCAATGATCGTATTTCATTTAAATATTGTTATTGAGAAACCATTTCGAGGAATAGTGTTGCTGATCTCTGCGGTTCAACAAATATTCTAAGATTATTGATATTTTGTCCTTAATATGAACTTTAAGACGTCATCATTCTAAAAAGGCTTCTTTTCATCATCTCAAAGTAAAAAAGTGGAAGGTAAGTGATGCGATTAAATTCGCTTTCATAACGTCAAAAAAAACAAGTTTTCACTACTCTTGCTCAAAAAGTCCGTCATTTTAGCGTATGTACCAGAGCGGGGCTATTTAGCATATCTTCCTCTAGGGACAAAAGTTTTTTTTTTAGTCTGTTGCCAACGACAAGGAGCCTACAAAAACGAAGGTGAATCCACAGCGGTAGCTGTATTGTTGATTTAATAATTATGTAAGTTCATACCTGACAAACTTTTTATGAGTTGTTAGTCTCATAAGCCACTAGCGTCACTTGATGTTCTATTTCAACCATCTGTCATAGTCTGTGGTAATACGTATTGTTGCGCGCACAACTAAAAAGCCTACTACTAGCGCCATCTAGTATCGAATAGCGGAACTAGTAGAGTCAAGATGCTTCTAGAAAGTTCGATTCTAGAACTATCGACACCCGGTCAGTCGGGGCCGGTATGTACTCGAATATTCTAGATGTTTCGGAAACTATCCGAGGCCCTATACAACCTGTTTTTTTTGATATCCCATAACTCTAGGGCTATATTCTGTAGGTAAAAATAATACTAAAACTCCTAGAATAGGTGGTCCAAAAATGCATCGTTTCGGAGATATCATCAATCATAATTAAATTAGGTCAAAAATTGTCACCAGTATGACGAATCTTTACTTTTGCGAGGTTGCCAAACTTCGCAGTAGTGTAGTAAAATAAATAGTAAAATAAAATATGTAGGTATTTTGGTATCGGGGCTTCAAACCAATCATTCATATTTAAAGCTAAGAAAATGCGACGTTGTCATATTTCACGTAAGGGTGTTTTACATTAATAATCGTGACTTTGCCGAATTATTTTGTATGAAAAATGAAAAAAAAAAATAACGAAGGATTGGAACATAACTCATATGCCAGTTGATTCTTTGATATGGCCTCAATCATACCCTAGAGTTATGGGATATCAAAAAAAACACGTTGTATAAGGCTGGTATGGGCCGCGACGGAGGTTAGTTTACTTTTGAAAACGAGACAACGAAAACAACTGAACGATATTTGAGAGTGACATTAAGTGATTGTGTTTTAATTGTGTTTAAAGTAGTAGTGTGTTTAAATTGGTGTTCTTAATTAAAGTGTCTACTTTTTTAGTTATTAAATCGGCAGTTTTTATTGTCACGAACCCCAAGCTCGTAACAGTATCCTTTGTAAAAAGCTACACTGTTGCAAAAAATATATCTACAATTAACTTGATAATCCTGGTTTATTTTGCTCAAAACCCGCCATTTATTTACTTTGTATTATGAAATAAAACATAAAAACCGGTCAAGTGCGATTCGGACTCCATTATCTATAAAAATTGCAAAAATTCACGTTTGTTGTATGGGATTCTCCCTTAAATATTTATTTTAATTTAATTATTTATTTTTAAAGTGAATATATAACTAAATATTCTATGAATATTTCAAGCGTCTACCTGTTGCCGATATCAATATAGACCAAAAACGAGCAATAAAATCACTTATGTTGTATGTGGTGGAGCCCCCTTAAATATTTATTTTATTCTGTTTTTTAGTATTTGTTGTTATAGCGGAAACAGAAATACATTATCTGTGAAAATTTCAACTGTCTACACATAGACATGTTCAGGCATTATTACTCAAATTTTAATGGCATAGCACACAACTTTATGTTTTTTAATGCTAAAAGAGTAACTGTTTCATAAACAGAACTAGAGGGAATTACAAATACAATAAATATATTAATTAAAAAAAATAAATGATATGTTTAAAAACCCTTCTGTGGACCGTTCAGATACGGAGTAACTATGTTTAAATAGCGAATTCCTTTAATTTATTTCAATATTTTTAAAGAAACCTTTAATATTTCATTGTGATAAATAATAAACTTCTATATATTATAATCAAAGCAAAAATAATAGGTATAAATTTGTCAAAATTTCTGTTAAACGTACGGTTACACAAGACCTCGACCATTCTGTGGACCTAAAATAACACACTAAATTACTATCTACCAAACCAACTCCACAACATTTCAATTTTATACTGGCAACACTCGACAATCTGTCAGTCACCATTGCGAAATGACGAAACGTGCGCACGTGTTAGTAAAATCAACAATTTCCTCTGCTTTTTAAGTGTTTTGTCAGAGATCAGTGCTACTTTTCTGTTCCTCGTATATTTTGCTAAGTACACATATAATTTACTCATAAATCCGTGGCCGCAATGCTTTTTTAGGAGTATATTTTGTATCTTCTTGTCTACCTTTCTAACCTCAAAAATGAAATGATTGATGTTCATTCTATTCTAGAAAGACCATTCTGTGGACACCTTTTCTGTGGATTCGAATGGCTTAACTTCGAGGATATCTACTGAGATGACTCTGTTTCATTGACACCACCCAAAAAAATCAAAAGACTACCAAAGCTCTTTGATAGCAGTGAGGAAAGTGATGAGAACATTTTTTCCTGTGGAGTATCTTCTGTGGAAAACAAAAATTTGAATAATATTGCACTGATCAATGAATTTCTAGAATTTTATGTTAACACTTTATTTTCTTTTGTGCTGTGTTTATCTCATTTATGAGTATTGTGTGTATTCTTAGTTTTAAGCGTGATTATGTTCTTTTCTGTCGAACATCTGTCATTTCTGTGGTCATGCAAAATAAGTAAAGTGCCATAACTTTAACATTTCTGAAAAACGATCTAGTTTGTAATGATAATTTTCATATTGTTATTTATAATTCATAATAAAGACTGATTTTGAAACAAACCGACAACTTTTTATTTCCGAAAAATTTCAACTTGATTTTGTGTTTGACCCAACTTGTTCTATCACGGTTCATGAGATACAGCCTGGTGACAGACGGACAGACAGACAGATACACGGCGGATCCTTATTAATAGGGTTCCCGTTTTACCCTTTGGGTACGGAACCCTAAAAACGTCCATAATACAGTTTTTTTTTGTTCAAACATATTTAATTTAAACATAAAATATTAACAATTGCGTTAGTAAATAAAATTTAAAGCTATGCTAGTATCACTTAGATGCACTTAAGTCTTTGAGCGTTCTGCTGGCACTTGACCGCGAAAGCGGCGGAATACCACATCCTGAGGCCAAAAGCTTTCTTCCATCACCTGAGGCAGGTGGCACGTTTGTATGCGCACCACAACCGCCTTAAAGTTGACGTTGCGATGCAACTCCTGCAGCTGCACCCTCGGCGCGTACTTCAGCCTTTGGCGCACGTACTTCACGTTGTCTTCCGCGTCGGTGGTATAGTGGAGACGAGAAATATACACCAGGGTATTCGGCTTCGCTTGGCTCCGTAGGAGCCTTGCCGCAGCGGTTATTACAGCTACTCTGCCGGCGCTTCCTCCTTTACACCGTCACGAAGCCGTCATCATAAGCCCGGTTCGTTTTCTTCATAGCCACGGACTTTGCGGGGAGAGATGGTCGCGTTGGTTTGGCAGCGCTGCGGCGAGGAGCTGCGGGGATGGGAGAGGGGCTACGAGGCACGCTTGTGGCGCAAAACGCAGACTCAGCAATCGGCGCCGGCGATAAAACCGCTGACGCAAAACTCGTGCCCGATGTGTCTAGGCGCATATTTACATTGCTTACGCACGCCGCCGCGGTGACCCAATTAACGCCACAGAGTTGCGCAACTCATCGAGTTCTGTGCGCAGGCCTGCGACGGTGTTCTGGGATGTCTCCAACTTCCTCTGCACATCAGCTAGACTAGCCTTCAAAGACACAATGTCCTTCAACACGCTCGTAACGTCGACATGGTCGAATGCGACTGGAGGTAACTTGTTCAGATCCCTCGCTACAAATGTCGGCACGTCGTCAGGATCTGTAGCCTTCAGAAGCGTGATGATGTCTTGCACACTTTTCTTTGTCCCGTCGCGCCGACGAGACACCATCTGGTCGATTTTATTAAGCGACCAGAACAGCAGCAGCTTTGCAGCAGCAATGTCGTCCTGGCTGAAGTTCGTAACATAGATCTGGATGGCGGACACCTCGTCCATTTTGGCACAAGTTTATCACTCATGGCAACAAAATTACGAGCGTCAGCTTTCGCCGCGCTATACGATAATATACCTACCATTATTATTGTACAATTTATCTATGATAAACAAATGAATAAAATTAAATGACTTATGACTGCGTAATTATGTGACAAAATTGCTAACCTTTTCATTCCGTGAGTACCTGCTTATTGTTTTCTTAATTGTGTTTTAGGACTTGGAGCACTATGTCTTTCAAAATAACGCCATCGACATGTACCAAACGTATTATACAGAGCTCGATGAACTGCCGAGACAAGAGCACAGAGAGTGCCGCACTGTAAACGTGTACCGCGACGACCCGGCGAACAACGGGCGGCCCATCAGCTCCATCTGTTGGAAGCCGGATGGAGGCCAGCACTTTGCGGTCTCCTACCTACTGGTGGATTTCCACAGGAACACTCAGTCTTCAGTCAACGCATGTATATGGGACGTGGAGAACTCGAACAGCCCCGTAACGAAGTTGGTGCCGCCGTGTCCCATGCTGGACCTTCAGTACAACCCCAAGGAACAGAGCCTGCTGGCGAGCGCACTCATCAATGGACAGGTGGCGGCGTTCGACGTGCGCATGCCGCTCGCGCCCTCGCACCTGTGCCCAGTGCATGTGGCGCATCGCGATGCCGTGCACAACGTGATCTTCAGCAGCTCCAAGACCGGGATGGAGTTCATGTCGGCCGGAACCGACGGTGGCATCAAGTGGTGGGACCTGCGCAAGATCAGCGAGCCCGTCGAGGAGCTCTGCCTCGACATGGTCAAGGCCAACGAGGAGCAGTCCATATCCAGGGCGAAGGGAGTCAGTGCGCTCGAGTTTGAGCCAACGATGCCTACTCGGTTCATGGTAGGCACCGAGGACGGAGCAGTCATGTGTGGCAATCGCAAAGGGAAGACGATTGTGGAAAAAATACCAACCAAGGTATGATTTCGGTGTTTTAATTCCTAATGCTATGCATTCCTAATGTTATTTGCAGAATTAATCCTATAACTGTACATACAGCTTACTCGTATAAAACGACGAATCTCACATTTTAATTTTATGGGTGACCCAATAAAAATAAAATGAATGAAAATGTGAGAGTGTCGTTTCAAACAATATATCAATGCAATAGGTATCGTAAGTCAGTACCTTTATGGATTAAAATACTTATCTAGACTAACTGAGGTTAGAGTACTGAAACATGTACCTACAATTTCCAAAAAAAAACTGCCTCACTTTTCATAATGATAGTGATCAATCATCATCGCTTCCACGATTTTTTACAACGTATGCGTACGTCTGACTCCTGAAAAAACATCATCTTATTTACAAAGTAGGTACTTAATATGAAATTCAATAAATATAAGTACCTACTTACTTATAATCGAAGTCTTAGCCTTAGTAGCGAAGTCAGAAATTTACATTGAATTAAAAAAAAAAAAATGCTAGGAGGTTTCGATGGATCGATTCCAATGCTAGGTTTCGATGGATCGATTCCAATGCTAGGTTTCGATGGATCGATTCTAATGCTAGGTTTCGATGGATCGATTCCAATGCTAGGTTTCGATGGATCGATTCCAATGCTAGGTTTCGATGGATCGATTCCAATGCTAGGTTTCGATGGATCGATTCCAATGCTAGGTTTCGATGGATCGATTCCAATGCTAGGTTTCGATGGATCGATTCCAATGCTAGGTTTCGATGGATCGATTCCAATGCTAGGTTTCGATGGATCGATTCCAATGCTAGGTTTCGATGGATCGATTCCAATGCTAGGTTTCGATGGATCGATTCCAATGCTAGGTTTCGATGGATAGATTCCAATGCTAGGTTTCGATGGATCGATTCCAATGCTAGGTTTCGATGGATCGATTCCAATGCTAGGTTTCGATGGATCGATTCCAATGCTAGGTTTCGATGGATCGATTCCAATGCTAGGTTTCGATGGATCGATTCCAATGCTAGGTTTCGATGGATCGATTCCAATGCCAAAAATATAATTTTTGTCTGTTTTCTGTTTATGTTTATCTGTTTGTCTGAACGTATGTTCCAGCATCACGCAAATTCTACCAGATAGATGCTGTTCAAATTTTGCACACATATTCCATTTATACCTGGTCAATTGGTAGGCTATAATATATATTATCGCTATTAGCTATGGGGATGACCAATATTGCATTATGTTTGTATTTCTCTATGAAGGCATCTCGCAAATTCTACTGGATACATTCTGATCAAAGTTTGCACAGATATTCCATGTATGTCTGGCATTGTCTGGTCAGTCGGTAGGCTATATTACTATACGCTATTTGCTATGGGGGAAGAGTAATATTGCATTATGTTTGTTACTCCTCTATAGTTTACAGTAAATTGTATAAAGACGAGCCAAACGGTTAGAAAATTACAAATAGTTATAGATTTAATCATCACGCTATATCCTTATGGGGCTAAGCTGTGAACCATCATGACGTGAAGGTACAGGTTGGATTTTTGAGATGGGGCAGTAAGAGTACCTTAACCGTTGAAGCTACATGAAATCGGTCTTAGGAGACTATCCTTGACTTTTTGAGACATTTTGATCTGTTTACATAGATTTTGAAACAACAATACAGTCTGCAAGAAAATGGGCAATTTTCACAAAAAAAAAATTGGTGCCTATAGATCCTTCTTCATAATTATGAGGATCAAAAACTCTACTAGACAAACTGAAACTTGATTACTCTTACTTTTTAGAGTTCCGTACCTCAAAAGTTAGGAACACTCCGTTGTCCACCTGTAAATGAGTAAAGAACTATTTTCTGTATTTTTAACAAAATTTTAGGCTCGGTAGTTTCGGAGATAAGGGGGGCCAGGGGGGTGGTCATTTTTCATCTATTTTCTTAAATAATTTCAAAAGTATATATTTTAAAATTATAAAAAAATATATTTAAAATCCTTAAAACAAGCCCTTCTATTTGATATATCACACGGTACAATCGGCAAAACTTTTTTTTAAATTTTCTAATTTGCCCCCCAAAAGTGACCTCCATATTCAAAATTAATTTATTTACGTAACACGTCTGTGTTTGGGTCACAGAAGTTCATATGTGTACCAAATTTCAACTTAATCTGTCTAGTAGATTCGGAGCAAATCAGCTGTGACAGACGGACAGACAGACAGACACACGAGTGATCCTATAAGGGTTCTTTTTTTCCTTTTGAGGTACGGAACCCTAAAAAACGGAGGTCTACGACCCCTGGACCTCAATAAAAAATCAAACTTCTATGTCAACGCAATAAAAATACGGCCGTATGTATATGCGACATGATATTTTGAAACTCGCAAATTAATCAAAACCTATCAGGTGCTCCCCGTTGACCTACAATCATAAGATTCGGCAAGAAGCTCGTCAAAGTCTCACAGCACAAGTAAAGGAAAAACTCCGAAAATCGTTAATTTGTAGTTTTATCACATCATCATCATGATCAAAGTCAACGGTCCACCTTCTGGAAGGCCTTTCAATGCTACGTCTTGCGTTACGCGGTCGCCACTCATAAAACTTTCGGCCCCATCGGCCATCTGTTCTGCGTAATCTACTATTATATTATTTTAGTTATAGTCGTTCGGCAGGAATAATCTGTAAGAATGTATCAGTCAGTGTATCAGTTTTGTAACATTAGGTAGTAGCAGGAACCCGGGCGTTCATTAATTCACTAAATCAAAAAACTTCGCATGCCATGGGAAATTGCTACTGAAGATTGCGGAGTCGACCTCAGGACTAACTGCTTCTCACACGGACAAATGTACGTCGCTTGCTCACGAGTCACCAGTCCTGAGTCTCTGTATATTTTGGCTGCTGAGACCATAATTACAACCGTAGTATACAGGAAAGTTTTATAGAGAGTCAATGCGGGAAATAAAGTGAATTGTGCTATACATGCGATTCTCGACTGGCTGTTCACAATTTATGGTGTGCTCATGTTCTTCAGAAAGGTCAGGTGTGTAGTTCTCGGAACAGGTGTGCGGATATGACATTGTA
The DNA here is from genome assembly GCA_948098905.1 of Tiliacea aurago. Classification (NCBI taxonomy): domain Eukaryota; kingdom Metazoa; phylum Arthropoda; class Insecta; order Lepidoptera; family Noctuidae; genus Tiliacea; species Tiliacea aurago. The sequence goes on along the minus strand of OX402581.1, from coordinate 321,337 downwards.
TGAACGTAAACGAAACAAAAGGAGTATGTAACTAGCGTAGCAGGTGGCTTTCTATAGTTTCTGCCGACCCCCGTGGGAACAAGGAGTATGTAACTAGCGTAGCAGGTGGCGTTCTATAGTTTCTGCCGACCCCCGTGGGAACAAGGAGTATGTAACTAGCGTAGCAGGTGGCGTTCTATAGTTTCTGCCGACCCCCGTGGGAACAAGGAGTATGTAACTAGCGTAGCAGGTGGCGTTCTATAGTTTCTGCCGACCCCCGTGGGAACAAGGAGTATGTAACTAGCGTAGCAGGTGGCGTTCTATAGTTTCTGCCGACCCCCGTGGGAACAAGGAGTATGTAACTAGCGTAGCAGGTGGCGTTCTATAGTTTCTGCCGACCCCCGTGGGAACAAGGAGTATGTAACTAGCGTAGCAGGTGGCGTTCTATAGTTTCCGCCGACCCCCGTGGGAACAAGGAGTATGTACCTAGCGTAGCAGGTGGCGTTCTATAGTTTCTGCCGACCCCCGTGGGAACAAGGAGTATGTAACTAGCGTAGCAGGTGGCGTTCTATAGTTTCCGCCGACCCCCGTGGGAACAAGGAGTATGTAACTAGCGTAGCAGGTGGCGTTCTATAGTTTCCGCCGACCCCCGTGGGAACAAGGAGTATGTAACTAGCGTAGCAGGTGGCGTTCTATAGTTTCTGCCGACCCCCTCCGCCGACCCCCTCCGCCTCCCCCCTCCGCCTCCCCCCTCCGCCTCCCCCCTCCGCCTCCCCCCTCCGCCTCCCCCCCGCGGGAACAAGGCGTGAGTTTATGTATGCATTTATGTTTTATAAAAATAACAGCATCACGTCTGTTTCCTCGCAGGGTTAGGCATGGAGGTATACCTACCTATAGTACACGTCTGTTTCCTCGCAGGGTTAGGCATGGAGGTATACCTACCTATAGTACACGTCTGTTTCCTCGCAGGGTTAGGCATGGAGGTATACCTACCTATAGTACACGTCTGTTTCCTCGCAGGGTTAGGCATGGAGGTATACCTACCTATAGTACACCCACATTAAATTTCGCCAGTTATGTTCAGGTCCCATGTAATTGGGCACCAATTCAGACTTCGGACTGTAACTGAGAAATTCCAGATGGAAAACCGAATAACACTTTGCCTGAACCGGAAATCGAACCTAGGACCTCATGCTCAACAGTAGCGTCTGCAACCAATAGAGCAACGAGGCAGTTTTTTTTATAAAAATGTGGCTGTTATTTGTTTAGTGTGATGTCTTACGACTTCCACGAGAACGAGGTCACGGGCAGAAGCTAGTTCAAAATAAAAGCCATTTCTTTTTAGGTTTTCTCAATTAATAATCGATGGTTGTTAGATTGTGTTAAATGGTGGTCAGAGTATGCACACTATATTTTCTTTATAAATAAAAGTAAACTGAAAAGAGTCTAGTCAAACAATTCATTTGGGAAAAGCTTTTTGTCACATTTCCAGTAAGTATATTTGGTCAATAGGAGTCTTTTAATTACGAAACTGATTGTTCTCGCGAACTCACGGTTGCTCGCACAGTGGATATTCGTGCCGGTTTGTCTAGCTTGCAGTCACGTGTGTAGCCACTTTAATGTACGAGATGCATCATAAGGCACAGGTGTCAACGGCGCCAGCGGTCCTAGAATAATGAATGATTGTGTGTTCAGTTCAACGCGCATGTGGGGCCGGTGTGGACGCTGCGCCGCAACCCCAACTTCCTGAAGAACTTTCTGACGGTAGGCGACTGGACGGCACGCGTGTGGAGCGAGGAATGCCGCGAATCGGCCATCTTGTGGACGAACCCGGGCCGGCACTGCATCACCGACGGCACTTGGAGCCCCACCCGGTACGAAACACGCGTGCGGCTCGCACAGCGGCTCACACACAATGTAACGGGACCTACACGCTGTGCAGGTTGTCGGTGATGTTGCTGGCGAATGCGAACGGGATGCTGTCGGTGTGGGATCTGTTAAAGCGGCAGCACGAGCCCGTGCTCACCGTGCAAGTGTGCGAGGAGCCGCTCGCCAAGGTGCTCGTACACGAAGCTGTTAGTATGCTCTCACTCGTGTATGTTTAACGTACCTAGCAATCGAGGCCTGCAATTCCATGGGAGTACTGTATCCTAAATTTTAGAGTAATAATAATAGTAATTTACTCAAAAATGCTTGTAATGTTGTCATATTTTGACAAACTTCTTTGAGCAAAGTCGACCTTACGCGCTACTTGAATAGGCGCCAGCAAAGTTATATGGAATTTCATTGCATTGAGTTTTAGCCACCAGCAATTTCATCGAGTTTTGTTTCAAACATAGTCACGTGCAAAAACAAAAAGATTTTATACTTACAGAATTTGTGTGTACCTAATCCACGCACTCAAGACATTGCACACAAGAGAACATACCGCACCTTTATTAAAGACAAACGGTTACTAAATAAAAATACTAAATAATCTTAAGGTGGCGCAATGAACGAACGTCTAGGTAGTCAAAGCCAATGTTCAGTAATGATTGTTATATTAATATAGTCGCCGTATTTTATATAGTTTATCAATTAATAAGTTTCAGGAGTTAGAAACTTGCGTAAACTGGTCAAATTAAGGTTTATTTATACGCTATGGATTTTTCATAGTTTTTTTTATCATAACACCATCTATGAGCGAACACAGGTACTAATTGGCGGTATGCCTTTGTGAGGTTAGTGTAACATTTAATATTTTGTTGGTATGAGATCAGCACCATAATTGCGTAAAGCAATTTGAATCACAAGCTGAATTATTATGAAGTATATTGCTTTACTCCATTGCTACTGATCATGGAGCACAACAACCAGGGGGCCTGAAATGGACGCTTTGGCAGAATCATAATATGATCTGCGTACCTACAATTCATACATACCGCCATCCCGCACTTCATCTGTTTGACAGCTGCTATTTGACATTAGACTTCAATAAAGCAATTCTTATTTTGTGGACCATTTTACGAAACTCCATACAAAACTGTCAGACAAATGAATTGCGGGATATGATTTGTACGCAGATCATATTATGATTCTGCCAAAGCGTCCATTTTAGGCCCCCTGTGCTCTATGCTATGATAGTGTGTTACGCAATTAGCTCACCGATTCTGCAGTTTTTTTTTATATATCAATGTAAACCTATTAAATAAGTGCTTAACATTTTTGTTATGTAGGTACCGAATATGTAGGTACCGAATATGTAGGTACCGAATATGTAGGTACCGAATATGTAGGTACCGAATATGTAGGTACCGAATATGTAGGTACCGAATATGTAGGTACCGAATATGTAGGTACCGAATATGTAGGTACCGAATATGTAGGTACCGAATATGTAGGTACCGAATATGTAGGTACCGAATATGTAGGTACCGAATATGTAGGTACCGAATATGTAGGTACCGAATATGTAGGTACCGAATATGTAGGTACCGAATATGTAGGTACCGAATATGTAGGTACCGAATATGTAGGTACCGAATATGTAGGTACCGAATATGTAGGTACCGAATATGTAGGTACCGAATCACAAATTATTATAATTTTATGTGTACTTATGTGTATTTATAGTACACATAAGTACACATACAATTATATTTGTATCTTATTTAATTCCGTATTTTTGTTTTTATCCTCAGTACCAAGAAGTAGGTAAATATAAATAATATTATGTATTTATATTTACCTTCTTGTTACGTACCGTGCCTACACCAAATAATCTGAATAGCGATACGTTAAACTAATTACGTCATCCAAATAATTAAATAATAAACAATTCCACATAAAATCGCAATACACCATTTTGCTGAATCAACGAATTGACGCCTCGTGTCGCCGAACGCTCCCCTACTTCCAAACCTGCTGATGCCGCATCGACGTTTAGGAATAGTTAGAATTGTATTGTTAGAGATAACTAATATTCAGCACTTCGGTACGCATGCATCGTCCGAATCTCGACTTAGGAATTAGGTTAAGTTAATAACATTGTAATTTTTAGGGTTCCGTAGTAAACAAGGAACCCTTATAGTTTCGCCATGTCCGTCTGTCTGTCTGTCTGTTTCTCTGTCTGTCTGTCCGTCCGTCCGTCTGTCCCCGGCTTAGCTCAGAGACGCTTAGTCCTACAAAGCTGTAATTTAGCATGGTTATACATACATATTAATCATGCATATGGAGGAATCGTGCCAAAAAAGTCGTCAAATAAAACCATGAACAACATTTTTTTTAGGGTACCTCCCTTACACGTGAAATGGGGATGATATTTTTTTTTCTCGTCTATTCCATAGTGTGGGATATCGTTGGATAGGCCGTTTAAAAATATTGTGGGTTTGCCAGAACCATTTTTCAATTAAGGGATCCGTGTGCATAATATTAAGCTTTAAAGTGCTATTTTTTGTTAGAATCAAGTGCCCCCCCCCCTGCCAGCTAAATGGTTGGTTTTGGATTGGTGAATAAATTCATGGCAATAGTATATAAAAAAACTTATTTACAAAAAAAACAACCGACTTCCAACAAAAACACTAAAAAGTGAAAAATAACTTTAATTTCGGAAGCACATAACATAACATCACGCCTTGTTTCTTCGAAGGGTTGGGCAGAGATGTACCTGTGTCTTTCGGAAGTCGGTGTCTTTGGTTTTGTATTTTTGTTTAGGGCCACCGACTTCCGAAATTAAATTAAATATAATATTTAAATGTGGGAGTACACCTCTGCCCAACCCTTCGAGGAAACAAGGCGTGATGTTGTTTGTGCTTCTGAAGTTAAAGTTATTTTTCACTTTTTATTGTTTTTGTTGGAAGTCGGTTGTTTTTTTTGTAATTTTTTTTTTTATTTTTCACTTTTAGTGGTACCTACCACACACCAATTCTATACAACTACTTGCTATGAAAACAACAGTAACAGGAAGTTTTATAACATCATCAACATACACTGAGTGGATTAAATACGTATTATTGAAGAGTTAGCTGTAAATCTGTAATGTAATGAGACCGCGCAAGCTTACTCTACCAAATAAAAGAATTATAAAAATCAATTCTTAAACAAATAAGTTATGCCTGAACATATTATATAATACTAGCTTTTGCCCGCGGCTTCTTAACTCTAGGAATAAGATTTTTCATGCACACAAAACCCCCCGTTTTCCCCCCCTTAAAGGTCAAATTTCCAAAAACCAGTTCTTAGCGGAACAGCCCAATCTGTTCAGTGGTTTGAGCTGTGTTGATAGACCAATCAGTCACGGTTTCCTTTTATACGTATATATGGCTAGATATATATATATATATTGAGAACCTCTTCCTTTTTTGAAGTCGGTTAAAAATCATTTATAGCTAGAGTGCATCTCAAGACAATTCCAATAAGACCAAACACGGGTAGGATACATTGTTTTATTACGGAGTTCCAGTGCCTACCTTCCGGCTTCATCATCAGATCAGTTTGATGGTACCATTTTGATCAGAACTATTTATTTAAATTTGATTCGCTTAACTATCTTAATCCAAATATCTCATCGCCACCCGTGAAATACGTATCATTGAGAAGTTCCGGTGGCCATCTGTGGCCTTCTTCATCAGTTCCACTTCACCAAATTATACTTTTTGAATGCAAATGATTGACTTGTTGATGAAAATATAAAAATCACTATATGTATGCCTATAATATTTGAGGAGTTCCCTCAATTACTCATGGATCCCAACATCAGAACTGGATTTTAATAAAAATGGGACCAATCTGGAAGTATATCCTTTCTAATAAAAAAAAAAAAATCTAAATCGGTTCATAAACGACGGAGTTCTGAGGCAACAAACATTAAAAAAAAAATACAGACGACTTGAGAACCTCCTCCTTTTTAACCGACTTCATTGTGAAGTCGGTTAATAACGAAATTAAAAGGAAAACTATCACAGCTAAAAACAAGCAAAAAAATCAACAAACAAAAATCTGTAAATCAAAAAAACATAATTACAAAATAAAAAAACCTCTCAGAACTTGCCTTACTTAATAATCATAACTTCACCATAATCAACTCTCAGTCTTCCATTTTTAGTAGGATAAAATAAAAAAGATAACCTCTTTAAATATAAAGAGGACATCTATTTAAATAAATATATTGACAGTTTAATATACATAAATTTAACCGTTACCACCAAAATAGATACGTAACCATAATCTCAAAATTAACAAAGTTCAAAAAGAAAACTTCTATAAAATGTAAGAAGAGGTCTTCATACATTTATTAATATGTAAGACTGTAAGTAAAGTTTTTTTTTAGCTTCATTCTTGTGGCGTTAACTATTAAGATTATTGATGGTTAACTCCACAAGAATCAGCCTTTTAATGTTCAGTTTTCTCTGGGACAAAATCTAGTTTTCCATAGCCATCTATATCTTCTACCATGTTATCATACATACATTACATAATCAGCCTATCATGTTCCCACTGCTGGTACACAGGTCTCTTCTCTGTGAGAGGGAGGGGATTCCCCTTTAATCTGTGAGATTTTTTGTCGTTAGGTCACAATAAAATGAGATCATGCTGACATTATATCAATAGGTTTACCTTTACCTTTTTTTCACGCAGCCGTTACTGACGTAGCAGCGGTATCTATCCAGTCGAAAATTTCAGAATTTTGGTCGGATTTACCCAAACTATGGTTTTGCCAATTCGAGGCAATAATGGGACCACAGGAACAAGATGACGCGCAGCTGTTTGATATAATTATAGCCAGATTGACCCAGAATACTGTGCGGCAAGTTGCCGAAATAATCGAAGCCCCGCCGGAATCGAGTAAGTGGCATTGAAGAAGCGTTTGCTGGCTGTTTACGAAGAAAGTGCAGAGAAACAATTTCAAAAGTTGATTGGGAACATGGACTTGGGAACGCAGAAGCCTTCGCAGCTACTCAGAGCGATGGCAGTCTTAGAGAAGAATAGTAACCTAACAGAAGAACCACGGAAGAGGTTGTGGTTGAACCGGTTGTCCCCGGGCGTGCGAGCGGTGAGCGGGGATACCAAGGTAGAAGACCTCGCTACTATGGCAGATAACATTTTGGAGAACATGGGGACCGGGGAGGTAGCAACAATCACACCGATTACACCTCCATGCAACAAGCCCAGGTAGCGGCCGGGCAGCAATTAGAAAGTAAACTGAACTATTTTGCAATAATGCTCATCATTATCGCGGCAGTACTGGGCATTCTGTTATGCTACGCTATTAGAAGAGGCTGCATAGGCCACATGAGAGGGTCGTTGAAAAGAGAGGTGCCGCTCAATTTGACCGGGGCTTGCTGCGGCACCCGTTTTCGTTTAACAGTGTACAAAGAGTGAAAAGTGCAAGAACAATTTAGTTTCATATCATGTGTTATTCAGACGCGGTTCGTTTGCTAAAGTAACAGCTGATGTGTGCTAGTGTCATATGATATGTTATGGCAGAAGCTAAAGGAAACGGGTCTACCGCCAGAGTTGACGTCACTTTTTAGGTATTGGTACCATAATCAGAAAAATAACGTAAAGTGGGCGGGTGAATTGTCGAGTGAATATAAACTGGAATGTGGAGTGAGGCAGGGGGGGTTGAGCTCGCCCTTGCTTTTTAACCTATACGTAAATGCGCTGATCGAGGAACTCAGTCAAATGCCCGTAGGGTGCTATGTAGATGGTGTCAGTGTAAACAACCTTAGCTAGGCTGATGATATGGTGCTGCTGGCTCCCTCGATTTGTGCTTTGCGGAAGTTGCTTGCCGTATGTGAAAAGTATGCGGCCACACACGGACTCAGTTATAATGTAAAAAAATCAGAGTGCATGATCTTCAAGGCGGGTACAAAGTGCCCAACTGTTGTTCCACCACTGTTACTCAATGGTATTCCTCTTAGTCGAGTATACCAATTCAAGCATATTGGGCATGTGGTTACCGAAACTCTTGGAGATGATGTAGACATGGAGAGGGAGCGCAGGGCATTGTCAGTCCAGGCGAACATTCTGGCCCGCAGGTTCGCTCGATGTACCGACGCAGTGAAAGTACGCTTTATTCAATGCGTATTGCACATCTCTGTACTCAGCGAGCCTGTGGTTCAGCTATACCCAAAGGGCTTACAATTCTCTGCGCATCCAGTTTAACAATGCCTACAGGGCGCTGTTACGTCAGCCACGCTTCTGCAGTGCGTCAACAATGTTCGCTGAGTCGCGCACAGACGGCTTCGATGCCACCTGGCGCAAAAAGACAGCGTCATTGCTAAACAGATTGCGTGGGAGCAGTAACAGCATCATGAATGTAATAAGTTTGACAGCCCACTGGTGTGGAGCCTCACCCAGAGGACTAAGTCTCTCTTAGTTATTAGGTACTAACATAGTTTTTAAGTTCATACTAACAATATAAATGTAATGGATAAATGTTGTCTGAAATGATAATAAATAATAAAATAATTGTGTCGTCATAGTACGCTTGTACGGTTACATAGTGTAGTAATGTATGTATTGTATTTTATTTGCCTGTCACTGTCATAACGGAAGCTGGCGCCCTAGTGGTGTTATTGATTATTGCAGAGCGGACGTTATGACAGCTACCCTTAGTGATTTTTTGTGTGTTCATATTGTATAATGTACTAGCTTATGCCCGCGGCTTCGCCCGCGTAGATGTCGGAGAAAGTTTCAAGTTAATCGATCCGCGCGTTAAAATCTTTCTATGCAATTATTTTACTCCACAAAATTCAACTCAAACTCAAAGCATTTATTTCAAATAAACCAATTACAGGCACTTTTGAATTGTCAAGGGGTCGGTCAGTCATAAAGATGAAGCTAGTTGCCCATTCCAAAGCTTAGTAGGTACCTATGGAGAAGAACGGGCAAGAAACTCCACGGACACTCTTTTAAATTAACATATGGTTACAAAATATTGGTTATATAATTCGTGTTGAAATTAAACATGTGAGAACGATGCAAAACGTCAAAGGCGTCCGTAACAAAAAGATTAATAAAAAAAAAAATTCAAAAATTTAATTAAAATAAGCCAAGGCCGCTAAGAGATGACCAGTCCCTACTGATGGCGCCCATTCACGAACATGACGCATGGATTAGCACCATTCAACTCAACCATTTTGAAGGGAGCTAAATGATCCAACACACCCGCCACCATCAGCGAGACATTACAGTGAGCATGACATACTCTCAGCCGCCAGGGCACATTCAAGTCAATGAAAGAAGTACTCAGTAAATTGTAGCTTTATAGGAAGTACATAGTGCTCACACATGTGCTATGCAATTATATACAACACCCCCTCCACCCCCTTTAAAAGGTTGTCTCATCCCCCTTTATGGTGTAATTTAAACATTATTATTACAAACTGTATTATCTGTTTAGAAATGTATTCGTGCCAAGTTTCAAGTTTATTAACTGAAGGATTTTTTTTAATGTAAACAAAATCCCCCTTTTTACCCCCTTAAAGGTCGAATTTACAAATCCCCTTTTTAATGCTAGCCTACATTATAAAAGGAACCCTAGTGCAAAATTTTACGTCCCAGTAGTTTAGTTTGGGTTGTGCGTGTTGATACTCGTACGGCCATCAGTCAGTTTCTCCATTTATATAATATAGATAGATTTGTTACTTAGATTTTTTTGTTGTTCAAGTGTAATAAATTTCATAATTGATGATACTTTTAAAAATCAAAATCAAAAGTCATTTATTCAAACTAGGCTGAGAATCAGCACTTTTCGAACGTCAAAAAATACATGAGACAGTCCCCCAAAAACGCCCACCCTTCACCACTTGCTAGTGCTTTAGCTGGGAAGAAGAAGTGGCGCAACAAACTCCCCAGCAGCACAGCTGTCTGTTCGCATAAAAAACTTGAAGCTATACAATCTATATATATAAAATTCAAAGTCCTGACTGACTGACTGACTGATATATCAACGCACAGCCTAAACCGCTAGTCCTAGAGACATGAAATTTGGAGGGTGTATTCTTTGTAAAGAGTAGGTATCCACTAAGAAAGGGTTTTTCGAAATTCCACCCCTAAGAGGGTGAAATAGGTGATGGAAGTTTATATGAAAATCCGTCAGTTTTGAAGTTACGATCTTCAAATTTGGTGTATAGGCTTTTTTTTTATCCTTTATTAAAAAGAACCAGGTTCTTAATAATTCATTACAATCTAGCCTATAAGACTAATAAGTAATTTGAATCTAACTTAATTTTCTACGTGATAATTATTTTAAAACTTAGAATAGTGCTGATTGTACTTTACACAAGTCCATTCCACTTTCTTAGAGTCTAATATAATAATATTTATAAACACTTTGTTCACGTGTTATATGTGTGTCATTGTCACTATTATGTCTACACTTTTTACACTACACTAACTCAAAAGGTTTTGTTCGTTTTAGTCTTCGCACTATATTTGTTTGGTCTAACAGCTGAATTGCCTCGATGTTCACATGTTGGTGGAGTCGGTGGTCATGGGCCTCAGCAAATTTTTGGATTATTTTGGTGACTGGTTCCATTTTTAAGTCACGATGGAGGTCGTCATTTCTTATATACCAGGGCGCATTAACAATACTCCTGAGTACCTTATTCTGGAATGTTTGTATTATTTTTATATTGGTCGGTTTAGTACAGCCCCAGAGTTGGATGCCATATGTCCATATTGGCATAAGAATATGCTTGTATAATAGAATTTTGTTATGTATTGATAGGCAGGAATCCCGTCCAATCAACCAATACATGTTTTTAAAACGCATGTCTAGTTCCTGTCTTTTCTTTTTAACGTGCGCTTTCCAGCGCAGTTTCGCGTCAAGCGTTATGCCAAGGTATTTGGCTGTATTTGCGTATGGCACTTGTTGTCCATTTATGAAGATTGGGTGGTAATCACATTTCCTGTTGGTGAAATCAATGTGAAGTGACTTCGATTCATTTAATTTGATTCTCCATTTTTCTGCCCAGTCATGAATTTTATTTACAGCAATTTGTACCTTACTGGTTGCTTCCGTATGGCATGAACCTGTAGCCATAATAGCGGTGTCGTCTGCAAAGGTTGCAATAGTATTATTTTACAGCTCTGGTATATCATACGTATACAACAGGTAGAGGACTGGACCCAGCACACTACGTTGAGGTACGCCAGCTTTAATCATTTTTAACTCGGAAAAGGCATCCTCGTGTCTTACTCGAAACATTCTATCTGTAATGTATGATTGCAAGATATCGGCAAAATCATTGGGCAACATAAGTCTTAGCTTGAATATCAAACCCTTATGCCAAACTCTATCAAAAGCTTGTGCCACATCTAAAGGTGTATAGGCTGACGATTAAAAATTAGTTTATGCGTGTGTCAGCGTTTTTGATAATTCTACCCCCGAAGGGTTAAAAAGGGGGATGAAGTTGTGTATCAAAGTCCTTAATTTTCACAGTAAAAATTACTAAATTTATTATCTAGGCTTATGGTTGGAAGCTAATGCAACGGTGTTGATAGAATTTCAACCTTTAAGGGGTAAAAAACGGGATAAAATGTTATTTTTAATGAAAGTTCTTTTTAAGTTAAAATCACTAATATTTCGGCTTATGGTTGGAAACTATAGCATCCGGTAAGAAGGAATTTTCCGAAATTCGACCTTTAAGGGGTGAAAAAGGGGGATAAATCTTATTCCTTGAGTTATCAAACCTGAAACTTGGCACGAATACTAACCTAAGTAAATTATAAAGTGTGAATTTTTTTTTAACTACCCTCTAAAGGGGGATTTGCGGATGTCAGTTTGTATGGAAGAATTTTAACGTGCGGTCCGATTAACTCGAAACTCAGTATTTATACTGTAAACCAAATATAAAAAATAAAATTGATCAGTTTTAAGAAAATTTATCCCTAACGGGTTTTCACCCGACCCAAAATTGACTACCCCTTTTCAGGGGTAGTCAATTTTACAAGGGAGGATTCTACTGTGTGGCTTGATTAACTCCAAATTCTGACGTAGGCATCAGCTAAGAAGGGGTTTTTGGAAATTCGACCTTTAAGGGGGTGAAAAGGGGTGATTTTGTTTGTATGAAAAATCTTATTCCTTGAGTTAATAGACCTGAAACTTGGCACAAATACTAATCTAAGTAAATTATAAAGTTTGTCATTTTTTTGTTTTTTTAAACTGCCCCCTAAAGGGGGATTGGCGGATATCAAAGTTTGTATGGAAGATTTTTAACGCACGGTCCGATTAACTTGAAACTCAGTATCTATACTGAAAACAAAAAAATAAAGAATAAATTGTATCAGGTTTTTTGAAAATCTGCCCCTAATGGCGTGAAAAGGGATAGTCAATTTACAAGTAAGGATTTTACTGCTTGGCTAGATTAACTTGAAAATTGGTATAAATAACCTATAAGTCCAATAATAGAAACGTCAAAAACGATGTTTCAACAATTTACCTCTTTGAGTGCGTAAAAAGAGGCGATATAGTTTGTATGAACAGAATCTTATTTCTTTTGATATATTATAAACTTGAAATTTGGCCCGAGTACTTATTTACATAACATCACGCCTGCAATCCCCAAAGGGATAGGTAGAGGTGTACCTTTAGTACACCCACTTTCGCCAGTTCTGTTTAAGTCCCATGTAATAGGGCGCCCCCTATTACATGGGACTTAAACAGAACTGGCCTATTGCCATCAACCGGGCATAAATCCAGACTCCGGGCTGCTACTGAGAAATTCGTAATGGAAAATCCAATAACACTTTGCCCGACCTGGGAATCAAACCCACCTCTCATGCTCAGCAGTCGTGCTTGTGACCGTTAGACTAACGTGGCAGTCGTTACTTGATAGAAATAGAGAATACTATTTAATAATAAAGATCGTAATCATTAATACTACACCATTTAAAGGAGGTGGAGGTGTTGCTGAAATAATGTTTAGGGGAAAGTACGAAATTCAAGCGAACGAAGTCGTGGGCGAAGTCCTGACTGACTGACATCAGAAATATTTAATAATAATTTTATTTGAGAATATAACAATATTTACATTCCATACATTGTAGGCGAACTCTAAAGATTCGGTTTTTGAAAATTGGATCAATATTATCCGGATGAAAAGGGATTTAAATTGTATGAACAATCATATTTTTTGAGTTAATAAACGTGAATCATAGCAAGAATACGTTCTGAAATAACAAAGTTTGTCATGATGGTTGCGTTTTTTAAAACTACCCTTCAAAAGGATTTTAGGGAGTGTTACAGTTTGTTTTTAAGAATCTTTACGCGAGGTCCGATTAACTCGAAACTCAATGCTCATACTTTAGACAAAAAAAAAGAAAAAAAATATGGAGTTTTCGAGAATCGGAAAAAGGGGTAATTAAGTTTTCGAGACAATTTTACTGAGTACCTTGAATAATTCAAAAGTTGGTAAGTATATAAACATTATTATTTAAGAACAAAAACGTAGAAAAAATAAACAATACAAAATTTCTTACAAATAGACTTAGACATGAAATGGACGACACGTATATTGAACAAGTAGGTACAAAACGAAGTTGATATTTATATGCTATCTATATCCTCCGTAAAGTTGTAAATCAAACTGCACTCCTATCTGCTTACCACGCTTACGTTGGTTCCAACTAAGATATGGTATAATGTTTTGGGGAAATGCTGCTGATAGAGAAGCTGTTTCTTTTTCGACATCCACGCGGGCGAAGCCGCGGGCGAAAGCTAGTACAATATAAAATAATTTGCATTACGCAACACAAAACGTTAAATTAAATTATTTGCCTTATGTTAGCTAGCACACACCATTATACAAATATATATATATATATATATATATATCAATCAATCAATCAACTCAGCCTATAGCAGTTCACTGCTGGACATAGGCCTCTCCCAGGCTGCGCCACAACACCCTGTCCTCCGCCTTCCGCATCCAGTCTGTCCCAGCCACCTTTTTAAGGTCATCGGTCAATCTAGCTGGGGGGCGTCCCACACTACGCTTGCCGATACGCGATCTCCACTCCAGGACTTGTCTGCTCCAACGGCCATCGGTCCTTCGACAAACATGGCCAGCCCACTGCCACTTCAGCTTGCTTTGTCGGTAACTCCGGTTCTCTTCCGGATAACTTCATTTCTGATCTTATCCTTCAGAGAAACTCCGAGCATAGCCCGCTCCATAGCACGCTGAGTGTCCTTGAATTTGTGGACCAGCCCGACTGTCAGTGTCCACGTTTCGGCACCGTATGTCATAACGGGCAGGACGCACTGGTTGAAGACCTTAGTCTTCAAACACTGCGGGATTGGCGACGAGAAGACTTGACGAAGTTTTCCAAACGCTGCCCAACCCAACCGGATCCTTCTGTCGGCTTCTTTCTCAAAGTTGTGCCTACCAAGCTGGAAAACTTGCCCTAGGTAGACGTACTCCTTCACAACTTCGAGAAGCGACCCTTCGATGTGGATTAGACTCGGCAAGACGTGCGAATTGTACATGAACTTCGTCTTGTCCAAATTCATGCCGAGGCCAACCCACCGAGAGGCTCTATTTAGGCTGTGCAGCATCTGGTCTAACTGTTCCAGCGTCTCTGCCATTATGACGATGTCATCGGCAAAACGAAGGTGTGAGATGTACTCGCCGTTTACGTTGATACCCTGTCCAGTCCAGTCCAGCGTCTTAAAGACGTCCTCCAACGCATTGGTGAACAGTTTCGGGGATATCACATCCCCCTGTTTCACCCCCCTGAGTAGTTGGATGGGGCTGGTTTCCTTATCCTGGTAATAGGTAGCCAGATGAAGTTGTCGTTGGTAGCCTGCCGTAGCCCGGTTCGCACCCCCCGTCCCGCCGTTACCGTGACCGCCACCTTGACCAGGAATAGCGGGACCACCGGGAACTGGGGGCCGTTGTTTTGGCACTTTTATCATGTGGGAGGTTTAATGCCCGTAGTCACCACGCTGGGCAAGCGGGTTGGTGACCGCAGTGCCAATCCTTTCGCAACGATGACGCTGCTGCCCGTCATCGCTCTGGTGAATTTAGGTTGGCTTGTTAGATGGTTATACCGCCATCGGTCGGTCGCCAGCGCCTCGTCCGTCAGTGGCAGGGTGTACCGCGCGCAGGTGAGGTTGACATTTGGGGAGCCTGGTTGATGTGTGCTCCCCCTTACACACCTTATATATATATATAATAATCGTCGAAAACTATACTCAAGCAGAAATAACGTAAACAAAACGTATCTAAATAAAAGCCTCCAGGCATAATGGGCGTGCCCGCTTAAATAAAGCTACAGCTATAACTCGAAGTCACAAATGATAAACTAGCACCATCGAAGTAAAATAAAAACAGTTAATTATTAATAACAATAACAAAACCATGGTCAGCAAGACGACCAGTCACCACAAGCAGCACCCGTTCACGAGCATAACGCAAAGATCAGCCATCACCCCCCTCGCCATATTTGAGGGAAGGAGGCAACCCGACCCCCGACGTTACCGCAAGCAGTGACATCTAAGGGAGCATGACGAACTTGCTGCCGGTTGCTCAGGCAAGAATAAAGTGATCAATTTGTTAAGGTCGCTAGCTAACCACTTATTGCAATACAACTCATAAAAGAACATTGTAATGAGTAGATTTTGTCACTAATAAATTAAAATAAATTGACTTAGACAGTCAAATAAAATAAACAAATATAGGAACTCATATAACCTGTCAGTTGGGAATATATCTGGAGAAAGAACATGAAATTTACGTGATCAACGTCCCGACAAACCTTGAAATTGACACCGATGTTGATTTTTAGACAATTTACCTCTTTTCACCGCCTGAAGAGGTTGTTTTGAAAATGCATGAAATGTTTTATTTTTATTTCTCCATACAAATTTTGAACCCCCGTATTAGGCATCTGCTATGAACGGAATTTCAAAAATCCGTTCTTAGCAGATGCCTACGTCATCATAACTATCTGTCCGCTAGTTTGTACGTAAGTCCATTCAATTTAATTCCCCATTAAATGTAATGACGTCTTTATCTAACAGAACGTATCAGAAGATTTTTCATACAAAAAAATCCATTCTTAGCGGATGCCTACGTCATAATAGCTATCTGTGTGCCAAATTTCAGCCCAATCCGTTTAGTGGTTTAAGCTGTGTGTTAATAGATCAGTCAGTCACAGTTTCCTTCTTAACTGAGGTGAGTATTCGTGCCAAGTTTCAAGTTTATTAACTCATAAGATTTTTTACCACAAACAAAATCCACCCTTTTCACCCCCTTAAAGGTCGAATTTCCAAAAACCCCTTCTTAGCGGATGCCTACGTCATAATAACTATCTGTGAATTTTTACTTGAATACAAAATTTTGCGAATGAACAACTTCAATACAAATTTCATCCCCCTTTTAGAAAACGATTTACGTTGTGTTAGTTTCCAACCATAAGCCGAAATTTTAGTGATTTTAACTTAAAAAATAAAGAATTTTAATTAAAAACAAAATTTCATTCCCCTTTTCACCCCTTAAGGGTTAAAATACGAACAACCCCGTTACGTTAGCTTCCAACCATACCTAAGCCTAGATAATAAATTTAATGATTTTTACTTCGAAAATTAAGGATTTTCGATACACAACTTCATCCCCCTTTTTAACCTTTCGGGTGTAGAATTATCAAAAACTCTGTGATAGATATAAATTAATTTTCAATTGTCAGCCCAAACACAAAATTTGAATATTCTAACTTCAAAACTGACGGACTTTTGTATAAACTTCCATCCCCTCTCCCTCTTAGGGGTGGAATTTCGAACCCTTTCTTAGTGGATATTTACTCTGTACAAAGAACACACCTTCTAAATTTCATGTCTCTAGGACCAACAGTTTAGGCTGTGCGTTGATATATCAGTCAGTCAGTGAGTCAGTCAGAACTTTGAATTTTCTGTATATACTAGCTTTTGCCCGCAGCTTCGCCCGCGTGGATGTCGAAAAATATCCGACAGGATCGTACTACCGGGATCAAAAAGTAACCTATAGGTTAATTGGGAATCAAACGAGCTTAGTTGGTAATACTATTCTCACCACCGCGGCTTCAACCGCGGTATTTTTCTGACGGTGTTTCTTCGGTGAAGGTAACGCCGGGTGATAAAAATGATTCCGTGTACGATGCTATACTATCAAAGTACCCTAACATCACTCGACCCTCAGGTATGCACCGTACACCAAAACAACATAACGCACCACATACGTACTACACCTGGAGTCACTGGACCACCAGTCTCTAGCACACCACGCAGATTAGCGCCGGATAGGTTAAAAAAAAAATCCATGGCTTTAATATTTGTTTACGGTTCGGAGTCTTACCAGATTTGGAGTTTGGAGTTAATCACGTGTTTAATTCATCTAGTTATTGTTTCCTCTAAGTCTGGTCGTTTAAGGTCTGTCTCTATCATATCATAAAAACGAAGAATACAAATTTTTGTAATTATTTTAGGCCAGGGATGCACAGACCGCGGCCCGCGGGCCACATGCGGCCCCCCAGCAATATGCCAGTGGCCCGCCAGCAAAAATTCCCTCGTACATTTAAAGGAATAATATTGCTGAGGTTTACAAAATATAATATAAAATTGAATCGCACTAAGTGCGCTCGCTGTGCAGTGCATTATGTGTACTCAGAAACTTTTTCGGTATTGAATAATAATAAAACAAAAAATCAAAACCGCCTTGCAAATGAAAGTTTGGAAGCAATTTTACGTGTAGTTATAAGTAAATTCGAGCCAAATGTTAAAAGGATTGTAAGCACTATGCAGTGCCACGCTTCAAACTTCAAACTAGTATAATATACTAGTTTGAAACGTGGCACTGCACTGCATTGTAAATTAAATTTTTGGCTATTGTTATGTTTTTAATTTGTGCTGGTGGCCCGCCATTAGTTCATCATATGCCCAAGTGGCCCATGGTCTCAATAAGTCTGTGCACCCCTGTTTTAGGCATTCATTTTGGCAAGAATAACATTTATTAATTATTCTTTATTATAATTTCAGACAACCATTGATCCATTACATTTATATTGTTAGTATGAACTTACAAACTATGTTAGTACCTAGTAACTAAGAGAGACTTAGTCCTCTGGATGAGGCTCCACACCACTGCAGCAGTGGGCTGTCAAACTTATTACCTATTACATTCAGGATGCTAAGAGACTTACTAGAGAATGGGCAGCAGCGTTCTCTACGCATTTTAACACCATCCAAAACACTATCCATAACGATCGCTAACCAGCCTGCCAAGCGTGGCGATTATGGCAACCGCCCCCTTTGGGGGAGGCCTATGTCCGGCAGTGAACGTGTTTCAGCTGAAATGATGATGACATTCAGGTTGCCGTTCCTGCTCCCACGCAATCTGCTTAGCAGTGAGGCTATCTTTTTGCGCCAGGTGTCATCAAAGCCATCTGACTCAGCGAACATTGTAGACGCACGGGTATGTCTGAACCACAGGCTCGCTGAGTAGTACAGAGATGTAAAATACGCTTTGAATAAACTTACTTTCACCGCGTCTGTACATCGAGCGAACCTGCGGGCCAGCATGTTTGCCCGGACTGACAATGCCCTGCGCTACTTCTCCATGTCTACATCATCTCCAAGATTTTCGGTAACCACAAGCCCAAGATACTTGAATTGGTATACTTACTCGACTAAGAGGCATACCATTGAGTAACACTGGCGGAACAACAGTTGGCCACTCTGTACCCGCCTTGGAGATCATGCACTCTGATTTTTTTACATTATAACTCAGACCGTGTCTGGCCGCTTACTTTTCACATGTACGACAAGCAACTTCCGCAATACACAAATCGAGGGAGCCAGTAGCACCATAACATCTGCCTAGCTAAGGTTGTTTACACTGACACTATCTACGTAGCACCCTACGGGCATTTGACTGAGCCCCCTGGACCCCGTCAGTTGGTGCTGACATCTCTTTGAGGCACGCGTGGAACACAACGTGCCGTCCACCCGGGCCTGGTCCTTATCGGACGGCGAGTTACCCATCGCTCACCATCTGCAAGCCCGCGCCTATGGTGGCCGGGAATTGGCCTGTGACTCCCGACGCCCGGGGCGTCTCCCGCGGCGACTAGGGGCGTGACGCCGCGAATTCGCCTCTCCCTCACGCGTTCCGCCTCCTCCTTCGCGAGCATTAAAGCTTCGTAGAAGGAGGTGACGGCCCCCCATGCACTCTCGCTCCAAACCATAGCCTGAACCAACTTTCAAGCCCTTGTTGTTTGAAATGACTGAACCGATTTTAAGGAAACTTCATACGCATAAGCAGGATACAAAGGTCTAAAAAGTTAGTTAAGAACATTTTCGAAATGTCTTATTTAAATACAGATAACTGGAAATATGTTTCTATGGAAAATTTTAAATCGGTCTAATTTGTGTAACACTATTTTTAGAAAATGATCTTAACGTTCTTTTTAGACCTTTATATCCTGCTTATGCGTATAATAATAATAATAAATTTTTATTCACAAAAAACATAAACTTTGACAATAACACTAAAAACTAGGAAAATCCTGTATCTTGATGAGATAAGATAAGATAATTTATTTGCTTAAAACATGGTATACAAAGGTGTTATTAAAGGAAATGAGATCATACATGTTTTGCTTAAAATTAAAGCATGCAAACTTAGAAGATTATAATACAAATTTGAATTTAAAAACATTATAATTTATGTTCAAAAAAATCCTTAATATTATAAAAATTATTTTCATTCAACCATTCATATAATTTAATTTTGAATAACCTACAATTTAATATTTTTAATACATTAGGTAATTTATTATAAACACGTACACACATAGCCAGGCAGCTTTTGTTATATTTTGATAATCTAGGGAGCTCATCTAGTACAAGTCTGTATTGGTCACGCCGACTTCGAGAACTTATTTCCTCTGCTGTTTTGAATAGTTCTTTATATTTCCTAACAAACATACATGCTTCATACAAATATAATGAAGGTAACGGTAGCAAACCGAGCCTTTTAAATATAGGTTGACATGATTCATCACATGGAATCCCATATATGGCTCGTAAACATTTTTTTTGGGCGACAAATGCTCTTTTGTTGTCAATACTATTTCCCCACATAATTAATCCGTACCGCAACGAGGACTCAACATATGCACGGTATGACATCACAGCCGTTTTTATATTTGTTACCTTTTTAATCTGTCTGAGGGCGTATACAAACATTATCGACCTGAGCTTTCCAGTCTAAATGTTCATCAATTACTACTCCTAAAAACTTAGTTTGTGTCACTTCAATAATTTGTGGTATGTCCATTTTAAAATTAAATTTATTTTGATAAGATTGATTAAATTGTATATACACTGATTTTTTAAGATTTATTGATAAATTATTGTTATTTAACCAATTAATTAGATTTTCTATTGTATTATTTATGTCCGCTTCATGATCAGCAATTGATTTATATTTTTTATCGGTAGTAACAACTATGGAAATATCATCAGCAAAAAGGAAGCACTTATGATTAGTTACGCTTACGATGTCGTTTATGTAGAGTAGAAATAAGATAGGGCCCAATATGCTACCCTGGGGGACGCCGCGTTTTATAATTTTATATTCAGACGAAAATTGTGTCATGTCCTTACTTTCATCAAGTTTAGTGACAGTGACACTCTGTTGTCTGTCATTTAGATAAGACGATATCCACTGAAGTGGCAGTCCTCTGATTCCGATAGCCTCTAATTTTTGTAATAATATGTCATGTGAAACTAGATCAAATGCTTTTGATAGATCTAAAAATAAACCGGTCGTCAGCTGATTGCTGTTGATATTGGTCAGCAGCTTGGGAGGCAGTGTCTTCGTATTACATTAAGTCGAGCGATTTTTGTGAGCATACAAGTAAATTTAGAATTAAAGAATTGTCAAAGATAAGGTTATACAATATCCGCCTTATTACAAAACAAGATCTATATTTTGACATGGCTTAAACCATGGAGCCAGTTTTTGTAATTAGAACGTAACTGTGATTAAAATACCGTTCTGTATACAAAACTGAAAACTTAGTTCGGTACTAAGTTGACAGTTTTGTGTTTAGAAACTTTACCATAGCCGGAATAAAGTTCGAAATTCAATAATAGCTCCATATTTTAAACCTGGGTCTGAAGATAAACCTTAAAGGGGGCATTAGTTTTTGTTTATACTAAACCCAGAAAGGGGTCATTGTAACAACAGTAACAATTTTTGCTATAGGACCAACCTTGAAATCGCGAAATAAAAATCAGCTGTTCCATACATTTTGTCGATTTAAGTGAACACAATTTCACTTAAATCGACAAAATGTATGGAACAGCTGATTTTTATTTCGCGATTACCTCTGTACATTTTTGTGCTTAAAGTATTAAATAAATAAAACCACTTTTTATTTGAAATTCAGCAGTCGACATTACAAGGTGTATCGTATGTCAGTTGTTTGTGCCGGCTGCCATGTGACGTCATGACGTGCTTACGCAGGGCGCGCTGCTGACGTGCGGCAGCCGCAGGGGCTGCGTGTACCTGCTGGAGCTGTCGCCCAACCTCAGCGCCGTCGACAAGAACGATAAGGTGCAGCTGACGCTGTTGCTGGAGCGCGAGGTCAAGCGCGAGCGCATCCTGGAGGCGCGCATACGCGAGATCAAGCTGAAGCAGCGCCAGGCGGAGGAAGACAGCCCAGCCGCGTCGCTGACGTCAGCGGAGGGCGCGGCCGGCGACGCCGACCTGGACGCCGCCACCGCCGACTATCACGCCGTCATCAAGAAGGAGTTCACCCACTTCTGAGGGGAGCCACACGACTTTCATCATACTTTTAGTTGCTTTTCATTTTATAAGGATTTAATTTCTAAAGAACTGTACCTTTGTAGTTTTCGTTACACGTTGAACGCCAACGCGGTCATTGCTGACCGACAGCGAACTTTCCCTTGAGGCCAAGCAAAAATCACAGTTCTATCCAAAAATAGACCAAATGTTTTTTCTATTAGATACTTATATCTAATGTCCAAATGTATGTTTTTATTAACAAAAGTCAATTTTAGTAATTATTTATGGAGATATTAAACGTCGGGCAGCACTGACCGACGCGGCTCCTAGAGACGAAAAATCGACATTCCGTTAGAGGGGGCCGCGCGGGTCGCGGTGTCAGGTCCCCTCCCGCGGCTCCCGAGTTTGTAATTTCACCCGCGCTTACGCAGTTGACGCCCAAATCTTGAGCTGAAACGCCGTTACATCGAACAACAGTTTCAATAGCGTATTTATTTGTTTGTTATAATATTGTTTACTATCATAATGGATGACTTCGAAGATTTTGAGATTACTCAAGACTTTATAACTGAGATCGAAAACATAGAAATCAATCTTCTCGATAAAACTTTAAACCTAAGTTCTGATGATGATGAAGAAAAGATTCATCCCCCTCCCCGCCGATCGAGTTACAGGCGCCTGCGGATTCCGTCATCAAGTGAAGGTAGTGATGCTGAAATTGGACGCGCTATCCAAGATTTAGAAACAAGTTCATCATCTAAGTGGACAAACCCTAAAGGTAACCAGCGCAATGTAATTCCTTTCACTGAATGTTGTGCATGCCAGCTTCTGTCCGCACGTCAATGACTAACAAATCTCCAGCTGATTTTTATGCTCTTTTGGTGACAGATAGTCTTTTGCAATATATTGTTGAATGTACTAATGCTTTCGCAATGACTACAATAACTCGCACGGCAGAAGCTTAAAAAAATTCAAGAATTCGCTCATGGTCTGAAACTAACCTCACCGAGATTAAACATTTTTTCTGCTTGATTTTGTACATGGGTTTGGTGAAGATTCCAAAAATTGCTGATTATTGGTCAAAGTATGAGATTATGGGCCAAAACTTTCCACGAACTGTAATGTCTAGAAATA
Organism: Tiliacea aurago; assembly: GCA_948098905.1. Lineage (NCBI taxonomy): Eukaryota > Metazoa > Arthropoda > Insecta > Lepidoptera > Noctuidae > Tiliacea > Tiliacea aurago. The sequence goes on along the minus strand of OX402581.1, from coordinate 298,451 downwards.
GATTTGAACTGCTCCTGCAAATGATCCACTTTTCCCAAGATGATGATAATAATAAATCGGACCGACTTCACCGCGTAAAGCAGTTGCTAGATGTGATGAATGACAATTTCAAGATAAATTATATTCCTGGTCAAGACATATGCATTGATGAGAGTATGGTTCCGTTTCGAGGACGTTTGGTATTCCGCCAATATAATAAGCAGAAACGGCACAAGTACGGGATCAAACTTTTCTAACTGTGTACCTTACCAGGATATACATACAGGATCAATATATACGCTGGTAAACAACATGAACAAATCAATGTCACCCCTCAAAGAGTTGTAATGAACCTTAGCCAGGACCTACTTAATAAAGGGCATTGTTTATACACAGATAACTGGTACACAAGCGTAGGCTTAGCCAGAGAACTCCTGAAAAACGAAACACATCTGATTGGCACTTTAAGAAAAAACAGAAAGCATTTCCCAAAAGTTGTAGTTTCCACTAAGTTGAAAAAAGGCCAGTTCATAGCGAGAGAAAGTGATGATGGGATAACAGTTTTAAAATGGAAAGACAAACGAGATGTTTTGGTGCTTTCCACAAAACATTCAACACGTTTTGTTTCCGTTACCAAACATAATAAAACCATAATGAAACCGGCTATAGTCGTAGATTATAACAAGGCAAAGGGAGCAGTGGATCTGTCTGATCAGATGGCAGCATACCAGACACCATTAAGAAAAACTCTAAAATGGTACAAAAAAATTGCATTTGATCTGATTTTGAATATCGCCATGGTGAATACTTTAGTTTTGTATAAAACCGTCACTAACAAACATATACCTATTGTGGATTTGAGAAAAGAAATACTAAAGAGTTTTTTGGCAAAATCTTCAACATGCGAAGCACCATTAGAACGGACGATGAGAAGGAAACACGTTCTTCAGAAAAAAGAAGGACCTTCTTTGAAGGTGCATCGGATGTGTTCCATATGTTATAAGAATAATGTGACCACATTTGGACGTGCACTGGCCAGAAATAAAACTAAAAAAGTGTCTACTTTTTGTGATACTTGCGTAGAGAAACCTTTTCTGTGTGTTGAATGTTTTGCCAACGTTCATGCATAATTTTGATATTGTTGTTGTTTAATTTTTACATCAATAAACTTTTTGGTACCTATACAAAATTAGTTTTTTGTTTATAGTTTTCGCTAAATATTTTACAAACTCACACACACTCGCGCACACCCCCTTCACGCACACACTCACGCGCACACACCCCCACTCACGCATACATACACGCACACGCAAACCCACAAAGACTTGTGGATTTATAATATTAGTGATAGCACTCATCATAACGTAGCTTTCCATTAGTGAAAGAATTTTTGAAATCAGATGAGTAGTTTTAGACATCCAAACTCACAATCATACAAAATTTACTTCTTTATCATCATCATCAGCCCGGAGAAATCCACTGCTGTACAAAGGCCTTTCCAATTTCGCGCCACACAAATTTTTACTCTTTGGTAATTGTTGTTTTTTTTCTAAGTCCTAAAGGTTTTCAAAAACCATCTTAATTTGGAGTAACTAGAGGGCCACGCGGGTCAATGAATATGGGATTTAGTTTGATAGCACTGCCCTACGGCCTGTATGACTGGATCGAAAACACTCGTAAAACGCGGTCAGCACTGACCGACGCGACCCGAACGGAAAGTCTAGTTGTCGACCATCACTGACCAACGCGGCCTGAACGGGAAGATGCGTTTTTTTTCTTGGCGTTCAACGTGTTAATACTTTGCAATTTATTGATTATGAATAATTATTTTTAATGAGTGTGGACCATCACATTTTCGTATATTTAATTTAAAATATCTACCTCATGTTTGTTACCGTCCCTTTTTGGTTTTGTAAGGTTTGAGAAATAATAATAGTTTTATTGTACGGCTTTCACCTTTTACTGATTGATAGGATTTGATTGATATTGAATAAAACTATGTATTTCACTTAATACGTGTATTGAGTCCACGACCTTAACTAATGATAAATGAGGTGTTGCTATGACGCGGTCCGAACGTGAACTGAACTTATGTAAAATGACTAAAATTATTATAATTCAATTTTGATGAGAGTGCAATTCTGCAATGTGCGGTCGCACCGTACATACTCCCGGCGCGAGATGACTGATGCTGACGACGCTAAGAGATGTAGGTGTTAGTATGATCTGATGATACAAGGTGATAGAACAATTTTACGTATGTTGCTAAATTGTTAGATGATGTTTTAAAACTGCATTTTTTCATAACAGGTGAAGTTGCTCTATCAGTTACGAAAACACTTGAATTGTTTTCTACTATCGCGCACTGATCATAACGTAACACTTCACTCGCGCACTGTTCACTTTGATTTGATACACCACTAACACTGGCTCGGTAGTGTGCGGAGGATTGCCCAGGTGTAGGCTCCAGGCGCACGGTGCGGCGCCTTCGCCAGCGTATGCACATGAACACGGCGAAGGCTAGCCCTGCCGCCCCTACGGAGTAGATGGCCACGTACTGGTGTATATCGTGTATCGACACACCGTCGGGGATGGTTACCTGGTCCGAGGCTGCTTTCATCTGTTCTATTTGCTCGGAAATGCTTTGTAATGATGACTGATAATTTTCTTCTTTGTACTCGTAGTTTGGTACTGATAAATTGATAATGTTATTGACGGGAGCGATCTCTACGGCTATAACATCGGGCTTAACTTTCATGCCGACCATTTGTTGTTTGTGTGACGTAATGATTAAGGTCTCACCCTTGATGACACAGTTGTTTCCAAGCGCGATAACATTGACCCCGGTCACCTGTTCAGTGGAAACTTGATTCCCACATATGATTCTCAGAGTGCATTCTCCGCAACATGTAATTATGAATGTATTTATTACGTTTAGTTCTGTCCAGGTTGTTTTGCATGTTGCGCTGACAGTTGTACAGATTTTTCTTTGATTTTTGATGCAAAAGTTGTTTTCAGAGTCTCGTTGATAGATTGGTTTTTGTAGCTAGCATAGGTTTGTATATGTATTCAACCGTATGCATTTTTGAAGTTCATTTGCTGAAATGGGTAAGTATGTATCTTTTTTGATGTTGATTGCTATGAACTCTGATATTAGTACTGTATTAATCATCCGACTATCATCTTGGTGTTGAATAGGGATCATATGATAAATGTCGTAACTCTCCCTTTTCACTAGTGGGATTTGTATTTCAAATATGAAGTATTCACGTGTCATGCGTGCTCTGACTTGCATAATTTGATAAACCTTGTATAGTTCTGATACGATGCTGTTGGTAGGCAACGATAGTTCTTTGGGCACCTGATTTGAAATAATATTTAGCTCATCTTGTAGTTGAGCCGGTGTTATAATATGAACATTGTAATGTTGGACGTTAGTGATCGTATCCAACAAAGAATCCTGAATGTTCTTTAAACTGCTCAGTATATTGTTTGCTATTATAGTTGATAAAATGAAGTCTTCACTGATTGCTACTTTCTCAACCTCATTTTTTAATGTGATGATAGATTGATCTGTTTATCAAGTGATGATTAAATATTTTATGCTGTTTTTCCATCGTCTGTTCAACTCGTTTGAGCAAGTTGTTTTCTGCTTCAATGATAGATGTTTTACGCCAAAGATTGGCCAGATGTTTTTGATTTGTCTGACTAACGTAATGTCTCGTTGATATTGTTCGGCGAAGTTTTCGTCTAGTACGCCGAAGAGACTGTTCGCAACGTAACCGATCCCGTTGATAAAACCTCGGCGCGTGCGCGTATGTGCTTCGAATTGCTGACTGAGCAACATACGGTCGTAGTACTCCAGTTCCATGAATCCATGACGTAGTTGTAACATGATAACGTCACAATGGGATTTCCCTTTTGTTTGTGTGCACAGACTTGCAAGGTGTCTCATATAAATGTTAAATATTTTGCACCCGTGCTAATACGGCTGCATGTCATAATATACTACTATTTTCCATTGATCTTGTATTAGATTCATTTCTGATATTTTGTCAAAGTAAATTGCTTGTTTCCCTTGTAATTGTGTAATGTTGTATGCAGCTTGTGCGCTGCAGATTGATGATAATATTAGGAATAGTAATGACAGTATTGTAGAGAGAGTGTAACTAAGCCCTCTTCTCCTTTGGGTTTGGTTTAGTTGTGGTGATGTATTGGTATCCTATTGGACTAAAGCTGACACTTGGTTGTGGTCTTCTTGGTCTGCGCAATCTAGCAATGGTGTTAGCTTGACGATGGGTCGTTTCATCGTTCCATTTCTTGTTTGTAGTGTGACAACTCTGACGTATCCATCGCTGCCTGGGTGTTCTTGTATCACCCTTCCCATTGCCCATTTGCCTGGTGGTAGATTGGCGTCTTGAATTAACACCAAGTTACCGTCTCTGATGTTTTCTTGAGGGCGTCTCCATTTACTCCTTGGATTTAATTGTGTTATGTATTCACTTCGCCAACGATTCCAAATATCTTGATAGATTCTTTGAGTTAGATTCCACCTTGTGCGTAAATCTTTTCTGTTTCGTACAATATTCAATTTGGACCACTTGATAAGAAGTGTGCGGGTGTAAGAAAGTTCAAATCTGCTGAACTTTCGGTTAATGGACATAGCGGTCTTGAATTTAGACAAGCTTCTAACTGATATAGTATCGTACTATACTCTTCAAACGTAAATTTTTGCTCCCCTACAACTCTTTTCAGATGATATTTCAGACTTTTAACGGCTGCCTCCCAAAGTCCTCCTGCTGATGGCCATGAAGGTGCGTTGAAGTGCCATTCGATTCCCATTTTTGTTATTTCTGCTTGAAATTCTTGATTGAATGTGCTTCTTATTTCATGATACTCGTCCTGTAGGATCTTGTTGGCTCTAATGAAGTTGGTCCCTTGATCGCTGAAAACATTACTTGGGAGTCCTCTTCGAGCAATCATTCTGCGAAGAGCAGCGAGGAATGACGATGATGTCAAATCCGACACCAACTCCAAATGAACAGCTTTAGTTGCCATGCAGATAAATACGGCGACGTAACCCTTAGTGGTCCTTATCCCACGACCCTTGTTGGCCTTGATAAAAACATGACCTGTATAGTCTACTCCTACATTTTGAAAAGGACGTGATGGATTAGTTCTTTCTGGCGGTAAATCTCCCATAATTTGATGCTGATTGCTAGGATTGTGACGACGGCATTTAACGCACCGTCGAACTCGGAATTTAACTGCTCTGATTCCGCCTAGAATCCAATACTTCTGTCGTATAAATGCTGATGTTAGCTGAGGCCCGCCATGAAATGCTAGAACTTGAGCCTCGTCAATCAGTACTTCCGTTAAACGACTGCCTTTTGATAGAATTATGGGATGTTTCATCTGAAGATCAATGTTGGCATGTTTGAGCCTCCCGCCGACCCGAAGAATGCCGTCTTGATCAAGAAACGGATTTAGTTCCAGTAATTTGCTCTTGCTTGATATGGGTTTGCTTTGTTGTAATTTATGTATTTCCTGTAAAAATCTGTTTCTTGATCATATTTTATTAACTTTCATTTTGCTACTCTTATTTCTTGAAGAGTCAATTGTTTTGTTTGTGCTATTTCTTTAAATCGTAAACGTTTAAAAAATCGTAAAATCATAGCGTAAACGTTTATAAGTTGTGTGAATGAACTGTACTTTGATATCAGGTGCCGTATTACACTGCTGGTGTCATCACTTTGCTGAGTTACATTCACTTGTAATTTATTGTTGTTATTCTTTTTGATTTCTTCATCTGTCGTGAATTTTGATATTGGTTCTTTCTCTTCGATGATAGTAGGAAGCCACGAAGGACCCTTCCACCACAAAGCGTGCTCCTCAAGCTGACTCACATTCAAGCCTCGACTGGCACAATCAGCTGGATTGTCTGCTGATTTAACGTAGTGCCAGCAATTGGCAGGCATGATAGTAGTTATCTGACGTACACGATTGGCTACAAATGTTTTCCACCTTGTTGGTTCACCATTTAGCCAGCCTAATACAATCATTGAGTCAGCCCAAAAATGCTTAGGTTGTAATTTGATAGACTTTGCTGTACTTTTGCCATTAATTTTGATAGTAAAAGAGCTCCTGATAGCTCTAATCTTGGCAATGATACTGATTTGCTGGCCGGAACAAGTCTAGTTTTTCCAACTCATAACTCATACCCTTTGGTCCGACAGTATATTACGCACGTAAAGGATTATTGATACTATAATGAATTTAATCTCTCAAATATATTGCAATTACATATTAAAAACAAACATACAGCCGACCACAAAACCTCCTTCTTTTTGGAAGTCGGTTAAAAATAGGAATTGAACCTACTTTTAGCTAACTCAAATGGCCGAACACAAAACCTCCTCCTTTCTGGAAGTCGGTTAAGGATAGGAATTGAACCTACTTTTAGCTAACTCAAATGACACCTAGTACCTGTATGGGTATAACTTGTAATAAAATAATAATAGGCGGATATCATTTTAACTTTCATATATTATATCACAAAATCACATAAGTTACATTAAATAGGACGGGAACCTTATGTTAGACTATTTTCACAATTGGGTACACATTTTATACTTTAGGTACTTATTATATTAGATCAGTACCTAACTGATTGGTTTACATTTTTTTTTACATACATAGTTACATAGTTTACCTTTGGAATTACATTTTACACATATTAAGTTACACAGAATAGCTAAGAAATATGGTTTAAGAAAAGTAAATACTCATCTTTATTTATTTTGTGCAGACTTCCTTTACAGCGTACCGGCTCTCTTGGGCCAGTACTTTGTGGTGTATACTGTGTCCTAGTGGCAATGGCGGTGGAACTCCTTTGCAGCTTAATAATTACGGCGGACACGAAGTCTCTACCGTTGGACAGCTAGCTAAAGGGTCGCAGGATGATTTGGCCAGAGCTTCCGCGTTACAGGGCGTACCAGCTCTCTTTGGCCTGCCGACCAGAGTTTCCACTTTATAGTGTACTATCTCTTTGTGGCGGGGAATCTCCTTAGCAGCTTAATATTACGGCAGACACCAGGTGACCAGGCCTTTACCGTTAGACAGCTAGCATAAGGAGTCCGCCGAGCTGCTGGATACATGCCCTTTTATAGTATTCACAAATTTTCAACTTTGTCCGCCGTTTTCGACCAATCACAGAGCACCATACAGTTTTGGCTGAATATATATTAGCATAGCTATTAATAAACAAAACTTATGTAGTGAGACTACTTTAAAACTTAATGAGATAGTTTAGCAATATAGCTAGCGTTTATTTATAATGTTTTAAGTAAGATCTGATCCACCAATCACAGAGCGTCATACAATTTTAGCTTAATAATTTCTTTTGGAAGTGTTAATAAACAAATCTCATAAAGTGGAACTGTTTTAAAACATAATAAGATAATTTAGGAATTTAGTAAGTGTTTACTTGTTATCTTTACGTAGAGTTGATAAAATATCAACTTCGTTTGAAAGTTCCGAGAATTGTTTAGAAACAACTTGGTACATAGATATTGCTATGTAAAATCTAATAAATATTAAAGAATCATACTATTCATAATACCATATCAATTTGTAATTTTAAAGTTAATAAACATTTGTTTTGACTATCTAGAACCGCAAATCATGACTAGCTTGGAATCTAGTCTTTTAAGTCACACAATTGACTGTTAACATAAATTAACTATTTGTGAAATATTAATTTAGGGAGTGATGATTATATTTATTTTAAATTATAACTCTTGTTTCACAAAATAATAATTTATGATAAGAATACTATAATTACAACATGTTGAAACGAAACGTTACCATAAGTCAACGTCATCTGTCGTATGACAGCTGACACCCTTTAGGGTATATATGTTCTGTGGCTGACATTGTCTTTGTTATTTAAAGTCCATTTCACGAAAGAAGTCCCGCAGACGAGGCGCGACGTGGCGCTGCAGGCATTGCTAACTTGTATAATAATAATTAGTTCCACTTAATTCCGCGGGACTTCTTTCGTGAAATGGACTTTACTAAAATTCATGGTGGTTTACAACATTAATTCAACAGTGTTTTCCTATAAATATGAATAATCTAACACACGCGTATGCTTTCTGTGACGCGTCGCAAAAACCATGTAATTCAATTTGGTCCCGTGCTCTTGTTCTTATCCAACGCGGCACTTGTAATTGATTTACACGATTTATGTTGTTTTTAATGTCCATCCATTCGTTTAGTATGTCTTCTGGTATGTGATCGTCCCAGTTGAGGTTGCGCAGCCATACTTTTTGAAAAATGATTTTAAGCCTTGTGGACAGGGGTGACAGCCATCCCAAGGGGTCAAATAACTTTGAAATATCGGATAGTAACGTTCTTTTAGTTACTGTTGTATTTGATAGTTGGATTTTCATTTCAAATCGGAAAGTGTCTTCCTTAGGGTCCCAGATGAGACCTAAGGTCTTCGTTTGTTCTGGTTGCTTGAAATTGAAACTATCTTGAGTGCTGTTCTCGGTTGGTATGTGATCTAATAATTCAGGTACATTTGATTTCCATTTCCTGAGGTTGAAGCCTCCCGATATTAAAAGTTTGATTAAGTCTCTTTTTAGTTCTTGTGCTGATTCTGTTGAATGCGGTCCGTGCAATAAGTCATCTACGTAAAACGAGTTTTCTAGTACTTCTGGCGCTAAACTGTTCACGTAATTGTGTTTTTCGTCACGTGCAAGCTGCTTCAACGTCATTAACGATAGATATGGCGCGGCCTTGGTGCCATAGGTTACTGTGGTTAGTTGATAGTCCTGTATAGGCTCTGTTCTTGAGTTACAATGCTTGATCATCTTCATGTATCTTAATTTGGCGGAACATTTTTTCTATATCTGCTGTGTATGCAAATTTGTACTGTCTCCATTTGAGAATCAGAGACAGAAGGTCTTGCTGTAAGTTTGGTCCAGCTTCCATAACGTCATTTAGGCTGTAGCCTGTTGACGTCTTAGCCGATGCGTTGAACACCACCCTCAGTTTGGTAGTGGTTGAGTCGGGACGCAGTACGCTATGATGGGTCAAAAAACAATCTGGCTTTAAATTGTTTCTTGAGATTTTCATGTGACCTAATTCTTGATATTCGGTCAGAAATTGTTGTTACTCTTCTTGGATGTTGGGATGTTGCTTATGCTTCTTTTCTAGTGATTTGAATTGGGCTACAGCTTTTGGTTTGGAAGTTCCCAACATCTCTGCAAATTTTTGTTTCAGAGGTAATCTTACTTGATATCGACCATCCTCTTGCCGTAATGTAGTTTCCTGATAGTAGTCAATTGTTTGCTGATCTCCTAATGACAGTGACGTTTTGTCTGAGATGTCCTCTATTTCCCAGAATTGCTGAATCTCGTCCAGGTTATGTAAGATGACGTTACACTGAAATGATTGTATGATATCTCCGCTTAATATCCAGCCTACTCGTGTGTTCTGTGCTGATGCAGACTCTTCAGTGTCTCTACATACCCCTTCCAATAACAATTTTGAGTAAACACTGCTGCCAAGAAGTAAGTCAACTGGTCAACTGATGTTGAAATCTCGATCTGCTAATGTAATATTGTCCAAAAATTACCATGTTGGTGTTTTGAACGTGCGATTAGGTAATTTTTTGATTAATTTGTGCATGATATAAGTGTTTACATCAAACTCAAAGTTATTAATAACTAATGCACACTTGATATTTATTACCCCTTTGCAGGTACTTTCCTTTTCACCTATACCCCAGATTACGCCTGAGCTTTTCTTACGTGATATACTTACTCAGAGTTTGTGCTGCGCTTTCACGGATTAGGGACATTTGTGAGCCTTGATCTAATAGTGCTCTTAATGTCTGAAATGATCCATCCTCTGCTTGGACCTTGATCAGTGCAGTGGGTAAAAGTACATCCGGCATGTCTTGCTGTAGTGACGCGTGTGAGTTTCCACGTGACAGCTGCGGCGTTTCGGATTTCGAGGCATGTGTCGTATTGTCGCTTGCTCCTGCTGTTCTAGCAACTGATGTCCGGTTTAATTGTGTGAACGCTGCATGAAGCAGTGTGTTGTGACTTCCATTGCATTCGCGACACCGTTTACTTGAAATGCAAGCCTTACCGTTATGGCAATAAAGGCAATTTTGGCATACATCGTGTTTTGACAAAGTTTTGCGTCTACTTTGCGGTGTCATGTCGAGCAATTGCTGACAATAATAAACGCGATGTTCATTTGTCTTGCAAATTGGGCACTTATAAAATATTTTCGTCGAATTGGTGTTTTTGCTGTTTGTCGATTGCGAAATTATTTCACCATTCGCAGTGGTGGACCTTTGCGAATTATAATTTGGTCTTGATGTTTTTCCAGAAAATTGCTTGTTTGATTTGTATGATTGATTGTCTTGTTTCCTCCCTGCAGATTCCATTGCTGTAAATTTGCTTTCTAGGAAAGATAGGAATTCTTGTAGATTAGGTACTGCCCTGGGTTCTTTGATAGATGCCACGTAGTCTTCATAAGTTTCTGAATCCAATTTTGGAGACAATAGATGTATGAGTAAAGGGTCCCAGGAACTAACGTCTACCCCTAAGTTCTTGATAGCATTTAAACTCTCGACGGTGGTGTCATGCAGACTCTTGATGTGATTGATAGTTGCCTGCTGCGCCGCCGGGATGTTTGTTAATGTGGCTAAATGAGAACTACAAATTAAGTTGAGATTATTGTACCGATGATTTAGAATCTCCCAACTAATGTTGTAATTATCCGATGATATTTGCAGATGTTGAATTAGTTTTTCTGGTTCTCCCCTCAACTTGCTTTTGAGGTACTGCATTTTTTGCGCGTTAGACAGAGAATAGTTAGCGTGTATTGTTTCGGTAAATAAGTCCTTGAAAGACGTCCATTGTTGATAGGATCCACTAAAATTTGGAATGTCCAATTTCGGTGTTGAGTTTACTTTGTGGGTCACAGACCATAACTTGCTATTTATTGCCTTTTTAAAGCTGTTGTAGATTTTCTCCTGCTTGGAATACGCTTGTTCGTAATGTTCATCCGTGCTTTTCAGTTCTCCATCCAGTTCCCAATGCAATGTATCAATTACAGACCATCTTACATACAACATCTTAAGTGCATCTTCCATTTCCCACTTCTCGGATATTTGCCTAAATTCAGATTTGCTATTGTTCGCTGAAATGCCCTGATGTTGCTTGATTGTTTTTTGAGCATATCATCCGTCTTGCTGGATGTACCTCTTGATAATAATTCTGGAAACGCTGCTTCTTCATCTCGCATGCTTTCCAGTTTGCTGACTTCTCATTGTAACGAAATCCTATACAATGCGAAATCAGCTTATACTGGAAATGTATAGCTTGATCTGTAGCCGTGCGTACACCTATTTGTGTTCTGTTTACGTAAACGTTGACCATGTCTTATTCTAACGTAGAATATTTTTATCCGACTTCCAAAAAGGATGAGGTTATATCTTCGGCTGTTTATATAGATATTTTAATTTCGGAAGTCGGTGGCAAAAAACTAAAATACTGATCCAAAGACACCGACTTCCGAAATTAAAGTTATTTTTCACTTTGTAGTGTTTTTTTTGGAAATCGGTTATTTTTTTTTACAAAAAGTTTGTTTATTATGGTAATGTGTCTTGGGAAATGTTACTGAAATTATGCAGAAGCACGCAGACTCAACCAAAGACCGTTTTGCGTGTCTACCTCACGAGTTTAGTGTAGGCAGTGAAGTGTTCAATGTCATCATCAGCATTTCAGCCGAAAGATGCCCACTGCTGGACATAAGCCTCCTCCGAAGGAGGAGTTTGCCATAATCGCCACGCTTGACAGGCGGGTTGGCGATCGCAGTATGCTGTTTAAATGCATAGAGAACGCTGCTGCCCATTCTCTAGTTAGTAATTCCTTTAGTCGCCATTTACGACACCAACGGGAAGAAATGGGATGGTGCTATTCTTTACGTGCGGCACCACACGGGAATGGCAAAAACACACACACGCACATGGCAATGGTGGTTAAATGTAGTTTTAACAATTATCAACTGTGCTTATAAATACCCTGTAAACCAACATTTTTAAAGATTCATTCGTTAAAGTGATATGATAAACAACAGCTGACAAGGTCACAAACTTGTGTAGATAAATAGGTAGATAAGCGGCGACGGCGGGCGGGGCGGCGGCACCGATCGAAGTGAGTGGCGGGAACGTTCTACCTACCTATTTCTGGTTTCGCCGTAGGTAAGAAATCAGATACACTTTGCCCACCAGACACAACACCCGTCTGGTCGGAGGATACTCCCATTTCAATAGAAGATGGGTGAACTTTACACCCTGTTCCTCATGCCTCTAACTGGTGACCCCGAGTATGAACGTCAGCGCAGCCTTCGTGCATCTACTTCAGCGTGACGTCATCGTCATCATCAATCCTCAAGCTTTCGAATCCATACTAGCCAAGTCGTCAAGAAAAACTTTTTTACAAAAAAAACAACCGACTTCCAACAAAAACGTCGGTGTCTTTGGTTTTGTATTTTCGTTTATGGCCGCCGACTTCCGAAATTTAATTAAATATAATATTAAATGTGGGTGTACTACAGGTACACCTCTGCCCTACCCTTCGAGGAAACAAGGCGTGATGTTATGTTATGTGCTTCCGAAATTAAAGTTATTTTTCAGTTTTTAGTGTTTTTGTTGGAAGTCGGTTGTTTTTTTTGTAAAAAAGTTTTATTTTTCACTTTTTAGTGGTACCTACCCCACACCAATTCGTATACTACTACTTGCTATGAAAACAACAGAGACAGGAAGTTTTATTTTACACCCCTTAAGGGGTTAAATCTTCAAAAATCTGTTTTTAGCGGTTACCTACGTCATAATAACTATCTGTGTGCCAAATAGCCCAATCAATTCAGTGATTTGAGCTTTGTGTTGATAGATCAGTCAGTAAGTCAGTCACTGTTTCCTTTTGTATGTATTAAATCTATAGTGTAATTCGACATGTTACGACGACCCCAAATTAATTGGGATTAGGGCAGGAGACTGATGATGAAGTATTCAGGCTAAGTTTCAAGTTAATAGATCAACGAAAGAAGATTTTTTTCATACAAACTGTATCCATCCCCCTTTACACCCCCAAAGAGGTTAATTTTTAAAGTGGTTTGCGACTTTTCCATTATTTGACATAGAGGTTATACCAATTTTCGAGTTAATCAAGCCACGTAGTAAAAATCTCTCTTGTAAAATTGACTACCCTTTTTCACCCCGTTATGGGTAGATTTTCGAAAAACCCTGATACAAGTTATTCTTCATTTTTGGTCTTAAGTATAAATACTGAGTTTCGAGTTGATCGGACCGCGCGTTAAAATTCTTCTATACAAGCTTTGACATCCCATCCGTTGAAGTTAAGTTAACAAAAAAATATAAACTTTATAATTTACTTACGTAAGTATTCGTCCAAGTTTCAAGTTTATTAACCCTAGGAATAGGATTTTTCATGCAAACAAAACCCCCCGTTTTCCACCCTTAAAGGTCAGATTTCCAAAAACTCCTTCTTAGCGGATGTCTACGAGCCAAATTTCAGGCCAATCTGTTCAGTGGTTTGAGCTGTGTTGATAGACCAATCAGTCACGGTTTCCTTTTATATGTACATATGGCTAGATATATATATATTGAGAACCTCCTCCTTTTTTGTAGTCGGTTAAAAATCATTTATAGCCAGAGTGCATCTCATGACAATTCCAATAAGACCAAACACGGGTAGGATACATTGTTTTTTAACGGAGCTCCAGCGCCTACCATCCGGCTTCATCATCAGATCAGTTTGATGGTACCATTTTGATCAGAACTATTTATTTAAATTTGATTCGCTTAACTATCTTAATCCAGATATCTCATCGCCACCCGTGAATTACGTATCACTGAGAAGTTCCGGTGGCCATCTGTGGCCTTCTTCATCTGTTCCACTTCACCAAATTATACTTTTTGAATGCAAATGATTGACTTGTTGATGAAAATATAAAAATTGCTATAGGTATGCCTATAATATTTGAGGAGTTCCCTCAATTACTCATGGATCCCAACATCAGAACTGGATTTTGTAAAAAATGAGACCAATCTGGAAGTATATCCTTTCAATTAAAAAGATAATTTTCCAAATCGGTTCATAAACGACGGAGTTCTGAGGTAAAAAACATAAAAAAAAAAAAAAAAAAAAAAAATACAGACGACTTGAGAACCTCCTCCTTTTTGTGAAGTCGGTTAAAAATTCACAAATTAATCAAAGCGCATCCATTCACTCGGAAAGAGAAAAACGGACACCGGAATAATTTTAAAATTTTTTTGAACAAATAAACATGAAATGCAATTTTTACTTATTATGTAGTATTTTTGGTTTTAAGATTGCGAAATAATTGTATTGTTGTTATATGTATATTGATTTTATTTAATTTTCCAAAACTGTATCTTTTATAATAGTAACATGTGGAAACGTAGTGGATTGTAAATTTACTTATAGCATACTCTACAACTAGATTTAATATACAATGTACGATTGTTTGTCTTCCCAAATAAAATAAAATATGACATTTAACGCACAGAATTATATAAACAGCGTGTTACGGAAAGGGTATATACATATCAAAGGCACGGATTCTGTTGGTGATAACAAACTACATGGCAACGTTTTGGTGATAACAAACTACATGGCAACGTTTTGGTGATAACAAACTACATGGCAACGTTTTGGTGATAACAAACTACATGGCAACGTTTTGGTGATAACAAACTACATGTCAACGTTTTGGTGATAACAAACTACATGGCAACGTTTTGGTGATAACAAACTACATGGCAACGTTTTGGTGATAACAAACTATATGGCAACGTTTTTTGTATACCTATACCTACATAATTAAAAAGTTAGAAACATTTAACTAATTTCAATCAAATGTTTCCAATTGAATTCTACACATCACTAGACCAAGACAGCTGATCGGTGTCAATAAACTACACACAAAGAAACAAGTCTGTAAAAGATTTGTGTCTCCTGGTACTATTTGCAAAATGGGTTCCGCATGTTAGTTTTATTCCACAAAATATCAAAATTCCTCTGTTTTTGAGACTGTAACTAAATGGCTGACAAACCCGTGAATTGCAATAATAGGAAACTACAAAACTACTCAATACAAATAAAAAGGTTTCATTTATTTGAAAATGAACCCTAGAAAACTTTCTTACGTAACTTATGTTTGTCCTGGTACAAATAATGCCAGAGGGTTCAGTAGTTAATTTTATTTTAGTAATGTTCATTGATTATCTACTTATTCAATACAAATTTACTAGCGCGAGCGGTGTAAATAAAATAACATAAAAAAGAAATGTATCCAAACACGTCACTTTGTTTACAGTTGTCCCGTTGTCCGTTCGTCGATGATTAAATTTTCCGTAATCAGCGAATGTCTCAAATATGCAAGAGAAGTTATTTAAAGTACTAGGACTTCATGAGTAACGGAAATGATTGTACATTAATAATACGCAACCCTAATTTCTGTACTTTTACAATCATGTAGGATAACAAAGGTTACCCACACATTGATGTTTAGGGTCTGTAGAAGTTAACGCCTGCTTGGTTTAGCACTAACTTCTGGGTTGGTTAATATTTGGTTATATATGATTTAATGATACGAACTAAGATTATGGTTTTAAGGATTATATTGAACACTAAGTTATTACAATATAATTAAATGGTAACTAAGCTAAATAATGGTAATCTAGGCTAAATTAACACTAAAATGGTTTGACGTGGTTTGGTTTGCATGCATTTATGGAAACGCATGCAGGCAAAAGTGCTGAGCTGTTCGGTCGCGTAAATTATTTTTTCGTTTTGATATCCGGCCTAAACAAAGTGCTTATGTTTTATGCTCAAAATGTTTGTTTATTTTCTGATTATCCGCAATATCCAAGTACCTGAGCAAAGTTTAGCAACTAAGACTTGTTCATCTCAAAATAAACTACTTAATTTTCAAATGGATTTATCAATTTCGTGTAACGCATGAAAGATGCCTCTTCTGACGTGTTTGGCGTCGTAAAGTCGGTAAATTTACTTAATTTTAAAGAAAATATTACGAAAGCAATAATTAGGACAGCTACCCTAGTACTAGGACAGTAGGCTAGGATAACCGATTTTTTGCGTGTGTTTTTAGTCGCTCTCTGTCCGTATCGGTGTGAAGGTGTGTATCAGATCAGTGAATTCAGTGATCGGTGTGGAGTTGTCGTGAAAATGTTGTCAAGCGCCGTAATAGCGAATACTATGAGATGGTGTGTCATGTGTGTTGGAGTATCGTCAGCGATTCATCGACGGAAGACCAGTTGCTGGCGGGCATGTTTCATGGTACATGGTGGTATGGTACAACGTCTGTACTCTATCCTGGGGTTCATTCCATGAGCCTGCATCGAAAGGTCGGCCAAGCAGGAGGGATTTGAAAACGCTCTGCTAGAATATTTTGAACGTACTCCACGCACTAGCACAAGGCGAGCTAGATTAGTGCTCGGCGCTGTGAACCTTGTTTATCAAACTTATTCTTCTTGATTTTTACGTAATTATTACGTTTTCCTTAAAATCGTAGGTAAAAGGGCCGTGCCGCACGCGGCGCGGCGCGGCGGCGGCGGCGCGTCACTTACTTACGATTCGCAGATCAAGGGAAAGCCGCCGTTTTTTCGAAAAACGTATTATTTTCTTCAGTGATTGTATGATGGTGATTTAGGTGTAATTTCATTTAAGAAAATCGTCTACGTTGCTGTACCTATCACGACAAAGTTTAATTTATGTTTCGTACCTACACAAAAAGCGGTCAGAACTGCGGCATGCGTGTACCAGGCCCACATACTTTCGGAAGAGATAGGTAGGTACTGAGTTCGTTTGATCCCGCCGCCCGCGCCGCGTGGCGTGCGGCGCAGAGCTGTGCGCATGTGTGTGTGCGTGTGTACTATTGACCTTCGTAGTGCGGTGGTTTGTTATGATTTAAATTTAAAATATCTATGAAAAAAACAAAATATTAAGCATTTTCAAAGTTATTACTTTTGAGCAGAAATTTTGTACAGAGCTTCTGAACCAGATGCACTCTTCACCCCGTTTGTATGGCTATACCCTTTCCGTAACACGCTGTATATGTATACTCTAGGAGCAGTCTCGCTGTCTCGCTCGCACAGCACTGACGTGCGCGCGCGTCCTTTGTAAACAATGGCGGTTAATAAGTTGAAGTGTTGTAATTGCAATATAATTATATGTGAAGTACTAGCATTCATTCAAAATAAACATGATGTGATGGAAATTCATTCATTCAATTTTTCTTCCTTGGTTAATTACCCAAATATTAACACGGAAATAAAAAACATTTTACAAAAAAATAATAACCGACTATGTTCGGGGTTGGGGTGAGACAAAGATAAACTTGGATCAAGATAACAAAGTCACTATATTTCACGAACTTACACAATTTAAAGATTAAGATTATATGAGGTGAAAAGGATGGGATTAGAGTCACGCGCACGGTATGACGTCGAACGGTGAACTGTCAATAGCTACATAATTAGCAATTAAATAAATGATCGAGCCGTACAGTGCGGGGCCGCAATTATGATGACCTAGGTAAACGTGTTGTACGGTGGTTGACCCGTACATGCTCCCGGGGGCAAAGATGGGGTTAGTAATCTTAAAATAGATGGATGATGATGAGTTTACAAGGTGAGAACAATATTCACTTTAATTACTAAATGATAAAATAGGGTTAGTAATGAAAGATATAAACAATGGTTGCTACAGAGCCACAAATTAATAGTAACTGGAGTTTAAATCAGGGAGGGAAAATACGCGAAAAATTGCTGAAGAGGCTCTGTCTTCTTTATGCAAACACTCATTAGACTTAGCTAATACTTTGGGATTACTTTTAACTGATCGAGGTATTTGTCCTTTTGGCGTACAATCACAACACTCACTCGCTGCACTTTTCACTTTGACTAAAGAGTGCCTTTTTTCCCTAACCTCACAACACTCACTTAAGACACTTTCTTTACCAGGGTGCGAGGAGAGCTCCGAGATCTCGTTCGACGCCTCTCCTGTTGGCCTTGAAGCTTTTCGACATATTATCAGTCGGCGTCGTCGCCAAAAACATATGGCAGCCGCTAGCCGGTTCCGGAGACGAGCGCATATAGGACAGCGTACTGGTGTACGTCGTGGTAGGACATCTTATCGCTCAATGGTTCACTCTGCTTCAGGATCTCAATATTTTTCTTTATGACTTCAAACTGTCGCAAGATTTCAGAGTTATTGGGATCAATCTCAGGAGCATCAGGGATAGATATGTTAAAAATATGATTAATTGGTGATATTTCTGGCGTATCAATCCTTGCACTAGTGCTAATTTTACTTGACAGCTTTTTGCTTGAATGCGCAAGGAAATCTTCTGTCTTTATCATACAGCCTTCCTCCACGTTCAACAGACCGGCATTTGACAGTGTTGCAGCGGTTATTTGACCCTCACAAAGAAATTTGATGTGGCATTCATTGCAACAAAAATAATAATATTTGTTATCCGGGGTCAATTCCTTCCAAACATTTTTGCAAGGCGTCTTAACAATTTTACAAGTTCTTGTGTTTGCTACCGTCTCGCACAAGCTATGATCATCTATTAAATTGTAAATAGGACTTCTGATATGACATAAGGCCATCGTAGGGTTATGTCTTACGCAAGACTGAAGATCGGCCTCGGTGACCGTTACGTTAGAGTCTTTTCTGATGTTGATGGCAGCATATTTTGAGATGACTTCCACATTTATCATTTCGTGGTTCAAGGATCGTGGGACTGGAATAAGATTAAATATTTCGAATAGGTCTCATTCAATCAGAGGTATTCTTATTTCTATAATCAAGTACTTATAACAGTACTTAGTTCTCACTTTTATCAAGTTGTAGAGATCTTTGAGGTTCAAATTGTTCACAGGGATCGCCAAATCTTTTGGTATTTGTGCTGATATCGAGCTTAACTCGGATCTCAGTTGGTTTGGAGATATTAAATGGAAGTCTAATTTTCCATTGTAAATGTTTGTCACCGTATCTAAAATCGAGTCTTGTATTCTCCTAAGGCTGTACACCAAATTTTTTGCGGTAAATGCGGAGGTTAAAAATTCAGTAATACGACTCGTGCCTTGTTCATGGCGTTGCAGGTCTTGATAGGATTCTTTGAGATAATTAATTTTTTGATTAATCGATTTGTGGTGCTTGCTTATCGTATTCTCATTCTCGAAACCAAATATCTCTATAGATTTTTTGCACCAAGTACCACCGAGTTCTAAGATCATTTTCTGTTTCTAGGATAGTCAAAATAGGCCCGCTTGCTAAAAAGTATGCCGGGGTTAAAAAGTCTATATCTTCGGGATCTTCTGTCAAAGGACAAAGGGGTCGTGAGTTCAGACAAGCCTCGAGTTGTGATAGTAAAGTGTTGTACTCTTCGTATGTGAGTTTTTGCTCACCGACGACACGCTTAAGGTGATGTTTTAAACTCTTTACGGCAGCTTCCCAAAGTCCGCCAGCAGATGGCCATGACGGGGCGTTGAAATGCCACTCGATGTTCATCTCTGAGATAGATGACATATTCTCTTGGCTTGATAGGGTTTTAGAGATTTCTGAGATTTCTTGTTTAAGGATCCTGTTGGCTCCTATAAAGTTAGTCCCCTGGTCACTGTAGATGTGGCCAGGAACTCCTCTCCTAGCTGCCATCCGTCTAAGTGCAGCAATAAAGGCAGACGCAGTGAGTTCGGATACGAGTTCTAGATGTATGGCTTTTGTAACCATACATACAAACACTGCGACATATCCTTTGGTTGTTTTAATACCACGACCTTTGTTCGCTTTTACTAATACATGTCCAGTATAGTCAACTCCAGTGTGATAGAAGGGTCGTTTAATCTGGATGGAGGTAAGTCACCCATAAGTTGGTGTTGTAGTATGGGATCGTTTCTCTTACACTTTACACACATTCTCAATAGTTTTTTGGTAGCCCTGTTTCCTCCAAGTATCCAGTATTTTTGTCGTATAAATCCTGTTGTCATTTTAACTCCACCGTGAAATACTAATTTATGAGATTCCTCTATGATGAGATCTGCCAATTTAGATTCATTCGGGATAATTATGGGATGCTTCATTTCGAAATTTATGTTCGATCTTTTTAGCCGTCCACCGATACGTAGTAGGCCTTGGGAGTCTAAAATAGATCTAAATCGAATAGAGCAAAAAAATAATTTTGCCCCCGGGAGTCTAAAATAGGATTGAGGTTCAAAATTTGGCTTTTCTTGCTCAAGGGTTCACCGTTTTCAAGCTTAGATATTTCCTTGAAGAAGTGTTCTTTTTGTACATGCTTTATCAACGATTCATTTGATCTCTTCAGATCTTGCAGGGTAAGATAATTTTCACACTTCTTCTTACAAATAAGTGTATCGGTAAATTTCATAACATAGGGTAAAACTCGAATTACCTTTCTATACGTGCCATATTTTTGTAATAATTGTTTTATTATTGAATTATTGTACTCGGTAATCACAGTATTTACCAACTTTTTATGTTTGAGGTCTTCAGTTGTACTATATGAAATATTTTCAGGATTATTTTCATGATTGTAGTGTGGTAGCCACTTGGGCCCTTGCCACCAAAGCGAGTGATCTGCCAAGTGGCATGCAGTCAAACTACGGCTAGCGCAATCAGCGGGATTTTCTTTTGATTTCACGTATCTCCACCTATCTTTCGGGATTATTTCACATATCATTCTCACTCGGTTGGCAACAAACGGTTTCCATTTCTCGGGTTCTCCATTTATCCATCCTAACACTGCCATGGAATCGACCCAGCCATGAACTAGGACTCTGAAGTCTGATAGTGATGAGATTATTTTTGCCATAAGCTTCGATAATAAAAGAGCGCCGCTAAGTTCTAAACGCGGTATCGATTGGGATTTTTTCAGAGGTACAACCTTGGATTTTCCTGCAACGAGTGTAACGTACGTTGTATCTTTTCTTTGGATTTTACAATATACAACGCATGCGTAGGCCTTAGTGCTTGCGTCGCAGAAGCCATGGAGCTCAATTGTATCGTCCTCATGGGTTTGTATCCAGCGAGGTATTTTAAATTGGGATATATTAGGTAGATCGGCTTTTATGTTATTCCATCCCAACATGATATCTTGAGGAACAGGTTCGTCCCAACCCAACTCTTTTTTCCATGTTTCTTGAAATAAAATTTTAAGTTTTATTGTGACTGGTGATAGCCAGCCTAAGGGATCAAAGATCTTGGAAATTTCAGAAAGGAATTGTCGCTTGTTGGGATGCCTTCTGTGGTAATTTGTATAGGGTGAAAGATAAATATGTCATCTTTAGGGTTCCACCGAAGACCTAAAGCCTTTGTTGGCTCCGGCTGCTTGAAGTGGAATTCTTCCTTTTGAGGATCAATAGGTCGTCTGAAAGTTCAGGCAAGTTCGAACGCCACTTCCTGAGATTGAGACCGCCTGACTTGAGAAGATTTGTCATCTCTATCTTGAGCTGCTTAGCTGCTGTTATATTATGAGCGCCATGCATGAGGTCATCCATATAAAAAAAGCTTTCTAAAATATCAGGAGCACTGGTGTTGGGATAATTTGGCCTTTCATCAATGGCAAGTTGTTTTAGTGTCATCATGGCCAGAAAAGGTGCGGCCTTTGTTCCGTAAGTGACTGTCGCTAGTTTATATTCTTTTAAGGGTTGGGATTGATGATTTCTCCAAATAATTTTCTGGAAGTTCTGGTGATCAGGATGTAGCCAAATATTACGGAACATTTTTTCTATGTCAGCCGTAACTGCAAATTTAAATTGCCTCCATTTTAGGATAAGATTTAAGAGGTCCTGTTGCAGATTTGGCCCTCTGCTCATGAGATCGTTGAGGCTGTACCCAGTAGATGTTTTTGCCGATGCATTAAAGACGACTCGTAGCTTTGTAGTTGATGACTCAGCTCTTTGAACACAGTGATGCGAAAGGTAGCAACCGGGGTTTTCGTCGACGTTTTTCGCAACGGGTGTCATATGTCCGAGCTCTAATTACTCAGATATAAACAATTTGTAGTCACGTGCCTGATCGTGTTGCTTAGCTAGTTTCTTTTCTATTTGAAAGAATTGTGTGACCAATTTTGTTTTTGATTCGCCCAATTTTTCTTCAAAGTTTTCTTTAAAGGGTATTTTCACGACGTAACTGCCATCTTCGCGTCTTGAGGTTGAAGATTGAAAAAACTCGATGCAGTTTTGGTCTTCCTCGGATAATGATAAGGATTCATGAATATCCTCCATTTCCCAAAACTGTTGGATGTCGTTATGTTGTTGAATGCATTGGAATGTTTTGCAGTTACCGCTTAGGATCCATCCCAACTGTGTCTGTTGAGCGATGGGCAACATTCCCTCGGAACGGCAGATACCATCCAAAAGAATAAGGGAATAAACATCCGCGCCGAATAAGATGTCAATTGGCCTACTTCTGTAAAATTCGGGATCTGCCAAAGTTATTTGGTTAAGGCTCGGCCAGTTTGGTTGTG
The DNA here is from genome assembly GCA_948098905.1 of Tiliacea aurago. Taxonomy (NCBI): domain Eukaryota; kingdom Metazoa; phylum Arthropoda; class Insecta; order Lepidoptera; family Noctuidae; genus Tiliacea; species Tiliacea aurago. The sequence goes on along the minus strand of OX402581.1, from coordinate 275,828 downwards.
TAAAGGTTTGGCTTGGCAAATTATTAATAATTTTTTCATTATAAATACATCTGTTTCAAACGTGAAGTCATTTATTAATGATATGCACTTAATTGAGATCATGCCTTTGCAGTTATTGTCATTATTTCCAATTCCTGAGATATAGCCATTACATCTTTGTCTAGGTAGCTTTAACAACTGAGCAGCCTTTTCCGTTATGATTGAGGTCTGTGAACCTTGATCCAGAAGAACTCTCATCTGCTGGAAAGATCCGTCTGCTGCTTGCACCTTAATGATTGCTGTCGCAAGCAATATTTCCGATGGGTCATTTTGCGTAGATACAAAGGTGTTCATGTCTTGCTGCTGAGTCGAGGATTTCGTAATCGCGGCCGCGTTCGGCCCTGCTCGTGGCGCATCCGATGTTGCATTTTTTGACGTAAACGATTCATGAAGAATGGTATTATGGTCTTTATTGCATTCTTTACACTTTAATTCAGATAGACATTTTTTACCTTCATGATGGTGTAAGCAATTGATACAAAGGTTCAAATTTGTAATTGCGCTTCTTCGAGCAGACGGTTGCATTTTTAATAACTTCACGCAATTGTGTATGCGATGTTCACTTGCGTCACAAATAGGACATGACTTCCGTTTTTCGGTGCTTTTGCAATTGGACTTTGTCGATTTCTAAATAACCTGGTTAGTTGAGTAGGTACGATTAGGATAGTTCGAGTTTTGTTTGAAGTTAGGATTAAAACTCTTTGAAGAAGATGTTTGGTTGTTCTGATAACCTTTAGACGACGAAGATGATTGTTGGTTGTTGGATTGTGGAGATGATTTTTGGCCGAAGTTTTCTTGTTTCTTTCGTGAAGTTTCCATTGATATAAACTTCTTTTCCAAAAATTGGAGAAATTCTTGCAATACAGGCAATTTCTTGGGGATTTCAATGAATCTACGTAATCATCGTTGGTTTCTGAGTCTCATTTCTCAGCTAAAATACAGACAAGGAAGGGGTCCCAGGTAGTAACGTCGATGCCCAGATTTCTTATTGCATTGACGCTCTCGTATGTTGTGTCGTGGATTCGTTTTAGATGACTGACTGATTTTTGTTGACTTACAGGGATATTAAGGATGTTTTTGAGATGAGATAGAAATGCTTCGCTTATTGTCATAGCGATGATTAAGGATACTCCAACAAACTGGATAATTGCTGGAACTTATATGGAGATGTTGGATTCATTTTTCCGGCTCGCCCTTGACCTTACTTTTCAGAAACTGCATCTTTTGAGCGTTTGAGAGAGAAGGGTTGTTGTGCACAGTTTCAGTAAATAGGTCTTTGAACGTGACCCATTGGGTGTAGCTTCCTTCGAAGGTTGCTAACTCCATTTTAGGGGTAGATTGCGCAATATGTGCCACGGACCACATTTTCCTGTTGATATCTTTTTTAAGTGTTTTGTAATGTTTCTCGTAGGTTGCAAATTGCTCTTCGTACTGGCTGTTTGAGCCGTTGAGCTCGTTGTCCAGCTCCCAATGTAGGGAATCAATAGCTGTCCAACGAGTTTTCAAGGTTTTCAAGGTATCCTCGAACTCCCACTTCTCGGTGATAAGATTGAGATCAATATCACCAGCTTCTCTTGAAAAAGCTCTGAAGTTAGTAGCTTGCTTTCTTAGGAGGTCTTCTATCATGTTCGCAATAGAGCTGTCCTTGAGTGGAGGATTCTGAGATGACAGGCTCGACGTTTGAGGTGCTGAATGCGGTCCAAACGTAGGTGGTTTCAACACGGGGTTTTGGGGTCTGTCCGTGGGAGGCTTATAATTCTGAAGGGCTATTTTAATATTGCTGTATTTCATCTTCATTTGATCGTATTGATTAGAGGAAAAATATGCATGAGATTGATCACCAAAGGATAATAAAGTCATGTGGTTATTATGGAATTCACTAAAATATTGCTCCAAGGTGTCTAATCGCCGACGTAGGTATTCGGCTGTCTTCCGCTCTGCTCCATCTTTCTTAAAGTTGGAGTGAAATTTATCCACTGCTTCAATGATTTGCTGTTGAGTAGCTAAAATGTCTTCCATTGTAGCCATCGTTAGAAAAAAAACCTTACTTGTTTAGATTCTTCGGAGTTGGAGATAAACCAGCAAAGATGTCACCGGGCTGTGCAAACCAAGCCGGAAACTGGTAGATTCACAGGATTGTTGAGATAGGATGAAGTGGCGCCCTTGTAGGCACCGGGTTTACACAGGATTACGGGATGAGATGAGGTGGCGCCTGTCCAGGCACCAGGGTCAGGTTGCTAATGCCGATTAGCGAAACCAGAAACACGTACACACAGCACAAACAAATGCACACGCGTCGGTCCCGCTGTGGGCTCGAAGGACCAATTTTCGGGGTTGGGGTGAGATAAAGATAAACTTGGATCAAGATAACAAAGTCACTATATTTCACGAACTTACACAATTTAAAGATTTAGATTATATGAGGTGAAAAGGATGGGATTAGAGTCACGCGCACGGTATGACGTCGAACGGTGAACTGTCAATAGCTACATAATTAGCAATTAAATAAATGATCGAGCCGTACAGTGCGGGGCCGCAATTATGATGACCTAGGTAAACGTGTTGTACGGTAGTTGACCCGTACAGACTACCAAAAATAACTCTAAAAAGTGAAAAATAACTTTAATTTCGGAATTCGGTGTCTTTGGATCTGTATTTGAATTTTTTGACACCGACTTCCGAAATTAAAGTAATTTTTCAATTTGTAGTGTTATTTTTGGTAGTCGGTAATTATTTTTTTGTAAAATGTTTTTTATTTTTCACTTTTTAGTGGGTCAGTTTTGAATTTATCTAAGTTACAATAGCCTAATGTTAACTGCTTATCACCTTTTACGAAATATTGCTTTTCCCGATGCCGGGACGTTGATTGTTGAGGAGTTTTCCTGGTAAGTACCAGGAGAACAGGCACACACCATATGCATAGTGACGAGCATAAATTGCTTAATCGCAACCCGTTAAATAGGTACTCATTATTATATTGTTCCGGTGGCCATCTGTGGTCTCCATCATCAGTTCCACTTCACCAAATGGTGCTTTCGGAGAGCAAATGCACGAGTTACTATAAAAAATACCCAAATCGCTATAGGTTTGCATATAAAATTTGAGGGTTTCCCTCGATTTCCATGAGATCCCCTCATCAGATTCTGATTTGGTGGCAATGGGACCACCTCGGGAGTACACCCTTTCAAACAAAAAAAGAATTTTCAAAATCGGTTCATAATTGACGGAGTAATCGCGTAACAAACATACAAAAAAAAAAAAAAACATACAGCTGAATTGAGAACCTCCTCCTTTTTGTAAGTCGGTTAAAAAGAGGTGCATATTTTTCGGATAGTGGGCCGGTAGGTCTGTCACATGGCTTATCATCTTATACCGACACTATGACAAAATCGTCGGGACGGAACGCGCCCGAGCAGTCGCCGTCGTCTTGCTATCGAGCATGTGTAAATAGGAGTATCTCACTCGCACCGACGCCTGTGGTTCAGTCGGCAGCGGCGGCGGCGGCGCACTATGGGAAAGCCCCATACAAAGCCGTCTCAAAACCGTTTCACGTGAAAGTCGTTGATACGGAATAAAAATAATAAGTTAATATAGTGTAATAAATAAGCTTTTTATTCGCAATTTTTTTTTTTTTTTTGTTAATCATAATGTATTTTATATAGGCATCAAAGCTAACTCTTGTTCAATAACGTAATTTTGACGCAAAACGTTACTGCAATTCAACGCCACATTACTCGAAAGTTTTTTATATAAATTTACAAGTATTATACATTTTTGGAATGCTTATAATCTCCTTATAATGTTTCATAATTAATATTATATATATTGCATTGATAAAATAAAATTAACCAATATAGTTTAAAATGATATGTTTTTAGGGTAATTTTTTTTTTAACGAGACACCCTTTACCGCTGCTTGCCGCTGTCGAGATATTTATTGTATTAAGGCTTCTACATACCGGGGCAACTTGTCGCGCGACGCGACGCGACACAAAGGCACCGCTCGTCCCGCGACACGCGGGGCCTTTGTGCCGTGTCGTGTCGCGCGACAAGTCGCGCTGGTATGTAGAAGCCTTTAAGATCTTTATACTTTACTTTACGCAAGGAGATAAAATAAATTGCACATACTTGCACTTTTTCTGACACGGTGCCAAAACATATCGCGAGATAAAAATTATATTTTTTTTTCAGGTTCTTTTTATTTCTCATAAAATCATTTGTTATCTATTTTAAGTCGTCAGAATTACAACAGGAATACTTATTGCATGTTGTGACTAGCCGCTTAACGGGTGACGCAGCCGCGCTTATCAGCGAGCGCGGAGACATTCAATCGTGGGCGGAATTCAAGGAATTGTTAGAGTTACATTTTGGCGATCCGCGAAGCGAAGAGTGTTTGGCTATCGAATTAGAAACTTTAAAGATTAAAAATAATGAGAGTCACAGTGATTTTTGTGCACGAATTCAAACAGTAAAATCAGTGTTGTTGTCAAAGGTTAACCAAATTAGTGATCAAAATTTGCGAGTAAGTAAGACTACTATTTATAACAACTCAGCCCTGCAGGTATTTTTATATAACTTACCTGAAAACAAGGTACGCATTGTGCGTCTGAAAAATCCACGTACATCACAGAGGCCTTATCTGTAGTTTTAGAAGAAGTTAATTTCTATGATCAGTATCAGATGCGCGGTAAAATGTTAAATCTAAACCATAATATTAAACCGCAGGCTAACAGCACAGTAGCACCACAACCAACATTTAAATTTGGTTTATTCCCGCAGCCACCAGGTTTCAGGCCGATGCCAATGATGCAACAAAATCAATCATTTAAAAATAATGTTGGTGCAACACCTAAATTTAATTTCAGAATTCCACCTAATAGACCATTTATCATGCCAGGGCACAATCATGGCCAATTTGGTATGAATAAACAAAATTTGGTGCCACCGCAATTTGGTTACCGACCTAATTTTGGTTATAGACCCCTTGGTTATCAACAAATGATGCCAATGCTTCTGCGTCAGTTTGGTAGTAATAACCGTGCTCCGATTCCACAACAAAACACACAAAACAAACCTCAACCAGATATCACCGATGCTACAATGAGAACTGCTCCGCAAAGAGCAGCTCAGCAGGGTTTCCCTATTAATGAATTAGAACTCTACCCTTCTTATGATGACTATTTTACTTACCCTGCGGAATACGAATATTGTTATGATTTATCTGAATATTTACCCAGTGCAGGAAATGATTTTCCAATAGACTCTGTACCCGAAACCACTACGCAAGACTTGGGTAAAAATGAACAGATTAAAAATAAAGATAATACTACTGAACCAGAACAAGTAAAAAATTTTTACATGCGAGCCTCCATAGACCAAAATTACCTGAAAGAATAATATTAAATTATAATACAGTAAAATTAAAATTGCCACATATTTACATACCGGAAATAGACGGAAAATTCATGATCGACACTGGTAGTACTCGTTAATTTATACATCCTAGAATAGCGACTATCTATTTTCCTAACTAATAAATAATAATAAATAAATAATATTTTATTGACATAAAAGTATGTTACATTTCTATGGAAGCCCTGACTCCTGCGCTAGGTTGTAACCTGTGTTACAGGAATCAGTGTCTTCTCCCAGTAGTTTTACACAGATAATGCAATACAATTTAAACAATTTTAAATTATACAAAACCTGCTTGAAGCGTGTGTGAGGGTGGATGTGTCCATGTGTGTGTATGTGTAAGCGAGCGTGATGGTGTTTGTGTGATTGTGTTTGTGTGTGTGTGTGTGTGTGTGTGTGTGTGTGTGAGAGAGGATGCGTAAGCGTACGTGTGAATGTATATCATGATATATAATTATAATATATTTATCGCTCATGTGTTTATAATGGACCTGGCAATTGCAGGGTTTATGTTATTATTATTTCAATATGTATGTAATCCAATGTTTGTAGCCAGGTGTTTATTTTCTTTTTAATTTCATTTTTAGAGAATGGGTTGATCAGTAGGACATTGTTTATCCTATTATAGATATGCGTAGCAAGAAACAGATGTTGCCGTCTAGCTGAGGCAGTCTTACATTTGACGTATTTACAGACATTAGTGATTGTGCGTTTACTTTTGTAACTGTTGTTTATAGGTGTTGCTTCAATGTGATATTGAGAAGATATATCTGTCCCACTGTGAGCACTTTACAGTTTTGGTACAGAGCTATGGTCGGGAACCGATACGGTTTGAAAGTCAGGACTTTGAGCAATGATCTTTGAGCTCTTTCGAGGTGGATCATAATTGTTTTACAGGCTCCTCCCCACACCGTGATACAGTAACCAATTATTGACTGGGCAAGAGAAAAATATATAGTGCGAAGAAGATTAAAATCAGCTATATGTCGAAGTTTTTTAAAGACCCAAATAAGCTTCCTAACTCGAGAGGCAGTTAGTTCGACTTGGGGCCGCCAACTTAGTTTTTCGTCCAATAATACACCCAAGTATTTTATATTTGTTTTTTGTGATATTGGAAGGCATAAGCACTCGATCCTATTTTCAGGGAAATTGCAAGAGTGCACCTTAAGGTTTATTGCTGTAGGTATGGTTTTGGCGAACCTGAACTGCACGTATGAAGTTTTGGCAATGTTAAGGGTAAGTAGGTTTTCTTCCAACCAGTTACTGACTTTACAAAGTCCCAGCTCAGCCATGTGGCGCGCCTGCTCCCAAGTCTCTCCATGAAATATGAGCGCGGTGTCATCAGCGTAGCTAAATATTCTACCCTTAATTAGTTGTTGCTGACACAAATCATTTACATATATCAGGAAGAGACTCGGGGAGAGGGCACTACCTTGGGGCACACCACAGGTGACGTTGGCTTCGCTACTGACGATTCCACCTATCTTTACCCTTTGTGTCCGATCATTCAGAAACTCAGTAAATATACTGAGAGCTTCTCCCCGAATTCCTATGTGGTCTAGTTTGGTCACAAGAGTGGAAATAGAGACGGTGTCAAAGGCCTTCGCGAGGTCGAGAAAGACCCCTATGCATTTCTGTTTAGCATCCATCCTCTCAGCAACGTGATCAGCGAGTTGACTAACAGCCTCTTCTGTGCTTTTCCCAGAACTAAAACCGAATTGACCTTCAGATAGGATTTTGGTTTTTTCTAAAAAGCTCATGAGTCTAGTATTCAAGAGCTTTTCTAGTATTTTTGATAGTGCCGGTAAAACTGATATAGGCCTGTAGTTTTTAACTTCATCACGATTCCCGCTCTTGTGAACTGGTGTGATAAGAGATTTTTTAAAGACTTGGGGGAAAATTCCCTGCTCAAAACAAATCCCAATGAGTTTAGTGATCGGGGGAATAAAAATCGCCTTGCCAGTTTTAAGTAGTTTCGCTGAAATAGTGTCCCATCCTGTGGCACAGTCTGTTTTCAGATTGTTTACTACAGATTCGACTTCAGTCTCATCAGGGGAAAGTAAAACAATAGAATTAAGTGCTGGCGGTGAATTAAAATTATATGATACAGGTTGGGATCTTCTGTTTTGACTGACTGTATCTGCAAGTTGTTTGCCTATATCAGCGAAATACTTATTTATGGTTTCAATTTCTATCGATGCATCCTTTGTAGCAGGTAATAGTTCAGCCGCCACTGTTTTTTTTTTCGACTTGGTTTGTAATGCCTTTCTTCTCAGAGTAGTCAGATAGGAAACGCCGACCTCATCTAGTTTTTAAAATATGATTGACGTGTAAAAGTGTTTGTACAAACCTACTTACAGAAATAAAATCATTTATCATTTATCATTTAATGGATTTCACTATGCTCCATGTTTCTTTGCTGTTTTGTGACGATTTTAAAGCAGATTTTTCATGATTTATTCTTAAATTTCTAAGTAGTAAATTGCAGTAGTTGCGGTATCGTTTATAGGATATCTCCATAATGGTATTTTTTGGGTTTTTTAACACATTTTTATGAAGATTATCCCTATGTCTAATGCACCGTAATAGGCCTGGAGTTAGCCATGGTTTGATAATTAACTTACGGTTGGGCACAATAATGACTTTTGAGTGTAGTGAAATTGCAGTTTTCAAACAATCTACAAAGAGTGTAGCCGCCTCATTTGCATCGGAGACATTTGTTATAAAAGAGAAATCAGCATTTTTTAAGTGTTCAACAGTAGCTTCAATATTTACCTTTATAGTTGATCTGTTCTTATTTGTTTTAAATGGTTCATTATTTAAACATAATAATACAGAGGCGTGGTCACTTACAGTGGAATCTAACTACATATCATACGAACCATTTGAAGTAGTAAGTACGCACTCTTCAAGCAAACATAATCAGGTATTGCAAATTCCCTTGTTTTCTGTATTTCAAAGTAAAGATATAGAGATATAGATAAGTTCTATGTATACAACGTAGACTCGCTGTACGACGGGCTGATAGGAATTATCTTCTAAAACAGTTAGACGCTTTTATAGATTTAAAGAAACATGTTCTACTAACAAAGACAGCTAAAATACCTATATGCCTAGATACGGATATTAATATTATACATGTTATATTACTTCCACCGAGATCAGAAATTAGAGCAAAATTACCAACCAATTTATTAAATGGTGTAGGAATATTAGATTATACGGAGTTTGGTACAGGAATACGAATGCCTGCTGCTCTTGTAAAATGTGTAAACGGTTTTGCAACCACCATCATACAAAACACTCTTGATAAACAGATAGAATTATGTGTCATCAAGCCGTTCATAGTATCTAAATACGAAGAAAACGAATGCCATATAAATTCCATAGATGACCAAAATATAGAGACTGACCAATTATTACGCGACAATCTAACTAAATTACGACTAGACCATGTGAATGATGAAGTAGAAGCATCTATACGACAATTATGTGAAGAATATAAGGACATATTCTATTGTGAACATATACCTTTAAGCTTCACTAATCAGGTAAAACACTGCATTAGGACAAAAAATGAAGACCCGATTTATACTAAGCCATATAGACAAGCCCCTGCTCAAGCAGCAGAAATTAGTAAACAAGTTGAAAAACTTTTGAAAGATAACGTGATCCAAGAATCTTTTTCCCCCTGGAGCTCACCAGTCCATCCCGTACCCAAAAAGCCAGATGCATCTGGTGAAATCAAATAAAGAATGGTAATCGACTATAGAAGACTTAACGACATTACAGTGGACGACAAGTACCCCCTTCCTAACATTACTGACCTTTTTGACAAATTGGGCAAAAGCGTTTACTTTACAACGCTTGATTTAGCTAGTGGCTACCACCAAATTGAATTAAATAACGAAGATATACCAAAAACTGCATTTAGTAGAGTTCTTGAAAATGCCATTCGGACTTAAAACAGCGCCGGCAACTTTTCAACGAGCCATGGACAACATTATGAGAGGACTCCAAGGAATACATTGCCTCATTTATTTAGATGACGTCATCGTCTATTCTTCTAGCCTTCAGGACCACCTACAGAAACTTGGAGCCGTCTTTGACAGACTGCGACAGACTAACCTAAAAATACAACTAGATAAATCCGATTTTTTACGAAAACAAGTTTTATACCTACGATAACAAGAGACGGATTAAAACCAAACAATGATAAAATTAAAGCTATTATAGATTATCCTCTCCCTAGAACGACAACAGAAATAAAAAGCTTTCTTGGGCTGGTCGGATACTATAGAAAATTCATTAAAGATTTCGCTAAAATCACCCAGCCTCTAACGTCTTGTCTAAAGAAACGAAACAAAATTATCATAGACCAAAACTACATAGATGCCTTCGAAAAATGCAAGGAAGTACTGACTAATAACTCTTTACTACAATACCCTGACTCGACTAAACCCTAGATTTTGACAACCGACGCCTCTAATGTGGCACTCGGTGCTGTCCTATCCCAAGGACCTATCGGAGCAGACAAACCAGTCGCATATACTAGTCAAACTCTTAGCGACACTGAAACACGTTATAGCACAATTGAACGAGAGCTCTTAGCTATTATTTGGGCTGTGAAACATTTTAGACCATATTTGTACGGACATAAATTCCAAATTTTTATAGATCATAGACCTCTTATTTGGATTTATTCCCTGAAAGAAACTAATAGTAAATTGACTCGTTGGCGCCTCCGCCTTCAAGAATATGACTTCACAATAATTTATAAAAATGGTAAACAAAATAGTAATGCAGATGCATTGTCACGCATAAGACTTAATGCTATAGATTCCGAAGATGACACGTCAATGAATGTTAACGTAGACGAATCTGATATACAAAAAGTAATAAAACAATTAAAAGAACTTGAAAATTTTACAACTAAAGCAACTATAGAAAATGACAGAAATAGTAACCATTTCAGATTCTGACTCTGACGTGACTACACCTGCGGACCTATTTCAAGATAACTTCCCTATTTGTTCAGTATCCGATAGCAGCAGAATAAGTACAGTAGCTTCCAACATAGAACCAGACTCATTAGGGATTCCAATCTTAAGAGAGGCAATTGACACCAAACCAAACCAAATATTGGTGTTTACCTAGTTCCAAAATAAAATACAAGTTCAAAATTTATCTAGAAAAAATCAAAAAGTTTTAGAAGTATTTCTTCCATTAGATAATGAGGAATTAATAAAAAAGGAATTCTTAAAAGAATATGTTATACCCAAGCGTAAATACTTTATTTACTTTGAGAATGACATACATAGACGGCTATTTACTAAAGTTATTATAGAAATCTTTAAGAAAGATTCAGTCAGTACAGTTCTTCGAGTGTACAGACAGAGTAATATATACAGGAAAAGTTTTTATCCACTGCGCAAATATTGACAAGTTAAACTTAAACGAGTTTTATTAAACATATATTTTTTTATTTTCATACGTCTTAGTACAATAAACAAAAAATATCGTTAACGAAAGATGTTTACTTTAAAAGTGGTTGTATGACTACCCGGTGGCGCGCGGCGAAGCGGAACGCGCGAAAGTACCTACCTATCAGCTGTGCGCTCGCTCGATTCGCCGGCGTAGGTATTTACGTGGGTTACAATGTACTCATCGCTAATTTTATCAGGTTCGAACTAGACTTTTTTATGTTTAGGCCGTGACCTGTAGTTATTTGAAGAGTAATTCCAATTTTTCCTTCATACTTTAATGGGCTTAGGATGGCTTCTTCGATTTCGATCGCCAGTCGGGGTCTGCCAGACCTTCGTGCATGATTCGGGGTTCTGAACTGTCCGTGATCAAGCAGCCTTTAAGTGGCCGCTAAAATGGTCCTTTCATTAGGGACCGCGGGGTTAAGGATTCCATGGGCTCGCTTTCGAGGTATGCTCTCCGTCGCATACATTCTGCGAGCTGCTCGCAAACTTTTATCACTCAGTACATACACTCGCACCATCTCGTAAAACTCGCGGTTACTGAATTCCGACATCGTGACCGGTAGCACGGCACACGTGCGGCGCGGCGCGTGCGCGGGGAATCGATTAGACGCGACGTCACACGACAGCGCGTGCGATGAGCGAACTGTCGGCCACAGCGCCCGGCGCGCCTTGCCGCCCGGGAGGCCCGCCCGTGCAACACCGCCGCTTGCGCCGGCCGCCGCGCGCGCCCATTGATATTATTACGAATAGATTGTGTCCATATTTTGCTGATTTAAAGTAAAATAAAAAAATAAAGAAAAGTATTGAATAAATAATGGAAATGTGTTCTGTTACTGATATTGAACCACCAAAAAAAATTTGCGCACTGGTTAAAAACTTTTCCTGTATAGAAGATGAAAAAGAACAAAAGTCTGTTATACTAAAAAATCACGAAGGAAAGACATGCCATAGGTTCCCCTATGGCATGTCTTTCCTTCGTGATGTTGTTAAAGAAACTATGGTTAGAATTCGCAGAAACTATTATTGGGAAAACATGCAAGATACGGTAGCGGCAATTATAAATACGTGTGAGCCTTGCAAATTAATGAAATACGATAGAAAGCCCATAAAACCAATGTTACAATTAACACAAACACAAGATGCCCCTTTTCAAGAAATATTCATTGACTTATTTAATATAGAAAGTAAATTTAAAAAAAAATTAGGACAGGCTATTGAAATTTCAAGTAGGCAAACGACAGAAGTAGCGCGAGCCCTACTCGTATTAAAGTATTTTTCAATATACGGCGTTCCCAGGAAAATATCCTGTGACCCTGGCACTGAATTCAACAATGAACTTATGCGCGAACTTTTGTCTATGTACAAAATAGACATTCACATAACAACGCCAAATAATCCTAACTCTACTGGCATCGTAGAGCGATTCCATTCCACCATTATAGAAATATATAGGCTTCCGAAGTACGAACGAAAATGTACGGATGCCGCTTCTGTCATGACCTATTCCATAATGGCATACAATCATACAATACACTCCACCACTGGGTTAACACCGTTTGAAGTAGCATTTGGACATACAGACTCTAATAAAATATTCAATGTCGATTTAGAAAAGGCGTATATACAACAATTAGTTAAAGATCATGCAAAACGAACGAAATATCTGCATAAATACATAGCCGAAAAGATTATTAACACTAAACAAAAGGCCAGAGAAATGAAAGGAGGTGAAATTGAGTTAAGCATACAAGAGGATGATAATATATTTGTAGAAGACATTAACATAAGAAGAAGTAAAGATAAACTTAGATACCATAGAGTAAAAGTAACAGGAAAAACCAATAGGAACGTAGTACCAGTACAGATAGGTAAAAGACAAAGTAAAGTGCATCTAAAGAACGTTAAACGTCCTTCACAGGTTGTGGCTGATCGTGGTGATCTTGAAACTGACGGTCAAGATCCAAGGCCTTCAACTTCAAGAGATTAAAAATAACCCAGGTATATTACCAGTTAAACAAGGACAGGCGGTAATAGAGAAAGATAAGTGGACCATAGTTAAGATATTAGATTTTAAGGCGATATATTATGATTTAGTGTTAAATATGAATAGATACAAAGAATTTAGTAATATAGTTGACATTCATAAGCCCTACGAAAATGAGTTCCAAAACATGAAATTACAGGTAGAATACTTACGCAATTCAACAGTCCAAAAATTCAGGCAGCTTATTCCATCAAAACGTTTCAAACGTGGCCTCATTGATCCCCTTGGCTCAATGATTAAAATACTTACCGGTAATCTAGCCCATGAGGACGCAATTAAGTACGATGCTCAACTAGCACAGCTAAAAATTGGTCAATCACACGTGGATAAGAAAATAACCATAATTTCAAAAATTCTTGACACTATTACTAACAAGTCTACATCTATACAGGAAAATATTCAAATCTTGGATGAACGCATGAAACGCATAGAAAGAATAGTAAAAAATATAGGTACTAAAGAAAATAACTCTACGAGTATTTACTCTATTTATGTTTTAAGTATGTTCGATATGTTTATAAGTAATGTTAGGTCAATTTATACTGTTTTAAATGAGATTGAAACTGCATTATCATTTACAAAAGTATCTGTTGTACATCAAACCATTGTTGACCCATCTGAACTCTTAGCATTGTTAAGCAATATTTTTGAAACTGAAAGCCTAATTTATCCTGTTACAGAGAAAACGTTATTGATGTTAGAAAGAACGATGTCTATTAAAGCTTATGTAAAAGAAAACCAAATAACATTCATTATGTAAATTCCATTAATAGATAAAAATACGTATAATTACTTCAACATTTATTCACTTCCAATTTTCAATGAAAACATAACGACCACCATTATCCCTAAATATCCGTACCTTATGGTGAAAGGTCCTACATACTTACCGCTAGCTAACCCATGTGAAGAGATGGCAGCCAACCAGTTCCTGTGCAAGGAAAACGATGTTGTATTGTATCCTGAAAGTACGTGTATACTCGTAGAACAATTAATGAATTTTGCTTCAAACCACAGTTTATGTAAACCCCTCGCAGTTAACCTGGAAAGTCTAAAAGTACAGCCTATTGACTTCTTCAGCTGGATAATTTACACAAGAAATGAAATAATGCTTACCGAAACATGTGCCAATGATGTTATCAGGAAACCGATCAAGGGCACATATTTATTGGAAATTGACGGAAACTGCAGTGTCTATCTGAAAGACATTAAATTACACAAAAAGCAACATCACTCAGGGAAAATACAATATCGGGTAACTCCAGTCGCGGTTCTACCCAAATTCGAGGAAACATCTATTAACTGGAACAAAACAGTGAACCTAAACAACTTGAACTTTGACGATTTAAAGCATCTATCTTACACATTAAAAAGTGAAATAGTGGAAAGTGATAGTGCAGTGAAAACAAATAGTGTTAGTTTAGCAACTATAATACTCTATGTAATCTTAGCTATAGTATGTCTTAGTATAGTACTTTGGAGAAAATTGTCTTGTATGCGGAATCATCGGAATCCAAATATTACCGATAATTTCTCACTTGGTGAGGGAGGAGTTATGGAACCACAGCCCTTACAAATATTGCGGGTGTAAGCACTTTTGACCAACACGATCTGTGTGGTCGCTGAGGTTGCATATCTGATAAGAAGATGATTGTTTAGTCTAAGTCTAGTTCATAAGTTAGTTCGTAAATTACATCCGAATATGTAAGACGTCTCAATATAGAGTTAAATCTTTAATTCATTATTTTTATCTTTAAAAAGTCCTTTAAGGCGCTCCCAATCCTGACTAAGTAGTATTTATGTTAGGGGATTTCAATGCACATCCTAATGCTCCGTTTTGTACTGAACTTCTGGATTTTTGTGAGGAAAATGACTGGATATGTGCCGATCTAATCAAACTAGGTATGTTATCTGAAACTTATACTTTTCAAAGTGAAGTACATGGGTGTAAGCGATGGCAGACCACTGCGTGGTAACCAAGTCAGCATGACAGTCTATGGTGAATATTAAGGTTCTCAATGATGTTTATTGGTCAGATCACTTCCCTTTACAGGTGACTTGTAATTTAGAAGTAATTAAAGTTAAAGTTGAAGTTCACAATTATTTACGTAATAATATTGTATGGGGGGTAAGAGAATTAGAAGAAATTCAGAAATATCATGAAATTTGTAATAATAGCTTCAGAAAAATTATGTTTGCTGAAGAACTTCATGAATGTGCTGATAGTATGTGTCAAAACATGCAAGACAGATCTGTAATTGATAACTTATATAACAATATTGTTAATATATTAAGTCAGGCTTCGGCAAACAGCCAAAGTCTCTTATCTAGGAAGCCGACTAATGTTAAGTGTGTCCATGGTTGGAACAAGCATGTCAGAGACGCCCACGGGCAGGCTAGACTGGATTATCAGTTGTATGTCTTAGGTGGTAAACCAGTTAGTGGAGTTTTGTATGAGAAAATGTATGAAAGTCGACGAGTTTTCAAGTCACGCTTAAAGTAATGTCAGAACAACCAGGAACAGATAAAAATGGATATACTTGCCTCACAACATTCTGCTAAGAAATTTAATAAATTCTGGAAGGGCACTAAGCGTTTAAATGGTAAGGCTAGTCTTCCTGTGTGCGTTGACGGCATCAGTGATGCTAAAATTATTGCAAATTCATTTAAGGATGATTTTCTGGTGAAATCTTCCTTGCTGTCCGTGTTTGATACTGAACGTGGCCGAGTAGAAAAGCCTATTGGATTTTCAAGTAAGGATGTGACTGACATCATTAAAAACCTGTCACCAGGTCATGAGGGACTCAGTGTCGAACACTTGCAGCACGGGGGAGTGCACCCGTATAGGAAGTCACCAGGTCATGAGGGACTCAGTGTCGAACACTTGCAGCACGAGGGAGTGCACCCGTATAGGAAGTCACCAGGTCATGAGGAACTCAGTGTCGAACACTTGCAGCACGAGGGAGTGCACCCGTATAGGAAGTCACCAGGTCATGAGGGACTCAGTGTCGAACACTTGCAGCACGAGGGAGTGCACCCGTATAGGGTGTTAGCCATGTTTTACACTTTTTGTATACGGCACACATATTTACCATCTAATTTTATGAGAACAGTGGTTGTGCCAATAGTGAAAAATGTCACTGCGGATATCTCTGATAGAAGTAACTATAGGCCGATTTCTTTAACTACTATAATCGCAAAAGTGTTTGATGGGTTATTGGATGGAAAACTTGATTGTTTTGTAACATTACAGGATACACAGTTCGGTTTCAGAGAGGGGTTGTCCACTGAAAGTGCAATACTGTCTCTGAAACACACTGTTGATAATTATGTAAAAAGGCAAACTCCAGTATATGCATGCTTCTTGGATTTGTCCAAAGCTTTTGATTTGGAGTCATATAATAAGCTTTGGACAAAATTTAGACGTGCATGTGTCCCAGCCGATCTTGTAAATATCCTCGCCTACTGGTACAGTGAGCAGCTTAATATAGTAAGGTGGGGAAATGTATACTCAGATGAATATTCTTTAAAGTGTGGCGTCACGCAGGGCGGGCTGACTTCGCCACGGCTCTTTAATATTTATGTCAACCATCTGATTGAGGAGCTCAGCAGTATGCATGTTGGATGCCATATTGATGACGTATGTGTCAATAATCTGAGTTATGCCGATGATATGGTGCTGCTGAGCCCCTCAATTGGATGTCTCAGACAGCTGTTAAAGGTGTGTGAGGTTTATGCTGTGGAACATGGCCTGGGGTACAACGAAAGTAAAAGTGAGTTCATGTTATTTAAATGTAACAATAAAAACAATATATTTATACCACCTTTATTACTTAATGGTGTACCTCTAGGTCGTGTCGCATAGTTTAAATATATTGGACACATTGTGACTGAGAATTTGAGTGACGAATTAGATATTGAGAGGGAGCGCAGGGCGTTGTCGGTGCGTGGTAATATGTTGGCACACAGGTTCGCTCGTTGTACTGGTCCTGTTAAAATAACAATGTTCAAGGCATTCTGCCAGACATTCTACACGAGCGGCCTGTGGGCAAAGTTTACACAAAAAGCCTACAATGCCGTGCGCGTCCAGTATAATAATGTATTCAGGGCTCTGTTTCGGCTTCCTCGATGGTGCAGTGCATCCGGCATGTTTACTGACGCCAGCGTAGATGACTTTTACGCTATTATGCGTAAGAAAGTGGCGTCGCTAGTGCGACGAGTACGGGGGAGCCCGAATAGCATCCTAAGGATGATTTGCGAGAGAACCGATACTTTTCCGCTCAGTAGGTTCACTGACCTCCACGTGTTGCGAGACCGATGAGCCTACTGAGCAGGGGTGTCTATTTCTCGCGTCCGGCCCTGGTTCAGGTCATGGTTCGGAGCGAGAGTGCATGGGAGGCCGTCACCTCCTTCTTCGACACAGTAATGCTCACGAAGGAGGAGGCGGAACGCATGAGGGTGAGGCAGGGTGCCCGCCCTTCCGCCCTTAGTCGCCGCAGGAGACGCCCTGGGCGTCGGAAATCGCAGGCCGATTCCCGGCCACCGTAGGCGCGGGCTTGCGGACGGTGAGCGATGGGTAGCTCGCCGTCCGATAAAGACCAGGCCCGGGTCGACGGCGCGTTGTGTTCCACGCGCGCCTCAAAGAGACGTCAGCACCAATTGACGGGGTCCGAAAGGGCCAATGCCTGCCAGGGTTACGAGTCTGTCCGAAAGGGATATCGTGGCTCTGGCACACAGGCATTTGAAGGAACACGGTGGGTTTTAGTCAGTAAAAGTCTGACACTCCCTCTCGCTCCGCCCAGAGCGGTAGAAGTTATTTGATGATATCCCACCCAAAAAAAAAAAAAAAAGGGTTGTCTATTTACTTCTTTTTACTTTTTTTTAGTTACTAACACTAGTTATAAGCAAAATTCTTGGTACTAACAACTTTAGACTGCATAATATGGACTTTTTTGTCTGAAATAAATGAATTTATTCAATTTTTTATTTTTTTTATTTATTATTAACGCGAGTTGCGTTCCTTTTTTTCTACTTTAACAGTCTAAAAAAATTGTGATACGTTATTGGATGATTTTATTCATTTAAACAAATGTTGTGTATTAACACAATTTAAAAGGTGTCTCAACTCTTCAAATATTTTTATCTGTAAAAAAAAATTGTTATTATTCTAAGAAAATCTAAGCAAAATGGAACATATGTTTAGACTAAACCATTATCATTTTGAGAGCAGCGCCATCTATCAATACGAAAATTCAACTTTTGATATTACTATACGACTAAATTAAAAATCTGTTGAATTAAGTAGTGTATCTCCAAAAGCAGAAGCCTACATATACTGGCTGGTTATAATTCCCTTACTTTTGTTCTAAGCTATACCACCGTGTTCACCACTACCAACAAAAAACCCACACGGAAATGCTCGGAAATATTAGTTCATCAAGTTAACTTTGTCATTTTCAACCACAGATTTCATATTTCCACAGCCTGTCAAAACAGCTACATTTTTTTAAAATATTGCTTAGCACAAGAGCTTTTCGCCACTATACGCTGGACACATGCAGCTGAATTAAAAAAAAACTAATAATTTTCTCAGCGCTTTTTTCAAAGCCCAATTTCGGACTTGGACATGTGACGCCCATTTTCAAAGCCCAGATTTGGACGTGGACAAGCTAGTGGGTCAGTGATGATGGATCGGTCCCAGTACAATGTGATATTTCCATTCTCGAGAACTCGGTCGGGCACATACCTGTAGTACGGCACCTCCGATTCCACAAGGCTGTATTTCAGAGCAAGTTGCTGATGGATAATCCTGGCTACAAGCTTGTGTCTATGTAAGTACTCTTCGTTACCTAGACGAGAACACTCGGACATAATGTGTCGGATTGATTCTACCGGACGGTGGCATGCCCGACACACGTCAACCGTGCCGTCCTTCACAATAAATCTCCGGTACTAATTCTTGAAAAAAGGTCCGATCCCTGTAGTTCACAAAGCGCTGGACTATGTCATCAACCCACAAAAGCAGGTCAGACCCTTCCAGCTACAACTGGGCTAGGTCACAACTCTGGCAACCCCTACGGTATAAACTAATATAGTCATCCAGCAAGGGACCTTGTTCCGGTACTGGTTTACACAGAACACAATTACAGGATACAGTCGCCTCAGAATCCATAGATAAAGTATCTTCAGATTTAATAGTTACTGTTTGTGAACCAATAGATAATGTTTTTCGGATTCTGAGACACGACTGGTATTTAAATTTAGAGAATTATGATCTCTTTAAAATCCGTTTTAATTTCCAAGCAATTTGAAACTAAAATTTAAAAACCATAATCTTGACTAACCTACTAGTTGGAACTATCTAGTTTTGAGATTACCGAGACCAAGCACAACGATTCCACATTAAATTAATCAAAGTAAACAAAACCTTAGGTATCTCATTCAAGGTCAATAACACACACACTATTCCCCACGGGAATACCGAGTCAACCCTTGGCTTTATGGTCTTTGCTTCTAGGCAAAACCCGACTATACCACCCAGAGCTACCGCCTACCGTGTACCCATGGACTACTCATTGAGCACTACGACCCACTGAACCGAGAACCTGTTACACAAACTAAAGTGCCAACTCATCTATTTCGTCTACAATCTCAATTGGTACTTGGCATCGGGCATCTTCCAAACACGGTCATTAGCGTATTTGTAATTACGCTTGTTAACTAGAGATTTAAAAAAAAAACCGATCGAAAAGTACCGTAAATGTTACTTGTGTATTGTTTCTTGGTGATTATCACTTAAAAATGGTATTCAGTTGTGAAGTGTGCACTGAAAATGTGTGTTTGATAGAAGTGAAATGCAATAAGTTTTCTCAATTATCGTAAAATGATAAGATTCAAGTTGTGTCTAAAGGTAGGTGTGTACCCGAATTACGAGAATTAATCAAAAAAAAATAATCGTGAGTTGAACCTTGAATAATGTGGTGAGTTCTTGTATTTATAACTTTTACAGGCTTGTTTTCAAATATTATAAATAAATAAATGTGACTACTTTGAGGGTCATCATAATTATGTAGAGAGGCGTTGCGTTTTTTTTTTTCTCTGTCAGTATTTTGTGGCCTACCCTCCGTGGAGTACCACTGCACGTCACTGAATACAATATAAATTATTAATGTCTAAACAAATCAGGAAGTAGGTTTTCTATCTCGGGTGAAGGCTGCGCCAAAACTTTAACATATCTACCAATATTGTTACGGACAACGAGTACTTAAATATTAAATAGCTATTTACCTAACTTAACTTAGCGAATTAACTAGAATCTAATTAGAATCCCACTAGTCAATATAATAATAAGAGAAATCCAAGCAGAATATCGCTAACTAAAAGTAAACAAACCGACGTTGGGTAAATAAGCTTATGTATGTGTACCTAGGAAGTAAATATTTTACGGAGAATTGGAAAACCGTTAAATATAATCTTAGCTACTATTGGTGGCCAAAATCGAGGCATAATTATTAGCCAATAGTATAAAAAAAATGCGGGGGGCCGGTCTTCAGCTGTGGCCCGAAAATATGATGTAATAATTTCTTAAGCGAAAAAGTATAAAAGGGGGTCCGGGCGGGCGGCGCGCGCATTCTACTCTGACACGCGGCGCTATCTACACGTTCCGACTTACGACGATTCAAGACCTCAGCGAAGCACCCTATTCTCTACGACACAGCGGACCCTGGGCGACTCATAGTCCTTTTCCTTCTGCATTTATGAACGAGTGAAGATTTAATCGAGGAGGCGTTATTCAAGAGCTACGAGTTACGAGTCGAGTTCGTTGATAATAGCGTCTGTCGTTTGTTAGGCGTCAAAGTTTTATTTTATTTACTTCGTTATTGTTGTGTACCAAGTTAAGAAAAATATAGTGGCAAGTGCCTTTCATCGACCACGGTGTTTATCTTCATATTATTTACCCCACTGTCCCCTACAAATATCATATTCATTACCTTTTGCCGCACTCAACAATGATTCTCTGTCCTTCTTAGTACACTCTATAAGTAGATGGTGAACATCTTCAACCGATCCGCATGTTTCACAATTGGGAGAATTTACTTTGTTCATCAAATAACCAAACCTGCGGGATGGGTAGTGATCAGAGCGTAATCTATGAAACAGAATAATATGATGCCTACTCATTTCCTTGATAGCAAACCACGGTGTACGAGGAGGCTGACACTGTATAGTTTTATACCAGATGGCCTTTCCCGACTTCGTTCGTCAAAGTACTCTTTAAACCTAACTCTTTATTTCATTTTGAATTAAACAAAGAGTACCATATTACTATAAATCAATGAGAAATTAGAAGAAAATTAACATGTTATCAATAATCAGGAAATTCAAAGTCGAAGTCAAAGATTTATCGCGCATCTCGCAAAAGACAAAATCAAACTAAACATGTGAGAGCAATTCATAAATTAGCCTTAGAGCATAACAAAACACAAAGTAGGAATCATATCCGTGGCCTGTGGCTTTTCAGTAAGCCCGTTCAACAAACCCCATGTTTGTTTCACTGAATTCTCCTGAATACCGAGTCCCACGGACTCTATGGTCACTACAAGACCCGACCTCCACTAGAGCCACCCGCGCACCACGCATCCACGGACTACTATAAGCAGATACCGACTTCTAACAGACTACGGCTACGAAATGGCTACTGGTACGGTCCGACCAGCCGAACCAATATTCACCACTATCACTCGACTCAACGTCTTCTACTTCAAATGGCTATCATGCACGTACTTGTAAATACGCTTGAAATTGAATGCTCTCAATGTGTAGCGATCACCGTCAAGAACCTCTATGACCTCAAACGGTCCCTTAAATTTTGGATCTAACTTTGTAAAGAAATTTGGGCAGAAATCAACGGTAATGGATAACGATCTGTCACTGTATTATTATTAACGTCTCTATAATCTATGCACATACGGTCTGATCCATCTTACTTTATAACCAAAAGGGCTGGCCTAGCAAACGGCGTACTATTGGGTACTGATAGGTTAATTAGCATTCGCATTCTTTGTTAGCATGCGAATGCTAAATCAGCATTTAGCAAATAGCATATCATTAGCAAATAGCATGGTAAGAATCAAGAATTCGTATTAATTTACATTACTACTACTGGGTCTAATTATTTAGGCTTGCAACAGTAAATAAACCCTATCGCGCATGATTCGACCTTCGTCCACAGACAGTCTGTAAGGGCGTCTTTGCACTGTACGATTAGGGTCTATCAATCTTACTTTCAAATAGGCATTACAATCAATTATTCGAATACCGAGTTGTTCGAGTAGATAACTCGAACAGTTCGAACATCACTCGAACAAGGCTGAAGTAGTATTCGAATACTAAAAATTATCGAATATTTACAATCCCTACCTCCAACTCCCCAGTGTTAACACGTGTTGTCGGAAAACCGTTATTAAAAAAGTCAGACTATAATTCTAAGATTTGGTTTACAAGGTCACGTCTTCTATCACAAATTTTCAATGATTTTAGATATTAAGGCTTCCATGCCGTTAATAAACAAAAGCATCTGGTTTTGCATGATATTGGAAGCTGAGTGGGGTGGTCTTCGTATCCCACTTCTGATGTCGGGATAGGTCCAGACATCAGAAGTAATACTCAGATATAGCAATACAGAAATCTATTTCAATCGAACAATCAGTTATTTTAAATCGAGAAAATATAGAAATGAAATAAAATTAATTAAATAACTAATAATGGTAGTGCCGGTCACATAGGGCAGTACTGACTGTCAGGGACAGTGGTCCATGCACCCATCGCAATAAGGATAGTACTACTTTGTCGGAGACAGCGTTCCATATCCAATAACCGGGCAGTACCGGTCCGTGCACCAAGACGCATCCGTTCAAAATGCGTACCGCTACCGACTCAACAGCGCAGCTCCTTACATAGGCGATCCGCTAGTGGGGGGTAACGTTCCAATATTTTACTCGATTGACTTCAAGTCTTATAAGTCAAATGACCGATAGAATGAATGATTTGTCTATCGTGCACGTTCCACTAGCGCCATCTAGTCGCCGCCTCTCGCAGCTGTTAAACAATATGGCTTCCGTCATGTTTTTGTAATTGTGTGGTTATTATTTTTTCGTGTGCGTTTATAGCAATAGGAAGCATGTATCTGTGTGCAATTGTCAAATTTTCGTAGTGTGATGTATGTGTTTTCCTCGCCCCCCGCAAAAAGTGGCAGAAAAAGTGGTTTGGTGATTCGCTTTTTGGCATCTCCTGAGTATAAATACTCAAAGGTATAAGGGCGTTTATTACATACTAATCCCCATGCATAGTACTTACTAATTCCATGCCATTAATTTCATTATGTTTTAAAATCTATGCTCGTAGTTTAAATCGTTGTCATCAGTACAAGTTTATCGTATGTTTTTCAGTTTTCTTTAATAGCGTTGTTACGATAATTCGTTGTAGATTAATCATATTATATAAATACTTATAACCTAAGTGCCTAAAATGGCGTTAACACATGAATACGCTAAACTACGCAGCCAGTACGGCCGCCAGCCGATGTTCAGTGTGACGCGGGTAGACATGTGCGACAGCATCGCGTCCGACCCCACGGAGCAGCGCCAGTACATGCTGCGCAACCCCGTGCATGCCATCACGCAGCACACGCCCAACTACTCGCACTGTGAACTGAACACCATTAGGTAGGTACCAGTGACCCCGCGCCTCGTGCCCAGTTCTCCGCCCTCCCCGCGCTCATCCAACGCCGCCTTCTGTTGCAGGGCCGAGTACGACACCAGCGGCGCCAACCACGCGGAAGGCGGCTGGCCCGAGGGTGTGAATGTGTACGACCTGGAAGCCACGCAGAGGTACCGCCGGAAGATCGAGAAGGATGACGGCTACATCCACTGCATCATGGCGTCGTCCACGGTCAGTAGCGTGACGCTGACACACACAACGTCATCTGTATTCAGTATCCAGCTCAATATTACTTGACGTTTTGCAGGGATTGGAGCGCCTCGTATTACAAAATAACGCAATTGAAATGTACCAGACATATTATGCAGAATTAGTGAACACGCCTGCCGTAGAGCACACCAGCTGTCGCACGGTGAACGTGTACCGCGCCCCTAAGCCAGCCCGTCCCATCAGCTCTCTGTGCTGGCGGCCCAAGGGCGGGACCCACTACGTCGCCACGTACCTGGATGTCGACTACAACCGTCAGACGCGCGCTCCTCTCTCCGCATACATTTGGAATGTGGAAAACGCAAACGCGCCCGACAGGACTTTAACGCCACCGTGTTCGCTGCTGGACCTGCAGTACAACCCGAAGGACAAGCACGTGATGGCAGGCGGGCTTATCAACGGCAGCGTGGCCACGTGGGACACGCGCCTGGCGGGCGGCCAGCCCAGCCTCACCAGTCCGCCGCACGTAGCGCACCGTGACCTCGTCCGGAAAGTCCTCTTCATCAACTCCAAGTCCGGCCAGGAGTTCTTCTCGGGTGGGCCCGATGGCGTCGTAAAGTGGTGGGACATGCGCATGTTCGACGAGCCCTCCGACGAGATGATCATTGACGTGGTGAAATCGAGCTTTGACGTGCAGAGTATGGCGAAGGCCAACGGCATCAGCTCGATGGAGTACGAGCCGACTATTCCGACGCGCTTCATGGTCGGTACAGAAAATGGATTCGTCATTAACGGCAACAGAAAGGGAAAAACGCCAATGGATAAGTTGCCTGCGACGGTATTGTTACTCATATTTTACTTAGACTAGGATTTTTTCACACGTTTCATTAAAGGCCAGCTGGGCTCTGCGGGCTAACCGGTCTGAGTGTTCCGTCAGGTACAGGAATATCGCATTTGTCAGTAATCGTTCAGCTCAACTCACTTAAGGAGCTCAACGATTCGACGAACAATACCAAAGAAAGGAAATTTGGGTAGGCCGCATAAATCACTCAAACTGCCACTCAGATTAAAACTTATAGACGCGGAGCAAGTTATATAAGCGTTACTTAGTTAGGAATTATCATTCCTATTATATATAATTATTATTCCCATTCCTAGCTATTCCACAGAATAAGTAATAGTACTACTGCTATTCTTAGTCAGCAATGAGGCATAATCAACAGCGAGAAAACCCACATTGTGTTTGTCTCAATGGATGTCAACTTTAAGTTGAGCTGTTGTATTTGTTGTACTGTGAGAGGTAAAGGATTAATATTACTTTAGCTTACTATTTCGCTTATCGTAACTTACGGTTAGAATGAAGTATTTGTTTTATAAGACCACAGAGTCGACATTAGAACCAAAACGGCAGCCGACTTTTTTGTAAGTTTACTTCAGTAAAGTATGGTATTCAATCACACATACAGAACAAACTTTATTTGTTCTTTAAGTGAGATTGAATACTTTTGAATATTTCCATGACTGAGAATAGCAGCCGTAGATGTCTCCATATGCGTTAACGTTCACTTATTTAAGATTCAGTGTGGAACTTACTGCGTGAGATTGCAATAAGCTCATGCACTCTATTATTACGTTTAATTACGCATTACAATATGTGTTTTAGTCACTGAGGTGGCAGGTTTTGTTGCTTAAGTAACTGACGGGCTCAGCAACTGTTGAAGGCTCATTGTAAAAATTATCGTTTGTAAGAAGCTCTGCTATCTATTGAACTAAAACGGGTTACGGAATTATCGCATAAATTGAATTGATAAAGCAAGGTGGGGACTAAAACTGCCCTTGGCTAAGCTTTTGACTTGATCGGTATTAAGTTTTGTAAGCACCATTTAATATAATAAAATATTTTTCTTTCTTAATTTATAGTGAAGCCGTTTACTTCAAATACTTGGATCATATCTTCCACATGATTTTCATACGTTCTGCTAGCAAATAGTCAATTATTACTTGACAAGTTGAGAGCTAATCGAAAAGATAAGTTTCATCTAAGGGGCGTACAATTGAGTTATATGGATTAAGTGAGGAAGTTGTATAATTAGTTATGTTCACTGTACAATTGAGTTATATGGATTAAGTGAGGAAGTTGTATAATTAGTTATGTTCACTGTACAATTGAGTTATATGGATTAAGTGAGGAAATTGTATAATTAGTTATGTTCACTGTACAATTGAGTTATATGGATTAAGTGAGGAAGTTGTATAATTAGTTATGTTTACTGTACAATTGAGTTATATGGATTAAGTGAGGAAGTTGTATAATTAGTTATGTTCACTGTACAATTGAGTTATATGGATTAAGTGAGGAAGTTGTATAATTAGTTATGTTCACTGTACAATTGAGTTATATGGATTAAGTGAGGAAGTTGTATAATTAGTTATGTTCACTGTACAATGTGCTTAAGAACGCTGAAAGAGACATGATGAAAAGTTTTATTGTTATAATGCCTGTGGGCGTTTAGCGGTCCTGAACGAGTTTGTAAAATAATGTTTAGGTACTTTTGTTCATGGTGCCTGCATTTATTGTGTGGTACCTGACCTTGTTCATGTTCTATGTAGTCTGCTAAATGTGTAGTCTAGTACTTAGTTGGAATGGATAAATGTTTAATTAGACATTTTGATTTTATAGCCTTTGAATAAGATCACCCATCTCTGCCCGGTCCTTCTAGGAATGCGGGTGTAATGTTATGTAAATATCCTTTTACTTTAGCTTTAATATAGGTATTTCAAGGCACTTGGCGTACACAAACAGAACTTCGTCATCAATGCCATAGCCCCACGACCAGCACCATAGACGACCATTCATTCACTGAAGAAGAGGTTCTCGAGCAACTAAAACAGATACGCCCCAGCAAAGCTCTGGCCTCAACAATCTCACCTCCGATATCTGCCTTCAATTCACAGTTCACTACCCGCACTTAATAACTGACATCATGAATAGATCCCTTGCCCTACAGCATTTCCCCCGAGAATGGAAGGAGGCTTATGTTAAGATCATTCCTAAACCGGGAAAGGACGATCAAACAGATCTCAAATCCTTCCGCTCCATAGGTCTCATTCCAGATTTCGGGAAACTCCTGGAAAATTTATTAATCAAAAGGGTAGCCCATCATGCTGAGGTGGGAAACAAACTCAACCCACAACAATTCGGATTCCGCCAGCAGAAGAACACTACCCAAGCCATCCATGCAGCATTAAACCACATACATCAACAGAACCAGAAACTTGCTTAGCAGTATCACTAGACATAAGGGCGGCATTTGATAACGCTTGGTGGCCTGCCCTCTTCCATCGCCTCAAACATTTTGAAACGCCGCAAAACATATATGGGCTTATTAAAAACTACGTGCAGGACAGAACTGCTACGCTGGACCACGCGGGAGTTCGAGTTCGCAAAACCTTGACAAAGGGTTGCATTCAAGGATCCGCGTGTGGTCCGGTCTTGTGGAACCTGATCCTGAACGAACTCCTGGACATGCAACTACCATCGGGCTGCTATCTACAAGCCTTCGCGGATGATTTCCTGCTGGTCGTCACGGCGGATACACTAGAAATAGTGGAGCAACTAAGCAACAGCATTCTCACTAACATCAGCGAATGGGGTAAACGCGTGAAACTGACCTTTGGCCCGGCAAAAACCCAAGTCATCGCCTTCATGCCCAAAGTGAAAACCGCGCAGCTTCAGATGAACGGCACCGATTTAGCGTTTGTGCCCGAAATAAAACTGCTAGGCTTCATCTTAGACGAAAAACTACGATTTAACAGCCACTTAAAATATGTGCTGGGCAAAGCCACTCGCATATTCAATAAATTACGAATGTACACTAGGTGTACATGGGGTGCTCACCTGGAATACGCCCGCACAATTTACTTGCACGTCATAGAACCGATTATCGCGTACGCCGCTGGTATATGGGGGCACATAGTAAGCAGGAAGACCGTTAAAAAGCAAGTCGCCAGCCTTCAACGGGGATTTGCACTGAAGGCTATCCGTGCCTTTCGGACCGTCTCCATTACTGCCGCTCTGGCACTCGCAGAGCTCATGCCACTCGACCTCAAGATCCAAGAAGTCCACCATGTCGAGACGATCCGCCTCACAGGCACAGGATTGCCAATGGGCATCCGTCCTGAACGCCCCACACCCGTACGTTACGTGAGCTATTGCATCCAGCAATTAGACTACCTAAATCAGTCACCAGCATCCGGACACATAGACACGCAGAAGTCGAGGTGACCCAATTGACACCCCAAACGCAGCACAACATCTTCACTGACGGGAGCAAGCATGACGATCGTGCCGTCGGAGTGGCCTTCGTTTGTTACGATCCGGGAGGAACAGCCGTAACGAAAAAATTTAAACTACACAAAACCTGCACAGTCTTCACAGGCTGAACTGTTAGCCATCCTGGAGGCTTGCAAATGGGCATACACAAAGAAGCAAATCAATACCACCATCTTCTCTGACTCCCAGTCGGCTATACAGGCGATCGCAGACCGGAGCAACACACACCCACTGGTCACAAAAATTCATAAAACCATATACAATCACACACACACACCCACGCACAGATACACCACCACACCTTGTGATCAGATGGGTGAAAGGGCACAGTGGGGTTGTAGGCAACAAAGCTGCAGATGCTGCCGCGAAAACGGCCGCTCAACTTCATAAAGCGCCGGACTACAGCGCATACCCGATGTCATATGTCAAACACGAACTAAGTAGACTAACTTGGCTACGTGGCAAGCCAGATACGTATCAAGCGAGCAGGGACAACACATCAAAATAATATTTCCAACACTTCTACAAACAAAATTTGAACAAAACTTTTATGTCACCCAAATTTTAACAGGCCACGGCTTCCACAAACAGTACCTCCATCGTTTCAAAATAACTGCCGATGAAAATTGTCCCTGCCACGACAACACCGTACAAACTCTCGACCACCTCCTCAGGGATTGCCCCAGATTCGCCATGGATCGCATGCAGTATGAGGCAATCTCTGAGAGATTTGGTATCACGGCATGTGACATCGGGACGCTAACGCGAAAAGAGGAAGTCTTAGACGCCTATACAAAATTTGTCACAAAAATACTGAGCCAACTCAAGCGCTTCAACGGCTCATAGCGAAAAACCATCACTTTTTTTTTATTTCATTTATTTATCCAGTTTCATAGTTAATATTTATCATTTAATATATATTAATATTATAACCATCATGAGAAACAAAAACTCCAACAAAACAGTATACATATCAAATCGCAGATACTGTCGAGTACGACATTTTTAAATACAATACGTAAATCAAAGCAACAAAAGTCATAAAAGCGAATAAAAAAATATCACAAAAAAAAAACAGTCCACCCTGTTTATGTCAATCCCGTGTTCCCTCAGTTTAGAGAAATCTGGAAGTACGGCTTTTACCTTATAAATAAATAAGGGAGCATTGAATAATACTTTGTATGCGTTTGGTTCAAATCAGTTACATTTAAGGAAACTTCCATAGATATCTGAAGCATTTGTCGTCAGCCATTGTATCACATAATCATTTTGCAAAGTATCTTGTACCGTCAGCCATTGCATCACAGAATCATTTTAACGTATCCTGCACATATAGTATTTGAATGTGTGAGTGTAAAAATTACACAATTTTGCATTATAAATAGTTTACAAAATAGGTATCATTTGTAGGTCAGGATAATCAAGCCACCTGGGTGGCTGATAAAAGGTAACCTGTTGAGGCAAAGGTGTGCTTCCATCACGGCTTTCATAGTATTGTCCTTGATGCGAGAGATAGGTCACATAGTGTTGGGATAACATGTTATAAGCATATTAAGAGTATTTTATACTCAATAATAAGTCCAGGTATGGAGGTAAAATCCCACACTCTCTCCCAAGGGAGTATAATGCTTTGCAAGTGTATAAACGCACAGACAGTGTGCAGGGCTGAGTACGGCTGTCTCGTAGTCTTCATACTCGTAAGTTAAATGCATATCAAACCCCTTTTATGCCAAAAGTCAATGTCGTTAAGAATATTTTATACTCAATGATAACAATCCAGGTACGGAGGTAGAATCAGGGAGTCTAATGCTTTTGCAGGTGTATAACACACAGACAGTGTGCAAGGTTGAGAAAGGCTGTCTCGCAGCGGTCATGCTCATAAGTTAAAAGCATATCAAACCACCTTTTTACATTTTCTTAACCTTGCTCATAGAAATGAGACTTACCTATTATTACAAGTACATATCCGAGTTGCGTTATACGCACTGTTAGCTTTTCATCCAGCTAGTAACGTGAAGGTCCCGTTACTGAGGACTGTCTCGCACTCACTGAATAGGTGAGTATAATGCTTTTGCAAGAGTATAACACACAGACAGTGTGCAGGGTTGAATAAGGCTGTCTCGCAGCATTCATGCTCGTAAGTCAAAAGCATATCAAACCACCTTTTTACATTTTCATAACATGGATTATAGAAATGAAACTTACCTGTATTACAGGTACATACCCGAGTTAGCTATATGCACTGTTAGCTTTTCATCCAGCTAGTAACGTGAAGGTCACGTTACTAAGGAGTGTCGCACTCACTGAATGTTGTCTCGTACATATGTAATGTTGATAAACGCATACCAGTTAGCTATGCACAGTAACATCGCTAAGGGCTTCACGAGCCTCCCTGGCAGCTCCTCATACAGCTAGTATCGTGGAGGTAACGATACTGGTGACATCTCGTGTCTCTGGAGAGATAATGCTTTAGCAAATTTGCAGCAACTGGCATTATGAAGTGTTAATGTCCACCATAGTGCTTGTATAAAGCGCTGTCAGTATCACGTACAAGGTGGTCAGTCAAAGCCAGGCACTCTCGCACATTAAGGTTGTGGGAGGCCTCCGGATCTTGGGTCAGGTTTAGGAGTCTGCTTCTGATGTATTTATCTGCTTTCTGTTGATGTCGTTCATGAACGTCGTGGACTCGTGGCCGTCTCAGGTCTCCACTAACGATGCACTCGGATCATTACACTTTCTATCACTTGGCATAATTGACCCTTTGTCAAAGATCATCATTTCAGTAAAGAGCACTGTAAACTTATTAAAAATTAACTTTTCTTGCGATGTTATTTAAGCGCGAAAAGAAAAGTGAAGTTTCTGTGTTGCCACTTGCCAACGCTGAGATGAAATAATCCAACTTAAAAAAAATATATATATATTTTATCTCTAAAAATGCGATGTTAATACGTGTGTGTAAGGAACACTACTCTGTTTAATTAATTATATTTCAGATCGCCGTGTAATAAAATCATAAATATCTGAAAAATTAAGCAAGAAATTATAATGATATAATTATGATCAAACGAAGTTGCAAGACAGTGAAGTTTGATCATTATTATGAAGAGTTGCTTCATATGAAGATTGATTGTCACCCGCACCCCGCTGACGCTTGACGATCCCCTAATAGTTTTGTATCGTAACGTTACTTGACTCTGAGAACTAAGCTAACATCAAAGTGTGAAGTTACCGAGCAAGTAGGACAACTACACTATTTCTATCTTCTTCAAGTTTTATTTTAGATTATATTATAACTTGCAGTACAGCGCTCACCTGGGTACCGTCTGGCGTGTGGAGCGCAACCCTAGCTTCTTGAAGAACTTCCTGACGGTGGGTGACTGGGCGGCGCGCGTGTGGAGTGAGGACTGCCGCGATTCGGCCATCTTGTGGACACCACCCGCTCGCCACCGTGTCTGCGACGGCACCTGGAGCCCCACGAGGTGCCACCCCCTGCCCCCCTGCCCCCCTGCTGCCACCGCGTGCCCCACTCTACACTGAGCACCCTTGCGCCGGCAGGTTATCGCTGTTGCTGCTGGCGCAGTACGACGGGCGGCTGTGCCTGTGGGATCTGCTGCGGCGCCATCATGAGCCCGTACTCAGCGTGCAGGTGTGCGAGGACCCGCTCGTCGCCGTGCGCGGGCATGAGGCGGTCAGTATGTACGATTTAGGCCTAGCTCGCACTGCCTTGCGTATTTTAACGTATATAATCTGTAAAGTATGGAATCTCATAGAAGTGCGAGCATTGCGGTGAAATAAACGCATGCTCTACGGTAGCAAAGACCCACCGCGTGCGGTAGAATAAACGCACCGCAACGCAGTGCGCGCTAGGCCTTAAGCTCTCGTAGCTGTTATCTTTTGCAATATTTGTCAACATTACAAACACTGGTAGATTGATAATAATACATTATGATTTTAAGACAAAAACCGGCCAAGTGCGAGTCGGACTCGCGCACGAAGGGTTCCGTACCATTATCTATAAAAATAGCAAACACGTTTGTTGTATGGGAGCCCCCCTTAAATATTTGTTTTATTTTAATTTAATTATTTATTTTTAAACTCAATATATATCTACATATTCTGTGAATATTTCAAGCGTCTACTTGTTGTCGTTATCAATATAGAGCAAAAACGAGCAAAAAATTCACGTTTGTTGTATGGGAGCCCCCTTAAATATTTATTATATTCTATTTTTTAGTATTTGTTGTTATAGCGGTAACAGAAATACATCAACTGTGAAAATTTCAACTGTCTAGCTATCACAGTTCATGAGATACAGCCTGGTGACAGACGGACAGACAGACGGACAGACAGACGGACAGACAGACAGACAGACGGCGGAGCCTTAGTAATAGGGTTCCCGTTTTACCCTTTGAAGTGAATTTTGAAGTGGGGCTACTAGGGCATGTGGGGTATCATAATATGAAAGAACGCTGTTTGCACATTCTCAAACATTTTTTTTAGGCAGCATATTTTCCGACTATTGATGAAAAATGTAAAAAAAAAATACCGTTACCCTCCCTTAACTCCGAAGTTTGCATAGATAAAAATCTGAAATTATTCTATGTGATAGACGTGTATGTAAAGATTACAGGAAAAATAAAACGATGTCTCTAAATAGCACAATTTTTCAGAAATCATCAACATCATATATTATATACGTACGGACCCTCGGTGCGCGAGTCCGACTCGCTCTTGACCGGTTTTTTTTTTGCGTATAGAAATCCTCCGCTAGATGCGGACGGAGGAGCCTGTCAGACTCTTACTCACTCGAACCACATTCATGGCATTCTTCCAATACCTTTGGCTGTCAATCCACCTGCTGCTAAGTACTGCCAAGCCCAGTTCACCTAAGTTGTACGGTGAGAGTCTTACGGAATGGAATTAAACTAATGGAATTAAACAATTAAACTTTTACTTTACAACGAATTTAATAAAAGCCCACAATTTTTCCCAAATCATGAGATCGTTTGATACTATGCTTTTTTAACCGACTTCCAAAAAGGAGGACAAAAAGGAGGTGGTTATAATTATGTTCGGCTGAATGTTTTTTTTTTTTTTATGTTTGTTCACATATAACTCCGTCGATTATGGACCGATTTTGAAAAGGGTATGCTCTCCGTGTATTCCCGTTGTCCCCGTACGCCGTGTCTCCGTCCTACGGGGACAGCGGTTCTTCAATTAAATATTTAAAAGTACTTCCCGTTGTCCCCGTGGTTAGGTTTTACATTCAAAAATATGTTTCTGGCGTTGTGTGGTCACAGTTCTTTTTTTTTTTTTTTGTTCACGGGTTAGAAAATCCTCATGGATGTCCTCCGCCCTGGGGCGGGCGGAGGGGTCTGTCAGACTCTTACTGACTAAAAACCACCCCAGTGTTCCCCTCCCACACTTGCACCGGGGATCTTGGGATCTGTTGTTCCTTCCGCAATCCCCGGCTACTGCCGGCCCGCCTCTGCGGGCCACCTCAAGTCTGGGGGGGGGTGAGGTGTCTGACCCCCCCCCCCCCCCGCGGCGTCTGCTAGGGGCGCGCGTGGAACACTACGCGCCACCACCTCGGGTCCAATGTGATAGGGGGCGGCGGACGTCCCCAAGTCCGCCGTCCCTGGACCCATTTATGGGGGCTGGAAGAGGGCGTTATCGGCCCTCCGCCGACGCCCGGTGCGCCTGCTGCGGGCCGGGTGAGCGGACGAGATCTCCCGCTCCCTTTCCGCAGCCTCCTTCTGCGACACGACTGTTTAGCAGAAGGACACCACCGCGTCCCAGGACTCCTCACTGCCGGCCATCGACTCGACCACGGCCGGCAGCGATAGGTCACTGCCTACTCCTGAGATGAGGGCACGGCGTGGCTCCTCCCAAGCGGCACACTCTGCCAGCGTATGCCGCGCCGTGTCCTCCCGGCAGTCGACGCAGTGGTGACACCGGGCGTCCGGCTCCCTGTTTATGCGACACAGGTACTTCCCGAAGCAACCATGCCCCGAGAGCACCTGCGTCACCCGAAACGACAGGGAGCCGTGCCTCCTCCCGAGCCAGGGTTCGAGTACTGGCCGGACCGCTTCGATGGTGGCGAGGCCGGTGGTAGGGCGTGAAAGCCTGTCCCGCCATTCCGCCACCAGGGCTGCGCGAAGCTGTGACTGACGCAACTCCACATGTCGCTGCATCAGCCACTCGCCCCGCGCCCTCGCTTCCTCGCGCCACCGATACAGTGACGCGAGTACTTTCGCCTTGAGGTCCCATGGCGGGGATCCGGCCAGTACACAAGCCGCCTCGTAGGAGATCGTGCGATAACCCCTGATGACTCTGACGGCCATCGCTCTCTGCGGTTTCCGCAGGACTGCGATGCTCCCGGCCGTCAGGTCAGCCGCCCAGATCGGGGCCCCATACAGGGCCATCGATCGCACGATCCCCACGTAGAGCCGCCTACAGGCAGCGCTCGGGCCCCCCAGATTGGGAAGCAGCGTTGATAACGCCGTGGTCACAGTTCTAACCTAACCTAGCTGTTTCGATTTAAAAAAGGTTTACTTCGTACGTTAAGGGGACAACGGGAAATAAATTTAATCACGTCCCGCTGTCCCCGTGACGGGTATATGGCATACGGGAATACACTATGCTCTCGAGGTGGTCTCATTGCCACGAAATCAGAATCTGATGGTCCCATGGAAATCGAGAGAAACCCTCGAATTTTATAGGCAAACCTACAGCGATTTGGGTATTTTTTTAGCCGACTTCCAAAAAAGAGGAGGGTATAGAGACCCAAACACGGACACGTGTTACGTAAATAAATTAATTTTAAATATGGAGGTGACTTTTAGGGGGCAAATTAGAAAATTCAAAAAAAACAAATAGTTATGGCTCCAATAATTTTTAACAAAATACCGAAGAGTTGGAAAGAGCTGCCGCTTGCTTTATTTAAAAAAGACTTCGAAGCTTTTTAGTGGTGAAAGGGAGAAAGTATAAATAAAAAAAAAAGTATAAATAAACTCACTTATAAATTAAGTGAGTTCTTGGTGAAAAAGATTTTTTAAGTTAGTATGTTTTTGTGTACCTTTTGCATGCCTACATGGTAAAATATGGCTGATCTTGTATTAATTTGTATTATCCTCTGTACCCATATTTGCAAAATAAAATTATTTTTATCTTTATCTTTTATCTTAAAAAAAATAAAAAACACGCCTGCCTTATCAAAAAGTGAACTAAAAAATTAAAAACAAATTACATGATTTTAGTGTTGAATGGCCACAAGGTAGGTACTAAATACTTTATAATATTATTTACTGTGTGATTTTACTGTTGGTATGGGGGTCCACGCGCGCCTCAAAGAGTTGTCAGCACCAACTGACGGGGTCCGTTAGGGCCAATGCCTTCATTTTTAACCGACTTTACAAAAAGGAGGAGGTTCTCAAGTCGTGTGTATATATATTTTTTTTTTTAATTGAGGGAAGTCCTCAAATATTATAGGCATACATATAGCGATTTTTATATTTTCATAAACAAGTCAATCATTTGCATTCAGTAAGTATAATTTGGTGAAGTGGAACTGATGAAGAAGGCCACAGATGGCCACCGGAACTTCTCAATGATACGTATTTGGCGGCGATGTTGGGTGGCGATGAGATATCTGGATTAAGATAGTTAAGCGAAGCAAATTTAAATAAATAGTTCTGATCAAAATGGCACCTACCATCAAACTGATCTGATGATGAAGCCGGATGGTAGGCACTGGAACTCCGTTATAAAACAATGTATCCTACCCGTGTTTGGTCTTCTTGGAATTGTCATGAGATGCACTCAGGCTATAAATATTTTTAACCGACTTCAAAAAAGGAGGAGGTTCTCAACTGATCTGATGATGAAGCCGGAAGGTAGGCACTGGAACTCCGTTATAAAATAAAGTATCCTACCCGTGCTTGGTCTTATTGGAATTGCCATTAAAAAAAATGTATGCTTACAATTTGTGTGGGGTAGGTACCACTACTAAAAAGTGAAAAATAAAAACTTTTTTACAAAAAAAAAACAACCGACTTCAAAAAATGACACAGATGGCCACTGGAATAATAATGAGTACCTATTTAGCGGGTTGCGATTAAGCAATTTATGCTCGTCACTATGCATAATGGTAAGTGGCAGTTCTCCTGGTTCTTACCAGGAGAACTCCTCAACAATCAACGTCCCAGCATCGGGAAATGCAATATTTTGTAAAAGGTGATGAGCAGTTAACATTAGGCTATTGTAACTTAGATAAGTTGTAAACTGACCCACTAAAAAGTGAAAAATAAAAAACTTTTTCCAAAAAAATAATAACCGACTACCAAACATAACACTACTAAGTGAAAAATAACTTTAATTTCGGAAGTCGATGGCCAAAAACTCAAATACAGATCCAAAGACACCGACTTCCGCCGAAAATAATAACCGACTACCGTGTTTGGTAGTCGGTTATTATTTTTTTGGAAAAAGTTTTTTTTAGAGCTAACTTTGTGAATTTATTCCATAGAGCCAACTTATCAAATCGTATTTCCATCGTGTATACTGCCTAGTATATATGCCCAATAATACCAGTTTATTTCCTTAGATTTTAATTTAATTGTTTACTACTTCAAACAACCGTTATAAAAACGCGCTTTTGTGTATAAAAAGCTCGGTGCCCCGTGAAGTTATAAAGCGAGATATCGTCAGCAAAGCAAGTTTGAATGATGGTGTCGGATTGTTATCGTCAGTCATCTCAGATGGTGTGCTCCTTGCACGCTTGAATTAAATTTTTGTTTCTTCGTGTTGCAACGCTATTGGCCGCGTGGGTCGCGTCCCGGTTCACCTTGCCGCGAAACGCACCAATCTTCTTCCTTCTTCGCTTTTTCCCGGGATGGCGGACGAACCCCCAATACATTTGGGGGTTCGTCCGGGAAATATAAAAAAAATAATAAATATAATATAAATATAAAAAGGGAAAACTTCACTTAACTCAAAATAAAAGTTTATTGCAAATAAAACACATTTACACCTTTTATGCGTGTTTCTTATTTCTAGGCTATCGCCATCTTAACTTTATGCGTGTTTCTTATTTCTGTGCTATCGCCATCTTAACTTTCATACGTCACCTTTCACTCATCAAAAATGCACTTTTTAAGGTTTAGAAATGTTTAGCATTGTACCAACGACCTTTGATCACCAGTACGAACGAGCACTGTACCTGCCAGGGTTCTGAGTTAAGAATTTAAAGTTAAAAACTTGTCAAACTGTACTTAGCAAATTTACATGGTGAACACTGCCTCTATTATTTCACTAATAGCGTGTTGTCATACAGGGCACATTAGTGATATGCGGAAGTACCAAAGGGGACATTTACATGCAAGAGCTGTCAGCGAGTTTGGCCACTTCGGACAAAAATGACAAAGCTCTGCTGACACTGGTAAGTTACGTAGCGGTGTCGCGAGAGCAAGCGGCAGGCTAGCACCTAGTGACGTGCTTGTGTGCGCAGATGCTGGAGCGCGAGGCTAAGCGCGAGCGCATCCTGGAGGCGCGCATACGTGAGATCAAGGTGAAGCAGCGCCAGGCCGATGAAGGCAGCCCTACGCACTCCGCCTCCGACATGGACGCCACCACAGGCGACCAGGACCTCGCCGACGCCGCGCTCGAGTTCATGCAGGTCGTTAAGAAGGAGCTCGCCGCACTGTAGTGCACATCCCCACACCGCGCACACTACGCACTGCTGTTTCCCAGCACCCCGAACACCGCAACGTTCAGATGGTCATACTCATACTACATAATTTGCAAGCAAAACGTAGTCCAGTCTCATTACAAAACGAAGTATTCATTGGAAAAAAGTTGTATTTTTTTTTTTTGCGTGGGAAATTATCTAATAACTTCTCCTGCTCTCGGCGGAGCGGGAGGGCGTGTCAGACTTTTACTGACTAAAACCCACCCGTATTCCTTCATTTGCCTGTATGCCAGGGCCACGATATCCCTTTCAGACAAACTCGCAACCCTGGCAGGCATTGGCCCTAACGGACACCGTCAGTTGCTGCTGACATCTCTTTGAGGCGCGCGTGGAATACAACGCGCCGTCGACCCGGGCCTGGTCCTTATCGGACGGTGAGCTATCCATCGCTCACCGTCCGCAAGCCCGCGCCTACGATGGCCGGAAATCGGCTTGTGACTCCCGACGCCCGGGGCGTCTCCTGCGGCGACTAGGGGCGCGAGGGCGCCTTGCCCCTCCCTCACGCGTTCCGCCTCCTCCTTCGCAAGCATTACTGCTTCGCAGAAGGAGAAGACGGCCTCCCATGCACTCTCGCTCCGAACCAGGGCTGGACGCGAGAGATTGCCGCCGCCGATCGCCTCCGTGAGGACACGGCGGTGCTCCACCCAAGCTGGGCAGACCTCCACCGTATGCTCCACCGTGTCCTCCGGGCGATCCACACAGTGGTGACACCCGGGCGTTTCCTCCCGCTTTATCCTGAACAGGAACCTCCCGAAACAACCATGTCCGGTGAGGACCTGCATCAGGCGGAAGGTGAGGACGCCGTGGCGCCTCTCTAGTCACTCCTCAAAGACCACTTATCACCACAATTGTGGCGTGCCCAGCGCTGGGTTGTGACAATCGCACTCTCCATGCCGCCATGAGATCCCGCCGGAGCTCTGTCCGCTGTGCCGTGATTTCTCGCGGCAGCGGAGTTTCACCCCGGCGTTTCGCCTCCTCGCGCCACTCCCAGATGTGCGCAAGGACATAGCTAGTGTTAAGACAGGTAGTGTCTTTTTTTTCTTATAATAATAATTATAATGTATGCATGCTTAGAATGCTACAAGACAATATTAAGAGCATTTCTTTAGTTCTAGATAGTTTTTAAACTATATTAAGGCCATGACAGCTGTTCTTCAAAAAGCAATTTTAAAACAAGGTACTATAAAGCTTAATTAACGAATAAGAGTGAATTGCCCAAGCAAAAAAAATACACGCCAAACCTG
Organism: Tiliacea aurago; assembly: GCA_948098905.1. NCBI lineage: Eukaryota > Metazoa > Arthropoda > Insecta > Lepidoptera > Noctuidae > Tiliacea > Tiliacea aurago. The sequence continues at coordinate 236,590 of OX402581.1, read as the reverse complement.
AGAACGGTAGTGCAATGTGCTGATTTTTAATTTTTAATATTTTTTCTCAACAACGTAAGTACTTCTCTACCTTGGCAAAAAAAAACATTTTTTTGTACCCTATAATATACAAACAAACAAAAAATTACTATGTGTTATTTTATCATCACGGTGGCCTGTCCTGAACCCAATTCCGCTCATAAAATACCTTCCCCTGCAAATACATTCGTAATATGGATTTAAATCGATTTTGTTATAAGTAATTAAATTATAATATATTCGATCAAATAAAACTATTTTTGTTTGTATATCTTCTTTCTCATGGGTTTGACAGGCAGTCAACTTTTGTCTGGAAAAAAGTTATCATTTCAGAGGACAGTAAGTTTTAGTAGAATAGCCATGACAACATTGCGTTGTTACGCCCCTCTCACCTTTCCTCACTTCGGATCAGTCTGGCTCAAATTCTCGGCGCAAACGCACCGGTCCCAACGTCTTGCGGTTTCCCGCCAAAAAATTAAGTTTATCATTTCAGTAATATGGGGACAAAAATAGTTTCATTTCGGTGGCTGTTATAATTCGTGCTAGATTCGTTTAATTTGTTTCAAAATTGTGTATTAATTTCGCCGTAAGTACTGTTTTGTTTGAGTAGTGTTCATATTTTTTTAATCATTTTATTTCGGATTTTAAATTTCTAAGGTTACTTAGCATAAATACAGTAAAACACACACTTGCCGTTTTTATGCTAAGTGTTACCTATCAGAGAGCCTCTAGGAGATACAAATTATAACTAAGATAATGAATTTATTTTGTCTTTCAATAACCTCAGGCCCCGCAACGAGTAGCGATACGTAAAAAGTTACGATGCGCGGGAGACACGCGCGCCAAGCGCACCGCTCAGAGTTAACGAACTCGAGTAGGTACTAGGTTGCGTGAGTTGCGTCACAGAATAGAGCATTACAGTAGATCAACTTGAATTCTCTTCTTCTTAGTGTGTCAATTGGCAATTATAATTTAAATTTCCTGTTTGGCCCAGAACAGAATTGATTAATAAGTATAAGTTTATTTTGTTTTATCTAATTTCTCCCTCTTGATAGAAAGAGAATGAAAAAGTGTGAATACATAAGGTCAAAATGTAATTCCAAGATGGCGGCTGTGAATTTTTTTAAATGTATCGTCATAGGTATTGTTTTGATAGTTTTCGAGGGTGCTAAAGCCGATAGTGAGGTCAAAATGTAAATCCAAGATTGCGGCTACGAAAATGTTCACATTTTTCGTCATGGATGTCGTTTTCATAGTTTTCGAGGGTGAGAAAGCCGATAGTGAGGTCAAAATGTAAATCCAAGATGGCGGCTACGAAAATGTTCAAATTTTTCATCATGGGTATCGTTTTCATGGTTTTCGGGGGTGCTAAAGCCGATAGTGAGGTCAAGATGTAAATCCGAGATGGCGCCTATGAAAATGTTCGCATTTTTCGTCATGGATGTCGTTTTCATAGTTTTCGAGGGTGATAAAGCCGATAGTGAAGTCAAAATGTAAATCCAAGATGGCTTCTGCAATTTTTTTTAATGTTCCTTATGGGTATCGTTTTGATGGTTTTTGAGGGTGCTAAAGCCGATAGTGAGGTCAAAATGTAAATCCAAGATGGCGCCTACGAAAATGTTCACATTTTTCGTCATGGATGTCGTTTTCATAGTTTTCGACGGTGCTAATGCTGATAGTGAGGTCAAAATGTAAATCCAAGATGGTGGACGAAAATGTTGTTTTTTTTTCTCAATACTCAATATCTTTATTGCTTTACCCTAATGTGTATTTAGGTGGTAACTATATAATTTAGATCATTATGGACCCTGGTCAAAAGGTCAAAACATTTTCATCATGGGAATCGTTTTCATAGTTTTCTACGGTGCTAAAGCCGATAGTGAGGTCAAAATGTAAATCCAAGATGATGGTTATGAAAATGTTCACATTTTTCATCATGGGTATCGTTTTCATGATTTTCGAGGGTGCTAAAACCGATAGTGAGGTCAAAATGTAAATCCAAGATGGTGGACGAAAATGTTGTTTTTTTTTCTCAATACTCAATATCTTTATTGCTTTATCCTAATGTTTATTTAGGTGGTAACTATATAATTTAGATCATTATGGACCCTGTAGGGCACAGCAATAGGGTACGATTTATATCATACAAGAAAAGGTTCCTGATGGAGGTCCCCCGACTGCACATGTTTTTTGATGTGTAACATCTATTCTCTCGCTTTTTGTGGCAGTTATTTCGTGAAAAGGGACGAAAGTGTGTAACAGGAAGCGACAGCTTGAGCATGGAATAAGTAAGTACTATATCAAGGTGAGATGTCAATGTTATACATCCTATGCTGGCTAGCTCATTTTTTTCGTTAAAGATGAGGCACAAGCTCGTTTATGCGCAGAACACTAAGAGTGAACCCCCGTACTAAAAACAGTGTATCAAGTTATGACAACCTTGTAAATACATAATCTACTCTATAGGTTTGGCTAGTTTGGCAATGCACAACCTTATTCAGTGTTTATTGGCAAAAGGAAAAGTGTGAAGAAATCGTAAATTACAAAAACCAGATGTTTTTATTTGACTCAACAAGGAAGAGTTTCTCAAGGTGACATTTTGATGAATTCACCTTATTCACAAAAATAAAGAAGTGTACTTATTTTAAACTATTTTAATTATAAGGTAGCAATTAGGTTCAAGTTTATTTAATACGTACCTAATCTATCTATAACCTTAAAAAAATGTGCAGGTCGGTAGACCCCCGTCAGGAACGAAGTTCTTTCTTACGTATGAAAAGAAAGAAAGAAAAGAATGAAAATATTTTTATTATCTGCCACTGTACATAAACACTTAGGTAAACACTAAACACTATGCAGCGTAACAACTAAAATAAAGAGTGTTTTCGATGAAACGAAAAAAAACTAAAAAACCGAAAACACGAAATTTTCACAGCCGCCATCTTGGATTTATATTTTAACGTCACTAATGGCTTTAAAAGAATTATGCTGACTCTGGAATTCAATCAACCTAAAGAACAAGCTGGATTCCACCCCAGGTCTCTACAGTCGATCATATATTTACTGTGACACAAATCATCGAAAAGTACGAAGAATACGGGAAAAGGCTCTACATTGCTTTCGTTGATTATTCGAAAGCATTTGACTCAATAGGACACTTGGCTCTGTGGAAAGCCTTAGACCAACAAGGAGTGCCACAAAAGTATATAAAAATATTAAAGGAAATTTATAAAAGGGGTAAAGCGAAAAATAAATTAGAGAGACAACAGAACAGACAAACAGAAGTACAACTTGGAGTCCGACAAGGTGACCCGATATCACCGAACCTTTTTACTGCTCTTCTCGAGACCCTTTTCCGTCACTTAGAATGGGACTCTGTGGGGATCAACATTAATGGAGAAACATTGAATCATTTACGCTTCGCAGATGACATCGTACTACTCGTAATCTGCGACAACCACACACACCTAGAATATATGCAGCAATCTTTAGATAAAGAGAGTAGAAAATGTGGATTGACTATGAATCTGGAGAAAACTCGCATAATGACCAACGGAGAAAACATACCAGTAAAAATAGCGAAAACGTGGAAGATTATGTATATTTAGGTCAGAGAATCACGTTTAATGAGCAAACTGCAGGCGAAGTAGACCGTAGAATAAAACTTGCTTGGAAAAGAAAATGGTCATTAAAGCCCAATTTCAAATCTAAGCTCCCGATCAAATTAAAGAAAAAAGCATTTGAAACTGTTGTGTCTCCCACACTACTCTACGGATGCCAGAGCTGGGCACTAACAAAAGAAGTTCTCATCAAACTCCAAGTCTTCCAGCGGGCCGTCGAACGAAGTATGTTGGGATTGAAACTGCGAGACCGAATTCGAAACTCTCAAATCAGAATGATCACCAAACTGATAGACGTAGCAGACTTAGCCTGTAGGCTTAAATGGCGATGGGCAGGTCACGCGGCGCGCGCGGATGACGGACGTTGGAGCGAGCGTGTGCTGCACTGGTGGCCGAGCGGCGAAGCACGCCGCCGCCGTCGAGGTCGCCCGCACCGCCCGCCGTTGGGGCGACGACGTCGCGCGAGTTGCGGGACTCACTTGGACCAGGATCGCCAAAGATAGGAAATTATGGAAATGCATGGAGGAGGCCTTTGCCCAAAACTGGGTACCCAAAACTAAAAATCTAATTTGATCTAATTGTTATTATATTATTATTTGAGTTATACTATACTGATAACGTTAATCTATATTATATAATTGGATCAATTGTTATTAATTAACTTAATTTTTATTTGTTTAACATAATTTTAATTTTTAACAAGATTTGAATTTATTAGTTGTTATTTGCTAATTTAAAATAACGTATCGGTAAATAAATGGTAATGAATGATACTAAATGCAATAAAAATGTATAGTTAAGATATGTCGGGATAGGTTCAGACATCAGAAGTAATACTCAGATATGGCAATACAGAAATATATTTCAATCGAACAATCAGTTATTTTAAATCGAGAGAATATAGAAATTAAATAGAATTAATTAAATAACTAATAATGGTAGTGGCGGTCACATAGGGCAGTACTGACTGTCAGGGACAGTGGTCCATGCACCCACCGCAATAAGGATAGTACTAATTTGTCGGAGACAGCGTTCCATATCCAATAACCGGGCAGTACTGACTCGAGAGACAGTGGTCCCCGTGCACCAAGACGCATCCGTTCAAAATGCGTACCGACTCAACAGCGCACCTCCTTATAAAGGCGATCCGCTAGTGGGGGGTAACGTTACAATATTTCAGTCAATTGACTTCAAGTCTTTTAAGTCAAACATCCGATAGAATGAATGATTTGTCTATGGTGCACGTTCCACTAGCGCCATCTAGTCGCCGCCTCTCGCAGCTGTTAAATAATATGGCTTCCGTCACGGCCATTCTGATAAATCACTCGTCCTCGAGTGCAAAAATTCATCCATATAAAATTAAAAAAGGACTTTCATTAATTCACATCATCAATCATCATTACATATCAAAATACCAAATATCACTGGTCTAGGTATTTCTTTACAACAGAAAACCCCTACAGTTCAAACATGCTGGTTTAAATCGTCACCCACTAAAGCAGGTGAGATTCCTGCAGCTCACAAAGCGCTGGGCTAGGTTATCAACCCACAAAAGCAGGTGAAACCCCTTCAGCTACATATTTGCTAGTCTAAATCGACAAAGCGCTGGATTAGGTCATCAACCCACACAAGCAGGTGAGACCCTTTCAGCTACAACTGGGCTAGGTCACCACACACAACTCTTGCAACCCCTACGGTATAAACCAGTACTAGTATATTTAGTCATCCAGCAAGAGACCTTGTTCCGGTACTGGTTTATACAGAACAGAATTACAGGATTCAGAATTAATAGTAACTGTTTGTGAACTAATCGATAATGTTTTTTGGATTCTAAGACACGATTGGCATTTAAGTTTTGAGAACTATCTCTTTAAAATTTAAAATCCGTTTTCCGTCCTTCACAATAAATCTCCGGTACTAATTCTTGAAAAAAGGTCCCATCCCTGTAGTTCACAAAGCGCTGGACTAGGTCATCAACCCACAAAAGCAGGTCAGACCCTTCCAGCTACAACTGGGCTAGGTCACAACTCTGGCAACCCCTACGGTATAAACTAATTTAGTCATCCAGCAAGGGACCTTGTTCCGGTACTGGGTTACACAGAACACAATTACAGGATACAGTCGCCTCAGAATCCATAGATAAAGTATCTTCAGATTTAATAGTTACTGTTTGTGAACCAATAGATAATGTTTTTCGGATTCTGAGACACGACTGGTATTTAAATTTAGAGAATTATGATCTCTTTAAAATCCGTTTTAATTTCCAAGCAATTTGAAACTAAAATTTAAAAACCATAATCTTGACTAACCTACTAGATGGAACTATCTAGTTTTGAGATTACCGAGACCAAGCACAACGATTCCACATTAAATTAATCAAAGTAAACAAAACCTCAGGTATCTCATTCAAGGTCAATAACACACACACTATTCCCCACGGGAATACCGAGTCAACCCTTGGCTTTATGGTCTTTGCTTCTAGGCAAAACCCGACTATACAACCCAGAGCTACTGCCTACCGCATACCCATGGACTAATCATTGAGCACTACGATACTCTGTTGTAGTCTCCGACCCAATGAACCGAAAACATGTTACATAAACTAAAGTGATGTCAACTCATCTATTTCGTCTACAATCTCAATTGGTACTTGACATCGGGCATCTTCCGAACACGGTCATGAGCGTTTGTAAGTACGCTTGTTAACTAGAGATTTTTAAAACATACCGATCGCCATCCAACACTTCAACAATTTGAAAGGGCCTCTATACTTCACGTCAAGCTTAGTTTGATTACGGTCCTCGTTCGTTCTGGCTACAGGAGTTCACCTACACACAAGCGGAGAACTGGTGGACCTCGACACCGGGCTGCAGGCAATCCAGGAAAGCCATGCCATCCCTAGATGGCAGGCTAACAGGCGCTTGCTACGCCTGGACAGGAACGGCCTGCGCCCAGTGACGGGGACCATCACGGAACACTGATCACTTAAACAAACAATTCCACACAATATGTATAACGCACAGCCCTCTGTGTCGGGCTTACATGGAGGCTGAAAAAACCGTTTCGCATGTGCTCTTTGACTGCACAGGCGTCACCCTGATCCGAGCAGAAACCCTCGGGTCACTCAGATCCTTCACAGATATCCTATGCAGTCCAGAAGACCTAATCAGCTTCTGGAGGTAGATGGGCTGGTTGGAATAACACGCACAATGGTCCACATGAAGGACGAAGTGCGGAAACCAAACCCTCTAACATAGAACGCTTCTCGTTCTCAATAAGCACGAATTCCCCGACAGAGAACCTACTCACGCTTGCCATTGTACTATCAAAACGACTTTCATCATAACGCGCGGACTTCTCAACGCCTTCAGATGCCAATCTCCTAATGTCATCAAGGTCTTGTCATCATTGTCGTAAGCCATTAAATGAAGTGAACATCTGATTTGTCATAATTAAATAAAGTCAAAATTTGACAGAACTCTTTACAAGAGGCATCCACAGTGGCATGCCAGCTTCATCAGAACTCAAACTATTCTAAATTAAATCTACACATACGATATAAATTATTAATGTCTAAAGAAATCAGTAAGTAGGTTTGCTATCTCGGGAGAAGGCTGCGCCAAAACTTTAACATATCTATCAATATCATATTCATTACCTTTTGCCACACTCAACAATGATTCTCTTTCCTTCTTAGTCTTAGTACACTCTTTATGTAGATGGTGAACATCTTCAACCGATCTGCATGTTTCACAATTGGGATTTACTTTGTTCATCAAATAACCAAACTTGCGGGATGGGTAGTGACCAGAGCGTAATCTATGAAACAGAACAATATGATACCTATTCATTTCCTTGATAGCAAACCACGGTAGGCTGATACTGTATAGTTTTATACCAGATACCCTTTTCCCTACTTCGTTTGTCAAAGTACTCTTTAAACCTAACTCTTTATTTCATTTTGAATTAAACTAGAGTACCATATTACTATAAATCAATGAAAAATTAGAAGAAAATTAACATGTTATCAATAATCAGGAAATTCAAAGTCGTAGTCAAAGATCTGACTACACATTTATCGCGCATCTCGCAAAAGACAAAATTAAACTAAACATGTGAGAGCAATTCATAAATCAGCCTTAGACCATAACAAAACACAAAGTCTTAGGAATCTTATCCGTGGCCTGTGGCTTTTCACTAAGCCCGTTCAACAAACCCCATGTTTGTTTCACTGAATTCTCCTGAATTCCGAGTCCCACGGACTCTATGGGTCACTACAAGACCCGACCTCCACCAGAGCCACCCGCGAACCGCGCATCCACGGACTACTATAAGCAGATACCGACTTCTAACGGACTACGGCTACGAAATGGCTACCGGTACGGTCCGACCAGCTGAAACAAGTTCACCACTAGCACTCAACTCAACGTCTTCTACTTCAAATGGCTATGACTGAATAACAAAAAATCTAACGTTCACTTGACCTAATTTCAGTTAATATACTTTTGTTTATTATAACGATCAGTTGAGATAATGAATTGTTGATATAATTTCATTTTATCTAATTTCTTATGATATAATAAACATTTCCTATAATGCACATTTGACATAATATTCATGTAGTATATTATTCATTTACTATAATATTCATAATCTCTAATAACTTTTAATATAATTTAGAAAATCTGATACGATTTTAAACGCCTGCTAGTATGGTGCTAGCAAAAATGCATCGCATAAGCATACCGCTACAACAGCATAAAGTTGTTTGATATAACCTTTATGTAATCGAAAATCATTAGGCCTATCGTTTAAAATATATAATATTGCGATTAATTTGATTGAGCGTGCTGCGGGAGCGGCGTGACAGAAACGAATCGCTGCAAAACCGACTCCACGTAGTCTTGTCTGCCCTACCCCTAGAGTGTTATTTAAAATCGCGTAGGTGCGTAAGGGCGAGGCGGCACGCGAGCTGAGGAGCAGGTGGTTTCAACGCTTGCCACCGCGGCTGAGGCAGGCCGGCTGCCAGCAAGCCGAAGCCACGGTGGTGAGCGTGAAACACATCTGTGACGATAAGCTTGCATGGGACCGCTGTAGCCCTGCAGCACCGGAGCCGTGACAGAAAACATGCCTGCTGCATGTTGCAGGCTTGCTGCATGCTTGTTTGCTGCATGCTTGCTTGATACATGCTTGCTTGCATGCTGCATGCTTGCTTGCATGTTTTATTATATTAGACTAATTAGAGTTCTAGTTAGGTTAGAACTGTGAATATTAAACATGAAAATTAGGTCAAAAGAACATTAGGTCAAATGAATGTTATATAAAAAGAATATTATACATATTGAAAATTATATAAAATGAACGTTATACTAAATGTTTTATATTAAATGAAAATTATATCATATAAAACATTAGGTCATATGAAATTAGGTTATATGATTTTATAGCATATGAAAATTATATTATATGAACATTATTTCAAGTGAAATTACAGCATTTGTTATTATATCATACATTACACACCCATTATTATTAACGTCTCTATAATCTATGCACATACGGTCTGATCCATCATACTTTATAACCAAAAGGGCTCGCCTAGCAAACGGCGTACTACTGGGTACTGATGGGATAATTCGCATTAATTTACATTACTACTACTGGTTCTAATTATTTAGGCTTGCAACAGTAAATTAACCCTATCGGGCATGATTCGACTTTCGTCCGGAGACAGTCTGTAAGAACGTCTTTGCACTGTACGATTAGGGTCTATCAATCTTACTTTCAAATAGGCATTGCAATCAAATATTCGAATACCGAGTTGTACGAGTAAATAACTCGCACATCACTCGAACAGTTCAAACATTCGAACAAAGCTGAAGAAGTATTCGAATACTAAAAATTATCGAACATTTACAATCCCTACCTCCAACTCACCAGTGTTAACACGTGTTGTCGGAAAACCGTTACTAAAAAAGTCCAGAGTATAATTCTAAGATGTTTACAAGGTCACGTCTTCTATCAACTGGTAAAATCAAATTTGGTCATCTCCGAAAAAAACGAAAATAAGGTAAGAACGTTATTTTAAAAAACAAAGTCTTTTATCGCTTGTCATTTACAAAAGTAGTCAAATCCACTTAAATTAAAGCATAAACCGGTTACCACCGGTATCTAACTCAGTCAAATCCTTCGAAGTTTATTAACAAATTTAGTCAAATCCTTTCAGTCAATCAGGAGCGAGACGTCAAATCCTTTCAGCCAATCAGGAGCGCGAGATTGTTTTAACTAACAGAGGCTTAAAATGACCATCTTTCTCAGTGTTGGTAACGAGTTGACTCTGTACTTATTTCGTGCCGAATTTTAATTGATTTACTACGTTAAAATGGATAATGTGAACATTTTAGTCAAAGAAACAACCCCTCAGTTATCACGAAAAAGAAAACGACAAGAATCCAATCGACACAATTAATTATTGCCGTAGTCTGAATAGCTTTACACACTTTTATAGTTCTAAGCAAAATTAATTCAGTTGCTCGAACAAAAACCGTTATTTAAAATGTCTCGACTCAATACGATGTTACCACGCAAGTACTTATCTAGCAAAACTTGGAATAGAATCTCCGTCGCGAAATCGTTAATTTCTGCCTGACACAGCAATTGCAAAGTATTATTGATATTTTTATTGTCTATACCTACTAAAGGTACCACATCATTTACTCTTCTACCTCTAAATTTACAAGTAATTCTCTCCTTCATTAAAGACGATGTGTGCGGACGCGTCACGGTCGAATGAGACTAATGGACTTAGTGTACAGGCGGTAGATGACAAACTTCCGATGATTTTAGAAATTAAGGCTTCCATGCCGTTACTAAACAAATGCATCTGGTCTTGCATGATATTGGAAGCTGAGTCTCCAGAAGTGGGGTGGTCTTCGTATATAATATATGAATATATTTCAATCGAACAATCAGTTATTTTAAATCGAGAGAATATAGAAATTAAATAGAATTAATTAAATAACTAATAATGGTAGTGGCGGTCACATAGGGCAGTACTGACTGTCAGGGACAGTGGTCCATGCACCCACCGCTATAAGGATAGTACTAATTTGGCGGAGACAGCGTTCCATGTCCAATAACCGGGCAGTACTGACTGTCGAGAGACAGTGGTCCGTGCACCAAGACGCATCCGTTCAAAATGCGTACCGACTCAACAGCGCACCTCCTTATAAAGGCGATCCGCTAGTGGGGGGTAACGTTACAATATTGCACTCAATTGACTTCAAGTCTTTTAAGTCAAACATCCGATAGAATGAATGATTTGTCTATGGTGCACGTTCCACTAGCGCCATCTAGTCGCCGCCTCTCGCAGCTGTTAAATAATATGGCTTCCGTCATATTTTTATTTTGAGACACCAACATTTTATTGTTTTTGGTAGCTATAATTTACTTTATGGTGACGTCATATTAGAAGAAGAAAAAAATGGTCATAAAATATAAATACAATTACTTGAATAAGTACCTTAATAATATAAACACAGATAAGCGCTCTTCCTCCTCTCTCCTACTATGCTGTGCCCGACAGGGTCCATAATTGTGTCTTTAATTTTAAGCCTACCATCTGTTTTACTAACATTATGGAATGCAATAAAGAATTGTGAATTGAATTGTGAATTGTCATATAACCCATGATATATTATAGCAAATTGACTGATGTAATAAGTATTATAAAATCCATTAGCTAGTTACACTTCCGAAGACACATACATACTTATTTATTTATAGACATAGGTACCAACCGGAAAAGGCGATAAATAAAACACTATTATCAAAATAAATATTTTTGTAAATCGATTCTCCTGTATTCTATACTTATTTCCTAACTTAGGGGTAAATGTTTCAATATAAACTAGCAACACCGAATGATTTTTGTTAAGGTTTTGTGTTTCAAGATGTCACTAACAATAAACACGTAAAATAAATCCAAATAGACAAATAATCAGTATTTTACCTATGAAAGATACTCCATCTTATTTCTTTTGTTTTTGGGAACAGTTTTTACAATGTTTAAAAATACAAGACGGCATTATTCTGAAATTATCTGTTAGAGCCCGTGACGTACTAACGATCGCTTTTGAATTTGTATTTGCTTTGTTGGCCGCACTCTCGGTGTTCCGCGCGGTCTATCTGCTTCTTTCTATAATCTGAGGAATCGGTATACATACGTAATAAAGCAAGTCATTTATAAAAACTGATCAACAAAAATATTTAAAATAAATATTTAATTATTAATATTTGTAATGTTTAAGTGATTTCTTACCTCTGTAATTCTGCATGAAGGCTTCTACATATCAGCGCGACACGCGACGCGACACAAAGGCGCCGCGTATCGCGCGACGAGCGGTGCCTTTTTGTCGCGTCGCGGTCAAATTTAGTTACTTATTATAAATGTCAAAATATCAAAAAACAGTGAAATTAATACATGGTCAACAAATCAATCAATAATTCAAGAAATCTTGGATTGTGTAGTATACTTTAACAATTAAAAAGTTTCTTAACTTCATTTTAAATACTGGAAGTTCCTTAGTGCTCAGAATGTCAATAGGTATTTTGTTGTAAATTTTTGATGCAATGCCAAAGAAGCTTTTGTTAAATAGAGCCGTTTTATGTGGTTTAGATATTTTTTTAATTAGATATTTTTAACATACTTATATGTTTTCGATTTGAGTTTATCAAATAGATTTTCATTTGTTTATATAAATACGGCTACTTCATAAATGTAGATTACAGGAAAGGTTAATATTTTAAATTCTTTGAAATATGGTTCACATGAATCAGGAACACGGATACCAGCAATCGCACGTACGCATCTTTTTTGCGCTTTAAACACTAAATCCCTATTAGTGGCATTACCCCAATATGACTGCATATCTCAGTGTCGACGAAACATAAGCAAGGTATGCGGGCAAAAGAACTGATTGATCAACAATTTTAGATAATTTATTTAAGGCATACAGCCTACGAGTAGTGATTGAGTTTATTGTATATTGTGTCAATGTGTGTTCGCCAAGTCAAATCGTTATCTATCCAAAGCCCTAGAAAGGAGATGGATAACGGTCTCATACAAGCTTGACCCAGAAATGAACACAAATAAAACAAAATGTATTATGAAGCTATTATAGTGTTTCATAACCCTGTATAATTTTGATACTCGTAAAACTTGGTGAAGGGACATAAGCTCCTTCTCAAATCGAATGACTTCAAAAAATAAATTCATACCTGTCGATCGCGGAGTAATCCACTGTCTTCCAGCAGATTGAATTTAACTCAAATCTAACGACTGTATCCCATATGATTCATTTGCTATGCCCTAATTTATAGAACGTTAGATCTCCGTTGGAAACCAGGCAAAATAAAAGTCAGCGGAGATGTGAGTTAGTGGTATTGTTATTTTAGCCCAGGTAAACTGTAATGCGAAGTCCAAGAAAGGCAAAGTCACTCAGAAATACAAAAAAGATAACCAGAAACACAGCCAATTATATTTTTGAACAAATTACAAGAAATTACAACAAAATATTCATGATGCTGTCACACACAGCACCACAGCGGCAGAAATAGTCAAAGACAGACCCGGCTAACAAGAAGGGTATTTGGCGCATGTATTTGTATGGTGTTTATATAGTTATCCCCTATCTACTTAGTAAAAGACAATGGACTTTAACTAATGAAAATGTAATCCAAAATAGGTACAATAGTAACTCGCTGTTGGTGAGCGTATGGAGTGCGCGCGCGTGCCGTCGTTGGAGATCGGTGGTGGAGTGGTCCGACAGCCCGCGCCCCGCACGCCGCACCTCTCGCCGCCGCCCGCCGCCTTCCACTCTCGCGACAGCAGCCGAAGACTGCCGAGTGAACGGAGGCGCCCGAACATCCTCCCCGGGTTGAAGCATTCAAGTGAGAGGAAGTGGGCAGACGTTGTTGTAAGCCCGCAGCACCGTTCCTCTCTTCGTCTTCAGCTCCACTACCCGTGTGGTCCCGTCGCAGCTAGGAAAGACCTTGATGACACGCCCCAGTGGCCACACCAAGGGCGGTTGGCCTTTCTCTTTGATGAGGACTAGTGCTCCTACTGAAAGTTGGCCTGTTGACGCTGTCCATTTAGGTTTTAGCTGGAGCAGAGAAACATATTCTAATTTAAAGCGATTCCAAAAATGTTGTTTTATGTGCTCCACTCTTTGGTAGCGCTCCAGTCGCCCGATGTTCAGATCAGTAACCTGTGGATGCGGAACAGATATTAGTGGTCGCCCAATTATGAAGTGTCCAGGAGTAAGAACGGAAAAATCTAGAGGATCAGTGGAAAGAGGGGTAAGAAGACGGGAATTTAAGACGGCCTCTGTTTGAGTCAAGCACGTGGCCATCTCCTCGTATGTGAAGTGCGTTAAGCCTAAAAGTCTCTTTAGGTGATGTTTAGTCGATTTGACGGCGGCTTCAGCAATGCCATTGAAGTGGGGGGAGTATGGAGGCGCAAAAGAAAATTTGATGCCTTGTTGAGCAACTTCGGACACGAGATTCGAGTCTTGTAAAATCTTACCTAGCTCATTGCAGGTACCTATAAAGTTTGTCTCATTATCGGAAAAGATGCTTTCGGGTTTACCACGACGAGCCACAAAACGGTTCAAAGCAGCCATGTAAGCTTCTTTCGTAAGGTCTGTAACAAGCTAGATGTGAACAGCCTTAACGGCAAGGCAAACAAAAATACACAGGTACGCCTTTATAAGCCTGCACCCTCGCCCTTTGCGATCAGCTATCAGCACTGGCCCAGCATAATCCACGCTACAGTTTAAAAACGGTGTTCTAAATGTGTCCTTGAAGAGGGCAACTGACCCATTTAGGTTGCACGGTTTGACACTTGTACTTAAAACATTTGATACATTTTTTAACAATACATTTTGAAAGATTTCTGCCACCAAGCGGCCAGTACATTTGGCGTATAGTTGCCAAGAGCAGCTGAGGGCCAGCGTGTAAGCAGTCGATATGATATTTATGAAATATTATTTTAGTTATATGGTGCTTACCACATAATAATACGGGGTGCTTGACATTGTAATCATACGGTGAGTTGTCAAGTCTCCCACCTACGCGTATGAGACCATTCGAATCTGTAAAGGGACTCAAAGATATAAACCTATTTTTATTTTTTGGTAAAGATTTTCCTGATTGCAGTAAATTATACTCATCTGGAAACATATCTGTTTGAGCGTGACGTAAAATAAAATTTGTAGAATTTGTAAGTTATTCACAGGAAGGGAACCAAGGAATTTATTATGTTTATGTTTTAAATTGTAAATAAATCTTAGTATGTAAGCGACGACTCTCTGTAAGTGATCATAATTTGAGTATTTGTGAATAAGTGTTTTAATTAATGAATTATTATTATTATGATGTGACAAATGATTTGAAGTTAAATTATTGTATGATTGATGATGGGATGAGTGATCAGTGAAGTGTGATGATACGACTTCAGGTAGACCTTGCTTCAAGTTCTCATTGGGCATTTTTGGCCAATATAGTTCATAATTTAACAAAAACTGAGGACCTGACCACCATAAGGAACACTCGCTGATAAGGTCAGCCCTCAGTCCACGAGAAACAAGATCCGCCGGATTTTCCTTCGACGGCACGTAGCTCCACGTGTGCCCTATAGTGCTTTCTTGTATTTCATTAATGCGGTTACGGACAAAAGGTTTTAATAAGTTAGGTGTCATGGAGAGCCAACTTAACACTATTGTCGAATCGCACCAAAAGTAACATTTAGTAACGGGTTTGGTGAAGGAATTACGTACATTAACACACAGTCTTGCTCCTAATAAAGCCCCACATAACTCAAGTCTAGGGATGGTTGTTGGCTTGATCGGTGCAACACGATTTTTAGAGACCAACAGCCGTACTCTTACCAACCCATCCCTAGAACTTGACTTTATATAAAAACATGCACCGTAGGCCTTTTCGGATGCATCTGTAAACACATGAATCTCGTTTATAGTTGAATTGTCACATGAAATCCACCGAGGTATTTTAAGGGTATTTAAACATGGTAGACTAGTCACGAACATTAACCAGGAGGTATGTATATTATCTGGTACTTGCTCGTCCCAGTCACACTTAGCCGTCCATAGAGTTTGGATGATAATTTTAGCCTCAATAATGCAAGGACCTACCAGACCTAATGGGTCAAATATTTGACTAATCACAGATAAAATGTGGCGCTTTGTGATTGGTTTGTTGGTATCGACCGATATTGAAAACTCGAGTGAATCAGATTTACATAGCCAATATAGGCCTAACGTTTTAGATGACACGTTTCTATCTTCAGACAAGTTCAACCTACCAGAATGTCCTGGAACACCGGCTATATCTGTTAAAATATCTAAACTATTAGATTGCCATTTTCTCAAATGAAAGTTAGCTGACGCTAAGATGGATGCAACTTCTTTACCCATCTGGACTACCTTGGAAACCGAGCCGCCACCACTCAAATAATCGTCGACGTAGAAATCTCGTTCAATGGACGATTTTACAATGTCATTTGAGGCGGTTGTTGCTAGACTGACTAAGCTTTTAGTAGCTAAATAAGGGGCGGAAGCTGTTCCATAAGTAACAGTATTAAGACTGTACGTTTGAAGTGGTAGCTTAGGGTTAGCACGAAAGATTATTTGCTGTAAGTTACGTTGTGATGGTGTTACCTGTATGGCCCTATACATCTTCTCTGTCACCAGAAATAACAAACTTGTGCTGACGGAAACGCAGCAATATAGAGAAGAGATCATCTTGGACAGTGGGCCCCACCATCTGGATGTCGTTAAAAGACACTCCAGAGGTAGTCGCTGCTGATGCATCGAAGACTACCCTGAGCTTAGTTGTGGTACTGGATTCTCGGATGACTCCATGATGTGGCAAAAAATACTCATTTTTGTTACCTGAATTAGGTTTCCTTGTTGAGTTATTCACAGTCATGTGCCCTAAGCTCACGTACTCCTCGATGAATGCACACATATATTTCCTTAAAGGCAGGATCACGTTGGAAACGACGTTCCAAAGATAAGAATCGACGTTTAGCCATTTCATATGACTCGCCTAACTCACTGGGATCAAGAGGCATTGTAACTATGAATTGCCCGTTTTGATCACGCACAGTGTTAACATGAAAACTTTCTTCGCATGCTCGTTCTTCCTGTGACAGGGAATGCTCAGAAGAAACGGAATCGAGCTCCCAAAACTTATTGAGGCTATTATTTAAATCGTTCATGGACATATTACAAAAATGTGAATATATATTTTTGGATGGATGTTTTGGAAGAGCCACAGAGCCTGATACTATCCATCCAAGCTTTGTCTCATGTAGTTTGGGCTGATTTTTTCCTAAATTAATAGATGCATCTGCCTAGAATATTCCAAAATATTTCAGCACCAACCAGTATGTCAATCTCGGATGGGGCGTTGAATGACGGGTCGGCCAGATTTAAATCGAATGGTATGGGAATGCTACTTACGTCGACTAAAGTAGACGGCAGTAATTTGGTAATTGTAGGTAATATGAAACAATTTATATCTGTCTTATAGTTGCCGCTACACGATTCAATGGCTACTTTGCAAGACCGTGTACTTAATGTAGTATGACTGTTTATACCTGTCACCGTGGAACTCGTGCTACGTCGAGGAAGTCCTAGCTGATCACATAGTTTCTGCGTAATAAAATTTGCTGTGCTACTATTATCGAGAAGGATCCTGGCGTCGCTCTTGATGCCTCGGTGGTTCACCACTCTCGCCAACGCTGTGGACAGTAAAATATGAGAGGTAGTATGTTGCGACCGAGCGTCACTCGACAGGGAGATATTTTCTGAGAAACCTCAGTGGGCAATGCTATACTATTGGGCATAGGATCTTGGAACTGAGTAGACTGTTCTACATGTAAAAGGGTATTATGTCTACCTTTACAATATTTACAACGAGCTAATCTACAACGTTTTGTTACATGACCACTACGCAAACAGTTAAAACAAACTTTAAATTCTTTAACCCTTAATATACGTTGTTCTACGTTTAATTTTCGGAACCCTTCACAAGTGTATAATAGATGATTTTGATTGCATAGGGGACATTTTGTTTTATATTTTTGATTTGAAGTATCGGCTTGATTAGTTGCTATTATTAATGATTTATGTTTGCTTCCTACTTGATTGTTGTTAGTGTTAGCGTTATTTTCTATATTAAGTGTGATTTTGTTATGTTCTAATGTCTCCAATAAGTCAGCCTTTTTACTAATGAATGAACAACATTGTGAAACTGTTGGTTTTGTTGCTATGATATTACGATGAGCTTCCCATTCCCTGCTGGTGATAGGGTCTAGTTTAATTGCCATCATAAAAATAATCAACGTATCCCAACTGTCAGTGGGCTCGTTCATTGTGTGAAGCGCTCTGATATTTTTGTTAATTAGGTCAATTAGACGACGTAAAGAACTGGATGATTCTTGCGTGATACATTCTACGTTGAACAAGGCCTTGACATGGGTATCTACTAAAAGCCTACTGTTATCAAAGCGGTCACATAGTAGGTTCCACGCCATTTGATAATTATCACCTTTAAAATCTATATTTTTTATCATTTCCAAGGCATCGCCTTCAGGCGACGCACGGAGGTAGTGGAACTTACCAATGTTATCTATGCAACTACTCTTATGAATTAGTGACAGATATGTATCTCTATACTCAAGCCAGTACTGATAACCACCATCAAAATTAGGCAAATCAATTTTAGGTAAGCGTATAAAGTTTCGTTGTTGGAACGATTCACCTGATTGTTTGTTCACCGAGCCTGTCACAGACCCGCCATCGCCGCTCTCGTCACTGGCAAGCAGGCCCTGCGCCTGCGCTGCGAGTGCGTGGTAACGGTCTTCGAACTTAGCTCTCTCTGCATACGCCTCGTCAGGATCATCCGAAAGCACCTCGATTTCTACCTGTAAGTTGTCGAATTGGTCGTATGTAGCTTCAAATTTTTTAAAATGGCTCTCCAACTCTAAGCGTTGAACGTCGGAAATAGTTTTGCAACTATGAAGCACATTCACGTAATTGGTGAAATTTGTAAGCTTTGCCTTAATGGCACTTCGCTTTCTCAACAATAAGTCTAAACAGGCCATAACGTAATCCAGTAAGAAAAGTAATAGGTACTATTAACACTAATTGATTATGCGTAGCAAAGTTTCGTAAAGAAATTGGCAGTTAAGTTTGAAGAAAACACTAAGTATACATAATGTGAATGAATAGCCGCGTGACCTTGTTGAATGTCACGGGAGCCGGCGAGCTACACCGGTCAATGAATAGCCGCGTGACCTTGTTGAATGTCACGGGAGCCGGCGAGCTACACCGGTCAATGAATAGCCGCGTGACCTTGTTGAATGTCACGGGAGCCGGCGAGCTACACCGGTCAATGACCGCTCAGCTGTTTCAATTATGTAATACGCACACAGCCGATCATGCACCCAATTAACGGTAAATAGCCTAGGGATTTAGCAGTGCAACAAGCGTAAGCAGTGCATAAGAGTGAAAGAGATAACTATAATGTTAACCCGTATTGACTCAAATATGAACGTGAAAACGGAAAATAATTTGAAATTAACGGAATGAAACAATTTCTTAATTTTTTTAAAAGGTTGAAGAAGGAAAAAATTGGAACGACTCACACAATACCGAATCTTTATCCACAAGAAACCTGTCCAGCATTCCTTCCAAGCGATGACTCGGCGTAAATCGTACAATCTAGTCGATGTAATAAGCGCCGGCGTCGTTATCAAGACTCGGTGAAATATAAAACTGTCCAGTTCTTGTTCTTCTTGTGTTCAATCGATTTCGGTAGAAAAAACCGTTGCTCCGGTGACGCAGCGAAATCCAGGAGTTCAAAGTTCACCAACGTCGAGTCGTAATGCCAGTAGCCGATGAAGTTGTTTTACCAAAACGCGACTATATGGAGGCTCGAAGGACCATTTGTTAGGGACCTAACTAAGGACTTACTAAAAGACAATGGACTTTAACTAATGAAAATGTAATCCAAAATAGGTACAATAGTAACTCGCTGTTGGTGAGCGTATGGAGTGCGCGCGCGTGCCGTCGTTGGAGATCGGTGGTGGAGTGGTCCGACAGCCCGCGCCCCGCACGCCGCACCTCTCGCCGCCGCCCGCCGCCTTCCACTCTCGCGACAGCAGCCGAAGACTGCCGAGTGAACGGAGGCGCCCGAACAAGGATTCTTTATTCCCTCATACCATCCAGACGTCTGGATGCATTTTAATGATTTACATGTTGTTAAATTTGTGGTGACCGCCAGCGTAAAGCACTTTTTTTTCAATCGCAATACGAAGGATTTTAAAGGATTTTCTTAATCCAATTATAGCTGAAAGGTGACGTTTCATAAAAAGCTACATGGTGGACTTTGTAATCCAATATAAGTAAAGTCGTGAAAATAAGGTTTTAGTACGCTAAAAGGGATTTATACGACGATTCCAAAATATTACTTATGATTATGACCCTGGGGTCACCAGGGTCATTTATTTATTTTTATTGGTTCACCAACAATTGTTTACACTGGTTTTATGCTGAAGGTAACATATTATGCCAAAAGTCAAAAGTCATATTTTAGAAATCTTCTAGTATCTTTTAGTATTAGTATATCGTTTAGTATTATTATAAGTACTAAAGCGTATTGCATCTAACACAAAGGATGTTTCGTATAGAGAATGAAAAATAAAATAATTGTAATAATCTTATCATTGTTTATCTTTAAATGCCTCCCTTTAAGCTAGTTGTAGGACTGTGCAAAGCTTATTACTTAATGACAAATGCATGAAAATGACGGGCAGTGACAATGAATATGAAAGATAAAGAATGTGCTGCCATTACATACTTTTAAAACTGGACGGATCTATTGATTTAAAAAATGAATCGATACATTAATCAGTGATTAAATATCATGTTCATTACAGTCTAGTTATTATTCAATACACTTTAAACACAGTTTTAATATTCTAAAAATACTCGCGGAATCATATCAATTCTTACAATAAGGATGCCCCAATTACCATGATATTTCCTAAACTGGCAACATAAATATCTCCCCGGTTACTTAAATCAAAATAATAATCTTTTAAATTGAAATATTTCCTGCAAAGTTTTGCCAAGAAACGAAAGCTGTGGTGGGATTTCAAATATGATCAGTTATTTTTTTTTATATATTTATCTCTTTGTCTGTGCTAGGCCGCACTTTATCCATGTCCTTTAACGCAGCTGACTTGTTAAATGTTCGTCCCATTGAGTTATTATCCGTCAGCCAGTTAATTATATTGCGAAGAGTGGAATTTATGTCATTTTCAAAAGTGTCAGTATTTTGACCTGTAAAGATGGCTGTTGTTTATCACTTTAACGAATGAATCTTAGAACATGTTGGTTTACAGCATTCATGTTTAAATAGGAAGATAGGGCACTCTCTAACATCACGTAAATATTATGGACTAGACCCACACAACTACATTTCCCGATGTCGTGCGTCATGTGCCGAAATAGAGAGACATATTACGCGGGCTATAGCGGGAACGAGATAGCAATAACTGTCACTTTTACGTACCCATAACTGTTGTGCAAGCGAAATCGCGTTAGCAGCCGAATGTTGGCCGAATGTTTACGACTATGAACAACTTATGACGGATATATTATTATAATTTTCAACAAATTAACATTTTTGGTTGTACTTATGAGTGAAAAATAATTTCGTGGGACTTGTTTTTGGTTTTTGCACTATTTGTGCACATTTTATAAACACAGGAATGCATTGTTGCTGCTTATTTAGACGATTACTGTAATTTTACCTGACGTGCTACACAAACGCCAGTTCGATTGTGACTAAGGTCGATTGTGTTCTTGCACCTAATTTCTGCGGAGCACGTCGAGGAGCGCGTACCATATCATCCCTAATGCTTGTTTTACATCAATGTTTACAGGGTATTTTTATGCACAGTTGGTAATTGTTAAAACTACATTTAACACTTCACTACATTAAACTCGTAAGGTAGGCTCGCAAAACGTTCTTGGTAGAGTCTGCGTGCTTCTGCATAATTGCAGTCACATTTCCCAAGACACATCAACATATTAAAATATTCTACGTTAGAATAAGACATGGTCAACGTTTACGTATACAAACTCACGTCACTCACTACTAGTCACTACGTAGATCAACAATAGGGTTCCCTCTATCTGGCAGAATCTTGATGCTCCGAAATTTATTTGGCAGCATACTTGGCATAATTTTCTTTAAACGAATATTATTAAGGCATACAAAATATTTAATAAAATGATTGTTTGGCCGAATGTTTATATGTCCGAATTAACAATGGCATAGTTACCTTTAAGATGGCAGAATTTTATTTGGCATAGTTAATTACCTTTGGCAAAGTTAAAATTCCGCATAATTTAATTTAGCTTTTATAGTACTTAACTTTTATTTAAAACGACGATTATTTGGTACAATTTCACTTGGCATACTATGAAAATGGCAGAATTTCATTTGAAATAATTTTATTAGGCGTATTGCCTGATAGCATTTTTAACTTTCAATTAAAATTAAAATAATTCTTAAAAAGTCATTAAGTTGTGCTACAATAGTTAGTGACAGAAAAGAATCACTGCAAAACCGACTCCACGTAGTCTTGTCTGCCCTACCCCTAGAGTGTAATTTAAGCCCGCGTAGGCGCGGAGGGGCGAGGCGGCGCTAAAACCATCTGCGACGATAAGCTCGTGTGGGACCGCCGGAGCCCCGCAGCGCCGAAGCCGTGACAGAAACCATGCTTGCTGCATGTTGCATGCTTGCTTGCATGCTGCATGCTTGCTTGCATGCTGCACCAGATCCCCTCTATTGTCTAGGTAAAATGAAACTATGGTAATTAAAACAGCGGTATAATGAATGTTCGCTGGGTTCATGAGCGATGGAAACGAGCATACTAAACATACAGAAAAAACATAGAAAAAGAAACACAGAAATAAGAAAAACCACAAAAGTAATACATGCTTTGGAACATTCTCAAAAACTAAAATGGAAATGGGCGGGTCATATTGCACGTATGGACAAGGAAAAATGGACACAGATAGTTACTACCTGGCAAGGACCAACAAACAAAAGGAAAAGAGGTAGACCGAAAGAAAAGTGGGTTCACGAAATAATAAGGAAAGCCGGTGAAAATTGGATCACAAAGGCAAAGGAAAAGTAAAATGGAGGAGGCCTCCACCCGTTGAGGGGCCATATTGAAAATTAAATTATATTGAAAATTGAATTTATTTAATATTTTAGAAATAAATTATTATATTGATTTTATGATTATATTAATTTAGAAATGATTTGTTATGATATGAACTGTAATAATTTTGTTATTTTATGCATGCACATTTATAATAATCTTATGATAAATTTGTTTTTATACTTAAGTCATTAATTATGGAAATAAAGAGGCTATAATAATAATAACATAGCTGGCAACACCAACGTCAACAGACGTCTCGAATTTTGATCTTCTAATTTTCATATATTTTAACAGTTTTAAAGCATTTTCGACGCATTATTATAGTTTTGAATGTGCTTTTAAAAAACCCGCAAGAAACGTGAAACCATTTTATCCCAAAAAGAGGAATATACACCCTTATTTTAAACATGACTCAAAAACTGCCGAATAAGTTATGACATCTGTCATGTCTCATCTGAAAATCAGAAAATGGAAATCAATGAAATAGAATGGAAGTTATTATGAGATGTTGACAAGATCAGCGGCACTAAGAACACGCCTACCACCTCCGGACTCTTCGCTTAGCTCCGCCTTGCCGCCACCGGTACCCAGCCCCACTGTGACGACACCGGCCGCGGCAGTTGCGTCGAGCTCAAGCGACGAGTATTTCTCCCCGCCCACGACGCCACCACCTGCTCGTCGACGGGGAGGACGCCGGCCGCCGGATGGTTTAGGACCTCGAGGCCCACCGGCCTCTGATAGGGTCCCAGCTCCCGGCGGAAGTGTGCAGCGCATGAGATGGACACGAACCATCAATGAGAACGTCATGCGCTCATACTATGGGGCTACAGAGGGGGGAAACAATCTGACCGCGTACCGTGTTCGGATGCTCTCTCTTTTTCAGGTGCTTGAGCCAGCTGTCAACGTTTCGGCACAGCGACTATCGGATCAGGTGCGGGTCATCCAGCGTAATCATATGTTGGATGACACTGTACTTGATCGCCTGCGAACTGAAATGCGGAGTAGCCATGTCATCGCCCCCCTGTCGCAGACTGTTGTAGAACCACCGCAGTCCAACACAATCCAAGCTGACGAGGGGAATGATGACAGGGCTACAAACGTAAGTACCCAGTGCAATGAGAAATTGAGGAGTGCTTTGGAGGGTGCGATTCGGGAATATCGGTTTATGTCACCCGAACTTAGGCCACGCTTACCTCGTTTGCCCATGCATAACAAAAATAGGGCGCTGGTGGCAGCTCTGGATTCGCAGTTGTCAAACTATTTTGATGACTGCGAAAACCTCACTGATACTCATTCAATTCTGTACTGCGCGGCTGTAGCGGCATGTCGTGTAGCTCACGTAAAATGTCCTAATGTCTTTATAGCTACACGACCGAAACCAGTCGTACCAGCTTGGCAGTGCAGAATTGAGCGTCGTATTGGTGGGGCCAGAGCGCTCATCGGCAAACTAATCTGCTTCAGGGAGGGCAATACTCGCCCAAGAGTGATGCGCTTTGTGAGGCGGGCGTTTTCAGGGACTGGTACCAGCCCTGAGGACTATTTGTCTCGTATCACAGAGCGCATAGACTTCCTGAAGCAGAAAGTGTATGCTTGGGCGAACCGTATTCGTAGGTATAAGCGGCGTGTGGACCGATTCACTCAGAATCGCACCTTCCAGAGCAATGAAAGGTGGGTTTATAGGGATTGGGAGCGACCGAATCAAGATGTGACTGACACGCACCTGCCGGATAATGATGCCATGTCTTCTTTCTGGCGCAGTATCTGGTCGGTGCCTGTCGGTCACACTGAAGGTGATTGGACTCGGAAAGTTGAGCGAGCCTGCGATCCAATACCAGAAATGGGGGCTATTACCATCTGCCCCCAAGATGTAGCTCGTGCGGTCCGTCCGTTGCCTAACTGGAAGTCCCCAGGACCGGACGGACTGCACAACTTCTGGATCAAAAGGTTTGTTGGATCGCACGCTCGCTTGGCGGCCCAGTACCAGACTGCTTTGGAGTCTGGTTCGCTACCCCAATTCCTAACGACAGGAATAACCCACCTGTTCCATAAATCAGGTAGCACCGCGGAACCCAGAAATTATAGACCGATCACGTGTTTACCGACGGTCTATAAAGTTCTCACATCCATTTTGAGAGCTAAAATTAACAAACATATAGACAACAACTCCGTCATGTCTGCCTCTCAAAATGGATGTAAGAACGGGTCTCGCGGTACTAAGGAGTTACTCCTCATTGATATGGCCATTAGCCAACAGGTTCGACGTTCCCGAAAGGATCTGTCGACATGTTGGATAGATTTTAAGAAGGCCTATGACTCGGTGCCACATACATGGCTCATGAGGGTGCTGGAGTTGTATAAAGTAGATGCAACTCTGTGCACCTTCCTGATGTCATGTATGAGGCAATGGAGGACAGTCCTTCGCTATCCAGGATGTCGAAATATCCAGAGGAATAGCGAACCGATAAGGATCGAGCGAGGCATATTTCAGGACGATAGTTTGAGTCCGCTTTGGTTCTGCTTAGCCTTGAATCCTCTAAGCACACTGCTGGAGGATTCAGGTCTAGGCTATCGGTTGAGGAGAGGTGGTCAGGTTATATCTCACCTCCTCTACATGGATGACCTAAAACTCTTTGCCCCCAACAATTTGCAACTGATGGAGCTACTGAAAATAACTGAAACTTTCAGTAGTGCCATCAGGATGGAATTTGGTGTGGACAAATGTGCGGTTATGCATGTAAAGCGAGGGAAGATTGTGAATCCGTGGGAACCCAACTCTCGGATTCCATAAACCTCAGAGCCCTCTCCGCATCCGAAACCTATAAGTATTTGGGTATGTCGGAAGCGTTGGGCATCAATGCTACTGACATGAAGCAATCGTTGAAGGAGCGCTTCTTTGGCCGCCTGAAGAAAGTATTGAATAGTCTTCTGTCAGGCGGAAAGAAGGTGCGTGCCTTCAACGGTTGGGTCATGCCGGTTTTGATGTACTCTTTCGGCATACTCAAATGGACTCAGACCGAACTCGACGCCCTGGATAGGAGGGTTCGTACGCTGCTGACTGCATATCGAATGCATCACCCACGATCTTCGGTAGTGAGACTGTATATCCCGCGAAAATGTGGAGGTCGAGGCTTTTTAAACGCTAAGACCCTCCACAATCGCGAGATATGCAGTCTCAGGGAATATTTCCTAGAAGCCGACGTGGGGATGCATCGAGATGTGGTCGCGGTGGACAAGGGCCTCATCCCGCTCTCCTTGGCTAAAGAGAACTGGCGCAAACCTGTCGTGCTTGACACTAACGATCGCAGGGAGGTATGGCAAAGTAAGGAGCTTCACGGACGGGCCCTACATGAACCCGATGTAGACTTTTTAGCGTCCGTAGCCTGGCTGCGTTTCGGCGACCTCTTTGGGGAAACCGAAGGTTTTGTCTGTGCAATTATGGACGAAGTTATCATGACGAACAATTACCGGAGATTTATTGTGAAGGACGGCACGGTTGACGTGTGTCGGGCATGCCACCGTCCGGGAGAATCAATCCGACACATTATCTCCGGGTGTTCTCGCCTTGCTAATGAAGAGTACTTGCATAGACACAACCTTGTAGCCAGGATTATCCATCAGCAACTTGCTTTGAAATACAGCCTTGTAGAATCTGAGGTGCCGTACTACAGGTATGTGCCCGACCCAGTTCTCGAGAATGGAAATATCACATTGTACTGGGACCGATCCATCATCACTGACAGGACTATTGTTGCCAATAAGCCTGATATAGTGGTGGTGGATCGAATAGAGCGGCGCACAATGATTATTGACATCACGGTCCCTCATGACGGGAACCTCGTGAAAGCCGAGAAAGATAAACAAATCAAGTATCTTGACTTGGCTCGCGAGGTTGTCGACATGTGGGATGTGGACTCAGCAATCATTGTGCCGATAGTTGTATCAGCCAATGGCTTAATTGCCAAGAGCCTCGACCAACACCTAACGAGGCTCTCGTTGGGCGGCTGGATTAAGGGCCTGATTCAGAGAGCGGTACTTCTGGACACGGCTCGCATTGTTAGGAGGTTCCTCTCTCTGGAGCCCTGACCGCCGGTAGCTTGGACCCTGTTCCCGATAACGGTGGGCTACTATTTTTTATATTTTTAAATATTTTTATATATTTTTTTTTTATATTCTAATATTTAAAAATATAATTTGTATGTACTTAAGTGAAATAAAGAGAATAAAAATACTGAATGTTCGGAAACATAATATTTCGAATAAAATGTTATTTCGTCGAAACAGTTAATACGTGCAATGAAGTCACTATTAATGAGAATAACAAGATTGTTTTCCTGCAACCCGCATTGTTTTTGTGAACGCAGTGTTGTAATTTTATATGAGGGTATGCATTTTGTCAAAGATACTAACTGAAACGTTTAGAAACTGTCAGTCGATAAAATGTTTTTCTTGGTAATAAGTTTGATATTAACTAAGCAATATGAGGATAGAGAATATTTGATTTGTTATTCTATGAAATTAATATTAAAACATAAAATTTTATTGGAAACAAAAATCATTGATTAAAATTGCTTCAAAGTAAGTATTCTGCTATGAAATGATAATATGAGAAAAATTTTATGTGAAACGAAATTCTATGGAACTATTTTCTATAAAACAACGTACAACCAAAATGTATGCCTAAAGATGATTCTGACTTACAAACTTATCGAGTTTTGAATGTATGATAAATGAGTGTCTGCCAAACGATTTTCTGCGAAATGATGTTTATGCTATCAGCTGTTATGCAAAATAATATTATGACAAAAAAAGTTCTGCCATAAAGGGTAGACCCTCAACAATAACATCCGTTCGAAAGTAAGCTGCACGGGAGACTAAGGATTAAGGAAGGAAGTAATTCGCAGGGCGGTGGGTGGTGGGGTAAAGGGGTAGGTAGTCACGTGGTACCAACCAAGAGAGAAAGCCGCCGAGCTCATGGGCTATTTAGCGAAATAAAGATGTACTTGTAAAATCAGATACTCTAAACATTTTTTTCTAAACATTCCATCAATGTTGTGCATGTAGGTAAATGTATACGTCCCTAAAAGGAACAACAGGGAAACTTTATAGTGGTTAACGGTGACGGTCCGCTTACAAGGAACATGTAGATCACATAAAACGCAGATCCCGATTATCAGATTTTACGTGTTCTGATGGTACCACTTTTGACATTGCTTTACCAGATCCAGCACAGGTTGTTGGGGATGTCATACCGGCAACAGGAGGGGGAATGGATGATAGTAGTTGACAATATAAAAAATTAAGTGAAAATGTTAAAATAACCGCCAAGGGACCTGAGACTTCAAGCAGAGAAAGACCTGAACATCCATCGCCACTCCCACCACCACTGCAGGTGGATCCACCCGACGTAATCGTGGACCGGTTGTGCGATTTATAATTATTGATGGTTAACTAAATACTTACGATCATAGTTAGTGGAAGAGGCTGCAAGGGCCAAACCATTCCGATGCCAAGACAATGTCGCAGGGCTAACGACGACGAATAAATGTTCCAAATGTTCTAGTTCAACTATACCACCTCATGTTGCAAAACTTAACAGTTAACACACCATCAGTGCACCGATTGCTCTCAAGTTTATATCAATTTCATTTTTTAACTTATATTTAATTTAAATTATTTACTCTACCTTATGTAGCAAAGTAAAATGTTAATTAGGATAAATTAATAGTTGCAAGTTGTCAAATGTTAGCTAAGCAAAGATAACATATTAATTAGGATGTGAATTAGTTGTAAGCTGTCTAATCTTATAACTAAAATAGCTGTTAATTAAGTGGGGAGGTGTAATGTATGTAGTGTGTTTTCACCTTTTGTATTATTAAGTTCAGTAACACTGGAGCTTCATTCGGCGTCGATGACAACCCCATGTAAAACGTAATTCCGAATACATGCATCATTGGACGAAGCTTGCGTTTCTTTTCTGACCACACTACCTGGTTTTCCCAAATACTTCAAATACAATATACCAGTCACATTTCTTTTATTAACTGTAAATGCTCGGTGTCGTCGTGATAGCATGAGGTTGCGCAGCGTCGCTCACGGCGGCGTCAGCGGCGTCTAGTAACCGTCGCGCGGGTCCCACTGCGGCGTCGCGCGGCTGCGCCACACCTGCAACACGCGCCCGTCAGCGACCAGCCACTCGCACCGCCTGCCCTCGCCCCGACACTCACGTACAACTCGTCGCCCGCCAGCACCAACAGCTCGCCCGCGCGCGGCAGCACGCAGCACACGGCCGCCGAGTCGTGCGCCAGGCCCGACCCGCGCGCGCGCGACGCCGCCGCCAGCCACTCCACGCGCGCCGAGTATCCACCGGCCGGCCTGCACACGCCACACAGGACATTGCATGCACCGCCGCGCGCCGCCGGCCGCGAGCGGCTACTTACCACGCCACGAGCGACACGCAGGCGGCGGGCTGCACGTAGTGCACGCCGGGCCCGCCCGCGCCCGCCGGCGCGCTCACGTGCACCAGCAGCTGCAGCGCAGCGACCGACACGCACGCGGCGCTGCCGTCGCTGCACACGGCCCACATGCACCGCCCGCTGCGAAATAACAACGCTGGTTAACGAGCACTGCGACAGACGTTCCACTACACATTGGCTCACCGCTCATGAAGGACGAGTCCCACGAGCGGCGCGGCCAGCCAGCACAGGTACTCGGGCGACGTGCAGCCGGCGCGTACGGAGGCCGCGTCGGGCTCGGGCGCGTCTTGCTCTGGCGCGGCGCGGCGCAGGCGGTGGCGCCGCACGCGCTCAGCCAGCCCACCGCGCGCCATCGCCACCAGCGGCGGGGGCCGCGCCGACACCGGCCACGCGCTCAGCTGGCAGCCCGCGCCCGCCACAAGCAGGCGCACGGTGCGCGCGGTCGGCTGCTCCGTGTCGGTGTGCAGGTAGTCGTCGGGCGGCTCCCGCGGATCCTCGGCCACCAGCGCGTGCCTGCAGGGGGAGAGGGGTGGTTGAGCGGGGGGAGTGTATGCTGCGGCGGCCAGGGAGCGCTGCTCACGTCAAGTGGGCGCCGTCCTCGCTGTAGATCCTCAGTAACGGCGACGTCACCCCTGCATATTCAGACTCTGTCTCCTGCATGCGACATTTGCATTAGGTAGTTATTATAATACATAAAAGCACCATCACTTGACTGGACCGAAAATGCGAAAGTTACCTGCGTTGCGGCATTAAGCCACACGGTGGTGCAATAGAGGCCGACCCCGAGGCGGCAAAGCTCGAATGAAAGGAACGCATCACCGGTCGCATCGGCCCAGCAGCCTGCGGCGCCCGCACTGCACCGCACTCGGCTCGCCACCGAACCGCAGCGCCCATCCTCTGCGATGCAATAGAAACATTCAACGACCAGAATGCGTCAAGACTGGAGTCACAGGTTCCCGTCAGACCTTCTACACGTAGTACGAGCAGCTCCCAGTCGGCGGCGAGCATGAGCGGGCCCGCCAGCAACAGGCGCGTGCGCCCACCCCACTCCACGCGCGCCACCGCGCTCCAGCCGCGCGCGCGGAGGTTGGCGCGGCCCACCTCGAGCCACGCGGCACCGCGCCGCCACACGGCCAGGCTGGCGTCGGCGCCGGCCAGCGCCAGCAGGTCGCCGCACTCGCCGGCGGGCGCAAGCGCTGCGTGCAGCAGCGTGTCGGCAGCGCGGTGGCGCGCGGTCAGGCTCCAGCCCGCGCGGCTCCACACGAACTCCTGGCGCCACGCCACATGCATGTTGGCTACAACCGAAGGGGTGCAGATGCAGTTACATTTTATTCCGGTTACACGAATTACGCTTGGCTTGTTAGGTGTATTGTTGTCGTATGGTGTACATGAGTATTCTATTCTATTCTAATGTGATTCATGACTGTTTTAAAATTCAGTTCAATTCAGGAAAACCTTTCATGGTTTTCCCACTAAATAAATGGAAAAACCGGATAGAAAGAATATTTACGCATGCACAGTATTGATTTTACCGATCGCTGTTTCGGTTGCTGCCGCTGTGTATTGTGTTAAATTTCTCTTTACAAACTTGAACATAATAAAATGATGGATTCTGACTCTGATTAACTCTCGATGACTATGAGAAAGTAATGAGCGACGTCCGCAAAAAGCGATGGGCGGACGACCACTGGCGCCGTAGGGGCGCAAAGTCTCAAGCTCGCGTGGCTGGGCCGCCAGCATGGCTACACGCAGGCATGACGATGGTAATTTCTGCCATGCGCCATCTGACGGCGGCGGGGCCGTAACAGGCCCCCGGGCTTGAAATTTGCTTCGAGATGATGCGGCGATGATAGGGAGAGGGCATTTATGTTATTGTATACCCTCTGGATGACTCTCTTGGAGGTCCGGATGTCCGCCACCCTGCTGATGCTGTCCGGTCCCGGATGGAGCCTGGTTATTCTTCCCAGTAACCACAGCAGGGGAGGCTGGTGACGGTCCCATACAAGGACTAAGGACCCCAGCTTCAAGTCCTCGCCAGCTGTTGAATGCCACCTGGTTTTTGCCAGTAGAAGGGCCGGGAATTAAGGATAGACTCTATCTATGCCAGGCAAGTTGACATCTACTCGTATGTGAGGTGTGTCAGCTAGAGTATTCTCCTGAGATGGAGCTTGACTGACTTTACTGCTGATTCCCGTAACCCACCAAAGTGTGGAGTATAGCTGTCTCCTAAGATACAGGCCATCCCTAGTTTAGGAGACAGGATTTAAATTCACTAATGCCAGGATATAACCGCAATTACAATGACACTACAGATGACATACGGACGGACAGACGCGACTGTAAAATGAACCACTTGCTCTACATGGATAACATAAAATTGTACGCTACTTCACCAGAGGACTTGAATGAACTCGCAACGCTAATGCCACATACATTTTCGAGAGACATAGGAATGGAATTTGGAATTGATAAGTGTAAAATCAATTCAGTGAGGGCAGGACAAACATACGAACACTCCTTTACCACAGAGTCAGGTGAAACCATAGATTCCTTAAATGAACATGGAACATACAAATACTTAAAATGTAGTCAAGCGAAGCAAATTAAACATAAGGCAATAAAAAATAAACTTTCACAACAATTTAAACATAGACAAAAATCTATTTTAAACACTCAATTTATTGTAGTCCAAAAATACTATTAAAGCAAAAAATACATATGCGATACCCGTCCTCACATATTCCTTTGGTACAATCAAAATCAAAAATATTTCACATAAGCCTACATGGGCACTTATGAAACGTCAGAAGCTAGGTGCACGGTTCCAATTGGTAGTTTCCTATGGAAAAGAGCCGGCAAGAAATTCCACGGTTACTCTTTTAAAAAAAAATTGGCTTTTACAATATTTTTAAAGTATGAGAGGACAGCGTAGGCCCGTCAAAATTACCAGGTACTTAACAAAATAGAAAATGGTCTGTAGACCATAATATTGTCTCTTAATATACTGTAGATCTGTAGATCTACAGTATATTAAGCCTACAACGTCCTCACATTAACAAACAAAAAAACTATATAAAATATGATTAAAATAATAAAAGTTAGAGCCTTGTTGAAATCAAAAAACATCGATTATGTCAAGGAAAAGTATGTAAAAAAAATAAATAACATAAACATCGCAACTTGGGAGCAGTTAATAGACATTTACATATTTTAGCCGTTATGAGGTACCAGGGAAGCCACATGTGCAGAAGGAATTAATGCCAAACTTCCTTGTCTTCAACGTAGTCTTTAATCTTATAATATGCTTTTTTGATAAGGACACGTTTGATGTGGTTTTGAATTTTCCATCGCTAAGTTCTGTAACAGACTTTGGCAACTTGTTATAAAAGCGGATACTGTTAATAAGAAATGACTTGATTGTTTTAGTTAATCTAAATTTGGGTACCACAATTTCATGTTTACTACGTGTACTTATTTATATTATGGAAATCGCTTCTTATTTTAAAAAGGCCTAAGTTTTTGCGAACATTATATTTTGAGGACAGAGGACTAGCTGGTGGGTAATGAAAAAAGGGTGTGAACTCTACTACCAGATTTATTGTCAATATCCACAGGTTTTAAGTTAAGTATATAAATTACATACACTGATTTTAGGCAAGCATAGCTTAAGTGAAAGTACCGTGTCCTATAACAATACGCGGTTACAATAATTGCGAGACTAGTTAATCCTCTACGTCTGGACGCGAACTCTATGCGAACTACACTAAGGAAAAATAAGACTGGGCGGATGTTACTGTCGTTTAAATCTACTTCCGGGTTCTAGAAATTTCGAGAACATTCTAGTATGTTCGACAGTGCTGCACCCGGCTTC
Organism: Tiliacea aurago; assembly: GCA_948098905.1. Taxonomy (NCBI): domain Eukaryota; kingdom Metazoa; phylum Arthropoda; class Insecta; order Lepidoptera; family Noctuidae; genus Tiliacea; species Tiliacea aurago. The sequence goes on along the minus strand of OX402581.1, from coordinate 203,278 downwards.
GAGAAGCGACCACTACAACATTCATTCATGACTTAAACAATGATTCATTGATAAATCGTCGCTCTGGTGACGAGCAGCGTAAGCAATTACCCAATATTTCATTCATAAACTGAAGCTATCTAGCGTCGTATAGTACGAAACAGAAGGACACGCCTACATTGCTTACACCACCCAACGACAGAGGGCGCTATTATGTATATCAGTCACAATATAAAATACTTTCTAAGATATAAAGAGAAGGCAGAGTTAGTACATCAATTTCTTTGAATTTGATTCTAAGGGACTAACGAGGACCCATTCTATAGACCGCGCGTACCTGGACCAAAACGGAACTTAAAAACCTGCAACGCGGCAATAACACCAGTTTGACCAAATATAGAAAACACCACTCTCGATGTTGCGTACAGCGACTAACACTACCCAGGAAAGAAAGAGGACCAGGGAATAATAGATATAACGAACCTACATAATAAAGAAATCAGTACCCTAAGAAAATATTTTAACAAAAATCACAACCTCTACTCCACACAAAGCAATAGTTTATAATAAAATCAAAGACTAACCCCGTTAAACATGTCTGACAAAACTACTCAAATTAACGAGAAACAGACTGACAGACGGATTAAAATATTTTATTTTATTGCTCTTGCTTGTGCTTACAAAACCGCTTCTTTCGAAGCGAACCATGTGTGTGCGGCATTGTGATGATGCTCGTGCCGCATCGGTGTTTACTCTCTTGTTTCTTACAAACCGTCTTTTTCAAGACGATTGCTTCAATGTTTCTTTACGGAATGTTATAACGTGGTAAGGTAACAGGTTCAGTGGTATGTGGTAAGTAGCTGTCACTACAAGGTATTCCCGAATCAAATCGAAATTATGGTTACCGTGCTCGAACTTTGTATGAGATAACATAATTTTTGAGATTACACGCGTTGAAAACTGTTCTGAGGGTAAAACGATGTGTAATTCTAATGAGGTAAATATGTCAATAAATTGGATGTTCACACCGAAATCCTAGCAATTATAGATAATGAGATATCAGCGTACAAAGTAACGTTTCGACCGCGCGGCCACGTGCTTTTTTGGACTGATTTCGTCGGTTTAACTAAACTTTTGTAGTATTTATTGCTTTCGTTAGTTTTGACAAATTAAGACCATTCTTCTGGTAACAGTTTTACTGTATACGTCTTAAGTTTTAAAGAAATAATCAACATTAACGAAATGACAAGTGCACGATTGCGCGGCCATAACTTCCAAGGTGAATATTTCGTAAAATATTGATCTAGAGCTTATAATTGTTTTTTCGACAATTTTTGACAAATTCAGTCTTCAATTGACAAAAAGAATTAGATCTCTAACCCAAGTAGTTGCTGAGATCTCCATGGCCGCGCAATCCTCCACGTTACGTTCGCGCGGCCAACTTAAAACCCTTATAACTTTTTTATTTTTACTTTGACTTTTTGGTTTGTTCCCTTAGATTTTGACAAATTTCGAAAATTTTTTTGGCTACGTTTTTTTTTGTTTGGGTAACTTGGCGGAGCAATCGTAACGCACACAGAAGGTTTGTGCTGCCTGGGAGTCCTGTCAGTGATGATAGACCGATCCCAGTACAACGTGACATGGTCTTTTTCGAGAACTGGGTCCGGCACATTGTAATACTTACGGTATCTCAGAATCCACAAGTTTATATTTTAAAGCAAGTTGCTGGTGAATAATCCTGGCTACTTGGTCATGCCTGTGCAAGTACTCATCATTAGCCAGACGAGAACAACCAGAGACAATATGTCTGATGGACTCACCCGGACGGCACGGCATGCCCGACACACGTCAACCGTCCCATCCTTCATAATAATATGTCTCCGGTAGTTCTTCGTCAAGATAACTTCGTCCATATGAAAGTGTTATTAACAATACTATCACATCAATAATCAACTGGTTAAAAAAAAAAAATAATAAAATTTATTCAAAAATATAAGATACAACGTTTACAGTTTTCCTTAAATCTACGTCAAGTTCACGATGATTTGTGCCTGAACTAGGAAGTCCTGTGTTTCAGGCGATTGGAGGTAACTTTGGTTGACATAATAATCACATAGCTTAATAATATATTTGGTAACAAGGTATATAAAAAAAATATAGTATCTTAACCTAGCTAACTAAAATAAAATAAAAATAAAAAAATAACAATATGAACAATATTTACTTTAGCACAAGTAATAACTTCTCTGTATCTTCATAGGACATAGTTTGAAGAGCTTCCTTAAGGATTTTCTTGCAGTTACTGTGGTTTAAGGAGTAGATGTTTCCTTTTTCATTTAGCCTGTTATAGAGTAGCGGTCCGATAAAACTTGGCTGTGAAAGCATGTTTTGTACTTTTTTGAGGGCAAACTATATCTTTTCGTCTTTTTTTAGTAAAATCAGTGCTGTATGGAAGTGCTGCGTGTTGTTTTAGTACAGTGCTCATAATAAATAACTGTCGAACTGTTAGTACTTCACAAGATTTATACAGGAGGTTAGTGGGGAAAAGGAAAGGGCGGCAAGTAGCCACCTTGAGAATAGCTCTTTGAGCTCTTTCAATGGGCAATAACAGACCTTTACTCACCCCACCCCATGAGGTAATACAGTAAGTCAGAATTGACTGACAAAGAGCAAAATATACTTGCCTCAGCATTTTTGGATCTGTAATAAATCGTAACTTTTTGAATACGAATATCAGCTTACGAATTCTATTATTTAGAGCTTCCATATGTGGTTTAAAGGAAAGGGTTTCATCTATTATAATACCTAGGTATTTTATTTTATCAGTCTTTTTAATATTGGGACACTTACACCTGTCATCTGCTGGTTCTGGGCAACAATGAGCATGCAACGCTGTGGGGATATTCGATATATGCTTGCGCATCGAAAACTTAATGTATTTTGTCTTTTCTGCATTTAGAGTTAGTAAGTTATTTTTAAGCCATTTATTTACAATATTAAATCCGTGTTGCGCAAGATTGTAGACTTCGTTTTCTGAGTCAGCCGAAAAAAGTAAAGCAGTGTCATCAGCGTAAGCTATGATAGTGCCATGCTCTAGCTTTAGATTGCAAAGGTCATTTATGTAGATCAAAAACAAAGTGGGCCCTAGAACACTTCCTTGGGGAACACCAAAAAATGTGTTTTTTTGAACCTCGCTTAGAACATCGCCAATCTTTACGCACTGGGATCGATCTTCTAAATAACTTTTGAATATTTTCAGCTGGGTGCCTCTTACACCCATGGTCTCAATCTTGCGCAACAGAATTGGAATGGAAACTGTGTCAAAAGCTTTGGCAAGGTCCAGGAAAATTCCTACTGTGTGGTTACCCTTGTCAAGTTCTTGCGCCAGATAGTCAGTCAAATGATGTACCGCATCGGCAGTTGAAACTTTAGGCCTGAATCCAAACTGCCGTTCAGACAGAATAGATTTATCTTCCAAATATTTCAACAACCTTTTGTTTATTATTTTCTCCAGTATTTTAGACATAGAAGAAAGTAAAGAAATAGGTCTATAATTTGCCACTTGCTCTTTGCTGCCTGATTTATAGACAGGGACAATTACAGCTTTTTTGAGACACTGTGGAAAATTACCTGAAGATAAACAAATGCGGAAAATATAAGTCAGTGGTGGGACCAAAATGTCCTTGAATTTTTTAATAATTTTATTCGATATGTTGTCCCAGCCTACTGCACAGTCTTCTTTCAAGGTCATGATTATACTTACTACCTCAGTCTCGTCAGTATCTAGCAGCGCGAAGGATGTTAAAGCAGTGTTAGATGTAAAAGGAGTGCTAGTTAGGTTTTGGGATTGACCCAGATTTTTCTCTGCCAGACACTTACCCACATTTACAAAGAAATTATTTGCTATGTTAGCGGATTCCACCGGTGACGAGTGTGCTTGTAATAAACTTGAAGATGACTCATATTGTTTTGTGGTATACGTTGCGTCTTTAATACATTTCCAGATCTTTTTACTATTTGTTCCAGCCTTTTCCAATGCCACTTTGTCGTAGTTGCTTTTAACTTTTTTAAGGAGATCATTACAGAAATTTCGATATCTTTTGTACGAAAGTTGCAATACTGCATTTTCTGGATTCGATTTAGCTTTCATATGCAGTTTATCCCTATGTTTCATACAACGAATAAGACCTGATGTGATCCATGGTTTTATGTTGTGGTTTTTGTTGCTCAACTGCGATACGACTGTGTTTTTCTGAATTGCATTTCGTAAGTTTTCAATTACAAACAACATGCAAAACTGCGGGTCAGCGGAATTATAGACTGGATCGAAATCGATGACGCGTAAATCATCTTCAAGTTTATTTATGTTCAGTTTTGAAATTTTGCGAGTGTCTTGTTTAGGTAATTTACAATTTAGGGTTAGTAGGGCAGCATTGTGATCGGTAATAGTTGAGTTAACAACAAGTGCAAGTGAAGGGAAATTCGATTTAAGCATAATATGATCCAAACAGGAACCACTGTGATGTGTAGGAAAGCTGTGTGCTGGGAGCAGGCCATGAAAGGCGCATAGGTTGAGGTAGTCCTGAGCAGTAGCATCAGCACTTCCGGGAAGAATATTGATATTAATATCTCCAATTACAATCGTGTTTTTGATGGATGACAGGTTCTGCAAGATTTCATTCAGAGAGTCAGTAAAATTGCTAGTATTTTTAAAAGACGGAGGTCGATATAATGCTAATATCGCAAATTCTGAGCCAATTTTAACTAACAATCTGTTACAGTCGTGCATATCAGGTTCCTCAACAGAGACGTTCAGATGATTTCTTGCATAAACTATCACACCATCATTTTGGTTGTAATTTATGGTGCTTCGATACATATTATATCCCGGGATTTGTGGTATGTTATATTGTTTGGCAAGCCAGCATTCGGTTAAAACAATGACGTCACAATTTATGCTTAGCCGTTGCTGAAATGTACTAAAGCTATCAAAATTCTTAAAAACACTGCGAATATTTTGTGTTAATATGGTTAATGGAGATTTATAGCCGGAAAGATATTGTTTGCAGTTTTCAGCTTCACAAACATTGGACTCGGATACAGAGAAATTATCTAAATCATTAATTAATACATTAATCATAATGGTAGTTTAAATAAAAATATAAAATAATAAAAAAAAAATAAAAAAAAAAAAAAAAAAAAATAAAAAAAAGGACAAAAATAACAAATTAACGGCGCTCTTAGGCGCCTTCATAATCTACAGTATTGATGTACCTTTTTTCAGCCATTATTTTCGCCGGGCAGTCAGCAGCACCTGTGTTATGCTTGTCTGGCTTTTTGAAATGCAAGCAAGTAGCGCATTTTGGTTCGTCAGCCTTCTTTGGACATTCTTTTACTGAGTGACCTTGATCACCACAGTGGCCGCAGGTATGCGATGTCTGCCGACATGACTTGGCCGCATGTCCATACTGCTGACACTTATAGCATCGTGTGACCAAAGTAAAGTCTCTCACAGGGCATGATGACCAATTTACAAAAACTCGGTCTTGTGATATCAGGGCTTTGCGTATGACTGCAGGTACCTCAACAATGTAATTACATGTATCGGATTCTTTCTTACCTGACTTATGACTCAATTTAATCAAACTCAAAAACGTCTCAAGGCTGCAGTCCTGAACTTTTTCGGCTAGGTTTTGGTTGTACACACAGGTAAAAACCTCATTTTCCCGCATGGATGTCGGCACTCCTATAATTACAACCCTAGGCTTCCTTTTAAGGGGCTCGTCGACTGTTAGACCTGATTTGGTGAGCTGCACCGATTGTCTCAGCTTCTCGATGTCGTCCTTCGTCTCGGTGCTGATGATAACACCGCCGTTCTTCGTCTTGCGCAGGCCTCTCACGTGGAGCTTCATTTGTTCGGGGCTGATAATTTTTTGGACAAGAGTTTTAGTCTCATCGCTGGTCTTCAATTTGTCACTCGGATATATGGCCACAGAACTTACAGAACTTGGCTGGATAAAATTGTTGGCACCTTTCTTTACCATGTCAGCAAAGGAAGATCCCTGGGCAGATTTCGTCGAATCTTCAATACTCAGCCTAAGGTTCTGTAGCTGCTGCGAAAAGTCGAGTTGGTTTTCCAGAGTTCGGACAGCATAGTGCGATTGGAGGGCTTTAGCTTTGATGGACTGGTACATGACGGCCATCTGCGAGGTTCCGTGACCAATCTTCCGGCATAGGTTAGTGATGCGCGTTTTCTGCTCCACGTTCAGCTTTCCCTCGGCTGCAATAGCGCACACCTCTTTCAGGCTCTGTTCGATAGTCGCCATCCAGCTCTGAAGTTCTGACGTCGATACAACTTCAGGGGCATCGTTCCTTTGGATAGGTGCTTGAGGGGTAGAGGCGGCTACGGCCACGGGCACAGGAGTAGAAGGCGGGGAGCGAACACATTTACTACTCCGGTTGAATGGACTATCCTCCATCATAAAGCAGGTTATATCGTTCTTGTTAAACACCTGTCATTTCGTCTAATAATACACCTTACACAAATTTACTGTACGAGAATGAGTTTATTACTGGCTATTGATAACTAGGTCACAATTTCACAAGTGATTATTTGTTTATTGCAATAATTGTTCGATACGTCTGTTCACTACGACCGGCAAAAAAAGACAAAATGGTTAAATGATAACAATTTAAAAATTAACCTTGTTAAGACAAAAATTATGTTTTTCAGCCAACTCGTAGCCGCACCAAAAATTAACGTAGCAGACGTTAATTTTTGGTGCGGCTACGCGTTGACTCATCAAGGGACAGTACGACTCAACAAAAATTTTAGGTGTGACAATTGATAATAATCTTAATCGGAAAGCGCATACAGAAGATTTTATATAAGAAAATTAGTTCTTCGGCCTACACACACTATAAACTAGCACCTATTATAAGTATAGATGCACTTCTTGCAGCTTATCATGGCATAGTTGGCCCAATGATAAGATATGGTACAAATATTCTGGGGAAACTCGACCAATAAAGAAACCAGTTTTAAATCCCAAAAAAGGTGCATTAGGGCCATGTTTGGTCTAAAGATGACCGAAAGCTGTAAACCATATTTCATTAAGCGTATAATAAGTATTAAGTCTTCCGTCTCTGTCTATATATGAAGCTGCTAATTTCGTCAAAACTATTCCTACGTTGTTTAGCAAACAATCGGACGTTAGCATTCGTAGTCGTCGGGTTAAGGTTAGTATAGTCAAGCACGGCTTTGATGCATAAAAGCATTTATTCTGTTTGGCCCCAAAAATTTATAATAAGCTCCCAACACCTCTGAAACAGCTACTCAGTAGGTTGTTTAAGTTGCATTAAAAAAAAAATGTTATAGCCAAATGCTACTACAGCTTAATAGAGTTTCTAAATGAACGAAATTAAGTAAATTGCGACATTTCTCTTAGTCTACTAATGGTTAATGAACTGTTAATATGTTAGTTAGCTGTTTCTAAACTGATGTATTGATAATGTAGTTAGGCATATGCATGATAAAAATAAGTTCTGTGTTTTTTTTGTACGCTTTAACTGGCAAAACATGTAATTTTTATTTATTTTTATTCCATCCACAATGCACATGACTGTATTGTACTTACCCATGTTTTACAAAAATAAAAATATCTTTATCTTTATCTTCATAATTGCACAGACACAATCTTCGGTTTCCCCGAAAAGGTCACCAAAACGTAGCCAGGATATGAAATCTACTCTGGGCTCATGAAGAGCCCGATAGAAGCGCCCGTGAAGCTCCTTGTCTTGCCATATCTCCTTGCGGTCATCGGTAGTAAGTATTTGCCCCGCTTTCCATGGCTAAAGAGACCATGGAAAGCGGGGTGAGCCCCTTGTCCACTGCGACCACATCATGGTGCATACCCAGTTCGGTTTAAAAAAAAATATTCCCTGAGACTGCACAACCCACGGTTGTGAAGGGTCTTTGCATTTAAAAAGCCTCGACCCCCGCACATCCGCGGGAAGTACAGTCTCATCACCGATGATCGTGGGTGATGCATCCGGTTTGCGGTCAGCAGTGTACGGACCCTCCTATCCAGGGCGTCCAGTTCGGTCTGAGTCCATTTGAGTATGCCAAAAGAGTACATCAAAACCGGCATGACCCAACCGTTGAAGGCGCGCATCTTGTTTCCGTCCGAAAGAAGGGTAATAAATACCTTTTTCAGGCGACCAAAGAAGCGCTCCTTCAGCGATTGCTTCATGTCAGCAACATTGATCCCTAACGCTTCTGACACAACACATGAACGTACACAACATTATGAATTCAATACCTTGCATGTCTGATTAAGTCAGTTTATGTATACGCATGTTTGACAAATAAAGTATCGTTATCTTTTGACATACCCAAATACTTATAGCTTTCGGATGTGGAGAGGGATCTAAGGTGTATGGAATCCGAAAGTTGAGTTCCCTCAGATTCCACAATCTCCCTTCGCTTTACATGCATGACTGCACATTTATCCACACCAAATTCCATCCTAATGGCGCTACTGAATGCTTCAGTTACCTTCAATAGCTCGATTAGTCGCAACTTGTTGGGGGCAAAGAGTTTCAAATCATCCATGTAGAGGAGGTGAGATATGACCTGACCTCCTCTCATCAATCGATAGCCTAGACCTGAATCCTCCAGCAGTCAACTTAGAGGATTCAGGGCCAAGCAGAACCAAAGTGGACTCAAACTGTCGCCCTGAAATATTCCCCGCTTAATATATACAGGCTCATCATTCCCCTGGATCTGTCGACATCCTGGATCGCGAAGGACCGTCATTGCCCCATACACAACATCAGGAAGGTACGCAGAGTTGCATCTATCTTGTACAACTCTAGCACCCTCATGAGCCTTGTATGTGGCATCGAGTCGTAGGCCTTCTTATAGTCTATCCAGCATGTCGACAGATCTTTGCAGGATCAACGAACCTGTTGGCTAATGGCCATGTCGATGAGGAAAAACCTTCCGCTCCTTAGTGCCGTGGGACCCATTCCTACATCCATTTTGAGAGGCAGACATAATAAAGTTATTGTCAATGTGCGTATTAATTTTCACTCTCAAAATGGATGTAAGAAGTTTATTTTATTTTATTAAAATATAGACCGTCGACAAACACGTGATCGGTCTATAAATGATTTTTATTTCTGTAAGAAGGTTTGTACAAACACTTTTACACGTCAATCATATTTATAGTTCTTGGGTTCCGCGTGACTACCTGATTTATGGAGCAGGTGGACGCCTGTTGTTAGAAACTGCGGTAGCGACCCAGACTCTAAGGATGACTGGAACTGAGATGCCAGGCAAGTGTGTGAACTAATTAACCATTTCAACCAGAAGTTGTGCAGTCCGTTCGGTCCCGGTGATTTCCAATTCGGTAACGGACGGACTGCTTTGGCTACGTCTAATGGTGTAATTAGTACTGGTTCCATTTCTGGTATAGTCTCACACACTCACTCACTCACTCGACATCCTGCATCCAACCAGCCTCAGTATGACAGACGGGCACCGACCAGATGTTGCGACAGAATTCACTCGTAACGGCATCATCCGGATGGCACACGTCTGTCTCATTTTGTTTATGTCGTTCCCAAGCTCTGTCTATCCACCTTTCATCGCTCATCGAACATGCGATTCTGCGTGTACCGATCAACCCGCCGCCTATATACCACCGAATACGGCTCGCTCATGTACTATTACTTATTCTGTGCCCATGCACAAACTTTCTGCTTCAGGAAGTCGACGCGCTCTGTGACATGGGACATGATGTATTCTCGACGGCTGATTCCAGTCCCCGAGCATTCCCGCCTCACAAAGCGCATCACTCGTGGTCGTGTATTGCCCTCCCTGAAGCAGTATAGTTTGCCAATGAGTACTCTGGCCCCATCGATACGACGCTCGATCCTGCATTGCCAGGCTGGTACGGCTGGTTTTCGTTGAGTAGCTCCGTCCCAGTTTGGGAACTTGACGTTTGCTACATGACATGCCGCAACAGCCGCGCAATACAGGATCGAATGTGTATCAGCGAGGTTCATGTCACGTCATGCTCGTGAACGGGCGCCGTCAGTTGTGACTGGTCTTCTCCTATCTGCCAGGGCTTATTTGTAATATTTTATATTGTTTTTTAAATAATTTATATTTTTACATTGTTCTCACATATAGAAGCGACAAGAATAATGTACCCAGGATTTTGTAATATCTTGATTTAAAAGAGTGTCCTTGGAGTTTCTTGCCTATTCTTCTCCATAGAGGTCTACGTTTTGGAATGGGCAAATAACTTCAACTTTCTGACTAACTGACCGATTCTTTGACAATTCAAAAGTGCCTGTAATTGGTTTAATTGAAATAAATGCTTTGAGTTGAGTTGAGTTGAGTTGAGTTCTCGTATTCGTTCTCGTGTTCTCGTGGTAATCGGGGTCTCAGTTCGGTCGGAATGGACTTATACTCGCGAACCGCATCTTCCAGTGCGCTCCTCAATCGGGCGTTGCACTGGCAACTTACTGTGGCAACCCTATCAACCTCCTCTTCAACACCATGATTGGACCGCGGACATCGAATCAATAGTTGACACTTGTGCCGCGGTTTGTGCCGAAGTTGAGATGATATAGTTGCTTAGTACCTCTGAGCGCAGCCTATCAAGTGCGGCATCGTCCAACCTATGATCCTATGACCTGATCCGACAGTTGTTGGGCCGAGACGTTGACGGTTGGCTCTAGTTCCTGAAACAGAGACAGCATCCTAACACGGTACGCAGTGAGGTTAGTTCCTCCCTCTGTAGACCCGTAATATGCGCGCATGACGTTCTCGTTCATAGACTGACTCCATCTCATGCGCTGCACACAACCACCGGCAGTGGGGACCCGGCTCAGGGCCGGTTGGCCCCTAAGTCCCAAGCTTCTCGGTGGCCGGCCTCTCCCCTGTCGACGCACGACGTACAGGTGTTGGCGACGTCGGCGGGGAAAAATATACTCATCACTCGAGCTCGACGCAACTGCCGCGGCCGGTGTCGTCACAGCGCTCACGGTGGGGCTGGGTTCCGGTGGCGGTGAGGCGGAGCTGATCGAAGAGTCCGGAGGTAGTAGGCGTGCGCGGCGACCTGTTGATCTCGTCAACACCCTGTTTTATGCTTATTTTTCATCGCATGTTACATTGTGATTGTAGGTCAAATTGACAGCCGTCATCTTGCTTTTTCGATATGTTGTGGGTGTTTTTAATTTTCTTGTTGTTTATTGTCTTCTTGTTAATAAAGGTAAAGTTAAATCGTTTTACTGTATTTTTTATGTTTCTTGGACTTAATGTGATATAAATAATAGTTCGTATACGAATATAATGACAATTGATCAATCAACTGACAGACAATTACAGTTATCTGATTTAGATGTAGGTGATTTAGAAACCAATCATAGCAATCGATTGCTACAACTATTAAATAAATTCAGACACTTGTTTGCGGAAAATACCAAAGATTTAGGATGTACCGACGTGTTGGAGATGCATATTCAGATAACAACCGAGCAACCTGTTTACTGCAAACCTTATCGACTTTCTTATAAGAAAAATGAGATTGTTAGCGAAAAAGTTAAGGATCTTATTGATGCAGGTGTTGTAAGGGAATCTATGTCTGACTATGCAAGTCCAGTAGTCCTTGTAAAGAAGAAAGGCGGTGATTATAGATTATGCATAGATTACGGAGCACTCAACGCACGCACTATCAAAGACCGTTATCCGTTGCCTCATATAGATGACCAGGTAACTCGTTAATCTGGAAAATCCTTATTCACTACTTTAGACCTTGCACAAGGCTATTACCAAGTTAGAATAGCAGAAGACTCCGTTCATAAAACCGCGTTTGTAACACTTTCAGGGCAATACGAATTTTTGAAAATGCCCTTTGGTCTGGCCAATGCGCCGGCGGTGTTCTCACGTCTTATTAAAGTAGTTTTGGGTAGACTGGGCAATGACGTCGCGTCATATTTAGATGACGTAATGCTTCCGACAATCTCGGTCGATGACGGACTCAGATTATTGGGCGATGTCCTGCAATTTTTGTCAGAAGCCAATTTAAAACTGAATTTAAGTAAGTGTTCGTTTTTGAAGAAAAGCGTAAATTATTTGGGACATGAGATTACCGCAGGTACAATACAACCGGGACAAGCTAAAATTCGCTGCATATCTGAATACAAAAAACCTCGCATGAAATCCGTCAATTTATTGGTTTGACATCGTATTTTAGGAAATTTATTCGCGGATTTGCAGAAATAGCTAGACCCCTCACACACTTAACAAAAAAGGATGTAGAATGGACTTGGGGGTCCGCCCAAGAAACTGCTTTTCAGACTCTAAAAGAACGTCTCATCGAAAGACCTGTTTTAGGCATTTACGACAGAAATGCACGTACTGAGCTCCACACCGACGCCAGTAAGCTAGGACTAGGCGGTATACTCTTGCAATACCAAACTGATAATGTCCTGAATCGATTGCGGATTTAAGTAGGGTCACAAGTAAAGAAGAACAATTTTATCATAGCTATGAGCTGGAGACATTAGCAGTCGTAGAATCCCTCAAACGATTTCGAATTTATCTTGTAGGTATTCCTGTCACCGTAGTGACAGATTGCGCCGCGTTGCGAACTACCTTAGTTAAAAAAGACCTGATTCCTCGCATAGCCCGCTGGTGGCTTTCAATCCAAGACTACGATCTGCAAATCGAGTATCGATCTGGTGATCGTATGAGACACGAAGATGCTTTGAGTAGGAATCCAGTCTAGACTACTGTTTTATTAATTGACGATTCCGACTGGCTGGTAACGTTACAGTTGCAGGACGAAAACATCCAGTCGATCCTGACCCAGTTACGTAATGGCTCAAACAATAATGATATAACTAGTAATTACGTAATAAAAGACGACCTTCTCTATAGACAAACAATCAACGGGCATCGTTTTGTTATACCTAAATTAGCAAAATGGGGCTTACTACAAAAATTCCATAATCAAATAGGACATGTTGGCTTTGATAAGTGTGAAAAGACCATTAAAGAACAATTTTGGTTTGAGGGCATGACTAGGTTTATTCGTAAATACATCAAATCATCATAAAATTATATTCACATTTGCATTGTACTAAAAAAACACGTAGGTACATAAATAATTAATAGAATGATTTATTTTAAACAGATTAAGCACTAAGCTATATGCAAAATAAAACACTTGTCTAAATTTGATTAACAGGTTTATTTATTATAAATGTAAGTCGCACTCTTCCACAAACTACAGCTGCTTAAAAGCTTATCATAATTAAAGCTGTGTGAGATAGGAATAATTAAAGCTGTGTGAGTAATTAAAGCTGTGTGAATAATCAAAGCTGTGTGGATAATTAAATCTGTGTGGATAATTAAATCTGTGTGAATAATTAAATTTGTGTGAATAATTAAAGCTGTGTGAATAATTAAAGCTGTGTGAATAATTAAAGCTGTGTGAATAATTAAAGTTGTGTGAATAATTAAAGCTATGTGAGTAAGTTAGAGCTGTGTGGCATAGGAGTTATTAAAGCTATGTTAGTGAGTTATTATAACTGTGTCAGATATACAATATATTATAGTTATACAATACCTACAAACTGAGCGACATGAAATAAGCTATGTGAAATCTTATGAACAACACAATATTATAAAAGCTGCATTATATAAAATAAACTGCAGTTGCTGCACCCTTAGATCTGATAATAATTAGAAGAATAAATGTACCGCCCATACTGTTTACTATTCCAGATGCCGAGTACTAGCGACAGACCAGGTGCAATTGGCAATGCCGACCGCCGTGGGACACGTCAAACACAGGATGGCCGAGTGTAATCGACTTCCGGTCCTGCTTAAATCTAACATGTTTCAATCATTCTTAAAATCAATATTATAGTATTTTAATAGTATAGCGCGGGTTTTCTACGGTGGTAGTAAGTACGATCCGTATTTGTTGTTGCTACGCCGTGCCATACCGCGGGCGCCCCTCCTCCGCCGCCCGCGCCCCTCGCTGCTACCGCAGCAAGAGCGACGCGGGCGGAAGAAGAGAGAGAACCCCGATCGCAAGCGGAGACGGACGCGTGTAACGGCGATCCTCCGCGACTCCCAGTCGCAATGATAACTGTTTTCCCATTTCTTGTAAAATTGTATATGTCATGTTCTTTGTGTCTACTTCGTTTGAAAGTTCATTAAACCTTTTGTACTTAAAGACACTAAACTGGAACCTCGCATAATTGGAATCAAACTTCACAAGGTAAGTTCGTTTGATTCTTAATTATACTTCGGGTCTCAACCGAAGACGATTACAAATTTACTTGCAGATGTTTAGAGTAAGTATCATGACAAAAACGGAAAGCAAACCTTGTAATATTATGATTAATTTTACTAATCATTCAGGTTATAACAATAATTAAGTAAGTATCTAATTATTCTACTTACTAATCAGACTTATTGTTTGTTACTTCCAGTTACATCTACCTAATATTAACAAGAATAGTCAATTCGACAGGTGTACATATTCTGATTCTGGAGTCTGGATTTATGTTCAGTTGAATGATAATAGGCTTGCGCCTATTACATGAGACTTAAACGTAACTGCCAAATGTGAGTGTACCTACTATAGGCACGCCCCTGCCAAACCCTTTGGAGAAAATTAGGCGCTGTGTTAAGATAATAATAATATGTTGTGTCTCAATATAATTAAAGATCATTAAAATAGCATTAGCGAAAACGTTGTTAATGATATCTCTGTTGAAGGCATTAGAAGTATTACTCCAGCCTGCGGCCTTCCGTACCACTTACAGGTATACATCCAGCCTATGGGAGGCTGACGTGGAGGCGTGGCGAGTACAGACTGTGGGCTCCATATATTTATATGTCAATGCCGCTATTCTGTAAAACTTCTTTGACCCAGTGAGGAAGTGTTTGAAAGCTAATGAACAGGTGGTCGTCTTATTGATTGTGACGTAACAATGTAGTTTTATCAATATAAGCTTGAATCGGTAGCTGGACATAATTATGGATAATTTTGGCGAATGAAGAGTAACCTGATTAGTGGGTGTAAGGTCCTAGGTCTCGAGGATTTAAATATTTTAATTACAATCATATCACCTGAACTGATATTTTTTAATTTGATTAAACTAGTGTCTGCATTCTTTGCCCAGAAGTTATTGGTTATAAAGCAATTGTTTTTTTTTTTACACACATTCAAGTGTTATATCCGTATAGGGATACCAACTGATACATAACTCAATACTTTGCTGGTGTCCCAAGTGGTTGCATATTTAGGATTGGGAGGTTGTAACCTGTATTCACCCTTCACGAACCTATTAACAATACTATTTATTGTGATTTCTGTACCTAAAACAATTGACAGGGCAGATGTGTATATTTATCGTAATAAAAGTTATAACTAGGCCCTTCGTAAAAAAAAATGAAGTCACTTGAGTACTAGTGGATAATTATTGTCTTGACAATAAGTTACTTTAAGATATAAGGGTATATTTATATTGATTTAAGGTTTTTGGTGCAAAAGAAGCCATTACGACACCAAAAGATGTCTCCGGAACGCCTCGAATTATCATCGATTACCTGATAATCTCGCTGCCACTAGGGTAGGGTCGGCGAATAGTGGATGGTGTCTTTTGAGAGGAGAATAAATGACTTGGAAGTTGTATTTTTGAGAGCTAGCAAAAATATCAAAGCAGGATATTTCATTAAAAAATTATTTTTACAGTATATTTCAATTTCGAAGCTTAGAAGCTAATATTCTTAACCCGTAAAACGCGGTCTTCAGTTCTAGAATATTAATATGCATACTAAGTTCTGATTCTGTCCAATTCCCGTGTGAACTTTCATTACCGCAGGCTATGCCCCAATCAGTGGGCCAGCTTGGCTGTATATTTCGAGACAATAATCATTATTACGAATAAGTTTTTAATATTATGTTCCCACATGTGATTATCCTGATATAGTTATAAGTGTTACCCAGAGCTAGAATTTTTTCCTTTTCAAATAATTTTGTATAAATCCAAAATAAATAAAATAAATAATAATTTTGTATAAATCCTACTAACTTCTCCATAACTGACGGTATGGAGAAGTTAGTAGGCCTATGAATTCAGCAAAGTACCTGATTGAACATTTATATGTCGCAGAATCACTATTGATTATCGTTAATTTAGAACAACGCCATCTATTATCGTTTGTCGGAAACGTCAAGCAGTGTGCTTCGGTGGGGTCGATACAGGCGTGGCAGGTTTGACAGCTATCAGTTGTCGTTGGACATTGGACAATTGAGTCGAGACGGCACTTTTTGATCAGACACGAGCGCTTGAGGTCGTTCTGCTAGCCTGTATCGAACTTACCGCGTTTCCGTACATTAATCCGTTTCCATCAGCCTGATTATTTGAAATTTTGTGATCGCGAGTGATTAAACAGACGGTTGTAATCAATGTGTGTGTTGTGATTTCGTACCTACACCATGTCGAACTTGGACTCTGATGACGAGGTACCCCAAATGGGTGAATTACCTTCGTTATCAGAAGTGGGATGCAACTCAAACGCCCCACCTGGTGTAAGTAACTGTGTTAGCCAAGAAAAGTGTAAAGACAATGCGCGCGCGTTTGAAAGTGACACAAACTGAAAAATGGCGTTTTCTGTTAGAGCAGCAAAACAAAAACTTTATGGCTATCGTGCAAGCCATGAAAACACCTTCTGCGATTATGGATGTTCGCCTACCAGATTTTGACCCTGAAAAACGGAATGTAGACCCGCGTGCTTGGCTGGCAACAGCAGACATGCGTGTTATCGATCCGAATAGTCAAGGTGCATCGTTGATGATTGCTTTGAGCCGCGCGCTCAAGGGAGAAGCTTCGTCATGGCTGTCTTCCATATCTTACCCAGGGATGAAATGGAGCGATTTTAAGGAGCTGTTTATAGCCAGGAGCGCCCCGTCTGGTGGTGACGAACGTGAAGGTCCAGACGCGAAGAGGAACCGCCCCAATTGGCCTTACCCTGGACCCAAATGTTACAACTGTGGGAAACCAGGACACAGATCGATGCAATGTCGCCTGAAAAAAGACTCGAAGGCCTATGAAGAGCAGTCGAGATCGATGGCGTCTAGCAGTGGCAAGAGCAACCAGGCAACGGGGTAAGCCGACTGGATCACTTGCTTCAATTGTCGTGAGCAAGGACACTACGCTTCCAACTGCCCTAGGAAGAGCAACAAGGAGGCCAGCAGCAGCAGGTCGGTTGATCCTGTCCAGGAAAAACGAGTTGATGTGTGCCTTGTGGACGCACCTGCTGGATCTTTACGGCATTCTGGTGAGCAATTTGATTGTTACTATGACTCTGGTGCTGAATGTTCGCTTGTTAAAGAATCTGTATCATGTAAATTTAGTGGCAAACGACTTCATGAAAATGTGACATTATCTGGTATTGGACAGACTTCTGTGAGGTCAACTGTACAAATTTTGACCACTGTTGAGATCGATGGAATTGTTTTTGAAATGCTTTTTCACGTTTTACCCGACCATTATTTGCGACATGAAATCATGATTGGACGCGAAGTATTATCAATTGGTTTAGTAGTTCATATGTCGTCAGATAAGATACGATTTGAGAAAATACGGACAGTTCAGACATGTGACGTGATTGATGACAATAACTTTGACTTTAACACAATAGACACTGACATCCCCACTGAAAGAAAAACTGAACTGCTAGATATTTTGCAATCTTTTAATCTTAGTTTTATTTCCGGTGTACCGACATCCCCTGCAGACACTGAACCCATGCATATTCGCCTTATTGACCCTCACAAGACCGTCAATCGACGCCCCTATAGGTTGAGCCCAGAAGAGCGACAGGTTGTACGAGGTAAAATTGATGAATTGCTTAAGGCCAATATAATTCGCTGTAGTTCATCGCCGTTTGCGAGTCCTATCCTTCTCGTTAAAAAGAAGGATGGTACAGATAGGATGTGTGTGGACTACCGCGAACTAAATGATAATACAGTACCTGAACGTTTTCCGCTACCGCTTATTTCTGACCAAATAGCTAGGTTGTATGGAGGCCATTTCTTTACAATCTTGGATTTGGCGTCAGGATTTCACTAAATTCTAATTTCAACTGAATCTATAGAGCGGACAGCTTTTGTGACGCCCGACGGGCACTTTGAATATTTGACCATGCCATTCGGTCTTCGAAATGCCCCTTCAGTGTTCCAGCGAGCTCTCATTCACGCGCTTGGGGATTTGGTGAATACTTACGTCGTAGTCTATATGGATGACGTGCTCGTCATTGCAGAAAACGTCGACGAGGCACTTAAGCGACTCCAGGTAGTACTTAGGATCCTTTCTGAGAAAGGGTTTTCTTTTAATTATAAAAACTGTGCATTCCTAAAACAGAAAGTAGAGTACCTTTGGTTTGAAGTCAGTGAAGGGCAGATAAGGCCGAATCCTCGCAAGGTTAGTTGGTTGACTTCGTTGCCACCTCCCCACACGGTGACGCGATTGCGCCAATTTATTGGCTTAGCGTCATATTTCCGTCAGTTTGTAGCAAAATTTTCGCAGGTTATGGCCCCGCTATATGCCCTGACCTCCGGCAATGGTCGCATCGAATGGAAATCTGAGTATGAGACCATCAGACAGCAGGTAATTTATATTCTAACTAGTGAGCTAGTATTATCGATTTATGATCCAGCTCTAAGAACGGAGCTGCATACGGATGCGAGCGCTGTTGGATACGGAGCAGTTCTTATTCAGCTAAAAGAAGGTAAATCTTATGCTATTGCTTATTTCAGCAAGCGTACAACTGCTGCAGAGTCCAAATATCACTCGTACGAGTTAGAAACTCTCGCTGTTGTCAACGCGGTAAAACATTTCCGTCATTACCTGCATGGTCGCAAATTTGAAGTGGTGACTGATTGCAGTTCATTGCAGTCCACCCGTAAGAAAACAGACTTAACGCCACGTTTTCACAGATGGTAGGCATTCTTGCAAGCCTTCGACTTCAACATTGTTTATCGTAGCGGTAAGCGAATGTCTCATGCAGATTTCTTTTCAAGAAATCCGTTGCCAGACGATGAAGAGAGCGCTTCTTTTGAAAAGGTAAGCTACAAACAAATTAATTTAGCCAAACTCAATGACCACTGGCTAATTGCGGAACAGCAGAAGGATGGGGAGCTTTCGAAACTCGTGTCCGACTTGAAGGATGGAAAGCTTCCTCTTGATGTGGCTAAGACATATGAGCTTCGGTCAAGCGTTTTGCATCGGAAAATTCAGCGACGTGGTAAGACTTTATGCTTGCCAATAATTCCTAGAACGTTCCGGTGGTCCGTTGTGGACAATGTACACGAAGGTTTGCTGCATTTGGGATGGGAGAAGACTTTAGAAAAGGTTTACGAACTTTATTGGTTCAACAAAATGACGAGGTTTGTACGAAAGTTCGTAGACAGCTGCGCCACGTGCAAAATTTCCAAGTCACGCTCCGGCAAGGTACAAGCAGAACTGCATCCCATTCCTAAGGTAGCTATACCCTGGCACACCATACTTATCGACGCCACGGGAAAATTAAGCGGCAAGAATGACCGAAAGGAATATGTGTTTGTGCTCATAGATGCCTTCACTAAGTACGTTTTACTTCATCATACGCTTAACATTGATACAGCTAGTAGTATCAAGGCTTTAAAATCTAGTGTTTCACTATTCGGTGCGCCCAACCGCGTAATCGCCGACCAAGGTAGGTGCTTCGCTAGTAAAGATTTCAAGGACTATTGCGAGTCTGTTAACATTAAGCTCCATCTGATAGCGACAGGTAGTTCAAGGGCCAATGGCCAGGTAGAACGCGTCATGAGCACATTGAAAAACATGCTCACTGCCATAGAAACAAGTAGTCGTTCGTGGCAGGATGATCTGCCCGATGTGCAGCTAGCTCTCAACTGCACGATGAATCGAGTCACGAAAGCTAGCCCATTGGAACTTCTCATTGGGAAGGTTGCGAGGCCTTTAGATGTCCTATCAATGGTTGATGACGAACCCGAAATTGACATTGATCAAGTCAGGTTACAGGCTGTGGAGAATATGGAGAAAGGCTCAGCTTATGATAAAGTACGTTTTGATTCTACCAAAGCTAAACTAAACCCGTTTATTATTGGAAACTTTGTATTGCTGCAGAACGAAGAACGAAATCAAACAAAGCTCGATCCTAAATACAAAAGGCCTTTCAAAGTTACAGAGGTACTAGAAGGAGACCGGTACGTACTTAAAGCTCTCCATTCGAATCGAACATACAAGTATGCACACGACCGTCTTCGAAAAATGCCTGACAGCGACAATTTTAACGACAATGACTCTGATACCGACTCTGACCCTGACCGTAGCCAGACTGCCGAGACGAGACCGACTGATGATGGTGTCACGCCTTAAGCGAGGGGATAAAAGATGCAAATGTAGTATGCAAATGACTCAGATTGCATGCATCCCGATGCTGTTCGTGACTTATGTCCAGCATGGCGATGTAAGTAATCGCCAAAGGTGCTTAATAAAGGCAATGTATTGTCTTGATGTTGGGTACCGGATGGAGGTCCCAAAGTTGCCGGATAGAGGCAATGTGATGTGTTGTGTGTGGAAGTCGGGTACCGGATGGAGGTCCCGCTGGTTTGCTGGATGGAGGCAATGTGATGAGTTGTGTGTGGAAGTCGGGTACCGGATGGAGGTCCCGCTGGTTTGCTAGATGGAGGCAATGTGTTGTATGTGACGAAGCTGGGTTCCAAACAGAGCATTGCATAATAGATTTGCTTTCATGAGTTGTTTCGAAAACTGATGATTCTTGAAGAGTGGTGATTTCAATGTTGAGATTTCATTATAAGATTTGATGTGAATAAAATTGTTTTGATTGTATTGTGACTTTATTTTTCAATGCCTTGGTCAGGAAGGCCGAGCAAAGGACGTATTACTTTCCATGAATTCTTGTTTCAGATGCCTCACACGAGGACGTGTGAATTGTCAAGATGGCCGTGTCGCAGAATCACTATTGATTATCGTTAATTTAGAACAACGCCATCTATTATCGTTTGTCGGAAACGTCAAGCAGTGTGCTTGGGTGGGGTCGATACAGGCGTGGCAGGTTTGACAGCTGTCAGTTGTCGTTGGACATTGGACAATTGAGTCGAGACGGCACTTTTTGATCAGACACGAGCGCTTGAGGTCGTTCTGCTAGCCTGTATCGAACTTACCGCGTTTCCGTACATTAATCCGTTTCCATCAGCCTGATTATTTGAAATTTTGTTATTTTGTGATCGATTGAGAGAGTGATTAAACAGACGGTTGTAATCAGTGTGTGTGTTGTGATTTCGTACCTACACCATGTCGAACTTGGACTCTGATGACGAGGTACCCCAAATGGGTGAATTACCTTCGTTATATATAAATTTAAAAATTCCATAGTTTTGTCTAAGATAGGATATTTACGGTATTGCAAATAAATCCTAAAACATTACATTGTGTCCTTTGGCTTTACTTGACTTTTATTGAAGTTTATTACAATAACTAAATATTGTAAAAGATTATGTGTTAATATTCCATAGTTTAGTTTACACATTCATCGTATGATTGTCTAATACATAGAAAATCATCTAATTCATTAACTCAAATCAAACCTCGACCTCCTATATACCATAGAAATGAGAAGATTTGGTTTCCACACTTAGTCCTCAGATGGACCATTGTGCGTGTACCGTAGAACAGGTTTTAACAGTTTGGTAAACTAAACGGGGCAGTACATAGACCAAAGGGGACAAAGTTAAATTGACATAATTTCTTCCATAAATCACGAGTATTTATCGAGATTAAAAAGTAGGCGTTCTTTAAATCTAAAGTTGCCATATAATTATTTTTATCTAATAACATAAATGCTCTTCTGTATTCATTTCCATTTTGAAATGCACCACACGGAACACTTTAATAATAATGTGATACAATTATCAATAATCTTGCATTCCGACATCGGGGAGGAATAGTCAGTACAGGTTCAGGTGTTCAAACGGTATACTAAAGGCTCGTACCCAAGATAATACTATAGGATCACTGGTTATACGCCATCTTATGGTAAATATATTACAACCACGTGGCGAGTGCTACCTTGGCTAATGATGTCTCCTGGTCCTCTGCAGCGCTGAGCTGGTCCTGTTCTGGTGATACGAGTGTGGGCGGCGATCCCGCGGCGGTGCTGCTGGCCTCCCTGGTGCGAGGTTCCGACGCGGCTGGCCGGCTGCTGCTCGCGGAACCCCCCTCGCGTTTAGAGACCCCTTGGGTATTGTGTTGTCGGAGGCTTATACGGAGCGCGCTGAGTTGACTTCATCTCCAGACCAGATTTAGAAATTGCCTCTGATTGGAGATTATCCGAAAGGTTGGATCTTCGTGTTCTTCACAATTTCTGGAGTCTCCTTAATCAAATTGAGTGACGACATATCGCCTCGACTGTGACTCTCTACAATGACAGTCACACAAGAGTCGTCCAGCGTCACTTAATGATTTTATAATTTCCTGTGCTTGTGGTAACGTGTCCTTAGAAGCGGACAAAGACCAATTAAGGACTATACCTATAGCTGTTAAACAGCTAGATATTTGATTATTGATCTCACGTATTGTCTAAACATATATTTTATAATATTAAGGGCTGACAAAGCCGCCTCAACTTCTAGGTTAAGTTTCGGTGCTTTCGGTGTAATTTGCTTTCTTTAGGTAACTTATAACTTAAAGCATGTGCCCAACTAGCAGCTGTATCTTTATGTAAATGGAAAAAATGGATCTTCTAGGTAAAGATCATCATTAAAACTTCAGGGTCAAGTACCTCTTCAGTTTTCTCTACCTCCGGGGGCACCAAAGTTATCGCTTCCTCAGTCGGGATTTCTTCACCTGTGAAATGAGCATCGTCATAGGATTGTCTACGAAACTCAACGCGATTTACGCGGAGCAAGGTAGTTAGGGATCTCAACATGATGCACATGGAGGTTAGATAAATTTGTATAACCTCAACACGATATACGTGGAGAAAGGAAAAACAGTTATCAAACTATGGTCCTCACTGACTAAGTTCGATAGTTAGGATCACAACATGATTCACATGGAGGTAAGATAAACTTGTGTTACCTCAACAAGATATACGTGGAGAAAGGAAAAACAGTTATCAAACTATGGTCCTCACTGACCAAGTTCGATAGTTAGGATCTCAACATGATTCACATGGAGGTTAGATAAACTTGTGTTACCTCAACACGATATACGTGGAGACAGGAAAAACAGTTATCAAACTATGGTCCTCACTGACCAAGTTCGATAGTTAGGATCTCAACATGATTCACATGGAGGTTACGTAAATTTGTGTTACCTCAACACGATATACGTGGAGACAGGAAAAACAGTTATCAAACTATGGTCCTCACTGACCAAGTTCGATAGTTAGGATCTCAACATGATTCACATGGAGGTTACGTAAATTTGTGTTACCTCAACACGATATACGTGGAGACAGGAAAAACAGTTATCAAACTATGGTCCTCACTGACCAAGTTCGATAGTTAGGATCTCAACATGATTCACATGGAGGTTACGTAAATTTGTGTTACCTCAACACGATATACGTGGAGACAGGAAAAACAGTTATCAAACTATGGTCCTCACTGACCAAGTTCGATAGTTAGGATCTCAACATGATTCACATGGAGGTTACGTAAATTTGTGTTACCTCAACACGATATACGTGGAGACAGGAAAAACAGTTATCAAACTATGGTCCTCACTGACCAAGTTCGATAGTTAGGATCTCAACATGATTCACATGGAGGTTACGTAAATTTGTGTTACCTCAACACGATATACGTGGAGACAGGAAAAACAGTTATCAAACTATGGTCCTCACTGACCAAGTTCGATAGTTAGGATCTCAACATGATTCACATGGAGGTTACGTAAATTTGTGTTACCTCAACACGATATACGTGGAGACAGGAAAAACAGTTATCAAACTATGGTCCTCACTGACCAAGTTCGATAGTTAGGATCTCAACATGATTCACATGGAGGTTAGGTAAATTTGTGTTACCTCAACACGATATACGTGGAGACAGGAAAAACAGTTATCAAACTATGGTCCTCACTGACCAAGTTCGATAGTTAGGATCTCAACATGATTCACATGGAGGTTAGATAAACTTGTGTTACCTCAACACGATATACGTGGAGAAAGGAATAATAGTTATCAAACTATGGTCCTCATTGACCAAGTTCGATAGTTAGGATCTCAACATGATTCACATGGAGGTTAGGTAAATTTGTGTTACCTCAACACGATATACGTGGAGAAAGGAATAAAAGTTATCAGACTATGGTCCGCACTGGCCAAGTTCCCAAACCAAAACCGTTCATTCCCCACGACACCACTGAAAACGACACCACCGGTGGTGTCGTGGGGAATGACAGAAATCACTATTCCCCGCGACACCACTGAAGTGATGTCCGCTCAACTGCTTTTGATGTATAACATAATTTGACGAATACGAAGTTGTAATGTAGTTAAGTTCGTTAATTTATAGGTATTGAACCGGATTTTTTTTTATTGCTGATTGTTCCTGCTCTTGTGGTTGCTATTGTGTATTGAACATGGTTATCCGACTGTTTTTGGAATAGAGTTATATAACGCGGCTTGCAGCAGTTGTAGTAAACTGGTAGAAATCGTCACGACCCCATGAAACATTTTTTTTTTGTTTTTTTTTTTTCAATGAATGTGTAAAGTTATACAGTATAATTTTTGGACAAAGTTCATTTAGGCGGCTTGCGGTAGGAGTAAACTGGTAGAAATCGTCACGCACGACCCCATGCGACTTTTTTTTTGTCCAAATTCAAGATGGCGGATGCGATTTTTTTTTAATTTTTCGTCATGGGTGACATTTGTATGGTTTGGTTTTGGTTTTGTGGTGGTAAGACCGATGGTGAGGTCAAAATGAAAATCCAAGATGGCTGATGTGAAATTTATTGAATTTTTCGTCACGGGTGTCATTTATATCGTAATCGAAGGTGGTAAGACCGATGGTGAAGTCAAAATGAAAATCCAAGATGGCGGATGCTAAAATTTTCGCATTTATCGTCATGGGTGTCATTTTTATGGTTATCGAGGGTGGTAAGACCGATGGTAAGGTCAAAATGAAAATCCAAGATGGCGGATGTGAAATTTTTTAAATTTTTCGTCACGGGTGTCATTTCAATGGTTATCGAGGGTGCTAAGACAGCTGGTGAGGTCAAAATTAAAATCCAAGATGACTGATGCGAAAATTTTCGCATTTATCGTCCTGGGTGTCATTTTTATGGTTATCGAGGGTGCTAAGACCGATGGTAAGGTCAAAATGAAAATCCAAGATGGCGGATGTGAAATTTTTTAAATTTTTCGTCACGGGTGTCATTTCTATGGTTATCGAGGGTGCTAAGACAGCTGGTGAGGTCAAAATTAAAATCCAAGATGACTGATGCGAAAATTTTCGTATTTTTCGTTATGGATATCATTTTTATGGTTCTCGAGGGTGCTAGGACCGATGGCGAGGTCAAAATGAAAATCCAAGATGGCGGATGCGAAATTTGACGCATTTTTCGTCATGGGTGTCATTTATATGGTTTTCGAGGGTGCAAAGACCGATGGTGGGGTCAAAATGAAAATCCAAGATGGCGGATGTGAATTTTTTTTAATTTTTCGTCACGGGTGTCATTTCTATGGTTATCGAGGGTGCTGAGACCGCTGGTGAGGTCAAAATTAAAATCCAAGATGACGGATGCGAAAATTTTCGCATTTAGCGTCATGGGTGTCATTTTTATGGTTATCGAGGGTGGTAAGACCGATGGTGAGGTCAAAATGACAATCCAAGATGGCGGATGCGAAAATTTGCTAATTTTTCGTCATGGATGTCAATTTCATGGTTTCCGAGGGTGCTAAGGCCGATACTGATGTCAAAATGTAGATCCAAGATGGCGAATGCGAAAGTTTTACGCATTTTTCGTCATGGGTGTCATTTATATGGTTATGGAGGGTGCTAAGACTGATGGTGAGGTCAAAATGAAAATCCGCGATGGCGGATGCGGAAATTTTCTATTCATTCAAATGCTTTTCTGTCTTCAACTTTTACTGTCGTAGTAAAAGTAAAAGTGCAACATAAATGCAAAGCAAAATCCTCAGTATTTTAAAAAATTAATTAAAAAAAAAATTAAACAGCTTTAAATATAAACAAATCAACAAAACAAATCTAATACAAATACAAAATACAAAAAACAACTATGTACGAATTACCCATGTTTGCAAAAATAAATGATTTGATTTGATTTGATTTGAAAAATTATTTATTGACATAAAACATATATTACAATAAAATAGAATTCTCTGACTCCTGCGCTAGTTAAAACTGTGTTGCAGGAGCCAGCGTCCTCCCGTAATTAAAGACACAATTTTGTTGTTTTCAAGACAAAAGTCAAGACAAAGAAAAACAAATATAAAGAAAGGAAACAAAAGAGACTTCACTTTATATGTACTTACATCTAAACTAAAAACAAAAAAAAAAAAATTGAAATACCTAAACAATAATTATGGTGCTTCATTTGCGCGAAAGTATGTTTTTAGTGTATGTGTGTATGTGTGTGTATAATTGTATTTGTGTGTGTGTGTGTATGTGTATTTGTGTTAAAGTGTGAGTTTGCATGCCCCAATTGTTTGTTATGAAGAGGCACCAACTCAGAACAATGGCCTTCATTTCGACAGTTCAACAACATTCAGCGCGCTAACAACTTTGTCGAACAGACAAACCTTTAGAACATAATTATGAAGCAATGGATTAGCATTATCCATAAAAATCATTCAAACTGTTACTGAAAGCTTATTACGCAATTACGCCGTCCCATAACAAAACCCGCGAAACTCCGCCCCGTCGACACAGGTAAGCCCCGAAACGACAATGAGTATTATCAATTCGAATCCCACCCATGTCAGCGGCACGAAGTTGCACTTTAGCAACAGATAATGATGTTAAAAATAATTAATTCATTTAAGTCACCACTATTAGTAGACTTTCTACCGCTTCATAGCCAAGCGACTTTAGCCAGATGAAGATAACTTCCTTAAATTTGTTATTGCTTAATTTACGTATAGTTTAATCTAACAACAAAATAAAATAAAAACGAACAGAAAAAAAATATTTCTAATTAAATCTATTGCAACAGTATTTTATTTAATAATATGATAGAAAATAAAAGAAATCATATTATATAGTTTTTAACCGACTTCAAAAAATGGAGGAGGTTCTCAGTTCGTCGGAATCTTTTTTATATTTTTTTTTATGTATTTTCCCCGATTACTCGAAAAGGACTGGACTAATTTAAAAAAATATATTTTTGTTTGAAAGGGTACTTCCCAGATGGTCCCATTGTCATCAAGTCAGGATCTGATGATGGGATCCTGCAGAGATTGAGGGAATTCTTCAAATATTATAGGCAAACCTATAGCGATTTGGGTATTTTTTATCTTAACTCGTGGATTTGACTCTAAAAGCACCATTTGGTGAAATGGAACTGATGATGAAGAGCATAGATGGCCACCAGATCTACTCAATAATAGTATTTGACGGGTTGTGATCCAATTATTTTATTATTGCTGAGCAATTTATGATTGTCACAATTCTCAATTCAAGATTACACACATCAACAGAATCTAATCAGATTCGAATTTAAAGTTTAAAATCTTTTTAGTTTCCATAAAAAGTTTATATACAGATTTAAACCTCTTTTACTCTATTTTCAAAATGTAATTAAAAAAAACAAAATACGGCGGCAAAATTGTTAGTAATTCGTTACGTTATGGAAAATTAAAATTGTTTTATTAATAATAATTAATGAAAAGGGATTAGATTGTTTTTCTTTTTTAATTTAACTTGCCGTGTTAGCTTTAATTTACCATGGAGTGACGAACAATGGTCTTTGGTGCTGTTCACCGATGAGTCCCGGTTTGGGTTTCATCCGGATTCATGAAGAACATGCGTTTGGAGAACTCCAGGGAGAGTTAGGCGTCTACGGCACCTTCAGGTGGTCTACTCATACCGAGGTGCGACAATCATGGTGTGGCCAGCAATTCATCTTAGCGGACGAACCCAGCGCGTTTGGATCCAAGGCAGTATGACTGCAAAAAAAACTACGAGGAGGTAGTAAAGCCTGTTATTGTCCCACACAGAATGCAAATGTGCCAGGAATTTCTACTCATGAACGATAATGCTCCTTCCCAAACGGCGCGGCTGGTGTCGGCCACTCTCCGAGACCACGATATTCAAGTTTTGGATTGTCCTGCACAGTCGCCCGACTTAAATCCTATCAAGCATGCTTGGGACATGTTACAACGAAAAGCTTTGAGAGATTTCCCGCCAAATTTGACGACAGAACAACAACTTTACGGACACTTGCAAAGAACATGGGACCTCATACCGCAGCAAGACATTGACAATTTAATATGAACAATCGATATCGATGTGGAATTAATGTAAGAGGTGGCAACACTGATTATTAATAATTCGATTTTATAAGATTTTTTCAATTTTAATTAAAATTAATAATTTTATAACTAGAAATGAATTTTTGTTATCATACTAATTTTCTACAACGGTTAAAAAAATGAACATTTTTATTAAAAACAAAAAAATCATGAATTGTTTTTTTTATTATTAAAGACCTTAAAACAACCTATAATTCTTCTATTTACTATATCAGAAAACTCGTCGTAGATTACTAGATATTTGATGAAATATAAAATATCCCTAGATTCTGTTGTGTGTATATGGTGAAGTGGAGCTATTTAAATTACTAGGAGAACTCCTCAACAATTAACGTCCCTGCATCGGCAAAAGCAATATTTTGTAAAAGGTGATGAGCAGTTGACATTAGGCTATTGTAACTTAGATAAATTACAAACCGATCCCTAAAGAGATAAAAATAAAAAACTTATAAAAAAACAACCGAGTTAAAAAAAACACTAAGAAGTGAAAAATAACTAATTTTGGAAGTCGGTGGCAAAAACATAAATACAGATCCAAAGACACTTGACTTCCGAAATTAAAGTTATTTTTCACATTGTAGTTTTTTTTTAGAAATAGGTTGTTTTAAAAAAAAATAAACGTTTTAATTTTTTTAATATAAACCAATCAACGAAACAAAAATAACAAAACAATACAAACAAAACAAAATATCTTTCTCTTATGAGCTTACCTAAATCAATTGCATCAGTAGGTATTTTAAAAAAGTGATAGAAAATAAAATAAATTTATACCTACTGTTTAAATAAAAAGAAACAAAACAAACAAACAATACAAAACAAAATATCTTTCTCTTATGAATTTACCTAAATCAATTGCATCAGTAGGTATTTTAAAAATGTGATAGAAAATAAATGAAAATTAAACCTACTGTTTAAATAAAAAAAAAAACAACGAAACAAAACAATACAAAACAAAATTCATCTTTCTCTTAATTATGTACCTAAATCAATTGCAACAGTATTTTAAAAATGTGATAGAAAATAATAGTACATTATTGCAAAGGCCGTAAAATAGGAAATTGCAGGTCGAGTATGAGTTAGAAGGCCGAGCCGTAGGACGGGGGGACGTAGGGACAAGGACTTCACTACACGAAACTGGCAATTGCCATTTCCGCCGAGGCATATAATAATTATAGTGATTTTCCCAAAAGAATGCAGGGAAAGTAAATTATTTATAAATTCCCGATTCAATGACGAACAACGATAATTTTTCACGCGCCAATGTTTTCATTCGTTTTTTTTTCAATACAGCTTTATATTTGCAAGCCAGTTCGAAATTTCAATAAAACCTTTGATATGTTACTTGCCATGTTTCGGAGTAAAATAGTATTTAATAACCCCAGCACGCCTTTTCATACAACATTGCTGGAGGGTTGTAATGTTCCAAATTCGAAAAACGCTCCTGCAATGGATTTGATTTTCTTTGACCGTAAATTCGATACGTCGCGTGTTCTTTCTTCGAAAATAATGACAATATTTCCATGCATGTTTGAGAAACTTCAGGTGCAAAAATTAAAAGGCACCTATGTCATTTGATACCGAGAGGATACTTCTGGCATCAAATAGCACTATATTGGTAGTTACAGAAAAGTCATTTCTGCCAGTTCCAGTATGGCTGAAAGTGCTCGGCACACTGTTTCAAAGGTCGGAACCCTAATCTACGTCATATGATACAAAGATGAAATTAGAACCCCACTCTACGTCATATGATACAAAGATGAAATTCAAATCAATGAAAAACCCTAGTGCAAAAGCACTTGTCAAAACATATCCAATGAGTCCAAGCAGGATGGTGCTATTTTGTGTGGTTGAGCAATACTTATTGCCACCATCCGGCCTTGGATACTACTTTGGGCCATAGTCAATACAAAGCCAACGAGTCCAAACTAGATAGTGCTACCTCGTTTTTTCCAGAAGTTCCTTTGGCCATCTTCCGGCTCCATCATCAGACCCTGAACACCATATTGCTTGTGTAAATAGCAGTTTTCAATACATATCCAATGAAACCAAACACAACAGGGAAAGTTGTCCTTAGCGGTTAACAGCACAGGCATGAAATTGTCTAGTACACAAGGTACTAGAAGAAGGAAACGGGGGTTTCTGGGCCCATTTGTAATAAGTTGAGATAGGGTTTAAAAAAAGGGTATTTTTTTTCTAATTCACTTAAAAAAAAATAAAAAAAACACGCCTGCCATATTTAAAAACAAGTTACATGATTTTAGTGTTGAATGGCCACAAGGTAGGTACTAAATAGATTATAATATTTACTGTGCAATTAAAACTCCATTGTGCTCAAAAGTGGAAAACTGAAAATCAATCTTTTCATGGAAGTCGCCACCTGTAAAGAACTATTCCAAGGATCCATCCCCCGACTGCAATGAAAAGATTAATTTTCAGTTTAAACAACGTAATAAACAGTACACAAAATATATAAGTCCACATTATAAAGAAAAATACATCTTAAAATCAATAATAAAAAATCTATATCAATAAAACATTTTTTTTTTCTCTAAGTCAGAGCACCCGCCATCTTATCTCTCTTTGGTTGACTGGTAGAGAATGCCTGAGGTCCGAAAAATGAAAATCTAAAAATTTCGCATCCGCCTTCTTGGATTTTTATTTTGACCTCGCCATCGGTCCTAGCACCCTCGAGAACCATAAAAATGATACCCATAACGAAAAATACGAAAATTTTCGCATCCGCCATCTTGGATTTTCATTTTGACCCCACCATCGGTCTTTGCACCCTCGAAAACCATATAAATGACACCCATGACGAAAAATGCGTAAAATTTCGTATCCGCCATCTTGGATTTTCATTTTGACCCCACCATCGGTCTTTGCACCCTCGGAAACCATAAAATTGACACCCATGACGAAAATTGCGTAAAATTTCGCATCCGCCATCTTGGATTTTCATTTTGACCCCACCATCGGTCTTAGCACCCTCGATAACCAGCTAAATGACATCCATGACGAAAAATGCGTAAAATTTCGCATCCGCCATCTTGGATTTTCATTTTGACTAAATTCACACTATCACACTAAAACTCAACCCAAAACTTCACTTTCACTGAAAAAAAAAAAAATATTCCCTTGGGTTTGTGACAATTTATAACCACTTTACTCCTACCGCAAGCCGCCTAAAAGAACTTTGTTCCAAAAATTATATTGTAAACACTTAAATAAAAAATTAAAAAATTGCATGGGTTCGTGACGATTTCAACCAAAAATTATACTGTATAACATCATCATAAAAATTATGTCATGAATATAAATTAGCTGGACATCACTAACAGTCGGTGGTGTCGCGGGGAATAGTGATTTCTGTCATTCCCCACGACACCACCGGTGGTGTCGTTTTCAGTGGTGTCGTGGGGAATGAACGACCAAAACAGGAAGGTACTTGAAATCTTCGACACGATTTACGTGGAGCATTGTATTGTCCTCTACACGATTTACGTGGAGGAAATATTCAAACTGTTTCGACTAGCTTCAAAACACTTAACGTTTTGAATAAGGTTTTATCTTCAACACGATAATATACGTGGAGATGGGTTTATATTAATTACGATTTCATTATAACCGTATAAAACAAAAAATAATAATAGCGTAATAATAGTTTTGTAGTCTTAAGGGCCTCGTTGGTCTGGTTATCGCAAGCAAGGCTATCGACGACTGTTCTTAGATTCCATTCCCAGGTCGGGCATTATCTTTTTTCGTCATGAATCTAAGTACCTACTACACAGTTCGAGCTGCCCCTTCAGGGAATACAGCCTTAATAATAACGTCAGAATAAATTATACTTTTTCGCATAAGTTATCAAATGAGGGTACACCTAGCGTTGCCGGAGGGAAATATTGCGAAGTATTCCCATCGTATCATTCGCGGAAATATACGGAAGTATTGAGTAATATTCGGAATTATTCGCCGAGAAGAATAATTAAGGCTAGTGCAGACTGGCGCGATATCGCGGGTGCGATGTGACACTAGTAGCACAATTTCTATGTCGCTGCCTGTCGCGCCCGCGATATCGCGCGAGTCTGTACGAGCTTTTACAAGGAAAATATCTAGCTAAGTACATGTTCGGTCACGCATAGAGTAGTCTCGGGGCGGTGTGCCACTGACAGTTATTCCATTCATAAAACTGAGTACCTAAGTACCTATATCTAATACCTACGATTTGAAAACTTCCGAATATTTCTTTCATCTACTTAGATAAGTACTCAAGTAATAAGTTTTTGTATGCAGTTTAGGTGTGAAAGAGTTATTTTGCGAGAATACCTACTATGTACAGACGCCAAGCACATCAAGCTACTACAATCGGTCAGATTTATTTAATAGATTTTCAACTTTATCTCTACAGTATAAGGTTCAAGGTTGATTGCGAAAAATTTAGTTTCGGGTAGCTTGACTTGCTGGCGTCTCGTCTGTACCTACATATAGAGGTAAATACATAGATAAGTAGTTACTAAAATAAGCTTATATTATTATATACCGAGGTACCTAATAAAAGGGTAACTATTATAATAAGTATTTCAATTGTTTCCTGTAGGTACTTATGTGTAAGCTTATTGTAACCTTATAAAAATAAAATAATAAGTACCTGTTTGAGAAAATTGTTTACTTTTGTGCCGATAGATGGCGTTGTACTTTTACGTCACTTTTCTGAATCGCGGTGACGAGATTCGTAGTGGATTTACCTAGGTCAAAATTATTGTCAAACGAAAATGATCTCAATACACGGTTGAAAGTATTTATTTCGTTTCAATCAATATCATTATCTTCACCCCTGCTAAAGTAAAGAGTGCTGCAGAAGTGTCTTTCTGTGAAAGTTTGTTGTGACGCCTAGTAAACGGTTGTTCATATGGTCCTTCGAGACGGAGCGGATGTGTTTTTGGGTATCAACCTTGGTCGGGCAAGTGGATCGCTTGCGATAACTGACCAAGCTCATAGCATCAGTGAAGTGCTAGTGGCATCAGCATCAGTGCGGCGGTGACAATCAGCAGCAACTCTGGGAGCAACAGCAGCAGCAGCGCGAGAAGCGAGCTACTGCAGACGGTGCCGGGTGAACGACATCTGCATCGTCAGGAATCAGCAGCAGGGTGAACTCTGGACCTGGAGGAGGTGTGGGACGTGCGTGACGTGACGCAACGACAATCTACCCGTGGACTCATCAGGTGGTATCAAATGAAGTTATAACCGTGAGTGAACTTTTAATAATAACTTAGTGCAGTTTGTGATTTTATCTTCATAAATCGGAGTTTTTGGGACTTTATTACTTCGGATTTAAAACTTTATTATTTTAGAACTTAAAAGTTGTGTGTATAATTGGTTAGTTAGTTTAGTAGTAGTTTTTTAAAAAACTTGCAATTTTAAACTTAAATTGTTGGTCTCAAATTGATATTTCTGTGTTATTCTCATTATTTAGTTTAGTTATAATTTACTCGTTTCAATTTGTGTGCGGTTATATATTTAAATGGCCACTGGTTTTAATATGGAATCGTTAAGCAATAAATTAGAGGACAATTGTTCAAGAATAGTCAAAGCTTATAGTAACTTTAAGAAATCTCCTAAAGATCGAATAACACGTCCATATGTTAAAGTAAGATTGGAAAACATAGATAAATTGTGGCAACAATTAACAGAGGGTCATAGTCAATTATACGAAGCATATGGTCCGCAGGAGTTAAAAGCATGTCTTTATGTTAAGCAAGATAGTTATGATCAGACTGAAGAACTTTACATTCAATATAAAACTGAGTTAGAAACTATTTTAGAGTCATTTGAAGTAAAAGAGGAAAGCCAAACAGAATATCCTAAACATGTACAAAGCAATGTAAAACAGTGTCAAGTTAAATTACCAAAAATTGTTATTCCAACATTTTCCGGGAAATACACTGAGTGGGTAACCTTTCGAGATTTGTTCGTATCGCTCATTCACCATAATAAGTCTATAGATAACGTACAGCGGATGCAATATTTAAAAGGGTATTTATCTGGGGAAGCGGAACAACTACTTAGACACATTCCTATATCAGAGTCCAATTATGAACGGTGCTGGGAACAACTTAACGAGCGATACAATAATAAGAGATACTTGTCACATTATATACTAAAAAGGTTACTTAGTCAGAAGAATATGAATAACGAATCAGCTGTTAGTCTCAAAGAATTAATTGATAACACTTCAGATTGTTTAAATGCTCTAGCTAATCTTGGTATCGATGTCGGTAATTGGGACCTCATCGTTGTACATATAATCTCTTTGAAGTTAGATCCAGAATCCCGAAAACAGTGGGAATTAAACGTCACTAGTGAAAAATCGTGCAGCAATGAGATTCCAACCTTTGAGCAATTTAAAAGTTTCTTGACCAGCCGATATCGCGCTTTTGAATTTTTGACCGCTGGCTCTAATGCGGGTAGAGGAAAAAACACAGAGACGCCAAAAGCCTTCCACGCGGCGACTGATTCTGTATTAGAATGTAAATGCTGTAAGGAAAACCATAAAATTATACATTGTAAGAATTTTATAAAAATGGATGTAAATGCCAAACGGGAGTTCGTTAGACAAAACAGTTTATGTTTTAACTGTTTAGGAAACAACCACTCGGCTAAGCAGTGTCTGAGTTCAAGTGTGTGTCGTGTTTGCAAACGCAAACATCATTCTTTGCTTCATGCCGCGGGTCCAGTTCATACCGATGACAGTTCCGATCATAAAAATAGTATTGTATCTCAAAACGAGAATGAGAGAGACGCGGCGCAAAGTGCTAAGTCATCCGGATCGCCTAACTCGGACACAGTGGCCACGTTCTTCTCGGCTAACCAATTACATAAGACAAATCAAGTTTTGTTGGCCACGGTTCTAGTTAATGCCACAGCCAACAACGGGAGTTATCGTACAATAAGGGCGTTGCTAGATCAAGGGTCCCAAGCCTCATTTGTAACCGAGGCCACGGCACAGTATTTAGGGCTGAAAAGGACGCCAGTAAGGGGACACATTTCGGGATTGGAAGGTAATAATAAAATTATATCAAAATTTATGGTGGAAGTTACTCTGAGGTCCATACACAACCCCAACGTTCAGCTTAAAGTTGCCGCATACGTACTCAAGAGCATAACCACTTTTCTGCCTGGCAAGCAACTTGTACCTGTGGGGTGGGTTTGTGATTTCCCGTTAGCGGATCCGCATTATCACACACCAAACAAAATTGACATGTTGCTAGGGGCAGAAATTTATGGGCAAATTATCCAGGAAGGAGTTAAGAAGGGACCTCAGGGTAATCTCGTGGCGCAAGCGACTTCATTGGGTTGGGTTTTATCGGGTGTGGTGGAAAAATCACACCAACCACATGATAATGTTTTAGTCATGCATTCGCATGTGGAGGAAACAGACCTCATGAAACGCTTCTGGGAACTGGAGGACAATATGATGAACAGTCCCACCATATTATCCGAGGAAGAAAAACAGTGCGAACGTTTCTTTGCTACAACAACGCGAAGAGACAGTGACGGGTGCTATATAGTACGGTTGCCATTTAAAAGCCAAGATGCAACACCTATAGTAAGAAATTCTAAAAGGATAGCTGAAAAAAGATTGTCTTCATTAGTCACAAAGTTAAGTAAAAATACAAACATGGAAACGAAGTATCAAGAGGTATTGGAAGAATACTTACTGCTGGGTCATATGGAGATAATACCTGAAAAGGAAATAAATAACAGTAAAGGAATTTACCTACCTCATTTTGCGGTTGTTCGGGAGGATAAGGATACCACGCAAGTGAGAATAGTATTCGATGCATCCTGTAAAGGTGAAAACGGCGTTTCATTAAATGATCTGTTAATGATAGGCCCTACTTTACAGCCAACGCTAAGACATATTTTAATGAAAT
Organism: Tiliacea aurago; assembly: GCA_948098905.1. NCBI lineage: Eukaryota > Metazoa > Arthropoda > Insecta > Lepidoptera > Noctuidae > Tiliacea > Tiliacea aurago. The sequence goes on along the minus strand of OX402581.1, from coordinate 166,741 downwards.
GGAGAACATATCCAATATGTTTATCTGCGGACATAGTAAAAATGTACCGTCAAATCAAGGTTGATGAAAACGACGTGGACTTTCAGAGAATTCTGTGGAAAGGAACTGCAGATAATCAAACTCAAGAATATCGTTTATTGCGGGTTACTTTTGGTACAGCATGTGCCCCATATCTTGCTGTTAAGGTGCTTCAACAGGTAGCCATAGACGAGAAGGAGAAATACCCTACAGCTGCTGTAAAGGTTAAAGAAGACTTTTACATGGATGATCTGCTTACGGGCGTTGAAAGCGTTGAGGAAGGAGTCAAACTGTATTCTGAAATGAATCACTTAGTAGAAAAGGGAGGGTTTTCGTTGCAAAAGTGGTCAAGCAATAGTGAGGAGCTGTTGAAAAGTTTGAAAACTAAAGATAAAAATACTACAGAAGGAAGGAAAATTAAAATAGATGAAGTTATGAAATTATTGGGACTTACCTGGGATCGAACAGAAGATGCGTTCCGCTACACAGTGACACTCCTACCGACGAAGAAGCCTGTAACAAAAAGAATAATTATATCGGACATATCACGTTTATTTGATCCACTTGGATGGGTTTCTCCAAGTGTCATAGTTGCAAAAATAATCATACAAAAGCTGTGGTTATCAGGTATAGGCTGGGATGATGAAGTTCCCGAAACAATATTAAATGAGTGGCTCACTTACCGTGATGACTTGTGCCAGTTGTCGGAGTTGCAAATACCTCGCTGGATCAATACAAAACGGAATAACACACTCGTTGAATTACATGGATTTAGCGACGCATCCAAGATGGCTTATGCAGCCGTGATTTATCTTCGGTCCATCGACGATCAGGGTCACGTGTCTGTAAACTTGGTAACATCAAGAACAAAAGTAGCACCAATAAAACAAATATCGATTCCACGTTTGGAACTCTGTGGAGCAGTTCTTCTGAGTAGGTTATTGGTTGAGGTAGCTCACACATTGAGTATTCCGAAGGAGAACATTTATGCCTGGTGTGACTCCACCGTCGTGCTGGCCTGGCTTAATAGTCACCCAAATCGGTGGCAAACATTTGTGGCGAATAGGGTATCTGAGATTTTAACCACTTTAGACGCACAACAGTGGTCTCATGTGCGGTCTGACGTAAATCCGGCTGATTATGCGTCAAGAGGACTCAACCCGTCTGATCTCAGGAAACAAACGGCATGGTTTAATGGTCCTACCTTTTTATACTCAGAAAAAATAGATTATAACAAACCTAAAGACATAGATACAGACTTAGAAGCTATAAAAAGGGTGCACTTCTCGGGCACAGAAACAAACTTATTTGATCGGTTTTCAAACCTAACTAAATTAATAAGAGTGGTAGCGTACTGCAGACGTATGTGGATAAAACGAAAAAAGGATCAAGGTGAAAAAACAGGGTTGTCAGCGCAAGAATTAGCGGAAGCGTTACGTGTTTGTATCCGACAGTGTCAAGCAGAAGGTTTTGGAGAAGAAATAGAAAAGATCTCAAAGGATGGTTATTCAGTTACGTTAAAAGGACCTTTAAAATCGTTAAACCCATTCATAGACAGAAACAGAATATTACGAGTAGGAGGTAGGTTACAGAAGTCGGAACTAAGTGAAGATAAGAAACACCCAATGTTGTTACCAAAGAAGTCAAACTTAACCAATTTAATCGTGGCAGACGCTCATGCCAACACCTTGCACGGGGGGCCTCAACTCATGTTAGCGTATTTGAGGACTAAATACTGGATTTTGGGGGCCAAGGAACTGGTCAAATCACACGTTCGTAAGTGCGTTAAATGTGTTAGACATTCGGCAACTACATCAAATCAGTTAATGGGGCAATTACCGGCTGCGAGGGTAACGCCTACAAGACCTTTTAAATGTACTGGGATAGATTATGCTGGTCCTATAAATATAAGGACTTCCAAAGGTCGGGGTCATCATGCTTACAAGGGCTACATTTGTTTGTTTATCTGTATGGCCACGAAAGCCGTACACATCGAGGCTGTAAGTGACATGACTACTCAAGGATTTTTAGCAGCATTCAGGAGATTTGTCTCTCGCAGAGGCCATTGTTCGGATATTTGGTCAGACAATGGCACTAACTTCGTAGGAGCGTCAAGGGAGTTAAATCAGTTATTCTCGGCGGAGCAAGCTAGTCTAACAAAGGAAATCGCTGACTGTTTAGCGTCAAAGGGAACGAAGTGGCATTTTATCCCTCCATACTCGCCTAACTTTGGTGGTCTTTGGGAAGCCGGAATCAAATCGATAAAATTCCACCTTCGGCGAGTAGTTGGAGATTCAACCCTTACTTACGAGGAGTTATCAACAGTTCTGACACAAATTGAGGCTTGCCTGAACTCGCGACCACTGTCGAGGATGGATGGGGATCCGTATGGCTTAGACGCATTGACGCCAAGTCATTTTCTGGTGGGTGAGCCATTAGTGGCAGTGCCGGAGTATAACTTCGAATCTAGCACTCTGAGTAGTCTACGCCGGTGGCAACTGACCCAACGGATGGCGCAACAGTTTTGGCGACGATGGTCGCAGGAATACTTAGTAATGTTTCTGAATCGCTATAAGTGGAGTAAACAAACTCCAGAACCATCGGTCGGTATGTTAGTTTTAGTTAAAGAGGACGACTTGCCGCCTTGTCGATGGCTGCTTGGTCGTGTGGTTGCTACACACCCTGGCAGCGATGACATCACTAGAGTTGTATCTATACGTACAAAAAATGGTATAATAAAAAGGTCTATTTCAAAGATTTGCATCTTACCTGTAATGTCCACTTAGACAAACAGATGCGTTTATTTAGAATTATAAGGTTTAATGTGATTAATTTTAAGGATTTAATTTCATAGCAGTAACTAGTGTTTCATGGTGGGCGGAATTTAAACGGGAAAACGTAATGGAAGGCCAAATTTGTTAATTTGCCCTTGGTGGGCGGAATGTTTGAGAAAATTGTTTACTTTTGTGCCGATAGATGGCGTTGTACTTTTACGTCACTTTTCTGAATCGCGGTGACGAGATTCGTAGTGGATTTACCTAGGTCAAAATTATTGTCAAACGAAAATGATCTCAATACACGGTTGAAAGTATTTATTTCGTTTCAATCAATATCATTATCTTCACCCCTGCTAAAGTAAAGAGTGCTGCAGAAGTGTCTTTCTGTGAAAGTTTGTTGTGACGCCTAGTAAACGGTTGTTCAGTACCTATCTAGTCACAAGTAGTTAACTAGGTACTTAAGCGGAAATATTCCCGTCCGCATAGTACCTACTAGGCATCGAATATGCTCGTAGGCCATGACCACACCACTTGGGACGTGCATCTTGCAGCAATCAGGTTTGCTATGAACTCTGCAACTACCAGCAGTACAGGGTATTCGCCGGCGTTCCTCACCTTCGGCAGAGAGTTACGAGCTCCTGCCGACTCTGCGATAGACATGAGGGCTATCGTAGAACACGACAACTTCGTGCCCAGCATTACGCCTTATCTGAAGAAGATGGCTGCAACTCTGGACGAGGCCAGGGATACTCGCGAGAAAGCGCAGGCCGTCCAGAAGGAAAATGCTGACCAAAAGAGGAGGCCGTCACCAGGGTACAAGGTAGGCGACCTAGTTTTATTGAAAACGCAGGGACCTAACGACGCTGGCCGCGGACAGACCGCGAAGTTTATCCCACGTCGTGACGGCCCATACAAAATCGGGAAGGTTATCAGCCCGACAACTTACGGTCTGGAGAACGTACAGACCGGTAGGAACGTGGGGAAATATCACGTTTCGCACCTCACGCCTTTCGCTGGTCAGATAGAACCACCCATTCGAGAGAAACGTAGACGTGGTAGGCCGCGTCGGTACTTAGACTAGCCTAACCGCGAGGGCACTTACTTAGGCTAGAGGGGGAGGATATAGCGCGGGTTTTCTACGGTGGTAGTAAGTACGATCCGTATTTGTTGTTGCTACGCCGTGCCATACCGCGGGCGCCCCTCCTCCGCCGCCCGCGCACCTCGCTGCTTCCGCAGCAAGAGCGACGCGGGCGGAAGAAGAGAGAGAACCTGTGGAGAGAACCCCGATCGCGAGCGGAGACGGACGCGTGTAACGGCGATCCTCCGCGACTCTCAGCCGCAATGATAACTGTTTTCCCATTTCTTGTAAAATTGTATATGTCATGTTCTTTGTGTCTACTTCGTGACAATGCTACTTATACTACTTAATGATTTGTTTGCATCGCGCCTTAACAAACAATTCACACAATATTTATCCTGTAAACATGACCCAGATGCCTATGATATAGACGCATTTACAATGCCTTGGAACAATTACTTCGACTGTCTTCCCACAATTTGCTTCTGTAATAAAATGCTTAAAGTAAATTCTGAACAACAAAGCAACTGACATAGTTATCGTTCCGTATTGGCCAGCTAGCCAACCATGGTTCCCCTCGTTCAGTAACCTAATTGATTCTGAAATAATGTTTTTCAAACTTAATTAGAATAATTTATTACCCCCTCCCAGGGAACCCCATCCCATCCCATGTGGAAAAAGCTTACCCTGTCGTGCGCAATATTGTCAAGAAATCGTACATATGGCGAAAAATTCCAATTGAAGAAATATAAATTATGGTTAAATCTTTATCTAATAATACCATGAGCCAGTATAATTTTGCTCTTAAACGCTGGTATTCCTTTGTATAACTAATAATACGAGTATTGACCATTTTGATAGCTAAATAATATACTTATACCTTAAAATTCTTAACTGAGGAATTTAACAAATGAAAAAGTTATGGGACGTTAAATCCTTTTCGCTCTGCATTGAAATTAATTTCACTAAAAAGTCAAACAGAAAATAATTATGTTCATATATTTTTAAAGGTGTTTTTAAAAAACAAGCCTAGCTTTCTTAAACATTGTATTACTTGGAATCCTAATTTGGTCTTAGATCACCTTTCTAAGTTATATCCTAATGAATGTCCATCCCTTAAAGACATCTTTGCTTGCATTGTCCACAGGACAACGGATGCAAACCTTATCTTTGATCGAAGTTAATGGTAACTGAAACAGGAATAATAATCACCATTAATAACATGATTAATAATTTAAAACTTCTACACCAAACAGAAAAAAATCCCCGCTTGATACTACCTTTCTATACTAACAAGCAATCTTATGTCCAGCAAAAACACTAACTTCCTATATAGAAAAATTTTACCCACTTAGAAACACTTATAATTGCGATAATTTAATCCAAACTTATAATAAACACATTACCCTCCATTGCGCCACGCAGTCGGGTAAAAAACCAATACACAATTATTGTATCTCCCAGTCCATCAGCCGCTGAATCAAAGGAACGGTTAGTGATAGTGGCGTGGATGTAAATATGTTCACTGCCTAAAGTACTAGGCATGCATTCACGTCAGCGGCTTTCAGATCAGGCGTCTCAATAGAAATAATAAAAAAGACCGCTGGCTGGACTAGTAACACAATATTATGTTTTGCAAAATTTTACAACCAACCTATTATTGAATCTGTAAAAGACAGGGCGTTTGCTGATGGCATAATCAATTCATAAACCTGTAAAATAATCTCCAGTTCTTAATCTGCATCGTTATTTGATTGTTACCAAGTGCCATTTCATTGTTACCAAGTGATAACCTTTTGATGGTTACCATAATCGCTGCCCTAGTTCAACAGTAAGATATGTTGAACATAATCGCTGCCCTAGTTCAACAGTAAGATATGTTGAACATAATCGCTGCCCTAGTTCAACAGTAAGATATGTTGAACATAGTATGTTTTGAATTATTCATACTTTTATGATTTTGCTGTCATTCATTCACTTGTTGTTCATTGAAATGTGGTTGATTTTTTAAAACTATTGCTTAGTTTAATGTGTTTGGAAGTTATTTATATTTCAATATGAATAAAATATTTTGTATAATAGTTTTAAGGCTTTTAATAGTAAGATAACCTTATATTGAACTCAGACTAAATAAAAAATGTTTTGTAATTTTAATGTTGTCTCTAAAATGGTTTATTAAAAATTATGTCTATATTGTAACTCATAGAGTTATTATTTTTTGTTTTGTTTAAGAAATACTAAAGATTTATCCAACCAAGCTTCCAAATTTATGGAAAATAAACAGACATCGACATCATTTTAAGATATCTTAGTATTACAGCACATCGATATTTGAGAATGTAAGTTGTCTGACTAAATCCGCGGAAATGTTTGGTAAACGGATAGGAAAACTAATTTAAAACTGAGAAACTAGTTTGCTTGTAATGTATTATTTATTACATATTATAAAAATAAAGCGTTTGGAAAACTTCGTCAAGTCTTCTCGTCGCCAATCCCGCACTGGTTGAAGACCTTAGTCTTGCCCGTTATGACATACGGTGCCGAGACGTGGACACTGACAGTCGGGCTGGTCCACAAATTCAAGGTTGCTCAGCGTGCTATGGAGCGGGCTACGCTCGGAGTTTCTCTGAAGGATAAGATCAGAAATGAAGTTATCCGGAAGAGAACCGGAGTTACCGACATAGCCTGCAGAGTAAGTAAGCTGAAGTGGCAGTGGGCTGGCCATGTTTTTCGAAGGACCGATGGCCGGTGCCGGGCTTGTCTTATCATTGACCAAATCAGCTCACTATACTACCAGCACTTCTCACGCGTAAGAATTAGATAAAGTTGGGATCGGTACGGCATGGACATCAGCGCGGCGCGACAACGGGTGGCATACCGTGCGCCTCGGGCAAAGCTACTTCCACCTTATCCGTTAAAAAGTAACGATAAAATTACCGTTAAAATACAAGTAACGATAAAATTAACGTTAAAATACAAGTAACGTTTAATATAAATTAATGGTAAAATGTGGCATAAATAACGTTAAATCTATTACCGTTATTTTAATAATACCGTTAACTCTGTCAAATGAAGGTAACGTCATGAAATTTTACCGGTATGTCGCGCGACACTCGACGAAACGGAACGAAAAATCAGTGCGCCCGCCTCACGCAGCCGCGTGATGTGGACATCTTATTAGAAGAGTAGGTAGGTTATTTTAAAATGTCCTAGAAAGAAATAGAATTATTTAACGATATTTTAGTTAAACACTGGGACAACTTAAGATGTCTCAACATAGAAATATTTTTATAATTTCATATAAGGACATTTTAAGAAGTCTCTGTGTAGAAATAAAAGAAAAGTAAAAATCTTCCTGACTTTATAAATATCTTAAGATGTCAGAATCTTGACCTAGAGTTCGGAAAAAATATGCTTAAATGTCTCAGTGAGACATTGAAATTTAGGCACTTTGGTTGCGTTTTACAAATATCTGATTTTTGAACCGGACAGAAGAGCAAATTTTTCACATGAAACAAAACTTATCTCAATTTTGATTTTTTTAAAGATAGTTTACTGTTGAACTAGGGCAGCGTGATATGTCAAGCGTGATATGTTCGGGCTGGATAATTGGTTGTTGGTATGGATATTAAAAAAAAGGAGGTGTCAGGGCACTACCGGTTGGCCGTTTTCATTTTTTTTTGTGAGAGAAGGTGGCCCAGAAAACGGCGGTTGTGGAGAAATTCTTGAAGTATTCGAACAAAATTCTGATCGCTGATCAATGTCTCCACCTTACACAGCAACCGTGTGAGGTTGACTATATCGTATGCAGCTGACAGTTCTACAAATACAGCGCCTGTGACCGTTCCTTGTCCCGAAACCATCCTCAATGTGTTGAACGAGTTTGAGGGTCTGCAGCAAAATTTGACGGTCTGAAACCAACTTGCTCCGGGATTAACTTCGGGCTAATTACACTCGTTAGTTGGTCTAGCAACTGTCTCTAACTGTGTATGGCAGAGCGAGTATGGAAGAATGTGTGATATTGGACCAAAAAGTTTTTGGATCGTCTGGTGCTTTACCTGGCTTCGGATTAGCTACGACCTTTAATGTTCTTCAGAGTCGGGGTATTGAAGCTGATTCCAGACAGTTGTTGTATAGTTTGCAGCCACCATAACTCAGCAACTGGGCCAAGCTGTTTGATTTGCTCAACTGAGATGTCGTCTAAGCCAGAGGCTTTACCACACTTAAGACCCCTACCTAATTGCCGCGACGATATCAGATTGGTCCAAAAATTCTATAAACCCATGATGGTGCAAGACAATTTTTACCAGGTTATCAAATTTCAGATTGATAATAAGAAAACTGCAGCTGGAGCGGGTATGTCTATGGCAACCCATTGAGAAGATTACAGAAGAAAATTGGTCAGAAAAATGGTGACGGGATTTACCATTTCAGTTGTGTCTCAATCTCAATGTGATGATAAAATTCGACCCAAAACTGAACAACCGAAACTAGCCGTAACGTGCTATGTTTGCAGTAAGCACGAATATATGGCTAACGCCTGCCCCAAGCGCTGAAAGAACGAAGGCTCCACACCGAGCACCAGCACCAATCAAGTGAACCTGTGCTCCAGAGCAGCTGGTGGAGTGTGACACATAGGAGGTACAGATTTCCCTGTTATATTTGACTCGGGATCAGAATGCCAGATAGAGCATAGTAATTAAAATCTTGTTAATGATGAGCAATTTCATGGACAACTGATCCTTAAAGGTATAGATGTGGCGAACGTAGTGTGCTCATTACAAATTAAATGTCCAACCATGGTACAAAACCACAAGCTTGAAATAATTCACGTTGTATTGCCGGAAGAAAACCGGATATATTACAGGATAAATTTATATCCAAGTTTTTCTAAATTAAATAAACCACTATTACTTGGCACTACAGGCGATCATGTTGGATAAAGTTCATGTTGGTGGTCGCGTTAGTGCGCCATGCCCGATTAAGATAATCGCGTTAAAAACGCGTAACATAAGGGGTTAAGGGTTGTCGTTCGTACAATAGCTATGATAAAAACTACCTTAAAGTTAGTCTATTCGGGTGGTTACAAGCGTTATACAAACTTCGTATTTTTGAGGCAGTTAAAATCCAAATTATTTGTTTGGTGTGCGAAATGAATAATGGCTGATCACGGGCGACAGTATGAAAATTCAGCATTTAAGAGTTTTTTTTACCACCGTGCCGTGTAAGAAAATAACCAGAACGAGTTTTGAATATTAATGGAAATAATAGAGTCTATAAATATTCTGACAGCGTGGTCAAAAAGTTCAAACTCAAACTCAAAGCATTTATTTCAATTAAACCATTGACAGGCACTTTTGAATTGTCAAGAAGTCGGTCAGTTACAAATATGAAGCTAGTTGCCCATTCCAAATAGTAAGGTTCCTATGGAGAAGAACGGGCAAGAAACTCCACGGACACTCTTTTAAATTAAAATATTGATACAAAATATTGGTTACATCATTCATATTGAAGTTAAACGTGTGAGAACGATGCAAAACGTCAGAAGCGTCCGTGATAAAAAGATAAAAAAAAACAAAAACAAAAAAAACAATTCTAAACTAAAATAATTAAAAATAAGCCGTGGCAGATAAGAGATGACGAGTCCCAACTGACAGCGCCTGTTCACGAACATGACGCATGGATCAGCACCATTCAGCTCAACCATTTTGAAGGGAGCTAAATGATCCAACACATACGCCACCATCAGCGAGACATCTGAGTGAGCATGACATACTCTCAGCCGCCAGGGCACATTCAAGTCAATGAAAGACATATTACCCGGTAAATGGTAGCTCTATTGTACATAGTACTCAGACCTGTGATATGCAATTATATAATACAAAAGAGATTGAGTTTCAAAGTTTTTAAAGTTCTGGTAGATATCGTGGAAAATTATGATGACGTGACGGCGGGCAGTAATGATGACGATATCCTTGTTCACGAAACAAGCCACGAGAATAATGCCATGCCTAACAACAATATAAGTTTGGCTATTAGTGATACCATTTCTGTGAATAGCAATCCTGTATCGATTAATAATGTCTGTCTGTGAATAGCAATCCTAAATCGATTAATAGTGACACAATGTCAGTGAATAGCAATCCTATATCGATTATTAGTGATACAATATCTGTGAATTGCTATTATTACTAAAGCAGTCATAATAATTAGCAAAGGAGGTGTGTGTGGTGTCCTGTGTAGTCTTATATAAATTCTTATATAAGTAGTATTGTATAAATTCAAGTATTATATGTGAACAGACAGCTGTGCTGCTGGGGAGTTTGTTGCGCCACTTCTTCTTCCCAGCTAAAGCACTAGGAAATGGTGACGGGTGGGCGTTTTTGGGGGACTGTCTCATGTAAAAGTGCAGATTCTCAGCCTAGTTTGAATAAAAGACTTGATTTAGTCGGCATTGTCTAATCCAGGGGATAATAGTTTTGCAGGGTCATTAAGTGTTAATGGCCGGACAAATAACAAAAAAAAAAAATTTAATAATTTCTGAAGGCTCAGTAACGAGTGGTCCAGAATAAGTAGCAACTGAAGGGATGAACCGGACCAGTATGCTAGTATAAGTCCTTAAGGCTCAATGTTGAGCGGTCCAGAGTTATGAGCAAACCCTGAAATTATGAACTGGACTAGATTGCTAGTCAGGATGAACGAACATTAATAGCATCGTTGTCTTTTTAGACACTGTTTGATGAGACTATGCGCACGTAAGTACGAGGACGTTCGAACGTCAGTATGGCCGTGTCGGCGTCACCATTGTAAACAGCACGTGCAACGGGCCGAGTTACGCACTGCAATGTGTCACTTAGGCCTCCCCACTCTCCCCACTACTCGAGCCGCTCTATATAAACGAGCGCGCAGTAAACAGGGGATCATCATTCTTGTCGCAGGCTCGGCCCGGTGCACATGTTGTAGCGCTTAGATACTGTAGGCTGAATTAAACTATTATTACAGTTCCAGCCCGTCCCCAAATTGTTACTAATTTTGTGATCCCCCAACGACGCCCTAAGCCGAGGTCCGTACCCCACAGGGGGTGCCCTTAGTGCGCTGTCGTTTAGTTTTAATATATATAATTTGCGCCCTGGCTGGAGGCTTTAAGACTAAAAACCTTAGGGCAGCCACAGGAATATCCGGTTAAGTAGCAACGACCTCTCTAGGTCTGCTACGAGATGCCATTAATAATAAAAAATTTAAAAAAAAACAAAAAAAACAAAAAAAAACAGGGGATCATTCTTGTCGCAGGCTCGGCCCGGTGCACATGTTGTAGCGCTTAGATACTGTAGTCTGAATTAAACTATTATTACAGTGAATTAATAAGTTGTGGAAATAAAAGCTGACTTTTGCTATATCTCTTACTTTCATTTAAGATGTTGGACCCTCTGCCTTCAAACATAAAGGTTTTCCATTCCATAATAAAACATACTCTAAACATCTACTATGTGAATTAAATCTCGAGGATGCAACATTGAAGTATAATTTATGGTTAATTGAACTTACCTTAAGTGAACTTCAACCAAAATTATACGAGATGTTGCATCCGAAGAGATTTAACACACTACCCACCCATGTTTTTTTTTTTTTTTTTTTTATGTATGGCAATTCTCAATTCAATTCTCAATTCTTTATTGCATTCCATATGTATTTATAGATGGTATAAAAAAAAGTAAAAGATCAATATGGACCCTGTCGGGCACAGCAAACATTAGGAGAGAGGAAGAGGGCTAAAGTAACAATAAAATTCAAGCAATTCATTATTATTATAAATTATTAATATGTGTTTAGTTGGGTGCATAATTATTATGTGTAGGTGTGTATATATATATTATTAGGTTTGTGTATACAGGTATAGTAAGTATATTAGTTATTTTTGTTTTTGCGAATAATGTAGGTAATTTTTATGAAATTATTATTATTAGTTATTATTATTAGAAGTATGTTCATTTTTATTTATGTATTCATATTTTTATTTGATTTTCTATAATCCTATTTATTTATATAGATTTCATAATGTTTGGTTTTTATGGAGAATTAATTATATTTTGCAATAGTTTTGTCATCTAAAAACTCATTTACTGAGTAGTATGACTTGGATTCCAGAAATTGTTTCAATTTATTAATAAATACATTTGTTTTGGTAATTTCTCTAATGTCATTTGGCAATTTATTATACATTTTTATAGACATAACTAAAGGACTAGTTGAGTGCATTTTGAGTCGGGATTGAGGTATGTTTATTTTGTTTTTGTTGTGTCGAAAATTGTATTTTGTTTGTGTTTCATCTCGTAGCAGACCTAAAGAGGTCGTTGCTACTTAACCGGATATTCCTGTGGCTGCCCTAAGGTTTTTAAGCTTAAAGCCTCCAGCCAGGGCGTAAATTATATATATTTATTAAAACTAAACGACAGCGCACTAAGGGCACCCCCTGTGGGGTACGGACCTCGGCTTAGGGCGTCGTTGGGGGATCACAAAATTAGTAATAATTTGGGGACGGGCTGGATCAACATTTTGATCATGATTATTATCAGGGGATATTATATTTATTGCTACGGCGCTCTCAGCCTCTAACCGGGCGGCTGGCGCATCGACATTCAAGGGACGGGGGGGCTTATATGTAATTGGGTTCGGCCGTTAGCTGGCAGCTAACGCTAAACGCTAACCGCTAAAAGCTAAACATTGATAAATGATAAATGATTACGCAAGCGGATCTCAGAATTGAAAAATGTCTTTCACAGACCCACAATATTTTTAAACGGACTATTCAACGATGCCCCACACCATGTATTAGACGGGAAAAAAATTATCATCCCCGTTTTACGTAAGTATTCCCATTTGCCTCCGGTGGCAATCCCCGCGGGGGCGACTGGGAATATACGGTTTTACGTGCAAGGGAGGTACCCAAAAAAAAATGTTTTTATGGTTTTATTTTACGACTTTCTCGGCGTGATTAATATGTATACCCATGCGTAATTACAGCTTTCTAGGACTAAGGCCTGAAACTGCGTTAAGCGGGCACCCGCGCGGTTTCATACAAAAGTGCTCCGTCGCGCGGGCGTCCGTCACGGGGAGGCGCGCCCCGCATCCACGCAACGGGGCCCGCCTCCGTGCGACGGAACCCGTCGCGGGGGCACGCGCGGTGCCCGCCAGCGGACCGGTAACATGATTCATGTAAAAGAAGCATTCTGAGAATACATTTTTATCGTAGGTGATTATGTACTTAGATTGAGAGTTCAATATGGAAAAACCGGCTAAGTGCGAGTCGTACTCGTGCACGAAGGGTTCCGTACCTACCATTATCTAAAAAATGGCAAATAAATCACCTTTGTTGTATGGGAGCCCCCTTAATTTATATGTTTTATTATAATAAAACATATAAATTAAGGGGGCTCCCATACAACAAAGGTGATTTATTTGTTAATTATTTACTTTTAAAGGGAATATTATATAACTATGCGTGTGCTAATGACGCATGAATATTTCAAGCGTCTACCTGTTGCCGTTATCAAAATATGTAGAGCAAAAACGAGCAAAAAAAATCACGTTTGTTGTATGGGAGCCCCCTTAAATATTTATTTTATTCTGTTTTTTGTATTTGTTGCTATAGCGGCAACAGAAATACATCATGTGTGAAAATTTCAACTGTCTAACTATCACGGTTCATGAAATACAGCCTGGTGACAGGCGGACAGAAGGTAAATTGAACTAGCGACACTGCGTAAATAAAATAATCCGGTCTCCGCGACGGGTACCCGCGACGGGGACCGTCGCGTTCCCACGGAGCCCACCCGCGTGGACACGCGCGTATACACGCGACGGTTGCCCGTCGCGGGAGCCCGCTTAACGCAGTCTCAAGGCCTAAGCGTCTCTGAGCTAAGCCGGGGACAGACGAACGGATGGACAGAAACAGACAGATAGACAGACAGACGGACATGGCGAAACTTTAAGGGTTCCTTGTTTACGAAACCCTAAAAACCCCCCTTCTGGGCAGTCGGGTAAAAACAGGAATTATCACTATTACAGAATGGAGTCACCACAAAACAAATAGCAATACCATGTCTGGTCAATCTCCTTTAGGAAAAATAAATTATGTCTAATGTAGCAGAACTACATCATCCGTCAGGCTCTTGTCACCGCTAGGGTGCCAGCTGTTTTAGAACCCAATGGCTTGGCACACCACGATGGGAAGAGGCCAGACAGAATGACCATAATTAAGTGGAAGTTGGGTAGGCCTTTGTTGTTGTTGTGTGGGATGCAACCTGTGTCAACACTCTCGTGCCATCCTTGCATTGCTGTACAAAACACAAATGGCGCAAATATAACAACCTTATTGAGAGGTATATGTTTGAGCCATTTGGGATTCAAACACTAGGGCCTTGGGGTCCGAGTGCTCATCAAGTATTTCCGGACATCGCCACACAGTCGGTCAAACTCTTCACATGACCAGAGGGCTGGCCTATTTTTAGCCCAAAAAATCAGCATTGCCATCCAACGTGGCAATGCTGACAGCCATTTGGGCACTTTAATTAATGAGAACAATGCAGACAAATTTTTTGATGCCCAATGAGCTCTATTCCTGTTCATTTTATTATATACTTACTTGTACTACATACTATATATATATTATTTTAGTGTTAGCTAGTGTATTTTAATTAAGGTTTATAACTGTCAATAATTGAATATAAAATGTATGTAGCATTTAACAGTTACTGCTTGAATAGCTGAAAATTCAGTTTAGCACCTGGAATGTGCCTAGCACATTAGGATTCTTCGTATGCATTTAAAAAAAGAACATAGGTAGGTAAGTAGGTATAATATGAGAATGTTGAATGAATGTATAATTTTTACTACATAATTGACTACATTGCACAGCAATGGGGTACGCATACATGAAAGCTCCCAGGATGCATAACCATGTTCTTGTTATGTCCTTCCTGAAACGCAATTGTCATATTCATCCCACTCTGAGAAAAAACAAATTAAAGGTGGGAGGAATAACAACACATAAACTTAGATGTTTAGGCACATTTCAACTAACATCCACTCCTTACTGTGACTTCAGCACATGCAGTTAGAATGGTTTATGCACACAACACAGCAATGTTAGGTGTTGGTGTCGGCTTGGTACCGTGGTTAGCGCGCAGCAGGCGGCGCCACAGCGCGGGCTCGGCAGCGGCGCGGCGCCAGGCGTGACACGCGGCGCCCGCGCGCGCCAGTTCTTGCCCGTCCAGCCAGCCAAACACCTCGCGCAGTACCACCGCACAGCGCTGTTCCTCGCTCTGCCACATAGACATTCCTCTGGATCCTGCTACCCTAACCTGAACAGCTCACTAAATTTTTTTCAAACGCAAATGTCAGGTTTGTTCTGATAACTGAGCTAATAACAAAGTGAAACAAAATACTACATAGTAGACACTGCAGTCAGCTATTTTTAAAGTTGCGTGTGCGTGTTTCTGTTCATCTATTGATACTGTTATCAAATAGTAGAGTGACTGAATAACTATCTATAATAAACGGAACTGATAAGATTGATATCCTACTTCTAGTTTATGTAAGTACAGAGTACTCCAGTTTATTGACACTGACAGCTGAATGACACAATAACTTGACACACAACACTGACAAGTTTCAACTATCCCATTCCATGGAATTCATAAGTACTATAAAGAAACATCGAAACGAAAAAAAACATTAAGTTTAAATTTCCATCTGAATTCCGGCTAAGCTTTAGTTTATTATCCCACGAGTTGGGAGCTTTAAGGTTGGGAGAGGTTGGGAGGCCATATTTTTTTTTACAAAAAGATTATGTATTATCCTTGTATTATCTGTCCCCATCTTAGTTCCGAAACTCTTTAGTACTAGAAAACTGTAATTTTGCGTGGGTCTACCTTAGAGCATTCATACTCAAAGGGGTCTACATAAAATACACGCACATTTATCGGCACGGAACATAAAACCGGGGTTGTTTCCCGGAAGCTTCGCCACAAGGTGGCGCTGCTGTGTGTTTGTTACCTGTCAAAGGTTTTTGATCAAAACGTGTGCATTGTTTTAACGATTTTATAAGTATTTGCGTGTTTTTTTTCGTCAATTTCTGTAACTTCACAATGTTAATATCTAGAGGAGTTTAAAAAAAGAGGAGCATCGCAAATTCGCAACAAGGATAGAAAGCCGAGCTTGTCGTAAGGTACCTACATTAAATTTAACATTTGTAGCCGACGGGCATAGGGTTCGGGGCCTCTGAATGAAAGTACTTGCGTATTTTAATCACTGCCTTTAATCTCGACCCAAAAGTACACGTTTTAGGCAACATACAATGAGAATACAAAAAAATCTACTAGAGGTTTAAGATGGCCGGCACTTTACGAGTGCGGCCTGAAACACGTCGCGTCACACAGGAGTCGGAACTGCACTGTCCTGCGAGAAGCGCCTGCTCAACAGTGGCGCTAGGAAGTGGGACGCGCGGGAAAAATTGTGGCGCGTGATTGGTTGTCATCAGCGGCGCCATCCTTTCGAATACTTCCGCGATCATTAGATTGGATGTTACTAACAGTGCCGCCAACGTCATCGATAGCCCTATGGCCGTGGGGTTGCCGCGGTACACATTTTTACATTGGTTTTATTAGTTATATGTAAAATAAACTTATCTCATTCATTAACTTTTTGCTTTTTAATGATACTAATGCTAAAAAAGATGTAAGGTAACTTGTTACAAAATGTAAGGTTATTTGAAAATAAACCATTTTTGTCTTCACAGGTTGGAAGCTTACGAAAGAAATTTCAACTTCGACAGTGTGTGTAACAGTCCTGAATCCCAGATCGAATTGCCAGAGGAAGCAATGTTTCGTGATGTTAATAGCGTGACATTATTGCCACCTTTAACAAAAGAACACATTTACTTCATGCAAAAATTACTTGGGAATTTGTCAACGCTTAGGTATTACTTTGCATCCAAAGGCTACTCATGACCCATTAATTTTGCGAGAAAAGTATTGTTTTGTGAAAAATGTACCTACTTTCTTAAATTTTTAAGGTAACCAAGAAAAGTTGGAAAATCTAATTAGGTAGGCAAATGAAACAAAATAATGCAACTTCGCTTCAAGTTCTCTCAAGAAGTCCGCGTAAGGTCTCAGTATAGTGCCACATCTTTACTGAAACTCAAGGGGAGCGGGCGGGGATATCATCATCATGCATTTAATATAATTCATTTCATCAATAATAACAAGTTTTGTAACTAAATAAAGACTTGGCTAAAAGGTCCCAGCAACCAGGCCATTAAAATATTATAAAGAAACAAAAAAAAAACAAGGCAAGTAACGAATCAAGCCCGCCACCGGTGACATCACGTGATCTACCCATACCTCTGGCGCGCTTCTAATCTACAGAGTCATGATGTTTTGAGCCGACCGCGACGCGATGGCGTGGCGAGGCGAGGAGGACATTCAAGATTCAGTGTCTGGTCTGATCGCATCGGAGACTACCTATATTAAAAAGTAAGTACTCTGTGGTTAAGACGTTGCGGAACTGTACTCGATTCGTTATGCTCGGTTCTAGTGGTGATTATAATCTGTAGTGATTGTGATATAATTGGGAATCAAACGAGCTTACCTCAGCGAAGTCTTGATTCTAATTTTATGAACGGTGATCTGAAATATAATTAATTAAACAGAGTAGTGTTCCTTACACACACGTATTAACATCGCATTTTTAGAGATAAAATATATATATATATTTTTTAAGTTGGATTATTATCTCAGCGTTGGCAAGTGGCAGCACAGATATGTCACTTATTTTAGAGATCAAGGAAGGAAGGAAGGAAGGAACAAGCTCTGTTTTCTGTACAGAGTAGTTCCGCATACTTACATTCACTAGGGTTTCCTGAAAGGATAAGTGAATTAGGTAGACTGATTATTGCAGCGTTGGGGTTGTTAGCTAGTGGCGGGTGGGTGATTATATTTCAGATCGCCGTTCATAAAATTAGAATCAAGACTTCGCTTAAGAGGTAAGCTCGTGTGATTCCCAATTTTATTTCACGGCGATCTGAAATATAATTAATTAAACAGAGTAGATGTTTAGAGTTGTCTGCAATATCTGGTTATAAATATTCTGGTTTGTTAAGTAGGTACTTTTTATTTTTGTTCATTACCGTTACTTTGTTAGGAATTAGAATTCCTATTATATATAATTATTATTCCTATTCCTGGCTATTTTTAGTCAGCAATGAGGCATAATCAACATCGAGAAAACCCACATAGCGTTTGTCTCAATTGATGTCAACTTTAAGTTGAGCTGTTGTATTTGTTGTACTGTGAGAGGTAAAGGATTAATATTACTTTAACTTACTATTTCGCTTATCGTAACTTACGGTTATAATGAAGTATTTGTTTTATTAGTCCACAGAGTCAACATTAGAGCCAAAACGGCAGCCAACTTGTTTAGTTAAGTTTGTTCTGTATGTGAGATTGAATACTTTTGAATATTTTCGTGACTGGGAATAGCAGCCTTATATGTCTCCATAAGCTTTAACGATCACTTATTTGGGATTCAGTGTGGAACTTACTGCGTGAGATTGCACTAAGCTCATGAACTCTATTATTACGTTTAATTGCGTATTATAATGTGTTTTAGTCACTGAGGTGGCAGATTTTGTTGCCCAGATCGTTGTAAAAACTCCGCGTTTTTTTTTTTTTGCGTTGTATTGGCGCTGGATAAGCTTTTGACACTTTCGCCAACCCGCCTGCCAAGCGTGGCAATTATGGGAAACCCCCCCTTTGGGGGAGGCCCATGTCCAACAGTGGATGTTTTTCGGCTGAATAGATGAAGCTTTTGACTTGATCAGTTTTAAGTTTTGTAAGCACCATTTACTTAATAAAATATATTTCTTAATTTATAGTGAAACCGTTTACTTCAAGTACTTATGATCAAAGGGATCCTAACTTCCACATGATTTTCATACGTTCTGTTAGCAAATAGTCAAAATAATTATTACTTGACAAGTTAGAGCTAATCGATAAGATTAGTTTCATCTATGGGGCATTAAATTGAGTTATATATATGCCTTAGGTGAGGAAGTTGTATAATTAGTTATGTTCACTGTACAATGTGCTTAAGAACGAAGAAATTTTTAGGTACTTCTGTTCATGGTGCCTGCATTGATTGTATGGTATGCCTGGCCTTGTTCATGTTCTAATCACAATCCATCAATACTTTATCCTCACAATGCGCCGCCCCCCCCTTTTGTTTTCTTGACAATTTTACTTTAGTGTTGTGATTATCATTGTTATCTAGGTACTGCTAAATGTGTAGTCTAGTACTTGGTTGGAATGATTAAATGTTTAATTAGACATTTTGGTTTTATAGCCTTTGAATAAGATCACCCATCTCTGTCCGGCCCTTCTGGGAATGCGGGCGTAATGTTATGTAAATAAACTCTTACTTTTGTTTTAATATAGTTATTTCAAGGCATTTGTTTCAAGGTGTTAGATCTCCATGGTTAATTTTCGGGCGATTTTCGATTTGTACACGTAAATTGGTGTCTGTCTAAAGGTGCTTATTATGTCGGTCTTGATATTTTGACGAATAAATAATCAGGGTGGGTTGGTAGGAAATCTTGTTTCGGTACCTAAGTGTCACTCACTACTGGTAATTTAGTCAAGACCACTGATTACATTTAATATAGGTCAATACCCATTCATTCGGTCATTTAATATATAGGAGCTATAAGATACAGTTGAAGTATGAGAATTCTATTAAAGAAGTTATTAGACAATGTATTTATAATGAACCCATATTTTTAACCTGTCTGGTCATAGGAAGAATCCTGCGGGTACCTATAGAATAAAATCATATAAGTAGATACCTATCTATTTTGATAGGTTGAAAAATAATTGAATAGTGTACAGGTTAGCAGTATAAAGTAATAGGGTTATATTTGGGAGCTTTGTAATTTTCTGTCAATTAAGTACCTATAATGGAATTCTCACTGCCCTAGGAGGGGTTAAGTACCAGTTTTAGGTTCAGAATGAAAACTGAATTTTCTATTTTGTTTGGGTCTAAAATGTACAAATTCATTGTAAATCTGTACTTAATGCATTTTCAATTCATCTCGGTTTTTGCTGAAATGCTGAAATGGTATTCAGAAGTTGAGGTATTGAATTTTGATAGGTATCAAATAGTTTATTGTATCTTTGTACATAGATTACCCACAGCCGATAACAGGGTCAGTGGTCTGCAGCTGTTTTTTCGGCATAGCATATGGTTGTTGCATTCCAGTATCAATCTTCATAAATTGTCGTTCAGTAGTGTAGATATAAGCCGGATTGTTATTAAGGTCTACCAACAACATTCATCTTTGTTTTCCATATTGATTGATTTCTGTACCCAGTTGTAGGATGTTTTATTTCTTATTTAATATAACAAGTCAACTCCTGTTGTGCTGTTTAGGTACATTTTCTCAAAAAGGACTGGTTCAGTTTCTCTATTATCATAATAATAATATCAAAGAAATCATTCTAAATAGATAATATTAAAAAAACCAGATTGATAGCGTTAGATAGCAAGAGTGAATGTCTTGTGGGTTTAATATGTATTAATTAATTATTATTGTTTGTGGCTATAAAATTATATATGACGGAAGCCATATTGTTTAACAGCTGCGAGTGGCGGCGACTAGATGGCGCTAGTGGAACGTGCACCATAGACAATCATTCATTCTATCGGTCATTTGACTTAAAACACTTGAAGTCAATTGAGTGAAATATTGTAACGTTACCCCCCACTAACGGATCGCCTTTATAAGGAGCTACGCTGTTGAGTCGGTACGCATTTTTGAACGGATGCGTCTTGGTGCACGGACCACTGTCTCTCGACAGTCAGTACTTCCCGGTTATTGGTTAAGTAACAAATTAGTACAAATTAGACAAATTAGTACTATCCTTATTGCGGTGGGTGCATGGACCACTGTCCCTGACAGTCAGTACTGCCCTATGTGACCGCCACTACCATTATTAGTTATTTAATTAATTCTATTTAATTTCTATATTCTCTCGATTTAAAATAACTGATTGTTCGATTGAAATATATTTCTGTATTGCCATATCTGAGTATTACTTCTGATGTCTGAACCTATTCCGACATCAGAAGTGGGATACGAATACCACCCCACTTCTGGAGACTCAGCTTCCAATATCATGCAAGACCAGATGCTTTTGTTTAGTAACGGCATGGAAGCCTTAATTTCTAAAATCGTTGGAAATTTGTCATCTACCTCCTGTACACTAAGTCCATTAGTCTCATTCGACCGTGACGCGTCCGCACGCATCGTCTTTAATGAAGGAGAGTATTACTTGTAAATTAAGAGATAGAAGAGTAAATGATTTGGTACCTTTAGTAGGTATAGGCAATAAATATCAAGAATACTTTGCAATTGCTGGGTCAGGCAGAAATTAACGTTTTCGCGACGGAGTTTATATTCCAAGTTTTGCTAGATATGTACTTGCGTAGTAACATCGTATTGACTCGAGACATTTTAAGTAACGGTTTTTGTTCGAGCAACTGAATTAATTTTGCCTAGAACTACAAACGTGTGTAAAGCTATTTAGACTACGGCAATAATTAATTGTGTCGATTAGATTCTTGTCGTTTTCTTTTTCGTGATAACTGAGGGGTTGTTTCTTTGACTAAATTGTTCACATTATCCATTTTAACGTAGTAAATCAATGAAAATGCGGCACGAAATAAGTACAGAGTCAACACGTTACCAACACTGAGAAAGATGGTCATTTTAAACTTCTGTCAGTAAAAACAATCTCGCGCTCCTGATTGACTGAAAGGATTTGACTAAATTTGTTAATAAACTTCGAAGGATGTGACTGAGTTAGATACCGGCCGTAACCGGTTTTTGCCTTAATTTAAGTGGATTTGACTACTTTTGTAAATGACAAGCGATAAAAGACTTTGTTTTTTAAAATAACGTTCTTAACTTATTTTTGTTTTTTTGGAGATGACAAAATTTGATTTTACCAGTTGATAGAAGGCGTGACCTTGTAAACATCTTAGAATTATACTCTGGACTTTTTTAGTAACGGTTTTCCGACAACACGTGTTAACACTGGTGAGTTGGAGGAAGGGATTGTAAATGTTCGATAATTTTTAGTATTCGAATACTTCTTCAGCCTTGTTCGAATGTTTGAACTGTTCGAGTGATGTGCGAGTTATTTACTCGTACAACTCGGTATTCGGATATTTGATTGCAATGCCTATTTGAAAGTAAGATTGATAGACCCTAATCGTACAGTGCAAAGACGTTCTTACAGACTGTCTCCGGACGAAAGTCGTATCATGTGCGATAGGGTTAATTTACTGCAAGCCTAAATACTTAGACCCAGTAGTAGTAATGTAAATTAATGTGAATTAACCCATCAGTACCCAGTACGAGTAGTACGCCGTTTGCTAAACGAGCCCTTTTGGTTATAAAGTATGATGGATCAGACCGTATGTGCATAGATTATAGACGTTAATAATAATATAGTGACGGATCGTTATCCATTACCGTTGATTTCTGACTAAATTTCTTTACAAAGTTAGATTCAAAATTTAAGGGACCGTTTGAGGTCATAGAAGTTCTTGACGGTGATCGCTACATATTGAGAGCATTCAATTTCAAGCGTATTTACAAGTACGTACATGATAGCCATTTGAAGTAGAAGACGTTGAGTTGAGTGATAGTGGTGAACTTGACCGTGACCGTACCAGTAGCCATTTCATAGCCGTAGTCCGTTAGAAGTCGGTATCTGCTTATAGTAGTCCGTTGATGCGCGGTGCAAGGGTGTCTAGTGGAGGTCGGGTCTTGTAGTGACCATAGAGTCCGTGGGACTCGGAATTCAGGTGAATTCAGTGAAACAAACATGGGGTTTGTTGAACGGGCTTAGTGAAAAGCCACAGGTCACGGATAAGATTCCTACTTTGTGTTTTGTTATGGTCTAAGGCTGATTTATGAATTGCTCTCACATGTTTAGTTTGATTTTGTCTTTTGCGAGATGCGCGATAAATGTGTAGTCAGATCTTTGACTACGACTTTGAATTTCCTGATTATTGATAACTAATTTAATTAATTAGTTATCAATAATAATTAATTTTATAGTAGTTAATTTTAATAGTTAATTTTTGTTAATTATTTTTGTTAATTTTTTAATAGTTCATTTTCATTGATTTATAGTAATATGGTACTCTAGTTTAATTCAAAATGAAATAAAGAGTTAGGTTTAAAGAGTACTTTGACGAACGAAGTAGGGAAAAGGGTATCTGGTATAAAACTATACAGTATCAGCCTACCGTGGTTTGCTATCAAGGAAATGAATAGGTATCATATTGTTCTGTTTCATAGATTACGCTCTGGTCACTACCCATCCCGCAAGTTTGGTTATTTGATGAACAAAGTAAATCCCAACTATGAAACATGCAGATCGGTTGAAGATGTTCACCATCTACATAAAGAGTGTACTAAGACTAAGAAGGAAAGAGAATCATTGTTGAGTGTGGCAAAAGGTAATGAATATGATATTGATAGATATGTTAAAGTTTTGGCGCAGCCTTCTCCCGAGATAGCAAACCTACTTACTGATTTCTTTAGACATTAATAATTTATATCGTATGTGTAGATTTAATTTAGAATAGTTTGAGTTATGATGAAGCTGGCATGCCACTGTGGATGCCTCTTGTAAAGAGTTCTGTCAAATTTTGACTTTATTTAATTATGACAAATCAGATGTTCACTTCATTTAATGGCTTACGACAATGATGACAAGACCTTGATGACATTAGGAGATTGGCATCTGAAGGCGTTGAGAAGTCCGCGCGTTATGATGAAAGTCGTTTTGATAGTACAATGGCAAGCGTGAGTAGGTTCTCTGTCGGGGAATTCGTGCTTATTGAGAACGAGAAGCGTTCTATGTTAGAGGGTTTGGTTTCCGCACTTCGTCCTTCATGTGGACCATTGTGCGTGTTATTCCAACCAGCCCACCTACCTCCAGAAGCTGATTAGGTCTTCTGGACTGCATAGGATATCTGTGAAGGATCTGAGTGACCCGAGGGTTTATGCTCGGATCAGGGTGACGCCTGTGCAGTCAAAGAGCACATGCGAAATGGTTTCTTCAGCCTCCATGTAAGCCCTACACAGAGGGCTGTGCGTTATACATATTGTGTGGGATTGTTTGTTTAAGTGATCAGTGTCCCGTGATGGCCCCGTCACTGGGCGCAGGCCGTTCCTGTCCAGGCGTAGCAAGCACCTGGTTAGCCTGCCATCTAGGGATGGCATGGCTTTCCTGGATTGCCTGCAGCCCGGTGTCGAGGTCCACCAGTTCTCCGCTTGTGTGTGGATGAACTCCTGTAGCCAGAACGAACGAGGAGCGTAATCAAACTAAGTTTGAAGTGAAGTATAGAGGCCCTTTCAAATTGTTGAAGTGTTAGATGGCAATCGGTATGTTTTAAAAATCTGTAGTTATCAAGCGTACTTACAAACGCTCATGACCATGTTATAGATGAGTTGGCATCACTTTAGTTTGTGTAACAGGTTCTCGGTTCAGTGGGTCGGAGAATATACCAGAGTATCGTAGTGCTCAATGAGTAGTCCATGGGTTCGCGGTAGGCGGTAGCTCTGGGTGGTGTAGTCGGGTTTTGCCTAGAAGCAAATACCATAGAGTCAAGGGTTGACTCGGTATTCCCTTGGGGAATAGTGTGTGTGCAGATCAGCTTAAGCTTACAATTCAAACGATCTGCTAAGGCTGGAAGTGGCTATAAGTCCCTCAAAGTGACCATGAATGACATACCTGAGGTTTTGTTTTCTTTGCTCGGTAATCTCAAAACTAGATAGTTCCAACTAGAAGGTTGGTCTAGTTTATAGTTTCTAAAATTTGGTTTCAAATTGCTTGGAAATTAAAACGGATTTTTAAAGAGATAGTTCTCAAAACTTAAATGCCAGTCTTGTCTTAGAATAAAAAAAAAAAAATCGATTGGTTCACAAACAGTAACTATTAATTCTGAAGATACTTTATCTATGGATTCTGAGGCGACTGTATCCTGTAATTCTGTTCTGTATAACCCAGTACCGGAACAAGGTCCCTTGCTGGATGACTAAATGTACTAGTACTAGTACTAGTTTATATCGTAGGGGTTGCAAGAGTTGTGACCTAGCCAGTTGTAGCTGAAGGGGTTTCACCTGCTTTTGTGGGTTGATAACCTAGCCCAGCGCTTTGTGAGCTGCAGGAATCTCACCTGCTTTAGTGGGTGACGATTTAGACCAGCATGTTTGAACTGTAGGGGTTTTCTGTTGTAAAGAAATACCTAGACCAGTGATATTTGCTATTTTGATATGTAACGATGATGATGATGTGACTTAATGAAAGTCCTTTTTGAATTTTTTTGGATAAATTCATGCACTCGAGGACGAGTGATTTATCAGAATGGCCGTGACGGAAGCCATATTGTTTAACAGCTGCGAGAGGCGGCGACTAGATGGCGCTAGTGGAACGTGCACCATAGACAATCATTCATTCTATCGGTCATTGGACTTAAAACACTTGAAGTCAATTGAGTGAAATATTGTAACGTTACCCCCCACTAGCGGATCGCCTTTATAAGGAGCTACGCTGTTGAGTCGGTACGCATTTTTTAACGGATGCGTCTTGGTGCACGGACCACTGTCTCTCGACAGTCAGTACTTCCCGGTTATTGGTTAAGTAACAAATTAGTACAAATTAGACAAATTAGTACTATCCTTATTGCGGTGGTTGCATGGACCACTGTCCCTGACAGTCAGTACTGCCCTATGTGACCGCCACTACCATTATTAGTTATTTAATTAATTCTATTTAATTTCTATATTCTCTCGATTTAAAATAACTGATTGTTCGATTGAAATATATTTCTGTATTGCCATATCTGAGTATTACTTCTGATGTCTGAACCTATTCCGACATATACCCAAGTTTGTTATTGTATCTGTTTGTTTTTCAAATAGAGTAAGTTAGCAATCATGTCAATTTTTGGAGCAATATTAGTTTTATTCTGGTTTTAATTTGGTAGTATTATATTATTATTTATTAATATTTTAATTATTTTTTATGTTGGCAGGTGTTTTTTGTTGCATCAGCCGAGTCAGTCCGCAGTTTGTGTTTGTATTATGTTCTTCATGAGCATAAGGTCAGTCATTGCTGTCCCAATGATAGAGGTAACCAGTCCCCCTGTTTATGTCAATCCCTTGTTCCCTCAGTTTAGAGGAATCTGAAAGTACAGCTTTTACCTTATAGATAATTAAGGGAGCATTGAATAATACTTTGTATGGTTTTGGTTCATTTCAGTTACATTTAAGGAAATTTCCATAGATATCTGAAGCATTTGTTGTCTGCCGTTGTATTACATAATCATTTTTGCAAAGTATCTTGTACCGTCAGCCATTGCATCACAGAATCATTTTAACATATCCTGTACTTATAGTATTTGGATGTATGAGTGTAAAAATTACACAATTTTGCTTTATATAGTTTACAAAATAGGTATCATTTGTAGGTCAGGATAATTAAGCCACCTAGGTGGCTGATAAGAAGTAACCTGTTGAGGCGAGGTGTGCTTCCATAGTATTGTCCTTGATGCGAGAGCTAGGTCACATAGTGGTGGGATAACATGCTATGAGCATATTAAGAGTATTTTATATTCAATAATAACAAATTCTTTGAGAGTGTATAAACGCACAGGCAGTGTGCAGGGTTGACTAAGCTGTCTCGCAGCTTTCATACTGTAAGTTAAAAGCATATCAAACCCCCTTTATGACAAGAGTCAGTGTCGTTAAGAGTATTTTATACTCAATGATAACTGTTGTATATCTTAAATGAAGGTACTTTGCAATCTTCTTTGACAAATAAGATTTGTTCAAGTACCCTACATGTGTAACATATACCACTTCAGGTTAAGGCTACCTAGCGCTTATACCAAACAAATATTAAAACTGTGAATTACCTAATTCGTGTTTTATTGAACATAATAGTGGCGACGAGGAATAAACTTTAAAGAATAGAGTGTAGGGCAGTGAAGTTTTCGGAATTTGATTCTCAAACAGACAATTGGAACAATTACATAGACAGGCTAACATTTTGCTTTGAAGCAAATGGCATTGTGTTGGACATAAGTAAAAGAGCTAACTTTTACACAGTGTGTGGATCAAAAGTGTTTGATACGCTTCTTGCATTAATTACACCTAAAAAAGCTAGTGATGTCTCATTTAAGGAAATCGTGAACGTTTTAACGAAACATTATAGCCCTAAACCTAACGAAATATCAGTGTCTTATAGGTTCTATAAACGTGACCAACAACAAAGTGAATCATCAGCGGAATATATTGCTCAGCTGAGGAAGATCAGTTTCGATTGTAATTTTTCGGATTTAGAACGTATGTTACGTGACAGACTCGTGTGTGGAATGAAAGATCACAGACTGCAATATGATTTATTGAAAAGAGATAAACTGAGTTATGATAATGTTGTTGAAGCTATGTTGTCTTCCGAGAGTGCGGTAAGAGATGTTCGCATGATACAAAATGGAAATGAGAGTTGCAACGTTGCAAGCGGATTCGATTCGACGGCGAGTACATCGACGACCATGCCAGCAGCTCCTGAGGCCATGGACATCAATGCAGTGCAAACAAACATGAAATTTTGCTACCGTTGTGGTGATCGCCATGCTGGAGAATGTCGTTTTGTCAAAGTAACTTGTCGATACTGCAAGAAGGTAGGACATATAGAAAAGGTTTGCATTGCAAAGAAGAAAGCCTCGAACAGTAAAGTCAATTTCACAGAAGAGGATAAGTTAGATGTTCAGTTGAATGGTATATACAACTTCGATAGTAGACAACTGCGGGTGCCAGCTTATGATGTTAAGGTTCATCTGAATGGGATGTCAGTGACGATGCAGGTGGACTCCGGTGCTGGTTTCTCACTCGTGAACGAGCGCACCTGGAGAGGCCTGCGCGACGCAAAGCCGCGCCCCGAGCTGCGCGCCGCACACAACAACCTACGTACCTGGACGGCGACACCGGTTAATGTGCTCGGTCAGACAGTAGTGCATGTAAACTTTAGAGACATTTAAGTGTGTTTTACCGGTTATTGTAGCTAGAGGCTCAGGCCCCAATTTAATTGGTCGCGATTGGTTTTCTGCTCTTAACATAAAAGTTAGTATTAATTTTGTGTCTAGTACTGGCATATCAATGACTAATGAAATGTTACAAAAACACAAGTTTTCAAAGAGGGTCTTGGTACTTACCGAGGTGAACCGGTGACCATACATTTAAAACCAGACGCCACTCCTAGGTTTCTTAAAGCTCGCGCAGTTCCGTTTGCAATTAAGAACAGAGTTGAAAAGGAAATAGATTGATTGGTGACCGAGGGGTTACTACGCCCTGTTTCTTACTCACAGTGGGCAACACCGGTGGTGCCCATTGTTAAGAAAACAGGTGAGATTCGCCTGTGTGGAGATTATCGCAGCACGGTGAATCAGGCTACCGAGTCAGATACTTACCCTATGCCAACTGCTAATGAGGTATTTGCTATAATCGCTGGAGGAAGGTATTTCACTACGTTAGATTTAGAGCGTGCATACACACAAGTCGTTGTGGATGAAGACACGGCTAAACTGTTAACATTAAACACATGTAGAGGTCTTTACACTGTTCACAGGCTAAAAGCATGTCCAGGCATTTTTCAAAGGTTGATGACATCTTTACTGGCAGGTATTTCAGGAGCCGCAGTACTCATTGATGACATTATTATAAGTGGGCATACCTTGGCAGATATGAGTCAACGACTGGATGCTGTGCTAGAACGCATACAAAAAGCTGGCCTGCGACTGAATGCAGGTAAGTGTAAGGTTGCTAAAGAATGTGTAGAATTTCTGGGTTTTGTTATTGACGCCGACGGCATTCATCCAGCTCCTAGCAAAGTGGAATCGATTGTCAAAACTCCAGAACCGCAGAGTGTTCTGCAGCTACAGGCCTTTTTAGGGTTGTACAGTTTTTATGAGAGGTTCGTACCTCACAAAGCTACTGTACTCGAACCGCTCCATAGGTTGCTTGATAAGTCTCGCAAGTGGCAGTGGACAGAACGTGAACGGGAAAGCTTCGACGCAGCGAAACGGTTACTATCGTCAGTCATAACTTTAGTTCACTATGATTTAAGCAAACCCTTAGTACTCACTTGCGATAGCTCCGAGTATGGTGTAGGCGCAGTGCTGTCTCATGTGATGCAGGATGGGCAAGAACGACCCATCGCTACGAGTTCTAGGACATTACATTCACACGAGCTTAAATACTCCCAGCTTGATAAAGAAGCTACAGCAATCATGTTCGGAATTCAAAAATTTTATAACTATCTCATGGGAAGAACTTTTACAATAGTAACGGATCACAAGCCACTGGTCAGTATTTTTGATCCTAAGAAGCCAATACCCAATATTATATCGCCGCGATTAACTAGAATCGCTATTGTTTTGACTTCACACAATTATAATATAACTTATAAGCCTGGTAAACAAATCGGAAATGCAGATGGTCTCAGTCGCTGGCCACAACCGGTACCAGAGGAACCTGAACAGCAGCTTTGTGATATTTTATTGATAGCGGAGACTCCCGAAGACTTTCCAGTTGATGTTAATAAGATCGAGCTGCTGATAAAAACAGATAAGACTTTATCACGAGTCATGCATTACGTGTTATCTGGTTGGCCAGCTAAAGTGAGAGAGGAAACTTTGCACAGTTATTGGTTACATCGTACTGAACTTTCTTTACATGAAGGTTGTATTCTGCTGGGTTGTCGCGTGGTGATACCACCACCGCTACGTAAAGATATTTTACGTGCTTTACATAGGGCACACAGTGGTATAGTTCAAACAAAAGCTTTGGCCAGAAGCTATGTGTGGTGGCCGGAACTAAACAACGACATTGAGGCATTGGTGAACACTTGCACCAAGTGTCTCGAAAATAGGCACATGCCTCCCAAGACAAGTTGCGAGTGGGTAGTACCTACAAGACCTTGGTCTCGCATAAATATTGATTTTGCTGGTCCATACCAAAATAAAGTCTTTTTGATAATTGTTGACTCATATTCACGATGGCCTGAAGTATTTGTAGTAAGTAACATGACTACAGAAACTGTGATTCGGCATCTAAGAATGCTATTTGCTACACACGGATTATGTGAGACATTGGTTTCAGACAATGGAACAGCATTTGTTTCAGCTGAAATGAAACAATTTCTGGATTCAAATAAAATTAAGCATATTACCACAGCACCATACCATCCTGCTACAAATGGATTGGCTGAACGAATGGTGCAGACGGTCAAGAACAAGTTACGCAAAATGGATGATGTATCTTGGGACGTGAAGGTACCTAACATGTTACTGGGGTTGCGTGTAACGCCATGTTCAGGAACAGGCAAGAGCCCTTCAGAACTGTTAATGAATAGACGGTTAAGGACTTTATTAGACAGTATTCATCCAGTTAATAAACAGCACATGAGAGTCGAGCAACAAATTACCAATAACGCACAAAGGAAACACAGACAAACGGACATTGGTCAATGCGTGATGTACAGAAACTATGGAAGAGGACCACGTTGGTTACCAGGCACTGTAACAAGTAAGGATGGCCCGTCTAGCTATCAGGTGAGATCAAACAATGGAGATGTTGTAAGCAGACATATTGACCAACTGATTCAGAAGAAGCTGTCAACCTCAACTTCAGGAGAGGGGAGAAGAAGGATAAGAAACTGGAAGAGGATAAAAGTATACAGGAACAGGTGGAAGAGTCAAGTCAAGAAAATGAACAGATAATCCAAATTCCTAGCTCGGAGGAATGGGCAGAAATGCTTGGGATACCTAGTGGGGCAGAGACCACTTATCCAGGTGGCAAACTGAAGAACAAAGTTTCTTCGTACGCAAAGTCACCATATGCCAGGCCTAGCCACAGCAATTATTTGGTTTAATGTTATGTGTTGTAAGATCGGTTTTGCTCCTGTTTACTTAATTGTTATATTTGTTAAATAGAGAAGATTATGATGTTTTATGTTTAGGTGTTGTTTATATTTCAATTATGTGTATTAGATGTTCTTGCATACTTAGGGGAAAGGTATGTTGTATATCTTAAATGAAGGTACTTTGCAATCTTCTTTGACAAATAAGATTTGTTCAAGTACCCTACATGTGTAACATATACCACTTCAGGTTAAGGCTACCTAGCGCTTATACCAAACAAATATTAAAACTGTGAATTACCTAATTCGTGTTTTATTGAACATAATAATAACAATCCAGGTACGGAGGTACGGTCCAGCACTCACAATGGCGTATAATGCTTTTGCATGTGTATAACACACAGACAGTGTGCAGGGCTGAGTGAGGCTGTCTCGTTACAAGCATATCAAACCACCTTTTTAGGGTTCCGTAGTAAACAAGGAACCCTTATAGTTTCGCCATGTCCGTCTGTCTGTCTGTCTATCTGTCTGTCTGCCTGTCTGTCCGTCCGTCCGTCTGTCCCCCCGGCTTAGCTCAGAGACGCTAAGTCCTAGAAGGCTGTAATTTGGCATGGGTGTACATATTAATCACGTCGAAAAAGTCGTGAAATAAAACCATGAAAAACATTTTTTTTTAGGGTACCTCCCTTGCACGTAAAACGGGGATGATATTTTTTTTTCTGATCTAATACATAGTGTGGGGTATCGTTGGATAGGCCGTTCAAAAATATTGTGGGTCTGTGAAAGCCATTTTTAAATTCTGAGATCCGTTTGCGTAATATTAAGCTTTAAAGTACTATTTTTTGTTAGAGTCAAGTGTCCCCCCTCCCCTGCCAGCTAAATGGTTGGTTTTGGATAATGTGAAAAAATTCATGGCTGTAGTATATATAATGAAATTAAAAGGAAAACTATCACAGCTAAGTAGGGTTTACAAGTTAACGAGCTTAACTTAAATTTGCAGTTGAAGAATTGACCGTAACGTATATAGATGTATGGGAGAGCATGTTTTTCAACTACAATGTTAAGTTTGTTTTTGGGATGAATTCATCCTAACTACGGAACCCTTCACGAGCCTCTGGCAGCTCCTCATCTAGCTAGTATCGTTGAGATAACGAATACTGGTGACATCTCGTGTCTCTGGAGAGATAATGCTTTAGAAAATTTGCAGCAACTGGCCATAGGCAGTGCTATTGTCCACCATAGTGCTTATATAAAGCGCTGTCAGTATCACGTACAAGGTGGTCAGTTAAAGCCAGGCACTCTCGCACATTAAGGTTGTGGGAGGCCTCCGGATCTTGGGTCAGGTTTAGGAGTCTGCTTCTGATGTATTTATCTGCTTTCTGTTGATGTCGTTCATGAACGTCGTGACCTCGTGGCCGTCTCAGGTCTCCACTAACAATGCACTCATTACACTTTCTATCACTTGGCATAATTGACACTTTGTCAAAGATCATCATTTCAGTAAAGAACACTGTAAACATAATAGAAATTAACGATTTGATGAGAGCAAATTTTTTCTTGCGATGTCATGTAAGCCCGCGAAAGAAAAGTCACATATCTGTGCAGCCACTTGCCAACGCTGAGATAATAATCCAACTTAAAAAAAATATATATATATTTTATCTCTAAAAATGCGATGTTAATACGTGTGTGTAAGGAACACTACTCTGTTTAATTAATTATATTTCAGATCGCCGTGAAATAAAATTATATAGCAGGCCGATTTTTGACCTTCTTCGATTAAAATTTGATATCGGTATCCATCAGTAAGCATGACCACAGAGTACATTATTTAAAGGGTAAGCATGACGCAACGTCCTTCCTTAGCAAGAGTACGCGGCCGATTGTCGGTTAGCCGGGTTAGCCCGTGACCCGTGTGCGTTTGCTAAATAGCTACTTAGCTAGTACATTTCCAAACGTTCCATTTTACAGCGATAATCGCTCCGCCTGGGATGCAGCGATTTTGTTTATGAGCGACAAAGTATCCAACAAAAAAATTATGCCAAAATCAACTGTATGCCAAAACAATTATGGCAAAAAAATATTATACCAAAAAAAATATGCCAAAACATATTAGTAAAAAAAACATTAGGAATGCAAAAAGAAGCGGTACCTAAAAATGCGTGAAATACATTAGAAGTCTAGCCTACTATAATATTATAAACGAGTAAGTACCTATGGATGGATGGATGTTTGTTACTCTTTCACGTAAAAACGGCCTAACCAATTTTGATAAAATTTTGTATCGAGGTAGCTGACACCCTGGATTAACATAATAGGCTACTTTTTATCGCTATATTCCCACGGGATCGAGACTTACGCGGGTGAAACCGCGGGGCGCAGCTAGTAACAAATAAAGTAGTTTCCAATTTTATTAAAAAATATTTCACTCACGAACACACGACTATGGCTGGTTCAGCTAAGAGTTGACTATGGTTCAGCTTAGAGTTGAATAAAAGCGGACGTTGACGAACATCGTTTGGTTGTTGTTTTCGGGCCCAGCTTGCAGCGCGTCGGCGCGGAGGGGCCACATGGCGGTGTGGTTGGGCTTGGGACACACGGCACCGGTCTCTTCTTGAAATTAGCACACAAGGTACTTTTCGGTACGCAAGTGGTTGGACATGAAGCATCTGCACACGAGGCGGACGTGGAGGGCGGCCCAAGGCACGAGCCGCCAGCCGCGCGTGTCATTGACACGTGCACGGCCACGCGCTCCGTGCCGGGTGGCACGCACAGCTCAAGTCGGCCGCCCGGGGGCTTCCCCTGGCTCGCTGGGTCCGCTCCTGCATCGGTCACGACGCGCCCGAGGCCAGCCTCCTTTAGATGTTCTTTAGAACTAAGTATACCTTCTAAGCCACCAGAACCAGAACTTAAAGGCTTTGCAGCTATAGAGAGTGTCACATATGTGTGGGTACGTCTTTCGCTATGACAATCTAGAGGGCGGGTACGAAGTCGCTCAACAATTGTGGGGCGGCGACAGCGCGGAGGTGCAGTGCTCGGCGCGGGCGGGGTCGCGCGCAGGCTCGCCTGTCGGCTCTGCACGGCCGATGTCGACGCAGTGTTGGCACACGAGGAGGAACTTGTTTGTAGGCAAGCTGGTGGAAGTAAGTCGGGCGTGGTGCAAGCGCTCCCCAACGTGCTGCGATCAATCTCGATCAGGACGCCCGGTCGGTGCGCGCAGGGGTCGAGGTGCACGTCGCCCCTGATGCGACAGGCGTCGTCGGGCGCCAGCTCCACGCAGCGCGGCGGAGCCGGCGTGCGGCCGGGCCCGCAGCGCGCGGGTGCCGCGGGGTGCTCGTGCAGCACCGCGTACGTGCAGCCATCTGTGGCGCGCGCGCACTCTCGCTCCCCGCCAAGCGCGTAGGGCGCGGGGCAGGCGGGGGTCGCGGACGCGGCGGTACGGCACGCCACTTCCCATTCGTAGTCGACTCGGCGCGCATTCCGCGCTATTTGCAGCCTCAGCGCGACGGGATCTTGGTCAGAACCATGCCCGCTTGGTTGGTTTCGAGATGGATGTGCGTGGGGGTGACACGCGTGGCTCGATGATACACAGTTCTGGAAGCACAAAAAAGAGTTGGATTTAGTGCTGAATTTTAACATCATTGTAGCAAATAGGAGAATTTTAACTGAGGCATATTAGGTATAAGAATTCGTCCCTTCCGAGTTAGGCCAAGCCTTAGATTTATTTTCAAACAAAGTAGGAACCGTCAGTCGGGTGGCGGCGGCGGCGTCCCGGCAGGTGAGCGGGAGAGCGGGTGGAGGGCGCGGGCAGGGCGGCCGCGCCCCCTGTGGCGGGGCGCAACACACCACGCGCGTGCCCCGACTGGCGGGCGGCTGGCGCGCGCGACACGGCGGGCAGACGGGCAGTGCGCCGCGCGTGTTGCACGTGCCGCCGCCTTCCGCTAGTGAGGAGGCACCGCGTGCCAGCATTGCGCGCACCGTGCGGCACAGGGTAACGTAGAGCGCCATGTCGTGTGTCGTCGGTGAGTGCGTCTGTGTCGGCGCTCGCAAGCCGCGGCCCTCTTGTTACAGACGACGACTAGACGGTCACGATTCGATATTTATGTAATGGGGGCACAAAGTACTTACATTTATACATATATTTATTTATTTAACAGACAACCAAGGTCCACACTGACAAAAACAAATACCTAATCAAAAATGTTACCAACAATATATCTTATACCCTATGTTAGTACTTATAATCTAGGATATTAGTAACAATTTGGCTTAATGATCTATGTTAGTACTAGTGCTTATATACTACAACAGACAGTGTTGTTTTGATAAGATGTCCCATTATGGGGCTCTCATCAGGCCTATCAGCTATCACCCTCAGGAGGCTGTTGCCACTGCCACGCAGTCTGGCGAGCACTGTTGCCACTGCTACGCAGTCTGGCGAGCACTTTTCTTCCGTACGACAGCTGAGAAACTGTCGACTCGGGCTTTTGCGAACATCTCTGACGCACTGCAGTAACGTGGCAGCCGCATCAGCGCCCTGAAGGCGTTATTATATTGAACGCGCAGCACATTGACGGCACGTTTGGTACAGCTGATCCATATAGGGCGCTCGAGTACAGAGATGGACAGTATGCTTTAATAAAAAACTTTTTACAAAAAAATAGTAACCGACTACCAAAAATAACACTACAAAATGAAAAATAACTTTAATTTCGGAAGTCGGTGTCTTTGGATCTGTATTTGAGTTTTTTGCCACCGACTTCCGAAATTAAAGTTATTTTTCATTTGTGTTATTTTTAGTAGTCGGTTACTATTTTTTTGTATAAAGTGTTTTATTTTTCACTTTTTAGTGGCTCAGTTTTGATTTTATCTAAATTACAATAGCCTAATGTTAACTGCTCATCACCTTTTATAAAATATTGCTTTTCCCGATGCTGGGATGTTGATTGCTGAGGAGTTCTCCTGCTAAGAACCAGGAGAACTGCCATTCACCATATGCATAGTGACGAGCATAAATTGCTTAATCGCAACCCGTTAAATAGGTACTCATTATTTTATTGTTCCGGTGGCCATCTGTGGTCTCCTTCATCAGTTCCACTTCACCAAATGGTGCTTTCCGAGAGCAAATGCACGAGTTACTATAAAAAGTTCCCAAATCGCTATAAGTTTTCATATAAAATTTGAGGGTTTCCCTCGATTTCCATGGGATTCCCTAATCAGATTCTGATTTGGTGGCAATGGGACCACCTCGGGAGTATACCCTTTCAAAAAAAAAAACAATTTTCAAAATCGGTTCATAATAAAAAGATTAGGGGAGGTTAAGCCCCCCTGCCTCACGCCACACTCCAACCTGTACGGCAGAGAACAGCCATTCCCCCATCTCACAAAGTTAGTTTGGTTGCCGTACCAGTACCTAAAAACTTTCAGCAGCTCATTGGGTATCCCTGTTTCCTTTCATTTATCCCAAAGAATGTCGTATGAGACCAGGTCGAAGGCCTTGGAGAGATCCAGGAAGGCCGCATGGACACCACTTTATGCGGCCTTAAGCACACTGTCGGGTACTACACTTGTCAGTGTAGTAGATACGCGATTGCACTTTCGGTGGCTAAGCCAGGTCGGAAACCAAATTGTGCATCGTGTAAACTTGTAAAGATATATATTTATTTAGCTGTACGTTAAGCACACTGTCAAGCACCTTAGCGACAATCGTTGCCAGAGAAATTGGCCTATAATTCGACCAATCTGATGAGTCGTGTTTTGTTTTTAATTACTGGCACGACCACCGTCTTCATCATACTGTCAGGCAAGTGAGAGTGTGTGACACAAAGATGCTGCAAGTGCTCGATACCGAGTCCGTTGTGACCTGGGGGTTTCCCTCTACCCGGCCTCTAACTCTAGCCGTGTACAATACTACTGTACAGCTCATCAATCATCCGCCTATGGCTGGTGTCAGTGCAAAACTTCCCACTACAGGATTCCAGTTGTACTGGAAAATCTATCTCGCGTAGGGTAAATACGCTAAACGTCGGCCCTCTTACGGATTTTCTAACTGGGATCGCTCTGGCTCCATCAGTTTGCAACGAAAGGATAGCTTGTGAAGCGGTTTTAGACAGGTTGATAAATCAATTTTTCAATACACTTCCTCGAAAACTGGTTCATATCGCACTACGATTAGGTTCACAATGCAATGTATTTCACACGCGTGCGTTTTTTTATTATCCAACACGTGTGCGGGAATAAAAATTGCCACAGACAACTTATTACACCGTCTCGCGCCAGACACGGTCCTCTCTATTCGGAGGTGATTTTTTTTGTTAAATCTCGGCTAAGATGCATCTTTACGGCGTTCATATTTTCGGAATATTTAAATAATATTTATATAGAATACCATGATTATTACAATAAAAAAAACGTTTATGAACAAATTAACATTTATTTGTGTTCTAAACTCAAAAATATTTGAATTTTCTATTTTTCTTAATAGGCTGTTTCTCTTCTTTATACCTTTGCTTCTTCTTCAACGTGACGAAAGCAAAGCGCGGAAAAAAAGGAAAATTAAATCATAGTTTCATAATAGATACCTAATTCATAACAAAAATATTTTTCGTTATTTTATTTTATTTCTTCAAAAGTGTATTGAAAAACGTCGTTTGATACACGTGGACATTTATTATTGCATTGTTCTCGGCTCATAAACAACCTCGCCTACGGCTCGGGTGTTAATTCCGCCTCGAATACAATAACAAACATTATCCACTTGTATCCAAATGTACTATTATGTTTATAGGGTTAAAGTTGACATTTCTACTAAAAGAAAAATGTAGTAAGGTTTAAATGCGTCGAGAACGTAAAAACCCTAAAGTCGGCCGTTTACGGCCCATGGTCGGTCAAGTTTTTCCCAAATGTCGGCCGGGTTTAAAAGGTGTTTTAAATGTAGACATTTAAAAATAATTATTACATAATACTTATAATATCACAACAATAATATAATATCACACTAAGTATACATTGTATTTCTTAAATTGTAAATTAAATTTTTGATTTGCACTTTTCGCTTCTTGCTTCTTTTCTATTCTTATTAATAAATTATACTTAATTAAAAATGACTACCCATACAATCAACGAAAAAATACAAAGTCATCAGCCTGTATAGTGGCGCTCGAATTTGAGGCTGGTCGACATTACGATCTTTAATATTTCTAAAGTCGGCCCCTGTTTCGTGTACCTTATTTCTCGAGATTTAACTAACATCACCCCGGCCGGTATTTGGTAATTAAACGTAAAATAGATTTATTTACCTATAAACTTTGCAAATTCATATAATATGCCAATGAAATAGATAGAATTCGAATTTATAAAACAGACTGCATTTACTTTAAGTCGGCCCCGGCCGAGAATCCGGTTTTAAGTCGAAACTGGTATTCTAATGGCGGCCCCCTATTTTTCCCTTAAACCAATACGCAAAATATTGAAAAAACTATCTCAAAATGTAGTAAAAATAACGATTTAGTGATAACAAAGCTTAAAATAAAAAGAAAAAACTTCTTACCGTAGTAATATCAATCCCCGGAGCGTGGGTATTCACAGCAAGTAAGCTACTTTAACTACGAACTTGACGCTTCAACGCCGCCACCACTGCTGATGCTCAGTGTGCGAAGAGCGAGTGACATAATCGGATAGTAACGGTTTGTACGTATAGAGTATGAACTAAGGATGCAATTCGAGTGGTAAAATTGCCACTTAATTACTGCTTACTAATGCTGAAAATGTGCAGACTGCCGAAGTTTTGGGGGGGGGGGCGATGTATGTTGTATTTACCCTAGGTAATTTCCATACAAATTTGAAAACTGCGCTATTTGCGCGGACGATTTTTCCCCCCACTTGACACCGTCGGATATTTGTGCAACTGCTTTACAAGTTTTTGCTTGACTAAATCAAAATCACACTTAATTATATGTGGAAAATCGTCGGACCAATATATGTCATATTTAACGTGTAAACTAGTAATTAGCGGTAAGGCTGCTATACAATGGTCCAGCCATCTTCCATTTTCCTCACTTATAAATGTATAGCTGTCCGAATTCATTTTATTTACATCTACACGTAGCCATTCCTGATCACAACAATAGCTCTGTAACTCGTTAAAACACAATGTACCAGGATGTGAATTAAAATCCCCCAGGACAAAAACCGATTCCACGCCACTCTCCTCTATAATTGCACTTACAGTTCCAAATTGTTCACATTGTCTACAGGTAGGTACACACTAAATATCAACACGCAACGGTCAATAACGATATTTTTATTGCCGCGATACGTGGATTATCGTGGATTTATGGGGGACCCCATTATGCATTCGAATCGTGAATCTAAAGTTTAGACGTCAAGCGTGCTAGTCAAACAATTTTGACAGTTTAGACCATAGAAATATTAAAAACAGTTCTTTTTTATATCTATGGTTCTTCTATCTCTCTTCTTTCTTATATCTATGGTTTAGACTATAAACTGTCAAAATTGTTTGACAAGCACGCTTGACGAGGTTTGACGCAACGTCAAGCATCCGCATTCAAGTTTATTTTAGTCGCCACCTCTCGTTAGAGAGTAGTATATTCCTTGGTCGCCACAGAGTGACCCAGTACCTATTGGACTTGCGCCAAAATAGAAACAAGTACTTATACAAAAAAGCGGCTAAGTGCGAATCGGACTCGCCCATGAAGGGTTCCGTAGCAGCAAGTAACATAATATAAAAGTTCTTGTTTATGACGTATCAAAAAAAAATACTTACTAGATCTCGTTCAAACCAATTTTCGGTGGAAGTTTACATGGTAATGTACAAGCTTTCCTACATCTTAGATTTTTTTTAGTTTGATCACTCTCTTAGGTCGACGTTGGGCCGGACCTGTCCGACACCCAATTCTGGTTCCGACGGGGTCGTTCGACCGTGGACGCGTTGGCACTACTGAAGAGCCTGGTGAGGGAGGCCATGGAGGCGGGGGACGGAGTGTTGGCGGTGTCATTCGACATTGGCAACGCCTTCAACTCTGTCCCCCACTCGACCATCTAGGAGGCGCTCCGCGGTACCACGGAGTGCCTCAGTACTTGCGCCAACTCTTGGCCAGCTACTTGGAGGACCGGGTGGTCCTCCTTGCAGACAAGACGGCCAGAGTGAGGCAATATGGCGCAGAGTCCGGTGTTCCACAGGGGTCGGTCCTAAGACCACCGCTGTGGAACATTGGATTCGACTGGCTCCTGCGGGGGACCCTACTCCGTGGCACGAGCATCATTTGCTACGCATTGCCCGGCTCATTGCCCGGGGGAGGGACTTCAGGGAGGCGGCCAGTCTGGCCTCTGCTGGCGGATCCTTAGTGGCAGGAAGTATCCGCCGCCTAGGGTTGAAGGTGGCGCTACATAAAACCGAGGCCGTGTATTTCCACGGGCCTCGGCAGCGCATCCATCCCGACGGCCACATTGACGTAGAGGGCCAGGATCGGAGTAAAGGCCCAAATGAAGTACCTAGGCCTTGTACTCGACAGCAGGTGGCGCTTCGGCCCACACTTCAGCGGGCTGTCGACGCGCCTGCTGAAGGCCGCGACCGCGCTTTCCTGGCTCCTCCCGAACCTGGGGAAACCGAACCGAACGAATGGACGGCGCGGCGTAAGGCGCTCGGGGAGCTCCCCGCTGCAGAAGAGCGGGAGGCCGTGCGGCAGGAGGCGAAGGAGGCAATCGTCCATCATTATACGGAGGACCTCGCCACTGCAGCTTTCGGCCGCCGGACAATGGACGCGCTCGGGCCAGTCTTGAAGGATTGGCTCGAGCGGTCCCACGGTTTCCTCTCTTTCCATCTGGTGCAGGTGTTGTCTGGCCATGGGTGCTTCGGATCGCACCTGCACCGGATCCAAAGGGAGGAGACCCCGTCGTGCCACGACTGCGGCGCGGCGGAGTACACGGCACAGCACACCCTCGAGGTGTGCCCGGCCTGGTCCGAGCTGCGCCGTAGTCTGGTTGCAGTGGTCGGGCCAGACCTCTCGCTTCCCAGCGTCGTCAACTCGATGCTGGAAAGCGAGGAGGCCTGGGCAACAGTCACCTCCTTCTGTGAGGAAGTAATGCCACAAAAGGAGGACGCGAAGCGCGCGAGGGAGGACGAACCTCACGCGGCGCCGCTCCGCAGGCGGAGGAGGGGTCGAAGAAGACGTCAGTATGAAAGTCATCTTTGAATCCTCCCCGGTGGAGGCCAGCAGGCAACGGGTGCGGAGGCACCCCTGCCTGTATTACACAGGCCTCCACCAGTGTTGGATGAAGACCAGGGATGAGGAATGACCAGGTGTTCCCGGTCAATCCCATAGCCCACCAGTAAACTGGGGGGCATGCAGGGCCCGCCCACCAGGCGGGCATCACGCCGGGAGGGTTTTGGATGCAGGCTTTTTTTTTTTTTTTTTATACTCCTACCTCCAACATAATCGGAGCCTGTGCTTACTAGCTATCCATTCATTCCAGTTCTCTCTTTTATTCATCTCGTACTTTTATTCTGCTTACTGTATCTTTCTTTCATTCGTTCATCTTTCTATCTTTAAGGGTGGGATGCCCTTCTTTTCTTTATCTATTCTATTTAAGTTTCGTTTTCTTTTCTTTATTTTTATATGGGGTAAATAACAGCATGTTTCATCTTTATTCCAGGGTTTTCTTATTCTAACTTATTTCTATTTTAATTTTAACTCTTCCCCGTGAGATTTTATAACAATGTTTTGACATCAATTACATTACAATTTTATATTTTAAGACAAGGTTATTATGCTACTTATTCTACTTAACTTAATCTTGTATCTATTGCCTATTGACCTTAAACTATTTTACAACTATTTGTTCTATGCTAGCCACTAATATAATATACTATATTAAGACAGCATATTTTATTTCTGATTATTTAGAGGACAAAAAAGCTTGGGATTGAGCTGCTCGCTCTGCTAGCCTTGTGATAAAACTTGACATTTTAATTATTATGCATGATTTTATATACATATTGACATTGCAGAATATTGTATACAATTTTACATGAATGTTTACTTTGAAAAGTATTATATTTACTGCTTTAATTTATTGTGAATGTGAGCACTATGTGGGTCATTTTTTTTTTTTCTTTAAATGTTTTCCTTTCTTTTCTCAGTTAAGTTTTAATGATGGTCTGACATTTTGAGCGCTTTATGCGGCCTACCCAAATGTCCTTTTTTTGGTACTGTTCGTCGAGTCGTTGAGCTCCTTAAGTTTTGAGTTGAGCTGCACGATTACTGACAAATGCTTACACTGATTGGTCAGGTCCGCTCAAATTTGCGTGGTTCTTTCCTCAAAAGACCATTTCAGACACGGATCTACATGGTTCTCACATGATCTGACCAAGATTATGTCTGGACTTTAAAAGAGACTTTGACCCCTGAGTTTGTTTCGCCATTTCTTCTCAGGGGTAGTCAGATAGGAAATGTCGGCTACATCTAGATTTTTTTTTTTTTTTATATGACGTGTAAAAGTGATTTTAATATCCTATTTACAGAATAAACGATTTCATTTCATTTCATTTCATTATTTGCTTATGCGGTTTTATTTCGGTTTATAACTACTTTTGAAATATATTTACAGTATTCTAAAAATGTTTCTGCATGTTTACTCCTTATAATTACCTTTAAATTGTTTGGAGTTATACTCATGTTCAATAAATTCTCGGCCTCAAAACGGTGTCTCGTAAATTGTGGGCAGTCAAACAAAATATGCAAAATATGCATTTGGATCACAGATGCACGATGGATTCTCCTTGCACTTAAAGCGGTTTAAGAGGGCTATCACAATTTTTCTTGAATTTGCGCGTTTTACTCGAGTTTTGATGTGTGATTATGGTTTAGATATAGCCATAAAATAAAAAATAAAATATGCCCAAGCAAGTTTAATTATTTATCTTGGGAGCGCTTTAAATAAATATTTCAATTTATTTACATAAATCAGTAAAAACCTTGTCTCTGCAAAGGATGTTTCATAAAATTTTACTTTTGGGTATCTTTTGATGCTTTTTTACACCGAAGATAACGTAATTTAAGCAATTATAAAAATGTCCATGGTACTACTGTATTTTATACTTGGGAGCGCTTTAATCAATTTATTATATTTCGTACAGTAATTCACCAAAAATAATTCTGTAAAACCGAGAGTTACTGACCATTTTTCATCCGAAGTTTTATTTTTTATCTACGAATATAAAATCCAAATTCAAACAAAAACAATTTAATAACTAAGTTAACTATGTTACCTTGCTCGAAAAAAAAATAAAATAGTCTATTTAAAAGTAAAATAACGGCGTAAATCAACGGCGAAATAAGCTATATTTTCGAGAGGGCAAAAGTGATGAAACTATTAACGGGTGCTGAGACTGACACGAATGGTTTATCACTACGAAAACTGTACTTTTATAGTTACACAGACTTAATGTTTCGATTATTTCACGCTTTCTCACAATTAGATAAGAAATTGACGAAAAACGTTTTTTTTTTGTGATAGCACCCATAAGTACTCAGAGAATCCACCGTGCCCCGTCATTATCTGCGTGTGTAATCCATTCGTTCCTATCTTGCGGATAACATTATAGGCCGCCCGCACCTCCGGGAAGAATAACTTCGTGACGGATGCGGTGTTGCTGCTATCATATCTGTGGTTCCACTCCTCAAGAGTCTCCACGCGTATGCTTCGCGTGACAAAAGAAATCGGACACTGATCGTAGCCAGGTTTTCTTTTGGAGTTTCCAGCGGCCTCTTTTGCTAACTGGTCGGCTCTTTCATTCCCCAGTAGCCCTACGTGAGCTTTTATCCAGAACAAGTTTATTATCTTGTGCTGGTGGGATGCAGATCTTATATTATCCCTAGCTTCTACAGCAAGAGGGTGGTGCGAACCGGAATTTGTGATTGTTTGGAGAGCCGCCATT
The DNA here is from genome assembly GCA_948098905.1 of Tiliacea aurago. Taxonomy (NCBI): domain Eukaryota; kingdom Metazoa; phylum Arthropoda; class Insecta; order Lepidoptera; family Noctuidae; genus Tiliacea; species Tiliacea aurago. The sequence goes on along the minus strand of OX402581.1, from coordinate 122,857 downwards.
GAGTCGCTCAAGACTCAAAAGATACTCAAGATCATCCTGATATACTCAAGATCAAGGCTCCAAAAGATGCCTTGATCTTGAGTATCTCCTTCGTCACCCTTGCTATTGCCAAGAGTTCAGCCTGGTAGACTGTGCAGTAATCTGATAGAGCAAGTTTGAGGGCTCTGGTTTCAGCCTCACCGTTCCATATGGACAGTGAAGCGCCAACCCCTCCTCCGATCTTACTCCCGTCCGTAAATATACGGATGTCAAAATTTGAGTTACTCTCCATTTGCTCTTGGTCCACCAGGCTGCCAAATCGCAAGATGTCGCGTGCCGCGGGGTGGGGATCCTCGATTGCAGCGGCCATTCGCTCGACCTCCCTGTCCCGCAGTGACGTCTGGGGTACTCCCCTCTTGGCTTCAAAAAGGGATGCCACCTCACGAACTCGGAGGTCAAGAGCAAGTATACCAGACAGCACCAATGCTGAGTTCAGGGAGACCGTGCGATAAGACTTGCACATTTTTTGGGCAATTCCACGCTGGACGGTCCCGAGTTGCTTTATTATGCCTAACTTCTTTGCAGCCGGCGCCCAGACGCTGGCAGCGTAGAGTATTATGGGCTCTATGGTAGCCAAATATATCACCCGTATGACTTCGGGGTGAAGCCCCCAGCTGACCTTTGCGGCTCTACACAGCTGTTTGTAGATCGCAATTGCCTTCCTACAAACGAGTGAGACGTGGGTGTTGAAGGTCAGCTTTTCGTCGATAGTTACGCCGAGAAGCTTTATTTCTTTTGACATGCCAATGTCAATCCCCCCCATGCTCAGCCGTGGTGTGTCATATTTCTTGAGTTTGTTCTCGACACCCCACGCCTGCACATGATTGAGAGCGGCATTGTCACGTTCCTCCACCTCTTGTGCTGTCTCTCCGTCAAATACCAAGAGAACGTCATCCGCAAACGCCTGAATATAACTTCCCCTATTCTCTGCTGCTTTTAGGAGGGGGTCCAGCACCAAGTTCCACAAGATTGGGCCCCCAATTGAGCCCTGGACACAGCCCTTGTTTGTGCCCTTGCCATGTACCTCCCCACCGTACCTGATTGAGACCCTTCGGTCTCTGAGGTAGCTGTCTATGACCCGCCTAAGATTAACCGGACACTTTTCCTCCGCCAGACGGACTCTAATCGCTGGCCACCAGGCGCTATCAAATGCTCCCTCTATGTCTAGGGATACGAGAGTAACTATTCGTTTTTGTGCTAGTTTTTTATTAACATGCTGCATGAGGTCATAGAGGGAGTCTTCGGTACTCCTTTGTGGCATGAATCCGTACTGACGGGTACTCATTCTTGGTAAGAGGTGGAACTTAATATACGAAAAGATGCTGGTGGCCCGCAGCATCTTTTCGTATATTTTGCCCAATATAGGCAAAAGCCCAATCGGCCTATATGACTTGGGAGTGGAGTAGTTCTCTTTTCCAGGCTTTCTCAATATCACGACTGTTGCCTCCTTCCAGGCTGTGGGGAAGTGATGGTATTCTAGGCACTTGTTTAAAAAGTTTAAAAATATTTCCGGGTCATTACTCACGGCATGACAGCAGATGTCGGCGGTAAAACCATCCGAACACGTGCCTTCTTTGGATTGAAGGACTCCACTGAATTTTTCAATTCTGCCATCGTACACGGTGGGTCGCAAAGATCATTTTCTTCACCACTGTTTATGTTTTCGGCCTTTATTCGAATGGATCGGTGATGAGCATTGTCAAATTCTAAAAGGTCTTCCGGATAAAAAGTTTCCGCTAGTAATTTCACGGAGCCTTGCGCATCCAGCACATCACCATTCTTTTCCAGTGGCAGGTCCTCCTCTCTACGCCGCGTCCTACCTATCACTCTATATATGCCCTCCCAGACCCCCTCCCTATCCTGTTTTCCACAGAACTCCTTCCAACTCTCGGTCGCCGCTTTGGCCGCTTCTAACTCATATTCTTCTTTCTGTTTTAGGTACTCTCCTATGATTCGACCTCCGGATTTGGGCGGCACAGCGAATCCTGCGCTTCATGGTAGCGACGGTGCTCTTCATCTCCTCGAGTCTCTCGGACCACCACGGCAAGGTAAGTTCCTCTTTGACTGTTTTAATGGGTATTGTTAGCTTGCATGCTTCGTCTATTGCTTTCGTGAGGTTATTAGTTACTATGTCAATTTGTTCGATGTCTTTAATGTTTTCTATTTCTGTTGATGTGAATTTGTAATCTATTTTCAATTGGTCAAACTTCTCATGAAATTTGGTCCAATTGGCTTTTTTGGTGCTAAATTTTCTTGTGGTTCTTTCAACTTTAATGCCCTTGGATTTCTGCAAGAGGATCTTAAACATAATGCCGTTGTGATCCGAGCTCGTGAGACCTTCGTCAACTTTCCAGTCGTCTATCAAGTCCAAAATATCGTTGGAACAAGCGGAAATGTCCACGTGACTGCTGTACCGTTTCCCTCCTCGGATAGTGTCAAAGGTCGGAATTTCCCCCCGGTTCAGAATATTCAGATTTAGCTCGCCGAGAGTTCCTGTCACCTCTTCCCCCCTGTGGTCGGCCTTCGGGCTACCTCACCATGTGCTCCTGGCATTGGCGTCCTCTCCAACGATCAATTTTTTGGAACCTACTACGAGCTCTATTTGTTTTAAGTGTTCTAAATAGTGCTCGATGGGCTGGTCTGGCTCAAAGTAAAAAGAGACAAGCGTGATTTCTCAGGCACTGGTCTGGATTCCCACCATTACGATGTTGTTAGTGGTGAGTTTTGGGTACTGTTTGACTGTGAGGTCGCTATTAAAGACAGCTATTGCCGCCTTTACAGTCCCATTTCCTGTGCCAGTGTTTTGGAAAATCCTAACGCCCCTGTGACTCCTCATTACTTTCGCTCCGGCCACGTACGGTTACTGGATAAGTGCCACTGCTAGTCCGCGCTTTGTGCCGTACTGGGCAATCGCGGCTAAACGCATTGTGTTGCGTACCGTAATCAATTTTTCCCTTAGCGCAATTTCGGCAAGCGGGTGGTGTGCCCGAAAGCCAGTCCGGACACTCTGGTCGCAAGTGGGGACCGCCGCAGTGACCACACAGATCTGCAGGCTCTTTACAGAACCGCTTGCCGTGTCCAAAGCCTAGGCAGCGAGTGCACTGGACCAATGGGGTCTGATCTTCGACCCTAATTCGCTGGAGATCAATATGGACGGTCCCAATTTCCACCGCTCGTCGCCAGATGGTAGGCGAGACGCTGATGATGACGTGGCCAATGTGAGGGTTCCGTGTCCGTCTTCTATATTTTATGTCCACTCTGTTATCCTCACTGTCGAGGCCGCCGAAAACACCCCGGTTCTGATTTCTTAGCGCATTCAGGACGTCTTCATCGGTATTTACCACCAAGACATTCTTTAAAATCAGAAGCGGGTCCTTGTTCTTGACTTCCTCAACAGTGAGGTCAACTCCTTCTTTTTGAAGACGATCCTTTATCAAGGACCTTTCTTCTCTGGTTTCCAGACCTATGATTATCTTCCTGTCCTTGGCTTTCCTTACCTTTTCGACCTTTATCCACCCATCCTTTGCGTTTATGGCTTTCCTCACTCTATTGAGGACCTCGTCGCCTGTCTCTGTCTCATCCGTGTACGTGACGACAACGGAATGCAAGGTACTGCACTTTGGCAGTGATTTTGCACCCTGAGTTGCAGCCACACTTGCATAGGTGTTACCCTTTTCCAAGAATTCATTCTGGATGTCCATTTTCCCTTTTAGTTCCTCTATTTTTTTATTGTTTTCTGATAGGAGCTTCGTATGTTGCTCCATTGCAGCCATAATCTTATTTGTGTCGACACTATTCCCTGGGGATGTTGGATTTGTAGCGACCGCCTCGGGCTCTATCGCTACCCCTGGCACTTTATAGGCCGTTTTTAGCCTCAACGTTTTTAATCCGAACTCAGCCATCTTCACCAAACTGTATAAACGTTCAGTTGCTACAATGATGCCATTTTTAAGCTCTGTCTTCGTGTTTCTGGAGCTTTCGAGGTGGTTTTTTGCTTTTAGCAGGCAGGCTTTGGCCTCCGCTGTCCGATCAGCGTATTAAGGTGGCGAGATCCTGTCTCCGGACTTCCTAATCTTTGCGTTGCCCTCCTGCGTCAAAACTGGCTTTATTTTTGATTTCGCAGGACAGCCTGCGACGTCTTTTCAGTCGGTTTCTCAGCAGTAGAAAGAGTGGGGCTGTGATTAGCGGCTTCCCACTCCCCTATGCTGCGTCTTACATCTGGAGGGGCAACTACCCCAGGTTTAGATGGTGACTTTTCACCGTCGGCCGTTGACGGTGTTCTACGACCGGACATGTTGCGAGGTATGCGTGAATAAGAATTAAAATAATATAAAATAAAAACGTCAATAGGGACGATAATTAAAAACAAACAATAAACAAGAGCAGGTATACGAAATAAAACCGCACAACGTCTTAAAAACTATAGTTAAATACGACAAAAGTTGTAAATTTGTCTCTACATAGAGCTGTAGGATGTCAGACAGTTCTCAGAAGCTTTACAAATCAATAAAAATTTAATGTCGGTTGTCAAAACCAAAAACCTTCACTTTTGCAGGAATGGCTCTATGTAGAGTCCACCCAATGCACTCACTAGATAGAGCCCGTCGATCCCGTTCCAACGACTCCAAACACGAGGCACCCAGCCCTGGGTTCCGGAGCCATCAAAGTTTAAAAATTCTGGTTACCATCCAAGATGGCGGCCAGAATGTGGTTAAAAGTCGATAGCTCCGCAACCATAAGTCCGAATCGCGTCGTGCTTGGGCTTATCCCACTGTGCTCGACGAAATCTATCCAGCAATATACTTTTCAGGCTGAAAAAATGTTCAGCCCTGAAAACTCCTTAAAACCCACTGGTCGGGTAGGGACTATCCAGCCAAACGTCCCCTAATAAAACCCGAACCTTCCACGACCTCTGGTTCAGGAGTTATCCGAGTCTCAAAACTGATTTGACACTTCTGGAACTGTCAAAGTCAGTTTGTAACCCCGTACAACTTCCCTACTACTGATCGTAGAAAGCTCGAGTTTGGGCTTATCTGGCTTGGCTCGTCCTGCACCGACGCGTTTTCAGGCTCCTGAAAAAATTGCATCACCGTGAAAACGGCAGCCTCCCGCGACCACCGGATCCGGAGCTACGTCGGGTCAAAGATTTCCAAAAAGCTGTAGCTCCGCAGCCGTTTGCCGGAAAAAGCTGCGGTTTCGGGTATAGTGCCTGGCTCGACCTTCCCTATCCCGCAGACTTGGTTTCAGGGCCGAAAAATGTCAGGTCCTGAAAAAGCCTGAAAACATACACAAAATATTTCTGCAAATATCCCACTGAGAACTATGAAAACTCGGGTTTTCTACGGTCAAAAGCCTCGGAGATATTTGCACTTTTACACGTTAACCAACAAAAACCAAAATGGCCAAAAACACAATTTCCTTCAATTATTTCGATACAAGTACCGACTTTAGGCTCAAACTATTGCTAATACACGTTTACAAGACTATTCTGTTGTCAAAATTTGATTTTATCTATTTATTTAGAATTTAACAAAAAATTTGATAACTTTAAAACCGCTAGTCGGAAAATTTTGGAAAAAAATTCTAAATTATTTACAAATAGCCTTTTACACAGAATGAATTTAAAAAAGGATTAATTATAATTAATTCTTATATAATTTTAATTTTTTTGCAGTTTTCCGGTTTTTCAATTACTATATTAATACTATATAATTATGCTAAAAATCTGGTTTCTTCAGGAAGTCTTCTGCTCTTGAGCGCGCAAAAGGTAGCAGTTGAAAATTTTTGAATTTTGAATTTTTATTATATATTTATATGTTGGTCCAAAGGAATAATTAATAATTAATATAAAAGAAAGTACATAATATAAAAATAATGTACTTGCTGCATTTGTTCTCCCCCAAAAGCTTCTTGCCTGCTGCAAATTTTCAGCCAGCTGCTGTGTCCGGTTTCGGTTTTTCAGCCCACGTGCTTTTCGGTTTTTCTCCAATCGTGCTGAAACCGCTGAATTTATATTTGTCTGGAGTAGCCCAAAAGTAGGGTCTAGTCTTTCTTCAGTATTTTCCAAAGGAAAACATGTGGTCATTATCCTCGTTCCGCAGCAATTGTGACAAACGTTGAACTTAACCTCAAAAATTTGGGTTTTTTCACAGCAGGTGCTGTCCGGACACGGTTGTTTCGGAGCGTACCTGCACCGAATCGGACGGGAGGAGACACCGTCGTGCCACCACTGTGGCGCGGCGGAGGACACGGCGCAGCACACCCTCGAGGTGTGCCCGTCGTGGTCCGAGCCGCGCCACAGTCTGCACGCGGTGATCGGACCGGACCTCTCACTCCCCGGCTTGGTTAACGCCATGCTGAGGGATGAGGGGTCCTGGGCGGCAGTCGCCTCCTTCTGCGAAAACGTCATGTTGCAGAAGGAGGAGGCGGAGCGCATGCGGGAGGACGACCCTGCCGCTGCGCCGCTCCGAAGGCGGAGGAGGGGTCGAAGAAGACGTCACTTTGAACGTCATCTCCAACTCCTCCCAGGTGGAGGCCAGCAGGCAACGGGTGCGGGGGCACCCTTGCCTGTATTGCACAGGCCTCCACCAGTGTCGGACGGGAATGGCCAGGTGTTCCCGGCCATTCCCGTAGCCCCCCAGTAACGGGGGGGCATGCGGGGCCCGCCAGCTAGGCGGGCATGCGCCGGGAGGGTCGTGGAAGAAAAGGTTCAACCGTTATCCCATGGCCCTCCCAACACGGCGATGCGGGAACACCGCTGAGTTTTAGTGGGTATACTGTCGGCATTACCGATAGGGAGTCCCACATACCCCGTCTCGTCCCCCACGAGCGGGCATGCGTAATTGCATTTCTCAGCGAAAAAAAAAAAAAAAAAAAAAAAAAGGTTAGGTTAGAGAGCTTTTTTGTTAGAGAGATTTTACCGCAGACATGGAGGTCCGCGCCTTTGTATATAATATTGTATATAATATAATATTTTATTTTATTCGTGGGTTTTTTTCTTTTTAAGGTTTACAGAAAATCGTGCTCCTACATCGGACACATTTAAACTTAACTACTCTTAACTACTTAAATCTACGTGAGTCCATCTTTTTTTTTTTTTTTTTTTGTAAAACATGCTCATGCACATGCAAATTTTATATATTACAAACAAACACAGGCATTACAATTATTTAATATGATTACTGCTTTTATATTTATACACTGTTATTATTGTATAGTTGTAGAACGTGAAATGACTTTAGATGTTTATGTTAACTACTTATATCTACTTGGTTTTACAATTAGTTAATATGGTTACTGATTTTACAGTTATACATTGTTATTATTTTGAATTTAAAATCTTATATTTATCTTATTACTTACACATACTTGCAATAGGTTAATGGTGACAATTGGTTATAATTTTGTATAGTTGTAGAGAATGAGATGACTTTAGATGTTAATGTTTGTCTTTCATACAGGGATAACAGGGATAACTGCGTGGCAGTGTGAGTCGACCAGCCCCGCTTAGCTCAACCATTCTTTAGGGAACCAAGCGACCGGACGCACAGCGCCACATAGGCAGGACATTTACATGACTGACTCGCCCCGCCACGCAGTTTTACATTTTAAAGTGTTTGGTTACTGATTATTTTTACAGGAGGTTTACACAGGGTGATGCTTTATGATTGTAATTGGACTGATTAGGGAATTGACTGGGGGTTTTTTAGGTGGAACTTAGATGGGGACTGCTGACCAGGGACTTCGCTAGCCCAAGCAAGGCCTCCACGATGACTACATCTCTATGCTGCATGGCCGTTTTCAGATTATATTCAACGATCGTTTTAGTTAGCGCATTCATCGCCCTTTTCGCAAAGCGGCCCGTGGCGTCGTCGGCGTCGTCGGAGTAATAGACGCAACTGACAATGTGTCTCGACACCGCCACTACCGCGTGGGAGATGCTCTCGTGGACTTGGAGCCTCCTGGACTTGGTGTTGATGATGATCACGCTGTCGTAGGTCAACCCCTGAGCTTCGTGTATGGTCAACACGCGCGACCCTTCGCCCGACCCGTATCCCTGGCTCACAAGAGAAGCTTTCTCCTCCTGCGTATGGACCAGGAACAGGGTGTTTTGGGCGGTGCTGGGTATTTGCGCGCCTGTGTAACCTTCCACCCTCAGGGAGTGGACCCGCGACAGCGATGACTTGGAGGAGTATATACCGGAGTATATCTCGCTCAGTGCAAAGGCGACATCCATCGGGTTGCGATGTGTGCAGAGCAACTCCTGGGTGATGCCAACCACCAAGTTTGGACTGTGCCATTTCTAGGATCCTATCGTCCGGCATGATTTTGGTACAGTCGGCGGTGACCAGTATCGGGTCGTCGTTTGGTGCGCTGAATTTTAATTTGCCTGAGCGCTCCGTCTCCTCCTTGTCCAGGTCCACAAAACCACTCTTCGCGCTGTAAGCTACCATGTACGACCCCGTCACCTCCCCTTTGATGACTTGGGACGTGACGTTGTTGTACACTGCTGCCTTTGATTCCTCGAGTAGTACTCTTAGCAGTCCTTGTGTGTCTCTATGGTAGGTCTGCAGGATCTTTTTGCATGTCATGAGATTGACCTCTCTGGTCGCTCTCACGATCGCAACGTACTCGAGGAAAGCGCTCTTCACGTGGTCCGTGGTGCCCGAATTGACTGCCAGGGTCGGCGGGCTGACTTGCCCTTTGTCGGCTCTTGTTGGTACGGGCTTTTTCTGTGGTGGTTTTTTATGCCGTTGTTGAAAGAACCTGCCCACTGCTGCCTCCTGCCTCTGGGATGGTGATGTTTTGGTGCTCGGGAGCAGCGCTCTGAGGAAAGTACCGAAGGCTTCCAGGCGACTCCTTGACCGGGCCCGGTTTTCCGGGCTAACGGTATGGCTCTGCTCCTTTGCAGCTCTTTTGGCGGCTGCCTTCTGCTGGGCCCTCTCTGAACCGCTTTGAGCGGTCGAGGGTGTTGAGGGGCTCATTGCGCCAGCTGTTGGGTCTCTGGGGGCTTTGAGGAAACTCAGAGTTTCCCCTCTGTCCTCATAAACCACTACCTCGTGGTGTTCCGAGGCTTTTAGACAGCCGAAACGGTCTGCGACGTTTCCTCTCTCCCCCTGGATCACCATGGCGTCAACGCTGATGGTACGGGCTGTGACTGCCATGTACTCCCCTGCCTCCCCGATCTTTTGAAGCAGCGAACTTGCCTGGGCAAATGGACTCTCCTCTCCCCACTCGAGTAGTGCGATCGTCTTCCCCTTGGTTCGCACTAGACGGCATCGGTGAGTGGCAATCTCCACTTGAGGCAGAGCAGCGTACTTGCTGCCTTTCATGTTCGCTTAGGTGGTACTTCCGTTGATCAAGGCGGCAAGGCCTAGCGATATAGGGATGCGGGCCGCAGCTCGACTGGAGCCTACACAGAAGCTTATTCCCAACTTTTCTTCTTCTCTGTTCATATATAGGGCAACACCTCGCAGTCTGACGCCTGGAACACCATCTCCTCCGCATGCCAGAAATTGGGTGATGGACATGGTACTAGGGGCTAGTTGTAGGCTGGCTTGTGCTGCTGCTGGTGCTGCTGCTACTGCTGGTGCTGGTTGTTGATTGGTGTTGGTAAGTGTGGTATGTGTTATGGTGAGTGGTGCTTGAGTTGTGTTGTGTATTGTTATTGTTTGTGTGGTGATTGTTGTGGTTGCTGATGTGGTCGTAGATTGTAGCCGGTGTCGACTGCGCAAGGTTGCGTCCGTTTTGTTGGACCCTGCTGTGACTGTGGCGACTTTGCTCGCGAATGCCAAGAATGGTTTTCTGGTAGCCGGTTTCCCCATGATGGTATGGAGTATGGACTGGCTTAGCTGTATGCCGAACTTGACTTCCAGCTCCATTCTGTCCTGACCGAACCTCGGGCATTCGAAGAGCAAGTGCCAGACTGTTTCTTCGCAAGTGGGGTCGCAGACGCACGAGGGACTATCTTTCAGATGGAAACGGTTGAGGGTTGAGATACGCTGAGAATCCTCCGTGTCCTGTTAGGACCTGTACGTGGACCGGTGTGAGAACTTCGTCTCTGAGTGTTCTTTTCGCCGCTAAGACGTCTGGAAAGAACACCTTTGTGACCGATCCCGTACTGGAGGACTCGTACCGCGCTTGCCACTTCTGTATAGTCCCCTCCCGTATCTTCCTCCTCACGAACGATACGGGGACCTTGTCGTAGTCTGCCGCTACGCTTCTTAGGGCTGCCTCCTTGGCCAGCTCGTCCGCTCTCTCATTCCCTGCGGTTCCCACGTGGGCCTTGAGCCAAAAGAGCCTCACTTCTCTGCCCTCCTCTCGGATTTCTCGAACGCATCTCTTTATTTGGAGTGCCAGGTGATGAGTGACAGACGGCCTCCTCAGCAGGTCAAGTGACGATCTTGAGTCACTTAAGATGCTTACAGAGGCCGCACTGGATTCTCTTGCCATCCTGACGGCTCTGAAGAGAGCGTACATTTCCGATTGGAAGACTGTGTTGTGAGGCTCCAGGCCAAAAGTGCTGGACGTTTCCCACCAAGTGAGGGCAGCTCCGACTTTCCCCTCTATCTTGCTGCCGTCGGTGTATATATGGGGACCGATTACTTGGTGGGTTTCCAGGGTTTCGGGAGTCAAGTCCTCTAGGCGGGCATACTCTGTTGTTGTGAGTAGCGCTGGGTGGGGATTTAGGGAGTGGTGCACGTCGCACTCCAGCTCGCGGCCCGGTGGTAAGAACTCTTGGGAGTGTCCCTTTTTGATCTTAAAAAGGGTTGCGGCCTCGATTACCCGGAGATCTAGGGGGAGTTGGCCTGACAAGACACGTGCCGACGTCAGAGACACCGTACGGTATGCTTTGCAGATCTTTTGTGTGAAGCCTCTTTGCAGCGAGTCAAGCTGATTCCTTGTCATCAGTTTCTCAGCTGCAGGGGCCCACGCACTCGCTGCATACAACACGATGGGTTCTATTACCGACACATATATCGACCTAATTATCTCTCCGTTGAGACCCCAGGTCACCTTCGCCGCGCATGCCAGCTGCTTGTAAATGTCTGCGGCCTTTTTACAGGTCGCAGACACGTGCGCGTTGAAGGTTAGTTTGTCGTCTATTGTGAGACCCAGCAGCTTGACCTGTTCTACCAGGTTCAGCCGCGTGCCCGACATGTGGAGTACCGGAACGTCGTACTTAAGCTTCCTCGTTAGCACCATCGCGTTGGTCTTGTGCGCGGCGAAACGTAGCTTATTTTGGACGCCCCATTCCGATACAGTGTCTAGCGCGCGGTTGGCGGCTTGCTGCAGGGGACCGGCTGTTTGGTCCGAGAAAACTAGGACAACGTCGTCTGCGAAGGTTTGGCAATATACCCCCATACTAGCCAACTTGTGTAGGAGCGTATCTAGGATAAGGTTCCAAAACGTCAGAGTTACTTATAATAAAATTAAAATTATAATTACTGTTAATACTATGTTTTTGCCTGTGATGTTAAGTTCGAAAAATATGACTTATTGATGGACTCACGGATGTTCCGCTGATGGTCTGCGTCTGCTGTCCGATGAGGAGCCCGATAACTGATAGGGCTCGATGTCCTGAGCCCTGTGTGCGCGCTGGTGGTGGTCGTCAGTGGGATTGTGCGTTGTCGGTGGGTCACTGCTTGTGTGGGTTGCTGATTTTCGAGGTTCTGTTGGGGCCAAAATGAAGAGCTGCTTGCGCCTTTTCAAATGAGCCTAATCTCGACTTCGTAGCTCCAACGGGTGCGAAGATAGGTTGCGAGGGGTGAGGTAAGCCCGAGGGGGAGAGAGGGGGGGGTTCGTGGGAAGACTTTTGAGGGGGAGGGGAAGGGGGAGTGGGGGGTGGGTCCCGTGGGGGGACTTTTGGGGGGGTATGGGGTAAGTAGTGGGGGGTGGAGGGGAAGGGGTGGGGATAGGGGGGTGAGGGGGTGAGGGGGGTAGGGGAAGGTCCCGAAATTCCAAGTTGGATGAGCCCAAACTCGGGGGTCCCAGGACTTGGGATTGAGGAGTTCCCTCGGGGCTTACCTAGTGAAGAGCTGTGGAGTCGTCACGCTGATCTGGCGATCTGCAGGCAGATTCCTCGGCCGGCTACGGAGTCTCCAGAAAGGGCTGGGATGGCTGGCTGTACGTCACGCCATGCTGCCGTCGATACACGTGGGGTAAATGTGAGGTTAATTCTAACCAAAAACCACGTGTATTTGGCGTTATTCTGGCGTTTTCACACCTTAATAACTTCCCAACCCTTGCTCCGAATTTTCTGCTTCCGATGTCGATGGATAGGCCTTCGCCGGGTACTTCAATGGTAGCGTTTGCAGAACGACTCCACTAACCTTTTGGTAGTTATTCACGGTAGACTTTCCGGGGGGCCCACTTCGCAGCCCGTGGACGTAGATGGTTGCCCACACGAATCCTGGTGAGTTGGCACTGCACAATTTCACTGGTAACTGTTTTGCACACTTAACTCAACGCGGCGAATTTTGGTGATTTTTTTTTTTTTTTTTTTTTTTTTTCCGCGGAGCTGATGTTGATTGTGCGACGTATTATCGGTTACTGGTTAGGTTAGGTTAGGTTAGGTTGGGGGACCACCCCACAGTGCTTGCGTCCACGTCGCGTCCCCTGGGCAACGACCCGGTTCTGACCACCGTAACGGAGTGGCAGACCGGGCTCGGCTAAAGTGCACTGTGCATTCACAGATATTAATGCGGTCGTCTGTGAATACCGAGAGTTATTTTAACAAGATGAGTAAGCCAACGCGGGATGCGTCTGGCCGTTTTATCGCGAATCGCTCCTCCCAGGGCGATTCAAACGGCCCTTCTCAGGGCCAACCCAACGGCCCTTCTCAGGGCCAACCCAACGGCCCTTCTCAGGGCCAACCCAACGGCCCTTCTCAGGGCCAATCCAACGGCCCTTCTCAGGGCCTTGCCGGCGGCGCTTTGGCGCCGGAAGCTGACCGCGCACCATCTGCGGCCAGCTTGTTTTGTAGGCCGGACGAGTTGTCGGACTCCGACGAGTCCAATATGGATACGTCGGCGGCCGAGAGCGACCGCTACAAGCGGAAGAGGTCCGAGGGCTCCTCGGAGTCGGCCGTGGGTAAGGCGAAGAAGAAGTCGAGGTCGAAAAAGGCTTCGACTTCTTCTGCGGCTCGTACCCACGATGTGGGCTTGGTGGACGCCGAGCGCCAGCTAAACCTGGCTAAGAGGAAGCAACTCCAGTTGGATCTGGAGGAGAGGGTCGCCGCCAAGGAGAAACAGGCGCAAGTCGCCAGGTCGAGGGCTGGCTATGGCGCATCAAATGTGCTGTATGCCGACCACTCCCTGGCGGAACTGGAGCGCATGGCCCTTGAGGATAAGGAGGAGGTCCTGGAGGTCGCCTCCAAGTCCTCAAATTTGAAGGGTACCTTCCAGAAGGCCCTCAAATGCCGGGCCGCCAGCTTGCACGGCATTGTGGTGGAGCTGGTGAAGCGGACGGCCACGGACGAGTCGCGGCAGTTGCAGGCGAGGGTGGATCGCCTGCAGGCGGAGGTCAGCCAGCTTCATCAGAAGCTGGCTGAGGCCACGGCGAGGCCTGCCCAGTCTGCCCCGGGTCCGATGGTGACAGGCTCCCCCTTCTCCCCTGCCAGCCTTGAGGAAATGTTCCGCAAGGTTGCCATGGAGGAGAGGGCCTTCACCAGGGCCTGCTTTGCAGGCATAGAGGACCGGCTCTTGCCGGAAAAGCGGCTCCGCCCACCGCTAGCGGCGGACAAGAGGCCACAGCCGAAGGAGCCGGAACCTGCGCCTCTGGCGGCGGACAGGAGTCCACCGCCGAAGGAGCCGGATCCCGTGCCTCAAGCGGGCCCGGTATCGGATGCAAAGCCCTCCAAGGGCAAGGGCAAGGGTAAGGGCAAGAGGACCAAGGCGGGTCCTCATGCCCCTGCGACAAGCGCGGAGGGAGCGTCTGTGTCGTCTGCCACCCCAGCAGCGACCCAGAACTCGCAGGACGAAGACGCCCTTCTTCCCTCCACCACCCCGGCCAACCAGTCGTGGACGGAAGTGGTCAGGAGGGGAAAGGGCAAGAAGAAGAGAAAGGGGAAAAAGTCAGCCCCCAAGCCCGCTGCGACTGCAGGTAATGCAGCCAAAAGGGGTCCAGCCGGTGGAAGGAAGCAGGTTCCTCCCAGAACCGCGGCCGTCGTGGTAACCATCACCCCGGAGGCCGCGGAGCGGGGCGAGACTTACGAGTCCGTCCTAAAACGGGCTCGTCCCAATGCCAATCCCTCCCAGCTGGGGATCAGCAATATAACGTGCCGCCGAACCCTAACCGGGGCTCGAATTTTCGAGTTCGGGGGGGAACAGCGCGGCACGAATGCGGACCTCTTCGCGACGAAGCTGAAAGAGGTGATCGCGGATGCGGCAACGGTCGTCAGGCCCGTTAAGACCGCAGCCTTGGAGGTGGCCGATCTGGACGATTCGGTCACCAAAGAGGATGTGGTGGTGGCCGTTGCTGCGGCTGGAGGCTGCGACGCGGGCGCGGTCAAGGGTAGAGCCATCAGGCTCGGCCGCCGCGGAATGGGCATCATCCGCGTGGAGTGCCCAGTCGCCGCGGCTGGGGCCGTCCTTGCTGCGACCAAGGGACGGCTCCTTGTGGGCTTCAGCTCGGCTGTGGTCAGGCCACTTGAAGAACAGCGAGTGCGCTGCTTCAAGTGCTTTGCGTTCGGCCACACCCGACCCACGTGTCCCTCCAAATTCGACTGGGGAGACGCCTGCTACCGATGCGGGCAGGAGGGACACAGGGGTGCCGCTTGCTGCAGCGCCTCCGCGCCACACTGCGTGGCGTGTGCTGCCAGTGGCCGTGCCGCGGACCACAAGATGGCGGGCAGGGGCTGCAAGCCCCCCGCGAGGAAGGGCGTGGTGCCGGCACAGGTTCGCCCTGTTGCCACGGCCGCCGCCAACGTCGCCGCTGTACCTCCAGCGGCGGTAGCTGAGGAGACTGGTGCGATGTCGGAATAATGATTTCCGACTATCGCATCCTCCAGGCGAACACCAACCACTGCAGAGCGGCCCAGGACCTGGTAGTGCAGGTCATGACCGAGTGGTTGGTGAACGTGGCGGCGGTCGCCGAGCCCTACTCGATCCCCGGCAGCTGGCTGGGTGACGAGGACGGCTTGGTGGCACTAGCGGCGCGGTCTTCCACAGACTCCCCTCCCCTCTCGCTATTAGAGAGGGGACCGGGATACGTGGCCGCCTCGTGGGGAGATTTGGCCCTTGTGGGGGTCTACTTCTCCCCAAACCGCCCCCTTCAGGACTTCGAGAACTATCTCGGAGTCCTGGCAGCCGTGGTCGGCAGGGCGGCGCCGCGTCAGGTCTCCGTACTGGGAGACCTGAACGCCAAGTCAGTGACCTGGGGCAACCCGGCCACCGACGCTCGCGGGCGGGCAGTGGAGATGTGGGCAGCCTCCTCTGGACTCTCCCTCTTGAACAGAGGGAGCGTCCAGACATGCGTGCGGCGGCAGGGTGGCTCAATAGTGGACGTCACTTTCGCCACCCCTGCGTTAGCCGCGCGCGTGCTGAACTGGCGGGTGGACCTGGTGGAGACTATGTCGGACCACCGCTACGTGCGGTTCGACATCTCCACCAGTGGTCGCGGAGGGTCGCAGCCCCTCTCGGCGCGGCGATCACCGTTCCCACGGTGGGCGCTCGCCCGCCTGGATAGGGAGGCGGCGGCGGAGGCGGCGTTCGTCCAGGACTGGCTTTCCCCGCCTTCCGCTGGCCTGGATGCGGACACCGTGGCGGGGCACCTGAGGGAGTCTCTGACCGAGGTATGCAACTCTAGCATGCCTCGGTCTCGCCGACCACTACCCAATCGCGCCGTGTATTGGTGGTCGGCGGAGCTGGTGGGGCTTCGAGCAGCGTGTGTGGCGGCAAGGAGGGCTTACTCGCGGAGCCGGCGGCGGCGTCTACGGGACCGGCCCAACGAGGACCACCTCTATGAGGTGTATTTGGGGGCAAAAATGGTCCTCGATCGGGCCATCGCCGCCGCCAGAGACTCGGCGAGAGAGGAGATGCTGGAGGGTCTCGACAACGACCCCTACGGGAGACCATACAAGGCGGCGCGCAACAAGCTGCGCCCCTTTGGTCCCCCGGTGGCCGAGACCCTAGAGCCCTCATTCCTGGATGGGGTGGTTCAGTCCCTGTTCCCGTGCAGGGGCAACTTCACCCCACCAGTGATGGACCCACCGCTGGGGATAGCTCCGCCAGCTGAGGAGGAGGAGGAGGAGGAGGCCCCTCCTGTCACGGAGTCGGAACTTGGCGCGGCGATTCTCCACATCCGCGCCAAGAAGACAGCTCCGGGCCCCGACGGTGTCCCAGCAAGGGTGGTGGCGATCGCTGCCACTCAAATGGAGCAAAGGTTTCGGGACCTCTTCAGCGCATGTCTTGCGTCTGGAAGGTTCCCGAAACCGTGGAAGGAGGGGCAGTTGTGCCTCCTTCGCAAGGAGGGCCGCCCAGCAGACTCCCCCTCGGCATACCGGCCCATCGTCCTGCTCGATGAGGTCGGTAAAATGTTCGAGGGGATAGTCGCTGCTCGCCTAAAGAGCCATCTGCGGGATATCGGGCCGGACTTGTCGGACGCTCAGTTCGGTTTTCGGGCTGAGCGTTCCACGGTGGACGCGCTGGCCTGCCTTAAGGGGCAGGTGAAGGAGGCGATGGAAGCGGGGGACGGATTGTTGGCCGTGTCATTCGACATAGCCAATGCCTTCAACTCCGTTCCCCACTCCACCATCCTAGAGGCGCTCCGATTCCACGGATTGCCTCGATACCTGCGCAGTCTGCTGGCCAGCTACCTGGAGGATCGGGCGATCCTCCTGGTGGATAGGACTGGCCAAGTCCGGCGGTATGCCGTTGAAGCCGGGGTTCCACAGGGGTCGGTCGTAGGACCTCTCCTCTGGAACGTCGGCTATGATTGGCTCTTGCGGGGAACTCTCCTCCGAGGCACGAGTGTCATCTGCTATGCGGATGACACTCTCCTTACCGCCCGGGGGGGGAGTTTCAGGGAGGCGGCCAACTTGGCCTCGGCGGGCGGATCCTTGGTCGCAGGGAGGATCCGCCGCCTAGGTTTAGCGGTGGCGCTGCACAAGACCGAGGCCGTGTTCTTCCACGGGCCTCGGCAGCGCCCCCCACCTGACGCCCACATCTTTGTGGAGGGCGTCAGAATTGAGGTGAAGGCCCAGATGAAATATCTGGGCCTTGTACTCGACAGCAGGTGGCGCTTCGGCCCGCATTTTAGCGGGCTGTCGTCGCGCCTGCTGAAGGCCGCGGGCGCGCTCTCCTGGCTGCTTCCCAACTTGGGGGGGCCGAGCGCGCGATGCCGGCAACTCTACGCCGTCTTGAAGAGTATGGCGCTCTACGGCGCTCCCATCTGGGATGACTCCCTCCATAGGAGGGAGAACGCCGCGGCCTTGCGGGCGCCTCAGAGGGCAATAGCCCAGCGGGTGGCGCGAGCCCACCGCACGGTGGGCTTCGCAGCAGCATGTGCTCTGGCGAGCACCCCTCCTTGGGAACTCGAGGCGTGGGTGCTCGCCAGAGTGTATGAATGGACGGCGGGGCGGAGGGCGAGCGGAGAACGCCCTGCCCCGGAAGAGCGGGCCGCCGTCCGGCGGGAGGCGAGGGACGCCATCGTCGTCCATTGGACGGGTGACCTCGCCACAGCAGCCTTCGGCCGCCGAACCCTCGACGCGATCGGGCCGGTCCTGCGAGACTGGCTCGAGCGGTCGCATGGGTTCCTCTCGTTCCGTCTGGTGCAGGTGCTGTCCGGACACGGTTGTTTCGGAGCGTACCTGCACCGAATCGGACGGGAGGAGACACCGTCGTGCCACCACTGTGGCGCGGCGGAGGACACGGCGGAGCACACCCTCGAGGTGTGCCCGTCGTGGTCCGAGCCGCGCCACAGTCTGCACGCGGTGATCGGACCGGACCTCTCACTCCCCGGCTTGGTTAACGCCATGCTGAGGGATGAGGGGTCCTGGGCGGCAGTCGCCTCCTTCTGCGAACACGTCATGTCGCAGAAGGAGGAGGCGGAGCGCGTGCGGGAGGACGACCCTGCCGCTGCGCCGCTCCGAAGGCGGAGGAGGGGTCGAAGAAGACGTCACTTTGAACGTCATCTCCGACTCCTCCCAGGTGGAGGCCAGCAGGCAACGGGTGCGGGGGCACCCTTGCCTGTATTGCACAGGCCTCCACCAGTGTCGGACGGGAATGGCCAGGTGTTCCCGGCCATTCCCGTAGCCCCCCAGTAACGGGGGGGCATGCGGGGCCCGCCAGCTAGGCGGGCATGCGCCGGGAGGGTCGTGGAAGAAAAGGTTCAACCGTTATCCCATGGCCCTCCCAACACGGCGATGCGGGAACACCGCTGAGTTTTAGTGGGTATACTGTCGGCTTTACCGACAGGGAGTCCCACATACCCCGTCTCGTCCCCCAAGAGCGAGCATGCGTAATTGCATTTCTCAGCGAAAAAAAAAAAAAAAAAAAAAAAAAGGTTAGGTTAGGTTAGGTTAGGTTGGGGGACCACCCCACAGTGCTTGCGTCCACGTCGCGTCCCCTGGGCAACGACCCGGTTCTGACCACCGTAACGGAGTGGCAGACCGGGCTCGGCTAAAGTGCACTGTGAATCGTAGGCATTCATGCGGTCGTCTACGAATACTGAGGATTTTAATTTAAAAAAAAAGATGGGTAAGCCAACGCGGGATGCGTCTGGCCGATTTGTTGGGAATCGCTCCTCCCAGGGCGATTTAAACGGCCCTTCTCAGGGCCAACCCAACGGCCCTTCTCAGGGCCAACCCGACTGCCCTTCTCAGGGCTCCGCCGGCGGCGCTTCGGCGCCGGAAGCTGACCGCGCATCATCTGCGGCCAGCTTATTCTGTAGGCCAGACGAGTTCTCGGACACCGACGACTCCAATATGGACACGTCGGCGGCCGAGAGCGACCGCTTCAAGCGGAAGCGGTCTGAGGGCTCCTCGGGGTCAACTGGTGGCAAGTCGAAGAAGAAGTCGAAGTCGAAGAAGGCTTCGACTTCCGCTTCGGCTTCAACCCACGATGTGGGCCTGGTTGACGCCGAGCGCCAGCTGAATCTGGCCAAGAAGCAACAACTTCAGTTAGATCTGGAGGAGAGGGTCGCCGCCAAAGAGAAGCAGGCGCAAGCTGCCAGGGCGAGGGCTGGCTACGGTGCATCAAATGTGCTGTATGCTGACCACTCCCTGGCAGAATTGGAGCGCATGGCGGCGGAAGACAGGGAGGAGGTCGTGGAGGTCGCCTCCAAGTCTTCAAACTTGAAGGGGACCTTCCAGAAGGCCCTCAAATGCCGTGCCGCCAGCATGCACGGCATTATTGCGGAGCTGGTTAGGCGGACGGCCACGGAGGAGACGCGGCAGCTGCAGGCGAAGGTGGATCGCCTGCAGGCGGAGGTCAGCCAGCTGCACCAGAAGCTGGCTGAGGCCACGGCGAGGCCTGCCCAATCTGCCCCGGGGCCGGTGGTGACAGGTCCCTCCTCCTCCCACGCGAGCCTTGAGGAAACGTTCCGCAAGGTTGTCATGGAGGAGAGGGCCTTCACCAGGGCCTGCATCGCAGGCATCGAGGACCGGCTCCTGCCGGAAAAGCGGCTCCGCCCGCCGCTAGCGGCAGACATGAGGCCACCACCGATGGAGCTGGTACCGGCGCCTATTGCAGGCCCGGTATCAGGCGCAAAGCCCTCCAAGGGCAAGGGTAAGGGCAGGAGGACCAAGGCGGGTCCTCATGCCCCCACTACAAGCACGGAGGCGGCGTCTGGGTCGACTGCCACTCCAGCAGCCCCCCAGAACCCGCAGGAGGAAGACGCCCTTCTTCCCTCCTCCACCCCGGCCAATCAGTCGTGGACGGAGGTGGTCAAGAAGGGCAAACGAAGGAAAAAGGGGAAAAAGCATACCCCCAAGCCCTCTGCGACTGCTCCTGCAGCCAAAAGGGCTCCAGCCGGCGGGAGGAAGTTGGTTCCTCCCAAGACCGCAGCCGTAGTGGTGACGCTCACCGCTGAGGCTGTGGGGCGGGGGGAGACGTACGCGTCTATTATGACGCGTGCGCGCACCAATGCCGATCCCAAAACACTGGGGATCAGCACACTCTCCTGCCGCCGGACCCAGGCTGGGGCTCGAATCTTCGAATTCCCGGGGGCTCAGGGCGGCGCTAACGCGGACCTCTTCGCAACCAAGTTGCAGGAGGTCATTGCGGACGCGGCCAGTGTAGCCAGGCCCGTGAAGTCTGTGGCCTTGGAGGTGACCGAGCTCGACGACTCGGTCACCAAAGAGGAGGTGGAGGCGGCGGTCGCAGCAATTGGGGGCTGCGGCGTCGCAGAAGTAAAAGGTCGGGCCATCAGGCCTGGCCGCGGCGGCATGGGCACCATCCGCCTCGAGTGCCCAGTCGCCGCGGCTGTGGCCGTCCTTGCCAAGGGACGGGTTGCCGTCGGCTTTAGCTCGGGTGTAGTCCGGGCACTTGCAGCAAGGCGTCTGCGCTGCTACAAGTGCCTCGGAGTCGGACACACACGGCCCCTCTGTCCGTCCGGGGTCGACAGAGGGAACACCTGTTACCGCTGTGGCAAGGACGGGCACAAGTCCGCCTCCTGCGAGGCCACCACGCCGCACTGCGCAGTGTGTGCCGCCAGTGGCTGCCCGGCGGACCACGTCACGATGGGGAGGAATTGCAATCCTCCCCCTAAGAAGGGCAAGGAGCAGGCGCCGATCCGGCCTGTCGCTGCCACCGCCGTCCCTGAGGCTGGGACATCGGCGGATGTGGAGGGGGGTGCGATGTCTGATTGATGGATAGTCAGATCAAACATCGCATCCTCCAGGCGAACACCAACCACTGCAGAGCAGCCCAGGATCTGCTGATGCAGAGCATGGCTGAGTGGTTGGTGGACGTGGCGGTGGTTGCCGAGCCGTACTCGGTCCCTGGCCGTTGGCTGGGTGATCGGGATGGCTTGGTGGCATTGGTGTCGCGGTCTTCCACGGATTCCCCTCCCCTCTCGCTCTTAGAGAGGGGATCGGGATACGTGGCCGCCGCGTGGGGAGACTTGGCCCTTGTGGGCGTTTATTTCTCCCCAAACCGCCCTCTATCGGATTTCGAGAACTTTCTCGAAATCCTCACAGCAGTGCTGGGGAGGGCGGTCGCAATTATGGGTGACCTGAACGCTAAGTCGACGGCCTGGGGCAACCCGGCCGCCTCTTGCAACATCCGGGGACGCGCCGCAGAATTTTGGGCGGCGTCGTGCGGGGTGTCCCTTCTAAACAGAGGGACTGTTCACACGTGTGTGCGGCAACGGGGAGGATCGGTGGTCGACGTATCGTTTGCCACCCCCGTGCTAGCCGCCCGCGTCGTGAACTGGCGGGTGGAGATGGCGGAGACCTTTTCGGACCACCGATATGTGCGCTTTGACATCTCCACCCAGAGCTCCCAGGGGATGGTCCGCTCGGGCCAATCTGCGTTCCCCCGGTGGGCTCTCACCCGCCTGGACCGAGAGGCTGCCGAGGAGGCGGCGTTCGTCCAGGACTGGCTCACGCCTCCTGTCGAGGTCCTGGACGTGGACGCCGCAGCGCTCCAGCTGAGGGGGTCCCTGACCGAGGTGTGCAACTCCAGCATGCCCCGGTCTCGCGGCGTACCTCCCCGACGCGCCGTCTATTGGTGGTCGGAGGAATTGGCGGGGCTCCGGATCGCCTGCGTAGCGGCCAGGAGGGCCTACACGCGGAGTCGGAGGCGCAGGCCCCGAGACCTAGCCGGCGAGAGGGTCCTCTATGCGTCGTACGTCGAGGCAAAGAGGGTCCTCAAATTGGCAATGTGCGCGGCCGAAGACTCAGCGAGAGCCGAGATGCTGGAGGGTCTCCCAGATGCTGGAGGATACCCTCCTCGTTGCCCGGGGGAGGAACTTCAGGGAGGCGGCCATTCTGGCCTCTGCTGGCGGATCCTTAGTGGCTGGAAGGATCCGCTGCCTAGGGCTGAAGGTGGCGCTGCACAAGACGGAGGCTGTGTATTTTCACGGTCCTCGGCAGCGCATCCCACCCGACGGACACATTGTCGTGGAGGGCGTCAGGATCGGGGTCAGGGCCCAGATGAAGTACTTGGGCCTTGTACTCGACAGCAGGTGGCGCTTCGGCCCACACTTCAGCGGGCTGTCGACGCGCCTGCTGAAGGCTGCGAATGCCCTTTCCTGGCTCCTCCCGAACCTGGGAGGTCCGAAGGCGCGATGCCGGCTTTTGTATGCCGGCATCCTCAGGAGCATGGCCCTTTACGGGGCCCCGATTTGGGCGGACTCCCTCCACAGAAGGGAGAACGCCACTACCATCCGTAGGCCCCAAAGGGCCATTACACTGCGGGTGGCGAGGGCCTACCGGTCGGTGGGCTTCTCGGCGGCGTGCGCTCTGGCCGGCACCCCTCCTTGGGAGCTCGAGGCGTGGGTGCTGACCAGAGTGTACGAATGGACGGCGCGGCGTAAGGCGCTCGGGGAGCCCCCCGCCGCAGAAGAGCGGGAGGCCGTGCGGCAAGAGGCGAGGGACGCAATCGTCCATCACTGGACGGAGGACCTCGCCACTGCCGTTTTCGGCCGCCGAACGCTGGACGCGCTCGGGCCAGTCCTGAAGGATTGGCTCGAGCGGTCCCACGGTTTCCTCTCTTTCCGTCTGGTGCAGGTGTTGTCCGGCCATGGGTGTTTCGGATCGTACCTGCACCGGATCCAAAGGGAGGAGACCCCGTCGTGCCACGACTGTGGCGCGGCGGAGGACACGGCTCAGCACACCCTTGAGGTGTGCCCAGCCTGGTCCGAGCTGCGCCGCGGTCTGAGCGCAGCGGTCGGGCAAGACCTCTCGCTTCCCAGCGTCGTCAACTCGATGCTGGAGAGCGAGGGGGCCTGGACAGCGGTCGCCTCCTTCTGCGAGGACGTAATGTCGCAGAAGGAGGACGCGGAGCGCGCGCGGGAGGACGACCCTCTCGCAGTGCCGCTCCGCAGGCGAAGACGGGGCATGAGAAGGCGATTGTACGATCGTCGTCTTATGCCCCCTGGTGGTGAACAGCGGGAGACGGGTGCGGGGGCGCCTTCTCCTGCATTGCACAGTTCACCATCCACGTCGGGCGGGAATGACAGAGCGCTCGCGGTCATTCCTGGGCCCCTCCCCGACGGGGGGGGCGTGTCGGGCCCGCCTGCAAGGCGGGCGGTCGTCAGCGGGGGACTGGATGTTATGGCTCTGCCGGATTCCCAGTCCTCCTCCTTGCAGACGAGGTAGGAGCGCCGCTGGGTCGTTTAGTGGGTATACCGGATTTTCCGGGGAGTCCCACATACCCCTCCCATCCCCCGATGGGTGGGCATGCGTAATGCATTTTTCCCAGCGTCAAAAAAAAAAAAAAAAAAAGGTACTGGCGGCGCGGTCTTCCACAGACTCCCCTCCCCTCTCGCTATTAGAGAGGGGACCGGGATATGTGGCCGCCGCGTGGGGAGATTTGGCCCTTGTGGGGGTCTACTTCTCCCCAAACCGCCCCCTTCAGGACTTCGAGAACTATCCCGGAGTCCTGGCAGCCGTGGTGGGCAGGGCGGCGCCGCGTCAGGTCTCCGTACTGGGAGACCTGAACGCCAAGTCGGTGACCTGGGGCAACCCGGCCACCGACGCTCGCGGGCGGGCAGTGGAGATGTGGGCAGCCTCCTCTGGACTATCCCTCTTGAACAGAGGGAGCGTCCAGACATGCGTGCGGCGGCAGGGTGGCTCAATAGTGGACGTCACTTTCGCCACCCCTGCGTTAGCCGCGCGCGTGCTGAACTGGCGGGTGGACCTGGTGGAGACTATGTCGGACCACCGCTACGTGCGGTTCGACATTTCCACCAGTGGTCCCGGAGGGTCGCAGCCCCTCTCGGCGCGGCGATCACCGTTCCCACGGTGGGCGCTCGCCCGCCTGGATAGGGAGGCGGCGGCGGAGGCGGCGTTCGTCCAGGACTGGCTTTCGCCGCCTTCCGCTGGACCGACCGAAGCAACGAGGACCACCTCTATGAGGTGTATTTGGGGGCAAAAATGGCCCTCGATCGGGCCATCGCCGCCGCCAGAGACTCGGCGAGAGAGGAGATGCTGGAAGGTCTCGACAACGACCCCTATGGGAGACCATACAAGGCAGCGCGCAACAAGCTGCGCCCCTTTGGTCCCCCGGTGGCCGAGACCCTGGAGCCCTCATTCCTGGATGGGGTGGTTCAGTCCCTGTTCCCGTGCAGGGGCAACTTTACCCCACCAGTGATGGACCCACCGCTGGGGACAGCTCCGCCAGCTGAGGAGGAGGAGGAGGAGGAGGCCCCTCCTGTCACGGAGTCGGAACTTGGCGCGGCGATTCTCCACATCCGCGCCAAGAAGACAGCTCCGGGCCCCGACGGTGTACCAGCAAGAGTGGTGGCGATCGCTGCCACTCAAATGGAGGAAAGGTTTCGGGACCTCTTCAGCGCATGTCTTGCGTCTGGAAGGTTCCCGAAACCGTGGAAGGAGGGGCAGTTGTGCCTCCTTCGCAAGGAGGGCCGCCCAGCAGACTCCCCCTCAGCATACCGGCCCATCGTCCTGCTCGATGAGGTCGGTAAAATGTTCGAGGGGATAGTCGCTGCTCGCCTAAAGAGCCATCTGCGGGATATCGGGCCGGACTTGTCGGAAGCTCAGTTCGGTTTTCGGGCTGAGCGTTCCACGGTGGACGCGCTGGCCTGCCTTAAGGGGTCAGGTGAAGGAGGCGATGGAAGCGGGGGACGGATTGTTGGCCGTGTCATTCGACATAGCCAATGCCTTCAACTCCGTCCCCCACTCCACCATCCTAGAGGCGCTCCGATTCCACGGAGTGCCTCGATACCTGCGCAGTCTGCTGGCCAGCTACCTGGAGGATCGGGCGATCCTCCTGGTGGATAGGACTGGCCAAGTCCGGCGGTATGCCGTTGAAGCCGGCGTTCCACAGGGGTCGGTCGTAGGTCCTCTCCTCTGGAACGTCGGCTATGATTGGCTCTTGCGGGGAACTCTCCTCCGAGGCACGAGTGTCATCTGCTATGCGGATGACACTCTCCTCACCGCCCGGGGGGGGAGTTTTAGGGAGGCGGCCAACTTGGCCTCGGCGGGTGGATCCTTGGTCGCGGGGAGGATCCGCCGCCTAGGTTTAGCGGTGGCGCTGCACAAGACCGAGGCCGTGTTCTTCCACGGGCCTCGGCAGCGCCCCCCACCTGACGCCCACATCTTCGTGGAGGGCGTCAGAATTGAGGTGAAGGCCCAGATGAAATATCTGGGCCTTGTACTCGACAGCAGGTGGCGCTTCGGCCCGCATTTTAGCGGGCTGTCGTCGCGCCTGCTGAAGGCCGCGGGCGCTCTCTCCTGGCTGCTTCCCAACTTGGGGGGGCCGAGCGCGCGATGCCGGCAACTCTACGCCGGCATCTTGAAGAGTATGGCGCTCTACGGCGCTCCCATCTGGGAAGAACGCCGCGGCCTTGCGGGCGCCTCAGAGGGCAATAGCCCAGCGGGTGGCGCGAGCCCACCGCACGGTGGGCTTCGCAGCAGCATGTGCTCTGGCGAGCACCCCTCCTTGGGAACTCGAGGCGTGGGTGCTCGCCAGAGTGTATGAATGGACGGCGGGGCGGAGGGCGAGCGGAGAACGCCCTGCCCCGGAAGAGCGAGCCGCCGTCCGGCGGGAGGCGAGGGACGCCATCGTCGTCCATTGGACGGGCGACCTCGCCACAGCAGCCTTCGGCCGCCGAACCCTCGACGCGATCGGGCCGGTCCTGCGAGACTGGCTCGAGCGGTCGCATGGGTTCCTCTCGTTCCGTCTAGTGCAGGTGCTGTCCGGACACGGTTGTTTCGGAGCGTACCTGCACCGAATCGGACGGGAGGAGACACCGTCGTGCCACCACTGTGGCGCGGCGGAGGACACGGCGCAGCACACCCTCGAGGTGTGCCCGTCGTGGTCCGAGCCGCGCCACAGTCTGCACGCGGTGATCGGACCGGACCTCTCACTCCCCGGCTTGGTAAACGCCATGCTGAGGGATGAGGGGTCCTGGGCGGCAGTCGCCTCCTTCTGCGAACACGTCATGTTGCAGAAGGAGGAGGCGGAGCGCGTGCGGGAGGACGACCCTGCCGCTGCGCCGCTCCGAAGGCGGAGGAGGGGTCGAAGAAGACGTCACTTTGAACGTCATCTCCGACTCCTCCCAGGTGGAGGCCAGCAGGCAACGGGTGCGGGGGCACCCTTGCCTGTATTGCACAGGCCTCCACCAGTGTCGGACGGGAATGGCCAGGTGTTCCCGGGCATTCCCGTAGCCCCCCAGTAACGGGGGGGCATGCGGGGCCCGCCAGCTAGGCGGGCATGCGCCGGGAGGGTCGTGGAAGAAAAGGTTCTCAGTTCTCAGGGCCAATCCGAGGACGCTTCGGCGTCGGAGGCTAGCCGCGCGCCGTCTGCGGCCAGCTTCTTTTGTGAGGTGCCGGACTCTGATAATGAGTCCATCATGTTCGAGTCTGACACAAGTTCGTTGACTGGCCGCCGGGAGCCGGGGAAGCGGGCCCGTCAGAGAGATGGGTCCGGGGGTTCCTCGGACTCGAGGAAGCCACACGCGAAGGCCAAGAAGCCAGTGTCTGACACCCACGACGTGGGTCTGGCTGAGGCCAGATGCCAGTTGGACCTAAATAGGCGGGCGCAGCTGCAGCAAGACCTAGAGGAGCGGGTTGCAGCCAAGGAGCAACGGACGCGCGTCGCCCGGGCCAAGTCAGGGTACGGCGCGTCCCGCGTCCTGTATGCGGACCACTCCCTGGCGGAGCTGCAGCTGATGGCTGAGGAGGACGAAGAGGAGATAGTGGTAATCGCCTCTAAGTCCTCCAATTTGAAAGGGACTTTCCAAAAGTCCCTTAAATGCAGAGCCGCGAGCATGCGCGGCATCGTCGGGGAGCTGGTGCAGCGCACGGCGACCGACGAAACGCGGCAACTGCAGGCGAGAGTTGATCGCCTGCAGTCAGAGGTCAGCCAGCTGCATCAGAAGCTGGCTGAAGCCACGGCCCGGCCAAACAAAGGCGAGCCGAGACCGGCGGCTGAGGTTCCCCCCTCCAACCTTGAGGATATCATCCGCAAGGTCGTCACGGAGGAGAGGAACTTCACGAGAGCCTGTATTGCGGGCATAGAGGACAGGCTCTTGCCTGAGAAGCGCCTCCGACCGCCGCTCGCGGCGGACAACAGGCGACGCGAGTCGGAGGTGCCATCCCAGGTGGAAGACGCCGGTCTTCCGTCCACCACCCCATCCAACAAGCAAGGATGGACGAAGGTGGCCAAAAAGGGGAAAGGCAAGAAAAAGAAGTCGAGGACGGAGGCTGGCCCTGCTGCCACCACCACCACCCCTCCCGGCCCGTCCCAGACAACGGGCAAGGGAAAGGGAAAAGGAAAGGGGAAGGGGAAGAGGTCGGCCCCCAGGCCCACCACCGCTGCTCCCGCTGCAGCTAATGGGGCCCCTGCCAGGAAAGACAATAGGAAGTTGGTTCCCCCCAAGACCGCAGCCGTAGTGGTGACGCTCACCGCTGAGGCCGCGGGGCGGGGGGAGACGTACGCGTCGATAATGACGCGGGCGCGTACCAACGCCGATCCCCAAAAACTGGGGATTGGCACAGTGTCGTGCCGCCGGACCCAGGCCGGGGCTCGAATTTTCGAGTTCCCGGGGGCTCAGGGCAGCGCCAACGCCGACCTCTTCGCAACCAAGCTGGAAGAGGTCATCGCAGACGCGGCCAATGTCGCTAGGCCCGTGAAGACCGTGGCCTTGGAGGTGACCGACCTCGACGACTCGGTCACCAAGGAGGAGGTGGTGGCGGCGATCGCAGCAATGGGGGGCTGTGGCGTCACAGAGGTGCAAGGTCGGGCCATCAGGCCCGGTCGCAGCGGCATGGGCACCATTCGCCTCGACTGCCCAGTCGCCGCAGCCATAGCCGTCCTCGCCAAAGGACGACTTGCAGTCGGGTTCAGCTCGGGTATAGTCCGGGCACTTGCAGCCAAGCCTCTGCGCTGCTACAAGTGTTTTGGAGTCGGACACACCCGGCCCCTTTGCCCGTCCAAGGTCGACAGGGGGAGCAACTGCTACCGCTGTGGCAAGGACGGGCACAAGTCCGCCTCCTGCGAGGCCGCCACGCCGCACTGTGCGGTGTGTGCCGCCAGTGGCTGCCCGGCGGGCCACGTGATGTTGGGGAGGAAGTGCAATCCTCCCCCCAAGAAGGGCAAGGAGCAGGCGCCGATCCGGCCTGTCGCTGCCACCGCCGTCCCTGAGGCCGGGACTTTGGCGGCTGTGGAGGGGGGTGCGATGTCTGATTAACGGATAGTCAGGTCAAGCATCGTATCCTCCAGGCGAACACCAACCACTGCAGGGCGGCCCAGGATCTGCTGATGCAGACAATGGCCGAGTGGTTGGTGGACGTGGCGGTGGTTGCCGAGCCGTACTCGGTGCCTGGCCGTTGGCTGGGTGATCGGGACGGCTCGGTGGCATTGGTGTCGCGGTCTTCCACGGACTCCCCTCCCCTCTCGCTCTTAGAGAGGGGACCGGGATACGTGGCCGCCGCGTGGGGAGACTTGGCCTTTGTAGGCGTATACTTCTCCCCAAACCGCCCTCTCTCGGATTTCGAGAATTATCTCGAAATCCTCACCGCAGTGGTCGGGAGGGCGGCGCCACGGCAGGTCGCCATATTGGGCGACCTGAACGCCAAGGCGACGGCCTGGGGCAACCCGGCCCGCTCTTGCAACGTCCGGGGACGCGCCGCAGAATTCTGGGCGGCGTCATGCGGTGTGTCCCTCCTAAACAGAGGGGCTGTCCACACGTGTGTGCGGCAACGGGGAGGATCGGTGGTCGACGTCTCGTTTGCCACCCCCGTGCTAGCCGCCCGCGTCGTGAACTGGCGGGTGGAGATGGCGGAGACCTTTTCGGACCACCGATATGTGCGCTTCGACATCTCCACCCAGAGCCCCCAGGGGGTCCGCTCGGGCCAGTCTCCGTTCCCACGGTGGGCTCTCACCCGCCTAGACCGAGAGGCTGCTGAGGAGGCGGCGTTCGTCCAGGACTGGCTCGCTCCTCCTGTCGACGTCCTGGACGTGGACGCCGCAGCGCTCCAGCTGAGGGGGTCCCTGACCGAGGTGTGCAACTCCAGCATGCCCCGGTCTCGCCACCCACCTCCCCGCCACGCCGTCTATTTGTGGTCGGAGGAACTGGCGGAGCTCCGAACCGCCTGCGTAGCGGCCAGGAGGGCCTACACGCGGAGCCGAAGGCGCAGGCCCCGAGACCCAGCCAGCGAGGAGGGCCTCTATGCGTCGTACTTCGACGCAAAGACGGTCCTCAAGCTGGCGATGTGCGCGGCCGAAGATTCGGCGAGAGCCGACATGCTGGAGGGTCTCGATAGGGACCCGTTTGGAAGACCTTACAAGGCGGCGCGGAATAAACTGCGCCCCTGTGGTCCTCCACTGACGGAGACCCTCGAGCCGGCATTGCTGGATGGGGTGGTCCGGTCCCTGTTTCCGTCCAGGACCGACTTCACCCCACCAGTGATGGACCCTCCGCGGGAGGCGGTTCCGCCGGATGAGGAGATCCCCCCGGTGACGGCGTCGGAACTTTACGCAGGGACTCTTCGCCTACGCGGGAAGAACACGGCCCCAGGGCCGGACGGCGTTCCCGCACGGGTGGTGGCCATAGCCGCCTCACAGATGGAGGAGAGGCTTCGGGTCCTCTTCAGCGCGTGTTTTACGACTGGAAGGTTCCCGAAACCTTGGAAGGAGGGGCGGCTATGCCTCCTCCGGAAGGAGGGCCGTCCGGCGGACTCCCCCTCGGCTTACCGGCCCATCGTTTTGCTCGATGAGGTCGGTAAGATGTTCGAGGGGATAATCGCCAACCGGCTAGAAAGCCTGCTGGTGACGGTGGGGCCGGACCTGTCCGACGCCCAATTCGGGTTCCGACGGGGTCGTTCGACCGTGGACGCATTGGCCCTACTAAAGGGCCAGGTGAGGGAGGCCGTGGAGGCGGGGGACGGAGTGCTGGCGGTGTCATTCGACATTGCCAACGCCTTCAACTCTGTCCCCCACTCGACCATCTTGGAGGCGCTCCGGTACCACGGAGTGCCTCAGTACCTGCGCCAACTCTTGGCCAGCTACTTGGAGGACCGGGTGGTCCTCCTTGCAGACAAGACGGCCAGAGTTAGGCAATATGGCGCAGAGTCCGGTGTTCCACAGGGGTCGGTCCTAGGACCACCGCTGTGGAACATTGGATTCGACTGGCTCCTGCGAGGGACCCTCCTCCGTGGCACGAGCATCATTTGCTACGCAGATGATACTCTCCTCATTGCCCGGGGGAGGGACTTCAGGGAGGCGGCCAGTCTGGCCTCCGCTGGCGGATCCTTAGTGGCAGGAAGGATCCGCCGCCTAGGGTTGAAGGTGGCGCTACATAAAACCGAGGCCGTGTATTTCCACGGGCCTCGGCAGCGCATCCCCCCAGACGGCCACATTGACGTAGAGGGCGTCCGGATCGGAGTCAAGGCCCAAATGAAATACCTGGGCCTTGTACTCGACAGCAGGTGGCGCTTCGGCCCACACTTTAGCGGGCTGTCGACGCGCCTGCTGAAGGCCGCGAACGCCCTGTCGTGGCTCCTCCCGAACCTGGGGGGTCCGAAGGCGCGATGCCGGCGCTTGTATGCCGGCATCCTAAGAAGCATGGCCCTTTACGGGGCCCCAATCTGGGCGGACGCCCTCAACAGGAGGGAGAACGCCACTGCCATCCGCAGGCCCCAAAGGGCCATTGCACTGCGGGTGGCGAGGGCCTACCGTTCGGTGGGATTCTCGGCGGCGTGCGCTCTGGCCGGCACCCCTCCTTGGGAGCTCGAGGCATGGGTGCTGACCAGAGTGTACGAGTGGACGGCACGGCGGAAGGCGCTCGGGGAGCTCCCCGCCGCAGAAGAGCGGGAGGCCGTGCGGCGGGAGGCGAAGGAGGCAATCGTCCATCACTGGACGGAGGACCTCGCCTCTGCCGCCTTCGGCCGCCGGACGCTGGACGCGCTCGGGCCAGTCTTGAAGGATTGGCTCGAGCGGTCTCATGGTTTCCTCTCTTTCCGTCTGGTGCAGGTGTTGTCCGGCCATGGGTGCTTCGGATCGCACCTGCACCGGATCCAAAGAGAGGAGACCCCGTCGTGCCACGATTGCGGCGCGGCGGAGGACACGGCACAGCACACCCTAGAGGTGTGCCCGGCCTGGTCCGAGCTGCGCCGTAGTCTGGTCGCAGCGGTCGGGCCGGACCTCTCGCTTCCCAGTGTCGTCAACTCGATGCTGGAAAGCGAGGAGGCCTGGGCAACAGTCGCCTCCTTCTGTGAGGAAGTAATGTCACAGAAGGAGGACGCGGAGCGCGCGCGGGAGGACGACCCTCTCGCGGCGCCGCTCCGCAGGCGGAGGAGGGGTCGAAGAAGACGTCAATATGAAAGTCATCTTCAACTCCTCCCAGGTGGAGGCCAGCAGGCAACGGGTGCGGGGGCACCCTTGCCTGTATTGCACGGGCCTCCACCAGTGTCGGATGGGAATGACCAGGTGTTCCCGGTCATTCCCATAGCCCCCCAGTAACTGGGGGGCATGCGGGGCCCGCCAACAAGGCGGGCATGCGCCGGGAGGGTTTTGGATGTAAAGGCTGCGCCGGTTTCCCATGCCCTCCCATTAGGTTTTTTTTTTTTTTTTTTTTTTTTTTCGTTTTGGCAGGAGTGGGAAATCCTCATGGACGCCCAGACTGCCTCACTTATGAGCCAGTCTGGGCAGTGCCGGACTCTTACCGGCTAAAACCACACTCCTGCCTTGCCAGTGTCCTCTGACATTGGTCATCAGAGATCTTTTTGTTCAATGAGCAATTTAAGTTTCGAAATTTTTATATTTTAATGCTATTATGGCTACTTTGGCTTTTATGACTAAATTTTTAACTGCTACAAATTTTTATTTACGACTATTATTTTTAAAATCTTTAATTTAATGGCGATTACTTTTTTATGTATTCTGCTAATACATAATAGTATATCTGTTTTCTTAGACTTTATTATTTTTGATTACTTTACTTGCAATTCCCTCACAGTATATTAAAAACTTTCCCCTTAATTTTGAATTCCCCATAATTTCCGGTATATTTTCCAATTTGATATCAATTTCTATTTCACATTCTAGGTCGTTTTTATTTTTTGCGAATATAGAACACTCCGTCAGCAAATGTGGGATGCTCTCATTTTTAGACTGGTCACAGGGACATGCCGGGCTCTCCTTGCACTTGAAACGATTCAAGTACTCGGAGAACCCGCCATGCCCTGTAAGCACTTGTACTATGACCGGGTTGAGCACAATTTTCCGGACTATATTGTAGGCTGAAATTGCGTCAGGGAGAAAAATTTTTGTTGTTGAGGCCGTTTCGCCCGACCCGTATCTCGCGCTCCATTCGTCAAGCGACTCCATTCGGATTTGTCGCTTGACGAATGAGGCCGGACACAGGTCGTAGTGGGGCCTTGTTTTGCTGCCTATTGCTGCCTCTTTTGCCAACACGTCTGCCCTCTCGTTCCCCTCCATCCCCGCATGTGCCTTAATCCAGAACAGCTGAAGGGACTTTCCGCAAAGTTTCAGTGCCTGGATGTTCTTTTGCGTTTTAAATGCTAAGGGATGGAGAGAGAAGCCCTGGGTGACGGTTTCTAGGGCTGATCTAGAGTCGCAATAGACCTGGACAACGACAGAGGGATGTTTCAAGGCCAGCTCCGAGGCCCTGTGCAGAGCCAGTAGTTCGGCTTGATAAACGGTGCAGAAGTGATCCAGTTTGAACTTTTGGGCCTTCACTTCCACCCCATTTTCCCACAAGCTCAGTGCTGCACCGACTTTGCCCTGTATTTTGCTTCCGTCGGTGTAAATCTTCGGGATTGTGAAGTCTTGCTGGTCCATCTCTGCATCGTTCATCACGCACTCGAACTGTAAACCAACTTGGCTGGCTGGGTGTGGTAGTTCCATGTAAGGAACTGGTGTTTCGATGTCTCGGTCTCCTGTCACTCTCCGGGAGTATCCTCTTTTCTCTTCATAAAAAGAGGCTGCTTCCCGGATCCTAAGGTCCAGAGGAAGCAGTCCAGAGAGTAGCAGGGCCGAGTTCAGCGATGTGGTCCTGTACGCCTTCACTATCTTCTGCACAAAACCCCGCTGGACAGAGTCCAGCTGCTTCCGCATCCCTTTTTTGCTTGTAGCCGGTGCCCAAGCACTGGCAGCATACATAATTACCGGCTCCACCACTGCGGTGTAAATGGTCCTGATTATTTCGGGCTTCAGGCCCCAGCTGATTTTGGCGGCTCTTGACAGCTGCTTGTATATGTTTAACGCCTTCCTCGCGACGTTCGAGGCATGGGCGTTAAACGTCAGCCTGTCATCCACCGTGAGCCCCAGTATCTTGATCTCCCGAGACAAGGCAATGTCCTCACCGCCCATGCGCAGAAGTGGTGAATCGTATTTCAACTTGTTTGTGACCACCATGGCCTTTGTTTTGTGGGGCGCAAAATTGAGTTTGTTTACGATTCCCCACTTCTGGACATGATCGAGACTTGCATTAGCCTGTCTCTGGACATCAAGCGCTGTTTCACCCGAAAAAATCAGCACCACATCATCCGCGAATGCCTGGCGATAGTCGCCTCGCTGTTCTAGCTCTTTGAGCAGGGGATCCAGGAGCAGGTTCCAGAACGTGGGCCCACCTATGGAGCCTTGTACGCAACCTTTAGACGTTCCTTGTGCGAACTCTGCTCCTGCATACCGCACCCTTACCCTCCTGTCCAGTAGATAGCTATCTACCAGACGTCTCAGGTTTATAGGGCACGGTGTCTCTGCCAGTCGGCATTTAATGGCTGGCCACCAGGCATTGTCGAAGGCTCCCTCTATGTCCAATGATATGACTACAACGATCTTCTTCTCTTTCAGTCGGTCTCTTATATGTTTTATCAGGTCATAGAGGGAGTCCTCGGTGCTGCGCTGCGGCATAAAACCGTACTGACTCCTGCTAACTTGTGGCGATATATGCCATCTAATGCGACGCACCATCATTTTCTCCAATATCTTCCCAAGTACAGGCAATAGCCCAATCGGCCTGTACGATTTGGGGTGCGCATAGTCGTCCTTTCCTGGTTTTTTAAGGACCACGACTACTGCCTCTTTCCAGACGGTCGGAAAGTGGAAAAGAGAGAGACATCTGTTTATCACTGCTAGGAACAGTTGTGGGTCATGGGTAATTGCCGCCCTGCATATATCCGCTGTTAGGCCGTCAATACCCGGTGCTTTCTTGGGATTAAAACTGGATACGGACCACTTAAGTTCCTCCGCCGTGAATAGAGGATCAAATGACTCACCATTCGTATTTACATTCACTCTATTCGCCAGCTCACGTATCCTACTGTGGTCCGCATTGTCATCCTGTGTTTTATCCTCAGGATAAAACGTCTTTGCAAGCACCTGGGCTGACTCTTCGCTGCTGAGTACGCGGTTGCCTTGTACTAGCGGTATGTCTTCCTGCCTATTGGCAGTGCGACTTATCACCCTATATATGCTGTCCCACATTGTCTCTCGTTCCTGCCTTCCGCAGAACTCCTTCCAACTGGATGTCAGCGTGCTCTCCATCTTCTGTTTAAGCTCCTCTTTGGCTGCGAGGTACAAGCCTAGAACCCATGCTCTGCGTCTCGGTGCGGCACCGGAGATTCTCCTCTTACGCCTTTTCACCTCCTCTTTCATGCGTGTCAACTCCTCGGTCCACCAAGGCAATCCTGTCTGATTTCTTTTTCTAACAGTTGGTATGGCTCCCTCACATGCTTTCTCTATTGATTCTGTGTATCTTTCTGTTATCTTGTCCAAATCTTCTGTCGTTAATATTTTGTCTATTTCTGTTTTGTTTATGTTTTCTTGTTCCCAAATTTCGTCAAGTTTCCTATAAAATTGTCCCCATTTTGCTCTTTTAGTATTATATTTTCTAGTTGTTCTAATTATGTCCATACCTTTTGATTTTTCTAGTTTTAATTCAAACAAGATTGCCCTGTGGTCCGAGGTGGTGACGTCCCCAGATAGTCTCCAGTTTGCCACACTTCGGAGCATGTCTTCTGTGCAGGTCGTTATATCGACGCAGCTGCAGTATCTTTGACCTCCCCTGATGACGTCGAAGGTAGGGGCCGTCCCCATATTCAGGATCTGGAGTCCCAGTTCATCGAGGGCACCTGCTAGAGCCTCACCCCTATGATCGACCTCTCGGCTTCCCCACCAAGTGTTCCAAGCGTTGACGTCCCCCCCCAGTATCACGTCGCGAACTCCTATTCCCTGCATGATCTTCTTTAGATGGTCCAAGTCTGGCTCGATAGGCTGTCCACCATCCAGGTACACCGACACTACGCCTATTTCCCAGGCTCCGGTCCTCAGTTTTGCAACTGCAAAGTTTTCAGTTGTTAAGGTTGGGCACTGTGTGAGGTTTATGGTGTCGTCGAATAGTACAATGGCCGCTTTATTGACTTTCTGGGTCTTCCTGGCACACTGTACCACTCGTGTACCCGGATGGCTCTTCATTTCTCCGATCGAACCAATGTATGGCTCTTGAACCATTGCAAACGCCATCTTTCGCTTTCCCGCTTCCATGATGAGCTCAGCGGTGGCCAGTTTACTCTTTTGGAGGTTTGCCTGTACGACGCGATACTGGTGAGGTCCGCCATCACTGTTTACTGCGCTTCCGCCCGGGACCACCTTAGCAATACGCCACCGACAGTCGCGCCAATCCGTCCCACTTGAGACGAGTTGGGCACTCACTGTCGAAGGCGTTGTGCTCGGTCTTGCCCATCTTTGCGGAAACGCAGTTTCGGCACTTTGGTGGCTCTGCGGCTAGCCGTGAGGGGCAGTCCACCCTCATGTGGGGGTCCCCACAATGTGTGCAGGGGTCGGCGGATTCCGTGCACAACTTACGGCTATGGCCAAAGCGCAAGCAGCGGGTGCACTGAATCAGTGGTGACTGGTCCAACACACGCACCCGCTGCATGTCGATGTGCACTCGACCCGCGTGCGTCAGCCTCTGCCACACAGCAGGGGACACCTGCAGGACGACGTGGCACATGTGGGGGTTCCTCGTCCTGCGACGGTACTTCACTCCCATCCTCAGGTCGTCCGCAGTCACGTCCCCAATCAGGTGACTGTTTTGGCGTTTTAAGGCGTCAATAAACTCCTCGTCTGAGTGGCACGAGAGGACATCCTTGGCGATGATGAGAGGATTTTTGTTCTTCACCTCCTCCACCATTAGATTTCCGGCCTTTTTAATCCTCTCGGTCACCTTAGTCAGCTCCTCCCTCGTCCTAAAGCCGACCACCACCTTTTGGTCCCTCGCTTTCCGCACTCTCTCCACCCTGGTTCCCTCATTCCTGGCATCCACCGCCGTCCTCAGCTTTTCAAGAACCTCTTCCCCGGTGTCTTTGTCATCGACCGATGACACAATCACCGAGTGAAGGGGCTCCTGGAAGTGCCGCTTCGGGGCGGCAGCCATCTCCGCAAACGAGGGCCCCTGTCCTGCGACAAAGCGAGGTACCTGTTTCAGGTGCTCCGACAGAGCCAATGTGTGCAGCTGGCATTTCTCCAGCGCCTCATTGTGCTGCTGGAGGTTCTCCATTAGCTGCATCATGAGCGCTGTCGGTTCACCTGAGGTCGGCATGGGGTCGTTATTTAAATTGATTGGCGCGGCTGCTGGTTGGACTGCAGGTGCGACTGCAGGCGCCGGTGTGACAGAGACTTTACTCCGCTCTGACTCCTTGACCAGCTCAAAGAGCCTGTCAATCGCACTCACCACCTCCGTCTTTATTTCCGTCTTGAGGTTGCGAGAGTTGTTAAGATGGAGTTTTGCTTTATTTAAGCAAGCTCTCGCCTCCGCTGTCCGGTTGAGGTAATTGGACTCGGGCCTCTTTGGCGGCTTTTCGGTGCCCACGGGTACCCGTGCGCGTCGGCGCGCCTCCAGAGTGCTGGTTGCAGGTGGCGTGGCATCACGTTTCGAGTTTGCCGGGGACTTTGCCTTGGGCTCAGATTTACCGGCCTCCCATTCCCCGATACTGCGTCGTACGCTGGGAGGGGACGGTCCAGCCTTCTCTGTCGAACGCGGCGATCCCCCGGAGCCCGGCGAGCATGCGTCATTTTTTGCTGGTGTACGCAGCATGGCGGAGGTTGAGGTGAAGGTGAGATTCATAAACTGTCTCTAGCCAGAGGTCACTGGTGATTACTTCTGTGTCCCTGTAAAGGGGGGAAAAACACAGAAGCAACGTAATAAATAGTATTAACTTTAATTTGTCGTAAAAACGGCCGTAAGACCGCTAGGTCAATAAAATAAAATAAACAAGGTTAATAAAATAAGTAAAAAGCCTTAGGAGTGGCTAGAAGAGCCCAAATAAATTTTTAAATTTTTGTCAAAAACCCAAAGTCAAACCGTTGTACGGAACCTATTTAAGATTGATTTGGCTGAAAACAGCTTCAAAATGCGTCACCTGGATGCAAAGTTACAACGATTTGATGTAATTATTGTCTAGCTAAGGTGGATTTCGTATATATATGAATTTACTTGTTATGGAATTTTTTGAATTTCTATGCACGCCAGACGCACGTGCGAGGTGTCAAAAGACGCGTCTCCGCGCGGGCTAGCGAGCTATTAAACTACTGAAAATATGTGCGATACAAAAATTTTGAGTTTTGGTCGAAAAACGTGTTTTTCAACTGAAAATCTTGAAGAAACCTGGAATAACCACTACCAAACAGGACTCGGGGTGGCTGAGCGCGCACCGGAATACAGGTAAGGCAGGTAGGTATCTATTGAAACTACTATTAACGATGGTTCGGATAAGAATTTTGAGATAAAATTAGTTTTTGAAAATTCCTTCAAAAAATCTCACAAAAATTGCTAAGTCGATATACGAAAATATTTTTTCGCGTAATTGTCAATTTTTATTAGTCAAACCGTTGTACGGAACCTATTTAAGATTGATTTGGCTGAAAACAGCTTCAAAATGCGTCACCTGGATGCAAAGTTACAACGATTTGATGTAATTATTGTCTAGCTAAGGTGGATTTCGTATATATATGAATTTACTTGTTATGGAATTTTTTGAATTTCTATGCACGCCAGACGCACGTGCGAGGTGTCAAAAGACGCGTCTCCGCGCGGGCTAGCGAGCTATTAAACTACTGAAAATATGTGCGATACAAAAATTTTGAGTTTTGGTCGAAAAACGTGTTTTTCAACTGAAAATCTTGAAGAAACCTGGAATAACCACTACCAAACAGGACTCGGGGTGGCTGAGCGCGCACCGGAATACAGGTAAGGCAGGTAGGTATCTATTGAAACTACTATTAACGATGGTTCGGATAAGAATTTTGAGATAAAATTAGTTTTTGAAAATTCCTTCAAAAAATCTCACAAAAATTGCTAAGTCGATATACGAAAATATTTTTTCGCGTAATTGTCAATTTTTATTAGTCAAACCGTTGTACGGAACCTATTTAAGATTGATTTGGCTGAAAACAGCTTCAAAATGCGTCACCTGGATGCAAAGTTACAACGATTTGATGTAATTATTGTCTAGCTAAGGTGGATTTCGTATATATATGAATTTACTTGTTATGGAATTTTTTGAATTTCTATGCACGCCAGACGCACGTGCGAGGTGTCAAAAGACGCGTCTCCGCGCGGACTAGCGAGCTATTAAACTACTGAAAATATGTGCGATACAAAAATTTTGAGTTTTGGTCGAAAAACGTGTTTTTCAACTGAAAATCTTGAAGAAACCTGGAATAACCACTACCAAACAGGACTCGGGGTGGCTGAGCGCGCACCGGAATACAGGTAAGGCAGGTAGGTATCTATTGAAACTACTATTAACGATGGTTCGGATAAGAATTTTGAGATAAAATTAGTTTTTGAAAATTCCTTCAAAAAATCTCACAAAAATTGCTAAGTCGATATACGAAAATAATTTTTCGCGTAATTGTCAATTTTTATTAGTCAAACCGTTGTACGGAACCTATTTAAGATTGATTTGGCTGAAAACAGCTTCAAAATGCGTCACCTGGATGCAAAGTTACAACGATTTGATGTAATTATTGTCTAGCTAAGGTGGATTTCGTATATATATGAATTTACTTGTTATGGAATTTTTTGAATTTCTATGCACGCCAGACGCACGTGCGAGGTGTCAAAAGACGCGTCTCCGCGCGGGCTAGCGAGCTATTAAACTACTGAAAATATGTGCGATACAAAAATTTTGAGTTTTGGTCGAAAAACGTGTTTTTCAACTGAAAATCTTGAAGAAACCTGGAATAACCACTACCAAACAGGACTCGGGGTGGCTGAGCGCGCACCGGAATACAGGTAAGGCAGGTAGGTATCTATTGAAACTACTATTAACGATGGTTCGGATAAGAATTTTGAGATAAAATTAGTTTTTGAAAATTCCTTCAAAAAATCTCACAAAAATTGCTAAGTCGATATACGAAAATAATTTTTCGCGTAATTGTCAATTTTTATTAGTCAAACCGTTGTACGGAACCTATTTAAGATTGATTTGGCTGAAAACAGCTTCAAAATGCGTCACCTGGATGCAAAGTTACAACGATTTGATGTAATTATTGTCTAGCTAAGGTGGATTTCGTATATATATGAATTTACTTGTTATGGAATTTTTTGAATTTCTATGCACGCCAGACGCACGTGCGAGGTGTCAAAAGATGCGTCTCCGCGCGGGCTAGCGAGCTATT
This sequence comes from Tiliacea aurago, assembly GCA_948098905.1. Taxonomy (NCBI): domain Eukaryota; kingdom Metazoa; phylum Arthropoda; class Insecta; order Lepidoptera; family Noctuidae; genus Tiliacea; species Tiliacea aurago. The sequence goes on along the minus strand of OX402581.1, from coordinate 83,042 downwards.
AAACTACTGAAAATATGTGCGATACAAAAATTTTGAGTTTTGGTCGAAAAACGTGTTTTTCAACTGAAAATCTTGAAGAAACCTGGAATAACCACTACCAAACAGGACTCGGGGTGGCTGAGCGCGCACCGGAATACAGGTAAGGCAGGTAGGTATCTATTGAAACTACTATTAACGATGGTTCGGATAAGAATTTTGAGATAAAATTAGTTTTTGAAAATTCCTTCAAAAAATCTCACAAAAATTGCTAAGTCGATATACGAAAATAATTTTTCGCGTAATTGTCAATTTTTATTAGTCAAACCGTTGTACGGAACCTATTTAAGATTGATTTGGCTGAAAACAGCTTCAAAATGCGTCACCTGGATGCAAAGTTACAACGATTTGATGTAATTATTGTCTAGCTAAGGTGGATTTCGTATATATATGAATTTACTTGTTATGGAATTTTTTGAATTTCTATGCACGCCAGACGCACGTGCGAGGTGTCAAAAGACGCGTCTCCGCGCGGGCTAGCGAGCTATTAAACTACTGAAAATATGTGCGATACAAAAATTTTGAGTTTTGGTCGAAAAACGTGTTTTTCAACTGAAAATCTTGAAGAAACCTGGAATAACCACTACCAAACAGGACTCGGGGTGGCTGAGCGCGCACCGGAATACAGGTAAGGCAGGTAGGTATCTATTGAAACTACTATTAACGATGGTTCGGATAAGAATTTTGAGATAAAATTAGTTTTTGAAAATTCCTTCAAAAAATCTCACAAAAATTGCTAAGTCGATATACGAAAATATTTTTTCGCGTAATTGTCAATTTTTATTAGTCAAACCGTTGTACGGAACCTATTTAAGATTGATTTGGCTGAAAACAGCTTCAAAATGCGTCACCTGGATGCAAAGTTACAACGATTTGATGTAATTATTGTCTAGCTAAGGTGGATTTCGTATATATATGAATTTACTTGTTATGGAATTTTTTGAATTTCTATGCACGCCAGACGCACGTGCGAGGTGTCAAAAGACGCGTCTCCGCGCGGGCTAGCGAGCTATTAAACTACTGAAAATATGTGCGATACAAAAATTTTGAGTTTTGGTCGAAAAACGTGTTTTTCAACTGAAAATCTTGAAGAAACCTGGAATAACCACTACCAAACAGGACTCGGGGTGGCTGAGCGCGCACCGGAATACAGGTAAGGCAGGTAGGTATCTATTGAAACTACTATTAACGATGGTTCGGATAAGAATTTTGAGATCAAATTAGTTTTTGAAAATTCCTTCAAAAAATCTCACAAAAATTGCTAAGTCGATATACGAAAATATTTTTTCGCGTAATTGTCAATTTTTATTAGTCAAACCGTTGTACGGAACCTATTTAAGATTGATTTGGCTGAAAACAGCTTCAAAATGCGTCACCTGGATGCAAAGTTACAACGATTTGATGTAATTATTGTCTAGCTAAGGTGGATTTCGTATATATATGAATTTACTTGTTATGGAATTTTTTGAATTTCTATGCACGCCAGACGCACGTGCGAGGTGTCAAAAGACGCGTCTCCGCGCGGGCTAGCGAGCTATTAAACTACTGAAAATATGTGCGATACAAAAATTTTGAGTTTTGGTCGAAAAACGTGTTTTTCAACTGAAAATCTTGAAGAAACCTGGAATAACCACTACCAAACAGGACTCGGGGTGGCTGAGCGCGCACCGGAATACAGGTAAGGCAGGTAGGTATCTATTGAAACTACTATTAACGATGGTTCGGATAAGAATTTTGAGATAAAATTAGTTTTTGAAAATTCCTTCAAAAAATCTCACAAAAATTGCTAAGTCGATATACGAAAATATTTTTTCGCGTAATTGTCAATTTTTATTAGTCAAACCGTTGTACGGAACCTATTTAAGATTGATTTGGCTGAAAACAGCTTCAAAATGCGTCACCTGGATGCAAAGTTACAACGATTTGATGTAATTATTGTCTAGCTAAGGTGGATTTCGTATATATATGAATTTACTTGTTATGGAATTTTTTGAATTTCTATGCACGCCAGACGCACGTGCGAGGTGTCAAAAGACGCGTCTCCGCGCGGGCTAGCGAGCTATTAAACTACTGAAAATATGTGCGATACAAAAATTTTGAGTTTTGGTCGAAAAACGTGTTTTTCAACTGAAAATCTTGAAGAAACCTGGAATAACCACTACCAAACAGGACTCGGGGTGGCTGAGCGCGCACCGGAATACAGGTAAGGCAGGTAGGTATCTATTGAAACTACTATTAACGATGGTTCGGATAAGAATTTTGAGATAAAATTAGTTTTTGAAAATTCCTTCAAAAAATCTCACAAAAATTGCTAAGTCGATATACGAAAATATTTTTTCGCGTAATTGTCAATTTTTATTAGTCAAACCGTTGTACGGAACCTATTTAAGATTGATTTGGCTGAAAACAGCTTCAAAATGCGTCACCTGGATGCAAAGTTACAACGATTTGATGTAATTATTGTCTAGCTAAGGTGGATTTCGTATATATATGAATTTACTTGTTATGGAATTTTTTGAATTTCTATGCACGCCAGACGCACGTGCGAGGTGTCAAAAGACGCGTCTCCGCGCGGACTAGCGAGCTATTAAACTACTGAAAATATGTGCGATACAAAAATTTTGAGTTTTGGTCGAAAAACGTGTTTTTCAACTGAAAATCTTGAAGAAACCTGGAATAACCACTACCAAACAGGACTCGGGGTGGCTGAGCGCGCACCGGAATACAGGTAAGGCAGGTAGGTATCTATTGAAACTACTATTAACGATGGTTCGGATAAGAATTTTGAGATAAAATTAGTTTTTGAAAATTCCTTCAAAAAATCTCACAAAAATTGCTAAGTCGATATACGAAAATAATTTTTCGCGTAATTGTCAATTTTTATTAGTCAAACCGTTGTACGGAACCTATTTAAGATTGATTTGGCTGAAAACAGCTTCAAAATGCGTCACCTGGATGCAAAGTTACAACGATTTGATGTAATTATTGTCTAGCTAAGGTGGATTTCGTATATATATGAATTTACTTGTTATGGAATTTTTTGAATTTCTATGCACGCCAGACGCACGTGCGAGGTGTCAAAAGACGCGTCTCCGCGCGGGCTAGCGAGCTATTAAACTACTGAAAATATGTGCGATACAAAAATTTTGAGTTTTGGTCGAAAAACGTGTTTTTCAACTGAAAATCTTGAAGAAACCTGGAATAACCACTACCAAACAGGACTCGGGGTGGCTGAGCGCGCACCGGAATACAGGTAAGGCAGGTAGGTATCTATTGAAACTACTATTAACGATGGTTCGGATAAGAATTTTGAGATAAAATTAGTTTTTGAAAATTCCTTCAAAAAATCTCACAAAAATTGCTAAGTCGATATACGAAAATATTTTTTCGCGTAATTGTCAATTTTTATTAGTCAAACCGTTGTACGGAACCTATTTAAGATTGATTTGGCTGAAAACAGCTTCAAAATGCGTCACCTGGATGCAAAGTTACAACGATTTGATGTAATTATTGTCTAGCTAAGGTGGATTTCGTATATATATGAATTTACTTGTTATGGAATTTTTTGAATTTCTATGCACGCCAGACGCACGTGCGAGGTGTCAAAAGATGCGTCTCCGCGCGGGCTAGCGAGCTATTAAACTACTGAAAATATGTGCGATACAAAAATTTTGAGTTTTGGTCGAAAAACGTGTTTTTCAACTGAAAATCTTGAAGAAACCTGGAATAACCACTACCAAACAGGACTCGGGGTGGCTGAGCGCGCACCGGAATACAGGTAAGGCAGGTAGGTATCTATTGAAACTACTATTAACGATGGTTCGGATAAGAATTTTGAGATAAAATTAGTTTTTGAAAATTCCTTCAAAAAATCTCACAAAAATTGCTAAGTCGATATACGAAAATATTTTTTCGCGTAATTGTCAATTTTTATTAGTCAAACCGTTGTACGGAACCTATTTAAGATTGATTTGGCTGAAAACAGCTTCAAAATGCGTCACCTGGATGCAAAGTTACAACGATTTGATGTAATTATTGTCTAGCTAAGGTGGATTTCGTATATATATGAATTTACTTGTTATGGAATTTTTTGAATTTCTATGCACGCCAGACGCACGTGCGAGGTGTCAAAAGACGCGTCTCCGCGCGGGCTAGCGAGCTATTAAACTACTGAAAATATGTGCGATACAAAAATTTTGAGTTTTGGTCGAAAAACGTGTTTTTCAACTGAAAATCTTGAAGAAACCTGGAATAACCACTACCAAACAGGACTCGGGGTGGCTGAGCGCGCACCGGAATACAGGTAAGGCAGGTAGGTATCTATTGAAACTACTATTAACGATGGTTCGGATAAGAATTTTGAGATAAAATTAGTTTTTGAAAATTCCTTCAAAAAATCTCACAAAAATTGCTAAGTCGATATACGAAAATATTTTTTCGCGTAATTGTCAATTTTTATTAGTCAAACCGTTGTACGGAACCTATTTAAGATTGATTTGGCTGAAAACAGCTTCAAAATGCGTCACCTGGATGCAAAGTTACAACGATTTGATGTAATTATTGTCTAGCTAAGGTGGATTTCGTATATATATGAATTTACTTGTTATGGAATTTTTTGAATTTCTATGCACGCCAGACGCACGTGCGAGGTGTCAAAAGACGCGTCTCCGCGCGGACTAGCGAGCTATTAAACTACTGAAAATATGTGCGATACAAAAATTTTGAGTTTTGGTCGAAAAACGTGTTTTTCAACTGAAAATCTTGAAGAAACCTGGAATAACCACTACCAAACAGGACTCGGGGTGGCTGAGCGCGCACCGGAATACAGGTAAGGCAGGTAGGTATCTATTGAAACTACTATTAACGATGGTTCGGATAAGAATTTTGAGATAAAATTAGTTTTTGAAAATTCCTTCAAAAAATCTCACAAAAATTGCTAAGTCGATATACGAAAATAATTTTTCGCGTAATTGTCAATTTTTATTAGTCAAACCGTTGTACGGAACCTATTTAAGATTGATTTGGCTGAAAACAGCTTCAAAATGCGTCACCTGGATGCAAAGTTACAACGATTTGATGTAATTATTGTCTAGCTAAGGTGGATTTCGTATATATATGAATTTACTTGTTATGGAATTTTTTGAATTTCTATGCACGCCAGACGCACGTGCGAGGTGTCAAAAGACGCGTCTCCGCGCGGGCTAGCGAGCTATTAAACTACTGAAAATATGTGCGATACAAAAATTTTGAGTTTTGGTCGAAAAACGTGTTTTTCAACTGAAAATCTTGAAGAAACCTGGAATAACCACTACCAAACAGGACTCGGGGTGGCTGAGCGCGCACCGGAATACAGGTAAGGCAGGTAGGTATCTATTGAAACTACTATTAACGATGGTTCGGATAAGAATTTTGAGATAAAATTAGTTTTTGAAAATTCCTTCAAAAAATCTCACAAAAATTGCTAAGTCGATATACGAAAATATTTTTTCGCGTAATTGTCAATTTTTATTAGTCAAACCGTTGTACGGAACCTATTTAAGATTGATTTGGCTGAAAACAGCTTCAAAATGCGTCACCTGGATGCAAAGTTACAACGATTTGATGTAATTATTGTCTAGCTAAGGTGGATTTCGTATATATATGAATTTACTTGTTATGGAATTTTTTGAATTTCTATGCACGCCAGACGCACGTGCGAGGTGTCAAAAGACGCGTCTCCGCGCGGGCTAGCGAGCTATTAAACTACTGAAAATATGTGCGATACAAAAATTTTGAGTTTTGGTCGAAAAACGTGTTTTTCAACTGAAAATCTTGAAGAAACCTGGAATAACCACTACCAAACAGGACTCGGGGTGGCTGAGCGCGCACCGGAATACAGGTAAGGCAGGTAGGTATCTATTGAAACTACTATTAACGATGGTTCGGATAAGAATTTTGAGATAAAATTAGTTTTTGAAAATTCCTTCAAAAAATCTCACAAAAATTGCTAAGTCGATATACGAAAATAATTTTTCGCGTAATTGTCAATTTTTATTAGTCAAACCGTTGTACGGAACCTATTTAAGATTGATTTGGCTGAAAACAGCTTCAAAATGCGTCACCTGGATGCAAAGTTACAACGATTTGATGTAATTATTGTCTAGCTAAGGTGGATTTCGTATATATATGAATTTACTTGTTATGGAATTTTTTGAATTTCTATGCACGCCAGACGCACGTGCGAGGTGTCAAAAGACGCGTCTCCGCGCGGGCTAGCGAGCTATTAAACTACTGAAAATATGTGCGATACAAAAATTTTGAGTTTTGGTCGAAAAACGTGTTTTTCAACTGAAAATCTTGAAGAAACCTGGAATAACCACTACCAAACAGGACTCGGGGTGGCTGAGCGCGCACTGGAATACAGGTAAGGCAGGTAGGTATCTATTGAAACTACTATTAACGATGGTTCGGATAAGAATTTTGAGATAAAATTAGTTTTTGAAAATTCCTTCAAAAAATCTCACAAAAATTGCTAAGTCGATATACGAAAATATTTTTTCGCGTAATTGTCAATTTTTATTAGTCAAACCGTTGTACGGAACCTATTTAAGATTGATTTGGCTGAAAACAGCTTCAAAATGCGTCACCTGGATGCAAAGTTACAACGATTTGATGTAATTATTGTCTAGCTAAGGTGGATTTCGTATATATATGAATTTACTTGTTATGGAATTTTTTGAATTTCTATGCACGCCAGACGCACGTGCGAGGTGTCAAAAGACGCGTCTCCGCGCGGGCTAGCGAGCTATTAAACTACTGAAAATATGTGCGATACAAAAATTTTGAGTTTTGGTCGAAAAACGTGTTTTTCAACTGAAAATCTTGAAGAAACCTGGAATAACCACTACCAAACAGGACTCGGGGTGGCTGAGCGCGCACCGGAATACAGGTAAGGCAGGTAGGTATCTATTGAAACTACTATTAACGATGGTTCGGATAAGAATTTTGAGATCAAATTAGTTTTTGAAAATTCCTTCAAAAAATCTCACAAAAATTGCTAAGTCGATATACGAAAATATTTTTTCGCGTAATTGTCAATTTTTATTAGTCAAACCGTTGTACGGAACCTATTTAAGATTGATTTGGCTGAAAACAGCTTCAAAATGCGTCACCTGGATGCAAAGTTACAACGATTTGATGTAATTATTGTCTAGCTAAGGTGGATTTCGTATATATATGAATTTACTTGTTATGGAATTTTTTGAATTTCTATGCACGCCAGACGCACGTGCGAGGTGTCAAAAGACGCGTCTCCGCGCGGGCTAGCGAGCTATTAAACTACTGAAAATATGTGCGATACAAAAATTTTGAGTTTTGGTCGAAAAACGTGTTTTTCAACTGAAAATCTTGAAGAAACCTGGAATAACCACTACCAAACAGGACTCGGGGTGGCTGAGCGCGCACCGGAATACAGGTAAGGCAGGTAGGTATCTATTGAAACTACTATTAACGATGGTTCGGATAAGAATTTTGAGATAAAATTAGTTTTTGAAAATTCCTTCAAAAAATCTCACAAAAATTGCTAAGTCGATATACGAAAATAATTTTTCGCGTAATTGTCAATTTTTATTAGTCAAACCGTTGTACGGAACCTATTTAAGATTGATTTGGCTGAAAACAGCTTCAAAATGCGTCACCTGGATGCAAAGTTACAACGATTTGATGTAATTATTGTCTAGCTAAGGTGGATTTCGTATATATATGAATTTACTTGTTATGGAATTTTTTGAATTTCTATGCACGCCAGACGCACGTGCGAGGTGTCAAAAGACGCGTCTCCGCGCGGGCTAGCGAGCTATTAAACTACTGAAAATATGTGCGATACAAAAATTTTGAGTTTTGGTCGAAAAACGTGTTTTTCAACTGAAAATCTTGAAGAAACCTGGAATAACCACTACCAAACAGGACTCGGGGTGGCTGAGCGCGCACCGGAATACAGGTAAGGCAGGTAGGTATCTATTGAAACTACTATTAACGATGGTTCGGATAAGAATTTTGAGATAAAATTAGTTTTTGAAAATTCCTTCAAAAAATCTCACAAAAATTGCTAAGTCGATATACGAAAATATTTTTTCGCGTAATTGTCAATTTTTATTAGTCAAACCGTTGTACGGAACCTATTTAAGATTGATTTGGCTGAAAACAGCTTCAAAATGCGTCACCTGGATGCAAAGTTACAACGATTTGATGTAATTATTGTCTAGCTAAGGTGGATTTCGTATATATATGAATTTACTTGTTATGGAATTTTTTGAATTTCTATGCACGCCAGACGCACGTGCGAGGTGTCAAAAGACGCGTCTCCGCGCGGGCTAGCGAGCTATTAAACTACTGAAAATATGTGCGATACAAAAATTTTGAGTTTTGGTCGAAAAACGTGTTTTTCAACTGAAAATCTTGAAGAAACCTGGAATAACCACTACCAAACAGGACTCGGGGTGGCTGAGCGCGCACCGGAATACAGGTAAGGCAGGTAGGTATCTATTGAAACTACTATTAACGATGGTTCGGATAAGAATTTTGAGATAAAATTAGTTTTTGAAAATTCCTTCAAAAAATCTCACAAAAATTGCTAAGTCGATATACGAAAATATTTTTTCGCGTAATTGTCAATTTTTATTAGTCAAACCGTTGTACGGAACCTATTTAAGATTGATTTGGCTGAAAACAGCTTCAAAATGCGTCACCTGGATGCAAAGTTATAACGATTTGATGTAATTATTGTCTAGCTAAGGTGGATTTCGTATATATATGAATTTACTTGTTATGGAATTTTTTGAATTTCTATGCACGCCAGACGCACGTGCGAGGTGTCAAAAGACGCGTCTCCGCGCGGGCTAGCGAGCTATTAAACTACTGAAAATATGTGCGATACAAAAATTTTGAGTTTTGGTCGAAAAACGTGTTTTTCAACTGAAAATCTTGAAGAAACCTGGAATAACCACTACCAAACAGGACTCGGGGTGGCTGAGCGCGCACCGGAATACAGGTAAGGCAGGTAGGTATCTATTGAAACTACTATTAACGATGGTTCGGATAAGAATTTTGAGATAAAATTAGTTTTTGAAAATTCCTTCAAAAAATCTCACAAAAATTGCTAAGTCGATATACGAAAATATTTTTTCGCGTAATTGTCAATTTTTATTAGTCAAACCGTTGTACGGAATCTATTTAAGATTGATTTGGCTGAAAACAGCTTCAAAATGCGTCACCTGGATGCAAAGTTATAACGGTTAGGTTAGGTTAGGTTAGGTTAGGTTAGGTTAGGTTAGGTTAGGTTAGGTTAGGTTGTGTTATGCAGACGACACACTGGTCACGGCCCGGGGGAGCTCGTACAGGGAAGCAGCGTTGCTGGCGACGGCTGCGGTCTCACAGGTGGTGAGCCGCATACGGCGCCTAGGCCTGGAGGTTGCCCTCAACAAGTCGGAGGCCATGATATTTCATGGCCCTCGGCGGGCGCCGCCGCCGGGATCACACATCGTGGTCGGGGGGGCTCAAATCGCTGTCGAGTCCACCATGAAGTACCTAGGATTGGTGCTCGACAGCCGGTGGGATTTTGGCCCTCACTTCCGGCGGCTTGCGCCCAAGTTGTTGGGCGCGGCTGGGGCGTTATCAACGCTGCTTCCCAATCTGGGGGGCCCGAGCGCCGCTTGTAGGCGGCTCTACGTGGGGATCGTGCGATCAATGGCCCTGTATGGGGCCCCGATCTGGGCGGCTGACCTGACGGCCGGGAGCATCGCAGTCCTGCGCAAACCGCAGAGAGCGATGGCCGTCAGAGTCATCAGGGGTTATCGCACGATCTCCTACGAGGCGGCTTGCGTACTGGCCGGATCCCCGCCATGGGACCTCGAGGCGAAAGTACTCGCGTCACTGTATCGGTGGCGCGAGGAAGCGAGGGCGCGGGGCGAGTGGCTGATGCAGCGACATGTGGAGTTGCGTCGGTCACAGCTTCGCGCAGCCCTGGTGGCGGAATGGCGGGACAGGCTTTCACGCCCTACCGCCGGCCTCGCCACCATCGAGGCGGTCCGGCCAGTACTCGAACCCTGGCTCGGGAGGAGGCACGGCTCCCTGTCGTTTCGGGTGACGCAGGTGCTCTCGGGGCATGGTTGCTTCGGGAAGTACCTGTGTCGCATAAACAGGGAGCCGGACGCCCGGTGTCACCACTGCGTCGACTGCCGGGAGGACACGGCGCGGCATACGCTGGCAGAGTGTGCCGCTTGGGAGGAGCCACGCCGTGCCCTCATCTCAGGAGTAGGTAGTGACCTATCGCTGCCGGCCGTGGTCGAGTCGATGGCCGGCAGCGAGGAGTCCTGGGACGCGGTGGTGTCCTTCTGCGAAACAGTCGTGTCGCAGAAGGAGGCTGCGGAAAGGGAGCGGGAGATCTCGTCCGCTCACCCGGCCCGCAGCAGGCGCACCGGGCGTCGGCGGAGGGCCGATAACGCCCTCTTCCAGCCCCCATAAATGGGTCCAGGGACGGCGGACTTGGGGACGTCCGCCGCCCCCCTATCACATTGGACCCGAGGTGGCGGCGCGTAGTGTTCCACGCGCGCCCCTAGCAGACGTCGCGGGGGGGGGGTCAGACACCTCACCCCCCCCCAGACTTGAGGTGGCCCGCAGAGGCGGGCCGGCACTAGCCGGGGATTGCGGAAGGAATAACAGATCCCAAGATCCCCGGTGCAAGTGTGGGAGGGGAACACTGGGGTGGTTTTTAGTCAGTAAGAGTCTGACAGACCCCTCCGCCCGCCCCAGGGCGGAGGACATCCATGAGGATTTTCCACCCCGTGAACAAAAAAAAAAAAAAAAAAAAGGTTAGGTTAGGTTAGGTTGGGGGGTCCAGGACTGGCTTTCCCCGCCTTCCGCTGGCCTGGATGTGGACACCGTGGCGGGGCACCTGAGGGAGTCTCTGACCGAGGTATGCAACTCCAGCATGCCTCGGTCTCGCCGACCACTACCCAATCGCGCCGTGTATTGGTGGTCGGCGGAGCTGGTGGGGCTTCGAGCAGCGTGTGTGGCGGCAAGGAGGGCTTACTCGCGGAGCCGGCGGCGGCGTCTACGGGACCGGCCCAACGAGGACCACCTCTATGAGGTGTATTTGGGGGCAAAAATGGCCCTCGATCGGGCCATCGCCGCCGCCAGAGACTCGGCGAGAGAGGAGATGCTGGAGGGTCTTGACAACGACCCCTACGGGAGACCATACAAGGCAGCGCGCAACAAGCTGCGCCCCTTTGGTCCCCCGGTGGCCGAGACCCTGGAGCCCTCATTCCTGGATGGGGTGGTTCAGTCCCTGTTTCCGTGCAGGGGCAACTTCACCCCACCAGTGATGAACCCACCGCTGGGGACAGCTCCGCCAGCTGAGGAGGAGGAGGAGGAGGCCCCTCCTGTCACGGAGTCGGAACTTGGCGCGGCGATTCTCCACATCCGCGCCAAGAAGACAGCTCCGGGCCCCGACGGTGTCCCAGCAAGAGTGGTGGCGATCGCTGCCACTCAAATGGAGGAAAGGTTTCGGGACCTCTTCAGCGCATGTCTTGCGTCTGGAAGGTTCCCGAAACCGTGGAAGGAGGGGCAGTTGTGCCTCCTTCGCAAGGAGGGCCGCCCAGCAGACTCCCCCTCAGCATACCGGCCCATCGTCCTGCTCGATGAGGTCGGTAAAATGTTCGAGGGGATAGTCGCTGCTCGCCTAAAGAGCCATCTGCGGGATATCGGGCCGGACTTGTCGGAAGCTCAGTTCGGTTTTCGGGCTGAGCGTTCCACGGTGGACGCGCTGGCCTGCCTTAAGGGGCAGGTGAAGGAGGCGATGGAAGCGGGGGACGGATTGTTGGCCGTGTCATTCGACATAGCCAATGCCTTCAACTCCGTCCCCCACTCCACCATCCTAGAGGCGCTCCGATTCCACGGAGTGCCTCGATACCTGCGCAGTCTGCTGGCCAGCTACCTGGAGGATCGGGCGATCCTCCTGGTGGATAGGACTGGCCAAGTCCGGCGGTATGCCGTTGAAGCCGGCGTTCCACAGGGGTCGGTCGTAGGTCCTCTCCTCTGGAACGTCGGCTATGATTGGCTCTTACGGGGAACTCTCCTCCGAGGCACGAGTGTCATCTGCTATGCGGATGACACTCTCCTCACCGCCCGGGGGGGGAGTTTCAGGGAGGCGGCCAACTTGGCCTCGGCGGGCGGATCCTTGGTCGCGGGGAGGATCCGCCGCCTAGGTTTAGCGGTGGCGCTGCACAAGACCGAGGCCGTGTTCTTCCACGGGCCTCGGCAGCGCCCCCCACCTGACGCCCACATCTTCGTGGAGGGCGTCAGAATTGAGGTGAAGGCCCAGATGAAATATCTGGGCCTTGTACTCGACAGCAGGTGGCGCTTCGGCCCGCATTTTAGCGGGCTGTCGTCGCGCCTGCTGAAGGCCGCGGGCGCTCTCTCCTGGCTGCTTCCCAACTTGGGGGGGCCGAGCGCGCGATGCCGGCAACTCTACGCCGGCATCTTGAAGAGTATGGCGCTCTACGGCGCTCCCATCTGGGAAGACTCCCTCCATAGGAGGGAGAACGCCGCGGCCTTGCGGGCGCCTCAGAGGGCAATAGCCCAGCGGGTGGCGCGAGCCCACCGCACGGTGGGCTTCGCAGCAGCATGTGCTCTGGCGAGCACCCCTCCTTGGGAACTCGAGGCGTGGGTGCTCGCCAGAGTGTATGAATGGACGGCGGGGCGGAGGGCGAGCGGAGAACGCCCTGCCCCGGAAGAGCGAGCCGCCGTCCGGCGGGAGGCGAGGGACGCCATCGTCGTCCATTGGACGGGCGACCTCGCCACAGCAGCCTTCGGCCGCCGAACCCTCGACGCGATCGGGCCGGTCCTGCGAGACTGGCTCGAGCGGTCGCATGGGTTCCTCTCGTTCCGTCTGGTGCAGGTGCTGTCCGGACACGGTTGTTTCGGAGCGTACCTGCACCGAATCGGACGGGAGGAGACACCGTCGTGCCACCACTGTGGCGCGGCGGAGGACACGGCGCAGCACACCCTCGAGGTGTGCCCGTCGTGGTCCGAGCCGCGCCACAGTCTGCACGCGGTGATCGGACCGGACCTCTCACTCCCCGGCTTGGTAAACGCCATGCTGAGGGATGAGGGGTCCTGGGCGGCAGTCGCCTCCTTCTGCGAACACGTCATGTTGCAGAAGGAGGAGGCGGAGCGCGTGCGGGAGGACGACCCTGCCGCTGCGCCGCTCCGAAGGCGGAGGAGGGGTCGAAGAAGACGTCACTTTGAACGTCATCTCCGACTCCTCCCAGGTGGAGGCCAGCAGGCAACGGGTGCGGGGGCACCCTTGCCTGTATTGCACAGACCTCCACCAGTGTCGGACGGGAATGGCCAGGTGTTCCCGGCCATTCCCGTAGCCCCCCAGTAACGGGGGGGCATGCGGGGCCCGCCAGCTAGGCGGGCATGCGCCGGGAGGGTCGTGGAAGAAAAGGTTCAACCGTTATCCCATGGCCCTCCCAACACGGCGATGCGGGAACACCGCTGAGTTTTAGTGGGTATACTGTCGGCATTACCGACAGGGAGTCCCACATACCCCGTCTCGTCCCCCACGAGCGGGCATGCGTAATTGCATTTCTCAGCGAAAAAAAAAAAAAAAAAAAAAAAAAAAAAGGTTAGGTTGGGGGACCACCCCACAGTGCTTGCGTCCACGTCGCGTCCCCTGGGCAACGACCCGGTTCTGACCACCGTAACGGAGTGGCAGACCGGGCTCGGCTAAAGTGCACTGTGCAGTCGTAGCATATTTTAATCAATCTTATCATACTTTATTTTATTGCGGGAAAGTACGACATCTGAGGAGGCTATGCCTAAACCAGCGAGGGACGTCTCCGGACGATTTAGAAAAGGCCCTTCTCAGGGCCAACCAAAAGGCCCTTCTCAGGGCCAATCCGAGGGCGCTTCGGCGTCGGAGGCTAGCCGCGCGCCGTCTGCGGCCAGCTTCTTTTGTGAGGTGCCGGACTCTGATAATGAGTCCATCATGTTCGAGTCTGACACAAGTTCGTTGACTGGCCGCCGGGAGCCGGGGAAGCGGGCCCGTCAGAGAGATGGGTCCGGGGGTTCCTCGGACTCGAGGAAGCCACACGCGAAGGCCAAGAAGCCAGTGTCTGACACCCACGACGTGGGTCTGGCTGAGGCCAGATGCCAGTTGGACCTAAATAGGCGGGCGCAGCTGCAGCAAGACCTAGAGGAGCGGGTTGCAGCCAAGGAGCAACGGACGCGCGTCGCCCGGGCCAAGTCAGGGTACGGCGCGTCCCGCGTCCTGTATGCGGACCACTCCCTGGCGGAGCTGCAGCTGATGGCTGAGGAGGACGAAGAGGAGATAGTGGTAATCGCCTCTAAGTCCTCCAATTTGAAAGGGACTTTCCAAAAGTCCCTTAAATGCAGAGCCGCGAGCATGCGCGGCATCGTCGGGGAGCTGGTGCAGCGCACGGCGACCGACGAAACGCGGCAACTGCAGGCGAGAGTTGATCGCCTGCAGTCAGAGGTCAGCCAGCTGCATCAGAAGCTGGCTGAAGCCACGGCCCGGCCAAACAAAGGCGAGCCGAGACCGGCGGCTGAGGTTCCCCCCTCCAACCTTGAGGATATCATCCGCAAGGTCGTCACGGAGGAGAGGAACTTCACGAGAGCCTGTATTGCGGGCATAGAGGACAGGCTCTTGCCTGAGAAGCGCCTCCGACCGCCGCTCGCGGCGGACAACAGGCGACGCGAGTCGGAGGTGCCATCCCAGGTGGAAGACGCCGGTCTTCCGTCCACCACCCCATCCAACAAGCAAGGATGGACGAAGGTGGCCAAAAAGGGGAAAGGCAAGAAAAAGAAGTCGAGGACGGAGGCTGGCCCTGCTGCCACCACCACAACCCCTCCCGGCCCGTCCCAGACAACGGGCAAGGGAAAGGGAAAAGGAAAGGGGAAGGGGAAGAGGTCAGCCCCCAGGCCCACCACCGCTGCTCCCGCTGCAGCTAATGGGGCCCCTGCCAGGAAAGACAATAGGAAGTTGGTTCCCCCCAAGACCGCAGCCGTAGTGGTGACGCTCACCGCTGAGGCTGCGGGGCGGGGGGAGACGTACGCGTCGATAATGACGCGGGCGCGTACCAACGCCGATCCCCAAAAACTGGGGATTGGCACAGTGTCGTGCCGCCGGACCCAGGCCGGGGCTCGAATTTTCGAGTTCCCGGGGGCTCAGGGCAGCGCCAACGCCGACCTCTTCGCAACCAAGTTGGAAGAGGTCATCGCAGACGCGGCCAATGTCGCTAGGCCCGTGAAGACCGTGGCCTTGGAGGTGACCGACCTCGACGACTCGGTCACCAAGGAGGAGGTGGTGGCGGCGATCGCAGCAATGGGGGGCTGTGGCGTCACAGAGGTGCAAGGTCGGGCCATCAGGCCCGGTCGCAGCGGCATGGGCACCATTCGCCTCGACTGCCCAGTCGCCGCAGCCATAGCCGTCCTCGCCAAAGGACGACTTGCAGTCGGGTTCAGCTCGGGTGTAGTCCGGGCACTTGCAGCCAAGCCTCTGCGCTGCTACAAGTGTTTTGGAGTCGGACACACCCGGCCCCTTTGCCCGTCCAAGGTCGACAGGGGGAGCAACTGCTACCGCTGTGGCAAGGACGGGCACAAGTCCGCCTCCTGCGAGGCCGCCACGCCGCACTGTGCGGTGTGTGCCGCCAGTGGCTGCCCGGCGGGCCACGTGATGTTGGGGAGGAAGTGCAATCCTCCCCCCAAGAAGGGCAAGGAGCAGGCGCCGATCCGGCCTGTCGCTGCCACCGCCGTCCCTGAGGCCGGGACTTTGGCGGCTGTGGAGGGGGGTGCGATGTCTGATTAATGGATAGTCAGGTCAAGCATCGTATCCTCCAGGCGAACACCAACCACTGCAGGGCGGCCCAGGATCTGCTGATGCAGACAATGGCCGAGTGGTTGGTGGACGTGGCGGTGGTTGCCGAGCCGTACTCGGTGCCTGGCCGTTGGCTGGGTGATCGGGACGGCTCGGTGGCATTGGTGTCGCGGTCTTCCACGGACTCCCCTCCCCTCTCGCTCTTAGAGAGGGGACCGGGATACGTGGCCGCCGCGTGGGGAGACTTGGCCTTTGTAGGCGTATACTTCTCCCCAAACCGCCCTCTCTCGGATTTCGAGAATTATCTCGAAATCCTCACCGCAGTGGTCGGGAGGGCGGCGCCACGGCAGGTCGCCATATTGGGCGACCTGAACGCCAAGGCGACGGCCTGGGGCAACCCGGCCCGCTCTTGCAACGTCCGGGGACGCGCCGCAGAATTCTGGGCGGCGTCATGCGGTGTGTCCCTCCTAAACAGAGGGGCTGTCCACACGTGTGTGCGGCAACGGGGAGGATCGGTGGTCGACGTCTCGTTTGCCACCCCCGTGCTAGCCGCCCGCGTCGTGAACTGGCGGGTGGAGATGGCGGAGACCTTTTCGGACCACCGATATGTGCGCTTCGACATCTCCACCCAGAGCCCCCAGGGGGTCCGCTCGGGCCAGTCCCCGTTCCCACGGTGGGCTCTCACCCGCCTAGACCGAGAGGCTGCTGAGGAGGCGGCGTTCGTCCAGGACTGGCTCGCTCCTCCTGTCGACGTCCTGGACGTGGACGCCGCAGCGCTCCAGCTGAGGGGGTCCCTGACCGAGGTGTGCAACTCCAGCATGCCCCGGTCTCGCCACCCACCTCCCCGCCGCGCCGTCTATTGGTGGTCGGAGGAACTGGCGGAGCTCCGAACCGCCTGCGTAGCGGCCAGGAGGGCCTACACGCGGAGCCGAAGGCGCAGGCCCCGAGACCCAGCCAGCGAGGAGGGCCTCTATGCGTCGTACATCGACGCAAAGACGGTCCTCAAGCTGGCGATGTGCGCGGCCGAAGATTCGGCGAGAGCCGACATGCTGGAGGGTCTCGATAGGGACCCGTTTGGAAGACCTTACAAGGCGGCGCGGAATAAACTGCGCCCTTGTGGTCCTCCACTGACGGAGACCCTCGAGCCGGCATTGCTGGATGGGGTGGTCCGGTCCCTGTTTCCGTCCAGGACCGACTTCACCCCACCAGTGATGGACCCTCCGCGGGAGGCGGTTCCGCCGGATGAGGAGATCCCCCCGGTGACGGCGTCGGAACTTTACGCAGGGACTCTTCGCCTACGCGGGAAGAACACGGCCCCAGGGCCGGACGGCGTTCCCGCACGGGTGGTGGCCATAGCCGCCTCACAGATGGAGGAGAGGCTTCGGGACCTCTTCAGCGCGTGTTTTACGACTGGAAGGTTCCCGAAACCTTGGAAGGAGGGGCGGCTTTGCCTCCTCCGGAAGGAGGGACGCCCGGCGGACTCCCCCTCGGCTTACCGGCCCATCGTTTTGCTCGATGAGGTCGGTAAGATGTTCGAGGGGATAATCGCCAACCGGCTAGAAAGCCTGCTGGTGACGGTGGGGCCGGACCTGTCCGACGCCCAATTCGGGTTCCGACGGGGTCGTTCGACCGTGGACGCATTGGCCCTACTAAAGGGCCAGGTGAGGGAGGCCGTGGAGGCGGGGGACGGAGTGCTGGCGGTGTCATTCGACATTGCCAACGCCTTCAACTCTGTCCCCCACTCGACCATCTTGGAGGCGCTCCGGTACCACGGAGTGCCTCAGTACCTGCGCCAACTCTTGGCCAGCTACTTGGAGGACCGGGTGGTCCTCCTTGCAGACAAGACGGCCAGAGTTAGGCAATATGGCGCAGAGTCCGGTGTTCCACAGGGGTCGGTCCTAGGACCACCGCTGTGGAACATTGGATTCGACTGGCTCCTGCGGGGGACCCTCCTCCGTGGCACGAGCATCATTTGCTACGCAGATGATACTCTCCTCATTGCCCGGGGGAGGGACTTCAGGGAGGCGGCCAGTCTGGCCTCCGCTGGCGGATCCTTAGTGGCAGGAAGGATCCGCCGCCTAGGGTTGAAGGTGGCGCTACATAAAACCGAGGCCGTGTATTTCCACGGGCCTCGGCAGCGCATCCCCCCAGACGGCCACATTGACGTAGAGGGCGTCCGGATCGAAGTCAAGGCCCAAATGAAGTACCTGGGCCTTGTACTCGACAGCAGGTGGCGCTTCGGCCCACACTTTAGCGGGCTGTCGACGCGCCTGCTGAAGGCCGCGAACGCCCTGTCGTGGCTCCTCCCGAACCTGGGGGGTCCGAAGGCGCGATGCCGGCGCTTGTATGCTGGCATCCTAAGAAGCATGGCCCTTTACGGGGCCCCAATCTGGGCGGACGCCCTCCACCGGAGGGAGAACGCCACTGCTATCCGCAGGCCCCAAAGGGCCATTGCACTGCGGGTGGCGAGGGCCTACCGTTCGGTGGGATTCTCGGCGGCGTGCGCTCTGGCCGGCACCCCTCCTTGGGAGCTCGAGGCATGGGTGCTGACCAGAGTGTACGAGTGGACGGCACGGCGGAAGGCGCTCGGGGAGCTCCCCGCCGCAGAAGAGCGGGAGGCCGTGCGGCGGGAGGTGAAGGAGGCAATCGTCCATCACTGGACGGAGGACCTCGCCTCTGCCGCCTTCGGCCGCCGGACGCTGGACGCGCTCGGGCCGGTCTTGAAGGATTGGCTCGAGCGGTCCCATGGTTTCCTCTCTTTCCGTCTGGTGCAGGTGTTGTCTGGCCATGGGTGCTTCGGATCGCACCTGCACCGGATCCAAAGAGAGGAGACCCCGTCGTGCCACGATTGCGGCGCGGCGGAGGACACGGCACAGCACACCCTAGAGGTGTGCCCGGCCTGGTCCGAGCTGCGCTGTAGTCTGGCCGCAGCGGTCGGCCCGGATCTCTCGCTTCCCAGTGTCGTCAACTCGATGCTGGAAAGCGAGGAGGCCTGGGCAACAGTCGCCTCCTTCTGTGAGGAAGTCATGTCACAGAAGGAGGACGCGGAGCGAGCGCGGGAGGACGACCCTCTCGCAGCGCCGCTCCGCAGGCGGAGGAGGGGTCGAAGAAGACGTCAGTACGAAAGTCATCTTCGACTCCTCCCAGGTGGAGGCCAGCAGGCAACGGGTGCGGGGGCACCCTTGCCTGTATTGCACGGGCCTCCACCAGTGTCAGATGGGAATGACCAGGTGTTCCCGGTCATTCCCATAGCCCCCCAGTAACTGGGGGGCATGCGGGGCCCGCCAACAAGGCGGGCATGCGCCGGGAGGGTTTTGGATGTAAAGGCTGCGCCGGTTTCCCATGCCCTCCCATCACGGCGTTGCGGGAACACCGCTGAGTTTTAGTGGGTATACTGTATGTGTAACAGGAGTCCCACATACCCCGTCTCGTCCCCCACGAGCGGGCATGCGTAACGCATTTCTCAGCGTAAAAAAAAAAAAAAAAAAAAAAAGGTTAGGTTAGGTTAGGTTAGGTTAGGTTAGGTTAGGTTAGGTTAGGTTAGGTTAGGTTCCCCGCCGCGCCGTCTATTGGTGGTCGGAGGAACTGGCGGAGCTCCGAACCGCCTGCGTAGCGGCCAGGAGGGCCTACACGCGGAGCCGAAGGCGCAGGCCTCGAGACCCAGCCAGCGAGGAGGGCCTCTATGCGTCGTACATCGACGCAAAGACGGTCCTCAAGCTGGCGATGTGCGCGGCCGAAGATTCGGCGAGAGCCGACATGCTGGAGGGTCTCGATAGGGACCCGTTTGGAAGACCTTACAAGGCGGCGCGGAATAAACTGCGCCCCTGTGGTCCTCCACTGACGGAGACCCTCGAGCCGGCATTGCTGGATGGGGTGGTCCGGTCCCTGTTTCCGTCCAGGACCGACTTCACCCCACCAGTGATGGACCCTCCGCGGGAGGCGGTTCCGCCGGATGAGGAGATCCCCCCGGTGACGGCGTCGGAACTTTACGCAGGGACTCTTCGCCTTCGCGGGAAGAACACGGCCCCAGGGCCGGACGGCGTCCCCGCACGGGTGGTGGCCATAGCCGCCTCACAGATGGAGGAGAGGCTTCGGGACCTCTTCAGCGCGTGTTTTACGACTGGAAGGTTCCCGAAACCTTGGAAGGAGGGGCGGCTATGCCTCCTCCGGAAGGAGGGACGCCCGGCGGACTCCCCCTCGGCTTACCGGCCCATCGTTTTGCTCGATGAGGTCGGTAAGATGTTCGAGGGGATAATCGCCAACCGGCTAGAAAGCCTGCTGGTGACGGTGGGGCCGGACCTGTCCGACGCCCAATTCGGGTTCCGACGGGGTCGTTCGACCGTGGACGCATTGGCCCTACTGAAGGGCCAGGTGAGGGAGGCCGTGGAGGCGGGGGACGGAGTGCTGGCAGTGTCATTCGACATTGCCAACGCCTTCAACTCTGTCCCCCACTCGACCATCTTGGAGGCGCTCCGGTACCACGGAGTGCCTCAGTACTTGCGCCAACTCTTGGCCAGCTACTTGGAGGACCGGGTGGTCCTCCTTGCAGACAAGACGGCCAGAGTTAGGCAATATGGCGCAGAGTCCGGTGTTCCACAGGGGTCGGTCCTAGGACCACCGCTGTGGAACATTGGATTCGACTGGCTCCTGCGGGGGACCCTCCTCCGTGGCACGAGCATCATTTGCTACGCAGATGATACTCTCCTCATTGCCCGGGGGAGGGACTTCAGAGAGGCGGCCAGTCTGGCCTCTGCTGGCGGATCCTTAGTGGCAGGAAGGATCCGCCGCCTAGGGTTGAAGGTGGCGCTACATAAAACCGAGGCCGTGTATTTCCACGGGCCTCGGCAGCGCATCCCCCCAGACGGCCACATTGACGTAGAGGGCGTCCAGATCGGAGTCAAGGCCCAAATGAAGTACCTGGGCCTTGTACTCGACAGCAGGTGGCGCTTCGGCCCACACTTTAGCGGGCTGTCGACGCGCCTGCTGAAGGCCGCGAATGCCCTTTCGTGGCTCCTCCCGAACCTGGGGGGTCCGAAGGCGCGATGCCGGCGCTTGTATGCCGGCATCCTAAGAAGCATGGCCCTTTACGGGGCCCCAATCTGGGCGGACGCCCTCAACAGGAGGGAGAACGCCACTGCCATCCGTAGGCCCCAAAGGGCCATTGCACTGCGGGTGGCGAGGGCCTACCGTTCGGTGGGATTCTCGGCGGCGTGCGCTCTGGCCGGCACCCCTCCTTGGGAGCTCGAGGCATGGGTGCTGACCAGAGTGTACGAGTGGACGGCACGGCGGAAGGCGCTCGGGGAGCTCCCCGCCGCAGAAGAGCGGGAGGCCGTGCGGCGGGAGGCGAAGGAGGCAATCGTTCATCACTGGACGGAGGACCTCGCCTCTGCCGCCTTCGGCCGCCGGACGCTGGACGCGCTCGGGCCGGTCTTGAAGGATTGGCTCGAGCGGTCCCATGGTTTCCTCTCCTTCCGTCTGGTGCAGGTGTTGTCCGGCCATGGGTGCTTCGGATCGCACCTGCACCGGATCCAAAGAGAGGAGACCCCGTCGTGCCACGATTGCGGCGCGGCGGAGGACACGGCACAGCACACCCTAGAGGTGTGCCCGGCCTGGTCCGAGCTGCGCCGTAGTCTGGTCGCAGCGGTCGGGCCGGACCTCTCGCTTCCCAGTGTCGTCAACTCGATGCTGGAAAGCGAGGAGGCCTGGGCAACAGTCGCCTCCTTCTGTGAGGAAGTAATGTCCCAGAAGGAGGACGCGGAGCGCGCGCGGGAGGACGACCCTCTCGCCGCGCCGCTCCGCAGGCGGAGGAGGGGTCGAAGAAGACGTCAATATGAAAGTCATCTTCGACTCCTCCCAGGTGGAGGCCAGCAGGCAACGGGTGCGGGGGCACCCTTGCCTGTATTGCACGGGCCTCCACCAGTGTCGGATGGGAATGACCAGGTGTTCCCGGTCATTCCCATAGCCCCCCAGTAAGCTGGGGGGCATGCGGGGCCCGCCAACAAGGCGGGCATGCGCCGGGAGGGTTTTGGATGTAAAGGCTGCGCCGGTTTCCCATGCCCTCCCATCACGGCGTTGCGGGAACACCGCTGAGTTTTAGTGGGTATACTGTATGTGTAACAGGAGTCCCACATACCCCGTCTCGTCCCCCACGAGCGGGCATGCGTAACGCATTTCTCAGCGTAAAAAAAAAAAAAAAAAAAAAAAAAAAAAAAAAAGGTTAGGTTAGGTTAGGTTAGGTTAGGTTGTTGGGCGCGGCTGGGGCGTTATCAACGCTGCTTCCCAATCTGGGGGGCCCGAGCGCCGCCTGTAGGCGGCTCTACGTGGGGATCGTGCGATCGATGGCCCTGTATGGGGCCCCGATCTGGGCGGCTGACCTGACGGCCGGGAGCATCGCAGTCCTGCGCAAACCGCAGAGAGCGATGGCCGTCAGAGTCATCAGGGGTTATCGCACGATCTCCTACGAGGCGGCTTGCGTACTGGCCGGATCCCCGCCATGGGACCTCGAGGCGAAAGTACTCGCGTCACTGTATCGGTGGCGCGAGGAAGCGAGGGCGCGGGGCGAGTGGCTGATGCAGCGACATGTGGAGTTGCGTCGGTCACAGCTTCGCGCAGCCCTGGTGGCGGAATGGCGGGACAGGCTTTCACGCCCTACCGCCGGCCTCGCCACCATCGAGGCGGTCCGGCCAGTACTCGAACCCTGGCTCGGGAGGAGGCACGGCTCCCTGTCGTTTCGGGTGACGCAGGTGCTCTCGGGGCATGGTTGCTTCGGGAAGTACCTGTGTCGCATAAACAGGGAGCCGGACGCCCGGTGTCACCACTGCGTCGACTGCCGGGAGGACACGGCGCGGCATACGCTGGCAGAGTGTGCCGCTTGGGAGGAGCCACGCCGTGCCCTCATCTCAGGAGTAGGCAGTGACCTATCGCTGCCGGCCGTGGTCGAGTCGATGGCCGGCAGCGAGGAGTCCTGGGACGCGGTGGTGTCCTTCTGCGAAACAGTCGTGTCGCAGAAGGAGGCTGCGGAAAGGGAGCGGGAGATCTCGTCCGCTCACCCGGCCCGCAGCAGGCGCACCGGGCGTCGGCGGAGGGCCGATAACGCCCACTTCCAGCCCCCATAAATGGGTCCAGGGACGGCGGACTTGGGGACGTCCGCCGCCCCCTATCACATTGGACCCGAGGTGGCGGCGCGTAGTGTTCCACGCGCGCCCCTAGCAGACGTCGCGGGGGGGGGTCAGACACCTCACCCCCCCCCCAGACTTGAGGTGGCCCGCAGAGGCGGGCCGGCACTAGCCGGGGATTGCGGAAGGAATAACAGATCCCAAGATCCCCGGTGCAAGTGTGGGAAGGGAACACTGGGGTGGTTTTTAGTCAGTAAGAGTCTGACAGACCCCTCCGCCCGCCCCAGGGCGGAGGACATCCATGAGGATTTTCCACCCCGTGAACAAAAAAAAAAAAAAAAAAAAGGTTAGGTTAGGTTAGGTTGGGGGACCACCCCACAGTGCTTGCGTCCACGTCGCGTCCCCTGGGCAACGACCCGGTTCTGACCACCGTAACGGAGTGGCAGACCGGGCTCGGCTAAAGTGCACTGTGAATCGTAGGCATTCATGCGGTCGTCTACGAATACTGAGAGTTTTAATTTTATCATGATGGGAAAGCCAACGCGGGATGCGTCTGGCCGATTTGTCACGAATCGCTCCTCCCAGGGCGATTCAAACGGCCCTTCTCAGGGCCAATCCAACGGCCCTTCTCAGGGCCAACCCAACGGCCCTTCTCAGGGCCAACCCAACGGCCCTTCTCAGGGCCAATCCAACGCCGGCGACGCTTTGGCGTCGGAAGCTGACCGCGCACCATCTGCGGCCAGCTTGTTTTGTAGGCCGGACGAGTTGTCGGACTCCGACGAGTCCAATATGGATACGTCGGCGGCCGAGAGCGACCGCTTCAAGCGGAAGAGGTCCGAGGGCTCCTCGGAGTCGGCCGTGGGTAAGGCGAAGAAGAAGTCGAGGTCGAAAAAGGCTTCGACTTCTTCTGCGGCTCGTACCCACGATGTGGGCTTGGTGGACGCCGAGTGCCAGCTAAACCTGGCGAAAAGGGCGCAAATCCAGTTGGATCTGGAGGAGAGGGTCGCCGCCAAGGAAAAACAGGCGCAAGTCGCCAGGTCGAGGGCTGGCTATGGCGCATCAAATGTGCTGTATGCCGACCACTCCCTGGCGGAACTGGAGCGCATGGCCCTTGAGGATAAGGAGGAGGTCCTGGAGGTCGCCTCCAAGTCCTCAAACTTGAAGGGGACCTTCCAGAAGGCCCTCAAATGCCGGGCCGCCAGCTTGCACGGCATTGTGGTGGAGCTGGTGAAGCGGACGGCCACGGACGAGTCGCGGCAGCTGCAGGCGAGGGTTGATCGCCTACAGGCGGAGGTCAGCCAGCTTCACCAGAAGCTGGCCGAAGCCACGGCGAGGCCTGCCCAGTCTGCCCCGGGTCCGGTGGTGACAGGCCCCCCCTTCTCCTCTGCCAGCCTTGAGGAAATGTTCCGCAAGGTTGCCTTGGAGGAGAGGGCCTTCACCAGGGCCTGCTTCGCAGGCATAGAGGACCGGCTCTTGCCGGAAAAGCGGCTCCGCCCGCCGCTAGCGGCAGACAAGAGGCCACTGCCGAAGGAGCCGGAACGGAAGATTTGGCCCTTGTGGGGGTCTACTTCTCCCCAAACCGCCCCCTTCAGGACTTCGAGAACTATCTCGGAGTCCTGGCAGCCGTGGTCGGCAGGGCGGCGCCGCGTCAGGTCTCCGTACTGGGAGACCTGAACGCCAAGTCGGTAACCTGGGGCAACCCGGCCACCGACGCTCGCGGGCGGGCAGTGGAGATGTGGGCAGCCTCCTCTGGACTCTCCCTCTTGAATAGAGGGAGCGTCCAGACATGCGTGCGGCGGCAGGGTGGCTCAATAGTGGACGTCACTTTCGCCACCCCTGCGTTAGCCGCGCGCGTGCTGAACTGGCGGGTGGACCTGGTGGAGACTATGTCGGACCACCGCTACGTGCGGTTCGACATCTCCACCAGTGGTCGCGGAGGGTCGCAGCCCCTCTCGGCGCGGCGATCACCGTTCCCACGGTGGGCGCTCGCCCGCCTGGATAGGGAGGCGGCGGTGGAAGCGGCGTTCGTCCAGGACTGGCTTTCCCCGCCTTCCGCTGGCCTGGATGTGGACACCGTGGCGGGGCACCTGAGGGAGTCTCTGACCGAGGTATGCAACTCCAGCATGCCTCGGTCTCGCCGACCACTACCCAATCGCGCCGTGTATTGGTGGTCGGCGGAGCTGGTGGGGCTTCGAGCAGCGTGTGTGGCGGCAAGGAGGGCTTACTCGCGGAGCCGGCGGCGGCGTCTACGGGACCGGCCCAACGAGGACCACCTCTATGAGGTGTATTTGGGGGCAAAAATGGCCCTCGATCGGGCCATCGCCGCCGCCAGAGACTCGGCGAGAGAGGAGATGCTGGAGGGTCTTGACAACGACCCCTACGGGAGACCATACAAGGCAGCGCGCAACAAGCTGCGCCCCTTTGGTCCCCCGGTGGCCGAGACCCTGGAGCCCTCATTCCTGGATGGGGTGGTTCAGTCCCTGTTTCCGTGCAGGGGCAACTTCACCCCACCAGTGATGAACCCACCGCTGGGGACAGCTCCGCCAGCTGAGGAGGAGGAGGAGGCCCCTCCTGTCACGGAGTCGGAACTTGGCGCGGCGATTCTCCACATCCGCGCCAAGAAGACAGCTCCGGGCCCCGACGGTGTCCCAGCAAGAGTGGTGGCGATCGCTGCCACTCAAATGGAGGAAAGGTTTCGGGACCTCTTCAGCGCATGTCTTGCGTCTGGAAGGTTCCCGAAACCGTGGAAGGAGGGGCAGTTGTGCCTCCTTCGCAAGGAGGGCCGCCCAGCAGACTCCCCCTCAGCATACCGGCCCATCGTCCTGCTCGATGAGGTCGGTAAAATGTTCGAGGGGATAGTCGCTGCTCGCCTAAAGAGCCATCTGCGGGATATCGGGCCGGACTTGTCGGAAGCTCAGTTCGGTTTTCGGGCTGAGCGTTCCACGGTGGACGCGCTGGCCTGCCTTAAGGGGCAGGTGAAGGAGGCGATGGAAGCGGGGGACGGATTGTTGGCCGTGTCATTCGACATAGCCAATGCCTTCAACTCCGTCCCCCACTCCACCATACTAGAGGCGCTCCGATTCCACGGAGTGCCTCGATACCTGCGCAGTCTGCTGGCCAGCTACCTGGAGGATCGGGCGATCCTCCTGGTGGATAGGACTGGCCAAGTCCGGCGGTATGCCGTTGAAGCCGGCGTTCCACAGGGGTCGGTCGTAGGTCCTCTCCTCTGGAACGTCGGCTATGATTGGCTCTTACGGGGAACTCTCCTCCGAGGCACGAGTGTCATCTGCTATGCGGATGACACTCTCCTCACCGCCCGGGGGGGGAGTTTCAGGGAGGCGGCCAACTTGGCCTCGGCGGGCGGATCCTTGGTCACGGGGAGGATCCGCCGCCTAGGTTTAGCGGTGGCGCTGCACAAGACCGAGGCCGTGTTCTTCCACGGGCCTCGGCAGCGCCCCCCACCTGACGCCCACATCTTCGTGGAGGGCGTCAGAATTGAGGTGAAGGCCCAGATGAAATATCTGGGCCTTGTACTCGACAGCAGGTGGCGCTTCGGCCCGCATTTTAGCGGGCTGTCGTCGCGCCTGCTGAAGGCCGCGGGCGCTCTCTCCTGGCTGCTTCCCAACTTGGGGGGGCCGAGCGCGCGATGCCGGCAACTCTACGCCGGCATCTTGAAGAGTATGGCGCTCTACGGCGCTCCCATCTGGGAAGACTCCCTCCATAGGAGGGAGAACGCCGCGGCCTTGCGGGCGCCTCAGAGGGCAATAGCCCAGCGGGTGGCGCGAGCCCACCGCACGGTGGGCTTCGCAGCAGCATGTGCTCTGGCGAGCACCCCTCCTTGGGAACTCGAGGCGTGGGTGCTCGCCAGAGTGTATGAATGGACGGCGGGGCGGAGGGCGAGCGGAGAACGCCCTGCCCCGGAAGAGCGAGCCGCCGTCCGGCGGGAGGCGAGGGACGCCATCGTCGTCCATTGGACGGGCGACCTCGCCACAGCAGCCTTCGGCCGCCGAACCCTCGACGTGATCGGGCCGGTCCTGCGAGACTGGCTCGAGCGGTCGCATGGGTTCCTCTCGTTCCGTCTGGTGCAGGTGCTGTCCGGACACGGTTGTTTCGGAGCGTACCTGCACCGAATCGGACGGGAGGAGACACCGTCGTGCCACCACTGTGGCGCGGCGGAGGACACGGCGCAGCACACCCTCGAGGTGTGCCCGTCGTGGTCCGAGCCGCGCCACAGTCTGCAAGCGGTGATCGGACCGGACCTCTCACTCCCCGGCTTGGTAAACGCCATGCTGAGGGATGAGGGGTCCTGGGCGGCAGTCGCCTCCTTCTGCGAACACGTCATGTTGCAGAAGGAGGAGGCGGAGCGCGTGCGGGAGGACGACCCTGCCGCTGCGCCGCTCCGAAGGCGGAGGAGGGGTCGAAGAAGACGTCACTTTGAACGTCATCTCCGACTCCTCCCAGGTGGAGGCCAGCAGGCAACGGGTGCGGGGGCACCCTTGCCTGTATTGCACAGACCTCCACCAGTGTCGGACGGGAATGGCCAGGTGTTCCCGGCCATTCCCGTAGCCCCCCAGTAACGGGGGGGCATGCGGGGCCCGCCAGCTAGGCGGGCATGCGCCGGGAGGGTCGTGGAAGAAAAGGTTCAACCGTTATCCCATGGCCCTCCCAACACGGCGATGCGGGAACACCGCTGAGTTTTAGTGGGTATACTGTCGGCATTACCGACAGGGAGTCCCACATACCCCGTCTCGTCCCCCACGAGCGGGCATGCGTAATTGCATTTCTCAGCGAAAAAAAAAAAAAAAAAAAAAAAAAAAAAAAAAAAAAAAAAAAAAAAGGTTAGGTTAGGTTAGGTTAGGTTTTTTTTTTTTTTTTTTTTTTTTTTCCTGTCCGGGCGCCAAGGCCCGGCCCGCGAGCTACTCCTCTAACATAATTAGAGTCCTTAATTAACGGGGAATTAAAACATGTTCTTACTGATTTATTATGAAAACAACATTACATCTACGACTACATACATAATTTTCTTACTTTTCTAACACTTATTTTAGTCTGTCTACACATTTATTTTCTATAACTAATCAATATGTATGTAGTACTATTATAACATTTGCTTATAACTTATTTTTCTAACACACTATTCTACATTTATTTATACATTCATTCCTTATAACGCTAGTTGATATATTTATACATATCTTACTTTCTAACACCTTATATCTATTTATTTATACATTTAGTCCTTATATGCTAGTCAATATATTTTACTAATATATTTATAACATAAATCTTTTATTCTATTTACTTATTTCTATATATAACTTGTTCAGCGATTTCTTTACAATATTGGATAAACTTTTCCCTTTGCTTTTTATTATTACCCAACATTAGTTTGGAGAAATTTTCTACTGTCATCCCGCATTCTAGTTCATTTTCGACCTCGAGTCTCTTTAAAGCGTGAACTGGGCAGTAAATTAAAATGTGTTCAACCGTTTCGGGGGTCCCGGGCTGGCAGATGCACGATGAGTTCTCTTTGCACTTGAATCGGTTCAAGTACTCCGAGAACCCACCGTGCCCCGTCAGTACTTGGGTGGTTGTCCTGGTTGGAACAATTTGCCGGACTATCTTGTAGCTAGTGGCTACTTCGGGAAAAAACAGTTTAGTAACACCCGCCGTGGTACCCTCCCTATACCTCTTGCTCCATTCATCAATCGACTCTTTGCGGATCAGTCGCTTGATGAAGGAAACCGGGCAAAGATCGTAGTCGGGTTTGGTCTTCGAATGCAGAGCGGCTTCCTTCGCCAGCTCATCCGCCCTCTCATTTCCCGCGAGACCCGCGTGTGCCTTGATCCAGAACAAACACACAGTTTTGCTCTGATGTTCAATGGCCCTTAGGTTCTCGCGGGTGTCAACTGCCAGGGGATGTGTTGTGCTGAGGTTCACTATGGTCTCCAGGGCCGATCTACAGTCGCTGTAGATGCCATAGCTCACCTCGCTTCGCCTTTTTATTTCCTCGGTGGCTCGGCATATCGCGAGGAGTTCCGCCTGGTATACCGTACAGTAAGGGGCCAGCTTGAGTTTTACGGTCTTCACCTCCGCTACACTATCCCATAGGGTTAGTGCAGCTCCAACCTTATCCTCAATCCGGCTGCCGTCGGTAAATATCCGGATAGCCTGGGTGTTGTGGCTATCTACCGACTCCTGGTCTACCAGACTCACGAACCCCATCGCGGTATGCTTCCCCGGGTGAGGTGTACAAGAGTATGGAGCTCTCCGCTCGACCTCTCTATCTACTAGCTCTGGCCGGGATGCGCCTCTCCTCGCCTCATACAGAGCAGCTGCCTCTTGTATGCGGAGGTCTAGTGGCAATATTCCGGCCAGTACCAGCGAAGAGTGAAGAGAGACCGTGCGGTAAGCCCCACACAATTTTTGGGCAAATCCCCTCTGGACCGCATTAAGGTGACGCTGGACTCCCAACTTCTTAGCCGCCGAAGACCAGGCGCTGGCCGCGTAGGTGATTATGGGCTCCACCGTAGCCGTGTATATAGTACGGACTATTTCCGGGTGGAGACCCCAACTGACTCTGGCAGCTCTCGATAGCTGTTTGTAGACTCCAAGTGCCTTTTTGCAGACGTTAGCCGTATGGCTGTTGAAGGTCAACTTGGAGTCCACTGTGAGTCCCAAGATCTTCATTTCGGAGGACATTCCAATGTCGATCCCTCCCATGGTCAGCCGTGGCGTGTCATATTTCAGCTTTCTGGTGACTACCATGGCGCAAGTTTTGTGTGGCGCGAACTTGAGCTTATTCATGACACCCCACTTCCGAACATGTTCGAGAGCGGCATTGGCCTGTCCCTCGATTTCCAGGGCAGTCTCCCCCGAAAACACGAGCACCACATCATCCGCGAAAGCCTGGCAATAGTTCTCTCGTTCCGTGAGGCTCTCCAGCAATGGATTCAATACAAGGTTCCACATGATGGGGCCGCCTATCGATCCCTGGACACATCCTTTGCTGGTGCTTTTTGCGAACTCATAGCCAGCATACCGTACCCGGACCTTGCGGTCGCTTAGGTAGCTGGCTAACATCCTCCTGAGGTTCGCTGGGCACTTTTCCTCCGCCAGTCTGACCTTTATGGCTGGCCACCAAGCACTGTCGAAGGCTCCCTCTATGTCCAGTGAGACCACCGTGATGAGCTTCCTCTCTTGGAGTTTGCCTCTCACGTGGGCCATCAGGTCATAGAGGGAGTCTTCCGTGCTCCGCTGTGGCATGAAGCCATACTGGCGAGGACTTATCCGGGGTGCCAGGTACCAAACCAGCCTTCTAACAACCATCTTCTCCAGGATTTTCCCCATTACTGGCAATAGTCCAATAGGCCTATAGGACTTGGGACTGGTGTAATTGTCTTTGCCAGGCTTCCTCAGCACCACCACGGCGGCCTCTTTCCACGCTGTGGGGAAGTGCGTCAGATGCCAGCACCTGTTGAACACTGCCAGGTGCAGCTCCATGTCCCGCGCTATTAGACGCTGGCAGATGTCGGCTGTGAAGCCGTCTACTCCGGGTGCCTTCTTCGGATTGAAGCTCTCCGTCGCGAATCTGAGCTCCTCCGTCGTAAACTCTGGATCATGAATCTCATGATGGCTCCAGTCATTTACCCGGTCAGCAAGAGCTCTGATCCGACGATGGTCTGTGCTATCCTCCTCCTCTACATCCTCCGGGTAGAACGTTTCTGCGAGTAGCCTCGCAGATCCTTCCTGCCCCACTTCCCTTCCGTTCCATACCAGCGGCAGATCCTCTTGCCTTCGTTCTGTGCCTTTTATAACCCTATAAATACCCTCCCAAACCCCTTCCCTGGTTTGTTTTTCGCAGTACCCCTTCCAACTTTCAGTGGAACGCTTCACAACCTCTAGTTCATATTTTTCTTTTTCTTGCAGGTACAACGCTACCACACCTTCTCTACGCGACGGCGCAGCGCACCGGATTCTTCTCTTCCTGGTAGCGACGTCGTGCTTCATTGCCTCGAGTTCTTCGGACCACCACGGCATGGTAAGTGTTTGGTTCTCTGTTTTTATTGGCATAGATGCCTTGCATGCTTCTGTTATTATTTCAGTGTATTTGCCAATTGTGTTATCCAAATTTTCTTTGCTATTAATCTGCTCTATATTTACTATGTTAATTCTATTTTCTATTTTCAATTGGTCAATTTTTTCATTAAAAAGTTCCCAATTGGCTTTCTTTGTATTGTATTTCCTAGTCGTTCTTTTAATGTTAATACCCTTCCCCTTTTTGAATTTAATTTTAACTAGTATGCCGTTGTGGTCCGAGCTCGTCAGGTCTTCAGCCACCGTCCATTCCTCTACCAGGTCGAGCAAGTCCTCCGTACACAAGGTCACGTCAACGTGACTCGTGATTCTGCGGCCTCCTCTGATGGTGTCAAAAGTGGGTTTGTTACCGCAATTCAGTACCTGCAGGTTGAGCTCTCCTATCGTCCCGACCAGTTCGTCCCCTCTGTTGTCTTGGGCACCGCTTCCCCACCACACGCTTTTGGCGTTCGCGTCCCCTCCAACGATGGCTTTGCTAGGCTTTAGCTCTTTCATAGCGGTCGTTAAGTGGTCCAAGTATGGCCCGATGGGTAGGTCAGGCTCGAAGTAGTACGAGACGGCGAGCATCTCCCAGGCGCTCGTTCGCAGCTTCACCACCACGATGTTGTTGGTGGTGAATTTGGGGCACTGTATGACATCGATGTCATGATTGAACACGACTATCGCCGCCTTAACAGTGCCCCCTCCACGGTCCGAGTTCTGGTAGACCCTCGCCCCCCCGTACGACCTCATTGCCTTTATGCTACCCACATACGGCTCCTGGACCAGTGCGAAGGCTATTTTCCGCTTCTTTGCCTCGAGCATAAGCTCGTTAGTCGCCAGTTGTTTTCGTTGGAGGTTAGCTTGCGCCGCGGAGTAAAAGTGAGCAGCTGCCGCGTGTGCAACCCCCGTGGCCACCTTAGCAATATGCTATTGCGGCCCGGGCCAACGCATCCCACTTCCTGCGCACAGGGCAGTCCTGACTGAAGACCATGTGGCCCGTATCATCGTGTTTGTCTCTGGCGCAGTTTTTACAAGTGGGTCTATCGCCCGCGGCCAGCCTGGTGCATTCAGCCCTGAGATGCGGCCCCCCGCAGTAGTTGCAGAGATCGGCAGGCTCTGTACATAACTTTCGGCCATGACCGTATGCTAAGCACCTCGTGCACTGTATCAGGGGGGTTTGGTCCAGGACCCTGACGCACTGCAGGTCGATGAAGACCCTACCGGCCGCAGTAAGCCTCTGCCACAGCTTCGGTGACACCTGAAGGACGACATGGTTCTCCAAAGAGTTCCGTGCCCTCCTCCGGTACCTCACTGTGGCAGTTGCTTCCTCGGCCGTCAGGTCCTCCAGCAGGCGGGCGTTCTGAGTCTTGAGTGCAGCTAAGATGTCCTCGTCACTGTTGTAGGACAAGAGGTCCTTGATAATCACCAGTGGGTCTCTGTTTTTCGCTTCTTCCACTTTAAGGTGTTTGTCATTCTTGAGATGGACTGTTGTTTTTGCCATCTCTTCCTTGTTTGTGAAGCTAAGTATGACCCTCTTGTCCTTGACTTTTCGGACCCTCTCGATCTGCACTCCGCTCTTCTTCGCGTCCAGGACCTCCTTTACTCGCCCCACCACTTCCGTGCTGGTATCCATCACGATGTCTGAGGATACGATGATGGAATGCTTAGGCCTTTGGCCCCAGGTGTTTTGGGGCGCAGTCAGGGCCTCCGCATAAGTAGGGGCTCTCTCTTTAATCTCGGAGACCATTCTGCCCACTTCCTTTGTGGTCTCCTCGAGCGTGCTAATTCCATTTAGAATGGCCTCGTTTTCAGCGCCACACGATTTCTGCGCCGCCCTTTGCTCCCCCATCTCCGCCTGCAGCTGCCGGATCATCTGGTTGCCCTCCTTCGCTATCCGAGCTTGCTCTTCTAGTGCGGAGCGCAACCAAACAAGACTCCCCATGTCTTCCCCTCCCCTCCCAGTCGTGTGAGGTTCCTGTTCCTCACGTTTGTCCCCCGCAACTGCAATTTTCCCCTTGTCTGTTTGCTTTACCAATTGATAAAGTCTTTCCAGAGCCGCCGTGACTTCGTTCTTTATTTCCGCCTTTAGATTCCTGGAGTTTTTAAGGTGGAGCTTACCCTTTTCCAGACAAGCTCTCGCCTCTGCCGTGGCACTAGGAAAGCCTAGGTCCGGTCTTTTAGGCGGCACTGCGGCGGCCGCCGGGACCCGGCGCGTCGCCTGATTGCCGGTGGACTGCTGAGAGGTACTGGGAGTCGGGGACTTAGTCTGAGACTGAGACTCAGCATTCCCGGCCTCCCATACCCCGATGCTTCGCCTCACATTGGGAGGCAAGGGGCCAGCCTTCTCCAATGAGCGCGGCGAACCTCCGATAACCGGCGAGCTCGCGTCTTTCTTGGCCGGTGTGCGTTGCATTGCGGTGGCTTGCGTGAACGTTAAGTTCATCGAATGACGACCAAAAGACACTAAGGATGCTGAGGATACTTCTGTTTCCCTGTAAAGAGGGGATTGGCACAGAAATATCCCAGAAACAGCGGAAAGTAAAAAATAAAAATAAAAACAAAATAAAACAAGATAAAACAATACAAAGCCAAAGCAAAAAAAAAAACGACGAAACAAGGCACCCCACAAATTCGGTATTGTCAAACAAAACGTAAACAAAATGCAATTGTTCCAACCAGGAGGCGAAAAGAAACCCGAGTTCACGAACGCTAAGGACTCGAGCTCGCGGTGATTGCAATAAAATGTACTTAATACAGTCGAAAACGGAAAACCGTTTTTGTCAGCTTTGACGAAAATTATTTCTAGCAGCCTCAATAGAGAACTGCGGTTACGGTTCTCCTATCCTAACAGCCAATAAAGCTGAATATAGTTAAAATAACAAAATAAATCTAATAAAAATGGGTCCCGGACCCTTAGTCCAATTTAAACTAAAATAAAAATTAAACAAATATGGGGCGCTACCTTTATAACGTATTGCTATGTCGAATAACAATAACGAGTCAAATGCCAACCCGCAACACTACACCGATACCAAAAATAGAAAATAAATAAAGATAATAATATATAAATAAATACTTTAACAACTTTTATTTTGAAAGGGAGACTTTATTTAATAATTTTGACGGAGCCAATAGAAAGCTCTTTTCCTCCCGGTTCCGGAGACCCCAAACTTGGTATGTCTATGACCTCCGGTTCAAAAGTTAAGGCCCGGGGGGGTGAGGTAACCCTGAAGGGGCAGAGGGGCTAGTCAAAAAGAGGGGGGGTGTAGCAGGGTATCCCAGGGGCAAATATAAGTGGGAGTAACCTGGATATAATAAATATACTTAAACTTACTATGAGGGTCAAATTTGGGAGGGGGTCAAAAAAAAGGGGGGTCTTGGGGTCTTATCAGTAAGTATGTCCTAGTTGAGAGGGGGGTTGTAGGGGGGGGGAAATTTTGGTCAGAATTTTGATATTCCCAGCGGTTTCCGAGATATTTGGGTTTTTGGGTTTTTGGACTGGTTGGCCAAATTATTAATTAATTATTAATTAATCATTAACAGTTAATCAATCACCCAATAATTAATGAATGTTATGGAATGGTAATGGTATTGAAATAGTAAAATAAATTAAATAAATGAGAATAAATGAGAATAAACTATTTTGTAATGTTTGTAGGTGAGAGATTATGAATAAATAACGATTTAAATGTGATATTTCTAGAAAAAAAATTTAAAAAGGGGGGCAAGCTATAGGGGGTGGCCGGTGGAGTGTTGCTGCATATACTATACTACGTATAGGATATGCAGGGTTTCGTCAAAAACGGGCTATCTCGCTCCGTTTCCGAGATACGGGCGTCTCCCGTTTTTTTTAAAAGTCCCGGTCTAGATAACAGTTAGTGAAGCTAACCTTGTCGGCCAAGTTTTCTTACAATTAGCGCCAACGACTTATTTCCCACCAGGGGATGTAGCCCGTCTCCTATTGATGGCGCGTGGGTTTTGTTGATGTAAGCTGAAAGAGGAAGAGGTGTTCTTTCCCTCCACTTGAATTTTAGAATTTTCGGTCAAGGGGTTTGCGTGTGGGGTGGCCGCCAACATAAGAGTTGGGGTTTCAGAGCCGCAAATAAGGTGGTTTTTGACTTTCCCCTGCCCCGAAAAATCCAAAACTCGGCTGGTAGGTCCAGCAGACTTCAATATCTGGCCAAAAATTTTTTGGGTGTTTTCTTCCCCCTTCAACCCTTAAAAGCCGGGCAAAGATAACTTAGCTAATATTTATGGCTAATAATCCTATTTTAAAATAAAGCCTAGTCTAAAAATATGTGTTTCGCGTGGGTTTAAATTAGATCACTGGGTAGGGGACAAAAATCCCTATCCATTGGTATCAAAAACAGAATTATATTATACCCTGATGGGGCGAATTTAATTATTTAAAAGTAAAGTATCACAACAAAAAATTTTATAAACCTAGTTTTTAGACACAGATGTAAGTGTAATACCAATAAAACTATATATTTCTAAAGATAAACGCCGAGTACATTTAATAATAATATAAACTTATAGATTTAAGGGATTGAAAATCCAACCCTCGGTTTTTTAAAAACTTACACTAATAATAACTTTTTAACGGCAAGTCTGATTTGACCCAAATTTAATTTGGGGTTTGATAACAATATGCCAAATTTTTTGAAAAAATAAAACTATATGTAGTGTATCCTGCTTCCCGGGGAATAATGATGTAAGATTTCCAGAAAATAAAAACCTTGTTTTCGGTTGATTTCCGAAGACTTTCTTCGATGTCGGTTCGCCTCCCGGCTCCTCGTCTGTGATGCCTTCGATGTATTATCACCTATGCAGTGAAATCCCTCGGGATCCCCCACCACGCGCCACGCGGTTTTTGGTTTTTAGGAGCTATCTCCGGAACGGTAAGTCGGAAAATTCCAAACTTGGTATCCAGAGACAGGTCTTCTTAAGCCGCAGACAGCTGCAGTTGTCGATTTCTAACTTCCCGCGCAAAATCGCGCGGCGTTCGGCTCCAAAGTTTTGGAGATGTAGTTTTTCACTTATAACTTTCACAATTTTCCACTTTTCACAATAAAATTTTCACCATTGGCTGCGTCTCAGCAGCGCGCTTCTAATGATGTATAACACTTGTATATACTCGCGAAAAAACCTATTTTTTAGATTTTTCGAGCGCGGAGCGACTTAAAAATGATCTGCTCGCGGCTAGGGGTGCCGCGCGACTGGTTAGGTTAGGTTAGGTTAGGTTAGGTTAGGTTAGGTTAGGTTAGGTTAGGTTAGGTTAGGTTAGGTTAGGTTAGGTTAGGTTAGGTTAGGTTAGGTTAGGTTAGGTTAGGTTAGGTTAGGTTAGGTTAGGTTAGGTTAGGTTAGGTTAGGTTAGGTTAGGTTAGGTTAGGTTAGGTTAGGTTAGGTTAGGTTAGGTTAGGTTAGGTTAGGTTAGGTTAGGTTAGGTTAGGTTAGGTTAGGTTAGGTTAGGTTAGGTTAGGTTAGGTTAGGTTAGGTTAGGTTAGGTTAGGTTAGGTTAGGTTAGGTTAGGTTAGGTTAGGTTAGGTTAGGTTAGGTTAGGTTAGGTTAGGTTAGGTTAGGTTAGGTTAGGTTAGGTTAGGTTAGGTTAGGTTAGGTTAGGTTAGGTTAGGTTAGGTTAGGTTAGGTTAGGTTAGGTTAGGTTAGGTTAGGTTAGGTTAGGTTAGGTTAGGTTAGGTTAGGTTAGGTTAGGTTAGGTTAGGTTAGGTTAGGTTAGGTTAGGTTAGGTTAGGTTAGGTTAGGTTAGGTTAGGTTAGGTTAGGTTAGGTTAGGTTAGGTTAGGTTAGGTTAGGTTAGGTTAGGTTAGGTTAGGTTAGGTTTTTTTTTTTTTTTTTTTTTTTT
Source organism: Tiliacea aurago (assembly GCA_948098905.1). NCBI lineage: Eukaryota > Metazoa > Arthropoda > Insecta > Lepidoptera > Noctuidae > Tiliacea > Tiliacea aurago. The sequence goes on along the minus strand of OX402581.1, from coordinate 46,073 downwards.
TTGTTATATGGCAGGAGGGGAAATCCTCATGGACGCCCAGACTGTCTCACTAATGAGCCAGTCTGGGCAGTGCCGGACTCTTACCGGCTAAAACCCACTCCTACCTTTGCCAGTGTCCCTCTGACATTATCAGAGACCTTGTTTTTCAGTTTGTTAATTTTTGTAATTCCACTGTTTTGTTGTTTAATTTTTATCGGTCCTGTTTTACGAGGTGGAGATTTCCTGGAAGCAGGCGCCTCTCTTTTCTTCTAATGTTTTAAGAACCTTATACTTAACTCTAATACCGTATACTAATTGGTTTCAATTTACATCATACCAGTTTAATAACTATTACCTTATTTTTCTATGTTATTTTTGTATTTTTTTCTTTTTATTTTCTTTCTATGAGTCTACTTGTGCTAATACCTTTAATATTATTTTAATCTATAACTTAATCTTTATCATGTTTATAATATGGCTATACTAATATATATATAATATATCATACAGACATAATTTCTTATCCTAATCTACGTTTATTGCTTATCCTATCGTGTTTTACTACTAATCTAATATTATATTGAACTTGTTTACTAATTACAAATACAGGCAGATGCAAATCTGCTTTCGTGAACGAACTTCTTACTCTCAATTTCTGCTTCTCACTAAAGTATTTTTGGCTTTTAACCTGTGCTTCTTTTCGTTTCAGGTACTGTTCGACGACCCGCGCACTCTGGACTGGTGTAGTGCCTCGAATGCGGCATCTCTTGGTGTTCACCTGCATAGTTTTATCAGCGAGCTCGTTTGTCCATCTCGGTAAAGGTTTTTTAATGTCGGTATCTATATTATTAGTATCTATATTACTATTTACTGAGTCTATTTTGTTTAAAGTCTTATTGTGTTCTAATGAAATTAAAATGGGGTCTGATTTTAATTGGGCCAATTTCTCATAAAATTGACGCCAATTCAGTTTTTTTGTGATGTAAATTCTTTTATTTCTAATTGGTGATGTTGGTTTGATTTCCTGAACTTTAATTTTGAAGACGTGGTCCGAGCTCTTGATTCCTTCCGTATTCTGGCCATAGTTTGCGCGGATGTAAGGGTAATTTAGGATCTTATTGCTGGTACACTGGTTCCTTCTTCTGGGCGTGGCTAATGGGCCTTCAGCAGTACGCCACTGACAGGCGTGCCAGCGCGTCCCATTTCAATCGAATTGGGCACTCGTTGTTAAAAGCGTTGTGGCCGGTACTCTCCAGTTTGGCCGATAAACAATTGTGGCACTTAGGAGCCTCTTCTGCCAACCGTGACGGACAATCGGCACGCATGTGGGGCTCACCACAGTGGATGCACAGGTCTGCGGGCTGCGTGCACAGTTTACGGCTATGGCCGAAGCACAGACAGCGAGTGCACTGCACCAGTGGTGACTGGTCCTGCACTCGCACCCGCTGTAGGTCGATGTGCACGCGACCCGCCATCGTTAGCCTCTGCCACACCGTGGGGGACACCTGCAGGATGACGTGGCACATGTGGGGGTTCCTCGTCCTTCGACGGTACTTCACCCCCAGCCTCAAATCTTCCGCAGGTATGTCCCCGATCAGGTGGGTGTTTTGCCGCTGGAGGGCTTGTGACACCTCCACATCCGAGTGGCAGGAGAGGACGTCCTTTATGATAATGAGCGGATCTTTATTTTTGACCTCTTCTACCACTAGATTGCCCGTCTTCCTTATCCGTTCGGTGACCCTTATCATTTCGTCTCTCGTCTTGAAGCCGACCACCACTTTCTGGTCCCTCGCCTTGCGCAGCCTCTCGACTCTCGTGCCTTCGTTTCTGGCATCGACCGCCGTCCTGAGCTTCTCAATAACCTCTTCACCGGTGTCCTGGTCATTGACTGACGATACGACCACCGAGTGAAGAGGCTCTTGGATGTGCTGCTTCTGGCCGGCGGCGATCTCCGCGAAAGTCGGACCCTGGCCTGCGACGTAGCGAGGGGCTTGCTGGAGATGCTCCGACAGAGTCTGCGTATGTTGTTGACACTCCTGCAATACCAGTTTGTGTTCTTTGAGGCCTTCAACAAGACTCTTCATCAGCTCCGTCGGTTCATCCGTGATCGGCTTCGGCTCCTTTCGGCTTTCGATATTTTCACTCTCGTTTGCTCCTCTTTCTTTTTCTGACTCTGCCTCTTTTACGAGCTGGTAAAGTCTCTCAACCGCTTTCGTGATTTCGTCCTTAATTTCTTTCTTGAGGTTACGGGAGTTTGAAAGCTGGATCATGGCCTTCGAGAGGCACGCCTTTGCCTCCGTGGTTCGGTTTATGTATCTCACGGGTTTCGCTTTGTGCGGCGAGCTCTCCTCGGTTAACTCCTGCTGTTTATGTCCATCCACTTTGAACTGCAGGGCGAGCGTGGCTTTGGACTTAAGTTTCGGGGGAGAGGACACTGGGGCCATTTTTGAAGGCGATGGTGTTTTGAGAGGCCGTCCAGAACTTAGTCTGGCGGCCTCCGAGTCCCCAATACTACGCCTTGACGGGCCAGCCTGTGCAAGTTGAGACCTCTCCGTTCCTATACTCTCCTCTGAGACCTTTCGCTTAATTACCGGTGTCCTGACACCAAACATTCTGGTAGAATCAAAATTTAGGACTGCGGAATGAGTTAGTTGTCAGACGACACTGGTACCTGTACTGTGTCCCTGTAAAGGGGGGATCAGGCAGGAGTAAAATAAGTATAAAAACAATTCCTAAATCTAAGACTTCCGTCGGGTCAATAAGAGTAATTGTAAAAGTCAATGTCAATATTTATTTTATACTTCTAAGTGACGCTAATCGGTCCTGAACACGTGTATTTATTTTATGTATAATACCCAAAGGTACAGATGTAGCTGGAAGAGCCAAAATTTTTTGAATTTCTATGCACGCCAGACGCACGTGCGAGGTGTCAAAAGACGCGTCTCCACGCGAGCTAGCGAGCTATGAAATTACTAGAATTATGTGCGATACAAAATTTTTGAGTTTTGGTCAAAAAACTGGTTTTTTGACTGAAAAATGTGAAAAAACCTGGAATAACCACTACCAAACAGGACTCGGGGTGGCTGAGCGCGCACCGGAATACAGGTAAGGCAGGTAGGTATCTATTGAAACTACTATTAACGATGGTTCGGATAAGAATTTTGAGATAAAATTAGTTTTTGAAAATTCCTTCAAAAAAATCTCACAAAAATTGCTAAGTCGATATACGAAAATATTTTTTCGCGTAATTGTCAATTTTTATTAGTCAAACCGTTGTACGGAACCTATTTAAGATTGATTTGGCTGAAAACAGCTTCAAAATGCGTCACCTGGATGCAAAGTTATAACGATTTGATGTAATTATTGTCTAGCTAAGGTGGATTTCGTATATATATGAATTTACTTGTTATGGAATTTTTTGAAGTTCTATATTCGCCAGACGCACGTGCGAGGTGTCAAAAGACGCGTCTCCGCGCGAGCTAGCGAGCTATGAAATTACTAGAAATATGTGCGATACAAAATTTTTGAGTTTTGGTCAAAAAACTGGTTTTTTGACTGAAAAATGTGAAAAAACCTGGAATAACCACTACCAAACAGGACTCGGGGTGGCTGAGCGCGCACCGGAATACAGGTAAGGCAGGTAGGTATCTATTGAAACTACTATTAACGATGGTTCGGATAAGAATTTTGAGATAAAATTAGTTTTTGAAAATTCCTTCAAAAAATCTCACAAAAATTGCTAAGTCGATATACGAAAATATTTTTTCGCGTAATTGTCAATTTTTATTAGTCAAACCGTTGTACGGAACCTATTTAAGATTGATTTGGCTGAAAACAGCTTCAAAATGCGTCACCTGGATGCAAAGTTATAACGATTTGATGTAATTATTGTCTAGCTAAGGTGGATTTCGTATATATATGAATTTACTTGTTATGGAATTTTTTGAAGTTCTATATTCGCCAGACGCACGTGCGAGGTGTCAAAAGACGCGTCTCCGCGCGAGCTAGCGAGCTATGAAATTACTAGAAATATGTGCGATACAAAATTTTTGAGTTTTGGTCAAAAAACTGGTTTTTTGACTGAAAAATGTGAAAAAACCTGGAATAACCACTACCAAACAGGACTCGGGGTGGCTGAGCGCGCACCGGAATACAGGTAAGGCAGGTAGGTATCTATTGAAACTACTATTAACGATGGTTCGGATAAGAATTTTGAGATAAAATTAGTTTTTGAAAATTCCTTCAAAAAATCTCACAAAAATTGCTAAGTCGATATACGAAAATATTTTTTCGCGTAATTGTCAATTTTTATTAGTCAAACCGTTGTACGGAACCTATTTAAGATTGATTTGGCTGAAAACAGCTTCAAAATGCGTCACCTGGATGCAAAGTTATAACGATTTGATGTAATTATTGTCTAGCTAAGGTGGATTTCGTATATATATGAATTTACTTGTTATGGAATTTTTTGAAGTTCTATATTCGCCAGACGCACGTGCGAGGTGTCAAAAGACGCGTCTCCGCGCGAGCTAGCGAGCTATGAAATTACTAGAAATATGTGCGATACAAAATTTTTGAGTTTTGGTCAAAAAACTGGTTTTTTGACTGAAAAATGTGAAAAAACCTGGAATAACCACTACCAAACAGGACTCGGGGTGGCTGAGCGCGCACCGGAATACAGGTAAGGCAGGTAGGTATCTATTGAAACTACTATTAACGATGGTTCGGATAAGAATTTTGAGATAAAATTAGTTTTTGAAAATTCCTTCAAAAAATCTCACAAAAATTGCTAAGTCGATATACGAAAATATTTTTTCGCGTAATTGTCAATTTTTATTAGTCAAACCGTTGTACGGAACCTATTTAAGATTGATTTGGCTGAAAACAGCTTCAAAATGCGTCACCTGGATGCAAAGTTATAACGATTTGATGTAATTATTGTCTAGCTAAGGTGGATTTCGTATATATATGAATTTACTTGTTATGGAATTTTTTGAAGTTCTATATTCGCCAGACGCACGTGCGAGGTGTCAAAAGACGCGTCTCCGCGCGAGCTAGCGAGCTATGAAATTACTAGAAATATGTGCGATACAAAATTTTTGAGTTTTGGTCAAAAAACTGGTTTTTTGACTGAAAAATGTGAAAAAACCTGGAATAACCACTACCAAACAGGACTCGGGGTGGCTGAGCGCGCACCGGAATACAGGTAAGGCAGGTAGGTATCTATTGAAACTACTATTAACGATGGTTCGGATAAGAATTTTGAGATAAAATTAGTTTTTGAAAATTCCTTCAAAAAATCTCACAAAAATTGCTAAGTCGATATACGAAAATATTTTTTCGCGTAATTGTCAATTTTTATTAGTCAAACCGTTGTACGGAACCTATTTAAGATTGATTTGGCTGAAAACAGCTTCAAAATGCGTCACCTGGATGCAAAGTTATAACGATTTGATGTAATTATTGTCTAGCTAAGGTGGATTTCGTATATATATGAATTTACTTGTTATGGAATTTTTTGAAGTTCTATATTCGCCAGACGCACGTGCGAGGTGTCAAAAGACGCGTCTCCGCGCGAGCTAGCGAGCTATGAAATTACTAGAAATATGTGCGATACAAAATTTTTGAGTTTTGGTCAAAAAACTGGTTTTTTGACTGAAAAATGTGAAAAAACCTGGAATAACCACTACCAAACAGGACTCGGGGTGGCTGAGCGCGCACCGGAATACAGGTAAGGCAGGTAGGTATCTATTGAAACTACTATTAACGATGGTTCGGATAAGAATTTTGAGATAAAATTAGTTTTTGAAAATTCCTTCAAAAAATCTCACAAAAATTGCTAAGTCGATATACGAAAATATTTTTTCGCGTAATTGTCAATTTTTATTAGTCAAACCGTTGTACGGAACCTATTTAAGATTGATTTGGCTGAAAACAGCTTCAAAATGCGTCACCTGGATGCAAAGTTATAACGATTTGATGTAATTATTGTCTAGCTAAGGTGGATTTCGTATATATATGAATTTACTTGTTATGGAATTTTTTGAAGTTCTATATTCGCCAGACGCACGTGCGAGGTGTCAAAAGACGCGTCTCCGCGCGAGCTAGCGAGCTATGAAATTACTAGAAATATGTGCGATACAAAATTTTTGAGTTTTGGTCAAAAAACTGGTTTTTTGACTGAAAAATGTGAAAAAACCTGGAATAACCACTACCAAACAGGACTCGGGGTGGCTGAGCGCGCACCGGAATACAGGTAAGGCAGGTAGGTATCTATTGAAACTACTATTAACGATGGTTCGGATAAGAATTTTGAGATAAAATTAGTTTTTGAAAATTCCTTCAAAAAATCTCACAAAAATTGCTAAGTCGATATACGAAAATATTTTTTCGCGTAATTGTCAATTTTTATTAGTCAAACCGTTGTACGGAACCTATTTAAGATTGATTTGGCTGAAAACAGCTTCAAAATGCGTCACCTGGATGCAAAGTTATAACGATTTGATGTAATTATTGTCTAGCTAAGGTGGATTTCGTATATATATGAATTTACTTGTTATGGAATTTTTTGAAGTTCTATATTCGCCAGACGCACGTGCGAGGTGTCAAAAGACGCGTCCCCGCGCGAGCTAGCGAGCTATGAAATTACTAGAAATATGTGCGATACAAAATTTTTGAGTTTTGGTCAAAAAACTGGTTTTTTGACTGAAAAATGTGAAAAAACCTGGAATAACCACTACCAAACAGGACTCGGGGTGGCTGAGCGCGCACCGGAATACAGGTAAGGCAGGTAGGTATCTATTGAAACTACTATTAACGATGGTTCGGATAAGAATTTTGAGATAAAATTAGTTTTTGAAAATTCCTTCAAAAAATCTCACAAAAATTGCTAAGTCGATATACGAAAATATTTTTTTCGCGTAATTGTCAATTTTTATTAGTCAAACCGTTGTACGGAACCTATTTAAGATTGATTTGGCTGAAAACAGCTTCAAAATGCGTCACCTGGATGCAAAGTTATAACCGGTTAGGTTAGGTTAGGTTAGGTTAGGTTAGGTTAGGTTAGGTTAGGTTAGGTTAGGTTAGGTTAGGTTAGGTTAGGTTAGGTTAGGTTAGGTTAGGTTAGGTTAGGTTAGGTTTTTTTTTTTTTTTTTTTTTTTTTTTTTTTTGTTTTGGCAGGAGTGGGAAATCCTCATGGACGCCCAGACTGCCTCACTTATGAGCCAGTCTGGGCAGTGCCGGACTCTTACCGGCTAAAACCACACTCCTGCCCCACCTAGTGTCCCTCTGACGTAGTCAGAGACCTTATAATTGAAGTTAGTTAAAATTTTTATGCATTTGCTCTATTGGTTTTACTTAATTTTGAAAAGGTTTTTCTTATTTAAATGTAAGTCTTTGTTTTTAGTATATATTTCTTTATTTAATATTTTGTATTCCATTTAAAATCTATTTATTCGTTCTATGCTTTGTCTTTATATAAATGTATATATTAAAAGCATAGCTTTATACATCTTTGTTTCTATTAATTACTTTTGTAGCTATTACTGTGCAGTATTCTAATAAAATATTTCTAAGTTTTCCGTTTGTCATTATTCTACTGAGGTTTTCCGTGTTTATCGCCACGTCCATTTTTAATTCAGCGTTTAATCGCTCCGTTCCGTACGCAGGGCATTCAGTCAGAATATGAGAGACAGATTCTAGTGCATCCGGCTCGCAGATGCACGATGGGCTCCCCTTACACTTAAAACGATGCAGGTATTCTGAAAACCCACCGTGCCCGGTCAAAATCTGTGTGATCACTCCGGTCGGCTTTATTTTCCTGATTGTCTTGAAGGCATCGATCGCATCCGGGAGGAACATTCTAGTGACTGAGGCTGTTTCACCGTTCTTATATCTCCGGTTCCATTCGTCGAGCGACCCCATACGGATCTGCCGCTTGACGAATGAAACCGGGCAGCGATCGTAGTCCGGCTTCCTTTTTAGCTTAAGTGCAGCTTCTTTGGCGAGGTGGTCTGCGCGTTCATTGCCTTTAAGCCCGGCGTGAGCCTTTACCCAGAACAAGGAAACATCTTTGCTCTGGGATAAAGCCGCGCCCACGTTCGCTCTTGCCTCAACAGCCAGGGCGTGGAGGGAACCTTGGTTCGTGACTGTTTGAAGTGCTGCCTTTGAGTCACTATAGATTCCAAAGGTTCCCTCTTTGCGCTTGAGGATTTCCCTCGTAGCTACGCATATGGCCAGGAGTTCCGCCTGGTAGACCGTGCAACACGACGGCAAGCTAAGCTTTATGGACTTGGTCTCGGCATCGCTGTCCCAAAGTGACAGCGCCGCTCCGACCTTGCCCTCGATCTTGCTGCCGTCGGTGAAGAGCCGGACCGCCTGGCTGTTATGGGCATCTACGTGAGACTGGTCTTCCAGGCTCACGAACCCCATGGCCATATGTTTCGCCGGATGTGGAGTCTCTGCAAATGCCACCACACTCTCCACTTCCCTGCCCGCCAGGGCTGGCTGGGGCACCCCCCTCTTTGCCTCATACAGAGCGGCTGCTTCCTGTATTCGGAGGTCGAGTGGAAGTATCCCAGCCAGCACCAGGGACGCGTTCAGCGAAACGGTGCGGTAGGACTTGCAGAGCTTTTGGGCAAATCCTCGCTGGACTGTGTTTAGCATTCTCTGCACTCCAACCTTTTTTGTTGCCGGCGCCCAAGCGCTAGCAGCGTACATCACTACCGGCTCCACCGCCGCGGTGTAGATGATCCGTATGATCTCCGGGTGCAGACCCCAGCTCACTTTGGCCGCTCTAGATAGCTGCTTGTAGATATTTGCAGCTTTTCTACACACGAGAGCGGCGTGGCTGTTGAAAGTGAGCTGGTGGTCGATTGTGAGCCCCAGTATTTTTATTTCCTTAGACATGCCAATGTCGACCCCGCCCATGCTCAGAAGTGGGACATCGTGCTTTAGCTTCCTAGTTACTACCATTGCACAGGTTTTATGTGGTGCAAACTTCAGCTTATTTCGAATGCCCCATCTCCGAACATACTCGAGGGCGGAATTGGCATGTCTTTGAACCTCCAATGCTGTGTCACCGTCAAAGATCATGACCACATCGTCGGCGAAAGCCTGGCAGTGAACTCCCTGCTCTTCCAGCCCCTTCAGCAAAGGGTCCAACACCAGGTTCCAAAGGATCGGACCGCCAATCGAACCCTGCACGCAACCCTTTTCCGTAGTCCTGTGGCACTCCGCTCCGGCGTACCTAACACGGACACTCCTACCAGTCAGGTAGCTGTCCAGCATCCGTCTGATATTCACCGGGCACTTTTCCTCAGCCAGTCTGGTCCTGATGGCCGGCCACCATGCGCTGTCGAAGGCTCCCTCTATGTCAAGTGACACAACAGTGATCAGCTTCTTTTGATTCAGCTTGGTTTTGATATGTTGTATCATGGTGTAGAGGGAGTCCTCGGTGCTCTTCTGTGGCATGAAGCCAAACTGACGAGTACTCAACCGCGGGATCAGATGCCACTTCAACCTTGCTACCAACATTTTTTCGAGGACTTTGCCCAGGACCGGTAGGAGGCCGATAGGCCTGTAGGACTTTGGGGTGGTGTAGCATTCCTTTCCTGGCTTCCGGAGTACCACCACTGTAGCCACCTTCCAGGCCCCGGGGAAGTGGCCCTGCTCGAGGCACTTGTTGGCCAGTGCAAGAAACATCCCCGGGTCCCGGAAAATGGCTTGGGCACAGATATCGGCAGTTAGACCATCCGCCCCAGGTGCCTTCTTCGGGTTAAAACTTTCCACCGCGGTTTTTAGCTCCTGATGTGTAAACGGTGGGTCATGGTGTTCATCATGCGTCCACTCGTTTACACGACTGGCCGCTTCTCGCGTCCGACGGTGGTCGTCGTTATCCTCCTCTTCCGGGTCTTCGGGGTAGAAGGTCTTTGCTAGCAGTGATGCCGAATCCGTACCATCGAGTGGCACTCCATCCTTCACCAACGGCAAATCCTCGTACCTTTTGGCGGTGGTTAGGTTAGGTTAGGTTAGGTTAGGTTAGGTTAGGTTAGGTTAGGTTAGGTTAGGTTAGGTTAGGTTAGGTTAGGTTAGGTTAGGTTAGGTTAGGTTAGGTTAGGTTAGGTTAGGTTAGGTTAGGTTAGGTTAGGTTAGGTTAGGTTAGGTTAGGTTAGGTTAGGTTAGGTTAGGTTAGGTTAGGTTAGGTTAGGTTAGGTTAGGTTAGGTTAGGTTAGGTTAGGTTAGGTTAGGTTTTTTTTTTTTTTTTTTTTTTTTTTTGTTATATGGCAGGAGGGGAAATCCTCATGGACGCCCAGACTGTCTCACTAATGAGCCAGTCTGGGCAGTGCCGGACTCTTACCGGCTAAAACCCACTCCTGCCTTTGCCAGTGTCCCTCTGACATTATCAGAGACCTTGTTTTTCAGTTTGTTAATTTTTGTAGTTCCACTGTTTTGTTGTTTAATTTTTTTTTTTTTTTTCGGTCCTGTTTTACGAGGTGGAGATTTCCTGGAAGCACGCGCCTCTCTTTTCTTCTAATGTTTTAAGAACCTTATACATAAATCTAATACCATATACTAATTGGTTTCAATTTAGATCATACCAGTTTAATAACTATTACCTTATTTTTCTATATTATTTTTGTATTTTTCTTTTTATGTTTTCTTTCTATGAGTCTACTTATGCTAATAGCTATAATATTATTTTAATCTATAACTTAATCTTTATCATGTTTTATAATATGGCTATACTAATATATATACAATATATCATACAGACATAATTTCTTATCCTAATCTACGTTTTTTGCTTATCCTATCGTGTTTTACTACTAATTTAATATTATATTGAACTTGTTTACCAATTACAAATACAGGCAGACTCAAATCTGCTTTCCTGAACGAATTTCTTACTCTAAATTTTTTCTGCTTCTCATTAAGGTATTTTTGGCTTTTAACCTGTGCTCCTTTTCGTTTCAGGTACTGTTCGACGACTCGCGCACTCTGGACTGGTGTAGTGCCTCGAATGCGGCATCGCTTTGTGTTCACCTGCATCGTTTTATCAGTGAGCTCGTTTGTCCATCTCGGTAAAGGTTTTCGGGTGTCGGTATCTATATTATTAATATCTATATTACTATTTACTAAGTTTATTTTATTTAAAGTCTTATTTTGTTCTAATGAAAATAAGATGGGGTCTGATTTTAATTGGGCCAATTTCTCATAAAATTGACGCCAATTCAGTTTTTTTGTGATGTAAATTCTTTTATTTCTAATTGATGATGTCGGTTTGGTTTCCTGAACTTTAATTTTGAAGACGTAATCCGAGCTCTTGATTCCTTCCGTATTCTGGGTATAGTTTGCGCGGATGTAAGGGTAATTTAGGATATTATTGCTGGTACACAGGTTCCTTCTTCTGGGCGTGGCTAATTGGCCTTCAGCAGTACGCCACTGACAGGCGCGCCAGCGCGTCCCACTTCAATCGAATTGGGCACTCGTTGTTAAAAGCGTTGTGGCCGGTACTTTCCAGTTTGGCCGATAAACAATTGTGGCACTTAGGAGCCTCTTCTGCCAACCGTGACGGACAATCGGCACGCATGTGGGGCTCACCACAGTGGATGCAAAGGTCTGCGGGCTGCGTGCACAGTTTACGGCTATGGCCGAAGCACAGACAGCGAGTGCACTGCACCAGTGGTGACTGGTCCTGCACTCGCACCCGCTGTAGGTCGATGTGCACGCGACCCGCCATCGTTAGCCTCTGCCACACCGTGGGGGACACCTGCAGGATGATGTGGCACATGTGGGGGTTCCTCGTCCTTCGACGGTACTTTACCCCCAGCCTCAAATCTTCCGCAGGTATGTCCCCGATCAGGTGGGTGTTTTGCCGCTGGAGGGCTTGTGACACCTCCACATCCGAGTGGCAGGAGAGGACGTCCTTTATGATAATGAGCGGATCTTTATTTTTGACCTCTTCTACCACTAGATTGCCCGTCTTCCTTATCCGTTCGGTGACCCTTATCATTTCATCTCTAGTCTTGAAGCCGACCACCACTTTCTGGTCCCTCGCCTTTCGCAGCCTCTCGACTCTCGTGCCTTCGTTTCTGGCATCGACCGCCGTCCTGAGCTTCTCAATAACCTCTTCACCGGTGTCCTGGTCATTGACTGACGATACGACCACCGAGTGAAGAGGCTCCTGGATATGCTGCTTCTGGCCAGCGGCGATCTCCGCAAAAGTCGGACCCTGGCCTGCGACGTAGCGAGGGGCCTGCTGGAGATGCTCCGACAGAGTCTGTGTATGTTGTTGACACTCCTGCAACACCAGTTTGTGTTCTTTGAGGCCTTCTACAAGGCTCTTCATCAGCTCCGTCGGTTCATCCGTGATCGGCTTCGGCTCCTTTCGGGTTTCGACATTTTCACCCTCATTTGCTCCTCTTCCTTTTTCTGACTCTGCCTCTTTTACGAGCTGGTAAAGTCTCTCGACCGCTTTTGTGATTTCGTCCTTAATTTCTTTCTTGAGGTTACGGGAGTTTGAAAGCTGGATCATGGCCTTCGAGAGGCACGCCTTTGCCTCCGTGGTTCGGTTAATGTATCTCACGGGTTGCGCTTTGAGCGGCGAGCTCTCCTCGGTTAACTCCTGCTGTTTATGTCCATCCACTTTGAACTGCAGGGCGAGCGTGGCTTTGGACTTGAGTTTCGGGGGAGAGGACATTGGGGCCCTTTTTGAAGGCGATGGTGTTTTGAGAGGCCGTCCAGAACTTGGTCTGTCGGCCTCCGAGTCCCCAATACTACGCCTTGACGGGCCGGCCTGTGCCAGTTGAGACCTCTCCGTTCCTAAACTCTCCTCTGAGACCTTTCGCTTAATTACCGGTGTCCTTACACCAAACATTCTGGTAGGATCAAAAATTTTGGACTGCGGAATGAGTTAGTTGTCAGACGACACTGGTACCTGTACTGTGTCCCTGTAAAGGGGGGATCAGGCAGGAGTAAAATAAGTGTAAAAACAATTTCTAAATCTAAGACTTTCGTCGGGTCAATAAGAGTAAGTGTAAAGTCAATGTCAATATTTATACTTCTAAGTGACGCCAATCGGTCCTGAAATCGTGTATTTATTTTATGTATAATACCCAAAGGTACAGATGTAGCTGGAAGAGCCAAAAAACCAAAATTAATTCTCCCCCCAAAACTGAAAAGTTTACCTGGTCAGTAAATAAAGGGTGGGTGGGAGGGCAATTTTTTGAATTTCTATGCACGCCAGACGCACGTGCGAGGTGTCAAAAGACGCGTCTCCGCGCGGGCTAGCGAGCTATTAAACTACTGAAAATATGTGCGATACAAAAATTTTGAGTTTTGGTCGAAAAACGTGTTTTTCAACTGAAAATTTTGAAGAAACCTGGAATTACGACTACCTAACAGGACTCGGGCTCGCGGAACGCTCACCGGAATACAGGTAAGGCAGGTAATTGTCTATTTAAACTACGACCAAAAATGGTTTGGAAGAAAAAATTTGAAATAAAATTAGTTTTTGAAAATTCCTTAATAAAATACTACGAAAAATTGCTAAGTCAATAAAAGAAAAAATTTTTCGCGTTTTTGTCAATTTTTT